>CP106979.1:0-2539455 GCA_025722995.1 Phytophthora agathidicida
TAAACCCTAAACCCTAAACCCTAAACCCTAAACCCTAAACCCTAAACCCTAAACCCTAAACCCTAAACCCTAAACCCTAAACCCTAAACCCTAAACCCTAAACCCTAAACCCTAAACCCTAAACCCTAAACCCTAAACCCTAAACCCTAAACCCTAAACCCTAAACCCTAAACCCTAAACCCTAAACCCTAAACCCTAAACCCTAAACCCTAAACCCTAAACCCTAAACCCTAAACCCTAAACCCTAAACCCTAAACCCTAAACCCTAAACCCTAAACCCTAAACCCTAAACCCTAAACCCTAAACCCTAAACCCTAAACCCTAAACCCTAAACCCTAAACCCTAAACCCTAAACCCTAAACCCTAAACCCTAAACCCTAAACCCTAAACCCTAAACCCTAAACCCTAAACCCTAAACCCTAAACCCTAAACCCTAAACCCTAAACCCTAAACCCTAAACCCTAAACCCTAAACCCTAAACCCTAAACCCTAAACCCTAAACCCTAAACCCTAAACCCTAAACCCTAAACCCTAAACCCTAAACCCTAAACCCTAAACCTAGACGTCGAACTCCACGACGTCAAGGAGACGCCACACTTTGGCGAACTGACGCGAAAACGTTGCCGGAATTTCACCAAAACTTCGAACTCGGAACCGAAGTTCAGTCCGCATATCACCCATGACATCCTTTTGTTCGAGGAAGGCATCCTGCAACTTGGCGAAGTACGGCTTGGCCAGGCGCGAAAACTTGTTTTTGCGGGGCTGGTTGAGTCGGCCAGGTCTGACGGACGACTTGAAAATGTGGGCGGCCCTCGAGTACACCAGACACTTCAACATCGTTGGGTCCGCAACATCAGAACGCACGCGCTTGGCCATCACCGAACCAAAGTGGTTGGGCTTCTGCATCGGTCCATACAGGACGTGATTATGGCCACGGCAACCCTCCGGACGCGCTCGGGTCCAGCGAACAAGTCGAACCCGACCTTCGGTACTTGGCTTCGTCATCGCTGCAACGTCCGCAATCACCGTCGCTTCGGGGATGCATTGAAGCATGTCGTCGAGCCACGCAAAACCCGCGAGTCTGCCCTTCATCGCGTAGTCGATGTACTTGACGTAGATGACACCAGCAGCTATCAGCGCGATCGCCAAGTCATATCCGGAGATCCGGCGTCGTTGCCACATCAGCAGGCTGCGGTCATCGTCACTTGCCTCCAAGGGGTATCCGAAGTGGACGCCCAACTGCACGATGATGGAGTCCTTGTAATCCTTCGGCGCGTAGACGTAGCCTGGGCCTTTCGCGACCAACAGCATGTCGGACCCCAGCCCAAATGTCAGCTTGTTGAGGTATGGCAGCACGACACATGGGTCAGTCACCTCCAGGTAGTCGATGTCCAGCTCATCTACGTCGAACGCTCGGCGAGTCGGGGGGCGGGTGCTCGGCATCGGCGGTGGGAGCGGACCTTGCTGAGGTGGAGGGGGCGGGTGCTCGGCATCGGCGGTGGGAGCGGACCTTGCTGAGGTGGAGGGGGCGGTGCGAGCGGACGAGCGTCTTGACGTATGGTACGGAAGCTGGGGCGTGCCGGGGCGCGGGAGAAGTTGAGAGTTGTTTGGATCATTGTCCGGTAACTTGAGAAGTGAGGGTCTCTCTAAACGCGTGTCTGTAGTGTCCTGCTAGGGGCCATTACGACGCGTATCTATCCGTAAACCGGATGATTGGACGCACCATCATTCCCCATTCTATACGAAAGACAAGTGTCTATAAATCAGGACGGGAGAAAACGTGGGTTAATGTTCATTCTCCTGTCCACACATCAATGTTGACGCTCAACGCCGGCTTGGATATGAATGCACGTCAGAGCGTACGTGTACACACACACCAGGTAGCTGATAGCAAGGTACAATGTCTGTAAACGTATCACGAGGCAAAACCCAAATTTCAGCTTTGTACAGTTAACATTGACAAAGTTACCTGTATTTTAAATACTTGGTTCGAATGCGCACCTAAAGCGAACGTGTAACAGGGTTACACAGGCTGGTGTAATTGGGTACACCAGATATACGTGTATAGCCGGACTATACACGGACAAGTATACGGCAAGCCTTCTGCGTGTGCGTCACATACACAGTCAACAATCATTTCGAGCCGCCGATGGCACAAACATTGGCGGGCGCTAAGCGCACTGCTATTGGTGGAAGGGGCACATTTCCACCAATCAAACGCATACATAAGGGCCGGAGCGTGAGAGCCAACCATGGCTTCACCTCCGTAGATACATAAGTCATTTAGATAGGTTTGCTGAGGGCCCGCCACGCGGCGGGCCTCCATTCAATTCAGTTTTCTATTTTCAAGTTAAAATTTCGGTCTTTTGCTTAGAAATACACGGGGACGTGTATTTCTACTTGCATACAAAGTCTAAGTAACTTACGCTTCCTCAAAAGCGCATACTAGTGTATGCTAAAGAAACAGAGCGCGTCTCGCCCTGTTTCACCTGGTAGCACTTTGTAGTCCGTCCAACGCCTACAGAGTTAGCCAAATGGATGCATTTGGCTATGGAGACGAAAACCCTTCGTCAGGCGGTGCCCTGCCTGACGGAGCTCCAAGCGCGGGTCCTCCCCGCATCACGAGGGAGGACTGTCCCCACCTGAGCGATCAGCAGTGGGAGGCACTGCTACGACTCTCGCGAGTCGTAGGTGAGTCCACCGTGGCAGCGATGCTACGGTCGCTGCCACCAAGCGAGCACCATGTAGTCGTGGTCGACTACATGGACAAGGAACGCCAACAGAAGGAGGCGTCAGCCCCTTCTCGCGTTGAGTCACTGAAGGTGTCAGTGACTCCGTTCTCGGGTGGCCAGAACGAGCTTCTTCTACGATGGCTCGTAGAACTGGAGACAGCAATTTCTGCTCGACGGATCCGGGATCCGTCGCTCCAAGTTGCGTACGCCATGTCGTGTCTGACTGGACGAGCCAGACACTGGGCGTACGGAAGACGTCTTAGGGACAGTACGTGCTGGAGCACGTACGAAGACTTCAAGCGCGAGCTCAAGCTAGCGTTTGAGCCGCCTGAATCCGAGTTCAGGTCGAGGGCGGAGTTCCTCGACCTGCGTCAAGGCAAGCGCGACGTGTTGGCTTACGCCCAACACGCGAGGTACTTGGTGTCGAGTATCGTCAATCATCCGATTGACGAGGCGACACAAGTAGTCACCTTCATGAAGGGACTGAAGGATGGGCCTGTGAAGGCCTATCTCTTCCGAGAGTACCCGAGTACTCTCGAGCAAGCCATTCGGCTTGCGTCGCAGGAAGAGTTTAGCCTGCACCAGGCTAAGCTCCACGCGGACACGCCGGGGGCGCCACGTCCGCGTGCAAGACCCATGGGCGGTCCAGAGCCCATGGACCTATCGAGTGCGTCTGCTGGCAGGCAGCAGACGGAGCCGCGTAGAGGCGCGGGACGGTGTTTCCGGTGTGGAAACACCGGCCACTTCGCACGTGAGTGTGTAGCAGGCCCGGGGCCTGCTGCTCGCGATACGTCGTATCGTGCCACACGTGGCACGTCGTATCGCGCCAACGGGGATCGTTGGCGCGGACGACCAAAAAACGCTGGAAGCCAGTAGGGGCGGGGCGCCCTACTGGTGTAGTCACACATGCCGATGTCGGGCATGCGACGGCTACAGCCCCTTGTGGTGCCGGACACCACAGCGAGCGTCAGGATGATCAAACAGGGCTGATCATCCTGGAAGTCGCGGTGCATGGGAGGCCCATGCATGCGCTAGTTGATTCGGGTGCGTCGAACAACTTTGTTCGACTGCAAAGCCTGAGGGCTATGAACGCCGAGGAGAAGAGGACTCCTCGAAGTGAGTTGGTGGTGCGCCTGGCGACAGGCGCAACCGTGAAAACGCGCAAGCGAACTGTATCAGTTCGCTTTGGCTGTGAAGGCCGGGCCTTCGCTGAGGACTTTATCGTCCTGGATCTAGACGATAAGTTCGACATGATACTGGGCATGCCGTGGCTCAAACGCCATGCCCCAGCGATAGACTGGAAGTCCCAGTCTATAGTCTCTTACGGCTTCGAGGACGCATGCGTCCTCGATTCGGCAGATAGCGCGACAGAGAGCGATGGCCCTGTCAGCGCTGCGAGTGCGTCGCGCAGTATACGCGACGTGAGCGAGGTCACCCTCGCTCAGCCAAGCCAAGACTGCGCGTCGACCGTAAAGGCCGACGCGCTCAACACGAGGATGGAAGACGCCCGGGGCGCTTCCTCGCCTGTGCCCGGGGCACAGGCAAATCGACGAATGGTGGGTGCACTCCGGGAGCGCACCCTCTCCCAAACCGGGTTTGGAAGAAACGCCTCGCAGGCCGGGCCTGCGAGAGCCAATATCAAGAAGAACCCTTTCCGGACGGGGTCCGGAAAGGCAAGAATACAGAAGAACCCGTCTCGGGCCGGGCCCGAGGCGAAGCACCAAGAGAAGACGCCTCCTCAAACCGGGTTTGAGGAGTCAAGGATCAAGGCATCTCGACGGGCCGGGCCCGTCGAAGAAAAAGATATGGGTCGAAACCAGGCCGGGCCTGGCACCCATCATCGCGGCAAGGGTCGCGATGTGAGGAGTGAAGCTGACTCCTCACTTTTGAATCGGGCCGGGCCCCGACGGGAAGAGATCGCCTCCCCGTCGCAAGAGCGCGATACGCCTAAGGGTGTAGCTGACGTGGTTGCGTCACCCGCAAGGGGTGACGTCACGTACGAGAGAGTGAATGCGTTAACGCAAACACTCTCGGGCGTCAAGTGTCAGCTCCTGACACTTGAGGGTCCTCCGAGCACTGCCTCGGAGTTGACAGCGCTGGAAGTGCAGAGCTGGAAGGGCTTTGCACGGGATCTACGCGCCGGGCGCGTAGAGCAAGTATGCATCCTCACCGCGCGTGAGGATGCCGAGATCGCAGTGGAGCTCGAGGACCTGCGGCAGGTCCTCGTCAAGCATCCTGAGGGCGACACTGCCCTCAGCGCCAAGACCAAGAAGGACCGCTTTGCCGAGCAAAGCTGGGACTCGCTCAAGGCGAGTCCCTATTACGATGTGCTCAGGGAATACGCGGACGTATTCCCTGATGAGGTTCCCGCGGAGCTTCCGCGGGACAAGGGCATTCAGCACGAGATTGATCTCGTGCCGGGGACGAAGTACTGCGTCACGCGACAGTGGCCACTGCCGCGTGAGCAGGTCCAAGCCATCGACGAGTTCTTCGAAGCTCGTCGGCGCGCGGGAAAGCAAGTCCCCGCACAGTGCTCCGACGTTCTGCGTCAAGAAGGCGCAGGGCG
The DNA here is from genome assembly GCA_025722995.1 of Phytophthora agathidicida. Taxonomy (NCBI): domain Eukaryota; phylum Oomycota; class Peronosporomycetes; order Peronosporales; family Peronosporaceae; genus Phytophthora; species Phytophthora agathidicida. Next base: position 5,299 of record CP106979.1, read on the forward strand.
GATGGCGCATTGTCCACGCGTTCAACAAGTTGAACGAGGCAACGATACCGGCGCAGACGCCGATACCGCGAAAAGATGTGATCATCGATTCGATGAGCAAGAGCACCGTGTTCAGTGCTCTTGACTTAAGAGATGGTTTCTACCAAATCTTAATGCACGAAGAGGACATCCCCTTCACAGCTGTAAGCACGCCAAGCGGCATGCTTTGGGAGTGGCTGGTGATGCCACAGGGGCTGAAGAACGCCCCTGCGACGTTCAACAGGTGCGTCACACACCTGCTGCAATCGATTCGCGACTTCGCGCCGACGTATTTCGACGACGTGTTCGCCCACAGCCTGGCTGTGGGCGGGAAGACCGCCACAGAGATGCACAGGGAGCATCTCCGTCGTCTGCTCGCGCTGATGCGCGAGCACAAGCTATATGCAAACTTGAAGAAGTGCATATTTGGTGCATCCGAGATTCCGGTTCTCGGATGTCTTGTCGGCAAAGACGGAGTCCGCCCCGACCCTGAGAAGGTCAGGGTCATCAACGAGTGGCCTGCGCCCTCGAACGCCAAGGAACTGAGGCAGTTCCTTGGGCTGGCCACGTACTTGTGCAAGTACGTGCACGACTACGCCGGGCGTATTCGTCCCCTCTCGCGCCTCCTGAAGAAGGACGCAGAGTGGCAGTGGTCTGCTGAGTGTCAGCAGGCTTTCGATTCAGTCAACCAGGGCTTGACTGAGGCGCCGGTCTTGGCCATCGCTGACCAAGACCGCCCGTTCCACGTGGTGTGCGATGCATCCGACTATGCTATCGGATGCGCGCTGATGCAGCACGATCACGACGGTCGTGATCGTGTGATCTGCTATCACTCGCGGCAGCTTAAGCAAGCTGAGCGCAACCACCCAGTGCATGACAAGGAGCTCCTTGCCATGAAGTACGCACTGGCGAAGTTCCGTGTCTATCTCCTTGGAGATAGACCTTTCGTGGTCTTCACAGACCACGCGTCTTTGAGGACGGCTGTGAAGTCGCCACATCTCTCTCAAAGAATGGCACGGTGGCTGTCATTCTTTGCTGAATACAACTTCCAGGTTGAGTACAAACCTGGAAGGCTGAATGTGGTGGCCGACGCGCTCTCGCGTCGACCGGATTACAACTACAAGGTAATTGATGTCAACGCCATTGGCGTTGAGCGAAGCAGTGTGCCCACGTCATCGCTGCTCGATGACGTGCGCAAGACGTATGCGCTTGACGACGACGTCAAGCGCCTGCTCGATTATGTGAAGGAGCCGACCGACGCCGGGCGTCGAGCGCTGCCTCCACATCTGCGTTCGAATGTGCACCGATACAGCGCACACGATGGGCTGCTGCTTTATAGCACAGCTGACGACGATGCGTGCAGCATCGTCGTCCCAAACGACTATGACCTGCGGTTGCGGGTCATCTACGAGTATCATGATGCCCCATGGGCGGGGCATCCGGGCCGAGAGAAGACGTACCTGCTTCTCTCGCGTGACTTCTACTGGCCGCGCCAGTACAAGTGGGTGCGCAAGTACGTTCGTGCTTGCGAAGCGTGCCAGCGCGTGAAGCCGACGTCGGCTTCACACGCACCATTGCAGTCTCTGCCTATACCGGCAGAGTGCTGGGAGACCATTAGTATGGACTTCGTCTTCGGTCTGCCGCCCGACGCTAAGCGTCGGACGGGTGTCGTCGTATTCGTCGACCGCTTCAGCAAGATGGTGCATCTTGCTGCGGTGCCAGCACAGGTCACATCCAAACAGACGGCTCGTCTGTTTGTTGATCTTATCTTCCGATCTCACGGGATGCCCCGCGAGATCGTATCGGACCGTGACCCTCGGTTCACGGCCGCTTTCTGGAAGGAGGTCTTCGCCCTCCTTGGCACACGGCTGTCGATGTCGACAGCCGATCATCCTCAGACCGATGGTCAGACCGAGCGCGTGAACCGCGTGCTCGGTGACATCCTCAAGAGCTACGCCCACTCGTTCACCGAGTGGAGCGACTGTTTGCCGATGGCGGAGTTCGCCATCAACAACTCGGTGCATGCCTCTACGGGGCATACACCGTTCTTCGTGAATGCCATGCGACATCCACGTGTCCCTGCCACCCTCGGCGGGGTGACAGCTCCCTTGAGTGGGGGAGGAAATGTGAGTGAAGCGCACTCACATGAAAATGCCGCAGCAAAAGCTGCAGCCAACGAGGACTCGTTGGCTGCTGTGACGCGAGCTGACGTAGCGCGTCAGCGAATGCAGAACATCACGTCCGCACCGGGTGCGGGCGTCGCAGATGACACCGCCTCCGTGCCGGGCACGGACGCGCCAAGGCAAGACCAAGACCGCCTCGCTCTGGGAGCGAAGCGACAAGCCAAGGACCGTCCCACGTCTGCCTCAAGAGCAGACGTGACGGACACCGGAAGATCCCAAGTGACGAAGGCTGTGACGTCGCCGGGCGACGTCACTTCGATGACGAACAAGGCCACGTCCGCAGCACCTGCGGACGTTCAAGATGAAAGACACCTCGTGCATGGCACGAGGTCAAGCGATGTCACATTGGTCGAGACGACCAATGTCGATGCAAGGGACTTTGTCCAAAGCAGACAAGCCGTCATACGGTTTGTCCGTGATGCTATTGCATCTTCTGTCGATCGACAGAAGATGAACGCGGACAAGAAGTCAAGGAACAACATTAGTGAGTTCAAAAGGAATTCATTAGTTTTACTGTCTACGCAAAACCTGCCTAGACATGCAGTCTCGGACTTTGGAGCGAGCAAGCTCGCTCCACGCTTCATCGGCCCCTTCCGTGTCTTGCACCGCCAAGGCACAGCATACACGCTGGACATACCGTCCAGCATGCGACTGCACCCAACGTTCTACGTTGGGCGGCTGAAGGCGTATCATGAGCATGATACGCCTGCGAGCTCGTTGGAAACGAGCACGCCGGAGCCTGACGGCCCACCTAGTGGTCGTCATCAGAAGACCCCTTCGCAGCGGACCGCGAAGGGCGCATCCCGACGCTCTCCACGAGCTTCGCGAACTTCTTCTCGAGCTCAGCAGCTCGAGAAAGAGCATCGGCAGCGGTGCTCCGAGCACTCTCCACTTGCGAGGAGAGGTTCGAGATCAGCTGACCCTGGTCAGCGATCGTCTTCCACGCGGCCTCGCGGAAGGCCGCGTGATCCGCCTCAAGGCGACCAACAATCGGATCAGCCGAGCATGGCTTATCCGGGGCGCGACGTCTTCCCCCCACCGCCTGCGCCCTTGCGGGCTGCAGACGGCTCAATTCGCTGGATTGTCGAGCGAATTGTAGCTCACCAGGAGCCACGCGCTGACCAAGGTCAGCGTCGTTTTCGATGTCGTTGGAGAGGATGGCCTCCCCAACACGACTCCTGGGAGCCGCGGAACGTCCTTGTGATGGACGTTCCGGAAATGGTGATGGCGTACGAACAGCGACACCACCTACGGCCGAGTCGGGGGTAACTCTCGACTCAGTGATCCACTTCCCAGAGACGTCGTCAAACCACAAGGTTTGACTGGGCGGTGGAAAGGTGACACGCGCGTCGGGGAACACCCTCTCGCGCCACTTGGTCACCTTCTCGGGTACACGGATGCGCGTGTACCCCATGACATCACTCTCGGATAGTCTGTCCGCATCCTGCGGACAGACTGGACAATGCTCCCTGCGCGGTTCCGCGCAGGGGATGCCCGCATCTGCACACATGTTGTGCAGATGCACCACGCGACCAGTGCTATTATGCTCATAATAGCGAGTGCGGTGCCGTTCAAGACGGTACCGATACAAGTCGGGGTTCGCGTTCCAGTTCGACACGAACTGGTTCCAGCCCTGTGCCAGAGCATGAGTCTCAGAGACCTTGCTCTGAGGACCATGGCGCGCGTTCTTGTAGTAACGCGACGCCAGGTATAGCGACGCGAAGTAATCGCGTCGCTCAGCAGTGTCAGCTCCGAGATGGAGCTGGCCCGCGATCTTATCGTCGATGATCGGACGATCATCGAAGAGAGAGACGGGCTCGGCAGCAGCCCCCTCGTCGCTGTAGCGCAGCTTCTGGATCGCCGTGGATGTCAACATCCACGGCGTCGGATCGGACGCGCGAGCAGCACGACGCCCCGCCGGCAAATCTGCCGGCGTTGAAGAACCACTTGCGGCGGAGGTAGCCTCCGCCGAGCTTGACACGTCCGAGCGCGCGCGCTTCGGGCGCGCGACTTCACCTTCTTCCAGCGCGACGTCGCGCTGGCGGCGAGAGCCCGATACGGGGCTCTCTGAAGCAGCATGCTGGCCCTCAGCGGGCGCGGCAACCTTCAACTCTGACGAGGAGTCTTCCAACTCCTCGTCGTCTTCGATCCCCTCGCTGCCATAGTCGACAGCGAGCTCTGGGTCTAGATGTGAATCATCTAGATCCACATCCATCGCCTCGGGCCGTAGAGATTCACCTGGCACAGCCTTCGCAGGCTGTGCCTCACTCGTAGCACCGGATCCAGGGGATCCGGTGAGCGCTGCCTTCGCAGGCGGCATATCGCTTGAAGACGCAGCCTTCACAGGCTGCGTCACACTTGACTCGCTTGCTGCTGGATCCCCAGCAGCATCAGACTTCGCAGCAGCCCGCTCGGCCTGCTTGATCGCGAGCTGTGAGCGATAATCGCTCACAGACAACTTGGTGACCGGTGGGAAGTCCCCACCGGCGGCGGCGGAGCTTGCGGGGCTTGTGGGGGCCTTGGGACTTGACGCGCTCATTATGGAATGGGCGCGGAGTGTTTTCTCGAGACGCGAGAAAACAGGGAGTGACCACAGATTGATGTGTGGTCACCGTTACCTCTCAGACGCGATATTCGTGTTTAAAGAGGGGGGTAGTGTAACAGGGTTACACAGGCTGGTGTAATTGGGTACACCAGATATACGTGTATAGCCGGACTATACACGGACAAGTATACGGCAAGCCTTCTGCGTGTGCGTCACATACACAGTCAACAATCATTTCGAGCCGCCGATGGCACAAACATTGGCGGGCGCTAAGCGCACTGCTATTGGTGGAAAGGGGCACATTTCCACCAATCAAACGCATACATAAGGGCCGGAGCGTGAGAGCCAACCATGGCTTCACCTCCGTAGATACATAAGTCATTTAGATAGGTTTGCTGAGGGCCCGCCACGCGGCGGGCCTCCATTCAATTCAGTTTTCTATTTTCAAGTTAAAATTTCGGTCTTTTGCTTAGAAATACACGGGGACGTGTATTTCTACTTGCATACAAAGCCTACGTAACTTACGCTTCCTCAAAAGCGCATACTAGTGTATGCTAAAGAAACAGAGCGCGTCTCGCCCTGTTTCAGAACGTAGTGTGGAAAACGAACCTATCTGTGTCCATGTATAAGAGATGGATATAGTCCTTCTATAGGCAAGTACGGTACTACTGGTACAGAGGTACGGTGTAGAACTCGAGGGGGCACACCCGATTTGAAGGTGTTCTCGCCTTTTTTTTGGCATGGTGCCGGTGGCGATAGTGCTTAAACAAGACGGCTACATCGTACTTAGATGGGATGGATACACCTTACTTAAATGGGATGGGTTCATCGTACTTATTTGAGATGGGTTCATCGTACTTAGATGGAATGGATACATCGTACTTATATGTAATGGATTCATCGTACTTAGACGGGATGGATATATCGTACTTTATCGATATGGACACATCGTACTTTATCGAGATAGATACATCGTACTTTATCGAGATAGATACATCGTACTTAAACGAGATAGATACATCGTACTTAAACGAGATAGATACCTCGTACTTAAGAAAATATTTACTGTACACATATGTGTGGTCCACATAAGTTTTCCTGACCAAATATGTGGGCCACATAATTTTGTGTGTCACACACCAAATTTGGGACATGTACACATCTCAATTTGACGCGGTTCTAGCCTTTATCTGAACATGGGACCGGCGTCTACCCCCACTAAATCGACTACGTAGATTCCAAATATGCAAAGAAAAACATATGTTTGAGGATTGGTTGTCGAGATATCGCCTTTTTCTGCGTTTATACAAACTTCCAGTCAAAATATGAAATCCAAATTTCGGCATTCTGTCTATCTCGGTCGATTACATAGGTGCGCAAAATTTCAGCTCGATCCTGAGGCTAGTTTTTGCAGGACCCGGTATACTAAACCCTAAACCCTAAACCCTAAACCCTAAACCCTAAATACGGCCACCAACTACGTTTCAGAGACAAACACTACTTGCAGCGAACACTACTTACAGCGTGTTCTACACGAACTGATGCCACTCGGCACCGAACCGGTCCAGGACAACTTGAGCGACTTGTTCCCTCGAGCGCTGGCGAGTGACTATTTCGCCGACGTGGTTTTGGCACACGTACATTCCCCCGCGTCGGTGAGTAACAACAATGTACTCCAGGATCTCCGCGAAGACCGTGTCCGGGTCGATTTCCGTCGCTTGTGTCGTGTAGGATTCACGATAAAATTCTCACGTGTCGGGTGAGTTCCCACCAACAACACACGCTAACCCGCAAAGGTTAGCGACTGTTGGACCAAACCTGAAGACCAGGAACGATCCCTTACACCGGGTCGGTTGCAAGCGCTTCTGTGCACTGCGATCGTATAGGTTAACCCTTTATTTAACTCCTCTAGCCACGAGCTAAGGCTAGGAAGCAGTAAAACCCTGCAGTCCCTCAGAAGGAAGGGTACCGGCGTGTTAGGCCTTATACAGGGGCGCCGAGGTATAACCTCGGCAGGAAGTCTGGAACACGCAAGAACCCTCGGTCCTCACGAATACACACAGAGCGACACTCTAAAGTCGCTCCCGCACACGCTTGGCCACGCTTCACTCTTGGCCTAATTATAGACGAACTCTCGGTGATGCGCCTTAGCTCAATCTACAGGCATCCACCCTACCTGAGCGTGTCCTGCACTACGATAAGCTAACTACACTTACCGGAGACGGACTTGACCCTTGTTGACTTGGGGGGAAGACTGCTGTTTTATTTCTGCTTATCTGTGTCTCTGTAGGTCTTCCTGTACCTACTCCTATATTCCTATACAAATATCAAGTGTGAACAGATCTCGGTGGGAGACTCTAGAATCCCACATAGGTACGACCGAGACTACGACAACACGGTGATGTGTGGCACATAATCCTATCCTAACCTAATTCAATACCTCGGTCGGGTTATATTAGTACGACCGAGGGTGTCACTCGTTCCTCTCTGTCACTCCACCGCGGTAAATGTGTTCAGCCAATCAGAACCGAGCCTTTCACCGAAAGGTTTGAGACGGTTGCCCCTGGCGAAAAAGCCATCATACGGCGATCAAAACCCAACACCACAACTCCATTGCTTGAACAATGGCTGTCGTGGTATGACTGTGAACCGAGACATCAACTGTAACAGGGTTACACAGGCTGGTGTAATTGGGTACACCAGATATACGTGTATAGACGAACTATACACGGACAAGTATACGGCAAGCCTTCTGTGTGTGCGCGTCACATACACAGTCAACAATCATTTCGAGCCGCCAATGGCACAAACATTGGCGGGCGCTAAGCGCACTGCTATTGGTGGAAAGGGGCACATTTCCACCAACCAAACGCATACATAAGGGCCGGAGCGTGAGAGCCAACCATGGCTTCACCTCCGTAGATACATAAGTCATTTAGATAGGTTTGCTAAGGGCCCGCCACGCGGCGGGCTTCCATTCAATTCAGTTTTCTACTTTCAAGTTAAAGTTTCGGTCTTTTGCTTAGAAATACACGGGGACGTGTATTTCTACTTGCATACAAAGTCTAAGTAACTTACGCTTCCTCAAAAGCGCATACTAGTGTATGCTAAAGAAACAGAGCGCGTCTCGCCCTGTTTCACCTGGTAGCACTTTGTAGTCCGTCCAACGCCTACAGAGTTAGCCAAATGGATGCATTCGGCTATGGAGACGAAAACCCTTCGTCAGGCGGTGCCCTGCCTGACGGAGCTCCAAGCGCGGGTCCTCCCCGCATCACGAGGGAGGACTGCCCCCACCTGAGCGATCAGCAGTGGGAGGCACTGCTACGACTCTCGCGAGTCGTAGGTGAGTCCACCGTGGCAGCGATGCTACGGTCGCTGCCACCAAGCGAGCACCATGTAGTCGTGGTCGACTACATGGACAAGGAACGCCAACAGAAGGAGGCGCCAGCCCCTTCTCGCGTTGAGTCACTGAAGGTGTCAGTGACTCCGTTCTCGGGTGGCCAGAACGAGCCTCTTCTACGATGGCTCGTAGAACTGGAGACAGCAATTGCTGCTCGACGGATCCGGGATCCGTCGCTCCAAGTTGCGTACGCCATGTCGTGTCTGACTGGACGAGCCAGACACTGGGCGTACGGAAGACGTCTTACGGACAGTACGTGCTGGAGCACGTACGAAGACTTCAAGCGCGAGCTCAAGCTAGCGTTTGAGCCGCCTGAATCCGAGTTCAGGTCGAGGGCGGAGTTCCTCGACCTGCGTCAAGGCAAGCGCGACGTGTTGGCTTACGCCCAACACGCGAGGTACTTGGTGTCGAGTATCGTCAATCATCCGATTGACGAGGCGACACAAGTAGTCACCTTCATGAAGGGACTGAAGGATGGGCCTGTGAAGACCTATCTCTTCCGAGAGTACCCGAGTACTCTCGAGCAAGCCATTCGGCTTGCGTCGCAGGAAGAGTTTAGCCTGCACCAGGCTAAGCTCCACGCGGACACGCCAGGGGCGCCACGTCCGCGTGCAAGACCCATGGGCGGTCCAGAGCCCATGGACCTATCCAGTGCGTCTGCTGGCAGGCAGCAGACGGAGCCGCGCAGAGGCGCGGGACGGTGTTTCCGGTGTGGAAACACCGGCCACTTCGCACGTGAGTGTGTAGCAGGCCCGGGGCCTGATGCTCGCGATACGTCGTATCGTGCCACACGTGGCACGTCGTATCGCGCCAACGGGGATCGTTGGCGCGGACGACCAAAAAACGCTGGAAGCCAGTAGGGGCGGGGCGCCCTACTGGTGTAGTCACACATGCCGATGTCGGGCATGTGACGGCTACAGCCCCTTGTGGTGCCGGACACCACAGCAAGCGTCAGGATGATCAAGCAGGGCTGATCATCCTGGAAGTCGCGGTGCATGGGAGAACCATGCACGCGCTAGTCGATTCGGGTGCATCGAACAACTTTGTTCGACTGCAAAGCCTGAGGGCTATGAACGCCGAGGAGAAGACGACTCCTCGAAGTGAGTTGGTGGTGCGCCTGGCGACAGGAGCAACCGTGAAAACGCGCAAGCGAACTGTATCAGTTCGCTTTGGCTGTGAAGGCCGGGCCTTCACTGAGGACTTTATCGTCCTGGATCTAGACGATAAGTTCGACATGATACTGGGCATGCCGTGGCTCAAACGCCATGCCCCAGTGATAGACTGGAAGTCCCAGTCTATAGTCTCTTACGGCTTCGAGGACGCATGCGTCCTCGATTCGGCAGATAGCGCGACAGAGAGCGATGGCCCTAACAGCGCTGCGAGTGCGTCGCGCAGTAAACGCGACGTGAGCGAGGTCACCCTCGCTCAGCCAAGGCAAGACTGCGCGTCGACCGTAAAGGCCGACGCGCTCAAGACGAGGACGGAAGACGACCGGGGCGCTTCCTCGCCTGTGCCCGGGGCACAGGCAAATCGACGAAAGGTGGGTGCACTCCGGGAGCGCACCCTCTCCCAAACCGGGTTTGGAAGAAACGCCTCGCAGGCCGGGCCTGCGAGAGCCAATATCAAGAAGAACCCGTCTCGGGCCGGGCCCGAGGCGAAGCACCAAGAGAAGACGCCTCCTCAAACCGGGTTTGAGGAGTCAAGGATCAAGGCATCTCGACGGGCCGGGCCCGTCGAAGAAAAAGATATGGGTCGAAACCAGGCCGGGCCTGGCACCCATCATCGCGGCAAGGGTCGCGATGTGAGGAGTGAAGCTGACTCCTCACTTTTGAATCGGGCCGGGCCCCGACGGGAAGAGATCGCCTCCCCGTCGCAAGAGCGCGATACGCCTAAGGGTGTAGCTGACGTGGTTGCGTCACCCGCAAGGGGTGACGTCACGTACGAGAGAGTGAATGCGTTAACGCAAACACTCTCGGGCGTCAAGTGTCAGCTCCTGACACTTGAGGGTCCTCCGAGCACTGCCTCGGAGTTGACAGCGCTGGAAGTGCAGAGCTGGAAGGGCTTTGCACGGGATCTACGCGCCGGGCGCGTAGAGCAAGTATGCATCCTCACCGCGCGTGAGGATACCGAGATCACAGTGGAGCTCGAGGACCTGCGGCAGGTCCTCGTCAAGCATCCTGAGGGCGACACTGCCCTCAGCGCCAAGACCAAGAAGGACCGCTTTGCCGAGCAAAGCTGGGACTCGCTCAAGGCGAGTCCCTATTACGATGTGCTCAGGGAATACGCGGACGTATTCCCTGATGAGGTTCCCGCGGAGCTTCCGCGGGACAAGGGCATTCAGCACGAGATTGATCTCGTGCCGGGGACGAAGTACTGCGTCACGCGACAGTGGCCACTGCCGCGTGAGCAGGTCCAAGCCATTGACGAGTTCTTCGAAGCTCGTCGGCGCGCGGGGCAAGTGCGGGAAAGCAAGTCCCCGCACAGTGCTCCGACGTTCTGCGTCAAGAAGGCGCAGGGCGGATGGCGCATTGTCCACGCGTTCAACAAGTTGAACGAGGCAACGATACCGGCGCAGACGCCGATACCGCGAAAAGATGTGATCATCGATTCGATGAGCAAGAGCACCGTGTTCAGTGCTCTTGACTTAAGAGATGGTTTCTACCAAATCTTAATGCGTGAGGAGGACATCCCCTTCACAGCTGTAAGCACGCCAAGCGGCATGCTTTGGGAGTGGCTGGTGATGCCACAGGGGCTGAAGAACGCCCCTGCGACGTTCAACAGGTGCGTCACACACCTGTTGCGATCGATTCGCGACTTCGCGCCGACGTACTTCGACGACGTGTTCGCCCACAGCCTGGCTGTGGGCGGGAAGACCGCCACAGAGATGCACAGGGAGCATCTCCGTCGTCTGCTCGCGCTGATGCGTGAGCACAAGCTATATGCAAACTTGAAGAAGTGCATATTTGGTGCATCCGAGATTCCGGTTCTCGGATGTCTTGTCGGCAAAGACGGAGTCCGCCCCGATCCTGAGAAGGTCAGGGTCGTCAACGAGTGGCCTGCGCCCTCGAACGCCAAGGAACTGAGGCAGTTCCTTGGGCTGGCCACGTACTTGTGCAAGTACGTGCACGATTACGCTGGGCGCATTCGCCCACTGTCACGTCTCCTGAAGAAGGACACGGAGTGGCAGTGGTCTGCTGAGTGTCAGCAGGCTTTCGATTCAGTCAAGCAGGGCTTGACTGAGGCGCCGGTCTTGGCCATCGCTGACCAAGACCGCCCGTTCCACGTGGTGTGCGATGCATCCGATTATGCTATCGGATGCGCGCTGATGCAGCACGATCACGACGGTCGTGATCGTGTAATCTGCTATCACTCGCGTCAGCTTAAGCAAGCTGAGCGCAACTATCCAGTGCATGACAAGGAGCTCCTTGCCATGAAGTACGCACTGGCGAAGTTCCGTGTCTATCTCCTCGGAGATAAGCCGTTCGTGGTCTATACGGACCACGCATCGTTGCGGACGGCTGTGAAGTCGCCGCACCTCTCTCAAAGAATGGCACGGTGGCTGTCATTCTTCGCGGAATACAACTTCCAGGTTGAGTACAAACCTGGAAGACTCAACGTGGTGGCCGACGCGCTCTCGCGTCGACCGGATTACAACTACAAGGTAGTTGATGTCAACGCCATTGGCGTTGAGCGAAGCAGTGTGCCCACGTCATCGCTGCTCGATGACGTGCGTAAGGCGTATGCGCTTGACGACGACGTCAAGCGCCTGCTGGATTATGTGAAGGAGCCGACCGACGCCGGGCGTCGAGCGCTGCCTCCACATCTGCGTTCGAATGTGCACCGATACAGCGCACACGATGGGCTGCTGCTTTATAGCACAGCTGACGACGATGCTGCACGCATCGTCGTCCCAAACGATTATGACCTGCGGTTGCGGGTCATCTACGAGTATCACGATGCCCCATGGGCGGGGCATCCGGGCCGAGAGAAGACGTACCTGCTTCTCTCGCGTGACTTCTACTGGCCGCGCCAGTACAAGTGGGTGCGCAAGTACGTTCGTGCTTGCGAAGCGTGCCAACGTGTGAAGCCGACATTGGCTTCACAAGCACCGCTGCAATCTCTGCCAATCCCGGCAGAGTGTTGGGAGTCCATTAGTATGGACTTCATCTTCGGGTTGCCGCCCGACGCCAAGCGTCGGACTGGCATAGCGGTCTTTGTCGACCGCTTCAGCAAGATGGTGCATCTTGCTGCGGTGCCAGCACAGGTCACATCCAAACAGACGGCTCGTCTGTTTGTTGATCTTATCTTCCGATCTCACGGGATGCCCCGCGAGATCGTATCGGACCGTGACCCTCGGTTCACGGCCGCTTTCTGGAAGGAGGTCTTCGCCCTCCTTGGCACGCGACTGTCGATGTCGACAGCCGATCATCCTCAGACCGATGGTCAGACCGAGCGCGTGAACCGCGTGCTCGGTGACATCCTCAAGAGTTACGCCCACTCGTTCACCGAGTGGAGCGACTGTTTGCCGATGGCGGAGTTCGCCATCAACAACTCGGTGCATGCCTCTACGGGGCATACACCGTTCTTCGTGAATGCCATGCGGCATCCACGTGTCCCTGCCACCCTCGGCGGGGTGACAGCTCCCTTGAGTGGGGGAGGAAATGCGAGTGAAGCGCACTCACATGAAAATGCCGCAGCAAAAGCTGCAGCCAACGAGGATTCGTTGGCCGCTGTGACGCGAGCTGACGCAGCGCGTCAGCGAATGGAGAACATCACGTCCGCACCGGGTGCGGGCGTCGCAGATGACACCGCCTCCGTGCCGGACACGGACGCGCCAAGGCAAGACCAAGACCGCCTCGCTCTGGGAGCGAAGCGACAAGCCAAGGATCGTCCCACGTCTGCCTCAAGAGCAGACGTGACGGACGATGACGTGTCCGTCTCAGAGACGGACACCGGGAGATCCCAAGTGACGAAGGCTGTGACGTCGCCGGGCGACGTCACTTCGATGACGAACAAGGCCACGTCCGCAGCACCTGCGGACGTTCAAGATGAAAGACACCTCGTGCATGGCACGAGGTCAAGCGATGTCACATTGGTCGAGACGACCAATGTCGATGCAAGGGACTTTGTCCAAAGCAGACAAGCCGTCATGCGGTTTGTCCGTGATGCTATTGCATCTTCTGTCGATCGACAGAAGATGAACGCGGACAAGAAGTCAAGGAACAACATTAGTGAGTTCAAAAGGAATTCATTAGTTTTACTGTCTACGCAAAACCTGCCTAGACATGCAGTCTCGGACTTTGGAGCGAGCAAGCTCGCTCCACGCTTCATCGGCCCCTTCCGTGTCTTGCACCGCCAAGGCACAGCATACACGCTGGACATACCGTCCAGCATGCGACTGCACCCAACGTTCTACGTTGGGCGGCTGAAGGCGTATCATGAGCATGATACGCCTGCGAGCTCGTTGGAAACGAGCACGCCGGAGCCTGACGGCCCACCTAGTGGTCGTCATCAGAAGACCCCTTCGCAGCGGACCGCGAAGGGCGCATCCCGACGCTCTCCACGAGCTTCGCGAACTTCTTCTCGAGCTCAGCAGCTCGAGAAAGAGCATCGGCAGCGGTGCTCCGAGCACTCTCCACTTGCGAGGAGAGGTTCGAGATCAGCTGACCCTGGTCAGCGATCGTCTTCCACGCGGCCTCGCGGAAGGCCGCGTGATCCGCCTCAAGGCGACCAACAATCGGATCAGCCGAGCGTGGCTGATCCGGGGTGCGACGTCTTCCCCCCACCGCCTGCGCCCTTGCGGGCTGCAGACGGCTCAATTCGCTGGATTGTCGAGCGAATTGTAGCTCACCAGGAGCCACGCGCCGACCAAGGTCAGCGTCGTTTTCGATGTCGTTGGAGAGGATGGCCTCCCCAACACGACTCCTGGGAGCCGCGGAACGTCCTTGTGATGGACGTTCCGGAAATGGTGATGGCGTACGAACAGCGCCACCACCTACGGCCGAGTCGGGGGTAACCCTCGACTCAGTGATCCACTTCCCAGAGACGTCGTCAAACCACAAGGTTTGACTGGGCGGTGGAAAGGTGACACGCGCGTCGGGGAACACCCTCTCGCGCCACTTGGTCACCTTCTCGGGTACACGGATGCGCGTGTACCCCATGACATCACTCTCGGATAGTCTGTCCGCATCCTGCGGACAGACTGGACAATGCTCCCTGCGCGGTTCCGCGCAGGGGATGCCCGCAGCTGCACACATGTTGTGCAGATGCACCACGCGACCTGTGCTATTATGCTCATAATAGCGAGTGCGGTGCCGTTCAAGACGGTACCGATACAAGTCGGGGTTCGCGTTCCAGTTCGACACGAACTGGTTCCAGCCCTGTGCCAGAGCATGAGTCTCAGAGACCTTGCTCTGAGGACCACGGCGCGCGTTCTTGTAGTAACGCGACGCCAGGTATAGCGACGCGAAGTAATCGCGTCGCTCAGCAGTGTCAGCTCCGAGATGGAGCTGGCCCGCGATCTTATCGTCGATGATCGGACGATCATCGAAGAGAGAGACGGGCTCGGCAGCAGCCCCCTCGTCGCTGTAGCGCAGCTTCTGGATCGCCGTGGATGTCAACATCCACGGCGTCGGATCGGACGCGCGAGCAGCACGACGCCCCGCCGGCAAATCTGCCGGCGTTGAAGAACCACTTGCGGCGGAGGTAGCCTCCGCCGAGCTTGACACGTCCGAGCGCGCGCGCTTCGGGCGCGCGACTTCACCTTCTTCCAGCGCGACGTCGCGCTGGCGGCGAGAGCCCGATACGGGGCTCTCTGAAGCAGCATGCTGTGTAACAGGGCGAGACGCGCTCTGTTTCTTTAGCATACACTAGTATGCGCTTTTGAGGAAGCGTAAGTTACTTAGACTTTGTATGCAAGTAGAAATACACGTCCCCGTGTATTTCTAAGCAAAAGACCGAAACTTTAACTTGAAAATAGAAAACTAAATTGAATGGAAGCCCGCCGCGTGGCGGGCCCTTAGCAAACCTATCTAAATGACTTATGTATCTACGGAGGTGAAGCCATGGTTGGCTCTCACGCTCCGGCCCTTATGTATGCGTTTGGCTGGTGGAAATGTGCCCCTTTCCACCAATAGCAGTGCGCTTAGCGCCCGCCAATGTTTGTGCCATTGGCGGCTCGAAATGATTGTTGACTGTGTATGTGACGCGCACACACAGAAGGCTTGCCGTATACTTGTCCGTGTATAGTTCGGCTATACACGTATATCTGGTGTACCCAATTACACCAGCCTGTGTAACCCTGTTACACTACCCCCCTCTTTAAACACGAATATCGCGTCTGAGAGGTAACGGTGACCACACATCAATCTGTGGTCACTCCCTGTTTTCTCGCGTCTCGAGAAAACACTCCGCGCCCATTCCACAATGAGCGCGTCAAGTCCCAAGGCCCCCACAAGCCCCGCAAGCTCCGCCGCCGCCGGTGGGGACTTCCCACCGGTCACCAAGTTGTCTGTGAGCGATTATCGCTCACAGCTCGCGATCAAGCAGGCCGAGCGGGCTGCTGCGAAGCCTGATGCTGCTGGGGATCCAGCAGCAAGCGAGTCAAGTGTGACGCAGCCTGTGAAGGCTGCGTCTTCAAGCGATATGCCGCCTGCGAAGGCAGCGCTCACCGGATCCCCTGGATCCGGTGCTACGAGTGAGGCACAGCCTGCGAAGGCTGTGCCAGGCGAATCTCTAAGGCCCGAGGCGATGGATGTGGATCTAGATGATTCACATCTAGACCCAGAGCTCGCTGTCGACTACGGCAGCGAGGGGATCGAAGACGACGAGGAGTTGGAAGACTCCTCGTCAGAGTTGAAGGTTGCCGCGCCCGCTGAGGGCCAGCATGCTGCTTCAGAGAGCCCCGTATCGGGCTCTCGCCGCCAGCGCGACGTCGCGCTGGAAGAAGGTGAAGTCGCGCGCCCGAAGCGCGCGCGCTCGGACGTGTCAAGCTCGGCGGAGGCTACCTCCGCCGCAAGTGGTTCTTCAACGCCGGCAGATTTGCCGGCGGGGCGTCGTGCTGCTCGCGCGTCCGATCCGACGCCGTGGATGTTGACATCCACGGCGATCCAGAAGCTGCGCTACAGCGACGAGGGGGCTGCTGCCGAGCCCGTCTCTCTCTTCGATGATCGTCCGATCATCGACGATAAGATCGCGGGCCAGCTCCATCTCGGAGCTGACACTGCTGAGCGACGCGATTACTTCGCGTCGCTATACCTGGCGTCGCGTTACTACAAGAACGCGCGCCGTGGTCCTCAGAGCAAGGTCTCTGAGACTCATGCTCTGGCACAGGGCTGGAACCAGTTCGTGTCGAACTGGAACGCGAACCCCGACTTGTATCGGTACCGTCTTGAACGGCACCGCACTCGCTATTATGAGCATAATAGCACAGGTCGCGTGGTGCATCTGCACAACATGTGTGCAGCTGCGGGCATCCCCTGCGCGGTTCCGCGCAGGGAGCATTGTCCAGTCTGTCCGCAGGATGCGGACAGACTATCCGAGAGTGATGTCATGGGGTACACGCGCATCCGTGTACCCGAGAAGGTGACCAAGTGGCGCGAGAGGGTGTTCCCCGACGCGCGTGTCACCTTTCCACCGCCCAGTCAAACCTTGTGGTTTGACGACGTCTCTGGGAAGTGGATCACTGAGTCGAGGGTTACCCCCGACTCGGCCGTAGGTGGTGGCGCTGTTCGTACGCCATCACCATTTCCGGAACGTCCATCACAAGGACGTTCCGCGGCTCCCAGGAGTCGTGTTGGGGAGGCCATCCTCTCCAACGACATCGAAAACGACGCTGACCTTGGTCGGCGCGTGGCTCCTGGTGAGCTACAATTCGCTCGACAATCCAGCGAATTGAGCCGTCTGCAGCCCGCAAGGGCGCAGGCGGTGGGGGGAAGACGTCGCACCCCGGATCAGCCACGCTCGGCTGATCCGATTGTTGGTCGCCTTGAGGCGGATCACGCGGCCTTCCGCGAGGCCGCGTGGAAGACGATCGCTGACCAGGGTCAGCTGATCTCGAACCTCTCCTCGCAAGTGGAGAGTGCTCGGAGCACCGCTGCCGATGCTCTTTCTCGAGCTGCTGAGCTCGAGAAGAAGTTCGCGAAGCTCGTGGAGAGCGTCGGGATGCGCCCTTCGCGGTCCGCTGCGAAGGGGTCTTCTGATGACGACCACTAGGTGGGCCGTCAGGCTCCGGCGTGCTCGTTTCCAACGAGCTCGCAGGCGTATCATGCTCATGATACGCCTTCAGCCGCCCAACGTAGAACGTTGGGTGCAGTCGCATGCTGGACGGTATGTCCAGCGTGTATGCTGTGCCTTGGCGGTGCAAGACACGGAAGGGGCCGATGAAGCGTGGAGCGAGCTTGCTCGCTCCAAAGTCCGAGACTGCATGTCTAGGCAGGTTTTGCGTAGACAGTAAAACTAATGAATTCCTTTTGAACTCACTAATGTTGTTCCTTGACTTCTTGTCCGCGTTCATCTTCTGTCGATCGACAGAAGATGCAATAGCATCACGGACAAACCGCATGACGGCTTGTCTGCTTTGGACAAAGTCCCTTGCATCGACATTGGTCGTCTCGACCAATGTGACATCGCTTGACCTCGTGCCATGCACGAGGTGTCTTTCATCTTGAACGTCCGCAGGTGCTGCGGACGTGGCCTTGTTCGTCATCGAAGTGACGTCGCCCGGCGACGTCACAGCCTTCGTCACTTGGGATCTCCCGGTGTCCGTCTCTGAGACGGACACGTCATCGTCCGTCACGTCTGCTCTTGAGGCAGACGTGGGACGATCCTTGGCTTGTCGCTTCGCTCCCAGAGCGAGGCGGTCTTGGTCTTGCCTTGGCGCGTCCGTGCCCGGCACGGAGGCGGTGTCATCTGCGACGCCCGCACCCGGTGCGGACGTGATGTTCTCCATTCGCTGACGCGCTGCGTCAGCTCGCGTCACAGCGGCCAACGAATCCTCGTTGGCTGCAGCTTTTGCTGCGGCATTTTCATGTGAGTGCGCTTCACTCGCATTTCCTCCCCCACTCAAGGGAGCTGTCACCCCGCCGAGGGTGGCAGGGACACGTGGATGCCGCATGGCATTCACGAAGAACGGTGTATGCCCCGTAGAGGCATGCACCGAGTTGTTGATGGCGAACTCCGCCATCGGCAAACAGTCGCTCCACTCGGTGAACGAGTGGGCGTAAGTCTTGAGGATGTCACCGAGCACGCGGTTCACGCGCTCGGTCTGACCATCGGTCTGAGGATGATCGGCTGTCGACATCGACAGTCGCGTGCCAAGGAGGGCGAAGACCTCCTTCCAGAAAGCGGCCGTGAACCGAGGGTCACGGTCCGATACGATCTCGCGGGGCATCCCGTGAGATCGGAAGATAAGATCAACAAACAGACGAGCCGTCTGTTTGGATGTGACCTGTGCTGGCACCGCAGCAAGATGCACCATCTTGCTGAAGCGGTCGACAAAGACCGCTATGCCAGTCCGACGCTTGGCGTCGGGCGGCAACCCGAAGATGAAGTCCATACTAATGGACTCCCAACACTCTGCCGGGATTGGCAGAGATTGCAGCGGTGCTTGTGAAGCCAATGTCGGCTTCACACGTTGGCACGCTTCGCAAGCACGAACGTACTTGCGCACCCACTTGTACTGGCGCGGCCAGTAGAAGTCACGCGAGAGAAGCAGGTACGTCTTCTCTCGGCCCGGATGCCCCGCCCATGGGGCATCGTGATACTCGTAGATGACCCGCAACCGCAGGTCATAGTCGTTTGGGACGACGATGCGTGCAGCATCGTCGTCAGCTGTGCTATAAAGCAGCAGCCCATCGTGTGCGCTGTATCGGTGCACATTCGAACGCAGATGTGGAGGCAGCGCTCGACGCCCGGCGTCGGTCGGCTCCTTCACATAATCCAGCAGGCGCTTGACGTCGTCGTCAAGCGCATACGCCTTACGCACGTCATCGCTGCTCGATGACGTGGGCACACTGCTTCGCTCAACGCCAATGGCGTTGACATCAACTACCTTGTAGTTGTAATCCGGTCGACGCGAGAGCGCGTCGGCCACCACGTTGAGTCTTCCAGGTTTGTACTCAACCTGGAAGTTGTATTCCGCGAAGAATGACAGCCACCGTGCCATTCTTTGAGAGAGGTGCGGCGACTTCACAGCCGTCCGCAACGATGCGTGGTCCGTATAGACCACGAACGGTTTATCTCCGAGGAGATAGACACGGAACTTCGCCAGTGCGTACTTCATGGCAAGGAGCTCCTTGTCATGCACTGGATAGTTGCGCTCAGCTTGCTTAAGCTGACGCGAGTGATAGCAGATTACACGATCACGACCGTCGTGATCGTGCTGCATCAGCGCGCATCCGATAGCATAATCGGATGCATCGCACACCACGTGGAACGGGCGGTCTTGGTCAGCGATGGCCAAGACCGGCGCCTCAGTCAAGCCCTGCTTGACTGAATCGAAAGCCTGCTGACACTCAGCAGACCACTGCCACTCCGTGTCCTTCTTCAGGAGACGTGACAGTGGGCGAATGCGCCCAGCGTAATCGTGCACGTACTTGCACAAGTACGTGGCCAGCCCAAGGAACTGCCTCAGTTCCTTGGCGTTCGAGGGCGCAGGCCACTCGTTGACGACCCTGACCTTCTCAGGATCGGGGCGGACTCCGTCTTTGCCGACAAGACATCCGAGAACCGGAATCTCGGATGCACCAAATATGCACTTCTTCAAGTTTGCATATAGCTTGTGCTCACGCATCAGCGCGAGCAGACGACGGAGATGCTCCCTGTGCATCTCTGTGGCGGTCTTCCCGCCCACAGCCAGGCTGTGGGCGAACACGTCGTCGAAGTACGTCGGCGCGAAGTCGCGAATCGATCGCAACAGGTGTGTGACGCACCTGTTGAACGTCGCAGGGGCGTTCTTCAGCCCCTGTGGCATCACCAGCCACTCCCAAAGCATGCCGCTTGGCGTGCTTACAGCTGTGAAGGGGATGTCCTCCTCACGCATTAAGATTTGGTAGAAACCATCTCTTAAGTCAAGAGCACTGAACACGGTGCTCTTGCTCATCGAATCGATGATCACATCTTTTCGCGGTATCGGCGTCTGCGCCGGTATCGTTGCCTCGTTCAACTTGTTGAACGCGTGGACAATGCGCCATCCGCCCTGCGCCTTCTTGACGCAGAACGTCGGAGCACTGTGCGGGGACTTGCTTTCCCGCACTTGCCCCGCGCGCCGACGAGCTTCGAAGAACTCGTCGATGGCTTGGACCTGCTCACGCGGCAGTGGCCACTGTCGCGTGACGCAGTACTTCGTCCCCGGCACGAGATCAATCTCGTGCTGAATGCCCTTGTCCCGCGGAAGCTCCGCGGGAACCTCATCAGGGAATACGTCCGCGTATTCCCTGAGCACATCGTAATAGGGACTCGCCTTGAGCGAGTCCCAGCTTTGCTCGGCAAAGCGGTCCTTCTTGGTCTTGGCGCTGAGGGCAGTGTCGCCCTCAGGATGCTTGACGAGGACCTGCCGCAGGTCCTCGAGCTCCACTGTGATCTCGGCATCCTCACGCGCGGTGAGGATGCATACTTGCTCTACGCGCCCGGCGCGTAGATCCCGTGCAAAGCCCTTCCAGCTCTGCACTTCCAGCGCTGTCAACTCCGAGGCAGTGCTCGGAGGACCCTCAAGTGTCAGGAGCTGACACTTGACGCCCGAGAGTGTTTGCGTTAACGCATTCACTCTCTCGTACGTGACGTCACCCCTTGCGGGTGACGCAACCACGTCAGCTACACCCTTAGGCGTATCGCGCTCTTGCGACGGGGAGGCGATCTCTTCCCGTCGGGGCCCGGCCCGATTCAAAAGTGAGGAGTCAGCTTCACTCCTCACATCGCGACCCTTGCCGCGATGATGGGTGCCAGGCCCGGCCTGGTTTCGACCCATATCTTTTTCTTCGACGGGCCCGGCCCGTCGAGATGCCTTGATCCTTGACTCCTCAAACCCGGTTTGAGGAGGCGTCTTCTCTTGGTGCTTCGCCTCGGGCCCGGCCCGAGACGGGTTCTTCTGTATTCTTGCCTTTCCGGACCCCGTCCGGAAAGGGTTCTTCTTGATATTGGCTCTCGCAGGCCCGGCCTGCGAGGCGTTTCTTCCAAACCCGGTTTGGGAGAGGGTGCGCTCCCGGAGTGCACCCACCTTTCGTCGATTTGCCTGTGCCCCGGGCACAGGCGAGGAAGCGCCCCGGTCGTCTTCCGTCCTCGTCTTGAGCGCGTCGGCCTTTACGGTCGACGCGCAGTCTTGGCTTGGCTGAGCGAGGGTGACCTCGCTCACGTCGCGTTTACTGCGCGACGCACTCGCAGCGCTGTCAGGGCCATCGCTCTCTGTCGCGCTATCTGCCGAATCGAGGACGCATGCGTCCTCGAAGCCGTAAGAGACTATAGACTGGGACTTCCAGTCTATCACTGGGGCATGGCGTTTGAGCCACGGCATGCCCAGTATCATGTCGAACTTATCGTCTAGATCCAGGACGATAAAGTCCTCAGTGAAGGCCCGGCCTTCACAGCCAAAGCGAACTGATACAGTTCGCTTGCGCGTTTTCACGGTTGCTCCTGTCGCCAGGCGCACCACCAACTCACTTCGAGGAGTCGTCTTCTCCTCGGCGTTCATAGCCCTCAGGCTTTGCAGTCGAACAAAGTTGTTCGATGCACCCGAATCGACTAGCGCGTGCATGGTTCTCCCATGCACCGCGACTTCCAGGATGATCAGCCCTGCTTGATCATCCTGACGCTTGCTGTGGTGTCCGGCACCACAAGGGGCTGTAGCCGTCACATGCCCGACATCGGCATGTGTGACTACACCAGTAGGGCGCCCCGCCCCTACTGGCTTCCAGCGTTTTTTGGTCGTCCGCGCCAACGATCCCCGTTGGCGCGATACGACGTGCCACGTGTGGCACGATACGACGTATCGCGAGCAGCAGGCCCCGGGCCTGCTACACACTCACGTGCGAAGTGGCCGGTGTTTCCACACCGGAAACACCGTCCCGCGCCTCTGCGCGGCTCCGTCTGCTGCCTGCCAGCAGACGCACTGGATAGGTCCATGGGCTCTGGACCGCCCATGGGTCTTGCACGCGGACGTGGCGCCCCTGGCGTGTCCGCGTGGAGCTTAGCCTGGTGCAGGCTAAACTCTTCCTGCGACGCAAGCCGAATGGCTTGCTCGAGAGTACTCGGGTACTCTCGGAAGAGATAGGTCTTCACAGGCCCATCCTTCAGTCCCTTCATGAAGGTGACTACTTGTGTCGCCTCGTCAATCGGATGATTGACGATACTCGACACCAAGTACCTCGCGTGTTGGGCGTAAGCCAACACGTCGCGCTTGCCTTGACGCAGGTCGAGGAACTCCGCCCTCGACCTGAACTCGGATTCAGGCGGCTCAAACGCTAGCTTGAGCTCGCGCTTGAAGTCTTCGTACGTGCTCCAGCACGTACTGTCCGTAAGACGTCTTCCGTACGCCCAGTGTCTGGCTCGTCCAGTCAGACACGACATGGCGTACGCAACTTGGAGCGACGGATCCCGGATCCGTCGAGCAGCAATTGCTGTCTCCAGTTCTACGAGCCATCGCAGAAGAGGCTCGTTCTGGCCACCCGAGAACGGAGTCACTGACACCTTCAGTGACTCAACGCGAGAAGGGGCTGACGCCTCCTTCTGTTGGCGTTCCTTGTCCATGTAGTCGACCACGACTACATGGTGCTCGCTTGGTGGCAGCGACCGTAGCATCGCTGCCACGGTGGACTCACCTACGACTCGCGAGAGTCGTAGCAGTGCCTCCCACTGCTGATCGCTCAGGTGGGGGCAGTCCTCCCTCGTGATGCGGGGAGGACCCGCGCTTGGAGCTCCGTCAGGCAGGGCACCGCCTGACGAAGGGTTTTCGTCTCCATAGCCAAATGCATCCATTTGGCTAACTCTGTAGGCGTTGGACGGACTACAAAGTGCTACCAGGTGTAACAGGGCGAGACGCGCTCTGTTTCTTTAGCATACACTAGTATGCGCTTTTGAGGAAGCGTAAGTTACTTAGACTTTGTATGCAAGTAGAAATACACGTCCCCGTGTATTTCTAAGCAAAAGACCGAAACTTTAACTTGAAAATAGAAAACTAAATTGAATGGAAGCCCGCCGCGTGGCGGGCCCTTAGCAAACCTATCTAAATGACTTATGTATCTACGGAGGTGAAGCCATGGTTGGCTCTCACGCTCCGGCCCTTATGTATGCGTTTGGCTGGTGGAAATGTGCCCCTTTCCACCAATAGCAGTGCGCTTAGCGCCCGCCAATGTTTGTGCCATTGGCGGCTCGAAATGATTGTTGACTGTGTATGTGACGCGCACACACAGAAGGCTTGCCGTATACTTGTCCGTGTATAGTTCGGCTATACACGTATATCTGGTGTACCCAATTACACCAGCCTGTGTAACCCTGTTACATGCTGGCCCTCAGCGGGCGCGGCAACCTTCAACTCTGACGAGGAGTCTTCCAACTCCTCGTCGTCTTCGATCCCCTCGCTGCCGTAGTCGACAGCGAGCTCTGGGTCTAGATGTGAATCATCTAGATCCACATCCATCGCCTCGGGCCTTAGAGATTCGCCTGGCACAGCCTTCGCAGGCTGTGCCTCACTCGTAGCACCGGATCCAGGGGATCCGGTGAGCGCTGCCTTCGCAGGCGGCATATCGCTTGAAGACGCAGCCTTCACAGGCTGCGTCACACTTGACTCGCTTGCTGCTGGATCCCCAGCAGCATCAGGCTTCGCAGCAGCCCGCTCGGCCTGCTTGATCGCGAGCTGTGAGCGATAATCGCTCACAGACAACTTGGTGACCGGTGGGAAGTCCCCACCGGCGGCGGCGGAGCTTGCGGGGCTTGTGGGGGCCTTGGGACTTGACGCGCTCATTGTGGAATGGGCGCGGAGTGTTTTCTCGAGACGCGAGAAAACAGGGAGTGACCACAGATTGATGTGTGGTCACCGTTACCTCTCAGACGCGATATTCGTGTTTAAAGAGGGGGGTAGTGTAACAGGGTTACACAGGCTGGTGTAATTGGGTACACCAGATATACGTGTATAGCCGAACTATACACGGACAAGTATACGGCAAGCCTTCTGTGTGTGCGCGTCACATACACAGTCAACAATCATTTCGAGCCGCCAATGGCACAAACATTGGCGGGCGCTAAGCGCACTGCTATTGGTGGAAAGGGGCACATTTCCACCAGCCAAACGCATACATAAGGGCCGGAGCGTGAGAGCCAACCATGGCTTCACCTCCGTAGATACATAAGTCATTTAGATAGGTTTGCTAAGGGCCCGCCACGCGGCGGGCTTCCATTCAATTTAGTTTTCTATTTTCAAGTTAAAGTTTCGGTCTTTTGCTTAGAAATACACGGGGACGTGTATTTCTACTTGCATACAAAGTCTAAGTAACTTACGCTTCCTCAAAAGCGCATACTAGTGTATGCTAAAGAAACAGAGCGCGTCTCGCCCTGTTTCATCAACGCCTCCCGGAGCATGCGTCGCCTTCTCCAGTGTAAGCTTCGCGGCGAAGATCGTCCTGTGGCCTACACTCGTCAGGCAAGGATGTGATCACAAAAAAAAGGATTAGTACAGCTGAGTGCCCTCGAGTGGCCCAGTAGCAGCTGAATGTGCATGGAGCCAACGGTTTCGTGCGCTTCTCAAGCATTACTATTTGCTTTGTAGTCGTCACTTTCCAGAAGGTAGCATATAGCCAGTTTTTGAGGGGTGACATTCTCACTGTAACTCGTAGTACTCTTCTTCCATCCCTTCCTTGATCTCACGCGCAGCCTCCTCCGAGGGAACGCGCACCGTTTCAAGATAAAGAGGGACGTCCCTCGTGTGGGCAGGCAGATGATCGTAAGGTTTTTATTGAGGGTAACCGGTTATGCCTGTACCAGGTTACGGTGAACCTGTCCAATCCGATCACACGATGTTTACGGTACGTTGATTACGCTACCGATGATTAGACGAGTAGGATGATTGGACGAGTGCAGAGTGATGGTGATTGGATGCACCAAATGATTGGATGCAGTGCTGCGTGTCTATGAGGATAGCTAGGTAGTGCAGACAAAGTAAGCTCCGATAAATCAATCACTTTCGAATCTCCCTTCTTCCCCCCAAGTGGTCAAGTGTCTTCGCTCCGGTCTACCCAGAGTGCCTACTCCCTCCGCTTCGTCCAAGCCTCGTGTATCAAGATCCATACCCGTTATCAGTTTTCGTAGGATTTTTTTCGTAATAACTACTTTTTACCATTTTTTTTACAAAAGTTGCACTTGGAGCACTCCTCGGTCCTCCACTCTCACTTTCCAATTTGCCGCAATGGCGTCTCTACCCTCCAGCACCCGCCGCCGCCATCCCGACGAAATTGTTTCTCAGTCTCAGGCGTCCGACGACGAGAGCCAGGAGCTGATTAGCCGCGTTCGGCTGTACGACGAGATCGTACCGGACTCGCAAGACAGCGCTTCATCGGACTACGACCTTCCGCCACGCAAGCTTCGGCGACGAAGAACGGGCTGGTGGTCTGTACTACGTGATCGAGTTCGTGACGCCATGCTGTAACAGGGTCACACAAATTAGTGTGGCGCACACCACTATACGTATAGTCGGATACGACTATACACACAATGGATGCAAACCCCTTGTGTGTGCCACACACAAGGTTTATAATCATTTCGAGCCGCCAAAGCGAGCAGACTTTGGCGGGCGCTCAGCGCACGATAATTGGTCAGAAAGACGCAGCTTTCTGACCAACCACGTGCTTGCACGTCACGCGGACGCGTGAGGGCCACCCGTCGGCCCTCACTACGCTATAGATATTCTACAGTAGGGTTTGCTCAGGCAGCAGGGCTGCCAATCAAGTCAGTTTTCTATTTTCAGTTAAAGTTCACGAGTCTTTTGTATTGCTTTAGAAATACGCGACGACGCGTATTTCTATTCATTGCATACAAACTCTAAGTACTTCTACGCTCCCTCGTTTCTAAAGCGCATACGGTGTATGCCTGGAACAGAACGCTGCTTGCCCTGTTTCACATGCAGCAAGTTCGCGTGTTGATCTTCGTGCACACGAGCGACGCGAGGCTATGTTTGGACGTTCGGCTGTGTGCTGTGATGCGCTGGAAGAAGATTGGGTGGACAGCTTTGCTGCGCTGTGCCAGAACGAATCCCGGTGACCTGGAGAGCGACTTGGACGCCCTATGGACGCTCGTGAAAGAAGACCTACGAAGTGAGACCGATCCCGACGTCCGAGCTCGAAAGGCAAAAGCGCAGGACGATCGTATTGATGAGATGCTCTCTCGCGTCGTGGCTCATGTTTTATGCGGGCATGTTCGAGAGTATCGCCCGCTTCTGGCCAAGCTGTCAGTCGTCCGCTGTCGGCGCCTCGCCAAAGTGTTTGACGGCAGACGACTGAATACGCTGGGCCAAGCCGTGGACGTTCTGAGCCCGAAGCCTTGGTTCCGTTTTCAGACTCAGACAAACGCGGTCCATCGGGCGCAATCGTTGCAGGAGCTTGGAGAAAACTTTAACCACATCTCTAAATGGCCGTGCGAAGAGGCTGTGCATGAGAGCAAGTGTGGCGCGTTTGACACCAAGACGCAGCGGCAAAGAGAGGTGTCGAACCTAACGGGCACGATCAACATGCTAAAGTGCGACCACGAGACTCACGCAGACGACATCGAGATGGCCTCGGCCCTGCGCAAGGAAATGGTTTCCAAGGACAAGCTGATGATGCAACGCATGCGCAAATACCAGCTGTTTCCGACTGCAGAACAGCGCAGACAGCTTCTAGGATTCATGGGTACGTGTCGCTGGACCTACAACCAGGCCATTGCCCATTTTCGAGCGACAAACGTGTCGAAGGCGGAAACATTGAGAGACCTGTACGTGACCGAGTCGACGAAAAATACCCGTGTGTATCCCGACGGCATGGAGCTGCCTCCACAGTGGGCGTTCAACGCCTCGAAGACCATTCGATATAACACGTTGCGCAAATTCCAGACAAATGTCGAGAGCGCGTTCAGTAACGAGGCCAACGTCAACATCGAAAAGTTTAAGATCCAGTTCAAGAGTCGAAAGAAAGGCGGGAGATATTTTACGTTCTGCGAGGACGCTGTAAAAGTCAAGATAACGTACCCGGAGGGCGAGCCAAGAGCAATGCTATCCATCTCGAAGCTGAAGAACATCCCAATCCGATGCGACCGCGGGATGGAGATCACGAACACGAACGGCTTTTGGTACGCCGTGATCCCGCGATTTGTTCGGCCTGACGACTACGTAAACCACGGCAGAACGATCGCGCTAGACCCTGGAATGGAGGCATTTATGACGGGGGTTGACCTCGATGGAAACGCGCTTCACATCGGTCGTGGAACAAGAGAACGCTTGGACAAATACCGGACTCATATTAGCGACGCGCAGCAGGAAATGTCGCTAATCAAGAGTTGTCAAGGTCATCGTTCAGGGAGGCAGTGGCGGGCGTTCGCAAGAGCCAAGCGAGCGCTCAACTGTGCTACGGTCAAACTAAACAACTGCGTGAAAGAGATGCATTACCAGACGTGCGCGCACTTGACCAAGCACTACGACACCATCATTCTCCCGATTTTCAGTTCGAAAGACATGATCAAGAAAAGCACCTCGCGCGACCACACGTTCAACAGATTGCTTCTGGGATTCAAGCACTTTCAGTTTCGAAAACTCCTCCAGGCGAAGTGTGAGACTATGGGCAAGTCATTGGTCGTCTGCTCAGAAATGTACTCAAGCCAAACGTGTGGTCGATGCTCTAGACTTCATCTGAAGCTCGGAAGTAGGGATGTGTTCGAGTGTCCTCGCTGTGAACATATTGTAACAGGTTGGCCCTGACCTCGGCGACAGACGACGCGAATATGAAGTCGACGGCAGAAGACTGGCGTGAGGAGAGGGAAGACAGCGGTGAGCTGGATGTGAACCCAGCGGACACTTCGAAGATCTTGTGGTCGCCAGGATCGGCTGCGCTGTATTCGGCAGGGCAAGGACCGTCTGCGAGGTACTCGGTGACCTCGGACTCTGCGAACTCGGAGTTCGAGCTCATTATTGAAAACGACGGTTGGGACGCAAGACGATCGGAGCGGACGAACTGGACGGACGGAACAAACTTGGTGACCGAGGCACCCGTGTGTGACTTGGACGAGAACTGGACGGTCGGAGACACGGACACGACGGTGGACGTGGCCTGACAAACTTGGACGGAGCGGACAGGAAGACGGCCAGTGGATCGCTGATGATCCTGGTCTCGGCTGACGAACGCGTGTATGGCGACAGGTTGCGGCACAGGAAGGACGAGGCTTTCGAGTCTGCTGAACGGTTGCGAATGAGGGTAGGCGCCCGAGGCGTAGAGACTCAAGTGACCAAGTGGGCGACGGCAACAACCACGGCGGTGTACACAGTTGGTGAGCACGTGTATTAGGTGGTTAGCTGCACTAGCTAGTCTACTGGACGCATTTGTTGGACGAAATAAAGTAGGTGTCGTTGTCAGTGGGACACGCACCGGCGCGGTATCAGAAGATCTGGTATCGTCGGCCTGACGGACTTTGGACTGCGTCAGCACAGTCACGACCAAACTCTCGCGTGTGGAGTCCCAAACACGTTGCAATATTGCTGGGCGAGACGTCAACGCGGCTTTCAACGTACTTCGGTTCGTCTGCGCGGGATCTCTGGCGGTCGACTCGGTCCATCACTAACGATCGACCTTACTTTTCTTTTACTAAAAAACTTGGGTTACAGCGAGTCTCGACAGAGTTAGCTAGAGATAGTTAGCTTTTGTTAGGAAATCTGTAACGGCGTTTATTTAATTGTCTTAGTCTTAGCGCTCGCCTTTGGTGACGAGCAGCTGAACTTCGAGGCATGCGGCGAGCGTCGCCAAAACCACCTTCAGAGTTAATTGCGCTTTCGACGGTCCCCGCTGAAAAAGTCGCGCTCCTTTTTCTCGTAAGCAGCCTGCCTGGCGATTCGCTGTTGGAGCATGCGCTCACGAAACTCGCCATACCGAGCCTTCATTGGTTCTGGTCCTCCAGCCTCCGTGCTCCACGACCAGGTAGTCACCATCACGAGGACCATGAGGAGCAGCACTCGCTGGGAGAACTTCATTGCCGATGCTTGTTGAAACTGGATAAAGCTGCCGTGGAGACTTGAGGTCTTGGTGGTTTGTTGCGTTGTAAGCTGTAGAGCTGGGCTCAATAGGAAGCTTTGGTCCACTCGTCCTCGAAACTACAACGTCAGATAAGAATGTGCACGCTCGAGTTTTAAAATTATCCTAGCCAAATCAAGAACCCATGGAGCCACTGCTGCTTCCCTGGCTGCCACGACCACGGTTGCGGCGGGATGTGCCGCCGCTGGGAGGTGAAGGGCTTAGCGTGTCCGCAGTAGTACTAGCCTCTGGCGGTACAGACGCCATCATGCGGATCCAACGACGGCGACGTACCGATGCGCCCAGACGCTTCATGCTGGACTTGCCGCGAGCCAAATGAAACTTGAACCGCGGGAAATCTGTGGCGTAACTCCAGCCTTCGTCGTCGCAATCTGTGTAGCTCTTGTCGATACGCCAAGGTGTCGTCCAACTCCAGTGAGGGGGCAGCGAAACCTGCTCGAAGCTCATGGCCTTGTCGCCATCTCGATTTGAGAAGCGTGGGCGGTCTGTTGGCAGCAAGTGGTTGGGTGCCCACTTTCCGAACATGCTGACACGCTGGTTTTCAAAAATCTCCTCGAGCGCTACGCTTCCATCCAATGTGCTGTTGTAGCGCGTGACACTTGGCCGGTGGCGAGAAACAACCCCGGTGGAATTGCTCCTTCGTGGTCGGCTAGCAGTTGCTATGCCATGCTCAGCCCTAGCAGAGGGGCGGCGTGCGTCGGACGCATCAGCCGTCTCCTCCAAGTCTAGCGCATTCTTCAATCCGTCGAATACCATCTTCGTACTCTTCACGACACCCTCCTTTGTGGCAGACATGATCTTTGACTTGAACATTGTGCTTTTTGAAAACGGGATCCCAATGTACACCTTCGCAACCAATGGCGACCCCATCGTATCCGTGCGTGGCTCAATCACATACACAGTCTCGACGTGGAAGCAGTCCCCATACGGAATTTCAAGCAGTGTCAGCTTGTGCTCGATCACAAGTCGATCTGCATCCAAGCTGTCACGATCCTGAGACGAGAAAGACACGTGCACAATTTGTTCTGCCATTGTCGTCGACGGCCCCAGAGGCGATGTGCTTTTGGCGCGGTATTTCAACTCGCGTACCTGGCCACCAAACTCCGTTGAGTCCTCCCATTTGCCGACGACATGTTCCGTGTCTCCCGCTTCTTTGTGGATATTCTGCCACCGCGACAGTGTGTTGTCAGCGTAGAATAGGTCAAAGAAGTGCAGAGCATCCTTAACTGCCGGGTGCAATTCGTACTCGCCAACAACTTGTCTCTCCTCCTCTGTGGACATTAAGAATGGTTTTGCCGGCGCTGCGGACAGAGAAGAGTTTGGATTCTCCATAGACCGGTTCACCACGTGGAAATACAACCTCGACGAGCTAACCATAGCTTCGCGCGTCGCAGATATGATCTTGGACTTGAACATGCAGCCCTTCGAGAACGGGACACCCAGGTAAATCTTTGCCACTAGCTGTCCTGGACTTCCATCGTTGGACGGGACCCGTTCCACTACAGTAACCTTTTCAACCGAGAAACAGTCGCCATAGGGAATGTCGTGCATGACCACCTTCGACTGCATGACGACCCTCTCACTGGCATCAATACCTCCCTCGTCAAATGGCACGTGATCAGTCGTAGTTGTCATGGTATGCGAAGGGCCAATTGATGCGTTCGTGGGAGACCGGCAGCTCATCGTGCGTACTTGGCCACCAAACTCCTTCGAAGGAGCCCAATCACTATATTCGATCTCTGAGTCGCCACGTTCCTTGTAGAATTCGCTCAAACGATCCGAAGTTCCGTTCGCCAAAAAGTTCTTGAAAAAATCATAGGCGCATGTCAAAGACGCGTGTAGTGGGTATTCGCCTATCAATTCGCGTTCGTCCGTAGAAGTCACAAGGAACTTCATCAGCTCTGCGCCACCAGCTTTGTCCACGGAGTACTTTAGCGAAAGCATCAATTGTCCGAGAATGGCATCACGAGTCGATGTGACGGGCCATGCACATGTAAATTGCGCCGTCCGCATGCCAGTAAAGCCCAACAACTCGCGTAGGGAGAGTGAGACCTCGCCAATTTTCGTTGTAAGGTAGCGCAGATGAATTTCATACACATGCAGCACCATGATGTCGGGTAGGCCACAAAAAGCACCGGACGTTGCCCCGAGCGCTCGGCATTCGTGGCACTCGGAGCACAAATGATCCTGGAAATGCCATGTTAGCTTTTCGTTCCACTTGACCACCGCTCCTTTCTCGCCCTTCTCACCTCTCGGTTTGGGGGAAGTTTGCCCCACAGGTACACTCGAGTAGTCGTGGAGTTCGGACTTGAACTTGGCCACTACGTAAAACTGGCGCAGCGAAGCGTCCTTATCGTAGCTCATGTCCTGCACCACCAGCTCCAGTGCGTGCGATTTCAGCCGCACAGGAGGGACTTCAACGTCCTCACCAGGGCTGCTCAGCAGGTTGAGTGCGCTGGCTGTGGCACTCAACGCATTAAACCCGTTATCGTTCGAGTCGGAAAACGGGTGCAACTTCATTGACGACGACGACGAGAGCAAAGGAGCAGTACCGCCATTCGCCTGTGCATGCGCGGGCGCTACAGCCGCGCTGAGCACACTGTCAATTCGGCCTGGCACATGACCCTGGATGGCGCGCATAGTCAGCACACACAGCCACGATCGTGCAGCCATGTCGTCCTCTGCTCTGAAAAAGTAAGTGCCGCCCAGTGTGCCTCGGATCTCGAGCGTGTTGGCTCCAAATTCGAACGGGTCAGCAGGTTTCACTGCATGCACCGCCAGGGATCCCTTGACGTTCGTGTTGCGTCTTGCTGCGTCTGCATTGGGGTAATATTTGATCCTTGCGTGTGCGTCCAGCACGACGAAGCGCTTCTTCCAGTGCTTGCCACGTTGTAACCCTTTCTTAACCAGCAGCCAGCCGTCCAGCGGCGCGTCTCCGAGCTCCACGATGCTCTCCACGAACTCCTGTTTGTTGGCCACCGTGTCAGCGAAGAAGGGCATCGAGTAGTACGTAGAGCGACGTGGCAGTCGCGTGCGGGTCTCGCGCTCAAGGCGGTCGCGCACACTGGCGGCTCGTTTAACGGGGTGTCGCTCCGCTGCTTTGGCGTTGCGGGAGGCCTCGGGGCTGGCCGTGGGGCTATTGCCAGTGCTGCTATTGCCGCTGTCCTTCGCTGGCATGGGGAACACGGTGAACAACACGCGGAAGAGCACGACGCAGAGCGCCAGCCCCACGGTCACCACCATGAACAGGTCCAGGAACGCGTGCGCATTGCCGCCCAGCGGGTCGCTCGGGGGGACGCACGTGGCCGTCTCCATGCGCTACGCCAAGTGCCTTGGTCTCCTTCTTCTGCGAGTCCTGTCGGGCAGATTCGGCTCTGTAGCTTACGCCGCGTGCGGCGCGACGTGATTACCCCGATCGATCAACGAGCTTAGTTGCCTCTCGGTTTGACTCGGAGTTTGTATGCCTGGGCGAGATCAGGCAAAGTGTATCTGCGTCCGGGTTCAGGCTTTTCTACGGCACGTGCAGTCGTGACCCATCCAAATGCATGTATGCTGTATGGAAGCAACCACGAGCCTCATTTTTTGCTGAAACTATGAATACTAGTACAAACTACTTACGGTACACTTGGTTTTGAGAACGCTTGGGCCCTCGTTCTGGAGCGCTACGTTTCATCTGCTCTACGATGAAGCGGTTAAAAATGCATGAGCAGTGGTCATTGGCCACCCCATCCGTGGCCTGTGGGCTGGAATATTACGAATGTGTTGACGGCCGAGTGAAAATTGTGATGACTCCATTGGCGGTGTCATCACATCCGTGATGATGGTTTACGGTAGGCAAGTTTGCGGACTAATACCAGCAGTTGACAACGTGCCTGCGTGGGCTCCACGAGTCGAGTGCCGGGCTCTAAGAAATGTACAATTTCATAGTATAGTTGGTACAATTGATGTTCTGGGAAATTGTTTTGCGGCGTTTTTGCTCTACGCCACTTAGCGGCAGAGTTTACCTTGTTTTAACGAATGCGTTCAACGAGTTGCTACAGGTGCCCAGGGTGTGTTGAAGGGATCCTTAGCCGTTTTGCCATGCTACCATTGTCATTGAAACTGGCCGCGCGGAAGTCCTTGTAGGGCACGCTATCCTGGTCGAAAGTTGGCTTCGAACGAACAGCAAGAGCCGGCTGGAGGAACCAAAGGGGGTCATCATTGCTTGTACATCCAGCGCTAAGTTGGAAAAGGCGATGGAAAATAATGTCATAGCGAGCCTTTGCGGGCATGTACAGATGGCTGGCTTCGAGCGTCACCTTTAGCTGTTGAAGTCGCAGGCCAACGTAGCAAAAATGCACTGGTCGCCGCTGGTCTTGTCGGGAGGACTTGGGTTTTGTATGCAGCGATCAATATCAGCGGGCAGAGACGAGGGGTCGTTCCGACCACAATAAGACTCGACGAGATAGAGAATCAGGATGCGGCGCGACGGGTCCCGCGAGCGCGCGTTCTTCCTACTGGTGCTGGCCGGCGCGCTGCTGCTGCTGTCTGCGCTCATGCTGCGCCACGAGAGCGCTGCGCTGCCCACGCGCACGTTCCGCGATGGCTTCACGGTGGCCGAGGGCACCGTACGCCGCACGGAGACCGCCGTCTCAACGAATAACAACTCAACGGACAGGAACGTGACCAAGACGCCGCTCACTACGGAGGAGCCCGAGGAGCCTGATGTACGCACTACGACCATCAAGACGGAGGACGGCGACGAGATCACCATCAAGCGGGCGGCCACCTCCAAGGGCAACAAGATCACGACCATCTCCCGGGACGAGAAGGGGAAGCTCACGATCGAGGACACGACGGCCGAGGAAGAGCGAAAGGCAGAGGATGAAGTGACTAAAGCCGAGGGTACACAAGAGGGAGAGAAGCAGGATACACTTCTTCGCGAGGATATCCCTGCTGGATCCCCCAGCGCCATCCTCAAGGAGAACACAGGCACAACCACCAGACGTGATCAGGAGCAACAGGCGGAAGTAGTTGAGGAAAGCGAAGACGCAAAAGAAGATGAGACGGTGGTCGTAAGCGAAGGTACGAAGGTGACGATCGTGCAGGTGAACCGGTCGCTGACCAAAATGAGGCTGGCAGGCGTAGAAGAGGAGGAGGCCACGAGGTAGCTACTGGGGGCGAATCTCCGCCGCCGCCCCTGAGCTGGCTGGTATTTATGTGGAGGGGCAACTCTTGTCATGCTAAGACTTGCTAACTAAATGCACGACGTAATTATGTAGTACTGCTTGTTGCCTAGGACGCGGCAGTCAACATCGAAGCCGATGCATCGGATACCGTGTAATTCTGCTCTGCTGCGCGTGCTTTCTCAAACTTGAGCTCACATGACAAGTACCGTCTAAAGGGAGCTATTACCTAGAGAACTCGGTTTTCGAAGTCACTCCACAGCACTAATCGTGCCGCACGACAAATGCTGCTACACAGGTAGATTTACCTTCAGTGAACGCTACACCGTAATGACAATGTCATTGACAATTGTGGCAAGGAATTCGGAATGATGAAGCGACTATCGCTTCATCCTGTCTGGGCGGGCGATGCATTCAGAAGCATCCAATCCCCTGATCACTCAAATCGGCAGACCAATCACCACCTGTGCGCATAAGCGAGTTTTGGTGTCGAGTGAGTTACCACTGCCTCTTTCGCGCGCCCCCACAGCAGTCAAAGTCGTCCCAAGCCATGCACAATAGCGTGCTTCGCCCACCAGGTCGCCAAGACTGGAACAACGGCGTGATCGGTAATGTGGTGCCGCGTTCCCGAGCGCCACCTCGTGGCCTCGTTGCGGTCAGTGAGGTGACGAAGGCCCTTCACACCAGCGAGCGAATCGCTGAAGCTCCAGACACGACGCAACCTGCCTCAGAAGAACCTGGCAACCCCTCTGGAAAAGGACAGCAACCTACAAAGTCTAGACCTGAGGTGAGTGCCGAGCTTGCGCTCCGCCGTCAACGCCGACGTGCCAGCATGGCTCGATACAGAAAGAAGCAGAACAACCGCGCAGCCATTCTCGAGAAGGACGTTCGTCTGTTGCGGGAGGAGGTTCAAAAGCTTGAAGTGCAGTGCAAATCCGTTGCTCCTCAAGTTTCAGCGGAGATGACTCCTTGGGGCCTTGCGGCAGAGTACTTTCGCCTTTTCCGACACGGATCCCCAGCTCTTGTGCCTTCCAGCGCAGGGATGTTGTACACATCTGAAGCAGAAGTTCAGCGAGAATTTATCCAAGCTACAATGTCCCCGGACGTTCTATTCGGCAACACGCGTGGCGTGGAAGCGCATCTGGAAATTTGGAGGTTGTGCGCGCTTTACCATCAAGATTTCGACATTCAGCTCGAACAACTGGAGATCGGTGCTGGAAATTCACTGGTTGCCACCACAACATCCAGAGCTACCATTACAATTGACACGCTGCGCCATGCGTTTCCGCGTTTGGTCCAGCAAGATCAAGAGGGTAACTGGTCGTCTCTAGTTTCCCGTTTGCTCGGTAAGGAACTCGTCGTTCTTGGATCGACGAGTTTCCAGTGGGATGAAAGGGAGCACTGCGTAGCGAGCGTAATCTACACGGCGGACGTGTTGACAGCACTGCTGCACCACCTAGGAAACCTAGAGGATGTATGCAGCGCATTCGACAATGCACGCGTCACTCCAGAGGGCAAGTTTACAGAAGTTGAAGCACTCCAGGAAGCGTTGTAAATGGCTACTTGTTGACGCTTTTGGTTACTGTAGCTTGTTCTTCTTGAGTCGACTTCCGCCTTACACAATTGATTCATCCTCTCCTGTGAACGGAACAGAAGGAACCTTACAGACACTTGTCATCCCCCTTAATGCAGTGCCACAACTTCTTCAGTCGGGACCCAGCTAGCGATTCCTGCAAACGTAACGATTGAGTTAGCAAAGTAAAAACACGTAGACGTAATATTAAACTACATCAAGCAAGCACTGACGTGGTTGAGCCGAACCGTGTTTCGCATCTCCAGCACCTTGAAGAGCTCTGAATGGTCCAGGGTTCCGTTAGCTTCTCACACAACACAGTTAATGCACAATGCAATGAATGTTAGAAACTGCGCTGGCGTTTTGAAAAGCGGTGGCATGTTCCTACCATTGTCGTCGAAAATGCGAAATGCAAGCTGCACAACCGGCGATGACAACTCGACATCGCATACTACTTGGACTGCACGAATAAAATCGGCTGCAAAGTAGGACCAAACAGCAACGGCACCCATCTATCAGAACTCAATATTATTATATCTTCAGGTTGGCGACTTACCTTCAGTGATCTCTTCGGCTCCCGTTAATTCAAATACCAATTTGATGTCAGGCAAATGGCTCTGGACGTTGAAGTGAAAAGCGAAAAACTCGTCCCAAGTTACCACTCCCTGAATTAACAACGTCCACGGCAAAAATTAGAATAAAGACTTTGCAGCCTGGTACAGTACAATTTTCAACATGGCGTACATCGCTGGCATTTAAAGCGTGAACGCGGTCCAAATACGGCGGCAGCTTCTCCGGGTCGAAGCACGAGATCAGCGTAAGCGCAAAATCATGCACCGACATGGTTTGCTGCTTCGTTAGCGGGTTCACAGTTGCATACAGATCAAACTCGGCCTTCAAAATTTGATTGCGCAGTCCATCCAGCGCTGCTCCAAGATCCTGAGCCGTAATTTTCTTGCCGAATTGTCCGAAGAGAAACTTCGTGAGACGCGGCAACGTGCCCTCCGCAGAGACCGGCACTTCTGCGGTACTAATGGATCGAAGCAGATTTTCAATCACAGCGCAGAACTCTTCTTTATCCACAGATCCGTCGCCATCCAGATCGAACATGCAGAACGCCACGTCAAAGTGTTCCTTCGGGACTGCAGCGCACGCAAGCAGTCAGCGACCAATCTACACAATTGCTTTTGAGAAAGAGGATAAAAGAAAAATCTCACTCTGCAGCAGATGAATCAGCAGATAGCACTCCTCGTACGTGATGAGTCCGTCGGCGTCCCCAACGAAGTCGCACGAGTAAACCAGATCCGGCCGCTGTCCACATAGAAATAATACAAGTTAGACCCCTCTTCACCCAATACAAAAGTTAACTATCCCCTTACAGGTTCGTGCACATGAAACTGCGGCAACACGAGCGAGTGCAGAAAGTCGGTGAAGGTCATGGCCTTGACGCGTTGGCCGTCGCCCACCTCCACGCTCTTGCTCGCGTACATGTCGAACCTCGTACGGAGCGAGTCGATTGCATCTCGGCGCTGTTTGTACTCGTCCAGATGCGTCTTCATCTCATCCACCTCCTGCAGCTTGGCCTGGTGCTTGCTGCGCTGCTTGAGCAGCAGTCGACGGCCTCCTCTGGGTCTCCCACTCGTCTCTTCGGCTTCTCCACCGACCACCGCCGCCCCCAGGCCCCCTCCTATCAGCTGCTTAGCTTCTGCACGCGCTGCATCGTCTCCGTCGGTCGCAGCAGCAGCCACAGCCATCGCCATGGCCGCAAACCCCAGCGTCGGAACAACACTCGTTTGACGTCTGTACGGCCGCTCTTGGAGTCGCTCCACCGCGTCAACACCCGCAGCTCGACTGGCTATCAGCCGGGAAGACGCAGAGAGACCCGCGCGTCCAGCATACCGCGTCGCCGCCCCCTTCGCCACCCGGAAGGCTCCACGCACCATCCTCGAGTAAGGTGGCAGGCTTCAATCTGGTCCTCTAGCAAAGTCTCAGATCGCAAATTGTGAGATTTTGGATAGAATTTTGGGGTTTTGAGATACTTATTGGCAGTTTTTGGCGACTCTTGAAGGTTTGTTTGGCGAGCTCATGTAATGTAGCAGTGCCTTTGGGCGGACCGAGCGCGTGCGGCTGGACTTACCAGGTGGCCGGATGTCTCCGCCTACTGGCGGCTATTATGGTCCAGCAGCGCAGTCTTCACTTCTCAATCCGTTGGCCGAGTCGCTGACTTGATGCAACAGACATCTCGCCGGTCCTCGTCGTCAATGCCGACTCCGACGCCTGTGCGCTCGGCCCGCTGCTCCTCGCGGCGGTCGAGCGCTCGTAGCGCTGCCAGTAGCGACAGCACCAGCTCCGCCAACGCAGATGCTGCACCAGTCAGCAATGCCAGCACATTCACTCTCGCCAGCAGCACCGCCGACAGCTGCGACCCTGCGAAGGAGGACAGACCCGAGACGGCGCCACTGCAAATACCCAAGAGCACAAGCAAGTCACCGGCCAAACCGCCGTCGCCCGTGGACTTGGCGGCGTACTACACCTTCTCCAAGAGGAACAGCAAGGTCGTGCACGACGACTCGCAAGGTCTGTCGGGGTTCCTGGAGTATCGAAAACTCAACGGAACCTGGCGACCGTTCCTGTTCCAGACCATCGGCCACCAATTGGTGCTCTACCGAGTTCATGTGCGTCTATGTCAACGCTGGTTTGCTGCAGTTTTGACATTCTCTAACATGTGTATGCGTGGCAGTCCTCGCACCAAGTGTTGGTCATGTCCACAGACATCCGCAGCGCGTCCGAGATCGCATTACACTACGAAGGGGCCAAGGGTACGTTCACTACTTGGTGTTTCCGTTGCAATTTTGGCTCAGTTTCGTACGTCCTGTGGCAAAAGGTCAAGACGATACTAGGCTGCTGCGACTTGGGATTAATGGCACGACGATCACGTTGCGCGCGGTGACGCATAGAGCAGCCGTGCACTGGGTCGAAGTACGTTCGAAGCAATGGAGTTGACACGTAAAATTACAGGAGCTATGACTAACCACGCTTGGCCCATGCTGCGGCTTGCTTCGTGTGCCAACAGGGATTGCAACGTCTCCGAGACGGCAAATCCTTGCAAATTGTTAGTGACCCCCCTTGTTCGGGTACGGTTTGTCATCGCCAACCACATGAAGCATTGAGCGTTTCTCACTGGCTTTGTGGTCTTCAGAATCGGAAGAAGATATCTTCAACGAAATCGACAAGTTGCTCTATCTGCGTGAGTGGACGCCTCCTCCACCCTCCACGCCGTTGTGCGGTCTCTGTATTTCGACTAAAAAACCTGAGCCTCGAACTGCCGGTATGCTACTGAACGCCAAGGTAAGCCGCATTATCTGCTGCATGACCTCCTGCTCCTCTTTGAGTGTTAACGTCAATTTCATTCTCAGATGAAATCACAGGACGAAGCAACTTCGACTGGGTGCAAGATTTGCTGACGGCCATCGAAGGACTTATCGATCAACGCGTGTAGGGTTAATAAGTTTTATAATGAAGTTGTGAGAGATACGATCGCAAAGTAGCTGCTCAGACGTTCACCGCTGTGGTTGGACTGCCATGATGCTGCGATTGTGCTGATGCCGAGTTCAACCAATGGTAGCACAATGCCGGCAACACAATGGTGACGGCGCAGACGCTGGACGCAAACTTGCTGGGTCTGCAATGAGCTAATCGTTTTCGTTTTCTCTCGTATAAAGTTCTTGCCCCCATCAAGAGCAATCAAAGTTAGCGGTCCTGGTGTTACTGATCGAAGTTCACATATGGTATATTCACTAAGAATGATCTCGAGAGATCTTTACGTTCGGACTGGGCTACCGACGAATGAAGGCACTACATCTTTCACTCCCCAGCAGCCCGTTTACCGAGTGGGCTTTCGTTTGAGGTCCTTCTCAGGGTCCCGTTCCCACGTTGGTTTGAATTCAGTCGTCTTAGCCGATTCGGTGTCCTCTGCAAAACTGTGGAGTTCGAGGCCGGTTGGTGACTTGGAGGGGCCCAAGCTGCCACAAGATTTTCGCGGCGTTGATGTCACGCTCCCAGTAGTTCGCTCTGCAAGCTACGTTTTTGCAGACACGCACATTCTTCGACCTCTTGGTTTTCGTCGTCCCGTAGATCTTGAATGGCGTGTCCACCATCAGTCGTGAGCACTCGGAGCAAAGATAGCTGGTACGGAATTCGTCGACCATGACGAGGGTTGCGCGGCGAGAGAGTTCAAGTGCGAACCTCTTTAGCGGGACGTGCATATGGCCCGCGAGGTGAGTCTGGCTGCTCCATTTTCCGAGAGCCACACACACGTCACGGTCCACGGTCGGGACGACACGCTTGGCGAGTTTCGCCACGGCCTTGTGTTTGAATCTCGACACCGTGAATCTCCACTTTCGAAACCCTTTCAGTGCGCAGAACTCCAACGTGGCGCTGATATTCTTCCACATGTGCTCGTAGCGAGAGAGTAGGGACGCCGACGACGAAGTCTTGAACGATGGCATGTCCTTCACAAACGCACCATAGCGCGGATACCTCTTCTTCAGGTTTTCGAACCAGAATGCATGGTGCTCGACACGACTCATGTGTCGGTACTCTCGGGACGTGACTTGTAGGACGTGAGCATTGTCGTGCAGGAAGTGAGTCCGGCGCCTGACACCGTGTTTCCGCGGACAGTGCTTTGGGTGGTGTCGTTGGCAGATCTCGCACCACCCCTCCACATCGCAGTGCGCTCTGCTGCGTCTCTTGCGTCTCTTGCGTCGGTGGCGACGTCGGCGGTTCCTGCTGCGCTTCTTGCCATGGCGTTTACCGCCAACGTGGCCTGGACAGGTACTGCACCAACCGGGCATGGAGCATGGCTCTTCCGGTGGGTTGTAGACAAAGCCCAGCATAGGACGGCTGTATGCCGTCAGCATCATCCGTAGACCTGGGTCAATTCCGATCAATGTAGTTGGTATATACTTCGGAGAAAGAGCAGGTCGTTCAAGAGGAGCAGGAATTGACGTCAGCACAGCAGCACTGTAGCCATTTGTTGAAATCTGGTACTCGAAGTTGCGCCTTGGAACGCCAATTCGGGGATCTGCTGTGTGGCTGACGCAGTCTCCGAGGTTAAACACCGTGGTCCACATCCTCTCGCGCACTTCTTGGAGCTCCTCACGCGTAGCATACGTCCGATGGCCACGAGAGTTTGTGGACTTGTAAAGCCCAAAGACATCCTTGCCCGTAGTTGCCAAAACTTGTTTTGCGACTTGGTAGAGCACCTGTAGTGACTGGGAAGAACGATGGCACACAGGAGGTGGGCTGCGGCAGCAACGTAAAGAGCCGGCACCATTTCGGGATCTCGTCTTGGTCGTGCATTTCTTCCATTACCTTCAGCATGTCGTACAGCTTGCCGAGAAATAGCACTTCGTGGCTAGCGATGTTCGCAGCTGTTGGAGGCAGTTCTAGCCACTCAAGCCATTGCTTCTCGACGTCCGTGAGGTCTTCAGGACTGGACTTTAGTCGAGTGACCATGGCCTCAGCTGCTCCCCGCGGATACGCAAGCTGCAGGCTAATGAATTTGACAAGCCGCGCCTCGAAGCTCGTTCGAACGTGTTGCTGCGCCGCGACGAGCATGTCATTCGCCAGTTCTTTGATAGCGGAGCTTGAATAGAATAGCGTAGGCGGCATGTACGATATGACCCTCGATCACGAAGCCTTGTACTTGTTGATGGACTCCTCTAGTGCAGCGTTAGCCGAGGGGTTTTGGCGCGGGCATCTGTTCGTCACCAAAGACAGCTGTGCAGCATCGGTAGAACGTAGCTTGGTCCAGCTGCAGGGCTGTCTCCATCGTGCGAGATCTTGCCGGTACTACTGGGTAGTTCGGGTGGCTACGCCGATGGTGCTCGAACAGGCGGCAGCAGTGGAAGTTCATGACGAACACTGCCTCCACTCGGATCTGCTGCAGAGCCACAGCACGTTGTTCGAGCGCGTCCCGGATGTCAGGATTCGGACAAATGTGCCTCAGTGGGTATGTCACCGTGGAGAACTTTAGGATGCTGTTGGCTCCTTGAAGAAGGGTGCGACGATGGTTCGCGGCGGCGCGCTGCTCGATGTCGACTTCATCAGGCGGTCTCCACGCGACCGCGAGTTCTGGCAGGGGCTCGACGATGCCGGGGTCGATAGCGACCGAATCCATGAAGACAGGAGGCTTGACTGTTCTGATAGTGAGGCTGCTGGCCACCACAGCCAAGTACACTTTCGTCACACCTGACAACGCCGCAGACGCCGTCTCCCGTAACTCCACTGCTGGTGCTGACGCTGCTGCCTCGGCGGCTTCAACTGCGACTCTAAACTTCAACAATGTTGACCGCAGAAGGCGAATTGATCTAGTGGACGCCTTCTGTCGGGGTGGTATGTCAGTTTTGGAAGGCCTCCATTAGTCAAAATCATTCCAAAGACAGCGTCAGGAAGTGGTCAAGCTGGCCAAGTTGGTTAAACGTGGTCCCGGGAAGTTCCCCAGTATCTTTAACAAACCGGAGTAATATGGATGAATATCACAACTTATCCGACTATACTTAAAATTTGTATGGAAAATGTGTATTTACCACTCAATTGAAATTGCTAAACGTCCTTCTAACGAGAAGAGTACATTGAGGTAGGTTCTAGTAGATCCTGTGTATGTCTCGATGACATTCATCCGATTTGCCAGACGTTTAGATTAGTTCTGCGAACGGAGACGGCGACCACTCTGCTGAGCCGCATCGTTCGTGGACTGCTGGGTCGTCTGGTCCTCAGGGGCCTTCGTTTGGATGCCCGTCTTGGCAGGGTTGGTCTGCTGCTGCTGCTGCTCGTCGCTGCCCTGAGTCTGCGAACCGTTGTTGCTGTCAACGGGAGCAGGGGTCTCGTCGCCACCTTGGTTCTGCGAGCCATTGTTGTTGTCAACGGGAGCAGGGGTCTCGTCGCCACCCTGGTTCTGCGAGCCATTGTTGCTGCCTGGGCACGGAGTGGGGGCACCCTGGTTCTGGTCACCATTGCCACCAAGTCCGATGCCTACGCCTACACCCACACCAGCGTTCACACCGCCGACGTTCACGCCAACACCAGCGCCAACGCCTACTCCGACACCGCCGTTCTGCTGCTGCTCACCCGACTGCGAGTTGTCTTGAGGGCACGGCGTCACAGCGTTCTGGTCCTGGCCGCCGTTGCCACCAAGGCCCAGACCAATGCCTGCACCAACACCAGCGTTCACACCGCCGACGTTCACGCCAACACCAGCGCCAACGCCTACTCCGACACCGCCGTTCTGCTGCTGCTCACCCGACTGCGAGTTGTCTTGAGGGCACGGCGTCACAGCGTTCTGGTCCTGGCCGCCGTTGCCACCAAGGCCCAGACCAATGCCTGCACCAACACCAGCGTTCACACCGCCGACGTTCACGCCAACACCAGCGCCAACGCCTACTCCGACACCGCCGTTCTGCTGCTGCTCACCCGACTGCGAGTTGTCTTGAGGGCACGGCGTCACAGCGTTCTGGTCCTGGCCGCCGTTGCCACCAAGGCCCAGACCAATGCCTGCACCAACACCAGCGTTCACACCGCCGACATTCACGCCAACACCAGCGCCAACGCCTACTCCGACGCCGCCGTTCTGCTGCTGCTCACCCGACTGCGAGGACGTCTGGTGGTCACCGTTGCCACCAAGGCCCAGACCAATGCCTGCACCGACACCAGCGTTCACACCGCCGACATTCACGCCAACACCAGCGCCAACGCCTACTCCGACGCCGCCGTTCTGCTGCTGCTCACCCGACTGCGAGTTGTCTTGAGGGCACGGCGTCACAGCGTTCTGGTCCTGGCCGCCGTTGCCACCAAGGCCCAGACCAATGCCTGCACCAACACCAGCGTTCACACCGCCGACATTCACGCCAACACCAGCGCCAACGCCTACTCCGACGCCGCCGTTCTGCTGCTGCTCACCCGACTGCGAGGACGTCTGGTGGTCACCGTTGCCACCAAGGCCCAGACCAATGCCTGCACCGACACCAGCGTTCACACCGCCGACATTCACGCCAACACCAGCGCCAACGCCTACTCCGACGCCGCCGTTCTGCTGCTGCTCACCCGACTGCGAGTTGTCTTGAGGGCACGGGGTCTCCGCGGACTGGTGGGCACCGCCAAGGTTGATGCCCAGCCCAAGCCCAACACCAGCTCCTACCCCAAGGGGGCCTACTCCGACGTCTGCTCCAACACCCGCGCCGAGCTGCACACCGTGCTTGTAGTCAGGAACCTGGTTGCCGGTAGTGGCCTCAGTGATTCTGGACATGACCGGGGCCGCGGTCGCGCACAGCGCAAGCATCTTCTGGCAGGACAGCATGATGGTTTTGTTGAAAAGGAGAGCTTGATATCTTCCGACGGAACAGTTCGAACTGTTTGAGAGGACTTGGACCGAAGAGGACAAGTTGTAGAATGAGGAGGTGGAAAGCAGGCTTGGGACGTTGGGCTGGAAGGCGGGTCCTATCCATAGTCCTAGCCCGGTGTCGGGTGCGGAGCGGAGTGAACTGCAACTGCAATTGAAATGGCTCAGTCCTATCCAAAGCTCAAATCCGTGGATCACTGATGCCGGAAGCACGGATCGCGCACAAAATCTTAGGTATCGTAGCAGCCCCATCTGAGGCTGAAGTATCCAGCTTGCATAGCGGAGGCTGCACGAC
Organism: Phytophthora agathidicida; assembly: GCA_025722995.1. NCBI lineage: Eukaryota > Oomycota > Peronosporomycetes > Peronosporales > Peronosporaceae > Phytophthora > Phytophthora agathidicida. Next base: position 50,127 of record CP106979.1, read on the forward strand.
CGGAACTCTGTGCCGACTGCGCTGCAGTCAATGCAGGATACCCCGCAGTGTGGATACGTCTCATTTCGGTGATCGATCGAGTCTCAACGTGACGACGGCGCGCGATCGTGACACTTTTCGGTGGATAGCCTCGGTGGCGTCAGGTCGAAGGGTCTCGATTGCGCCGTGAGAAGGCTGCTGTTGCTGCAGGATGCAATCAGCCACTGCCAGTTGCCGTCTTGCACACCGAATACGTACGGCGTTGGTCACCGTTTGTAGCGTGTCTGCTTGTAAGAACACCTGCAGCATTGGAGAGACATCAAGTGAGCCGCCGCTTCAATATGGCCGCCTCCGGCAGGTAATGCAGTAACTTTCGTGTGCGTACATAGTCTCTTTTTGCCTTTTTCGAGAAAACCACGTCATGGATCTCGTTCGCGTGCTCCATGCGCTCGGGTCCACCGTTCCGGACTTGGCCGGATGCATGCCCGTCGGGATAGCCTCGCCTTTGCCGTCGCTTGCCTCCGAGTCGTAGTTCCCCTAATTTTCCGGAATTCCCATCGCTGGTTGCCGCTCAAGCGTGCGGCCAGGGAAAATCTTTACGATGCCGCGTAACCTGCGTGTCTTTGCAGAATTTCGGCAATCTTTACGGGCAGCGCAATGTCAACTTTGGAGGCTGCTTGCACTGTTTGAACTCTGTCGCGGCGGTGCTGATGCTCAAGCGCTCCCGTCCACGTATCGACCGACGAGACCTCGTTGCGGAGACCAACCATCGAGCGTTCTTTTCTGCGAAGGTTTGATCCAAAGAGAGAAGCCACACAAGTTTTACAGCAATTAATAATTGCCACTGTATTGGTACAAGATGCCCGTCTACTGGTCTTGCGTTTCTCGTCACGGAGGTGACAACAATGCGTGATGCAGCCAGCTCAACTGCACGAACACTGCAAGACCTAGCATACAGTTGAACACAGCGGCACAGACATTGCTGTGCCTCACAGTGATGCACTGGTGCATCTGGATCCCATTGGCGACTACGGTTGCGGATGCGAGCGGAGAATCGATCTTGGTTTGCTCTCTCATATGGTCGGGTTGGAATTTCTAATGAACGTGTATTACGCGACAAATGATTTCGCGGTCCTGCAAACACAACTTTTACACTCAGGACTCTTATGATGCCTAACGTGCCATTGGAATGCAGCGCAGTCTGTCATGGCATTCAGACTACTGTACGACTTTCATGGTGGTTGTGCACTGTAGTTGGTGGGTACGCCAAGCAAAAATGCTTTGGAGAGCCTACTGTGCCATATCTACCACACCGCTACGCTGACAAAACGTCACGTGAAGTCGACTGCGATGCCCGCATTCGGCTTTCCACTTCAGCTCTGTCAACACGTTCATCGTCCGTAAATCGGAAAATCGGAACATCGTGCTTGGGGGCTGTCCACTCGGTCGGTCGTCCGCCAAAACATCCACCGCCACCGTGCACCTTTCCGAACGTGCTGACCCACAATCTCACGGGGCCTCACTCCTCTTCGGAGAGAAGCCATTGTCATGAGGATGTCAGCCTGACAGTTAGCGCTGTACTTAGTGTGGTGCACGCAAATATTGCCCAAAAGCTGTTTTTCATACATGTATCTTGGCCACCATGATGCGCGAGGTGTTCGAGGCGTTCCTGACGGACCCGATCCGCGTGAACGAGGACGTGTTCGCGCTGTGGCTTGAGGGCCACAACGCTGGAGATGCATTGGCCGCCCGACTGCGCCTCCCGTCGGCTGTGCCCATGCCGTTTCTGGGCGGAGACGCGGCCGCCAAGCTGCGCGAGCTGCTCTGGAGGGACACTGTGGACCAATATCGCCTCTACGATAAGTTGGAGCATTATCTGTCGCAGCCGAGTCTGTTCCGCTCGCAACTGCTGTTCCAGATCCCACCGGCTCAGCAGTACTACATGGTGGAGCGCTATTACACGCGGGACACCGACGTGGACCGCTGGCTGCTGGGCAAGAAGCTCTCGGGCCGACTGGAAAAGGACCTGGACGACGTGGCGGAGCGATCCGGACGCACACTCAAGAGCTGTCGTCGACAGCTGGAGAACTTGCGACGGGTGTACGCTGCAGTCGAGGACCGCAACTTCCACGGCCTCCCGTGTCGAGCCGTCAGCGAGCTGTTTCTGCTCTCGGAGCAGCTTGCCAGCAAGTACGCGTGTCTCCTCTTCATCCTGCACACAAGGTTCCAAGTGCACCCACAACACCCCGTCACAGGTTTCCTCACGTGGCACGATCTGCGCTTCTTTGCTGCGTTGCTCATGACCCACTGGCTGCCGCAAAGGAAGACTCTGTCAAAGCTCTTGTTCCCCAAAGGAAGCACCACTAAAGACTTACCAGAAGATACAGTGGTTGAAAATGGTGCTCAGATCGCACTGCGAACTCCGGGCACAGACGACTGGCCAGCTATCGGCTTCTTGCAAGAGAAGCTGCAACCTACGAGCGTGCGGGAGACGGTTGGATTGGATTTAAGCCATCCTTTGACCAACTGCCTGCGCGACCTCAAGGCCCACCTCATCAATGACAACGACGTCCTCCGCGTGTATCGAGCGAAGATAATGGATCGCTTACGATCATGGACTGCTGCAAATGGGACGCTACGTGAAAGTGTTCACAGCCTGGACGATCTGGAGAGCAAGTTATATCTAGTAGTGCATGGCTTCCTGACCATCGGAGCTGGGCTATCACAGCCCAAAGAACACCAGCACCTGCTGGAGCAGTTGCTGACTCGAGTTGTGCGAGTTTTGCACGACTGCGATATTTCAAAGGCACAGCTTAATGCGCTCTTCAGCGCGCTGGTGGATGCGTTAGCCGAGCTGGATGTGTGGTACCTCAACGGCCAGGAAACACGCGGACTGTTGCTTGCTAGCTGGGACCGCTTCATTAGCGTTTGTCGCGCTGTTGTTCTAACGGTATACGATCGCTGCCATCCTTCCGCTCTCATGGCGCACCAGTACGCAATCTCTGGTGATTCAACAGAGGATACGTCGTCGACGCAAAGAGCCAACCGCATGGCAACCGCATTCGAGTCGCAAGTTGATTAGTTTGTTCCTTGGCTAATATAACGTCACGGCGCAATCAAAAACTTTGGCAGACACATCGTGTCATTAGAATCGAATAGTGGAGCTTGGGCGCGAAATCTGGATACCTTTCCGTGCAGGGGAAAGAGCTCGGCGTGGCCGCTGTTCCTCGATGCACTGATGATATCGTTCCTGGTGACGCTGTAAGGTCCGAACTCGCCGTTCCTGGGCCACATCGTAGGAGTATTGGAGCGGCCTTGCTTGAGCTTCATAATTCTCCATCTGGACACGCAATCGATGCATCCGATTGGCACTTGCAGTATCGCGACGTTGCTTCTCTTCTTGACCAAGCGTTGTAACTATCTTTGCTGCTTGGGCTGACCGTGATGGTGATCCACTACCATATTGCTGCGCTTCCGTCGTGAATATAGCTGAACTCGCACCAGTATCCTGATTGCTGCTGCATGAAACACGAGCATAGTTAGCGTATTTCATTTGGATCCCAGATTCCATCTAGGAGATGACTTACCTGATAATCCCTTTCGTGTTTGGGTACGGAGTGCGGCCACATCGCGTTGGAATCTTAGTTCGCCTACGTAAGTAAGCCACCACCACGTCACGTGTCAGTTCCTCAATAGGCTACGAGATCCCCTGTCGAGATTACCTAGTTAAGTGCAAAAAGTTGAACGTCCCTGCTGCTCGACGCCGTTGAACGCTGTCTTTTGGCTGTGTAGTTGGCCCGCATGTGCCTTGCTCTTCGACGCGACTGTCTTCTTCATAGACAGTAGGAGCTGAACACGGCCTTCGGTTTGATGCGTCACCATGACCGAAGACATTACAAAATTCCTTGAAACTAATCTCGCCATTTCCATCGGCGTCCACACGAGTGGCCAAATGGAGGAACTCCCGCTCAGTCAAGTTTAATCCCAGTTCCTGCAACTACAACAAGTAAAACAAAAGCAACAGTGTGTCAAATCCAGTTATTGCTAGACACCAACGAAATCAGTTCCGGACTCCGTGGCAAAGTTCTCTGTACGACAAATTTCCGTCGTGGTTGCCGTCGAAAGCAGCATACGCGTCGCTTAATCTTGAACCAAACGTCTTCAGCTTGCGTTGGAGCGTAGCTCTAAAGCCGGGGTCCTGTATTAAATGCAAACAAATATCAATCAATTGGTAAAATTCTACGACTATGTCAGCCACCACGTACTTACATCAGTGCTGTGATTTGTCTGCTCTGGCACTGTTAATCTGCGGAAGAATGCGAGCGGGTCGCCCTCGCTGGCTTCTTGTTCATGCTGTTTCTTCCGGCGTTGGGCTGCCAAATAGCTGTAACGTTGTTCGTGAACAGTTCCGTACACTAGGCCCATGAACTCATCGTAAAGCAGTCGACCGTCATGGTTCAGATCGTACGTATCAAATAGTTTCATCAGCTGCGGCTTCGCGATACGCAAGCCCTGGCGCCGTAGATTACTCTCGATCTCCGACATGGTGACACCACCATTTCTATCAATATCCCAGTCGCGAAAGACTTCGTGAATTCGGCGTGACTCGTATTTGGCACGCAGCAGCGAAACCACACATTCAGGATCTGAAGGCGAAACAGGGTCTTCTCCCACCATTGCTCGTCTGTTGGAGCTGGAGCTGGTGTACGAACTGCCAGGTGTATTCGCCTCCACAGGGCCGTATATGAAACCACAGAAATCATCGTAACCTAGAGATCTTCATCGCGCAACAAACCGTAGTCTGTTAGTTGCTAGCTTATCAATAAAACGAACTGTTTGCATGACTTACCCAGCAGGCATTTTTAGGACGTGCTGGAGAATTGTGTCCACTTTCTTTTGACCGAGAGCTTGAGCAAAGCCCAATCGTGACAACATATCCCGAAACTCATCCACGCATAATCGGCCGTCCTTGTTAGTGTCCCACCTAAGAAAAGCTTGACGAATGCTGCGTTTTTCGTCGTATCGGTCTCGCAGCATGTGGCGTAAATCGCTCATCTCTGCGGGTTCTGAGGGGCCGACTGCATGGACAGCAGGGTCCCCTTGTTCCAGCTTGACTGCCCATTGCACCTGAGAATGTGCATCAGTTCCCAACGTAGGTGCTGGGGACCCGAGTCCAGGGGCTCTGCTCTTGGTTTTTCGTCCGACAAAACCGCCGACTTGAGGCTGAAGTTTTGGTAAGCTGTACATGTGTCGAGATACAGGTTAGCACAACACTAAGAACTTCTTCATTCACGTAGCTTCATGATACTTACGTGTTGTCGCCGAGATGTTGCAATCCTAACCTAGCTCCACCTGCTTCATCCTTTGGCTGGTTGTATTTATCGTTCGCACCTCTTGCACTCTTGCAAATCAACATTGAGAAGTTTGTTGTTCATAGTACCAACCACAAGATCACTTTCTGCTTGCATCACCGTACCTGAACACGACGTGTTGGACGGCATCTCATCAGTGGATCTCTACTACTGCTGGATTGCGGTCGCCTCGCCGTCGCAGCTCCACTTCTTTTGGCTGTCCTGAATATCCTGCTGTCTTCGTCATTATCCACAACAACTGGAGGCGTCACACGCTTTGAGGTTGACGAAATAATGTTGGCAGGCACCGTCCGTCCGGATCCCCATCCAGGCACATCCGCCGCAGTCGCCGACGCCACTGCATTGCTGTTGCCATTCACATGACGTCGCTGCCTCATCTTGCTTTCTGGAAGTGTGCCTAAAATGCAAACTACTTAATAATAACGAACACCAGCGAGCAAATATAGTTCCTCTTCGTCTATTACACGACTCGCGTTGACGAGCAACTACCGTGTCTCCGTAGTGACGCCCTCGCTCTTGTTCTCTCCGCTCGGCATGAAGTAGTGCAGAACCATCGACGCAGCGCCACACAAAAACGCTGCTGTCAGGAGCGTCTTGGGTTTGCATAGTTCCCCCGGTAAAATGACCAGTCCCGCAGTAAATCCACCTGCGAACGGGTTCAGCAGGTCGTTCTTGCCTCGCAGCTTCTCCAGACCGCAGCTCACGCCTCCAAAGACGCCCAGAAACTTGGCAAAGCCCAGCATGTTGCACTTACTGAGGTGGGCCAGCGACCTCGCGGCTTCTCGCGCGACACTGGAGCCCGGACGCGCCGCCACGCGCTGCTTCCACTCTGCTTTTGTCATGTGGGCCAACTCGTAGCCGTCCACGCCGATCGTCCAGGCCAGACCCGCCCCGAGGCCTCGATACACCAGCAACGCGGTGGTCGACACGCAGTCGGAGGACGACGTCTTGGAGGTCTCAGGCGGTGCGCTGAGAGCTTCTCGTCGGTCCACGAAGGAGCACGCGCCTGATACTATCAGCAAAGGCAGCAGACCGCCCACGGAGCCAATCCGCAGCGCACGAGGCGTCACGGCGGCCGCGCTCCTTCGACGCGCCATCATGCAAATTGATGAATGCGGCGATATAGTGGATAAAATGGTGGTGTACCTTGATTATGGTACACTTACGGAGTGATGGTAGCTTTTCAAATTCGGAAGGCACCAACGGCGGAGTAGGAGACGTGTGCGATTGTCGCGACGGTGGAGCTGGACAAGAGGCCTAAGCGGAGAAAGAAATGGTGGGAGGAGAATCACACGAGTGTCAGCTTTCTGCTAATGTGTCGATGGACGCTGTAGACCAAGTGCAAGTTGCACGAGACGCGAAAGACGTCGAATTAGTGTCTGCAGAGTCAGAGACAGCAAACAGAGCTGAAGCTGCTGCATATGAAGACGAGAAGGATGAATTCGCCGTGCGATTCTCAGCTGCGCAGCTTAATGCGAAGATCTCACAGGCCAAATACGAAACCAAGCTGGCAGCGGACGAGGAGCTGTTGGCTGCTAAGAAGGAGCTGGTGGAGCGGCGCTACGAGGTGGCAGACCGTGAGCGCGAGCGGGACAAGGTGGTGGCACAGTGTGAAGAGCTGCAGAACCGACTGGATGCGGTGCTGAAAGAACACAAGCAAACGCTGACCGGCATGCGCGAGAACCTGCAGCTGGAGAAGCTGCTGGCGACACTGGACGTGGAAAAGACCACGCGGCGGAAGCTGCAAGAAGCTTTTGAGAGGCAGCATCAGACGCTCTCGTTGGCACAGGAGCGAGTGGGGAAGCTGGACGTGCAGGTCGCCAACTACCAGAAGACAGAGACGGTGTTGGCGCAGTCTGTTGCACATTTGCAGCATCGCTTCGCTAGTAAAGATCAGCAACGTGCAGCGTCAGTGGAGCACGTCCAGCGCGAGCTGGTTGAGCAACATGAGCAGGAGATTGCAGCATTACGTGAGGAGTTGTCTATTGCACGGGGTACGGAGAAAATGGCACAGGATCAGCTGCAAGGGCTTCAGAAGGAACTCAAGATGCTGCGTGACAACGAGCAACAAGCGTTGGCATCGCACAAAAATGTTGCGACTCATGAGCACGAGCTACAGGCCAAGATTGCTCAGCTTGAGACCGAGAAAGCTGTCCTCCGGACCAAGGCAGGACAAATACAGAAGGCGGATGCCCAGCTTCGTAGCCAAATTCACGCTCAGAGCGAGGAAATTGCAACACTGCGGCATGAGAAAGAAGCGTTGCAGCGAGATAACAAAGAGCTGGGCGAGATCGCCAGCGACCTGATGCAGATGGCCGAGAAGCAGCACGCAGTAAACGTTAAGCGCGGTGTCGGTCCGGCAAAATCAGTCGTCGGCACACCTGGCAACACACACGAAGAGGATGGAATCTTCCTGCAGAAGCGCAAGAAGCGCTTACGTTTGTCTCTCGGCTAAATTCGCTGTTAATTTCGTTAACAAGAGCAGCTCGGCAAATGGCGAGACTTCCCGCTTTCGTCTCCCTCGATCCTCAAGCTTTGGACAACCAAACTACTGCCTCCAAGCATTTGCGTCGCGAATAACGTGCGTCGCAAAGCTGGCTGGCTGATAAGTGAAGTAGCAATGGCGTCTACTTCTTTCCTTTCTGCAAGATCAAAACGTAACCAATGTGACGTGAGAGGATGAAGTGCAGACTTCAGCAACAAGTGCAATAGTCGACAGTACCAACGTACCTTTCGTTTCTTCTTGGACTTCTTCGTGGGAGTGATCTTCTTGGGCTGTAGCTCCTTCGGTTTGTCCTTGGCATCGTCGCCATCGTTATCGCCGTTGTCGTTATCGTCCCCATCGTCGTTATCGTCGTCATTGTCGTCGTCTTTGTCGCGTTCTTCTGCCTCAACTGACACGGAGGTGAATGCCGATGACATCACAGCGTCATCTTCCTCAGCCTCCGACGGTTTCTTGGGCGACGTCTTCGGCGATTCCTTCTTCTTCGTCTCCTCCTGTGCTGGCTTAGGCGGCGACGGCTCTTTGACCACTGGCTTGGGTGGCGACGGCTCTTTGGCCACTGGCTTGGGTGGCGACGGCTCTTTGGCCACTGGCTTGGGTGGCGACGGCTCTTTGGTCACTGGTTTAGGTGGTGATGGCTCTTTAGCCACTGGCTTGGGTAGCGACTCGGGCTTCACAACGGGAACTGTTGCTGCTGAAGCTGGCACCTGCACCTCAGGAGTTGGTTTAGGCGGCGAAGGAGCCTTGATCACGGGTGCAGCCAAAGGTGTTGGTGGCTTGTCGTTGAGTCCGAGCAGGTCGACGCTCTCCACAGGTTTCTTGGGCGGCTGCGGCTTGGCCGGCACCTTGGAATTGGCGTCCCCAGCTGCGATGACCGCCGAGGGCGACTTGTAGCTGCCGTTGGCGCCTTCTTTCTTGGCGAGATCCACATCTCTGCAGCGGATAACAACGCGATCTTGTCAAACACATTGTTTAGGAAACTTATCTAGTCTACAGCCACGCACGCTCGCTTGTTGCCGTTCCGGCCCTTGGGCAGCAGCGCTTCGTTGCCGCTGTCGAAGCGGTCGTCCTCTCTGGACAAGCAGCAACCCATGCTCCTTTACCGTTGCTTGGGCTTCGCGTTGCTTTTGTTGGACTAATAAGTTAGCAAGTGCGGCCGCCCAAGATTTCTTTTTTCTTCAGCGGTATCTTTCCTTCCTGATTTCGGAATCAGACGCGGTATCAGACCAAGTTGAAGTGGACGCTCGACGATTGCAATTGGTGCATTTCGTTGATCCGCCAGCCAGAGAGGTATGCCGAGCAACCTCGAGTGGCGTGTGGTGCTCTGCTTGCTGAACGTGATGGTCGCTGGTGCAGATGCGTTACATCTCGTCATATTAGCGACGGTGGACATGACTCAAGCTTCGTCGGCGCAGCGCCAATGCGGCTTGGTGGCTCTCGGCCTCTCGATGTTCCTCTCTCTCTCGTGCGCACTAAGCGTCTGGCTGGCCCCAACACGGCGTGTGGGGTGTTCGATGGCCGTGAACGCACTGGTCTTCCTGCTCCATGCAGCAGCGTTTGTGCCGCTTGGCATCGCTCTCCTGGTTGAAGGCCATCGGGTTCTGGGGCTATTGGAGCTGGCGTTCGCAGTTGAGATGATCGCTGGATGCGTCTGCTGTCGTATCTACTGTGTCAAAGTGCGAGACGAACAAGACCGCAAAGACGCACTGGAGATTGCTTACGAACAGCTGAGGATGGACCAAGCGGCTATAGGGTGTTGACGTAGCGTGGGGCAAAAACAACATTTTACACATGCAGCATGTTTTATTAACGATGTGGTTCGACAATGTCTAGTGGTGGTAACGTGGCGATGTATGTTTGATGAATTTAAAAGTGTCCGGTCTGAAGGAACCGTCTCCTATATTAGCGTGAAACGATCGACGCTGGTGGCAAGCAGCAGAAAGTAATATACCTGTTGGAACAGGTGTCCCCTTCCAACAAGCGACTCGCTTACATTCGCCAGTGCGATGCGTCGAGATCCAAGTTGCCGGTATCTGATCAAGAATGTCGCTGTACTCGTAGCGTTAAGTGCATGTGCTTCACTTGTCCGCGCAGATTTTGGTGGAGATTGCCACACTTCTTACAATATAGTTGCTACGACGTGCAACGAAGTGGCGCAAACTTGCACTAGCAGCAAGTGCTACACGTCTAGCAATGGAGATATCAACTACGCCTGCTACTCACCATATTCTTGCGCCGGATGGTACAGCGTGCCGATTGCAACGACTTCAGCTTCGACATCAACATCAACATCAACTAGCAGCTCGGGTGAAATGGATGCCTGCAACTCGATGCACCTTAGTTCGTGTGATGATGCTGAGAGTAAATTCAACAGCGTCGGGTGTTCCTGCTTTACGTGCGTGGAAACGAACGGCGTGGTCGAAGCATCGTGTACTGCCCCATTTTCGTGTACACCTTCATCCAACCCCGAAGATGGAGAAGAATTATCTGCGCCTCCTGAAATGGACAACAACGAATACGGCATCGTGTGTGCTGTGTACATCGCAACCGCCTTCGTCCTCGCGGGTTCAGCTTACGCTATAGCTTTCTTTTGCTTCCCTAAAGCCAAGGAAGAGCCGTCGATAAAGGCAATCATCGCGAAAAGGATGCCCATTCTCCCGTGGTTGATTTACAGTGGATCGCTCGCTTCATTCGTGCAAGACGATGGATCGCCGGTAGAATTCGTCGATTTCATTTGCGATAAGAATGACCTTGTTGGACTCATCGACTGGCGCAAGACGACCGCAAGTGTGCGGCCACGATGGATGCGAGGGTGTGCGATTGTTACGACGTTGATGGTCACGATCTCGCTCGCGTTTCTGCTTGGTACAGTTGTGTACAACAATGAAAACTGTGTCACCACGACAACGGTGAATTACTGCTGCACATGTCATACATGGTGTAGAGGTGAAGATTTGGGCTGTGATGGCTGTGATTGCAAGTTGCAGAGCCAATGTTCTTCCACCTCGTACTCATGTGCAACCAGCAAGACCTCAAATAATGATGCAACGGTAGTCACGACGTTCAAATGCGACTCTGCCAGTATTGAAACTTCGCAGAAGGCGAACTGGGTAACGATGGCTCTCACGATGGTTGTGGCGAAAGCTGGCTCACTTGCTGTTGGTACTGCTGAAGAAGGCTCGCCTCGGCAAAAACTACTTCATGTGGCAACAGCTACTGCGTCGATTGCACTGATAATCTTTGGCATCCTGTACTCCAACTATCTGACCAAGGCGGACATTGTAGGGGATATCGACGGCTATGCGCGCCGCCTAGAGTCAATTGGAGCAACGCTATTCACAGGTTGGTGGTATGATCAGGTCGTTGGTCTTGGGTCGATGTTCACCCAATTTGTAGTGTACTATGTCGGCTACTGTTATTTGTACCAACCCAACCTGGAGGAGATTACGAGTGCGGGGGCAGCAGTGCACCCTCAAGGGGATAATGGTTTGGATAAAAGCATCATGAAAACTGAGGGCATCCACGGAGGCGTGAGTGAAGCAGTGTCAGTCGAGGCAGTCACATTGCAGCCGCCAGCTCAACAATAAAGTAAGGTGCTGTAACGAGGTGGAAAGCATTGCTTCATTTACATTTGCGAGCATAATACGTGACGAGGGAGACCGAGTAGATCAATGGCTACCCTCTTCAACGTGTCGATGGAGCAGTGCCAAGTTCGGTATTTTCGCTTGTCAAGGACATCCTGACAGTTGGGAAACCTGAACAGCTTTTGGTGACTCCGCCTGTCCCAAGCACAAGAAGAAAAAACACGGGTCCCGTTCACTTGAGAAAACGAAGTCTTCGGGGCAAGGCACAAGTTTCTTGCGAGAATGCAAGGCCACGCAATGGCGTCAACGTGCGGGTTACTGTTGCTTTCACTGTTGTCACTTCCCGTGCGAGTGTATGTGAACGTCAGCTCGTGCAGAGAACAAGTGACTGGATTGCCCCAGCATTTGCAGGATGCCGACGCAATCGTTGTCCTGCACCCACTGCCAGGAGATGAATGGAGCCTGTTCTCCAGTGATAAACAACCCCCACAAGAGCTCCAGATCACCCAACCGGACGCAGCTTTCATTGCTGTAAACTTCAAGACGCTCAATTTGTTGGCAGGTGACAAGGTGGTAGTGCGGGATCCCAGCGGTTCGGTGTCTGCTATCGCCACCTCTGCCAACGCAAGCGCTTTGATTGAGAAAACGGTGGTCAGCAACAAGTCGCCGCATTCGCTGCTGCTACGGACCCACCCCTTCTTGGTCAAAGGCGACACTATCGTGGTTGAATATATCCCGAGTATCATGACGTTGATGCTTCCGACGGTCCCAAGTCAACGTGACAAAGCCGTAATGGTCATGGACTCGTATGCGTACATCAGCTACAGTCCAGGAAACCTTAGTGGAGTCGATACTGAAAGCACGGTTGGAGCCACGGATGAAGCCAAAGAAGCCGTCTGCTACCGCAAAAGCCAGCCCAAGATGTACGCGAAAGCGCGAGCCGTGGCAAGACTAATGATCCGCAGCAAAGAGGAGCAAGCTCCGGGTGGGTCTGATCAGACAACAAGTTGGGTATTCTGCACGGGCTGGCTCATCGGACAAGGCAATCACTTGATCACCAACCATCACTGCATGAAAGATGCGGCTGCAGTCGAACAAGTTGCTGAGCCTGCTCAACATCGGAAGAAAAGAGAGGCCGCCAACATTGAGTCTCTGTCCGATGTTATCAAGCGATACTGGCCCCACAGTTTTTCTCCTCCAAGCAAGCCTGGACGCGTCGCCGAGGCTGTTGTCGGGTTCATGGCCGAGACAAAATTGTGTCGGGAGAAAGGATATTTGGGAGAAAAAGTTGGCGTTGTCGAAGCCACGCGAGTGGAAGTGGTCACGGAAAATCCTGATCTGGATTATGCCCTCCTTCGAGTCCTCACGAACGACTCAGTAGATTTGGCGCACCGTTATGGGTATTTGAGGCTCCGTGCCGCTGGTCCTGTGGACGGAGAAAACATCTATATCCCACAGCATCCACGCGGTGAACCGAAAGAGATTGCAGCAACGAAAGATGGGAAAGCCGCGATCATTGAGGTGCTGACAGCGAGCTCGTCTGGTTCAACAAACTCGATGGACTCACCAAACACTTCGGAGTCGTATGAATACCATCACCGTGAAAGCCAAACAAATAACATCCAGCCAACTGTCTGGTACAATGCCGACACGGAGCCTGGTTCGTCCGGTTCACCAGTTCTGGGCCGCAAAGACAACACTGTGGTGGCGTTGCATCGTGCTGGGAGCTCCGAGACCGCGCAGTCAGCATCCACAGAGCTTTTTAACATGGGTGTACGCATTGACTTGATTGCGCGCGACCTCCAGCAGCGCAAATTACTGCCCAAAAATGCATTGTCTTCGTGATCACCAACCAGTGCGCGTTCAACACCACGAGGATCGAGCTACTACTGACAGTGTAGTAGTCTGTAGCGCTTACTTTGCTTCTTAATGAACACTTTTTGAAAAACACTTGCGTTATGTTTGTAGAAGCGACGGGATGAAGGCCACACCTGCCGCCGAGTCTGCGGTACTCTGGATTGACAGCTGAGAAGGGTGCACTAACTTCTTTCTTATGAAGTGCTGCAAAAGACTGTTGCGCACTAATGCTTGCCCCGAGCCAATCATTCTACATGCATGGAAAACAAAGACTGTTAGTCGTATGGGTTCGCTACAACATGAAAGATCCGTGAAGCGTACGGATGAAGAAGCAGGCCTCCACGCAGATCCTCAGGGACCATCGAGAAAATATTGTCAACTAGGCCGCGGCAGATAGCAGCACTAATATCGCCCAAAGACCAGTTGCTGAACCGGAGCTGGTCGATACTACCTCGAACGTCAGGTGATGCCCATTCTCCATTCAGCGTAGGAGAAAACTTGAGATCAGTGTCGAGCTTGGTGCCACCTAGCGCAAGTAGTTGGGCATACATAGCTTCTTCGGATAGATGTTCAGCCGTAGAGTTCGCAACTAATTGTCGGCTCCACGCTTGGCACTGATTCACAAACCACGCAAACATGTTGCCGCTGCTGCTCTGTCAGTACTCGTTCGAACCACAGTAGGTTTCAGTACCTTACCCGGACAACGATGGCGCGACCCCGATGAACCAGTTCTTCGATAAGAAAGGTCTCAACTCGAAGTTTAGTGAGGAGCCACCACTTGAATGCCTCAGTTGTGCTGCATCTTCCTCTGTAAGCACCATGGCCAATTGTGACGTCGTGCCGATGTTCAAGACTATGTTACAACACGTATTTCGTCAGGAAATTGCAGTTACCTCGAGTTTACCTATCTACGTACGTACCAGTGGTGCGAGAGAGGTTGACATGGGCGGGGCTTTGCGTTTGTGCAATGTTAGTCATGACTGCACAGGGGTGATCACCCATAGGAAGATACACCGGTTTCCCTTTTGGCAAACCCAAAAGTACTGCAGCATCAGTGCTGTTTCCAATGATCGTGCCTGGAGACTTCACCACCGGTAGCATCGGAATCGGTAGCCCGAGAGCCTTAATGCTGTATAATACGCCACGCAAAATACTGTTAGCCATCATCTTGGAATTAGAAAAAAGAGGATCGCTACTTACGAGCGCAGATTCCACGTGCTTGAATCAATGTCAAAGCCACCCCAACTAAATGCATTGGTTGTGTCCATGCAGTTTTGTGTCGGTCTGGAGTGGCCACACAGTGCAAAGGCCACAAAATCTTGAATAGTTCCACACGTATCGAATCCCTCAAGATTATGTGGCTGCTTTTCTAACATATACGCGAACGTGGCAACTCCATAACCAGAAGCAATAAATGACGACGAGGTAGACTCCGTTTCAAGCGTAGACTGAGAACCAGCCGTATTCGCAAACTCAATCTTGGTCCGCCACTTAGTCAACAGCGATGGCGTGCATCGCTGATCCAAGTACGTGATGTAGACACTCCATGGTCGGTTGTCGTCGCTGTTTTTTGCGGTCTTACCGACAATTCTTTCTGACAGGAAACCACACACCGCCTGACGGACTGAGTCGCATCGCCACCACAAAATGCCATGCATCTATCGCACACCACATCACATATTCGTCAGTAGTGCTAAGCTTCACACCCAGCATGGCAACTTTCACTGCCCACCACTCCGCAAATACCAACAGAGCGAATGCCCTGTCTGAGTGCTGTCGGTAGCGCCGTCACTGTGCTGAACACCGCCAGCAGCACATTTTCCACGCTGCGTTCACTTTCCTGTAGACGTTCGTCGTGTTGAATTGGTGCTCTCGATGTGGCAAGTATACTGCCCGTTGTAATACATACCAGAGCACACTTAACGCTCTTGAGGCCGATATCCATGCCAAACATGCACTCTCGCGTAGCGTTCCCCTCGTCACCCTTAACTTCTGCAGCAGCCTCTTGACTCACTTGCACTGTAACACCTGAATCAGGCCCCCTCTCTTGTTTAGATGTATCAACTGGAACTGAAACTGGAGAAGTAGAAAGTTTGTTCCTGTTCTTGAAGCTGTAAATGTAGCCGTTCGACGCGTGGAAGTCTGTCAGTCCTAGCTCCTCCGCAATAACCTTCGCCTGCTCCTGCATTTCCTTGACTGTGACGTTCACCCCGTCCTCCTGTCGATTATTGATCCACTCCAGCAACGCTGCGTCCACCGCCGCGTTCGGCCTCCGTCCACTGCCGAGCTTCCTCTGTCGCCCAGAGCCTCCATCTAGAGCTACCGCCGCCTCGAGTTCCGACTTATTGCTCAGCCACTTGCGCACCATGGCGGGCGTGATGCCATGACGCTGCGCCAACGAACGTACCGAAGGAGGAGGCCTGTCCTCCGTCAGCTCCCGCACCACCGACAACTTGAATGCTGCGGGATAACTCTTCCGCGACGACATTGTGACGATGTCAATCGGTCTGACTCACTTGACGTGACTGTTTTTGGACTGTAGGTACCAAGTACCAACCGGTTGTTGAAGGTAAACCTGCTGCACACTACATGCAGCAATATCTTGACGAATTCGTAAGAACACGCTAGTAAGTCCAGTGTCACCAACCACTGCGAGGCAACGCGACGAGCTGAGATTCCAAGCTTGGTACCCCCGTAACCAAACGCGCTTTTCCTGTTTGACAGCAGCACTCATTTCTGAAGCAGGGACGGAATAAAGGCCACACCTACGGCTGCGTCTGCTGTGCTCTGGATTGACAACTGCGAAGGATGCGCTAGCTTCTGCCCAAGGAAATGCTGCAGAAGACTGTTGCGCACCAACGCATTCCCTGTCCCGATCATCGGTTGCTGCAGCAGATCTGTACGTAGGTCCTCAGGAACCATCGAGAATATGTTGTCGACTAGTCCGCGACAGATCGCTGCGCTGATATCACCTAGCGACCAGTTGCTGACACGAAGCTGCTCAATGCTCCCTCTTACGTTAGGAGACGCCCATTCTCCATGCAGAGTTGGCGAAACCTCCAGGTCAGTGTCAAGCTTGGTGCCACCAAGAGAAATCAGTCGCGCGTACATTGCATCATCCGATAGATGCTCGGCTGTTGGATCCACTGCTAATTGCCGACTCCACGCCTGGCACTGTTTCACAAACCACGCAAATATGTTGCCACTGTCCGAAATATTTATCGTTAGCGAGCAAATAGCTTTCACTCACAGCAATCCCCACGCACCCAGACAATGATCCCGCGACGCCTAGATACCAATTCTCCGACAAGAATGGTCTCACTTCAAAGCTCAAAGAGCAGCTACCGCGAGACTGCTTGAGCTGCGCTGCATTCTCCTCCGTCAAAACCATAGCTAGCTGCGATGCTGAGCCGACGCTTAGTACTATCCATTCGCGTCAATACATATAATCGTTAGCTGCGTATCCTTCCCTCCGCATTACTGTTGTGTACGTACCAGAAGTGCGCGTCAAATTGAGATCTGCAGGTCCCCGCGCTTGAGCCATAGTGGTCATGACGGCACACGGGTGGTCGCCCATCGCAAGGTATACTGGTTTTCTATTTGGAAGACCGAGTAACACTGCAACGTCGGAACTCTGACCAATTACTGCGCCTGGAGCTTTTACGGTTGGTAGCATGTGAGCTGGAAGACCGAGCGCCTGGACACTGAAATGCACCATACACACGTTTCGAGTTAGTAGCGAGAATGGGAGTGACGGACCGCTTAGACGTACGTGCGGAGATTCCACGTCTTGGTGTTGATGTCGAAGCCGCCCCAGCTGAAGGCATCGGTGACGTCCATGCAGTTTTGAGCAGGGATGGAGTGACCGCAGAGCGTAAATGCGATGAAGTCCTGGATGGTTCCACACGCGTCAAACCCCATAATATCGCGAGGTTGTCTCTCCATCATGTACGCGAACGTGGCAAGTCCGTAGCCAGACGCAATGGGTGACGACGAAGCATAGATATCGGCAGCCTCGGTGCCGAACGGAGTCGAAGCAGTTGCAGTGTTGGCAAGTTGGATCTTTGCTCTCCACTCGGCCAGCATATCCGGCGGACAGCGTTGGTCCAGGAATGTGATGTACGTGCTCCACGGCCAACTATTAGCAGACGCAATTGAGGGGTCTGCACTTCCCGACAGGAGCTCACTCATAGCTTGCCGCACCGAATTACAGTGCCACCACACGATCCCATGCATCTACAAAACCCATACAACCTGAATCAGTCTTCCACTCCAATAACTCAACAAACCCTCCTCTACACACTCACCACTCCACAGATTCCAATCGATCGAATACTCCGTCGCAGTGGCGTCGGTAGCGCTTGCACCGCAGTGTGCACCGTCAGCAGAATATTCGCCACGCTCTGCTCCGTCTCCTTCAAGTTCGCGTCGTGCTGGATCGGCGCACTGGATGTGGCTAATATATTGCCTGTAGTAGCACACACTAGTGCGCACTTGACGTTCTTGAGGCCGATATCGATGCCGAACATGCAGTCTCTCCTCCCAGTCGTCGTCTCTGCAGCTGCTGCCTCTTGGCTCACTTGCACCGTGACTCCTGCATCTCTCACTTTCTGTCTTTTACTGCTGCCATTGGCAGACGATGGCGACAACTTGTTCCGGTTCTTGAAGCTGTAGATGTAGCCATTTGAAGCATGGAAGTCCGGGAAGCCTTGGTCCACTGCAATAACCCTCGCCTGCTCCTGCATCTCTCGGTCTGTGAGGCTCTTGCCGTCAGTCTGTTGGCTTCTGACCCATTGCAACAGCGCCGTATCGATGGCTACATTGGGTTTCCGTCCACTGCCGAGTTTCCGCTGCCGTCCCGAGTTGCTGGCCCCAAGAGCCACCGCCGCCTCGAGTTCCGATTTACTGCTCAGCCACTTGCGAACCATGGAGGGTGTCACGCCATGACGCTGCGCCAACGAACGCACAGAGGGCGGAGATGAGCCCTCCGTCAACTCCCGCACCACCGACAGCTTGAACGCCGCCGGGTAGCTCCGTCGCGTCGCCTTCCCCATGCGAGCAATTAGGTGGACAATATCCCGTGATTATAAGAATTTCGATAGTGTATCCGCGATTATAAGCTTCGATGTTTTCACGTTGTTTTAGCTCATTTCCGAACAGATGTCGCCGCGAACAAAACAGCGCTTGCCAGGCGGTGCAGCAATGTGAACGATGCCATCAACATGCTGGAGTTGCTCAAGAGCGAGATACTGGGTCAGGGACGCATGGAGGCCTTCCGAAGAAGGTAGACAGAAGCATCGTATTCGAATAGGAAGAAGCAGAAATCGTGGAGACGAGAAAATCTCCACCCTGGCTGGACCAGGAAAATGCAGGATAGGACAAAGTGCCACGGCTTTAATAGCTCAGAATTATAAAAAAATTAAAGCAAGTTTTAGGTCTGTAGCTCATGTTAAAACACGTTTAGAGAGCTCATCCGCGGTATTTTTGACGGCCACTTGAAGCGGGCATGGAGGCGGCACCTGGAGCGCCGACTAGTGCGGGTATTCCTGCATCTCCGGCGCCGAGCGGGAGTGCACGAGCGAATGGAAGCGCCGGTCTAGACGCCAGTGCAAACGTGACCTCAATCACACCGCCAGGGACAGCAGGAGCTTCACCCGACGCCAGCGCAGACTCGGCCGGACGTCGCATCCAACAGCGGACAAACTACTCGGTCAAAAAGAAGCGCGAGCTCATCGCGTTGGCGCAGATCGCAGGCGTGCGAGAGGTCTGCAGGACGGAAGGCGTGCCACGTCGTACGCTGCGTCACTGGCTGGACGACGCCGAGAGGATCAACAGCTACGAAGGCCCGGACTCGCGGAAATCCATCGGACGCTCGGGACGCCGAGAGATTTTGCCATTTGGACGGGAGATGACCGACTTCCTGGAGGGGGCGCGACAGGACGGACGAGAGGTGACGTCCACGCATATGATCGAGTACATCAGACAGAACCACGGAGATTGGCTGGAGAGTTACATGGCAGACAAGAAGAGCGCTGAGAGTGGCCACGCTGCACTCGCAAGGCTCTGTCAGAGGTTCGCAGACCGGCACGGCTTCAATACAGGAACAACGACGGCTCGATCTAGTTCGGTAACGACCACAACTAGTGTCAGAACGACTGCGGCAAGTTCCAGTGGATCAGAGATGCGGGATCCTGCTGTGCCACGGTCTACGGAGACTGCGGCTTATAGCACTTCGTCTGCAACGCGATCCGACGAATATGAATATGAACCGGACGACGACAGTCCGCTACTGTTTGGGCTGGACATCGGCACTACAGCCATCAAGTGTGTCGTGGTGAAAACTGACGACAGTCGGACGATTGCCATGGCTAATGTATCTCTCAGTGATGTGATCGTACCAGTGAGACCAGGAGAAGAAGCCGTGGAGAATAAAATTGGAGTGCAGAATGTGGACCAGGTGCTGCTGGCAGTACAGCGCGCTGTGAGTTTGCTGCCCGAGTCGGCAAGACGGCGGGTAGCGTCGGTTGGTATCTGCGGTCAAATGCACGGCATCGTGTGGTGGTGCAGCCGCGCCGTGCACGAGGCAGCAGAACGTTTGCTGACAACGGGAGGAAATTGGATTTGTAAAGATGACGAGTCGTACGAGCCGATGTGGAGCGAGCTTATTACGTGGCAAGATCAGCGCTGCACGCCCTCATTCCTGGACACATGCAGGGAAAAGATTGCTCGCACTACAACTGCGGGTAATGCTCCACCGCCGAGCCGCATTGCTGCTGGATACGGTCTAGCCTCGTTCGCACACACGTTGGAATACTCGCCGCGCACGCTTGTGGGCATGGACGCTTGTGGAACGATTCACGATTTCGTGGCTTTTATTTTGTGCGGTCATTCCCTTCCTAGCGAGACCTTCATGGACACCACCAGCGCTCACAGTTGGGGCGGCCTCAGTTTGCAAACCCAGACCTGGGACCCTCGAGTGTTACGCGCACTGCGGATTCCATCGGCGATGCTTCCTGCAGTGAAGAAACCAGGCACATGTGTAGGTAACACGTCGACAGGATACACCGGTTTCGGATTGCCCGACAGCAAGCCCGTATACGTGCCGATGGGCGACCACCCTTGTTCTGTGCTCGCAGCTCTGGCGCAGCGTCAGTCTCACCCAAGCAGCGACTCCAATTTAACGTGTACGTTGCTTTGCATCGAGGTGGTCTAGAAGCTTTTGACGGAGACTGACGTGTGCTTCATGGTTGCTTTTGATGTAGTGGTGAACATCGGCACGTCGGCTCAAATGGCCATGGTACTGACTGGTGCAGACGTCGCGAAATTGTCTTCTGGCTCGGAAAATGCTTCCAATAGCGCTGAAAACCAGGACGGCTCTAGCTTTGAAGTGCGCCCGTTTTTGTTCGAAGACCGCTTCTTAGGCGTCGCTGCTTCGCTCTCTGGGTTCGTTTCATTTGCATGAAGGCATTTGAATGGGTCACTAATTCCTGTTGCATGTATGTGCAGCGGCAACTCGTTCTCGTGGCTGGTGCGTCAGTGGCAGCAATGGGCTGAAGAGATGGGGGTAGCTCTAGCTTACAACGAAGGCGATGAAGAGCACTTAGCACAACGCGAAGCCCAGGTCTACGCCCAATTGATCAGTCTGGGACTGCAGCGCCAGGACACGGAGCTTAATTTCGTGCCGACACTCAATGGCGAGCGCGCAGACCCCAATGCCACCGGCAGCATCTTGAACTTGCGCATGAACAACTGGAGCATGGGCGACATCAGCGCAGCGCTGTCCCGCGGCCTCGTGGACAATCTCTTCGCCATGATCCCCACAGAACTGCAGCCGTTGGTGCCTGCGCAACCGTACGTTCTGACGCTATGCCTCGATGAATGACTGCAAGACTGTACTGATAGTATGCTTTTGCTTGCAGGATGATTGGCACGGGCAACGCGCTCGTGCGCAACGAGCTGTTGCAGCGATTCCTGGTGCGGCGACTGGACCAACCTTCTCAATTGCAGCTGCAGACAGCTGCAGATGCCGCTGTGGGCGCAGCGCTCACCCCATCACTGCTAAGCGGCCGTGGAGGGGTGCTGAACGTGTAGTGACGACCAAGTTTCCTTTTGACTTGATCGTCGTTGAAGTGGTTTTCGTCTACTGCTTGGCGCGACCTTCACGCAACATTAACGACGCTGCGACGCTCGAAAATTCTGGTGGAAAATAGCCGGCTCTATGCGTGCTAAGGGTAGGGCAAAAATGAATTGCACAGAGTGAATTGAGAATGCAGGTTGACTGATGCTGATCTGTGATCGCGGCACGCTTTGAGCACTGTTGCGCGGCACACAAGCCGATGGCAGCTTTGAATGGGCATGGGCATGCACTGTATGTCGAATCGGCGTGGCATCTTGAGCCACCATGAACACGTTTGGTGGTTCATGGAGTCCATCATGAAGTTCCCGCTTTTTGAATTGCACGTTGGGGTCAGAAAATAGCCTGGCGTGCGTTTCCCGCCCACAAGAAATCTAGAACGTTCTCTGGCGCAAGGGACGGTGAACGCTTGCAAAGTGCATACTGCCCGCCATGACTTCCGTCCTGAGAGCCGTTCAGATGGACCTATACAAAGCGCAAGATGAGCGGTTGGGAAGGCGCACTGACCACTCGTTTTGCAATTCATTTGCAATTCTTTTGCAATTCTTTCGCAATTCTTTCCGCCCAGACGCGAAGAAAAGCCGCGTGGCGAGAGGGGGAGAACTCAAGAATCGCGCGCTTGGAGAAGAGCGCGCACGCCGACAGCAAAGCAGCAGCGACTTGAGGGACCAGCAGCCTCGGAAGCAGGCAGGACAGGACACTCAGGACACAGGTCACAGCTCTCGGCTGCCCGACGGAACCCACGCACATCTAAGCGCTCTCGTCGCCACCGGACGAGCGCTTCTCAGGCCAACAGATCGTTCCCCGTCCCCTCTATTTAGCGCTCTCGTAGCGTCCCTGGTGGAGATCATTTCTAGCAGGTAAGACGGCCTCACGTGTGTGTCTCTGTGAGGAGGGGGCAGCGACACTAACGCGCTGTATGTTGTCCAGCAGTTTCACTGCCTAAAAAACACATTTATTCCCATCCAATTGCATACACCCCACCCACCCACCCTCCCCATTTACACATAAAGAAAGCCATGGCCATGACGAGCGACTGGACCTTCACGGAGCAGGAGCTGCGATCCACGCCGTCCCAGAGGGATGGCATGAAGTACGCGGACGAGCTGGTGTGTCGCCGAAAGGCGTGCGACTTCATTGAGAAGATGGCCAAGGCTTTGGACCTGCCCAAGCTCGCTCAGATCAGTGCGGACAACTACCTACACCGCTTCTACATGAGGCAGTCTCTCGTGCGCTACGACAAGTACCTGGTAGCAGCTGCGTGTGTACTGCTTGGATCCAAGGCCGAGGAGAGTCCCAAAAAGATCGGATACGTTGCCAAGGAGTACATCGCCGTCCGGAAGGTTGTGGAGAAGGATCAGGTCTTCGCAATTCAGAAGCACGACCCCCAAGTCATCGCTGGCAAGATCATCTCGATGGAGGGCGTTGTACTGCACAATCTGGCCTACGAGCTGACGTTGTCCCACCCATACAAGTACATCAACGAGAAGGTGGATAAAGTGGTGCGTCTGCGGCAGCTGAGTGAACAGGAGGCCAAGACTCAGAGCAGCAAGATCAAGCAGGTGGCGTGGTCGTTTCTGAACGACAGCGCCTACACGGTGGCGTGTTTGCGACTGGAATCGGTGGACCTAGCGGCTGGTGCGGTATATCTGGCGGGACTCTACGAGAACTACGTGCCGGAGGACCTGTGTACAGCCAACGGTCTGCCGTGGTGGAGTGCGTTGGCGACCCCTCTTCATACCTTGCAAGGTATTGCCATGCTTGTGAACTCTGTTCTCTTGTCGTGGGTGCTGGCAATGTTTAAAGAAAGATGTGTTCTCCCGTTTGTCTAGATGCGGCTCGCTACTTGCTCAACGCCTACACGGTGCCGTACATCAAGACCAACGTGCTGCCGGCGGGACTGTCCAAGTTAGTCTATATGTTCCACCCGCCCAAGCCGGTCGAGAGCCCCGCATCGTTCGTAGAGCTGGACGTTGTGGAGCAAGAGCACACATCGCCCCTGGTATCGTCTCCGATGGACTCCGCAGCATGCGTGACGTCCCCGGAGTGTGGCAGTAGCCAAGGCAGGTCCCCGTACGACCATGACTTCGACCACGACGTCAAGTCGCATGTCAAGGACAGTGAGGACAGCCCCCGCGAGACGGCGCAGGTTCCCGCGGCGCCCGCGTCGCTGCTGGACAGTTTCCCTATTGCCAACGATAGTTCAAGTGCTGACAAGTTGTTGGGAAGCACTGCAGCGATGCGAGCGGCGAGCAACGGACGACTGTCGCGCAAACGCGGTAAGGACTCCGAAAACACGTTTTGTTCTGGAAAGAAGTTTAAGTACTGCTTGTAAGAGGCAGCGACGCGAGAGAGTGAGTGAGAGCGCTACCCTCGTCAGGCGCGCCTCAAGCAGCCAAGCACCATCGAGCCAGGAGCAGCCCAACACGGCGAGTTCACCAGGCGACCACGGGCTTGCAGCGGCGCGCGCGCCCTCGTCCCCTCGCAGCAGCACTCCATTCTCCCGTGCAGCCGCACCACGCTTCGAGATGCCGCGAACAGTTTAGAAAAAGTAGAAAAGCGCTAAAAACTCGACAATAAAAAGCATATTTATACAAGCACCCACGCACACAACCAACCTCAACGAGTCGCCTCCGCCTTCCTCCATGTTCACCAGCATGCAAGAAGAGTCGAGTCTTGCCGCACAATCGATCAGCCATTTGGGCGATCAGTGGATCTGAGCGTGAGCGCAAATGAACCTCAATGAGGCGAAGCAGAGCAGATGCACGCAAAGAGATCAGGGAGGCTAGAGCTCTTCCCATCCCCTCGTAGCTCCCACTCGCTTGCACTCTCCTAGGACATCGCACAGCCGTCACACTTGATCCACCGAACGACTGACACACCGACGCCAGCCCGAAACACAACGAGTGCTTCATTGTCGATACACCCGACCAGAAGACATCGATTCTTGCATGGTCAGCGGTAGATCGCAGCAGCTTCCGATGGTGGTTGACATGGACGGAGACGGCGACTCCAGGATCGAATTTTATTCACGAACATGACACGGACAAGCAACAAGTTAGCAATCAAAGTGCTAAACGAGTGCACGGCCAACTGCTCAATAGATGAGCTCGCGTTCACATACCTTCGTAGCCGATGCACTCAGCCGGAGAATCTGGTGATGCATCCCATTGGGATCCGCCAAATCGCACCAAAGACCCTCAATTGCCTCCCACAAGGCAAACTGGAAACTGCGCCCGTCGTTCTGCACATATTTTTGGAGAAGCGAAGTGCTCTCGCCGGATAAGCGCCGATTATCCGGCGGGTCTCCTGTCAATCACGATCCTCACCCGTGAATATCGGCTTCAGCATGCGTTGAAAATCGTGCGACAAGCTCGGAACTGGCCTCATTTCGTCACAAAAGTCTTTGCGCGCTTTTGTCAATACAAAACCCAAGTTCTTCAACTGCAAGTGAAAGACTTTTGTGGCAGCGATGGAAGCAGCAACACGCTGAGGAATCCGCGGTGGTGCGCCCGATCGATCCTGCTCTCCTGCTCGTCGCGTCGAGCTCCGGACGATCGACTCGGATATCGACTGCATGGCCTCCATGGCAATCACCATGCACGCATTGACAACCGGCTTGACGGATATGGTCTCAGTCAGCGCGACACCGTCAAACATCTCTTTGCTCGCTTGAATCCTGCAGTTGAAGCAAGTGTCGAGGCGCTCAGCCGCGCGTCGGCGGCGAGGATTGTGAGGGTGCAAATTGCACTGCAGTGGAAACTTGGCATTGGCAACGTGGCAGAGCAGCTTAGGACCAGCTCTGCCAGAGTTGGTAGCGGAGAACGCCGTTACGGACGAGAATGTGCCGGAAGAGTCGCGAAGGCACCTAATGGTTTCGTAGTTCTTCACACGTGCCTTTGCTACGT
Organism: Phytophthora agathidicida; assembly: GCA_025722995.1. Classification (NCBI taxonomy): domain Eukaryota; phylum Oomycota; class Peronosporomycetes; order Peronosporales; family Peronosporaceae; genus Phytophthora; species Phytophthora agathidicida. The sequence continues at coordinate 75,464 of CP106979.1, forward strand.
GTGAAGAACTATGAAACTATGCGGAGGAGCAAGGTGCAATGAAACAGCACTACGTACATTATTTCCAATGCTTTTTGCGTTCAACCTATCATGCCTTCATCTTTTCCCATGGCTTGGCAGCTGCTGCTGCCTCTCCAGCCTTCATCTGCTGGCTCAGAAGTGCACTCGAGTCTACCGATAGCTTGTCCTCGATTTCACGGATGCCGGGCACCGTCTCGCCCTTCTGGATGAGATCCATCACTTCTTTGAACGACTCTGGGTATGACGGACCGCCCGCCGTCACTGTAGGGGAGACTGAGCTAGTCAGTGGCACGGGCATTTTCTCTTCATCGTCCCCAGCTGCTGCAGCAGCAGCCACGGTAGTTGACGACGTCGACGAGGAGAGAGCCTTCTCACTGTTGGCGAAATTGCTGACGCTGGTTTGCTGCTCCAGTCGCGCCATGAATGCATCAAGACTTGTGGCTGCAGGGCCTGATGACGCGCTACTGCCGGTAGCCTGACTTTTGCTGCCCTGCACTGCCGGACGCTTCTCTTCGGTCGTGGTGCTGGCGGTTGTGAAAGTAGTCGTCGTGGTGGTTGTCGTCGAGCTACCTTCCTGCTTCTTCTTCCCTTGTTCAGCGTAGAATTCCTCCAGGCTAGCGTGTGCAATCTCCTCGAGCGACAGATTTGACGAGCCCTTCGGACTTGTGAGCGATTGGAGCGCCTTCAGCAAAGCACGCAGAATGGCGATGTTCTCATCAAATGCACCAGTCGTCTTGCTGGCAGTATGCCATTTCCACTCCATGTTGAGACCAGTCGTCTCGAACCCGATAGACTTGAGCAGTTCCTCGTGATGCTGCACGACAAACAACGTAACTTGTCGATGAGTATCAATATCGCAAACTTCCACCAAGCAAGAGAAAATTCTACCTCGAGGGGCTCAATCTTCTGCTTGAAATTTGCGTTACCAGGAGCAATGCGGCGATAGCGAGGCACATCCGGGTTCTGCAGCATGTGATCAGCACTGTTAGATATGGCTACATGGGCAAAGCAATTAAAACAGCAGGCCTTACGTCGACGAGGTTCTTGACATACATACTGAGAATGCCAGCAGCAAGCTTGAGCTGCTCCAACGAATTCTGCGCATACCATTCGGCAAATGTTAATCCCCTCGTGCACACAATCCAATCCAATCCATCAGTGGAACACGCACCTCAGTTCGCAGCTTCTTCAATGCTTTCTCCATACGTTCAGCCTTGGACACAACTTGGGGCGCCACAGCAGGCGGCTGCTGCTGCGGAATAACCGATGCTGAAGTCACTACGGCAGTCTTGCTTCCAGGACCCGACACGCTTTGCTTCTTTGCTTCGCTGCCGCTCTCCTTCACCGCCACTTTTGCGTCCGAGTCGCTAGCACTTTCAGTCTTTTTCAACAGCAAAAGTGCCTTCAGCGTGGAAATCTCCGCCTTTAGCTCCGCAATCGACTGCGCATTGCCCTGTTCAGCCAACGAGCTAGAGATTTGCGCAGTAAGCAACGTTTTACTTTGCAGATCGCGTTCCTTCTCATCCAGTGACGTGCTCAACTTGGCCAGCTCCTCCGTCTGCTTCTGAATCGCTGTCGACACGTTCGAGAGTTCTGCCAACAGCTCCTCGTCCTTCTTGGCTTCGTTTTCCTTCTCCTCCTGCACCTTCGCAGCCTCCAGCAAAGGCGGCATTGGTCGCTACAGTTCAGCAATACAACACACAGTCAGTACTAAAACTCCTCAAACACAATGCGAAATAACCCAAACGTACCAGCCACGGGATGTATCCCGACTGCACCGCGTAGTTCCACAAAAACGTAAGGATCGAAGCTGCGCCCACCAGCGACGACACTGTCCAGAGCACGCGAACGTAGGCAGGATACCGCGCTCGACGTTGCATCATCTGCTGCATTGGCGCAGCAGCCGTCATCATCATCGGCGCAGTTGTTATCTGCTGTTGTTGCTGCACTGGCTGCATTGTTGACTGAACCGGGGTTGCTGTAGATGTCGGTGTGGCTCCATCCTGATGACGTTCGATGGCCTCTTGGATCTCTTTTTTGGTCATGCCTTTGCCTTCCAAGAACGACACGCGCTCCGACAGAGGAGTCGACTATGGATATTAGCCATTGGTAAGCGAATACCGAGCGTTAGAACGCGTGGGCGGGCGCAACAAACAGAGGATGTTGAGAGGACGCACCTGGACGTTCGGATGCTGCAGGAACTTGAGCCCATTCTCCACCATATCCTCGCGCATGGCCATCGTTGCTCACCTCCGAGCCAACTTGAATCTGAAGGAATGACTACGTAACGCAAGGTCAGCTTATTGTGTACTCAGATCTGAGTCTATTATTTATGTTCGGTACACAATTTACGTTGGCTGGCTGAGCAGCTCCATTAGCAATTGCTGAAGGTGAAGTGGACGTCGTCGGTCTTCGTTGCGATCGCGATGGCGCCTCCGAACAAGCGAGCTAAGAAGAATGACGGCGAGAATAAGACGGACGATGCTGCGCCGGCGTTCCAAATGCGCAACCCGTCGCACATCAAGAACAAAATGAAGCGCCAGCTCGTGATGCAGAAGTTCCGCAAGGAGAAGAAGGAGGCCAAGAAAGCGGCGCAGCTCAAGCGTCGACGCGAGGCGGAAGAGATGGGTGAGGAGGCGCCAGCCAAGATGGAGCCGCGCACTATTGACAACACGCGAGAAAAGGAGGTGACGATGGTCAGCAATGAGGGCGACGAGGAGATTGAAGCCGATGAGCGCGATGATGAGTTCGCCAGCATCTTCTCCAATGAGGAGACGCCCAAGCTCATGATCACCACGCGTCCGTTCCCATCGGGAGAGCTCTACCACTTCATCAAGGACCTCATGGACCTGCTGCCCAACTCGTTCTACTACAAGCGAGGCACCTTCGACATCAAGGAGATCGTGCAGTTTGCCACCAACAAAAAGTTCACGCACCTCGTCGTGCTCTCGGAGAAGAGCAAGCTCTGCAATGGGTGAGTTAGCAGTGGCTACAGGTGCTGTTTATTGTTTGCTGCTAACGTTTGTATTGTGGTTGAGTACTGCAGTATGCTAGTCAGTCGCTTGCCCGATGGTCCGACAGCATTCTTCAAGGTGTCGAACGTCAAGCTGACGGCCAGCATCAAGGAGCGCGGTCGACGCACGAACCACCAGCCTGAGCTCATTCTCAACAACTTCTCGACACGTCTTGGCCACCGTGTGGGTCGCTTCCTTGGCTCGCTGTTCGAGCACCAGCCAGAGTTCGAGGGTCATCAGGTCGTGACGTTCCACAACCAGCGTGACTTTATCTTCGTACGACACCACCGTTACACATTCGAGAACGAGAAGAAAGCGCGGCTGCAGGAGATCGGCCCGCGTTTCACGATGAAGCTTCGATGGCTGCAGCAGGGCACGTTCGACACCAAGTATGGCGAGTACGAGTGGATCCACAAGCAGCACCAGCTCGACACGTCGCGCCGGAAATTCCACCTCTAAGCAGTCTGCGTCATCGATCCATCTACTAAATAGACAAAACCATACAACCACCTCGGTGTCCGTTTGACTCACTTTCATTTCTGAAGCAAAATCGGTGGTCGTGCCAACTAGGTCAAGACGTTCTACAGACTGATAGCAACTTTGGGGCGTGGCCCAGCAGCCGAGCCCGAGCTTCTCGTGACCGTGGCCCCATTCAGCTCGGCAATGATCTCGCTTCTTTGTTGCTGCAGCGCTGTCCTCCGTGAAAGTTTTTGCTTCTGTTGCGTGGAGAGAGAGGCATCGTCTGTGCCTTCCAGCTTCGTGATCTCCTTGAGCTGCTTATTGATCTTCGTCAGCTGCTGCTTCAACTGTTGCTGGTGATCTCCATTATTCCCTCCAGCCTCTGCTTTCGCGTCCTTCTCTGATTGCTTCAGTCGTTCTTGATCTTTGCGAGGAGCAGTACCCGATCGCTCTGCCTTCTCCTTCTGCTCCAGCGACAACTTGTCCATTGGAAGCTCACCAACAGCCTCATCTCCGCCTGATTTCGCCCCAGCAGCTTGCTTCGCCTCTTGCTCGCGTCGCTATCGTCACCACAGCGAGGCTGGCATCAGTTCGACCAATCGCAATCCCCTTTAAAGGCAAGAATTCGCTTCAGACGTACCCGTTGCGCGACGGTCTTGTACTTGGGCACCTCGTCCTGCGGCACGTAGCCCTGGCGGATACGGATCGGCTTGCGCGTGGATCCGTCCGCTCGGCGTGACGCCGGCACCACCACTTCCCCGTCGGCTGTGCGTACGGCGCCAAGCGGCAGCGTCGCGTCCTTCGTCGAGCTCATCGATTTGGCTTCAAGCTGCCTGCTTCACGGGTTTAGGGTCAATCGAGCGATTTGCAACACTCGACCCGATCCGGATCCTCCCCCACCGTCCATTCCAAAAGCGAGCAGCTCTGATCCTCATGCATTGCTATCTTATCTTGGTCGCCTGCACCACCAAAACGTCCTTGTTCATCCTGTTGCCGCTATTGTTGATTGACAAGTGAAGCCGCCGCGTGGCAGCTTATCCAACACTGGCAGCTAGCGAAACGGCATCTTCCCCGAGATTTCTTCTCCCTCTTGACACCCTGGAACTGCTATCAACTCATAGCTCCACTACGCAAGCAGCAAACTCTTGAGGGTAAAGTGCAAAGAAGAATGTTCTTTTCAGCGGTTTAAAATATAATCTAGGGTGCCACATGCATCAAAAGCCCGTCGTCTTCTGATGGCCCTACCAGCTTAGCTTCCGCCACTTGCAAGACGAATTCTCACACACGGCCGTCCTCGCAGCGCGGGCCGTCAGCGACGTCCGGTGCCCCCAACAAAAGCGGCCCACTCGAGTATCCCCCGTTACCGGAAAACTTACTCGTTGGTAGCCTCCATGAGGTACGCGATCAGGTCGCGACGCTCCTGCGGCTTCTTCAGGCCGGCGAAGACCATCTTGGTGCCCTTGATGTACTTCTTGGGGGCCAGGAGGTACTCGAACAGGGTCTCGTCGGTCCACACGACGCCCGAGTTCTTGTTGGCAGCCGAGTACGAGTAGCCATCGGCCTGGCCGGACTGGCGGTTGATCATACCCGCGAGGTTGGGGCCCTGCTTGTGGGCGCCGCCCGCGTTGGTGGTGTGGCACTGCGCGCACTTGGTCTTGAAGATCTTGGCGCCCTTGGCAGCGTCTCCCTTTCCTCCGGCAACGTCGACCATTGTAGCTCTGTGTGTGGGGTGGTTCTGGTGGTGCTTGTGCGGCCTTTTTCAAAGTGCGTGGCGAAGCTGCGGCTGCCAGCGGCCGGAAATAACCTCGATTTCGAGGCTAAATCCAACGTGAGGACATGAAACCGACGGCATATCAGCCAATCACAGGCCGCAGACATGTTTAAAACAGAACAACTGCAGTTCTTGGTGCCATAGCAAGTCCGTGCCATTACGAGGATTCGGACTGTTTCCAGGCCGGCTAGATGCAGTCGACGGCATGTCGAACTGCGCTACAGCGAGTGCTTAACAGGATAGTTGCACATGTACAGCGTGCAGCGCTGATACCGCGTTATTTTCGAGCAGAAGTCTGCTATGCTTCACGATGGCTGTACAGCACAGATTGCACGGTAGCGGTGTACAAGTACCCACTGCTCACTCTGAGTTTTGCGTGCAGCGATACGCACAACGTGAAGTTGCACACGTCCTTCATTTAGTACTTAGTATAAACAATGTGCCACACTAATCCCACACACATAAGTACCGATACATCACAAACAAAACGCTTCAGTGGAGTGCATCGATCGGTCGGGTACCCTGGTCGCCATGGCGTCTGCAAGGTACGCCGCACTCCCCTCCTGCCCTGCATGCGCTCACCTGATCCGTCTCCAACTTCTCACCGTTCTTCATGTATTTCCTCCCCCAGTCGACCCCTAGTCACCGCACAAGATGACGAGTACTTCCCGTCTTTCCTCACTGCATTCCAGTCCACACCCAAGGCCGACAAGTCCAAAGAAAGCGCCCCCCGAACTCGCTCCGAAGCCGACGTACTGTCGTCCAAAGCCAAACCTCGTCTCACCTTCGCTGAGAGTTTGTCCATGAACCGGAACAAGCAGCAGGGCGTGGAGGTGCCCGAGGACTCCCCCTTCAGCTTCGGAGGCAGTTATCAGGACAGTCTGGGCGCCCGTAGACGCAAGAACGCGTCGTCTCAAAACGCTGCCAATGGCAATGACGACCAGGATGAATATGTGCCGCCCCCGCCGACGATGTCACTGCTGGACCCCGTGAGCTTCGCTGCAGGATCTCACAGTGTGGACGATGACGAGGCTGCAGCTGCGCGACGCAGTGCCGCTGCATCGAGATCCTCGTACTACCCGAACATTCACAGCGACGAATGGGGTCAGGACAAACAGTACTGGATCACGGTGTTCGGCTTCCCGTCGAACACCAGGTCTTTTATCCTACACCAGTTTCAGTCCGTGGGTGAGGTCGTCAACTATTCGAGCAGCAGTGGTGGCAATTGGCTGCACGTGCGTTACCACACACGACTACAGGCCGAGAAGGCGCTTAGCTACGATGGACGCACGCTTGCGGACAACATCATGGTCGGCGTCAAGAAGTGCTACCCGTCCGACAGAGACGCGAACGCGCTTAACGAGACGCCCGTGTCCAGCTACTTTGGCGCACAGGCGCGACAGAGTCTTGGATCTCGGGACCTGGAGGTGGATCCCACCGATGCCGACATCATGCTGCCCCCACGACGTCGACAGGACATTTGCTCGCGGCTTCTGAGCTATCTATTTAACTGGTGACGCAGTGTTTTTGAGCGGGCCGCCATGATACGTAAAAATGAATCGCCGACACGAGCTATTGAGTGCATCGGTCAACGTCAGCCGAGATCGCCAGTCACTAGAACAGCGCTCAATGTCTATAGGCAATAACGAGCTGCGTTAGCGATCGCTCAACCTACGAGGTATTTCTTGATAGCATTGCAGACTCGCTTTTCGTTCCCTTTACTTTCGTTCAGTCAATAGGTATTTGGTTCAGCAATTCGACTTTACAACTTGAGCACATTCAATCCGTCAGCTTGGTTAGCCCAGCACGGATGTACCGCCGCAATGTGTTTCTGCAAACAACACAGCAAGTTTCTAGTGCACGCGCGTCAAGACTCGCATCACCGCTTCTTCGATAGCGACCAGACCGAATTCCCCACTCAATCGATGGCCTTCTCCTCCAACCAGCGTTAGAAAACTGTCAGCCGTATCCTCACACAAAAGCTTCACGGTCTCCCGCCAAGGCACGTCGGTATCCGCGAGACCATGAACAAGGCTCAACGGACAGGACAACGATAGAGGAAGCGAACACTCGACTCGGATTAGAGACGCAAGGAAGGGAAAAGGAATCGCATACGGCTCGCTCGAGTATCGCGATGGTCGAATAAAGTCGCGTCTCAACCCGCCCGGCATCCGAAATGGTCGGATGGAATTTCCTTCTGTCTCCAGCCGACCTTGTTCCTTGGTCCAATTCACCTCGGCTTCGTAGCCTTTTTCGGCAGCTTCGTTGAGCCATCGGTGATGCAAATTGACCGAACCACCAACACCTACGATACCCTTTACGACGTTTGGCATCCTCTCCGCGAGAAGGACTGCGACCCAGAGTCCCATACTGGCACCGACGAGAACGACTGGCTGAGCTGCGTCGTGTCTGAAGGCGAGTAGTTCTGCGGCGTCATTGACCCAGCGCGTCATGGTCACATCCGACCATTGACCGCCTGTGGATCCGTGTGCGAGGTGGTCGAATGCCATGTAATCCCAGTTGTGTCGCTGCGCCAATTGGCTCAGAAATGTCGCCTTCTTGGAGTTGGTGAAGGTGGAGTTGAGTCCGGGGATGAAAACAAGTAGACCGCCACGAGACCCGGATATAGAAGTGTAAGCCAGGTGCGTTCCCGACGTTGTGAGGAAGCGTGTGATGCGGCGGCTTGTCATGGCTGCCCCGGTTGACCTGGGGTGCTTGAAGGAGAGAGGGGGGGGAGTGGACTGTGCACAAACGGTGGAGAACGAAACAAGGTACAGTAATGGCACGTTGTTCAAGTATCAGCAAATGCCTGCAACACATCCAGTGAAAGGATGAAGCAGAAGCGGGGAGATTATATCTCCATGAAGGAGATAATAGTTTGCGAAGTACGCACTGTCCGACGAGCTTTTCGCGCTTCTTGGTTGTCGGCTAACCTGCTAGCACTCATTAATGGTGGGCATCGGAAATGCTGGAGACTGAAGATGGCCATGTTGTCGTCGATCATTTCGTTGCACCGAATTCGTTTACAGGTTTCTGAACCAGCCTAACCGCAGTAAACTTCAGGATGGGATGATCGTCATGCAGGCAAGATCGGACAACACCAAGCAGAAAAATATCTCTTCCATTTCGTCATTACCCGCCAAGTGCGCACGTTGATCCAAGCCGAGAATCTCATCTCTCCACCATGCTGCCATCCGTTGTGCCACGTATCCAACAAAAAGTCCTCGAGCAACAGATCGTGGCCAACAGTCCGAAGCTCGCGCGGATCCTCGCACACCCCGCTGGCCCGTTCACAAGTACGTTGCTGCAGTCGCAATGACCATCTACACTGACACTCTACAGTATGCCTAACGAGTCTTGTGTGTTGTTTGCATTTGCAGTTCACTTCTGGGCACCAACTTTCAAGTGGGCAATCTCCATCGCCAACATCGCTGATATGCGCAGCGACCCCGAGAACATCTCGGTACTTCAGCAGCTTGGTGCGTACAGTTTTACAAGCCCCTCCGTTCAACAGCTATTGCTGATTTTTTGACGCTGTGCTTCTGCCTCGAGCAGCCGTCGCCGGTGGAGGCCTCATCTGGTCACGTTACAGCACGGTGATCACTCCCGTGAATTGGAATCTCCTCGCGGTGAACTTCTTCATGGCCGGCACGGGGATCGTGCAGTTGTACCGCAAGTTCGATCACGAGGCCACCAAGACCCGAGACAAGAACGTGGTGAAGCCTGCCACGTTGTAGGCGACCAAGACTCCTAGTCAGCCGGTCTCTCTTTTAACCTAACTTAGCTTCTTCTCCACTAGAGATCATAGCCACCAGGGCACGTTAATGACACGTTCATCTGCTTTACCGAGTACGGGCTGGATTCCACTGCGATAAACACGCAGGAGCAGCGCTTGCACAATTTGCATTTGCTTGGTGCGTCTCGTCGAGTGTTTCTGAGAAGGGCCGCAAAGACGCGTGAAAATGAATAGCCGACACAAGCTGTTGAGTGCCAGCGGTGATCGTCTATAGACGGCCATTTGCTCCACCTACGAGTAGCATGCAATCTGCAATTCGCTACTCGTCACGCCATTTTCGGGTACATGTACTTTTCCAGCGAGGTGATATGTCGAAAGTGCAAGCAAAAGCTCGAACGAGCAAGAGCAAACTGTTGCCAATCATGACAACCACTTGCCGATCGGGATTTGCAACGTTTGCTTCAACTTCGATCTTCACAGAGGTCCGCTTCGCCTCATTTCTCCCTCACAGTCTCTTTCGCCGTCTGGAGCTCACGTCGCCCAAGAAAGAAGCACCCCGTGCTGGTTTAACTACAGTCATCGCCATGCTACCTTCCATCGTTCCGCGCATCCAGCAGAAAGTTATGGAGCAACAGATCGTGGCCAACAGCCCAAAGCTCATGGCACTGCTCAACCACCCGGCTGGCCCCTTCACGGGCAGGTTAACGGCACAGCATACCCGTACTACCAGCCTTTATCATTAATCCTTTTGCCTCTTGCTTATTTACCTGTGCATGGCAGTCCACTTCTGGGCACCGACGTTCAAGTGGGCCATCTCCATCGCCAATGTCGCTGACATGCGGCGCTCGCCCGAGACGATCTCAGTGGCCCAGCAGACGGCGGTGACGGCCACGGGCCTCATTTGGTCGCGCTACAGTTTGGTCATCACCCCCAAGAACTGGAACCTCTTCGCTGTCAACGTGTTCATGGCCGGCACTGGCCTCATCCAGTTCTACCGCAAGTTCACGTACGATCCGTCGGCGACACAGTCGCTCGCCAATAGCTCCAAGCCGGCCACATTGTAGACGTTGCATGACAGCTTGTCCTCGCGACTCCTGGCGTCGTAAAAGCTTGTATTGTGCTGCCCAGTGAGCCACTTGCCTCCTTAGAGTTATCTCGCTAACCTGAATGCAGTGATGTTGCTTCGTCTGAGTGTTGTTATACGCTTATCGCAGGCACAGCTTCTCCTCCATCGAGGCGAGCGCAGCCCAAGGAATCATCTACTGTACTCTGTATCATCCATCGTCGTGCTGACTTGCTTGAAGGTGGAATGGATATGCATTGCGTGGAGGTATCGTTACAGACACGCCTTCCAGCAGCATCGTCGACACCCGACAGGTGTGGTGTCGGCCTGACGCAAACATCACAATCGGACCTGTGCCGACGATCCTAACTGTGTCGAGAATGATACCCGCGTGAACACCACGGCACCAACGGCGCCGAGCCTTGCATGACGCGTGCGATATATTGTGAGGTAGACCCACAGTAATGATCGAGTGGTTTGGCTAGTTGAGGCTATTCCGTCACTGTGTTTGTTCACAGGACCGTCGAAAAAGTTTTGCCGCCACGTTGCTTGCTCGGTACAGATGTACAAATAGCAGCTCCACAGCTCGAATCAGCGCCCACAATGCCAATTCCAGCGCAATAGATTGCCAGTCGGGTTGCAAATCAACAGTGACGTTTTTGGTGCTTGGTGCGCTGCGACACAACTTCAGCTCGTGGCTACGTGTAATAACTCATACATTTACACACCTTTTCATTCGTCAAAAGCCTGTATTCCTCTCCTCATTCGTTGAAATATCCGCATACTCCTGGCTAAAATTACAATTTCTGACCGCCGGCTAGCAAATCGCCCAAACTCGATCACTTCCGAGCCCCACCTCAAAGACGCAACACCCAACAACAAGACCTTCTCCTTCTTCCTGCATCGTCATGTTCCCGTCCATCGTCCCCCGTATCCAGCAGAAGGTCATGGAGCACCAGATCGTGGCCAACAGCCCAAAGCTCGCGGCCATGCTCGGCCACCCGGCGGGCCCCTTCACCGTGCACTTCTGGGCGCCGACATTCAAGTGGGCCATCTCCATCGCCAACGTGGCCGACATGCGGCGCTCGCCCGAGACGATCTCAGTGGCCCAGCAGACGGCGGTGACGGCCACGGGCCTCATTTGGTCGCGCTACAGTTTGGTCATCACCCCCAAGAACTGGAACCTCTTCGCTGTCAACGTGTTCATGGCCGGCACTGGCCTCATCCAGTTCTACCGCAAGTTCACGTACGACCCGAGCAAAGCGACGACGGAGACGGCTGTTGTCGCTGCGGAGTCCAGTTAGATAAACGTCGAGAACTAGTTATCTACCACTACTACTTTAGACGTAGCTGTCCGTCTAGTGACTGGCTCATAACTCTCTCTCCCCTTAACAGGTACGAACTGTGGAGGAGAGATGATCTAAATGGAATTTGAGCTTGTGACAGCACGTTGTGTGTGATTCTGAAGGCACCCACCACCGCCAGCTTAAGCCTTACATACAAGGCGAGGTGAGTATCGTATTGAGATCACCTTCAGCCAATGTTGGATCGATAATCTTCTCGAGCGTCGAACGGATCCAAGATGCGCAAAAGCATTAATAATACTCTGGCGTTGGCGGATGCGTCGGAGCGGGATCATGCTGTTGGAGGGAGACGACGAGAGGAGAGCATGATACGAGAAACACTCAAAGGAGATCGTGGGGAATTCAAGACGTTCCTTCATTTGAGATATCTTTGGCTAGTCCGTTGGACGGAGTGCTCCTATCCCCTTAATCTCGACAACAAAAATGTTGTTCTCGTCCGCCGCACAAAGCGATTCAGCCACTTTCGTTCCTACAGACGAAGGCGAAAGTGAAGTACGAGAAATCGATTCAAGCCCAACGTCAAAGCGATTCAAGTGGCCATTGAAGAAGATGGCCAAGCAGCTCCCGTATCTGTTGAAGGTGCTGGTGATGGCGATCCTGACCGTGTGGAGCTTTGACCTCGTTGCAAGCAAAACGACAACTACCTCGCAGAGTACGGCATATCGAGACGCAAAGGTGGCGCAGGACGCAGATCGACGCGCTACTGAGATCAAGCGGGAGCAGATTTTGGCAGACTGGGGTGCGAAGTTCAACCAGCAGCAGGGCTATGGGAACAACTACAACAACTACAACACTTACAATGTGAATTACTCTGGATATGGCAACTCTGCAAGCACAAACCAGTACCAGGGCCAGAACCAGTATCGGAGCAACAAGCACCGAAGCAACAAGTACCAGAGCAACCAGTACCAGAGTAACCAATACCAAACCAACCAATACCAACGCCAATAACTGTATCAGAAGCTGCAATATTTACTTAAGCTAAGGAATAACAGAGCAATTCCCGTTCGTTTCGTATCGCTATCAGTGCTGCGCAACGCTAGAATCAATTGTCGAACTCCCAGCTTTTAGAAGTAGTAAAATCGAAGAATAAGAATCCGCTAGTAAAAGAGGATCTACGATACGCAGAAGCCGATTACGTTCCCACTGTGGCTTGCACAGTCGGATTTCTCAAGCTATCTGATGGTCCATTTTGGAACTCAATCAATACGTTGGCCAGTTGTGACCTTATCTATCTCCGCCGGGCAAATTTTACGACTACACCTTCCAGTCCGAAGAAGTAGCACTCAATCGCCAATTGAAGCAAAAGCGAGCAGTCGAGCGAACGTATTTCAAGACTACAATGATCAAGAAGCTCACACATTGGCTGATAGCTATATTAGCTGTATGGAGCTGAGGTAGTGGACCCAATCTCGTTACAAGCAAAACAGTAACCAACATGCAGACGTCACAAGACGCAGATCGACGTGCCACAATGACCAAAAGATTGTAGATATCAGCGACCTATGAAGCCAAGCTCCACGAGCGAGGCCATACGAAGTACAACAACAACAACTATAATACGAGGAACCAGAGATATACCAACTCTGAGTCAGAGTCTGACAACCCCGTAAACAGCAATGAGGAAGACGATAGTCGAGCAGCTTGTAGATCCAACATACGCTAACGTGAACAAACTTTGAGGAGTGTTACGATCGTGCTTTGCGTTGTGTCTATCTGCAAGTGGGTAAATCTATAAAACTAACCAAGCATTCTACACAATTTCTCGATATGGTGCAACCAAGGCTAGCGGGTATTTACCATCACCCATTGGGTTCCATCCGGAGTCAGTGCAATCTGCAACAGCGGGGAAATGAGCTTTCGTGTCGTTGCATACTGGAGTTCCACCAAGACTCATCCACTGGCCGACAGTGTCTACCCATACTGGCAACTCCGGTAACTCGGTGTGGTCGATATCGAGGTAATTGATAAGTAGACCGTCTCTAATGCTCGATGGAAGGGCTTTGATCGGGTTGTACGAAAAACAAATTTCCAGGTACTCATCAAGCAATGAGACCGTCGTGAAGAGGTCTTCGGGAATTGTCTCGAGACCGTCGTCTAGGAGTGACACCGATAGCGACGGGATCTTAAAAAGTGCTATCGGAAATTCTGTGAGTGGGGTATGCTCCAGATATACCAGTCTTACGTTAGACCAAGCGTCTGCCAGTTCGTCTGGAATGACAGTAAGGTTGGTGATGGAGATCTCGATGTCTCCGAGCAGTGGTGGAAGGGGCTTGGTTAGCAATCCTTGGGGCATCGCAGTCATATTCGTATAAGCCATGACGAGATAAATCATTTTCGGGTGGAGGTCGGCATTCAGGGCTGCTTCCACACCCCACTTCGTGATTGAAATATTCCAGAGCTCAAGACCTAGTAGGTTGGGAAAGTGGCGGATGGAAGGAGGCATCTCAAACTCGGTGCAATGTTCAAAAATGATGGCGGTGACAGCGTTGCGTTGGAGACGATCGAGCGAGTCGCTCGGCGGCGACACGACATTGTGTTTGTAGCAATTGTACTCCAGTACGGAGCAGCTCACGTTGACCGCAAACCATGGACGAAGTCCTTGTCGACACATTATCATCGTATCACTATCGGCCGTGGCAGCCAGGTGCGCAGCTTGAAAATGCAATCCAAGGACGACAGCTCCAGCAGCGACAAATACGAAAGGTGTAGCCACTCGCCTCAAAAATGTCAGACCCACAACGTTCTTTGGCCGTGCATGTCTCGGCGAGTAGCTTAACGCCCTCATGCTCTGTGGCTTCCCGCGAACTGCCACGGATGTCGCGACGGAAGGATTTCTTTTACCTCGGATGTTCTTGATTCGCTGCGGAGGGTACAATTCCAAAATGAGGCTCATACTTGCTGTCCCGAGCACTATACTCAAGTGCGGCACGAACTTCGTTACGCCATCGACGAAATTCAGAGCGAAGAGCGCTTGGTTTTCGCGTACCAGATTGATGAAGGTCACGTCGCCGTAGAGCATTTCCAGAGAGAATCCGTACCAAGTCGCGTCAAATTTGTTTGCGTACGGCACGAAGATGGCGAGAGGTAAAACAAGCGATATCATAATGGTCAAGAGCATGTCCACAGAAACGCTAAGAGTTCGTTCACGAATTGATGCCACGACATTTGCCTTCGAAAGATTCCGCGTTGACGCGGCTATCACTGCACGTTTATCGGATGCAAGCATCAGATAGTCCAGCAAAGGGGTGGCCCAACAATTAGCGACCACCATAGCAGCATACGCTTGGTTGATCCACACTCGACCGATTAGCGTGCTGTATCGATGGCACTGCACAATTTGAGCACTTGCTTCGGCAGCTTTTCGCACGACGAAGACAAGCGCGAAATGGTTTCCTTCGACACTTAGTACGTCTTGCAGTCCTGAAGCAGTTATCGAACTGATCGCGTTAATGGAATTTCGTGACCGGGAAGATCGCGGCTCTGCAGGTTGTATGGCTTTCCTCGCCTTCCTCAGTGCTTTTAGTTTATTCACGAGTCGGTTGGTCATGTTGGCACGGGGAAATACAGCAGGGACTCGAGCTTTCATCGAGCAGAGTAGATGAAGAATGAGCTGTATACCGTGTAAAGCCCCCAGAATCCCCACTAGAGTACCAAACAAACGAAAATATCGTTGCTGCGGTAGTGCTAAGAGGTTCGCATAGTAGGCCATGAGAGGGTTCTCCATGAAAAAGTAGAGCAGCGACATCGCTAGCAAATAGGACGCACACAAACCGTGGAGTCCCAACAGCAGCAGCCATGCCACGACATATTCGACAGTCGACAACGGGTCCGTCAAGTCGGTCTTGGACTTTGGTCGTGCCCGAAGAGCTGTCGTGTTATTGGGCGGAGCTAAGCTGAAGCCGGTTCGTTCCACTACGAAGCCGTCTTCTTCTACGACGACCATGATGGTACGTCGGAACACAACGGGGAACTGTTGCCTGTGTTGACAGCGACACCTGGAGAATAACCTCTGTGCGAACGTTCCGGTTGGACAGCTTCCCGCTACCCAGGCTACAGCGGACACCGATAAGAATAGGCGCCTAGCACGTAATTTAGATTACCAAGCGTGTGTCCAGGAGCAACCCGCTGCAGGCCACGCGCTTCTAACACCTAAAATACGGGCTTCACCGTGTGAGCAGGTTCGAGCCACTAGGACCCCCGGACTCACGCTTTTACTTCTGTTGACTATTGCCGTGGGCGCTGCAGATACTCTGGCCGTGGCCGATCGTTGACGAGCGCCTCCTCGACGAGCATGATGTTCAGCGCCGCACACACGTCGCGATCCCAGAACATCCTGCAATCGCTGTTGGTACAGTGCAAGACATTGCGAGAAGTGCGCGCCTGATTGCGTGCTTGTGCTGGTGGAGCAGGCTGCACTACGGCAGCAGGTGGAGTTTCTTGGGCGGTGCGTGTCCTCCGCTCGAAAGCAGTCTGGGCTAGGTTACCGTGACAGGAGAAGCATTTCTTGCTGGTGTTGTATTCGTCGATCGTCCGCACAGTAGCCCGCCTTGCCATCTCTTTTGCAAACCCTTTTAGCGGTGGATGTGACCGCCCACGCAGCCCACGTGGATTGTCAAATGCCCCCGCACCGACAAATGTGCCGTCGTTGACGACCGGAACCACTCGCTCACACATGTGGTTCAGCGCCTTGCACGTATATACATAGTTGTGGAAGCGCCATCTTCGGAAAGCATTCGAAGCGGAGAACGTGACCAGGAAGTTCACATTTCCCCACAGGAACCTGAGCCCGGTCCAGTACGTGTCGGTCGCTGCATATCTGAAGGACGGCATCTGGTCTAGTACAGCGGCGTAGTGCTCTTCTCGACGTTTCAACGCTTCGAACCAGTACGTGCGCTTATTGAAGCCTGCAAGGTGGCGGTATTCCGCCGTGCTACATCGCACAATGGTAAATTCGTCCCCAATTGCGGGAGGATGTTCACCCCGCGGCCGCTGCGCTCTTCTTTCTTCTCTCCACGTCCGTGGCCCATGCATGCACCTCCGCTTGCAGCGTAGTCGTCGACGTCGCTTACGACGACGTGCTTGCTTGCGACGCCATTTGGTTGTCGCCGTGTTCTTCGTGCGCTTGATCTTCTTGAACCTGTAGAACCGGCGCGCGTGGAACACGTCATCAACAGGGGTGTGTCGCCAAGCGGCGGTGCACATTGCGCGTACTCCTGGATCGTCGCCGATGACATGCGACGGCATATAATCCAGCGGCAATTGCGGCGTGAACGCTCGTGAGGACAGGAACGGGTTCTCTCTACCAAGGCACTCCCTCGTGCGCAACACGCTCACCTCGTAGCCGTTAGTCGTGATGAAGTTTGCAAATCGCCAGCGGCCGGTCTCAAACTTGGCTACATTGAAGAGTTTCCTCCAGGCAGCGTCCTTCACCGCTTGAAACTCTGGGCTGGTCGGGAATCGGAGACGGCCTCTGCTGCCCGTCACCATGAACTCTTGCAAGGGGTCCAGATCCAGTCTCCGCCGACTGCCTAATCCTCGACGTACACGTCGCCACATCTCCCACAGCACCGAAGTGTTGATGGCAATGTGGCCTGGGACGAACGATGTCGTCAACGGTAGTAACGAGAAAGCACGGATTCCACGGCGACGCACGTCTTCTTCGTTCATGTGGGCATTGATATACCGTAGCATTTGATACTGTCGCTCGAGGAAGTAGCTAGTGTCGTTGTCGATGTTGGCCGCCGTCGGCTTCACAGGAAAGAACTCACGGAGGTGAGTTGCGCCTTCTCTATTTGGACCCTCCACATCTACAAACTCGTACGCCTCGACGTACTGCGAGTAGAATTCCCCATTAGTGGGGATGTTGAAGCGTAGTTTGATGTAGTTTTGGGTCCGCCTATAGTACTCGCCCTTGATCATGCGCAGCGCATCCGTCAACATGGCCTTCGTGATACAATCCTTAGCCGATGGCCAATTAACGATGCTCGGACGTTCGTATCCTTCGACGGCTGTTCGCTCCCGGCGATATTGCATAATAGTCCGATAGAGGTGTGGGTCTCTCCTTTCGTTCGACGTGGCGAAGTTGTCGACACCAACACCAGCCACACATCGCGCGAAAAAGTTTCGATCGATCGTCGGCATCGGTATTATGCCTCTGCTCTCGATGCACTTGAGCAGATGCAGGTTGGCCAAACGAGAGCTCTCCATGCGAATCTGATGCAGCGTCCGAACACTGCGCTCCACTTCGGACACGAACACTGACAGCCTCTCCTTCTCTGCATCGTCGGTAGCCTCCACGAGCAAGCTGGACAACTTGCACTTGACCGTAGACGCCTCTGGTTCTACGTGGATGTCAATCGCGCGAAAGAGCTCACAGAGTTTGTCGTAGTCGCTAGTGTTCTCGCGTCGGCGGTGCTTGGAAGGTCTGCGCTCCGACGCTGTCTCGCCCAAGGCGAAGCGATGGTGCGTACGGCGCTTCCCGAGTGCTGCTGCCATGACTGGACTAGAGAGGCGAACGGCAAATAGCTAAATGACTGAGTTCGACAGTGTTGCATAGTACTTGATTGTTGGGTTGTCTTCCGCCGCAGCGGGATCTTTGGCGTTGGCGCTATTGTGGTTGATTATGTCGGTATTGGTGAACGCTAGTGCGGTTGCCTCTGGAAACGTCGAAGGTTTTGGCTCCCGAAGGTTTTGGCTCCCGAAGGTTTGGTAGACGCAGTCGTGGTATCTTATCTCGCGCGACAAAACAGTTGAAGTGCGTCTGGATCACGAAGCAGTGACGCTGGTGGTGCATTGCTCGCTGGTGGTGCATTGCTCGTTTGTTTGACTTGCCTTGATGAGATTTGTGCTCTGTATCGTGGCTCTTCGCAGTAGCGAGCCACTTGTAGCAGCCACGTTTTAGCTCTGACGGTCGTGCAGCCAGTGAAGGGATTCGTTAGAGCCATGGAACCAATTTGATAAATTGGTGTCTGGACTCGCGTGCTTGCTTCTGCGAGATGAATGGCGCTCCTATCCCGAAGGAGCACGGATTTCCACTGCAGGCAGGGATTGGAAAAAAAGAATTGTAATTGTACAAGTGCAGCAATTGTACTCGAACAATGTTGATTATTGAGCCGCTGCCAATCTCCACTGCATAATGAGAACTATCTTTTGTGGCAAACAGAACACTGTCGTCGTTCATCAGTGTATGGTTTGATGTAGAAGAACGACAGCGGTGCTATTTTTTCGTGCCTAGCATCATCTACTGTTGTGTCCTAAGACGATATTTGCACCAACGTGGGCTAACAAGCTCTCGGCTCAAGTTTGTCGTCAACATCAATCCACTGTAGTACCACCGCCTCGAAGAGCATTGAAGTTTGTATCTTCGAGTACATCTACCAAGTCACCGACGCACGCGGTATCTTCGGTTTAACCTCGAAAGCTGTTTTGTAGAAGCTGCTCTTGAAGTGACTTCGAGTTCAACTGATAGCCTGACGACACCGGGACATTCATATCTTGTTGTACTCCCATTGACGGCATTTGCTGGTATTGCATCTGCATCGGTTGCACCCCCATTTGCATCGGGTGCTGCATACCCATTCCCATTGATTGAGGCTGCATGTTCATCGACATCGTCCGCTGCTGCTGCATCCCCATATTTGTCCCTTGTTGCATCCCATAGCCCATTGGTTGCTGCATGTTCATTGACATCGTTCGCTGCTGATCCATTCCCACCCCCATTGGCTGCTGTTGTTGCATTCCATAGGCCATTGATGGCATGGGCATCGGCTGCTGTATCTGCATGCCCATAGAAGGAGATTGGGGCTGCATCTGCATCATTGACTGCTGAAAGTTTGCGGTAGGTGAGAAATGGTCCTGAGGCTGCATCATTCCCATCACGTTAGGCATCTTGTACATATTCATCGACATTGGTGACGGAATTGCTGACATTCCAGACATGTCGACAGGCTGAGGCGGTCGCACCTGTTGCTGCTGCATTGGAGTCCCAGGTCCGCCATTATCTTTTGGTGGCACAGGGGCGGGTAGATCCACGTCGAAGTTGATCATATTCAGCGCATCGAAATCGCGATGGATCTTAGCACGACGTTCTTCTCGTTCTTCTCGCCGCTCGAGTTTCTCTTTATTGTTATTGATGGCCCACTGCAGTTCCTGCAGCCAATTTCCACGCTCTTGTTCACTTGTGGCGACCAACTCGTGGCCACCAACAATTCCAGGAACTTCAATCCGGAATCCACAGCCTTTAGGTCTGTCAGGGAACGTAGCAGACACCACGCGCACTTCGTAATTCACCGGGATGATAATAATTGGCCGGACACCTGTAGCGTTTTCGTAAAGCAGAACAGCTTCCGGTCGTAACAGCGCAAAGTGTTTGGCCCACACGCCGTCCATCTTTTTGCGCATCAAAGGCCCTCGTAAAACACTGTTGGCCATCTCGGCCGCATCGACAGCGCTCACATTCGCGTACTGCATACCATTTAGACTTTCGTTCGGATCTATTTCACGCTCTTCCAGTCCGTATCCCTTGTCTTCCTCTTCTTCCTCGTCGTGAACAGTGTACGCTGCATCCAGATCCACTTCTTCCAGCTCCGCCTGCTTCTTCATCCAGCCATTCGGATGCATCATCCGATACCCTCCTCCATAATGTTGTGGAATGGCCGTGTGCGGTAGCATCATGTTCAGCTCCCTGGCTTCTCCCATTACACGGATCTTTGGCTGTGTACGTGCGCCCAACAGCTTGGACATTAACAACGTCAACACTCGGGCCACGGCCGAGCTGTTCACCACCAAGATCTTCTTCACCACTTCCGGGTACCATTTCTTGCAGACTTGTAAAATGTCGGTGACCATCTTGGCTTCCAAGTTGGCCAGTGAACAATTAGCGATGTCCACAATGAACACGATGCCTGGAGCATTGCGTTCCTCCATAATCTCGACGGCCAGATCCATAAGATAGACACACAACCGTCGGGCGTCTTCAAGTGAACTGACGGCCGAGCCGTCGGCCGCTCCCCGGCCTTGACGTTGCAGCTTCTGGCTGTCTCCAAACCCTGGTTTAAAGTACTGGAGCTGCAGCAGGAGCAGAGGAGACCCGTCCGGGTCGGACGCCCCCTCTAATAAATGGGCGTAACCTTTAAAAAGCTCTTCTTGGAGGGTGGGCAGCCCCACATTGAGCTCCAGATAATGCATCTCCGTCCTGAACGCGTGCTTCTCCTTGAGTTGTAGAGCCGCCTTCATGACGTCCCCATTGTTGCGACGAAGAGTGCGGATCATTTCAGCGTCAGTGTAGACGTCGGGGAGGGCCACAGCGCTGGCCAAAGCTTGGAGAGGAGAGGGATAACCGTTGAAATGCTGGCCACCCGATAATTGGGCGGCATAGGCCCCTACATCACCGGAGAAGCTTGACGGGCCATGGCCGTAGCCAGCACCACCACCGTACGACGAGTAGCTCATTCGAGAACGATATTTTTTTAATACTGAAGGGACGGGGGACGGTCGGAGCGTGCGTTATATTTTGCCTACTCAAGAACGTTCGAGATGGGACTGTGAAAGGGAGGAAGAGAGGAAGAAGACCGCGGTTCTCTCTGTTGATGCACCCACGTATTGCGACACCGCCGAAGAGATCACTATGCATCGATGAACATGGCTACACACGATTGAAGATGGCTACATCTTGCATGTTACGCTTCTAATGATCAAAAGGGGCTCACGAGGTCGGTAGGGTATCGTTCTTCTCCAAGCGGGTCTCCATTCTCACCACAGACTGCAATTTCAGGGATTTCGCCGCGGTTTTCTTCATTTCTACAAATTGGTGACCCGCCCAACGCCACGGAATCCCACACATTTGTGTCTACCCACGCCGGCAACGTGGTCAGCTCGGTACACTCCAGCGCCAGGTACATCACGACAAAATTGTCCGTTCTTGCTTCAGGCAGCTCTTTCAGTGGGTTTCTTGACAGTGCCAAGTCGTAGAAAGACATCGAGGCAACAGATCGAAAACTGTCTTCTGGAATCGTCTCGAACTTGTTGTCGATTAACGACAGTTCACTCAAGTGCGGCAGGAGCATGAGCACAGGAGGGAACGAACTCAACTGCGCGTGTTCGACGTATAAGAGCTCCATATTTGAGATGGTCGTTCTGCAGTACCCAGTAGAGATTAGCGCAGGAGATCAGGAAGGCTGCACAGAGCGCATGAAGCAAGACCATGAAGGTCCAGAGAGCAGCATATTGACGACTTGAAATTCTGCAACGAGATGAAGGTAGCTTGGCGTGCCTGATGTGCCGAACTTCAGGACTTGATACGACGCCGGGCGTCGCACAATGCATCCGCGATGGTCTCAAGTAGTACAGCAAACCACAACTATGGCAAGGTAGTGAGTACACACGATAACTTTGGCAAGATTGAAATAGCAGCCTAATTGAGGTTTCATGGTGGCACTTGCTACACCATCACTGCCGCATCTTGAGGCAGTCGCGTTTCCAATGACTTATCTTCGTATTCGAATCGAGCTTTGATCGCCGCGAGCCTAGGTGAGAGCGCTGCCATGTCGATCTCGGGCGCGTTTGGTGCGACGAAGAAGTTCTCGACGCGACAGCAGAAAGTGGTGACAAGTAGCAAACCGCCGACGACCAGTAGCTGTGCAATGCTCCATTGCGCTGTGTGAAGCACCTCGACATCGTCCCAGCAGCTATCATCATGGAGCGTAGCAGGGTTTAATACGTCAGGGAGGCTTGTCAAACCAAGGACGGCCCACCCAATCGACGAGAGGGCGAAAGCACCGAGACTAAACGCTACGGTAGCCTTGCCGAGTCTCGAAGACGCCGTCCGACACGAGCGCAAGACAAGCGGACAGCCTACGGCTAGTAGTGTCGCAATGAACATGGCCAAGAACACGACCGCAGCTCCAGCGAAGAAAGTCTCGGGTGAGAGCAGCTCCGGCGTATTGCACACTTCGGCTGTGCGGTTCTCGAGCCAAGACGCACCGTTGAGCGTGACCAGCAAAGCCAGTGGAGGCAGCAGCAGTGCTCGCTTGGTCAGACGAGAGCAGCACGTGCATCGTAGACACCAGAGTAGCGTCGACAGCTATGGATCAATGCAGCACATTCACAAGATCAGATCAGATCGAGGTGCATGTTGAAGTGATCGAAGTTGAAGTGGCATGACGTACATCCAAGTCGATGGAGAGCAGCGCCTCGCGTACGCCCAGCCACGTCCCCAGTAGCATACATACACTTGACAGCGACAGGCAGAGCACCACCAGCCAGTGCGACGTTGGGCAACCGAGTTCCAACGCTAGTACGAGACCCAGCACCCCCCACGTCTCGAGACCGAGCACCGAGAGTGCCACACTGCGTCGGAACGGGGGGTTCGGGTGGTCGTAGCCATTAACACCGGGTTTCGGTGGGGCCTCCTGTTTAGCAGCTTTGCGGTGCAGCGCGAATGCCGTCAGGACCAGCAGAGCTAACAGCGAGGCGTCCAGGAACACGCGCAATCGAGGCAGACAGTGGTCGACCATGTGGACGGCGGAGGATGCAGTGCTGGACGCTCGTGTCGACGGATGTGGAAGCAGAAGACCGCGCGTGTGGCTGTCGTCTACGCGTGGGATTCGATCCGCAGCGCGCCTTAGTAGCCTTGGGCAGTCCAGTCAGCTAGGAGGTCTGTTCAAAATAACTAGATAGCAGCGTCTCTAGAGGAGACGCATGAATCAAGGGCACTCGTTGAAGGACTCTTCTACCTGACTTTCGTAATGGCGCTTGTAGCACATGCAGGCGTCAATTATTCAGCGAAGTGGGCGTGAGACCAGGCTACTGTGGCCGTGGTAAACAAGACGTTCGACTTGAACGTGTTGGTTTTTGAAGCGTTGCTTGGTTGAACACGTTGTAGTCCCTGCTGTAATTGCAGCGTAGCGCGCTTCAATCCGCTGCGAGCCGGACTTTGGCCAGAGCGGTAAACTCAATGGCGAACGTCCCGGCGACAGGTGTGATCGAGGCGCGAGGAGAACGTGGCTACTAGCTAGTCGAACATGACGACCATGCATGCATGTTGAAGCGGAGAGAGCCGTATCCAAGATGTAGCCATCTGTCTTGAAGCGACACAGCTGCTACCTTGCTGCACTCGAGACTTGTGCAGACTTGTGCATGTTCGTCGTCTCTTGTTGTTGAGCACGGACGATGATCACGCCGCCGGGTTCTCAACATTTTGCAGTGGACTCTGCTACAAAATCGGCAGCGCATGGCGGACATTCGGAGCCACGGCTGGAATGGAGGAGCTCGGCACTAGTGGCCATCGCTGGAATCGCTGCTCGGTGAAGCTTCGTCATCGACGCGGGTCGGAGTGGGAGCACGCGGGTGTACAGTGGTATCCGTCACGATCGTGGGACCTTCGGCGTCAATGCCGCCGGGCCGGTAATAGTCAGCGATGTACTGACGAGTAGCCAGGACTTGCAGCGTGGCTGTGAAGCGCGGATGGACATGGAGCTGCCAGCGCTTCTATCCCTTCGTCTTCGCGTTGCCCTGCCCGGCTCGCTCTAACCGCGTAGCTACGTGGTTGGTGCAACGGCCAACTCTATGACTCGAGGCTACGGCATTGCGAACTAGAGAGTCAACTCGGCCGAGTCAGGCGTAGCTGTCAACGAGCAGCAGTCCGTCGTAACGCGCCACCGAAACAGGCGCCGAGCTCGCTGCAGAGTGAGTAACCCGCCTCCATGTGCGCGTGGACGCTAGTGTCTGCAGCCGTCGTTGGCCAGGTGCCTCCAAACGAGTTCTGAGCACTGCACATTGCGAACGCCGCGATTTGATTCAGAGCGCACGCACCTCGACCTGCTGCAGGGTGCACGCAGCCACCTCACAGGCGAGGAGCTGTGATGGCGACCATATTGGCGGCCGGCTATCAAATGACCAGACACGGTGTCTAGCGGGTGTCCGACGCCCGCTTCATTTTCTTCGAGCGTCTAGACATGCACGCGCTGCAGCCACTTGGGGTCTTTACTGGAGACCGTACTTCGACGTGAAGCGGGCGGATACGGGCCGGTTGCGGCGACCGAGTTGGGCTAAGGCGCTTAGCTAATTGCAGTGAGTATTGACAGCAGTACCAGGCAGCAGCAGGAGCAGTCCGATACACGAACAGCTAGGCTGCAGCTCTTGCACGACGTGCATCGCCAGCTGTACACGGTAAAGCAGGCACTTGAGTCAGAGCCACCTGGCCAAGAGTTTGCAAGAGCTGCACTGAACAGCATATCGGCGGCGTTCAGCCAGATGGCTATGGTTTAACCACCTGCAGGCATTCCAAACGTACACCGTGGCACGACTGGCTGGAGAGCGGGTCATAGATCGAATCGTGCCTCCGATCACGCCGGTCGCCTCGTGTCTATCGCAGTGAGTGCGTCGCAGTGCGCGCCACGAAGAGCTTCCACCTCGGCCTCCTTCTCACTTTTGAATTCGACACTGCGTGTGCAAGCACCATTTCAAACGGCCATGAATCTAGTCACGCCCATGACGAACGTCATCGCTAACACCATCAGCAAGAAGCACGCGCTGCCTGTGGCCGAGACGGTCGCGGCTGCCATCTCCACTTCTCCGAGCCTGGTAGCCGCGGGCCACGACAACGACGGCGAGGAGATCCTCGTGGAAGCCGAGCCGCTGCCACACGAGATTGCGACGGATCCCTCGCTGCGCTGCCGATATCCGAGTAAACACTGCCTCCGCGCACGCACGATCAAGAAGACGGGTGCGCTCCACAGCATGTGCGCGTTCCACCGCGCCAAGGCGAACCGCAACCAGCGGCGACTGGAGAAGCGCAAGCGTCTGCGTCTCAACAGCAATGGCGACGTCGCCGAGAGAGCACCGCTGGACAGTGCCGATCGTCCGCAGCACTTGACGATGATGCTGAAGCAGGAGCCGACTGCGTCCACAACGGATCTGCTGATGACAACGTTTTCACCGGGCCTTAAGGGTTTGCCGCGTTTCCAATCGCCGAGGGAAGTGGCGATCGAGTTCGAGCCGTTCCATACGCCCGCGGCGCTGTTTCCCGAGGACCTGGAGGAGCTGTGTGAGCTGGTGAACGTGGACGTGGACTCGAACGAGGAGGCGGCGGCGGTAGATCTGCGCTTGCTGTCGCAGTTGCTGCTGTAGAGCGGGTGAGTGAGCGAGCGAGCGAGGAAGAGGATGGGCGGAGTAGGAAGTATTTAGTTAGAAGTAGGAGCGGGGAAGTGGAGATTGTAATGAAAGTGTTGCTTCGTGAAGATGGCTTGGGGACAGTGTCGCTATCGCATGCTGCCATTTCAGTAGCTGTCACTTCAACATTGGTGCATGAAATTCATGCCGTGAATGTAGATTTGTAGCGCAGACTTTCTGTAGTATTGTAGACGAAGAATTGCCCATCGGATGAACGCCTCAACTTGACAAGGCCAATCGGGCAAAGCTTGCCAATAACCCTGTTGCATCAAGTTTACTGCGTACATGTACACTCTGGCAGCGTTGCAAACTCATCTCATTTCAGACAGTACAGTGATATGTCAACCCCCGACCTCAAACCTGCCCCCCTGGTGTAGGACCATCATCCTTAATTGAGGACACCAGTAGGACATTCACCAGGATTGCTTATATGATGCATTTTGTGAGCAATTACCAGAGAGACGGCATATTAGCATGCGCACGACTTGGAACCTCACTTACATATCGTAACGTGTACGTTGTCAACATGCGAGGCCTGCAAGCATTTGATCTACTGGTGTCCTCAATTGACGTGATTCTTCATCCTTTTTGGGATGAGTTCACACTGCAACGCTGCCAGAGTGTACATGTACGCAGTAAACTTGATGCAACAGGGTTATTGGCAAGCTTTGCCCGATTGGCCTTGTCAAGTTGAGGCGTTCATCCGATGGGCAATTCTTCGTCTACAATACTACAGAAAGTCTGCGCTACAAATCTACATTCACGGCATGAATTTCATGCACCAATGTTGAAGTGACAGCTACTGAAATGGCAGCATGCGATAGCGACACTGTCCCCAAGCCATCTTCACGAAGCAACACTTTCATTACAATCTCCACTTCCCCGCTCCTACTTCTAACTAAATACTTCCTACTCCGCCCATCCTCTTCCTCGCTCGCTCGCTCACTCACCCGCTCTACAGCAGCAACTGCGACAGCAAGCGCAGATCTACCGCCGCCGCCTCCTCGTTCGAGTCCACGTCCACGTTCACCAGCTCACACAGCTCCTCCAGGTCCTCGGGAAACAGCGCCGCGGGCGTATGGAACGGCTCGAACTCGATCGCCACTTCCCTCGGCGATTGGAAACGCGGCAAACCCTTAAGGCCCGGTGAAAACGTTGTCATCAGCAGATCCGTTGTGGACGCAGTCGGCTCCTGCTTCAGCATCATCGTCAAGTGCTGCGGACGATCGGCACTGTCCAGCGGTGCTCTCTCGGCGACGTCGCCATTGCTGTTGAGACGCAGACGCTTGCGCTTCTCCAGTCGCCGCTGGTTGCGGTTCGCCTTGGCGCGGTGGAACGCGCACATGCTGTGGAGCGCACCCGTCTTCTTGATCGTGCGTGCGCGGAGGCAGTGTTTACTCGGATATCGGCAGCGCAGCGAGGGATCCGTCGCAATCTCGTGTGGCAGCGGCTCGGCTTCCACGAGGATCTCCTCGCCGTCGTTGTCGTGGCCCGCGGCTACCAGGCTCGGAGAAGTGGAGATGGCAGCCGCGACCGTCTCGGCCACAGGCAGCGCGTGCTTCTTGCTGATGGTGTTAGCGATGACGTTCGTCATGGGCGTGACTAGATTCATGGCCGTTTGAAATGGTGCTTGCACACGCAGTGTCGAATTCAAAAGTGAGAAGGAGGCCGAGGTGGAAGCTCTTCGTGGCGCGCACTGCGACGCACTCACTGCGATAGACACGAGGCGACCGGCGTGATCGGAGGCACGATTCGATCTATGACCCGCTCTCCAGCCAGTCGTGCCACGGTGTACGTTTGGAATGCCTGCAGGTGGTTAAACCATAGCCATCTGGCTGAACGCCGCCGATATGCTGTTCAGTGCAGCTCTTGCAAACTCTTGGCCAGGTGGCTCTGACTCAAGTGCCTGCTTTACCGTGTACAGCTGGCGATGCACGTCGTGCAAGAGCTGCAGCCTAGCTGTTCGTGTATCGGACTGCTCCTGCTGCTGCCTGGTACTGCTGTCAATACTCACTGCAATTAGCTAAGCGCCTTAGCCCAACTCGGTCGCCGCAACCGGCCCGTATCCGCCCGCTTCACGTCGAAGTACGGTCTCCAGTAAAGACCCCAAGTGGCTGCAGCGCGTGCATGTCTAGACGCTCGAAGAAAATGAAGCGGGCGTCGGACACCCGCTAGACACCGTGTCTGGTCATTTGATAGCCGGCCGCCAATATGGTCGCCATCACAGCTCCTCGCCTGTGAGGTGGCTGCGTGCACCCTGCAGCAGGTCGAGGTGCGTGCGCTCTGAATCAAATCGCGGCGTTCGCAATGTGCAGTGCTCAGAACTCGTTTGGAGGCACCTGGCCAACGACGGCTGCAGACACTAGCGTCCACGCGCACATGGAGGCGGGTTACTCACTCTGCAGCGAGCTCGGCGCCTGTTTCGGTGGCGCGTTACGACGGACTGCTGCTCGTTGACAGCTACGCCTGACTCGGCCGAGTTGACTCTCTAGTTCGCAATGCCGTAGCCTCGAGTCATAGAGTTGGCCGTTGCACCAACCACGTAGCTACGCGGTTAGAGCGAGCCGGGCAGGGCAACGCGAAGACGAAGGGATAGAAGCGCTGGCAGCTCCATGTCCATCCGCGCTTCACAGCCACGCTGCAAGTCCTGGCTACTCGTCAGTACATCGCTGACTATTACCGGCCCGGCGGCATTGACGCCGAAGGTCCCACGATCGTGACGGATACCACTGTACACCCGCGTGCTCCCACTCCGACCCGCGTCGATGACGAAGCTTCACCGAGCAGCGATTCCAGCGATGGCCACTAGTGCCGAGCTCCTCCATTCCAGCCGTGGCTCCGAATGTCCGCCATGCGCTGCCGATTTTGTAGCAGAGTCCACTGCAAAATGTTGAGAACCCGGCGGCGTGATCATCGTCCGTGCTCAACAACAAGAGACGACGAACATGCACAAGTCTGCACAAGTCTCGAGTGCAGCAAGGTAGCAGCTGTGTCGCTTCAAGACAGATGGCTACATCTTGGATACGGCTCTCTCCGCTTCAACATGCATGCATGGTCGTCATGTTCGACTAGCTAGTAGCCACGTTCTCCTCGCGCCTCGATCACACCTGTCGCCGGGACGTTCGCCATTGAGTTTACCGCTCTGGCCAAAGTCCGGCTCGCAGCGGATTGAAGCGCGCTACGCTGCAATTACAGCAGGGACTACAACGTGTTCAACCAAGCAACGCTTCAAAAACCAACACGTTCAAGTCGAACGTCTTGTTTACCACGGCCACAGTAGCCTGGTCTCACGCCCACTTCGCTGAATAATTGACGCCTGCATGTGCTACAAGCGCCATTACGAAAGTCAGGTAGAAGAGTCCTTCAACGAGTGCCCTTGATTCATGCGTCTCCTCTAGAGACGCTGCTATCTAGTTATTTTGAACAGACCTCCTAGCTGACTGGACTGCCCAAGGCTACTAAGGCGCGCTGCGGATCGAATCCCACGCGTAGACGACAGCCACACGCGCGGTCTTCTGCTTCCACATCCGTCGACACGAGCGTCCAGCACTGCATCCTCCGCCGTCCACATGGTCGACCACTGTCTGCCTCGATTGCGCGTGTTCCTGGACGCCTCGCTGTTAGCTCTGCTGGTCCTGACGGCATTCGCGCTGCACCGCAAAGCTGCTAAACAGGAGGCCCCACCGAAACCCGGTGTTAATGGCTACGACCACCCGAACCCCCCGTTCCGACGCAGTGTGGCACTCTCGGTGCTCGGTCTCGAGACGTGGGGGGTGCTGGGTCTCGTACTAGCGTTGGAACTCGGTTGCCCAACGTCGCACTGGCTGGTGGTGCTCTGCCTGTCGCTGTCAAGTGTATGTATGCTACTGGGGACGTGGCTGGGCGTACGCGAGGCGCTGCTCTCCATCGACTTGGATGTACGTCATGCCACTTCAACTTCGATCACTTCAACATGCACCTCGATCTGATCTGATCTTGTGAATGTGCTGCATTGATCCATAGCTGTCGACGCTACTCTGGTGTCTACGATGCACGTGCTGCTCTCGTCTGACCAAGCGAGCACTGCTGCTGCCTCCACTGGCTTTGCTGGTCACGCTCAACGGTGCGTCTTGGCTCGAGAACCGCACAGCCGAAGTGTGCAATACGCCGGAGCTGCTCTCACCCGAGACTTTCTTCGCTGGAGCTGCGGTCGTGTTCTTGGCCATGTTCATTGCGACACTACTAGCCGTAGGCTGTCCGCTTGTCTTGCGCTCGTGTCGGACGGCGTCTTCGAGACTCGGCAAGGCTACCGTAGCGTTTAGTCTCGCCGCTTATGACTACTACTGTAGAATTTCTTCGCGTCGAACGCGCCCAAATCGACCTGGCAACACTCTCGCCCAGGATTCACGACAATCTGTACAGAAAGCAGAAATGAAAGTGTATGAAAGCAAAATGCACCATGCATTGTATGTATGCTATATCCGCCCTCGAGTAGACATAGAGTAGTCATCGCATGAAGAAACGAGAGCAACGACTCTTTAAGCTGCTTGCTTGATAGCGGTAGCAAGCTGCACGAATACACCCTGGTAGTGTTCCCACTGCTGCTTGATACTGTTCGCATGCTCAGCGTTGACTCCTTCGGTGTCTGTCAGCTGCTGCACGGCGGAACCACCACGCTGCAACAACGCCTGTAGGGATTCAGCACGAGCGCGGTTGTGCAGCACAATGGAAAGCGATTGAACGTCGTGGCCGTTCAACGCCCGCTGCAGGCATTCGGTCAGGAGTTCGGCGGGAGGGGCAGGCGGGATGTAAAGCAGCATGAGCACCAGCGTCTGGCACAGACGGTCGTCGCCTGCGTCGTTGACGTCCGTTTGGCGTCCAGCATCGGCGCGTCCGGACAAAAGGTGGTCCACAAGGTGCGGCAACAGCACGAATCGAGCCGACGGGTGCAGCAGCGGCAGCGCGCGACTTACCAGCATCTTACCCTTGGTGCTTGTCAGCATCTTCTGCAACTGCTGCACATCGCAGCTCATGACGCCACGAGACGCAGCCTCGGTGTCCGCATTAGCTGGCTGCGTCACATTAACTCCCAGCAAACCAGCCAGCTCCAAGAGTAGCGACGTCGTCCGCGAGCGCAGTTCAACCAGAGCAGGGTCCATCTCGCCTTCGTTCATCGAGTGAAATTGCTGCACGTTAATGCCGCGGGCGTCCAGAAGGTGGCGGGCGTCCTGCAGAGACAGTAAGCACTGCATACCGCGATCGAGCTGAAGGCGCAGCTTCCACGTATCGTTAGCGAACACCGAGTTGCGGCTTGCGTCCTCACTCATACGCAAGACTTTTGCGGCGCTAGCTTCCGCGGCCACAGCCTGGGCACCAGGGCTCGAACCACGCACATGCTTGGAGCTGGCAGCTTCGCTGCTGGACTCGGCTGTCGCGGAAGCAGGAGGCGAAGTGTCCTCCTCGCCTTCACCAGCACTAGAAGGTGTGCGCTCCGGATCCTCAGCATTCGTCGGCGACGAAGCTGGAGGCGAAGCAGTTTCGTCAGTGCCTGTGAGGTTCAGCAGCTGCTTGGGGCGGTACAAACTACTCTTGGTGTTGCGTCCGAGCACATGATACTCCGATTCCCAATTGCGCGACTTGACTTCTCGCTGAACATCGCGCGGGTCCACAGATTTAACGTGCTGCAGTTTCCACGAGGGTAGAGGAACCGATGAGCGGCCAGGCGCACCAGCTCGCGTGCGCTTCTGCATGTAGTTGTGGAAGTAGTAGTCGTCACTGAAAGGGTCACTCGAGCGCAGCCACTTCATCTGCTGCTGCATCACGAAGTTCACATCACGAGGCGTCATCATCTTAAAGGTAGGCGGATGCATCTGCGGGGGCGGGTGGGGCATGCCAGGTTGTCCAGGGAACGGCGGGCGCATCGGAGGAGGCGGGCCACGTCCGAAAAACTGCGGAGGCGGGGGCGGGCCACCATGATACATTCCCGGCATGGGAGGGCCTTGCTGCATGTACATCGGATGAGGAGGCTGTCCCTGCATGTGGGGCGGCGGGGGTGGCATGAACTGCGGCTGCTGCATCTGGTGCTGTTGCTGGTTCGGGGGCGCCATCGGAGGCGCACCCCATGCATTCGGCGGCTGCTCATTCTGCGTCGGAGGCATCGGAGGGGCCGGAACAGGAGGGGCCTGCGGAAGCGGAGGTGGCGTCAGAGTCTGTTTCGACAGCGGCGGCACAGCGTCGACTACCGAGTCGTCGTCATCGAGTCCCAGTCCACTGAGTCCAGGCACTTGGCTCTCGTCAAGCTCCGAATCCTGTTCCAAGGCCAAACCTGGAGGTGGGGCTCGTCCATCAGCAGAAGAAGGGGCTGTCTTCTCCGTTGTAGAACCATGAAACTTCTCCTCTAATCGGGAGAACTCTTGTTGGCCTCTGGCCCATTTGAGATCCTCTGAAGGTGCCGCCAGCCCGGGCGGGGCGCTTAATCCCGGCGGCGCGCGACCGGAGCCTCCGCCACTGGCGTTGCCGCCTCCTGCAGCTGCTCCGGACTGGAAATTGCCCATGAAAACGGCAGAGAACGCGTCGTTGAAGAAGAGCGATGAGCCGCCCGCGTCACTGGCCTGGGCGCCGCTCTCTACGGGCCCAAGAAGGTCATGAGCGCGAAGATCGGCCAGCAGCGACTCGTACTTGGTGTCGTCCACGCTGCCGTTGGTGAAGAAGGCCGGCAGCCCGCCCATAGACGCGTCGAACAGCGAATCTTCCGAGGCCATGGCGGAATGCTGGGGCTGCTGTGAAGACTAGGAAGTGCTGGAATACACTGTAGCAATGGAAGGTACAACCAGAAAAAGATGGTTAGTGAACGTAGTAGAGGGAATAGACAAATGCAACTGGTACGGATAGATAGAGGATATGGCAGCAGAGATGATGAAGCTATTCCCCCGTCGAGAAAGTTGCTACGTGCAGAAAGAGAGGTGCGCATACCTGAGCTAGAAGAACTTGGCGACGTGGATGTTGTGGCCCTCCACTTTTGGCGAATGAAGGGGGAATATGCACTTTCATGTTTTTCACATGGGGATTTGTGAAGTTCACAAATCCCCATGTGAATTACATATATTCCCAATTTTGTCAATGTGTCTACAGCATGACACAACCGTCCCCAGCGAGGGAAACATGGGGATTCGATGGCATTGCCCAACGAACCCAGAGGTTTTGGCTGCCACCCGCGTGCGAGCTCGCTGGCACTTGTCTCCGAGCATGGTTTCAGCCATCCTTGCTATTACGAAATTGTGCAGTGGTCAAATGGCTATTTCATGTGAAGTACATAAAATGTAGCCATTTGAAAAGCCAAGTTCAACGAGTCATGTTTTACTGCAACTTGGCCTTCTTCGCTGCACGCTTCGCCTTGAAGCGTTTGAGTTCACGCACGAGTCCCAATAAGAAGGGCAGGATGAGAGGAGCTAGAAGTGGCGCGTACACGCCCAGCATCTGCTCTTGAGGGAAATAAAGTTGTCGGATCATGGTGTGATCGTAGTACGCAGCGTCGGTGAGCTTCGCAGCTTGACGTGCCATGGCCAGCAGACTGCGCAGATCTGACACCTCCACAAAATCTAGCTGCTGATCGTGGTTGCTGTTGCGTAGGATGGCTTCTAGTCTCGTAACAGCAGTCTCCACTCGTGCTTGCACTCGCTCCAGCACGCTCAGCTCCGGCAGCGCTTCCACGAGCTCCACCGTCGACTGCAGCGTCTCAATTGCCGTCTGCATGAGTTTGGAGAATCGATCGCGCATAACAACATCCAGTTCCCAATCAGCGATTCCATCCACCGGTGAAGGCAGGAATCGGATCGCATCCACTTCACGCTGTCGATGAGCGAAGGATGGAACGCCCAGCAGTGTGCGAAATTCTGAGACGAAAAGTCCCATGACTCGTTGCAACTCGCGTGATTTGGCCGTTGCTGCTGCTTCCTGCTCAGAAGCGCTGCCGGTAGACTTCCCATTGAGCGCATAAGGATTCAAGATGGCGGCGATACCCCACCCTGGCAGCTCGAATGACGTCGCCAAGCTAGTCTTGCTCAGCTCCTGGTTGTCATCACGGATATACAGCGGAGAGTGTGCAGGGTCTGGTAATGCAGCCATGAAGTGCAGCACTTGCTCTCCATCATCCAACACCGAAGCGTCCAGAAAATCGTTCGCACTCTTGAACTACGTGTACAACGAGTAGAACGGCACCATCCACATTAGTCAGTCATCTCTCCACCGAAAGCATAACGCCACAACGCACTTACATGTTTGAGATCGTCTGCGCTAATGTAAAACTCCTTTCCATCGGCACTTGGCGTGACTTCCTTCGCCAGTCTCGCATACTGCACGACCTGCGTCTCAACTGTGAAGTTCGCAAGCACCCCAACCTTCTGCACGAATCTTCCCAAATACAGCTCCACCAACGTCTGCAGATCCTCCTCCCACCTCGTCTTAGGGTTCTCCTTCAGCAAAGAAAACTGCAATCGGTAATGCAGTGCTCTCCTTGCCTTCTTCGTCTCCATAACCTGCTGGTCCAAACTTTTCTCATTCGCTTGGGGGTACACATGACATTGCACCAACTTCTCAATAGCTGCATGCACCGCATCCCCTTCAGTCACTTGACAATTCGACGACCATGCATGACGGTGTTTCCCCACCGTCAAAACGGGAGCAGAAGCGTTCGCCTTCTCGTCGCACAACAGGAAAACACTAAAGCGCTTGTGCTGCATCGTCTTCAGCGTCTGCAACGCATCATCCGTCGCCTGCAATCCTGATTTCAATGCAACTTGCAATATTTCCTTCTGTTCTGTATTTAACGCCAACTTCTGCGTCGAGTACGCAACGTTCGAGGCGCTGGAAGGCAACGAAGCTGCTGCTGAGCCCGATCCGAGGCTGTAGATGTCCACCTGGAATGTGTCCGGCCCGCCGAAGCGCGACGCGTCCCACGACAGCTGCTGGATGCGCGAGACGGGCAGATCCACGCGCTCCACCTGCGTCAAGTGCCAGGCCACAGGCGCCGCCAGCAGCGCGAACAGCACGAAGGCGCCCACGATCTGCAGTCGCGTTCCTGCCATAAAGATAAAAAAAATGTACGAGCGATCGTACAACTGGGTTACGTTTCGGGTTACGTTGGATTGCATTATCGGAGAGTCTGCTGCCTTGCTGCAAGGATCTTATGGCACAGCCATAATGGCTCTGCTTATTTGAAAAACTTGAAGCCCTTGTGCTTGTGTTTGTACTTGTGCTTGTAGTGCTTGTGCTTCTTGTGCTTGTAGTAGCCGCCGTACGCTACACCTGGGTACGCGACATAGGCTGGCTGAGGCGGCGCTGCGTAACCTGGAGCGAGTGTCGCCTGCACGAAGAGCTGGCGACCTTGGGCTGCGTAGTACGCTTGAGCTTGCTGCGGAGGCGGTGCACCAGGATAACCTGGAGCTGGTGGATACGGATACCCAGGTGGTGGAGGAGCAGCGTAACCCGCAGGTGGCGGTGCTGCATAGCCTTGTGGCGGGTATGGCTGCTGCGGTGGAGCTCCAGGGGCGTATGGATAGCCTTGGGGCTGCCCTGGGTATCCAGGTTGGCCAGGAGGAGGCTGGTAGCCAGGAGGGCCGCCGTACATGTCGAGCGTAGCGTAGCGGAGACTTGTGCGTTAGTCGACTGGATTGGTTTTGAGGTGATGGCTTCAACACGGCGTTTTTGTGCTCACGTGTAACCAGGGTTACGTTTCAGTACAAAACGCCAGTTTATCGCCGAAAAGTCAGGTCCAAGGCGAAGATGGCGAGACCTCATCAGAACGAGTCCGTGACGGACACGCCCGTGCTGGAGGAGGCGCCGCGCCCGGAGCCTGCGGGTGCTGGCGGCGACAGCAACAACCGAGGCAACTTCACGCGCAACCTGAACAAAGAGGCGGACGAGAGCGTGGCCAGGAAAATGTTCCTGGGCGGCCTGGCCTTCCTGCCGTGGCTGCATCTCGTCAATGTCATTTTCTACCGCAAACAGTTCATGGACCCGTCCATCGACGCCACCGTCACCATGTGTGAGTGCAATAGCTTCTCTATTCTAGCTGTATTGCAGTATTCTGACGATTGTTTCTTCCTATGATACCAGGGGTGCGACGGTCGTTCATGGGCTTCTGCTTCTGGACGGTGCTGTTTATCTCGTGGGTGTTGGTCTTCCAGCTCAACTGGAAGGACTTTGGCTGGCAGAGTCTCGTGATGGTCGTGCCTAATGAGGACGCGAACGCGGGCTGGTGAAATGAGGTGACGCTATCGTAACGGAGACCAAGGAGCTCAAACCACTGTTGAGACAGCAGAATCAAGCTCTACGTCGGCCTGTCACCACTTCTGCAGCCTACCGACCCTGTACTATGCCTTCCTCCACCTCATTCCGTAGCTGCAGCAGAGGTAGCGGCGCTCAACCCGCAACTAAACGACGTGATGCCATATTTTCATACAAAATTCATGAAACATCTTATCGTGTTATTTCAATCGATTTCATTCGTCGGTGTGGAGAACATAACGTCTTTTTTCAGGTTAGATCTCCCCCTTCATAAAAGTTCGAGCTGCCACCGAAGCACCTTCGCGTCAGTCGCTCTCCGTCCCGCACTCGGCCATTATGAGTGCCCCCATCCTCTCCATCGACACGCAGCATGAGGACATGATCGTACGTCGTCTCCTTCCTCTCCTCACCCTTTCCACGGTCGTTTTCCGCGTCTCCGTTGCCTCAAAACTGACGAATTACGATGTCTCTTCATCATCATTTCTTCTTGTATTATATTATAGCACGACGCGCAGCTGGACTACTACGGCAAGCGTCTGGCCACGTGCTCCTCGGACCGCACCATCAAGGTGTACGACGTCACGGGCGACGTGCAGAACAATGAGCAGATCTTGACGGGGTACGTGGCAGAAGTTATTGTATCTATTGCCAATATGAAAGTAATCAATTATTTACTATTGCTGTGTCGTTGCAGGCATGAGGGCCCAGTGTGGCAGGTGTCGTGGGCGCACCCCAAGTTCGGCGTGCTGCTGGCCGCCTGCTCCTACGACGGCAAGGTGATCATCTACCGCGAGCAGAGCTTGAACCAGTGGCAGCAGGCCTACGTGCACTCGTTCCACGAGTCCTCGGTCAACAGCATCGCCTGGGCGCCACACGAGTACGGACTCGCGCTTGCCTGTGCCTCAGCTGATGGCACGGTCTCGATTCTCAGCTACTCGCGTACGTGGGCTGTTGGAATTGTGGTGGGAACTTTTCGTGTTGTGCATGGTTAATTGGTGGTGTAATTTTTGCAGCGGAGGGATGGAGCGTGAGCCACTTCAAGGACAGCGCGCTGGGTTGCAACGCTGTGAGCTGGGCACCGTTCCACTCGGTGGGCTCGCAGGGTCCTTCGGGCCCGATCCGCCGCGTGGTGACGGCGTCGTGCGACAAGACAATCAAGATCTGGAGCCTGGCGGAGGGTGAGACGGAATGGACCAAGCAGGAACTGAGCTCTGCTCCGGCGCACAGCGACTGGGTTCGTGATGTGGCGTGGGCCCCGAGCACGGGACTGCCCGTGAATCTCATTGCCAGTTGCTCCGAGGACAAGCACGTGTACATCTGGTCGCAGACTGCTGAAGACACTACGTGGAAGCGCGAGCTGCTACACACATTCGACGCGCCTGTGTGGCGTGTGAGCTGGTCTGTCACGGGCAACGTGCTGGCTGTGTCGTCGGGCGACCACAAGGTCACGCTCTGGAAGGAGACGCTCGACAAGAAGTGGATGTACGTATTTACTGATACTTTCACCCTCATCCTGCGATGACGGTCCAACTAATTCGTTTCTTGTGTTTTGTTTGATGTTTGCAGTCAAATTTCGTCCGTGGACGAGGCTGGTGCCATTCACAACGGCAACGAGTAGACGCGCCTTGACACTGTTAGGAGATTCAAAGCCCGGTGTAAAAAGGTGTGCTGGGTGTACTCCAGTTTGACAAGCACTTATCCTTCATGTCATTCCGGTAAATGCTTTAGGCGGCAGGGGATCGAATGACGTCTATTGGAATGCAGAGTAGTGAAGTCACGTTTGAAAAGTATTGCCACCGACACCAAGGCGCACAACATCGACGATGGAATCAAGAACTCGAGAATACACAAGCGTACGTATATCGAGTGCTGAATGCAATAGTTGTCTATGTTTTGCAGGCCAACGCCATGGCCATGGGGGAGTTTGATCTATCCTACCTTTATGTGCTTACTCTTCAAAGTTACGCGTCCACCGCCGCTGGAACTTCTCCTCGAGTGCCTGCACGCACTTGTAATGTACCTGATGTTCATGATTGAAGCTAGACAGCGTCATCTGTCTCTCGGAAGATCGCGCTTCCTCCTTCTTCCACTCAGGATCTGACGGATCCAATCTCTTGCTGATCAACGCGCTGTGTCGTTGCTCCACTGTGCGCAGGTATCCGGCAATCCACACGTCATCCACCGTCACACAGACGGCGGGAATATCTGCGAGTGCCTCCACGTCCGTAAAGAATCCGCGTCTGTATGCATTGCCACAACACGCCTGCAAGATGTCCACGTAACGTCCATGGGGGCGCATAAAATAAGGCACGTAAGCTGGCACCACCCCAACTTCATGCCACATCGGGAGCATGCCCCATCCACAAACACCCAGTGCATCCTCCGGCTTGGCCACTGCTTCCCACGCCAGCGACGCCACCAGCTCCGGCGGGTACTCGAAGTCGTCGTCCAGTGTAATAATGAGCGTCGACGCGTTGTTCTCCAGTCTCAATGCGCCTAAAAGTTTCGTGGCCGGGCCGTCGTCCACGCAGCGATTGGTTTTGACCAGCGGCGCGAGCTTCACGAGGTCCGACGGGATGTCTGTCTCGTCGTAGGACCGCTCCGGGTGCCGCTTCATGGGGCCCTCCGGGATGTTGACGTAGATCTGGTCGGGCTGCAGACTCTGCTTGGTCAGTGAGCGGACGCTGTCCATGACCTTGTCCAGGCGACTGGGCGTCGTGGTGAGCGACACCACGACGCGGAACGGCGGGCGCCAGGGCGGCGACGTCGGCGGCAGGTCGTCAGCTGCGCGGCCGTCGTAGGCTGTCGTGAATAGCGCCGTGGCCGCGGGCGAGATGCTGCCGTAGCGCACGAGGAGCTGCGTGTACCCCCAGCACACGGCCACGGCCAGCAGCACCAGCAACGCGCGGAAGAGCGTAACCTGGCGTAGCCACGAGTGCGGGTGCTTGCTGTGGCGAGGCAGCACCGGCTGCCGCATGAAGACGCTCCACTCGCGGCTCATCCGCGCCAGCATACAGAGAGAGCGATACCTAAATGTGCGCGCCTGGAAACGGATTGGGAAATGGATGCATTTTGTCGCGTGAGACACACCTTACCGCCACTTTACTTATGCGTTACTTTACACGTAGAGAGAAAGTAACGAGATGAAGTAGAACTGGATTCTCAAAGCAGTTCAATCAGAACTAACTGCATCAGAGGCGGCGTAGCATGAACCTGTTCGGGCGCAAGACGGCGGCGCCCGCGCGCACGGGGCCCGTGGCCACGGCCGAGACGATCCGCAAGCTGCGCGAGCAGCTGGAGTCGCTGGAGAAGCGCGAGCTGCACATCGTGAAGAAGATCGCGCTGCAGCTGCAGGAGGCCAAGCAGAAGAGCGCGGCCAAGGACAAGCGCGGCGCCATCTTCGCGCTCAAGCGCAAGAAGATGTACGAGGCCGAGGTGGAGAAGCTACAGGGCGCACGCATGACGCTCGAGACGCAGGTCATGACGCTCGAGAGCGCGCATGTCAACATGGAGACGTTCACGGCGCTGCGGTCGGGCGCCGAGCAGATGAAGGCCATCCACGGCCAGATGAACGTGGACAAGGTGGACAACATCATGGACGACATCCAGGAGGAGATGGCTACAGCCGATGAGATCGGCCGCGCCATCTCGCAGCCGCTCGGCTCCCAACTCTACGACGACGACGAGCTGGAGGACGAACTGCGCGAGATGGAGGAGCTCGAGCTGGAGGAGAAGACGCTCGAGCCCGTGGCGGCCACGCCCGCAGAAGCGGCCAAAGTTCCGCCGGCGCCGGTCGCTGCTGCTGCTGCTGCTGCTACGCCGTCGGCACCGGCTGCACCTATGGCGCAGTATAATTTGCCGGATGTGCCTACACATGCAGTGGATTCCAACATTAATGTGGTGGGCAACGCTGACGAAGATGAACTGGAAGCGCTGCGGAAGCTCGAAGCATCCATGGCATTGTAGCATCATTCAGGTCATAACAAGAAAGAAAAAACAGGATGAAGAGGAAAAGCGCTCGTCACCACGACAAGAGCTTGACTTCTTCAGATATGTATGGCAATAAACGACAACAGACACAACTGGCAGACTGCAGTGGGAATATTTTGGGTTGGACAGATCGACAAGCTGTACGGACACACAGTTTCCTGTTTCTCCATCTCCTTTCGTCGCCTCTTGCTGTCTGCCTCTTGGTGGCTCCTGTCTGACAGCAGCCTGCTCTCCTGTCTGCATTGCATCTATCTCTTGACCCACTGGAATTTCTTACGGGCCTTGGCCTGGCCGGGCTTCTTCCTCTCGACCATACGCGGGTCACGCGTGAGCAGTCCCGCCTTCTTGAGCGCCGGACGCATCTCTGGGTCGAACTTCTCCAGCGCGCGAGCAATACCGTGGCGCACAGCTCCTGCCTGGCCCGTCATACCTCCTCCCTTCACCGTGCAGTACACGTCGAATCCGCCGATCTGCTCCACCACCGAGAAGGGCTTGAGCACGTCCTCGCGATGGGTGTCACGCACGAAGTAGTCCACCAGATCCTTCTTGTTCACCTGAATGCGGCCAGCGAAAGGCTGCGCCGAGGGCTTGACCCACACACGGGCCGTGCTGGTTTTGCGGCGGCCCGTTCCGTACGCGCGTCCCTTCTCGTCCAGCTCCTGCACACGCACGATCCTGTTCTTGGCCTCGTGGAAGGCGATGCGCGCCGCCTTGGCACGGGCCGCACGTTCCTCCTCGACCTTGATCATGTTGCGCACGGACTGCAGCCACGTGGGGACGCCTTCCTCCGTCACGGCGTCCATGTTGCCGTCGAACCCGAACCACTCCTCGCCGTCCTCGGGGCCAAAGCGCTCCTCGTCGTAGTACTCGGCGTTGTGCTCCAGGAAGGCCTCGAGTCGGCGCCGCCGCTCGGCCAGCGAGATGCCTTCCTCATCGATGGCCTGCAGCTGCTCCGTCACTGTCTGTTCGTCCTCCGAGTCCGAGTCCGAGTCGCTGCTGTCGGAGTCCGACGAGTCGCTGTCGTCATTAGCAGCGAACAGCTTGGACGCGTCCACGTTCTTCTTCTTCTTGTCAATGGGCTTGTCGCTCAGGAAGCGCGCGCCAGGGATCGAGGCGGCGTTCAGAAGCGGACGAGCAGATGGACGCAGCACAGTCGCTGCAGCGGGGGCCGCCGCTGCAGCTACACGACGCGCCGTCAGCAGCAACAGCTTCATGGTCGATGGTGCCGGGAATGAGAGGCGCGCAAAGGCTCAGAGTTGTGTGGCCAATAAAATAAGACTCGGTAAATGTAGCCATGTTGAATTGTAGCCATCTTGGACGACCGCAAAGGCAACTTGGCCCGAGCTTTTTTGCGCGTGTGCACTCCTTGCTGCTTTACTAGTATTTATGTTGTTTATGTAGAGTTCCCTACGCGTGTGCCTAGCTCGTCTCGCTTGTCTACATGGTACAGGTCTGCTAGGCTGCTTACTCGACGATGGTTTCCTGCTGCTGTTGAGGTGCTTGCTGAGCCTTCATAACCTCTTGGTACAGCAGGTCCTTCAGTGTCTGCGGATCATACGACACCCGAGCGTAGTCGAACTGCGTCAGCTTCGTCGCAACGTCGGTGTGACATGGCTGCTCCAGTTGCGGGTCGCGCCACTGACTCACATACGGGTGCTCCAGTGCCTCGGCCGCAGTGATCCGTTTGGCTGGATCGAACTGCAGCAAGCGGTCCAGCAAATCCAGTCCGTCCGGGTTGGCTTCGGGAAAGATCTGTGCCCAGTCAACCTTGGGCACCTTTTGACTCTGAATCAGGAACTGACGTCCAGCGTAGCGGCGTGCAACAGGGTTATCGCAGAAGCTGAAAGTTGTTGGCGTGCCCACAATGTCCACGATCACCTTGAGCTGGTCAACGTACGACGTTCCAGGGAACATGATGCGCCGACCCAGCAGCTCAGCGAAGATGCAGCCGATAGACCACATGTCGATAGCCTTCGTGTACGCGTTAGCCAGCAGCAGCTCTGGTGCACGGTACCACCGCGTGACCACATACTCCGAGAGACCTTCTGCCAGATCTCGATCGTTTGCGTGCCGAGCAAGACCGAAATCGCAAATCTTGATCCGACAGTCCGAGTTCACGAGGATATTGCTCGGCTTGATGTCTCGGTGCAATACGTCCGCAGAGTGCAGGTAATGAATACCGCACAGCATCTGGTACAAGAAATACTGCACTTGGTCGTCACTCAAACTCTCCTTCGAGTGGATAATACGGCACAAGTCCGTTTCCATAAGCGGCTGAATGATGTACAGGTCTTCAAAGTGTTCGTAATCCAGTGGCCGTTGCAGTTCGTGGAAGCCCATAAGGCATGGGTGCGTGCCAATCTCGCTCATCAGCTTGATCTCTCGTAGTGCCAACAAAGCCACCTTCGGATGCCGCAAGAACTGCCCCAGCTTCTTGATAGCAAACGTCCCGCCGTGCACGAAGTCACTTGCTGCGATCACCTCACCGTATGTACCTTTTCCTACGATCTTCACCATGCGGTACTTTTCTGCTAGCTGATACCGTACGCCGTTGATGACGAACTGGTGCATGACTTCCTCTCCGGGTGGAGAAAACTGCTGAGCCAGTTTTGTGAATGAACGGAAGCTTGTGCGCGCTGATGGACTATCGAACGACGCAAGCGAAGCTGCACCGATACTGCCATCGTCAGAGCAGAAGCTGCCTCTGTAACTGTCCCGGAAGCTTGACGTCGAGGATCGTTGGGAGACCGATCGATGCGACATTGCCGAAATGGTGAGGCCCAGCAGCAGCTTGCCAAAGAAGCTCTGGTGGTCGTTCGACAACACGTAGCTATGTAGTTCACCTGCTCTCGATGCATTACTGCTGGTCTTCTTTCGGCTTCGTCGCCCCATCAGCCGACTGGAAATTGTCCCGACAGTGCTAATGCTACTGCCAGCACTGTTGCCATTCAGGAAGTTCGCAAGGTTCACATGGGTGCGAGCCACGACCTCGTGGTTCGAGTCGCGACAGCATTCAATAAGCAGCACTGTGTTATCATCGCGCGAAAGCCTATCAAACTGCAAAAACAGCTCCTGCTGATAGTTGTAGGACCACGAAGGCGCAATTTCGCTTCCGGACGAGTCGGCGGGTAACTCCACAGGAGCAGCCGCCCGAGATTGAGCCTCTGTGTGCCAAACGCCTTCAAACTCGTTCGTATCCAGAGAACATCGTACAAAGAATTCATCACCTTGTAGCTCGCGCGAGCGGACATCCGTGATTTGATGCAGATGAATGGAAACCACGTATCCACCAACCACCGATTCGCGGATACGCTCCGCGAGCGATGGTAACGTGAGGTTCGTAGTGCAGCCCGGTGCTTTGAACACCACGCTAGAGGCCACAACGTCGCCGAAAATCTCCCAGCGACTCACACGACCGCCATCACCCGGTTTGAAGTGCAGTTTGTGCGTCCACTGCTGCATGAACGTGGTCTGATTGTATCGCACCTGCATAGTCTCCGTTCCGGAGATCACAACGACGCGGTTACGGCGACGGCGAGGTTCAAAGTCCGGAGTCTCGTCGTGGCCTTCTTCGTCTTCCTCCAACTGGATGCTCTCCACGATAAACTGCTCTACCTGCACTGACTGGGACAATCTCGAAAAGTACTCAAGCACGCCGCTATAGCCGCGGTATTTACCCTCGAACGGCACCATGGGAAGGTAGTTGCTGCGCAGGATCACGTCAGACTTTAACAGCGAGAAGAAGCGTACGAGCGCGTGATCCATCGGCGGTTGCACGTTGGTCTTGGCCAGATGCTGGTCGGGTGCCACTGACATGTACGAAGTCGTCGGCTTCTTGCCACCTGTCAGTGTCAAACTCGACCGGTCCGTGTCTTCAGTCATAGACCCCCCAGGAGTTCCCGGCCCGGCCGCAGACGGAGAAGGAGGCACATCCATCCTCACGCCCAGTTCATCGGCCGTCACCCTAGCACACAGTGCCGCGTAGAAATACTCGTATCCTTTATAAAAGTCCGGCACATTGGACCGGAGTCTCTGCACGGCCGGCCGCATGTGGCCCGACAACAAATCGTGGTCGGCTATAGCGTTGGCCACGAACTGCAGCCACACGTGCTTGCTGGCCTCCGAGTTGGTGCGGAAGTGCAGCTGATGGCCCTTCTGCGTGGCCAACGTGAAGCGGAAGCCCGACTCAGAGTCGGCTGAGGCGGCCGACGACGGGCTGGTCGCGACCATCGTGTCGGCCATCGCCTCCGCCTGCGGGCCATTGCCGGCCACGGGCGTGGAGGCTGCCGAGCCTGATTGGCCAGCTACTGCAGCACCCAGAACCTCCTCGACGTCCCAGGCCTTGACGAGCGACACGCGGTCCGAGAAGCCGAACTTGCCCTTCTTGATCTTGGACTTGGC
Source organism: Phytophthora agathidicida (assembly GCA_025722995.1). NCBI lineage: Eukaryota > Oomycota > Peronosporomycetes > Peronosporales > Peronosporaceae > Phytophthora > Phytophthora agathidicida. The sequence continues at coordinate 119,718 of CP106979.1, forward strand.
GTTCTGGCGCCGCGCGTCCTCCTCCGACAGGTAGCAGTACAGCGAGCGGCCGCGTAGTACGAAGTAGTACGTCTCCCAGTGCTTGAGCCAGTCGCTGCGCTTCTGCAGATAGCCCTCCCAATGGAAGCGCAGCGGGACGGAGCCGCCGCTGCTGCGAGGCTGCGAGTGCGGCGCGGACGGCGTGGCCAGGCTGCGCGACTGGCTGGCCGACGCCGGGGAGATGGACAGCGACGACGCCGAGGACGCGCGCGACTTGAGGGCGTACGACGCCGACAGGCGCAGCTCGGCCTCCGCCTCAGCCCCCGCCGACCGCAGCGACATGCTCGGGCTCTGGGTCATGCTTTTTCGTCAGTACGAATACCGGGAACGCTTGTAGTACCGTGGAAATTTGGCTAAGTGCGATTGGTTTCGGAGTGATTAGGCGCGTCATCGTGCTAACGGAGACTCTGGCTGCGAGCGTCAGCGACGGACGGCTTGGCCTCTTGGCCGACGTCTTCAACTTGACGGCCAATGGAGACTCGACACGCCAAGCAACTTCGGACACTCCATGACTCCATGCTGGTGGCAATCGCCAGCTCGGATTGTTACAGTCGACACGACGCGCTCCAGAATTCTAGGGATACCAGCAGCGTTGGCCTGGAAAACTGGAGGTGGCCAATGACGCGGCCTGGAAATAAAGAGGTCAAAGGCAACGGAGTGATCACCAAGCTTTACGGCCAGGATCTAGGATCCAAGAAGTCTCGAGCACCTTAAGTGACTGCCTCTAGATGAACCTTCGTACCTTCAAAGCTCACAATTCAATTCGCCGCTCAAACAGCAACAGCATTGGATCAACAAGTTAAACTTCTCTTCAAAATGAGCACCAACTCCGCTGCGGCGACTCCGATGTCGGCCGCTATTGACGCGGACAAGTTCAGGTTCATTCCGGAGTTCGGTGGCCAAGGACTTTCGTGCTGGAGAGAGCTGCAGCGGCTGTATGCTGCATCCAAGGCCAATAGCACCACGCGATCGTTCATTGACGCTGCAGGACAGGCGCTGCTGGAGGAGTCGAGTACAGACGAAGCCAAGACGTCCGTGGCATTTGAAGCTGCTATTAAGCTGGTCAAGTGGTTGGAGGAGTTGGAGATTGGAGACGCCCCTGATGGTTTAGTGATGGACCGGGTATTCTTTAGCATGCCGTTGATCATGCTCACGCAATGTGCCAACTACCTCAACTTCCTCGAGACTGTGGATGTAACCCACGAGAGTGTTGTTAGCAGCTCTACCACGGCGATTGGCCACAGCCAGGGAGTTGTGAGTGCTGTCGTCTTTGCGGCGGCTGCGACAGTGGAAGAGTTTCAAGAGCTGGGAGTTGCTATGCTGCGCTATATGTTTTGGCAAGGACTACGCACGCAGGAGACGTATCAGGAACTGGTGGTGCAGTACAACCAGAATCGGAAGAAGGTGGAGGATATCGCTAGCCCGATGCTTGCGGTGCGAGGACTCAACAAGGACCAAGTTGTCAGTGCTATTGAGGCTGTCAAGTGTTGTGCCAAGACTCCAGACCTGCACCTCTCTCTCATTAACGCACCGGATATGATCAACGTGACGGGCTTTCCTGCCAGTTTAATGGTGCTGAAACAGGAACTCGAGGGACTGATTGCCGATTCCGATGCTGATCAGACGCGCACTCCGCACTCGCAGCGGAAGCCGATGGGATCTCTCTCGTTTTTGCCGCTTTCGGCCCCATTCCACACTCCACTGCTGAGCGCTGCGAAGCCAAAAGTGATGCAGGATGTTCAACGCATCCATTCCAAGATCAAAGGAAGTGGACTGCAGATCCCAGTGTACGCTACCAGTGACGATGCGGCCAACCTGCAGACAGTTGACGATGTCATGGACGAACTGATTAGCATGCAGCTGCTGCAGCTCGTGGACTGGACAGCTACATGGTCAAAGATTGCGGAGCTCTACTCAAACGCGACCCACGTCCTCGAGTTCGGCCCAGACTTTGGCGTAGCAAAGTTGAGCAACAAGATAGCGGAAGGTTTGGGCATGAAGATGACCATCGCAACTGCCAAGTATCCGACCATTAAACCATCAACTCGGTATTCTCCTCTTATCGGGCTACAGCAGTTCATCGATGCAGCTCCGACCTTCACCCCAACAGAGGCGACGTGGGCGAAGCAATTCGGTTTGCAAGTGATGGAGTCGGGTAAGCTTTGCAACAACTTCACGCGCGTGCTGAACAAACCGCCGATCATGGTCGCGGGAATGACACCGACCACAAGTCTGAACGGCATCGATCTCGTGGCAGCCATCCAGATCGCAGGCTTCCACGCTGAGCTTGCTGGGGGTGGTCTCTCGCGTCCTGCCGTCTTTGAGAAGGCGGTGACAGATCTTGCGTCCAAAATCAAGCCTGGCCTTGGTATCTCGATCAACTTGCTGTATCTCAACGCGAAGCAGTGGGGCTTTCAGTTCCCGATGGTGCTCCGCATGCGTCGGAGTGGTTTGCCAATTGAAAGTATAACGATCGGCGCTGGTGTGCCGACGAAGGAGCGTGCGCTTGACATCTTGACGCAATTGGAGGCTGTCGGCATCAAAATGGCGTGCTTTAAACCTGGTTCGGTTGAGAACATTTATGCAGTGCTGGAGATTGCGACAGCGGTGCCGACAATGAACGTGATGATCCAGTGGACTGGCGGTCGCGCTGGTGGCCACCATAGCTTCGAGGACTTCCATCAGCCGATGGAGGAGACGTATGCTGCTATTCGCCGCGTGAAGACGGTGCTGCTGGTTGTTGGATCTGGTTTCGGCAATTGGGAGGACTCAGTGCAATATCTAACCGGCGAGTGGGGTCTGGCTCGCGGCCACCTGCATAAGATGCCAGTAGATGGAATCTTGCTGGGGTCTCGCGTGATGGTTGCGAAGGAAGCTGCAACCGCGCCGGAAGTCAAGCAGTTGCTCGTGGCTACTCCGGGTATCGTATCAGAGCTAGAATGGGAAGCAAGTTACTCGGACGTTGTCGGAGGTGTGATCACCGTCACTTCTGAGCTGGGTGAACCGATTCACGTCGTGGCGAACCGCTGTGCTCTTGTGTGGAAGGAGTTTGATGACAAGTACTTCGGAATTCCGCGCGAGGAAGTGGAACTTGCTCTTCGGCTTAACAAGACGGATATCATCGCTCGTTTGAACGCGGACTTCCAGAAGCCTTACTTTGGCTGTAAGCGAGATGGCGAGACTGGCGAAATTGTTCCAGCCGACTTGCAGGAGATGACGTATCGAGACGTGTTGTACCGCATGATCGACTTGATGTTTGTGGAGATCCCAAACAAGCCGCGACGCTGGGTGCACTCCTCCTACTTTACGCGTGTGAGCAAGTTTTTGACGCGTACGGAAGAACTATTCCACCGCGACAACTCTGACACCATTTTTGATCAAACGCACCTGAAAGGAAATCCAAGGCTTACGCTGAATGCATTCATCACGAAGTACCCTCAGACAGCGGCGACGTTGATATCTGTCCTAGACTGCGATTTCTTCCTTGACCTCTGTCGCAGTGGTGGTAAGCCTGTGAACTTCGTGCCTATCATTGACACTGAATTCAAAACGTGGTTCAAGAAGGACTCGCTCTGGTACTCGGAAGATTTGGATGCGGTTCCAGAGCGCGACGCGCAGCGTATGTTTATCCTGCAAGGACCCGTAGCTGTTCGCTACAGTACGATGGTGGATGAACCCGTCGCAGACATCCTGGGCGGCATCGCTACGGGATTCGCTAACGCCGTCAAGGAAAGCGGAGATATTGCTGTCGTGTCGTCTGCAAATGTGAAACAAATCGAGCAAATCGTCGGTGTCGAGGTTACGGAAGGCAACGACGGAAACTTGACGGTGTCGATTTCTACGGAGGAAAACGCGATGCTCTCTGCTGACGAGTGGCTCGCTGCTCTTGCTGCGTCCGTGAGCGACAAGGGCTGGCTAAACGCGCTGATCTCGTCGACCCACGTGGTTGAGGAGAAGAAGTGGTTGGCGAACCCGGTGCGCCAGCTTCTCGTACCCCAAGCCGGCCAGAAGTACGTGGTTGACGCCGTTGGTGTTCGTGTTTTCGACAGCTCCATCGACATCTCGGGTCCGGTGATCGAGATCACGAAGAAGGGTGCAGATATTGCGGTGGTTGTGAACGAGGTGCGCCCGGCGGTGACCGAACTGGAGGCTAGTGTCGTCGCTCTGGAGATGACGTTCCAGTATCACCCCGAGTTGTCCTGCTCGATCCACACTGATGGCAACGGATTCATCGACAAGGTGAAGACGTTCTACGCTCGATTCTGGGTGGCGATTGAAGGCGAGGAGGAGGAATCATGCAAGGTTGCGTGCGATGAGAGCGTGATGTCTCCTTTCACAGCCGACTTTACGATTACCAAGGAGGATATCGTTGCGTACCGTGCTGCTCTGGGATTAAGTGAAGACGAGGTTGGTGCTCCGGCGGACTTTTCGACGATCGTGTCCTGGCGCCCGCTGATCCAGTCGGTGTTAACGAAGGAGGTGAAGGGCAACCTGCTTAACCTGGTGCACCTGAAGCATTCGTACAAGCTGCTGTCCTCGCGCAAGGCTTCTGCCACATTCCTTCCTGGCGATGATATCGCGAGTACGTCAAAAGTTGTCAGTCTGCGCATCGTTGACAGTGGCAAGATTATACGTAGTGTCGCTATTATTTTGCGGAAGACGGTGAACGTGGAGATGGTGGAGGTGCTTGAGCCTCTTGTGGAACTGCACAGTGAGTTCCTCATCCGCGGTTCTTTTGATGACTTCGAGTCAACGTTTTCGATCGATACGTCAACAGACGAGTTTGTTCTTAGTCGCACGGAGGATGTGGAGATCCTCAAAGCGAAGACGTGGCTGAAACTTGCAGCTGAGTCCTCAGTGAATATTGGCGATCTCTTCGTGTTTCAGTTGACGACGAAGAAGCAGTACGCGTCCACCAACTCGTTGAGGTTCTTGGAGGTGTCGGGTGCTCTGCTTCGTGATGAAGCGGGGGTAAAAGTGGAGATCGGTACGGTCAATTTCAAGAGCTACGACGTGGACGAAAGTCCTGTTGCGGCGTTCATGCGCCACATGCAGTCTAATGATACAAAGGCGACCGGTATGTTCGCGAATGGCGGCTCCTACATGCTGGAGAAACCACTGGAGATCGACGTCCCGACGGACGCACTGGTGTACGCGATGGCATCTCGCGACCTAAACCCGATCCACCGCTCCAAGTACGCCGCTATCCTCGGCCACCTGCCGAAGGGCAAGCCGATAATGCATGGCTTGTGGACTGCGACTAAAGTGCGTGACTTAATCATCCAGAACTTCGGACTTGGCTTGGACAGCAACGTCGTTGAGTACGATGTGGACTTTGATGACATGGTGTATCCGGGAGATACGTTGTTTATGCAGGCGCGCCACATCGGTCTTGACAGCGGCAAGAAAGTCTTGTCTGTCGAAGTTGTAAACGACTGTGGTGACCGTGTCATCAGCGCGCGCGTCGTCGTGAAACAGGCGCCGACGGCCTTTGTTTTCACTGGTCAGGGTTCTGCTGAGGTTGGAATGGGCATGGATCGCTACCACAAGTCTCCGGTTGCTCGAAGGATTTGGGACCGTGGTGACGTTCACCTTCTCAACACCTTCGGTTTTTCCATTCTAGAGATCGTGCGCGAGAACCCCACGTCGATCACGGTACATTTTGGCGGTAAGAAGGGTCGCAACATACGCGAGAAGTACATGAGCTTGAAATGTGAAGACCCAGCAACCGGCAAAATTACAGCTTTACTGCCTGAGATCAACTCGCGCACGCAGAGCTTCACGTTCTCGCTGCCCGAAGGTTTGCTGTTTGCGACCCAATTCAATCAACCTGCGCTAGTTCTGCTGGAGAAGGCGATGTTTTCTGAAATCGAGACAGCGGAGCTGATTCCAGACGATTCTTACTTCGCAGGGCACTCGCTTGGAGAGTACGCTGGTCTGAGCTCGTTTGCTGGTGCTTTGGCTCTAGAGGACGTCGTGGAAGTGGTGTTCCTGCGTGGTTTGATCATGCAGAAGGCCGTGAAGCGCGACGCTGAGGAACGTTCAGACTACGGCATGGTGGCTGCAAACCCCATGCGGGTTGGTCCTCATTTCACGGAAGAGAATCTTCACACGATCGTGGACGGCATTGAAGGTTCTTCGGGTAAACTGCTGCAGGTGGTAAACTTCAATATCCAGCAGTACCAGTATGTCGTAGCTGGGGACAACGTGAATCTAGAGGCACTGTCGCTGGCACTTTCTACGTTCAAGACGCTGACGGCATTTACTGTCGAGGACACGGGGAAGGTTATTGCCGATTCGATTCAGCAAGCCCAATCTCGCAAGGAGAAATGCAAGCGGCTTGGTCTTCCATTTACCTTGGCCAGAGGCTTGGCAACAATCCCGCTGGCTGGAATTGACGTTCCTTTCCATTCACGAGAGCTGCTTGGTGGTGTGCCGTCGTTCCGTACCATGTTGCAAACCAAGTTTGATCCGCACGTGTTGGAGCGCCAACTCCCGCTTTTGGAGAATCGCTACATCCCGAACCTGGTGGCAACTCCATTCTCGCTCGAGCGCTCGTATGTTGAGAAGGTGTACGAAGCGACTAAGAGCCCATTCATTGCAGAGGTTTTGGACCCAATGCGATGGGAATTGAGCACCAAGGCCCAGCTCGCGCACCTGCTCGTGGTGGAGTTGCTTGCCTACCAATTTGCATCCCCCGTCCAGTGGATCAACACCCAGTCGCTGTTGTTCTCGAAAGAAGGTGTTAGCCGCTTCGTGGAAATTGGACCTGCTCCAACGTTGGTGAACATGGCAGTGCGAACTCTCCAGATTGGGGGTTTCCCAAACTTGCCGCGTGAAATCCTGTGGTACCAACGTGACCGCGAGGTTGTGCACTTTGAAGAGGAGACATCCAACATATCTGCTTCAGAGCATGCTCGTGGTTTGGTTGTTGAGGCTGCTCCAAGGGTTGAGCAGACCCCTATCGCGCCAGTCCCAGTTGTCGTTGCCCCAGTTCAACAGGTGCAGATTGCTCCTGTTCCTGCTGCCTGTCCTCCAGTTGCTGAAGACGCCCCTGTAGCAGCCCTGCACATACTTCGTGTGCTTCTTGCAGTACGCCTAAACAAGGAGTTGGAGGAAATTAAGGACGACTCCGATGTCAAGACGCTCTCCGCAGGAAAGTCGGCTGTGCAAAACGAAATTGTTGGTGACCTGGAGAAGGAGTTTGGCGTATGTCCTGACGATGCGGCGGAGATGAAGCTGATCGAGCTTGCGGGCAAGTTCCCTGACCACGCTTCTCCGGGTAGAGTGACCAATGCTCTGATTGCAAAGATGCTCGCGAGTAAGATGCCTGGTGGGTTTGGTTTGTCTGCCATTAAGGAGTACTTGTCTAGTGAGCGCTGCCTACCGAGTGGCCGCATCGAAAGTGTTCTACTGCACGGACTGACGCAGAATCCAAAGCAGCGTCTCACGAACGAGTCTACAGCGAAAAAGTGGCTGGATGGAGTCGCATGTGACTACGCGAAGTTTGCTGGCATCGACATCCCTTACTTGTCGAAGCTAGGAGACGTGATGGTTGGTCCGGCGATAGGCCAGCAGGTAATGCGGTCGAATTCACTGCCGAGTGACTTCGAGAAGCGTCTGAAGACCATGATCGCTGACCAGGTTGATGCACTAAACTCCTATCTGGGCGACGATAAACTGGACTGGCACCGCAAGATCGAAACAGAGATGGACCTGCGTGAGGATCTCGAGTCGTCAGTATCGCAGTGGGTGACGGAGCACGGCGAGTTCTACGGTGCTGGAATTGCTAGCAAGTTTGACTCCAAGAAGGAGCGTCAGTATGACAGCTACTGGAACTGGGCGGTGCAAGATGTTATCGAGTTATACTATCGCGCTGTTACAGCAAGCAAGGGGTTGACTGCAAGTTCGAAACTCATCGTGACTGAGCGTTCAAACACTCACTACGAGGCGGTTACTCGCTTTACCAACAGCGGCATGGATGCAATTGCGGATGGATCTGCAGTTCCGCTGCTGGAATGCTTTAAACGATACCTGTGCAACCGTGCTACACCGGAACTCAAACAGTGCACACAGTTCATCGCGTCACGAGCTGAGGAAGACGGCATCGTGGAGCTCGCTCATGCATTTCAAGTTCTGGCGGAGCAAATGACGGAGTTGGACACGAGCCCTGTGAACGTGCAGACCTTCCAGCCAACGCAGCCGCAACTTCACATTCTTGCGAACGGCGAGCTTGAGTATGCTGAGGTGCCACGAGACGGTGTTGCAGATGCCATTGCCTATGTTGACGAGGTTGCTCGTGGTCTGGAGTATAGCGACGGTATTCAGACTGGTAAGGTAGCCAGCTCCGATGCCACCGCTGGTATGACAAGTGTTGTCGGCTTCGAATCGGTGATGAACGACGGCGACATGAGCAGCGAGGAGCCTGACAGCGAGGGCGAGCTGTTTGTTGAGGAAGAGAATGTTGGCGTGGCTGCCATGCAGTTGTCTTTGGTCAAGAACGCCGCTTCTACTGAGTCTATCAAGGTGAACGCGCTGCGCGATTCGAGCAAGTTGGAGACGTCGCTAGCTGCTCGCTCGTCCTCATTGCGCTGCGGACTAGACGAGAACCTGAAGAAGACAGTGCTTCCGCACCTCCACGTCCGCAAGCCGTCCAATGTAGACCCATCGGTCCGTCTGTATGATGTCGAGTCAACTTGTGTGTTACTGTCGTGCATGCGCGAAATGGCGTCGACGGGTATCTCGTTTGCGGGCAAGGTGGCGCTGCTAACTGGCTGCGGCAAGGACTCTATTGGCGCTGAAATCGTGAAGGCGCTGCTGGAGGGCGGAGCTACCGTGGCTGTGACAACGAGCAGCTTCAGCATGAAGACGACCAGTCTGTTCCGCGAGATGTACGAGCGCTATGGCAGTCGCGGCAGCCGTCTCATCGTTCTGCCGTTCAACCAAGCGTCCAAGGTGGACGTGCAGAACTTGATAGCCCACATTTACAACATGCACAAGCTAGACCTGGACTTTGTGATTCCTTTAACGGCGCTGTCGGAAATGGGGCGCACGATCTCAGACATCGACTCCCGTTCAGAATTGGTTCATCGTGTCATGTTGACGAATGTTATTCGTCTACTGGGCGAAGTTGTCACCGCGAAGAAGACTCGTGGCGTCACCACTCGCCCTGCGGTGGTAATTCTCCCAATGTCGCCGAACCACAGCAACTTTGGTGGAGACGGTCTGTACGCGGAATCAAAGTTGGGCGTGGAGAGTCTCATTAGCAAGTGGCATTCAGAAGACTGGAACGAGCAACTTTCGATCGTCGGTGCCGTTATCGGCTGGACTCGTGGCACGGGCCTCATGTCCGGCAACAATGTAGTCGCGGCTGGCATGGAGAAGACAGGATTGCGCACTTTCAGAACGACGGAAATGGGTTTTAATCTGACTGCGTTGATGCACCCGAGTATGGTGGACCGCGCGGCAGATTCACCGATCTACGCTGACCTCACTGGTGGCATGGCTCTGGTTAGTGACCTGAAGGACCAAGTGGATGCTCTTCGTGCCGAGATCATGGAGAAGGCGAGGATTCAGGCATCCATCCACACTGCGTTGGAGAATGAGAAGAAATTGCTACCCCTGGCTTCGAAGCAGAGCACTCTAAGCTTGAAGACGCTCACTCCTCGTTCGAACATGTCGAGCTACTACTGCAACTCGTTCCCGACGCTGTCCGGTGTGCCTAATCTCTCTAACTCACCGAAACAGACATTGCTGCGTGATATGCTGGATCTGCGCCAAGTTGTCGTCGTGACCGGCTTCGGCGAGGTGAGTCCGTGGGGTAACTCGCGAACGCGTTGGGAGATGGAGTCGTACGGCGAGTTTTCGTTGGAAGGTTGCATTGAGCTGGCGTGGCTGACAGCCCGCATCGTGTTTGAGAACGGCAACTGGGTGGATGCCAAGACGAAGGAGATCGTGCAGGACCATCAGGTGAAACCCCGTTACGAGAACGATATCATCGAGCACTCGGGCATTCGTATTGTGGAACCGGAGCTGTTTGACGGCTATGATCCGAAGAACAAGATGGCCCTGCATCAAGTTGCTATCGACAAGAAGATGTCGCCTATCGAGGTTGCTGACCGCGATGAGGCTCTTGAATTTCGAAAGGAGTTGGGCCAGGACAATGTGGACGTGTTCCAAAATGCGTCAGGCACGTGGATGATCCGACTGCGCAAGGGCTCCGTTCTCAACATTCCCCGTGCTCTCAACTTTGACCGCTTCGTGGCTGGCCAGATCCCGACCGGATGGAGCGCCGAGCGCCTCGGTTTGTCGAAGGATTTGGTCGATACTGTCGACCCTATCACGCTGTACGCGCTGGCATCGACAATGGATGCGTTCGTTGCGGCAGGAGTGACGGACCCGTACGAGTTTTATCAATATGTGCACGTCTCGGAAGTCGGGAACGCGTCTGGTGGTGGTATGGGTGGTATGCGTGCAAACACACACGTTTACAAGAATCGCATCTTAGGGAAGCCTGCCCCGAGTGACGCTCTTCAGGAGTGTTTCATTAACACAGCTCCTGCTTGGGTGAACATGCTGCTGTTGAGTTCATCTGGGCCGATCAAGACTCCCGTAGGAGCGTGTGCCACCGCTGCGCAGTCGATGGATATTGGCGTGGAGACCATCAAGAACGGTAAAGCTCGCATTTGCATTGTCGGTGGCTTTGACGACTTCGGCGAGGAAGGTGCTTTTGAGTTTGCGCAGATGAGGGCAACAAGTGACTCTGTGAAGGAGACGAGCATGGGTCGCGAACCGAAGGAAATGTGCCGTCCGTGCTCAAGCACACTCGATGGATTCATGGAGAGTCACGGAGCTGGTATTCAGATCATAATGGATGCTCAGCTCGCGTTGGAAATGGGTCTGCCGATCTATGGCATTGTCGCGCTGACCAACACTGCGACAGACAAGAATGGTCGATCTGTACCAGCTCCTGGTCAAGGTATTCTGACGACAGCGCGGGAGGCTTCATCAGGCGAGTCGAAGTCGTCGCCGCTGCTGGATGTGGGGTACCGTCGCCGCCAGTTCGATGATGAGCTTGAGAGTATCAAAAAGTGGTTCACGCGTGAGATGGAGCTGATCGACGGGGATGACTCATTCCTGAAGCTGCTTATTGAGATGAAGACGCGCAAGGTGCAATCTGCACAAGCCATGTGGGGTGACAAGTTCTACAAGGGACGCGCAGACATTTCTCCTATCCGTGGTGCGTTGAGTGTGTGGAATCTGGATATCGACGACCTGGGTGCTACGAGTTTCCACGCCACAGGGACCAAGGCCAACGACAAGAACGAGAGCGAGGTGACGCACAAGCAAATGGCACACTTGGGCCGTTCACCAGGCAATCCATTGCCGGTGATCTGCCAGAAGAACCTGACGGGCCACCCGAAAGGCGCTGCTGCTGCTTGGCAGCTGAATGGGTTGCTACAAGTTTTGAACACCGGAGTAATCCCTGGCAACCGGCAGCTGGACAACACGTGGGAGACGCTGCGCAAGTGCAACCACCTCGTGTATCCAAATCGAAGTCTCCAAACCGGTGGTATCAAGGCCGTTCTTTTGAAGAGCTTTGGTTTTGGACAGGTGGGTGGTGAAGTGCTGTTGGTGCACCCAGATTACCTTCTATCGACACTGCCTGCTGACAAATTCCAGCAGTACTCAGCTCGCCGCGAACAGCGGTTGATCAAGATGAGCACGTATGTTCAGAGCGTGATCACTGGCAAGCATCTTCACATCCAAGTAAAGAACGAGGCACCATTCACTTCGTCTGAAGAGAGCAGTGTGTACCTGGACCCTACAGCTCGTGCCAAGTACGACGATGCAACCCAGTCATGGCGATTTGGTGGAACCGGTTCTCGAGCGGTGAAGCGCGTCAAGAAAGCCAAAACTCGAGCTTGGACGGCACCATTCTCCATGAAGCACTCTACGAAGAAGACACCTTCAACTGATAAAGATACGCCGGCAAACTTGCGGACAGCTATGGCCCAAACAGCGGACGACTTGGGCCTTGCATCGAAGAACATTCGCGTTGGTGTTGAGGTGGCCCCCGTATCTACTTTCGAGAATCTCAACAACCGCGAGGACCTCATCCGGCGGAACTTCACCGACCAGGAGATGGTGTACTGCAACAGCGCACCTCATCCAGCAGCAAGTTTTGCTGGTCGTTGGGCTGCCAAGCAAGCGGTGATGAAGGCTATGTCAGACTCCGTGCGCCAAAACACCAATCTCTGGGAAGAAGTTGGCACACCACTGCACGATATCGAGATCATCATGACACCGTCAGGGGTGCCATCCGTAGTGCTGTCTGGATACCCTTTGCAAGTCTTCCACCGTCTCAGTCTATCCATGATCAGCATATCCATCAGCCACTCCGACGGCTTTGCTGTAGCCCAAGCTGTTGCCACCTTCGAACAGTAACTTGGCCAACAAATTTTTTTCTTGTTTTGTGTTTCGAAGACATTGGTACCAACTGCAATTCTGCTGTAGGTTTGTTCTACCAGTTTGGGTCACACTGTTACAGTCTTCACCCCGCAAAGCCTGTCGCTTCTAGTCCACGGGGCCTGTTCTCGCTGTAACCCGAGATGTAAGCTAGCTACCCTACTGCTGCTGCTCGCCGTTGACCTGAAAGACGCTCAACGACCCAGCGCATACAAAGCGCATGATGTTGAAGGCCGCGTTTTCGTCCCTGTTTGCCACGAAGCCACAGTGCGGGCACACGAACATATCTTGGTTGCGGAGAGAGAGGTGCAGTCGGTTGCAGCGACCACAAGTGCGGCTCGTATACATCTCCGAGCACAACACCAGGGTCTTGCCGAAGGCAGCGCACTTGGCCAGCAGTCGCTGGCGGAACTGGAAGTGGGCGAGCGTCTGCACGTGGGAGTTGAACTTGTGCGTCCATGGCGCACTCGCCAGCAGCATCGACTTGGAGTCGAACTTCGGCAGCAGGATCACATCCGAGTTCTTGCACAGGTATGCCGCAGCTTGGAAGTGTAGGTCCTTGATGTAGTTCTCGAGCTTGGCGGACGCACAGAAAAACTCTCGACGTGCTGCTACGTAGCGTTTCCAGTCCTCACCTGTGTGCCTCCGCACCTTCTTCACGTTGGCAAAGACGCTCATGCGGCGTTGCGCAGCACTCAGACGCTTCCTCAGTCGGTCCAGTTTGGCCCAGTTGGCCCGCCCGATGTGGGTAAAGTTGCCTTGCAGGTCCATGCAGGTGAGGAACGCCTTGAGGCCTGGGTCACATGCCGTGCAGCGGCCCTTGTCCTTCTCCAGCTTGGGCTCTGGTATGTATGGGATCTCTGCGTACCAATAGCCGTGCTTGTACAGTATCACAACTTCGCCCTCGACCGTCGTGCCTTCCTCCGCAATGATAGGGATGTTGGGCATGGACGTGATAGTTAGGAACTGCGTCAACTTCCTCGATTTTCTGCCGTCATCCGGGTACGGCGCCGGACCAAGGTGGTGCGTATTGGGTCGGTGAATTTGTGCATTCAGATAGGTAGTCTGGGCTTTCGAGCCGATCGTGAAGAAGTTGTGCTGTTTGCGCCCTTTGAACTGCATGTTGAAGTGGGTGATGTTGCCGTGAGAGAGATCCGTGTGGGCCGCCGACACTGCCGACATAAACTTATGAATCACGTTCTGCCGCATACTGGCAGGTGTGCTGATCACCCACGCAGGCGATGGCCCCATGCCTTCAGGATACGCCAGATCATTTCCCTCCTCTTCCCGTGTGACGAACAGTTTCTCCAGGACGTTCCTGTTTGCCATGCCCACTTTGCGGTGATACTCGACGCACTTGTTGTACGTGTACCGACACGCGTGCATGATCGTTTTAAGTTGGGCAGCTTGTTCTGGGGATGGCTTCAACCGGTAGCGTCGGGTACGGCGCATCAAAAGGGCGTCCTCGGACTCCAGCATTCTCTTTTCGTTCGAGAGTCGGGTCAGCTCTCGTTGGAGTGAGCTCTTTCGGGCGCGCGTCAGCCTCTGCTGCTTCAGGTCCATTGTAACACGTTTGATCTCGATTCTGAGCTCGCGTTCTCGTGCTGCACGTTGATGGCGTGAGCGGAAAGCATCGATCTTAGCCTGTTGGGCTTGTTGGTCGACTCCCCAGTTAGCGCCCCCAAAACGCTGGCGGACGTCGACCAAGTCATTGTCGATCGGTAGCGAGTTTATCCACTCTAAGATTGAGAACCACGATTGATTCGGCTGCGCACGCTGAAGCGCCGCCTCGTCAATGTGCCTCTGCTGCGTCCACTGTAGAACGTCTCGGTATCTGTTGTCGAAATCCATGCCGAGCGTCTGCTGCTGCTGGAGTGGTAGTCGTTGTAATAGCGGCTGCATCGCATCGAAAGAGTGCAGTATAGCATGCAGTAGTAGGTTCGACATGATCTCGGTGAACACAACCCAATCGAAAGTCGGCTCTCGCTCCTCTAGCAGCCCTCGCACTTGCTGTCGAGTTGATTCTTCCTGAACGTGCTGCCCTCGGTCTTGTCTCTCCAGAAGTCGCAGAGCTCGAACGGCTAGAAGTTGCTCTTCTTCGTCGTTGACGAATACGCGGAGTGATCCAATGCTGGCCTGTAGAGTTGGAATGGTAGTTATGGCGTCGAGCACACTGAGGCAACGGAGCACACGGATGATGACTCGCTCGCGGACACGACCCAGCCACCCTCGGACTCGCAGACAGGCACGATCATATTCGAGCACAATGAAAATGAGGGAACGCACTTCCCCCAGTGCGGTGAGAACGCGAGACGTTCTCCCGGAACGGGGGCACAACATTTGGATTCCGCGATTGTAGTTGAATAGCGCGAGTGCAATTGAATCCTACCAGTGTAGTTGATTTCCGCAAGTGCAGTGTCGAGTAGATAAATCCGTATCAAACTAGACCTACCCAGACGAGGAATTCGCTAACTAGTTGATCAAATCAAGTTCCTTCCTTTTGCTTCTTCTTCTTCTTGCTGCACGAAAGCAGCACAAACAACGAAGAGCCGAGTCGCTTCGGAATGTCTTCATATTCTTCTCGCTGAAGGCGTCACCAAGCTTGCAGAGAGCCCCTACAACCTCGCCATCTCGGCAGTTAAATGGGTATAGACCCAGCTCGACCTCGTACTTCGGAAGCCGTTTCTGCCGTGCAGCTCATATAATAGAAGCAGGAGGCATCAATGATGTGACGGAAGTTATACGCGCAGAAAGTAGTGCGGCCAAAGTCCCAGTCGCACATGGTGAAAATGGTGGTCAAGCTGTGAGGCATCGTGAAGTCAACATTAGGAATCGAGGAGGGCCAGCTCGACCACAGGGGTTTTGTCTTTAGTTGATTGTGAAGTGGAGCAGACTCAGCAGGAAGTCGTAGCAAAGGAGGTGTAAGCAGGAGTAACAAGTGTTGAGTTGCTTCTTGGTGCTGTGTCATCTACCTGGCTACGTAACAGAAGATGCCCAGCTTCTAGTACTTCATCACGAAAGCGTACCGCATTACAGGATTGGCATCGAGTCGGTGGCCACGTGAACGTGGCTTGTTCTCATTCCACAACTTGCCGTCTTCTACTCAAGCGACCTCGACCAAGCCAACTCATCCGACTTCCACCAGCCATGGAGCCGGCTTCGCTTCGCAAGGGGCGGGGCAAGGCGGCTGGAAAGGCAAAGCCAGCGTCCAAGAAGAAGCACGCGAGGACGTCTGGAGGCAAGAAACGCAAGGGCATCGGCGGAGACAGCAAGAAGAACAAGAAGCAGCGAGTCGCGCAAGACGGACGCGTTCTCGAAGGCCCAGATGTGTGGTTCCACCAGGAGGTGGCCGACGGCCTCTGGGCTCCTGACGACGTTCGGGAATGCGCTGCGACACCGGCAATCTTCAAGCCTCTCCAGGACTCGTGGTTCCGAGTGACGCACTGCGTGGATACCGACCCACCAGACTGGGACCCCAAGATCACTGACTTCGTGGTTGAGCCGCCCAAGCCACGCAAGAAGAAAGCGCAGAAGCTTAAAGAAGTGAAGGCCCCTGTGATGCTGCCACCCGTCACGAGCTGTACGAAAGTGGCGATGAAGCCGTCATCGGAGAAAAAGGCGAAGCTGAACCAAATTTTTGCAACTCGTTTTGAAGAGGTCCTCTATTCATGTTTGTTAAACTATAGAGTCCTGGTATCGCTGGAGGCTTTGCCTTATCGAAAATCGATTCTGTGTTGCTGAACTTTGGCTTCTGTTCTGGGAAATTTGGGTTTGAACGTTGTTTAAGATCGTGACTCGACCTCGGTCAAGACCGTCGTTTACATGCGGTTGTGATTTGATCATATCTTCGACTGCTTTTTTCGACTCTTTCGTTATTGGTGTCCATGTTGTTAACGCAATTTCCTTGACCCCCTGTCGAGTTTTGGGATTTACCCGGCTGGCTTGGATATTCTTTTGCGTTCCAAACAGGTTGAGCTTCACCGTTGAGAGAAGCGTAGTGGCCTTCAGTTTAGCTATCGCCCCTGCTATCAATTCCTATACCGTTCGGATCTCCGTCATTTGCTCCAGTTGGATTACTCCAACTAATGATACCTTTTGAGGAGCGTTTCCCAAAAGAATCCACGCTCCTTTCCTGCCTTCAGCTCGCTTCTTCGAGTGAAAAATAAGAGTCCAGCTGTGCTCCAGGGTCGCTCACCCAGCGACTCGCTGGGTGTGTTTGGACAAGCTGTAGCACAGTGTTCTGGGCACGACAGCACACAAGAGACTCAAAGTCAAAACCTAACCCTAGTTTAGCTCAGAACGCGTGCTACTGTACGTAGTAGGGAACACGAATATTCGACAAGTAAGAAAGAGGAACACCGATGAACTTCATCGTGAAGCTAGCATACTGTAAAGAACGTCTATTTACCTGCTTGGAATCGGCGAGCAACACTCCGCTCCCACCTGATTTGACTTGTTTTATGAATGATGCTAGGTGGAGTTCCAACCCTTTGTACACTGCTGTGCGCTTCATAGCATTCGACTGTGAACCCTCGAGATGAACCTCACATAATGATCGACTGTTAGACAGTGCAATGCACATCCCGAATCGAAAAGAACTGTTCGTAAGCACAACACAATCAAGCAATGCGATTTACAGTACCGCCTGAATTCTCACGTGTACCACAATGATGCGCACTTATTACCTCGTCGTTTGACTTCCAGCGGCTGCTTGACGCTGAACATAGCTAGGATCGTTAGGAAGGCTCAAAACGACACCAACTCCTCACATGTGTAATACTCTGCGATGTTTTAACGGGGTTTTCTTCATTTGCTGATCCAGAGCAGTTAACGGAACGAACGCAGCTCTAGCAGCAGCAGCAAACCGTTGAGAGTTGTCCTTAATTATACGGGTATTCCCAGTATCACACATTATTAACAGTCGTCGAAAGCTGTAGACTGGATCGAAACAAAGTGAAGTCTATTTTCGTGGAAGGCAGCACAACACTGGAATACACGAGAATACCACAACGCACTACAGTGGCATTTAATCCATGCGAGGCTCGCATTTTGGTTGTATTCAAGAACTACGCTTTAGACAACGAATTGGATCGTCCTACGGAAAAGGTTGCCCACAGAAGGCGCGTAGTCGGGGTTGCTTAATTAAGCCAATCCCCTAGCTTGCAGCTTTGGGATTGTAGCGTGTGGGATACGCGTGGCGGTGAGCATGACGAACTACGGAGTTTTGCAGCTGCGGCGGAGATTTGCATGGGCGCAGCAACGAAGGAGACGATGAAGGAGCGATCGGAGAATTGGGCGTTGGGGAAATGTCATGCGACGACGGCGAGCGAGGAGTTGGGGGTGAGTTCGAGCTCACTTCTGGATTTGCGTACTGAAGCACACTCGAGTTCACTTCTCGGCTTGCGAGCTGAAGCACAGACGACTACAGAACGCAGCAGACGCAGTACCCGAACAGCGGCGACACAGACGACGGATACGAAGACTACGAAGGTGACGGACGCGTTGCAAGACAGACGGCTGACGAACAACTTGGGGTACGAGTGACTGGGCTTCGAGCGGCACGAGTTGACGGTGGTGACGTGAACGTGGTGGTTTGCGGCACTGGTGTCTACACTCGGGCGGGATTCGAGGGCAGTGACAAAGTACTCTGAGGACGGTCGACAGCAGGTTGGACACAGACGAACACGACGACGAAGTAGACGAAAAGCAGACTCAGACGGTAAACACGACGAATAAATAGGATCGACGCGACGGTGAACGATCCGGCGCGACTTCAAGTGAAGTCCGAGCCAGTATTGTCTTTATTATCTTGATTACGAAGTCTCGAGAGTCGTAAGCAGCAACAGCACTTGGAGCATACGCACCCACTGAAGCGAGCAGTGAGGTTAAACTCGTTACATCCCGTAATGATGGTAATACCAGGTATGGTAAAGCGATCGGAGTTTCGAGTACTCATCCGGGATCGGGACGTTGACCGGGTTGTACTTTTTCGAAACCAATGTGTTGAAAAACCTCTTCACGCCGGTTCCGTCCAGGTCTGTATGACTCAAACTGGCTGCTTCCCGCGTAAGAGCCTTCAGACTCGCGGGATTGAAGAGTTCCCTCTCTTCGTCTTCGTCTTCTATCTCGTCACCGCGAAGCTCGTTGTTGTGATAGCGCAAGAATCTCTTTTCGCCACCAATGTCCTGGGCCGTACCAATCGTAACAACCGCATCTGGCGATGCCATCGTCGAGATATCGGACTTGCGGACGGAGTCTGCGGCTGCAGCCTTGCCGCTTGAGAGTAGAGTGGCTGTAGCAGCAGCAATTAGGAGGGCACAAGACAGACGCATGGCAAATGGTTGTTGCTCTTGGTTCGAAGCGAAGACTGCTAGGTTCTCGGCAAATTGGGGAATGAGAGCGAGGGCGTGTTGGTGGTCTTCGTGCGAATTTACACGGACAGCAAATACATGTGCGGTCAGCGGTCGATACAGATGGGATAGCAAGAGTGATCAGTACGTAGCAGTTTTTGCTTACGATTTTGCGAGTGTGAAATGTCCCGTTTCAATTATTCATTTCTCTTGCAGAGGTGCCGCAATGCGCTATGTATTGCTGTCGTTTTTAGGAATTGATGCAAAAAATGATATTGTCAGCCTCCCTGCAGGAGACTACTGCAGGCATCCCAACACTGTGCTGCGCTGGGGGAAGACTTCAAGATTGAAATTGAGTGGCGTGTATCACAGGCCTCCTAAAATGGGGCAAATTACGAATTTAAATAAAATGCTAAGTTGTGGGCATTCTCATCTTTAGTTTGTTTAAACTATGACCTTCTTTATTTAGAGTCCTAGCTGCCTTATCGGGCGTGAATACACAGAACATGCTTAAACTGCGTCGTCTAGGATACCCCCTTGAATGAGAGACTGAGAAATCTGAAATTAATTGATATCGTCTACGTTAATGTAGTAGCCAGCCCTCCCACAGAAGGAGCGATGCATATGAAGACAGTCGACCGCGTAAGGATTTATCGTTTCCTTCGCACCACAAGCTTTGCCATACATCTCTAAATGCATGGATTGCATGCATAATTCTAGACCTCTGTGCTAGGATAGCATCCTATTATATAATACATGTTGATCCTTACACTGCATTCATACGTCTGTGCGCTGCGATGAATTGTGTGAACGGTGGGTTCGCGGTCGGATTGGCTGTCTTGCGCGTTTGTCCCCCTTCTGTTTGCTCTTCTTACTCATGGCCCAGGCAAGATAAGCACAGCACAGAAGCTACCCCGCCCCCGTAGCAGCGCGAAGCTTAAGGCTAACACCGTTGTGTTGTATTATTTTCTGGAAAGCGTTTCTCGTGGCGCATCACTCGCAGGAACCGGTCTGGAATACTGAAACAATCAGAGTTTCCCTGTTTGTGTTGAGTTTACTAAAGGAAGGTCAATCGTTAAATTATGCACTTTTTTTTAAATCGCAATTTATCATGCGGAGCCCAGGCGTTGGTTCAAATCGTGCGACCACTCCTCGTTGTTCGTCAGCTCGTCGGATATCACTTCTCAACTTTCTGTGACATACCTGCCCTTGAAGCAAGCACAGTTGCGTGCCACCGACATGTTTCATAGACAAACTACACGATGACTAACACAATAGAAATTCAATGTTTACTCATGATTTTTTATTTGGGATAGTTGGTAGATAAAGAAACAACTGGGATTAGAGAACGATAGACTTTTGGATAGGCACTGAAGATGAGCCACCGGATATTCCCAATTCCCATGTCAAGCCTTACATCTCATTCTCAACCAATCAGAAGCTCATATTAGCAAAGCGTGCGAAAGTCGTGTGCATTCTATGCCATTGCATACAGCGGTGATGCATGGCCAGTTACAGATTACGGCGTGTGATATTACAGACAGAAAGATGCTACCAGTGAGGTTTTAAAAAAATACGTTTTTTATTCAATACAATATCTTTAGCCAATTGCTAGTCAGCCGCCGCCAACCAGCCACCAACGACCGACAGCCTCAAGTTCGAAATGGACGATGCACTGCGCATGCGTCTGTGGGGCCTTTTAGATGACAGCACTGGCCTCGATGTATCTGCGGGGAATCAAAGAGACACTGGAGCCACTTGTGAGCTGGATTCCGTGCCTGAACCCAATGCCAAAGCTCCCCACCCATTACACCACCAAGATGCTCGAGCCGAATGGATCAAAACTACAACTGTAATAACTTTTTGTCGTTTAAGGTTTTTACCGTGTCCATACTTAAGAAAAATACCCTATCTGTAATATCACACGCCTTAATCTGTAACTGACCATGCATCACTGCTGTATGCAATGGCATAGAATGCACACGACTTTGACACGATTTGCTAATATGAGCTTCTGATTAGTTGAGAATGAGATGTAAGGCTTGACATGAGAATTCGGTATATCCGGTGGCTCATCTTCAGTGACTATCCAAAAGTCTACCATTCTCTAATCCCAGTTGTTTATCTTCCCATTACTCAAAGTGAATAAGGAAGGAAATTGAGTTGATTAACTGGTTATTCCTGGTTGCTACTCACTTGGCTTGACTGTATGGCTTGACACAGGGAATTCGTCACCATATCTCCCCATGTGCACAAGTTACTATTGATTTTGGTACAGTCGTCCCCGCCTAATCCGGAAGCTTTGAACCAATAAAGACTGCGAGGTTGCAAGACTCGCACAGTTCAGATGCAAATATGCTGAGTTAATATAAAGAAATCGCTATTTGAGCATACGGCACATTGTTATTGACGTCGTAATACCGGATGCGAGTAGTGAGTGGTCCTGCTCTTCGACAACAGGGTCGATACATTTCTTGCATGCGTAGACATCCTTCAGTAAGGCTCGGTATCTTTTTCCGTTACGGAGTATATCATAGACACAAGTTGCTGATAAACTAGCAACTGATGCATGTATGTACGGTTCCCGCAGGACGACACTATCCCGCCACTTCTACTTTAAGTCCGTAAATTCATCGTTGGGAAGCAAATCTTGACTGCACTCTTCAGCTATTTCTGCAAGGTACATGGTTCCGGAACGACTGTATCCAGAACAGACTGTAACACTAGGAATTGTTGGACACGCGTTTGTTGTGTGGTTTGCTTTCCGCAGACCTTTAGTCCTCCCTTCGCAATTTGCTTTCCAAGGCACACCATCTGCACCAAGAAGCACCAAGAACATCCAGAACCAATCATGTGTCTGCTCTACATCCTAATGGCCGCTGTTTCGACTCTCTCCGTTCACTAAGTTCCTGTCACTGCGTCTGTTGGTAGTGACGTTGCGCTAACTGGTGTAATGTCGCTGGGATTTTTGCACCTTGTCGGCGCCGACCAAAGTGTTAGCGACCAGTCTCGATTTCTGAAAGACAACAACATCGCCGAAGGTGACGAGGAAGAAAGAGGGTTTTATGAAGTTGTTCAGCAATTTATGGCTAAAACCTTGTCAACAAGATGAGGAGGAGGAACTCGTTTTCGGCTCTCGAGAAAGTGGATGATCTGCCGAGGCTCAACAGAATTTCGGCTGCAACAGACGACCACGTGGCATCGGTGTTCAAGTTTGCAGACGACGCAAATATGCGTCCTAGTGATCTGGCCATCGAACTGAAAAGTATCCCAGGTGCGGACGATGCCATTATAGAAAAGGCGGTTCAAATGTGCACCAACTACTTGAAATCTGGCAAAGTGGACTTGCCTTAAGAGAAGCGATTGCGAACAGTTTCTAAGATGTGAACATTGGTTTGCTCGTAGAGCAAAACGCAAAGACTTATCCCGTGCTCATAACGAGTAACACTGATTTTGTTCGAGCACCTTTGCGACGCCATAGTCCAAATATATTAGCAAAGTCACAGCTCGTTCTTCACGGTAAAATATGTTGCTTTGCGAGCTGATTGGATGTTGGATCGCAGTTCGATAACTTGCTACCTCCGTGCTAAAGAAAAAGGCACTTTGTAGAGGATATTATAGTGTCTGCAAAAGAAGACACGGCTGAGGGAGTCGGCGGAGCTCCCTGGAAGTATTGGCCGAAGTGTATTACTTGGTAAAAGCAAAAGTAAGTCTCTGCTACTGCTAGGCTAGGTGGCACCGAAGGTTCACGGGTGCGTTCAGTCCTTTTGGTTGGGCGCCGTGAGCGTCGACATCATTGTCGTTATGATCTTACTGTGTCATCAGTTGTGTCGATACACGTAGCTTTCGTAGACAGCATTGTCGATACGCGGCTGTAGCCATGCAGCTGTACTGCAACATGCTCAAACTTCTGCAGCAAGCTGGGGCTGGCTGGGTACTGATCCACTACAGATATACTGCTTTTAAACCTGTTAGTTGTCTTATCAGATACCATCACTTTTTCCAAAACCCCAAGATATTCACTCGAGCTGGAAGAGAAACCAAAAAGGACTGTTGCTCCTTTGGAAAGTACAAACAGCAATTGTTTTTCACGCCACATGGAGACTGCGAAACGACATTCACTTTCGGCAGACAGAGACGCAAATACCAAATGTTCCGAACATGCAAATGTCCTTCAAGATGCACTACCAATTCATTTACCAACATGCAACGGACCTCCACTGTGATCGGTCAACGATTGAGGTGCTGATCCAGCAATTGGGTTTTGATCCTCCGAGAGACGTTCTCCCAGAACGGGACCACAACATTTGGATTCCGCGAGTGTAGTTGAATAGCGTGAGTGCAATTGGATCCTACCAGTGTAGTTGATTTCCGCAAGTGCAGTGTCGAGTAGATAAATCCGCATCAAACTAGACCTACCCAGACGAGAAATTCGCTAACTAGCTGATCAAATCAAGTTCATTCCTTCGAACGCATGCCAAGTGCGTAGCTTCATGTTCCGTAGACCACTGGACCACCAGGGGACCTCTTAATTAATTAGCTAAGTTCGGTTTATGTGTTAAGTTCGCTTTCGTTAAGTTCGTCTTTTGACTTTCGCTTACGGGCACAAATGTGACCCCTGTTCTTCTCGTCGTACCCTTTCTGGTACGCTAAGCGAGCCTCCCGCGTCTTGAGATAGTAGCGCTTCTGAGCTGCTTTGATGCGCTCCTTATGCCGTTGATACTGTTCAGGTGTGTATGCCATTATACTTTATATTATACTAAAACTTTTTATTTATCAGGATTAAAATATCAACTTCGGTGCAGTTACTTTCGTAACTACTGGTGCATATCAATGCTCATCAGTCACGTCGCTATAACGCCTAGACAGTTCATTACAACAGTGGAATAAAAGTTCGTTCATGAATAAGACCCGCAAGATCATGCCATGGCTCCACTCTTTTCTTCAGTTCAACTACCATGCGTACACAAGCTAGCGGCTCACCGTGTTGAATAGCTCTGCGGTCGACAAATAGCACCTACCAACCTCGAGTTGTGTCCTGAGCCCTTAGCTAGGACCTTGGGCTCCGCTGCTACCCCGTCATAAAATAATGTGAACCGTACGTAGGATCTTGCAATTGTTCCACTACCACGTGCTCCACCGCATACGTGGTCCTCCAAACCAGGATTGTTATTGGCCGCGTTCACCGATCACGTCCAAAGAAGCTACAAACTGGTTGACCTTGGCAGCAGCTCCTGGCCGCTTAGAGTCTGAATTGGAACCCGTTCGGATCGATTGCTTCTTAAATTCGCTTCCCAAGTGGCTTGGAACCACGAACGTGAAATACAGGCGATCTGTCGCAATACCAACGCCCTCCAGCCACTTTATAAAAGCATTCAATGGTGCACCCTTGATTCCATGATCCCGATTCAGTGTCATCTGCAAGCCGTAACATGCGTTGCCGACAAAGACGAATGCATCCAGAGCATCAAACGCTTTTGATGTCGGCCGATAGTAGACCCCGCTTTCAACAGCTTTGATGTCGGCCAAACGGGAGAAGCGTACCGTTTTCAGTTCCCTAGGTATGGAAACGTCAACGGAGGCTTGTCCATCACCCAGCGGACGCAGCACCAGCTTGTGTTGCTTAGGCAGGCTAAACCATTTATGACACAGCAACTCGTAAATCTTGCTCCGAAGCACGGA
This sequence comes from Phytophthora agathidicida, assembly GCA_025722995.1. NCBI lineage: Eukaryota > Oomycota > Peronosporomycetes > Peronosporales > Peronosporaceae > Phytophthora > Phytophthora agathidicida. Next base: position 144,257 of record CP106979.1, read on the forward strand.
TGTACTTCCCGAGTTATCACCATCGTGCGCAACCGCGAATTCTGACACTTTCCGGATACTTTCTTGGTCCACTTGGTCAATGATCGACTCGGCGATATGGTTGGACAAAAAATCCAAATAGAAATCCACTCGTAGATCCTTTTCGCTGGGCACCATCTGAAGGACACGGTGGCTGTAGTTCTTTTCTCGCACAGCTGACTTGCTTCTGGCAAACGAGATAATCCGCAGAGCATTGAATGAAGCGACTGCATGTTGCAACTCTGCAGTTTCTTCACGCTCGTTTTGGGTGAAGACGAATCTGGGAATCCCACCAAACTTATGCCATCTCGAAACCAAAACATCGTCACTCAGTTTCCAGTCATCTTGGAGTGAATTATACTCACGAAGCTCTTCAAGGGTCCATACGGGCATGATGTACCTGAAAGTGGTGACTTTTGTAAAATCGTTGATGCCGTCAACATCTGGTGCTGCAAACAGAATCGAAACTCCATGCCAGCCCGCAAGGTCCGACGAAGTCGCCTCGACGAGTCGAATCACATTGCTCCGGCCCTGAAGCAAAGGAACATCACCTTCGTTCAATTCGCTAAACTCGTGGCTCTCAGCATCGAACTTGTGATATTTCTTGCCATAATTCACCACCAAATCGAAGGAAGGAAGCTCCTTAACTTCCACGTTAGTGCGAAAAATAAGCTGAAAGATGCAGTACAGGTAGAAGCGACTCTTTCCTATGCCTGGATTCCCCGTCACCACCATGCTGCAATCTACGCCCGTCTCTAAGAACAACTTGGCGTTCTTCATTAACTCTGTGAAAATCACAACATACGCGTTCCTTTCCACAATCTCCCTGTATTCCTTTTTCGGATGAGCCAACGGCGGAAACCCAGCCATCTCGATATACCTCGTGATGCGATCTGTCTCGTTACCATCCACGGTCACTCTGCTTTTCTTCGTTCGAATCTGATCGATGAACCATTCATCAGCTCGAGTGCGTTTGCCCAAAACATGCACCTGTGTTACCACCACCAGCACGTGAACCGCGTCCTCTCCAAGCGAAACGTCTGGCCCAAAGAGGCTCGGCTTGTTCAGCTTCCACGATGCACGCATCTCCATACATGAAGGGTCCACAGTTCCGCTTCGTAACATCGCATCCAAACTAACGTCGTTCGTCAGCCACGCGCCGTCCTGTGTCTTGGCAGGAAGAGCTGCAGGTCCTTGGCATCACATGTGATCGTTGCTGTCTTTTTCCCCTTGATCGCGTCCTTCAAGTCCCCCACCGACTTGTTCGCGCCGATGTCCACCGAGAACGCGCTTCCCGCTTCACCAACGATCGCACAGAAGAGAGTCATCATCTTTCCTCGAGCCGGCAGATTGTGGAATGAGCGAGAGAACTTTCTGTTTTTTTGTAGCGGGCCACTTAGTGGTCAAACGCCACGACAGATTCTGACCGATGGTAATACTTGTAACTTGCTGCTTCTTGCGTGAGCTGGCAACTCAAGTATCGCACACGAACACGAATGCAACGACGTTGTTGTTGTGAGGAAGGCTGCCGATTGATTTATTTCACTGAAGTCTCTCCGCTTCTGCCCCCCTCTTTCCTTCTCTCACCTCTCCCAGATACCGTTTTAGTTTTTCTCCAATCTGTAGCAAGTCAGCAAAACCCTGCAGGGAAAAAGCTGAACTGCTCTGCAGCAACTATAGGAACCAGTACTTCACAACAGTAATGGCTCCAAGAGGGGGATTTCCCCGAAAATGCAGACCTAGCCTGCACCGTACATTGCGCGAAGAAACAAATCGCTGTGTATCGGTTAGGTCAACAGGCGCTTCGATGCGAGGGGAACGCCAACGCCAACGCCAAAGCGCGGCCCGAAGGCGGCGTCTGTCCTAGAGCTGGCGGGTCGCTTTGAGCTGTCCGCTCTCCAGAAGCTGGGGAAGGAGGCGGACGTTTGCGACGCCGCCGACATCGCCGCGCTGTGCAAGGAGGCGCGGGTCTTTGCTGACCATCGTGGACAGATCCTGGCAGAGATCCGTCTCCGTCGCCATGAAAGGCACAAGTCGTATTTCGGCCGGACAACTGGATTGAAACAAATGCTGTCCAAGTATGTCGGTGGTGCTCAGTATACTATCTTCATATTGGCGTTCTACTTTACGCTAAAGGAGCTTGCCATTAAGCTGGCGGAGGCCAAGGCAAAAGGAGTTCGGGTGGTGATCTTGGCGGACAAAAAGACGATGTGGAATATTCACTGCCACGAGGTCTACGAGTACTTGCTGTGGGGGAATTTCGAGGTGTATGTCCCGAAGGACTCTGCGATGGAGCACTCAAAGGTGTGGATCATTGATGGCCGCATCATCATCGACGGATCCTTCAACCTCTCCGCTGCAGCGCTGGGCGAAACGGGGTCCTACAAACCGAGAAATACTGAGAGCTGCATGCCAACGACCGACCGAGAACGAGCCAAGAAACTCGAGGCAGACTTTTGGGCAGCTTGCCAAGCTGGCGAGCTTGTCAAAATAGTGGCGCCTGTTTCTCATTCGGTCGTGACCAGCACTTAGTGTCGAGCAAGAAGAAGAACGCTTTCTGCATCTCAAGAGGATCTGTTTGTTTGTTTGCCAGTCTTTGGGTTTGTACCATTCCACTTGCTTGCTTTCAATTTGCATTGTTTTGACCATTTGGACCATGCATGCATCCAGCATGGATCAGCGCGGACTCGAGTTGCTCGCTCGCGTTTTCAATTTGCACCGCCTTTGCTTGGAGACAAGGACGGACACGGAGCTTCCCTAGACGCAGAGCTCACGGACGCGGGTACTTGTACGCCTCCTCCTCTCCTCCTCGACCCTGCTCGACAGAGGGCAGGCCTCCTCCGTGAAGCAGAAGATCGAGGAGCTCCAGACGTTCCCCCGTGACTCAGCAGAAGCTCATCCTCGCAGGAAAAGTGCTCCAAGACGACAGCACACTGGCCGAGTACAATGTGAAGGAGAATGATTTCCTGGTCGTCATGGTCACCAAGCCCAAGGCGGCTAAGCCTGCTGCTGCTCCCCTGAGGACCTGGTGCGCACGGCCGAGCGGTTCCTGATTCAACTCCTGCTCAACTATAAACTACGCATGGCAGACGCGCTGTTCCACAAGCGCTTAGAGCCCTGAATGCGAAATATCCTGCACGACCGCAGGAACGACAACTGCGTGATCTTCGCCAACGCTACTGGATAGCTCTCCTTCAGCAAGAAAACCAGGATCCGCTCGCGCCTTTCGAGCAACCGGCCAAAGACTGATGTCATCTTTATTTCAAAGAAGAGAAGCAAGTTTCTTCATTCTCCATTTTGCCATCTGGACACAATGAAGCGCAGCTCCACGGCCCTCATGACTCGCAGCCGCATCAAGAGTTCATCCCCACCACGCCCACCAAGAAGCGCAGCAGTTTGCCGCCATCGGATTCGACCACGACCTCCACGCCGTACAAGTCCTCTACTTCGACCACGACGCGCAATTTTAAACCTTCAGAAGCGGTGGACGTGAACGCGGACGACAGCAGCTTGGCCATGGTGGCCCAGGACACTGATGTCGGCGACTTGGACGCGGTGGTCCCGGACATGACTCACAAAGGCTTAACCACGTTGGCCACCATCAGTCGTGTTTCAGGCAGCTTGCTGGCTGATATTTCGGTCGTGGCTCCAGTGGAGGCACCGCAACCTGCACAAGTCGACAGTAATCGAGAGGTCACCGCGCAAGATGTTAGGGATGCATGCGTATCGCCCAAAACCCAGCGTGCGTATCATGGTAGCTTGCGAGTGATATCACGATGGACTGAGGTGCAAACGCAGGAAGATGCTGCAGAGTACTTTGATGCTAAAGGGCAAATTAACTTGGATAAGTTCACGGCCGTCGATGTTGAAGAGTTTTTGCTGGAGAAGCGGAAGTCTGTCAGTGTCGGTACCTCAAGTGGATATCGAAGCGCAATGAAATATTTATATCGCAGGAACGAGATACCACTGCCTACAGCTTACGAAAAACGGTTGGGCACTTTCTTTTCGGGCTTGAAGCACATGGAAGCATGCAAGTTCCAGTCAGGCTCGCCCAGGGAATCTGGCAAAGATCCACTGCCATTCTCGTTGTATCATGAGTTATGTAGAGCGACTTTGACCCGCCAAGATGGCGGCTTTGCGCATCTTTTTCTTACGACGCAATGGAATTTGATGTGTCGATCTGAGTCGGTGCAGACACTATGCGCGGAGCACCTTAGCAGCCACGATGACAGCACTGGTGCGTGATGTACAAGTCCAAGACGAATCAAGAAGCCAAAGGACCGAAAGATCCTCGACACATGTATGCTAACCCGCTAAGTCCAGAAACCTGTTGGATCACAGCGCTAGCTCTTCAGCCACCTGGACCAATTTTCCCTGGATCTGAGCAGAAATCACGGTTCGGAAGCATTCTTCGACAATTGATAAGTGACCTCAAGCACCAAACACATTACGGCACACATTCGATTCGCAAAGGTGTCGCTACGTTTGCATGCAGCGGATCTACCGGTGGTCCATCGATTGCTAGCGTGTGTCTTAGAGTGGGGTGGTCACTTGGCGGTGTCCAAGACCGCTACATTCGGTATGAATCAGCCGGAGACCAGTATCTCGGCCGGGTCGTGGCCGGCCTACCGTTGAACCGTCCAGAATTTTCGATGCTGCCTCCACATTTTGCAGACAACCAGCATCCGGTGCTTTGTGCCTGTGTCCGCCAAATGTATCCATCATTGCACACAATAAGCAGTCTTGGGGACATTCTGAAGCTATGTGTTGCTACGTTGGTCGAGCATTCAGTTTACTTACGGGACACCTTGCCTGCGTCACATCCATTGCTATCTACCTCCCTGTTCCGCAATGCAGCAATGATGAGCGACCTTCAAGCTGCCTTGGTAACGGGGGATTCACCGTGGATGAAGTCCACCGGGATTCCTCCGCATGTCGAGCTTTACAAGCAACTTCAAGGAGTTCAGAAATCTATCGACAATTTGCCACCGGTTCTTTTGGATGGGATGAGCTCTCTGATTGAGGAAAAAGGAGTTGCCGCTGGCAACATCACCAAAGACCTATTGGAAACTACTATTGAGTCTTTACTAGAGCGGGCTGGATTAGGTAGTGGCTGTACTGCGAGAGTTGCTGCAGCATCGCCTACACCGGACCAAGGGTGGATTGGCACAGCTCACTACTACGACGGAAAGTTTCATATGCTGTCGGAAACTTTTCTCTCATGTCATTGAACGCCTTCCAATTCGCCTTCTGCGGTCAATACCCCTCCTGCCTTCATGGATTCGTTCGCTATCGACCCCAGCATCGTCGAGCCCCTGCCAGAACTCGCGGTCGCGTGGAGACCGCCTGATCAAGTCGACATCGAGCAGCGCGCCGCTGCGAACCATCGTCGCACCCTTCTTCGAGGAGCCAACAGCGCCCTAGTGTTCTCCACGGTGACATACCTACTGAGGCACATTTGCCCAAATCCTGACATCCGGGACGCGCTCGAACAACGTGCTGTGGCTCTGCAGCAGATCCGAGTGGAGGCAATGTTCGTCATGAACTTCCACTGCTGTCGGCTGTTCGAGCACCATCGGCGTAGCCACCCGAACTACCCTGTAGTACCGGCAAGATCTCGCACGATGGAGACAGCCCTGCAGCTGGACCAAGCTACGTTCTACCGGTGCTGCACTGCTGTCTTTGGCGACGAACAGATGCCCGCGCCAAAACCCTCGGCTAACGCTGCACTAGAGGAGTCCATCAACGTCTACAAGGCTTCGCAATCGAGGGTCATGTCGTATATACCACCCACGCTCTTCTATTCAAGCTCCGCTATCAAAGAACTGGCGAATGACATGCTCGTTGCGGCGCAGCAACACATTCGAACGAACTTCGAGGCACGACTCATCAAATTCATTAGCCTGCAGCTTGCGTATCCGCGGGGAGCAGCTGAGGCCATGGTCGCTCGACTAAAGTCAAGTCCTGAAGACCTCACGGACGTCGAGACGCAATGGCTTACGTGGCTAGAACTATCTCCTACAGATGCGAACATCGCTAGCCACGAAGTGCTATTTCTCGGCAAGCTGTACGACATGCTGAAGGTAATGGAAGAAATCCACGACCAAGATGAGATCCCGAAATGGTGCCGGCTCTTTACGTTGCTGCCGCAGCCCACTTCCTGTGTGCCATCGTTCTTCCCGGTCACGACAGAGGTGCTCTACCAAGTCGCAAGGCAAATTTTGGCAACGACGGGTAAGGGTGTTTTTGGGCTTTACAAGTCCACGAACTCTCGTGGACAACGGACGTATGCTACGCGTGAGGAGCTCCAAGAAGTGCGCGAGAGGATGTGGACCACGGTGTTTAACCTCGGAGACTGCGTCAGCCACACAGCAGATCCCCGAATTGGCGTTCCAAGGCGCAACTTCGAGTACCAGATTTCAACAAATGGCTACAGTGCTGCTGTGCTGACGTCAATTCCTGCTCCTCTTGAACGACCTGCTCTTTCTCCGAAGTATATACCAACTACATTGATCGGGATTGACCCAGGTCTACGGATGATGCTGACGGCATACAGCCGTCCTATGCTGGGCTTTGTCTACAACCCACCGGAAGAGCCATGCTCCATGCCCGGTTGGTGCAGTACCTGTCCAGGCCACGTTGGCGGTAAACGCCATGGCAAGAAGCGCAGCAGGAACCGCCGACGTCGCCACCGACGCAAGAGACGCAAGAGACGCAGCAGAGCGCAGTGCGATGTGGAGGGGTGGTGCGAGATCTGCCAAAGGCACCACCCAAAGCACCGTCCGCGGAAACACGGTGTCAGGCGCCGATCTCACTTCCTGCACGACAATGCTCACGTCCTACAAGTCACGTCCCGAGAGTACCGACACATGAGTCGTGTCGAGCACCATGCATTCTGGTTCGAAAACCTGAAGAAGAGGTATCCGCGCTATGGTGCGTTTGTGAAGGACATGCCATCGTTCAAGACTTCGTCGTCGGCGTCCCTACTCTCTCGCTACGAGCACATGTGGAAGAATATCAGCGCCACGTTGGAGTTCTGCGCACTGAAAGGGTTTCGAAAGTGGAGATTCACGGTGTCGAGATTCAAACACAAGGCCGTGGCGAAACTCGCCAAGCGTGTCGTCCCGACCGTGGACCGTGACGTGTGTGTGGCTCTCGGAAAATGGAGCAGCCAGACTCACCTCGCGGGCCACATGCACGTCCCGCTAAAGAGGTTCGCACTTGAACTCTCTCGCCGCGCAACCCTCGTCATGGTCGACGAGTTTCGTACCAGTTATCTTTGCTCCGAGTGCTCACGTCCGATGGTGGACACGCCATTCAAGATCTCCGGTACGACGAAAACCAAGAGGTCGAAGAATGTGCGTGTCTGCAAAAACGTAGCTTGCAGAGCGAACTACTGGAGCGCGATATCAACGCCGCGAAAAACTTGTGGCAGCTTGGGCTCCTCCAAGTCACCCACCGGCCTCGAACTCCGCAGTTCTGCAGAGGACACCGAATCGACTAAGGCGGCTGAATTCAAACCAACGTGGGAACGGGACCCTGAGAAGGACCTCAAACGAAAGCCCACTCGGTAAACGGGCTGCTGGGGAGTGAAAGATGTAGTGCCTTCATTCGTCGGTAGCCCAGTCCGAACGTAAAGATCTCTCGAGATCATTCTTCGTGAATATACCATATCGATTAGCGAGAGGTTGTACGGATGCTTGAGCTGAAATGGACGCGTCCTCAAACTCTAAGGCTATCGAGAGGTTGCGTCGTTGTTATCGATAGCTCGAGTGGCCATTTGACGGGGTTTAACCGAGACCTCTACAACTGTTACTACAACTACCGCAAAACCTTGGGTCACCTCAGTGGCGAACTTGCGAGGTATCGATTTCTTGGACGGCGCCGATAAGGTTTCGAGTCTTTACTATAAACCATTCGACAGAACATCACGATTAGAAGTTCATTGTACACGTAGGCTTACGATACTTTCGTCACGTATTCCAATTGTCGCTGAAGAACGAAGAACATACACCACTTAGGCCAACTACCGTTATTGCATGAGCAAAAGTTAACGCTGTGCTACGACTTGTACGTAGTTTGCCTACAAACGATCAAGTCTGAAGGATGTTTCTACTGTTCAGCGGTACTTCAGCTAACTGTTTTTTTTACCTTTTTTTTAAAAAAAAAATCGTTTTCTATTATATTTCGTCTTCTTCGCAAGCTGCTTCTTGCTGCATCGCCGCCGCCGTCATGAGCCGCAAGCGCGAGTGGGGTGAGGGCCAGCGCCCCAGTGCTTACGAGAGCGACGCCTCCACCGCCACAGATCCGCACGACAGCAACTCGGAGAGTGGCGAGGCCATCGAGAGCGACATGAAGCGGCTGCGTGTCGCCTACAACTACGACGGCGCGCATGGCGTGCGGTGGGCAGGTGAAGCCGCCGCCATGGACACGGACATGGAGCTCTCTCGAGCCAAAGCTGTGCGCAGCCACTACGCGGAGACCAACGCCATGCTGAGAGAGTTCCACTATCTGCGGCAATTGCGCAAGTTCCAGGCGGAGCGAGGACGAGCTCGAGCCCACTACGTAGCGGATGACAGCAACGCTTGAAGAGGACGATCGCTATTATTTTAATGAGGACTATTGCAAGTGATGGCAGGAGGAAAATATTCTGCTCTTTGTCATTCCATCAGGTACTTACGCTAAAGAGAACACCACGACCAGTATCGGACACTCTTGCATCAGTTTAAGGCAGCTCGGACGTGGGGAGGTTGGCGGCGAACTCGCGTTCCTTCTCGAACAGAGGCGACGACAGGTAACGTTCACCGAAGCTGGGGAGGATGGCCACGATGAGTTTGTCCTTGTTCTCGGGACGCTTGGCGAGCTCCAGACTGGCCACCACCGCAGCACCGGACGACGGCCCCACCAAGATACCTTCCTCCAGAGCCAGACGCTTGGCCATGGCAAAGGCGTCCGGGCTGCTAGCCGTGATGACCTCGTCGATGAGGTCGCGCTCCAGCACACGCGGCACGAAACCGGCGCCAATGCCCTGGATCTTGTGCGGGGCAGGGTTGCCTCCGGAGAGCACGGGGCTCTCTTCCGGCTCGACGGCCACGATCTTGATACTAGGCTTCTTGGGCTTCAGGTAGCGGGCCGTGCCCGTCAAAGTGCCGCCCGTGCCGACGCCGGACACAAAGATGTCCACCTGTCCATCCGTGTCCCTCCAGACCTCCGGGCCAGTGGTCTCGAAGTGGATCTGAGGGTTGGCCGGGTTGTCGAACTGTCCAAGCGTCAGAGCCTTGCCGGCCTCCTTCTTGACCAGATCTTCCGCCTTGGCAATAGCACCCGACATGCCCTTAGCGCCAGGGGTGAGGATCACGTCACAGCCGAACGACTTGAGCAGGATACGACGCTCCATGGACATGGTGTCGGGCATCACCACCGTCAGTTTGTAGCCGCGCACAGCAGCGGCGAAGGCCAGCCCGATGCCTGTGTTGCCACTGGTAGGCTCAATGATGTGCGAGTCCTTGGTGAGGCGGCCGCTCTTCTCGGCGTCCTTGATCATGCTCATACCGATGCGGTCTTTCACGGAAGCGCACGGCTCCATGAACTCGCACTTGACGGCGACCTTGGCGTGACAGCCCTCGGTCACTTGGTTCAGGTAGACCAGCGGCGTGTTGCCGATGAGCTCCGTCATGTCCTTGGCGATGTGCAGCGAGCGCGCGTTGCGCAGCATTGCGCGGCGGCCGGAGAGGAGCGAGCGGGTGAGCATTATCTATAAGAGGAGGAGAGGGCTGCTGGGCGAGACGCCGTGGATTCAAGAATGAGGCAGGTGCTGGATACGGCCGAAGGTATCACTATTCTTATCGAGAGGTGTATCCATGTATCGGTATGGGTTGTGCTGGACGATAGCTGATGAAGCGAATTCTTTGCTGCAAAATGCATCCAGCTGGTGCCGATTGGTTTAACGTGTGCTTATGCTTGTCGCTCCACCGATACTCTTCTCAGCAGTGTTCACAGCGTAAGTCAAATACCCATGGGTTTCCACACTTTGGGCACGTTCCTTTGTATGTGAATTCCATAGTTAATCGCCTCTGTCGAAGAATAAGAGCTGTTGCCACGTAGGGATAATGTGTGGCTCTGATTTGCTGAACACCGCCAATCAGAGAGTGGGATCATGTTGAAGCGATAAAAACAGCCCAAATCCGCGTTCGATTGGCGAATAATGGATCGTGCATAGATTGGACGAAATTGTGCGCGCAATCGACTTTGCTTACTGCGCCCCACGCGAGGACACCGTTCCAGGGCCTGCTGCTTCGGCGGCAGCGACACGTTCCCCACCGAGATGTCTTCCAGAGGTGTCCACAGGCGGCAATGTCCTTCGAGGCATGACCATGACGGCTTAATTGAGGGAATTCACTTGAATCGCGCCTCTTCGATCAGATGTTGCAGCCAATCAGCGCCACAGAATCGACCAACTTCAACTTGCCCGAGCAACACTGCGCTACATGTACAAGCAGTTCCTGGTAGCGCTGCATAACTTCTACTGTGCATGTACTACAACTTCCGTACCGTGGACCAAACACTCTTCTACGCGGCCTCCCACACGTGTACACATACCGCCGACATGGTCCAATCCTCTTGGATAGACCCACGTATCGTCCACACAATAGCACCCGAGCACCCACGCCCTGACAATGCAGGGGACAATTGCAACTAGAGACGCAAAACTCATGTGTATTCGCATAGCAGGCTATCGACACTGAGCTCTACTCCTCTGGACCTACGGCTACTTACAACAACAAAAGCATGGAGACGTCTTCAACACCCGCACGCTAGGACTGCAGGCTCATACACTTACGCCTGAACCTCCTGCGTTTGCAAGTTGGCCGCGTACTCGCGTTCCTTCTCGAACAGAGCGGACGACAGGTAGCGCTCGCCGAAGCTGGGCAGGATGGCTACAATGAGCTTGCCAGCGTTCTCGGGGCGTTGAGCGACCTTGATGCTGGCAGCCACAGCAGCGCCCGACGACGGACCCACCAGGATACCCTCCTCCAGCGCAAGGCGCTTGGACATGGCGAAGGCCTCGTCACTGTTGGCCGTCACGACCTCGTCGATCAGGTCGGTCTCGAGGACACCGGGCACGAAGCCGGCACCAATTCCCTGGATCTTGTGCGGGCCCGGCTTACCACCAGACAGCACGGCGCTCTCCACAGGTTCCACAGCAATGATCTTGAGCGAGTCCTTCTTGGGCTTCAGGTAACGAGCCGTGCCCGTCAAAGTACCTCCCGTACCAACACCAGCGATGAAGATGTCGACTTCACCGTCCGTGTCACGCCAGACCTCCGGGCCCGTGGTCTGAAAGTGGATCTCAGGGTTGGCCGGGTTGTCGAACTGACCAAGAGTCAGGGCCTTGCCGGGCTCCTTAGCCACCAGCTCGTTGGCCTTGGCGATTGCGCCCTTCATGCCCAAAGCACCAGGGGTCAGAACCACTTCGGCGCCAAAGGACTTGAGCAGGATACGACGCTCCATGGTCATGGTGTCGGGCATCACCACCGTCAACTTGTAGCCACGCACAGCCGACGCAAAGGCCAGACCGATGCCGGTGTTGCCACTGGTGGGTTCGATGATGTGCGAGTCCTTGGTGAGACGGCCGGACTTCTCGGCGTCCTGGATCATGTTGAAGCCGATGCGGTCCTTCACGGAAGCGCACGGCTCCATGAACTCGCACTTGACGGCGATCTTGGCGTGGCAGCCTTCAGTGACGCGGTTGAGGTAGACCAGCGGCGTGTTGCCGATAAGAGCGGTCATGTCCTGCGCGATCTTGGACATCTGGACTTGGGGACGAGCGGGGAGAGGAGGAGGAGCTGTGGGGGACGCTGCCGATTGAAGAATAAGCTGCTGGAGCCTCAAGCGCACCTCGATTGGGTGCAACGTGAGCCCCTGCTATGCCACGTACGAGCGCCACGAAGCGAAACTCGGCGCCGGCATTGGACGAAGGCCGAGGCCTCCTCTAGTCGCGCTGATTTGACAAGCCACGGAAAGATACTGTGGACTCTACGGTGTGCATCACTGCTGGAAAGCCTCGGACGAGATCTCGACGAGAAGCTCCAGTGCAAAATGATACACAGTGCTCGACAACACGTCCAGCTTTCTCAGCTTACCTGGTATTTCATCAATCATAAAAGTCTCCGATCTGGTTCATATATCTTTCTCACCAATGCACCAACTATGGTGTTCTCGACTGCAAGACACCTACATTGTGCTCGCTTACTCTCAGTTCACTCCAAATATCGGCGCTTCACCGTAAGGCGGCCATTTTCAGGGTTCAGGTACCCTCGGATTAGGAACCGGCCGAAGCGATTCTTACCCTTGCCAAGCACAGCATAGCGGCTAGCTGCCTGTTCGACGCCGTCGTCCTCATCGCTCTCGTAGCCCTCCATATCTTCATCCTCGTCCTCTTCGTCTGAAACAGGCATGGGTAGGAACTGCAAGTCCACTTGATCTTCTCGGATCTTGACCAACTTCCCGTTGAACTGACGCAACTTGAAAAAGCCTCCATATTTGCCGGACACAGGACGCTTATCGTCCTTGCGGCGCGACTGAGGCACGCGCGCGCGTGAAGTGTACTCGAACGGGCTAACCTGACTATTCTGGAACGCATCATCACTGAAGCCCCAATTTCCCACAAAACACGCACGTCGGCTGTTGAGAATAGCGTAGGAGCCCTTGAGGATCGGATCGGCCGCTTCGTTCTTAAACACTTCAAACTCCGGTGGAATGACTGGCTGCGGGATCTTGCGTTTGCGCTTATAACGCCGCTGAGGTGGCTTCTCGGGCTCCGACGAGCGCGCGTGCTTTTGTTTCTTGTACTTCAAGAGTTTACGAGAGCCACTGCTCACTGGTGCGTGCCGTTTTTTCGAGGCACGACCACCATCTTCACCTTCTGATGCAGAGCTCGCGCTGCTGCTAGAGGACGACGAAGAAGAAGAAGACCCAGACGACGATGACGAGCTTGAGCTCGAGCTGCTGCTACCAGGTATAACCAGCGTATTCCCGCTATCATCACTGTTGATGTCGGCGCTCTCCCCCGGCGTTTGCGTCACACCTGCGAGATCAACGCCGTCGAGTCCAAACACGTCGTCGGTCGTCTCGAGGGTAACGTCAATCACAGAGGGCGCCTCAATTGCAATTCCTTCGTCATCGTCTTCATTTCCGTCAAACCACTGATATTCGCGGTCACCGGCTGGTTCAACCTCCACGTCGGCATCAGCACCGTCGTCGTGTTCAGGGAGAAGATCATGATCGTCGCCTTGGTGCACCTCCAGCAGTTCCATAGCCTCGTCCGCGCTAAGATGCGGCCCCAAGGGACTGCTGAGTATTTTTACAGACTCAGGATCCATCGAAACAATTTCATCCATGAAATCCACCACGTTATCAACAAGTGTAGTGATAACCTGGCCCACCGTTTGTTCCACGACAGCGTCACGCAATCGAGAATCCGCAGCCTCACTCCGTTGTTTCTCTCCACCAGTGCATCCGTCTGCTGCACTTCCAGCTGGTGCCGAGTCGTCCACAGCCATCTCGACATCTTCATCGGCAACGCTGACCATAGTTTCCTTATTCTCGACACTCTCTGCGCCAACAACGATAGTTTCCGTCACCTTCAACGACGTTGCTGCTGCTTCAATCGCTTCACCGTCGTCCACAACAGGAATCTCCTTGGGAAGCGTCTTCTTCGTCTCCTTCTCCCCACTGTCCACCTCCATGTCCACCGGCGCTTCCTCAGCTGTTTCTTCATTGTCATTTTCAGTCGCAGCAACTGTAGTCTGGACTTGTTCAACCATTAAAGCCGTCGTGACAGCAACTTCAACATCCTTCTCCTGTTCTCCACCAGCGTCGACCTGCACTGCAGCCTCACTAGACACTACTGCACCCTCCTCCTTCTTGTCTTCATTGTCGTCCACGTCCATAGGCATCGGTATGTCCTCGGTAGCCAATGAATCCATCGTCTTGCTCTTGGAATCTTTCCCATCGTCTCCTGCCGTCGGATCTACTTCATCGGAGTCCACAGACCCCTCGTTACGTAGGTCTTTCTCAGGTGCATCTTTTAAGCTATCCTCGATCTTCGTAGATTGCTCCTTCGCCACGTTTTCCTTGTTTCCCGCTGTATCCACCTCCGATTCTACCTTCTCGCTGCCATTACTCAGCGAGTTCTGCGTTGATTTGGACGGGACTTGGTTGGACACATGCGCCGCGTTCTCGCCGTCCAACGAGGCCGCCTGGGTGCGCTGCTGCTGCTCTTCCGCGGCCGCCATGCTCACATAACCCAGAGGCAGATGCCGCTTGTCAAAGGATCCCTTTTTTCTTCCCGTGTGAGCCACACAGATCAATCTAAGCGATCGGATTGGCTCAAAATATAGCTATCCTATGATTCGCTGAAAATAATCCATCGATTTTTGACCAATCGGATTAATCCGCTGTTACGCCCAGTCACTGGCAGTCGGCAGTCGGTAATTCGCCCTAGAGGAGCTAGTCATGATCGTCCCTGTGCGCTGCTTCACGTGCGGCAAGGTGCTGGCCAACAAGTGGGAGACGTACCTGGGTCTGCTGCGCGCCGACTACACGGAGCGCGACGCGCTGGACGAGCTGTCGCTGAAGCGCTACTGCTGCCGCCGCATGATGCTCACGCACGTGGACCTGATCGAGAAGCTGCTGCACTACAACACGGGCGGTACGCTCTAACCAGACTCTAACTTCCTCTATTACGGGTAATTGTTTCCTAATTGAACTGTATACTGTTGCTACGACTGCAGCCATTGAGCGAGGTGACGACTGAGTGCTTCAAGACGCGTGAGAGCATGGAGACCGAAGAACTACGGCCACTCTTGTGACAGTATTATCCCTACTTTAAATCGCACCCCAGCCAGCACATTCATTGCATTACTCTACTGGACTCTACTCTGCTTCACTCTACTTTACCCAGTTTCTACGCCATACTGCAGTGGTGTCTAGATGGTACACAGCTTGAGCGACGGCAACGTCGTCGGAGTGGATGAAGGATACGCTGATTTTGTATAGACTGAGACGGTCAACATGTTCGAACGAGGAGTGAGCGTCTTCAAGCTTAGAGTGCTCTGCTTCGAAGCCAGGGGTAGCAATTTCTTCTCATTCTCCAACGCAGTGTGGATGGATGCCTGAATCCTCGCCTTCTCCATGATCTCGGCACGAAGAGCATCCACTTGGTCCTTCAGGTCACTAACCAGAGCCATGCCACCAGTGAGGTCAGCGTAGATCGGTGAATCTGCCGCGCGGTCCACCATACTCGGGTGCATCAACGCAGTCAGATTAAAACCCATTTCCGTCGTTCTGAAAGTGTGCAATCCTGTCTTCTCCATGCCAGCCGCGACTACATTGTTGCCGGACATGAGGCCCGTGCCACGAGTCCAGCCGATAACGGCACCGACGAGTGAAAGTTGCTCGTTCCAGTCTTCTGAATGCCGTTTGCCCATGAGACTCTCCACCGCTGGGTCTGCGTGCAGACCATCGCACCGAAGCGGTAGTGGTGCAGAGTACCGATGTCAGCGCACACCGAACTCGGCATTTTACACGAGTTCATGCTCGATTCCTAATTTCTCCCATGTGTGACCTGCTCAGATGAAGACGAGCTTCTCTATAATATCCTGATCGTCATCGCGAGGGGCATCGCTCTTGATGAAACCCCAGTGGCGCAACGTGCAGACTGCACGTACAAAGCGTGCTTTGATCGCAGCGTCACCAGTACTTGCCTTACTCTTCTTGCACTTGGCTATTGACGCAGACTTATTCGCCTCCTCCAGCTCGGACGAAAAACTCTCGTACCACTCGCGAAGACTCAAGCTTGCGCTGGCACTCTCCTGGTAGAACAGGAAGGCCAGACCCACGTCGTGCACCCACGAAGCTTCGCTATCAGAATTGTTGTTGGTGTCAATGTCTTCTCCTATACCAGCATCTTGCAGCACGTTGCGGAGATGGTCGTGATACTCGAAACGCAATCGTTCTTCCAGTACACCGGCATCCGTAAGTGTAGACCAACTTGAGACCAGTTGATCAGCACGAGATGTCGTACCAGGAGCTGATGGATGCAGCAATGCAGTGATGAGACCGGTAAACACCGCGACAACTTCCTCGCGCAGTGCTACCTGCATCTTTGTCGGCGTGTTCTCAGTTCTTGCATATGCACACAACATTGCCACTTCTGCCAGGGTCGCTTCCAAGTCGTCTCCACCGTCCTCGTACAAGCCGAATACGCGAAACGAGGCCCGCCAGTCATCAATCATCCCCGACAGTACAGCCCACCTACAGTGCTGCAGCCGTCGAAGAACCTCAGTTAGACGTGGAGCTTCGCCCAATCGACCTTCGAGAGCGAGGGCCAAATGTGCCACCGCTATATCTCCCTGGCTGTCTTGATCACGGTCGTTGCTACTACCGTCAATGCGAACGTCTAGCCACGAACAGGCAGAGCGAAAACATTCCCAACCCATTCGCCAACGAGCTTGGCGCCGACGTTCATTGAGCAGCGCCGACTCCAAAGCTGACAGCCAGCTCTCCTCGCCATTCGATGACATCACTCGCAAAGCCAAGTCTCTCAGCTCCAAGGCGCTGCAAGGAGCAAGCCATGAGGCTAGAGTGACATCAGACCCTACAGATTTCCCTTGCGCTTCGCGGGTTAGCCGTCGACGTTGGCGCCTAACCCAAGAGGACACACGGTGTGGTAATCGTGCAACGTTCGCGGTTACCAAGATCGGGGATTCACCAGAGGAGGATAAATTGTCCACAGCAAGTGCCAGAAAACTCCACGGACAGCGTCGAAAGTGTGTGAAGAGCAAGAAGCGCAGATCAAGCAGAAGACGAGGTACGCTGGGCAAACGACGATGACGGGTAGCAATAGCTCGCAGCACGTCGCCACTGAGTGCAAGCGGCAACTTCGCTTTCACCACGAGCGCCTCCAGTACATTATCAAAGCACTTGCGCGAGTCCACGAGCGAGAAAAACTGCAACTCCAGTCGGTTAGTTACTGTCAGGTCTAGACGTCGAAGTGTCGGTGATGTTGCGGACGCCACTCCGATCACAAACCCGAGAGTGCACTTCATTTCACTTGCTGGACGGTTTTCTTGCTGTTGCCGCATGAAATGTGTCCAAATCTCCAAGAAGTCGCCAAACACCTGCTGCGAAAACGCTTCAAGCTGGTCAATACACAGCAACAGGAACGGGCGAGGAGCAGTCGGAGTTTGCAATTGCGCTACGACATCAGTTCCCAGCTTGTTGCTTTTCTCTGTGTAGTGATTTTCATGATTGAACATATCTTGCTTCACAGATTTCCGTCGGTCGTGGACCACCGAGCTATCAAGCGTACATTCCTCCAAAAACGACACGTACTGAACAAACACGCGCTGCAGCATCTGTGCCAACGCCATCTCTGAGCTGCCAATATGACCATCAGCGTGGCTACCGGATTCTACCTCTGGCGCTACATTCAGCAGCTTTACTGCTGTGTTTTGATACACCAAGATCTTGCGCTGCAGCCATGCCACCGCTTCGTCAAAACACGCAATGCTTTGAGTAACCATAGCCCCCTCCTTATCGTGAATCTTCCTAACCCAAGTCAATGCTTCCTGAAGGCGGCCATGCACCAATTCAGCAAGCATAGCGACCCACTCACGACTCGTATCTCCACTGGTTGGCGACATCAACTCTTCCATTTCATTCTGAATCGTTGTCAGCAACTTCGACATCGTCCATCTTCCATACACCACTAACGGGAGCTTGCGTTTTCGCTTCCCTCTCTTGAACCGACCAAATTCTTCCTCCTCATCGCTACCCTCCGACACTGAACTCGAATCAAAGAAGCTGGCATCACTTTCTTCATGTTGACCACCCTCCTCATTCTGGCTTTTATCCTCTAGCGCCTTAGCTCGCTGATTCCTCGTCACTCGTCGACCGACGTTCCCCACAGCTACTGGGGGTTGATCCAATGGCAATAAATCAAAATTGTCCACCAATCCTTCCAACCATTCCTCTTCTTTTTTCTTCATCTCACACAATTTGGTCATCCTTGCAGCTAGCCACTCCATAAACCGCCGCGCAGTAGTTACATCCCTCGGCACCACGATACAAAGAGGGAATGTGCGTCGTAATTTATGCGTCAATGGCTCCACCCACAGATCACTGGACGTCGCATCCGTCCCTGCAATGACTGCAGCAGTCGGGAACGCGTGGAATTCAGGAAATAACACTGGATCATTGGTGTTCCGTAGCCTCCGACCTGATGCGGGCGACGGTGCTACTGCTACTGCTACTGACTCGAGATCATCTCGTGTGCAATATTTCTCGAAGAACCGTAGCACTTGACTGTAGCTTGTATCGTTATTTTTACGTAATAGTTCCTGCACCGCTCTCCGTGTCTTCTCACAGGCGAAATGATAGGCGAGTTCTTGACACACACTGTACGTTTCCGTGTCGGATCGATACTGACGCTGGGACGCAGCTTTCGAGTCCGCTGGAAACGGGAACGGGTACTCCACAGCTTCATCTCGATGATTCGTCGAATACCTCGCAGCAGATCGACCGTGCGGATACTGAATCGACACTCCAGTGGAGAAGGCCGCCGCCTCCATTGCTACGGATCAATGATGGCCCTAATAAGCTCTAACTGGATATTAACCAATCATGATGCATTTACTCATTTTTATCCAATCACAACATACTAGTTGTTCCATAACGGTCGATATCAAGGCCTCAGTATCGAAGAGTCACTTTAGGGCAAGAACCCAAGAGATGAGCTCTTTACGTGTGCAGCGCAGCCACCAGGAGCGTGGAGACGGCGCCGTGCCTCTGTATCCGCTGAGTCGCACATCCAGAACTGCCGGTAGTGCGCGCACAGCCCGCACAGCGCGTCGAGCCAAGCAGGAGCTGCCGGAAGAGCAGAAGAAGGAGCTGAAGGAGGCTTTTGAGCTCTTCGACACGGACAAAGTGGGTTCCATCGACTACCACGAGCTCAAAGTGCTGATGCGCGCTCTGGGCTTCCAAGTGACCAAGCGGGAGGTGGTGGAGCTCGTGGAGGACGTCGACGTGCAACGTAGTGGACGCGTGGACTTTAACGACTACATGGAGATCAGTACGAGGCAGAAGAGAGGATGTTGTTAGGCGTTTGCCATGCTAATTTACTGCGTTTTATGGCTGTGACAGTGCGGCGGAAGGTGCTGGCGAGAGATCCGGACGAGGAGATCGCGCGGGTAGGACGCGTGGGCCGCTCGCCGCATGACCCCACGGCCTCGGACACAGACACAGACTTGGACTCGGACTGACGCGAGCATCATTTTTGATAGGCGTTTGAGCTTTTTGACGAAGATGGAGCAGGAACTATCACACTACGGGTGTGTGCGTGTGTCCGTTGCTGTTGATAATGTGGAGATTTTGTGAAGCTGAATCGAGTTGGGATTGTCTTGTCGATAATGAGCAGAAGATGCGTAGAGTGGCGAAGGAGCTGGGGGAAAACCTCGGCGATGACGAGCTGCAGGTGTGTGTGTGCTGTAGACAGTATCAGAAAGTGTAGGATAGCTGACTGTTGCTGCCACACTTCAGGCAATGATCGATGAGTTCGACCAGAACCAAGACGGAGAGATCGACATGGACGAGTTTTTCATGATCATGAAGCAGTCCACAGAGTTCTAAAACCAGCTTCCTGCAAACGCGCACATGCAGAATGAAGAAGAACAATGAAATGAAAGCAAGTCAAGTGCGTGAAGAAAGAATATTCCCATGGGATTATCGAGATAAAAAAACCGCAGTCGACACGAGTCTACGCAGCTTTCCTACCACACCTTGCACATAGCAACCTACGCTTTCAGCTGAAAGACACTTAGTTGCGGTGGTGGTGGTGCTGCTCACGGGCCTTAGGCTGCAAAAAGACACAACAACAGGTTACATTAGCAAACGTGCTCAACCTCAGCAATCGTCCAACAAATTTGGAGCGACACTGAGGGAGCCGATGACATAGTGGATGGAAGCCCATTGCAACTACAGTGTTGCACACTGGCTGCTAAGATCTGCAATCAACAGTAGACTCGACAGTCTCTGCTACTCCTCTTTTGCTAGAGGCCGCAATGGGTCCACCGCATTGACCACTTCCAGGTCATCATCGGCTCCAGCATTGTCTCCCCTGGTAGGAGGAAATTATCGTACCTGGGGCACGTGCACGCCGGCCAGCTTGAGGTCGAGGTGGGCCAGCAGGTCCTTGGTGTCGTTGTCGATCTCGATGTTCTCCGTGTCGATGGCCGAGACCTCCGGCACGAAGTCCATGCGGCGCTCGCGCTCCTCCTCCTGCAGCTTGAGCGAGATGCCGCGCACCTGGCCGTGCTGGATGCGCTTCATGAGGTGCGTGATGTAACCAGCGATCTTGTTGCGCATGCGCTTGGACGGGATGATGGCAACCTCATCGCACACACGCTTGTTGGTGTCGAAGTCGAGGGTGAGGCGCGAGTAGTACTTCTCGATGATCTTGACGGCAGAGCCCTTCACGGTCTTGGTACGGACACCCATGGCTGCAGACTAGGAATTCTCTCTTTTAGGAAATGAGCCGCTCAAAAGCGTCCATACAAAAATTGCACAGCCAACCGTTGGCTGGTGATGGAGCTGCCAACGGAATTATTGGTGATGGAGCTATGTACAGGAAAAGAGACACAAGTGGAGAAAAGCCACTTACAAACTTTCATATGCGAAGACATGGGATTGATTTCAATTTTACTAATTCATGTGGCTTACGTGAATAGGAGGCTAGTGCCAAAACAGGGTGGATACGGGTGCCATTTCCAGGTGAACACCTGGAAGTTGCTGGCGAGATCGATGGAGGTCTGGTATATGGAGCAACTCTGTGTGTTCGAGCTTAACGTCGACGTACGCAACTACACTGACCCTAGTCCTGCGAGATGCCGCGCCGGGATTCGGCAAGCGAGCACCTAAGAGCCACTTACTCGTCGGCGTCATCAACTGTCACGAGCTCGTACTCCACTGCAGAGATATTGTTGTCCGTGTTAGCGCTGGGAGGCGGAGGCGGCGTGGACGCAATGCCGTCTGGATGCAGCGACAATTTCCCCCACTGCGTCACATTGAGGCGCATGAAGCCGTTGAAGATGTCGGCGTTGCTGTTGCGCACCACCACCACCAGTCCTTCCTTCAGCACTTCAATCTGGTCTGTAAAGCCACAATACACACATTAGCCACAGAACACTGCTGCCACTCTACATCATACAACAGCACCCACACACCGTTCCGCGCAGTGAACGTGACACATCCGGTCTCGTCAGCCAGAACTGCCTCTGCGATCCTCGAGATGCTGCCGTCGTAGCGCTTCTTCTCCACTGTCGGCGCAATAGAAACCACCTGCAGCACGAGGTTGTGGCCCTGCGAGTCTGGCGTCAAGTCCTGAACCTTCACGTCTGCAATCGCAGCAGGATAGTATCAAAGTAAATTAGTGCAACAAGACGCAGCATCGATGATAACGTTGCCAGCAACGTACAGGTGGCGCGTCGGAGCTTCCGGGGTGTTTCACTTGCTGCAGCCATTGCGAGTCTGTGTGGATGTTGGTGGAAGAATCTGCGGCGTAGGAGCTGTCGATGGAGAGGCGACAGAGAGAAAGAGACTGCTGCGCCAGCGCCAACGTCAATGAGCTTTGTGACAACCAAGAAAAGATCGGAAACATTGGCGGCCACCGATTGGGCGAAATGAAATGGAAAACGCGGCCTTGTTTAGCTCCAGCACCTTGGTTAGCTCGCTTCAACGCAATCGACCAATACACAAGCAAGACAACGGACACAATGATGGCGTCTGTATAATGTGTGGGGATACCGTGACTGCGGCCAGTCGAAGCGAGCGACAGCCAATAAAAAGGAATACAAATGGACAAAACCCAACCGACTATGGTGACGACGAGCAGGAGGAACGAGCGGGGGACACGGCATCAGCACACGACGGACGAATCGATGGACAATCTCTCATCGATCTCTGTCGTTGTGGACGTGACGTCGCGTGCTCTATATCGATGCGGCCTCGGGCACATCGTCGCTGCAAGGATGTACTGTAGTCTCCGATGACACTGGCTCGCCAATGTCCTCGTCGTTCATCGCGGCGTCTTCCGTTGTCGACATTGCTCCATCTTCTTCGTCTGCACTGATCACCTGTTCTTCCTCGTCCTCAGTCTCTTCCTGCACTTCTTCTCCAACTTCACTGGCCAATACGTTCGACGCTTTCGCTTCTTCCTCCTCTTCTTCTTCGACTTCCTCGTCGTCCTCCATCTCACCAACGCCGTACATGAAGTCGAAGTCGATCTCATTCGACTCGCGTCTGTGCTGGATAATGGTGTTCACCTCGGCCTCCACCGAGGCAATCACAGGCTCCTCGCATCCTGCATTGTTCAGGATAATTTCTCGCTCCTGGGGGTCGAGATAGCCTTCCTCCATGTAGCTCTGCCGCTCCACACGTCTAAAACAACAACGAATACCTCAACGTAAGCACAACGTTCCTACTTCCCTTCCTACATCTGTCAGCTGCCACGTACTCGTTCGCTCGCTCCATCTCAAACGAGTCCAGTCGCCGTCGAGATCGCGACCGCTCGTCTAGGGACAAACCCACAGGCACGCCGCCCGACGTGACGCTCGTCGTGTACACCGTGGGCTCAAACTCCACAATATCTGCACACTCGAACGACACGCGTCGTCTCTTCTTATTGGGTCGCTGATCGGCGGTATCCAACGCGCCGTTCGCTTTCCTCGCAACGTTTTCGTCGTCATTCTCGCCTTCCGCTTCAGGTTCTGGCTCCACATCGACGTCCTCCACCTGCGTCAGCCCCAGATCGATTGCAGTGCTCGTGGGGCTGTCGGAGTCTGAAGAGGGCGCCTCTTTCGCCTCTTTTGCGGCCGTATCGACCGCCACACTCATTAAGACGCTTTTGCTGCTGTTTGGCACCGTGGCAGGCGAGCTAGCGGGTCCAGACGGCGGGGAGAGCACCATCGTGGTCATGGCGGGTCAATAGGGCGTGTCTGGAGGCGCGGATCGCTTGCGGGAGCGCCCGGGACGAAGGGGAGGCTCACTGCGGCGGCGGAGGCGTTCTTCGTCTCTCCAGTATCGAAGAGCGAAGCGGCTTTGGAGACAGCGAACGGTGGAGCGCGCGGCGGATACCGACTTTGAAAAACAAGAAACGGGTCAGGTTAGGGGAAAGCATGCAATCGGATTGGCCAATAATCAGAAACAGATGGCGCAGTGCGACAGATGTGCATTTTGGTGTGGTACCGGTACTACACGCATTGCATGGTATGCGTTTGGCGAGGCTGGAGATATCCAATTGACTATAGAAAAGTCACGTGGCAGTGCAGTCTGTACGATAGGTCAAGGTGCTGCGAGAGGCACGTTTTTACGCAACCCCTCTCGCAGCTAACAGTTTCCGAGTGAGCCACGGCTCGGTCTCCGAAGCCGCGGCTCAATTTTTCACGAGGGTCACCATGAAAGGCATCGCTTCCGCGGCAAAGCGCTCGCGGTCTTCACAACCTCAAGCGCAGGTGTCGCGTACGTGTACCGCGGGACAGACAGGAAAGCGATCATGCCGTTGTAGTTGTCGTCGCAGCCATGATGATCCCGTGCGATGCGGGCTGTCGGCAATCGCTGCGGGAGCGAACGTTCTCAGCCAGTGGAGGCCGAGCGGCGGCTGTCCCAATCAACGATGTAAAATGGCATGGCCGTTGCGTATCGAGCACAGTACCGCACAGCGGGACGCGCAGAACAGGAAAGCTTCCCTGCGCAGTGAGGCTGGCGCTGCCGCCGCTATCGGATCGGGAAGCACGCGGGGATTTGCACCAAGTGTAGATCGTTGCTGTTGAAGACAACGGTGAGCAAGCAGCAACACCAGCAGGCTCCGTGTTGACAACTCCTGCTTCGTCTCGATTTCGTGTCTCTGTTTTGGAGAGGGCCATGCAGGCGATGTCGTGACACCATGATGCCTGCGGGATTTGTCTAGCTCGCTCGCCGCTGCTTCCGATCGCTCAAACAGAGAGCGGCTGCAAGCTGTCTCGGCGTGAGACGAAAGCCCCCGATTTGTTTTGTGTCCAGCGCCGCCCGGCTGGCGATGGAAAAGTGTACGTCGCCTCCAGCGGCAAACAGCAGTGCGGTTGCGGCAATGCCAGCAGCTCTGGAGCTGCCTGACAACTACAGCACCTGCGCGGTGCCGCCGCTGATAATGGAGCTGAAGCAGCGGAGATCAGAGACCGGCCCCGCGTCACGAGTTCAAGAAGGCATAGAGGGGCTGTCTGTCAGTGCAAGAGTCGAGTCCGGCGTAGCAGACAGTGTATGCGTGTGCGTCCGCCGAGACCTGGCACCGCCGCGGCTCTGGCGGCGCGCAGCTTTCTCGGCACAATGCCATCGCCTCATTGGTGGTGCAGGTCGCATTTGCGCGAGGACACACCAAGACATCGTGCCGCCGACGCAGCATGCTGCCGATCCGTTTTGCTTCAGTTGCTGAGCTTCAGTTGCTGGTGGATGGCGAATGCCACACTTGAACCGTATGTTGGACCCAGATACCGGTACGATGTACCATTGGATTCGGTACGTGTACCCGACGAAAGTGGATATTTTCGTGGCAGAAACCAGCCGAGCGGACACTTTCGCGATCCAAACCATGGTCCACCGCCAGTGTCGATGACAGCACCAGGTTCGCTGCTTGCCCCGCCGCGAGCTCTGAAGTCGCCTTCTCAAATCGCGCAGCTGGGCTCAGATTGACGTCGGGATCGACCGTGACGACGGCGGCGTGGTGAACCAAACGCGCGGTGTCCAGCCAAGGGGCCAAGAGCTCCACGGCCACGCACGCCGCGCTCTAAAACCGAAAGACAATCGCAACTCAGGACCGTCTGAATGGGCAATGGGGCTGTAACGACCCTCGCTAGAACCTTCCGCTCGAGCCCCAATTTTCTCTCTCGTCCGGATGTTGTTGGGACAAATCGATGTGAACCCGAGCGGCAGCGGCCGCGCCGTAATACTAGACACCAACGAAAACGAAATCCCCGCGCACTGCTTTGGGACACACTCGTCGCTAAGGTGGCGCCAGCTTCGCTCGAAACCTGCTGAAACTGCGGCCATGACGAGCGCCTCGAGCTTAGGCCGTCCGTTTCGAGGCGGGCACGCTTGGCCTCAGTATGCAAAATGTGCCAACGAAAATCGGCAATGCAAGATGTGCTCGCAAGAAGAAGACCGAGTCTCTTGGCTGGACAGCAGATTCCCCTATCCGCATATGCGTCATAGACTGTTCACGAACGCAAAAACAAACATACACTTGGATGTGTACGTTGCAGCGGGGCTTCTTCAAACGCGCTCTCTGCTGCTGGGGCGGCACTGCCTCAGGGCAGGATACAAGTGCGCTCGCCTCGGCCGGAAATCATCAAGCACGTGGCCATCTGGGAGACACTCGCTCCGACCACCAGCCGCGCTTGCGCCGAACAACCAGGCACACAGTTTTTGACTGCGCTCCAGTCAAAAACGGCTGCCGCTCCGTACTGTAAAACCTTAGGCTGGGGGTAGGCGAAGCGAGAGGGGCGCCTTCCCTCTGCAAGCAACTCGTGGCCCCCGCAAGGTGCAACCCGATCGCACAACCACTTTCTCCCTCTGCTCGCTTTATTCTGCAATTCGCCGCAAAGATCGCAAGCGTCAGCGTGGTCGTGTGCGTGTTGAGAGTGCGTGCGACCGATTAGTTGAACCCCGTAGGGATCACTGGGCACCACAGCAGCAGCAACACACAGAGCATGTCGGAGTACGCGGAGATGGCGCACAAGCAGATGGCCAACGCGCCCAGCGGCAACCCCGTGAACGACAGCTACCCGGTCTACCAGCAGATGCACATGCAGGCGCCGCCGCCGCAGCACCACGTGCGCTTCCAGGAGCTGCCTCGGCTGCAGGTGCCGCCCTTCGCACTCACGCAGCAGTCGCCCGCCTGGAAGATGCCGCCGCAGGAGCAGCCCGCGCCGCGCATGAGCGTGTCCAACCTGTTGTCCGGAAGCTTCCGGAACCGCTCTTCTCCTCAGCCGCAGCAGCAGCAAGCCTCTCTTCTTACGCCCCCTTCGCCTCCCCGTAACGCCGTACAAGCGCCTGCTCCGGCGCCGCGTCGTCTGCCCAGCTTCGCTGACATCTTGGCGCGAACCAATCTCCTGCACCTCATGGGTCGGTCGAGCGAGCCTGTGGAAGCCCCCGCTCCCGCCATGGAGGCGCAGATGGAGGAGGAGATGCAGATGACGCAGCCTCAGCCGGAGCAGATGATGGTCCCCGTGTTCCAGAAGCAACCGCAGCCGATGCCGCCCATGGAAGGCAGCTACACGGCGTACGCGCCGCCTCGCGTAGACACGAGCATGAGCATGGACACTTCGTCTACTATGGGCGACGAACTGCAGAGCCCCATGGGCGCAGCGTCGCCTGTGAGTCAGACGAGCGAGACGAACAAACGGCGTGAACGCTGGACCGAGGAGGAGCACGCGCGCTTCATGGAAGGGCTGAACCGCTACGGTCGCAAGTGGAAGAAAATCCAGACGTTTGTCAAGACGAAGACGGCCGTGCAGGTGCGCACCCACGCGTACGGCTACTTCGCCAAGCTGCTGCGGAACATGCCTGAGGATGACGCGATCTGGGAGCTCGCTGAAGAGATGAGTTCTCTCCCGGGCGCTGTACTCAAAGGTCCGGGCAACGGCAAGCGCCGCAACGAGCCCAAAACGGACGAGGCCGGCATGGAAGTGCTCCGCCGCTTCGTGTTCTCCAAGAAGAAGTCGGAGGACAAGAAGCAACTGCCGGCCAGCGAGGACCGCGAGAACGTGGAGATGGCCGAGTCGACCCCTTCCAACGCCAACTCGCAGGCGCCCACGGGCTCGTGGAGCTCCACGCAGCAGTGGAAGGCCGACGATTCGGACGCGCTGCTGGAGATCAAGCGTCAGCGTCTGAATTAAGTAGTATAGTTTTGCGGCCCCCATGAGTGAAATTGTAGGCGATAATAGGAAAAGCACACAAGTGTATACAAATGAGCCAACAACTACAGTTATTTACTGAAGCGCGCGCGACGGTGGTGGCCTCGAGTACCATGGCGATCGAGACCGTTTCCTTGGCGAAATATTGGCACGGCACCACGAGGAAACAGTCGGGTCCCTCCGCTGCGGAGAAGCGTGCTGTATCGGTATCGGCGCCGCGTTGGACAGAGAATCAGGCAGAGAGCTGGAGAGATTACTCCGACGAGAAAGCTCACAAGCGCAAAGAGATGAGAAGAAGCAAAGCAAAGAGCTGTGGTTGATGCAGTGGGAGACTTGCCGCGTCTACTGTAAATACCGGATACGGACGTCAACTGAGATTACTCAAATGCATGATTTTTTTTCCAATTCAAGAGACATGGTAGGAGCATAGGAAGACAGGTTCGATCCGACTTGCCGAGTTGTATCAGGAAGGTCTTCTTGGCCTCCTCCACTTACAGGCAAGTTTTTAGCCAAAGTGCTTTTGACAGTCTTTCAATAGAAACGTACCAGGCTCAAACCCAATCATGAAGATCATGTCTTCGTCGTTGCTGTGCGTCCCCGCCTTGGTCCAGTTGAAGGTACCCGACGCGGCGAACCGGCCCTCGCAGATCGCTAGTTTTGCGGTGGTTCCTCTTCGATTTCTTCTTCAGGTGAAAGACATCGATGCCACCGGCGATAAGTTTGCAGACAGCGTGCAGACCGCTTGCATTCTCGCGAACCCACTTGAGGTCGATGATGACCTTTGGGTCGTTCACGGACGACTTGAACACGCACGAGCCGAGGTTTTCGATGTAGAGCCTGGCGCGTGGCAATACTTTCTGCAGTGTGGACTTGGTCACGTGGAGCTCGTCGGCGAGTCACCTCAGAGGCCATTCGCGCTTGTAGGACGGGAGACATAGCGGCTTCTTGGCTACACCAAACGCCGTGTTGTGGGGCATTGGGGGCCGCCCCAGCTCCCTCTGCGGGATGTTGCGCATGCTAACGAAAACGGAGAAGAAAGTTGCGAGCCACGGCTGCAAGAAACCTTTGAAGACCAACCGACCTTTCTCTCGCCGCGCGGGGCCTTCCTGGACAACAATAGGAATGTGTATGGGTTTTTGTCCAGGACAGTTCCTCAAAAGGCAGATCTATCCTGAGAATCAAGTGCGCAGCTGCCCCTTTTTGTGGCTGCGAGCGGCTGTGCCTGATAAATTTCGTTCGCGCTGCACACTCACTCGTATGAGTCCGAGCAGTTCTTGCATGGCTTTCCTGCTTGGAAAAAGGCCAAAGACGTATCCAGCGATTCCAAGTCGCGGTGTTACCAGTTGGAGCCGATCTCTTCGCTGTATACATCCAAGTGGTCACTGCGCACAGTGTTAGAAGTTCTATACAAATTCGAAGACTGTACTAGCGTAAAAGCACACAGCACGCGGGGCTATAGCAGTCTGTAACAAGAACCTCGCGTCGGTCGCTCGTCTTGGTTAGTTGGGTGCATGCCGAAAGCCCGAGAATTGGACCCCGTGACTTGCTTGCTGCGGAAAACTACAGATGCGTAGATTTGTGTTGAGTTTGTTGTGGATACCTGCTCACAGATGTAGAATGCGCAGTAATTCATCAACATGACGAATTACATGTTGCAAGTGACCTCATCTAGCGTTGCAAACACCAACTTCAAAATCCTTGAGGTTGTTGTTTTCGCGATGATGGCAAGCCTCGAGCTTTACGACACGACTCGATACCAACTCTGCAAGGCACCTCTTACAACTATTGTACGCTCCACGAACATATATTCATCGTTATAAATGATCAACGCAACTAATACCCAGCATCAGGCGACAATAATTGTGGTTGTCGCTCCGTTCATCTACTTTTTGAACGGCCAGGCCTTCTCGACTTTACCCTTGAAGTTCCAGTCGTTCATCGGCGTGTTGGCCTTGCCGAACTTGGTGTCGTTCAAAGCTCTGCGTGCCAGGTCCGTCATTTGGTCCCACATGATCAGGTCCTGGGTAGTGCCGTCGTCCTTGGTGATGTCGAGCGCGTGGTTCAGCGGCCATGCGTGCTCGTACTTGACCTTCACGCTGGAGCCGTCAATGACGTCGGCTGGGCACGGCGCGTACTTGTTGTACCCGCTGTGGTAGGACGGGGAGCAGCCGAGGATCTTCGGCTCCGGAACGTCGGGGTTGTCAATGAACACGACAACATGCTCCCAGTCGTGTCGGTGGCCCATTCGAGAGGATGGCGCGTCCTTAGGGAAGTACCACGAGTACATGATCGCCCAAACGCCGTTGAACCAAGTCGAGCGGCCGTAGACTTGAGAACCGTGGCCGGAACCTCGGCATCCACCCTTCGGACTACCAGAAGTCTGAAGACCGCCGCTGGTTTCGCCGATATTGTTCACTGCGGGGTACGGGACGCACCCCGAGTTGATTTTGATTTGGGGTTTAAACTTGACTCCGGCCTTTTCGGAGATCGTGACTGGTTCGGGCTGCGCGAATGGCTTGACGTCCTTGTGCGGAATAGTCTTGGGGTGCCACTCCACTGGTTGTTGCTGCTGTTGCTGGTCTTGCTGGTCTTGTTGCTGTGTGTCTTGGGCTTGAATAGCGATAACAGCGAGGAGGACGGTGGAGAAGAAGACACCGAGCTTCATTTTTGAAGGTTTTCGCGTTGGGAGGAGGAGTGGAAGGAGCTATGTGTCCGACTTGGGGAATTGGAAAATGAAGGTTCTCTTCGGACAGTAAGATCTGTGGAGTTGAGGAGTAGACTCGACGGTTAGTAAAGAGCAACCTCTGCTGCGTTAATCCCAATCGCATTCTGTGTCCTTGGATCGATTGTGGGCATCGCTTGCTTTTTCGCATGGGCCACAACTTCACGAGCGATTTGGTGTTTTGCGCTGTGGTGACTATCCAGGCTGCAAAACTGCAGACATATTATAAAGTTGCGCACGGCAGACAGCAACGAATGCCGAGGAAGGCGAGGATTCTCGCCAGCTGGGAGTCTTAACACGGATCTGAGGTCCTGCAGAGCAATATTTAGTACAGTCCCTGCGGCAGTCAATGACGATCGAAGTGAGAAACTCAATAAATCAAATCCGGCATGACATTGTGGCGTTAACAACAGGTAACCAGTGAAGCAAAGACGATCCTGGCCAAAACTGGCCACGGAGGTAGGCATTGCAGTACAAATTTCGCCGTTGTTGTCCGCACCATGTTTCCGTCGGCAACAGGAAGTTCGCGTTAGATGAGCAGTCGTTCCTGCCGAACAGTCGACGCTGCATCAATCGTACAGGTTCGCTACCATTAATTTTTTTCCTTCAAAATTTGTACATGTACGACACATGTAGGAAGGTGTGGTCCGCCCTTGTCGTTTCCCTTTTGTGAGGACCCGAGCGTCGCAATGAGGGTGGAATAAGCGGTGTTGACTCGGTTGAGAAGTACAGGACGAACTATCTTGCAAGACGCACACGCACTAATAGCCTAAGAAATGCACCTTGTGGACTAAACGACGAAGGGGAATGTAAAGTCTCGACAGGCAGTTCACATCCTGGTATCACGCGAAAAAGCACTTCCCATTTTTCGGCTGCAATTGCATTTGCGTTTTGTCAGTCCTGCCTTCAACTGCAGCATCTCTATACTTATGCGAGGAAGCATGTTTTCGATCTAGATGTACACAAGGGGCAACATCTTCGATTTTCAATCCGCATTATAAAAGGCGCGCCGTTGTTTGAACCATCGGCCGACGAATTTCTGCCACGCCGCAAGCCGTAATCTGATACCAAACCGCGATGTGAACAGTGATTAAGCAAACGCTCGGAGATTCATTACAGTCAACCCCTTTCGAAGAGACTCACGCCCCTCACTCGTCCGTTTGCAGGCACAGTCCTTCCCCCGACAAGGCGGCTCTACGATCTTCTGTTCTAGCAGCGCCAGCTCGCGTCGCAGTGCGTCCGCAATCTTGAGTCGCGTGAGTATCTTCTCGTCGGGGTCCGCGATGCTGAATACTCGACCGCTGGGATCGTAGAATGTGATAAAGCAGCGCACGCCTGGATCAATAGCACCCGTGCGAGTGCTCAGCGTAGGCGCAAAGTCCTTGCAGGTGGGCACGCACAAGTAGAAGCCCTTGTCACGGGTGCGCACTAGACACAGCATTGTGGTGACCTCAGGCAGAGGCTCGGACAGCTCGATCCATTTCTTACCCATGAACGACTTGTGAAACGCCACTGATGTGCGATCCTTGGACACGAAGAACCCGTGGTCTGTCCGCAGCGCCATTGCGTCTGACCGCGCAAATACACTCTTAAACCCAATATCTGGGAACGTTGTCTTCTTGCCCTTCTCCTTCAGAGCGTCAAACAGCGCGGTGCTCGAGACGACTGCATCCTGGAAGTCGTCAAAGGCTCCAACGAAAACCTCCGAATTGCACTGAAGATGCTTTGCAAGCTTCTTCTTGTTTCGGAAGTGTTGTCGAACGCCTTCCTTCGTCGACATCGGACGGTACTGCTGCGCCAGCGCCTTGGGCTTGATGAATCCTCGAGCCATACGTGTAGTATGTTCCTCCTTTGATAAGGCGACAAGCTTGTTGAAGACAGCACGGTGAGTCGCGAACATTTGGTTCAGCTTCCCCTTTTGCTCCGATGACGGCTTCATCGCCACCTTCGTACAGCTCGTGACGGGCGGCAGCATCACAGGGGTCTTCACTTCTTTAAGCTTCTGCGCTTTCTTCTTGCGTGGCTTGGGCGGCTCCACGACGAAGTCACAGATCTTGGGGTCCCAGTCTGGTGGGCCGGTATCCACGCAGTGCGTCACTCGGAACCACGAGTCCTGGAGAGGCTTGAAGATCGCAGGCACGGCAGTACTGTCACGAACGTTGTCCGGAGCCCAGAGGCCGTCGGCGACTTCCTGATGGAACCACACGTCAGGACCTTCGAGGATGCGTCCGTCTTGCGCGACTCGCTGCTTCTTGTTCTTCTTGCCCTCTCCGCCGATGCCCTTGCGTTTCTTGCCTCCAGACGTCCTCGCGCGCTTCTTCTTGGACGCTGGCTTTGCCTTTCCAGCCACCTTGCCCCGCCCCTTGCGAGGCGAAGCCTGCGTCATGACCGCTGACAGTCGCCTGAGTAGGAGACTGCAACTTGTGGAATGAGAGCAATGCATGAGCAGCTCCCACGAGCCTCGTAGAGCAACTGATGCTCACCGTTGGCCACCGACTCGATGCCAATCCTGTAATGCGGTACGCTTTCGTGAGGAAGTACTATAAGCTGGGCATCTTCTGTTACGTAGCCAGGTAGATGACACAGCACCAGGAAGCCACTCAACACTTGGTACTCTTGCTTACACCTTTGCTACGACTTCCTGCTGGGTCTGCTCCACTTCACAATCACCTTTCTGCCCTTCCTAAACATCTCCATTAGAGCACCTGTAACACTAGGATGTGTAAGACGTCTCGAAATGCGTCAATTCGAAGCACTCTTTTTACGAGATTATTCCTATCGCGCGCGAAACACTTTAAAAGCACAACTCTCGGCCATCTCAGAGCAAGTATTCGACGAGCACGCCCACATTGACCGGCATCGTCCGTAACAACACCAACGATATTCCACCCTTGTTCTTGAGCATCCAGCAACATTTTCTCCATCTGCGACGCCAGTTCGAGCCCATCGTGACGCGAACCAGTATTGCGAGCGCACTTTGTCTGGTTTCCTCCCCGTTCCAGCAGCAACGTCAGCCAACGACACATGGCGGAGGGGAGCATAAATGTACTCCTACTCTTCCGAGTCAAGCTGAAATGATTCGTTGCCGTACTGCTCGATCCATCGAGTCAGGGTTGGCGCCGCCAACGACTTGTATTCCGAAAATCTCCGAAATCGTCGTATGGTGTCTGCCTTGGTGGCCCCGGTCGATCGATACCAGCTAACAACTTTTTTTTCTGTGCTTCAGTGTAGTTGTGAGGATTCGGAACGCCTGCAGTGTCGGATGAACGATTGTCTAATCGTTCATCTACCCACTGGTGCAGTGTTGGGTAGGAAAGACGTGCAAACTCTGGTTGGCGTCGGAAATGGGCCAACGTCCTACTGAACGATCTGCCGTTCGCAAAATGCCAAGAAACAACCCGATCTTTTTGGGCTCTGCTGTACGGTGCTGTTCTCGCTGCGTTTTTCTGGCTGCTAGAGCTTTCGAATGTCGAAGCAGCATTTAAGCCGGCATCGGCATCGAGATCGGTTCCGGCATCGGCAGTGACCGGGTGTTCTTGGGAGAACAACGATAACAGGTCTTCGAGCGAAATGTCGGCACTTTCAGCTGAAAACAATGCATCCAGAGAAATTAGGTCTTCGTCGCGTACATCGTCTTGCGAAAACACTGCATCCTGAGAAACTTTGTCGTCGACATTGTGTTGCGAAAAAAATGCGTCGACAGAAATTTTGTATTCGTCGTCTACATCGTTTTGCGTGTCAACACTGGTAACGGCGGTGTTCTCACTTGGCTTCTCGTCTTGAACGAGATTGCCTGATGCAATATCCGCCTGAAACAAGTCGTACTCTTTCTTCCACTCAACGTAGTTATTAGACGAATTAGAGCGCTCTCGGTTTCGAGCCGGAACGCCCGTATCCGGGTTGCCATAGGCCGTCATAGTAAAATTGTGGCTTCCGGAAATGACGGTTGTATCTGCTAAGACTTGCTTCGTATGCACCATCGCAGTATCTCTAGACTCATAGATACTAAGACCAGCCCGAATCAGCATACTGAAAACAGGAGCTGCAAATCGAGTCCAGGCCGCCTTTTTGTCGGCAAATACTACCGTCAGAACACCTCGTACGTTGGCACGAATTAGTGCGCGAGTTACAATCTCCAGAGTTAGATAAAAAAAAATAGAGACAAAACAACTCGCTCAGTTCTATCGATGTAGCCCAGTACTTTCGACAGAGCAGCAGGGTCGTCCTTCCCGTTCCAACTTTCACCAGGCTCCAGCTGTCGCGCAACTTCTCTCTGTAGCTTGTCATGATACCGTAGGCGATACACATCGTAATTTCCACAAAAAACAGCAGCACAAATTTCTCTTTTCGAGCACTACTCGAACGATTTTCCCTTCTTCCTGGACCAAATAATGAATTTGTTTGCCAATTCTCCAATTTCGAAATTTTTGATCGTCCAGGATGAGTAGGGGGCTGGCAATGCTCGCGATAATGCGTACGAACTCTCCGATACTTGATACCCAAGACTCGCTCCACAGCATGAAAATCAGCGGAAGTCGCGACTCCATACAAATCGCCTCTCTCGACACGTAGTGCGCGCAGCGCTTCCACGACCACTTCTCGTTCCATATACTCATGTCATACCCCAGTAATCTCCCCACCTCCATAGACGGTCTCTAGCAACTCATGAAGGTTGCGGAGACCTCCTCGAATGACCGCTGCCGATGCATCGCTTGAAGCTTCGGCAACTCCAGCGAGCTCACTCAGCGATTTGTAAGGTAGGACTCGACTTGGAGGGCAGGCCTCGGGCGGCGAGGATGCGGCAGGAGCCGCGGAGGAACTGGCGGAGAAAGGTTCTTGCATCTTGGAGAAGACTTCTAGAGCTACAATGTACTCATCTGTGATGCCTTGCACATGATCAACCAATACTCCAATACTCGCTCTACAGACATCGAATGGATATTGTAGCAATGCTATTCCAACATAAAGTAATGCGTAATGAGCGACCCAACAACCAACAAAAGCGAGAGGTTCATTTCCAAAACTCCCCCGGAACGTTTCCTTTTAGTAGGAAGGAAGGAAATTGAGTTGATAAACTGGTTCTTCCTGGTTGCTACTCACTTGGCTTGTCTATCTGAAGGTTTGTTGATTTGATTCTGGTTTGTTTGAGTGAGATATTGGGTTTTGGAATGCATCGAACGCATGCCAAGTGCGTAGCTTTGTGGTCTGTTGACCACTGGACCACAACGCAGGAAGCTTGTCCGGATCTGTCTTGGTAGCTCCTAGAGGCCTAGAGTTGTAGACACTGAGCCATCGGAAGCTCATTTCCAAACTTCCTCACTCGAGTTCACAATCAATTCACGACGGTCAAGAACAAGCAACCCCAATGCTTAGCTGCAACAAGATCACCGTTCTGTGCCTCGCCGCTGCGGCTCTCTCCAGTAGCGCGCACGCCAAGGAAGAGGCAGCTCAGACACTCGGGCTCCTTGGTGGTGGACTCTACGGACATGGAGGTGCAGGGCTGTATGGGGCTGGTCAAGCGGGTGCTGGCGCAGGACTGTATGGACGTGGTATTGGTGTCGGCAACGGCTATGGCGGTGCTGGTGTCGGCGGTGCTGCTGGTGTCGGAGCTGGCGTTGGAGGCAACGTTGGCGGCAATGCTGGTGCTGGAGGAACGGCTGGTGTGGGTGGGACTGCCAATGGTGGTGTTAGTGGAACTGCTGGCGCTGGTGTGGGCGGCAACGCCGGTGCTGGTGGAAAAGCAAGCGCTGGAGTTGGAGGTGACGTGACCTGCGGGGCTAACGGCGGAGTGGGCGGAACTACCGGCGCTGGAGTGGGAGGCCATACTGGTGTTGGCGGTACGGCCACTGGCGGTGCCAAGGCGGGTACGAGCGCTACGGCCACCGGAACGGGAACTGCTAGCACGGGCGCCACTACCCAGAAGGGTTACCGCAAGCTGCGCTCGGATTAAACCAGATAACATCAAGTCCGACAATGCCGTCGAGCTTCGTGCTACTGCTAATGTGTTTGACTACTGTAGCGTCATGAAAAAATATACGTTGTTTTGCTAGCGCGAGGTTGTTCAGTCTGGCAGGCCTGTATGTCGTGACTATCGAGGAGGACACCTTCGTCTCTGATGATCGAGCAATAATGGTTGCTAACTTCTTCCATGGGGGTATGGCGGTGTGTGCACGTCACAGATGGATCTTTACAAACGAAAGCCCTCCCAGTAGGTATTCCTGAGGCGCAAGTTAATATGGCCTCGGCCAAGTTGGACAACACCGACGCACTGGTCTTTCTTTCCACCGTGAATTGCTCAGCAACTTGACAAGAAATGGCAGAACTGCTCCGAAAAACTATAGCGAACCACAAACAAACGAGAATCATGCCACAAACAACTCCCTCGTTGGAGCAACATTCGTGTAACATTTCCTTCATGTATCCGACCTCGACCTCAAGCGTCGGACATTCGTAGCTCGTCAAAGCCATGGTGCGTCTACTGCTTGTTACCGTCCGCTAAAGTGGCTAACCTGTTTATCCGCAGCCAGGGTACGAAGCCGAAGAGACCATCAAGCGCATCAAGTCGCACAAGGGCGTGCAGGCCGTGCTGATCGTGAACCAGGAGGGGGTGCCCATCTACTCGAGCACGAGCGACGAGGAGTTCGCCATGGACCACGCGGCGCTCATCTCGCAGCTGGCGGCCAAGGCCAAGTCCACGATCCGCACACTGGACCCGACCAACGACATGACGTTCCTGAGAATCCGCTCCAAGAAGCACGAGATCATGATCGCACCAGGTGACCCATTAACCTGTTTACCATTAGTATACTTTTTGACAACGGCTAACCTGATCGTGACGCTGCTGCTGACTGTTGCTGACAGACAAGGAGTACGCGCTGATTGTTATCCAGAACCCGAATCCGGGGGCCGAGCAGGACACGGCAGACAGCAACAACTGATCGGAAGAAATGGGCCCCACCCTCACGACTTTAATATCACAGCATTGATTCATTGAAAAGCCAACAATCGATGTTCAGAGACGTCCTACTGCGGGGACATTACATGCACGAGCGTTCTTTACACAACTCCCAAAATTGTAGGTGAGCGAGACTATGGAGAAGTGAACGATAGCGACTTCGCCAAGCTCGGGATCACGTAACAGACCGCCATAACAAGCTAGTCTGTAAGCAGTTTTCCCTGCCTACCACTAGAAACCCTCATGAGTCGTTTGCGTAAGAGAATTCGTTGTGAATGATGAAGTCTCAACGTGAATTCCAGTAGAATAATACCATCGAAAACAAACAAAGGAAACTCTATCAAATGCTACAGCTAGATAAGAGTAGTTTGTCTAGTTGTCCTACTACTGTAGTATTGACTTCGCATACCTTTCTCAATCCACTTCCACTGTTTCTTGCTCGCAGAGCACAAACGTGTTTCTTGCACGGTGGTCGTGACCCACTAAATTCCAACCGGTCACCAAAGTATTACTCCACCGTCAATGTTTTTTGTGGTGCACCCCTTGCTTCGATTCGAGTACAACCACATCGAATTTCATTGGGAAGGAGTCGACATGTGTACTTCGTTTGAGCTGTGGATCGGAGATACCATGGATGGCGACCTAAAACACAACCGCTTGTCGGTGCACTACAAACAGCACTATAGCAATAGTATCAAGTTGTGGACATTCTCCATTGTCTGGGTTTTGATGTACCCACAGCTCTGACATTGCCTCCTCCCGAACGAAGGATTTGGATTCCTCGCCTATAGTCATATCGTGATTTCAACCTTTGATATCCTAAGATCTTAGCTAGCAAACGAGAAGTCCACTAACTGTTAATCAACTAATTTCTTCTTCTCTTGAACGACTCGGATTTGAAGTTCCCACCCCATTGAATCTTCCTCCACCAGAACGTCGAATTTGGATCTCACGCCCATAATGTGGAGAAATGTGTTGCTAGTAAGAAACAGTAGCTAGCGAAACGAGTAGTGCAAAGTCAGTTAATCAACGTTTCTCTCTCTCTCTCTCTCTCTCTCGCATCTTGCTCTTGCCCGATTTCACATTTTGGCTGGTTCATGGGAACTACTGCGGCCACGCTTCTTCGAGATGTTTGGCAAAGTTGGCATCGCTCATCGGTACCTCCGTCCTCCCAAAACTGTCGCCATTGAATCCCGCTCGAGCTTCCTCTGTTAGCTGCTCCCACATGGTCAGAGGTTGCGACTCGCTTCGAAAGGTTTCATCGGACTTCATCATTCGAGCAGCTTCCATTCCCATTCGCATGTGTTCAAACAGGAGCGTTGGGCCTCCTTCAATCTTCGTATCGATATTGTACTTGTTCTCGGAAATCGACATGGAGACAGCCAGAATCGAAGACGTCTCAAATGCAGGATCATCGATCCACAAGACCACATTCGACCAGTCGTGGCGCCAATACGGGTAATAATCCCAGTAGCCCTTGGGGAAGTACCACGCGAACATGATGGCTCAACGATCCTTGTACCAGTCAGCACGGCCGTAAACTTGCGAGCCGAAACCAAAACCTTCGCAGCCGGAATTTCCATTAGTCCCCTTGAGCCCGCCGCTGGTCTCACCGGCAGCGTTCACCGCGGGGTACGAAGCGCAACCATGCTTAACAACAAGTTTTGGTTTGAACTTGACGGCAGCCTTCTCCGAATCGGAAGCAGGTTGTGGTTGAGGAAACGGTCTAACTTGGTCATGGTCAATAGTGACGGCATCGACGGAGATAAGTGCAGCAGCAATTACAACGAAGAGTACCCGAGGGTTCATTGCGAAGAATTGAAGTGGGCCCCCGGGTGTTCACTGTCAAGTAGTCGAGAAAGTGAAGAGTGAACGTGAAACCATTGGGCTGAGACTTTCAATGAACTGAAGTAAACAACATGGTCCAAGCTCAGAAGTAGGCAAATAAACTTTGTGGTTAAGCACCTAGTGTCGAGGAAACCTCAACTCTATGGAAAGCTTGATAAGGAGATTTTCAAATGTACGAACCCATACTCGCATCTTGCTCTTCTGTGGCAAATACACACTGCTATTGTGTTCCACGCAATGTGGCGTTTGCACAATGATATCTACTTCCACGAAACCCAAGCGGAGTCACAAGATCTCCTAGCATCGTCAATTCCTTCACCCGACATTGCCAGTTTTTATATCGCCACGCGATGGAATTAGGTGTTGACGGCGAGGCAGCCACTCCAGCAGCAACGTGCAAAGGGGTCCTAGCCAATACAGACCACATTAACCCACAGCCGCAAAATCCTTTTGTTTTTCATTATCACTTACGTCCACTTGCCACTCTTGACGTTGTTGGCAATCTTGCTGGGATTCTCGAACGGCGTCGCCATGATCATCTTGCGTGAGTTCTCTCCAAAGAAGATTTTTCGCGAATGAATATCTTTTTTTTTGCAGCGTGCATCTACATGTATAAGATACGCTGTTGTGGAGCAGATCCACGCGCCTGCGAATCATGTGATTGATTTCCTCTGCTGGTAACTTACCCACCTTTGGCATCCACCGAAGGTTTCTTCTCAAATATAAGAAACAAGTTTCCGGCGATTCTTCATTCTTCATTTTTCCATCTAAACACAATGAAGCGCAGCTCCACGGCACCGGTGACGAGCAAAAAGTCGCCTCCCCGCAAGAAGCAACGGCATCCCACCATTGCGCCAACGACTGAGTCTGAGCGCATGAAGATCATTCGAAAGGTGCTTCCTCAGCTGCGGAAGCAGGCCGCCATCAACTACGCCGACGTCGGCCGACACTGTCAGCCTCCGCGTGACGGCAACCGTCAAGAAGATCGTCGAGAGGTATAAGCGCGGGGAGGCCTGGGCTGACGCAGTCTTGCAGTGGGGCAAGGCACGCAATCCTTCCCATGAACCCATCCGCGTACACCGCCGAGTTCAAGATCTGCGTGCAGCGGATCCAAAGATCAGCGACCGCGGTTGCGCGCGCGCACTCAACATTGCTGAGACCACATTCGCCGACATTGTAAAGAAGATCCGGGACATTCCTGCTTCCCAGCTTGTGTTCTCTTCGGGGAACCCCAACTTCGCTCCGATGTTTCTGATGCAGTTGAAGCTTCCTACAGATACGCTCCGAGCAACTTTCTTCTCCCTCACGCACATGGGGGTGACAGGATCACTGGTGGAGCTTGCCAAGGCGAACGTTAAAGTCTACGTGCTGTTGGACCGACAGCAGGTGATGTCTCCATTTGAGCTACCTCGCGTTCGCGAGCTGTTAGAGGCGGATATCGATGTCTTCGTTCAAAAGTCCACGAAGACGACGCATCAAAATGTAATATGCACGATTTGGATGTCATGTATGAAACGCTAACAAAATATGTGGTGCTCTGTTAGATGGTCATTGCCGACGATGTGATGTGCTCGACAGGGTCGGCCAACCCGTCGATGAAGGGCTTACATAATTCGTGCGAGAACCTCACGTACCATTTCATGGCAAGTGAAAGTCAGTAAACCAATGTGGATACGGTTAGCCACTTCGTTCTAACACCTCTTTTGGTGCAGTTGATAACGCTACGGTAAACTTTCTCAAGCAAATGAAGAACGACTGTGAACGGGTCACGCTCGTGTGGCTCGCCGAGCAAGAGCGCAAACTGACAGCCTCAAGAAAGGCATCACTCGCGAGTGCAAGCGAGGGCGTGACTGAAGTGGAGCGTGCTGCTCTCAATTCGTTTATGAGCGAGGAAGGCACTGAATCCTACGATACCGATCACGTCGAGAAGAAGAGGGCCAGCGCAGTCAAGGCGTCCGCAAAGGCATACTTTAAACACAAAGGTGAGCACGTCTGCGTCCTGTGCTGGAAGGCGCTAGATCCTTCGGAGAAAAGGGTTTGCTGCAAGATATGCAGGAGGAAAAGAAGCATGAAGGCGATGATGAATGTACAAGAACACAAGCGCTGCCGATGCGGCAAAACCAGGGAGCGCAGCAACCGTATCCGCTGCAACGCCTGTCTGGCCAAGATGCGCGCGCAGTCTCGAATGCAATATACAAGGCCCGCGAGCCGGGGACGTGTGCCAAGTGCGGGAAGAAAGATGCCTGTGAACCGAAACCTGGTGGTGGCGGAGTCTTCGCGAGCTGTCGCTCATGTCGTAGAAAAAGAGAATCGCGCCAAGCGCAAGGTGCGTTAAGAGGGGCCAGTCGCTGGCAAGTGTTCTTGGCGCGAGCTCGAGAGCGGTTGTAGCTCGTGCAGGGCTGCACAAGCTGCAACCACTTCGAACAGCGCTGAGCTCGGCCACAGCCACAGCTCAGAAATCCACTGGAGGCGACTGCTTCCGGCCTCAAAGGCTGGCCAGCCACGCTCTCAGTGTCAGTTGAGCTGCAATGCGACGACCGTTTTGCAATGCTGCAACGACTGGCTGCTGCCACAAATGGAAGCCGCGCCGAAACTTCCACACGTCACTGATTCAGCCCTGCAACAAGCAACTTGTCAAACAACAAGCACGCTGCAAGCTGTTGGTGTTGCCAAGCCCAGCTGCATTTACACCAGCTGCAGCGCAGTTCATTACATATATCATGCTGTGTGAGCGCTTCCAAGCCGCTAGAAACCTAGAAACCTACTTTGAAGTGGGCACGTGCTCCTTCCTGGCCGCTCTCAGCTTAAATTTTGGCCGCTTGGTGCTGCTTGTAGAAACCTTACCAATGCATGACTCCACCCTCGTTGCTCTCAGCTCTGGGCAGCTTGATTCAAGCCTTGAAGACAGGGTACAGTAGAAGGCGGGCGACAAGTTTTTCGCCTCGCCGGCTGCGGTGTTGATGTCGGAACAAGACCAACACTGTTGGGTGACAACTGATACCGGCTGCACGTCGTCTGCGTCGTCACCTAAAGCCGGGCCGCCGCTTCGTTGGTGCTCCTTCCGTTTTCCCGCCTTCTTTTCCGTTTGAATTCGATTGATACATGACACCTTGGATTAGAGCTTACTATAACTACGCTTACACTCAGCACTCACGGGCACTCAAACTCGACCGACGCTCATCAACAAGCTGCTGAGTTGTCTGGACAAACTTGGGATATCGTCCAGCAGCTCGGTTTGGTTCAAATTTACAGCTACATGTTGGCGTCAGGCTCGTCCTTCGGCTCACCGTCAGTCACCGACTCCTCTGCAGACGTCTCGGCGTCGTCGTGTGCCTCTTGTCGCTCCATCGTCTCGACGGGGATCAAGCTGAACTCGATGTTGGTTGGCTTTCCAGCGTCATCCATCACAACAGCGGCCACCAAATTCATCGTCACGGCGTTGCCTCCGGCCGCGGCCGCCTTGACCAGCACACTAACCGATTGTTTCGTGTCCCGGACCTTCTTCATGATGCTATCTAACTTGTCCTGGTCGTTGCACAAGTACGTACTCAACGTCTTCTGCTTCTTCAGGACCGGTTCCGACTGCCCCGTGTGCTTGACAAAGGCCGCGTTAAAGGTCACCGTCTGCAAGTTCATGTCCACCACCACTCGCGGCGTGGTCGTCTGTTGGAACACGCCGCGCACCACTTTATCCGCTCCAGAGGAAGATTTTTGCGCCTGAGCACGGAACGCGTCGGCCTGTTTCTCAGCCCGTTCTGCCTTCTGCTTGGCAATGAGCAGGTTGCTGCGCAGCATCTCAATGTAGTGCGACGCGTTGTCCAAGATGGATTGCTTGTTCTTTTTCGTCTGTACTCCAGCCTCGTCCAGCATGTCTTTGAGCTGGTTGATGCGATCGTTGAGCTTGAACATGCGCTTCTTCTCCTTCAAATTCAGGTCTTCGCGCGAGCGCTTCGAGCCGCTGCGGGCGCTCGAGGGCGTCACCACGGCGCCGTTGTTGTACTCGTAGTCCGAAGACACGTGCAGCATTTGCGCGCCCATTTGCGGGGGCGGGTAGTAGTGCGGGGCGCCTCCTTGCACGTTCATCATGATGGGCTCGTTCTCGTATTTTGGGCCCATGGCATGTTGCGGGGTCATTGCCGCGTGTTGCGGGGTCATTGCCGCGTGTTGCGGGGTCATTGCGGCGTGTTGCGGCGTTCCTTGGTGCACCATCTGGCTGTACTCTCCGACGACGTTGGGCGGCTGCATGAAGAGCTTGGGTCGCTCGCCACTCTGCAAGTGCTGCTGGTCGTAGCCCATGGCGTTGGCGGGGGAGGGCGCGTATCCGTAGTCTGATAGCATAATGAAGCA
This sequence comes from Phytophthora agathidicida, assembly GCA_025722995.1. Classification (NCBI taxonomy): domain Eukaryota; phylum Oomycota; class Peronosporomycetes; order Peronosporales; family Peronosporaceae; genus Phytophthora; species Phytophthora agathidicida. Next base: position 187,152 of record CP106979.1, read on the forward strand.
GTTTTCGATCGACTGGGTTGACGGTTGGGATGTGGTTTGCGATGGGGGAGCGCTTGACTTGGATAGGGAGAAAGAGCGGAGCGGAAATGGGCTTTGCACTTGCTGGTTGGTGGGCCAAATGGGAAATGGGAATGCAGAGGTCGAGCGCGGCCAGCAGCTGGCGTGAGCCAGTTTCGAGCCGGGAGTGGCAACAAGCCCAAGCCCTGTGACCAGTACGGAGGCACGGTTTCTACCGTTACAAAGGCCAGGCGCACACTGTGGAACACACAACGCACACAACGTGGACCCGAACGGAAAATCGGGCAAGTGCCAGCACTGCAACTTCAGACAAAAAGGTTTTCGGATCTTCGTGTTGCTTGCTGCCAGGTTTTTTTAGTGGCACGCTCGCTTGCTGCATTTCGAGTAACGCTGGAGGCTGCCAGGATCTTTTTGAGAAGGAAAAAAAAAAGTAATGGAACGGCGACGAGCAGATCCGATAACCTCAGCTTCGTGCTTGATAACTGTTGAAATCCATTTTGTGCGCGATGAGGCAGATTTCGGTTTTTCGACTAGCGCGCTTCGACGACGACATCACGCAGCTCTTGCTACGGTTGTCAATTAGCCCAGAACGTAGTAGAGTTTCGCGTGCGTAAGTTATTCCAAGAAACTGCAAAGGTTCCTTGTCGCCGGATATTAGACTCACAACGCGATGCTGGAACAAGCAGAGTTTTGTTTTCGTGGTGATGGACTTCTACGGGTTCATTTGCCGTCGAGTCGTTCATAGACTCAAGGAAGTGGAGAGTTCCAAGCCATGTTTGCGCGGGAATCGGCCTCGTGCGTCAGTACAGTACCATCGTACACGCACCGAGAAGCGGCGTGACGAAATCACGAAATCGCTCTTCTGGTCTGCTTAGGAATACAACGGGTACAATTTTGAACCAGTAAGCGTAATTATGCCGTCATAGCGCAGCTGATACTAAAGCAACGATGACTACACACCAAGCAAGGAGTTACAATGTACCGCTGCATTCATTTGCAATCATTCTTTTAGCTTTTGGATCATAGTTTCTGGATCAATCGTGCTACCTCCATAAACTGCCAGCAACAACCGAGTTCAACACGAAAGTAGCTTGCCGAAAAACGTTAAATGAAATTGTGAAACCGGTACCGTTCCTCAAAAGTAAAATGTGCCTTGCAAAGCATTCATTGTTCGCAGAGTTGGCAGCAGAATGTTCCCCTGAGCTGCACGCGACGACCGACTCCGCAAAGAAAACATTGTGTTCTCGCCGACTCGCTCCCAGTTATTGCCCCAGACAGTCACAAACGTGCCAATTTCGTAGCTTGACTTTCAAAGTAGCCCATTTAACGTGCCAGGAGCACGCTCAAATAGCCGCCGCAAAATTCCCAGGCAAGGTAACCTCAAACTCGCTCTCCAAGCAAATGCATGGCATTCCAGGAATTCGGAGCAAAGGAAACTGCCGTAGCCGAGTTGTCAAAAGTCTCTGAAGGCACGAGTTGCGTATCGTTCTCAACGATTGAGACGAAACCATTCAACCATTTTCAGGTGGCTGGTCCCTGCCGCTTCATCAATAGTTCTCGATGAGTACCCCTCGTTTCGATTCACGTGCAATCCCTTGACTACTTCAAGATGGCCCATAGTGGCGGAGTCATCCATCGCTTGTTCTGTACAGCTGCGTCAAGATGGCCATTCCTTGCTGCCCAATCCATCGCTGCAGCAGTACATCCTCCGTCGCGGTTTTCAATGAAAACTTTTCATGAAGCCATTGCATCATGTGCAAATCACCCCGTTCTGCGACCGTATCAATCGCTTCTGCAAGATCGAAGTATTCCTGTCGGTTTCATGCAACCACTGCACCATGTCAAGGTTACCTCTACCCGCAGTCATTACCATTGTTGACAACTGACAGCCCTCGCTTCGCTCAATTGGAGTTATGTCGCAGTCTTGAGAAATCTTGATCCAGCAGCAGCATCCAACGCAGAGCGGGAAGCGGATGTATGCAAGTCGTTCTCGTATAAATACTTCAACACGTCTAGCTGACCATTCCCAGCGGCAAGGTAGAGCCCAGCTTCAGCATCCTTGACCTCCTTCTCTACGTGAAGCCACTTGAAGAACGTACTCAAGGTTCGGTAGTAGGTAGCTCCAGCTTGGATAACAGCTTGAGCAAGTCCAGGTTTCCGTGCGTCGCGGGACCCAAGTAAACATTGGAATAAATACGAGTGGTTTCCAGATCAGCGCGATCGCTATTGTCCAGAATGAAATGGACAATCTCCCACCGACAATTCGAAGCTGCGTTATCCAACAGACCAGCAATTTCAACATCGAAATTCCCGAACAGCCGACTCCACGATCCTCAAGTTCCCTGATGCTGATGCTCGAGAAACAACTTCCTGGGCACATTCGGGTCGAACCAGACAGAGACTGCCTTCGAAGTTCTTGTACTCCTCAGACAAACTTAACGAACTTGACAAGTTATCCAGAAAGGAGAAAACTTATCGAAGTAGGTTAGCAGCAAACAAACCACAGATCGTTAGTAAAGCTCAAAACTTGTAGGTAGTAAAAGTAAGTGTTGTCAGATTTAAGTGCGCGCATGCTTGAGTGCGGCAGCCTCCGGATTGAATTCCGGTGTCTCGATGAACTGCAGAAAGAGATTTGTGAGTCGTTTGCGTAGCCCTTCGAGGCTCTTCTCCTTTCGTCCACGACTCAACATGTCGGCCTCACGATCGATGAGCTCCACAAGTTCACGGGTCAGAGCACAGTCGAATTCTTGCACAGTCCACTTGATATGTAGCAGCATGTCCAAGCGTTCATCCACTGAACTAAGTGGCGTCCGAAGTCCATGGTACAAATCCATGAGTTCCTTGGCACGCACCGTAAACGGAGTATGAACCTCCTTGACACCACCGTCACTCATTTGCCATTGTTTTGGGCGTGCCATGAATTGCAGCATTGCCTCGACACGCTGTTTGCGGTTTGCATCCGTGGCTGTCAACTTCAATCGGTCGATGGTCTGAAGCAGCTTGGTCTCTTTCGCAAGGATCGCATCAAGCGCGAGCTGTCTCTCGACCGGATTCAGTTCTCTCTTCTCGCGCACCTTTCGACATTCCACTTGTCGCCACTTTTCCAATTCGTTGTAGAGCACCTCGAAGTCGCTCACAGTGTTCGGGTGCATGCGGCGGTTGGTTTCGCGGCGTTGGCGAATGACGTCTTCGGCTTCATTCTCCTGAGCTTCGATCTCGGCGAGGATAGTGACACGACGACGCTGCTCGCGAATATTGTACACATACAGTCGCGCTCGAAATCCGCGCCACAGACGCTGCATGAGCAGCACCGAGTCTTCGCGCAGGCTGTCGAGCTGATAAGAGTCGAAATACGGACGTGCAGTAACGTGACGGTCGAAGGACTCGTCCAACTTCAGGTCACGCCGAGACATTTGCGTACCAGATTCGCGGTGGGTTTGCAAGGATCGTGTCACCAGGTTTTGTGTTTGTGTCTCGCGGTGGAACCGAGGCGGGCCCATGTTTCGACGTGCTCGTGACAAAATTGTCTACTCAAACACACCGTTTATCAGCAACAGTGGGCGGCGGCAAACAGCCAAGATTTAAGTGGTCAGCGTACCTGGCAGGATGCATGGTGAAATTGCTGCTGCGTTTTGCGATGTCGGAAGCCACCTAGATAGGGTTTGTGGCCTGTAAACTTCTCGATATCCACGGTAATTATGCTGGTACTGTCGGTCTCCTCTGCGCCGCCACAACAATTAAGACAATCAGCTCCACAATCAATACAATGAACCATCCTGGTACAGCAACCTCACCATTGTAGACTTGGACTTGAATGCGGTCTGGCATGACGTAGTCGTTCGTTATCTGAGGTCTCGCGACATACGCTTCCAGTGTGCACTCAGTGTTTCCTCCAGGCAGCCCGTATACAGACAGCGACAAGTCATCTCCGTTCTGATCTGGATCACGTCCACGAAGATCCGGAAAGCTCACAAGCTCTGCGTCTAGCTGTAAATCAGTGCAGAGCGTTGTCCGTAGCATACCGAGCGTAGTCTCCCCCGTGACAGTCACACGATGCCTTACATTGTCAGGCTGCAAAACCACGAGCAATGAGAATTCAAAACCTTCGAGTTGTTGAGACGACGCACGAAGAAACTCGGTCATTGCCATCTCCGAAGAAGACGACGGCGCGCCTGCATCATCCACTGTCTTTTCAGTATCCTCCAAAGTTGCGGGGTCTTCAGCCTCTGATGTAGCAGGGTCTTCATCTTCAGGCATTGCAGGGGCTTCTGCGTCCACTGTTGCAGGGTCTTCAGTAACTGGGTCCTCTAAAGCCATTTCAGGTTCTTCCGGCTGCTCATCGTCAGCTACGGATTGTTGATCGTCCACGTCCGTGAGTAAGTGCTCGCTCATTGCAGTACTATCGAGACTCTCAAGAGGACTCCCCAGACTCGTCGAGTCGTTTCGGTCTGCAGTCTTTTCGTGTGCATTGCACTGTTACAGCAAGGTGCTTTTAGGTAGTTTTGACAATGTTTTCATGATGTGCATCAATCAGAGGTACGTCCCGTTAGCGGATCCCGTGGACTTCCTCCTTTGTTCTCTACAATTCGAGGTTCTACAGCCGCCAGGTCTAGGCTGTGCGCTGCCTCTTTGCATCTTTTTTCTTACGCATCAGAGTCGTCTGGAAGACGTTCTTACGGCCTTCATTCGGGACGAACTCCTTGCGCTTCTTCACCTTCTTCACCTTGCCCATGTCAAGAGTCTCATCCCAGTAGTCCTGGCGACCGGCGTTGCGGTGCTTCCACTCTTCCTGTTTCAGGGCGTTCAGGACGCGGTCGTGTTGTGCAGCCAATGCACTGTCAACCGTCTCGTGCGGAGCTGCATCGCTGCTGCTGGTCGTCTCGGAGGATTCCACATCAGTTTCACCCGCCCATTTGTCCACCTCACGGCCAAACAGCGCTGCATTGCGCACACCCACGTTCTTGAGATGCCGCGGGTCAAATGGCACTCGTGTGGTTCCTGACGATTTTACTGGGGCGGGGATGGTGACAATCGGGCCCTCTTTCGTATTAGCAGATTCTACTGATACCTCCTTCACGGACCGGGTCATCACAAGACGGGGGCAAGACTTCAGTGACGCCGGTGCAAATCTGTACAGTCGACCCACACGGCCGAAGCTAGGCGTTAATGAGCGCTTCATCCGGCGGGCAACGACTGGTGTTCCGTTCGACGTAAGCGCTGACGGCTTCGTCGTGACCTTAAACGTCACCACTGTCTTATGACGTTTGTTGGTTTTCGCAGGAACCACAATCAAAGGCTTGTCACCCTCGTCTGCCTGTGAAGTCACAGTCGTCTTCAGACTTGCAAGGAACCCGTTCATGTCCAGCTCCTTCGTTTTGGCCAGCAACGTTTTCGGTTGCGCCACCTTCTCAGGCACTTCATCATTTTCTTTCTGTTTAGCCGCTTCCACGACCTCCTTGGCCTTAGCTTTCACTTCTTCCTCTTCCTTAGCCTTCGGCTTAGGACGTTCCGACGGTGGCAACACCCTCGAGTAGAAGAGCATGTACGCCTTCTGCTGCAGCACCGTGTCGATACTCACCCACCGTACCGTATCGTCATTCATCTCATACCACTGCCCCGACGATCCCTTTACAAAGGCGTAGTAGTGTCCACAATCCGTGGAAAACCCAGCATGCACCAACACCGCATGAAGTTCGTACTTGGTGCGTCCGCGACGTCGGTCCTCGCAGTTTTTGCTCATTCCAGAAGCAATATCCAGAGCTCTCGGGAACTCGATATGCCGCTTAATCTTACCGAACATGAGGTCGAACCTCTTTAACTGAATCATGAGCACATTGGGACATTCCGCAATCGTCAACCCCTTCTCGGCACGACTCGGTTTGCCACAACTCGAGCACTTCCACGCATTGCGGTCGTCCAATTTCTCAATGGCCGTAAAGTGGCGCAACGCGCCTTTCACACTGCTAACCCCATTGGACAGTTCCAGCGACAAGTCCAAAAAATCGTCAAATCTTTCAGAAACGTAGCCGCATTTGGCGCATTTCAGATAATTCTTCAACTTGCCGCCAAAAATGCGATGCACGAAAGTCGTCGACGCTGCCGAGTGCGTTTCGCTCTTGATATTTGCTTTGCGCAAACACGAGCGTTGCATGGAATCCAATAGCAACCTGAAAAACTCGTGCGAATCTTCCTGTCGTCCGATTCGAAAACTCTTCGAAATGTGACGCACGTTCATCACCAGCTCTTTGGGCTGCAAAACCCTTGCACCATTGGTGGTGTGCACCGACTGCAAAAGTCGCGACATGGCGCGTACTGCGCAAAAGCCATTGCCACCATTGCTATTGGCACCGAACCCGCCATTTTTGCCGAATTTCTTGCCGAATTGAGTGGAATTGGCACTTTTTGGCATTGCGCCACCGTTAAACGCCGCGAAAACCTTTTTCTCCAGCAGAAATTGCGCAAAACTCGGTGTGTAGCTGAGGCATTGCAGCACCGAGTTGAGGTAGCACGTGTTGCCCAAATTGGCGAATCCAGGGCCGATTTTCTTGGAGTGCTGCCACGTTAGCAGGCGTTCGACGGATTCGGGTGTGGATAGCTGCTTGGTCTTGTTGTCGTTCTTGTTGGGTTTGTCCACTGAGTTGTTGCTATCCAATCGCCCAATGACGCGCACGTTCTTGGCGCGCACGAAGTCGATGCGGCGCTCGTTGACCAGCGCCACGGCCGATTTGCATTGCGCCTTGAACGGGAGTTGCGCAGTTGTATTCTTGGCCGTTTCGTTTAGCCTAGTGTTAACCGTTGCGAAGGCTGGGGCGGGTGTGACGCGCGACGACGTCGACGTTGGCGCCAGATCTGGAGCGCGCGGGGCCATGGCCAGCATTTGCGCGACTGAGTCGAGAGACTGGAAGTGAGCCCAAAGAACTGGTTGGTCGGAGGAGCATGAAGAGCTCGTGGACGAGCGGACGAATTGGTTTTGGTTAGCATAGGGGAAGGGGAAGGAAATCGATTAAGTACGAACATGGACTGCACCAATCAGACGTGGTGAAGAGTCACACTTCAACTTGCCTTCCATAGTTTTGACTTTCCCAGCCGAAAAAAAATGCATTTTGTTAAGACTCGGATGACAGCTACTCAGTCACGGACAAGTAATACGGAGAAAAAAGCTGGCCCCCGTAACCAGGTGAACGTTCGAAAGGCCCGTTCACTCCGCTCGGAGCATGCGGTATCCCTTCTGCGTCGCAGCGCCAGTGCCTGCATTTCCAGTTCCCGTGGTCGTGGCCGAGACACTCGCTTTCGCACCGCCGTACTTTGTCGTGGAGGTGACAGTGTTGCCATCCGTCGTTGTAATCGCTCCATCAGTGCCGGTCTTCACGCCAGTGCTTTTAGAGCCACAGTCGCTGCCGACCTTGACTCCGACTCCGCCGTTAGCAGCACCGTTCACGCCAGCGGTTCCACCGACGCCACCGCCAACACCAACATTGCCTCCGATGCCGGCACCACCAGCTCCGCTTACACCACCATTCGCGGCACCTCCAACTCCAGCGGTAGCACCAACACCTGCCTTCCCACCAACGCCAGCTCCAACACCGGCATTACCTCCCACGCCAGCACCAACACTTGCACCAGCGTTACCACCTACACCAGCTCCAACGCCAGCATTGCCTCCAACACCGACACCGACACCCGCGTTACCTCCCACACCAGCGCCAACTCCAGCAGTGCCAGCCACGCCAGCGCCACCGTATCCGCCGTATCCGTGACCGAAGCCGTGGCCATAGCCGTGGCCGTAGCCGTTACCGAGGCCAACAGCGCCTACGTTGGCCCCGACGCCAGCCCCAACACCACCATAGCCATTGCCGTGTCCGTATAGCCCAGCTCCAGCCGTACCGTAGGCATTGCCGTTGCCGTGTCCGTAGAGACCAGCTCCAACACCGGCTCCGCCGTGAACACCTCCGTACAGTCCCGCACCAAGGAGTCCGAACGTCTGGGCAGCCTCCTTCTCAGCGTTCGCGCCACTTGAGAGAGCTGCGACGACGAGGCACAGGGCGGTGATCTTGTTGCTGCTGAACATCGTCGAAATGTGGCGGGCTTGGAAGTCTTGGAATGTACACAAGAGCCGTGAGATGCACGCTCAAGTCAGGAGATTTGGAAATGACCTTCGAACAGCACTGGTCCAAGCTCGGTCCGGTCGAGGGTGGAGTTGTCGGCTATGCCTCCAGCAACAGACACACAAAAGAGAGCTTGCAATATCCCCCGGGAAAGGAAACAGACGCTCGCCACCATGCATGGACGCCGATGATGACCAGACTGTTCAGTATGCGGAGGTCCATATGGACTTGGTTTTGCCATTCGGACACCGTTATTTCTGAGCAGAGTACGAAGGTATACTGTACAGTATCACCAACGCCTTGGCCGCGCTGGTCAACAAATGGCCCCCATGTGACGGCCACGCAGTTGGCTTGGTCATGACTGTTGTTGGGCGGTTGCGGAATACATACCACTGGTGTGGTTGAGCTTCCTTCCCCCCGAATGAGATCTGCGATGTACTTCAAGAAGTATGCGACTTTGACAACTTCAACGCTGCCCTTACGAATGTCAGCATTATTTCATAGCTGCGAATTGCCGCCAGAAGCTACATCCATGATGATCAGCTTGTGTTATGTAGACGCGGATCTCTCCGTTTCCAACTTACAGTTCTGAGCGTCGAAATGGAATCCTTACTGTCGTAGCACTCATCCAAGTGCCGGTTTGATCGATCTGCAACAAATTCATCATCCAGTTGTTGTTGACAGTGTCGAAGTACGGCATTACGTAGAATATCTTGATGGGGCGCATCGTTATCCCCGTTACAGTACACACCTGAGGCGTTCGCATGCCATAAATCGACGCATATCCTCGACAAGCTTGCACGGAGTGGGGCGCGGAGGATGTTTGCCAACTCCATCGCAGTTGATCACGATAATATTGGGCGTGGTGGAGTGATATCCTTGTGTGCTTGGCGAGTATATGCTATTTACCGACAGTCCGTCGTAGCACTGCAAGATAAGAACGTGGTGGCAGTTCGCTGTGAGGCGAGCGGATTGTGTGTATCGCTGCACTGTTCATTCTCCAAACAACTTCCACGAGAGCATGCCTCCATCCAAGCACGAAGAGCCAATCCAGCCACTTCTCCGTTCAATATGAGCTACAAGACAGTTTTGAACACCGACAGCAACCGCGGCATTGGACTGGCCTTCACCAAACACTACGCTGCCAACGGCTGGAAGGTCATCACTGCTTTCCGCGATCTGTGGGTCGCCACTGACGTAGGTCGGTGGTCGCTACCTCATTTTACTTTGTCAAGTCTAGTAGATTTGCGCTTTCTCATATCCAACAGCTCAAACAACTCAAAGTCGGGAAGATCGTTCAGATCGACACCAGTGACGAGGATTCCATCACGACCGCAGCCGAGCAGCTCAAGGGCCAACCAATCGACCTGCTGATCAACAACGCCGGCATTGGCGGCGGAGGCGGTATCGATGAGACCACCAAGACCGAGATGGTGAAGCAGTTCGAAATCAACACCGTAGGCCCCTTCCTCGTGACGCGTGCATTCCTGCCGAACCTGAAGTTGGCGGTCGACAAGAACGGCTCGGCCACGGTTGGCCAGGTCAGTTCTCGCATGGGAAGCATCGCTGACAACGGCTCTGGCGGCATGTACGGCTACCGAGCGTCCAAGACGGCGCTCAACATGGTGAACTCGAGTCTGGCTCGAGATCTGAAAGACGAGGAGATCATCGCCCTAGCGTTGCACCCTGGCTACGTGGTGACGCGCATGACGGGCCACACGGGCCAGACAACCGCCGAGGACAGCGTGGCTGGCATGACGAAGATCATCGCCGAGGCGACTCCAGAAGACAGTGGCAAGTTTTTCCACTTCAGTGGCAGCAACCTTCCTTGGTAAGACATGTGCCGCTCTGAGGGAAGTCAGCAGAAGTCGCAATTAGCAAAGCCTGTTGGGAAGGCCACACAAGTGGTCAATATTACTGCGTTGTTACCTCGGCGTGAAGCTTGTCGCGGCGCTTAGGAACACCATTCTTGCATTTAGTTACGTTATCCTTTGCTTACGCAAGCAATTCTGCAATGGCAATCAGAAACCGCGATTGTTCTATGCGTCATCTCTATTTGCGTAATGCAAATCTGTAACAGTCCAAAGCAACGTTGACGCTGCTGTTCGATTGTGCCAGGCAATCTTCGAGAAATCCGATGACGAGCTCAACCTCCCTGTTACGTCAAACGATCTGGCCGACGAATTATCCAGCCAACCTCACTTTTCAAAAAGCCTCAAGCCCCGAAGGCCCCACCCACCCACTTACTCCACCACATTTTTCCTTCCACCATGGCATCCACCAAGAAGACGGTTCTCATCACCGGCAGCACGCGCGGCATTGGTCTCACCTTCGCTGAGCACTACATCAACGCTGGCTGGAACGTCATCGGTACGGCGCGCGCTAACAGCAACACCGACAAGGTGCGGTACATTGAGGATTGAGGGGGAACTGACTTATATCTGGAACCAATGTTGCTAATCGATGTTGTTGTTCTGCTCGACGCGTAGCTGGAAGCGCTTGGTCCGTTCAAGATCGTCACCATGGACACGAGCGACGAGACGACCATCGTCGAGGCAGCTCGCCAGCTCGAAGGCGTGGCCATCGACCTGCTCATCAACAACGCTGGAATCAGCCTGACTGGCGGTCTGGAAACTAGCACCAAGGACGCACTCATGCGCCAATTCGAGGTGAACGCCGTCGGGCCATTTCTCGTGACGCGCGCGCTGCTACCCAACCTGCAGCTCGCCGCCAAGTCTCACGGCGCTGCCTATGTGGTGCAGCTCTCGTCCTACCTGGGCAGCATCGGCAGCTGCACGAAGGACAGCGCGGCCTTTTTCAAGGCGGCCGGTTACGGCTATTCAGCTTCCAAGACCGCGCTCAACATGATCACCCGCTCACTGGCAGTTGAGCTGAGCAACAGCAACGTTGTGGTTGTATCGGTGCACCCTGGATACGTGGACACCGACATGACCAAAGGCAAGGCCACGCTGAAGCCTGCGGACAGCGTGGCGGCCATGACCGGTCTCATCGCCAAACTGACCCCCGAGAGCACGGGCAAGTTCTTCAACGCGGACCCGCAGATCCCCATGGCGGAGCTCCCGTGGTAAGTCAGTTAGCGCAATACCTACGACAAACTACTACCCCTGTCATCACTGCATTCGGCTTACGCAAGTAGTAGGTAAGACAGAAGTTGAGCTTTCAGTCTTGGTTTTAGGATCGTGTTTCAACAGTTCTACTTGTATTCGACCCAAATCGGAAAGAGAAAATGAAATTTGTCGGATCTTTTTTTGGACCAGGACTGCTTTTGGTTTTCATATCAAAATTAGAAAGCCAACCAACAGATTTGCATTTTAGACATTTATAGCCACAAACCACACTTGGATTTTGGAACTATTGCAACCAGCAAGACTGCGCCTGTGTTCTAAATACCAAAGTGGCTAGATGGCCAAGTAAGTTGTAAACTTCCGTATAGCAAACACGTATATAGGTGAATGAATGACCAACAGGACTTTGCAACACATATATTTGCTTACAGCACACGCAAGGACACTGATACGAAGCTCGATGGACGTTCATACTGCTGAACCGAGTAGGTCTCCGTAACCATAGACGAATGTTCATGAGGAAATAGCACCCCGCTCGTTCACTCCGCTCGAAGCATGCGGTATCCCTTCTGCGTCGCAGCGCCAGCGCTGCCAGTCCCGGTTCCCGTGGTCGTGGCCGAGGCACTCGCTTTCGCACCGCCGTACTTTGTCGTGGAGGTGACAGTGTTGCCATCCGTCGTTGTAATCGCTCCATCAGTGCCGGTCTTCACGCCAGTGCTTTTAGAGCCACAGTCGCTGCCGACCTTGACTCCGACTCCGCCGTTAGCAGCACCGTTCACGCCAGCGGTTCCACCGACGCCACCGCCAACACCAACATTGCCTCCGATGCCGGCACCACCAGCTCCGCTTACACCACCATTCGCGGCACCTCCAACTCCAGCGGTAGCACCAACACCTGCCTTCCCACCAACGCCAGCTCCAACACCGGCATTACCTCCCACGCCAGCACCAACACTTGCACCAGCGTTACCACCTACACCAGCTCCAACGCCAGCATTGCCTCCAACACCGACACCGACACCCGCGTTACCTCCCACACCAGCGCCAACTCCAGCAGTGCCAGCCACGCCAGCGCCACCGTATCCGCCGTATCCGTGACCGAAGCCGTGGCCATAGCCGTGGCCGTAGCCGTTACCGAGGCCAACAGCGCCTACGTTGGCCCCGACGCCAGCCCCAACACCACCATAGCCATTGCCGTGTCCGTATAGCCCAGCTCCAGCCGTACCGTAGGCATTGCCGTTGCCGTGTCCGTAGAGACCAGCTCCAACACCGGCTCCGCCGTGAACACCTCCGTACAGTCCCGCACCAAGGAGTCCGAACGTCTGGGCAGCCTCCTTCTCAGCGTTCGCGCCACTTGAGAGAGCTGCGACGACGAGGCACAGGGCGGTGATCTTGTTGCTGCTGAACATCGTCGAAATGTGGCGGGCTTGGAAGTCTTGGAATGTACACAAGAGCCGTGAGATGCACGCTCAAGTCAGGAGATTTGGAAATGACCTTCGAACAGCACTGGTCCAAGCTCGGTCCGGTCGAGGGTGGAGTTGTCGGCTATGCCTCCAGCAACAGACACACAAAGCGAGCCTGCACTTCACACCCGGTGGAGGAAACAAACGCCCTCCAAATACACTGACGGACGAGGTCGCGATGATGACCAGGCTTGTCGTGAAGTATATGCATGAGGAGGTCCATATGGACGTTTGGTTTTACTATTCGGACGCCATTATTTTCGAGTAAGGGTACTGTATCATCGAACGTCTTGGCCAAGCTGGTCGACAAGTGACCCGCAGCTGACATGGTCATGACTGTTGTCAGACAGGTGCGAGATCACATCGGGTTGGTACAGATGCTGACCAAGCTGGTCGAAGCGGCATCCAATGTGCTGGTTGGGCTTCTCGATCGAGGTTCTTTCGCACGCTCTATTAACGGTGGTGCTTCGGTGAGAAAAATAGTCGATTGCCGCGACGTCTTGGTGGAGAGGAGGTCATGTACTTGTGCTAGTAAATAGCGGCGATGTCATTCCCTTTGATACGAATTGAAGTTGTCACAATCCCAACATGAGAAAGAACCTCGATCGAGAAGCCCAACCAGCACATTGGATGCCGCTTCGACCAGCTTGGTCAGCATCTGTACCAACCCGATGTGATCTCGCACCTGTCTGACAACAGTCATGACCATGTCAGCTGCGGGTCACTTGTCGACCAGCTTGGCCAAGACGTTCGATGATACAGTACCCTTACTCGAAAATAATGGCGTTCGAATAGTAAAACCAAACGTCCATATGGACCTCCTCATGCATATACTTCACGACAAGCCTGGTCATCATCGCGACCTCGTCCGTCAGTGTATTTGGAGGGCGTTTGTTTCCTCCACCGGGTGTGAAGTGCAGGCTCGCTTTGTGTGTCTGTTGCTGGAGGCATAGCCGACAACTCCACCCTCGACCGGACCGAGCTTGGACCAGTGCTGTTCGAAGGTCATTTCCAAATCTCCTGACTTGAGCGTGCATCTCACGGCTCTTGTGTACATTCCAAGACTTCCAAGCCCGCCACATTTCGACGATGTTCAGCAGCAACAAGATCACCGCCCTGTGCCTCGTCGTCGCAGCTCTCTCAAGTGGCGCGAACGCTGAGAAGGAGGCTGCCCAGACGTTCGGACTCCTTGGTGCGGGACTGTACGGAGGTGTTCACGGCGGAGCCGGTGTTGGAGCTGGTCTCTACGGACACGGCAACGGCAATGCCTACGGTACGGCTGGAGCTGGGCTATACGGACACGGCAATGGCTATGGTGGTGTTGGGGCTGGCGTCGGGGCCAACGTAGGCGCTGTTGGCCTCGGTAACGGCTACGGCCACGGCTATGGCCACGGCTTCGGTCACGGATACGGCGGATACGGTGGCGCTGGCGTGGCTGGCACTGCTGGAGTTGGCGCTGGTGTGGGAGGTAACGCGGGTGTCGGTGTCGGTGTTGGAGGCAATGCTGGCGTTGGAGCTGGTGTAGGTGGTAACGCTGGTGCAAGTGTTGGTGCTGGCGTGGGAGGTAATGCCGGTGTTGGAGCTGGCGTTGGTGGGAAGGCAGGTGTTGGTGCTACCGCTGGAGTTGGAGGTGCCGCGAATGGTGGTGTAAGCGGAGCTGGTGGTGCCGGCATCGGAGGCAATGTTGGTGTTGGCGGTGGCGTCGGTGGAACCGCTGGCGTGAACGGTGCTGCTAACGGCGGAGTCGGAGTCAAGGTCGGCAGCGACTGTGGCTCTAAAAGCACTGGCGTGAAGACCGGCACTGATGGAGCGATTACAACGACGGATGGCAACACTGTCACCTCCACGACAAAGTACGGCGGTGCGAAAGCGAGTGCCTCGGCCACGACCACGGGAACCGGGACTGGCAGCGCTGGCGCTGCGACGCAGAAGGGATACCGCATGCTTCGAGCGGAGTGAACGAGCGGGGTGCTATTTCCTCATGAACATTCGTCTATGGTTACGGAGACCTACTCGGTTCAGCAGTATGAACGTCCATCGAGCTTCGTATCAGTGTCCTTGCGTGTGCTGTAAGCAAATATATGTGTTGCAAAGTCCTGTTGGTCATTCATTCACCTATATACGTGTTTGCTATACGGAAGTTTACAACTTACTTGGCCATCTAGCCACTTTGGTATTTAGAACACAGGCGCAGTCTTGCTGGTTGCAATAGTTCCAAAATCCAAGTGTGGTTTGTGGCTATAAATGTCTAAAATGCAAATCTGTTGGTTGGCTTTCTAATTTTGATATGAAAACCAAAAGCAGTCCTGGTCCAAAAAAAGATCCGACAAATTTCATTTTCTCTTTCCGATTTGGGTCGAATACAAGTAGAACTGTTGAAACACGATCCTAAAACCAAGACTGAAAGCTCAACTTCTGTCTTACCTACTACTTGCGTAAGCCGAATGCAGTGATGACAGGGGTAGTAGTTTGTCGTAGGTATTGCGCTAACTGACTTACCACGGGAGCTCCGCCATGGGGATCTGCGGGTCCGCGTTGAAGAACTTGCCCGTGCTCTCGGGGGTCAGTTTGGCGATGAGACCGGTCATGGCCGCCACGCTGTCCGCAGGCTTCAGCGTGGCCTTGCCTTTGGTCATGTCGGTGTCCACGTATCCAGGGTGCACCGATACAACCACAACGTTGCTGTTGCTCAGCTCAACTGCCAGTGAGCGGGTGATCATGTTGAGCGCGGTCTTGGAAGCTGAATAGCCGTAACCGGCCGCCTTGAAAAAGGCCGCGCTGTCCTTCGTGCAGCTGCCGATGCTGCCCAGGTAGGACGAGAGCTGCACCACATAGGCAGCGCCGTGAGACTTGGCGGCGAGCTGCAGGTTGGGTAGCAGCGCGCGCGTCACGAGAAATGGCCCGACGGCGTTCACCTCGAATTGGCGCATGAGTGCGTCCTTGGTGCTAGTTTCCAGACCGCCAGTCAGGCTGATTCCAGCGTTGTTGATGAGCAGGTCGATGGCCACGCCTTCGAGCTGGCGAGCTGCCTCGACGATGGTCGTCTCGTCGCTCGTGTCCATGGTGACGATCTTGAACGGACCAAGCGCTTCCAGCTACGCGTCGAGCAGAACAACAACATCGATTAGCAACATTGGTTCCAGATATAAGTCAGTTCCCCCTCAATCCTCAATGTACCGCACCTTGTCGGTGTTGCTGTTAGCGCGCGCCGTACCGATGACGTTCCAGCCAGCGTTGATGTAGTGCTCAGCGAAGGTGAGACCAATGCCGCGCGTGCTGCCGGTGATGAGAACCGTCTTCTTGGTGGATGCCATGGTGGAAGGAAAAATGTGGTGGAGTAAGTGGGTGGGTGGGGCCTTCGGGGCTTGAGGCTTTTTGAAAAGTGAGGTTGGCTGGATAATTCGTCGGCCAGATCGTTTGACGTAACAGGGAGGTTGAGCTCGTCATCGGATTTCTCGAAGATTGCCTGGCACAATCGAACAGCAGCGTCAACGTTGCTTTGGACTGTTACAGATTTGCATTACGCAAATAGAGATGACGCATAGAACAATCGCGGTTTCTGATTGCCATTGCAGAATTGCTTGCGTAAGCAAAGGATAACGTAACTAAATGCAAGAATGGTGTTCCTAAGCGCCGCGACAAGCTTCACGCCGAGGTAACAACGCAGTAATATTGACCACTTGTGTGGCCTTCCCAACAGGCTTTGCTAATTGCGACTTCTGCTGACTTCCCTCAGAGCGGCACATGTCTTACCAAGGAAGGTTGCTGCCACTGAAGTGGAAAAACTTGCCACTGTCTTCTGGAGTCGCCTCGGCGATGATCTTCGTCATGCCAGCCACGCTGTCCTCGGCGGTTGTCTGGCCCGTGTGGCCCGTCATGCGCGTCACCACGTAGCCAGGGTGCAACGCTAGGGCGATG
The DNA here is from genome assembly GCA_025722995.1 of Phytophthora agathidicida. Classification (NCBI taxonomy): domain Eukaryota; phylum Oomycota; class Peronosporomycetes; order Peronosporales; family Peronosporaceae; genus Phytophthora; species Phytophthora agathidicida. Next base: position 203,742 of record CP106979.1, read on the forward strand.
ATCTCCTCGTCTTTCAGATCTCGAGCCAGACTCGAGTTCACCATGTTGAGCGCCGTCTTGGACGCTCGGTAGCCGTACATGCCGCCAGAGCCGTTGTCAGCGATGCTTCCCATGCGAGAACTGACCTGGCCAACCGTGGCCGAGCCGTTCTTGTCGACCGCCAACTTCAGGTTCGGCAGGAATGCACGCGTCACGAGGAAGGGGCCTACGGTGTTGATTTCGAACTGCTTCACCATCTCGGTCTTGGTGGTCTCATCGATACCGCCTCCGCCGCCAATGCCGGCGTTGTTGATCAGCAGGTCGATTGGTTGGCCCTTGAGCTGCTCGGCTGCGGTCGTGATGGAATCCTCGTCACTGGTGTCGATCTGAACGATCTTCCCGACTTTGAGTTGTTTGAGCTGTTGGATATGAGAAAGCGCAAATCTACTAGACTTGACAAAGTAAAATGAGGTAGCGACCACCGACCTACGTCAGTGGCGACCCACAGATCGCGGAAAGCAGTGATGACCTTCCAGCCGTTGGCAGCGTAGTGTTTGGTGAAGGCCAGTCCAATGCCGCGGTTGCTGTCGGTGTTCAAAACTGTCTTGTAGCTCATATTGAACGGAGAAGTGGCTGGATTGGCTCTTCGTGCTTGGATGGAGGCATGCTCTCGTGGAAGTTGTTTGGAGAATGAACAGTGCAGCGATACACACAATCCGCTCGCCTCACAGCGAACTGCCACCACGTTCTTATCTTGCAGTGCTACGACGGACTGTCGGTAAATAGCATATACTCGCCAAGCACACAAGGATATCACTCCACCACGCCCAATATTATCGTGATCAACTGCGATGGAGTTGGCAAACATCCTCCGCGCCCCACTCCGTGCAAGCTTGTCGAGGATATGCGTCGATTTATGGCATGCGAACGCCTCAGGTGTGTACTGTAACGGGGATAACGATGCGCCCCATCAAGATATTCTACGTAATGCCGTACTTCGACACTGTCAACAACAACTGGATGATGAATTTGTTGCAGATCGATCAAACCGGCACTTGGATGAGTGCTACGACAGTAAGGATTCCATTTCGACGCTCAGAACTGTAAGTTGGAAACGGAGAGATCCGCGTCTACATAACACAAGCTGATCATCATGGATGTAGCTTCTGGCGGCAATTCGCAGCTATGAAATAATGCTGACATTCGTAAGGGCAGCGTTGAAGTTGTCAAAGTCGCATACTTCTTGAAGTACATCGCAGATCTCATTCGGGGGGAAGGAAGCTCAACCACACCAGTGGTATGTATTCCGCAACCGCCCAACAACAGTCATGACCAAGCCAACTGCGTGGCCGTCACATGGGGGCCATTTGTTGACCAGCGCGGCCAAGGCGTTGGTGATACTGTACAGTATACCTTCGTACTCTGCTCAGAAATAACGGTGTCCGAATGGCAAAACCAAGTCCATATGGACCTCCGCATACTGAACAGTCTGGTCATCATCGGCGTCCATGCATGGTGGCGAGCGTCTGTTTCCTTTCCCGGGGGATATTGCAAGCTCTCTTTTGTGTGTCTGTTGCTGGAGGCATAGCCGACAACTCCACCCTCGACCGGACCGAGCTTGGACCAGTGCTGTTCGAAGGTCATTTCCAAATCTCCTGACTTGAGCGTGCATCTCACGGCTCTTGTGTACATTCCAAGACTTCCAAGCCCGCCACATTTCGACGATGTTCAGCAGCAACAAGATCACCGCCCTGTGCCTCGTCGTCGCAGCTCTCTCAAGTGGCGCGAACGCTGAGAAGGAGGCTGCCCAGACGTTCGGACTCCTTGGTGCGGGACTGTACGGAGGTGTTCACGGCGGAGCCGGTGTTGGAGCTGGTCTCTACGGACACGGCAACGGCAATGCCTACGGTACGGCTGGAGCTGGGCTATACGGACACGGCAATGGCTATGGTGGTGTTGGGGCTGGCGTCGGGGCCAACGTAGGCGCTGTTGGCCTCGGTAACGGCTACGGCCACGGCTATGGCCACGGCTTCGGTCACGGATACGGCGGATACGGTGGCGCTGGCGTGGCTGGCACTGCTGGAGTTGGCGCTGGTGTGGGAGGTAACGCGGGTGTCGGTGTCGGTGTTGGAGGCAATGCTGGCGTTGGAGCTGGTGTAGGTGGTAACGCTGGTGCAAGTGTTGGTGCTGGCGTGGGAGGTAATGCCGGTGTTGGAGCTGGCGTTGGTGGGAAGGCAGGTGTTGGTGCTACCGCTGGAGTTGGAGGTGCCGCGAATGGTGGTGTAAGCGGAGCTGGTGGTGCCGGCATCGGAGGCAATGTTGGTGTTGGCGGTGGCGTCGGTGGAACCGCTGGCGTGAACGGTGCTGCTAACGGCGGAGTCGGAGTCAAGGTCGGCAGCGACTGTGGCTCTAAAAGCACTGGCGTGAAGACCGGCACTGATGGAGCGATTACAACGACGGATGGCAACACTGTCACCTCCACGACAAAGTACGGCGGTGCGAAAGCGAGTGTCTCGGCCACGACCACGGGAACTGGAAATGCAGGCACTGGCGCTGCGACGCAGAAGGGATACCGCATGCTCCGAGCGGAGTGAACGGGCCTTTCGAACGTTCACCTGGTTACGGGGGCCAGCTTTTTTCTCCGTATTACTTGTCCGTGACTGAGTAGCTATCGTTCTAAGCGTAAAGAAAATGTGTTCAATGGAGGAATTCCTACTACCAACCGCACTCGGAGTGTTGCTATTTATCTATCTGGAAAAATGGTTTGATTCAGTTAGATATGCATATATTCTGGCTTAGAAATCGGGAACAGTCCAAAAGAAAGCAACGATTTTTCTACTGGAAAGTAGAGTAGGTTCCGGCGTACCTGGAGTTCCTGTAGCTAACTTACCACGGAAGTTCAGCTACGGGACACTCCGGGTCCAGGTTAAAGAATTTGCCCGTACTCTCGGGGGTGAGCTTGGCCATGAACTTAGTCATGGCTGCCACACTGTCCGCAGGCTTCAGTGTGGCCTTGCCCTGCGTCATATCGGTGTCCACGTATCCAGGGTGCACTGACACAACTCCAATGTTGTTCTCCCTCAGCTCGACAGACAGTGCGCGGGTAAACAAATTGAGCGCAGCTTTGGAGGAGCCGTATCCGTAGATCGCATCCTTGAATAAAGCCGCAGTTTCGCTCGTGCAGCTGCTGATACTGCCGACGAAAGACGAGATCTGCACGACGAAGGCGGATCCGTGGACTTTTGATGCAAGCTGAAGGTTGGGCAGCAGTGTGCGCGTCACGAGAAACGGCCCGACAGTATTCACCTCGAACTGTCGCATGATAGAGTCCTTGGTGGTGGACATGAGCTCGCCAGGAAGACCAATACCCGCATTGTTGATAAGCAGGTCAATGGCTACGCCCTCAAGCTGTCGGGCTGCTTCAATAATGGTAGCCTCATCGGTAGTGTCCATAGTGACGATCTTGAACGGTTCCAGTGCTGCTATCTGAGCCAAAATATCAATACAAGCGACACGGTTAGCACGTTGCTCCGTGGCTATCTGTCGGTTCCATATTATGCTTCGTTACCTTGTCGGTGTTGCTGTTAGCACGGGCTGTACCAATGACGTTCCAGCCAGCTTTTATATAGTGTTCGGCAAAAGCGAGACCGATGCCGCGCGTGCTGCCAGTTATGAGAACCGTCTTCTTGGAGGATGCCATGACGAAACGGGGTTTCTTGGTGAGCTCCGCGAGTCGTGGTGCTTTTTCGAAAGTGATCTGGTCCAAGACGCCAACGCCGCATAGAGTGCGGTCCGATTTCGAATCAGACCACCATCAAGGTCACTTGATGCAGTTGAGACTAACACAGTAGTGACCAAAACGCTGCCTGTCTTCCAAGTGGAACCTTGATACAATTCTAACCTCTTGGTTGTTAAACGCTTTTATCCTGTATAAGGACAGCTGTTTTGGATGGCTGTTAGAAACGTTTTGTGTCCGCAGCAATGATGTGTGCCTTCCAGCCACGACCCCCACACACCAGCACACCATCTGCAGCGAGCACCAAGCAACAGCTGGCATTTCCTTCGTAGATAGGTGCCAGTAATGTCTTCGGTCAACGGCTACGCCTCCTCGTCCGCCAACTCGTTGCGCTATGACCAGCACGACGCAACACCCGATGGCCGTGGCAAACTCTACCTTCACCCTCCGCCAATGGCCAGCGACTACAACCAGCTGATGCATCCGGCCGTCAAGTACGAGCCAGGCGCCCACTACTACCCTCCTCCTCCTGCAGCGTTGCACGTGTCTTCGGACTACCAGAGACTACCGACCAGCAGTGCAAACTCCACGCCTTCCTCTTCAGCCAACAGCAATGCCAAACGCTCACGGGAAGAGCTCAATCTCAAGGAGAAGCAACGCATGTTCAAGCTCAACGACCGGATCAACCAACTCAAAACGCTGCTGGACGAGGCCGGAGTACAGACGAAAAAGAACAAACAGTCCATTCTGGACAACACGTCGCACTACATTGAGATGCTGCGCGGAGACCTGGTGGTCGCCCAGCAAAAAGCTGATCGAGCCGAGAAACAGACCGAGGCCTTCCGTAGTCAGACGCACAAAGGAGCGAAAGGCGCAGTGGATAAAGCGGTGACTGCAGTTTTTGAGAAGACCACGACACCCAAGGTTGTCGTGGATATGGAACTCAAGACGGTGACGTTCAACGATGCGTTTGTCAAGTTTACGGGGCTGTCGGAGCTGGCGCTGAAAAAGAAAAAGACGCTGAGACCGTATGTGTGTGCGGACCAGGACAAGTTAGATTGTATCATGAAGAAGCTCCGGGAGACGAAACAGTCGCTGAGTGTGATGGTGAAAGCGTCGGTGACAGGGAAGAGCGACGTTGCGGTGAATTTGGTCGCGGCGGCCGTGACGGATGAGAATGGGAAGGCAACGAATGTTGAGTTTAGTCTGATCCCAATGAAGACGCAGCAACAGCAGCAGGAGAGACTACCAGCGCCAAAACGACAGAGAACGAAAACCGTTCAAACTGCCACAAAGAGTGACAAGGCGAAGGAGGAATCTGCTATTTACCAGTTGGAGCTGTGAGTGAGCGCAAACCAACCGATCAACTACAACCAACTGTTGCATGCCACCGCAGCGAGTCGAGTTGTTCTACTTGGAGTACGAGCTTTAAGCTTCAACAAGTTGAAGCAATTAGTTACCAAGCGTGCTGTTTTGGTTCGGGGATGCGAGACTTGCAACATTTTCTCTATCACACCGAATCAAAACGACATCGTTCGTAACCCCTATGCTGTTGGCCTCACGAATCGATCTTGTGTTGACGACTAGAAAAGTGAATACACTAAAAAGACTCGGAAGGTATTGTTTTCAGATTCTGGCCGACATTATTATGTTACCGTGTGTCCACCACTTCAATGCTAGTCTAGTTCTTTTCGGCCTGGTAGAACGGGTAGTCGTTGTATCCCTTGCCGCCAAGTGACGAGTTATAGTACACCTCGTGCCCAGCCTCCGGTTCCAGCGGCCAGTCGTTCTGGAAGCGTTCGGCAAGGTCAGGGTTCGAGATGTACAGACGTCCAAAGCCCACCAAGTCGACCGCCCCGGTGCGAACGGCACCCTCGGCACGATCACGGGTGTAGTTGTTGTTAGCCATAACGATGCCCTTGAACGCCGTCTTGGCGTCAAATGCCGTGATAAGACGGCTCTTGTTCTGGAAGCCGAAGCCAAATCCATCCAGAATGGCGAGGTAGCCCAGATCGTACGTACTCAGACGCTCCATCGTGTACTTGAACATCTCGTAGTTGTCTTCACTGCCCATTCCGGCAAAAGCTCCGTTGGGGGCAAGACGCACACCGATACGGTGCGACGGGACAGCCGTCTTGACAGCTTCCACGATTTCAATCAGAAGACGTGCACGGTTCTCGAAAGAACCGCCGTACTTGTCCGTGCGCTTGTTCGTCGACGACTGCAAGAACTGATCGATCAGGTAACCGTTAGCTCCGTGGATCTCCACACCGTCAAAGCCCGCTTTCAACGCCAACTCTGCTCCATGACGGTACGACTCCACCACACCGGGGATCTCGTCCGTCTCAAGAGCACGAGGGGTCTCATAGTCCGACGTCTCGTAGGCCGCAGTGCGCGTGTGGCCGCTCTCCAGTCGCAGCGCCGAGGCAGACACGACCTCGCCCTTAGAGTTGAAGCTCGAGTGGCTCTGACGACCCATGTGCCACATCTGCAGGAAGATCTTGCCTCCTTTCTTGTGCACACGGTCGGTCACGCGCTTCCAACCTTCGACGTGGGCCTCTGTGTAGCAGGCCGCAGCATTGTGCCAGCCGTAGCCCTGCTCGGAGATTGCAGTGGCTTCGGAGATGATGAGACCGGCACCTGCACGTTGCTCGTAGTACAGTTCGTTGTTTTCCGAGGGCACGCGGTCGGGATTGGCACGGCCACGACTGAGCGGACCGAACACGATGCGGTTCTTGAGCTCCAGGTCGTCTCCGAGCCTGAGTGGCGTGAAGAGCTTGTAGTCGGCAGTGACGGCGGCCATGGTGAACGAATGATGGGGTTGCTTGCGCTTGAGGCTGCAAATTCAGGAATAACTAACTCCTGCCACGCCACGTGGGGCTCCGCTGCTGAGCTTGTCTTCAACTGACGTATGTGTAGCCATGTCTGGATTGTGTATGCACACTTGTCAACTAATCTGTGACGTGTGAACTCGTACGGATAGAGCGCGCTAATGCTTTCCGACTCTCACAGATCGACAACTGCAGCGCAGCTCTACACTTGGCGCCATTCATTCTTGTCGTATAACACGAGTCGGCAAGGCCTCGTTTTAATATCGAGCGCCAAGTCTAAGTTTCTTCTTCTTTTGCAAGAAGAGCATCGTTGCCACGTCCACAATATACGCTTTGCTGACTGGAGGACCGTGGCGTGAGTTGCCCAATGCAGCTATCCTAAGTTATTCAGGACAGGTCATTGATTGTTCGCTTTTGATCACTCTCCCAAAGAGATTCTCTTCGGCAAAGGCTCATCGCGCCAAGGCTACAGCGGGTGGCCAGGTCAGTTCTCGCATGGGAAGCATCGCTGACAACGGCTCTGGCGGCATGTACGGCTACCGAGCGTCCAAGACGGCGCTCAACATGGTGAACTCGAGTCTGGCTCGAGATCTGAAAGACGAGGAGATCATCGCCCTAGCGTTGCACCCTGGCTACGTGGTGACGCGCATGACGGGCCACACGGGCCAGACAACCGCCGAGGACAGCGTGGCTGGCATGACGAAGATCATCGCCGAGGCGACTCCAGAAGACAGTGGCAAGTTTTTCCACTTCAGTGGCAGCAACCTTCCTTGGTAAGACATGTGCCGCTCTGAGGGAAGTCAGCAGAAGTCGCAATTAGCAAAGCCTGTTGGGAAGGCCACACAAGTGGTCAATATTACTGCGTTGTTACCTCGGCGTGAAGCTTGTCGCGGCGCTTAGGAACACCATTCTTGCATTTAGTTACGTTATCCTTTGCTTACGCAAGCAATTCTGCAATGGCAATCAGAAACCGCGATTGTTCTATGCGTCATCTCTATTTGCGTAATGCAAATCTGTAACAGTCCAAAGCAACGTTGACGCTGCTGTTCGATTGTGCCAGGCAATCTTCGAGAAATCCGATGACGAGCTCAACCTCCCTGTTACGTCAAACGATCTGGCCGACGAATTATCCAGCCAACCTCACTTTTCAAAAAGCCTCAAGCCCCGAAGGCCCCACCCACCCACTTACTCCACCACATTTTTCCTTCCACCATGGCATCCACCAAGAAGACGGTTCTCATCACCGGCAGCACGCGCGGCATTGGTCTCACCTTCGCTGAGCACTACATCAACGCTGGCTGGAACGTCATCGGTACGGCGCGCGCTAACAGCAACACCGACAAGGTGCGGTACATTGAGGATTGAGGGGGAACTGACTTATATCTGGAACCAATGTTGCTAATCGATGTTGTTGTTCTGCTCGACGCGTAGCTGGAAGCGCTTGGTCCGTTCAAGATCGTCACCATGGACACGAGCGACGAGACGACCATCGTCGAGGCAGCTCGCCAGCTCGAAGGCGTGGCCATCGACCTGCTCATCAACAACGCTGGAATCAGCCTGACTGGCGGTCTGGAAACTAGCACCAAGGACGCACTCATGCGCCAATTCGAGGTGAACGCCGTCGGGCCATTTCTCGTGACGCGCGCGCTGCTACCCAACCTGCAGCTCGCCGCCAAGTCTCACGGCGCTGCCTATGTGGTGCAGCTCTCGTCCTACCTGGGCAGCATCGGCAGCTGCACGAAGGACAGCGCGGCCTTTTTCAAGGCGGCCGGTTACGGCTATTCAGCTTCCAAGACCGCGCTCAACATGATCACCCGCTCACTGGCAGTTGAGCTGAGCAACAGCAACGTTGTGGTTGTATCGGTGCACCCTGGATACGTGGACACCGACATGACCAAAGGCAAGGCCACGCTGAAGCCTGCGGACAGCGTGGCGGCCATGACCGGTCTCATCGCCAAACTGACCCCCGAGAGCACGGGCAAGTTCTTCAACGCGGACCCGCAGATCCCCATGGCGGAGCTCCCGTGGTAAGTCAGTTAGCGCAATACCTACGACAAACTACTACCCCTGTCATCACTGCATTCGGCTTACGCAAGTAGTAGGTAAGACAGAAGTTGAGCTTTCAGTCTTGGTTTTAGGATCGTGTTTCAACAGTTCTACTTGTATTCGACCCAAATCGGAAAGAGAAAATGAAATTTGTCGGATCTTTTTTTGGACCAGGACTGCTTTTGGTTTTCATATCAAAATTAGAAAGCCAACCAACAGATTTGCATTTTAGACATTTATAGCCACAAACCACACTTGGATTTTGGAACTATTGCAACCAGCAAGACTGCGCCTGTGTTCTAAATACCAAAGTGGCTAGATGGCCAAGTAAGTTGTAAACTTCCGTATAGCAAACACGTATATAGGTGAATGAATGACCAACAGGACTTTGCAACACATATATTTGCTTACAGCACACGCAAGGACACTGATACGAAGCTCGATGGACGTTCATACTGCTGAACCGAGTAGGTCTCCGTAACCATAGACGAATGTTCATGAGGAAATAGCACCCCGCTCGTTCACTCCGCTCGAAGCATGCGGTATCCCTTCTGCGTCGCAGCGCCAGCGCTGCCAGTCCCGGTTCCCGTGGTCGTGGCCGAGGCACTCGCTTTCGCACCGCCGTACTTTGTCGTGGAGGTGACAGTGTTGCCATCCGTCGTTGTAATCGCTCCATCAGTGCCGGTCTTCACGCCAGTGCTTTTAGAGCCACAGTCGCTGCCGACCTTGACTCCGACTCCGCCGTTAGCAGCACCGTTCACGCCAGCGGTTCCACCGACGCCACCGCCAACACCAACATTGCCTCCGATGCCGGCACCACCAGCTCCGCTTACACCACCATTCACGGCACCTCCAACTCCAGCGGTAGCACCAACACCTGCCTTCCCACCAACGCCAGCTCCAACACCGGCATTACCTCCCACGCCAGCACCAACACTTGCACCAGCGTTACCACCTACACCAGCTCCAACGCCAGCATTGCCTCCAACACCGACACCGACACCCGCGTTACCTCCCACACCAGCGCCAACTCCAGCAGTGCCAGCCACGCCAGCGCCACCGTATCCGCCGTATCCGTGACCGAAGCCGTGGCCATAGCCGTGGCCGTAGCCGTTACCGAGGCCAACAGCGCCTACGTTGGCCCCGACGCCAGCCCCAACACCACCATAGCCATTGCCGTGTCCGTATAGCCCAGCTCCAGCCGTACCGTAGGCATTGCCGTTGCCGTGTCCGTAGAGACCAGCTCCAACACCGGCTCCGCCGTGAACACCTCCGTACAGTCCCGCACCAAGGAGTCCGAACGTCTGGGCAGCCTCCTTCTCAGCGTTCGCGCCACTTGAGAGAGCTGCGACGACGAGGCACAGGGCGGTGATCTTGTTGCTGCTGAACATCGTCGAAATGTGGCGGGCTTGGAAGTCTTGGAATGTACACAAGAGCCGTGAGATGCACGCTCAAGTCAGGAGATTTGGAAATGACCTTCGAACAGCACTGGTCCAAGCTCGGTCCGGTCGAGGGTGGAGTTGTCGGCTATGCCTCCAGCAACAGACACACAAAGCGAGCCTGCACTTCACACCCGGTGGAGGAAACAAACGCCCTCCAAATACACTGACGGACGGGGTCGCGATGATGACCAGGCTTGTCGTGAAGTATATGCATGAGGAGGTCCATATGGACGTTTGGTTTTACTATTCGGACGCCATTATTTTCGAGTAAGGGTACTGTATCATCGAACGTCTTGGCCAAGCTGGTCGACAAGTGACCCGCAGCTGACATGGTCATGACTGTTGTCAGACAGGTGCGAGATCACATCGGGTTGGTACAGATGCTGACCAAGCTGGTCGAAGCGGCATCCAATGTGCTGGTTGGGCTTCTCGATCGAGGTTCTTTCGCACGCTCTATTAACGGTGGTGCTTCGGTGAGAAAAATAGTCGATTGCCGCGACGTCTTGGTGGAGAGGAGGTCATGTACTTGTGCTAGTAAATAGCGGCGATGTCATTCCCTTTGATACGAATTGAAGTTGTCACAATCCCAACATGAGAAAGAACCTCGATCGAGAAGCCCAACCAGCACATTGGATGCCGCTTCGACCAGCTTGGTCAGCATCTGTACCAACCCGATGTGATCTCGCACCTGTCTGACAACAGTCATGACCATGTCAGCTGCGGGTCACTTGTCGACCAGCTTGGCCAAGACGTTCGATGATACAGTACCCTTACTCGAAAATAATGGCGTTCGAATAGTAAAACCAAACGTCCATATGGACCTCCTCATGCATATACTTCACGACAAGCCTGGTCATCATCGCGACCTCGTCCGTCAGTGTATTTGGAGGGCGTTTGTTTCCTCCACCGGGTGTGAAGTGCAGGCTCGCTTTGTGTGTCTGTTGCTGGAGGCATAGCCGACAACTCCACCCTCGACCGGACCGAGCTTGGACCAGTGCTGTTCGAAGGTCATTTCCAAATCTCCTGACTTGAGCGTGCATCTCACGGCTCTTGTGTACATTCCAAGACTTCCAAGCCCGCCACATTTCGACGATGTTCAGCAGCAACAAGATCACCGCCCTGTGCCTCGTCGTCGCAGCTCTCTCAAGTGGCGCGAACGCTGAGAAGGAGGCTGCCCAGACGTTCGGACTCCTTGGTGCGGGACTGTACGGAGGTGTTCACGGCGGAGCCGGTGTTGGAGCTGGTCTCTACGGACACGGCAACGGCAATGCCTACGGTACGGCTGGAGCTGGGCTATACGGACACGGCAATGGCTATGGTGGTGTTGGGGCTGGCGTCGGGGCCAACGTAGGCGCTGTTGGCCTCGGTAACGGCTACGGCCACGGCTATGGCCACGGCTTCGGTCACGGATACGGCGGATACGGTGGCGCTGGCGTGGCTGGCACTGCTGGAGTTGGCGCTGGTGTGGGAGGTAACGCGGGTGTCGGTGTCGGTGTTGGAGGCAATGCTGGCGTTGGAGCTGGTGTAGGTGGTAACGCTGGTGCAAGTGTTGGTGCTGGCGTGGGAGGTAATGCCGGTGTTGGAGCTGGCGTTGGTGGGAAGGCAGGTGTTGGTGCTACCGCTGGAGTTGGAGGTGCCGTGAATGGTGGTGTAAGCGGAGCTGGTGGTGCCGGCATCGGAGGCAATGTTGGTGTTGGCGGTGGCGTCGGTGGAACCGCTGGCGTGAACGGTGCTGCTAACGGCGGAGTCGGAGTCAAGGTCGGCAGCGACTGTGGCTCTAAAAGCACTGGCGTGAAGACCGGCACTGATGGAGCGATTACAACGACGGATGGCAACACTGTCACCTCCACGACAAAGTACGGCGGTGCGAAAGCGAGTGCCTCGGCCACGACCACGGGAACCGGGACTGGCAGCGCTGGCGCTGCGACGCAGAAGGGATACCGCATGCTTCGAGCGGAGTGAACGAGCGGGGTGCTATTTCCTCATGAACATTCGTCTATGGTTACGGAGACCTACTCGGTTCAGCAGTATGAACGTCCATCGAGCTTCGTATCAGTGTCCTTGCGTGTGCTGTAAGCAAATATATGTGTTGCAAAGTCCTGTTGGTCATTCATTCACCTATATACGTGTTTGCTATACGGAAGTTTACAACTTACTTGGCCATCTAGCCACTTTGGTATTTAGAACACAGGCGCAGTCTTGCTGGTTGCAATAGTTCCAAAATCCAAGTGTGGTTTGTGGCTATAAATGTCTAAAATGCAAATCTGTTGGTTGGCTTTCTAATTTTGATATGAAAACCAAAAGCAGTCCTGGTCCAAAAAAAGATCCGACAAATTTCATTTTCTCTTTCCGATTTGGGTCGAATACAAGTAGAACTGTTGAAACACGATCCTAAAACCAAGACTGAAAGCTCAACTTCTGTCTTACCTACTACTTGCGTAAGCCGAATGCAGTGATGACAGGGGTAGTAGTTTGTCGTAGGTATTGCGCTAACTGACTTACCACGGGAGCTCCGCCATGGGGATCTGCGGGTCCGCGTTGAAGAACTTGCCCGTGCTCTCGGGGGTCAGTTTGGCGATGAGACCGGTCATGGCCGCCACGCTGTCCGCAGGCTTCAGCGTGGCCTTGCCTTTGGTCATGTCGGTGTCCACGTATCCAGGGTGCACCGATACAACCACAACGTTGCTGTTGCTCAGCTCAACTGCCAGTGAGCGGGTGATCATGTTGAGCGCGGTCTTGGAAGCTGAATAGCCGTAACCGGCCGCCTTGAAAAAGGCCGCGCTGTCCTTCGTGCAGCTGCCGATGCTGCCCAGGTAGGACGAGAGCTGCACCACATAGGCAGCGCCGTGAGACTTGGCGGCGAGCTGCAGGTTGGGTAGCAGCGCGCGCGTCACGAGAAATGGCCCGACGGCGTTCACCTCGAATTGGCGCATGAGTGCGTCCTTGGTGCTAGTTTCCAGACCGCCAGTCAGGCTGATTCCAGCGTTGTTGATGAGCAGGTCGATGGCCACGCCTTCGAGCTGGCGAGCTGCCTCGACGATGGTCGTCTCGTCGCTCGTGTCCATGGTGACGATCTTGAACGGACCAAGCGCTTCCAGCTACGCGTCGAGCAGAACAACAACATCGATTAGCAACATTGGTTCCAGATATAAGTCAGTTCCCCCTCAATCCTCAATGTACCGCACCTTGTCGGTGTTGCTGTTAGCGCGCGCCGTACCGATGACGTTCCAGCCAGCGTTGATGTAGTGCTCAGCGAAGGTGAGACCAATGCCGCGCGTGCTGCCGGTGATGAGAACCGTCTTCTTGGTGGATGCCATGGTGGAAGGAAAAATGTGGTGGAGTAAGTGGGTGGGTGGGGCCTTCGGGGCTTGAGGCTTTTTGAAAAGTGAGGTTGGCTGGATAATTCGTCGGCCAGATCGTTTGACGTAACAGGGAGGTTGAGCTCGTCATCGGATTTCTCGAAGATTGCCTGGCACAATCGAACAGCAGCGTCAACGTTGCTTTGGACTGTTACAGATTTGCATTACGCAAATAGAGATGACGCATAGAACAATCGCGGTTTCTGATTGCCATTGCAGAATTGCTTGCGTAAGCAAAGGATAACGTAACTAAATGCAAGAATGGTGTTCCTAAGCGCCGCGACAAGCTTCACGCCGAGGTAACAACGCAGTAATATTGACCACTTGTGTGGCCTTCCCAACAGGCTTTGCTAATTGCGACTTCTGCTGACTTCCCTCAGAGCGGCACATGTCTTACCAAGGAAGGTTGCTGCCACTGAAGTGGAAAAACTTGCCACTGTCTTCTGGAGTCGCCTCGGCGATGATCTTCGTCATGCCAGCCACGCTGTCCTCGGCGGTTGTCTGGCCCGTGTGGCCCGTCATGCGCGTCACCACGTAGCCAGGGTGCAACGCTAGGGCGATGATCTCCTCGTCTTTCAGATCTCGAGCCAGACTCGAGTTCACCATGTTGAGCGCCGTCTTGGACGCTCGGTAGCCGTACATGCCGCCAGAGCCGTTGTCAGCGATGCTTCCCATGCGAGAACTGACCTGGCCAACCGTGGCCGAGCCGTTCTTGTCGACCGCCAACTTCAGGTTCGGCAGGAATGCACGCGTCACGAGGAAGGGGCCTACGGTGTTGATTTCGAACTGCTTCACCATCTCGGTCTTGGTGGTCTCATCGATACCGCCTCCGCCGCCAATGCCGGCGTTGTTGATCAGCAGGTCGATTGGTTGGCCCTTGAGCTGCTCGGCTGCGGTCGTGATGGAATCCTCGTCACTGGTGTCGATCTGAACGATCTTCCCGACTTTGAGTTGTTTGAGCTGTTGGATATGAGAAAGCGCAAAGTTATTATCCGTGAAAGAGTAAAATGAAGCAGCGATCGTTGACGTACGTCAGTGGCACTCTGCGGATCGCGGGCAGCAGCGATGACCTTCCAGCCGTTGGCGACGTAGTACTTGGTGAAGGCCAGTCCAATGCCGCGGTTGCTGCCGGTGATCAAAACTGTCTTGCCGCTCATCTTGAACGGAGTGATGCTTGGATGGAGGTGCGCTCGCTCGGAAGTGTTTTGGAAAATGAGAAGCGCGGCGAGCTTTTCAAAGCGCGGTGTTCGTCAACACTTCTTTTTGACGTCATCGCCGTTTACTAGAGTGAAAATGGTGCACGCAATCCGCTATCACCACAACTAACCACCGCACGTTTCTTGTTCTTGTTGATAAACGCCCACCAGACAACCAACTACAAGGACAATTGGCAGATGCAAAACAGGCAAGCGTCTACAGTACTGTAGTAAGTCCGAGAGTACCGTGACCAAGTTCAGACCGGAATTTCAAGCATCATCACCCACCCCATCTCGAGATCTATTCCGCTCTCGGTGTTTGACACTGCCAACTTGTCGTGTGTGAACGGAGCCCCGAGTGTCTGCAGAACTTGCACGGAGCAATGACCAACGACCTCTTAACGGTACTTTCCGACGCACGGATTGAGCGCTCTCATCTTCGTGACTCCATGCCCGCGCTTCCCCCTGCATTTCTATCGACCTTGCACTGTCTTGGTTTCAAAAGGGAGACGAAGGTCACACGAGCTGCTGCAAGGACTGGGCGCGTGTTCTTTCATATCTGAGCAATCGGATTCAAGCTGCAGGTCTCGGTGGGGACAAAGCCCAAACCAAGCTCAAATTCCTTGCGAATCAAGGACGACCAAGGCGCCACCGCTAACAAACAAGCTGTGGCGTGCAGTTAACGTCGACACCCCCTTTAAATCCACGCTGAAAAACATCCTTGACTCGAATGAAATCCACGCATCGAAAAAGCTGAATCAGTCGCCGTCTTCAATGCTACGACCGCCGAAGAGTGCCACCATAATCAACGTTCGTAATGTCCAGCATGGCGCAAAGACGGAAGCTCACCCAGAGCAAAAAGGAGCTCGTAGAGACGGGATCCGCTAGAGAGCTCGACTTTTGACCTGTTTGAAGGTCGATCGCGGTCGGTCTCCGATGCGATCGCTATCCGGGTTCATTTCTCAATCTTCCTTGGCAATCCGAATTCGGTCTGGCATTGACGACAAGTCTCCGTTTGTACATCATGGTCTTCTTCAATCAAGCTACGAAGGCCGTACTTGTGCTTCTTGCACTCCCCGTCCTCGCCGCACAAGCTGCCTCCAGCACGTGTGACATCGACGACTCCAACGCATGTGCCATCGACTCGCTCACGGCATCCAGCGACGACGGCAGCGTCCTCATCTACCCGGGAGGCGACACGCGCTGCGCCTTCGACGACTACACGGACAGCGTGACGACGTTCGAGTCGAACTCGACGTACTTCTTCCAGGTATTTCCTGCGGCGAACCAGGACAAGAAGAAGCTGCTGATCTTCTTCCAAGGTGGCGGTGCCTGCGTCGATAAGTACACGTGTGACTTTGCCCTGCAGTGCCAGCTCGGCGCCAGCTCTCTTATCACTACGGCCGCCTCTGTGACAGACACGGGAATTATGAACCGCACCCTGGATGGCAACGTCTTCAACGACTACAACATCGTGTACCTGCCGTACTGCACGGGCGACCTGTTCGTGGGCAACAAGTACTTAGAGTCGTACGAGAGCGTGTACAACCAGGCCCTGGGCAACAAGCAGTGCCTGGGCCAGAATCAAGGAATGTACATGAACGGGTACAACAACACGATGGCGGTGTTGAAGTGGGCTCTGGCCAACTACCCGGATCCGGAGCAGCTCGTGATCGGTGGCTACAGCGCCGGATCACTTGGAGCGCAATTGTGGTCTGCGTATGTGGCCAATACGTGGTCGGTGGAGTCTAAGTCAACCAAGTTCCAGGTGCTGGCCGACAGCTATGTAGGCGTATTCCCTGAGTACAAGGTCCCTGCGGGTGAACTGATCAACTACTACGGCGGATGTGGCCTCGTTGACTTCCCAGACGACATGGTAGCCGAGTGTGAGGCCGAAACTGCGACGGCCGTCGAGATGGTGAGCTCGTTGATGAAGGAGAATTTGAATGGCGAGTGGCTCTTCATCGATAGTATTGCTGACAAGACTCAACGCAAGTTCTACGAACTGGTGTTGCTTGGCATTGCGGGTTATCCGTTCACGAACTTGCTTCCTGCCGATGAATTCTACGGCAACATGACGGAGATCCTGGATACCTACTCGGAATTTATGGACATTACCCGCTTCAATATCGACAGCGATCAGCACGTGTGGTTGACTGGCAACACCTACGAAAGTGCAGAGGATCTGGAAGGGCAGTTGCTTGGCGATGTTTTGGCGTCGTGGCTGGGATATTCATCAAGCAACTCGTCGGGTGGCTCCTCTATGAACTCATCAAGTGGGTCTACTGTGAGTTCACCCAGCGGTTCGACGGTGAGTTCGGCTAGTGGCTCGTCGTTGAGTTCGTCGAGCGGCTCGTTAGCAAGTTCATCGAGCAGCAGCAGTTCAAAGGCTACTCCTTCATCCAACAGTTCGTCGAGCAGTAGCAATCCGACGACTGCTCCTTCATCAAGCTTATCAAGCGCTAGCAGCTCGAAGGCTTCTTCATCGTCGACCAATGGTAGTCATACTGAAGCTCCTTCATCGACCCCAGCGTCCACTACTAACACGCCTTCGGTGACCCCGGAATCCACAACGAGCGCTCCGGCGACGACCCCGACTACTACGGAACCTACAATCGACGTCCCTACTTACTGCTAAGCGGATAGTGTTATGGGTGGTGGGAACTTCCACTGTGACTAGCGATGTCAGGTATTCTAAACAATATGAGCGACAGGTTTTAGCTCAAGTGATGGCCTTCGGTGTAAACCCGAACAGTTATTTAGGCGCAGGGTGGTAGTGTCTTGCCCCACCTTATACTTGTATTACTCTGTTTTGCAACACAATATCTGAGCTACCTGCGCTTGAGCTGCTATTCAATCTAGCAGAGAGGGGCTTGGAGGTGGAATCGTGACAAAATCGAGCACAGGAGCTCTTTCAGCGCCTCAAGTTGTTGAGCTACCTGCTCCTGCTGCGTTTGGTGGGGCGGGCTCGACGGCTTTGCCGTTGGAGCAGCACTCGTGACTACCGGTGTCGCTGTAGTCGCTGTAGTCGCTTCAGGGGTCGAAGTCGGAGTGGCCGTCGTTGCCTCAGGCGTCAATGCGTACGACAGCCACGAACTCAATACGTCGCCAAGATATTCACCCTCCAGGTCCTCCGCGCTCGAGTAGTCGTTGCCAGTCAGCCACACGTGCTGCTCACTGTCGATGTTGAAGCGAGTCACGTTCATGATGAGCGAGTACGCGTCCAGAATCTCCGTCATGTTGCCATAGAACTCGTCCGCCGGTAACAGTGTCGTGAAGGGGTAGCCAGCAATACCCAGAAGCACCAGTTCGTAGAACTTGCGCTGGGTGTGGTCCGCGATGCTATCGATGAATAGCCACTCGGCGCTCGGCGCTTGCTTCATCAACGAGCTCACCATCTCGACGGCCGTCGCAGTTTCGGCCTCACACTCGGCTACCATGTCGTCTGGGAAGTCAACGAGGCCACATCCGCCGTAGTAGTTGATCAGTTCACCCGCAGGGACCTTGTACTCAGGGAATACGCCTACATAGCTGTCGGCCAGCACCTGGAACTTGGTTGACTTAGACTCCACCGACCACGTATTGGCCACATACGCAGACCACAATTGCGCTCCAAGTGATCCGGCGCTGTAGCCACCGATCACGAGCTGCTCCGGATCCGGGTAGTTGGCCAGAGCCCACTTCAACACCGCCATCGTGTTGTTGTACCCGTTCATGTACATTCCTTGATTCTGGCCCAGGCACTGCTTGTTGCCCAGGGCCTGGTTGTACACGCTCTCGTACGACTCTAAGTACTTGTTGCCCACGAACAGGTCGCCCGTGCAGTACGGCAGGTACACGATGTTGTAGTCGTTGAAGACGTTGCCATCCAGGGTGCGGTTCATAATTCCCGTGTCTGTCACAGAGGCGGCCGTAGTGATAAGAGAGCTGGCGCCGAGCTGGCACTGCAGGGCAAAGTCACACGTGTACTTATCGACGCAGGCACCGCCACCTTGGAAGAAGATCAGCAGCTTCTTCTTGTCCTGGTTCGCCGCAGGAAATACCTGGAAGAAGTACGTCGAGTTCGACTCGAACGTCGTCACGCTGTCCGTGTAGTCGTCGAAGGCGCAGCGCGTGTCGCCTCCCGGGTAGATGAGGACGCTGCCGTCGTCGCTGGATGCCGTGAGCGAGTCGATGGCACATGCGTTGGAGTCGTCGATGTCACACGTGCTGGAGGCAGCTTGTGCGGCGAGGACGGGGATTGTAAGGAGAGCAAGCGTAGCCTTGGTGACGTTGGTGAAGAAGGCCATGATGTACGAAGCTTAGTAGGGTGAAGCTTGGTGGGTACCAGTTCGAACTGGTGGTTGGCTTGTGGGTTAGGAGGTGAAAGTGACAATGAACGCTGAGATCCGAGGTAAATGCTGCTGCTGTGTCTACGTTGAGAGGAGGCCCTCGGTGATGATAGTCAAGTACAAATGAACGTCGCCATATCGGCTAGACCTCGTTAGGCAACAAAATGTTGTCCTAGCGAGTGTGACTAGGTTGAGCTGTTACTGGTGGGTGGTTGGATGCTTTCGTGCATCAGGAGGTCAAGTTGAAGTAGTCCGAGCCACGGACGTGAGTCAATCGACGATAAGATCTCAAAGATATGCGGGTGTACACATCGTGGTGAGTCAGGCGGATTTTCTTGACCAAAAGGACTGGCCACAGATCGTTGAGTTGAACACGAGCACCAACTCCATCTTACGCTGACAGCACTACGTCAGACTCGATGGTCGTAGCCAACATCAACACCCGCAGCGCGTGCATGTGTCAGCACATGTATCTCGTTGAATCCGTCAACTGGACGACGATTGACTAGAAAACATGCTCGACCTCAGGAACCTTGACGCTTTCTGAACCTTTCGCCGCGCGTAGCGTTACTACAGTGGGAACGATGTCACCAGCGGATCCCAACGACGAGGGAAGTTGCAGTGGGTAGCGGAGTGTCGATTCTTACAAGATCACCAACCCCGACCCAACAACCATCTCCGCCTGACCTTCATCCCTTAGGTCTCTCCAGGCAAACCTCGTGTTAAATTCACTCCTCTTTCTTCTATCGAGAGCACAGCCTTCGACAGAACTACCACCAGTTCGAACTGGTACCCACCAAGCTTCACCCTACTAAGCTTCGTACATCATGGCCTTCTTCACCAACGTCACCAAGGCTACGCTTGCTCTCCTTACAATCCCCGTCCTCGCCGCACAAGCTGCCTCCAGCACGTGTGACATCGACGACTCCAACGCATGTGCCATCGACTCGCTCACGGCATCCAGCGACGACGGCAGCGTCCTCATCTACCCGGGAGGCGACACGCGCTGCGCCTTCGACGACTACACGGACAGCGTGACGACGTTCGAGTCGAACTCGACGTACTTCTTCCAGGTATTTCCTGCGGCGAACCAGGACAAGAAGAAGCTGCTGATCTTCTTCCAAGGTGGCGGTGCCTGCGTCGATAAGTACACGTGTGACTTTGCCCTGCAGTGCCAGCTCGGCGCCAGCTCTCTTATCACTACGGCCGCCTCTGTGACAGACACGGGAATTATGAACCGCACCCTGGATGGCAACGTCTTCAACGACTACAACATCGTGTACCTGCCGTACTGCACGGGCGACCTGTTCGTGGGCAACAAGTACTTAGAGTCGTACGAGAGCGTGTACAACCAGGCCCTGGGCAACAAGCAGTGCCTGGGCCAGAATCAAGGAATGTACATGAACGGGTACAACAACACGATGGCGGTGTTGAAGTGGGCTCTGGCCAACTACCCGGATCCGGAGCAGCTCGTGATCGGTGGCTACAGCGCCGGATCACTTGGAGCGCAATTGTGGTCTGCGTATGTGGCCAATACGTGGTCGGTGGAGTCTAAGTCAACCAAGTTCCAGGTGCTGGCCGACAGCTATGTAGGCGTATTCCCTGAGTACAAGGTCCCTGCGGGTGAACTGATCAACTACTACGGCGGATGTGGCCTCGTTGACTTCCCAGACGACATGGTAGCCGAGTGTGAGGCCGAAACTGCGACGGCCGTCGAGATGGTGAGCTCGTTGATGAAGCAAGCGCCGAGCGCCGAGTGGCTATTCATCGATAGCATCGCGGACCACACCCAGCGCAAGTTCTACGAACTGGTGCTTCTGGGTATTGCTGGCTACCCCTTCACGACACTGTTACCGGCGGACGAGTTCTATGGCAACATGACGGAGATTCTGGACGCGTACTCGCTCATCATGAACGTGACTCGCTTCAACATCGACAGTGAGCAGCACGTGTGGCTGACTGGCAACGACTACTCGAGCGCGGAGGACCTGGAGGGTGAATATCTTGGCGACGTATTGAGTTCGTGGCTGTCGTACGCATTGACGCCTGAGGCAACGACGGCCACTCCGACTTCGACCCCTGAAGCCACGATGGCTGCATCAATCTCAACCGATGAAGCCACAGTGACCCCTTCAGCGACAACAGCCATGGCTACATCTACGCCTACGACAACAACGACAGCACCGATGTCATAAGCGACAGCATGGGAGTTGAAATCTCTGCTTTTGCCTTTTATTTTGAAGGAAAAGCTATCTACACAGTAGAATGGTGCATACCAACTAGAAAAATACCCTTACGAGTAATTCCACTCTCGTTGTCTTCGCTGGGCCAACCAACGCCTTGTACGTCTAGTTGGCGAGCTCGTTCTTGGGCTGATATGCCGGGTACTCGTTGTATTGACCCGGCAGAATGGGGCGTTCATGTGTAGACAAATGAAATTGCAAGTCCTCACATAAGCTGCACGTCTACCACGGCAGCTCGGGGCCCTGGAAGTCGTAGAACTTGGACGTATCATCGAGTGTTAGTTTGGAGATTACCTTGGTCATGCCGGCGACGGAAACTTCGGGTTCGACCACACCTCTGTTTTGATTCAGGTCGGTCTTGACGAACCCGGGTTGCAGCACCACAGCAGCGATCTTGTCCTTCTTGAGATCCATAGCCAGGTTGGCGTTGATCATGTTGAGCGCGGCCTTGGACGCGCGGTAGCCGTACATCTCGCCGTTCGGGAGCTTGTGGTTGTCGTAGTAGACCTTCTTCAGCGGACCGAACGCGCCGTCCAGGTTCACCTCGATGCTGCCCAGGATGCTCGTGACGGACGCGACGATGGCGAGTCCGTTGGCGTCGGCGGCCAGTTTCAGGTTGTTGTGCAGCGCGCGCGTCGTGAGAAACGGACCCACCGAGTTGATCTCGAAGTGGCGCATGAAGTGGTTCTTGGTGGCGGCTGAGTAGGAGCCTGGCTCCAGGATACCGGCGTTGTTGATGAGTAGGTCGATGGGGACTCCGTCAAGCTGCTTGCCCAATTGGGTGATCGAAGCTTCGTCGCTCGTGTCCAGCTGTACGACTTTGAATGGCGACAGTGCCTTGAGGTCGGTCGCCTTGTCGACGTCGCGCGCCGTACCGATGACGTTCCAGCCAGCAGTAGTGTAGTGCTTGGCGAAGGTGAGACCGAGGCCGCGGGTGGCGCCTGTAATGAGAACGGTCTTGTTGGCGGTGGACATCTTGCTGACGATAGGTTGGTAGGGTGGTTCTGATGCTTGGGTGCGTGGCTTGTGGAGCTTTGCGGAATGAGATCTTGACAACACCAATGCTGGTTGATGTCAAGACGTCCTTGCGTAAACTATTTTTGAGACGGGAGCGAGATCACGCACCGAAAACCAAAAACGATGTGATTGGTCGTGCGGCAGGCCAATCAGATCGTTTTCGGCGATCGGACTTCAACAAATTCGACCAATCATCCTTTTGAGAGGAATACATTGAGCGACAGCATGTTTCAATACAAAAGCACTACGTTAGGATCAGATCGCTCATCGATCCTAGTTCGCCCATCGATCCTAGTTCGCCACCTTGGTCTTCGAGTCGTACGCCGGGTAGTCGTTGTAGAACTTACCACCGAGTGCCGGGTTGTAGTACACCCCGTGACCAGCCATCGGTTCCACTGGCCAGTCGTTCTGGAATCGTTCCGACAGGTCCGGGTTCGTGATGTACAGACGACCAAACCCAACGAGGTCGGCAGCGCCACTACGCACGACCCCTTCTGCAGTATCGCGCGTGTAGTTGTTGTTGGCGATGACGGTCCCCTTGAACGCAGTCTTGGCGTCGAATGCGGTGAAAAGGCGACACTTGCTCGTGTACTGCATGAGCTCGGTATCACCATCGAGGATGGCTAGATACCCGAGGTCGTACTTGCGGAGCTGGTCGATCACGTACGTGAACATCTCGAAATTGTCTTCGCTCCCCATACCACCAAACTCCCCATTAGGAGAGAGACGCACTCCGATACGGCGTGACGGAAAAACAGTCTTGACAGCCTCGACAATCTCGAAGAGAAATCGCGCACGGTTCTCAAAGGAGCCGCCATATTTGTCCATGCGCTTGTTGGTGACTGACTGCAGGAATTGATCGATCAAATAGCCGTTGGCACCGTGGATCTCGACGCCATCGAAGCCTGCCTGCTTGGCCATTCCGGCCGAGTGACGATAATCGTCCACAACCCCCGCAACCTCCTCCGTCTCGAGCGCCCGTGGCGTCACGAATGAAGCGACATTGTAGTTGACATCACGAGCATGGCGACTCTCGCAGCGTAGGGAAGACGCAGAAACGACGTCTCCTTTCGGGTTGTAAGTGGGATGGCCTTGACGACCAACGTGCCACAGCTGCATGAAGATCTTGCCTCCTTTCTTGTGAACACGGTCGGTCACGCGTTTCCAGGCTTCCATATGCTCGTCCGTGTAGCACCGTGGAGCATGCGACCAACCGTAGCCTTGCTCGGAAATTGCAGTACCTTCGGAGATGATGAGTCCAGCACCAGCTCGCTGTTCGTAGTAGAGCTCGTTGGTCTCCGTCGGCACACCATCAGCATTGGCACGGCCTCGAGTTAGTGGACCAAAGACGACACGGTTCTTGAGCTCGAGACTTTCGTCGAGCTTGAAGGGCGTGAAAATCTTGTAGTCGGCGGCAGGAGCCATTGGTTCAGGAGCTTGGAAGGCGATGAAGGGAAGTGGATGCTTGAGTGTGAGAAAGAAGATTGCAAAGTGAGCAATGGCGGAGGGTATTTAGGCAAAGGCGGCAGCTACTGCACTACGTGAAGACAAACTGCGGCTGATTAGTAAGCACAAAGCCACCCGAGTGACAGGACTCGATTCACATTGTTGTGCGGTGTATTAAACGCTTCTGTCGTCAACATGAAGGTGGAGCAATATCTGAGCAATCGCAGTAACCGTACACTCGCACATTCGTAAACACTAGAGATACAGCGAAATGTTATTCCGTCCAGGAAACTAAAACAACCAAGACAAAAGCTCACCACGAGCGACTAAAGGGCCATTTCTGCCATATGAAAGGGGTACCGTGCGTTAACTGCTACCTGGTAGAGCACTGCGGACTGTACCAGCACTAAAACCAAACAGCCAAATTGATTGGTCGAATTTGTTGAAGTCCGATCGCCGAAAACGATCTGATTGGCCTGCCGCACGACCAATCACATCGTTTTTGGTTTTCGGTGCGTGATCTCGCTCCCGTCTCAAAAATAGTTTACGCAAGGACGTCTTGACATCAACCAGCATTGGTGTTGTCAAGATCTCATTCCGCAAAGCTCCACAAGCCACGCACCCAAGCATCAGAACCACCCTACCAACCTATCGTCAGCAAGATGTCCACCGCCAACAAGACCGTTCTCATTACAGGCGCCACCCGCGGCCTCGGTCTCACCTTCGCCAAGCACTACACTACTGCTGGCTGGAACGTCATCGGTACGGCGCGCGACGTCGACAAGGCGACCGACCTCAAGGCACTGTCGCCATTCAAAGTCGTACAGCTGGACACGAGCGACGAAGCTTCGATCACCCAATTGGGCAAGCAGCTTGACGGAGTCCCCATCGACCTACTCATCAACAACGCCGGTATCCTGGAGCCAGGCTCCTACTCAGCCGCCACCAAGAACCACTTCATGCGCCACTTCGAGATCAACTCGGTGGGTCCGTTTCTCACGACGCGCGCGCTGCACAACAACCTGAAACTGGCCGCCGACGCCAACGGACTCGCCATCGTCGCGTCCGTCACGAGCATCCTGGGCAGCATCGAGGTGAACCTGGACGGCGCGTTCGGTCCGCTGAAGAAGGTCTACTACGACAACCACAAGCTCCCGAACGGCGAGATGTACGGCTACCGCGCGTCCAAGGCCGCGCTCAACATGATCAACGCCAACCTGGCTATGGATCTCAAGAAGGACAAGATCGCTGCTGTGGTGCTGCAACCCGGGTTCGTCAAGACCGACCTGAATCAAAACAGAGGTGTGGTCGAACCCGAAGTTTCCGTCGCCGGCATGACCAAGGTAATCTCCAAACTAACACTCGATGATACGTCCAAGTTCTACGACTTCCAGGGCCCCGAGCTGCCGTGGTAGATTTCACCTCTTTGCCTGATGTGGTTGCCGTTTCCCTTGCCTTCGTACGTGCATATACTTAATGTCAACACGCCACAACCACGTTGCTGCTACTCTTAAAAACGATGAAATTGGCTCCCATACAGCTGTTTACTTTGTCGCTTCCTATCCTTATCACTTTTTTGCTTATTCTTTGTTCCCATGAGGCATTCCAACTCATGGGAAATGATTATCCATGTTTGTAGCGATGAGCCAGTTACTTGGAAATAATCACATTATGATGATGTTAAATTACTAAGATCCCGTTTGTGCTTTGCAGTTTTGCAGATGCGTCAGCCTCTCCTCTGTAGCAGGTGGTCGATGTCGAAGCTCTGACTGAGACCACATCACTTTCCGATTCGCAAAACTTCCGCAGCACCCTCTGGAAAATCTATCATGCGTCTGTTGTAGTTGCTTCTTCTAGTTACTTTCTTCTCCGCCATCAACGCTGTTTCCACGACTGAGAATGGGAAGAGTCCAGCGACTGATGATGATACTTCACTGGAGTCTCGAATGTTGGACCTTGTCGAGCATGAGCGTGGAAGACTTCTCAGAAGTGGGGACCAGACGAACGCGATCATCGACACTGAAGTATTGACTTGGCTTGAAGAGAACGAGGAAGAGCGAATGCTCGCTGCCCCGGCAGTGGTCAAAGTGATCAAGGACCTGGGCAGCAAGTTGAAATTGAGCACCGACCAACTAAAAGGACTGTATCGGAAGCTCCGGCTCAAGATCCAGGAGCCCACTTTCAAGCGACTGCAAGCTAATGGAGAGACACCTGAATCGTTGATCAAGCGTTTCGCCGCCCAAGCAAATACTGTCAATGCGAAAGGAGAAGCGCAGCTCGTGATAGACTACCGACATTGGCTTGCCAGTCAAGGGATGCAAGCGGCGAGGGACAGATAGTGTTCATGTGTTGGAGACCCATTTACATGCGCATACACACGCAATAGTAATTCGTGAGCCCAACGCTCTAAACACATTTTGACACTCGGAAGTTGTCGCATTCACAACGAGAATGCGAGCTTGAATGAATCATTAGCGTACTAGACTTATCTCACATTTGAATAAACTTCACCCGTGGAAAGCACGTTCAACAAGAAATATAGTTTCCCAACCACCGCGAATCTCGTTTCCAGCGTGTATGATAGATCTAGAGTATACAAATCGCGTGGATGGTTCGATGTCGTCAGCTATGATGTCGACGTTGGTCGTAGCCTCCCTTAGCAACGGCAAACAAGTGACTGGAGCTCAGGTGCACCTACCGTTAGATGATCCGGACGCCTTTAACTCATCGTTGTTCTCGCCAGCGGCGTTGACTCCAGAGTACGGGTGTATCCATAGTCGATCCAGAGACTTGGTTTGAATGTGATCGCAAGCTCTCAGCGTCTGTAACTGAGTTACCTACGTGGCGTAGGTTGTGCGAACGACTGCACTTTGTCGTGGTCAACGACGACAGCGTCGACATTTATACAAAAAAAAAGGCACGAATAAGTTTTCTGGTAGAGTAAAGCGTGGCAATAGCTTTGTGGATCGAATTTGGTTGGGCAAGTCTTGTGGACGCTCCAGAGGCCATCAATTGGTAAGCAGGGCGACAGAACTCGTGCACAATATACATGTTAGCAATAACTGTTATAAACTTCGCTGAAAAAGTTTTTCAGAGCGGTCTTTGAAGTTGTTCACTTAAACGTATCTTAATACGGTACCACGTACCATTTTCAGATATTTACAGAAAACTATGTCCGCGACGACAGGAGGAGGCGGCGGCTCTCCGTCCATCGAGACGCTCGCGAGCAGCGCCATCGCGGCCGGATGTCTCCAGGCTGTCATGAGTATGGTGCACCCAGAATTGGTCAAGTTCGTGGCCTTCCAGAAGGAGCGCGTGGCTCGAACTGACGCTGAGGAGGAAAGTGGAGATTCTTCGCGTTACTTCAGACGTCGAAAACCCAACACTCCCCACGATACCAGCAACTTAAGCTTAGAGCAACAGACGGATCTGTCGTTCCAGCTTAAGTACTTGCGGCAACATTGGCACAGCCACTTGCGGTTCTACGGCCTTAACCCAGAGCTGCCGGGCGTCGTGCAGCGCGCGCTCATGTACCGCAACAAGGTGTCGCATCAGAGCCAAATGACTTTGGCTCAGTATGAGACCGCTATTGCTACTTTTGAGAAATTGGCAGATATTATCGAGTGCAACGCACTGATTCGCCAGCAAATTAAGGAGCTCGTGACCAAGTTATTGTCGTTTTCGCCATTAGTCAAGAAAGAAGCCGCTTCTAAAGCTCAAAAACAGGTTACTCAGAAAAATATTCAAGAAAAACAGGTTATTCAAGAAGAAAATGACATTCAAGAGGAAATTCAAGAGAAGGAGGAGAGCAAAGATCCCGTTTCAATGACGCAGATGCCACCACCGGCGACGTTGGAGCAGATTTTACAACATAATTATTTGTACGAAGGAGACGAGAATGAAGACCCGTTGTGGGTGGATCTGAAGCTTATTGGGAATGATTATTTCAACGAGAAAAATTATACTGAAGCGATTGAAGCGTACTCGCAAGCACTGGATGTGGCACCTACTCAGGCGGTGCTGTTTGGCAATAGGGCCATGTGCTACCTGCGTTTGAAGAATTTTGAGTATGCACGCGAAGACGCGGAAGATGCGATGGACGCAGATAATTACGAGAACATCAAGTACTACAGACTGTTGTCGGAGGCGATGATGGGGATGAAGGACTATGATGAAGCGAAGGAGATCTGCGACGAAGGACTAGAGCTGGATCCGAAGGATGCTACACTACTGAGTAGAAGACGCACGGCGGAAGCGATGATCGTGAAGGAGAAAGCTGGTTATGAGAAGGAGAAGAAGAGACTTGAGAAGGAGGAGCGAGCGAAGGTTGAGGCTGCAAATGCTGCTGCAGCTGCAGAGGCGGCTGTGAATCCTGCTCAGGAACAATCGAAGTCCAGTAAGAACAAGACGAGCAAGAAGAAAAACAAACCCAAGAATACTGCGCCGGAGATAGAGCTGGTGCCGATGATCAACTACCAGGACGTGCCTGCGAAGTGGATTGAGACGCATACGCGCGGTTCCCGGCGACTGGAGGTTTACCACCAAGGCTTGGAGAGTCTGGCTGCGGCAGCAGATGCACTTCTTCAGGTGACTGATAGCATTGGAACTCCAGGGAGATCAAGGCTGCCATTGGACCAGTTAGTCCAAGAGGGTATGGTGAATCTTCGTAAAGCTGGTGAAGCCGGTGTTGCTGAGGCGTGGTTTCGTTTGGGTGTGCTTTACAGTAGCAATGTGCGGAAGGGGATGCCATTGACAGCTGACCCTCACAAAATGCTAGAATGCTTTCACAAGGCAGCGTCGTTGCGCCCATTTATCAAACCACCTGGAAATCGTGTGTTTCCTCACCAAGGTGTGGCTGAAGCTGAGAACGAACTGGGTGTCTGCTATCGAGACGGAATACCGGCTTCTGTCGTTGAAGCAGACCTGAAAAAGGCCTTCCAATTCTTCTTGAGGTCAGCAGAACACGACTATCCTGTTGGTCAATACCATGTCGCAATAGCATACTCGACGGGCAGTGGAACGACCGTCGACCCGTTTGCAGCGCGAATGTGGACGTCTCGCGCGGCGCAACATGGACTTCCGGAAGCACAGACATACCTTGCTCAGCTGTTCGAAAAGGGCTACGGTGGAAAACGTGATGAAGGCCAGGCGCGAGAATGGACTCTAACGGCCACGCAAAACCGACTCGCGGATCTGCTGACGAAGAAGTATGACTTTGCTGACGTGGGTGTCACTGCGATTGGCGGGGGCGAAATCGCAGACAAATTCGCAACCAACCCCACTGCCTCGCAACGTGGGAAGGAAGTGTTTCAGGAATTCTACGACACGTATTTGAAAGAAACCGGCAATAATGGCGACGCCTCCGATTCTGGCATTGGTGTTGACAGCGATGGAGACGAAAACCAGATAACGAAGGTGAGCTCGTACACGCCAAGCGCTACGTCATCATCGGACAGCATGGGCCGGGCTGGCATTTACCGGCCACCTTCTGCTGTAATTCTCGCTGAGATCCAAACTCGGGCAAAAGCTGGAGGTATCACAGCTTCTAAGTATCTTGCATCAGAAAAGCTTCTTGGAAGTGCGGGAAGATTACTCGTCGCTGGAGACATTAAAGGCGCCCTACGAGATTTGAAGAAGGCCGATTCAATCTGGGAACGGCAAAAGGGTGTTTTTACAATGTCTGAGAACTCTGCAGATCTGCTGCCGACCGTTCTGAAAGAAGCTGCAGTAAGTCTTCAGATCAATCCCAGAGATATCGATGCAGCGTACGTAATTGGCCGATGGGACATTATGAGTGATCAAGACGGCATTACTCATTGGAAGCGGTGCGTGAAGATGCATCCAAACGAAGCTTCTTTTCACTTCCATCTGGGTGCAGCATATTTGACTGCCCAACGCTACAATGACGCAATGGACGCAATGGAAACCGCACTGGCAATCGAGAAGAAACCGGATTGGCTGTACTGGTTTGCTGCGCCGATGATTGGGTTGGGTATGATTGATCCGGCGATGTCTGTCTACAAAGAATACGTCGACACTTACCCTCCTGACGAGCGATTCATACCAGACGCGTACTATTCTATCGGTGCGTTGTACTTCAAGAAGTACGACAATGCTATGGCTACTGTCTACCACGAACTCGGGCAAATGGCAGAATCTGTCGCCATCCGCTTCCCTGCTTTTTATCCGAGGGTGCTCTTCGATACCGCCAAGGAAACGCTTCGTTCTGGCATGAAAAAGACTGGGTATATGGAGTCATCGGTGATTACCAGCGTCATGGCGCAGAATATGATCGAATGCGGGTTCTGTAAGGCTAGCATAAAGCCAACTCAGTTGCTCGGCCACAGGTTGTCCAAGTGTTCTCGCCGGACTGTTGCGTGTCAAGATTGCAACGAACGCATGGTCTTTAATTCTCTACAAGCTCACCGCCATTCGCGACACTCGAGCGCCACCAACAGTAGTAAAGGAAAGAAAAGGAAGGGCAAAGGGAAGAAGCATTCGCAACCAACTGTCGTGAATACCCCTGTGCAGCAAAAGGGGATCAAGGACAGTGTCTCGAAGACCGAACTGAAGCAAAATGGCAGTGTGGGGGAATTGGCCACGCCAAAGTTTCATTTTGCGGGAGCCATCCTGGAAATTACGCAAATGAAGAACAACCACACGGTACTCTCGTTAAAAACAGTGATCGGACAGCGCTGGACTCTTCGAGTGAATCACAGCTCTCCGTCTCCAGAAGGATCGAGTGCTGCGCTTGACGCCTCGAAATCCATTGATGGAGCCGAAGTAAACAATTCAATCCTAGTGTTTTGGCGGTGCTCTCCACCACTAGAAATGATTGATCGACGAGCGCTTACGGTACCCACGGACGGTGAGGTGTACGGGCAAGACGTGGCCATTTACATCCTCAAATGCTCATCTCAAGCACTTAGCTTTGAATTGTGTCAGTTGCGGCACAATAAGTACATGGAGAATGGGACACTCTGCGATGGCTGCGGCAACCCAGCGTTTCCTGGAGAGAGCCTGTCGACCTGCAGCGCGTGCAAAGTTGTCAAGTATTGCTCGCGTGATTGCCAGCGGATGCACTGGAAACGTATCCATCGCCACATGTGTCAGAACGCCGTTCTACTTCGTAACTGCACCACTATGAGTGAAGATGTTACTCCAGACGAGAGAGCTCGCCCCGCCGCGAAGAAACCAACTGGACCAACCATAGCAAAGCAAGATACTGTTAAAGTTCCCCGCGGAGAGGTCGTCTACGTCGACACGACGCAACAAATTCTGGAGGGCATCCTAAAAACCACAATGTCTAAGGGGATGACCTCCAATGGCGGGGAGTTTGCCGAGTTCTACATGCTGCCTCCTCGAAACCCCTCACGCCCGGGCGCTATTGAAAGTAGTGTTCGTATGTTTCCGCGCACCGTTGCAGGCGTGAAAGAATTTGTTGCAGAATTCGGCGTTGGCTATTTGACGACCGTACCAACGATACTGCAGCAGCAAGAGCTGCACTACTTCTTCCAAATCCCGCCGCACAACCCACTGACGCTAAAGAGCGACGGAAGTCAAGTGTATTTGGAGAATTGCAAGGTGCAGACGGACGATGTTTCAGGGAGGGGTTTCCGCCTTGTGATGGAGATGCCGCTTGCCTCGTACTCTCTTGCTGCAATCGCAGAGCTGCTGGACTACCTGGTTTCGAACACGAACCGGTACCTGACACGAAAGTGACCGCAACTTCATAATGCGAGAAACACGACACCAATCAGAAAGGGTGGAGCCAAGTTACTATGATATTCCGGTTAACTGGATGGCATTACTTGTATTTATTTTTCCCTCCTGGTTGATGCTAATACTGCAGCTAAGGATATGGTGCTCGTGGTTTTAGGTCTTGCATCAAGGCCAACGGTACTCATCAGCTGCGATTACCCGACGGGTGATTACGAATCGGTACAGGTGCTGGCAAACACACATGAGATTGTGTCTCATTTGGCCGGGCCCCTTTGCGGTGACCACGTCAGTGCACAAGCTTCCCCACATCACACAACAACCATGGCGGTCAAAACGGTTCTCATCACGGGCAGTACGCGCGGCATCGGCCTCGAATTCGCTAAGCACTTCACGGATGCAGGGTGGAAAGTCATCGGCGTCGCGCGCAAAGGCAGCAAGACGGACAAGGTACGTATGTCATAATTAGGAAAGTTATCGGAGACTTTCGTATTGATAGATGCTCTGTATCGCTATTCTAGCTGCAAGCACTGCATCCGTTCAAGGTGGTGAGCTTTGATTGCACCGACGAGGCGTCAATTGGTCAGGCCGCGCAGGAGCTCAAGGGAGTTTCAATCGACCTGCTTATCAACAATGCAGGGATCTACCAGGACGGCGGACTAGAGACGACGACCAAGGACATGCTCATGCGTCTGTTTGAGGTGAATACTGTGGGCCCGTTCCTGGTGACGCGCGCATTGCTGCCGAATCTGAAGCTCGGTGCCGAGAAGAACGGGCGTGACGGAGCGTTGGTGGTGACGGTGTCGTCGCAGATGGGCAGTATCGCTGGCAACACCAGCGGCGGCAACTACAGCTACGGCGCGTCGAAAGCCGCAGTGAACATGGTGAACTCCAGTCTGGCGATCGATCTCAAGAAAGACAACATTGCGGCCATCGTGGTGCACCCGGGATACGTGGTGACGGACCTGACGGGTGGGCTGGGCGAAGTTCACACGGACGAGAGCGTGCGTGGAATGACAAAGGTGATCGAAAAGGTGACGATGGCCGACACGGGCAAGTTTTTCCACTTCCAAGGCCACGAGATGCCGTGGTAAACTGAGAGTCTGCGCTTCAAGAGGACAAATAAACCGACTTCGGATTAATGGACCATGCAAGGGGCCGACAGCATGGACCTCGAACTCCGTCACGATGTTGTCCTTCGTGGTTGTAGACATGTTATTGTTGCCGGTGAACGTGCCTGAGTTATTGATAAAGAGGTCAGCGGGCACTCCCTGTAGTTCTTGAGCCATCTCAAGCACGGACGACTCGTCTCGGACATCCATGGTGGCGATCTTGAACAGCGACGAAGCCTTCAACTGTGTATTAATAATACACAAGGAGGATAAAGTTATCCAGTAGAACTCAACACGCTATTGCTTGCCAAATTTGCGGAGATTGTTTTTCCTCATCATACTAGTAAGCACGCAGCGATAAGGGCGTTTTACCCTGCTACTACACACTATCGGTAGATACCATAGCAGACGCTCTCGTGAGCTCCATTTCATTCGCCATGAAGTCAACAAAAAACAACAAATTTGGCAAGCAAGATCGTCTCGCCTGGGCCTCTCGTTCTCGAATACTGCAATTTCAAGATACACTTGTACACTCCGTTAGAAAATTCGGACATTGCTCCGTTAAAAATTGGCGTCCACGACGAATCCAACAGGCTTCAAGCGGCCAAAGAGCTGAACGGTATCGAGGATGTGCGGTGTGTGACCACTTCCGCGTGCTGTAGTCTAAAATGTCTCGTGTTGCTTAGATGTCGACAATCGAGGCTAGCATTATAAACGGTGGTTCGCTCGCATACTGTACGTCGAAGACGGCACTGCACGCGGTAAACCGCAACATGACGAACGTGCCCGAGGAGACGACGATAAAAAAATCAAAACATTTGGAGATTTCAGGCGCGGATGCGGGCTTCGGCTTATCCGATCCGTGAGCTACGAATAATATGCATGTATCAAAAGCTGGCGTTGGTAACCAGGGAATATATACTGTAGCCGCACGACAGCAATATAGCTGGCAATGCTGGTATGAATAATTGAGCTACTTATCACTAGTGACAAGTTCGGCCACCTGAACGACGGCCGGTCCCATAGTTTGCCACGTGGCCTTCTACGCTGCCTCAGAGACGACAACGGCGCATGAGTTCGAGCTTCGTAGCATTGCTTGCAGAGGTACACATGTACGCGCGGTGTCCAGTCTGCACAGGATACCGTATATGTACTGCAAGCGTCAACGCCACTTCTTCAACTTGTACTGCATGTACAGCAACATTCAGAACCTTGCAACAGATCCTTCGACTTGTAGTTTTGAGCGTGCATCACTCAAACTGTTGTGCAGTAAATTGCCATTTTCGTTTGAGCAAACCTTAGCTTCTAATGTACATGTACCCCACGTACTGTATCCCCTTCCTAGATTTACGGGATCGACATGGTGCGCCTCGATGGAACAGAGACGCTTACTAGCCTATAGTAACGCGCAGTTTATTGTGTCGCCGATTCCTTCTGTTCAAACCTTGATGATTACATGTGTGGGCAACATGCACAGGATCCACAGCGCCTAACATGTACATGATGACACGTAGGGGAAACTCGACTTGTGATTCGACAGCGCTGTTCATGCACATGTTCGGGGCCCGAATTTCGGGCAAGCCAAGTTTGCTTTGTCATTTTGGGGATGCGCCACGGTGCCGCCTTTAGTGATGCGCTGTGTGTCAATTCGCCGGCTCTACAAAACCACTCCCGCTTCCGATTTGCCGCTTGATTGTTTGCAGTGTGCACTGGCGGTAAATTACCCGGTAAGATATCGACCAAGTCATCACGAGATCCGATTTATTGTCATCATCGCAAGCACCATAAACTGCATGGAAATCTGCGCGTTACATTTCGACACACGTGCACGTCCTTGTCTTTTTCCATTGTTGAACACGGCAGAGCTCGGAGCTCCAGTGCAGCTCGCGAGCCGGAGGGTCGATCCTGTTCCTGTTTGCGCCTCCACTTTCAAATCGTGGGCAACCTGCAAAAAAGCGGTTGGGGTCAATGGTAAGCATTAAACTTTGAGCTCAAAGTGTCCCCAAGAAACCAAAGCTGGCCGGCATTGCGGTTCTGCACCATTTTAACAGGGACAACTTTTCCACACGGATGGGACATCATAACGCCTTGAATGTTCGTGTGGTGTTGTTTTGGCGCAGCGCATCCTTCAGTTTTGACTGACGTTTCCGTTTAGAGCATCTCCCCTCATGTGATGCGGCAGACTGGAAGGTAGCCGTCACAGTTATCGAGTGATCGCGCTTGTTCGAGCTCAAATGGCAACTTGCAGCCCGAGCAAATGCTCGCTTCGCCTCCGCGATGGCTTCAAGGGATCTTACAGCAAAGGCTGCAGCGGTCGAGTTATACAGTTCGGCCATTTCCTCATCCAATCTGGCTGTTTACCTGGAGCTCTAATAGAAAGTCCACGCCCACCCATTCATAACCAAAACTTGTTCATGAAAATGCTCGTTCAGGATGTATGCAACGTCAAATGCAACGATGAAAAGAAGAGAGCAACGAGATTCGCTTAGAGTACTTTAACGGAACTGAAAACCATTGCGCCGACGCCGCACCGCCGGGATTAAGTTGCTGCGGTTCAACTACGCCGTGCTGTATTGGAACCGGATCTCGTTGATGGGACTAAAGGATTGTGGTCGATTGACTGCCAGAGACGCTGCTTTGGGGACGTTTGCAGCCGGAATACTATTACGGAGAACTGATAATGAGACGCAGACGGAGCAACGCGATCCTCCCAGCCAACGGCTGCATACACACAGTGCGCAATGCCCGACATGAAGCCCTCGCGAAAATGGCGATGTCTTTGAGCTGGACGTTACAGTATCTCTCCACCTGCACCGTGCATAAGCCAAGACACCGATAAATGCCAATGCACCGGGATGGATCCATCGGTGCAAAGTCTCATTAGCCATTTTACCTTCTAGGTGAATAACCAACCAACCATGGCTCCTCAACCTTCGACTGCCATCTTCACGTTCGAAGATGCCAAGGCCGCGTTCAACATCTTCTGCTGCGTCTGCGGTATCGGTTCGCTAGGCATGCCGTCCAATTACGCTCGCGCCGGTTGGGTCTTCGCGACCATCGCGCTGCTGTTCATGGCGTTCGCCAACATCTACTCGTCGGTGATGCTGTCCAAGGTGCTTCTGGTGGCCCCCGCTACCGTGAAGACGTACGGTGATCTCGGTCAGTGGGTCGCCGGCAAGTGGGGTCGTCTCCTTGTCATCATCTCGCAAATGGGTGTGTGCCTGCTGCTACCGTGCGCGTTCCTCGTGCTTGGTGGCTCCCTGCTCGACGTGCTGTTCCCGGACTGCTTCAGCCAATCTGTGTGGATCATCTTTATGGCTCTCATGGTTGTCCCGGTTGCTCTGATCCCGACCATGAAGGAGAGCGCGGGCATGGCCATCGGTGGCTGCCTGGGCACGATCGTCGCCGACATCATTGGCATTGCAATCCTCATCTACGAGGAGCGCGGCCACCCGTCCCCGCCCACGGCCGACGTCACCGCTCACCAGGTCATCACCACTTTCGGTAACCTGTCGCTCGCGTACGCTGCCGCTACGGTTATCCCCGACCTTCAACGCCAGCACTCGCAGCCTGAGCGTATGCCCCGTGTCATCATGGTCAGCCTGGGTATCGCCTCGGCTTTCTTCTTTGCCGTTGCCATTGCTGGCTACGCCGTCGGTGGCTGCCAAATGTCGGGTAACCTGCTCTTCTCCGTTGCCAACACCTCGAACCCGTACACGACTACGACGCTGGGTTTCATCGCCGACCGTGGCGCCGTTGTGATGGCGTATCTCTTCATGCAGATGCACTTGTCGATCGCCTTCTCGACGTTCCTGCACCCGGCCTTCTACATGTTCGAGCGTATGATCCTTGGCATGCACAAGGTGGAGGCTGTGGAGCACGTCGATGTGGACGTGGAGGAGAAGATGTCGTACATTAACGGATCGACACCCAACGACCTGGAGAGCAACATCGAGCGCGTTGCCCGTCCTCAGGTTTCCAGCCGCCAATCGGCTACCAACACGATGATCGTTGAGGAGGACCTGTCCGAGTACAAGGGCGGCGCCAATGTCCTGCGCTACATCACGATGCGTATCTGCTTGATCACGGTGCTTGTCATCCTGTCCATTCTCCTGCGCGACCACTTCCTCGACCTTGTCGACTTCACCGGCGCTACCTTCATCACGCTGTCGAGTCTCATTGTCCCCATTGTCTTCTACATCAAGGTGTTCTGGACCAAGATCGCTGCGTGGGAGAAACTCGTGTGCGTCACCATCGCCACCATTTGTACGGTTGCTGGCATCTACGTCATGATTTACGCCGGCAAGAGCCTTTTCAACCCCGACGAGGAGGGCGCCACGTTCCCTTACTGCTCGGCGGAGTACCAGGAGGAGCCCTACTACGTTAGGAGCGAGAGTAGCTAAGACCTGTAAATGCCCATATGTACGCTTGATAATACAGATTGCGTTGAACGCTCTCAGCTTCGTGTTGTTTTCGTTCTTCATCTACAAAGGGAGCACAGTTCCGTCGTAGTCCAGCAGCTTTCCTGTGTCTCCTATCAACACACTCTCGATCACGTCCGCCAATCCAGCAACAACCTTCGCAGCTTCACTTTCGTAGGCGCTAAGAGGCATCTGTGTGTGTACCATTCCTGGGCCCAGCAGAATCGCCGCAACATTGTCGCGCTTCAGCTCGTTTGCCATACAGCGGTTGACCGCGTGCAGCGCCGCCTTTGACGTGTAGGATGCGAGCGGGCCACCACCGTTTCCAGTGCTGACCTCGATTGTCGACATCTGCACAACAACAGCACAGCGTTCGTGGTTCTTCGTTGCAAGATTCAGGTTCGGCAGCAGCGCGCGCGTCACTAGCAGCGGCCCCACTGTGTGAACCTCGAACTCTCGTGTATCTACC
This sequence comes from Phytophthora agathidicida, assembly GCA_025722995.1. NCBI lineage: Eukaryota > Oomycota > Peronosporomycetes > Peronosporales > Peronosporaceae > Phytophthora > Phytophthora agathidicida. The sequence continues at coordinate 241,089 of CP106979.1, forward strand.
GATGCAAGCGTAGCCTGAAGTAGCAGGATAAAACGCCCCCATCGCTGCGCGTGCTTTTGAGTATTTCCAAATTGTCATTCATATGGCGAACATAACTTTCTTGACACTAGTACTAGCAGTTCGTGGTGGCGGAACTTGAGAATAAACTGATGAGAAAAAAAAGTTATTTCGTGGAGCATCATATTGCACTGACGACGACCGGGTCGCGACACCAATCCATCCCAGAGACCGCACAAACAAAGATTGCAGCATAATCGACGGCTGCATCAAGCCGTGAATCGCGAATGCTTTCTTTTGACCTTGATATATACATCCGCTGCATTTGTGATAAAACCATGATCTTCCGGCAATGAGGTGTGATAGTGTAAGATCATAGACCCCATAAACCCGGGATAATGGTGTATTCCATGGCGAAGCAAGGGAATTGTGTTTTCCACATGAAATTTTGCCTGCAGGTATACAACTGTATACGGTATACACCTACCCATGTATATCCGTCTTCCACGTGGCTTGCTCGCTGCACACCAACCGATCAACCTTCACTTCACATTTGGAGAACCAAGAGCAAACACGCCAAGAAAACCCGCCTCTCCTCGTCCCTTATCGGATTGAGCTAATGGTCATCGCATAAACTCCATTAATAAAACTGTTCGTTGACCCCCATAAAGTGTGGAAACTAGGATGCAAAGACTTGACTTCAGTATGGTGTAGTCATAACGTGTCAGATTCAAGGTATCTGTGATAGTGACAATATCACGTGCACATAGCGACCTTTCACTACGTTCAAAGCGCGAAAAGATAACATGGTTGCCGGCCAAAAGAGGGACGCTGAGGATGGAGCTGCCGTGGCTCGGACTCTACAGTCAAAGCGAACGAAGACTAGCACTAAGCGCATGTATCTGTCAAAGCTGAAGGTCGTGACAGCTTGGATGGCATCTAATTATCCGGAAACAATCGACAACGCGACAAAGCAAATGCACATACCGCTCCCGAATGAAGCTGTTCTCGCCTTCTTTGGCCACATCTGCGAGCGTGGACACGTCTGTTGTAGCGGGGCTACACCGAATAGTGACATGGGTTCAACTATTCTGGGTGGTGTGTCAAACACTACTGACACATCACGGACACAAGTGGGTACACAGTACCACTTGCTCTGAGAGCCAACCAATGGGGCTGCTCAGGTTTTATATAGGTTTCACTATAGGATATTTGTAGTTTGTATTGCAGGCCAAATTATGATCATCCTATAAATATATTCAGCCTTAATTCAACCTTAGTCTTGGTAACTCGTCCCCTTAGGCCAGGGACCAGTGAACTGCCGTTCACTAGGAGTTTGAATACTCCTGCACACTTCCTCTGTGCAAGGTGCTGTGTGACCCCCGTCACATCTGTGATCGTGACAATGTGGCTGCCCAGTCCAGATCAAGTGTTCCTCTTTCTTCCTCTTGCATTTGGGGCTATTGTAGCTCGCTGGTGGACGCCTATCGCGCCAAGAACATGGAGATAGATCGGCCTCTCGACACGGAGTTGCGCCGAGTCTTGGAGGGCTACGAGAAGACTATCAACAATCTGAAAAAGCGTAGTTTGATGGAAATCAATGAAGGGAAGCTTCAATTCAAGCCAAGTGGGTTTGAACTTCTTGCGTCTAAGCTGATGACTCTACAACCTGTAGCAGAAGGACAGACGTGGTCTACGACTTTGTTTGGCTGGTGTTTCTTTCTTTTAATGTGGAATTTAATGAGTAGAGCTGACTCGTTCGATACGACCATGCTACAACACATTGATTGGAATGAAGATTGTCTCGTCGTGGAGGAACAGGGCCATAAAGGTGACCAAACAGGAGCTGAAAAGTTTGGCAAGAACATTTATGCCAATCCATATGAGCCATCGAAGTGCCCAATACTCGCTCTCGCGGTGCATCTTTTTGCATGTGCCGAACGCACTATCGGTGGGAAGCAGCAGCTTTTTATCGGCAGTCACAGCAAGGAACGCTTTGGACGATTGTTGCGGCGTGTGATTAAATCTCTGGATGAGGAAGAATCACGTGTACTAGGATCTATACCGGAGGATATTGGTAGCCACAGCCTTCGTAAAGGTAGCAGCTTGTATGCTTTGGGGCAAGTGAACGGACCCACTCCTGTGTCGGTTTATCTACGCATGGGTCAAAGTCTTGGGAAATTAAAAGATAGACATATTCACTTTGGGGAGGGAGCCGACCAACTATGCGGGAGGATGATAGCTGGATTGCCGTTTAATTCAGAGCGATTTGGGGTATTACCACCTCATTTTCCAGCCGAGTTGCTACGTAAAATGACCATCGATTACTGGAAGGAAATTATTAGTGGCTATCCCAACTACCCGAGTGGTATGCAGTCTGCTTTCCCTTATCTTCTGGCATCTATTATTCACCACGAGCAGTATCTGCGCAAAACGTTGGGTGCATAACATCCAATATTCACAGCCAGAGTTTTTTCTGCGAACAAGCTTCTTCATCACCAGCGTGGGTCCACAGTTATTGCAATCGGTACGTCGCCAGTTTGTGGAGTAAAGGCAACTGGAATACCAACACATCTTGCTATTGGTCAGCAGGTCGATGCTTTGCGGGAAGAAATAGCTAAGGTACATACCGAGATTGGCGAACTCAAGAGCTATATTTCCGAGCAGTTGTCAAATGACGTTGCGATTAAAGTTTGCAATGAATTAAGACAACATTTTGTGGTTAATGGAGTAGCCCCAGTTTCGTTGAGTGATCTTGATCGAAGGATCAATGAACTTCGAGAACGAATGGGCACAGAATTTCGATGCATCCTAAACGAGATTCAACTGCCCACTAGTAGCGATACAACTAGTGTTTCAATAGAGGCACAGTGTCATGCCCGCCTTTGGCCTGCTAGCAAGCAAGCCAGAGAGCGTGGGCGCATAGGCTCTGGCTTGCTTGCTCGCAGCCAGAGGCAGCATGTCGCTGCGACGGCAGCCTGCAAGGCTCTCCGTTCGCAGTTTACATACATATAGCTAGATATTACGAACGTGCAAAAGAAAAGAAGAAAAGCAAAGAAACATGCAGGGTAGCAGGACACATAGGCACGTAGAAACAAAAACATGCAGAAAACATCAAGGAGGCCCCTGTGCGAGCTAAGCGCACAGGAAGGCATGCACATTTAGGCCAGACATTTTCATTATCAAATACACCAACTACCCCGCACTCGAGACCAACTCCTACCTACGCGACCTACACTCCGACTCTAACTTCAACGACCAACACTCTTCACCTCAGTCACGACACACAGCCTGAATGGAGGTCGTGGATGTGGGATGACGAGAAAATAGGGCATGCTGTCCCGAAAGGATGGGAATTTCCTGCTAGAACGAATGTGAAGGCGAATGAAATCTCTGGTTTTTTGGTGATAAAGGCTCCAAGATTCGTCCGTATCGACTCCTCAGTAAACAGAACGATGTATTGCCAGCTCATCGAATGAGGCATTCGAGAGTCAGTGCCGTGATGAAGTATTTGGAACAGCTTGCAGTAGATGATGGTGTATTGCCGCTCAGAGTCACACGAATATCTGCGCTGCAAATTCCAGTTGCTGACAAAGTATTTGAGACCGTCATTGCAGCGATGGTATCAAAACTGTATGTTACGAAGCCGAAGAGAGCAGAAGAGCTCTCTTGTGGTACACTTTATAATCGACTCTGTCGGTATCGTGGCAAGTAGAAAGCAGTCATTTTTTAACAATGTAACCAAACTGTTAACTTCTAATGAAAATTTTATGTTTGACAGCCAATCAAAACATGTGCCGAATCGTGATTTGGCTCATATCACAGACACAGTCATCGTATCTTCAAGTTCTTTGACCATGGAAAGCGGGTCGGAGCAAGCCAGCGATATCTACGGCACATTCGAAGGCCGTCTACGCAATAACGAGCCATTGGCATCGATCCCTGCCACTTCGTCTCGAGGATTCCGTTTAACTACGGTATTCCGAGTCGCTGGTTTGGCTGGAATTCTGCTCGTCGCTGGGTACGCGACTTCCAGCGGCTTCCAGTCGGTGCAACGAGTTGATCCCATTGTGGAATTCAATGAAGAACAAGCTGTGACCAAAGGGGGTAGCCCGTTGTACCATAATGTGGCACTCGAAACGGAGCTGAACGCTGTTGAGCAACAACTTGTGGATTCGGTGGATGCGAACTCCATCCGGGAGTATCTCCATGCGTACTCTAGCAAACCCCACATCGCTGGGTCTAAGGCGGACTACGAAACGTCGTTGTATACTGTACAGCAGTTCGAGTCGTTCGGGATCAAGACGGAGGTCAAGGAGTACTACACGTTGCTGTCCACGCCGGTACATCGTCGTCTGGCAATTTTGGAGCCGAAAGAAGCTGCTTGAGAGCTCAATCTGACGGAGGCGTCGGTGGCTGGAGATGCTTGCACTAGTGATCCCAGTGCAGAGCCGCCGTTCTTGGCGTACTCTCCATCGGGGAATGTCACGGCGTCTGTGGTGTACGCGAACTACGGGTCGCAGCAGGATTTCCAGTGGCTGGTGGATCAGGGTATTGATCTCAATGGGAAGATTGCGTTGGTACGCTATGGTACAAACTATCGGGGGCTGAAGGTGTTGGCGGCACTTGAGCACGGAATGGCGGGAGTGTTGATTTATTCGGATCCGCAGGATGATGGATTTGGTAGGGGACCAGTGTATCCTGATGGTCCGTGGAGACCAGAGAATTCGTTCCAGCGTGGTTCGATCTACAACGAGTGTGGAGACCCGTTGACTCCTGGCTGGGCATCAGTTCTCGGTGCGAAGTACCTGAAATATGAGGATGTGAAGACAATTCCACACTTGCCAACGCTGCCGCTGTCGTGGGGCCAAGCTAAGCATATTTTGAAGGCGTTGCGAGGAAAACAAGCGCCGGATAATTGGCAAGGCGGACTGATGTTCTCTGACGGTGGCTACCACGTTGGAGATGACGGATCGACTGTGGTAAATCTCGACTTGGAGATGGATAATTCCATTGGGCCTATTTGGGACGTGATCGGCACTATCGAAGGCTCGGAGGAGCCGGAGAGGCAAGTGATCCTCGGAAATCACCGAGATGCATGGGTGTGTGGTGCCATTGATCCGAACAGCGGAACATCTAGTCTCGTTGAGCTTGGCCGCGTGTTTGGAGAGATGCTTAAGTCTGGATGGAGACCCAAACGCACAATTGTTCTTGCGTCTTGGGATGCCGAAGAGCAGGGATTGCTGGGAAGCACGGAGTATGCTGAAGAGAACGCAGAGCAGTTGAAAGAGGAAGCCATCGCCTATCTCAATGTTGATACAACACTGGGTCCACTCGCTGCTGCTGGCGGTTCGCCATCAATTGCCAAGCTGATCTTCCAGACGGCGAATGCTATCCCAGCAAACAATTTTGGTGGTGTCGAGGTCGCTCAGACGACACTTTACCAGCAGTGGCTCACTCAAACAGAGACATATCGACTTAGCAACACCACCAGTAGCACAATTGGGCCCGATCACCTCCTGACAGTGTTGGGAACCGGAAGTGATTTTGGCGCTTTCTGCCACCACTTAGGCGTTGTTTCTGCAAACATCGGATTCACTCTGCCTGGAAGTTACGGTACCTACCACAGCACCATGGACAGTATCATGTACTCGGAGCTGTTTGCAGACCCGGACTACGTCTCGCACGTTTCGACTGCACGGTGGTGGGGATTACTGGCTCTGCGTCTGGCTGACAACACCTTGCTCCCGTTCGAGTTCTCCTCGTATGCGCTCGTGATGAACGAAGCTGTAACAATGTTTGAAGAATCCCTGAGGATTGCTTCTGGTGTTGAAGAGGTTGACTTCAAGGAATTACGTCGCGCTATCAGTAGCTTCGACATGAGTGCCCAGAAATTCCACGAGAAGCTGGCAGAGGTTGGTCCTACTACTTCAAGCGATGAAATCAGCTACTGGAATGACAAGATCATGTACTTGGAGCGTCACCTCACTCTGGATGCGGGTCTGCCGCACCGCAGCTGGTACAAGCACGTGGTGTTCGGCCCGGGATTCTACGACGGCTACGGTGGTACAGCATTTCCAGGGCTAGCAGACGGCATCGCATTCCACGACAACACCGACGCCATTCAGGCACACGTTGGCGACGTGGTGAAGGTTCTGGACGGAGCTGCTGCATATCTGCTGCCAAAATATGCCAACTAACCAGCGAAGTTGTGTTGGCACCATTGATCGCACTGCGGAAAGGTACCAACACACACCGATTCAAAGGAGAAACGTTAGGAGAAACGTTAGTACTCGTACAGCAGTACAAACAATTGCAATGAGCAGCCCACAGTTGGTTTGCATTTTGGATTCCTTGCAGCAATTCGGATTAATCTGCTTGGCGTCGGGAGTAACTCATAGCTTACGCTTCTTAGTGACAATTAAATGCCCCACATTTGCCAACATATCGTTCTTAGACAATATAGCAATGTGCCTTCCACGATTGGATTTGTCGCGCCTCGCCAAATCACTTCGAGCTCGCTCTTCAACGTCCCACCAGGCGGAGTTAGCAATCTGACCCAGCAAATTTGTTGCTGATGAAGACACGAACTTCCACGGGATGGCTCCATTGGGTCTGTACTGCTGACAAATACCTCTCAGACACAGCATGTAGCCTGCTATAGTGTTTGTTGTTGTCCCCCTTCTTTTCTTCTTGCCGTTCTTCTTTTTCGTAGCGCCGGTCGTGTCCAGATACATTTGCTGGGCCTTCACCTTATCGCGCAGGCTTATGTAGATTGAAATCATATCACGGGGCTTCAGTGGGTTAGTATGATGGAACACGTTTGATGGTAGCAACTTCGAGGACGCCGAGGCTGGAAAATTGGAACCCCTCTCTCGGTTATTCACTCGCACCACGATGAAGGAGATCCCTTCACCACAGAAAATTGGGATAATCAAATTGGACGCCTCCTGCATTCGACGGAGAACACCAGCGACTCGGCGACCCAGCAGCAACCACAACGTCTCCTCCGTAGGTTCTTCAGGTAAATATTCAAATTGACTGAAACCTACCTTCCAGTCTTTCCACTTGTCCATCCAAGCTCTGTGATCAGCATCCTTCTCTGGGGCGTCATCTAATTTGCAATTTTTCAGCACGTGGTAGCTTCGGTTCCCCTGCTGAGGGTGTCGAGAAACTCCCTGATAGTGCAAAATTGGCCTGCGAAGGCAGAATATCCCCTTGTTACAGACCCTTGCATCACAATCGCATCTATTGCCAGCAGCAGAAAAATTCGCAAACAATCTCGCCGATGTCTCCAATATCGACAACTCGCTGCATCACCATATCCAGAAAACTCGATAGAAGATACTTCTCCAAAGACGTCAGCTTATAAGGATCACCCCGCCTTTCGAGCTGGTACCACAAGCGCGCCGCGCCGGACGCTAACACAGGCTCCGATGGGTAACTTGTGATATGACTGTCGTTCGTGAAGGCGACGTAGTTGAGAACGCCCATAAAATCTGCCACGATGCGCGTGGATAACGCAGAGCTGGAGTGTGGTCGCAGACCAAGTCGACAAAGCAATGCAGCGACTCCATACATCGTGCTCTCATTGTAGGAGGCATCGTTATCGATGGACTGACCAAGCAACAGTTTCGACGCTGCAAGCTTCGAGACTTTGGTTTGCTGAACTGCCACTGCGAGGTTCTTGTTAACGCAGGTTTCCACAGCGGACGACACATCAAGACAAGTGCGTTCTACTGCACCACTGGGTCATTGTCGATAACAGTTGCCTTGTAGTCGAATGGAACTGTAGCGGAGCATGGTTTTGCTGCACTACCTGGCGATATTTGACAAAGCGCATCCATTGTCTACGTCAGCACGTAAGGTGGAAAGAGCACCTTTCTCTTCTTATGGTCACTTCCTCGAGAAGATGCATCATTCTCCCTCGGTGTTGCAAACTCATGAACCTTCAATGGTCCGAAGTCGTGAACCTTCGAATTGGTATCAACCAACACGGCAAAAATTCCGCTGTGGTAGCCACATTCTGCCAGCATTTTGTTTGCGTCTCTCAGCGATCTGCGCAGCAGCCGGAAGAGCAGCATCTGACAAAATTCATGCACACCGAAGACGCCGTGGTCGCGTCGCTACAGCTCGAACGCGGCGAATATCGCAGCAGTTCTGCATAGGCTGGCGGATCAAATCTGGTGCTGTCTGTGAGCAGCAATAGGATGCGACGTTGCAGCGGCTGCAGGAGTCACCACACGCACTGCAAGGACTGCAGATTAGATTGGGAACGCTGGTGACCAAGCTTTCATGGGCGATACGGACGCTGCTGGAGCGAGTTGAGACGCCGGAGCTGCATACATCGGGAGAAGACACATTAGAGCAAAAGCGATGTGCATGAGCAGCAGCTCTTGATCGATTCTGATTGGTTGATGAAGTTGAAGTTATCTTACCTGTGCATCCAGAGATACTGATCCGGGTTATCGCGCACCACCTCCACCAGCATCGATGCGTTTGTCTGCATGATTGCGGTCGCGCCGCCCTTTGAGTTGGTCGCAGTCGACGATGTTCAGGCATTGGTTGGGGCCTGCATTTCACGAGCACGCGAGTGTGGAAGGTGAACAGAATAGGTTGCCAACGTGAGCCATACCGGCCGCAGTACGGAGACGGAAAGAATTCTCCCTCGGTTCGGCTGACTCGTAGTAGCGCTTGTTGTGCAACATTGCGGCAAACCAAAGCGTTGCTCCTGTTTCCACATGCAGTCTCGCCGCACCTGTTGCTAGATGTGTGGGCTGGCCGAGGAACGTCACGTCCGCGCGTTTGTGCTCGCTATTACAGCGCTGATCTGCCACGAGTCCGACCAACTGCGCCGCATTGCCTGCTGCATTCGGACGCTGCAACACCTCGCGAAGGAGCCCGTAGCACTTTTCGTCCTGCACAATCCGCCATAGCAAATTTGTAAGACTCGTATTACGCTAAGCAGCAATCAAACCAACGCACCGCTATCAAGCGCCTGCCAGCGGATTGAGAACACCATATCGTCCAGCGCGGCGTCATGCAGGGGGAGATACAAAGTCCATTGTGTTTGTACAGGTACGACTGGATGCGTCAATACTGACGGCAGAATCTCCCAGAAGTCTGAGCAGCAAACACAATTCAGCCATTTAGCTAACCTGAACTCGCGAATGTCTACCTTGTAAGCGACGCTCACCGATCGGTCGTGGTGATTGTGTGCGATGGCAATTGCCCATTAGTCAAAACCATCCTCATGGACTCTAGCGACACTCACGTTTTCTCATCCAACGAGGCCAGCGTCTCCGGCCTAGCCACCCCATCCAGACGCAGCAACCACAGCAGTGACAACGCCACGCACGTGTATGAGTCGCGCGCAACAACAAGTCCGTCTTCAGATGGAAGCCCCGGTGCGATCCGTTCTAGCACCGCATGTCGACGTAGGCGAATAAGTTTTGACGCCATCGCGCATTCATAAACACATCCTATGCAGTTAGTAGCCGCTTCTTTAGTGATCTCCATCGCCACCATCCTCACCATAATAAACCACGCCTCCGAGCGCCCTAGCCCAGAGCATCCGATCCGGATTCCCCCGTGACGGCAGCTGCACGCCCCGCGCCATCCACGATGCCCAACTTGCTGAATGATCTCGTCGTCGTGGTGATACCATCGCCGCAGGCTGCCAAGCGCTCACTGAAGTCTCCATCCAGCCGCGATCGCGCACCCGCCAGTCAGAATGTGGCCCAGAGACTCAACAAGAGAGCTCTGCTCGAGGAAGAGCAGACAAACATGAAGACTTTAGTCTTCAAGGTGGACCGCATCGCTTGTAAAAACTCCAAGCGGGCCAGCAACAAACAACTGATTCCGAAACACTGAGCCAACCTTGCTTCAAGCAACTTCATTCTTACTTATACCAAGTGCCATGCCTTCCCCTCGCGCCATCTCGACCTTGTTCTTCACGGACTGCGGCGACGGTTTCTTCTCCTGTAAGCTATGTGGCAAGACTTGCAAGCAAGCACCTGGAACTGGGTACACGAATCTGATCAGCCACCTGAAGACCAAGCACCCTGAGTACCCTGCGACGTAGGAAGAGATTTTTCATTTTTCATTTTTTCAGGTGAGGTATATTGTGATGCACTTAGTGCTACGATACGCTAACGATCTCTAATATCCGTTCCAGCCGTCGCCCATTTACGTCGCCAGCCAGCTCTTCCCGAGAGTTATCACTTCGGGGTAGTCCGTTTTAGTGGTGCACTAGGCCATGTCCTAGATAGACTCGGAGGTCTGGCCGTCCAGCCAGTGCCTCAGATCTCTCGCAGTGAGGGAGAGAATGTCGAGTAAATACTCCTCTGTTCCTGTCGGCCCTTGGAGTTCTACTTGGCGACTGTGCTTTGTGTCCATCGCCAAATTTGCCAGAGCGTCCGCCGTTTTGCTGAACGCTCGGAGATGATGGGTCCACGAGTGAACCCCACAATGATTTGCCAAAACCCTGCAACGGTGGTATATGTGACGCAAGTGCCGAACCTTTGGCGGCAAGCACTTCTGTTGTTGCCTGATGATCATTTGGCTGTCGCCGACGACGTGCAGCGGGTGGAGCTGTTTCTTTCGAGCATAAAGTAGCCCACTCAGCAGTCCTCGACACTCTGCTTGGTTATTCGTGGTTGCCTTGCTTGCATATGACATGCTAGCCATCCATATCGGTTCTTCAGCAACTGTGTCTGCTGACATTTTTAAAATCACTGCCCCGCCGCCACCAGGGCCAGGATTTCCACGAGAGCCTTCATCGAAAAACATTATGTATCGTAGCGATATTGATTCAACTGACACCGGAACCGGTTCCCATATCCCATTGAGGGCTCCTATCACCACTTGGACTGCTCCAAGTTCGAAGCGAGGCCCATCTGCTTCGCGATAGGCTGCTTGTACAGTACGATACCATTCTCGGAAACGAGCTCGTGCTATAGCTTGGAATTTCTGTGCAGTCACCACCTTCTGCGTTCCAAAATGATCCGTTTTCATTTCCAGATAATTTTAGTACCCAAAGTACGCCTATATTCCAGCAATCTTCGGCAGCGCCGTGGAGGCTAAGCCCAATGGCTTCTTTTTCGGAGACTGGCAGCCAATAGTTTTCCGAAGCGTGGTGTTCAAGTATTCCATGTGGTAGTGTCTCGATATGAAAAGTGAAGCAAGTGATAGAATTCTGCGGTGAAGCGTTATGTCCAAGTTGTGCCCACCGAGTGATGAACGTGGCACATATGATCTGTGCTGCTGGACATCCCCAAAAAATGTGAGATAGCGAAATATCCTCATGTCCTGCGCACGCTGGATGCGGACACCCCACGCCATCTTGGGTGAGATCGTAACACGACAATCCTCTAACTTTCAGTCGGTAAAATAATCGCTCCCCCCAAGCATCTGCTCCTATCCAACGCCTTATCTGTGTCCATGAAACCGAAGCCAATGCTGTATGTAAGGTCTCGTCATCCGTTTGCCACCTTTCCGCTCGCTTTGAAAGATGAAATTTACCGATCAACCTCCTGCGAGTTGTGAGAGTTTTCTTGAATTGTGCGCGGTTTCGTGTCCACCTTCTTTCACCCGCCCAAGGATGCGCGAGCCGATCCAGTTTCGGGTGGGGGTGGAAGTCCAGCACTGCCGTTTCGGGTAGGATCGATTCCTGAACTGCTTGAAGAAGTTGCTGTCCAGTAGTTAACTTAAATACGCGGTGTACTGGTTCTCCAACAACAATCAATTCAGCCCGTCGATGTCTTTCTTCCGTGAGCTGCAGCAAGTACGGGTGATCTGCACTGGTCGTAACAAGTCTAGTCTCGTTAGGGTGACCATTTGAATATGTCATACAGGGAAAGTCGGTTAGCAGCAAAGCGACAAGTTGGGTCGCGTAGCTGAGCCAGGTTGCCGTAGGATTCTGCATCGCTGCTCCTGCACGCAGTACCTGGAATGCCGTGTGAGTAGAACCAACGTGAATCCATCGCACGACATCCCTGACCATCATGTGCGCCCGTGCTATCGATGATCGGCAAACATCAGGAATAACGCGAGTTCCTTCAGCGTCGAAGAGCTGTAGACATTTAATCTCCTTCCAAGGTAACCATTCCATGCAGAAGGTCCCGTGCTCTTTTTGTTGCCATTGCTTAAGTCCAAGAGTAATGGGTCCGTTTAGTGTGTACAATGCAATTATGCACGTGCCGTCAATCCAATCGGTTCGACTTGGCGCAATGTCATCGACTGCTTGTGAAATTGGGCAAATTAGATCCCTTGGCGGTTCCGGTGACTCATCGCGCCCCGCCACTGCTATCGAAACGCGACAGGCATGCCAAAAAGATATAGAAAAACGTCGACCGTGTATTCTCTCTGAGTCGTAGCCCATGGTGATGTAGGTCGAACTCGTCGAGACACCATCACTTGCGCTGTGTAAAATATCGCCCACGATTAACATGGTGTCACTGCTGGTTAATGTCCAGCGTATCGCCTCTGACGCTACCATCGCTAAGCACTCGGTTCTTACGTCAGGGATGCCCATTCCGCCTTCACGACAGGGGAGAGAGGCTATATCTGCAGTTATCCACACTCGACCGGGAATCAGGTCACTTGTAAAAACTCCAAACCAGACGAAATTGTGAATGCACCGTTGTAAAAGTTGCACCCACTGAACAGTAGGCCATGCGTGTTGAGGTATGTACAAGAGCTTCGGTATGACCACTGCCGCTGCAATTGTTGCCCGTTGGTCCTCTGTAAACGTCTTTACGGACGCAAGCTGAAGCCTAATTCCAAGTTGCCGAAAGGTTGTTCTCCATGTGTGTTCCCGTGCGTCTCGACTGTCAACTTGCGCGCCCAAATATCTGCTGAATCGTTTCACATCTTGCAGTTTTAGCCCACCGTACACCTGTACACAAACGGTTGGAGTGTAGGAGTGTAGTCTAACTACTACGGTCTTGTTGGCATTGACCTGAAGCCCGCTCGCTTTGCTGAAATTTGCTGTCAACTCCAAATGCGCTGGAATTCGTTCTGGCGACTCTAGATACACTGTCGTGTCGTCGGCATAACCTCCAACACACAGTTCTAATACGCGATCTCCGCTCCGTAATAGTACACCCCATATTTCTTCCGACGTGTCCAGCGCACGATAGTATGGGTCGAGAACGAGAATGAAGAGTAGTGGGGCGAGTGGACAACCTTGACGGATGCCAGTCGTGACCTCGACCCATCTTGATCTGTATCCGTTGACCAAGAACCTGACACGAGTCCCGGCATGGAGCTGTGCCACTGCCTGTACAAATTGTTCAGGATACCCATGTGCACGTAATTCTTTTACCAAACATTCACGATTGAGAGAGTCGTAAGCTTTCTGGAAGTCTAGCAACAGCGCGACTGCCTCATGCTGCTCCGGGTCTGCGTTGGCAACCACTTGCGCAGCTGTGAATAGGTCGATGGTGTCATGAATTTGCCTCCCAGATACGAACCCATTCTGATGTTCATGAATTCGCGTTGCGAAGATCCGAGTGAGTATTTTGTATTCTGAATTGAACAGCGCGAGTGGGCGATAGTTCAGAAGATTCGATGTATCTCCAGACTTCTTCAAACAGAAAATGTCAGCCTCGAGAAAGGAAGCTGGAAAGACCCCAGCCTTGTACCAAATATTGAACAGTAGCGTCAAAATCGGTGTCAGCACTTCTTTAAAATCTCGGTACCAGTCGTTGCTCAGCGTGTCTGGTCCGCATGCTTTACCTGCGCCACACGCCTCAATGGCCTGTTGCACCTCTTCTGCAGTAATATCAGCAGTCAGCGCTTGCAAAGATTCGTTCGGACTGTGGTTTTCCGTTGTCCACCGCGGTACGTCGTCAATATCCAGTTCAGCTGCGCTTGTTTGATTGAATATCGGATGCCAGACATCTGCGAACGTATTGGCTTTATCGTGGATTTCGCGGCACGGGAAGCCATTGTCCGAAATGAGTGTGGGTACAACGTTGTCGGTAAATTTAGACGAGGTTGATCGGAAGAGTTGCTTAGTCGTCCTGCCCTCGTTCCACGTTTTGGCTCGAATCCGCGTTTTCAGTTTGTTCTGTCCTCGTTCCTACTGAAGCTCCGCTATTGCCCTCCGTATTTTTCCCAGACGAGTGCTACCTGTAGTAGACTCAGTATCATCCAGTGAAATACCGTCCAAGAGGGCCGTCAAGTCGTCCATTGCACCTTGTTGCCCCAACTCAGCATTCATTGCCGCGCGGTAATGTCGAAGTAAACGTGCCAACTTTTGTCTGTACGCATGTTTCTGACGGCGCCGAGCTTGGCGTTTGCAGCGACGAAGTCCTTTGACGAGTCGCTGTTTGGTGACTTCCCACAGCTGGACCGCTTCCTCCGGCGATGACTGATCTTCGCACAGGCGATCATGTAAGGCGTCGACGTATGAAGAGAGCCAGCGAAACGCTGTACAGACGCTAGCAGCTCACGGGTTCGTAGACCAGCGTACGATGGAGATTTTCAACTTCACTTCGTCGCCATTTATGGCGTATTCGTCCTCGACGGAAAGCCCCAGCAGCTACTTCTCTCTCTCTCTCTCTCTCGCCTGCCAAGTATGGCCAGACCGCTGACGCCCACATCGAAATGATCGATGCTGTCTTCGAGGTCTACAATAAAAATACCTCCATGCTGCTGTTTCTCATCGCGGACAACTGCGCTACGAATCAAGCCATCGCTACACGACTCGCAACTCCGCTCGTAGGATGTGCCAGCCATCGGTTCAACCTGGCAGTTTGCCGATTCCTCGCTGACTATCAAACACTGATTGATCAAGTCCAGATCCTGTGCGTTCGGCTTCGTTACTCTAATAACGCAGCGGAGCTTGCTCGCCACACCAAGTACAAGCCACTGAAAGCCAACTCTACCCGATGGTCGTCTACCTACCACATGCTAGACCGCTACGTGCAGATACGAGACGCCATCAAAATGGTAGCGGCAGTTGAAGACTTGCTCCCTCGACCAGTTCGCACCGCCAAATCATCCAGCTCGTCGAGAAATTGAAGGACCTCGACAGTGTGTGCGTAAAGCTCCGGTCGGAGGGTCGTAGCTTGGGAGATGTCCGTCTCCTTTTTGATGCCGTTATGTCCAAATATCCAGCCACTTCGGAGCATCTCAATCCTGCGGCCACGATCGTCCACTCTCCAGTCTTTGAAAGCGCTAATATGCTGTTCTCAAAACCCCAATGCAATGTTTTATTTTATTTTCCGAGCACTGCCCGGCCATGATCGAAACGAAAGAAACCATGAAAATGTAAATCGCGCGATATCCTTCATGGCCACCATCATCGCTTGCAGAGAAAGCAACTTGCTGTAGATTTTGGTGATCAAGTGTCATGTTGTCAGATTCGTTTTCAGGGCATCACCGTTTTTAGCTTCTGGACCGAAGTAAGTGTCGTGGTGTCGAAATTGTTGAGTAAGTTGCATCCCCCAATATGCTTTGTCGATCACGGTACCTTGCATCCTCTAGCTGTCCCTCACTCATTCTTGCTTTCTATCTCCCATTTAGCTACTTGGACGCCTTGGACAACACAGACCGATTGCAGGAGCGTCGCCGACGACAGCACTTGGAAATGATCGACAAACCAACGCAAGCTCGAGGCGACGTCTACGGCACCTTCGGTGCGGCAGTATCTGATCATTCTACCCGTGATGGCTCGAGTGTATTAAAACGCGCGACTGGTGTTGCCACCCTGCTCTTCGTCGCAGTCGCGGGGTACATGGGGGTCAACAGCAACTACTCAACTGTTGGCGTGTCCGAAACTCTTCAGGCTGATGCTGTGTATTCGCCTGCTTCAGCTCTTGAAGGTGTCGAGAAGGCATTTGTCGACGGCGTGAGCATCGACAAGCTGCGTGGATTCCAACACAAGTTCTCCAGGTGAGTCTCCACCTGTGAAATGATCTGGAATTCCATACCAAAGCTTTTAACACTTCTGCCTAGTGTTCCTCACGTTGCAGGCAGCCGGCAAGATTACGAGACGGCGTTGTACACGGCAGAGCAGTTCGAGTCGTACGGACTGAAGACGGAAATCAAGACGTACTACACGTTGCTATCGACTCCAGTGCGACGCCATCTTGCTATCGTAGCACCTGCTGATTCTGCGCGAGAACTCAACCTCACGGAGCCAGCAGTGTCTGGTGACGCATGCACCAGCGACGAAAATGCTCTGCCGCCATTACTAGCGTATGCTGCCACAGGAAATGTGACTGCGTCGGTGGTGTACGTCAACTTCGGCAAACCGGAAGACTTTGAGTGGCTTGTAGCGAACAACGTCACGCTCAAGGGTAAAATTGCGCTTGCTCGATACGGAGGAAACTATCGAGGTCTCAAGGTAATGTCGGCTGAAGCGCACGGCATGGCAGGAGTGCTCGTTTACTCAGACCCGAACGAAGATGGCTTCGTTCAGGGACCGGTTTACCCGGATGGACCTTGGAGACCGGAAGACTCGTTCCAGCGTGGAGCGACCATTTTCCTCTCCCTCGCTGCTGGAGACCCACTTACACCGGGATTCGCGTCCGTGCCTGGTGCGCCGTATCTCGACTACGAAGATGCCAAGACAATTCCTCACATCCCAGCACTTCCCCTTTCATACGGCCAGGCAAAGAACATTTTGGGATCCTTGGGTGGTACGAAGGCCCCGACGGCGTGGCAAGGTGGCCTTACTTTCCCCGATGGTTATCGCATTGGGGATGACGAGGATACAGTTGTCAACCTTGACATTGAGATGGACAACAAGGTCAGTCCAATCTGGGACGTTATCGGTACCATTGAAGGTTCTGAGAAACCAGACCAGCAAGTGATTCTTGGCAACCATCGTGATGCGTGGGTGTGCGGAGCAATTGATCCTAGCAGCGGATCGTCGGTTCTGTTGGAGATTGCGAGAGGGCTGGGCGAGTTACGCAAGAAAGGCTGGAGGCCACGTCGTACACTGGTACTTGGATCTTGGGATGGCGAAGAACCTGGTTTACTAGGAAGTACCTAGTATGCTGAAGACAATGCAGAAACTCTCACAAAGCAAGCGGTTGCTTATCTGAACGTCGACTCGACCATTGGTCCTTTGGTGTACGCAGCGTCGAGCCGATCAATCGCTGCGTTCCTCTTCAACACAGCCAAGGATATTCCTGCCAACCAATTTTACGGTAACGAGACGGAGTCGACACTCTACGAGCAGTGGGTAGCACAAACGGAGTTGAAGCGATCGCAATTGAACGGCGCTGATGATGGAACACTGGGACCGGATCACCTTATCAAGCAACTTGGCTCCGGCTCAGACTACTCAGCGTTTTACCAGCATCTCGGTATCATTTCGGTCGACATGGGGTTTGCGATCTCCAGCCACACACAATATGGAGTTTACCACAGTTCCATGGACAGCCTCATGTACGCTGAGCTGTACGGAGATCCGAACTATTCTACCCATATCTCAACTGCTCGTTGGTGGGGTCTGCTGGGTCTTCGTCTGGCTGATAATTCAGTTCTGCCCTTCGACTATACAACGTACGCCATCGTCATGAAGGAAGATCTCGCCCGGCTGGAAGAAAAGATCACTGGTGTTGACTTCGCAGCGCTGCATGAGGCTATTGATCACTTCAGTAGGATTGCTGATACCTTCCACTCAAAACTTGACGCTTTTGCTGCTGCTGTTGCTATCGATGCAAATGCTCTTCGCGCTTGGAATGAAAAGCTGGTGCTGCTCGAACGCCACTTGATCTCCGATACCGGACTTCCCCATCGTCCATGGTACAGACACGTAATTTTCGGTCCAGGGTTCTACGAAGGCTACGCTGGCGCAGCCTTTCCGGGTATTTCAGACTGCGTCGCCTTCAAAGACAACTCGACCACCATCCAAACACACGTGAACGAAGTGGCTCATATCGTTAACAATGCTGCTGAGTTCTTGCTAGTAGACTCGATCTAGTAGTAGCAGTCAGCCTACACACGATAACTACTGCCAACGTTGCTGGTTTCTTTGATGATCCTCCTCCGTTCACACCCACTCATTCTTTACTTCATCCCTGCTCGACTTAACTCTCGTACATGGGTTTGAATGGCACGTTGCCTGAGTTCTGCAGCCAATTGTCAGCAGGATACTCGACATTATCACTCTCAACTACATGGATCGAGTACGCGTGGCGCGAGTTGGGCGACCGATTGGCCTCGCTGTAGTGCACGAAAGAGCTATGCAGCAGAACTAAATCTCCCTTTTTGGTAATCAGCGGCTGGCTTTTGCTCACATCGAACGGCTGAACCGCCTCCGGGACATTTTCCAGCATCAAGCCCCCATTCTCCTCCTGCTGCTCCTTGGTCGTGCGCCTCAGTCTCTGACGCACCGGCACCGTCAAGTGTGAACCCGAGACCCCATGCAGACAGCCATTATCAAGTGTGCAGTCCTCAAGAGCCCACCAGAAGCCAACCACCGACTGTGGTTCAGTGTACAAGTAGCTGCCATCTTGATGGGGCTTCACCTCTCCGCCGATACTCGGCTGCTTGAAGATGTACATGGATTGCACAGCCATTGGCCTGGTGTACCCTAGAGATTTGAGAATGTCTTTAACCTCTGAGGCATAGCTGACCTTCTCGAAGACCGGATCGAGGTTGTGCAGATTGTGGCCGATCTTGTTGATGGCTACATCCAGAGGCACTTTCAGCGTCTTGTGGTCGTCTTGGAACGCGTGCTCCTCGAAGAAGTAGCGGATCTTGTCGCCCGACTCGAGGAAGTACTCGTCGTTCATGCGGCGCGTCTGCTCGTTGGTCGTGAAGATGGAGCGGTGCTCGTTCACGTCGCACTGCGCCACGTACTCCGCCGCTTTGGCACGAAGTTCATCGCAGGTGGAGGGGGAAAGCGCCTGCGGGATCACGAGGAAGCCGTCGCGGTTGAAGGCAGCGAGCTGGTCAGGGCTGAGGCCAGGCATGCTGAAGAACGGGGGGGTTCCTGCTAAAGTACAAAAATCGATTTTGAGATTTGTAGACCGTTATCAGAATCGTGCACCACCGAAACCCTTCTCTTTGTATATGGCTACATACACGGATATCTTTTGTGTTGGAAGCAGCTTCTAAAAACTTGTAAGATATAATTTCCTTGTTGAAGATGATATGGCGGCATGAGATCTTTTCCCAACGATTTCGGCAGGGAAGCGTTGCTGGCCACACGTTTCGTGTATGTTGAAGTAAGAGAATGTAGCCATCTCGGGCGAAACGGCAGAGTGCGCGCCTTGACGTTGTGTTGCCGGTGAACAAACATTTTGGAGGCACCACTAAGGCCGTGTGTGGCTGGGTGTTGAGTTATGAGGCTTTAGGTGCAGTCAACGGTCTGTTGGATGGCCGTTTGCAGCTAAAATGCGATTGCAAAATACGGCAACGCCAACTTCGTTATACCATGAGAAGCATCAAAATTCACGTTGGGGAGGGCAGAATGCTCGCGCACGCACATGCTCACACACACATACCTCCGCGCATATGCCTTGCTCCAATGCTCCAGTGCTCCCGTTGCTGAACAGCATCAGCTTCTTGCCTGCGTCCAACGGCTGTACTGGAGAAAGTAACGATCTGAAGTGAAACGGATCGGCCAGCATTTGAGCATTTGAGCAATTGTACTTCAAAAGCACAAAGCCACTTTCCATTGAGTCGTTTCAGCTCGACTGGGACAGCGCACACGACACTTCCCATCGGCATCCTCAAAGGCAAGGCAACAGCTCCTCTCACATCGGAACTCATCGTCTCTCTCGCGTAGCTGCACCGAGAAAACGGAAGACAGATCATACAGAACGATGGTCGCCGCAACGCCAGGTGCCAAGAAAAACAATGCTCGCGGGGCAACAGTCCCCGCGCCGATTCTCCTATCCCCAATTTCAGTCATTCATCGGGTACGCACATCCTCAATCATCTGAGGTAGGCAAAGCCGCTTACACGTTTTCGCGATCAATCGCAGAGTGAGATGTTGGATAGTGAACCAGGTCAACACTCAACAGGAAATGCGATTCGAGACCAATGGGTAGCCAATCTCCAAAAGAAGCGAATGGCCGCTGCAGCAGGGACAGGTGCTCCGATAGGCAACGGGAATCCTTTGCCGCCGTCAGCGTCCGGCACGAACACCACTTCTACTCCAGGCAGCAGGTCAAACAGCAATAGCAGGGGCAGCTCGGCGAAGCGAGGCAGTCGTAGTCGCCCACGAGCAGCTTCCAAGAACAGAAATGGAGCACAGCTTAGCGCCGCTGCGCTTGAAAAGAGCTTGAATTCACACCAACGCAATGCGCATCGACACAGCCAGTTCGCGACGATGTCTTCAGGTATGATCGTGGACAGCCAGATTGCCATGAGCGAAGCCGATGCAATGGCACTTGGCCAATCATCCATGTTCTTTAGCGGGTTAGGCTGCTTCGAGCTCGAGTCGCCCTCATTCTCGCGGTTGATTTCATCTTCACTTGATGGAGATTTTCCGTTGTCTTCTTCCCCCGTACCAGTTGCAACGATCACGAAGAAAACCAAGAACAGGCCGAAACGGACCACAAAAGCAGGATCTAAGAAGCGTCCAACGCACTGCCTGGCCCTAGACATCGACCAGCCGAAGCCACGCACACCGCGCCGCAAGCTCAACTGTGGCTCGGCAACGTTTGACGACTTTGATCTTGACTGCAGCGTGGATGCAGGGTCCTCAGTATTCTCCGGGGTTGGGACGCCGTCCAATATCCATGCAGATGCTAGCATGGGTACTCGGCATATGTGGGGTCAGGATGTTGACTTCACCGGCGCGGGAGGGTACGCTGACACATTTCTGGATTTACCAACACCGCGACTTGCAGAAATGACGCTCATGTCGACTTCACAGCAGTCGAATGCTAGCACCACTAGTAACAGCAGCAGGCAATCCAACGACGAGCATGATGGAACGTCAAAGCTCGATCACCCTCGACTCATTCGCACCAGTAGCATCGAGCAGGAAGGGTTGAGCCATTTCCTCGAGCAGACCAACTTGAACGGTAGCGACGGCGGCCACGGTGACGAGCTCTACCAGCTTGCAGCGACACCCCTCAAGTCTCCGTTCTCCGGTGGCGCCTTCTTCACCAGTGCAACTCCACGCTCTGCTGCCGCAGCGGCTGTTGTAGACGAGTGCTTTGGCGGCAAGTCAGCGACGCTGTCTTCATCCTGGCCTCTTCCATCACCGTCCCCACTAGGTCCTTCATCCAAGGCTGCTATATCTGCAGCGCGGCGTCGCATGGCACCTCACGACCAGAAGCACCCACCCGAGTTCGAAACCTTAATGGACGAGTACAAACTCACCGACATCGACCACGAGCTCGACAGCTTTTATCTGGACACCATGGAGGCCATCGGCAACGACCTTGATCTCATGTCCAACAACGGAGTGTCGAGCGCCTAAAGTCCATCGTAGAATAGAGTCGTACCAAATAGGCAAAAGCTAATAATGACAATAGAACGCGAACACTCACCACGCAGCAAGCTGCAGCATAGCCATACCCACAGAGACCATTTAAAACCATAGAGCCAGGAATCCACCTCCTACCGACAGTGTATCGTCCACTGCAGTTTGCAGTTCTAAGCCAATGCTCCTAGTTGCTCCAGCTACTCTTCTTCTCCAATTGCAGCGTTTCTTCTATGAAATAACGCGCTTGTGCAACGCCTTCCCACGGTGGTTGAACACGTGGAAGTCCGGGCTCGAGATGACGGTCGCCAGCGACCTGCAGCATAAAAAAATTAGTCTCCAGAGCTTAATTTTTAAAGTAATGAAAGGTTTTTAGTTCGGCGCACCTCGAATGCAGAGCGTCGTTGGACCGGATTGGCAGAATCTCCCCAGAAGTAAGCAGAACGCCCACCAACGAGATGAGGAAGGATGCCACGAGCTCCACCACCACCTTACCAGCAATAAATAATAATAATATAATATATACAAAGTGAGAGGTCAAAAAAGGAAAAAAAATCCCTCCTGATTAAATAAAATAGCACCTCAAAGGGTGGCATCTCTGCGTCCGCAGTCTCCGTGAGCTTGACATAGGACTCGTCTGATAAAAAAAAGGGATTACAGCATCAAAACAGCGTTATTTAGCACGAAAAAGACTGCGTTAGAGAGAGGAAACGCAGGAGCGTACATTGCACCGAGTAGTAGCCCGCGTGCAGCAGCAGCAGCGTGCCAATAGCGATCAGAAGTTTGCCGAAAAACGCCATTGCCGTCGTCGTGATCCGTGAAACGGAATGCAAAATTGGGAGCATTTTATTTAAAAAGTAAAACCTTTAGAACTTGGTATTGTTACTTAATCAGTAAAACCTCTATATTACCATACTTCTGATTCCGTCCTCAGATTTTCGTAAATCCGGCGAGTCATCATGATGTTCTGGGGTCGAAGTGGCGGTGGGAAACCCGCTACAAGTCGCGTGGACGCGCCGTTCCAGTCGTCTCAAAATGCCCCGATCGCGGCAATTCCAACCGTACCAGTTGCACCTTCTTACGTCCTCTCTGAGCAACGTCGTAGCGAGCTGTTACTGGCTGCACGCACGAATCGTGTGTCATGGATCGATGGCGTCGACGAACGCAATGCGCAGTCGCTCCCGGTGGGTTCTAATACATTCCCAGGGGTTTTATCAGCTTGTGCAATTCCAGTTCATTGCCGCGATGCTCTGGAGGGCGTCAGCGACGAATTATCGAGTTTTTTCACGAGCCTGGACGAACTCAAGCGTAAAATTCTGGCTACGGACCTGAAATTGACAGAAGAGGAAGAAGCGGAGACTGCCAACGACAGTCACAACTCCGGTAGAAAGTATCATACATTATTCCAAGAGCTACGAGAACAGCAGACGCTGCTGGATCAATGGCAGAGGTCACACAGTCCAAGGATGAAGAAGTTGACGGGACGTGATCGGGAGCTGGTGTTCTTGGTGGGGTTTAGGGAGTTGGTGACGTTGCTGAAGAATGCACAGGCGGCGGAGCTGGTGTACCGTATTCAGTCGTTCGTCAAGCGTGTGGAGTTGTGGGATCTGCCTCAGATGTTGAGAGCTATTGCCACTAGAGACCGACCGGGAGGAAAGGTACAGGAGTTTGTTAAGAAGTTGGTGGAGCAGATCAAACACAGTCAGAAACTGAGGAATTTGCTGGAAGGAGATGGGGAGGTGCAGCAAGAGAGGTTCTTGCATGTACGAGATGAGTACGGAGTGGATTTGTTGCATGAAGTTCTGGAGGCGTTCTTGATGGAAAAGTTATATGGCAAAATGCTGACCCCGTCGGAGGAGGTGGCTGATCAAGACGCCTTGTTCCATGATCGAATTCGTTTGCTGGGTTTTGTTACGTTCAAGCATTTAGACCTGCCGGTGCCGAAGACGGAAGAGCAAGAACAGACGTGGTTGCGGTTGGCGAGACAACTTGAAGCTATGACGCTGTGTCCGAGTCCTCGCCGCAAGATGGATGGTGTGCTGCGAGTTTGTCAGGACCTGACGACGTTCTTGAAGACGCAAAACGGTGGTAGGTTCCCGTCGGCAGACGAGTTTTTGCCAGCGTTGATATATGTGGTGTTGTGTGCCAACCCGAGCGAACTCAAGCGGAACGTGGCATTTATCTTGGAGTACCGAAGCCCGACCAAGCTGGTGTCCGAGCCA
Source organism: Phytophthora agathidicida (assembly GCA_025722995.1). Classification (NCBI taxonomy): domain Eukaryota; phylum Oomycota; class Peronosporomycetes; order Peronosporales; family Peronosporaceae; genus Phytophthora; species Phytophthora agathidicida. The sequence goes on from CP106979.1 coordinate 264,714, forward strand.
GGTTACTTTTTTACACACTTGGTATCTAGTGTTGCCTTCCTCGAGGAGGTCAATGGTTCACGTCTCACTATATCGGCCGAAGAATTTGACGAAGGACTGAGGCTAAGCAAGGAACGGCTCAAATTGAGACGTATTTCCCCTGAAATCGACCATGAAGTTGCGAGCAATGCGAGCAGCAGTAGTACCGGAGAAAACGCGAATGAAACTGAAAAAGCGCTCCAGGCCGAGCGTCAAAAGCAAATGATCCGTGATCACAGCTCTTGTACTGGCAAAGAGGAAGTGGAGGGAGAATCACTGCGCTTACCGACTGTTCTCGAAGTTCGTGCAAAACGTCTAGCAGCGCTCGTTACCAACTAACATGAAGAGGTATCGGACTCCTACGCAGGGAACTACCAATGATTTCCTAATTTTCCCTGGTACGTACGTGGTCGTTCATGCAGATCGGGATATCATTATCTTGCCGCGTATAGCGTCTTTCATGACATTCTCTTACCATTTCTTGCCATTTGTCTGCAGAGAGGACCAGTAATCTGTAATGTCTCGTGAATGTCGGAAGTCTTATTTTTCACGCCTTTTCTTCGAGTTGTCGGCTATCTTCACGCTTGTTGCCACTCCTTCTTCACTGCTCAAGGCGACAGATAGCAACAACCTCATCCGTGGGTTTATATCTGGTGGAGTCATGCGGCCATCTATTCCCCGACAAGCACTTCACATAGTCGTTCGCATTCGATGGCTGAAGCAGCGTACCAAGCGCAAAACGAGCCAGGCAAGCAACGAGGGTGCTCCTGAAGCAACCTTTTTGACGACACCGATCGATAACAGCGAAATGTGCGTGTTGGACGACAGTTTTGCGGGGCAATATCAAGATGAAGCTGGAGCCGTCCGTTCGTCTGCTCTTGGTAGGAAGCCAGTAATGCTGCGTTTTGGAGGAGGCCGGCGCGCGTTTGCTTCCCGAAGACAGCAGTTCATGAGTTGGAAAGGCCACGCCGCGAACACTGCCGTGAGGACAATCCGAGGATGTTACACTCTTGCTAGACAGGAACTGGCAGCGTGGAGAAACCGCTCGAAAGTACCCTCTGCTGGTTCTGAAGGCCGCGCAAACGATATCAAGCCAAGACGTCATCGTCGTGTGCCAAGTCAATGGAATAGTTGCAACCTCAAGCGTCCACGTACCAGCTCTCGAACTTCTGGAGCTTCTAGCACCAGTATCTCGAGCTCGCTGTCGTCAACCACTGACTTGGAGGAGGATCGATGCAAGGAATATTGCTGCTCAGAGTTCATGCTACGCGTTCGACAAAGCTCTCCACGTGAGGTGAGACGAAACTTGTGCGGCTTTATAGAGACGACCTGCGGTACTCACGAGCGCCTGCTGCTAGTGAATGCGCTAAGTCTAAACGACAACACCGGAGTCGACGAAATCAGCTCTGCTTCTTCCCACCACCTCCCATATCGAACAACCGTGATCGACGGCCGTGTACGCACCCTCCGCAACGAGTGGGTTTGATAAAAGAGCAACCCCAGCTATAATAGTTCCATCCACCACCAGCTAAAGCGCTAGCAAAGTGTGCCACGAAAAGTGAGGATATCATGGCAATAAAATAGCACTCGAAATTGGGTGAGATAATGGCAAACGCTAGAAGTGCATGTCGCCTTCACAACAGAATGGTCATACTTGAAGAAGTGGAGTTGCAGTATTGTTGACATTTTTTTTAGCAAAACAACGCATGATGAGATCGTCAGAGAGAATCTGAGTTTAAGCTGAACGCGAAAAGGAAAAGGCTACATATCGGTTAACGATTGCATTATAGCTTGGAGCGTGTGAAGCTAGTTTGCTTTCGTGTTGGCAAATTTCTCGGCGGCTTTCTTGTAGATCACGTAGTATCGGTAGTTGCCATGCTTCGCCATCTCTTGCGGATTCAGCTTGCTGAGCCCCAACGCCATCTTGACATAGAAGTCATCCATTTTGTTCTCTGCTAAGAGCATTGCTCTCGCTTTCATCTCGAACGGTGAGTACCCACTGTTCATCAGGACGGAAGTTCTTGAACTATAGTAAGCCCTCTCCGATTCTTTGTCGAAACCATATACGTACCGTTTGTAGACTCTGAACTTGTCCGTCGTCATGGCTGCGTTGAGCTCGTCCTGGTTGGTAACCTTACCAAGGCCCAATCTCAACCACGCGTCATACGGCGTCGTTTTGCTGGTCCACCAGGCCCCCATCAGATAGTTTTCAGCTTCGACGCGGAAAATCTTGAGGTACTTGTACTTTGGATGCGCTGCGAGTTCATCCCCCTTGAGTCCTGCCATTCCCAGCTTCTTCATGACGTAGGCTTCGTCTTTGCCGGCAGAGGCCCATAGCTCCACGTTAACTCTATTCTTTAAGTATGACGCGGCGTTTTTCAGATGCCCAAGGATCCTCTCTTCAGAGGAATCGTCGTTGTCGTTTGTCTTGCCCGTCCGTAACAACCTTCTCCCATTACCGCCGGTATCTGAGGGGCTTGAGAGCAACGAGTGTACAGTTGGAACATCGACTTGTCCAGCGTCGGTGAGCGACGACGAAGTGGACAGGAAAATGACCACTGCCGCCAGAACAACCTGGTAGAGCTTCATGTTGGAGCTTGCTCAAACAAGACGACGAAGCTTTGGGGGTAAATCGAGAAATGCTGAAGAAGTCGGCTGAGTGGCTTCCAGTGATCAGGTTTTTCCGTTCCAAGATAGCAGAGATGATTTATTAACTAAGGATAAATAGACTCCTCGTAACAGAGATGATTCGGCGCGCGATGTGCTGGCAGTGACTGGCGTACAATTGGCACGATTTATTTGCCAGAATCGATAACTCTTCCCTTTGGTTTCTTTGAAGAGGTCAAATCGAGAAGATATTCAAGAGATCGAGGAGTTCCGGATCTTGAGTCCCAAAATCCAAAGTACTGTAAGCTATGTGCAAATCTATTCAGTATGTTGTAGATTGAGACTCAGCATGAACGAAAATACATGTTGGTCCGGGAAAGACCGGGCACGCACCCGTGACAGATTCAGCCCGGATCTGCAGGCTTCTTCAAACTGGGCGTTCCCACAAAAACGCACAAATGATATCAACTGGGTGCTCCTGGAATACGTATGGATTCCCCAATAAAACGAGAACTGGGCATGCGCATTTGTATATAAAAAATGTTATGGGTGCGAGCAATAAAGTTCGTAGGTACGTGTAGCTCAGCTCAGTCGGACGTCTCCTCTCCTAACTGCTTCGAATTGGCACTCTCCACCACATTCGCCAGCGTTATCAGTTCTAAATACTGCCTAGCTTGGAGTTCACCTTCGATCGCATAGTTGCTCAGGCTTCTGCGCTGGAGTCCGCTCACTCGTTTCAGTGTGCTGAAATCTCCCTTAACTGTGTGCTTGCAACTCTAACACAGAAATCGGCTAGTATGTCAAATACACCACCCACGTCGGATTCCGCGAGTGCAGTTGGACCCCACCATTTCCGCAAGTGTAGTCTTGCTTAGATAACTTCGTAGTCGATTGTGACAATGCTGGTTATTGACTTCAGATGTAGAAAGGAAAATTAACATGTATTGAGTACGCTAGAATTTAGCGATCGCCTCGCTTGGCTAGGTCATGACACGGTTGGTTGCCATGCTCCACTGCCAACCAACCAACAGCAATTTTGAACCGGCAAGTGCCAACTGCAGTGGAACTGTGTACTTGGCAGACGGCAGATGCCCTTGGCAAGTTAAAGGAGCGTCGTAATGAGCAATATTGCCTCGTGCCATAGTGTAGCATGTCCTATCGCGATGTCATTGCGTGTTAGAACGTCGTCGATATAGATATCTGTGCGTCAATTTGAGTATCTTTTCATGGTTTAAACTGGGCGTTTCTGGAGTTCTGTAACTGGGCATTTGGTCCCTTTTGTGTCACCGACGCCTGGTTTGAAGATGCCTGCAAATCTATACATGTACGACATCGATGAACGTGAAACTCAGATCGATTAACCGCGTTATCAGCGAGGCTGGTGGTGGCTTTAGCCGGTCTGAATGCTCTACTTTTAAGGCTGTCCACAGAAGGTTTAGTGATTTTAATCGCGCTTATATATGGCTGAAATTGACGCCAAAATATGAACGCGGGGACGTAGGCTTACCTTTAACGTATACTTTTGATTTGTATTGTTCTTGGAACGTACCTTGATGGTAGGGGTACAATTGGAAGAAAAAACATGATCGGATCGGGTGACATCATCGTCAGTTTGGTCTAGAGGAAGTTTTGTTGAACTTAATGCATACAGAGTCCACATGCACGAAAGAACATACCAATCAGGTCAGCATGGTACACACCGTCTCGGACAAGCTGGTGCACCAAATTTGGGCAGTTGGAAAATGATTCTTAGACGGAATTTGTCGGACAAAGTCAGACACAATTTCCATGGTATGTAATAGGTTTACCTAGTAAACGTTATACAGACATGGTCAAACTCCTAACGTAGTTGCCTCTAGATGTCCGTGGCTACCCGAATAGCATCACGGCCTCCGTTCTAAGTTGTTCGTTGGGCCTATAACGCCAGCGCAGAGCTAGCAGGACCCCCCGATGCAGGAACACTGGTGAAATGGTCGCGCAGTACGGACACACCCACGTTCTTGTGGAAGATGTTCCGTGCTGCGTTAGCATCTCGATCTTGGACCAGGTGGCAGTGCTTGCACCTGTACACCTTCTTGGCGCCGAGTTTCTCGTCGATGCGGCCACAGCCTGAGCAGGTCTTGGACGTGTACTCCTCGTGCACCTCCACCGTTCGGCCGCTCGTTCGCTCCATTCACAGGAGCATCTTGAACTTGCGACGGTGTCAGCGCCTGCGTCAGCAGATCCGACAAATTCTAGGCAAGGTGACGCGCATGGTGCACGACATGCACCAGAAGGTTTCAAAGTGGCTGTCGCTGAATTACCACGAGGTGCTGCTGCCAACGTTCGAGACCCAGCAGATGGCCGCTCGATATGTCCGAGAAGAGCGTCTGGACATCACGCCTGAAAGGCTTCTCGCTCCAGCAGAAGAACTTGTACTTCAGGGACGGAAGCGGAAGCTGCGTCGCCCGACTGTCCGCGCCATGATGACGCTGTCGCACTTCAAGTTCAAGAAGATGCTGGAGTATAAAATGCAGCGAACGAGTGGTCGAATGGTGGAAGTGCACGAGGAGTACACGTCCAAGACGTGCTCGGGGTGTGGCCGCATCGACAAGAAGCTCGGCAGCAACAAGGTGTACAGGTGCAAGCACTGCCACCTGATCCAAGATCGAGATGTTAACGCAGCACGGAACATCTTCCACAAGAACGTGGGTGTGTCCGTACTGCGCGACCATTTCACCAGTGTTCCTGCATCGGGGGGTCCTGCTAGCTCTGCGCTGGCGTTATAGGCCCAACAACACGTAGGTTCGATTAGAACAGCTTCGGACGGAGGCCGTGATGCGATTCGGGGAGCCACGGACTTCTAGAGGCAAATACGTTAGGAGTTGTAGTTAGGAAAACTAAGATGTATTGAGCACGCTAGAATTTGGCAATCTCCTGGCTTGGTCAGATCACGACGCGATTGATTGCCATGCTCCACTGTCAGCCAGCCAACAGCAATTTTGAATCGGCAAATGCCAACTGCAGTGGAACTGTGTACTTGGCAGACGGCAAGTGCCAAGTGTGGTGGCTCAGGAAGGAAGGAAGTGTAGTGATGTGGCCCGTCACTCGGCCAAAAGGCACCAAGAGGAGCAGGAGAAGGTGGCCGTTGAGGTTATTGACCTGAGGACGGAGTAAGGTGGCAGACGCAATGGGATTTGGTGGCGACGAGAGTGATACGGACGAGATCTACGGTGGCAGGAGGCAGTCAGTACGCTGGAGGCATCAGCAGCGCGAGGTATGTAGAGTCGACATTGAAGATCAAGGGTGAAGGACGATCGCCAGGCTGGCGATCTGGATGCGAATTACTGGAAGTGAATAGGGGAAGCGAGATGAGCGGCCAGGAGACCACAAAAGGCAGCGAAGACAAGGACGAAGGTGGGAGCAGGTAGGGTAGGAATGGGCCCTCTCAGTAGGTAGGTAGGCGAGGGTGGGGGGCTTCGTAGGAGGGCAACAGGCGTGCGGCTGGCCGTCTGACTCTCAGTTCGAGATTGACCTCAGAGGAGGACAGTAAGGGCAAAAAAAAGGAGAGTGGCGCCGACACACGGGTTCCAGTTAGGCAAGGTGAGGCCAGGACAGAGTGAGTGAGCTAAACGTGTACTGCGAGGGCGGAGTAGAGCTAAGTAAGGTAAAGCGGGGACCATGGCTTACGACCATGGGGGCTACGGCTTGCCTACTGATGGTGCCTTGTGTTGCGATGTAGCACTACAGAGGTTGATCGAGTGACTGTTCACGAGAGAATACTCAGAAGAAAGACACTTGTTCTCCACGAGGCATGTTTGGGTGTAGCGGGGCTACACCGAATAGTGACATGGGTTCAACTATTCTGGGTGGTGTGTCAAACACTACTGACACATCACGGACACAAGTGGGTACACAGTACCACTTGCTCTGAGAGCCAACCAATGGGGCTGCTCAGGTTTTATATAGGTTTCACTATAGGATATTTGTAGTTTGTATTGCAGGCCAAATTATGATCATCCTATAAATATATTCAGTCTTAATTCTACCTTAGTCTTGGTAACTCGTCCCCTTAGGCCAGGGACCAGTGAACTGCCGTTCACTAGGAGTTTGAATACTCCTGCACACTTCCTCTGTGCAAGGTGCTGTGTGACCCCCGTCACATTGGGATTGGAGGGAAAACCCGCAGGTGAAAAATCCTCTCTCAGTTAGACATGCAGAGCATAAAACGGCTAACTGCTCACCAGACTCGTAATCCAGATGCAACTCAACGCACACAGCATTGAAGGCATTGTATAAGCTGGCCAAGATCGACTCGCCATCTCCACAACTTTGATAGGCAGGGACAAGTATTTGTCAATGTAATGCAAAGTTTAGCTAGTGCTACATGTAGAAGAGAGGAATGCTGAGCATCATCACTACTGTATACTTGAAGTAATGGCGTGCGTTTTGACTCTTCTGCATGTCAACGAGCAAATGTAATTAATTCTAGACAAGTTAAACTTACGGAGTGCTCTTGCCCGAACTTGGAGCACTTGTCGTTGCTCGAGTGGTTTAGTGGTTTGCTCTAATGTTTAACCTTCAATTCTGGTTTGACAATGTGTCCGACTTGTTCTGTGCAAATCTCGGATTTTTTATATGAGGGAGAATTCAGGTTTTCCAGAAAATGTCAGACGCAAATTGCGGGCTGTGAAGTCGCAAAATTGGGAGCATTTTATTTAACACTGGATATCTGAGTGGATGAGACGAAAAAAGGGGAGTTTCCGGGACGCCCCAAAATCTAAAAGATCTAAACCTTCTAGCAAGTTTTACAGCTTCATACTGCGAAAACTCGACGATAATCGAAGCATAATGGAGGTAGTCTCATGTCCTAAATACCGGTGGTTACCGAGATATAGCTCGTTGAAAAAAGCGTTCAAACCGTTTTTTGCGCGCTAAATCTTCTAACAAGTTGACAGTATTTTCTTCGAATACGTTCTTTTCGAATGATTTCACTGTTTTATAACAAGTATCACTTCAAATCTTTTGCTGTATACAATAACCAAGCGAAACCAGATGATGTGATTTACAACGTCACAACAAGCCCAATTTGCTGCCGACAGCAACACTCATGAAGCTCGCAAATGACCATTTTCGCGGGCCCATTGCTCTGCTGTGAAAGCTCACCATGCATCAAACGAGCTCTAGTTCTCATCAACAGTATTTAGACCTTCCTTGCTCGTATAAAATACATAAAGAGAAGTGCTCATATTTTTGTTGTTACTCGAAACATAAACTGCTTTTGACCTGCAAAATCGTGTTTTGAAATCCTCGACATTTCGGTTCGAGGTGATCTATTGCCACGACAAGGGTCTCGTTCGTCTTAAAGTCGCGTAATGATGGTGTAGTGTAGCAGGATCCAAAATTTATTCGGATCCCAAGCTGGCATACACTTCGTCGCAGACGCAGACTGCGGAGGGGGTACTCCGATAACCGTGAGAGTCGCTGGGGTCTCACCTTGTGTACCCTGTCGGCGGGCGGATTTGCTCTCTCGATAACACGACATGCGCAGTGATGTGAGGCTTGAATCTCCTTGGTGGGGACTCGGGGAGGTCGGATCTGCGCGGGTATTCCTACGTGTAGTTCCAGGTACGTGGATCTCGGACTTCTTGGTCGTAGATCCTGTGGATCCGATCTGGATCCGGAGTTGTTGCCTTGTTGGGGGGTGTATGTATATCCTTTACGTTGCTTGACCGCTTCTTATAGCGGGATCTTCGAATGGAGATTGAGGACCGAAGGACAGTTACTAGCTAAGCGAATCTAATAGACTGTCACTTAAGCGCTGGTGCAAATGTCTTTATCAATGTATGGGCCAATACTAATCCCCAATACTAAAGTCCACTTGTGCTCTACCAGGCAAATTCGGTTCTGATTTATGTTTAGACCATTCCTAGCTTCCCATCCCAACTACGATCCTCCTCGTACACAGCTCTCAGCCACCCGTTGCCTTGTCGATGTCCTAGACTTGGATCCCGGATCCTGGTTACGGATCCGTACCTCTGGTTATGGATACCGGCAGATCCGTCCCTGTCCCCGTCCCTGGTCCAGCTCTGGCTTCATGTCTCACCGCTGGCTCCATACCGGATCTCCCGTTGCATTTTCTGCCCGGCCGGTGACAGTAGTCAACTGCCGGGTCCATTCCCATCAAATCCGCACAGTGTAATACCACAATCGCCCCTGGGATGGGGTCGATGTTGCACAACGACATCACCGCAAGCCACCGTTTCTTCGACAATGCACTGTCGCCTTCGCCACTCCAAGCTCTCCTTCCACCACATCTCGTGTCAGACACTCGTCCTTGCCTCAAGCTCAATGTCTCCTACCAGCGACGCCTTCCGCCCGGCTGGATCCGAGTCCGCCGGATCTGCGTCTGGTTCGCTCCCTACGCGGCAGGCTGTGTTCTCCGACCAAGGGCGTACTCCAGGTGCCCCACCTCCATGCCCTCAGTGCGACCGTGCACCGTCACATCCGTTTGCTGCTCAAACTCCATTCGTGGTGGATCTGGATCCGGTACGCGCTGCTGCATTGTCGCTCCAGAGCTACACAGAGTCCTACGACGCTCTCCAGGGTAGTTATCAAGATTCCATGCGTGATCTCACAGCGGCGCGGCGCCACAATGAAGAGCTTCACGCGCTGCTACAGCCTCGCTGGGATCGGATGCGGGAGTTCGTCGACTTCGTGCAGCATCACTACGATGTGTCCCAAGGCCGACTCCGCCAGGCGATCCAGAATGAGGCCGAGGCGGTGTAGACTGCAGACCGACAGTGTGATGAACTGCAGTAGTTGGATACTCTCCGCGTGCAATATAACGCGCTGGAGACGTCGACTACAGAGTCATACACCAGGCTCCAAGATTACGCCGCCGAGCTAGAGCGACGGATCGCCACGGGGTTGGTTCCGAATGAGTTCACCGTCTACAACGTGGCCGAGAGTCTGGTTGCCCTACGCGCAGAGACGTCGGAGCTAATGCAGCACTCCGAGCGGCTCAACGATCTTCGCCGTGCGGGGGAGAAACAATGCGTGGAGGCCGAGGCGGATCGTGATCAAGCCCGGTAAGTTCGTAACTCGTACGAGACGCAGACTCTGCAGCAGCAGATTCGGATCAAGGATCTGGACAACCAGATCGACGACTTACGGGATAGGTTGCGACGTAATTTCGACGCTGCGGGCACTTTACATCCTGGCGAGACTGTATCCGGCCTGCGACTTGAGATCCACCTTCGGGGTGAGCGGATCCAGGAGTTGGAGACGGATCTGGCTAGAGTGTGGGAACGTCGGAACTCCCTTCGCCAAGCGCGTGACCGTGCGGTGCAACGGCAACAACAAGCTGAAGCAGCCGTGGCCGCGCATCTAAGTCGGGTCACTGGCTTGGAGCGAGACTGCGCCCGCGCCGCGGATACACCCCACGGGCTCCAAGATGCCCACATGGACCTGCAGAAGCGGTATGATCAGGTTGCCAAGGCTCGCGACGCATTACAAGCCCGATATGACCAAGCGCGTGGTACTCAAGATGAAGCTTCCCGTGTCACCAAGCAAGAGCTGCGGCAGACTCGCACCAAGATGGCTGACTTGAAGCGAACTTGTCAATAGACTCAGGAGGCTGCCGAAGCTGAGATCCGACGTCTGGTGGACGAGCGTGACTCCGCGATCCAAGATCGAAATAGCGCCGTCAAGACTCGGGATCAAGCAACGAAAGCACGGAACCATGCGATCCGCGACAGAGGTCAAGCGGTCCAAGATCGAGATCAAGTAGTTCAAGCTCGGGACGACGCTTTGGCCACTCCTCATGACAAGTGTAAAGCAGTTCAGCAAGATTATCTCCACCAGATCGCCGACATCCAGGCAGCGTATGCTCACCTGCGTCGCGACTTTGAGGACTTGGAGGCGGAGCATGACTCTCTAGGGCTCGAGCACCAGAGTTTGCAGTCGGAACATGACGTCGCGTTGGGCGAGAGAAACTCCGCACTAGGTCGCTTGGCTGCGATTGCCTCGGCGGTCTTACCAGAGTCCGCCCAGGCTGCACCTAAGCGACCTCGATATGGATCCGATCCAGCCGGACCTGAGCGCTCTCGTAAATTTGCTCGGTCTCAGTCGCCACCGCGATCCACATCCGATCCCTCGGATCCAGTTGATCAAGCGGATCCACACACTCAAAACGATGGATCTCCTGCTACCTCATCTCCCGAGCATCAAACCATTTTGTCATGGGTCAACGACGGCCACGAGGTCATTGTAACGGGCCAGGTATGTATCGTTACTAGCTTACACGTAATGTAGAGGAAGCTCACAATAGTAAAGCCAAGTGTTAAGTCCAAAGCAAATTTAACTCTGTTTTTATTTAAAGCCAGGGCAGTAGCCCTAGGCCTTATGTGAACCACTCATATACATGTCAATGTCTGATTGGCTGAAATGAATACCTAATTCAACCAATCCGCTAATGACTGTGTGCCACACACTAACTGTGAGGCACCGTGCCTACTTATGCAATACCTGAAAGATATATACCTACTTATGTAATGGGAGGGCCCATTACAAAAACTCGCAACGAGTTCATGACGTGCTCGTCGGACAGCGACACCAAATGCCGCTGTCCGCGGCGATGGAGTGGAACGTCGATGGTGCTGTTACATCCACAAGCGTGAAGACCCAGGTCGACGAAGCATTGAAAGAGGTGATACGATGCGGTTTTAGATTTCATTCTAAACCCAACCGTCCGGCCGGTGATTGCCTAAAATGGTTTTGAGGTCAACAGCTCATTGGCTGAAATGTGGCAGATGTGGGGAAGGAGTGTTGTGGAGTTACGCTTGGACGTGGATAAGCTCAGCTACCCTGGATGGAGGCTGTGATTCGACATTTGGTAATGCCCCCCAAGGGGAGCGACAAGCGCCGCCGGCAGACAAGTGCCTGGTCGCCACCAGACTTGACACGTCCAGGCGTGCACAAGCCTCATTAACACATACGAGTACCTGCAGTTCACGTGGAAGCTCTAGGAGAACGAAGACAAGCACGGTTGTGAATGACATGCCCGGATGGAGATCCCGACCGGACCAACCTGAATGTGGACTTTCAAGTATACAAAGACCAAGTCATTTACGATCGACCAAGCCGACCGACCGGTTCCCGGGAACTTTCCGTGGAACCTTGAAGTACTACCCTGTGCCCAGAAGCCTCTACACATCACACGACCAGACGTGCGCAAAAGTGTTGATGTGGACGAGACCATACTGAACCCAAGTGTAATGCCAGAAGATAGCAGAAGATAGTGAAAGATAGCCAGACAAGCAGAGTTCAATTTATCGATAAGCGAGCAAGCCGCTGGAAGAAACCTGCGCAGAAGGCGAGGACCGGCGGGACTATACGTGAAGGCGGCTCAGAAGCAGGACGGTTGAGTGCGGGACTCCGATAACATCAAGTCCAGTTGGGGTAAGGTTCAGGACGGAATAAGCCCGCGGTAAGACCCCCCCCCCCCCCCCCCCCTATTTCATATCCCCATTGCGGCCGTACATCCGCAAGGGGTCCCGCATTTCATATTAATAACTACAGCCCGGTTGGAGTAATAGACCCGACCGGGAGATTGACCGAAGTACTATTGAGAGCGAATAGGAATTGTATTTGATTTTATTAAAGTCTACCTTAACTGATAAGGGTGGTGCGCGAAAAAGATAAAAGGCCAGTCGGGATTGACCAGTGTCCCGGTAGTGTTGATCTAGTCGACTGGGCCAGTGATCCTACGCTGTTCCAGGGCCCGAAAGAATAAGGAACGCAATGTGTGTGTTGTATAACTCTGTATATTTGTTTTGTTTGGTTATTTGAGCCATAGGGCTGGCGTATAAGAAGGTTGCGTCCGGACTCTATCTCACAACCTACGCCCGAACGACAAGCGGTGTGTCTTCCTCGGTTCCGGGGATAGTTTCACAAGGGACACACACCAACACCCGACCGGAGACCCTTCCAGACGGGCGTTCCTGAAGCAGACCAACCCAGCCGGAGAGGTTTGTCGAGGATAAGTTCCATCCGGAATCTGCACTATACACCTGGGCGGCCCAGGCGTTCACCCACCTCGCCTCAGCTGGCGCGCGTGCCCAGATTCGAACCGAGGATATCACCGTGAGTTGTGAAAAGTAGGTATATTGATTGAGCTGTACTAACTTCTAACGGAGCTTCTATGGTAGCTACGAGAGGAGAAGGTATACGCGAGGGAGGACGCGGGGGTCGCGGACGCGCGGAGGCGTAGCGCCAGTCGCATCGGGTGAAAGGCCTGCCACCCGAAACTGTGTTGGGCCTGGATGAAGTTGAGAGGTCCAACCGGAAGAGGAACGTTGCAAAGCGTGAGACGACCCCAAACGAGAAGTCATCGGGTCCAGGCTAGCCGGTGCCGGAACCCGCCGTCCAGGAAGACGTGCACCAAGTGTCCCAGGATGGCGAGTCTGCGGCTGGACGCGACTCGGTGGCTGCTGAGGACGAGTCCGTTCCGGAGGAGTCCGACCAGGCGTCTGCGGGGGGGGGCCGATGTGGAAGTGTCCTGGGCAAAGGGTCGAGCTTCGGACTCCTCTCTGCCCGTCCAAGATGTGAAGCCGTCGCTGACCGCGGAAGGGTCTGTCCAAGCAGAAGTTCTACCGACGGTACCGGAGGAAAAGCCTGCTGGAGAAACCACCGAGTCGGAAGCCCCGGAGGGGAAGTCTCCGCCGGACCGGGAAGTCTCGACGGAGCTGGTCCGAGTGGAGCCCCAGATGGACACCGAGCGACTACCAATACTGGACTATCACGCTGAAGATGGAGAAGGGGATTTATTGATGTCAGATTACGACGTCAACCTGCCTGACCGGACGTATGTCTTGCGTCTGCACATGGCTGGTCCCCGTCCCATCCGAAGTCCAAGTGGGTCGTCCAACGGAGAGCCCGCAAGCAAGCGGCCACAACATCGACCGCCCCAACTGGGGAGCTTGCTTGGCTCGCTGCCGTCCCAACCGCCGTCATTGGAGGCGTCCGCTCGGGAAGACTCGTCGGGAGATGTAACTGCAGACTCTGTCCCGCAAGAGGTCGGCACTTCTGGTGAGTCGTCCTACGGTGCGACGTCTGGATCCTTCGCGTCCAGGAACAGCTCGTCGGCGTCCTCCTCGTCGACACTTGACCCTGGTGCCACAACGCACATGCCGTACGTCGGGCATGCCCCGATAGTGATGAGCGCTCAGGCCGTGCCGGGTGTTCCAGTCGGAGGTGGTACAATGGGTTTCAGCGTGACGAAGGTGATCCCCAAGCGGGAGATCCTACCGGAACAAAACGACGTCGAGGTGGGGGAAGCCGAAGAGACAGCCGTCAGCGTGAAGATGTCCAGGACCCGATCGTCGCGGAGATCCCAGAAGTATCGTGGCTCCAGCCGAAGTTCGTCGAGCGAGTATGACTCAAGCGAGGATGAACGCCGGCGCCGTCGCCGCTCCCACCGTCACTGACGCGAGTCCAGGAAGCCGTCGCGGGACCGCTCCCCGTCGAGACGCTCCAGCCGGTCGAGGCGTTCGTACACGTCTGGCAGATCCGGCCGGTCGGAGAAGTCGAGCCAGTCGGGCCCCGCCGAAGTCACCGTGAGCATATTTCATGCCGTCCAGCAGGTCTTGAGCCGGTTAGATGAGAGGGGTCCAACGGAGAAGTCCTCAGCCCGGTAAGTAGCCATCCGGCGCGAGCTGGAGGAAGTCCGACGGGACGCGCGGAAAGCCGAACAGCGAGCTCAGGATGCAGAGCGCCGGTTGAACGAGGTGCCGGTCCGGCTGTCGATGAAGCAGGAGCCCGAGGAGTTGCAGGCCGCTCAGGCCGAGCGGAAGCGTGTGGAAGCCGAAGCCACGGAGTACATCCGCCAGCAGCAACAGGCGGAAGCCACCGCCAAAGTCGAGGCTGAGCGTGACGCCTGGGCCCAGCGAACCGGGCAGGCCCTGGACGAAGCTGAGCGGAGAGACCAAGCTACTGAGCCCGCGTGCGTCCAAGAACGAAAAAATGCAGCCAATATGCAGAAGTATCAGGCGGGACGCATACACGACCTTCAAGCGACATCCGCCCAGGTTCAACCGGGCTGGACCGCAAGTGACTCTCATTCAACAACTGAGGCAAAGCCCAAAGGGGATGACCCCAATCGAGCAACTCAACCGGTTGGTGCAATCAACGGAAACGCTGAATCCATCCGGGCAGAGACGGGACAGAAGAACACATCCGAAGTCGCCTATGCCCAGCTGCGTGCGACGATACCGGGTGCCGTCTTCACACGTCTTGCCGGAAGTGCGCGACCTGGAGCCGCTCAAGCGAGCGCCGGCTGCAGGCGACCAGGACGATCAAAGCGCAGGACGCCCGCACGGATGCACCCCGTCGCGAGTCGAAGGACGACGTGAAGAAGGAGCCCAAGAAGGAGCCGTCTGGGCCCACTCGGAGGGGCACGCAGCGGAAGAAGTCTCGCAAGCGTGAAAATTCCCCGTCGGACCCCGAGCCCAACTCTAGCAGCAATTCGAGAGGAGATAGTGACTCGGACAGCTCCGACTGTGACTCTGACGACGCGAAACCAGCGATGCCGGTGACCTCCACGTCCGAAGGAGGCAAGACTACATGGACGTTCAGAGCGTACGTGAACTCGGAAGCTCTTGGCACGTTCGATGAGAAGGCATCGCTGAGCGACTGCCGCGCCTGGTGGGAACGTTTCCTGAACCCGGCCAGCCAGGGTGGATGGTCCGATCGGACGAAGCTCGCCGAGCTGAAGATGACGTCGGCCGTCCAGAATTGGCGCCGCCAGTTACCCAAGCACGTGCTGTCCAACTGGAAGAAGTTGTCCAAGAAGTTCAAGCAGAAGTACCTGAAGACCCAGACGTCAGAATCCGAGCGGTACAACACGATGAAGCAGAAGTCGTCTGAAACCCCGATGGAGTTCTTCTACCGGTTGAATGAAGCCGCCATCAAGGCTGGAGTCAAGTACCGGAAGAAGGTTAAGGAGTGGACTCAACACATTCAGCGCTTCGTGAAGAACCTCAAGGACTCCCAGCTACGAGCGGTGTTGCGCAGCCAGAATTTCACCCGACTGGGTGAACTGGAGTATGTGCTCCAGCAGGATGAGGACATTGGCGCGGATGGAGGATATGCTTCGTCGTCGTCCCGATCGAAGGATACCCGAATGGGGCACATGCATCAGGGGCGTCCTAGCCAGGGACGTCGGGCCTACTCTGTTCTGAGTGTCGATGACTCTGACGATAAAGCTGAAGTTCGTGTACATTTCGACGATAATACCAATGAGGAGATTCCGACCCCGCCGGAGCCGAAGGAGTCCAACCGAGAAGAGCCGACCGGATCAGTTGCTGAAGTTCCCGTTCAGGCCGGACTCTCCGAACAGGAGGTTCGTCAAGTGGTGTTCAAGGCCTTTGGGCAGTCAGGGTGGTGTCTACCGCAATCTCCGGACAGACCTCGCTAAGGATGACAGTCGCGCCGACCGGGATGGCAATCCCCTCGGAGAGAGAACCCCGATCGACTCGAATTTTGCGAAGGCTGTATGAAGTGGGGCCACAAACCAGAGAACTGTTGGAAAGACGTTGTGTGTGGGAAGTGCTCCCAGAAGGGGCATCCCGACCGGCCTTGTCGAGTACCGCCCTGCAAGTTCTGTTGAAAATACCATGGAGGACTGTGTGGAGAATTCGCCGCCCTGGAAGCCATGAGTACGCTCATCCGGAAAGGCATGGTGAAGGACCTGCCTCCATCCCTGGCCAAGGAATTGGTGGGTGAAGAGGCCAATCCGGGAAAGTCGTTAAACGAATAGACCCGCTGGATGGGGATCCAGTACGTGTCGAGCTGAAGAACCCAAACGGATTGTGTGTCTTAGTGTATGTCGGACCGGAGTTGAGGAGAAGAAGACCTGATAACCAACAATGCATGTCAATGATTCAAGATGGACCTATCGACTTGGAAACTTCCCAACCGGAGCAAACCCATCCAGACCCCAATGGGGCTGTCGAGTTTACTCTGGAATCGGGACAACGGTATGGTTGGTGAGAGAATCGCGATCTCGATGACGAGCATGAGGTGGCTATGGTGCACGGAGCAGTGAATAATGTCCGGACGGACATTATGTTGGACACCGGTGTGTCCAGGAGTGTTATCAGTTTGGACCTTGCGCGTAGGATCAAGCTGAAGACTCAGATGCTACCCGTCCCGGTCAGAGTTGCCGGACTTGGCGGAGTCCCACCGTATATCACTGGTGGTGCCCGGGTCAAGATCACGCTTGGAACAAGAGTGGTGTACGTCTTGACTCTCTGGTTGGCGAACATTGGCGAAGGTGTGGATGTCCTTTTGGGGATGAATTTCATGTATGGTGCTGGAGTGAGGTTGTGTGCCCGAGAGGGACTCATTCAACTTCCGGATGAGGAACCCATCCAGATGCGTGGCGGGTCGAAACGCCAGTTGGGTGTCGACCTGCCGGTTTACCCGGAGGAGTGTTTGTACCTCCGACTGGGTGAACATGCGGTTGTGCGTGTTCAGTACGGTCAGACTAATCCCCAACGTGGGACAGTCTGGGCAGGCCGAGGTGATCGCGGGGTGACCAAGATCATCTATGAGGCCAAGTCGTGGGCGGCCAGAGTCAAGGTCGTGAACGTTTCTGACCGGATGCTCTGGCTGGATACCCGGACGGCAGTGGCCCTGATCGCGGAACATGAGTACTTCCCCCAGTCGGGACGTTATGTCCGACCGGGACGAAGACGCTATAACGAGTGGCAGCAGCATATCGATGGGTGCAAGCGAGCTTTGGAGATCAAGGAACGCGAGCGTAGATACAAGCGACTCATGGAGAAGCAAGGACCACCCGCGATAGACCGGCCGGATTACCCATGGCCGACGCAGATTATGATGCGGTCCCAACCGTGGACGGCCACTGTCCGGATGGCCTGCCTACAGGAGGAGCCACGGAAGATGCGACCTGTACCGGAGGAGCGAGTCACTACGTGCGAGGTTGGTGTCCAGACGGTCGAGGCGGTAGTTGCCGCCACCCAGACGGACTCCGACCTAGAAGACAAGCTGGCCGCGACCCCGGACGAGACCGACTTCGTCAGCGCGGTTGAAACTGCAAGCGAGACTGAGCCCGAGCCGGAAGTACCCGTTTCACGTGCGTCTATTCAAGAAGACACCGACTGGGATAGCGAGCCTGTGGCCTTCCCGAATGGGGCCTTCGATGACACGCCCATAGGGAGGTTGGAGCAAGAGTATGCGCAGTGCATGCGAGTCAACCAAGAGGAGCTGGACCTGGAAGAGGGAGTTTATATCCAGGAAGGGAGCGACTTGACGGCCCAACTGCGAGAAGAACTGGTCATGGTGTATCAGTTGTCGTAGCGTACCAACTTTATGATACATCTAGTTCAAGAGGGTATTATTAAATAAAGAGGCCCCCTCAGCCAGTTATTGGTAGAGGGCAGCTTGGTCGGGGAGACTGGCACTTTTAAACCTCCCCGCCAGCCCCAAAGAGCGCCTCTTCCTCCTTCTCTTATATCCGACAGGGCCAGTTTGATATACATGGTACCTACCTTGGAAGACTTAAGCCCCGAATGCGACATCTCGAAGGTGAACATTGGAGGGCCCGGCCGGACGACTCCAGCCGAGGAAGCCCAATTGCGCGAGATTCTGACGCGTCATCGAACGATCTTGCTTGGAGACGGGAATGCAGCTCCCGCCCCGGCACACGGAGTCGTGTGTGACCTGGACGTAGGAGGCGCCAAGCCAGTTACTTAACGTCCAAGGTCTATCGCACCTCAGGTCGCGATCAGGGTCTACGAGTTATTCAAGAGACTCCTCGAAACTATCATGACCGAAATGTCGGAATCCCAATGGGCTCCTCCAATTGTGATTGTCACGAAGAAGAATGGGATCGACATCCGGATATGTATTGACTACCGGGTCGTGAACGGGTTCATTAAGTTGTCCAACGACCCGTTACCCCTGACTGGCGACTGGCTGATTGGATTCGAGAGCGCGATGTGGTGCACGAGTCTCGACATGGCGAGTGGTTTCTGGGCGGTAATGATGACCAAACAGGCTAAACTTATCTCGGCGTTCGTATGCCCATTCGGACATTTCCAGTGGGTTCGCATGCCATTCGGGTTGAAGAACGCCCCGCAGGTTTACCAGGCAGTCATCAATAACTGCATGTGGGGTTTCGTTCGTCTCCCCCGGAAGAAGAAGCCGAGGTTGACCCGGATGTGTTGGAGTTCTTGGGGTTGGACCTGTCCCAGCAGGATGAATCTGAGCGTGAGGAATCCGGCCGGAAGGTCTCCGCCTTGACCGATTGGATGAATGTGTTTCAGTGGAACATCCCGATGCCATCCCGACTGGGACCAGTTCTCGGCCGGAGTCCCTACATCGACGACATCGCCCATGGGGCGCCCACCTGGGACCAGTTATGTGATGACTTGAACGCCTTGTTGTTCAGGTTGCGCTACTGGAACATATCGGTGAGCCTACCCAAGAGCGAGTTCGGCAAGTTATCCATCCCGTACCTGTCCCATGAGATCAGTGCGGAGGGCATCCGGGCGACACCCAAGATTGCGAAGGGTGTCCAGGATCTCCCGTTCCCGATGACCCTGAAGGGAGTCCAATCATTCATCGGGAGCCTCAACTACTATCACAAGTTCATCGAGGACTTCCCGGTTGTGGGGAGAGGTATTCGTTAACCAGAACCATAGCAACTAACGTGTCATTAAATGCATTCATTCGACTGGGCACTCATGCTCGCTCAATTCATTTTTGCTGTCACTGCCACTTCAGCGTAGCCATGCACGAATTCACGACCATGAGCGCAGCAACAGTGGCGCATTTGGGGCGCCTTGCTACACACATCGGCCCCCGATACCAATCCACATTATGTGTCTCTAAAGTTCGTCGATATCCACGCACCATACAATAGGCCAACATTTAGCTGACCGGGTTGTTATGGTGGACACAAAATTCACTACCTTTTGGGCGCTGTCGAGAAATTTTGCATGCTAATGTTTACCCTAAAACACCGCTTAAATTTGACAACTATTTTATCGTGCCAGGATTGGTGGAAACTCTTTCTGTTTCGACGAATCATGCTCGGTAATTTTTCCAGCCAATCACCGCGCGGCATACACGTAGGTACGATGTCTGACCCTAGCCCCATCCCTAAACCTTCGCGACCGACGGTACGTCATCTCACATTCGCCCTCGTCGACGGCAGTAGGGATCGCTTTCCCCGCCCCAAGCGCGCAGTAAGAAGAAGCTCCAAGTCGAGCCACCATGTATCCCGGAGGAGGCCAGCCCCCGCAAGGTTACCCGCAGCAGCCGGGCTACCCACCACAACAAGGATACCCCCCACAGCAAGGCTACCCTCCGCAGCAGGGCTACCCACCGCAGCAGGGCTACCCCCCTCAACAGGGCTACCCCCCTCAACAGGGATATCCCCCTCAACAGGGCTACCCCCCGCAGGCACAGCCTGGGTACCCTGCGCAGCCCGGCTACGCGTACGCTCAGCCCGCCTACGTTGCGCAGCCTGGCGTGGTCATCGCCGGCGGCAAGATGAAGCACGGCAAGTACAAGCACGGAAAACACAAGGGCCACAAGTTCAAGGGCCACAAGTACAAAGGCCACAAGTACAAAGGCTTCAAGGGTAAAGGCTTCAAGAAGATGGGCAAGAAAATGAAGAAGATGTTCAAGTGAGTGTGCTGCGTCGGACTCGTCCTGCAGGCTCTGCGCAGACGTAGCAGAGAGTCCTGTGCTGCAGCAAGCTCTGATATTGCGACGAATAGATGAAGCTGCTGGTGAAATCTGGCCGGCAATATCGTCTTAAGGCGGCATGAACAGCAAAAATTGTGTTTGGTTTTTGAGAAGATCGCTCAAGATGTTGCTTTCCACTACTACTACTACTACTCTACTGCATGCAATCCCTTGTCCGGCATTGTCAGTTGATCTTACTCGTGGCTGGAATTTGACTCGATGACAAGGCCGTACCGCCATGCTTGACTCGATGATGCAGACTACTTGAAGAATCCCTTGCGCTTGTACCCCTTGTGCTTGTAGTGGCCGTATCCGTGGCCGTAGTGGCCGTATCCGTGGCCGTAGTGGCCGTAGTGACGACGGTGGCCGAAGCCGAGCAAGCCGCTGAGTCCCTTGCGCTTGTAGCCTTTGTATTTGTAATGATGGCCGTAATGGTGTCCGTGGCCGTGGTGGTGGTGGTGGGCGTGGTGCACACCCGGCTGGACGACGTAGACTGGCTGAGGCGGCGGATAAACCACGGGTGGAGGCGCCGCGTAGACCGGGGGTGGCGGCGCCGCGTACACGGGAGCGGCATGAGGCTGGGGATATGCGTGGGGCGCAGGTGCTGGATAAGCATAGCCAGGTGCGGGGGCTGGCGGGTATGCGTGCTGTCCTTGAGGCGGGTAAGGCGCTTGAACAGGAGGCTGCTGCTGGTGCTGAGGCGGCGCCGCTCCTGGAGGGTACTGTTGCGGAGGGTAGCCTTGCTGTTGAGGTGGCTGGCCGTGCGGGACTTGGCCGGCGGGAGGGTGTTGGTTGTACATCGCTGCTTCGGTTTCGAGTCTCGCTCTTGCTGCTGTCGTGTCCGCTTGCTCTTCTTGCGGTTGCGCGAAAGCCGATGTGCGCTCTACGACGAGCGACGGTCGCAAATCAAAATCGATTAATTTGGAGCGATTTCTGATTCCAAGCTGGCATTCCCAACATGAGATGGACACTGTTGTCCTCCATGGCCTTCGCTTCCGGATTCCACTCACGCGATCGATGAACTGACACCAGTCACACCTGCTCGGCTGGAGGTGCTGACGGGGTAGGATTCCTCTCACTCCACTCTCCATTCGACGCCCGAGTGGATGGCGGTGCTGATGGCGCAGGAGATTTCGACGGTGGTCGTGGCTGGATAGTCGACGTGTACTGCGGTGCGTACACGGGTTCCTGCTGCGATTTCTCGTCCGAAATTGGCACTGGGGTGAACTGCGAATAGCGGTGCTGCGGCGGAGGTGGAGGCGGTGGTGGAGGTCCGTAGTAGTATGGAGGAGGCGTGTTGCTCCACAGCGGACCAGGCGAACGCGGGGGTTCTGCATGGTGTCGGTGAAGCAAATTGTCTGCAAAGCGGGGGAGCTCGCGTAAATCAGGGAAACGGAGGCCAAAGTCGGAATGGCGGCGGCGATGGCGATCCATTCTGCTACCGGTCGGAATGGCAAGCCTTCTGAGCTTGCTGCATCAGTTGTCAATTTGGCTCTGATGCTCAATGTGCGTAGGACTTCGTGGGGGGACTGCCGTGCGACACCGCCAATGCAAAAGCGCTCCCGAGTGCACGACAGTAGTAGTAGAAGAAATTAGTTGATTAACTGTTTAAAGGACTCCTCGTTTTGCTAGCTGAATACTTCGGATTAGTCAAAACTTGAAATCGCCGCTTGAGGTTATGTTCGGGGGATCCATATTCGTCGTTCTGGTAGTATTAGCTATGTAGGTGCATCGAATCCAAGTCGTCGAATAATTTCAACTACACAGTCGCCTTCAATTCCAATTTCCACTGAGTGGTGGAATATAAACTGGCAGTGCCTATGAAAGGAGCTCACTACCGTTTGAGTATTGGGACTCTGTACTTGGGTTTCGCGAAAGTGAATATCATTCCGCAGTCTCCATATAGCATGAAAAGCTATTGCTGTGTGCATCCGCCAAAGCATTAAAAGTACCTTGTGCTGCAATCTCCAATTCGCTTTAATATCTTGCAGTTTTGGAAACAGCAAAAGCCTCCACTCTAGAGTGGTTGAGAAAGCTCTGCTCCAAAGTCTCCACAGCGACCGCCACATTTCCATTAAAGCAGAACATGAATAGAAGCAATGCTTCACCGTTTCAATCGCTGTGCATGACTCTCGAACGCATTGTTGCACCGTTGAGTTTAATGACTTCAAGAAGTGTAATCGCGAGCCCACAATGAGATCGCCCAAGAATACCCTTAACATTACGTCGTGAACAACAGGAATAAGACATCGTCGTAACCGTATATAATCCGAAAGAGTCGAGTGGATGCGCGTTTGAGGGCAACCAAGCTCCTGCATGGGGTGATTGTTCACTGATACAGCAGATTGTAGTAATTCGTTCCAGTCTTTTAGCCGTAGGTCCGGAAAGTATTGCGTTCCCTTTCCAGTATGCACTCCAAGTACAGGCGGGGTGCACGACAGTAGTAATATTCAGTACATTACACCGCCAGTTTTTTTCTGACCGTAATATACCAACGAGCACTGCTCTGCACCTTCCTGACCCCCAGCTGCTGAAAACGTCGACACCACCGCTAAGTAGCGCCTGGTGCGAAGGAGGTCTCCTCCACACCTCCGAGCACCGCACACAGCAACAATGGGTCTAGAAGAGGAATGATATAAAGTCAAGTCATCTTAAGCAATAATATAAAGTATATAGAACCATAAGAAACATATCGAGCCAACCCACAGCAATAATTATGAAAGGATTCATCTATAAGATTTCAAATGCTAACGACTCTATCGTATATATGGGGAGCACAACCAAGCCATTACGACAACGGTTCGCTGAGCACAAATGCGAATATAAACGCTGGATTGATGGGGTGGATATTTGCAAAGCAGCAATTTACTACCATTTTCGAGAGCATGGAATCGAGAATTTTGTAATATCTCTCATTAGCGAGCACGAAATATTTGATCGCAAAAGCCTTTTACCTTTTGAACAACTTGCTATCGATTCAACGCAAGGCGTTATTAATAAGCAAGCCCGCCTTTAGAACTAGGGAAGATACGCAAGCTCTTAGAGCGGAGCGTACTGACTGTGAATGCGGAGGATTGTATCGTCGTTCAAACAGATCAGCGCATATTCGATCGCGTAAGCACCAGCGATTTACAAAAGCTTAAGGCCATCATCTTTTTTAAAAAAAAATTAGATGCTGTAATCGAACATCTTTCATAACTTTTCGATATACGTAATAGTGATCACTGAACTCATCACTTTGGTAGAAGTATTCATGAATACGTTGTCTCCGATTCATCAAAACTTAAACAAACTCATTGAGAGCTTCCTTTAGCTTATGCATCTTCTCACTAACAAATTCATTCTTCTTCAGCCACTCGATGTAGCCACAATCAAAAGCATAAATCTGTTTGAGAGTCTTTCCTTTATGCTTTCCAAAGGTCATGAGGAACGATCTATCATCATTAACGAACTTTTCCTTAAGAAAATCACCAATCGCAGGATTAGAATCAATTAGAATCTTTTGACTCAACAACCAACGACAATACCCAGGGTCAGAAGCATAAAGTTCTTCAATCGTCTTGGACTTGTGCTTACCAAACGTTAATGGACTCATTGTCAGGTGTATCTATATAGATAACCCCTAATAAACGTTCGAAAAATATTATTTATTTATGGAGACTTACACTTAGTAGAAGATCCGAATTAAAATAGTATATGAGTTAAGCGTATCACTTGTGGATCAACTAAGACGCTCATCACGAAATCCAACTTAGTTAGCAGTAAATTCTAACACCTCGCCTGTCAGTCTATTGTACGTCATCTCATTTTCACTGATCACAAGAACAACTAGGTTAAGGCCCTGGCAACCGGCGTTGACATCAGAGATCTGAATAGCCTGAGGGACATCCTTCTCGGTAAGACGAGATACATCAGCTACAAGCACTCGGTTAGTTAGCGACCAAGTCTGGTAATCAATAAGGCCATTCGACAATTCGGGAGTTAAATCACCGTTGATGGCACCAATCTTACTGAATTCGTTGCAGAACGTCCAGAAATCGAAGTCCTGACCACCCTCAAACACGGTTTGACCACCAACCTTGACGTTAAAGTTGCGAATGGTAGCTCCTGGTGCTACGGTTCAAGGATCTGAGTCAAACGGTGATTGCCACTGCTGTACGGTTGCTGAAGCAAAGCTGCTTGTTGCTTCTGCAAAAGGGAGAACAGCAACGTATTTTGCATTACGAATCGAAGCACTCAACTGGAGATCAAACGTGGTATTGAACTGACTCGCCTGCTTGCCAATACCAGCTCGCTGGTAGAAGTACTGTGTATACGCATCGTTATAGCGAACAGTCTTGTTTGGCTTCTGAATAATCGATTGAGGATTCTCAAGGTCGAGGAATGGAACGCATAGGCGGGCTGTTGTAAACGGCATGTAAGTACCGTCGGTAGCCGGCTCTAGATAGTTGGTTACAGCACCCCAAGCCACCGTGAATTGACCACCACCAGCAGCAGCAGGAAGTACGCTTGCGTTTGGATTGTTCGTAGCAGCAGAAGCAACCATGATAGGGCACGTCTGACCGGACATTAGTGTGGCTCCGGACAGAGTCATGTGCTGTGCAGTATCGCAAGCAACTACACTATAACCTTGATTCACACGGAAGCGTAGTCGGAGCTGGGGATTAGCAATCAGATCCAGTTCCTTGAAGATCGGATGGAGATCAGTTAGCTTGATTTTCAACATGTAAATCCAGCTCCCCATGATGCTACCCGCCGCCGCAGCATCTGCTACGAACGCTCCACGCGACGACTGACTCTGAATAACGGTAGAAGCCGCAGAATTACCAAATGCGGGCCAAGCAGAAGTAAAATCAGTATTTGCGGTAGGAGGGTTGTTCTGAAGACGGTTAGCAAAACCATCATTCTGAATCTGGAGTCCAGAGGGGGAAGAAGTAGTACCGAACGTGGATCCGTTAATCGCAATGTTATTCGTGTATCCATCCCCAGAGGTCGAGTTAGTTCCAGAGGTGTATAGAACGCTTTGAGCGCAATCAGGGAATAGATAGGGTTCCGAACCGTGCTTCATAAGGTAATCGGTACTAAACTCGGTTTGGGCTCTCAGATTATTCCAAAACAGGTTACAATCACGCATCGAAAGTAGCGACTTTCCGTTTAGCTCAACCGATAGTGAATCAGTTACATTCCAGTTGCCACATTTCAATCCAAGACTAAAACGGTTCGCAAGATTTTGCATGGCTTGAGTATTGTGAGTATTCTTCATGCTGACCTTGTAAGGAAGGAGGATGTAAGCATCTCGAAGCGAGGCGAATCCTTCAGCACCATTAAGCTGAGCCGTCGCACCGATAGTGATAATGCCATTTTGGTAGCTACCTTGGTTAAGATCGATAATATACGAGCAACGCTTGCGAGAAGAGACCTTAACGACCGGGTCGCTTTTTAGCGAAGATTGATAGAGATATTGATCGGTGAGTTGAGTGTCCGACATCGTTAACAGTTATAGTCACCTCAATATATGATCAACGAAAAATTAAATAATAAGCAAGCTTAGCGCTCTTGATTTAAGTCAAATGGATCTCCTTAAACCAATCACTTCGGATCATGATCTAATCAAACTTGCTAATAAGCTTAATGTTCATCTTGATCAGATATACAAATCTAATGAGATCAAATCCCCTCTTCCAAAGCAAGGTTCATTCCTGATTCTACTTCGAAAGCCGAATCAATCTGTGGGTCATTGGACAGCTGTACATGATCATGAATACTATGACAGCATGGGTGAGGGGCCTCCGAATGAATACGGCATCAGTAAATACAATGAAATCCAAACTCAGTCGGCTCATGGGGAATATTGCGGTATATGGTCAATGCTCTGGTTATATGCTAAGCAACACAATCGAATGGATTTGCCCAAAGGTATGAAGGATTTAAATATTATTGAAGCTTATTCATTCTGAATTAATATACTACCCCACATCTAATCATGTATCGCGAATTGGTTATCTCGAGTGGTGTCCCCGCTCACAAGCTTCGTAAGGCTGTCAAGACTGGTAAACTATCCCTCACTGCGGCTGAGCTCCAAGGATCAGGCGCTAAGACCCATCTTCACCCCGAATCACATGACAAGGCGCTCAAAGCTAAGAAAGCCGGTCGTGGTGTTCGACTTCATATTACTAAGCATGAAATCAAGAAGAGCTACAAAAAGGCTCAGGGTGGATCCATTTGGAGTAAGATCTGGTCAGGCATCAAATTTGGATTCAAATTCGCTAAAGATTCCGGATTGCTATCGAAGGCAGCCGACGTCGCCGTTCCAGCGATTGCAACAGCGGTTGGAGCTCCCGAAGCCGGCGTCGCCACCAGAGCTGGACTTAAGGCGCTTACTGGAGTAGGCGTCGACGAATGCAATAGTGATAATGAGGAAGGTGGACGCATCAGTTTCGCCGATGTTAAAAGACATGCTGGTAATGCTCTCGGATACGCAAAGAAGAAAGGAATCATCAGCGACCTCATCGACGAAGGAGAAAAATACCTCGTTAGTAAGTCGGACCACCCTGAGCATCACGAAATGATTCACAGTGTCAGAAAGGGTATCAAAACCCGTTTTGGAGTAGGTGTAGCCGGCAAACGCAAGACTAAATTTGGTAAAGGTTCACCTGAGGTGAAGGCTCATATGGCGAAGCTGCGCGCAATGCGCAAGGGTAAGCACGGTGGGAGCTTTAGACTGTGATTGCAACTCTAAAAAGAGAACCACTTTTTTTACCTCAGCGAGGGTCGCTTTCGAAGCAAAAGCATAATATTGACACTATTATCGCGAAAATGAACAGGCTGGTTATTCTGACTATAGATACTAATTGTCAAGCTAGCTCGAGCTCCGTCATGAGTAGGGCACCATGTTTCGTGAGAAGGGAAGTACTGGGTCTGTTGTCCAATACCGGCATCCCCTTGTCGAAGCAGCAGATCAGATCACCACCAATGACGAAATCATTTTTGATCAAATCACATCGAACTACATAGGAAGTTGATGGACAAATTTGGGGAATAGTATTACTTAACGTACTAACGGCACTAGTGCTGGAGGCTGGCGGACACGTACCAGCAGTGAATCCGAGGAGTGATCCAAATGTTGCGTTATTAATGATTAACCGTGGAACACGAATTGTAGTTGGCAGTCCAGTACCTCCTGTTGAATATAACCCTGAAGCTGGTCTCGTATAACCAGTGGGGAGGGATATGGGCGTAGGAGAACAGTCCAACTGACACGCGTAGTAAGTCGAATTTTCTTCTAGCTGAATATAAAATACATTATTATTATTGTTATCGATTAGATAGGCCCCAGCGTTGATTAGAGCGGTCTGAATATTTCGATTGATATCGGCGTAAGAGTAGTATCCATCCACTAACGTGATGCTAATTACGCTGCTTGTCGCTGCGGTAGGTACCTCAATCTGAAACATAGTAGTAGCAAATTGCATCGAATCAACATTGAACTCGCTATTGTACAAGCTGATCGACTGGATAGAGGCTTCAACATCTTGAAAATTACAACTACTTCCTGGGAAACTGTAGCGCCAAGCATTGTTCAATCCATTTTGGACTAAGCCTGTATTATCGATCTCGACAAAGCTACTCATGTTTACTGCTATATGAGTCAACGAATGGTTTTCACCAATATTAATCGGTTGATTAAAGTTATAACGAATTTGAGCTTTGACGCTATCGAGAAATAGCATCTGACCCTTTCCTCGTGCAACGGCTCGGTTATAATAATGAATGATACGTTCCTCTGTCAATCCTGGAATATTGGAGTCAGTGATAAGCAGCTTTAGGTCTCGGCGTGAGTTAGCGCGAAGGATCGCGACGTACTCAGTATTCAATCTAATCATCTCGTCGGTGGCAAACCAGCTGTGACTTAGAAAAATCGTTGATAGCTTGAAGTGCCTTCCTCTTGTGAAGTAGTGTGAGAACGCATTCTTCTATAGCCCCTTATCATTGCTGTAGTCATCGATAATTGCAAGCTCAGGCTTATCTCCTGGTGTTCGTCTAATACCATTGTAACGTGTTTAGACCCACACGCTTGGGTTTTGGTCGCAACAGCACCGATCCGATCCAAAGTCCGTCTGGCCGACAGCACCACAATCCGTTGGTACCGCGCCGGTGTCTGCCCAGCTGACAAAAACACCTATTTTATTTACCGTCCAATACGTACGCGTCCAACTAGACTAGCTAGCAGGCACTAACGACGTAATAAACGCCTCCTTTGCGTTCGCCGAGAGTTCCAGCGTCGCCACACCTAGCCACTTGAGCCTCTACGCCTCAGGCGCCCGCCCTCACTTCGCAGCCGTCAGTGGACTCGGAAACCGAGTGTCTCCTGTCCTTCGCTCTCGCCGCTCGCTCCGCAAGCGTCCACCACTTGTCCACCGTCGTGTCCACGCCGTCCGTCTGTAGAAGTCTGCCGAGTCGACTGGCGTTCGGCTCGGTAGATCTAAGAGTGAGCTCACTTCCCGAGCTCGCCATTCTGTGGAATCCTGCGGTATCGCGCACATCGCGCACCCGATCCTGTCGCACGCGAAGTCCGCCGGATTCACGTACCACCTTGCCATCTACTGCAACGCCCCCGTCTGACTCGCGATCCGAGTTGGTCGTGCCGCCCGTCGTTGAAGTGCCGCCACCCACCGTGACTACGGACCTATTACACCATCTACATGAGGTGGTTGATCAGGTGGGTAAAATGATACAAACCCCTCAAGCTTGCCGCGGAGATAGTCGTATAGCTCCTGATGTGGGTTACGAGCAATGATATGGAGATGACTAAATACATGCGGAGAGGATTTGAGAATGTGACACCATAGATTGTTTTTACCTGAAACGCTTGGACCAAGAATTACCATTCTAAACAGCCTCTTGATACCCAGATCCTTAATATCTCCAACCGGGTCTGCTCGATACTTCTTTGGCAGTGAACCGCCATAATCTGGAATACTACTCATGGCTAAAAATCGCTCGACTTATATATGTTTGAAGAAATATGAGTGGATTTAGTTATCCCCAACCAACATTCGTTTCATCATTCTACAATCCAGCATTTTATCTCTCGTTAGATCAGACAGGATACTTGACATATGCGTATGCTCGAACGCTCTACCTTGGACGAAGTGATTACCGACTATCGTATATCACAGGAATAACGCCAGGAACTGCGACCCCAGGCATTTCCTTCGTCGTTGCTTCTGACGGGTCCCTAAGCGGATTAGGAGCACTAAGTTGCTCCAGCCTGACGGTCAATGGATCGCCGGTATCGTCAGCTCCGAGCTACGTGCTCGGCATTACCCCTGGCACTGCAGCGCTAAGCAGAGTACTCGTACTTGATGCAACGGGCAATATCAATGGAATCAACTCGCTATCGGCCACGAGCCTCTCAGGCACTCTACAGACCGCAGCACAGCCTAATGTTAACTCAGTAAACGTATTGAATATTGCTAATCATAACGGGTATACTACCGGCTTATCGCTTGGAGGACTACTAATCACGGCAAGTGGTACTGAAATTAACTACGTTGATGTGGTAGCAGGTACAGCAACTGGAAGGAAGGCAATGGTTTTAAATGCTTCTAGTAGCATCTCAGGTATTAATTCGCTATCGGCAACGACTCTAACCAGCACCCTCCAAACCGCAGCACAGCCCAACGCCACTTCCGTTGGTACTCTAACAGGCTTAGGCCGCTCTGGAACGATTTCAGGTACGTTACCTACTGCCGCACAGCCAAATATCAAAGCGTTGGAACTCTAACTGCTGTAAATTGCAGTGGGAATATTAGCGGTACTCTTACCACAGCTGCTCAAGGAAATATTACTTCAGTAGGAACTCTAACTAGTCTGACAGTGGGTGGAAATGTATCAATGACAGGAACTTCAGCTTCTCTACCGCTGAGTGGAGTGAGCTCATTCATTAGTCTATCTAATACTACAGCATCGACTTCGTCATCAGCTGGAGCTCTCCAATGCGCTGGAGGAGCATATTTTGGCTCTAATTCAACATTTGCCGCAAATTTGAAGCTTAGTTCATCAACCGGAACTCTAAATATCATTAATAATGCTGATAGCACATCATCATCAACTGGAGCTATCCAATGCTCTGGAGGAGCGTATATTGGTGGTCAATGCCTATTTTCAGGTTCAATTGTTCGAGCTGTAGCAGGAGCTATAGTATTGCAAAATGGTGCTGCTTCAACTAGTTCATCTACTGGTTCCCTGAGATCCTCTGGTGGATGTTATTGTGGAGCTGCTTGTCTATTAAACTCTTCAATCACTGCTGCTTCACTTACAACAACAGGAGATATCACAGTCCCAACAGGATCCATTTAAATGGATTTCTTTCTTATGGAAACCAATCGGCAATCACCAATACAGGCACTCTGAATGGGTTATGCATTGGTTTGAGTACTGCTACATACAGCAATGAATTTCTCAATATTACAGCGGATGGAACTAATTTTCTAGATGGAAGTTATACCAGATGCTGTCAGTTTATTGGTTCTAACGCTACGCCAGTCAAATTTCAGGTTGAAGTATCAAATGGGGCTACAGGAACATCGACCATTGCAGCTTGGATTGGAACAAGTACTACAAATGATCTTCGATTCGGTACAGGTAATAGTACTCAAATAATTTTAACAAGCACGAGGCGCGTAGGGATAGGCAACAATTCACCATTGTATGGGCTGTATGTTGGAACGACTGTCAGTACCACAATCGATGCAGGAGCAACTGGCGTAGCTTACCTTAAACAGAGCGGCGGCTTAGTCAGCACTACAGGTCTTATTAGCAATGTAGCGGTTGCTATAGCACGCGCTGGTTTAATGTTGAGTAGCACGGCATAGTATACCTATTCCGATGCTCGTCTAAAGCGCTGTTTCGAGGAAGTGGAAGATAGTGTATGCGATTCTCTTCTCCGCGTTGAACCATTAATGTTCAAATACAAAGCTGATTCTCATAATAGTCCTCTGTTGCTAGGCTACCGGGCACAGGACCTCCTCCTAGCTGGGCTTCCGCATTGTATAAATTATGTTAGCAATCCAGATTTAGAAATAGAGGATGATAGAGTCGATCTCAAGTCACTGAAGATTATAGCAAAATGAGTTTCTTACTTCATAAGCTCGTGCTTCGGCAGCAAAAGCAATTGGATGCTGTGTTATCTCGCCTTGACGAACTTAAACGACCCTCCTCTTCCCCACCGTCGTGAAAAAAAATCTTTAACTTTTTAAGACTCATAGAGCGAAGGTCTTAGGTTGCTTCTTTTTTAGGCTTGTACGCCCACATTCGACCTCCCTCAACTGTTTCAGTTTGAGTAGCTACTGACTTCGTAGAGAATGGCTTCGATTCGCTTGCCCATACCGTAGGGCGATCTGCACGAGGAGTCTCCTTAATAATTAGATCCTTCATTAGATGCTTAAGTTCAGTGAGATTTCGATCAGCATTGAGCTGATAGAGGCCAACGCTTTTGGAAATTAGTCTTGGATCGAGTATTAGCATCTTTCTCTATAATAACCTCGTGATAATTGATTTAAATTCATTATCCGAAATTAGCTTGTTGCTATACATATCCACACAGACCACCTTGAGTTGCTTTAGAATCGAAGGATTATCATTGCCAAGCATTAATTCGCCCTTAAGCTTATCGTATTCCATACGAAGACTATCGAGAGGATCTTCGAGCTGCTCAACAAAATTATACTGGAGATGCTTCATCTCCAATATCTCCTTAAGGAGTTTCTAATCATCTGTGGATAGCTTATCATACTGCTGCTGTTCGATGTTGTTTTTTATAGACAAGATCCTTTATCATCGCCTGTAGGGCATCACTGATCTCGCGCATGGGACCTACCGTACGACGATTTGGCTGAACAATCGTGAGAGTTCGTTTATCAAGATCAGGCAATCGGATGAACTTGGATCCGAGCTTTCTGCATATATAAGCACTGGGAGTTGCCAAGCCTTGAATATCATTCAAATTGCAGGTTTGACCTTTATTACGGGAGACGCCCTCCAAAGGTTTCATGCCCGCCCCGCGGAGTCCTCGACCATTCAGTCCACTACCGCGCATGTGACTGAGCATGTCCCCCATCGTGGATTTCACAGCGCGATCGTTTTGTTTATCGACAAATCCTTGAACGAACTTATCGAATGCCTCATCGGGAGAATGCAAAGCTTCCGTGTAAGCCTTAACCTTAGCTTGATAGATCGACCTGGTGGCTTTCATCGCGGCTTCAGCTGCCTTTTTCGCCGACTTTGCAGCTTTAAGGCCTTTAGTTGTCTTTGTGGATTTAACTAACTCCCGTGCCTCCTCCAGTCTCTTTAGAGCTTCTCCATAGTCCTGATATGCTATTTCAGACTCACTGTGTAGATGGTTAATTTCATCGAACGCACCATCAATAGATCGTTCTTTAATGCGACTTGAATTAGGGTCGGACGATTTAGTATGCCTTATCAGCACTATGTCAATGATCGAAAAATTCTTTTTAAGACTCATCTCAAGTCGCTTCTCCTTGAAGGTTTTGGTGTGTTTCTCGTTTAGGTGCTCATCTAATTTCTCAAAACCGTCCAACAACGATGTGAAGGTATCCATCCAATGAATGTTCTTCATTAGATTTTTAAAGACAGATCCAGATACCTGTGCGTTGCTTTCGTTTTTAATGTTGAATGTGCGACTGCCGGTTGGCTCGGCGAAGTAGTAGCCTTGATGCTTTTTAATCGTTCCATTGGATCGTACGATCGGATATAGATCAAAGGGTGTAGCGAGTCCTTTTGCGTGAAGCTCTTTGTAAAAGTCTAACATTATGCTATTAGCTTCGTTATCAGCGTTAGTTAGCTTGGGATCCGTGCCAGCGTCTCTACCACTACGGACACCATGTCGAATAGGCTCTGACTCCTCTATTTCGATACCAGGCGTTGGAGACATTGTTTTATTCGAAGACTCTGTCAAGTGCGGAGCCGTAAGGCTCATCATTTTGATGAATGCATTGAGTGTTGCTACCCAATTCACTTCATCGGTCTTAGCTGGTCTAAACCTATCGGAATCCTTTCCAAACACACCAAGTGTCTTTTCTCGGATCCATAGATAAACGTCGTTGTCAGAATTGGCGCTATTATCATTAAATATTGGTATAATTCTTTTACTCAGGCCAGCTGTTTCAATCCTCGCTTTGTAACGTAAAATCATAGATCGTAGTCTTCTCTTACTCTCCTCTTCATCGGAGGTCGTAGATGTGCCGGTATCAAAAGCGAAACTGTCTTCAAGTCGCTGCCTGCTTCTATTAGTGTCATCGTTTGAAGATGGATTAGACAATCTACGTTTGGTCTCGCCCTGTGATTTAGCGATTCGGGTTTGTGCTTCCAATTGTTTAAGCATTTGCTCTCGTTTATCCACTTGATGTTCTAATTGATTAAACTTGCGCTTTCTGGCTTCTTCAGCTCTCATTGCATCAACCTCGTCAATTGAGTTGCTCTCTCCGGTGAAGTAAATGTCT
Organism: Phytophthora agathidicida; assembly: GCA_025722995.1. Taxonomy (NCBI): domain Eukaryota; phylum Oomycota; class Peronosporomycetes; order Peronosporales; family Peronosporaceae; genus Phytophthora; species Phytophthora agathidicida. The sequence goes on from CP106979.1 coordinate 298,622, forward strand.
TCGATTTTCGCTCTTGTTGCAACCCAATCATATGCCGCATATTGTTTGCTCTTCTTACCCGTTGTCGCACTTCGTAATGGTCCATTTGACCCAATTACGCACCTTGGATCAGGTTGAAGGGTTTTCTTTAGAATAGGACACATTCTGAAAGCAACCCAGTTTGGATGAGTCTCAAAGTGAGATTTAATCCACTCTCGAGCATACACCTGTTCCTCGGTATCATAATTTGTAATTCTAGCATCTGTATTTGTTTCTGATTCCTCCGCTGAGGGATTACTGTCAACCCCAACATCCACTGTTTTGACCCGATTTGTATTAGTTTCACTATCAACCATTTTTGAACTATTGCCAACTTCTGCATCTTTCATCAGTGGTTTAGCGATGACTTCTGCATCAACCATCACAGGTCTTTTAACTTCAGGGATTTCCTGGGAGTTTGTTAAACTTGACAACGTTTGAGCCTCAGTTAAAATTAGTGGCTTTTTTTAATCACCATCTTCAGCCTGCTCAGATGCGTCCTGAGTAGAACGCTTAGTAAGGGAGATGGTAGAATTAACTGTTGAAGATGAAGTCACCGACGTCGCAGAGGTGCGGTTGGCGACATAAGCAACTCGGAGTCCAGACGACGTGGTTGCAGGTGGGAGCGACACTCGCGACAGCAGTGATGACGTGGATGCAGGAGTGCACTTGATGTTGCTGCACAACATCGACTTGCACAGTGAGCTGGTCGCGTTTCTAATTTCATGCATGTTTTCCCACATTCTGCACCACTAAGATGCAGTTCGTGCACTTAGACGTGCACTGTTGTAAGGTGGCTAGACGTAGTGGGCACTTCGGATGCCACGAACTAGGGCCGCTTTAAACATGAATAGCAATTTCACTTCGCAATTTACAAGCTACTCATCAAGTCGTTTAAGCCTCAACCTTCCTCTCTTCTCACCTTACATCATTAGCATCGCTCGCCCATGATGTCTCTGCATACATGGCTCTTTTCACTTCATTTTGCTTGACACGGAGCTTAACGCGATCGAGTAAATCAATGCGCTTTCGCTCTCACTCGGCAAGGCTGGTAAACGATGGAAACATATTTGATGCTTATATACGAGAATTTATATTTTATTTACGAAATCTCGATTTATATTTAATCGGCTCTATTTGCTCTTCTTCACCCCATAATTGCATCGTATGCTTATGCACGATCCTATTACGCCTATCGAGTAGATTGATATAGGCAGGCAGACACTCGTCGTACGGTAGATCGAATATTTTCTTGAGGCTATCTCTGTGATTGATATCACTGCAGATGAAGCTGTATGGCCTGTTCGGATTGAGCATGTGAAGCCGATATTTGATTTCGTCAAGCCGCTGAACGTCTGATAGCATTGAGTGTAGCTTGCTTAACTTCTGACTGTATAGACGCATCCGTTCGTGCATGCGTTTGAGTTCCTTCTTGAACATATCGCTTTTGTAGTCTTTTGAATGTTGAGTACAATATCCACACCCTAGAGCATCTCTCAAACACGGTTTATCATTAAGTGTGATTGCTTGACAGGACGAAGTCCGTCCGGATGGGGCTTTGCCCGCACCATTGCAACTCATGGCGAGTTTATATCTATATGTATACGAGAGAAATCATGGATGATGTTGAGTATATCGATTACGATCCAACATGCAAGTACGTTTACGACAATACCAGAGATCCTGAAGAAGCTGAGAAGGTGAGAAAGAAGATGTCTAAGAAAAAAATGTTAAGATCCATGCAAACAAAGACTCCTATCGGTCTTGTACCGAAATCAAGATCCGTAAAACTTCTCGACATTAAATCACTTGACATTTAGCTCCTTAAAATATTTATTTTCTAAAGCGCTTCGCCTATTCTTGTTGATTAATCTCAGATTATCTTGCGGCTCCCACGAGTCTGGTTCATTACCTACCCATCGGATGAGGTATTTATTCTTCCCATTCTTCATTTTTTTGTACTCTAAGATCTTCTCGGCTTCGAGAATGTCGTCACGATTGATGGTTGCATCGGTGGTATCTGCTTTCACTATCTTTAAGTCATTTGGGGCTTTGTAAAGCGTGTGCCCATTTCTGGAACGAATCTCAACTCGATAGCCATCAATACCGACCACCGTGTAAATAGCCTTGCTCCAGTGAGCAGCTTCCTTATCAAATGTTTTCTTTTTGAGGCGATGCAATACGTTTGAGCCAACCTCAAACTCGTTCTCGACCTTATCGGCTTCTGCTTGATTGTGATTCAGATCCGCCTCCATTACCTTACCTTTAGCCTCGTTGGGGGTTATACCGATGGATCTATGGAACGTTGAATTATAATTAGCAATGGCATCACCTATCATCTTTTGGGTGACACGCTTTGGTGAGATCTTGGTTAGCCTCTGCTTGATTGTCCTATTAAAACGCTCAATTTTACCCATTGTCCCATGATCACCAGGCTCGTTATTAAAGTGCTCAATCTTTTTGAGTTTAAAGAATGCTTGGGCCTGTGCATTCACAAATTCAGCTCCGTTATCACTCGTGATAATGTCTACTTTGTGGAGTCGTACAAATGCTTTGATAGCAGTTCAAACTATTGGAGCGGTCTTGTTTGATAGCAACTTTGCGTAGCCAAGCCTCGAGTTGATATTGACAGCCGTCAAAATCGGTTTCTTACCCCAAAATGCAAGATCTATCTGCCATGAATTGGGACTATATGAAGCAATTTTGAATCCATTAAACCGCATCTTCTGATCTTGAAAACGCTGTATATCAGTCTGACTTTGATACCAGTCTCTAACGTTCTTGAACGTTATTTTATGGTTCAATTCTTTCGCCTTATGATATAGTGCCTGAGCACCTATATAACCCGTTTTAGGGTCATAATATAGCTTATGCGGAAGTTGATCCATACCTCCATATATATATATGACATCACAAAAAAATATGCTTTCCTCCCAGAAGCATACGAACTATATATCAAGCGGAACTGTACTAATCCCGTCCCCAAGCACACGACGTTTATCGTAATAGTATGAAAGCGCCGTCTTTGTCTGGCTATATGTGATAATTGACTTCGTCCCCTTGCTAAGGCGAAACCCCTTGTTAGTACCTTGCAGCGTTATGCGATCACGGACAACAGTCTCGAAGCCATCTGGGTTCAGAACATCGATATTACGACCTCGCCCTTGTTGAATACCCTTAGCCGAAACCTTAACCTTGTAGGATTCATCAGGTAGGTAGCAAATATAATTCTTGGATGACAGCGAGACCATAGCATCACCTGGCCATTCGTCCTTAAAGAGGCCTGGTGTGCGTCGATCAAATTTGACAACGGTATCATTGTAGTCGCGTGGGAACCACTCATACTTGTGCTGATTGAAGTGCTCGCGCAGCTCAGGCTTGATGCAGTTCTGAAAGGGATTCTCACAGCTGAAAGCTATGTAGGCACTATCAGTATCCATCTCCTGGTATTGAAAGTCGAACCTGTCAAAGTAGAAGTCGATACAATCGTAATAGAACTGGAGCATGCGAAGCTTGGCTAGCTGATAGATCGCAATACTAAGATGAATGGGATTCTTATTTTTGAGACGACGATTCTTCATCGTGATCTCACAAGAATCATTGAGCTCTTCCAATCCGTGGAATGTGAAGTGCTCAATCTTGGCCTTGACTGCCTTATCATCGGATTCGCATTTGATCTCCTTGTGCTTGCTAATATCCGTACCAGATCGACCGAAAGCACTGTTGCCTATAAGCTTCATCATCTCAGCAATCATAGCCCTAGCCTTATCTTCGTCTCCTTCTCGTCGAGCATTTGACACAGCTTCCATGAAAGGGGCAAATGCCTTGTGAGAGCTGGCCTTGATGAAGCTATAGGTCTGAGTGATCTCCATTCCATGAGCGAGGTACCACTTAAGCAGAGGTGCGTAGATCAGGATCTTTTCTCCAAAGTAGCTCCCAATTAGTTTGCGAACCGGCTTTGCTTGCGTTTCTCGTTGTAATCGAACATGTGCTCACCAATAACACTCTCATCGCTGCAGTCGATAAGAGTTTTCTTGAAAATGGGCGTCATCTCGTTGAAGTAGTCCTTCAAATGCTCAGGTGTACGGATATCGCACTCGAGAAAGCCGAAGATCTTGTCATTAACGATGTCATTGACGATATCTGGGTATGCTTCGATGGTGGTCAAGCGTCCACAAGGCATCTCATTACCGAGCGCCGACAGGTACAGGGCGTTGGCATCATATCCGATGATCTTCTTGCAGATCTTACCACCTCGAATCTTGGTTTCGTTGCGCTTAGCATATCGATTGAAGATGATTGAAGGGCCTCCCACGATGTTGGCCTTCATTTTGCTGTAAATGTCTTTCTCCTCCTTGTCGACGCTATATACAAGTCGATCAGAGTTGAACGCAAGGAGATTTTTGTATCGAAAGCCCTTTAGCGACATATCCTTTCGAGCAACGTTGCAGTCGATACAACTAATTAAGATGTTGCCATCGATATGTCCGAGCTTGTTATTGATGCGATCGGCTGAAGCGGTATCAGCAGTCAGTTGCTTGTAGCACAGACCGCAAAGATACTTTTGCTGCCTAAGTAGTTTGCCGAGGTGCTTCAGAGTCATGTTGAACTCGCGCTTAGCCTCAGCATCCTGGCTCTTGTATCCACTCATGCGTTTGGATGGGAAGCTAAATGCTTTCGCCGCCGCCTTGGTGGGGTACTCGAGATTGTTGAAACAGGTTTGATACATGACTTTCTCTGATAGACCTGGGAGAGATACACCATCGGTAAACATATCCAGATCGAATCGCTTGAACAATTCACGTTGCGCCTTGATAGCCTTGATAAATGGGACTACATCAAGATTGTTGTACCAAATAAGTAGGTCCTTGATCGAGTTCATTCCATGGTACTCCCAGACAAACTGTACCCGCTTGTAGTCATCATCACTGATGCTGGTATTACGGAGCTCACTGTCAAAGGCTGGCTGAGGAGGCACTTCAGTTTCGTTGAGTACATTGAATTAGGTAATGTACTCATATGGGAAGATACCCTTACCCAGACCGCAGACGCACCGAATCTTGTCATCACACTTGCAATCACCAAGGTATGTTGATAGGTATTTAGCATAGCTTGTACCTGCTGGTACATAGTTGCTAATGTCTAACATTTTCATGTCCGACGTGGCGATGCACATGTAGCTTGGGTTCTTAATAACCGATTTGATGTTGTCGGTTCCAATGGTAGCGAACAAGTCTGCCTTGATTAGGTTGATATCGTAGCGCCCTGAATTAAAGCCAAGGACTGGTACCTGATCCAGAGTTTGCTTGATCTTACCATATTCCGACCGCTTCTTACCAAAGCCGAGTTTGCTGTGGAAATCAAAGAAGCTGGCAAAGTCTCCAGATTGAATCCAAGCATCCACATCCAGTGTCTTGTACGTATTACCAAGAGGAGTACCTGGAACCTCCATGCCTGTCAAACCTTGAGCGTCGATTATCTTGCGAAGCAAGGCCTCGTACTTGGAGACATTGTATTTCCGGATCTTCGCTCCGACATCATTGATGTACTGGAACATATCCTTGAGCAATGCCTTCGGATCATCATTTACAAAGCAACGAACCTCCTCCGTCAAGCTATCAGCTACAGAGACGGACACCGGGATATGCTCGTTCGTGAAGACAGTATTCTCCCCATGTTGAGTCGCCGTAGGCTTAAGAATGGCCTCAAAGTCATAAACAATAAAATGATCGATGTATTGATTGGTATTCTTGATAGAGTACTTTGTCAGTAGCGAACGAATTGTATTGGAAGCTGGGCGATAAATAGTCGGTTCTTCTGGGAATGATTCAATATTTACGAGCTCACACTGGTTCTTCTTATGGTTTCGAAGCTTGTCGGAGCTGACAAACACCATCTCACACTTTGGGCATTGGTATTTACACTGAAGCATATCAATATGCTTAATGTAAAGAGCATGGTTCTCGTGAGATAGAATATTGATAACATCGTACTCCTTGCCAGAACGTCGGATGCATTCAACATTTCCCGTCTCCACATCCATCGTGAATACATTAATGCTTAGCTGAAAGCAGTCCTCAAGCTCATCGAACTGGAGAATCTCGATTGGTTTGAAACTGCAAAACAGGCTTAGTGTATAATTGATATCCTTGTACGAGCAGTACTGCTTGAATGTCTGCTTTACCAGAGCTTGAATTCTACGCGGATCCTTTTTTGGTTCATCTTGCTTGTGGTATGCAATGCAGTGGAATACACACTTGTTGTTAGTCTTTGGGAAGTTGATTACACTCTTGTTGTCGCGGATAATCTTTGGAATGACAGCTTCACTATCACCCAGTGCGTGTTCGCGCTGGTAGATGAAAATCTTGAATCCAGTGATTGCCTTTACCTGGTATCCCGATTTGGGGTAGTTGAGCTTGTCAGCTAATTCCATCGAACGAATCTCCGAAATGACCTTCTTGCGAATATCACCCTTGCTATTGATAGCAATCGGTGAGCTGAACACCGAGGTGTTGCTCAAATTCGGGTGGAAGTATCGGGTATCGCTATCATCTGTTCGACTAACGAGGTTGTATCCAAGTGCAATATTAATCTTGAAAGCAGATTTCTGGCTCGCAAGTACGTTCTCGAGTTTGTCGTAGAATTCAGCTGGCTGAATCCCCTCGTATAAATGAGACTCGACATGGTTGCCTTGGTAAAAGCGATACTTCGGGTCAGCCTTGTAGTCAGAAGACATGTGCTTCTTGAGAGTATCGATACCAACATTGTACTGCCGAGCAACCAACTTCATATTTTTGGGGTTGGAGATATTGGTGATATATACCATCCTCCCTGTACGACCGCGCACCTTGACACGGTAGCTACTGCCCCAATTGATAGGTTTAATACTCAACCTCTTTAGACCTTCGAGCTCGTATGCAAACATGTTGGCTATATATGCGAGGATATATTTTTCTCGTAGTACTGACTTTATAATATTGGTATCTTGTATCAGGATCGACTTTATATCATAGTCCTCTACAAAAAAATCTAAATTTTATTAATTCAAATATTTGGCGTATTCCTTGTTAGAGCTCTTAAGCCACTTATAATAAGTTTCATCGTTTTCCTGAATCCACTTGATAGTTTTGTCGCGATACTTACCTGAGCCAATTATTGTTTGTGGTAGTAAATTGCGAGCCAAATCCATTTTAGAGGCGTTAGAAACGATATCGCACTTAAACAGGAAGTGAATGTAATTATCATCTACCCCTAACAGTGAAACTGGTTTTTTCTTTTTATATTTTCCAAATTGTAGCTTCTCATCACTAAATGAGGTCAAGCCACTGTCCCGACAGTCCTTGCAATATTTGTATCCACCTCGGTATCGTTTTTGACAACCGAAACACACCTTGTAATGACCACCAAAGAGTTTTACACACTCTGAACCAATAAAGTGGTGATTCTCATCTTTATCTATAATGAGGAAGTGTCTCCTAATTGGGGTATTGCAATAACATCTTGGATGAACACTTGGTCGATAGCCTGGGCATGGATACAATTGTGTTTTGCCCATAGCCATCCATTTACCGTTGTCCTCTAACGTATTCCAGTACCAGCCGGAGGCATGGTACTGGGATAGGTCCCCAAGTGCTTCTGTCAAAATCTTCAGTGTGGTGTTGTCAGTCATCGTCTATATGATTACTGGCTTTATATATCAGGATAAAAAATAATTAATCAGCTAAGTTCGCTTTTCTGTGTTAGGTACGCTTTCAATATTGTTAAGTTCGACCTTAGACTTCCGCTTGCAAGCTCGAATGTGGTTTCGATTATTATCGTCATAACCTTTTTGATAAGCTAAGCGAGCTTCACGTGTGCGTTCGTAATAGCGCTTCTGTGCTGCTTTGATACGCTCCTTGTTTGCTTCGTATTGCTCAGGTGAGTATACCATTCTACTATATTAATAACTTTATATTTATCAGGATTGAAAAAATAAATAAGGGGAGGCAAAAGTCGCATTCATTTCATTTACCTACTTATGAGAGCTATCTTGTAGCTACCTGTACGGATTTGGTATAGTCTCGATCACTACCTTATCAATCGATGGAGGTCTGCTGTTAAGCTCTTCGTTGCGGAGATCTTGGTAGCGACGTTGTGTGTTCAAATATGTTCGATCGGTCTCGAGAGTCTTCGCCTCAGCGTTGAGAACCAAGGTACGCGCTTGAATTAGTTCCGTCTTCAGATCCATCCCCGCTCTAACATTTTACGCTCAGCATCCCGCACCATCGTCTCTGCCTTCTCTGACGCATTCCTCAACTTATCCTGAGCCCTCTTGACCGACGCTTCAGCTTTCTCTACTAATGTTTTCGCCTCCGATAGGTGGTAACACATTTTTCAGCTTCAATCTCTTCACGGGATTTTGAATGTACGGGAGTTTGATCTCGGTACCAATAATGGAAGACTGCGCCAACAGCTTCCTGATCACCTCGAAAGCCTCCCCTCGATTCGCGATGGTCGCCGTCTGGATGAGAGCACAGCCATCTTCATCTCCGGAGAACCAGAAGAACATCCACACGGCGTTCAAGTCAGTAAGAAGTGCCATTACTGGGTCTTTGCGAACGATTAGATCCAAAGCGATCAGCTCCCGACGTAGCCTGGAACTCGGAGTAACTTTGAAGTGTGGACTAAAAAAATCAATTGCCCCCATTGAATACGTCCAGTGCTGTTACAAACTGGTTCACCTTCGCCGAAGCTCCAGGCTTTTGGCTGACTGCACCGGTTGTCGTCCTGGTTGCTTGTTTGCGATATGAATCTGCAATCTTTCTTGGAACCACGAATATGAAGTAAAACTGATCCGTGTTGAGGTGAGCATCATCCTTCAACCACTTGAGAAACTTGTTCATTGGCGCAGCTTTGATACCATGGTCCTCGTTGAGTGTCATCTGCAGCCCGTAACACTTGTTTCCATCTGAGATGAATGCATCCAGCGCTCCAAACGTTTTCGATGTCGGCCGGTAGTACGTCCAGCCCTCAGCAAGCTGTAGTTTGTCAAGAGCAGTGAAGCGTACCGTTTGCATCTCTTGTGGAATGGTCAAATCGTTCAGAGTTGTCGAGCACAGCGAGCGAAAGTGTAGTTTTTTCTGCTGGGGCAGACTAAACCATTTGTGGCAGAGCATCTCGTATATCTTGCCGCGGACCACAGACGTACTTTCCGAGTCATCATCATCGTGAGTTATAGCGAATTCCGATATTTTATCGAGGCTCTCTCCATGCACTTTGGCAACAACCAATTCGGCGATGTGCTTGGACAGAAAATCCAAATGGTAGTCCGCGCGAAAATCAGCCCGGGTAGGTACCATTTCAAGGACACGGTGGCTATAGTCTTCCTCCTTCACAGAGTGATTGCTTCTTGCATAAGAAATGATGTTCATCGCACTGAATGAGTTGACTGCCTCATCCAGTGTATTTTTGACGTTCACGTTAGACGCTCTCGTGAAGACGAACCGAGGAATTCCACCGAAGATGTCGTATCTCGAAACCAAGTCGTCTTCGGCAAGTTGCAAGTTATCGGGAAGCAATGAGTTGTACTCTCTCAGCTCCTCCAAGGTCCACGCTGGCATGATATACGTACCCCCGTCCACTTTTGCGAAATCCCGTATGCCTTTAACACCAGGTGAAGCAAACAAAATCGAGACTCCGCTCCAGCCAACAAGTTGCGTTGATGTTGCCTCGACAAGCCGGAGCACACGGCGTTGCGTCTGCAGCGAAACAACATCCTCTCCGTCCAATTCAACAAATTCCTTGCGTTCGGCATCGTACTTGCGAAAGTCCGAGCCATAGTTCAACACCAACTCGTATGGGAGCAGCTTCTTGACATCCTCTCGCTCACCAAGAATGAGTTGAAAGATGCAATACAGGTAGAACCGACTCTTCCCAATACCGGGATTCCCCGTGACAATCAGGTTGGAATCCTTGCCTGGTTCACTATCCTTGCCTGGTTCAACGTATTCGAAGCTTGACTGTACTTCGTTCATCAACTCGGTAAAAATCACACGATACGCCTTCCTCTCCACGACCACTTTATATTCGATCTTTTTGTGCGCCAACGGAGGGAAATCTCTCATCTCGAAAAACCTCGTAACTTGGTTGATCTCTTCCTCGTTCTTGTCCACTTTGCGCTTCTTCGGCAGCGGAAGGAAAGACTCACCAAACCATCCATCCGCCCGACAGCGTTTCCCCTTCCCCGGAACCACCACCAGCACGTGGATTTGCTTGGTTTTCGGTTCTGGCATCCCCTCGAGAACCTCGTCAAGGCCAAACTCCCCATCAAGTTCATTGTCTTCGTGTCTCAGCCCTTCGATTAGAGCAGTCTTTTCCCCTTTCTTGAGCTTCTTCACGTCTTCCAAGTGAGACGAGAGCCACGCGCCTTCCGTCGTCTTCGCCAGGAAGAGCTGCAGGTCCTTGGCATCACATGTGATCGTTGCTGTGTTCTTCCCCTTGATCGCATCCTTCAACGCGGAAACCGACTCAGTATCGCCGATTTTCACCTCGAACGCGCTTCCCGCTTCACCAACGATCGCACAGAACAGCGTCACCATCTTTTCTCGAGACAGCGGATTCTGGAATGAGGAAAAAGAGAGGGAGAGAACTCGCTATCGTACCTAAACGAAAATGAAGATGTGATGAAGGCGTGTCACATTGTCTTCCAACCAATGGCGGTGAGGGCGAACTATTCTTTCGTAATGCCATGATCTTTTTCTTTAGAATGAACATCCTTTGGATGCAATCCTATTGTTGCTGTGTGCGGTGCTTGGAGGTGTGGAGGAGACCTCCTTCGCACCAGGTGCTACTTAGCGCTGGTGTCGTCGTTTTCAGCAGCTGAGGGCCAGGAAGGTGCAGAGCAGTGCTCGTTGGTATATTGCGGTAAGGAAAAAACTGGCGGTGTAATGTACTGGATATTACTACTTTTGATTTCACAGTGCAGCTTGTCAATTTCTCGTGCAAGACGAAATTGGTCCTTGAGCTGCATCTGTCGGGTGTAGTTTTTCTCGCAACGTTTTCGATGCCGTTCTGATGGCGGGGTCGTCTCTTGCATGGTTTCCACGACTGTTGCTGAATATTTCCTAACGGACTTGGCCATCTTGACTGGTCTCTGGTGCTTGAACAGGTTGGTTTGTTGGCGCGATTGATAGGGAAGGCGGGAAGTGCAGAATGTGGGGGGCGCCTCATGGCGCTGCATGATGGTGCCTACGATGTCGTCGACCATTATTAAGTGACTGTTGGATGGAAAGAGGACACTGCCCTCCATTGTAAAAATTCGAGAATGAAATCACGTGCATTTGCCTTGACGGTGGTGATTACTTGCTGGTTGGAGCGTTCATAATCTGGATCGGCTACCGGTTTCCGCACAAATCGTGCTGGTATGATTGGGTGATCACCAAATCGGGGACGGGCTTATCATCGAGTATTTAGGGTGATTCATCAAGGATATGCAAAAGAAGGAGATTCACCAAGACTTCGCAGCAGAGAAGCTGATCATCGAGGGCACACTGTCGCAAAGCGGGCTGACAAGGCGTTCGTTGAAAAATAAAGTTCAGTGACCAACTGCAAAATACCCATGTCTATACTATTGTGAACGTGTCGATTAACAGTTTTCGGTCCTGCTTTAGTCGATGATTTCACCCGACCTAGTTCCAGTCACATCTACACCATGAATATACGCTTCGTGAGTGCATTTGACTAGCTCTTGACACTGCAGTCTGAGCTTTTTCTTCAGCTTTAAGAACTCGACGGTCCAATAGTAGACTCCATCATTGTCACCCCACGACACCACCGTCCCGCGAAAACTCTCGCACTTAGAGATTCCCCCCTTTGTTTGCACCTCGAAATCTCGCATGACGTGCCAGTGAAGTGGAGACATTGGCTACTTGAGATATTGCTGCACCAAGACATCGACCGAGAATTGATGACCATCTTTGTCCTTCACGTGGCAGTTTTTTTTTCCTTTCGCTGTCCTCCACTTGCTTTTCTCGTTGGCAATGCTTTGAGGAGGCGACTCACATTGATTTCCTCCTGTAGAACCATCACGGCCAAAACGTGTGAGCACTGCCAACCTGTCTGAGCAAACATAGCACAATCACACACGTATTTGCGACGGACAGCCTGGATCTGTAGCCCAATGGAACAAATAATCAGAATAAAAAAAGCGATCAACCTATGAGTAACTTTCGTACCTGTTCAATCGAAACACGGGCAGATGGGACAAATTTTTCGATGGCTTCCTCGTGGAGCAGCCGAACTTGATGAATCGAGAGGCAGTGCAGTTTTGCATTCCGGACGCTAATATCTTGAGGCAGTTTGCCGTTCAGGGAATCCAGATATCTACCATAGCCAGAACATTAGGTTAGTTGAGCTTACACAACGAGCAACTTCATTACTATACGCACTGTTGAGCTCGTCTTCTGTTCAGATCAGCACCATTGATATTTGTGCTCGTGTTCATGAACTTAGTCGCGTTGAACAGTACACCAAACAAAATCCGACTGCGAGGAGCTTTCAGCTTGTAGTAGTTTTTCTTGTTGTCGAGGAGACGCTTTGTATTCGCCACAGCCTCACTACACAGAGGGCCTAAAAATATTGTTCATAAAGACAACGTTAGCAGTGAAATATTGAGAACGAAAGCAACATAATAAAAACCTTCACTGAAGTGGTGCAGATGTTGCCGTAATGGTTGTGAAGCTTCGTGGAAAAGAATACTGGGTATTCCGTCGTTTAACACGACAGCCGTGCTCGAGCGGAGAGAGGCGACACACGTTGTCTTGATGGTCTTGTGGTGTGCCTCGAGAGCATTCTGCGACGGGATAACACCAGGAATTGCAGCCTGGTAGTACCAGTACATCCATTTTGGTGTCAAATAAGTATCCTTAAACCAACTTGCATATTCTTGCTCTCCTTGGCTATGCCAATATTCCAAAAACAGTTCTGCCAACACCACGAATTGGCGTTCGGAGCGGGCTTTGCTTAAATGCTTGATGTTGACTGCCACAACGTCCTCGTAGAAGGATTTTTCAGCAAGAAGCCGAATTTTATCCGCTGCACCGCTCTTTCTTGCCAGATGAGGATAGCAATTCAGCAATCGGATCGCTGGCCAAACTTCTAAGTACGCACTAGCAAAGTATTTGCTACAGTCTAAGCTGCCAAATGCTAGCACAAGGTCAATACCAAAAAAACGAGATGCGAATGATCGTACCGTTCGGAACATCGTTGCGTAAGCAACATGATGTTCGGTTCGCACAAACATATATCCCCATGGAACAAAAGTCTTGGAGTATCGCTTCTTTTCGTAATGCGTCGTGTATGTACCGAAATCCACCAATGTCCACCCTCCTAGTAGCCACATGCCAAAGTTAGTAGTTAGTGTGTAATCAGCAGGCTCTGTAGGAAACATTCCTTACCAAAATGAAGACGGTATGTTCCATCCGTGACGCCAAGGATGCCTTCGTTGCTCTGACTGTTGTATGCTTTCCAGACGTTCCAGAAGATTGCTCGTGAGGTCAAAATAAGTCCGCAACAGTCTGTCGTTTTACCGTCGTCTAGGGTTACTTCATGGGAGAAACACTCCAGGACCAATGTACCATGCTTGAGATCTTTGTCGAACGTATCGTACTCAGCAGCATCGTACACAGGATCAAACAACGATTCTCGGCCACCGCTCAAACCACGCACGAAAAACTCCGCTCTAGTTGTACACAAGTGCGCAGATGTCCACTCCAGCAATTCGGCAACATTCTTAATTTCCCAACCATCTATAACGAAATTGATAACATAAGATTAGAGTGATGTAAATGACGTACAAGAAATGAAAGTACTACATACCTGCACGGTTTTTCATGAGTGTGGATTTCCGATTTTTCAGCTGTGTCACATCCGGAACGCACATATAGCGACTCGGAACATCACTATACCGCTCCAGAAGAATTTTCCTACACTTCTTTGGGCCGCATCCCAACAAAGTGTCATCCACTTCAGTAAGAAAGAAATCAGGAATGTCCCGCTTCTTTAACTCCGTCCTAGCTCCAGTGTGTTCACCATGATCCTGGAGCCATACTGTTCGTGTATCACCGTTGTTCGTTGGAGCTAGTCGAATGCGTTTTGCGCAGTTTTCGTGTGAAATGCAGCGATAAACACTTCGACCATCGATTTTTCCAGTTCGCTTGCCATAGTTGTAGTGGAACGTATATACGTAGCCGTCAAAACTGTCGATACCACGTTTTGCTGCTTTCAACGTGGCGAACTCAACACGACTAAGAAATAGTGTCCTTTCGTGTTTAATGTTTTCATCCGATTCATCTTCCGAAAACTCAAACTCCACGGTTAGCTCGTCCGCCGCGCTATCGCAGCGACCGGTAGTCGCTTTTACTTGGGGGCACGGCGGAGATGTTGGTGGGATCGAAGGCGGTGCAGACATCGAAGGTGGAGCAGGAGGTGTTGGAAGCACACTTGGTAACGGAGGAGGAGCGGGAATTGAAACCAACGAGGGTGGGATTGGCATTACAGTCGGACGTGATGGCGGTGATGACAGTGCTGAAGCCGTTGGAACTGCTGCTGAACTCGGACGTGCTGCTGCACTTCTACCTAGCACGACGTCCTTCCAAGTCCACGTTGGTGTTGTGGCATCGGTTATAGGGGTTTGTGAAGCCAATGCATCCCCAGTTGAAGCACTTGGTGGAGCAGAGAACATCGCGGTGGTAGGTCCGAGCGGCGTTGCAGGTGGATGCTTGACAAGGACGTTTATGTATTGACCTTTACTACCAGTAACTTTCCTTGTTCACCTACCATTTTACCATCCTACTTGATCACTGTACAAAAGCATAAACGACCTTGACGATCCACCTTTTTCAGATCTCCTTGATGAATCACCACAGTTTCCTCGATGATAAGCCTCACCCACAATGTTCAATGTCGGCTACAATAACCCAAGTCAAAGTAGAAAGCTGTGCCAAAGGGCCATACCCTCTAGTAGTTTGTATGCATTACAATTGATGTTAGAAACGAGTATTTACGTTGCCACCACCTTGCATTAATGCACACAAGCTTGAACACCTTCCCCATTTTCTATTGTGAGTACGCCATCTTACTACGTTACTACCTTTATATCAGGACTAAAGACTTATTTAATTTCTACGTGGGATTTGGAACCTCAAAACTACTCATTCGAAATTAATTCCACTCAATCGACCGCCGGAGTCATATCGAAGAAGTTTCTCCAGAGCTCCTCGTTTTTCTCATGCTTCCACTTCATACAGTAACAAAATGTGACTGGATTCTCCACGTGAACAAACGTCTTCATCACGAGCGGATCGTCGGTCTGGGTTGATCCTTCTTTCAAACGGCTGAAAACGCGATTTGTGCATTGCTCATCTAGAACCTTCACGAAGACCTCAACCTACACGCGCAAGCGTCAGCATACTTGCACACACACAACAGAACTACGTGGACATACACGTACCTTGCATCTGTTGCCAATTGATGGATTCTCCTCAACAGATCCGGGGAGCATGTTGACGATGGGAACCTCACTGTTCATACCGTCGTAATAGCCATGCATATCGCGAGAAAGTGCAAGCCGATTATTCAGGTCACGATCGTACTTGCCGAATTCTCGTTTGTGGCCGCTGCTTTGCCTTTTCGACACCAAATGGCAGCTTTCTGCGCTGCCGTATGGAATGAAGAGCTTCTCGTTTTCGATACGTTGATAGCGGAACTCGTCAGTCGAGGAGTCCAGATTCGAAACGCTTGTAGTCAACGATACGGATGACATTGTGTTTTGCGGAGAATCCGACTCTCGTGGAACATAGTCGGAGTAGTAGACGCGCTGTAGTTCAGTAGACACAGCATAAACTTGTGTAACACTCGTCTCAACCGTTTGGCCATGCAACGGAGAGCCCAGCGTTAGCAGTCCCTCCCTCAAGGCATTTTCGAATAGCAAAGCATTATTTTCTGTAAATGAACAGAGTTAGTCCGCCACACAAGCAGCACTACCACGCAGAAGCGAGATGAGCGCACCTGTCTTGAACAGAATATGGAAGCGCAACGCCTTGTCGTCATACCAAAACGCGATACCCTTGTCCCCGTCGCGGCGCGCAGGATCGTAGTATCCAAGGTACAACCCCGCTAGCCGGTAGATTGTGCACCGAATCCCTTTCGTGTTCAACGGGTTCTCAACGGATCCAGTGACAAGCCACAATCCTGTTTGTGCGGGTGCTTGCTCCGGAACCACCACCAGCACGTGGATTTCTCCTTCGCCTGGTTGGAAATTATCTCCGAAGTATTTAACGTTCTTGATCCACAACAATGGATCCATCTGCACAAAGCCTCGCGGGTGTCCATGCTCATCGAGTGCCACAGATGCCGCGCCAGCTCCATCCAGCCACACGCCGTCTCCCGTCTTCGCCAGGAAGAGCTGCAGGTCCTTGGCATCACATGTGATCGTTGCTGTGTTCTTCCCCTTGATCGCGTCCTTCAGGTGGCCCACCGACAGGCCCGCGTTAATGTCGACAGGGAACGCGCTTCCGGCCGCCCCAACGATAGCGCAAAACAGCTTTACCATCTCCTCTCCAGCCGGCAGATTCTCGAATGAAAGAAAAAGAGCTTTCTGTTTCTGTAGCGGGTCACTTAGTGGTCAAACGCCACGACAGATTCTGACCGATGGTAATGGCTCCAAGAGGGGAATTTCCCCGAAAATGCAGACCTAGCCTTCACCGTAAATTGCGCGAAGAAACAAATCGCTGTGTATCGGTTAGGTCAACAGGCGCTTCGACGCGAGGGGAACGCCAACGCCAAAGCGCGGCAAGAAGGCGGCGTCTGTCCTAGAGCTGGCGGATCGCTTTGAGCTGTCCGCTCTCCAGAAGCTGGGGAAGGAGGCGGACGGTTGCGCCGCCGCCGACATCGCCGCGCTGTGCAAGGAGGCGCGAGTCTTTGCTGTGCATCGTGGACAGATCCTGGCAGAGATCCATCTCCGTCACCATGAAAGGCACAAGTCGTATTTCGGCCGGACAACTGGATTGAAACAAATGCTGTTCAAGTATGTTGGTGGTGCTCAGTATACTTTCTTCTTATCGGCATTCTACTTTACGCTAATGGAGCTTGCCATTCGGCTGGCGGAGGCCAAGGCAAAAGGAGTTCGGGTGGTGATCTTGGCGGACAAAAAGACGATGTGGAATAGGTACTGCCACGATGTCTACGAGTTCTTGCTGTGGAAGAATATTGAAGTGTATGTTCCGAAGGACTCTGCGAAGGAGCATTCAAAGGTATGGATCATTGATGGCCGCATCATCATCGAGGGGTCCTTCAACCTCTCCGCTGCAGCGCTGGGCGAAACGGGAAATCACATGCCGAGAAACACGGAGTGCTGCACGCCAATGACCGACCGAGAACGAGCCAAGGAACTCGAGGCAACCTTTTGGGCAGCTTGCCAAGCTGGCCAGCTTGTCAAAACAGTGGCGCCTGTTTCTCATTCGGTCGTGACCAGCACTTAGTGTCGAGCAAGAAGAAGAGCGCTTTCTGCATCTCAAGAGGATCTGTTTGTTTGTTTGCCAATCTTTGGGTTTGCACAACTACACTTGCTTGCTTTCAATTTGCATTGTTTTGACCATTTGGGCCATGCATGCATCCAGCTTGGATCAGCGCGGACGCGAGTTGCTCGCTCGCGTTTTCAATTTGCACTGCCTTTGCTTGGAGACAAGGACGGACACGGAGCTTCCCTAGACACAGGGCTCGCGGACGCGGCACTTGTCCACCTCATCCTCTCCTTCTCGACCCTACTCGACAGAGGGCAGGTCTCCTCCGTGAAGCAGAAGATCGAGGAGCTCCAGACGTTCCCCGTGGCTCAGCAGAAGCTCATCCACGCAGGAAAAGTGCTCCAAGACGACAGCACACTGGCCGAGTACAATGTGAAGGAGAATGACTTCCTGGTCGTCATGGTCACCAAGCCCAAGGCGGCTAAGCCTGCTGCTGCTCCCCTGAGGACCTGGTGCGCACGACCGAGCGGTTCCTGATTCAACTCCTAATCAACTATAAACTACACATGGCAGACGCGCTATTCCACAAGCGCTTCGAGCCCTGGATGCGGAATATCCTGCACGACCGGAGGAACGACAACTGCGTGATCTTCGCCAACGCTACTTGATAGCTCACCTTCAGCAAGAAAACCAGGACCTGCGAAAGAGACTAGCAAAGCAAGCGAGAACGATTCGGCGGCTGGATTGGATTGTGAAAGGTGGTCAAGGGTACCCACCCCAGTCAAGCGTGGACGCGATCATTGCGGAATCCGACAGCGACTCGGAGCAGGAGGACATGAACTCCGACGACGCACTCGACGCACTTATCGATCATGTTGCCGCTTGCAGCCGTACCGATTCTGATGTCACTCGAATGGACTCTACGCGCCCAGGTGCGACAGCGTCAGGTGGCTCCCAGACGGCGATGGAGGTCGACTTCGAGGACGCCGAGTCGGAGTTGATTCTCGACAGCAACCAGTTCCACCGTGAGTGGGAGAAGTGCAGACAGGAAGCCACTACTACGAGGAAGCGCAGTCTCGAGAGTCAAGAAGAACCAGCGCTCACACCCTTCGTGGAGATCAACTTCGTCGATAGCAGCTACAACGACAGCAGTTTGTAGAGTAGTGCCATGGGACAGTAATATGACTCGGTTATTCCAGCAGCAAAAGAGCAAACCTTCTTCTGCTTCAATCATCATGTAGGATTGACGACCTGCTGGAAAGCCATGGCGCCTCGCGTGAGCGATGAAGACAGAGTAGTTATCCTAGACTACATGCTACACGACCCAGCCTCCAGGAAACGCAATGGCGCTATTAACCTCGACGCCTGTCGACGGCACGAGCCGTTCCAGCGGCACAGCCAGCGGACTTTCAAAAAGCTATTCCAACAGTACTTGAAGGACAACAGACTGGAGACCTTCCCTCGATTGGCGACTCGTCCACGGTCGCCTTCGCCGTCGAGCAGCCATGTAGACGAGCCCGAGCCAGAGTTCGGCGATGGAGACCCTCTCCATCGCCAATCTGAAGAGGACAACCAGGAAGTGGACAGTCCAAGCGGTTCAAATAGCTCACAGGATGGTTCAAATAGTGCACATATGGCCACAACTATCAGCTCTCCATTTGGTTGGGAAGATCCTGGTACAAGTCTTGCCGAGCTGCCGCCGGCGATAACGCCGCACCTGCCATCTTGTCCAGCGCTGGACGCAGAACTGGAGGACAGAGTCGGCTCTGTCCTCCAGTTCGTTGAAGACACAATATCGCTCGCTCGAGAGATGACCACTGCTGCCCTCATGGACGATGCACCGCGGGAATTGCAAGAAGAGCGCTT
Source organism: Phytophthora agathidicida (assembly GCA_025722995.1). Lineage (NCBI taxonomy): Eukaryota > Oomycota > Peronosporomycetes > Peronosporales > Peronosporaceae > Phytophthora > Phytophthora agathidicida. The sequence goes on from CP106979.1 coordinate 318,004, forward strand.
GCCCTGCAGTTCATAGGGCTCGAGGAGCTGGGTTTTCCTCATGAACTCACGCGGGCAGGTGCAGAGGCTAAACTAGGTTCGTACATCGACAAAACTAGAGCTGGTGACCATCTGTGGGCAATGTTGTACGATTTTTCAAACTTGACTATAGCTGAGAAGTTCGTAGCCGCCAGAAGGCGAGGCGTGGACGTTCGCGTGGTGCTGGGCGCTACGATGTTGGACCCCAGGGTGGTTGCTATGCTACGGCGGGGCCGAGTGGAGGTGCGAGTGGCGACGATGGTGGTCGGAAGTCGCTTTCATCGCAAGATCTTGATTGCTGGAGATATTTTGGTTGGAGGATCGGCCAATTTTTCAGTGAACGCAATGCAGAGAAATGCAGAGGATATGTGGATTATCAGTGGCAGTATCGGTAAGCTTCTTGCTCTTTGCTTTCTTGTTTTGTCTTTGACAAGGTTGTTTGTTTTGTAGTTCGGCAATACAAGGAAACTTTTATTAATTTGTGAAACGGCAACTGGAAGCCGTTTGTGCGGCACCATGTTATCAAGCAGAAGAAGAGGAGTCTGTGTGTTTGCGAGCTGATCCCAATAGAGGAAGACGTGGTCGTAAGCGAATTATTGGAGCCACGCGAAGAATCACAGGAGCCACCGAGACACGATGAGGAGACACGATGAGGAGCCACGCGAAGAATCTCAGGAGCCATCGAGAAACGAGCAGGAGCCATCGCGCAGCAGCTTGGAAGGAGGCATTTGCATTAGAGCTAATTGCACAAACCCGCAAGGTCGCAACATTTTCACCAACAGACCCATTGCTCTGTGTGATGAGCATCGCGCCATACGCAACAGAATGGATAAAAGAACCAGACAATTAAGGAAGAAGCGACGAATCGACCTCGCAGCTCTCCCCGGCGGAAATGCCCGTACGTGACTACAACGAACTGACAACGCCGGTTCTACATACTCCCTCTGCGTGCGCTCCCTCCTGTCGGCACCGCTTTTGTTGTGCGCAGCACGCGACCCGCGCGCGCTCGCGTTTGCTGGATGGATACTGTCTGCAGTCACCAGCTTCAAGTCCTACGAGATGAGGTGCTGGCTTTTGCTCTCGGTGCCGTTCTCCGTACTCGAAGAGAAGGTGCTCGGCTGGAGGTGCTGATGGGGTAGGATTCCTCTCACTCCACTCTCCATTCGACGCCCGAGTGGATGGCGGTGCTGATGGCGCAGGAGATTTCGACGGTGGTCGTGTATGACGGCCAACTGGTCTTGAGAAAGCAAATTGAATTCTGACTGAAAAATGAAATGCGGCTAGCAACTACTCCCTACGCTTCCGTCCGTCGAGCACGCTTGCTTGGCTCCTTGGCACGTTGAAGTAGTGTCGTTTCCACTGAAAATGCAATGTGTTGAAGATGCAATTAGACTGCTGTTGGCATCTTCGACACTGGTGCCAGTGCTGGCACTCACTTAGGAATCCACAAATGTTCAAACCGAATCAGCAAAGGTTCAGACCGACTCGGCAAAGGTTCTGAGAGATTCCTTGTGCCATCACCCGGTGCAACTGGATCCGTTTGATGACCACCACCACACTGCCCGTCAAAACGCTGTCCAGGTGCACCGACCGCCACCCCGTGTAAGTGGTGCTAGTGGTCCGACGGAGCAGCACACAGGACCCGCAGCTCCATGGCGTCCTGCTGCGCCGCATACTCGCGCACTTTGACAGGAATGTCGGCGAGCATGGAGGAGAGCGGCTCCCAGGAGTCTTCAATAGACTCAAGTCCGGTCCAGGAAATGAGCAGCTCGAATTCATGCGTCGTGGTGTTATAGCGATGTTCACGGATACTGCCAACACCAAGCTGAATCCCTTGAGTAGCAATGTGATCGACGAGCTCTTCAGTAACTTCGAGACTGGGGTCATGGTAGTATTTCAAACGCGAACCGTGCACTTCATGTACGGCGTTCGTCAGCAGATGACGAACGATGAACGAGTGGGACCTCGCTTCCATAACTTGAAATGGACCAACCCACCGCACTAAAAGCTTGCCACTGACGAGGCGAGAGTCGACACGAGACCACAGAACAAAATCGCCGGTAGAAAAATTGCACAGTACGCCTCTCTTATGAGCTTGCTGGTAAAGACGGCGACGTTCTTTGCGATCAACCACCTCTATGTGCATCTCCTGTAGACTGCGACGAAGCTTTTGCAGAAATTCGTCGACACAGCTGAGATCGACCTCCACGAGCGGTGAGCTGCGATCTGGGAAGAAACAAGTGTCAAGTGGCGTAGTCGCAGGGAGGCCAGTAAAGAGCTCCAACGGAGTCTTGTGACCTAGGGATGCCACCGGAGACTGGTTCAAGTTAGCTTGTATAATAGGAAGTAGGTATTCCCAGCTGCGAGTATCCAAACGCAGCTCAAGTAACAATGCACGAGCAACTTGGAGGATGTCCCGGTTCAGTCTCTCGACGGTGCCGTTTACCCAAGGCGAGTAGACTGGCGTAAAACTTTGCACACCACGCAGCCGGACTGCAAGGTCAGCCATCAGAACACTTTTAAAGTGGCTTCCTTGGTCTGAGACCCACTTGGGTGGGAGACCGAAGCGTTTATACCAGTCCAAAACGGCAACCACAGCAACGTCACTTGTTGGGGAATCACACGCGATGAGTTCGCAATAATGTGTCAACTCGCCTTTGAGAACTAAGAGGTACTTCGCATCCTCATAGCTATCGCCCATGGAGAGGTAATCCATGTGAAGCACCTCGTTTCGCTCCGTGGGCGTATCCGTGTCAGACCATGGACGCTGAATGAGCTTACCGCCTTTAATATGTTTACATAAGAGGCATTTGTTGAGAAATCTCGACACAACTTCAGCAAGATGATCGATCTCGAAACGCTGCTCCAACTGCGCGATCATGACTTGCTGGCCGCGATGCGCTTGGATGCCACAATGAGATATCAGCAGCACTCGCGTTAATAGATCCTTTGCTTGTCGGGGAATCCACAACTTGTGGTTCACGAAAATTAAGCCATCACTTTCATCAAAATCTTCGGTCAATGATCCCCGAAAACGAGTCTGAGCTTCTTGAACGGCTTGGTTTGAAGGCCATTCAAACGAGTCATCCTGGAATGGACGCAACAAACTTGCCGGTGGTTGACTTCGAGTTCGCACAGCCTTAACCTTGGTGACCACAGCAATATCTTCGCGCACTGGCCAACGAGAGATGATGTCAGCCCAGTGATTCTTCTCCCCTTGCAAGTGCTCAATGGTGTAGCGAGTGCCAGATAATTTGAACGCCCATCGCTGCAATTTACCACGCACATGCTTTTTGACTTCGTGATCTGGGCAGAAAATGTGGATCAAATTGGCATGATCCGTGTAGATGCGATATCCTAGACGCCTCTGGAGCAAATAGTCAAGCTCGGACGCTGCAAACACCACAGAAAAAGCTTCTTTCTCGACTACCGACCACTGCAACTGGGGCCCCTTGAACGATCCACCCTTGCAAACTAGTAACTGGTGATTCTGCTCGTGCACAGGTACACCTTCTTTCCAGTTTTGAACCTGAGTCACCACAATTGCCCAACCTCGGTCCGATGCATCAGTACTGAGGCAAACAATAGCGTCATCATCTGGAAATACCAGCTTAGCTGAACTGGCCAACTTATTCAGAAACACCTTGTATGCATCAACCTCGGCAGGACTCCACGTGACATCCACTGTGGCAGCATGGCGTTTGCGCCTGCTATGACCTTGCAACACTGCATCGAACTTCTCCTGCAGAGGGGCAACAACCCTTCCATAATCGACAACTGAGTCGCGGACCCAGTTCGCGGCACAGAGAAAATGTTGCAGTTCTGCAGCATTTTGAGGCAATGGGAGCTTCACCAGCGATTCAAGCCGGGCAGGATCATGAGTGACTCCATGTCCATCGATGATTTTTCCACACCAATTGACAGCTTCCTGATAGATGACGCTCTTCTTCAAATTGAGCTTTAGTCTTAGCTCTCTTAGGCGCGCAAAAAACTTCTCCAGCACTTGCAAATACTCTTCGTGCGACGATGCAAAAAGGATAACATCGTCAACGTAAACTAGTAAATGCTCGTTGATTAAGTCAGCGAATGCCTCCTGCATTGTAGCTTGAAAGTGAAATGCTGACTCAACGGCTCCTTGAGGCACACGGGTGGGAGTGAATACTCCTTCATCCGTTTGAAAGCTGAAAGCTTCACGACTGTCTTCATGGAGAGGGAGCTGCCAAAAGCCCCGAAACATATCGAACTTCCCGATGGCTTTAGCTCCCTTTACACGACTGGAAACAACGGCAAGGTTCGGCACGCTTGCTGCAATAGGGACGGCCATACGATTGAGAAGACGATAGTCGCATGTGATACGAAAATCATCAGTTCCTGCCTTCGGGACAGGAACCACAGCACTGGCCCAGCGACTAGCGTTATTCGGATAGACGTAGCCACAGGCAATTAACTCATTGGTGTAGTTGCGCATGTAGGCACTGGCGAGGGGCGCATAGCGACGAGGTTTGCACCGTACGGGCTGACTGTCCTTCTTCAGCACCAGACGAAATGGATCAACTCGAGCAGGCTCGTCAACTCCCAAGCGAATGCGCCACAAATCTCGGTAATCAGCAACAACACGTCTGAGAGAAGGCATAAGCGACTGGGAGAAGCCATTTTCATCGGCCTCATAAAGAATTTGGTCGATGAGTGAGCTGACTTCGACATCATCATCACGACCAACCTCGGGATCCTTATCCAGATTGTCACCATCATCGTTCCGGACTCCATCAAAGTTCCCAGCGGCGAGTTACTCCATCTGCCGGTTAACATTGATGCCGAGCGAGATCAAAGCGGGGTTGCCTAGTAAAAATTCTTCCTCCTCATCATCGACAATGACACAATCCACATTCCTCATGCGGACGGTGCCTGCCACAGTACCAAGCATGACGTCCACCTGGCAACCGCGATGACATGCTAAGTGATCTCCACCAAGACGCTCCAGATACACTGGCCAGGCCAATTGCGAAACAGCCACCTGTGACCCGCACTCTTGTAGTTCCTGCACGGCCGCTGCTGACAGGACATTCACATCCGATCCAGAATCCGCCCTGTACGGAAGCTCAATTAACTCATTGATGATCACGAGTTGATGCCCCGGAATCTCGCCAGTTCGTGCAGCCTTCGACTTCGCCACCTTCGCGTCCTTCATCCGCTGGTAGCACTCCTGTTTCTGCTCCTCGGTAGCGGTGGGGCAAAAACGAACTGTGTGTGGTCCTTTGCAGAAGAAACAGCCATCACGAGGGGGAGGACGTGGCGTGGCCCCCATTGCCGCACCTATCGCAGCATTCCCATCGGCTTTTGCAGCCACCGTTTTTGGTCCTGTTGACTTGGTGTCGGGCTTCTTACTGTCAGATCGCGCTGGTGTTTTGCTGTTTTCAGACTTGGTGAGCTGCTTGCGCTCAATCTTTAACTCCTGCTGCATCGTGTGATAACGTTGTTGTGCCTTGGCCCTTTCCAGGATGAGGTTGTGCAGCGCGATGTCATCGGTCTTCGCCTCACGGTTCTGAAGTGCCACCAAGCGCTTAATCTCTGACTTGAGCATTGCCGGAGCTAAATTCTCGATAATCAGCTTGCATCGACTCTTCATGCGGTCACGGTATCCTGCATGAGCCTCATCGCCTGCGCCTAGCATCGAGGCAAAGCCATGCTCTTCTACAATACGATCGAAGTCGACAAAATACTTAACCACCCGGGCTTCCACATCTTCCTCGGCGAGGTCCATCTTCATGTGGGCCCTGAAAAACTCAACGATGTCTGGAATGTGCCCATTCATAACTTCGTCAACACGCTCGTTGACCTTGTCCATTATCTGCTTGTCGGTAATGGTATCAACCTTCTGCCGAAACTCATAGCGAGCAAGATAGTCGAGTAGCTTCGTCTCAGTTGTAGCGCAGACGCTCCGCAAGACGGAATCCGCAGATTCCTGCGTGACGCGACAGCGTTCTTCCATAGACTTCTCATAGCGACGACGTTCTCGTAGCCACTTCACCAACGATTCTTGGTCCCATGACGCGAGCTTCGGTGCTTTGATGAGCTCGTACACGGGCTGGGAGATCGTCATCTCGACGTCCCCATCAGCGTCGACGTTGAAACTCGGCATCCTTGGCCTCTTGCCTGGGCCACTTGTGGAGCGGTTCTTCCGTCGGTTGTCTTGGTCAGCTGACAAACACTTGGCCTCGAGCCAAAGTTAACTTTATGACGGCCAACTGGTCTTGAGAAAGCAAATTGAATTCTGACTGAAAAATGAAATGCGGCTAGCAACTACTCCCTACGCTTCCGTCCGTCGAGCACGCTTGCTTGGCTCCTTGGCACGTTGAAGTAGTGTCGTTTCCACTGAAAATGCAATGTGTTGAAGATGCAATTAGACTGCTGTTGGCATCTTCGACACTGGTGCCAGTGCTGGCACTCACTTAGGAATCCACAAATGTTCAAACCGAATCAGCAAAGGTTCAGACCGACTCGGCAAAAGTTCTGAGAGATTCCTTGTGCCATCATCCGGTGCAACTGGATCCGTTTGATGACCACCACCACATCGTGGCTGGATAGTCGACGTGTACTGCGGTGCGTACACGGGTTCCTGCTGCGATTTCTCGTCCGAAATTGGCACTGGGGTGAACTGCGAATAGCGGTGCTGCGGCGGAGGTGGAGGCGGTGGTGGAGGTCCGTAGTAGTATGGAGGAGGCGTGTTGCTCCACAGCGGACCAGGCGAACGCGGGGGTTCTGCATGGTGTCGGTGAAGCAAATTGTCTGCAAAGCGGGGGAGCTCGCGTAAATCAGGGAAACGGAGGCCAAAGTCGGAATGGCGGCGGCGATGGCGATCCATTCTGCTACCGGTCGGAATGGCAAGCCTTCTGAGCTTGCTGCATCAGTTGTCAATTTGGCTCTGATGCTCAATGTGCGTAGGACTTCGTGGGGGGGACTGCCGTGCGACACCGCCAATGCAAAAGCGCTCCCGAGTGCACGACCACGATTTGTTTACCTACGTTGTCGGGCTTGGCAAGTTCATGAACAAACAGCGTGGGTACTTTTTTTTTTCTAGCCCACGTTGCCGTTGGCGAGACCTTGTTTGTACTGTGCTAGATGCGCTTGTTATTTGTGACCACCTGGAATACGCCGTGGTGTGGGAGTCATCTCGTAGAGGACCTTCGCCAGTGCACGATCACGACGCACCAAGCGACAAGCTTCCGGTAACTCCGAGTCTGTCGGTCGTGGCCGCTCAGTGAGCGACGCCCACAAGTTGTGGTGCGGCCGTGATGCAAGTCGGAAGCATCGCGTCTCTAGCCGAGTCTAGCACCGAAACGCGAGCTTCAACGCCTTTTAGTTGTTCTGCGGTGATGACCCTGCTTGACTCAGGTTTGCGGCCATGGCATGACGCCTCTGCTTTCAGGCTGAAAGACAATTCCCCACCAAGCTGCCGAGCGGCTACAGTACTCGTTGCTTTGTGTTTCAGCCTGCAGGTGCACGCCACAAACGCAAGACCGATGGCTGCAGGTCATTTACCAGCGTTCAGTGCGATAATGGCAAAATAAACAACCTCCTTGGCAGGGGTTCCGCTAGTTAAGCCCAGCTCGCAGCGTGCTGCCAGTGCCGCTATGCTGCAACGATCGTGTGTGTGTGAAGGGGGGGGGGGGGGTCATAATCTAGCCCTGGATACTCGGGCGAAGATTTCGCTTGCGGATCCTGGATACAGCTCACGTCTGGTGTGACACGATTATCGTCCGTGTTGCAGGTGATTCACAAAGCACAAACCCGTGCCTTGTGAATCAAACTAATTCGATCAATTGTCGACGACGCCACCGTTGCCACGAGGCCAGGACTCATTCCTCAATTTGCCCCGCCTCCAAGACTCGATAAGCCAGCAACAGCTAGGGAACGCCATGTTCGGCCGTCCGCACTCGCCCCCGCACAGCCCTCCGCACCACCACCATGCCCCCCCCCAAGGACGTCACAGCCCGCCTCCGCCTGATCACCACCACCATCAACCCCCGCCGCCCGAGCACCACCACCACGGACCCCCGCCGCACCACCACAGCCCACCGCCGCCGGACCACCGCGGCCCTCCTCCTCCGCGCGGCTGGTAAGGACTACCGCGACCGACAGTGCCGTCAGTCGTCCGTGCAGCAGACAAACAAAAAAACAGATACCCCCCCCCCCAAAAAAAAAAAACCGGCAAATGCGTCGAGCTTGAGAGAGATCTCGAGCACCGCTTTGCTATCGTAAAATATACGTCATCTGCACCAGCACACTTCGTACATGTAGCGTTCGTCATTTACCAGCTGTGGTTTCCATTTCGCGACAAGGATTTACGCCTCCAAGCGCCAACGGAGACCAGCGTGGCAGCGTTGTTGAGTGCTGTTGAAGCGTAGATCAGGTCTAGATCAGGTTTTGTACAGAGGCGAGTCAGGCCTGGATTATCACTCTTGCGCAGCTCCGAGCCAACGTCGCATGATCAATCGCGCTTTTGCTGCTGCTGCTGCTGCGACAGCGTGCGCTCCCGCTGCATCATTTTCGCCTGGCAATCAGCTACGTACGTGTATGTAAACTTCACAACGCATTTTGCCGGACCGAGTGCACAAGACTTCAAGACAGCAGACGCAGCACCATGTATCGCGGATACCCTGGATCGCCACGAGGAAGACACTCGCCGCCACCACCTCCGATGGAGTACCCGCCCCCAGGACCGCCGCCGTACGGATATGGTCCCGGACCGGGATGCCCTCCGCCAGTGTATGCCCCGCCGCCCGAGCCGTTCTTGCCTCCCCATCATCACCACCATGGCGGTCCTCCACCCCCACTTTTCTTCGAAGGCCCCCCTCCTCCTCCAGGACCGGGCTGCGGACCGCCGCCTTGCTCACCACCGCATCACCATCATCACCCGCCTCCACGGTGGTAAATGCATGAGTTACCGACAAGTATCACCACCCCACCGGATCGAGCTCGCTTTTTTCAGTGAAAATCTTCTAATATATCGCTTCAAACACTTTTGTTTTGGTATGATCGAGTTTTTTCGCATTCTGTCATGCAAGCGCAAGGTCGAACGTACCGAAAAGCGTACGACGTCCAAACTCCTTACTAGTATGAGCCACCACAGCAGTATGCAATGAACTCTTCATTCCACGGCGCCGTGGTAAATGACTCACACGATGGTGGACAGTTTCCACTCCTAACGTAGCAAATTACAGTTCAACTACGGCAGACAACTGGTTGAAGCTCTACAGTCCATCGTCGCGTGAGCCAGGACAATTTACCCACGCCGGATTTTGCTGTTGGTCGATCGATACCTGGATATCATATCCACATGCATGTCCCAACGGAGCGTGCACTCTTATCCCCACCGCTTTGCTACTTACAGCATCGGTACGTCTTCGAAAAGGCTCACAACGCATTTTGCTTCATCGAGCACTCAAGCCCGAGCCAAGTCAGGCCAAGACACAATGTTCCCATTCCCAGGATCGCCGCGCCACCACCACCACCACCATGGCCCACCGCCTCCGGTCTACTATGCGCCCCCGACGGTTGTCTACGCGGCACCTCCCCCACCCCCTCCCCCGGTAGTGCTCGCAGCTCCGCCTCCACCACCGCCCGTGATCTATGAAGTCCCGGTGCCGCCTCCGGTGATCTATGAAGTCCCGCCGCCGGTCTACTACGAATGCTCGCCTCCCCCTTCACCGCGCTTCCACCACCACCACCATCACCACGGGTGGTGAACGGGGTACCGCATGTATCATTACGATAAGAAGAGAAAGAAAAGAACAAATACACTAGAATCAACTGCGTTCACTACTTGGTCCTGTTGCACGAATCTTTCCACAAGGCACTGTTCATTTTTGCGGAATTGCAGTCCCCACAACGGCAGGCGAGGAAATAATGTTAAATTCAAGTACTACGATATCCCCGCTTGGCAGTAGCGTGGGTCACCTGGGCTGTGGCTCGGTGATTTTTGTAGAACTCTCCAGTTTTCGTCGTTGGTCAAGTTCATAGCACAAGCTGCTGTGGTTTGCCGGTAGTTTGGCGGAAAAGAATAACAAACAAAAAGAATAGAATCGTGATAAGTTTCCATGTCGCCAAATATGGGGAGCGCATCCCGTTAGCAACTTGTAGATCGACTGGCAAGCTTGCTCCGTGCGTACAAAGTTCATACTTCATGTATGGACCTAACCAAACACGAGACCCAGCAAAGGGCCGCGATAAAAGATACTTAATACCCTCGGGAAAGATTCGTGCAACAGGACCAAGTAGTGAACGCAGTTGATTCTAGTGTATTTGTTCTTTTCTTTCTCTTCTTATCGTAATGATACATGCGGTACCCCGTTCACCACCCGTGGTGATGGTGGTGGTGGTGGAAGCGCGGTGAAGGGGGAGGCGAGCATTCGTAGTAGACCGGCGGCGGGACTTCATAGATCACCGGAGGCGGCACCGGGACTTCATAGATCACGGGCGGTGGTGGAGGCGGAGCTGCGAGCACTACCGGGGGAGGGGGTGGGGGAGGTGCCGCGTAGACAACCGTCGGGGGCGCATAGTAGACCGGAGGCGGTGGGCCATGGTGGTGGTGGTGGTGGCGCGGCGATCCTGGGAATGGGAACATTGTGTCTTGGCCTGACTTGGCTCGGGCTTGAGTGCTCGATGAAGCAAAATGCGTTGTGAGCCTTTTCGAAGACGTACCGATGCTGTAAGTAGCAAAGCGGTGGGGATAAGAGTGCACGCTCCGTTGGGACATGCATGTGGATATGATATCCAGGTATCGATCGACCAACAGCAAAATCCGGCGTGGGTAAATTGTCCTGGCTCACGCGACGATGGACTGTAGAGCTTCAACCAGTTGTCTGCCGTAGTTGAACTGTAATTTGCTACGTTAGGAGTGGAAACTGTCCACCATCGTGTGAGTCATTTACCACGGCGCCGTGGAATGAAGAGTTCATTGCATACTGCTGTGGTGGCTCATACTAGTAAGGAGTTTGGACGTCGTACGCTTTTCGGTACGTTCGACCTTGCGCTTGCATGACAGAATGCGAAAAAACTCGATCATACCAAAACAAAAGTGTTTGAAGCGATATATTAGAAGATTTTCACTGAAAAAAGCGAGCTCGATCCGGTGGGGTGGTGATACTTGTCGGTAACTCATGCATTTACCACCGTGGAGGCGGGTGATGATGGTGATGCGGTGGTGAGCAAGGCGGCGGTCCGCAGCCCGGTCCTGGAGGAGGAGGGGGGCCTTCGAAGAAAAGTGGGGGTGGAGGACCGCCATGGTGGTGATGATGGGGAGGCAAGAACGGCTCGGGCGGCGGGGCATACACTGGCGGAGGGCATCCCGGTCCGGGACCATATCCGTACGGCGGCGGTCCTGGGGGCGGGTACTCCATCGGAGGTGGTGGCGGCGAGTGTCTTCCTCGTGGCGATCCAGGGTATCCGCGATACATGGTGCTGCGTCTGCTGTCTTGAAGTCTTGTGCACTCGGTCCGGCAAAATGCGTTGTGAAGTTTACATACACGTACGTAGCTGATTGCCAGGCGAAAATGATGCAGCGGGAGCGCACGCTGTCGCAGCAGCAGCAGCAGCAAAAGCGCGATTGATCATGCGACGTTGGCTCGGAGCTGCGCAAGAGTGATAATCCAGGCCTGACTCGCCTCTGTACAAAACCTGATCTAGACCTGATCTACGCTTCAACAGCACTCAACAACGCTGCCACGCTGGTCTCCGTTGGCGCTTGGAGGCGTAAATCCTTGTCGCGAAATGGAAACCACAGCTGGTAAATGACGAACGCTACATGTACGAAGTGTGCTGGTGCAGATGACGTATATTTTACGATAGCAAAGCGGTGCTCGAGATCTCTCTCAAGCTCGACGCATTTGCCGGTTTTTTTTTTTGGGGGGGGGGGGGGGGGGGGGGGGTATCTGTTTTTTTGTTTGTCTGCTGCACGGACGACTGACGGCACTGTCGGTCGCGGTAGTCCTTACCAGCCGCGCGGAGGAGGAGGGCCGCGGTGGTCCGGCGGCGGTGGGCTGTGGTGGTGCGGCGGGGGTCCGTGGTGGTGGTGCTCGGGCGGCGGGGGTTGATGGTGGTGGTGATCAGGCGGAGGCGGGCTGTGACGTCCTTGGGGGGGGGCATGGTGGTGGTGCGGAGGGCTGTGCGGGGGCGAGTGCGGACGGCCGAACATGGCGTTCCCTAGCTGTTGCTGGCTTATCGAGTCTTGGAGGCGGGGCAAATTGAGGAATGAGTCCTGGCCTCGTGGCAACGGTGGCGTCGTCGACAATTGATCGAATTAGTTTGATTCACAAGGCACGGGTTTGTGCTTTGTGAATCACCTGCAACACGGACGATAATCGTGTCACACCAGACGTGAGCTGTATCCAGGATCCGCAAGCGAAATCTTCGCCCGAGTATCCAGGGCTAGATTATGACCCCCCCCCCCCCCCTTCACACACACACGATCGTTGCAGCATAGCGGCACTGGCAGCACGCTGCGAGCTGGGCTTAACTAGCGGAACCCCTGCCAAGGAGGTTGTTTATTTTGCCATTATCGCACTGAACGCTGGTAAATGACCTGCAGCCATCGGTCTTGCGTTTGTGGCGTGCACCTGCAGGCTGAAACACAAAGCAACGAGTACTGTAGCCGCTCGGCAGCTTGGTGGGGAATTGTCTTTCAGCCTGAAAGCAGAGGCGTCATGCCATGGCCGCAAACCTGAGTCAAGCAGGGTCATCACCGCAGAACAACTAAAAGGCGTTGAAGCTCGCGTTTCGGTGCTAGACTCGGCTAGAGACGCGATGCTTCCGACTTGCATCACGGCCGCACCACAACTTGTGGGCGTCGCTCACTGAGCGGCCACGACCGACAGACTCGGAGTTACCGGAAGCTTGTCGCTTGGTGCGTCGTGATCGTGCACTGGCGAAGGTCCTCTACGAGATGACTCCCACACCACGGCGTATTCCAGGTGGTCACAAATAACAAGCGCATCTAGCACAGTACAAACAAGGTCTCGCCAACGGCAACGTGGGCTAGAAAAAAAAAAGTACCCACGCTGTTTGTTCATGAACTTGCCAAGCCCGACAACGTAGGTAAACAAATCGTGGTCGTGCACTCGGGAGCGCTTTTGCATTGGCGGTGTCGCACGGCAGTCCCCCCCACGAAGTCCTACGCACATTGAGCATCAGAGCCAAATTGACAACTGATGCAGCAAGCTCAGAAGGCTTGCCATTCCGACCGGTAGCAGAATGGATCGCCATCGCCGCCGCCATTCCGACTTTGGCCTCCGTTTCCCTGATTTACGCGAGCTCCCCCGCTTTGCAGACAATTTGCTTCACCGACACCATGCAGAACCCCCGCGTTCGCCTGGTCCGCTGTGGAGCAACACGCCTCCTCCATACTACTACGGACCTCCACCACCGCCTCCACCTCCGCCGCAGCACCGCTATTCGCAGTTCACCCCAGTGCCAATTTCGGACGAGAAATCGCAGCAGGAACCCGTGTACGCACCGCAGTACACGTCGACTATCCAGCCACGACCACCGTCGAAATCTCCTGCGCCATCAGCACCGCCATCCACTCGGGCGTCGAATGGAGAGTGGAGTGAGAGGAATCCTACCCCGTCAGCACCTCCAGCCGAGCAGGTGTGACTGGTGTCAGTTCATCGATCGCGTGAGTGGAATCCGGAAGCGAAGGCCATGGAGGACAACAGTGTCCATCTCATGTTGGGAATGCCAGCTTGGAATCAGAAATCGCTCCAAATTAATCGATTTTGATTTGCGACCGTCGCTCGTCGTAGAGCGCACATCGGCTTTCGCGCAACCGCAAGAAGAGCAAGCGGACACGACAGCAGCAAGAGCGAGACTCGAAACCGAAGCAGCGATGTACAACCAACACCCTCCCGCCGGCCAAGTCCCGCACGGCCAGCCACCTCAACAGCAAGGCTACCCTCCGCAACAGTACCCTCCAGGAGCGGCGCCGCCTCAGCACCAGCAGCAGCCTCCTGTTCAAGCGCCTTACCCGCCTCAAGGACAGCACGCATACCCGCCAGCCCCCGCACCTGGCTATGCTTATCCAGCACCTGCGCCCCACGCATATCCCCAGCCTCATGCCGCTCCCGTGTACGCGGCGCCGCCACCCCCGGTCTACGCGGCGCCTCCACCCGTGGTTTATCCGCCGCCTCAGCCAGTCTACGTCGTCCAGCCGGGTGTGCACCACGCCCACCACCACCACCACGGCCACGGACACCATTACGGCCATCATTACAAATACAAAGGCTACAAGCGCAAGGGACTCAGCGGCTTGCTCGGCTTCGGCCACCGTCGTCACTACGGCCACTACGGCCACGGATACGGCCACTACGGCCACGGATACGGCCACTACAAGCACAAGGGGTACAAGCGCAAGGGATTCTTCAAGTAGTCTGCATCATCGAGTCAAGCATGGCGCGTCGAGGCATTTGGTCCGTTAGACACTGCCAGATGTATCCATGTCTGAAACCTTAAGCGAAACTCCACTTCCCTGCGACGTGTGTACACTCGGCCTGAGTATGTGTGTGCTGTGCAACGCCTATCTATTGTTGATTCCTTCTATTCGGCGCCGTGAGCGAGGCGCACGCTGCAGTTCCGCATCTTCCGTCTACTGCAGCGACCATTGCCATGACCAACGCTTTGCACATGTATCCGTCCTTGGCATTGCTGCTGTGGGTCTGGGTCACTGGTGTCCTGCTGCAAGTCATCGGGTTGCTGGGTTGGTGGACCTATCGCCACGAAAGAGCTGCCCGATCCCATCGTGGACGTCGCTACAGGCCAATAAACCAAGACGACGCAATCGACTGCACGGCGACTGCTAGAGATCGCAGGACGTCCGACAACGTGCCGGAACTTAGCACGCGAAAACGTTCATCATCGACAGTGGACAGTTTGGAGAAGGACATCGAAGCATCGAAGATCAACCCAAAGCCCAAACTGGCACGCACAGGAGCAGAAGAAGACGAAGGCGATGACGGGAGTGACGTCCACAATTTCAAGTGGCTTCAACTTTCATGTCGCTCAGCGATTGTTACGCTTTTCATTGCACTAGCTTGTGTCATTACCACTACGATCGTGCTCAAGTTGCGGACTGGGTCCTATTTGGAACAAGAATACGACTGGTACTCGCTGGAGAACACTGGGAAGCGGTTGTACCAAAATTCGCACCGGTTGCCTGTTGGTATCATGGGCACCTGTAAGTTTCGTGACGCTATGGCCGACTACACCAACTTTCGGACGTTGGACCCAGTAGTTAAACGGCACACCGAAGGGAAGAAGCAACGAGGAGGAGAAGCAGATCCGCGAACTGTTGTATATGTTGTTCCCTTTGACTACAATCACGTACTCGAGCTGAACCTGGATCAAATGATCCCTATTGTGGAGCCGCTGCCCCAGTATTGGACGGCTTCGAGCTCGTCTGGTGATGGCGACAGAGATGTTGCTGCTATTGTAACGTCGGGCTTCGTCAAGGCACGCCCAGTGGACGAGATCACATTGTTCCCGTATTTGTGGCATAGCCTCCTCGGTCCCTACTTCGACCCGCGTGTAAAAACTCCTGCGGGTGACCCGTGGACGTGCACAGTAGATGCGCTGAGTCTGGAGTTTCGCGTGATCCACAACGCGCTGGAGCTGCGCAACCTGCCTGCTAAAAGCAATCTTCTTGTTGCAGCACAGTCACTCGACTGTATCAACCGCTTCTTTGAAGATGACGGACTTCCACCTGATCCTCGTGTGGGATTTCTCACGCTGGCGAACGAGGACTGCAACAATCCCAATCCCGAGCGCTTTTTGGATAATAATGCCGTCAAGTTTGGCTTACTCCCGTACGGAGACTGCACACTCGTGGATGGTAAACGATTCGCGTCATTGCCATTAGGACCGAGCTTCGAGCATGGCTTTCCTCTGAACGCGCACCACCTCAACCCTCCACTGCCGCCGCTTACTACTGGAGTCGGGCGTACATTCCTGCTCAACCTCATGGTAAGCTGGACTATTGAGAAGCCGACGCGAGTGCAAGCCATGATGGCAGCGTTGGAAGTGTGCGGCGACCTCGAACGTACAACACGAGCCAATTCTCGACGATGCGTTGTCGAACACAACGACATGCTGTTCAAAGTTCTGCAAGCTGTGGACAAGCGAATGGGTACTGCTTGGCGCTGGTATCTGTCGGCCGCACCTGCTGTCTATATGTCCACGTTACAGCAGTCGGTGTTCACAATCTGTCCGTTAGGCAAGAACCCGGAGCAATACAGGATCTGGGAGGCGCTATCTTCTGGATCGATCCCTATCGTGGAAGAGCTACCAGAGCAGTGCCAACCTCCTGGTGTGTTTTACCACCCCGCGTACCCTGATTCATGGCGCTGTGTTCCTGAAGACGTCCATGGCGTGCTTCGTCGTCTAAATGCACCAGTGCTCTTCGTGAGAGACTGGAAGCGAGACCTCCCACGTTTGATGAGCCAATACTTCACCAGGTCAAGCAAGAACGGAGACTCGATCTCAGCAGACTTCAGGCAGAGTGAACAAGACACGAGCGAGTGGGGTGAATGGACCCCGACCGAAGAGCTACTAGCGTTGCAAGCACGCACTCGTTCATGGTACGTTGGCCTCGGTCACCATTTGCAGTCAGGCCTCATCGACAAGGTCATGACGCATTTTGCAGAAAGTAAGTAGCTAAGCAACCGCGTTGAGCAAGGATCGGGTTATTTAACATTCTGATGAGATCTTCAAATCTGTTGCCGAAAGCGCTGAGTGGAGGCTGTTCCTGCTTCATCAGTAATGGGCCAAGTCCCCGCTCAGCATCGTAGCTTGAAACTCGAGTTGCTCGTACAATACTCTTCTGAAATTATAGCTCTCATGTGACGGAACTGATCGCCCTCCACAACGCGACCGATGTCCACAACAACAATATTGCCACTTCCTCTGCGACGCAACTCGAAGTCGTATAGGCGACCTCAATTACCCGTTGCCTCTGCGTTTGCTGTTCTGGCAGTATGTGGTCGTGTTCTGGTGGCTCCTCTCCTGCTCATCTTGGCGTTTGTAAACAAGTCCTACTTAGCTGATGGCAAGGCGTTGATCGAATCGTCTGACAGCTACTTCGCGTTCAGCGAAATGGATCGAGCCATGAGTGGCGGCTGCACAGGATGCAACAGGTCGTGTTCAGTGGTGTTGCTTCGCTTCAGTGCCTTCGGATCCCACGCATTAATGAGCAAGCCCACGTTCGAAGAGTTACTAGTTCCAGTGGCATCACCCGATAGCTCATTAAGTGTTGAGGCTATCAACCTCAGCGACGATCTGGAAGCTGCTCAAGCAATCTGCTCTTCGGGGATCAACGAGTGGGGCTCACCTCAAATGTTAATTGCCGGCGAAGCGCACGGATTACTGAGCGTTATCACCACACTGAAGCTTTCTGTAGCGCCTCGAATGGTTCGAGAGCTCGAGATCGCAACGGAAACCCCTGACACATGCAGAACAAGGCACATACACCATCAACATTGGGGATCTGGTGCAAGTCTGGTCAAACGACAAGTTCATGGCGCCATTGCACCGCGTGTTGGCGAGCAACAAGGCGAGTCGATTCTCAGTCCCGTTCTTTTACCTTCCATCGTACGATGTCCAGGTTGAACCGATTGTGGGGAAGGAAGGTGAAGTGGCTAACTACCGTCCTATGCTACGTCTGCGCAGGTCCAAGAAGTATGCGAGAGGATGTGGACCACGGTGTTCAACCTCGGAGACTGCGTTAGCCACACAGCAGATCAACGAATTGGCGTTCCAAGGCGCAACTTCGAGTATCAGATCTCCACAAATGGCTACAGTGCTGCTGTGCTGACGTCAATTCCTGCTCCTGTTGAACGACCTGCTCTTTCTCCGAAGTATATACCACATACGTTGATCGGGATTGACCCAGGACTACGGATGATGCTGACGGCATACAGCCGTCCTATGCTGGGCTTTGTCTGCAACCCACCGGAAGAGCCATGCTCCATGCCCGGTTGGTGCAGTACCTGTCCAGGCCACGCTGGCGGCAGACGCCATGGCAAGAAGCGCAGCAGGAACCGCCGTCGTCGCCACCGACGCAAGAGACGCAGCAGAGCGCACTGCGATGTGGAGGGGTGGTGCGAGATCTGCCAAAGGCACCACCCAAAGCACCGTCCGCGGAAACACGGTGTCAGGCGCCGGACTCACTTCCTGCGTGACAATTCTCACGTTCTACAACTCACGTCCCGAGAGTACCGACACATGAGTCGTGTCGAGCACCATGCATTTTGGCATGAAAACCTGAAGAAGAGGTATCCGCGCTATGGTGCGTTTGTGAAGGACATGCCTTCGTTCAAGACTTCGTCGTCGGTGTCTCTGCTCTCTCGTTACGAGCACATGTGGAAGAACATCAACGCCATGTTGGAGTTCTGCGCTCTCAAAGGGTTTCGAAAGTGGAGATTCACGGTGTCGCGATTCAAACGCAAGGCCGTGGCGAAACTCGCCAAGCGTGTCGTCCCGACCGTGGACCGTGACGTGTGTGTGGCTCTCGGAAAATGGAGCAGCCAGACTCATCTCGCGGGCCATATGCACGTTCCGCTCAAGCGATTCGCACTTGAACTCTCTCGCCGCGCAACCCTCATCATGGTCGACGAGTTTCGTACCAGCTATCTTTGCTCCGAGTGCTCGCGACCGATAGTGGGCACGCCATTCAAGATCCCCGGTACGACGAAAACCAAGAGGTCGAAGAATGTGCGTGTCTGCAGAAATATAGCTTGCGCAGCGAACTACTGGGAGCGTGATATCAACGCGGCGAAAAACTTGTGGCAGCTAGGACTCCTCCAAGTCACCCACCGGCCTCGAACTCCACAGTTTTGCAAAGGGTACCGAATCGACTAAGGCGACTTCATTCAAACCAACGTGGGAACGGGACCCTGAGAAGGACCTCAAACGAAAGCCCACTCGGTAAACGGGCTGCTGGGGAGTGAAAGATGGATTGCCTTCATTCATAGGTAGCCCAGTCCGAACGTAAAGATCTCTCGAGATCATTCTTAGTGAATATACCCACAAGCGCTCGGTCCTGCTCACGCAAATTTGGGCGTATCGCTGTCAGAATGGCCGCATGCAGGTGCTCTACTTCGCTCAAGTCACGTATCATCTCGTAAGCAACTCGGATTTGTATTATCTGGGGCTTGCCACTGGCACGCTGACGCCCGAATCGGTGACTAACCTCACGTTCTGCTTCTTCGCGTTCTCCTACTCGTTTGTCAACATGCTGAAAGCGAGATCGGGAGAGCAGGAACTCGCTCGCCACTTTCGATTGGCGTGGGAATTAACGCAGCTGTTGACGGTGTTGTGCGTTGCTTTAGCACCACATGCGTTCCGGTTAACATCGCTCTCGTACATTATCGGCGTCAACGGAGTGCTATTGCGGAAAACGTCTAGCGGAGGAGCCTCATTGTGCAAGCTGCAAGACTCGTGCATTATCTTCAAACACAACCTTGCGCTTATTGTGACTGCAGTGTCATTGGCACTGGGTGCAGTCGCTGGTGTTCTTGCGAAGCTTACTCACAAGTGCACTAAACGCACTCGCACCAGCGTCAGACGTAGCAACAGTAGTAGAAAAATCTCTCTGCCTGTCATACCCGCACCACCATCTAGACTTCTCCGTCCGATCATCTCGAGATTCAGACGTCGGACTGAACCAAGCCAAGACATTAGTCGAGATAGTTCGGCAACTCTGGGGCCCACAGAGGCATGTGTACCTCGCCGTAGCTCATCGACTGTACTCACCTCGTTCGAGCAGCATTGTTTGAGTGCCCCATTCGCGAATCTCTTCACCGACTGCGGAGACATCGCATACATGAAGCACAACGGAGCCCGCTGCTCAACCGTGGAGGTTGTGCTGCTCACGGGGTTCCTCTTCTTCGGCGAACACGTCTATCAAGCTCAAGACGTGGTGATTCTCCTACTGGCTCGGATAATGCCTCGAAAATTCATTCGTACGTTCAACGTGCTCCTGCTCCGCTGGACTGTCGACCCGATAACTGGTCGAGTGTCCTTCCCCGAAGCTTGCAGTTGGTACGCCGCCAGTGAAGAGAAGGAAATGCTCGCCAAGGTCTGGCCGGTTGCATGACGATTCGGTCAGCTTCAACTTTGATGTAGCCATGTCGGAGTGGGAGCCAGAATGATTTTGGCCAATGGCCGCTTTAGACCGAGTCTTAGCTTGAAAAAACACGGTCGAGGGCGAAAAAGGCAACAATGTCGATGCAGTCGGTGGCCAATGCGGCCTACATGACGTACTTCCTGGCAGCCAAGGCGGTGCCCGTCGTGGCCGTGGGCTCGTCCGTCGTGTTCGCCATCTCTCCGTGGTGCGTGCGTCTCCCCGCTCTCTCTTTAAGCAGCAGAATCAACTGGTCTAACTAACCGAACTCTCTTGCTCTCTTTGTGCAGGCCCACTGTTGCCACCATCCGCCGCGCTCGCAGCACGCTCCAGTTCTCGTTCGCCCCCTTCTTCTTCTACTTCGTGCAGAGCGTCATCTACACTTTGTATGGATGGACAACCGGTAACCCCGTGGTGGGCGGCACCTCGCTGCTCGGAGCAGTGCTGGGCTCGTACTACGTGCTGGTCTTCTACAAGTACGCGCGGGACCGGACGCAGGCCACTCGGATGCTGACGTCGGCTATGCTGGTGATCCTGTTGCTGGCCCACCAGGTGATCACGCGCTCGCCCGAGGAGACGCAGATGATCACGGGCATCCCAGCCAACATTCTGTCGCTGTTCACGGCTTCGTCACCACTGCTGCAGGTTAAGAATATTTTGCGTCGCAAGGACGCGTCCTGCCTACCTTTGGGCATGTCGGCCATGAATGTTGTGGCAGGCACTATTTGGGGCATTTACGGCATCATGCTGGGCGACCCGCTGGTCATCTGCCCCAATTTGTTTGCGTTGACGATGGGAGTCATTCAGGTGTCGCTCATTTTGCTCTACCCTGGAGGCAAGGGTAGCAATGCTACCGAGGAGAAGTCCAAGTCGTCGCCCCCGACCAAACCCGCAAAGAACTTGAGCCCTCGCGACAAGAAGAAAACCGACCACCCGGAATGAAGTGGACGCGACGATGAGAAGGGCTTTCTTTGTGGTATGGGCGGGTTGCTGGCGTGTCGATGGCGCCTACGCTGTTGTAGTCAGAGACCAAATTGGAGGTGCATGATGAACATGCGGCGTCGTCGGCACTGCAGTACGTGTACTTGCTGGATGGGTAGGGTTTTGTAGTAGATGCCAGATTGCTCTGGCTGCCTTGATGCAGTCAGTGTCTGCGGCTTTTAACGTAATGCTCCTGCTTCCAGCAAATTGACCATTGAACAACGCGAGCGCATATGTACAAGTGATCATAATTACATTACCGTTGGTGCGGAGAGTGTCAAGTCCTCACCGCTGATAGTTTTCCTAGCAGGTCGTCATCGATATCACTGGTCGAGAACGAGCCGCCTTCCTTGGGTGTTCAGTTGTTAATAATTTTGCTGCGTCTTCAGCGTTAGAGATTGGTGGTGGTTCTCTCTCGTTGCCCTGCTTCCTGCGTGTGTTGTTCAAGTTCGCCTGGCGACGCTGGACGGAATCCCTCGCCTTGTTCCACTTGGATCTCCGGCACAATGTCAGCTGTAGCTAGCACAGAGGAGCTGCCAACATCGCGCTGCAACGTGCAGTATTGTACGCTCGGCTTGATCTGATTTTGTCTCCTTTTTTGCTGTAGCGTACGACATTCACCCGCGTCTCTCAGCAGTTGAACGAAGTGTTCGGCCGCGCTCCCAACGAGCAGGAGGAGCTAGTGTCGAAAAAGCAGAAGACAGGATAAGCTTTTTGGTGAAACCCCACGCTTGTCCAGCGATACATTCAGTTTTGAGTGGTCGAGACGATGCAATAGCGTCAACACTTTAGAGCCAAACGTATGCTTGTGTTTATCTGTTACTCGAATTCTCCATTGCATGTAGCTCAAACACATTCATCAGACGATCTCCCTGTTGCTTTTGCAGTTTTCATTGAAGCCAAACCATACCCCAATGATTTTAGTCTTGATTCTCGCGACGACGCTTTCTTGGATTTCCGAAATAGTGCTTGTACCATTGAACGATCTCGGGGTGGTGTCTTGTGCACGCACTGTAGTAGACTGACGAATTCTCAGCGAGGTCCGAGTGGGTGCGAATAAATTCCAGCATCTCCAAGTCGCCCTCTTGAGAGGCTTTCACTTCACACCCTGGCTGAAGGTCTTGCTTCATGTGGCAATGGAGCCATTTCACCGCATCTAAATGTCCGTTCATCGTTGCAGCCTTCATCGCGTTTGGAGACCAAACGGTAGAGGTTTTGCAGAGGCTCGCGTCATTGCAGAGTCCGGGCATTCTCCAACATCGTGTACTAGCAGCCACTTCAATAGATTGAAATGGCCATTTCGTGAGGCCAACGTAATTGCTTTCTTCGTGCAGGCCCCTAAGCCCTTGTAATACAGATACTTGGCCACCGCTAGACGATTGTTTCTCGCCGCTTCAATCATTGCCTTGCCCGTGCACCTTTCTCGCCGATTTTTATGTAAGAATTTGACAACACCGAGGTGGCCGTTTGCTGCAGCGTCGTTCATTGCACTGTCGGAGCAAATTCCGTCTCCTTTGAAGTGCAGCCACTTGACCATTTCAAGATTTCCAGCAGCTGCGGCGATGTCAATACTACCTCGTGGTCGCTCCTTAGTCCAATGCGCATCAAGCCACTGTACAACTTCCAGGTGATCTTGATGGACAGCAAACTCCATAGCTTTTTGAGTAAAACCCTCCTTCCGGTTCGCATGTAGCCACTTTACCACCTTCAAATGCCCATTTTCAGCTGCTGCATCCATGACAGCGCCTGTGAAGGTAACGTTGTACCGACGCAGCCACTGTAAAACATCAAGGTGACCAGCAGATGCGGCTTCAGGCGGACAAACACCCCAATCCTTTGTATTGTGGTGATCGCGGACCCACTTCAACGTCTCAAGATCTCCATCCTTAGCTAGATTGTAAATCGAGAAGGTCAGCTTCTCGGGCTTTAGATTTAGTCCATGCAGGAACCTAGCAGTCTCAAGGTCTCCCCGGTGAGTAGCAATACTTAAGGCAGAGCTAGCAGTCCATTGAGTGTAGCGGGTGTGTTTGATAATCCACATAATTTGTTTAAGGTGACCACCGTCAGCTGCATATTGCAGGTTCATATGAAAATCATCTTTCCCCGCAAGCCACCGAACTACGTCAAAATGGTTATGTCTTGAGGCAACGGTGAATATTTTGTGGTGGGGTCATTCATACTTTTTGTGAACCAGATGAGGTTCTCGCTTACAGAACCATTTGAGCGCTGGTAAATCTCCCATATGGTATATTCACTAAGAATGATCTCGAGAGATCTTTACGTTCGGACTGGGCTACCTATGAATGAAGGCACTACATCTTTCACTCCCCAGCAGCCCGTTTACCGAGTGGGCTTTCGTTTGAGGTCCTTCTCAGGGTCCCGTTCCCACGTTGGTTTGAATGAAGTCGCCTTAGTCGATTCGGTACCCTTTGCAAAACTGTGGAGTTCGAGGCCGGTGGGTGACTTGGAGGAGTCCTAGCTGCCACAAGTTTTTCGCCGCGTTGATATCACGCTCCCAGTAGCTCGCTCCGGATGCTACGTTTCTGCAGACACGCACATTCCTCGACCTTTTGGCTTTCGTCGCACCGTAGATCTTGAACGCCATGTCCACCATCAGTCGTGAGCACTCGGAGCAAAGATAGCTGGTACGGAATTCGTCGACCATGATGAGGGTTGCGCGGCGAGAGAGTTCAAGTGCGAATCGCTTGAGCGGAACGTGCATATGGCCCGCGAGATGAGTCTGGCTGCTCCATTTTCCGAGAGCCACACACACGTCACGGTCCACGGTCGGGACGACACGCTTGGCGAGTTTCGCCACGGCCTTGCGTTTGAATCGCGACAGTGTAAATCTCCACTTGCGAAACCCTTTGAGAGCGCAGAACTCCAACATGGCGCTGATATTCTTCCACATGTGCTCGTAGCGAGAGAGCAGGGACACCGACGACGAAGTCTTGAACGATGGCATGTCCTTCAAAAACGCACCATAGCGCGGATACCTCTTCTTCAGGTTTTCGAACCAGAATGCATGGTGCTTGACACGACTCATGTGTCGGTACTCTCGGGACGTGACTTGTAGGACGTGAGCACTGTCGTGCAGGAAGTGAGTCCGGCGCCTGACACCGTGCTTCCGTGGGAGGTGCCTTGGGTGGTGCCTGTGACAGATCTCGCACCACCCCTCCACATCGCACTGTGCTCTGCTGCGTCTCTTGCGTCGGTGGCGACGACGGCGGCTCCTGCTGCGCTTCTTGCCATGGCGTCTACCGCCAACGTGGCCTGGACAGGTACTGCACCAACCGGGCATGGAGCATGGCTCTTCCGGTGGGTTGCAGACATAGCCCAGCATAGGACGGCTGTATGCCGCCAGCATCATCCGTAGTCCTGGGTCGATTCCGAGCAATGTATGTGGCGTATACTTCGGAGAAGGAGCAGGTCGTTCAACAGGAGCAGGAATTGACGTTAGCACAGCAGCACTGTAGCCATTGGTGGAGATCTGATACTCGAAGTTGCGCCTTGGAACGCCAATTCGTTGATCTGCTGTGTGGCTAACGCAGTCTCCGAGGTTGAACACAGAGGTCCACATCCTCTCGCGCACTTCTTGGAACTCCGTAGACGTAGCATACGTCCGATGGCCACGAGAGTTCGTGGACTTGTAAAGCCCAAAAACATCCTTGCCCGTCGTCGCCAAAACTTGTTTTGCGACTTTGTAGAGCACCTCTGTCGTGACCGGGAAGAACGCCGGCACACAGGAGGTGGGCTGCGGCAGCAACGTAAACAATCGGCACCATTTCGGGATCTCGTCTTGGTCGTGCATTTCTTCCATCTCCTTCAGCATGTCGTACAGCTTGCCGAGAAATAGCACTTCGTGGCTAGCGATGTTCGCAGCTGTAGGAGGCAGTTCTAGCCACGCAAGACATTGCTTCTCGACGTCCGTGAGGTCTTCAGGACTTGACTTTAGTCAAGCGACCATGGCCTCAGCTGCTCCCCGCGGATACGCAAGCTGCAGGCTAATGAATTTGACAACTCCGTTCCAAGTCTCAGGACAACGAACGGCTTTCGTTCCGTATCGCCGAACTGGAGAGTGTGGCTGCTCAAACCGAAGCGAAGGCCGAGCGTAGCGCTATGAAAGTCAAGGTGATCGAGCGGAGTATGGCGCTCGCCAAGCAACAAGCGAAACTCAATGTTGAGTACCAAGGCAACCTGAAGGCGATCGCTCAAAACCTTCGACAAGAAAATGCGCACCCAGTAGCGCAAAACGCTGCTTTACGAGGAGAGGATGACGCTTTAGCCGTGCGTAGCTTGGACGAGCTGGAAGAATTGGAAACTATGCTGGCGCGAGGAATGGACAGCGTTCGCACAGCACTCCGAGCCAAATACCACGCTGCCGTGGAGAAACGCCGTGAAAAGGGGCTGTGCGTCGACTGCTTCACGAAGCCGATATCAGTGGTTCTGATGCCTTGCCGGCACCAAGTTCTTTGCGCGCCTTGCGCGGTAGGTGTGACGACTTGCCCCATCGACCGCAAGGACATCCAGGACAAAGTTCTGACTTACGGACTCAACGCTTACACCGACAGCGCGCTTTAGATCTGCGGTTTACAAAATCACGCGTTGTTTGATTTGCATTGCAATAAATGATCATGTGCTTTATCCTTCTTTTGCGTGACGGTAGAAGTGAAGCTGCAACTATTGTAGTACACCAACGAGGGCGACTTTCTAGTCAAACATTCCATTGTAGAACTGGAGCAACTGCTGTCGACTCTTTTGGCTCTGCAAGTCTGCAGCCGAACGATCCAATTTGCGCTTGATTTTCTTGCCCGAGATGGCGCTGCGGACGGTATCCGAGTCAGAAGAAGACGAAGAGGACGAGTCGTCGTCACGATCACATCTGCTTCGACTCTTCTTCTTTTTCTTCTTCTTAGAGTCCGAGGATTCGTGCTTGCGTTTATTTTTCTCAGAACTGCGGTGTTTCTTCCTCTTCTTCGAGTGGTGCGATCTCTTTCTCTGTTTCTTGTTGCTGTCGCTCGAGGACGATCGGCTCCTGCTCCTGGATGACGATGAATCCGAGGACGAAGAGATGCGACGTTCATGTGTCCGTCTGTGGTTGCGGCCACGGGGTGAGCGTGAACGATGGCGACCTCGTTCTCTTGAACGTCGATCCGCGCGGCTACAGTATGAATGAACAGTAAACTGTAAATGAATTCGAAGGTTATATTTTTTTGGTGATGGCGTGAGACCTACATACCTGGTCGATCGCGATCGGGAGCGTGACCGCGCGTGACGGTGCTCCGGGGACTTGCTGCCTACTCAAACGCGATGTCGGTCATGTCCTAATCGTCGTTAGTATGGCCATGTTGTGGCGGGGCATACGCAGCGATCAACTTACCACGCCGACGATCCTCTCGAACCATTTGTTTTGTTTTGTTTTGAACGGAGACGTGAGCATTTTAGGATTTCTAAACAGCATTAAGAAACCGTTTAGAAGCAATAAAAGGGGACCACTTTGCAAACAAGCTTCAGAACTGTGCGAGTTTGGCGTTTTGGTTTTTATTTTGGGGAGGGCTGGAGCGCTTTACCAGTCTTGTTCTACGAGGAAGCCTCTGTCCTCGACAGCAAATATGATGGAGCCAAAGGACTTTGTGACCGCCAATGTGGTGCGTTGGTCTGCAATTGGAACTTGAATTCTTTTCGGAGCTGACATCGATGCTTTCAGCGCCCAGGAGAGATCCAAGTTGAAGTATTCGTCGCTGGCGATGGCCTCAACTATCCGAAGAAGGGTCAGACCGTAGTTATCCACTACACCGGCTACGTATGTTCGAGTTGAATTCGTGTCGCGCACCTTGTTCGTGCTGCTTATCGTTTTGCTGCGTGCAGCTTCAGGACGGCAAGAAATTCGATTCATCACGAGACCGAGAGAAACCTTTCAAGTTCAAACTCGGCGCTGAGCAGGTGATTCCAGGAATGGATGAAGGCGTGGAGCGGTTGTGCATGAAAGAGCGTGCCAAGCTGTTTGTACCTGCAGACAAGGCCTACGGGCGGAAAGGATTCCCGGGGCTTGTACCGCCCAACACAAACCTCATCTTTGACATCGAATTGCTCACATTCCGTTAATAGTGTGTTGTTGCGGTTGCTACACCCTTCCGTAATAGTACCTCGACAACGTGTATCTGATCAATTGCCGGAGAAAAGCTCCTTCTTCTTTCGTTCAAATTCCTTCTTGCGGACCAACTGAGCTTCACGTGCGTCGAGTTTTGTCTGGATATTGTGCAATTGTGTCATGTGCCTCTCGGCCGCCTTCTGCGCTTTTATCTCTTCTTCATGCTGCAACGAAGTGAGCTCCTCGTAGAACTGGGGTGTCACTGGAAGCGGCTTGGTGAATTCGTCCTTAATCACTTGCAGCATGCGTTCACGGTGCGCTTTGTTCCCGCTCTTTGCAGCGCGGATGAATTCATCCCGCTCTTGAAGTTGCTTGCTGAGTCGGAGAGTGCCTTGAATCTCCCGCTCGTTGCAGATTTTCCTCCAGTTCAAATGCGCGATCCGCTCTTCCAGAGACGCAAATGCTGTCGGTGATGGAAGCTGCTGCATGTTTGTTACTCTTGAACGCGCAAATTTCGCAAGTGCGCTTGCTCATTGTGCTATCGCCCGATCTGCTACCCCCTTCGTCCTCGTCGACCGCTAACCAAGATAAAATCTTACCCACCTGCACGTCCTGGGGAATATTTTTGGATGTTTGTACGTGATAGAACTGCAGTCCACCTTCAATCTCACTCTGACAACCCAATAACCTGGGAAAAGCCTGGAATCGGCTTCTCCAACACATACCACAACATCCCAGCGTCGTTGGTTGGGGCTTGGAACTCATTGTTCACACCGGTGCTTGCTACACGTGCCTCATTCCCCATGCTGTTAGTGTTGTCGCTCGCATCTTGCATTGAGCCTGATTGCTGCAAGTGCTCCGGCTGCGACTGTTTATTGCTGTCTACACCACCACAAATTGCCACGTAGTGCGTTCGTTCTCCACATTTATCCCTAGGAAGACGCAGTTTGAACTGTTGCTTTGGAACAAATCCGAGAATACGGCCGGGATGACGCTCAGCCAGCACTGCAACATGCATTTTCGTCGCTGACAAAGCACTGAAACGACAAGACAGCAACACAGAACAGTTAGACCGCGACCTTAGCCTGTTGCACCAAGCCTAGAAAGCCTTTTCACCTCGAAAAGTGCTCCATAGCATGCGTGAACACTGTACGCATGAGCTTCTGCGAGCACAACCGCATCAACTTTTCTTTCGCCATCGGTGGTGATGGCGGCGGCAGCGTCTGCGTCTGCGAGTCTTCCAGTGAAGTGTCGTCCTGGTCCGTTTGCGGTGAAGCTGCAGTGGACTGCGACAAATGTTCAGCATCCTGTTCCTCGGTCTCAACTTGGTCGAAGTCCACAATGACAACCTCCCGTGGGCTCATGAATGAAGCTCCGAAAACTAACGCCACTGCAAAACTCACGTCCAGTCAACAACAACATTTTGCATCTACAGCTCTGTCAACTCCACCCACCTCTCTTTACTTCCAATGTGAAGATTGTGTCCAATTGGACGCTGAACAGCTTCTCCGCCACCTCCACACACTTGACCGCCTTCGTAAAGCCCCCACTCAGCGGTAACCTGTCAACAAACAGTCCACACCAAGTCAACTTCTAGATCTTGTCTTCTATTGCATCAATGGCTTCGTACCTTCGTCTCCTCGACCCTCCTGCTTGTTCCTGTTGCTGCAGCTGATAACTCTCCACAAACTGGAGCAAGTCATCGTAAAGGCTGCAGGTTCCGATTGACACAACACTTTTGGTCAGTATAGTTTACAGCATCTCTTGCTCTAAGAGATAGCTACTACCCACCACGGGATCTGGTTGCGCATGAAGAGCAGGTACTTTATCAACTGCTTCGTCATGAACGCGCGCAGCTCGCCGTCCAGCGACGTCCGATACGTCACGCGCAGCGGCTCCATCCTTTTGTCTAAAGGTGCCTAATACAGTTTACGAATAACCAATAGCTTATACAGTATAAAAACATCCACACAACATAAGCGTCATAGTCGAAGACTAAGAAGAGGAAGATGGAGGTGGCGACGCATGTGGATGACTACAACGCGTCGTTCCGGGACACAGTATGGCTGCAGTCGTTCCCTCTGAACGCGCAGACGGTGTTGCACTACTTCGCGCTGTCCCCGTTCTACGACCGGTCGTGCAACAACGAGCGCCTCAAGATGCAGCGGCTGGCGCTCGACCAGCTCAAGAACCTGCGCGGCGTCGAGTACGAGCTGCTGCCCAACGCGGCCAAGCAGCTGCCGCAGCAGCTTTTCATCGTGCGCAAGCAGAGGCGCAGCGGCCGCACGCAGGTGGAGCCATTGGCCATCTACTACGTGCTGGACGGTACTGTGTACCAGGCGCCCAACATCCACGCCATGCTCACGTCTCGCCTCGTACGACGACCTGCTTAGCATGAAGTAGTAGCTGGTAGCAGTATACTTATGCTGTATATGATGTTATTACCGCGCTGCAGAAGAAATGCAGCTACAGAGTGAACAAGGCGTTCCACGGCTTGGCGGCGGGCGTCCGCTTCAGCCCCACGGAGGGCTACGCGTGGGACTTTAGCTCCAAGGACAAGAAGGAGCCCGTGATCCCCTCAGAGCGTAAGTGGGCGAATGTTGATGTACTAGGTCGTTAAGATACTGACGGAGGATTTCTTGTGGTGTGCGTTTTGCAGAGCTGCAGCTCAAGCTCAAGCAAAAATACGAGAAGATGGAGAAGCAGCGCGAGAATTCGGCGCGTGTCGACTCCATTTTGATTCAACTTATGAAGAAACACTCACCGGAGATTGCGGAGAAGCTGGAGAGCAACAATGCGGCGGCGGCGGCTGCTGGGGCAGGTGCAGGTGCAGGTGCAGGTGCAGGTGCAGGTGCAGGTGCAGGTGCAGGTGCAGAGGATCCGGCAGCAGTGAAGCGCGAAAACGATGTTGCTACCGGTGGAGAAGCCTCCAAGCGGCAGAAAGTTGCATAACTGCACACTTACTAACCGAATTTGACACTGTTTCTCTTCTTAACTTGTTGTTTGTTAGCAAAGCAAATCGAACAACGTGCAACACGTATGCTGGCCAATGTAAGTTTGTCGTCGTTAGAGATGCAGCTTCCTTCATCCGAGCCTTGAGCATTTGTGTAGCTGACGACCCTCGACGACGACGATCGAAGCAAGTTACTGATCCGTCTTGTTCTCCACCGGCTGCTGGTACTTGCCGCGCGCCTGATCCATCAGTTCGCTGCCGCGTTGCTTGCCGTATTGGATCTTGTCCTCGACATTTTCGGCAACACTCCCCATTTTCGCCTTGAGTTGGTCGGTGGACGGAGTTTCGCGTGCCAGCATCATGCGCGGCTTCTTCATCTTGTTCACACCGGCGTTCCATTTCTTCGGGTAATGGCTGCGCACCATCAGCAACAGAAACAAGACAAGCAGCGGGATGCCGACGAACGCGACGTGTCGGGAGCAGATGCGGTCCGTGGGCAGCGGCAAGCAGTACTCGCGCTCACCGATATTCTTGGCGGCCTCGGAGGTTTGGTACCAGGTGTCTTTGGCATTAATTCCGGCAGTTTGCATCGACTGCTGAACACGGGCTTTGACACTCTCGACACGTTCGTTAAGGTCGGTGATCTCAGCGCTGAGCTTCTCGCTCGCCGTCTTGAGCGAATCCATCACATTGTCACGGATGGCGTCCGTCGGCCCAGGAACCGCGTTCGGCATTTTGTCACGAGCAGTAGCGGCCGCATCGCGCATCACGTCGTTCATGTGCTCCATCTTGCCTTTCGCGTAGTCTCCGAGGTTGCGAGTTTCTTCCTGGAGCTGCTCGAGCGTGCGACGTCCACGGTCTCCCAGGTCGTGCCGTTTGCGTACCTCCTGGGCCTCGTTCACCATCTCGTCCACGGCCTCGAACGCAGCGTCCCTGGCGTCCTGTTCCTTGGGGATCTTGTTCTTGGCCATACTCGTGGGCATTCGCACCATTCTTGAAAGTTCTTGCTACTAGTACTTCTACTTCGGTGGGGGGGGGGGGGGGGTTGTCAGCTAGGCTGCGAGTTGCAAAATGACCACGCTCGCTAAGCATGCGCCAAAAGCTGCAAAAAGGCTTGGGACGAGCGAATGGGAGGAAAAAGCGCCCAACTGTCGCGAATTGCCGCCGGTCCCATGGGAGACAAGGACACATGAAGGCAGTCGAAGGCGCCCAACGAGGGTGATCCTTGCCTTTCAAAGGCACTTCAACTTGGTGTCTGCTACACCAAAAGCGTCAAATTACAGCCAATCCAATCATTTCAAACGGTATCGACCATGGCGACGTCGCCGCAGCATCCGGCCTTCTCGTCGGCCGCGCAGGTGGACGCCGTGGCCGCGTGCTCGCTGCCCAACTTGCTCTTCTCGGACGACGACGAGAACGTAGAGGAGCCGGAGCTGCCGCTGCTGGCGGTGGCGCAGTCGCAGCTCGAAGGGAACGTCTGGAGCGGCGGCGTGGCGCTGCTGGACGCCGCCACGAGCGAGCGGCTGTGCGAACTGCAGCTGGAGACGGGCGTGGGGGCGCTGGCCTGGGGCGGCGCCGACGGCGACGTGCTGGCGCTGGGCTGTGACGACGGCGACGTGCGGCTCGCGAAATTGTCGACGGATGTTGCGTTCGCCTTTGTGCCTATTGGCAGCACCGAGGAGGACGCAGAGACGACGGGATGGGGACACGACGACGTTGTTACAGGCGTCAGCAACTCAACTGTCGAGAAGAACCAACTCGCTACCTGCAGTTGGGACCTCACGTACGTTTAAGGTCGGAATTGCTGGGGTATTGGATCATTCTCACTTTTGGTGATGTGTGAAATCTCATTTAGGGTGAAGCTTTGGGATATTGGAGCGATGGACAAGACGGTCGCTACGTTCGACGGTGGGTTAAATGGGCTGGAGTCGCGGAAGAGCACACATATGCTGATACAGTGTTGTTTTGCTGCTGTGCAGGCCACACGGATTTGATTTGGGGTGTGGCGATGAATCCGACGCACGCGCATCTGCTGTGCTCAGCCTCGCAGGACACGACGGTGCAGGTGTGGGACGCTCGTCGTCCGCAAAGTGCGGCGTTGGCGGTGTCGACGCTGTTGCCGGCGCTGTCGGTGGATTGGCATCCGAAGCAGCCGACGGTGTTTTCTGTCGGACTGGAGGATGGAATGGTGTGTACCTTTGATGTACGCTCGCCACACACGCCGCTGGCTCGACGCGAGACACATCGAGCTGCTGTGCATGTAGTCAAGTACTCGCCGTATCACGACGACTTGTTGGCGACGGGAGGTGACGATGGCAAGGCGTTCGTGACCACCGACAGCTTCTCGTCGGACCGAAGTGCGGGCAGTGGCATCCGCGAGCTGTTGATTGGCAAGGAGAAAACTGCGCCGCACCGTGACTATGTGCGTGCGTTGGGTTGGTTCCAGCTTCCGACGACGGCGCCTTCTTCAGGTGACAAGAAGTTTGATACGATGCTTGCAACTGGATCGTGGGACAAGAGCGTGCACAAGTGGAGTGTTGAAGACTATGCTGCGCCGGAAACGAACACCTCGTATTCTCCTGCTGCTGCTTCGGGGGTGTCAGCACCCCCAGGAGTTCCGATCCCAGTCGCGTGACAAGGTGTATAACGTGGTCAAGTGATAATTCGCTTATTAATCGTGTATGGGTTACTGCAAATTACTTAGAGCTCATATTCTACAGGGTTGGCAACGTGTTGTTGGTGACGGTGGTGACGCATCCAAGGTTCCTGAAGTGCTTGCTCGGGAGTGAGGCGCTGACTCGGGTCCCAGACGAAGCACTTTGCCAAAAATGCCAAAAATTCGGGGTCTTCAGTCTTCACAGCGCTAGCGAGGCTGGTTAATCCAGGTATGCGTCGACGACCCCGCGAGTTCACAAACGGCTTCGGGACGTAGTCAACAGCCTCAACATCCGCTGGGTTTGCCACTTCATCGAAGAAATTGAGGCGTCGCTTGCTTTTGCTCACAATATCAACTGGAGGCACGTCCAGAATCTCCATGATGCAGGCAAACTGCTCGCGCTCGTTCTCGCCGGCAAAAATGGGGTGACCCGTGTGCAGCTCGACCAGGATACAGGCAAAACTCCACATGTCGATAGCACCCGAGTACGCATTGCCGAGCAGAACTTCTGGACTGCGATAAAATCGACTCTGGATGTAGGTGAACGTGGACGTTCTTTCCAGGCAACTGCTGCCGAAGTCGATGAGTGTTACATTGTCCAGAATGCCAGTGCTCCGCGCGTTCCCTGCCAAAGCCGACGCATCAAGCAGCACGTTCTCTGGCTTGAGGTCGCAGTGAACAACCTGCTGCTGCTTGAGGAACGCCAGCGACTGTGCTAGCTGCTTGCCTACTGTACGGACACTGCTCATAGGTAGACCGTGGAAGTAGCGCATTTTGAGAAAATCGTACAAGTTCGTGCCCAACACCTCGAAGACAATGCACACGTGGTCGCGGAACTGGAAGTACTCCTCCATGCGCACAACGTGCGGGTTCTCGTCACGAGCTTCTGCTGCGCGCTGAAGTTGTCCTAAAAGCTCCACCTCCAAGAGTGCCTGGTCCCGATACTTCCGCCGGTTGCGGATGATCTTGACAGCGACCTGTTTGCGTGTACGGTGGTCCAGACAGCAGACAACCTGGCCGAATGACCCCTGACCCAGAGCGCTCAGCACCTCGTATCGGAATGCCAAGTGGTCCCCCATCAAGACCAAGTAGTCTCCATGTTCATCATCGTATCCGTCATTGTACAGCTGCATAGGCAAGTCTTCGGGATCCTCCTCAGCCTCCATTGGCGCGTCATCTCCATGAACCGGCAGGTCGTTCTGGATCCTGCCATTCCGACGACTGCGTTTAACTACCCGTGTGGAAACGAATCGGATCTCGTCGTATTGCAAGATCTCGACCCGTTCCAGCGCTGTCAACTCTGCAGCGTTCTCTGCACTCAGCAAGAACTGTTTGCCGGAGGGCGGACACGGCGCCGGTCTCCGTCTGATCTCAACCGTCTCGTGTCTCTTCCTGTCGACGTCATGCTCCACTTCTCCGCCGAGTCGAAGTCTCCACTGTGGCTGCTGCTGCTGCCTGTGGTCGTCTTTGGTCTTGTCCTTGTGCTGCAATTGCTGCAGTCTGCGTCGTCCGTTCTTCTCTCCGTGAGGACGATGCGGCTGCCAGAATTTGCGTTCTTCAGCGACCGGCGGCGTGGCAGCCACTGCCGTTGGCGCTGAATTGCTGGCTGTGGCTAATAGGGAGCTGGTGGTGCGACGGATCAAGTCCAGAGGCCGTCGGTTGAAGAAAACGTGAGCAATCGAAGACGGCTTCTTACTCGGAGGAGCTGCTGGCCGACTGCTGTCTGTGGGCTGCTCCAACTTGAGCGGCGCAGCGAAGGCTGAGCTGGAGCTGGGCGGCGCCGGGGTCAACGCAGGCAGCAGGCGCTGGGCCCGCCGCGGGGCTCGAGAAGATCGGGCCGCCGACTCCATGCTGCTGCTAAACTCGTGCTGGGCCATCAGGCGCTAAAACGGGAAGTGTTCTTTCGGTTCCATTTGATTGACGTTCTTCAACGCGAGAGGAGTCTCACGGGTGCCATACTGGGCCGAGTGCCAAGGGGCCACAAGATTTGCCCAGATGCCGGTGTCACAGACCACGAATGTTGTGCATCCAGTCGCCTGCTGGCGATGGCGTTGCCTTCCGAGGCTTCCCCGACGCGAATCGTGTTGGATTTTGTATGCACCCTCGCACTCGGCACAGCTGGCCGCCTTCAACATTTCTCTTGGCGTCGAAAAAACTTGGGTGGAGCTGAACCCAGCGCGTTACGCGACTTCGCGTACTTGAGCTCGTACGATTCGTGAGCCCAAACGGCTCGAGACGGCTCTGCAGCAAAGTCTTAGTCGCCTGCAACGCGTTGCCTCTAGCGCAGAGTTACAGCTAACGAGTATAACCGAATAGTGGCCGCGTATTGAAATAAACACTAACGTTTTAGCAATGCCTATTACGAGCAGAAATTAGTCTATGCGCAAAAATAGTCTATGTTCGTAAATAGGCTGACTTCGACTATTTATTGCTCAGCCCAAATTTTCAGATTCATAAATAGTCCGACTCAAAAATAGTCTTACCTGAGCCAAGCGGGTAAGAGTGCAAGTTGCTAATCTACACCACGGGGTTCCAGGCACCCAGTCCACCTTTTTTCAAAGTATTTGGTTTTGCTGTTTGTGGTTCTCGAAGTGCCAACCAAGTGCAAGCACTTATAGAACCACAACTTTTCACCCTACCACCTTGGTCTGAGGATACCTCCGCTTCGGTGGTAGGGGTGAAGGACCTGGCTTGAAAGCTGCGCGCTAGAAACCAGAGTTTTTTATGTCACTTTCATTTTTACCAGCTTCCACGTCGACCGACAATGCCAACCACCAAGGCTACTGCGCCGTGCAGAGGATGCAGCGAGCCTGTGGGTCCGGTCCATCGTTGCCCAACCTGCTCATGCCACATGCACCCCTTCTGTGGTCGCCCCACCGGAAACGAAGGCTTCGCACAGCCGATAGCCTGTCCGAAGTGCGACCAAACTGACCAATCCGCGTTGACCAAGACCCCAACTACTGATGTCGCCGCGCGAGAGGAGAGCGACGCGAGTGTTGATCTCGATGTCTCGGAGCCTGCACTTCCGCTGGAACATAATACATCTCGCCACACACAGAACGTGAGTAGCATTGCTCATCGCAGAAAAGTCGTCCGCTGGGTGAAAAAGCATGAGGCGGCCAAAGGGAGTGAAGGCATGTTTGCTCAAGCTGTCAACACGTTTCCCTCGATTTTCACTTCTTCTACGCGAGCGGCCAAATTGGCCAAGGCGTTGGATTGGTGGGCCAAGCGTGAACGCATTTTGGGAGCCGAACGCGGTGCAGTCGCGGTGTCAGCGCGTCGGCGTGGTGGAAGACGACGAGTCAGCACTAAAGTAATTGGAGGGCGTGGAAGACCGAGAAGCGCTCTGGTAGAGTGGCTTTATCCTCTGCCTCTCGACGAGTTCGACCGCCTGTGAAAACTCGGCGTGAAATTTGAGCCGGCGCTTTTGTTACAGCTTGTAAAAGACATCATGAGAGAGAGCACGGATCGGTGCAATTCCCGAAGCGTTGACGCCAAAGGTGCGCTGATCATTGACAAGATCACTCCGCGGTGGATTCAGGTCTTCATGGAGGCGCATCAAATCGTCCTCAGAACTCAAACAGGAAAGAAGCAGCTCAGCGAGTCAAAGCTTTTGCACATTGAGAGAGAGGTGGCATACCATCTCGACGAATTGCAGCGTGGTTTTGCAGACGGATCACTCGATGAAAATGCGATCGAAAACATCGACGAAAACCACTTTGTTATGGACTTCGATAACGGCAAAACGCTCGGTTTTTCCGGTGACAAGATAGTGAAGTATGCTGATGTGGTGTCTGGAGGTGAAGTCATGACGATGGTGGTTCGGCTCTCAGGAGGATCAAACGCGAGGATTCACTCCCCGACGATGATTTTATGAACTCTGAGGGGAATTATCCTATCCATGGAGTTCCAGACCAAACTCCTGGTGTGTGCTATCGCTCAAGCAGGAAGGGATGGATGACTCAAAGACTGTTCCGCGAATATCTAAAAGAGAGACGAGCTATGCGCGGCGATCCCCGTGGACGAAAGAAAACCATCTACCTCGACAATTGCTCAGGTCACCTTGAGGCGGACGAATGCCGCGCTGAGCTTGACGCTATCAACTCCGACCTCAATTTTTTCCGCCAAATGCTGCGGACCTATGCCAACCTGCAGACTCCTTCGTCATTTCAAAGATAAAGGACGCCTGGGAAGTCAAGTGGAACGAGAAAAAGATGGAGTTGATCAAGAGCAACTGCTGGCAAAAAAAAGGTCAGGAAGAATGGTTCGTGGTCGGGAAAGCTTCAAAATCCAGGAAAAAAGCTCTTCCTTCAACTTGCTGCCGAGGCCGTCAAAGATGTCAATCTCCGAAAAGACAAAAATGATATGTCCTACGCTCGCAAAGCAATGATCCGATGCGGGTTGTCACTTGGAATTGACGGTACGTGGTCTGTTTGTCAACTGTACCCTCACCTCCAAGATATCATTGAGAAACATCGTGCACACTTTGATGGCTAGCCTGTGGACGCAAATTAAGCAACTACAGTCAAGAGAACTTAAACAGGCAGTTTATATAATGCATTTGACGAAGGCAAATCATCGCTGTAATTTGGCTTAGCTGTTTGTGCTGCGGTATCCCGAGTCTGACACACCCAGGGTTCGAGTCCCTCTGAAAACGTTTTCGCAGCAAGACTATTTTTGGTTTCATAAATAGTCTTAGCACATAAATAGTCTAAGTCAGACTAATTACTGTGAACAAGACTGAAAACAGTGTTACAGTCTTCACCCCGCCAAGCCTGTCGCTTCTCGTCGACGGGGCCTATTCTCGCTGTAACCCGAGATGTAAGCTAGCTACACTACTGCTGCTGCTCGCCGTTGATCTGAAAGACTCTCAACGACCCAGCGCATACAAAGCGCACGATGTTGAAGGCCGCGTTTTCGTCCCTGTTTGCGACAAAGTCACAGTGCGGGCACACGAACACGTCCAGATTGCGGAGAGAGAGGTGCAGTCGGTTGCAGCGACCACAAGTGCGGCTCGTATACATCTCCGAGCGCAGCACCAGGGTCTTGCCGAGGACAGCGCACTTGGCCAGTAGTCGCTGGCGGAACTGGAAGTGGGCGAGCGTCTGCATGTGGGAGTTGAACTTGTGCGTCCACGGGGCACTCGCCAGCAGCATCGACTTGGAGTCGAACTTAGGCAGTAGGATCACGTCCGAGTTCTTGCACAGGTATGCCGCAGCTTAGAAGTGTAGGTCCTTGATGTAGTTCTCAAGCTTGGCGGACGCACAGAAAAACTCTCGACGTGCTGCTACGTATCGTTTCCAGTCCTCGCCAGTGTGCTTCCGCACCTTCTTCACGTTGGCAAAGATGCTCATGCGGCGTTGCGCAGCACTCAGACGCTTCCTCAGTCGGTCCAGTTTGGCCCAGTTGGCCCGCCCAATGTGGGTAAAGTTGCCTTGCAGGTCCATGCACGTCAGGAATGCCTTGAGGCCTGGGTCACATGGATTACAGCGATCTTTGTCCTTTGATAACTGGGGCTTTACCACGTACGGGAATCTGCGCGTACCAATAGCCGTGCTTGTACAAAATCACAACTTCGCCCTCGACCGTCGTGCCTTCCTCCGCAATGATAGGGATGTTGGGCACGGACGTGATAGTTAGGAACTGCGTCAGCTTCCTCGGTTTTCTCCCGTCATCCGGGTACGGCGCCGGACCAAGGTGGTGCGTACTGGGTCGGTGAATTTGTGCATTCAGATAGGTAGTCTGGGCTTTCGAGCCGAAGGTGAAGTAGTTGTGCTGTTTCCGCCCTTTGAACCTCATGTTGAAGTGGGTGATGTTGCCGTGAGAGAGATCCGTGTGGGCCGCCGACACTGCCGACATAAACTTATGAATCACGTTCTGCCGCATACTGGCAGGTGTGCTGACTACCCACTCCGGTGACGGCCCCATCCCTTCAGGATACGCCAGATCATTTCCTTCATCTTGCCGTGTGACGAACAGTTTCTCCAGGACTCTCTTGTTTGATGTGCCCACTTTGCGGTGATACTCGACGCACTTGTTGTATGTGTACCGACACGCGTGCATGATCTTTTTAAGTTGGGCAGCTTGATCTTCGGATGGCTTCAACTGGTAGCGTCGGGTACGGCGCATCAAAAGGGCGTCCTCGGACTCCAACATTCTCTTTTCGTTTGAGACTCGGGTCAGCTCTTGTTGGAGTGAACTCTTTCGGGCGCGCGTCAGCCTCTGCTGCTTCAGGTCCATTGTAACACGTTTGATCTCGATTCTGAGCTCGCGTTCTCGTGCTGCACGTTGATGGCGTGAGCGGAAAGCATCGATCTTAGCCTGTTGGGCTTGTTGGTCGACTCCCCAGTTAGCGCCCCCAAAACGCTGGCGGACGTCGACCAAGTCATTGTCGATCGGTAGCGAGTTTATCCACTCTAAGATTGAGAACCACGATTGATTCGGCTGCGCACGCTGAAGCGCCGCCTCGTCAATGTGCCTCTGCTGCGTCCACTGTAGAACGTCTCGGTATCTGTTGTCGAAATCCATGCCGAGCGTCTGCTGCTGCTGGAGTGGTAGTCGTTGTAATAGCGGCTGCATCACATCGAAAGAGTGCAGTATAGCATGCAGTAGTAGGTTCGACATGATCTCGGTGAACACAACCCAATCGAAAGTCGGCTCTCGCTCCTCTAGCAGCCCTCGCACTTGCTGTCGAGTTGATTCTTCCTGAACGTGCTGCCCTCGGTCTTGTCTCTCCAGAAGTCGCAGAGCTCGAACGGCTAGAAGCTGCTCTTCTTCGTCGTTGACGAATACGCGGAGTGATCCAATGCTGGCCTGTAGAGTTGGAATGGTAGTTATGGCGTCGAGCACACTGAGGCAACGGAGCACACGGATGATGACTCGCTCGCGGACACGACCCAGCCACCCTCGGACTCGCAGACAGGCACGATCATCTTCGAGCACAATGAAAATGAGGGAACGCACTTCCCCCAGTGCGGTGAGAACGCGAGGCGTTCTCCCAGAACGGGACCATACCGTTTGGATTCCGCGAGTGTAGTTGAATTGCGCGAGTGCAATTGGATCCTACCAGTGTAGTTGATTTCCGCAAGTGCAATCTTGATTAGATAAATTTGTAAAGCAAGACCTACCCAGACGAGAAATTCGCTAACTAGTTAATCAAATCAAGTTCCTTCCTTCCTAGTGCGCACCCGTGAGGGGGGCTTCTACTTGTGCGTGCCCACCTGCAAGAACTTTGCGCCTACGCTGAGCACTCGCACGGGTGCTATTGATCCCGGCGTGCGCTGCTTCATCACATTCTACGATCCCAGCGACCGAGTATTCAGCATCGCGGACACCGACGAGAAGATACTCACGCGACTCAAGATTGCGGACGCACTGCGACGCGAGCTGGCGCTGCTCGAGCAGAAGATCGTAGAGCCGCCGTGTCAGGGGAAGGACTGTGCGTGCAAATGGACGAGCGAGGGGCGTGAGGCGGCGAAGAACGAGGACAGCAAGTGTCGATATCCGTGCCATACAAAGACCAAGGTGGCAAAGAAGAAGACGGCGGCAGAATGCGTCGTCATCACTGAACTGCAGGGAAACAAGCGGCGACGTCAGCGCCTGCGTCAGCGGATCCGACAAATTCTCGCCAAGGTGACACGCATGGTGCACGACATGCACCAGAAGGTCTCAAAGTGGCTGTCTCTGAACTACCACGAGGTGATGTTGCCAACGTTCGAGACCCAGCAGATGGCCGCTCGATATGTCCGAGAAGAGCGCCTGGAAATCACGCCTGAAAGCTTTCTCGCTCCAGCTGAGGAACTCGTGCTTCGGGGACGGAAGCGGAAGCTGTGTCGCCCGACTGTCCGCGCCATGATGACGCTGTCTCACTACAAGTTCAAAAAGATGCTGGGGTACCAGATGCAGCGAACGAGCGGTCGAATGGTGGAAGTGCACGAGGAGTACACGTCCAAGACCTGCTCGGGGTGTGGCCGCATCGACAAGAAGCTCGGCAGCAACAAGGTGTACAGGTGCAAGCACTGCCACCTGGTCCAAGATCGAGATGCTAACGCAGCATGGAACATCTTCCACAAGAACGTGGGTGTGTTCGTACTGCGCGACCATTTCACCGGTTCTTGCATCGGGGAGTCCTGTTGGCTCTGCGCTGGCGTAATAGGCCCAACAACTGTAGAACAGCTTAGGACAGAGGCCGTGATGCGATTCGGAGATCCACGGACATCTAGAGGCAACTACGTTAGGAGTTTTTTGCGCTGGGTTGTTGCTAACGGCGGTTTCATCAGTCTAGATCTGATACGCTTGCGTGGGACTACCGTACGGCGAGATGCGAGATGATGCGAGCGACTTTGGGGCTTGCACTTCAACGGCGGTGACAGTCACTGTGACTTGCTGCTGCATGCTGCTATCCGTCGACAGCGAAGGGGGCTGCGGGAGCTCCGCAGAACGCTGCACAGAGATTGGATTGCTGCAGCCACCCGCGCTTCTGATTCGGTTCTATGCGAGTTGCCGTTCTACTGGCGAAATGCCTGATGGCAGTCGCATTTTT
The DNA here is from genome assembly GCA_025722995.1 of Phytophthora agathidicida. Lineage (NCBI taxonomy): Eukaryota > Oomycota > Peronosporomycetes > Peronosporales > Peronosporaceae > Phytophthora > Phytophthora agathidicida. The sequence continues at coordinate 359,412 of CP106979.1, forward strand.
CGGCATCGCTGGCAATGCAACGCTAAAGCTCGAAAGAGAACGGCCCGCGGATTCCAGTTGTATGCGGAGCAGAGCGAGCGCCGAGCGGACATGTCGAGCAAGCAAAGCTGCAGACAGATACTGGGCAACCACCGCCGCTGGTCGACGGCGGCAGCGGAGCGATCTCGTCGCAAGAGGGTGGCATTGTCCCGATGTTCGGAGGAGTTGCACTTCAAGCGGGTGGCTAGCGGCCCCGAACGTGGTGTGGCCACACCAAACAACCCTTATCGTGTCTATGCACTTTACAAAAGCGGGAGTGGCGAATGCGGACGAGAGACTGCAGCCTGCAGGCCGGCTTTGATGCATCTTGATGATCGGGGCCCCGACCAGATCGCTCGGCTCGATTTGCTTCTCCGCGGCAGCGGTGATGGCGGCCGCCTGTGGCGTCGGTGCCCCCATTCAGATAGCGGAGGCGGCGGCGACGAGTCCCCCCTCGCACGCCATCGGCGGGGGGGGGGGGGGGGGGGGGGGTGATATGGCGATGCTTGCGCCGGTCTACTCTATCGACGCGTGACCCATTCACTGCAGCTGCCGCTTGCCAGACGGCGTGGAAGGCAATAGGTTTGCCGCGGCGGCACGTCGAGATAAAGAAGCGCGGGCTCGCGGCTCTGTTCGCCGTGTCCGCGGTGGTCCCTCCTGGCCTCGGCAATAATGGCGAGCAGGCCGTGTCCGACGCAGCGGCGAACGTGCCCGGAGCGAGCGGGGGTTTACTCTTCAACCGCGGCCTGATATTAGAACTCAGGGACCGCGGACGCCGCCAGCGTTACGACCAGTGTAACCTGCAGCGCTGTGGACTGCATTTGCGGGCCAGATACGATAGTAGGCTGCGAAGAGCTCGAGCAAAGATGACCCTATTTGTCGCGGCCCTCTAAGCTTCGACGGCAGCACTAGGCTGCCTTAGCGTCAGGATCGCGGTGCGGCGGCCATGAACCCACGCTTTAAACCGTTTTGGCAATCGCAAGATATCGGCAGACGAGGGCAGCGCCGCGAGACAACTTACCCTCGAAAAGGACGCCGTGGTCTTGTAGCTGACGACGACATTTGCTGCGGCAAGGGCTTGAACTTACACCTTCTCTTCACGGCGGGCAGCCGCCCGAACCATAGCTGCAGCTGGCACAAAAAACAACAACTAAGGGCCGGAGCAAGGCAGAGAGCTGAGATCGAAGGCTAAGGTGTCCTCAGCGGACTCCTCCAGGCAATATTTGCCGGGGTTTCGTGCGCTGTCCTCACAGTGGAGCCATCCGAGCGCCTCGTGGCTCCTCAGGAAGGCAGCAGCCCTTTTTTTCCGAGCTATCGTTATATTTGCTGAATGCTGAATTTGCGGCAGCTGCAAATTCACTCCATAGCCCAGCAGTAGCATTACCAGCGGCCCCGCCATGAGCGAGTGACTATCAGGAAGAAGAGGAAGCTCGTTACTTACGCCACCTTGGTCGCCTCGTACAGGCATCCAGGCCACACTGGTGCGCCCCAAGCCTGGATACTGCGGCTGAAGCAGAAGCCGAGCCCATGCCGGCAGAACGGCTTGATACGAATATGCGCGAGGCAGACTTTGCCAGTGAATCAGAGCGGTACCTCCGGTTGTGTCCAAATCCTGCCCATCATTCGGCGTTCTTGTGATATTCGGGTTACGCATCCCTCTGAAATGGAAGGGAACAAAACTTGTGTGGCCACACCATTTGCACACGCATTTCCCCAGGCTCGCGCTCGCACCAGCGCCGGGCCACCACATTCGCCATCTTGCTCTCTCACACACACGCCTTCCTAGGAGCCTTGCCCGATCTCGCCAAGGGAGTTGGGCCCGCTGCTGCTAGTCCAGACAGGGAAGAAGCCAGAATCGATCAGCGCGGCGCAGCGAGAAGAAGCGCGGCCGTGCGCAGGGAGTGACAGGAAAGAGAGAAAACAGAAGCAGGGATGGAGATCGCCAAGAACGTCCGCGACTTCCTCGTGGGCATGAAGGAGACGCTGTCCCCGGAGGAGGACCAGCTGCTGTCGAGTCTGCAGACGCTGCACGAGCAGTACCTCAACATCATGGAGGAGTTCTCGGTCCAGGTGAACGAGAAGGCGCTGAGCATGAGCCCGGAGGCGCGCGTGGTGGCGCACCAGCTGCGTCTCAAGATTTACCAGGACTGGCGCGCCAAGCTCATGGAGCGCGTGTTCGACAACGACAAGGAGATCGCGTCGGCTGAAGACGCGGAGACGCACGAGCCTGGCTGTGACTGCTGTTTCTGCGAGCTCACGCGGCGGTTGAGCAGCTACGAGTCCGTGACGGCCGACTACATTGAGGCCAGCACACGGATCAAGAACCCGGAGAACGACGCCGGCGAGGACGGCGCCTTCCAGTTGCCGGACTTCCTGACGACGTAGGCGGTGCTGCACCACGCCAAGCTAGTTAGGGATTTCTCGGCAGCGAGTGCGCCGGGAACGCCCGCGGATCTCGTGTGGAACGAAGAGAAGGACTGCATCGCGAGATGGGACCGACCCCGGGCCTCGGGGAGGCTGCCGAGCAGTACAATACGTGGAACTACTACTACTACAGCAAGAAGAGGCGCCCGCGCGGCGCCGCGATCGTGGAAGTCGCGGCCGCCTGAGCGCGAGCGAGAGGAGGGTGTGTGTGGACAATAGAGTGCTCCGACTGCGTCTTCGCCGTCACTGGAAGCGCGTGCATTACAGTCGGTAGTGGTATTATGATCCCCCCGCCTCGGTGCGCAGGTTTATAAGCAAACTTTATAAGTACAAAGGGCTCGTTGGAATCATTCGAGTGCTAGCTAGCTGCAGGGGGGGAGGGATCGACCGCAGACAGATAGCAGCAGTTCCGCACCACCACCACGCCATGCCATTGCCAGGTCCCCAATAGGAAACGAGCCGAGCCCAGCAGAAGAGTACGCGCGCGTGCAGATAACCTGCCCAGAATGCAGAGAGCTTCAGACAGTTCGTTCGTTGTCGTCGTAGATGTTTTTGCCTCAGTACAGGTCTTGCCTCACGATGCGTTGCCCCCACCGATCGAGCCCAAAAAGTATCCTTTCTGTGGCGCCGTCCCGACCGCCACGGTGAGTGACCGGCCTGAGTTCAGCTTGGCGTCGGCACTGCTTGCCACATGGCGCTGCCACGTTGGCTGCGGTTTCGCAGGTCGCTGGCCATTTCGATGGGCACCCAGCGGGGCGAAGTTTCCTCCTGACGCAGGCGGCGGCGGCGGCGACGGCAGCGGCGCGAGAGCTCGGGGCTCCACTGCATCATGGCGCGCGGCAGGCGGGCGGGAACTGCGCGGGCCTCGCTCACGGTCGCCATAACCAACGTCAGCCGGCCTCCGACATGGTCCAGGGCATGAGAGTTGCAAAAAACGGCAGCAATTGTTCGATCCGCAAAAATTGGCCTAAGAGATGCAAATGTTCGTTTCGCGCTTGAGAAAATGTGCGAAAAGCTGCTTTCGCTTGCTGTTTCAAGGCCAACGACCACCGAAGGCGTGCGCGCGCGCTCGCTTGGCTGTGGACCCGCTTCAGGTTGCCTTTTTGCCGCGGACATGCACGCCCGTACACGCTTTGGGCCCGACGCTGCTTGGAGGCCGAGGTCAAGGAGGTCGCAGCAGTTGCCTGTTGGCGCAAGTGCAAGCCCTCCGCCCCCTCTGTTGCCGAGGTCAAGGAGGTCGCAGCAGTTGCCTGTTGGCGCAAGTGCAAGCCCTCCGCCCCCTCTGTTGCCGAGGTCAAGGAGGTCGCAGCAGTTGCCTGTTGGCGCAAGTGCAAGCCCTCCGCCCCCTCTGTTGCCGCTGGAGCTGCTCGTCCACCACGAAGCCCCGCGCACTCCGGGTCTTGGGGCGCGGGGCGCTCCCTGCCGGCCCCTCTCTGCTTCACAAGTTGCAGTGCTCGACGGTCAAGACGGCGAGTGCAGCGGCAGGACCGCCCGTCCCCCATTTTCGCCAATTCCACTCGCGACGAGGGGAGGGAGTGCCTCTTTCCTCCGAGCATTGCTGCCTGCCTGGCGCCGCCGCTGCAAGCAAACTGAGTCAAGCGCTGCCAATCCTCCGTGCTGCAGCAGAAGTCGGAGTCAGCTCTCGGGGCCTTTCCATCTCTACAGTGCAATACGTCTGCTACGCAGCGAGTCGCACGCATGATCCTCCGTATCATTATCATGACGCTCGGACCTGCAGTCTGTATCCTGTGTGTGCGTGTACAATGCAGATTCTGCTGGTGCAGTGCCCGAGGATGGAAAGCCGCCGGCTTGATTCGACTTTCCAAAAGTGTCGAGTTCGCTGCGAGCTCGATGCCACGTGACTGGCAGTCGTTGCAGACGGCTGATCGACGCCCTCGACTCCTTGACTAGCCGAGCTTCGTGGCACGAAGACCTTTGCGCGGAGACCATGCACACGCATTGCGGAGACACGTTGCTGGGTCACTGCCGTGCATGGCACGAGCATGGGCATCGCTGCCGCCGAGCAAATAAAGGGCTGCATTTTGTAGTCGCGACTTTTCAAGGCGAAATTCTGATTAGCATGACCGGCGAAATGTGAGGACAATCCCCGCGGCACTTTCTGTTCCGGCGAGCGATAGCGAAAGCGTTGGCATGCGCACGCGATGCGATGGAGGAAGTCGAGCCCCGTTTGCCTCGAGGCAACGGCTTCGCGCTCTTCTCTCGAGAGAAGAGCCGAGTCACAATTGAACGGCGGCGGCGGACGCATTGCGCGCCAGCCAAAGCCTGAGAAAGTCTCGGCGTGAACCCGGCGCTTCTGCTCATATGGCTAGTGCCGGTGAGTCAATGCGCGACGCCGTTGCAGTGCGTTGCGATCTCAATTGATATACTTACCGTCTTAGTCGCTGATCGAGAAGCGCTGACCAGCACCATCTGCAGCCAGTGGGTGGCGGCAACTCGACGATGAACGCCACGCGAGACTTCTGAGACTTCTTGTGCCGTCACTGACAACTTGTCAGCACTGCTTTCCATCCCAGACAGGGCGAGGTAAGGCAAAAGCAACAACAGTCAGCAAACTTGCAGCGCTTGCCGCTCTTGCCTTTCAAGATCACGTTTTGCGTTCGGTGACAAATGTTGTACACTAACGTTATTATTCGTTGTCATAGGACTTTGATGTGACTCACATCAGTCAAGTTTTGCCGGAAGCAGTGAACACGTGCATGCAGTGGCGGTGGTAGTGGTGGTGTTTTGTTTCCTGCATCACCTCGACCAGGCAATGGAGAATGGAAATGACCAAGCTGGACTACTGCAAATATCTTGATAGCAAAACGCGAAAATGAGCCCATCGAGAAGCTGCGCTCTTCAGCACGTCACTTGCCCTGCGTCTTGTCAATGGAGCGAGACCGCTTCATCCCATGCACAGGCACGGGCTTCCAAGCAGAGATCTCTGAGCTTCATGCACCGTGTCTCCTCAACTCAAGGAACCGAGTCAGGACGAGCGACGTTCCACTTCGGTCTCTTTGAGAAGTCCGGATGCGCTACGAATAAGATGCACCACTGCAAAGCGATATGCCTCCTCTGCCCGATCTCCATCAGGACAACGGCAGTCTGCCAGATGAATGATAGTGCCAGGTTGGCAGCTTCCGGCTTTTCAACTCCGATGATAGCGATACGGAAAATCAATCCGCTGTCTGTGTCGAAGATCGGCAGCTTGCTTGCTCGAAAAGCGCGAGTTTACAACCAAGTCCTGCCGCTGCTCTGCTGTCATCAGCAACCACTGCAACTTGAGGAGAGAGGGTCCAGACATTACTGGAGGACATCGCGCACCAAGACCAGCGCCCACCAAGCCCGACGTGCACCAAGACGTCGAGCACCAAGACTATCGTGCACCAAGATCAACGCGCACCGAGAGGCCGTGACGTCCACCGAGACTGGTGATGGATGATGACGTTCCTGTGTAAGTTGGCACATGAATTGAGTCTGCGTGCCCGCCATGGCCATCACCACTGCTTGTACTGGTGATCCACCAAGCCAGACTGGGGCAGGTGACCGTGAAGAGAAGGCTAGCTTTTCGCAAATGCAGCACTTCGGCTTCCGTTGTTGACGGAGTTCAGTAACACGTTAGTAGTGAACGGCTTCGCTAGATATCATTGCTAAAATGGTGTCATGCGCCGTCCATAGGAAACTCACCTGGTCCATTCAAACTGCTAAGAAACGAATACGCACTGGCCGTAGCAACTTGTAGCATTTGGGCATTTGCGCTGGTTGCGTGGCAGTCCCTCAAGATGGCTTCAAAATGAAGTGTAGCCATCTTATGTCACTATTCGGAACAGTGGCTTGCTGAGCCGATTGCGCATTTGGAAATCAACGTCAACCATGCGCTTCCGGCCTTGCATCGACATCCACGCCGGCGAGGTGAAGCAGATCGTGGGCTCCACGCTCACGGATGGCGAAGGTGCCGCTCCCGTCACCAACTTCGTCGCGTCGCAAAGCGCTGGCGATTTCGCGCGGTACGTTGCTAAACCCTCAATGAAAGCATGACAAAATGACACATTTGGTCGTTTTCCTCCGATTCTGATGCAATGGCCATTGATTTTCTGCATTGCGCTAGAATGTACAAGAAGGACGGACTAGTGGGTGGCCATGTCATCATGCTGGGCGCCTCAGAAGCCAATACAAATGCAGCATTGGACGCTCTCCAGGCCTATCCAGCAGGACTCCAAGTGGGCGGTCAGTGGGCGGCTGCAGACGTTGGTGTTGAGGTTCTTATAGTGGAAAATTAACGGTGCATTGTTGCCCATTGCAGGCGGCATCAATGCTGACAATTGCCAGTTCTTTGTGGAGAAGGGTGCAAGCCACGTGATCGTCACCTCGTACGTGTTCCGGGACGGTCAGATCGACTTCGAGCGGCTCGAAAAGCTCAAAGAACTCATAGGCAAGAAGCATTTGGTGCTGGATCTGAGCTGCCGCAAGAAGGCGGAAGACGGCAAGTTCTACGTCATGACGGACCGCTGGCAGAAGTTCACCACGACGTCTATTGAGTGCGTTGAGCAAGTGGTTATCGTGCTGGATGGGTGTTGAAACTAACGTTGTATTTGTTGTATGTTCACTAGTGAGGCGTTGTTCCACCGTCTTGCTGAATACTGCGACGAGTTTTTGGTGCACGCTGTGGATGTTGAAGGCAAGCGGTGCGGAATTCAGGTACGGAATTGTTCAACCTTAGTTGATGTCCTGTGGGCTAATGGTGCGGTGTGTGTTGCTTGCAACTGGTAACTTTTTTTTAGCAAGAACTTGTGGAGCTGCTGGCGAAGTGGAGCCCCCTTCCCGTTACGTATGCTGGTGGTGCCAGCTCCCTGGTGCGTATGCTTACTCAGTGGTTGATGTGTATTCACTCTAACTAACGTGTTGGTATTTTGCTTTCAAACCAGGACGACCTGGACTTTGTGGAGAGCATCGGCAACGGCAAGGTAATTGACAGTGCACGAACTGCGAGGGACCTATTGTTTACATACTAATTTGATTGTTGCATGGACTCTTTTGCAGGTGGACCTTTCGATTGGCAGTGCTCTGGACATCTTCGGTGGAGACATCCGATATGAAGATGTCGTTGCGTGGGACCAGAAGCGCTCGGAGAATTAGACATCTGCGCGTTGAGATCACCCAGAAGTGTAGAGAATACATAGTTTCAAAACGTGCTGGATTGGCTTGTCATTCGCGAATAGCTACATGCTCTTTGCTACCACGAGCTTTGAGCATTATTCATCTACAGCATCTTCAAATTCGTTCTCGCTCCTCTCACTTGCTTGCCCGTGATCTGTTTCTAATTCCGCTTGCACCTCGGTCGGGTTCGCAGCAGCCGTTTCTTGCCGATAAGCTTCTGCTCCTTGCCACTGCTCTTCATCCAACTCTTGCATCTCTGTTGGGTGTACTGCAGCTGCTGCCTGGTGATGATCCTTGCTCTCTTCCCAGTATTGAGTTTCCGGATCTGTCTGTAGCTCTGTTGGGTGTACTGCAGCCGCTTCTTGCTGATAATATTCCTCGCCATACTCATTGTTCGCCACCGCAGGATAGGAACCGAAAGAGCTATCGGCAACAGCAGTCTCTGCATGCTCGTATACCCCTGGATCGGCAGGAGAACTTTCGTTTATTGTCGCCTCGGCCACGGCCTGCGCAGCGATTTGCAATGCTTCCTTCAGCGTCACGATTTCGTCCTTATAGCTCCGCAAGAGTTGCTCAAGACCTGCTCGTGACTCGTACTCCCGTTTGAGCGATTCGTGCGCTGCATCCTTCTGCATCCGGACGTAAGCCAGTTTCTGCAAACATAGCACAATAATGAATGTGTTCATGAGTCTACCTGGCTGGATCCACAGCTTGCAACGAGTCTTACCGTTTGTTCCTGCTCAAGTATTAAGTACGTGGCGTCGTGAGCGGCGCGTTCCTGGTCGACAAGCCTCCGGATTAAGCGCAGCACTCGCCAGACACGCAGAATTCCTAGTAACCGCACAGCTGCACCCAACGCAACAAGCAGACCAAAGAGCGATGAGCATTCGTTCACCAGCAATCTTTATCACCAGCTCGCACCTTTCGTCTGCGCGTACAGCTCCACTGCGAGAGAGAAACTGACGATGACTAAATCCAGCATGTACCCTGCATGAGCAAAAAATTTGTGCCTGAAGGCTGCTAGCAGGACGAGCAGCTCGATCAAGAAGAGAAACAGCGTGAACCCCGTGAACGACTCCACCAATCGAGCTGCAATCCGTGCGAGTAGTGACGCGGCGGCCTTTGTGTCTCCAACTCCTCCTTTGCCATTGCGGTTGAGTTGATGCAGTGCAACTGCCAATTGATGTTGATCGTGCAAATGTATCTCCAAAGCAGTGCAGCCGACGTCAAGTGCGATCAGCAAGATCATAGCCACCTGCGCCTCGGTCGTCTCCAGCATCGCGCCCAACCTCGAATGGAGTGACTTGTCAGCATCATCTTGTTCGTCTTCAACCTGCTCTTGTCGTTCCTGTTGAACACTACTTGCATCAGCATTGTCGCGACTGCTGATGCGTTCTGCCCTGAGCTGTCGCTGCTTCTGCCTCCACGTCGTCCTGCTGCTGCTGTTGTTACTCTTGCTGCTATTGCTACTGCGCGTGCTGCCGGTGGACTCAGCATCGCTAGCGGCCTTGAGATCTGCAGTCCTCCGACGACCTGACTTGCGCTTCTCCATCCGCAGCGTATCTAAAGCAGCACGACGACTCACCGAAAGGGTGTCTGAAAGATCGGCGGCTTATATTGACGCGCCTCATTACACAGTTTGCTACCTACCTCACGGCAGCTTCAACACCGTGTTCTGCTCCAGATGTAGCACCGTCTTGGACAAAGTGTCGAGTTGGTCCAGATCCACAACCGTCGACGGTCCGCGTCGCACGTTGGCAAGTGGCTTCGGAAAAATCAACTGATCCGCCACCGCCACCTCCCAATTCAGCGACGAGCAGTCTGCAACAGCAAAATCAAAACAAGATAACGCACGAACGTCAGCTCACAGTCTGGGCCTAAACAACATCTTTAGCTCTACTCACACTGCAGTGCGTCTTCATGGCGCACGAAGCCCAGCGCCAACGCCGCGTCACTCACAGAGATGGTCGAATACGCGAGACTCAGCAGTTCTGCTGTGCCCTCGCGGGTAGAAGCTGTAGGGCACAAAAGACACAAAACTGGTCAAAAACTGTATCCATCAGCAGCATTTACAGCAAGCCACACACTCTTGAGCGCCTCAACGAGTCCTTGCAAAGCCGGAGACCAGTCGTAGTCCATCGCAGCATACGCCGCAGCCAGGTTCCTGCCACAATAATAAAAAAAATAGAATAAAGGTCAAGAACTTTCAAAGCTTTTCAAAGTTTTCTAGCGCTCACCGCTGCCACAGCGCCTTGCCGACCTCCCACACGTTACGTAGCTCCTCTGACGTCTGCTTAACCTCATGCGCGATGCGTTTCCACAGGAACCGAGCGTCGTTGAGGTTCTTGGACAGTAAAACGATGAGCAGATAGCTCGCGTAGAAGTCTGGAGAGAGTGTAGCCGCCTGTGGAGAGGGAGAAGCAGCAGCAGCCACGAGCTCCAACTCCTCCGACACGCTCTTGATCTGCTGCACGAGCTTCTGCGCGGCCTCGCGGTCGCTCGTGGACGCGTGCACCGCCAGCAGCTCGCCGCGCTGCAGTTGCAGAGTCTCGACCAAGTTGTCCATTATTGCTAAAGATTGCTCTTGAATTGAAGGCATTGCGGGGGTTTATCCGTTGTTTTAATATTTTTGCCTAATTTTTTGCCTAATTTGCGATGTAATCTTTGTGCTAATCAAACCATAATTTACTTGCAAACTTCGACAAAAGCAAGGCTCCAGTATGGCGTCGCCCGAGCAGTTCTTGACCAAGAAGTACGAGAAGTGGAACAACTTCCAGGTGCGGATATCCCCCCCGCTGTCCTCCCCATCTCCTCGCGGTTTTGGCCATGCCACTGCTGCCTCTCACCGCTCAGTAGATGAGGATTTATGGCCAATATTCCTCTCCCATTGCGGTTCCTAGCTAATTATCTCCTTTCTTGGCTTCTTGTTGCTAATTCTCTGCAATTAGGACGACTCGGACTCGGACAGTGAAGATGTTCCTCGTGTGCCCACGCAGTTCGACGTGGAGGGCGATGGTTCGTGCTCTTACAAACCTAAGACAACGTGCTGCATCCTAACTGTACTCTATCGCTATCTATCTACCAGCGGACATTGTGATCAGCACGGAGATGCTACTGACGCCCAAGCAGGTGGAGCGCTACCGGAAGTTGGAGAAGAAGCAGCTGGAGGTTTGGCAGGTTGTGGTTCGCCAGCTCCGAGTGTGGTCGGCGTCGAGTGCCGGTGCTGACGAGGGACACGACGCTGTGCCCTGTCGTCCGTACTGCGTGCTGGTGAACAATTTGTACCCGTTGGGGCAAGTGGTGTCCAAGAAGATCTGTGACCCGCCTGAGGTGTATCCATCGCCGAAGGAGGTGCTGGAGCTGACTCTGCAAGCGATGCTGGATCCGCCGACGAACACTCCCCAGCACCGCCCGGACAAGATCGTCTTCCCGGACAAGCACTTTGTAGGACAGTTGAGGAAGAGCTACTCAGCATTGGGGATTGAGTGCTCGTACCTGTCGGAATCGGACGGCATCGACGCCTACATTCAGTACGTCGTCAGGAGTTTGTGCCGATAGGGATCTGTTGACTAACAATGCGATTCGTCTTCTGGCTGCAGGGAGTTGTCGCAGCACTTGATCCGGAAGGACCTTGCGTCTGTGGCAGAAGTGAGCGAGCGTCCTGGATTGATCTCGGGCGCTGGGGTGACACCTGAGGTGCTATCCGATTTCTACTCAGCTTGCGAGCAGTACGCCAAGTTGGAGCCGTGGAACCACCTCGCTGAACGCCAAGCGATTCAGGTCGATGCCGTAGGGGACGAAGAGCTGCGACTGGATGCTCGCCACCACGTCGGTCGAGGCACTGTGTTCTCGTCTGTCATCAGCACGCACACCGGCAGTGGACCCAACGGCGAGGGTGGCGACCACATTCGTGGTATGGCGCTGTTTTACACACGCGCGGATCTGGAACGCCGTGTGCTGCCTCCTGGAGAGCAGCTTGCACTCATGGAGAACCCGGAGCTACGTCGATGTGCCAAGTGCGACAAACGCGCCGCCCCGGGTAAGGAACTCAAACGATGCACGCGCTGCAAGTGCACGTTCTACTGCGACGCACAGTGCCAGCGTGGTCACTGGAAGGACCACAAGGTTAGTTGCACTCCTGCTAGTGGCGCCACTAGCGGTGCTGGGGAGCACAAAATCGTGTGGGGTGCGAAGGAGATGTCAATTCTCTATGGGCCACATACTTCTGTGCCATTTGACGACCTGGATGCTATCGAGAAACACTCGCTGCCGATTGCCAAAGTCAAGAGTGAAGCTTTGTACCCGTCTGCTGTGGTGTTCCGCAAGGGCGACCCGAGCATACCCGACGTGACCGAGCTGGCATGGTTGACACGTTCGCTGAACGCGCAGATCGAGCTTGTTGGCAAGCAGCCTCTGTTCATGCAGAATACGATGGGTGAACTGCTGGGACTGGATGACCCCAGTAGTGAGCCACAAAAGCTGGAGCTCAGCTGCAAGACGCTTGGGTTTGACGACCAACTCGTAATTCGCAACAGCACCGTGCTCACCATGTACGACGTGGAGAGGTTGCGGAAAGTGATCAAGAAGCAGCATGTAGCGGCTGAGAAGGCAACAAACGGCGACGGTGGTGAAACCGAGGAAGCCGATGAGGCAAAGGATGGTAAAGCTGAAAGCGACGACGACGATGATGGTGCAGACCTGCAGGATGGCGAGAAGGGCTGCGTTGTCATGTAAAACAGCACACTTTTCGACGCGTAGCATGACTGAACAAGTGAAGTGAAGACACGACATCGTTAAATATATTCTTCGGGTTTGGTTGGTGCTTCGCTTGCATTGCATTCTGCCAAGCGATTACCATTGCGGCTGGTTGTAAACAGCGCGCTGGAAGAACGGAGCAAACACTACAGCCATGAAGAGCAGCGTATCGATACGGTCTAGGACACCGCCGCCAACACGAAGATAGGAGCCTGTTTTGGAGATCTTAGCGATCTTCTTGAGGCTGACCAGGAAAAGCTTGCCGATGTGGGCACACACGGCAGCTCCGACACTCACCAAAGCGACGAACTCAATGTTCATGTCGAACTCCACGAAACTCTCAGCAACAAATGTGGCACCGACCGCGAAGCCGATCGCTCCCATCAATTTCTCGACGTTCTGCTGTGACGACACGTTCTTCGACAGCGGGTGCATCCATGGGAAGTGCACAGCCTTCAATAAGCGCGCAGTGAGGAACGCTCCCAGTTCAGAGCTCCACACAATGGCGAAGAACCCAGCCAATGCACCGCTTGCACGGACTCTCGTGGACTGTGCCACCAGCTCCAACACAGCTGCTGCACAGCTGAGGTAGAGCAAACCAGCAACGTCCAGTACGATCATCAGCGCTGATTCCACAGAGTCTTTGCTCGTCACAGCGCGAATAACCAGAAGCAGACACACACCCAGCAGCAACAGTGAATACGACTCCACCACCACTGCCAGATACTTGTCCATAGCATGTCGAGTGTCCAATTCACCACTGTAGTCGTTGACCGAACCACTCCCATCGCCACTAGCAGTCGCGTTCGCATCTCGACGTAGGATAACATTCAGCGACGACAGGAAGAAGTAGGCATACCGGACCATCATACACAGAGCCGTCGGGACATTCGGCGCCAATGCGGCCGAGAACGACCCCATGAACGAGCTAACTCCGACGTAAATCATGGGCATTTTAGTCATTCCAGGCACGTAGCAGAGCCCCACTGCAGCTCCCGTCGCCAAGGCCGACGTCACAAGGGCTGCAAACACTTTACTGCCACAGAACAACTTTTCGGCTAGGGGCGTGACGGCGCACGTGTCCTCGTCCACCGCATAGGCGATGATCTGTCTGTACATCTCCCTCGACGTCTGCTTCTCGTGCAGCTTGAAGGGCATGAAGAGCTTGAGTCGCACACGATACGCCAGCCACGCGAACTCGTAGCCTGCAACGGCCACAAACACTGCGAAGACATAAGGCAGAGCTCCTCCATGACGCACACCGCGCTCAATGTCCACGGGAAGATAAGCAGCCAGCACGACGCCTGCAGCTGCAGCCAGTAGCAGCAGCGAGTCGAAGCCCATGCGGATGATCTCACAGCAACTGAGGCGCTCGGACACTGCCTCCTCGTCGTACCAGGACGGATGGCTAGCGTCTTCAGACATGTGCTGGCCTCGCAGCATCGCGACGGACGACCCGGGCCGCAGGATCACGGGGCTGTCGTCGATCATGTCGGGGTCTGGGTGCACGTCCGACGGGAAGCTTGGAATGGAGAACATGCCGCCGCCGTCGCCTAAGACTGGGTGCTGGGCTCCGATGCTCGGGCCCAGCGGACGCAGTCCCATCATGCTCATGGAGGCGTGGCTGGGTGGCGGAAGAAGCAGGTGTGGCGAAGACTGCGCATGATCAAGCGGCGGAGCTGCTCGGTGGACTGAATACTTTTTAATCGAGAACCTGCGATTCTCTATAGGAGTTTTTATATTGATAATCGCAGGTTCTCGACCAAGGGAAAGTATGGTTCGCAACTTTTTTTTTTGGGATAATTCCAAAAGGTGACTCAAATCCAAAAATCTCTTCAAAAGGTGACTCAAATTGTTTTAAACACTTTTACACGACAAATTATGGTAAAATACGATTAAGTTACGGTTACTGCGCTATGATGACTAACAAAGGGACGGGTACTGTACCAATTAAGTTACACATTGAAGTGAATCCAGGACCGTAGGTGCGTCACTTACCGCAACTCATTGGTAGAGACTGCATCGCGGAAGAGGCTGCATAGGAATAGTATGCGTGGTCGACGAGGGTGTCCATTCACAAATCCACCACCCAAACCAACAGTATAACCCTCCAAGCCTTGTCAAGAAAGCAGCCATCTCTAACGCATAGGGCATTGCTCTGAAGACAGATTCAACCCGTTCAAATCCCTGCTTCTGTGAGTTCGTCTTTGAGCCAGATCTGAGCAGAGCATGGAAGAGCCTCCAAGCGCTGTTGAGCTTAAGCGCGAGCGATGGAGAAATGGGAAGGAAGCGGTCGCGGCCATCAAGAGAGCTGCCTTCCTGCAGGGCAAGCAAGCCAGGGTGGACAAGAAGGGCGGAACATTCAGGTGTCTCGTGTGCACCAGCGCTCCGGCCTGTGGATGGACGGTCAAATTATCACGTTTTCGAAGCAAAGAAGGACCAGGCGACTGGCACGTTACAGTTGCTGATCTCAAACATCGGAACTGCACCGGCACCGCTCATCCGACTCATGCTCAAGTCGCTTCACATCCGGTGGTCCGTGCTGCTGTCGCAGCGAACATCAGCGCGTCAGCTCACTCCTTGGTGACGCAGCTCCGTCATCAAGCCGGAATGTCATGCAGCGAAAGCATGATGTATCGTTCGAAGCAGACGATCCATGCCGACCTCTTCTCAGAAGACCCGATGACGATCACAATGCTGCCCAGTTTCTTGTCTAAGTTTCAGCAGCTCAACCCTGGCACTTTTGCCGAGTTGGAGCGTGATGGTACTGGTCACTTTCGGCGTGCGATTGTCATTCTAAACCCTGCTTGGTTCTCGGCTGGACAGAACCTGTACGGCGTTGACGCAGCACACATGAAGCACCGGAAGTACAACGGCGTCCAGATCGTCATGGTCGGCCGCGACGGCAATCTCAACAATCGAGTTGCTGCGATTGCCCTGGCTCCTATTGAAGACCACGACAATTACTTCTGGTTTTTCGACCGCATCTTGACCCACGGCTTCCCGTTGACGACTGTTCCGGTGTTTACTGATCGACACAAGGGGATCGTCTCAGCTTCTTCGGAGTTGGGGATCTTCAACATGTTCTGCGTTCGTCACATCATTGGTATGTCGGCCTTTCTCTTTCGACTTTGATATGGCATTGACACCGTGTATTCGCAGGAAATATGCGAAGCGACAAAGCTGTGCGATTGCCCGTGTCACAAGAGAAGTTCGTGTGGGCTGCCAACGCAGCTTTGACCGAAGTTGACTTCAACTTCAACTTGAACAGCCTTGCTGGAGTGAATCCAAGTGCAGCAGAGTACCTGAGGAAGATTCCGGCAGCAAAATGGGCGCTCTACTCACACTACCAGTCCACACGTCTATACGGATGGCGCACGACCAACTTTGTCGAGAGCGAACAAGCGCGCAGTGTAACAGGGTTACACAGGCTGGTGTAATTGGGTACACCAGATATACGTGTATAGCCGAACTATACACGGACAAGTATACGGCAAGCCTTCTGTGTGTGCGCGTCACATACACAGTCAACAATCATTTCGAGCCGCCAATGGCACAAACATTGGCGGGCGCTAAGCGCACTGCTATTGGTGGAAAGGGGCACATTTCCACCAACCAAACGCATACATAAGGGCCGGAGCGTGAGAGCCAACCATGGCTTCACCTCCGTAGATACATAAGTCATTTAGATAGGTTTGCTAAGGGCCCGCCACGCGGCGGGCTTCCATTCAATTCAGTTTTCTACTTTCAAGTTAAAGTTTCGGTCTTTTGCTTAGAAATACACGGGGACGTGTATTTCTACTTGCATACAAAGTCTAAGTAACTTACGCTTCCTCAAAAGCGCATACTAGTGTATGCTAAAGAAACAGAGCGCGTCTCGCCCTGTTTCACGCAGCTTGAAGTTGAAGCCTCGTCTCATGTTGCCGTACGAGTACTTCAAGGCGTATGCAATCATCATGATGGGCGAAGTGCATGCAAGGGCGAAGTCAGCCGAGCGATGGCGTACCGAAGAGCGATTGTTGACACCCCGGGCAGAGCGCAAGTTACAGCATGAAATCCAAGACGCGGCGAGCTACTGTGTCAACCAAAGCTCCGACTCTGTCGCGTTTGTGTCGCGCATCAACGTACCGCTGAAGCAACGTCGTGTCGAGCTTCGTGCAGACGGTTCAATGTGCTCTTGCGTTCTCTGGGTACAGCACGGTGTAGTGTGTCGCCATATCATCGCCATGAGTCAACGCGGGAGTGGCTCCGACGCGATCTTCAACATGATGGCGGATTATTACAAGGTCAGCCACTGCTCTCGAGGAGTCATCCCAATCGAGATACCAGAAGAAACGATTTTGGACCATGATGATGAGCTACTGCCGGCTTTGTATCAGCAGCAGGCGGGCCGACCAAGGAAGCGCAGGATCCGGTCTCGCGGGGAGACAGGACGGACACGCAAAGTGTACAAGTGCGGTAAGTGCGGTAAGTCTGATGGACACAACCGTGCCACATGCAGAGCAGTTTTGTGATCATTACACAAAGAAGGGGAGGGTGGACCATGTAGTTTCTTGAATGCATAAAAGTGAACTTTCGTTTGTTCATCTCTCCTTTGTTCTTCTACTCTTGTAAGCTCTAATGTGTCAGCGCGCCAACCGAGATCGTGTGTACCCAGAGACTAATCTCATCCGGCTTGAGACGAACGACTATCGGATAACCCTGATTGGTGGCACGTTATCCAACCAAGATCGCCCAGTCTGATCACATGAGACGCACCCGAAGGTGGAGCGGGCTGCACCAGGCCCTTAATCATGTCTCTGATCCGTCTAAGCACTCGTACACGACAATTACCTCAAGCAACTGACAAGTACCGCTTACTACTGCTGTGGGATTTGAACCCACAGCACCTGAAACACAAAGGTTTCTAGGCGCCTACACCACTCCGCCAAGGTGCATGCTGGGACTCGAGCGATTTCGGGTCGCTCCTGGGATATGCACACCATCACTTCAATGTGTAATCCAATTGGAACAGTGCCGGTACAGTACCCGTCCCTTTGTTAGCCATCATAACGCAGTAACCGTAACTTAATCGTATTTTACCATAATTTGTCGTGTAAAAGTGTTTAAAACAATTTGAGTCACCTTTTGAAGAGATTTTTGGATTTGAGTCACCTTTTGGAATTATCCCTTTTTTTTTACTTGTGCAGCATTAGATTTGAAAGAGCTAAACTTAGCAAAATGGCTGCAAGTAGCCATTTCGAAGAGGCACCATGTCCGGTGTCGACACCGGCAGCGCACTGCACTTGCTCCGTGCAAAGCAGAATGCTTACTACATCCAGGCGGTTCAGGACGCTTTGCACGCGGAGGAGCAACGCACGCATCGACTGCAGAAGGCCACCGACAAACAGGAAGCCAAAAGGCTCGAAAAGCAGTTCGCCCGCGACCGCAGCGCAGATCGCGATCGCCTTCGCCACATCCAAGAGGACCACGCGCTGCTGCTGAATGCCAAAATCGCCGAGTGGAAGGCAACGGGCGGGGTCGGGAAACTTGCCTCTGACGCAATCGCTATCAAACAGCGCACATCCCGGCAATCGGGACAGAAAGAGCCACGCAAGGCGAAATTCACAAAGGAAACACTTGACCGACTTGCCGTGCCTCGTTCGTCAACTGCCAAGACAAAGGAAGCAGGTACGTAGGACGACCAATCCATTTAGTCTCACCATACACCAAATTGAACGTCTTTGCCGTGCTAGACGATCGCCTAGCAACCTCCAACTCCCGAGGCAGCGCTGAGACCTCACAGGAGCTCGATTTCTACAAGAAGGTATGCCAGAAACAAGATCGCGAACGATTGTCGCGCAATGCACCTCCACAGCGTCCTACCCTTAGCGCTTCAAACTTGCACACGGTGCGTATTTCAGCCCTTTATTAATCATTCGGCAATCATAAGTGATGTCCCTTGCTTCTGATGAAAAGATGTCGGAGACCAAGTTGCTGCGTAAGAAGGCCAACCTGCTCTCGGAGCTGCACGGGGTGGTCACTCTGGAGGCCCGCATCATCCAAGACGATCAGTACACAGTCCGCTCATCCGTGTCGAGCTGGAAGTCTAGCAACTACTAAGTGCTGACCTCCCAGGTAATGATAACGAGAGCAACTGCACGCACACCCACCATAAAGTAGCGTCTAGCGCCTTTATTCCGAGCTCTGGACAAAGTCTCAACCTCTGCAAAATGGTCAAGCACTCGACCACTATCCCTCTTCCTTCTGTGGCGGCGGTCTACAGGGCTGAAGCATCTTCTCCGGCATGTTGCAGCGCACGTGGTCACAGTGGATGCCTCCATTGCACGGCTATAAGGCGCGCAGTGAGGAACGCTCGCGTACAAAGGAGCACTCAGCGGCAATAGTGAGTACGACTCCACCACCACAGCAAAATACTTGTCCATGGGGCGTCGAGTGTCCAATTCACCGCTGTTCGAGCCACTCCCATTCTGGTCATTCGCATCTTGTTCCCAACCTGCAGCTTTGCTCGATAAAAAGTATGTAAAATACACCAATCTTTTCAAGGCTTTTCTAATCTTACTAACTAAAGTTTTCCACGGCGGCGAGATGGTACGAAGTGCTGCGTCGCTGGCTGGCTGCGCCATGCTCACCCTTTTATCTGCTTTGCTTCCTGCTTGTAATTAACGTAGGCAGCGGACCGCTTCAACATCAACCGGCAGTGGGAGCACCTGCAGGCCAAATACGTGGGCACGGGCCACGCGGACACCACCAAATTGTGCGTGGGCTGCGGTGTAGTTTTCGTTACGAAGATGCTAACCCTCTCGTCTGTCGCAGTGAGTGGGCCGTGAACCAGCATCGCGACACGCTGGCGTCGCACTTAGGCCACTCAGACATGCTTGCGTACTTTGCAGTGGCGGAGAACGAGTCCATGGGCCGCGTGCGATGCAACATGCTGGAGAAGATGCTGCAGCCCTGCGGACCGCCGCCACAGAAGGAAGAGGAATAGCGGCAGGATGCTCGGCCATTTTGAAGGGGTCGAGACTTTGTCCAGAACACGGAAGTAACGGTGGTGGATGAGGCTTTATGGAATGTCTGGTCATGGTGTTCATTTTCCTGCTTTTTCTAGGAGAAGGAAGGTGGTCGCTGGACTTCCAGCTCGATACGGACTGCGCATTGATCGAGCCTCCAGAGAGGTCGCCTCATGCAACTCGGAGAGCAGTGTGCCCTTCTTGCGGCAACACACCTTTTCACCAGTAATAACAGGAATGTTGGAATGTGCACTGCGTGCAAGTTTGAAGTGAGTGTGTCAGCTGGGGAACATTGCACATGAAACTCATAGAAATGGCAGGACACAAGCACTGTAGACAGACATGCATCGACACCCAGAGCCTTCATCCGAATTGTCTGGCAACCAACCATCGTGCCCGAGGACGGAAGGTGTTGATCGATGGTGTCCTGCAGATCAATCCCGATCGGCCACAACTTGCCTCCCGCAGCGCAACCAACAATACACTCGTGACGCCACGCGACACCAGTACACCACCCATCATGAAGTTCGCCACCATTGCCATCGCTACCGTCGTCGAAATGACCGCCGCAGATCCGTCTACAGCCGAGAGAAGGCTCGAAGATTGGTTCTGGCAGGCAAGGTGCGTTGCTGAGCGTTGTGAATCATGCTAAACTCCAGAATCAGCGCATCGACATGTACTGTGCGAGTCCACGGCCCACCAGCAAATGCCCCCACATGCGAATCAAACTAAGCTCCAAGGCGAGATTTTTTTCAGTAAAATTACAACTTCAGCAATGGTCAGCTCTTCGACAGCCGCCTCGCATTGAACTCGTCCTGGATCTCCTGGATCGTCTTGCCCGACGTGTCCGGCACGACCGTGTACACAAAGATGAACGACAGCGCGACGGTGCCCATGAACGGCGTGAAACTGAAGTTGACCAGGCCAGCAGCAATGTACGGATAGCCCAGACCCACTGCCAGGTTTGACAACCAACTGCACCCCACGCAGACCGAGTTGCCCATAGCGCGCACGTCGTCCGGGAAGAGATCCGCCATGACCACCCATGCCAGCGATCCCAGGCTCGAACCGAATGTCGTCACGTAGCATGTTGTGAACACAATGGCAAGCGCCGGCAGACTCGCAACAAGTGACACCGTGATACCCACCGCACTGAGAAACATGCCCACCAATCCGTACAAGATCAATTTCCGATTGCCCAGACGTGTGGCCAGCATACCACAGAACATGGTTGGCAATACATTGACAAAGTTAACGGCCACGATACCGATACGGTCGTCCGAGATACCAGTTTGCTCGAAGAGCGTGGAGGAGTAGAAGAAGACAGCGTTGATGCCTGTAAGTTGCTGGGCACCTGCCACGCCGATGGCTGTGAGGAGCTGACGAATGAACATCGGTGAGAACAACTTGGCAAAGTGGTACGGCTTGCGTGCATCCGCTGACGTCGAGACGGTGGTGTTTTGTCTTGCGTACTCACTATTGGAGGCGACATGCGATGCCGGTTGCTCCTGTTTGATCCATGTACTCGCGAGATACACATTCTCTTCGCCATACAATCGTGCCAGCTCCCGCTCCGCCAAATGCTTCTTCCCCACCACGATCAACCATGCTGGGCTCTCAACAACCACAAAAGGTGCAAGCATCAAGAACAGTACTGCCAACACAATGGGGAAACCTGCGATGTACCGCCAACCGCTGCTCGTGTCGGCGAAGAAAAAGGTTATCGCCACCAGTAGGTTACCGACTGTAATGGCGATTTGAAAGCCTACACCGAGGCTGTTGCGTAGGCTTGGCGGCGAAATCTCGCTGATGAACCCGGGAATGACAGCGGTGGCTCCACCGGAAGCAATGCCAGAGATCACTCGTCCACCGATGAACATCCATATGCTGGAGGCGCTGGCCTGCACGGCGGCGCCTGCAATCATGAAGAGGCAGTTGGACATCATGATGCGCTTCCGACCGAACTTGCGCGAGAAGTGTCCGCATACGAGAGCGCCGATCATACCACCGACAATCCACGCACTGACGGCGATAGTCCACTGCGCCTTGGTATGTCCTGGGAAGATCAGACAAGTGCCTGCGGCAACGGGTCTTGCATCGCACTCCACTTCGTTGTTGAACGTCGTCAGGTTCAATTGCGTGGTGGACCATCCGTACTGCAGTGGTTGCAGCAATGACACCAGAACGTTGGCGTACAGCACCCAACGGGGACGAACGGGTGTGTGTACATTTGGTGGAGGTGGTGCCGTGGACGTCACTTTCGGTGTCGGCATTACCCGAACGTAGTCGCTGGTGTTGCTGGGCGATGGCGATGGCACTTCCATTGTTTCTTGTGGTTGATGCAATGGGAAGATCGACTTGTTCGCCGCTTGATGAATTGAAATCTGACCAAGGAGAGCAAGCAAGTCGATGTCTGAAAACGGCTGAACTGGTCGTGTCTTTGGGTTTCGGCTCTTGCTGCCCGGATTTGCATGGGCTGGTATGCGACGCCCAAGCAACTTCGATCCCACGCGGCATTCACCAGGTTAACGTGGTCACGTTGCAGTTGTCGCCTGTGCTCATGCAACAGCGGCATTGATTATTAGAGTCGAGAATCGTGATGCGGTGGTACTTGTAAACAGATCGGATGGAGATCAAGCGTCTCAGCACACACCCTGAAGTTGACTGGGGGCAATAAGTCGCTAAAGAAAGGGAGATGGGCACCAAGAACACGTCAAAGCAACGTCAGCGCTGCTCATGCAACGGCGGCATTGATTATTAGAGTCGAGAATCGTGATGCGGTGGTAATTGCAAACAACAGAGCAATTTTACTGACAAGGCGCAACTGCGATCACCGCCATAGAAGTGGGAGGATGTACGATGTCGAAGAAACAGCGATTTTAAAGAACTTCGTATTAAATGCAGGGCGCCTGTAGCAGAATCCTATGCTTCATAGTGTAGTTGAATCTCACTGAAATCTCCATGAGCTACGCATTCTCCGATTGCAGTACTACGAAAAATATGTAAGTCTCGTCGTTTTTGTCGACAAGTCCTTTCATATTTTTTTGCGTGTAGAACTTGGCAATCTTCAATCGATCGGCTTCAAAACAATGGTTGATGGTTTTGTTGGAGTTGTCAAAGAAGGCAGACCGAGGAAGGTGGTGCAAACATGAGCAAGTTATAGCTGAACAATTTTATTGAAAGGCACGAACATTCCTCATTGCCAACGCGGAGCCCATGTCGAAGCCACCACACACTGCAATAGAAGAAGAGGAGCATAGGCTAGAGTACACTGAAGCGTGAACTCCCGACTCGCACGACACATTTAGTCCGAGTGCAGGCCGAGAGGTAGGGAAGGAGCCTGCGTGGCGACACGCACGGCGCCGATGGCGAACACCTCGCGGCGGGTAGCCTGGTGCACGATCTCAATGCGCTCACCCGGGCCCGCGAACAACACCGTGTGCTGGCCAACTTCGTCACCGAGACGCAGCGAGTGAGTCGGAGCCTGGCCAGTCTCGCCCAGGCACGGAGCACCCGTAGCAGCAAGCGACTTGACCAGGGTCTTGGCCGTGCCGCTGGGAGCATCCAGCTTCTTGGTGTGGTGGATCTCCGTCACCTCGACGTTCCAGCCCTCCGAAGGCAGCTTGAACGCAGCGGACTTGATGAGCTCCGACACAAGCGGCACACCCACCGAGAAGTTCGAGCGGAGAGCAACCGGCGCAAGCTTCGAGTAGGCCTCCAGGTCCTCCATCGGCAAAGCGCCCGTCGTGCCAACAACCAGAGCAGGCAGTTTGCTGATCTTGCCAGCGTCCTTCTGCTCACGCAGGTACGAGATCACCTTCTTGGTGCCAGCAGGCAGCGTCACGTCAATGACGACGTCCACGTTGTTGAGGTCCGGGGCCTGGACGCCAGTCTCGAAACGCGTGACGATCGCACCAGCAAAGCTAGCGCTGTGGTCCGTGAGCTTGTTCAGCTCGCCGACAATGAGCGAACCAAGGCGGCCGTCATGGCCGTGCACGGCAACACGCACGCCCTTGCCCTCGCTGGTAGTGGTCTTGGCCTCCTCAGCGGCAGTCTTCTGCTGGGCAGCGAACACCTCCTGGTACTCGCGGATGGCATCGGCAAGGCGACGAGCGCCAAGCTGCATGTCATGGAAGTCGTACCACGAGAAACTGAGACGCAGGAAGTTCTTCATGTTGCTACTGAACGAGGCGCCAGGCAGGAACATCACCTTGTGCTTCTGGGCGATCGGCAGCAGGTCGTTGGCGTTCATGCCCTCCGGCAGACGCACCAGCACGAAGTAACCGCCATCGGGGACCTCGAAGGTCGTGCCCTCGGGCAGGTGAGCCTTGAGCTCCTTCATCAGAGCATCAGCACGCTGCCACAGCGTCTGGACCGTGGAGTCGAGGTGCTCCTGCTGCAGACCCGAGGCAATAGCCGAGTGCACAATGCCGGAGATGACGGGGTTGATGCCACCGCTCGAGTCGAGCTGTCCGCAAGCCTCGATCTTGCTCAGAAGCTTGTGCGAGCCCTGAATCCAACCGAGACGAAGAGCAGGAGCCAGAATCTTGGAGAAACTGCCCAGCGCGAGCACCGTGTCGTGCTTGTCGAACGTGAACATGGGCGGCGGCGGCGTCACGTGCGGGAAGGACAGCAGCTGGTACACCTCGTCGGCGATGATGATGAAGCCGTACTTGACACTGAGGTCCACGAGGCGCTTGCGCTTCTCGACCGAGAGCGTGCGGCCCGTGGGGTTGTGGCACGTGGGGATGGTGTAGAGCATCTTGGGCACGATGCCGCGCTCCAGCAGGCGCTCGAGCTCGTCGATGTCGAGTCCGTCCTCCTCCATGCGGATCTGACGCACGTTGATCTTGAAGTCCTTCATGATGCTGAGCGCCAGGAAGTAGGACGGCTCCTCCATGAAGACCAGGTCGCCCGACTGCAGAAACAGCGAGCAAATGAGCGCCAGGCCGCCCGTCACGCCGTTGGTCACGAAGAGCTTCTCCGGGTCCACGTCGTGCTGGTAGCCCTTGGTCAGGAACTCAGCCAGCGTCTTGCGGAACTTGGGGTAGCCCTTGATCACGCCGTACTGCAGGAACATGGGGTCCGTCTCGCCGAACTTGAGCGTCGCGGCCTCGCGGATCTTGTCCAGCGGCAGCATGGCGGGCGCCGGCTGGCCCACCTTGAAGTTGATCATCTCGTCGGCCTTGGGCACGTCGTACTGGCCGTAGTCACCCATGGTCGCTGGTCGGTTCTGGTCTTGTCTTGCTCCGCAGAGGTCAAAAGAGGAAGTGACCAGCAGCTCTTGAGGAGACGTACGTGGTGAGTGGCTACGCTGAGGAGCGCCTAGTTTAAGACGCCGAGTTTAAGGTGGCGCCCCTCGACGGCGAATACAACACATAGCACTACTTCCGACGCCTGCTCTTTAAACTAGGCAAGGATCCTTGCGTAACAGCCGCATGGGCGCTAAGGTAGGACGGGCTCAGCTGTACAGAGCCGAGCGCAAACACGCCGAATTACCATTGGCTGAGCCCCTCATCCCTGGATAAGATAGGATGAGTTGATAATGCACACGGCGGCCTGCCTCCAGAAAGAGGCATCACGCCGTCGGCACGCGCTGAAGACCATCAAGTGATACAGCAGTTTGTGAAGCTGTGTTCGTGTGGTGGCGACGGCCCAAAGAGCTGACAGCAACGCACAACTCCGGTGCTGTCTATACGGGCAGTAGAGTGTTCATGTAGGAATGGAGTTGGTTTCAAAGTCGTCAGTATTCGTTGTCTTCAGTATGATCCATCGCCTAGTGTCTCAAGTGTAAATCCGCAGCAGCGAGACGATTTCCTGCTGGCAAATGGGGCAGGTCGGGTACTCCGACGTGCAATTGCGGTGATACGTCTCGGCATCCTGCTCGCAGAAACACAGATGACCGCAAGGCACGACTGCAGTCACAGCTTGTTGGTCCTTGCATACCACGCACTCGGTCTTTTCTAGAACCACGGCGTTCTTCAACGCGTGGACGTTGCGGTCCACTTCTGCCAGCAAACTGCGTGTTGTTTGCTCCAGCAACCGCTTTTGGTCGGCCACGAGCGCAATCTTCTCGTTCATCTGCTCGCACAGCTGTGTGTACCGTGTTTTCACGGAGTTTTCCTGCTCCACGCGCACCTTTTCAAATGCGAACCGCTTTTCCGCATCGCGTAGTAACACTCTAAGTCGATCCACCTCCACCTCTGCGGTGTCCAACTTCGTTAGCGAGTTATTCAGCTGATCCAAGAATTCTTCTTCGCGCTGTTTCCATTTCCGACGGAGCTGTCGTTCGCCTTGCAATCGTCGCTGCCATTCCGTCTTAATTTCTGCGTTGCGCTTCTTGAAGTGCTCGAGTTCATTCAGGAGGGAAGCAACAGATGGAGCGTTGTCGTCGCTACCTGTGTGCTCCTCGTCATCGTAATCGTCCGCATTATAAGTCTGGACATTCCTGCGCTTAAAACGTGGCGGTCGAGCAGCTCCCGGGTCATTGCTCTCATTAGAACTAACCACGTCTTTAGACTTCGGAGCAGGAGACTCTCTCGAGCTTGGGGGTCTCGTTTTGGCTTTTGGTGTATCCGGTTCACTTTCGTCACTACTGCTTTGCTGTTGAGCAGCAGCTTCGGCTCTCTTTGAAGCCCTCTCTCGCCGAAGCTGGGCTTTCATCTTCTGCTCTTTACGCTCAGCCGCCAACTTTTGGGCACGACTTGGCTCGCTGCTTTTGGCCTTTGACTCAGGTGGGCCAATCCAGTGACTCACGTTGCGCACTCCGCATACCCAGCAGTTTTTACCTCGACTTGGCACCATCCACCGTGCCGCAAAAACCTCCGTAGGATCGACGTTGATATATCCATCCTCCTCCTCAATGTCCTCGCTACTCGGGTTCGTCACCACAGCCATCATAGCTTCAGGATTTGTTTTCTTGTCCGTCGACTTGATCATTGGGGTGTACACCTTCATAGGCGCCTTGAACAAAGTATTTTCTGAGGCATTCTTCCCAATGATGCGTAGGTCCGCCACCTCACTAGAACCGACTTCAGGGAGCTTGTTGGAGTAGTAAAAAATACCTTCTGTAGACACAGCAATAATGGCCTTTCCGTCATCACTTGCAGCCAACGACTCCAACATTATATTGGAACGACGAGACTTGCTACTGCCGCCACTGTCAATTTTCTCCAGCTCAAACTCCTGACGGGGTAATCGTGCACAGGTGTTGGCATTCAGCTCTGATGCGTCTGGGAAACAGATCCGTGATGCCTCGCCCATGAGTGAAATACCATAGGCGTACTGGCCGTGAATGGCTACAATATCCGATGTATTCTGCATGTTGAAGTGCGTATTCACAGTGTGAGATCCCCCAAGAAAGCTTGTATCTTCCGTATCTGTAGCGGAATCATCCTTGTCCTCCACAACCGGGCTGCCCGACGTCCTTTTGTACTCAAGAGGCCAAACACGGAGGTTCTTGTCCTTACAGACAGCTGCAATCGTTAATACGCCAGGAGAAATGCTTGATGGGAGAAATGCCCCCACCATTGCTGTGTTTCCTCCCGCTCCGAAATTTTGCAAGTGTTCCCAAATAGGATCTTGCTCATGCCCTTCAGGCTCGACGAATCGCCACAAATTCAGGTTGCCAACTCCAAGACCTGTTAGAATGTAGTATGCAGACCTATTACATAAAACATTGACAAAGAGATACACAAGCCGTCAGCACAAACCGTGGAGGGAAACCAGTGATATCTGCTTACCTTTTGCTTGTGTTGTCCTGCTGCAGTTCGTTGGAAGTCTCAACTGGCGGAACGTACGTCGTCACATCAGCAAAGCCCTACAACATAAACGCACAGCAACTATAAGTACTCACATTGTAAAATAAATCGCACACAAGGTACATGGTGCTCACCCGAAGCTTGCTATTAGCATGAAAATGCTTTTGAAATTGCTGGAAATCGTCATCGTCGCCATCTGACAGCCATTTTTAAAAAGAATTACGTAAGTAGCCGACAGTATAAACCACGCAATGACAAGTACGCACCTTTCTCGCTTCGGTAATGGTCGAGATTGATACTCATTATCACTCGCGAGCCTTGTCGACTGCCCACAAATACATAGCGACCATCCGGGGAGATTTTCACTCGCAGATGCTCATTGCGAGAGCCCCGAGAGGACTGCTCATCGATATGGCCAAGGAGATATCCGTGACGATCACTAGGGACGCTGCTATCCATTTCATAAAGCCGCACCGAGCCATCCGTAAAGCCAACAACAATGATTTCTCCGTCTGGTGTCACGTCCAACGCGGTGGCTACGTCTTCTGTTGAAAAGCAAATCGACCGTTGGGCAACAACAGGGCGTACGGAGGAGAACAACTTGCGCACAGGTTTGGGCGGCTGTGTCGGGGTGTTAGACGGCCGAGTAGGTTCTGAGCCTGGCGGCCCAACACTAATCGGTACCAAACTCTCCGGGGAAGCACTAGCACTCCCAGTAGGACCAACACTTGCCGAACTAGATGGGGCAGTGGAGCCAGACAACGAAGCTGTAGTCGCAGTAGCCGTGGCGTGCTGTATAACCACGTCCTGTGGGTGCGCCAAATCCACCATCGTGGGGCCACTCCGCGGCACAATCATCTGCGCCGAACTCCCTGGACTGCTCGTCGTCCTCGCAGGTTTAGCAGGTGACTTATTAAACTTGGCTTGGAACGATTGGAAAGGCGATTTGGCAGCTCTCACCACTTTCGTCGATTTCGCTGCAGGTGCAAGTTCCACTTGGTCCAACGCCGACGACAGCAGCGGCGGATGTCCATTAATCCTCGTCCCTGTAGCTGCCGCTTCTCCCGTTGCCGTGCTGTCATCAAACATCAGCGGTCTCTTGGGCGACGCTGAGGCTCTGTGTCTCAACGGACTCGTCAAAAAATCATTTCGTCTCAACGGACTGGCCGTATTCGCACTACGTTTCGGCCTCGCAGGACTGGCCATCACCGTGCTCCTGGGCGGCCTTACTGGGCTCGCCAGATGCAGCGGGTTCACGCCGCCTCTCGCCCTCGCAGGACTCGCCAATTGCGGCGTCGGGCTCTTCAAGTTCATTGGCTGATGGTGGCGTCGCGCGGGGCTCGTGAAAGCTGCTGCTGCTCCTGTATTGGAGCGACGAGCAGGCGACAAAATGCCTGCAGCCACGGCTGTTCTGGCCGACACGTCGTCGTGTGGGGGCGACGTCTTCTTCCTCTTGGCTGCTCGCTCCGCGTCGTCGACGGATGACGCGTCCTCCTGCTGCAGCTGTCGCTTCTTCTTGAGTGTCTCCAGGATCTGCTGCGCGCGGTTCTTCGTGCTGCCGCGAGAGCCCGCGACGTTCTTCATGATCATCTTCTCCATGTTGAGTCGGTTGCGCCGCACATCCCCGCTGCTCTTCGGCTTCTTGGACAATAGCAGAGTGGGCACTGGACGCGGATTGCTGCTGGTATTGCTGCTATTGCTTGAGGGGTGGTGGTCGTTGTCTTGAGACGCCATGTTGAAGGCGAAGCTGCTGCACTTTAACCTCTCGTGCCCACCCCGCCACTTTGGCCTCCTGTGGAGCTCCCGCGCTTTTTAAAACCAAACCCTGCGCGCCATTTTTAACTTCTTATCCGCCAATGAGAGGAGAGTACTGAAGTTTGGTGTGTCGTTACATAAGTAGTGGACAGATCCGATAGTTCCTAGGCGAAGATGCGGCCGCTGGTGCTGTTACTGCTGCTGACGCTGACGGCTGTGCTGCTTGGGGACCGCGGCGCTGCGAAGGATGCAGAGGAGACGTCGTTTATGGACTTTTCCGTGCCGGATCTGCGCGGCAGACAAGTGTCGATGAGGGAGTTCAACGCCTTCCCGGTCATTCTCGTGGTCAACGTGGCGAGCGACTGCGGATACACGGACAAAAACTACCGCGAGCTGCAGGTTGGATTGCAATAGAATGTTATACAGAACAGTTTGCAATATTATAATAGTGAAAATTGTGCTGATGGCGCAATAAACGCAGGAGCTGTACGAGAAATACCACGACGAAGGGTTCACGGTGCTGGGCTTCCCGTGCAACCAGTTCGGCGGCCAGGAGCCAGGCACAGCGGAAGATATCATCAAGTTTACACAAGAGAAATACCAGGTGTCGTTCCCGCTTTTCTCGAAGGTTGGTGATGCTGGAGACGTGACGTGTTGAGGGAAATACGAGGAGTTGCTAAAAAGTAGCTTTGTAGGTGGATGTTAACGGGGAGAAGGCGCACCCGCTGTTCCAGTTTTTGAAGAAGAAGCTGGATGGATTCGTCACCTACGACATCAAGTGGAACTTCACCAAGTTTTTGATCGTGAACCATGAACCGTTCAAGCGGTATGGCACGACGACGTCGCCGCTGGAAATTGAGGACGACATTGTACAGGCGCTGCACAATAGCCGCCATGTGGATGAGTTCGACGACGGCGGTGCAACGGACGGTGACCATGGTGACGGCCACGACGAGCTATAATGATAGTGTTGCGGTCAGTTATCAGTGGGTGCGGCACGCCCAACTTTATCGTAGTACACTGCTGGGTCATTAGTGTTGGTCGGCAACACAGAGCGATGACCAATGTTCAAAAACTCTTGAGCGTGTTTATCATTCCCATGCGGCTGGCAAATTAACAGTAAAATGGGTGGTAATCCAAGGTCTGGTTTACCGCCGCTGCACCTGCGGCCACAGTCACCACCAAGGCGTTAAACCTCCCCGCCTGCAGGGATGCTATCCAGGCAAAGCTGGATGAACGTAGATATGGACGAGACGTCCTCCAGTATTGAACTCTTCGGCCTAGACATCACACTCTGGACCTGTTCAATGTACACCTCGACGCGCTCACGAAGCGGTCTATAGTCATCTGCTCGACGATTCCGGTAAACCACGAAGGTCGATGGTGGGATATCATTCGTAGCTCGTACAAGTGTGTCCAAGTTGGAGAAGCTCCATTTCAGCAGGGACAACGGGATCATCCAGGATCACCGCCACGGAGCGTAGAACGCATCCACCTGCCAAACCACTAACGCGCGTTGAGCGCGCTTAACCAACACTTCGAAATGGAAGCTACGAACCTCTGGCAGGTTGAGATCATATTTTCTGCTATTGGGTTGTTGGTATTACCAACTATGTTGGACTTCAAATGATGCGAAGGGTAAGAATCAACTTGCCTAGGATAGAAACAGTCACCCACATGAGCTCACATTTCCACGTTCACTACTTGCGCGCGCCCTCGTAGTTTGCCTCAAACCATGCCGTAGTTTCCCGCAGTCCTTTGATAATCGGTGTGAACTCAAAATCCGGCAGCAAACGACGCAATTTTGCATTGCTCGCCGTCTTCTTGAACTGTCCGTCCGCTTTGCCCATGTCGAACACAATTTCCCCCTTGAAGTCCATCGCAGCCGCGATCTCCCGTGCCACGTCACCAATCGACACTTCATCCTCTTCATCTACAGACAAAATGAGCGGCTCGACACTGTCATAGTGGTCCAACGTCCAGAGCATGAGTCTCGCCACGTCGTGACTGGAGATGAACTGCCTCAGCGGTTTGCCACTGCCCCAGATCACCAGCGGCGTCGAGTCTCTCTTGGCTACGTAGCACTTGTGGATAAGTCCGGGCACCACGTGTCCGTCGTCGATGTTGAAGTTGTCGTGCGGTCCGTAGATGTTGGTGGGGATGACGGACGTGAAGTTGCATCCGAACTGGTCGGCGTAGCAGCGGTTGAGCGTGTCGATGAGTCTCTTGGCCATCGCGTAGCCCTCGTTCGAGCTGTGCGCTCTCCCGTTGTGCAGCATGCTCTCGTCCAGAGGGTAGGGCGTCTCAGCCGGGAAGACACACGTGGACAGACACGACACGAGTTTGCGCACGTGGAATTGGTGGCAGCAATGCAGCACCGAGTCGTTGATGGCCATGTTCTCTCGGAAGAAGTCCACTTTCCTCTTGAGGTTGCGGAAGAGGCCGCCGACCAGTGCCGCTAGATGCAGCACGTGGGTGGGGCGCACGCGCTCGAACAGCTCGCGGGTCTGTTGGGCGTCGCGCAGATCGGCGTCTTTCGAGCCCGCAAAGTGCCACTCGTCCTGGGTCGAGCCGTCACTCGCTACGAGGTCCTGCAGCGCTCGACCGACGAGACCCGTGCCTCCAGTGACCAGCACCACGCGTCGAGTGGCGGGGTCGGCGCGCATACTGTTCACTTGAAATGATCGCGCCTTTTGGGCAAGAAGGACCCTCAACGGGCCCGGAAAGGTTAAGCCGAAAACGGTCATACTCGGGTTAACCTTTCCGGGCCCGTTGAGGGTCCCCAACGGTCGTGCACCCCTTCGTGCGTGCCGGCTCCGGCCTCCAGCTCCGTCGGCAGTCTCCAACTTGCCGTGGAAGGCAGACCCCCCTTCCCGGGTACAGCGCGCGTAGCAGCTTCTCTGTCGACTTGGGCGCATCCGCGACGTCCTCCAGAAAGACGAATCCATCGAGACCACCGGTGTCCCAACGCACGTCGTTGCCCTCTGTCGAGCAGGGTCGAGGAGGAGAGGCGTGTGGAGGAGAGGGTGAGGTGGACAAGTACCGCGTCCGTGAGCTCTGCGTCTAGGGAAAGCTCCGTGTCCGTCCTTGTCTCCAAGCAAAGGCGGTGCACATTGAAAACGCGAGCAACTCGCGTCCGCGCTGATCCATGCTGGATGCATGCATGGTCCAAATGGTCAAAACAATGCAAATTGAAAGCAAGCAAGTGTAGTTGTACAAACCCAAAGGCTGGCAAACAAACAAACAGATCCTCTTGAGATGCAGAAGCGCTCTTCTTCTTGCTCGACACTAAGTACTGGCCACGATCGAATGAGAAACAGGCGCCACTGTTCTGACAAGCTCGCCAGCTTGGCAAGCTGCCCAAATGGCTGCCTCGCGTGTCTTGGCTTGATCTCGGTTGGTCGTTGGCGTGCAGCTCTCTGTGTTTCTTGGCATGTGATCTCCCTGATTGCCCAGCGCAGCAGCGGAGAGGTTGAAGGACCCGTCGATAATGATGCGGCCATCAACGATCCACACCTTTGAGTGCTCCATGGCGGTGTCGTTCGGGACATACACCTCGAAATTCGCCCACAGCAAGAACTCGTAGACAGCGTGGCAGTGAATATTCCACATTGTCTTTTTGTCTGCCAAGATCACCACCCGGACTCCTTTTGTCTTGGCCAGCGCCAGCTGCAAGGCAATCTCCACTAGCGAGAAGTAGGACGCTGATATGAAGATACTATGCTGAGCACCACCGACATACTTGAACAGCATTCGCTTGAGTTCAGGTGTCCGGCCGAAATACGACTCGTGCGAGTCATGGTGACGGAGACGGATCTCTGTCAGGATCTGTTGACGATGATCAGCAAAGACCCGCTCCTCCTTGCACAGCTCGGCGATGTCGGCGGGGTCGCAACCGTCCACCTCCTACCCCAGTTTCTGGAGAGCGGACAGCTCAAAGCGATCCACCAGCTCTAGGATAGACGCAGCCTTCGGGTCGCACCTTGGTTTGGGCGTTCCCCTCGCGTCGAAGCGCCTGTTGACCACGACCGGGGAGCAGCCGTAGCGTCGCTTCACTTGGCGCCTGTCTTCCTTCGTGAGCTCGCCAGTCCGCAACGCCGTGCTCCCGATTGACTGGAGGCAGGCTAGTGCCTCCTCATTGGAGGGGTTGATCCCTCCTCGCTTGTACTCTTGCCCCGCGATCATCTTCCCGCCGCGCGAGGCGATTCCTGGTCGTACTTTACTCTCACGCGCGCGTTGGAGGCACGCGGTAGATAGTTGTCTTGGTTTCGTATCGCTGGCCGCCAGGAACTGTGCAAACTGTGCCAGCTTCATGATGTGTTAGCTAGCACAAACGGGTCTTCCAGGATCGCCACTGTCTCTCAAACATGGTCAGCTGCTGAAGCTTGGCACGTTGTTGGTCTACCAGCCTCAGTCTCTTCACTCACAGTGCTCATGTCATCTTCCGTGTCAACTACCGTGGTGCTGACGCTTTCCTCCAGTTCGTCCACTGTGTGCGCGTCCTCCTTTGCTATTTTCTTGAGTTTCGACTCGGGGGTAGTTGCTTCAACAGTGTCGTAAGTTCCACCACGCGGGAAAACACAGAAAAGTCCGAGCTGCACGACACCGAGCAGCAAATTTGCAGCATTCGGGAAGATCACAAATGCGTCGTGAAGCAGTAGCCCGTACACGAGCCCCAGCACACAATTGACGGCACCAGCGACGATCATCGAGAGTGGCAAAAGCTCCGTGTTGCGTTCTTGGATCACCCTCTTGACCATTTGTTGGGCTCGTAGATGTAGTACACTGCCAGGTAGAACAGGGACAAAGCGACCCCCACACTGTTGGTGGCCACGACCGTCTACAACATGCAGTTTTGCCGGCGAAAGTTTGCAAGTCTGTCATCGAACACTAGCACTGGAATGTCATCGACCCCGTGGGGTTCACTTGCAACGGCGGAGGCCGAAGAATACTCACAGCACAATCTACAGACGGATAATGTGCATCAAGCCAACTTGTTCGGAGCAGGATAGTGTTGCGGTCGTGAAACTCGCGTTGCTCACTCACTGAGACCACCAGCTTCGGTAACCATAGAGCTCTTTTCTCCGACTTTGACCACCAGCTTCCACGATCACTTGGCAAGCTTCAATGCTTCAGCTTCAGCAAATGGCGAAAACCTTACTTGCGTATGACATGGTTTCTTCCCCTATCTGAGTCCTCTGGCAAGACACGATCGTTTCCATCCTTTGGACGTCGAAGGTGGCGTGTGACTGGTTGTCCTGTGACTGGCAAAGAATTGAGTCGCTGAGTGAGGGCCTCAGACTGGGGTCGAGCTGCCGGTTGGCGAGTGAGTGGCAATGCGTTGTAGTTGTGTAACTCGTGCTTGCTCTTGAAAAAAATGACCTGATTATAGTGCCGAGTCTACGGCACTAGACTCGAGCCCTCCGGCAAAACTCGCTCGCTTCCGTACTCCTCCGGGTCCTCCTCCTTTGGAGGATGTGCATCGAGCCATTCAGGTGTCAGTAGAGCGCAATCGCCCTCCAGTTCCAGGTCAAACTCTTGCTTGAAGACGCCAACTGCAAAAGAAGCAAAAGAAAAAGTTAGCGCATAGAATCATGCTCAAGTACCGACACGCACCATCGTCTTCGCTGTAGAGATATACAATATTTTCGAAATTGAAGTCGGTTGCTTTCAAGCTTGCATTCGCAGACCCCACGCTCACAGCAACGTCATCGACGATTATCACGTTCTGGTGCTGCTCACGACTGGCTTGCTTCTGGTAGTAAACCGGGATGCCTGCTTTCATCAGCTCTTCGATGCGTGGCCGAGAGTACTTCGATAGAAGCATCTTCTGGTCCGCCAGTACGATCATCTTTCTGCCCTTCCTAAACATCTCCATTAGAGCACCTGTGCCCTAATTTAGAATACGTACAGAACAGAATACGAACTTCGGTAGGTTTATGCCGGATGGCAATGCCCATACAACCCCGGGTGGTTTATGGCGAATGGGCTATTGCATACAAACACCAAGTTAATCGAGCCAGAACGCATCGACAACGGCGCTGCCATCTAAATTGAATTTCGCAAAAATCAGCCAATCAGTTTGCATTTTTAAACTGAATTTCGCGAAAAAAAGATCCGTGAACTATCCTACCGCTTTTATCCTGATCATGCTGCTGCGTCTCCGTTCTCCGCGAGTCGTCCGCCGCCGCGCTGCGTACTCGTTCCGTCCTGCCTCCTCCGGTCGGTTGTTCTCTGCGCTGGTGGACTCGAACTGGGTGCGCAACGCACAAGACTCTGGCGACCCGCAGCTTTTGCTTCTGGACTGCAACCATCCAGCCTCGTACCCTCGCGGCCACCTCCCAGACGCGGTTCCCCTCACGTTGGCCTCGTCGCTTCTCAAGGATCCGACGCCGCAAGCAACGGGCGTCGTGAGTCCGCAGCTGTTTGTAGATGTGGTGACGTCTCTGCAGGTGCCGAAAGACGCGACGCTCGTGTTCTACGATGACGAAATGAGTCTCAAGGCCACGCGCATGTGGTGGGTCTTCCGCCACTACGGATTCCCATTGGAGCAACTTAAGGTGCTGGACGGAGGACTTAAGCAGTGGGCTATTGACGGTAATGAAGTGGAAACGGGGGAGGCGGAGGACAGGGAGACACTTCCAGCGTCGTTGTGGACACAACCGGTGGACACGCACAAACTTGTGGGCTTCACCGACGTCCAGCAGGGAGTTGAGGACCCTTCGACGCAGTTTGTGGATGCTCGTTCCCCTGGTGAGTACTGGGGTGAGGACGCCAATGGCAACGCACGGACGGGTCACGTCCCTGGGGCTGTGAACTTCAACTGGGTGGAAGGCGTGGACTTCATGCAGAACGGGAAGTTCAAGACCAAGGAAGAGCTCGACAAGGTGTTTGTAGATGTGTTCCACTTGGATAAGAACAAGCCCGTGATCACGTACTGCCAGCGAGGGATTCGGGCGGCCCACACGGCGTTTGCGCTAGAGCAGGTGATGGGATTCGAGAACGTCAAGATCTACGAAGACTCGATGCTGCAGTACCTTAACAGGGACGATTCCGCTGTGGAGCAGCAGTAAGCCGTGGCTGCACTAACGGACCTGGTTTTCACACACTACTAGAACGAGAGCTTCGTGGGTTTGATTGTCGTCAAAAGATGGCGTATGCGCTTTCAGTAAAACACTATTGGCGTTCTGCAGGTGCCATTACAATGTGCAGCAAGAACAAGTTTGTTCTTCGAAGACTGTCAGGACAACTAGGTTCAGGCTCCCCAGTTTTCATCAAGTAGCACCAAGGGTTTAGGAACGACAAATTCAAGTTCATCTGTAGCTGGAACACTTCTTGACAACCGGAGGTGAACACCACCCTCTTCCCGCCTTGAGAGGCTGACAAACTTCACCACGAATACTACTACCGATACCGAGACGCTGCTTTGAAGTGCAAGAATTTCATTTGGTCATCGTAGGATGAAGTTTATCACGCACCACCGCTGTTTCTTTTACTGGTGGCGGTAGCAAAACTCGGCAAGGCGAGTGTAGGCATCTGCGAGTACTTCATGCGGCGCCGAGAACACAATTCGGAAGTAGTTGGTCATCCCAAAACACTGTCGGCAACAAAAATGAGCTAACCAAGCAAAACGATAGCAATGTTTTGGTACTGCGACTCACCTGTCCGGGCAGCACGAAGACAGACTCTTCATCCAGCAACTTCTGCGTGAGGTCGAAGTCGTCTTTGACCTTCGTCAGAATATCGGTACGAACTTTCACCTACAAAGGCATCGAACAGATTAGTTGGTTAGTGAGGCATTCCAAGTTTTTGACACCAATTGGTGCTCCATCCTTACCATCGCGTACATGGCACCCTGAGGAACCACCACCTCCAGACCCGGAATCTTCATGAGAGTTTCAATGGTGAACCTGGCATTGTCCTCTAGAGTGGAGAAATATCGCTTCTTGAAGTCTACCAGCGATTGGGCCTCGGCGCTTCCGGAAACGGGTGTTAGCAAATCGGGAATCGCGCTCTGAGGTAACACCACCAGGACAAGTTAAGCTTTGCTTCACTACAGCGTTTCACGAGAAGGTTGTACCTGAACAAGCGAGCTCGCTCCAAGGATGTTCTGCGACAGCTTGAAGTAGGCGGTGCGTACATCCTTCAGGATGTCGTTGCGGTCGTGCACCATGACCCAACCCACTCTCCAGCCAGGGATCAGGAACTGCTTGGCCAAACCGCCCACAGCCACCACAGGGACCGTCTTCGTCAACGTCGCCATGGGGAAGAACACGTTGCTCCCGAATACCATGTCACCGTAGATTTCATCCTATAGTATCAAACGAGCTTAGAAATCTTGGTACTGACCGACATAGTAGTAGCAGACTCATTCTTACCGCAATGATAGGAATCTTGTTCAACTCCGCCAACTCAAGAATCTTCTCCAGATGGGGCTACAAAACATGACTGTTAGCGTGTGTAAAAAGATAATAACGTGAAATGAGGACTCACCTTCGAGTACACACTGCCGCACGGGTTCGAAGGGTTATTAACCAGAATGGCCTTGGTATTGTCATCCACCAAGGACTGCATGTGCTCGAGGTCGACCTCCCAGTTGTTTTCCGGCTACAATATAGCATGCATCGATACCATTCGTTAAAGCTCTGACAGAGAGAGAAAAGAAACTGGTAAGAGCAACGTGGTAAAGCTTACCTTGAGGTTGTAGAATCTGCACTCAATCTTGTGCGCTTCGCATAACGCTTGGTACAGTGGGAATCCAGGTTTGGGCAGAAGGATATTGTCTCCAGGGTTCAGTAGACCTCGGAGGGCGATTTCAATAGCACCCGAGCACCCGCTAGCAATGACGATGTCGTCCATCGTCAACGGAGCTCTCATGTTCCCGTAGTGCTGAGCAATAGCTGCGCGGGCGGCCTCGGACCCAGCCGAGTGGATGTACCCATTGTGCTGCATGGATCGGGTGTTACGGACAATGGCCTGCACCAGAACATCAGGGCAGTGCAAGTTGCCGAATACAGTGGGATCACCTGTCATCAGAAGTTCGGTTAGAGCAATGACACCCTCTACTTGAAAAGCGGCACAACGACCAACCGAGTGAGAGTGGGATCAGCGTCTTGGTGGACGCTGCAGGCTTTTTGATGTTGTCCACAATCTTCCGAATGGGGTTCGAGCACAAGTTGGCGAACTCGGACGGCTGTACGTCCCACTTCAACTTGGCTTGGCGCTTGCTAACGTCCACCATGGGTACGTCGAGCGTGGCGGGGTCGTCGAACGTAGAGAGCTTGGTCATGGCGATGCTATCTGACGGAACTGAGGGATATTGCAAAGTGCGCAAGTATCAATCGCTGCGCGAACCTCCATCTCTCTGACAGACGCTGGTAGACTTGAGACGCATTAGCGCGTCTAAAGCCGAGCGGCGTCTGAACACGAACGTGTGGTAAAAAAAAATGGCATGTCCTGTCTATCCGCAGTGCGTCGGCCAATCGCAGTGTTTAACACGTTTGCTTTTCGGTGGTCGCGCGCGCCACATTCAGAGTAGGGTTTTAGTGGAAACAGGTGCTTGAAGTAGAGACTGAAAGGCTCCAGCAGACTCAACAGGAATGACATCCAATTCGCTACTGTCGTCGGATTTCAGAGAGGAATACAGGCACTGGTGCTGCAACTGGTGTTCAATGTCGATTCTGCGTCAAGGAAGGAAGGCAATTGAGTTGATGAACTGGTTCTTCCTGGTTGCTACTCACTTGGCTTGGCTGTTGAATTCTGAAGATTTTTGATTTGACTCTGATTTGTTTGAATGGGGTATTGAGTTTTTGGAATGCTAATCATCTCTCATCGTCTCCTAACGTAGTTACCTCTAGACGTCCGTCACTACTCATCACGGACTCCATCCTAAGCTGTTCTAATCGAACCTGTCGGGCCTATTACGCCAGCGCAGAGCTAGCAGAACTCCCCGATGTAGGAACACTGGTTGAAATGGTCGCGCAGTACGGACACACCCACGTTCTTGTGGAAGATGTTCCGTGCTGCGCTAGCATCTCGATCTTGGACCAGGTGGCAGTGCGTGCACCTGTAGACCTTCTTGGCGTCGAGCTTCTCGTCGATGCGGCCACACCCCGAGCACGTCTTGGACGTGTACTCCTCGTGCACTTCCACCATTCGGCCGCTCGTTCGCTGCATCTTGTACTCCAGCATCTTCTTGAACTTGTAGTGCGCCAGCGTCATCATGGCGCGGACAGTCGGGCGACGCAGCTTCCGCTTCCGTCCCCGAAGCACGAGTTCCTCGACTGGAGCAAGAAGGCTCTTAGGCGTGATGTCCAAACAATCTTCTCGGACATATCAAGCGGCCATCTGCTGGGTCTCGAACGTTGGCAGCAGCACCTCGTGGTAGTTCAGCGATAGCTACTTTGAGACCTTCTGGTGCATGTCATGCACCATGCGCGTCACCTTGGCGAGAATTTGTCGGATCTGCTGACGCAGGCGATGACGCCGTCGCAAGTTCAAGATGCTCCTGTGAATGGAGCGAACGAGCGGCCGAAAGGTGGAGGTGCACGAGGAGTACACGTCCAAGACCTGCTCAGGCTGTGGCCGCATCGACGAGAAACTCGGCGCCAAGAAGGTGTACAGGTGCAAGCACTGCCACCTGATCCAAGATCGAGATGTTAACGCAGCACGGAACATCTTCCACAAGAACGTGGGTGTGTCCGTACTGCGCGACCATTTCAACCAGTGTTCCTGCATCGGGGAGTCCTGCTAGCTCTGCGCTAGCGTAATAGGCCCAACGAACAGCTTAGGACGGAGGCCGTGATGCGATTCGGAGAGCCACGGACATCTAGAGGCAACTACGTTAGGATGATCTGAATTGGCACCAGCCCCATTTGCAAGTGCCCGAAGGTCTATCTTCCCGTTTGGTGTGCGTGGCCAGCAGCTCACAACTTGAATCGACTGCGGTACCATGTGCATCGGGAGGTGCTCACGAAGAAACACACGCAGTTCGTCTAAGTACTCGTCTCCATTTGATCGGTCTTTGATGCTATCGACCAGCATGACAAACGCAACTAATGTTGATGAGGCTTGCCGCTGTTTCTGGCCTGGAGTATTTGATTGTGGAATGGCAAGTACCTCAGCGGACTTGATACTTGAGTGACGTAGCAGAACGTTGCGTACTTCCTGAAGTTCGATACGCATTCCGTGGTGCTTCCCTTGTGCATCCGTACGTCCGAGGAAAACCAGATTACCGCTGGGTAACCACTTGATCAGGTCTCCAGTCTTGTACCATCGCCTTCTTTGCTTCTTTTGTACAAAAGATGACATCTCGTCGAGATCCTCATGCAAAATGAATACATTCTCAGTGAGCTCCGGGCGATGCAAATATCCTTTAGCAACACCTGCACCACCAATGAACAATTCGCCGGGGACATTAACTGGAACAAGTCGTCTCTGGGTGTCTAGAACTACCACCGGGTGATCATCGATAGGATTTCCGATTGGAACGCTCTGTAGTCCGTTGATGATACTCGAATCTCTCTGCAATGCCAGCTCTCGTGGCAATTGGAAGGCTGTGGATGTGATTGATGCCTCGGTCGGTCCGTATTCGTTAACAAGGCACATCGTGCTCTCTTTGTGCTTTTGGTTGAATTGACGCGCTAGTTCAATGGGAAACGCTTCGCCAGCGAGCACAACGTGTTTGACGGAAGTTGGAAAGGTATCACCGTGGTCACTAAGGAAGTCGACGATCAGCGCGAAGTATGACGGTACGAACACGCAAAACGTAATGTGCGGTGCTTCGAGTAGTACACCCCGCATGTATCGCAGCTCGTGTAAACCTTTTGGGCGGGTGATTCGTGCACTTCCACCCACAAGCAAAGGTGAAAAGAGTTGAGACAACGAGCCGTCCAGAGTCGTCGACGTACTTTGAAGGAAAATGTCGGACGATGTCACCTCGTACGCACGCACAGTCCACCATAGCGTAGTCATGAGAGCAGTGTGAGGAACCATGACACCCTTTGGACTGCCTATCGACTAGCAGTGAAAACATGTTAGTAAGAGGAAAAGGTGATTCTATACGAAATACGCTCAGACGTATCCCTGAGGTGTAAAGAATATATGCTGTTGCAGTCTCAGAATCTCGTGAGTCCTGTGTCTGCCTCAGCGATGCTGCATCACTGTTGTGATCTCTACCAAAGGTATTAACAAGATGGTCGGCATCTTCGTAGGACAAGACACGTACCGAGTGATGATCGTCATCATCCTCTGTATCCATCGATAAATACTGGGCAAGCGCTGCGTACTTCCTTTGCGTGATGACCACATGGAGGCCACTGTCACGAGCCATGTATCGCAGACGCTCGCGCGGAAATTCCGGGTCAAGTGGCACAAACACTGCCCCCAGACGCAGTATCCCCACCATTGCGGCTACATTTTCCAACCCTCGATCCATCAACAGACCAATATGAAGTTCTGCACAATAACCCGGCATGTCGATCATGCACAACGCTCTAGTGATACGCCCGCCATAATTCCACAGCTCTTGACACGTCCATTGGGTGCCCTCAAAGTGCAGCGCAGGATTATGCGGAGTTTTCAGCACTTGGGAACACAAACAACCATGAAGAAATTCCGATACAGGCCTCTCACCAGTGGTTAATGAGGTCGAGCGCATGGGCGCTCCCCATTGGGAGACAAGCTGTGTTCGTTCAATGTCAGAAAGCATGCAAATGGATGGCGATCGCACTGCTGCAGTTGGCGTATTTGTCACCTGCTCTAACAACGTCAAGTAGTAGTCCGTAAAGCGCGTGACAGTAGCTCGTTCCAACCGGTCCGTTGGATACTCTATCGATCCCTCCAATATACGATCAGCTCCAGCTCCCTTACACCGCATGGACAACATGAGGTCAAACTTTGCAGATCGGTGCGGTAACACCAGCTCTTCATACTTGGTGGAACTCGAATCGTTATCACTTTGTTCCCACGAAAACATGATCTGGAAAAGTGGGTGCTGCCATCGTCGCTCGATGTCTCCATTCTCATGGTGGTTGCTGTAAGCTGAAGCGCGCAAATGCTCCAGGACCTTGTGGAAAGGAATCTCCATGTGGGTATACGCACCTAGCACCACTTCACGCACACATGCCAAGAACCCCTTAAAATCTTCACGTCCTGTGCATTTGGCTCCAAGACGCAGAGGAAGCGTGTTAACGAAATATCCCATGATGTCCTGCAGCCCAGCAGATTCGCGTCCTGAAGCGGGGGTACCGATGACAAAATCCTGTTGACCTGTTAATCGCTCAATGAGCATGTAGAAAACTGCAAGAAGCCCCATGAACATACTTGCTCCCTGGGCATGGCAGAGTTCTGAAAAAGCCTTTTGGAGCATAGCAGACTATTGAAACACCACGACGTCTCCTCTAGGCGTCGTTGCTTCAGGTGTAGCTGGCTCCTCATTAATTTGAGATCGTTCACTGTCAAATGGGAGTTCGAGTATCGGAGGTAGGCCACCCTCAGTAAGTTGCTGCATCCAATACTGCAACGGCGGCGCCGTCACTCCGGAGCGCATCCGTGCACGTTGCCATGCTGCAAAGCCCCGATACGCCAAGCGGGAAGTGCTCGACCCCACTGTCTCCAGTTGCTGTATAAATTCCGTCGTGCCATCATAGTTGTTCAAGAAACGTAAATAACATTCGTGAAAGTCATTCCAAAAAAGCTGGCTGGAGGCTGCGTCTGTCACGATGTGATGCAACACCACAGCAAGAATCCACGGAGATGAAGAGCTGTGGCCGGGGTTAGTAAAGGCGTACACTCGGATTGGGGCTTGATGCGCCAAGTCAAACGGGTCATCCATTGTCTTCGCTACGAACGCAGCAAGATCAGTGTCTTCACTGCGGCATGACGATAACAGCTCAATCTGTACGACTTTAACGACGCCCAACGAACCGCGAAAATATGATAGCGGATGAACGACCTGTCTCGGTTGTCCTCCTGCGTTCGTATCGACATCAAAACACGTCCTTAGCGCCTCGTGCTTCGCCATCAACGCGTCGCAAGTATTCTCCAATGAAGTGGAATCCAAAGGCAGGTCACTGAACTTCAACGCTTTCACCACATTGTACGCTGTGCTAGACGGCTGCAACTTTTGCACCGCGATCATTTGCAGTTGCGGGTACGACAACTCGCAGGACGCGTTGACACTTCTCGATGCTAAACCAGGACGAAGCGTCAGACCTTCTTCTTCTTTGTGGTTGTCGTAGTCATCAATCATTTGCGTCACTGCATTCTGAAGGGTCTTCAACCGTCGGACTCGTGAGTTTTGCAGTGTTTTCCTGCGCTTGGAGGGTCTGTCCCCAGTTCTCGAGAACAGCAAGAGCTGCAGCTAATGCACCACCACGCCCACTTGTCCGGCATCAAGCGCTC
This sequence comes from Phytophthora agathidicida, assembly GCA_025722995.1. Classification (NCBI taxonomy): domain Eukaryota; phylum Oomycota; class Peronosporomycetes; order Peronosporales; family Peronosporaceae; genus Phytophthora; species Phytophthora agathidicida. The sequence continues at coordinate 402,694 of CP106979.1, forward strand.
GAGTCAACTCAGCCACATCCCCCGTCTGCTCCGCACGGTCATCCAAGCTGCTGCCTGCGTCATCTACCAAGCGCATGACCACGAAAGTCCCAAGTGGCGCAGGAATAAGCGGTGCTGCTACAACCGTTACGAACACGGCGTTTTTCAGCCAATCGAAGCCCAGCCGTTACACCTGACGTCGCATTGTCATCATGGTATCCATCTTTGTTAAAAGACTGTGAAGCCCAATAGTTCACTTTCGAACTATCTCTGTATGTGGCAAGCGATTTGTGCTCATGAATAGTGGAGTGAGCGTTCCATGGTTGGTGGCGATGAGCGTACGTTCATGTCCTCTAGATCAGCCGCTGGACTCGGAGTTGTACATATCAATCACGTGCCCCCGTCCAACTATTCAGGATCCAGAGAATACTTGGAACGCGCAGTTTTGCGCCTACCCATCGCCTCGTGGAGTACAGCTCTTCATTTGATGTGTGGGCAAGCACCAGGTTGCTGCGGTCTGCTCTGCAGTGACGGAGTTGTCGTATGTGAGAAATGTGGCGCTGCAACTCAAGCTGAAAGGTACAAATACGTTGTTATCGTGGGTATGCTTTATTCTGCGTTTTTTTTTTGCGTCGCAGTTCAATCGGCTACATGTAAAACGATGGAGGCTTGTCTAACGAAGGAGGTGTTGACATCTTTTCAACCGGCATTGAAGAATAAGTATCCCCGGCCTGTTCCAGAGAAGTGGGAGCCGCAGTATGGACTTGTTCACATGGACAAAGGAGCAAAACTACAAATTGATGGATCTGTCGTTGGAAATTCGTGGATACGGAATCTGTCGAACGAAACTGGAGCATGGAGCGTTTGAATTTGTCTGGGTGCTTCGGGTTTTCATGATAGGTATCTGAGTGGCCCCTTAGTTTATCCAACAAACAAACATGAGTAACATCAGCTCAAACATCCCCTGCTTTTGACATTCAGATTTTGCTTTTGTTAAGGAAATCTAAAAGATTTCTGCTCTTTTTGCGGTCGGGTCTAGTTCAGCCCAGATCCATGTAATGGAACTCCTTTCATCAACCAAGTCGGTGGATCGCTTCTTCCCCGGCGAAAGGCACCAAACTTCAACGACCTTACAAAAACAACTCCGCTGCAGATTAGCGCCTTGCTTCACTCCAGTCAAAGATGGCGAGCACGGAGGTTGGCATGGCGATCCTGTTGCGGCACTCGAGGCACAAAATTGACGACGGCGTCGATCTTAGCCTTCACTTCCGGCGTGATCTTGTCCACGAAGTCCAGGGCCTTGAGGTTTTCCTCAACTTGCGACGGACGGCTGGCCCCGAGCATAACAGTGGACACGTTCTCGTTCGAGACGCACCACGCCAACGTCAATTGTGCGAGCGAGCAGTCCAGCTCCTTGGCAATAGGTTTCAACTTATCCGCCAGCTCGATTTTCTCCGTGAACATGTCCTTGCGGATGGGTGGACCCGCCTTCAGCTCCGTCGTGAGCCGAGAATCCTCCGACGCTGCGCTGTATTTTCCCGTCAGCGTACCCGAGGCAAGCGGAGACCACACCGTAAGACCGAGTTTGTACTTCTTGTACAAATCCAGGAACTCGTACTCGACCTTGTTGCGTTCGAAGATGTTATATTGCGGCTGCTCCACGATGGAACGGATCAACCCCAGTTGGTCCGCAATCTCACAGGCTTCATTGATGTCTGAAGCGAGCCATTCACTAGTCCCCCAATACAAGGCCCAGCCCTGGTTGATGACGAAGTTCATGGCCCGGACAGTCTCCTCAATGGGCGTCAGGGCGTCTCGACGGTGACAGAAGACCACGTCGACATAGTCGAGTTGCATCCGCTGCAGTGAACCCTTGAGCCCCTCTACGATGTGTTTGCGACACAGTCCCTGGGTATTGGGACTCGCTTGGTCCCACGCGACTGTCCCGGCGAAGAGTTTGGCGGTCACGACAAGGTCCTCTCGACTCCAGACGCCCTCAGCGATACCGCGCTGGATAGCGCCGCCCATGTTGCGCTCCGCCAGGGTCTCACCGTAGGCTTCCGCCGTGTCAAAGAAGTTGACACCGCCTCGGAACGCGGTGACCATAACCTTGTACCATGCGTCCACTGTGTAGTCGTCGCGCGCCCACATTCACGCGCCGAGAGACAACTTTGACACGAGCAGACCCGAGTCGCCCAGAAGGCGGTGCGTCATCTTGGTCGTGGCGGCGGAAGACATTGCAGATTAGGAAGGGGGGAAGTTGGAAGGTGTTTGTGCTACGAAGCAGTTTTGAAAGTGTGATGTGCGTTGCAACGAGTACAACGTCGTAGACACAAGATAATCCATAAGAGTCGATTACCTGTTTCGAAGTTGAAGTGTCCTCTCCTTTTAAAGCAGTTGCATGGATTGTTTTGCCCTTGGTGAAGCAATGGTTCGCTAGGACCAAAGTGGTCTCCAGAACGCTTTGCCCAGCTTCATGCAGCACTGGAATAGTTTCTGGCATCTATCTGTTCTCACAAAGGTAGCAAAATGACTTCTAAATGGCCCACATCTTTCATGGCGACATTGCTATCTCTCTCCATCCTGTGTTCGCGCAGCCACTTCACGATATATGAGTGATTGCACAGTAAACAACTCCCAGCTTACACCCCTCGGATCGATTCTTGTCCAACCACTTCACCGCACCGAGGTGTCCTTTTGCTGCTGCTGCATCCATAGTATTCGTAGTACAGCCTTCATTTCGGTGTTGATGCAACCACTTTACCACGTCAAGGTGCCCATTTCGAGCAACTTCATCCACCGCTCGAACAGTTCATCTCTGCTCCGATCGGTGTTGGTGTAGCTACTTTACTACATCAAAAAGACCCGCTTCGGCGCTTGATCCGTTGCGTATGAATCGAAATACGTGTCCAGATAATATTATTCCTATTCGCTGCCGCCTCACTCATTGCATACCCCGCGCTATTCTCTAGGTCGTGCTCGAATAACCACTATTCTTCGCAGCTTAACCCATTCCGATGTCAAATCTGCTAATACGTCTAGCGCGAAGTCACTGCACCACTGGAAGATGTTCATGCTCTGCTGCTGCATCACAGATCAATATCTTGACCGATTCCTCGATTGCGTAGCCACTTTACGACGTCGAGGTGGCCGTGGGCAGCAACTTTGTTTGGGGCAGTATCAATAACCGATTCCCACGGCCAACGACCGTCTTGGCTGCTTTCCATTGACTTGACTACGTGCAAATACCTTCTTTGGCAGCTGATTTCATCACTACCTTCCAGTCTGGAGTTGTTCTCTCGAGAATAACGTCGAGATCTTGGATTGGTGCGCCGCGTACACGCTCCTGTCTATTGTTTTGCGGACTAGGAATTCGATCAGGTATTCGTCGATACGACAAACTATGTGCGGCAATGCACCACTATTCTACTGCAGATGACCTGGCCAGTCAATAGCCACATGAGTTTTCTCCATGTCAAAAATGCCGTTTGTCTCGTTTAACTGTAGGGAGCGGCTTCTCCAAAATCGTTTGTTTCAGTCAACGTTGATGGGAGTTTATTGAAAAAGTGAAGGAAACTCTTGCACGGGATGAAAGAGCTTCAAAGCAACTTTAAAGCTTCGAGGCGGCCGTGACGCGCGACTTCTTCTCCATCTTCTTGGACCAGCTCTCGAGTGTTTCACGTGGCATCACGGGTTTCTTGTAGAGGTAGTGTCCTCCATCCACAATCAACACGTCGCCCGAGACGAAGTTGCCCACGGGGGATACCAAGTACAGCACTGCAGCTGCAATGTCGGTCTTGGCGCCGACACGACCGACTGGGATGGTACTCGCCATGTACTTCTTCCTCTCTTCCGGGTCCACGTCGCCTCCAAGTTTCGCCGTGCCCGTCGTGTCCGCAATGGGGCCTGGAGCGACTCCCGTCACTCGGATCCCGAATTGCCCCCACTCCAGCGCCAACGAACGCGTGATGCTGTCTACTGCAGCTTTAGCCGCCGACGCGTGCACTTGGTACCACGTCGCAGGCAGCTGCAGCGTCGCTGTGATGTTGACGATGCGTCCGTCACCACTGCGTTTCAGCGGCTCAAAGGCCGCACGACTCATGTTGAAGGTGCCGATGGTGTCGATCTCCATGACCGTGCGGAAGGCGTTCGTCGACATCTTCTCAGCCAATGCCAAGAAGTTGCCCGCTGCAGAATTCACCAGCACATCCAACTTGCCGAAGCGAGCCACGACCTGCGCCACCGCGTTGTCTGCACTCTCGGAAGAGCGTACGTCGCCCTGCACGAACATGCAGGAGCCTTCGGGCACGCCGCGCTCGCGCATGAGCGTCATGGTGCTTTGCAGAGCGCCCTCGCGACGGCCGAAGACTGCGACTTTGGCGCCGTACTCGGCTAGTTTGACGGCGATCTCTTGGCCGATGCCGGAGCCGCCGCCCGTCACAAGAGCGACGCGGCCGGCGCAGGCATCACGGCGGAATACGCGCTGGATAGTGGCGGAGTCCATGGCACGAAACGACGAGTGCGCACTCGGCAGCAGATTTGGAACTGAGCTGCTTCAACGTTGATGCGACAAGTATACATGATACAGTACAGTATGCACACATACATCCAGATGAATGGAATACATTTGACTTTTGTATGTATCTATTTGTATACTAAAAGTGTCAGCGAATATTATCCGGATTCGCGCATGGCCCCTCGATATATTGACTCTCACCGCCGGGAGCGCCTTTGGACGGGAGCCACCGCGGTGCGTACGACTACTGTAGCTGAGCTTTGCGCGTGCTGTACCTGACCCAATTTCATTTTACCCTTCGCTTTACTCTCCTCGTTGCCGCTGCAGTCGATACACCCGCAGTAGTCCAAGATGAGCGTCGTCGCCGCCACGCAGCCGCAGAAGACCAAGACGTACATGTTGGCGGACAAGAAGCCCTTCTTCAAGCACTTCTACCCCAAGGATGTAGCCATCCTGGCTGTGCGCTCGGCGGCCATGCAGGGACTGATGGTCTTCAACGCGTACGTGGCGTCGCTGGAGCTGGAGCTGTCGGACGAGGAGGAGTCGAGCGAGGACGAGTTCGAGGATGTGGACGCTGCCACCGAGGACAAGGAAGAGTTCGTGGCCCCCTCTATGGAGGAATTCGGACTCGCCAGCGCCAAGTCCTTCGGCAAGTCGCTCAGCATCACCACGTACGTGCGCTCGCTCGAGGAGGTGGCGCTGCGCGTCTTCTGTCCACGCATCGTCAGCAAACTCATCAAAGGTGGGGAGGCCGCAAAGATCTGCTGTCTGTTGCTTTGGCTTTACTGATACTATTGTGTTATGCTTTTTGCTGCAATTGTTGCCCTGTAGACATCAGCAAGTCGTCTATGCGCAAGTACGTGCGCACGTCGAGCAGAATGTCGGCGGCTGCGTTGATGATCAAGACGGGCATGCGCGCCAACATGCTGAGCCACCTGGCCATCTTCCTGGTCGAGGAGGTATGTTGCATCATCGATCATTGGTTGACTGGTTGCCCAGCGTCTGATATCTTGTGGTGTTCTGGCAACGTTAACAGACTCAGCAGCTTGTGCTCATTCTGTACCGACGCATCGTGTCAAGGAAGAGTGGCAAGAAGTCCAAGAAGAACTTGCGGTCCATTGAGGAGGGCATTCAGAGCAGCGGCAGTGACGAGGAGGAGGACACGCTCTCGACGTTCGTGTCTGCTACGGGTCGCAACGCTTCTCGCTCTGCGTTGGCTGTCATCACGGGCGGCGTCGGTGCAGCTGTGGGCACGGTGGTGCGACCAGGTATCGGCACGATGATCGGCGGTACACTAGGCGACACCCTCGGGTACGTGTTGTTTTAGATGCAGAGGGAGGAGATGCAATGCAAGACTGGCTGGGCGAGATACTGTTGAGGTGGTGACGGCCAAGGGAAGGAAGACCCACCGCATAACTGTAACATCAATGCTGATACCAGACTCCATCAGACTGCCATTGTCGAGCAATTCGGATTGCTGTCGAGCGGATACTTTGCGCACCGCATGACAGGCAGCCACATTGCGGCAGAGTTACCCGACGATGCAGCAACAACATCTTCGTGTCCGTTGTCCCAAAATAATTGTTCGGCCATTGCTTCTACTCTGAAAAAATCGAGTGCCTCACTTAATTCGGAGCGGAGCCAGCGGTTCTTTTTTGTATGCAGTTCAATATGTGGTCAGATAGGTGCTGTCGGCTTGAACTGTCACTATCTCCATGTCACTCAAGTGAAATTATTCCCTTGAATAGGATTCCGTGACCCGTAAACCTCCGTGCACGTCCGTGCGGAAAAGGCTCACAACACTGAAGGGAGAACCGACGAGCTCCCCGCGCGTCCGTCAGCCTTGCCCTCGCCTCTTCGCAGCGCCATCGCCCTCCCCACACTACCCCGCCCGCTCGAAGCGCGCTCTCCCTCGCGTCCTGCTGCACCTGATTACGGCTTGATAGGAGACGTAGATCAAAGCTCAGCAGAAGCCCATGACGACGGCGTCAACCATGTATATGGAGACGGTCTCACTGAACGATGACGCGCCTGCCACCTCGTCGGCGCCTGCCGCCTCCACTGTACTCGACATGGAAACACTGGAGACGCAGTTCGCACAGCCGCCAGCGGTGAAGAAGACGACGAAAGACGCCAATACATCGCCAGAGACCGCAGCGTCCGTGTCCGACAGCGACAGCGACGAGGACGGAAACGCTCAGAACAACAAGAAGAACGCAAGCGACGCGGTCGTCGTGGACGTCGTGGACGTTGGTGGGCACCAGGAGACCAGCAACGGCTTCAGTGTTCAGAATGGCAACCAGCAGCAACATGCGCTGCCCCCGCTGCGCGTCATGACGCAGAAGCTCCCAGTGGAGGAGCGTGATTACGTGGACACGACGCTGTTCTCCCCCGAGGTGTCGAGACACGCCATGGAGGTGGCGCATCGTCGTGCCAAAGCTATCGCAAACGAGGTGAAGGAACTGAATGAATTGGAGAGCGAAGTGGCAGGTGCCGCTAAAGCCAAGATGTCTCCAGCTGAAGCTGTGGGGATTATTGGTGGAGCCTTTGCCAGCTCTTTGCAAAGAGCCAAAAAATTAGTGAAGCCTGGAACGAAGGAGTACGATCTACTGTCTGGGACATCCCCGTCGGCAGGTATGTCGAAACTGGACGATCTTGATACAGATGGAGACGGACTGCAGCTCTCGCCGGATGCGACGCAAAGTGACGGAAAACACTTCCGCACACCGAAGCTGAGACCGGCGTTGAAGCGGATTTCGGCGTATTCGGCTGCTGCTGCGCTGGAGCCGGAGAAGAAGACGTCGAGTACACGACAACTGAAGAAAAAGAATATCCAGTGGCATGAAGATGTGCTGGATGCTGATGAAGAGTTTTATGAAGATGACAGCACTGAACAGGAAACACGCTCGTTGATGAATGGAGACGGAGATGCTACTAGCAATAGCAACGGCAGTCCTCGACCTCAGCTGCTGAACTACAGCAGCAAGAATGATGGACAGCTCACGCCGCGCAGCAGGAAGAAACGCAAGAAACTGGTCCGATCCATGATGCGGCGGCTAACGCCGCGCGAGAAGGAGGAGCTGTACCGGCAACGGCCAGACTTGATGATTGTGCCCAACTGGGCGCAGAAGTACCGCGAGGAGCTCGAGGGCGAAGACTCGACTCGCTGGAATGCGTGGCTGCTTGGACTTATCTCGGTGCTGGCTGTGCTGCTGCTGGTGTTCGTTATCCTCATCATTCGGCAGCGTGCCGCGGCAGCGATGTAATCAGCCAGGTGGCCTGCCGGACCCCATTAGAGACGAGCGACCACGTGGGAAATGGTCTGCTCCCATTTTTTGCTGCTGTATGGGTTTGTTGAACCTTCCTTATAGCTTGGCGCGCGGAGAGCAGAAGAACTACGCGCCAAGACACCAACTACGAACTCTCTTTCCATCAATATTTACTGGGACGTCAGCGCGTTTTACTTTATCGATGTTGGATCGGCTTCATTGCATCATTTCCCGTTCTCTTGGAGCGTTGTCAGACGCTCTCAATACAAAAAATCTTCAAGATATCCCTTCCAGACTCTAACGAAGCACTAAGCTAGCAAGAAAGGCACGCATTGTGTATTTCTTGTGGGGTTAGAATCAATTCGTCGTCGCGTAGAGGACGGCAACCACAGCAGACAATAGCATTAACAGTTCAACTCAACTGAAACGCAGTTGTTTGAAGGACAGTGAGAACTCACTAATCCCTCTGACCACCACACTTCCTGTCTGTTGCTGTAGTCTGCAGCGTCTTCGTCCCTAAAATTCTTTTCTTCATTCTACGCGCACGTGTCCCTCACCCTCGTTCGGATCAACAGCCGCCTAGTGGTGGCTGTAGTCGAACTTGCCATTGAGACGCTTCCAGTAGTTGCTCTTCTCCTTGTCCTCCTGGGTGGCGCCACGCGTGGGGAGGATGCCGCAGATCACCCACGCCGCACTGCGCACGGGAAAAATAATGTTAAACAATTGACAATTAGGGCTTAACTTGATTAAGGCTGCAGGACGTACGCTCCGGCGATGAGGAAGGGCTGGAAGTACGCGCGCTTGGACTCGTGCACCAGGAACTTGGTGTACGGCAGCTTGTGCCATCTGACGGCTTTCTTGGCAACGGCGGCAGTCATCGTGGATCTTGGGAGAGGTTTCTTCCTGCAGCGACGGCGATGGCTGTTGTGAAAGAGAGGCCCAGAACGCTCCAAAAGGGGAGCCACAGACCTGGTAACGGATTACCTTGCAAAATTGGAAGAACAGATTTGCAAGGGGGGATATGAAATTTTATACTTGCACGGGTAAGAGCAACCTCGACGGCGGGCGCCGTGCCATGGAAAGCTTCACCACGAGCTCATGCTGCTTGTCTACATTTACAGAGCCCACTGGTCTGAGCAAGATTTTAAACGCGATTTAAATACTTGTAGCTCTGATTCACGGCGAGAACGATGGCTCGAGCGTCCAAGGCGTTGCTGGCAGGACGCAATGTTGAAGTGTACGAAAGGCAAGAAGCAACAAGCGCACTTGCAGCTTCCTTTGAGGTTGAGAGAGCAAATGATCGTGCTCTTGAGGTTGTCCAGCACGACAAGATAGAAAGGTTAGTTTGAAAGTAAGGCCCAGCGTCCTTCCTCCATTGCCGATGCGCACGTGCAAATACCTCCATCCAAGGACAAACGGATACGAGGCAGCAAATGATTGCGAAACGCACGCCCAAGGACCACGCGAGATGACTTGAAGGACCTTAAGCATTCGCACATTTGTCGAAACCTACCTGCAACGATAGTCGAGCGATTGCAGCTCCTGGCTGCTGACCTGTACACCAACTTCCCGTTGTCCTCCTGAACACCTCACCTCACCTCCCTGCAACTGCAACCTGTCACCTGTACGCGTATCCACCTGCATTCGAAGCAAACAACACCTGCGAAGACCCGCACTCCAAGAATACGAAAGCAGTTGATACAACAACGCAGACGCTTGCTCCACGCCTTTGATTTCACCGGAAGAATAGACGCGCGAGAGTCCATTACGGAATTAAAGCGGGATCAGTCGGCAACAGCTGGCACAAGAGTCTAGTCGCACTCGGCAGCAGCTTAGTAGTCCTCGTCGCCTCCGCCGAACATGTCCATGCCGCCGCCCATGTCGACCTCTTCCTCCTCCTCGACGGCCTTCTCCTCCTCCTTGGCCTCAGCGCCCTCAGCACCAGCAGCAGCGCCCGGGGCGGTGGCGGCACCGCCAGCAGCGGCTCCGCCCGTGGAGATGAGCTCCAGAATCTTGCCCTCCTTGGACAGCAGCGACGCGAAGAGCGTGGGCCAGTAGGGCTCCACCTCGTTGCCCGACGCGTGCAGCACGTGGTTGATGGCCTCCGACGTGATCTCGTGCTCCCCGTCGAAGAGGATCATGGACGCGTACGCCACGCAGAGTTCGTCGTGCTGCTCCTTGGTGATCGTCGACATTCTTCCGCTTTGTATTCGGCTTTAGCAAATAAGTGCCCCGCGCCTGCTTCGCGCGTCGGTCAGGCGATTTGGTTGGCCCCGAGCTGCTTTGGCTCGAGCGCCTCTCGCTAAGTACGAAGTGAGGTGCACCACGTATATAAACTGTCGTGTAGCATGAATGTTGCTCGAGTAATTACGACTTTTTACTGCTGCAACATGCAATAATTCAAACGCTAAAAGTCGGCGCCATCTTGGACGCGGCTGCGAGACGGAGCGAGAGCGGCGATATGCGCGGCGCTAGCGACGCCAGCAGAGCTCCGAGCAAGTGGGCGTCTCGTGCATCGATTGATCCGTTCTCAACAGAAGCTACACCCACGTCTGCCATTCAAAACGGACCGGAAACGACTGCGATATCCACTGCTAAAGAAGTCGAAGGGAAGGAGAACCGCGTCCCAACAATTGGTCGCAATTACGGCCACCCGAACGTCACCATGAGCCGCGGCACACGACAATCACTCCTTGCAGCTGAATTGCTTCCTTCTTCATTGAATTTTGAGGCATCTACGCCCTCGTCGCTGCTCGGGAAGCGTCCGAACCCTGTGGAAGAGTCTACAGTAGCACACAGAGCTTTCTACGAGGCTCTAGAGGCAGATTCCAATGGAGACAGAGCGCAGAGAGACCCACTGGCAGTGACTAATGCTGTGGCCCACTTTGAAGAACGAGCGATGGTGATGCACGGCTCGTCACAAGGTCTAGAGCCCGAGGAAGAGGAAGAAGATACTACAAGCGTTGGGTCAGGCTCTGCTACGATGTTTGTGGATGATTTTAATCACATTGGACAGTTGAATTTCGGTTCTGTGGCTTTGGGTGAGCGGAAGAGCAGACAATTGACGCTGGAGAACGCGAGTGAACTGGGCAATGCTCGTGTCAAGTATGAAGGCTATGTGATGATGCGCAGTGGCAACAAAGAGAGTGAGGAGACACAGATGAAGGCAAGATTCAAGTGTGATTTACATGTTTGTGTGGTGGATGCACTGAAATCGGTGACGCTCAGAGTCACGTTTGAACCGTTGGAGGTTGATGCTGGACGGGAAGTTGCTGCCATGCTGAAGTTTACAGTGAATGATCGGTTTAAACTGCAGTGCAGAGCGACGGGAAAAGTGACACCGCGTGTTCCGAGATTGTCGAGATTTGGACGTATGCGCCAGGCAAAAGGAGTTGATACTGTTGTGGTGGCACCAAGGGCGAAGCAGAATCGACCACCTAGGATACCTGCTGGAAATACCAGACAAAACACTATCAGAACGGCATCAGAGTCGACAAACACAGCGTTCACAATTTCAAGTGCATTGAATCGGAGTGATCGCGAATACGAAGCTGTAGTGAGTTCGAGACCGAAGGTGGGAGACAAACGTCGGTCGTCAGTGGCCATCGAATTTTCACCACCACGAAATGGAACGAAGCGGAGAAAAAGTGAGCCGCCCAAAGCGTTGACGCCGAGAAAAAGTCGTGGTGCCTTACAGGAGTCGCCCTCGAAGAAACATTTCTCTGGATCCTGGTGGAAGCAGCGCCAGGAGGTCTATGATGAGAACTGGATCGCGAAGCAGACCGAAGGTTTTACGAAATGGATTAATTACGTGCTATTGGACGGCACTGCCGAGCGTCTGAGTGGCGGTGTCGTAGAAGATAGCGAGGAGCAGACGGCTGGGACAAAGCGCAGATTTGATTTCTCGTCGTTGCGTGTACTTGCTCAAAAGCGGATGGAGTCGAAATGGTTACAGGCCGCAGTTGAATTGTATCATTCCCCAGACATGGATGACATTTTGTTCAATCTACAAGATGAGATCGGTAACCAGAGACTGCTTTTTCGAGCAGACCGTCCTGTGTACGCTGATGTAGGTTTGCAGGAGGATCTCATCGGCCTGCTGAATAATTACCATCCGGTGTGGCTCTGCCTGGGCCTCTATACTGTGCTCGGAAATCAAGTCATGAGGGAAGAGAAGTGTTCGTTAAGAACAATCTTCAGCACTACTACTACAAAAGCATCCAGTAGTAAAAAAGACTCGCCGCCAGACCGAAAGATGCCTCGTGTACTGCGCCGGATTATTTTGAAGCATTTGGTCAAAGATTCGCACGTCGCGCAGAATTATCGCTTGGTGAAAAATCTTAGGACACCTATGGATGGCTCCACTGCCGACCGTTATGACGGTGGCAATGCATTCACGAACACCAAGAAAAACATCAATGGTCGAGAGTACTTCGACTCGCTGTCACAGTCATTCATGCTCAAGTTTCTCATGTTGGTAATCTTTTTGGACCGCGCGATCGAGCACAAGACGGACAAATTCTCCCATTTCCCTTGCCTCTTTCGAATTGCTCCTTCGACTAAGAAGACTACATCCGGTAAAGCTCACAGCAGCAGTAGCAACGATCAACGTGGCAAGAAGGGTGATGATGACGAGTTGTCGGTGAAGAACTCGCAAGTTTTTGTGACGGAATTTTGCAGACTCTTTTTAGCTAGCGAAGGCCGCATCGACAAGCACTTGAAACAACTAGGCTACACTTTGAAACATGAGCAGACAGCGTTGGATGAGATCGATTTGGAGATCAGGAACCTGGAGACTGACCTGCGTGATGGCGTCCGCCTTGCGAAACTTATGGAAGCGCTTACAACGCAAGTATCACCTCCGACGGATCCGGACGGAGATATTCCTAAGGGTTTGTCCACGTTTTTGCGTGTGCCGGCTCTGTCGAGATTGCAAAAAGTTCACAATGTCGAGATTTGCTTGCACTTCTTGCAAGACAAATGTGGTGCGAGCGTGTTAGATAACCTGAAGAGCAACAACAGCCAGGGCAATAAGAAGCACCGGTTAGATGGACGGGTCCGTGTGTCCTCGTCTGGGTTTGCTGGCTTGCGGGGCAAAGTGGATGAAAAGATGGTAGAAAACCTGGCGAAGGACATTGTCAATGGACATCGCGAGAAGACCCTGGCTCTGCTGTGGAAACTCATTAGTTCCTTCCAGTTGCAATCGTTGGTGGATGCCCAGACAATGAGACGGGAAATTGCAAACGTTGTTAAGCGGATGAGTTTCCGTGCGAAGGATTTCTTCGATCACCAACAACAAAATACACCACTCATCCACACGGATGAGCACGAATGCTACGGATTACTGCTGGAGTGGTGTCGTTCAGTCTGCGCTAACTACGGTGTTGGCGTGAAGGACTTTTCTGGATCATTTGCCGACGGAAAAGCGCTTTGTTATCTTCTTCACTATTACCATCCGATGTTGTTGTCGAAGTCGGATATGCTGCCGACAACCAACGACATGCAGAACAGCGATGTTCAGCAGATAAGTGAAAAAACGCTGTTGCGGAACGAACAGCGACACTTTGCTATTATCAATGACCGTATCAAGCAGCTTGGAGAGGTGCCAGTACTCATGCCCCAGCAATACAACACGAAGAACCCGCCAGAAGAGAAAATGGTGGTGACTTTCGTATGCTACTTGCAATCGCGCTTGATGGATTCATACAGTGAGATTCATGCTGCCTCAAGGTTGAAACGGTGGTGGAAGAGCCCGCTAATTCGATTGCAAATGCATCGTAAGAAGAACGTTAGCGCGCGTATTGTTCAGCGGTTCTGGTACACTTCCAGTCAGAAGCGGTTAGCTATTCGCCAGTGCCGCAAACTCCTACGAGCGGCCCACCTCGTTAAAAGCACTGTACGAGCGTGGATGGCCAGAAGACGTTTCCTGCGCTTCCTGAAAGCAGTGGTCGCTATTCAGCGGGCATTCCGTGCTCAGCGGCAACTGCGAATTAACGGCGATTCGCTTGGCGCAGTTCTTGTTATTCAGTATCACTGGAGAAGGCAGCTTCAATGGAGGCGTGAGAGAGAACAACAGCGTCAATTGGCTACGCAGCGCAAGGTTTCACAGCGCATGCGTGTGAGGGCAAGCTGCGCTATCATCGAGATAAGCTGGTTGAGGCATTTGTCAAGAGAGGGAGCTCGCCTCGTTCGACAACAAATGATCGCTGACCGGCACATGGCTGCTACCCGGATTCAATTTGCTTGGCGACAGGGTCGTTTACGGTCCACGGCACGGAAGCAGCGACTGGAGACGTGGCAACAAGTGCACCGTGCAGCCCGAGTTATCCAGCGATTTTGGAATGCTTCCCAATGCCGTCGCGAAGAGAACGAGAGGGCGCTGGCCTTGCAGCGCTTTGAGCAAATGATGAAAGAAAAGGAACTCCAGAACAGAAAACACAAATTGAAGCGTAAGGTGGAGACGCGCGCCGCCAAGTGCGTTCAGAACGGTTTCCGCAAGTTTGCACTGCGCAAACGAGAGGTGGCAGCAACAAAGCTGGCGAGCGTGTTCAGAGGTACCAAGCAAAAACTGCAATTTCAAAAGGAGAAACGTGCAGCAGTGGTGATCCAACGAAATGCTTGTATGTGGCGTCGGAAGCAGCAACTGTCGGCACTGACGAAATTTCACGATATGCTGAAGACCTACCAACGAATGAAGGCAAGCGAAGCGCAGCGGCGCCTAATACGAGTCCAAGAACTCAAATGCAAGGTGGAGACGCGGGCTGCACAATGTATCCAAAGAATGTTCCGGAGCTATCGATTCCAAAAGAGAATGCTTGCTGCAACAAAAATCCAGAGCTTGACGCGAGCTTGCTCAGCAAAACACTTGTACCGCCTACTTCGTCGGAGTGCATGTGTGCTTCAGAAAAATGTGCGGATATGGCGCCGCCAGGGACAGCTTCGAGCTTTGCTAAAATTTGGAAGCATGCTGTTGCAATATCGGCGCATGCGGCGGAACGAGGAAAAACGACAAGAACGTATCCGCCTAGATCGTCTTCGACGTCTACAGGAAAGTGTCGAGCACCGTGCAGCGTATCGTATCCAGTCAGTCTTTCGCTTCTACGCTTATCACAAACGGATGGTGGCGGCTACAGTCATTCAAGCAGCTTTCCGTGGATTCGTGCAGCGACAACTATATGACAGGGTTTGTGTTAGCGCGGTGGTGATACAGCGATCAGTTCGGTCGTCGCAAGCGGCGAAGAGATTCCGACGAGCACTGTATTTGCACCGTGCTGCTATAAGCATCCAGAAATACTCGCGTGGATGGATTTCGCGTCGCCATCGGTTTAACTTCTACACCCTGCAGACGCAACTGCAGCGACTGCGTGTGCTGGTGTCGTGCTGGCAGATCGAATACTGGTATGCAAATCGGATGACGAAATACCGCAACAAGCGCATGTTGATGGTACGGGCTCGCTGGACACAACTCCGCGCTGGTATCGTGCAGAAGCGTATTGCCGATGTAGACAAAATCGCGATGTGTTGGCGGACATTCTGCTTAAGGCAGGTTATCAATTCACGAATTCAGCGCAAACGGCAGATGGATGGTGCGGCTCAACGTATGCAGGTGTGGTGGCTGAGTCTGTGCTGCAAATGGGCGGAGCGTCGACGGCTTGCAGAGGAGAAGCGCCAGCATGAGTTGGAAATGATGGCATTAGCCGTGGCGAAGGCCCGCGCGGAGCGTATTGTTGGCTCGTGGCTCCGTCAGAGGGTAATAATACCATTCCGCAAACGTAACTTCCACTTTGTGGCAGTGCGGAAGCTGCAGGCGTGGTGGCGTGGAACGTTAATTCGCTTGCATTACAGTACTCCCGAGATCACACACCAGCGCAAGAAGTTGTCTACGATGAAGCTTGTCGGACACGAGTCACATGCCGGCACTATTATTTCTTCAAGTAGTCGTGGCGGCGCCGTCACTGCATCTACCAATCTGCAGCACTTGAGGGTGAAGGCTCATGAAGAGAGAAGAGTCCAGACAGAACAGCCGCAGACTTTGGGCGCACGGTTGGATATGGCTCTTCACATGCTACTGCACGGCAAGCGGCTGCAGGACATGCTGTTTGCGAGCCACACCATTGAAGTGTGCACTCGGTATTCGCGTGAATGCTGCCGCAAATGCGTCCAACTCCAGATCTCGTCTACCATTTTTGCAGCAATTCGTGGTCTGAACCGTAGTCGACCGCACGTGGAGCTGCTGCACCAGCTTCTGCTTGTTTTGAAGAATTTGACGATGTATCGGCGGTCAGCGGACAAGAACAAGCCGTCGAGGGTGATTGTTACTGAGGACGCCGAGGGCCGACTTGACGTAGACCTGCGTGCTTTGGACACACTGGTGGACCTGCTGCACATTCATCGCGATATGCATCACGTTTTCGTGCTCTCAGCGAATGTCATCACGTATTATTTGGAGCTGCTGAAGCCCTTGGCAGACAGAAACGCTGGCGTGCAAGAGAGTTGGAGTGAGGCGGAGAAGCGTCTTAGTGGTTTGCAGGAACTACTGTCGAGGAAGCTTGCGCTGTACAATGCGACTGCCTCGTTTAGGCGTGTGAACCAGATCCCCGAGAAGAGTAATGCGAACAACCTAATGAGGAAGATGAACCCGAAGACAGCCGTTTCCATCATGGAGCAGCTCGTAGTGATGCTGAAACGGTAGGGTATTGGTGGAGAAGGAAGGACGACTACCGGTCCACAGTATGAATGGTATCATAATTGAGTCAACTACTATGATCGTGCATTATTGAAAAAGGAGAAGAGTGCACAACGTTTGGCGAGATTTCGCAGGATCGGTTGGTTGGCTGTTTGCCATGAAGTGCTAGCCACTTAGCAGTTTTGGGCAGAACAGGAGGTGGATGATGACGAGAAGAAGGCCAAGAAAAATTTGCTGTACGTGACGATTGACGATTACGTCTTCAATGTGGAGATTCGCTCAAGAAAAATTACAGCAGGAGACCTTATAGCTTTCCTGATGATCCATGGACCTATTCACAGCTTTCCAATTGGCAATGCTCACGTTGGCAATGATGCAAGACGGAGAATCCAGAAACACCAAAGGTTTGGAGCTTATGTGGACGTGTGTGTTCCCAGCTGCACAGATCGATGGGTGGCAGCGCGCTACTAAACCGATCGAGACCTTTCCGCTTCAATTGAAAGAAATATTCGACCACGGAGTTCCACCGGTTGTTCGGCTTTGTGTCAACCGAGGAAAAGCAACCGGGGTTCAACCACGACTTGAAGAAAATGGTGTTGCAGTCGACGAAATGTTGAATCCTCCATCTACACTCTGCCAATACGTTGTGGCGAAGGTGACCCCTGAGATATCCAAAGGTTTTGTGGAAGTGACTGCGGCACTCGCAGCTACTTGGATGGACAATTTTATGCTTCATTTTGTTGATAGGGATGATGATGACATGGTGGACTCGTCATCTCTCGTCGTTAATGGTGGCTTGGTGCTGAACGCACTGCTCCGTGGACGTTTGCTGTTTGATATAGCTGGAGGAAATCGCGCACTCCAACCTCTGACGGGTCCCGTGAAGTACGATATATCGAGTTCGGTGCTCTCCAACGGGACATTTACTGCGTGTTGTTCTGCGGTTGCGGAGTTGCCGTCAAACACCCACGTAAAAAGCCTTGGTTTCTACTCGGTCTGCGGTGAGCGATGGCTGTGGCTGGTATACGCGCTCTGTTGTGGATCATCAGTTTGATCTGCAAAGGCTGTATATCTCAGCACATCCTTGATTAGGGCCGATATTGCTGCTATTGCAAAAGTGCTGAACAATCGGTACCCCGAATTTGCGCCAGAACAGCCACTCGTTCGTCCCCCGGAGTACGGCTTTGCCTCTATTGAACAAGGAGCTGAGCTGAGGTCCACTCGTTCAGCAGGTGGAGATGCAGCGATCTTCACATCTCTAAATTCGTTGCGCTGTCGAGCACGGTATTGTCCTGCTAACACTCCTAATTTGGCGGAGGCCATCGTCCCTGGATGCGGTGTTTGCACGACAATAGCTGGGGATGGAGCCAGTCGCTTCGTCCGTGATTCCTTGGAGTTTGGCCACCAATTAGTTGGACAATGTACTCCAACTCCACCTCGGCAGAATTGAGCTCGATACGTTGGTACTGGATTTTCTACAGTTCATTGGTGCCAATCTACGCTCACTATCGATGCAAATAGACGAATCGGATCCTGACGCAGCGTATGACCCCAATGCTCGAGCTGATTTGAATTGAAGCGCACTGGCAGCTACTTGTCCCAAGCTTGAAGTTGTTGAGCTTGTTTACTTCGAGGTGGTGGTGCTACCAACCCACGACGACGCTCTACAGAAGTGGCCCATCAAGAGGATTAATATCGGAAGCAGCGATCAATTACCTGGTCTGGCGCTGTATTTGGAAAACCCGCTGATACGAATGTCGCGCGAGCTGGTTGAATTGAGAATTTCCTCTCCCGACAGTGGCGAGTTTGATGAAGACGAGAGAAAGAAGCTCGACGGCCATCACGGAGAGAGCTTGCCTCTCGCAAAGGAAAAGTTTCCGACGAAGTCGAAGATTGCTATGCTCAGCATCGTGGCGGATCAATTGACCTCGGGCGATTCTACGGCGAAGCCATGACCAATCCGCCACGCCTCCTGAAGCCATCGGGTTGCTCATCTGATACAGACTTGGCCCACTTGATAAGTTGCTAGCATAGACTTTGCTCCATGGTAACCAAAGAAATATTTCTCAAGTACAGTATAGCAATTGCATTCGCATTAGACAACAGTTGAACGCTATTCGCGTGGGCAGCAGCATTGGCTAAGCACTGCTTAAACCAAGCAAAGCCCTGTCAACCCTCAACTGTAGCTCACCATCGGCCTGCAACAACAAACAATTTAGAACTTGTCAACTCATCACCTCACTCAAGCACCCCTCAATGCTTCGACGTACTTGTCCAGCAGACTCTGGCGCTCATCCGACGTAGACCCACTCAAGTCGTAGCTCTCCAGCAAATTCTTCCTCGACTCCTTATAGTAGACGACAGACGAAAGCACGAACAGCGTCCCGTACAGACACGCGGACTCGAAGATGGGCGCGGGACTCTCCACAGTTTTGCTGATCTTCATGTACTCGGGCTGCACCTTGACCAGAACCCCCACCAGGAACAGGAACAGGAAGCCGCACAGCGACAGGATGGAGCAGGTCAGCGCCCCTGTCGATAATAACAGCAGCATTTGAGATTGATACACTAAACTTCAATGTAGGGAGTGACGACGTACAGAAGATTTTGCTGGACATTTCTGACTGCCTGCTGGAGTGAATTGAGTATTACGGGGTTAGAGGCGATGGAGAAGGCCCGGGGTCGAGTGGCGGAGCGCCGGGAAGCTGCAATGTGACTGGGATCGGAGCTGCTCGGACGGATCTGAGTAGGTGGAAGAGGAGACCGTGCAAGGCTTCTGATTATAGCTGCTGATTGGTTGAAAAGAAGGAGAGAGATTTGCTGATTGGCTGATATAATTTATTCTAAATTATACGAATTGGTGGGAGAGCTTGACAAAGACAATATTCATTCTCTAACTTTCGTAACTTATATATCAAGTTTCCCGTCAAAACGTCGGCATTCGGGCTTATGTTTTCCCGAATTCAAGAATTCCCGTGAGCCACGTTGACTTAGATCCACTATGAACCAACACGGATCGATTCCTTCCGAGAAATCATAAGTTCCATACACCTACGTTAAGGTTGTACTCCCATTGGTCAATATAGTAGCAAGAGAAGTAGGTCAGAGTTGAAAAGGAATGCAACAGGAGTGAGAGAAGATCGTTGGCAATGATCCGTCCGCCAGTGCCCGATGTACAGGCGATACGCGATGCATGTATATCTCCTGAAACGAGAAAGAAGTACACTGGCAACATCAATGGAATCAAGAACTGGATCAGGCAACATCTCGCGCTTGAAGACCCCAACACAGCCAGGTTTTTTGATGCGAGTGGCGGTCTTAATCTTGCTGAATTCACCCCGGAATATTTTGAAAAGCTTTTAGTGTTCAAGCGAGGAGGTGCTAAATCCGTGACACTGAGTGGATACCGCAGCGCGATTAAGGATCTCTACAGATTGCAATGTATCCCGCTGCCGGTTAAGTATGGAGACGACATGAAGCAACTATTCTCTGGGATTAAGCGGCTTGAAGCGGCGCAAAAGCAGTCTAGTACTCCTAAGACCTCTGGAAAACAACCACTCGCCTATTCACTCTACGAGAAGCTCTGCAATTCCTCCCTCATGCGTGGTGACAGTGGTTTTCTCATTTGTTTTTAACTACACAGTGGAATTTAATGTGCCGATCAAGGTCTGTGCAGGATCTTCAAACACAGCATTTGGTGACTAAAGACGACAGTGTTGGCGCAATTTTTTTAAGACGAAAACTAATCAGGAAGGTTCTGGTCCACGTGATCCTCGCCATATCTACGCGAACCCATTTAATCCGGTCACCTGTTGGATAACTGCGTTGGGTATTTACCTAGCCTGCAACCCGCGCCTACAACCTGGTGCGTTGTTTCCTGGTTCCGATCAAAAAATTCGATTTGGAAAAGCGTTGTCTGCGCTTCTTCAGATGAATGATGCAGCCAAAACATTCGGCACTCACTCCGTGCGCAAGGGGGTTGCTATGTTTGCCTGTGGTGGGAGTACTGGTGGCCCTTCTATTGTGAGTGTGTGTCTTCGTTGTGGGTGGTCTATTGGTGGTGTTCGAGACAGATATTTTCGCTATGAAGCTGCAGGAAACCAGTTTTTAGGACGCGTGGTTGCGGGTCTTCCTGTGAACAACTCAAATTTCTCTGCGTTACCGCCACACTTTCGTGAGAGTGCAAACATTACTATCAAGTGTACTGTAGCGAAAATGTTTCCGGGGCCGGCTGAAGAACCGAATTTCAGTGGAATTTTGGAGCTTTGCGTTGCCTCATTAGTGCTGCATGCCGAATTTCTACAGAACAAGCTTCCCAGCAGCCACCCACTTTTGTCTGCATTTGTGTTTACCAACTTAACAGTTCTCAATGCACTACGATCTCATCTGGAGAATGATGAGTCAACAGAAATGCGCTCAACTGGAATCTCGCCACACATTGAACTCTATAGGAAGCTCGACATGCAACAGAAGTCCATCGATGCTCTGCCCGATATGTTACAACAGCGAATGGAACAGGTGCTGGAGCAAAAAGGTGTTGTTGCTGGTAATATCACGAGGGAGTTGCTTCGGGAGGAAATCCGGTCCCTCTTGACGAATATGGGGCTGCGCCAAATGAATGAAACAGAATCAGCAAGCACATTGTTGTCAGCACCGGAACGACAGTATTATTCGTGGGGAGGGAAATTTCACCTGCTGCCTGAACATTTTGCTTTCCCTAGCGTTGATCCACTTTCGGCGTGGATGTTGTGGTGGTTTGGAGACGGTAGGCGTGGATATCCACCGCACAAAGGCATTTCATCGGATGATCTGAGCACACCGACAAAAAAAGCAACGCTACCGGAGCGGTCCATGATGATGCGACACATTATCACTGGAATCGAAGCAAAATTGGACGCACCAATGCCGGCAGTTCGCGATGAAGCACACGCGATTGAGCTGTTTAACAGAGGGTATGAAACGCTGACGTTAAAGCCTAGCAAACGCAAGCGTAGAACAAGCCAGATCAAACTCACCACTGTGCTGCGGTTAGTGCGTGAGGCTCATAACACACGCAGTCAAAGTATTCCCTTCAAGCCACGCAAACATCAGAAACGTCAGTAGTCTAGCAAAAGCAAACGCAGCGCGAATTACATGTAACTTGAACTCACCTCTGTGTCCGTCGACTTTTGTTTTGCGAGCTGACCTTCTTGCACACGCCAAGCATTTTTAGCCAATAGGATGTTGATTTTGATTCGTCTGCTGGGGGACTTACGATTTCCAAAGACAATATTCATTCCGGAAACGCAAAAGTTTTAAAATCAGCCAATAGGCGCCAGTTGAAGTCAGCGTGAACTTTCGCCCAATCAGTTGCCGTCCAGTGTCGTAACGTAATCTCAGCTCCATTTCCGAAAAAGTCTTCATTGCGCTCAGGTGTCCACCATGTACGACTTCTGCCTCACGATCCCTGTACGTTCCCGTGCTTGTCACCCCTTGTAAACCCCCTCGTTCTCTTCGTCTTGATCTCCTCTATCCACTCATGCAAGTTGCACCCCCAAACACCTTCTAACACTCACGCTATTCCTTGTTTTATCCATTCCGGTGGTGTATCACAACACAGTACGGCATGTTGCTGGGCCTGGGAGGCGTCATCGGCTTCGCCAGCACCGGCAGCATCATGTCATTGGCTGCTGGCGGCCTATCGGGTGCCTTCCTGAGCTTCGTGGGCTACTGCAGCTACAACGAGTACACGCAGAGCCCCGTGACGTCCAAACTCTGGCCTGCCGTGTCGCTGGCTGTGTCTGCGCCACTCACGGTCGTCATGGGCAACCGCTACAACAAGACGAACGCCTTCTTTCCAGCGGGCTTCGTGGCCGCCTACAGCGCCGGCATGTCGCTCTTCTACGTGTGGCTGTTGACCAAGAAGAGCAAGCCCCAGTACAAGAAGAAGGCATGAGTGAACAGCAGCTGCTCAGTACGGACAATCGCTACAGTGTTCTAGGTGATCAAGGACGGAGTATCGAGAGAGATCTACGGTTGGCTATTCCCTTTTTTTTTTCAATTTTAGCTGAGGAACAGAGTTTTGTTGTTGTTGATGATGATGCTGCTGCTACTTTGTTTTTACTTATGATCGGTGTGGCACTGTGGAGTTTGCTAGTTAATCTGCCCTGGCGTGTTTGTTGTTAGTAGTGCGCGACGTTGCGAGATGGAGGGAGATGTCGAGTCCGTCGGGTGAGAGAGGCGTTGGGCGTCGACTCGCTGGAGCTGCTACTATCGCTCAAGTTGGCGGTGTTTGCCTTGGCTACTTTGTATTGCTTTGCGAAGGAGACGATGTCGCGGACTGCGTTTGCGAGCCATTCCCGGTGTAGCGCGCTAGCGACCTGCAGATCTAGGGAACGTGAGGGAGTAACGAGCGACAGACATGATTCCGGGTCAACTGCGACGGCTGCGGCGGCTTTCTTGTTCCCACGACCAAAGGATCCTGCGCCACTAGGCGATCTTGAGTTATCGGACGACTCGATGACTTGGATTTCATCGGTTGCAAGGTATTCAACACTGCGCTCACCGTGTTTGCGTCTCCAGCGCAGTTGAAGTGGTGAAGTGGGGTCGTACAAGAGTCGTGAAGCGTGTGGACGACCACGCCTGCCGAATTTGGTCACGAGGGTGTCGTTCACCACACTCGTAGCCAATGTCAAGGTTACCGTGAGGTGCTGCTTGCGTGCAGTTAGCGCGCGTTGTTGTTTAGCGCGAGCATTGATTTCGCGCTGCACCTGCAGTCCCAGAGCATTGAGCTGAGGGTATAATTCTTCCTTGGAAACTTCTTTGGCGGTGTACTTCGACAATAACGAACGCAGGTGTGCTTTGGCCCATGGTAGCTCGTGCATCATCGACTTGACATAGCGCAACTGCCGAAGCATGATGCCATGCTGAGCTGGCCCGAGTTCCATGAAGTTGGCCGCGCTCATGAAGGGGACACGAATGCACCGATCGTTCCAGTGCCATGCAACAAAGCGTACGGGCTTTTTGGAAATCACCAGCTCAGGGACGCCGTCACTGGTTCGCTCACGCACTCGTAAAACCATTTGGGTTTGCGTCGAAGGCACTGGAGAAGGCGGAGATGACGTGGATGAAGTCCTCGGCGATTCAGACGTTCGTTTTGGAGAAGCTGCCGTCTTCTTCGCGTTGTCGAAGGCAAGGATCTGGTGTTTGGCGACAGAAAAACTCTTGCTGTTGCGACGACTGAATTGTGCACCGGGGACGATGTGGCAGGCAGTCGTGGACTTTCGACGAGCAGCATAGAGCTGCTTTATGGGCCTGTTGGGGCTTGAAGAAGACTCCTTTGACAACTCCATACTGCTCCGGCTTGGAACAACGGGTAGTGGACAGAATCCACCGATAGTGGGGCTTTTATGGGGGCTGCGCTTCATGGAGAATGACTTTCGCCTCAATGGTACAGTGCCGGTAATCTTCGGGTTCAAACTAAGTCGCCGATAATTGGGACTCGGAGCCAACGGCTTGACTTCTTCATCTTCCAAGAGATCCAACAGCTCCTTCTCAGGAAATTGGAATTTATGACGCGCGCTTCTCCCGGCTAGCTTAGCAGCTGGCTTTGGGACGGGTGTGCTCGGTTTATCCGAGTCACTACTGCTATTGCCATCGCTTCCACGAGGGAGCCGAGGTACTTGGACGCCCTTGACCACAACGTTGCCCGTCAAAATCGGCAAAAGCATACGCATACGAGTTGGTGTTGGGGCTGCGCTTTCTTTTGGTTGCGTGACCGGCTCATCCAGCACTTCGAACTCTGTCTCATCAAGGCGCGTACTCGCATCTCGGTCATCATCGTGTTTTCTGGAGTCAACACCATCGGTTTCGTCCTCTGCTTGGTTGGATTCTGCTTCCGTGATAACTTCAGTGATCCTGTAGCCAATGTCGTCGTAGCCATCCAGTGCAACATCGACGTCAATTGCAGCTTCACTCATCCTGCCACACAGATCGCTCTCATCGTCAAACTGATGCTGATCGAGCTGCTGATGCAGATCGAGCTGCTGCCGCTCAAACTGCTGCTGCTCAAACTGCTGCTGCTGAATTTCGTCAACGTGCTTGCTTTTTTCATGCTGAGTATCGCATGGGTCACTATTACTGTGGCCGTCGTCCTCAGGAACTTCGCGCTTTAGGCCTCTTACGACACATTGCTGCACAAGATACACAAGCTGGTGGACCTGTGGACTGCACGTGACAAGAAGAGATCATGGTGAGCTTATGCACATATCCCGATGACGATCAAGTGTCGTACTCTTTGGGGTAGTTGCGACCCAGCTCCTGAACCTGCATCAACATTGCTGCCCAAAGATTTGCGTGCTGGAAGCAGTCGGAGCTGTACGCTGTGGCTTTCTTTGCTTGCTCGAGTTTTGCGTGCATCAGCAGCTCGGTAAGAGCTTCACGACGTTCGTACTTGGGGCATCGAGCAAGTGCCTGCTCCACAGCGTCAATGGCTTGTTGAACACTATCGATGCAGTCTGTTGAATTGTCGAAGACAGCGGGCGTGGATGAGATGGCCTTCTTCGTCTTGGCCTTTTTCTTCTGTTTCTGCTTCTGCTGTTGTGGGAAATTATCCTCTTCACTTTGACTTGACACGCGACTTCTCTCCATCTGGGCTAACGACGAGAGAGCGAAGAGAGTGTCGTCGTCGCTTTCGAGTCCGTCGCTGTCGTAGACTGGTACCTGAGCCTTCCCAGGGGCAGGAGGCGAGGTGGGTCCGCTTCGGTACGCCAAACGGGATGAAGACGGACTGCAGTCGCTGGGATTGTTGCTCGCCATGCCGAACGACGCGCAACGGGCGAGCAACGTGCGAAATGGAGAATTGATGCTACTGGACAAGCACTCGTTTCAAGATGCGATGTTGCCCGGTCTAAATCTGAGCGAAAGCGCCAAAGCAAAATGGCTGGCTGCGATATGGAGCTTGCAACAAACCAGCACACGCGACGGAGTTTGCTCAGATTAGTACGGGCAGGCTCGGGCCGAACCAGCAAACGGCAAACGGCTTGCAGCGACCTAGCCTCCTTATCACCAGAGAGAAGAGATCAGCAAAGGCACCCGGGCCCTCGCCTCGAGCGGCGGCGAAGGCGATCGATCACCGAAGTCTGCCACAAGAACCGTTACCAAGTTGAAGTTGATGTAGCCATTTTCACCCAAGGACACGAACCCCACGACGATAAGAACTCCACAGGCTGCACGCACCTGCCTAGCTGCAACATCGGCACCACCACAAGTCAAGCCGCAAGGACCTTCATTATTGTTTTTTGTGTGGATCAATCTATATAGTACGACGCTCCAGCAACTCCTCCTCCTCCTGTAGATACAGTAGAGCTGCTTGCTTGTCTCGCTGTCCTAACAAGACCCTTCGCCAACCAACTGCGTGTGAAAAAGCTTCAATCACCCAGTCAGTTGGCCGGCGTCTTTTTCTTCTTGGGGCCGCGCGGCAGCTGCACACCCAGTGCGCGGTTGAGCTTGGAGATGATCTGGCCGTTGGGGATGGCGCGGCCCGACTCGTAGTCGGCGATGACCTGCGGCTTCTCGTTGATGAGGGTGCCTAGCTGCTTCTGGTTCATCTTCTTGGCCATGCGCGCCTTCATGAGCGCCTGCGACAGGCTGCGGTCCACGCCCTCGTGCTTGAAGTTGTCCGTGTCCTCCTCCAGCTTGCGCATGTTGACGTTGGCAGCGCTGTGTGCGCCCTTGTTCGTCCCGGCGCCGTCTGTCATAATTAATAAAACCCACTCCCAGGTCAGATCTTGGAAAATTGGGGTCATAAAGTTAAAGAGAGCCCTGACGTACACTTGGTCTCGGTCACGACGTTGCCGGCGCGACGTGCGCTGTTGAGCGCCTGCTGCTTGGCGGCGCCGCGCGGGGGAGCGCGACTGCCCCAGCCGGCCGTGTCCCAGTCCTGTCCTTGCGAGAAGTTGCTCATCTTCAGCTGTGTCTTTTTGTTCTTCTTGTGTGGGTCTTTTCCTCCTTCTCTTATCCGCCTGTGGCTTGCGTGGCGCTTTACGAAGTGAGCGGTTACGTACTTTAGAGGGGCGGGGACCGTCACTCGACGCAAGAGTGATGGTCATCAAATTCGAGAAGGTTTCGACGCGACCATAGTGAAATCAAGATGGTCCAAAACTTGTGTGACCGTGGTGTGGTTCGTTAAAAACATCCACCGGTTTAAAAGCCAAGCAGCGGACTGACAGGAAGGGAAGCATGGTGAAGACGGCAGGACCCGACCTGAAGCGATACATGGACAAGCGCCTGAGCCTCAAGCTCAACGGCAACCGCAAGGTGTCAGGCGTGCTGCGGGGCTTCGACCAGTTCATGAACGTGACGCTGGACGAGACGGTCGAGGAGGTCTCGGCCACCGAGTCCAACCGTATTGGCATGGTGGTAAGCTAGACTAGAGAGGACTATGACACAGTCAGTGCCGGTACTAATAAGTCGCTGTTCGGCAGGTGATTCGAGGCAACAGCATCGTGCAGTTCGAGTGTCTGGAGCGGATTTAAAAAAACTAGTGCGAAAGGATGACATGACGCTAGTATACTGTCGTTTTCGACCTCGTGAGAACGCGTTATTGAGACCTCTGCGTGCAGACTTTCGATGGAACACACCACAGTATCGCCAACGACAGAGGAACTGTAACATGCAAGCGTGTTTGTTTTTGTTTTTGCGTTTTTCCAGTGAAGTTACAATCATAATCTACTTTGGAGGCAGCGAGCGGTCCAAGTCTCTAATAGCGTCCACGGCCACCTCCGAAGCCCCTGCCGCCTCCGCGACCGCCACCACGTCCGCTGAAGCCTCCGCCACGACCTCCTCCACGTCCGCCGAAGCCACGGCCACCACCGCCACGGCCTCCGAAGCTTCCTCGGCCGCCAGCACCGCGACCGCCTCCACGTCCACCACGGGCGCCTCCGCGTCCGCCACGACCAGCAGCACCTGCAGGTTTCTTGCCGGGCTTCTCCGTGAAGCGACTGAGGGGCAGCAGCTTGTCAGGACTGATGAAGACCTTGTCGCCAGCCTGGAAGGAGGCAGCCGACACACCCGTGTCGGGTTTCACCGTGAACATGACTTCGTTGATGGAGCCGAGGATCTCGTCCACCTTGCCGATGCGCGTCTTGTTCTCCAGGAAAGCGCCGGCGTTGAAGTACGGCACCTTGTCGTTGGTGCTCTTGTACACCATTTCGTTCTCACACGCGTGCATGAAGGAGCCCAGTTCTGCATTGCAAAAAACAATAAGAAAAGCGTCAAGAACCGATAATGCACAAGGTGTCAATGTGTCAAGCTACGCACCGACAACGAAAGCCGGGGGTCCTTCGGGTTCGCGGAAGCCGCCGCCACGACCACCACCACGGCCGCCACCTCGACCGCCTCCACGTCCACCGCGTCCTCCGCCACGAGCACCTCCACGTCCACCCCGAAACGACATGCTCTCTCTCTGTAGCTGCTGGTGCCTGCCTAGAGCTGGGACTGCAATTGATGAGGAGAGGCGACGAGCGCTCCGGTCAGCCAACCGATGGTTGGCGTCCAATTGGCTGGAGTTTTAGCGAATCAGAAAGAGGATACGAAAAATGTGATTGGCTGTTAATGAAACTTGGATGCTCTATTGAACAAGTTGAAGAGGCCTACATGGCAAAGTCTAACGCTGTTGCCAATGGCGCGAAGTTTAAGGCAGCAGTAGTAAGGACTCTTTTTCAGTGAAACTCTTAGTCTCTGCTCTCACGTGAAATCTGAAGACGAAAAGGACGAGTGATGTCCTTTGCAGAGAACGGATCGGTGCACAGGAGTGGCTGCGAACCCGAAGATAATGCTTAAGGCATTCGCATCCAGATGGAAGATCGCCCGTGTGTTCGCCGTAGAATCGCCCGAGGTCAATTGATCCGCCACGATGCTGAGCATAGCAATCTTCGACTTCGTCGGAAACTTTTCCTTTGCGAGAGGCAAGCTCTCTCCGTGATGGCCGTCGAGCTTCTTTCTCTCGTCTTCATCAAACTCGCCACTGTCGGGAGAGGAAATTCTCAATTCAACCAGCTCGCGCGACATTCGTATCAGCGGGTTTTCCAAATACAGCGCCAGACCAGGTAATTGATCGCTGCTTCCGATATTAATCCTCTTGATGGGCCACTTCTGTAGAGCGTCGTCGTGGGTTGGTAGCACCACCACCTCGAAGTAAACAAGCTCAACAACTTCAAGCTTGGGACAAGTAGCTGCCAGTGCGCTTCAATTCAAATCAGCTCGAGCATTGGGGTCATACGCTGCGTCAGGATCCGATTCGTCTATTTGCATCGATAGTGAGCGTAGATTGGCACCAATGAACTGTAGAAAATCCAGTACCAACGTATCGAGCTCAATTCTGCCGAGGTGGAGTTGGAGTACATTGTCCAACTAATTGGTGGCCAAACTCCAAGGAATCACGGACGAAGCGACTGGCTCCATCCCCAGCTATTGTCGTGCAAACACCGCATCCAGGGACGATGGCCTCCGCCAAATTAGGAGTGTTAGCAGGACAATACCGTGCTCGACAGCGCAACGAATTTAGAGATGTGAAGATCGCTGCATCTCCACCTGCTGAACGAGTGGACCTCAGCTCAGCTCCTTGTTCAATAGAGGCAAAGCCGTACTCCGGGGGACGAACGAGTGGCTGTTCTGGCGCAAATTCGGGGTACCGATTGTTCAGCACTTTTGCAATAGCAGCAATATCGGCCCTAATCAAGGATGTGCTGAGATATACAGCCTTTGCAGATCAAACTGATGATCCACAACAGAGCGCGTATACCAGCCACAGCCATCGCTCACCGCAGACCGAGTAGAAACCAAGGCTTTTTACGTGGGTGTTTGACGGCAACTCCGCAACCGCAGAACAACACGCAGTAAATGTCCCGTTGGAGAGCACCGAACTCGATATATCGTACTTCACGGGACCCGTCAGAGGTTGGAGTGCGCGATTTCCTCCAGCTATATCAAACAGCAAACGTCCACGGAGCAGTGCGTTCAGCACCAAGCCACCATTAACGACGAGAGATGACGAGTCCACCATGTCATCATCATCCCTATCAACAAAATGAAGCATAAAATTGTCCATCCAAGTAGCTGCGAGTGCCGCAGTCACTTCCACAAAACCTTTGGATATCTCAGGGGTCACCTTCGCCACAACGTATTGGCAGAGTGTAGATGGAGGATTCAACATTTCGTCGACTGCAACACCATTTTCTTCAAGTCGTGGTTGAACCCCGGTTGCTTTTCCTCGGTTGACACAAAGCCGAACAACCGGTGGAACTCCGTGGTCGAATATTTCTTTCAATTGAAGCGGAAAGGTCTCGATCGGTTTAGTAGCGCGCTGCCACCCATCGATCTGTGCAGCTGGGAACACACACGTCCACATAAGCTCCAAACCTTTGGTGTTTCTGGATTCTCCGTCTTGCATCATTGCCAACGTGAGCATTGCCAATTGGAAAGCTGTGAATAGGTCCATGGATCATCAGGAAAGCTGAAAAGCCCCCCCCCCCCGCAAACGCTCGTCGCCAAATCATCTCCCTGAGCGATGCCGAAGCCATCAGGCCGCTGGAAATCAGTAGCCGAGCACTGAGCGTCCTTGGTTCATCCGTCACACCAGCCAAGCGCCGTGCCCGCGCGGGTTCTCCGCCCAGAGACCATTGTCTCACGTCCTTGTATGTGTAGAGCTAAAGGGTACCATCTACCATTGCCTATGTACGACCAACTGCGGCGAAGGAACTCATCAGGAGTGGTGGGGGAATTTCAAGAAGTGGTTCAAGAGTACGTTTCTCTTCTGGCAGAGTAACGCGAAGTAATATTCAAGCGTGATTTTTTATGCTATCCACAACGAAGAAATAATCAAAAACAATTAGCGTCATATTTGGAAACCACCCCAACAGGCCGCACGGCAACCGATTGGATCTTCCTTAAACCTTGGTTTGACACTCTTCGCGATGTACTCACTCTTCAAGAGTCTCATTCGTCTCATTCGTCTCGTGTATTGACTCGTATGAGCTACTGTCGGCACGATGGGAATCCCCGTTCCATGGTCACTTGTATGTTAGTAGTGAACTTCCCAGCGGATAAAGAACGCCGCAAAGATCAAAAGTTACTGCAGACTATTCGGGAAGCCATCGAACTTTTTAATGTGCTGGTTGCAGCCAACAAAGCAGCATTCGTGGAGCTGTTACCTGAGTTTACAGGAATTGCTCAAACAATTTGGGATATTTCAGATGGACCTCGCCTAATTCATCCGATTTGGGATTGTACATTGGTGGGGAAATTAGCACAAAGT
This sequence comes from Phytophthora agathidicida, assembly GCA_025722995.1. Taxonomy (NCBI): domain Eukaryota; phylum Oomycota; class Peronosporomycetes; order Peronosporales; family Peronosporaceae; genus Phytophthora; species Phytophthora agathidicida. The sequence continues at coordinate 433,437 of CP106979.1, forward strand.
GATCCTGTTGGATCGAAGGCGTCAGTGACATGGGGAGAACTATTTGGATGCCCCGATGACCCGTGGGAGTGTTCAGTCATTTCGGGATGCAATGGACAGATTAGAGGCAATGAGGTTGGAGGATATTGGAGATCATTGTGGTGTACTTGAGTCAATTCAGTACTGCGCCAAACATGATGCAATTCCAGTCAGCGGAGATCAAGCACACGAAACTAGGCTAAATGGTGACATTCGCTCAGAGTTTCGTAATTTTACTCGTGGTCTTGGACGCTTAATCGAGCTTGATGCGGCATTTCCGGCTCAGTTATGTGGAGTTCAGGACAGCTCCAGTTTGATTCATACGTGGAGAAGACTGGCAATCCGCCCTAATGAACAAGGCGCCGGAGACGAAGTCAGCATATTTTGTCCGACATTTTTCTTCCCAAGTGTTCAGCAAATAACAACATCACTCGTTTGTTCTTGTTTGGCGTCCTTAACGATGACATTCGATGGGAGTATAATTCCCGACGTGAGAGTCGCTGTACTCAATTCTTGAACGAAAGACGACGTACAAGAAACTAAATCTAACTTTTGCTGCGTCATCCGAGTTTTTACGGGCTAGGTGCTATTCAGCAATACCCGATTCAAAACCATGACATATAAATTAACTGAAGTTCTCAATGGGCCGTCCAACAAATGGAAATGGCTTGCATATGCACTGTTTAGTCATATGTCGAATTCCAGTGTGCAGAAACTGATCTTATCCGACATTGATTTGACAGCGCAGGACGTGGCCGAAATTGCAGCGGTCCTCCAGTTTAACTGCCCTCAGCCAGTTCTTGATCAAGACGCAGCGAATTGGAGCCTACCACCAGCATACGGATACGTCGACGTTGCACAAAGAACCGAGTTGCGCTGCATCTTGGGAAATCTAAGCGACGTTATCATAGTTCTCCTTGACTCTTATCGATGCCGCGCGATGTATAATCCGAATGCAATGAAAAATCAAGCACACGTTGTTGTTCCCGGTTACGGTATCTGCGAAGTATCTGTTGGCGGTGGTTTGAACGAGTTTGTGCGTGATTCCGTCTCGAATCTAACATCGCTCACTCCACCTGCAAACAACATCATTTCGCTGGAGTTGGATCTTAAAGAAGTCGAAGAAGGTGGCTTGGTGGCAAAACTACTGGCGTTGGCTGGCAAAACAATACAGAACTTATCTATTTGTTATGCTGGGGAGATTCACCTGGATATCGACTTGACTGACATAGCTACAACGTGCCCAGTGCTGGAATACCTATTTCTTCGAGACTGTAATGTCTCTTTCACTGATCATGCGTCGATGCGTGGGTGGGGAATCAATCGGCTGATTATCGAGGGTTCTAGCGAGATCGTGGGATTGCCAATGTGTCTAAATGACCATAACTACCGCATACCACGAGAGCTAATCGAGCTCAGGATTTTAGCGCCAGAATCGCGGTGCCATTCATCATGGATGAGGGAACTCAACGTTTCTCAAGCGTACGTGATGTCGCTTGAACAACTTGACGGGGCATTCTTGCCTATGACGATGTCAAAGTTTCCACTAGCATCCAAAATCGCAATGATCAGTGTCGTCAGGTTTATCAGGCTCGATTCCGATACCTTCCCAATCCATTCACAACATCGATGACGACACTTTAGCATCGATTTTTGTTTTTGCGGCTGTACCCAGACGACGGGTTATCGAAGCGAATGCATATGGCGGCCTGCCACGACCACTGCTCCGCCAATTCAGATAGATTGCGAACATCCGACTTCAGTTGCGTTAAGAGGTTACTTCGAAGTAAAATAAACTCATCTTGCAAGGTGAAAAACAAACCACATCAGATCAACTGCACAAGGAAAGAATATACATAGCTTCTAATTCGTCTAGGTGGTAATAGCGTTCGCGCCTACGAGAATGGTTACCTACTTCGTCAACGTACAGGTAATTGACCAAGTATCAGGGTTAACTTAACGAGCTGGCGCTCGATATGGTTGCAAGACTATAGATCGATCTGATCGTTATGTCTCGACTCGTCTAAGCTTCCGTAAAAGATAATAAATTGAGATTTTAGTGCAAAGCCAAGCGGAGTGTCTTCATCTTCTACTGTATCCTCGCAGTACGTCGTGGCCACAGCGAACTAATCAGACGACGTTGGGCGGAACTTCTTGACGTATTCGCCAAACAAATAGTTCTTGTAATCCACGTCTGTTGCCTCGAGCACCTTCGAAACGTATGCTGGCGCCCGTCTTTCAGTCGCCCACCTGCCGATGAGCTCGCGCTCTGCGTACGATGACAGTATTTTCGTTCCGGATTTCTCTTTAGCGGCGGTGATCATCCCAACCAGAACTGCGTCGCTGTAGTTGTCTCTTAATACATCGATAAAGGCAGCACCCCTCGCGTACGGGTTCTCGGCCTTGAACTCTGCGGCGTATTTGAGCCAGGTGGTCAGTTGCGGGTTACCGAAAACCTTTCCCTCGTCCAGCATGAGAAACTTGAAAACGTCTTGCGGAGATTCGAGTTTGAACAACCAAGTGTCAAAGCGCTGATTCTGCAAGTCTGCGGCCCACTCTTTCGTACGCGGCGCCTTCTCCGTCGAAATGATGAACTGGGAAAGTGTCTTCTCTGAATAGTGGTTTCGGAGTGTAGCGAAGAGTGTCGTTTTCTCACTGGGGTTGAATTTATCGACATACCTCGTCCACACGCTCAACAACGGGTTAGACGGCAGACCCTCCAGTCCTTTGTTAAGATTGAGTGCCTTGAAAACCTTGTCTGCGCTATATTTTTTTTGGACCCAGCTCGTGAGCTGCTCCGTTTGCAACGCCGTGGCGAAGGATCTTGTACTCTCCACCTTGGTCGCTTCCAGGAGTGCTTTTGCCAACTTTGCCTCGCCACCCAGGTTGTGCGTTAACAGCGGGATCGTCGACGCTTGTTTGTCAGGAAATTTGGCATTGTAGTCGTTCACGTACTTGGCCCACACAAAGAACTTGGGGCTCTCTAGAATCTTGTCGCCTGTCTGAGGGAGTTTCAATTTAATGAAAACATCGTCCGCGTCTACCCCTTTCTTCATCCACAGCGTAGCCAGTTTCGCGTCCGCAAAGTTGGAGAACTTGTCAACCGCGGAGATCCCCATGATATTCACCCTCTCTTCTTCTACTTCGGCCAACTCGTGCGTCCTGAGGAACCTGTTAGTAGATACGATGTTTCGGCTTGAGGCGACTGAGTGAGGTGAAACGTGAACAGTGAAAGATTTCGCGTCTTTAGTTGCCATCGAAATCGCATTGGCACTTGCGAAGACGGCAGAGGCCCCCAGCAAGACGATGTAGTGAAGACGCATAGCTGGTAGTACGCAAGTGTTCTCCAAACGCGAGTTGTGAAGTGTGGGAGATCAAGACTTCATGGAATATGTACAGTGTACAGCAATATTCACAGGATGGGGTGCCCGCAGCCAAGCACCATTCGATGCATGCGTACTGTACGCTTCGTTGATTACGTTAGGAGTGCCGACAACGATGCACATTGCTCAGAGTAAACAGCGTTATTTTATCTTGGGATAATTCCAAAAGGTGACTCAAATCCAAAAATCTCTTCAAAAGGTGACTCGAATTGTTTTAAACACTTTTACACGACAAATTATGGTAAAATACGATTAAGTTACGGTTACTGCGCTATGATGACTAACAAAGGGACGGGTACTGTACCAATTAAGTTACACATTGAAGTGAATCCAGGACCGTAGGTGCGCCACTTACCGCAACTCATTGGTAGAGACTGCATCGCGGAAGAGGCTGCATAGGAATAGTATGCGTGGTCGACGAGGGTGTCCATTCACAAATCCACCACCCAAACCAACAGTATAACCCTCCAAGCCTTGTCAAGAAAGCAGTCATCTCTAACGCGTAGGGCATTGCTCTGAAGACAGATTCAACCCGTTTAAATCCCTGCTTCTGTGAGTTCGTCTATGAGCCAGATCTGAGCAGAGCATAGAAGAGCCTCCAAGCGCTGTTGAGCTTAAGCGCGAGCGATGGAGAAACGGGAAGGAAGCGGTCGCGGCCATCAAGAGAGCTGCCTTCCTGCAGGGCAAGCAAGCCAGGGTGGACAAGAAGGGCGGAACATTCAGGTGTCTCGTGTGCACCAGCGCTCCGGCCTGTGGATGGACGGTCAAATTATCACGTTTTCGAAGCAAAGAAGGACCAGGCGACTGGCACGTTACAGTTGCCGATCTCAAACATCGGAACTGCACCGGCACCGCTCATCCGACTCATGCTCAAGTTGCTTCACATCCGGTGGTCCGTGCTGCTGTCGCAGCGAACATCAGCGCGTCAGCTCACTCCTTGGTGACGCAGCTCCGTCATCAAGCCGGAATGTCATGCAGCGAAAGCATGATGTATCGTTCGAAGCAGACGATCCATGCCGACCTCTTCTCAGAAGACCCGATGACGATCACAATGCTGCCCAGTTTCTTGTCTAAGTTTCAGCAGCTCAACCCTGGCACTTTTGCCGAGTTGGAGCGTGATGGTACTGGTCACTTTCGGCGTGCGATTGTCATTCTAAACCCTGCTTGGTTCTCGGCTGGACAGAACCTGTACGGCGTTGACGCAGCACACATGAAGCACCGGAAGTACAACGGCGTCCAGATCGTCATGGTCGGCCGCGACGGCAATCTCAACAATCGAGTTGCTGCGATTGCCCTGGCTCCTATTGAAGACCACGACAATTACTTCTGGTTTTTCGACCGCATCTTGACCCACGGCTTCCCGTTGACGACTGTTCCGGTGTTTACTGATCGACACAAGGGGATCGTCTCAGCTTCTTCGGAGTTGGGGATCTTCAACATGTTCTGCGTTCGTCACATCATTGGTATGTCGGCCTTTCTCTTTCGACTTTGATATGGCATTGACACCGTGTATTCGCAGGAAATATGCGAAGCGACAAAGCTGTGCGATTGCCCGTGTCACAAGAGAAGTTCGTGTGGGCTGCCAACGCAGCTTTGACCGAAGTTGACTTCAACTTCAACTTGAACAGCCTTGCTGGAGTGAATCCAAGTGCAGCAGAGTACCTGAGGAAGATTCCGGCAGCAAAATGGGCGCTCTACTCACACTACCAGTCCACACGTCTATACGGATGGCGCACGACCAACTTTGTCGAGAGCGAACAAGCGCGCAGCTTGAAGTTGAAGTCTCGTCTCATGTTGACGTACGAGTACTTCAAGGCGTATGCAATCATCGTGATGGGCGAAGTGCATGCAAGGGCGAAGTCAGCCGAGCGATGGCGTACCGAAGAGCGATTGTTGACACCCCGGGCAGAGCGCAAGTTACAGCATGAAATCCAAGACGCGGCGAGCTACTGTGTCAACCAAAGCTCCGACTCTGTCGCGTTTGTGTCGCGCATCAACGTACCGCTGAAGCAACGTCGTGTCGAGCTTCGTGCAGACGGTTCAATGTGCTCTTGCGTTCTCTGGGTACAGCACGGTGTAGTGTGTCGCCATATCATCGCCATGAGTCAACGCGGGAGTGGCTCCGACGCGATCTTCAACATGATGGCGGATTATTACAAGGTCAGCCACTGCTCTCGAGGAGTCATCCCAATCGAGATACCAGAAGAGACGATTTTGGACCATGATGATGAGCTACTGCCGGCTTTGAATCAGCAGCAGGCGGGCCGACCAAGGAAGCGCAGGATCCGGTCTCGCGGGGAGACAGGACGGACACGCAAAGTGTACAAGTGCGGTAAGTGCGGTAAGTCTGATGGACACAACCGTGCCACATGCAGAGCAGTTTTGTGATCATTACACAAAGAAGGGGAGGGTGGACCATGTAGTTTCTTGAATGCATAAAAGTGAACTTTCGTTTGTTCATCTCTCCTTTGTTCTTCTACTCTTGTAAGCTCTAATGTGTCAGCGCGCCAACCGAGATCGTGTGTACCCAGAGACTAATCTCATCCGGCTTGAGACGAACGACTATCGGATAACCCTGATGGTGGCACGTTATCCAACCAAGATCGCCCAGTCTGATCACATGAGACGCACCCGAAGGTGGAGCGGGCTGCACCAGGCCCTTAATTATGTCTCTGATCCGTCTAAGCACTCATACACGACAATTACCTCAAGCAACTGACAAGTACCACTTACTACTGCTGTGGGATTTGAACCCACAGCACCTGAAACACAAAGGTTTCTAGGCGCCTACACCACTCCGCCAAGGTGCATGCTGGGACTCGAGCGATTTCGGGTCGCTCCTGGGATATGAACACCATCACTTCAATGTGTAATCCAATTGGAACAGTGCCGGTAGAGTACCCGTCCCTTTGTTAGTCATCATAACGCAGTAACCGTAACTTAATCGTATTTTACCATAATTTGTCGTGTAAAAGTGTTTAAAACAATTTGAGTCACCTTTTGAAGAGATTTTTGGATTTGAGTCACCTTTTGGAATTATCCCTTTTATTTTTCCACCGTAGTGGGTCAACTTCCGCATACGTCGGGTTCTCTATTCTTCTCTCTACTCTCACCAGAGTCCATTACGCGCACTAACAGACCTCGGTTATACAAGTTAACGAGAACTTTTACGAGTAGTGTAGCGGGGCTACACCGAATAGTGACATGGGTTCAACTATTCTGGGTGGTGTGTCAAACACTACTGACACATCACGGACACAAGTGGGTACACAGTACCACTTGCTCTGAGAGCCAACTAATGGGGCTGCTCAGGTTTTATATAGGTTTCACTATAGGATATTTGTAGTTTGTATTGCAGGTCAAATTATGATCATCCTATAAATATATTCAGTCTTAATTCTACCTTAGTCTTGGTAACTCGTCCCCTTAGGCCAGGGACCAGTGAACTGCCGTTCACTAGGAGTTTGTATACTCCTGCACACTTCCTCTGTGCAAGGTGCTGTGTGACCCCCCCCCGTCACACTCGGCCACGCTTCGCTCTTGGCCTAATTATAGACGAACCCTCGGTGATGCACCCTAGCTCAATCTACAGGCATCCACCCTGCCTGAGCGTGTCCTGCACTACAAGAAGCTAACTACACTTACCGGAGACGGACTTGACCCTTGTTGGGTTGGGGGGAAGACTGCTTATTTATTTCTGCTTATTTGTGGCTCTGAGAGCCTCTGTAGGTCTTCCTATACCTACTCCTATATTCCTATACAAATATCAAGTGTGAACAGATCTCGGTGGGAGACTCTAGAGTCTCACATAGGTACGACCGAGACCACGACAATACGGTGATGTGTGGCACATAACCCTATCCTAACCTAATTCAATACCTCGGTCGGGTTATATTGGTACGACCGAGGGTGTCACTCGTTCCTCTCTGTCATTCCACCGCGGCAAATGTGTTCCGCCAATCACAGCCGCGCCTTTCACTGAAAGCGTCCACGACGGTTGCCCCTGCAACGGAGGCCGTAATCCGGGTCAAAAACCCAACATCACATTCATCTGTGCATTTCGACATCGCGCAGTGATATTTACCAGAGTGGAAATCACCTAGGCGCCGCAAGTTCCCCAAAGAATTGTAAGATCGGCCTTTGTATGCATTGCTTCATCAAGGAACGTGCAGCTGCTGGCGAAAACCCATCGAACGTGATGAATAAACTGGTGCTCAAGCTCGAGTTGCAGCAGGCTGATCGCAAACAATTACTGCCTCGTGTTCAGACGCGGGTTCGTAACCATCTCAAGACTGTCTTGAATGACAATGATTTCGTTGAAGAAATGGCAGCTTTGGCGAAAAGGCACCAGTATACGGACAATATTGGAGAAAATGTGGCGTTTTCTTATGGATGCCCTGCAGGGCCCCATGGATAGTCCTTACTAGGCAATGGCTCCGAAGGTGACCCTCTGATTGTTGGCTTCGCAACAAAAGCTACAATTCGTCGTCTAAGATTTGCTGCTCAATACATGACTCACCTCGACGCAACATTTAAACTCAACACGCGCGGGTTTCCTGCAATTGCGATTGGCATTTCAGATACGTGGCGATAATTTCATTTAGTCGTTCTGTTTCTAGTTTCTGACATCCAGCAACCAAGATGGGAAGTTGCCACACGTTCAACTCTAGAAATGTATTTTACTGTCACGGGTGATCAGGCGGAGATCGGTTATGTCATGATGAAAGCCGACGCTGCCCAACGGAGTGGGTTTGAGTCCATCGCAATTCAGTATCTCGAATTGGATAAACAGCCAAAATGCCGAATGTGTTTTTTTCACGTAATGAAGAACGTGAAAAAACTCATTACTCGCTTCACCCCAGCAAAATAGCAAATCGTGTTCAGACATGTGTATAGAATTCACTATGCGCGCGATCTACCTAAAATGCAAAGCAGGATGAAAGAAGCACTTGCAGCTTGGAATTCGGATGCTGACCTCGCCGATTTCAGTTCGTACTTTCTTGAACAGTGGCTAACAGGTAGGTATCGACACTGGCAGTGTATCGAATCACCGATGGGTATGGCAAAGACGAACAATCCCATAGAGAATTTTAACGGACAGTTCAAGCAGCAGCACACGCAGCGACGATTGCTGCAGTTGAATGCGCTTTTCGTTCAGATTTTGCAAGTTTGTACCCTCCAGTCGGTACTGTCGATTCAGTTTGAGACTAGTATTCGTGCGGCGCCGAATATTTTGCGTGCTCACCGGAAATTACATTCAGAGAAGGCGTTTTCAATCGTCGAGGTGCAAAATACGGCAATTCGAGTTCACTCAGGTCAACTGTATCATGTTTTCCAGCGGTACAACCCTTGCGAACTATCGGATAAGGAGTCGGAAGCAGCCCAGCAGGCCGCGACTGATTTCGAGTTTGAAGGCGAGTCCCAACCTGCTTTCGGTTGGTTTGTACATGCTGAATCCCAGCAGTGCAGTTGCAGGATTTGGTTCAAGCTAGGGAGTTGCGTGCACGTAATTGCAGTACGAATCATGCTAGGCAAGACTGCGGACCCTACGACCTCAAAACGAGCGGTGTTCGTGGACAAGCGTGTGAAAAAGAAACGTGGACGTCCTGCCAAAGCTGGCCCAGCTCTAACTACTCAATGATCGAGGCAGTCAACAATAACAAGTAGATCATTGCTGGATATTTTTTATTTAACATCAATTTACAGCAATTGCAATAGAGGCTAGCTGCTCCCTCGCTCAATGTCTGAGCTCAATAACGTCTTGGCCATGAGCTTCTAGGCATTCAACGTTGTCGTTCAGCACTCCACAACCTTTTCTAGTGCATCCACCATGATCGCAAAATCCTCCTTCCTTCTCCGAGATTATCCTGTTCACAGTCTGTGATACGAGGCATGGTATCTCGACCAGCTACACGTCAGCTCAGCTTCATGGTGGCTCAGTGCTATGTCGTTTTTGTAGCAATGCAGCCATCCGATCGACCGTTAGTATTACACAGCTGGACTCTTATTTTTCACTCGAAGAAGCGAGCTGAAGGCAGGGAAGGAGCGTGGATTCTTTTGGGAAACGCTCCTCAAAAGGTATCATTGGTTGGAGTAATCCAAAAGGAGCAAATGACGGAGATTCGAATGACACAGGAATTGATAGTAGGGGCGATAGCTAAACTTAAGGCCACTACGCTTCTCTCAACGGTGAAGCTTGACCTGTTTGGAACGCAAAAGAATATCCAAGCCAGCCGGGTACATCCCAAAACTCGACAGGGGTTCAAAGAAATTGCGTTAACAACATGGACACCAATAACGAAAGAGTTGAAAAAAGCAGTCGAAGATATGATCAAGTCACAGCCACATGTAAACGACGGTCTTGACTGAGGTCGAGTCACGATCTTAAGCAACGTTCAAGCCCAAATTTCCCAGAACAGAAGCCAAAGTTCAGCAACACAGAATCGATTTTCGATAAGGCAAAGCCTCCAGCGATACCAGGATTCTATAGTTTAACAAACATGAATAGAGGATCTCTTCAAAACGAGTTGCAAACATTTGGCTCAGCTTTGCCTTTTTCTCCGATGACGGCTTCATCGCCACTTTCGTACAGTTCGTGACGGGTGGCAGCATCACAGGGGCCTTCACTTCTTTAAGCTTTTGCGCTTTCTTCTTGCGCGGCTTGGGTGGTTCAACCACGAAGTCAGTGATCTTTGGGTCCCAGTCTGGTGGGTCGGCGTCCACACAGTGCGTCACTCGGAACCACGAGTCCTGGAGAGGCTTGTAGATCGCAGGCACGGTAGTACTGTCCCTCACGTCGCCAGGAGCCCAGAGGCCGTCGGCGACTTCCTGATGGAACCACACATCTGGGCCTTCGAGGACGCCTCCGTCTTGCGCGGCTCGCTGCTTCTTGTTCTTCTTGCCCTCTCCGCCGATGCCCTTGCGTTTCTTGCCTCCAGACGTCCTCGCGCGCTTCTTCTTGGACGCTGGCTTTGCCTTTCCAGCCGCCTTGCCCCGCCCCTTGCGAGGCGAAGCCGGTGCCATGGTCTCTGATAGTCGCTTGAGTAGGAGACGGCAAGTTGTGGAATGAGAACAAGCCACGTTCACGTGGCCACCGACTGGATGCCAATCCTGTAATGCGATACGCTTTCGTGATGAAGTACTAGAAGCTGGACATCTTCTGTTACGTAGCCAGGTAGAGGACGCAGCACCAGGAAGCAACTCAACACTTGTTACTCCTGCTTACACCTCCTTTGCTACGACTTCCTGCTGAGTCTGCTCCACAATCAACTAAAGACAAAACCCCTGTGGCCGAGCTGGCCCTCCTCGATTCCTAATGTCGACTTCACGATGCCTCGCAGCTTGACCACCATTTTCACCATGTGCGACTGGGACTGTGGCCGCACTACTTTGAGCGCGTATGACTTCCATCACAACATTGATGCCCCCTGCTTCTATTATATGAGCTGCACGGCAGAAACGGCTTCCGAAGTACGAGGTCGAGCTGGGTCTATACCCATTTAACTGCCGAGATGGCGAGGTTGTAGGGGCTCTCTGCAAGCTTGGTGACGCCTTCGGTCGAGAAGAAGATGAAGACATTCCGAAGTGACTCGGCTCTTCGTTGTTTGTGCTGCTTTCGTGCAGCAAGAAGTAGAAGAAGCAAAAGGAAGGAACTCGACTTGATTAACTAGTTAGCGAATTTCTCGTCTGGGTAGGTCTAGTTTGATGCGGATTTATCTACTCGACACTGCACTTGCGGAAATCAACTACGCTGGTAGGATCCAATTGCACTCACGCTATTCAACTACACTCGCGGAATCCAAATGTTGTGCCCCCGTTCCGGGAGAACGTCTCGCGTTCTCACCGCACTGGGGGAAGTGCGTTCCCTCATTTTTATTGAGCTCGAATATGATCGTGCCTGTCTGCGAGTCCGAGGGTGGCTGGGTCGTGTCCGCGAGCGAGTCGTCGTCCGTGTGCTCCGTTGCCTCAGTGTGCCCGACGCCATAGCAACCATTCCAACTCTACAAGCCAGCATTGAAACACTCCGCGTATTCGTCAACGACGAAGAAGAGCAGTTCCTAGCCGTTCGAGCTCTGCGGCTTCTGGAGAGACAAGACCGAGGGCAGCACGTTCAGGAAGAATCAACTCGACAGCAAGTGCGAGGGCTGCTAGAGGAGCGCGAGCCGACCTTCGATTGGGTTGAGTTCACCGAGATCATGTCGAACCTACTGCTGCATGCTATGCTGCACTCTTTCGACGCGATGCGGCCACTATTACAACGCCTACCACTCCAGCAGCAGCAGACGCTCGGCATGGCTTTCGACATCAGATACCTAGACGTTCTACAGCGAATGCAGCAGAGGCCCATCGACGAGGTGGTGCTTCACCGTGTGCAGCCGAATCAATCGTGGTTCTCAATCTTAGAGTAGACAAACTCGCTACCGATCGACAATGACTTGGCCGACGTCCGCCAGCGTTTTGGGGGTGATAACTGGGGAGTCGACCAACAAGCCCAACAGGTTAAGATCGATGCTTTCCGCTCACGCCATCAACGTGCAGCACGAGAACGCGAGCTCAGACTCGAGATCAAACGTGTGACAACGGAACTGAAGCAGCAGAGGCTGACGCGCGCCCGAAAGAACTCACTCCAACGAGAGCTGACCCGACTCTCGAACGAAAAGAGAATGCTGGAGTCCGAGGACGCCCTTTTGATGCGCCGTACCCGACGCTACCGGTTGAAGCCATCCCCAGAACAAGCTGCCCAACTCAAAAAGATCATGCACGCGTGTCGGTACACGTACAACAAGTGCGTCGAGTATCACCGCAAAGTGGGCACATCAAACAAGAGAGTCCTGGAGAAACTGTTCGTCACACGGCAAGATGAAGGAAATGATCTGGCGTATCCTGAAGGGATGGGGCCGTCACCGGAGTGGGTAGTCAGCACACCTGCCAGTATGCGGCAGAACGTGATTCATAAGTTTATGTCGGCAGTGTCGGCGGCCCACACGGATCTCTCTCACGGCAACATCACCCACTTCAACATGAGGTTCAAAGGGCGGAAACAGCACAACTACTTCACCTTCGGCTCGAAAGCCCAGACTACCTATCTGAATGCACAAATTCACCGACCCAGTACGCACCACCTTGGTCCGGCGCCGTACCCGGATGACGGGAGAAAACCGAGGAAGCTGATGCAGTTCCTAACTATCACGTCCGTGCCCAACATCCCTATCATGGCGGAGGAAGGCACGACGGTCGAGGGCGAAGTTGTGATACTGTACAAGCACGGCTATTGGTACGCGCAGATTCCCTACGTGGTCGAGCCCCAATTGTCAAAGGACAAAGATCGCTGTAATGCATGTGACCCAGGCCTCAAGGCATTCCTCACCTGCATGGACCTTCAAGGCAACTTTACCCACATTGGGCGGGCCAACTGGGCCAAACTGGACCGACTGAGGAAGCGTCTGAGTGCTGCGCAACGCCGCATGAGCGCGTTTGCCAACGTGAAGAAGGTGCGGAGGCACGCTGGTGAGGACTGGAAACGATACGTAGCAGCACGTAGAGAGTTTTTCTGTGCGTCCGCCAAGCTTGAGAACTACATCAAGGACCTACACTTCTAAGCTGCGGCATACCTGTGCAAGAACTCGGACGTGATCCTGCTGCCGAAGTTCGACTCCAAGTCAATGATGCGACGGAGCGCGCCGTGGACGCACGAGTTCAACTCCCACATGCAGACGTTCGCCCACTTCCAGTTCCGCCAGCGACTACTGGCCAAGTGCGCTGTCCTCGGCAAGACCCTGGTGCTGTGCTCGGGGATGTATACGAGCCGCACTTGTGGTCACTGCAACCGACTGCACCTCTCTCTCCGCAACCAAGATACGTTCGCGTGCCCGCACTGTGACTTCGTGGCAAACAGGGACGAAAACGCGGCCTTCAACATCATGCGCTTTGTATGCGCTGGATCGTTGAGCGTCTTTCAGGTCAACGGCGAGCAGCATCAGTAGTGTAGTCTAGTTAGCATCTCGGGTTACAGCGAGAACAGGCCCCGTCGACGAGAAGCGACAGGCTTGGCGGGGTGAAGACTGTAACACACCGATATCAATACCGAAAGCTAGAACAATTGTTTACCGATTGTAGTATCGAAGATCTAGTCGTATCCGATGTCGTCGTCCGAGTCTACCTCTCCTATGATACTCCTGTCAATAGCGCAATATTTTGTGAGGCTGTCAATCAAATCAGCAGCTGCTACGTCAGCGTCGTCAAGTAGGTAGCCGAATGCCTTTCGATAGCCGTTTGAAATCGTTGTCGACGTCCTTGGCTTCGATCGCTAACATTTTGGAGGAAATGGGTACACCGTCCTTACGTAGAGAATTTATCCACTTGACTAGCTCCTCTTCAGGTAGCTTTGTATCCGTTCCTACCGGTCTGGCCTTCTTCTTGCTACTGCCGTTCTTGGCGGAGCACTGCGTCTCGAGCTTTTCCTTCTCACGTAGCCATCGAAGGACGAGCTTCCGCCGAGATTCAGATGCATCATCGCTGAGGTTAGGATAGAACTCATTAATATCGCATCGCACGTCGCCCGAAGCATTGAATGCTTCGGTGACGTCCAACTTCTCGCGGGCAGTAAACGCGTCTCGGCGTCGGGGTGGCATCTCCAAAAGCAAAATGAATGTCGCGTTACTTCAGCGGTTGAAGTGTCTGAGTTATGTGGCACACACGATTGCGCTCGTCGTGCACTACCCCAACTAACTGCCCAATGTCGTGGCTGGACATCGCCAAGGACCTGAACGCCGGCACCATCGGCGGGGTGGCGGGTATCATCGCCGGTCACCCATTGGACACCGTCAAGGTGCAACTGCAAACCAGTCGCGAGACGGGGGTTGGCATACTACCCGCTCTACGTCGGGTTGTCAGGTCCGAGGGGACTGCGAGGCTCTTTCGTGGATTGCTGTCCCCCATTCTGTCCAATGCACCCATCAACGCCGTCATCTTCGGGGTTCAGGGCCACGTAGTACGCGTTCTACAGTCCAGGGAGAACGCCCCACTGTCCAATAGCCAACACTTTATAGCTGGATCAGCCGCTGGACTGGTCCAAGTGGTTTTTGCAGCACCTTCGGAACATGTCAAAATTCAGTTGCAGACGGGGGCGATGGGTCAGGAACACAGCTCTGTTAAGGCTGCCAAGATCATATTGAGGCAGTATGGGGTGAAGACGTTGTTTAAGGGGTGGGAGGCCACTCTACTGAGGGATGCCCCGTCGTTCGGAGTCTACTTCAGTTGCTACGAAGCGAGCAAAAGGGTGTTGACGAATGGAAAAAGTGAGAACGAAACGGACTGGACATTGCTCACGGCGGGAGGTATTGCGGGGATGGTGTCATGGGCCATGTGTTTGCCACTGGATGTAGTCAAGAGTTGTGTGCAGGGACAAAAGCTTGATGGCAGGCAGTTGGGTATGTTGGAGATTGCGAGGACGAGAATGAAGCAGGAGGGGGTTGGATTCTTTTTTAAGGGGTTTGGCGCAACGATGGCGAGAGCTTACCCAGTTAGTGCGGTTACGTTTCTCGTGTACGAGAAGACCATCCAGTTTACGTCTTGAGCGTGGCTGTGATGATCAAATTTTGTCGGAATTTGCCTACGTAGAAGACTGAGAGCTGCAATTGACAGCAGCCCACGAGTGAATCAAGATTGGCAGCTTAAGACGTTCTGTTGAGCATAATTAAAGGAATGAATCAACGCAATTTGCGCTGTGAGTTGATAAGTGTACGCGAACGAAGAACTCATGGCCAGCTACAATCTTTTCTGGGCGTAATCCACTGAATCTCCTACTGCAATCAACAACTCACGTTGGTGCTGAGGCGAATACGAAGACTATATACGTGTCCAACTACCCTGGTGCTTCTGCGCCTGAATCGGCTAGTCGATCAGAAACTAAGTTCGTGCAGGGACAAGATGATTCACAAAAGTGAAGAGTGCTTTCTGTAATTTATGGAATGGCTTCAAAAGTCAACGAACCAAGGGTTAATTTATGTTAATCGTGGCCTTTGCCGATGAAGACCACTGTACGATCGCACATTTTGTATTGGTGAGTCTTGCGCTGTCCATTCGCTTTCTTTGGGAAAGCGACCATGTGTACTTGGATTACAGTAATAGTACATTGCCTAACTATGCCTGAAATCGCTGGGGCATCGAAGCCCGGTGATCTTGGGGGCATGCGCTTTCTTACGATGCCCTCTTGTACTACATTGAAAACGGCTGATTAAATTATTGTAGCCATTGAACCTTACAGTTACAAAAGCTACTTTCATCAATTTGTAATAGGTCCGTAGTCACGGTGGGTGGCGGCACTTCAACGACGGACGGCACGACCAACTCGGATCGCGAGTCAGACGTGGGCGTTGCAGTAGATGGCAAGGTGGTACGTGAATCCGGCGGACTTCGCGTGCGACAGGATCGGGTGCGCGACGTGCGCGATACCGCAGGATTCCACAGAATGGCGAGCTCGGGAAGTGAGCTCACTCTTAGATCTACCGAGCCGAACGCCAGTCGACTCGGCAGACTTCTACAGACGGACGGCGTGGACACGACGGTGGACAAGTGGTGGACGCTTGCGGAGCGAGCGGCGAGAGCGAAGGACAGGAGACACTCGGTTTCCGAGTCCACTGACGGCTGCGAAGTGAGGGCGGGCGCCTGAGGCGTAGAGGCTCAAGTGGCTAGGTGTGGCGACGCTGGAACTCTCGGCGAACGCAAAGGAGGCGTTTATTACGTCGTTAGTGCCTGCTAGCTAGTCTAGTTGGACGCGTACGTATTGGACGGTAAATAAAATAGGTGTTTTTGTCAGCTGGGCAGACACCGGCGCGGTACCAACGGATTGTGGTGCTGTCGGCCAGACGGACTTTGGATCGGATCGGTGCTGTTGCGACCAAAACCCAAGCGTGTGGGTCGAAACACGTTACACATCCATTCGTACAACGTTATCGCAAACTACCCCAAAATATTGTATGGAGTTAGCGAGGAGGTTGCTATACGGTCGGGATATCGGAGGTGGCTCCAACACGAGACGTGACGCCTTATCGTTAGTTATACGCTTTAGCACTCCGCATGGTACTTCGATGTGTTGCGTCTTTGATTCTGAATTTACTTCGTAGTTTTGATTTGACGTGCTTTTGGAAGAAATGGTCTCCTGCGCCGGAGACAATGACAAAAAAAAAAAAAATCTCAACTGTTTGCATTCATTGCCTACAGTACAGGATTAATAGCGCTCCCAGATACATTCGGGAAATTCTTAATTCAACTTGAAGACGGTCGTCCTAGGATTCTGTACTGGTTGATCATTTAGGCGTTGAAACTCTCAACTGAAAAAGCAGGCGTCGGATGATGTCGTCGAGTCGATGAAATTTGAATATCATGAGATGAGACTGCCTCCGCCTTAGTGTTCACCTGGAAAGTGCCCCGCAGCAAGACTACCACGCTCGACTCTCACTTTGAGAATTGCTTTCTTCTCAATAGCCCCCAGGTCCGACATCATGCGACTCTCTCAAGTTTTGGCGGTGCTCGCGGCTTCCTTCCTGATTTCTAGCGATGTTCTCGCGACGGCCGACCCCAAGCAGGCCAAGATCTCCGCGGTGGCTGCGACCAGTAGCTTCAGCCACCGATTTCTGAGGACTTCATACAAGCCCGAAGAAGACAAAGATGACTTCGACGACTCGGAGGTCGTCGAAGAACGGGCTCCCAATGTGTCTCGGCTCTCGTCAATGAAGATATCATGAAGCACTTTAATATTGATCCCACCCAAGTGATGACGGTCGGGTACCTGAGTGGTTTCTCGGAGAAAGCCATCAAAAGTATCACAAGTATGTCATCGCATGGAAGGCAGCAAACAAGAAGCACGGCTCTCCGATCTACAAGTACGACAAGTGGTAGTTCTGTAGGTACCTACAGAACATGTCGGATCTTCATCAAGCCCTGAACATACAACGTGTTGAAAGCGTATCGTTTAGAGATGGCCGTCTTCTATATAGTTCGTTACGACCTAATGGATACTGGAGTGTCTGCCACAAGGGTTTTTTTTTTTGATTCGGCTGCTGTTCACCTTTGAGAGGTTCAGGTTCTAGGTCGCTTCCAGCACAAAATACAATTTCCTGCGCAGTCCTAACCATTCCAGCCAAAATGTCGTGGCGATGCATGATACGGATATTGTCCTGTCATTCGAGGAAAAGGATGCCGCTCTCTTGTGGGGGTAAACAAATAAACCTACGATGTTGGCGTCGGCACTGCCGCCAATCTTCGATAAAAAAACTTAAAAACTTTGTTTGGATTTATAGTACTCGTTAGGCTCAAGAAAACGAAATATCTTCTGCCACCAAGGATTTTTCGATGTTGCCAAAGTGGCAGCTTCGTTTTTCGTAATGTGGATGGATGCCTCCAACTCCAACGAAAAAATTCGCCGCTGCAGTTGCAAAAGAAAGAATGAAATAGTGAGAAAATCAAAAGAAATATATGCCACAATACTTTACGAGCTAGATGAGATAATACGAACTACACGGTGCTGGGGCGTTGCAGCAAAAGCAAAAATGAATCCCATAACGGTATCGCTAAGACGACGAACTGGGTCGACATCTTGTGCGCAGTCACTACCACAGCTTTGTCCATCTACAACACTGATCAACGCAGCCTTGCACTCACGGGGTAACTTCTCCTTCATCATTGCTAGACGGTCCCCGTTGTGCGACATCAGGGCGTCAGCATACAAAGCGCTAATCTGGTTCGAACGTGGGACCACGATTTCCAGCTCCATCAATTCTCGTGCCATTCTGTACGTAGGATCCCTCAACAATTCGGGCAGACCCACAACGTCTTGAAAGCTTTCAATACTTAACTTCTTGAGGCCCCAATTCTGTACATCCTCCCCTGAAGATAAGGCTGTATCGAAGCCGGCGAGAGTGAGCTCTTCAAGCTGCGGAAAACAAGCTGCCACATCGTCCAGCAGGATACCGCGGCGCCTGTTCGTCCAAAACATCCCCATGCTCAACGAACGTAAATTGCTGCCAATTAAAGACAGTAAGCTCGGTAAGAGCGAAGGATTCTCAACCTCAAAGAATTCCAGCGTGAGGGATCGCAAACCGCTTGATCGGGTGACCTTGCAATAAGGTTTAACATCGTCAGGAACGAACATGTCCCCATCATTCCCAACTTCTAGAGTGCACACTCCGTAGCCAGGGGCTACCACTTCCGTTTTGTTACCCATTTCAGCAGAACCATAGTGAGCACGATATCGACAGTCGCTTGAAACAACGATAATGTCGTTGTCACTGCCACCTAACGGAGTAGCACGTAACTTGGTTCCTTTTGGAACATTGATAAATCCGTAGACTGATACCTCGGACGTAGTTTGCTCCAGTGGAGAAGGAGGGTAGCAATTCGTTAAGGCTGCAGCAACAGACGAAACTACTGCACTTGACAAATGGATATTGGTAAGTCTGGCCGAGTGCACTCCTGAGTTTGAAGCACTTCCCCACAAGGTATAGGCCAGCCAACCCCAACGCACTGGGTTCAGCCATCCAATCTGATCGCTCAGTACACCCATGTTAAGCGTCAACTGCTTGATAGACGACGATTCAACAAGCGCAGAGAATATTCCTGCGGGCCCTGCGATGGAATCGCCTGCAAACACCACCTGCAAGTCTGCAATCTCTCCAGGGCACCTGGGCAACGAAACACTTTGCTCTCCTTCCAAACTCTCATGGAACGTTCGCCCACACACAAGGGCATTCAAAAGGAATCCAGACTTAGTCAACAGGGGGTCCTCAATTCCGTCAAGATTGAGGCGGAGGGCCGTCAAGTTCATCCGAGAGAGTGCAATTGCTAGCTGCAATCCACCAGGTTCCGAAAGTATGGGTGCCATGGTCTCTACAATCTGAGGTGTTGGGTCTGGAGGTAACTCTTCCCACCGTTTCATCATATTCTCTTTGTCAGCTACAGCGCACAGCTGGACAACCGACGGGGCGGTAGCCTTGAAAACAGTGCCAAGCTCATGCGAGAACGAATCCACCCTTGACACTGCTTCGTTACTTCTCGGGACTACTTGGATGCCTTTGGTTGGGATAGCCACATGTTCGGATATCCACTCAATCACATTGTTCGGATCGAGCCACTCCACCACCGCTTCTCCTCCCACAAAGTTCCTCAGCGCTTCGTTCACTTCTTGTCTCATCTCCTCCAATTTCTCCATCGCAACACAAAACTCCATCGAATACTTCATCGGGTCCTGCGCACACCCAAACAAATCTCCCCATGCCCGCTCAGCAACAATATCCTCAGAATCCAAAGTCCCCACCAAGTAACACTCCCAAACCGGATACACAAAGATAAAGTCCGGCGTGAAAAGGTCGTCGAAATTATCGGCTACCACCACAAACTCCGCCAACAATTCCAGGAACAGTGGTCTGCTCACCGCCGCCAACACATTGAACAGCTCCATTGCTTCACGGATCCGTTGCAATTTATTGCGATTGTTTACTCGAGTCGCTGCATCTGCCGGAAAAGGCACCGGAATGGAACATCGACCCGCCAACTGCTCGTAGCCCTGGGGTAGTGAAGCCCAGCATTGAATCGTTGCGTGTATTGGCAAGTGAGACGCTCGAAACTCTCTGGACTCCACGACCTCGAGGCTGTCGTGCAGTGCTTTGCACTCTTGGAGAGCTTCTCGCCATGGATAGAGGAACGACCACTTGTCCTCCATTGCGCCGGTTGGGGAATGTGAGGCTTAAGAGAGAGCGAGGGTCGTTCTCGTGAAACGGCAATCGAGGTCGATGTGCCCCCTTGCAACATAGCCTGCACGAATTGGTCTTGAAGTTCAGAAGAAAAATAATGTGGCTGCTATGGTAAAGTAGAAAATGGATGAAAGGGGAGTTGACGCCGAAAGACCGCATTGTATCGCAAGAATTTAAAGCACTGAAGATTTCTGAGTACAAGATGCAGCGAACGAGCGGTCGAATGGTAAAAGTGCACGAGGAGTACACGCCCAAGACCTGCTCGGGGTGTGGCCGCATCGACAAGAAGTTCGGCAGCAACAAGGTCTACAGGTGCAAGCACTGCCACCTGGTTCAAGATCGAGATGCTAACGCAGCACGAAACATCTTCCACAAGAACGTGGGTGTGTCCGTACTGCGCGACCATTTCACCGGTGTTCCTACATCGGGGAGTCCTGCTAGCTCTGCGCTGGCGTAATAGGCCCGACAGGTTCGATTAGAACAGCTTAGGAGGGGAGTATTCACCAGAGTTTCGAAATGCTATGGACGAGGTGAAAGCTATGGGGACGAGTAGGAGACGAGTGAGCAGCAGCAGAATTAACGTTGTTGGGACTTTGACGTGGAATGTTCACGACAAATCTGTGTTGGTGAAAGGGGACTTGAGACTCGTGGAGTTATCGAGTTTCCGTCATCTGCGTTGGATGCATTTTCGCGTCAAATTGGCAATTTCTTTGAAATGAATGTTCCGTCACCGATCCACGTAGGTGCGGTCGGAGCTAAGGTGATGGAGACATGGGAGCAGCATCCTGGTGTGGCAGTGTTGGAAAGTGTAGAAATCATTCGTCCATTATTTCCTGCTCCAGTTATTGCTGAAGTGACGGCAGCACTAGCACGAGCTACGATGGAGTCACTTTCTATTGATCTCGGTGATAACGACGAAGATAATATGAAGCAAGGACTAGCATTGGCAAATGCTGGTCTTCTCTTTAGTACGCTACTGTGTGGAACTGCGGGATGCAAGGTGCCTGGTGCAAGCCTTCTCTCGCCGTCTCGGCGAGGTGAGATAAACTGCTTGAATGTGACCCACGGATCACGTTCCGCGCTGAGGTTGGGAGTTATTTACTCGGCACTAGCAGAGGCTTCGTCAACTGAGAAAGTTGATATAACCGCTCGAGATTGGAATTATTTAGGATCTCGCCTTCCGGAAAACCGATCGCACTGGGAGTGGCTAGCCTACGCTTTCTGGAGCAAAGTATCAGTGTCATCCGTGTCAGATTTACGCCTCTCATGGATCGTTTTAAGAGAATCTGATGCTGCCGCTGTTGAGACTGTATTGAGCACGTGCTACCCCGAAGTGGATAAGAACCAGTCTAGCACCCTCGAATACGGGTTCGTTAGTATTCCAGAGGGGACAGAGCTTCGGCATCGTGGCATCGACGACGGAACTAAATTGGAGTTGACTCGTAGTTGCTACTGTCGTGCGGCTTATGATGCCACCAATGATCGAGTCAATGTTGTGGTTCCTGGCTACGGCATTTGCGATGTGGCACTTCGAGAGGGAGTGGATGTATTCCCAAGTGATCCGTCCAAGGGTGATCGAGTCTCCGCAATGGACGGTGCACAGTTGCGTTCTGTATACTTTCATTTTGAGCGCGTCGAGAGTAGTCGAGCAGTTGAGGGTCTGTTGACTGTGATCGGCGGAAAGTTGGAAACTCTATGGCTTGAACTCTACGACGATATAATGGGATTCGAGTTGAGTGCTGTGGCAGCTGCCTGTCCCAACCTAAAGTCGCTCGGCCTAATTGGATTCAACGTGTCCATGTCTGTCGATACAGACTCCCTTCGTAACTGGGGTATCCAGAACTTACACATACAAGGATCCGAGGAGGTGGAAGAGCTAGACGCCATTCTGAGCGACCCTCTGTATCGGATGACGCGGGAGCTTGTAAAACTTGAGGTTCACATTAAGGACGGCTACGCTCGGGTGGGGTATGTTGAGAGGTTGAAAGCGCACAACGGGGACTACTTGTCCATTGCTGAAAAGAAATTTGCTGTCGAGTCAAAAATCGCGATGATCAGTGCGGCGAGGAGCAGAGGTCAGGGGAAACGATTTTCGAGAAATGAGAGGAAGACTTCAGTGGAGAATGTGCGGGTGTTGAGTGTTGTTCACTGCTTGGACGACAACATTCTTAGTTTGATCTTCGAGTTTGCGGCTACACCGAAGCAACGAACAGTTAAAGTTAGTTGATAGGCGAATATGATGCTGTCGGCCAGGTAAATTGTGGCGTGTTTAATAAGTAGCTGACTTTACAAAAGACACGAACCAGCTTTAGTAAAGGTCTGAAAAATGAGTCGTTCAAAACGTCGCTCTCAGCACCATTCATGGAAACGTGAACAATGCCGAGGTGTGAATCTTCTAATTAAGGACACGCTTACAGCACTCAGATCGATATGAGCCGCCTCCTTCAGGTCGTAAATGTGTTCCTCGTAAGAGTTCGAAGTTGGCTGCCTATCAGCACCAGCAGACGCGAAACGACAAGTTGACTCTCGACTTCGAGAAAATCAAAGAGCACTCAGAAAGGACTCTTCAAACTGGTCGTGGAGGATTGGAATTGTGGATCTATCGTCGAGTCTGCGTTGAATCGTGTTTTAGCGTTGTCAATATTGACACAACAAATTCCATATCCCAGGGCAACAGCCTCTGCGGTGTTATCCGCACTGCTGGCATCACTAACCGCGACGGTCTTGACAACACCGCCTAGAGATACCACGAGTATTGTGTTACCATTGGCTCTTTCGAGTGGACGTCGCAGCTCCCTAAGCAGTGCGTTTTATATTGCTGCACTTCCCCGTTTGCACAATAACGGGGGAATCTTCGCATGAATCCATCGAATTACAGAGCTCCTGACATAAGAAAGAGCCTGCGTTTCCTAAGGCCAGCTCCAGCCTCTGCACATCAAGTGCCATGTCGTAAAATTCAACAGCCAAAGAATCGAGGTTACTCCGCAGGAATTGGAGTCATACCAAGACATGAGAAGGTACCATTTCATAGCCACACACCACATCCAAATGAACTACACTCGGAACGTTCATGGTAAAAGGTTCCGTCCGGCTCGTCCTTGTTGGATATCTTGTCGTCCGCACATGAGGAAATCCTCGCCCAGTGTTTCCCACGATACAATGAAGATGGAACCCAGTTCCCATTGTTAGGCTCCAGTCGAAACCCCTCCAATCTTTACATCGCCTGTCGAAATCGACCGAATATCAAGTAAAGACCCCCACGTAACTGCGGCTTGACTGCCAAGTTCGGCAAAGGTCTCAAGGGCCCACTAGGTCCTTGAGGGGCAGGCAAAGTGGATCACTTCACGAAATAAAATTCGTAGTATACGAAGACGCAATTCGTCGACATATTTTCGAGTTGCACGATAAAACAAATGGAGATTCGAGAAGTATCGACGTCGTTGGGCACAGGGTATGCATGTTTGGATGGATGAATGGGTGATGAGCAAAGATCGATGTACGCTCCTCGATGGAAAGCAGAGTATTGTGATCGCAGTGGCTGTAAGAAAGTCGTGGATGCGTCACCAAAAAAGAATTAGATTCACCTCTGTTACAAAGTTGATTGCAGAGATGAGTTTTTTCCCGAACGCATTATCCGTATTGTTTCGTTGTGAGTCGGTGTGTGCAACAACGCGATTCGGTTGTCCGGTCGATTAAACTAATGCGATCTATCCTCTCGTATTTGGGCAGAGCTTATTGTAAGTATTCGCCTGTCGAAGGTATATGAGTAGGCTTGCGCAGCCATCGCTTCTGGAAGAAATAAAGCAAGATTTATTGATAGGGTAGCATAACGGTATCGAAGTTCCTTTTGGAGCAAATGAGAAACTTAGCAAATAAGGATACATGTATAATATATGCCTAACCAGTAAAACCACAGAACCTGGCATTTTCTTTTCTCATGTTGTTTTTCATCCTTTGTCCATCCAACCCCAGCAATAGAAATTCCGCATCAAACTGTACGTGCCATCCATCGTCCACGCAGGAAGTTCACCAAGCTGCTAGGAAAATCGAGATAGTATACAATAGCTTTTTAGTTTACGTGGAAATGACTCACTGCGCTGATTAATAAACTGAAACGACGCGTTTCCCTTTGGTCATTCTCGAATACGCCAGCTTCGACACACACCGATGGAGAACAAGTGGGAGTTCCTGGAACCTTGGCGAGAGGCTCTAACGGGGTTTCTCCGTCTCGACTGCAGCGATGAACTTCAAGAACGTGGGATACTCGCAGCCTTCGAGTGTTGGCCTGACGTTTACCAACAGAGACAGAAGTTCATCACTGCAGACAAATGTTTCCTTCGCGTGGAATTCCCGACCGATTCAACGCCTCGTAATAATAAAGCAAAACTGCAGCGCGTCCGAGAGGCAATTGAGCTTTTCGACCGATTGGCAGCTGTCGATAACGGCGCCTTCGAGTCCCTACTGTCAGATTTCCTTATCCACAGATACGAACCTCGTCCAGGCACCAAACGGATGCCGCACGTCTTTTGGCCCACGTGGGAATGCCAACTCACTGGGACTTTAGAAACTGGAGATTCCGTCGCCAAAAAGGTTGCAGTAACGTGGGGGGAACTCTTTGGATGTCCGGATGATCCGTGGGAGTCTCTGAAATTCCGAACTGCAACTAACAAAGTGCAGGCGGTGGGGCTGGGAACTGGTGGCAACTGACACAACAACTACGCTACTAACTCTTGGCAAGTCTACGGTGACGAGATGCTGGTTGGTGGAGACCAGAAAC
The DNA here is from genome assembly GCA_025722995.1 of Phytophthora agathidicida. Lineage (NCBI taxonomy): Eukaryota > Oomycota > Peronosporomycetes > Peronosporales > Peronosporaceae > Phytophthora > Phytophthora agathidicida. Next base: position 458,363 of record CP106979.1, read on the forward strand.
TTGTGAGCCAGAACCAGAGAACCCGACCGAAACCGTTCTCACGTGAACTCAACAAACTGTTCGAACTCCGAGTGCCTCCTGTTGCACAACTCATTGCTACAGGGGACTATGCTACGATGATGAGAACGTGGAAACGACCGACTCAACAACGGCCAAAGACGAGAATTAAGGTGGATGGAGCTGTAGTTTTGCCAGCCATTTCGTTGGGATCCGGCTCACCGGAGATAACTGCGGCCATCGCTCGTACCGACATGACTAACTTGAAAATGATGCTCTCTTGTGACTTTGTGGATAAGGAACTACGATCTGAAGCCGCGACAAACGCGGGATTTCTATTCTCAACGCTGGTTTGCGGTCGCTCGCGTTCAGTGGTTAATCGATCAGGGAAGTGTACTACTTGGGACGTCCACTACAGTAGACCTTCAGGGCAACGGTTTGGTGCAATGCTTTCGGCTTTTGCTGAGGCCACATCAATTAAGACTCTGATGCTTTCGACAGCTCGACGCGATGGTGGAATCTACAACGATCCGGTGTACTGGTCGTGGTTGGCGTACGTGTTCTGGAGCAGATCGTCGCGTTCTTCTGTTCAGACGATGAATATTTCGCTGATCAGTCTGACAGAAGCTCATGTGGCTGCTGTTGAGCGAGTGATAACGAATAACTATCCAAAACCAGTAGCGACCCAGACGAATAGTTCAAGATTCGGATATGTCGGCGTGACGCAAGGAACTCAATTGCAATTGGTCGAGGCCGGGGCCGGCCTCGACACTACATTGATACTTTCACAAGATTGTCGGTGCCGAGCTTTCTATGACGAATCAGACACGGGTGAAGTGGCTGATGTTGTCGTTCCCGGATACGGAATCTGCAAAGTGCAGCTAGTGGAAGGTGTCACGGATTTCGTTGAAGATTTTGGAGGGCGCGCCGTCAACTTAGGTGGCATTCGCTCGATGAGTTTGACGTTGGCTGACGTAGAAAATGCCGCATTGGTGCCAAAGCTGTTTCATTTCATCGGTGGAAGTCTCCAGACCCTATGCCTGAATTTTCGCTGCGTTGTGGACCGTCAAGTCAGTTTAGATCTGAGTGCGATGGCGAGTGCTTGCCTTGGATTGAAGGAGCTACGCTTGCGCGACTGGAACGTGACTATGGCGGGCGACACAGAGGCTCTTCAAACGTGGGATATCAAGAAACTAAGCATCCGGGGTAGTCAAATGGTGACTGATCTGAAGGCGTGTCTAAGCAGTTCCGTGTATCAAATGTCTCGAGAGTTGGTTAAGCTGGAGGTATCACCGAATCGAATCTTCCGACAGCATCAACTCGTATGTTTCGATTGGGAGTATCCGGATTCTCTCTTGGAGCATGACAACGAGTACCTGCCAGTGATGAAGAAGAAGTTGCCGAGAGATGCTCGATGTGCCATGATTAGCATCGTGAGTAGTGGTGTGGGGAATCTGCGGGCCGCTCAATATCTGGACTCCAGCATCCTAAGCATCATCTTTGCTTTTGCTGCGACGCCTGAACGTCGCTCAGTCCAAGTGACTCGTTTTGCAAGGTAAGTTGGCTGGGAGTGGCTTTCATTCCCATTTTTATGATCCCTGTAGTCGTCGTAGTTCGTTCTTAGCCTTTCATTAATGAAACAACAAGTGACGTTAAGCAAAATGCATTATGGTGCAAACGAGAGTACATTGTAGGATTTTACTAGACATATAATTCTTTGAACAAATCATTTCGAGTTTGCTCCAATTGGCCACCACCACAACTTCTTCTCTTTTCATTTTCATCTTGCAGGAGATGTATAGCTCGAAGCATTGTGCTACCAGTACTTGGTGCTAAGTAGTAACGGTGCCCAATATCCCCAACTGAGTCAGTTGAGAAAGCTTCCCTAAGAATGACCACCCACCCAGCGCCGTTTAGACAAAGTGGCACTCCTGGTTTACATGCTGCTGGCGGTCTAAACGAGTTGGACTGGAATCGGATCCGCCGAGTAGACGGATTGGAGCCATGGGGGGGAACAATTACTTCTGCGTCTAAAGCATCAAGCTTTTACGATGTATGATGTCGCGCATGGACGGATTGGATGTCCTCACGAGACGTGTCTCGGCCTCGACAAAGTGAGTGTGCATCATGTCTTTTGGGAATGCCCTGCTGCGGTGACACTTCGGCATGTCTTTACTGGACGCTGACAGACGCTAGGACTACCAAAGGACAACTTGGAGTACGATATCTTCTCGCTGCAACTCAGTCAAGTCCCTCCTAAAGTATGGCAGGTGGCAGAATCATTATTTCCAGCGCTGACCAACTCTGAACAAGAACAACTGGCAGAAGGACTGCAAAGAATCATGGATGATTGCTGGCGGCTAGGAGCAGCGGTTTACTTTCATGCGGTGGGGAAGTGGCGAGTTGCATACTTTGATGAGCTGTCTGACGTCTCTGGAGCTCATCATAAGGCTATATTGTCCACACGCATTAGACACGGATATGACACAGTACACATGCGTCTCACTTGTGGACGTCAAAAGCTAGCCATGAGGCAGGCAGCTCGGGTCAGTCACAATGCGCTGGCAACTGACATTATAGAGGCCGGGACCTCAAACATCGTTAGCGGGCCGAGATATTTACTGCTGTTCGACGGAGGATCACGGGGAACCCCTGGTCCCGGAGGCAGTGGTGCGCTGATTGTGCGGTTGGGGGCGTCGCTTGTTGGCATGCAAATTTGCTGGATTGCTAGCATGTCATATGCTGCCCGAACAACAACTAACAATCTTGCTGAGAACATGGGGCTACTGGCTCGGCTAAAAGCCTGTGCGCAACACAACTGGACTCCTGTACACGTAGTCGGCGATAGTGTCATGATAATCCGTCAACAAAGTCGGCGACATCCACCGAAGGCGGCGCATTTGAAAGCAGTGTATTGGAGAAACAGACGACGAGCAGACAAGCTATGTGTGCAGTCATGGAGACATCACCTGCGTGAATTTAACACGACGGCCGATGCGCTTGCAAATATTGCAATGGACACTCTGATGAGTGTGCAGGTCGACCCAATTCTGGTGGCATCCCAGGACAAGCGGTGGGAAACTGCGCTTACGCATGCAGCCGGAGACGTTGGGCACTGGCTTGGTCGAGAACTTCATGAGGTCTCTCCGGAGACCGGGGTCGTCACCGTGTAAGCTGGAAAGGGGACTAGTGGATGAGCATGGGCCATCACTAGACGTATTGAGGCAATCAGCGACGTAGGGGCGATGATTGGCACGGACATCGGTAGTCGTTAGTGTATCTAAGTGACATCAATGTGCCTTACTGAAAAACGAAAACTCCTGGTTTACACGCAGGTTTCCTGATGGAGAAAAGCTCGGTCTTCTAAAAGCAGCTTATTTCACAACACAGCACAGCTGAACAGCACGTGAGAGGTCGACGTCAAACAACTTCCTGAGTTTTTTCGACGGTGTTAGTTCGTGGGCGTCCTCCAATTCGCATCTTCCAGCGTTTTTTTCTGCAGCATCGCGCTACAGTGAAGTCTCCAGCCACTTCCTGTATAATTACCTCCAACTTGCTTATAGCAGCTCGAAGAACCATTTCTCAGACTATTCGAACGGGAGCAACATAGCAGAGCTTCACGCCACGTCGTATCCATGACGGTCAATTTTGACAACTGGGATAGGCCTCGGATTTGAACCTCTTTAGCATTACTTCAGGGACTAAAGCGGTATGCCTAAATGCCCTCTGCAAAGTGAAGGTAGACTATTAGGCACTCCGCCAACGAAAGTAGGCGGTTGTGAGCTTGACTCTTAGGTTATTCGAACAGATCGTTGCTTCGGGGTCGCTGCAAACCGAAGTATCGAACTCAGCATACTCGCATCAAGCCTAGTAATGGCTCTATCCAAATCAGCACTACTCGATGGGGGCCGCTTCACAACGCTGATGAGCGCAGCTTTCAATCGGACAGGGAATTTTTCCTGTACAACTGGTAGGTATTCGTCGTGGTGCGACACAAGTGCTTCGACAAGCGAATTAGAAGACTCGATCCGGTCAGTCTCTTCACTCGTCGTGATATCCAGCTCGTCCAATTCTCGTGACATGCGTAATGCAGGGTCGCGCAACACTTTCAACATCGTGATCAGATCATCCACGCCACAATTCTGCACAACGATCTTCTTCAGACCCCAGGTGCGTAACACCTCGTTGTGGGCGAAAATTACCAAACTAATGCTCCCAAGAAATAGAGCACTCAATTGAGGGCAAGCAGTCGCCATCGCAGTTAGATCTATACAGACGCGACGCTTAGTTTCTCCACCCCCCACTGCAATGCGCAGTAAGAGACAGCGATCGAACCTTCTTGGCCATGAACTGCAGTAAATTTGTGATTGCAGCACCACTTTCGACTTCAGAAAATCCCAGCTGGAACGACTGAATACCACGTGACACGCTTGCCGTTCTAAGGTGGGAGTCCACGGATCTGTCTTGGTCGAACGCACAGATCGGGTTAGTAAGTGCGACGCGGCAAACACCGTACCCAGGAACAACCACTTCTGCCATATTCCCACCTGCAGAACGATCATACAGAGCGCGACATCGGGAAACACGTGACACCACAAAAGAAGAACCCCCGTGGCTTTGCGTGGTTTTGGGCAAGAGCTCGGTTCCTGGTTGAATGCGTAGGTATCCGTACTCATAGGAAGTTGGGTCTGCCAGAATTCTCGCTATGGGGGGATCTGGGAAATCATACCTCAGTACGTCCGCAATAGCTGCCGCATCACGCTCCGTTAGCGTGATGTTTTCCACTGTGACATCACGAGCACAATCACTGGTTACTTTGCTTGCAAACGCGTACGCTAACCACTTCCAAACCTCGGCCTTGAAGGCTGGATCTCCTGCTTTTCAGTTTCACTTACCCGAAAAGTAACACTTTCGACCGACGACGTATCAGTAAGCGCTGCACACAAGCCATCCAATCTCTCGTCGAAAGTCCAACCAATCTTCACATTCAGCTGAAGGCTCTTATCTCGTCGCCGCACGGTAGAAACTCCGTAATCCTCGTCCATTAACCCGCAAACAGATTCACCACAGATCAGCGTGGTAACCAAAACCCCGAAATTGGCCACTCCTAAGCCAACTTTCGTCTGTTCAGCATGCCTACCGTTGCCAACAAACAATGAGAGAGTCTTCACATTCGTGTGATCCAGAGCCGCTACCACATCCGACATCGCTCGAGCAGTAATCGAGGTAAACATTGGCCGAAATGTAAACAACTGGTGTCTTGGCGCCTGCCGAATTGTTTCGTCCGGGCAACGCCCCCATGCATTAATTAATCTAAATGGATCCAGGACAGTGTACAACTGAGCACACGGCGGGCTCACGACATTAAATAATGTACCCAGGTGTCGGGAAAATGCATCCAGATCAGTAGCAAGGACCCGTCTAGAGCGAATCTCATGTTTGCCACTTATGAAAAAGCTTCCGGTCGAGTCACCCAATCGAGAGAAATCTTGGCATCGTTCCGTTGGTCGAGAACCGAAGGATACTCACGCTCCATAGTCTTCAACTTCTCCATTGCGTCTCGAAACTCCGACGAATACCTCCATGGCTTATCAGGACAACCGAATAATGCTGCCCATATCGGAAGTGTCTGAGTAGCCACGGGGTCATCCGGAGGCAACACCCCAAGTAATACACACTGCCATGTCGGGACGACATTCCACATTATCAATTGTAGACTAGGGCCAGCTCCTAGGAGGTCAATTAAGATTGTCACAACTGCGGAATTATTAACTAGTGCGAGGACGTTGAGCAGCTCCATCCCCTCTCGAACTCGCTGGTGTCAAAAATGGGATTCGAATCGCTCGATGTTGTTGCATGACACGGGAGCTGATAGAAACCCAGCACCGGAAAGAAGTCGACACGCGAATGTTGGGGTTGTGTGTGTCGGGGGCGTCCAGCGCCAAACCAGCACGAACCGCAGGGCGCAGGTCGTCGATCCATGGCTGGAGAAAGTCTGTCGCCATTTTGGTCAAGTTTGCGTCAATGTTTCTTTTGTTTCTATTATGTTTCTAAGAAATAGTATGCTTCTAGTTATGAAAATGAAGCATTTCTGTTGAGATTTGTTACTTCACAGATAGAAATTGCTGTCATGGAGATGGATTCCGAATGCGGTGTCTTGCAGCCCTTTCAGCTGATGACCGAGTCCATACAATTGTTCGTGAGCTTTCACCGGTACTACATTGTGGGAGATCTGGTACTATCCAGTCACTGGCTTTGGGTTTTACATGTAGTAAAAGTGACAATGACGCCCTAGTGCCCAAGTTGCTGCTTTCGATCTTCGGCTTCCAGCTGAAAACGTTGATTTGAAGAAGCATTCCTGAGATACATCTAAGAGCATTAACTGCTGCTTGACCAGTCCTGGAGACACTTTGGCTCGAGCGTTTCGATGTGTTTCTTCCTTCGTACACAGAGCTACACTAGAGAAACTCGCTACATATTATAGATTTCAGCGAACTGTTGAAGTAATCCTGCGCATCGGATGTCCATTGAGCTCCTCGGATTTGAGGCTGCACTATATCTCGGAGGTGGCAAGTGCACGATTTTCAGGATGCACAGGGCTCACTTCTGATGCTTGACGGGGTCTACCGGCCAAGACTGTACCAGTGGTTCACACCACCACCAAGAATTCAACGAATCGAATTCGAATGCGATTGAACAGTGGAACACAAACGCTTTGGGAGCGTTATGCGTGAGATGCTAAGACCACAAGACGAAATCAATAGTGTGAATGGTTTAAAGTGTATTTGCGCTACATGGATTACAGGTATTTTCGAGGTTGCAGGAATTTTCGTGTCAACCAGGAATGGTCGCAGCATTACTGCTCGCTTTCTCGTCCAAAAACCACTTAGTGGCGAAGGCGAGACTGCTGCACGGCGGACTGCTGCGTGGTCGACTCGTCCGACTGCGTGGCGGGCGTAGTGACACCGGTTTTCGTCGCTGGTGGGTTGGTAACGATGCCAGTCTTTCCGGTCGAAGTGGCCGGGGGAGCAGTGGTAGGCTTCTCCGTCGCAGGAGGTGCCGTAGTTGCAGGAGGAGCCGTAGTTGGGGCCTCCGTGACCGGGGCGTCGGTTGCAGGAGGTGCCGGGGGAGCAGGAGCATCGGTGGCAGCCGGAGGAGTGCCAGCAGATCCTTGAGTCTGTTGCTGCGTCTGGTCACCACCAGCCGAACCCGTGTTCACGGTGCCGGTCCATTGGTTCGAGTTGTTGTCGCCGCCGTTGTTCTGCGTCGTGTCCGTCGAAGTCTGGCTGCCCTGGGTCCACGTCTGTCCACCTTGGTTCTGGTCACCCTGCCCCCACGACACACCGCCGCCTTGCTGGGAGCTGTCACCAGAGCACGGAGTAGCAGCGCCACCCCAACCACCCTGGTTTCCACCCCACTGGCCCCACGTCTGTTGTCCTCCTTGGTTCGCGTCGTCGCTGGGGCACGGCGTAGCAGCATCACCACCGCCCTGGTTGCCGCCCCACGTTTGACCGCCCTGACCCCACGACTGTCCACCTTGGTTCTGGCCGCCTTGGCCCCAAGACTGTCCGCCCTGGTTGGCGTTGTCGCTCGGGCATGGCGTAGTAGCTGCGTTGCCGCCGCCCTGGTTGCCGCCCCATTGGCCCTGGCCACCTTGTTTCCAAGTCTGTCCTTGGTTCTGGTCGCCTTGACCCCACGACTGTCCGCCCTGGTTAGCATCGCCGCTCGGGCATGGCGTAGTAGCTGCGTTGCCGCCGCCCTGGTTGCCGCCCCATTGGCCCTGGCCACCTTGGTTCCAAGTCTGTCCTTGGTTCTGGTCGCCTTGACCCCACGACTGTCCGCCCTGGTTGCCGCCCCACGTTTGACCGCCTTGGCCCCATGTCTGGCCGCCGTTGTTGCCGTTGTCCGTTTGACCTCCTTGGTTCCAGGTCTGACCTTGGGTAGCCGTGTCCGTGGTAGTCTGGCCGCTCTGGCCAGCGGTATCCGTTGTGGTTTGGCCGCTCTGCTGTGCAGCGTCCGTGGAGGTTTGCTCCGTCTGAGATTGTTGCTGCTGGGTCGTGTCGGTCGTACTCTGCGTCGGGACACCACCGCCACCGCCGAGCTTGCGGAGCGCGTGGCCGGCTGTCGGAACGGACGCGTCAGCGAGCGAGGCCACCGTCAATGACACCACAGCCAGGTATGCAGCCAACTTGGTGAGGTTCATCTTTGAAGAAGAGTGGATAAAGAAGAAGTAGCAGCGTCGGGTGCTTGGGGGATGAAGACAACAATGCTTGTCGGAAGCAAAGTGAATTGAGAAGTGAGGAACCGAGAGAGGCTGCAAATTAGCGTTCGAACAGCACGACAAAGGGGTTGCATGTTCTCGGTGTGCCACTCCTCCTTGGTATCCTGTTCGAGCAGCAAGATGCAGAGTATCCACGAGTCGATCCGGAGGCACGCGGAGATGTTCATCTACCAGATGCTTCCATCCAGAGATCGCTTTTGTTGATCTTCAGAAACGAGGCAAATATCATATTTCAGCCCTGTATACTCTAATGGCCTGTACCCCACAGGTTTTACACAGTAGTTCAAACTTGGTGTTTGTATCCTCAGCACCCGTGATAATGCATTATTAAAGCAATTTTTACAGTAGTCGAGCATGGCGTAAAAATGACAGCGAATGTCCCCACATGATAGGTGTTGCACCGAGAGAGCATGAAGACGAGGGCATTGCTCCATTATGCAAGTCACCATTGCCCTACTTCGTAGCGCCTTTTCCAAGATACAAATTTGTGATAGTCGCTTGGATACAGTACCGGCACACACGCGCCCCCCTCGTGGTGGCATGGAATTCAGCATCGGTTGGACTTGTGCCTATCAGCTGTCGTGTTAGCAAAGGGTGTCAAGTTTTGTGCGGGCTATTGTAACACGTCCCTCCACGCTCGTGCAGTCAGCCACTGCGAAGTTGTACGTGTAGTGGGTCGCATAACGTTTCTTGGTCTCCCATGTAAAGCGTACACCACGCAAAGACAAAGCTGCATCTCGTAGAGGACGCTGGCGTTGTAGGGTCGTCCTGTCCGGTGCACCAAAACTTCAAGATTTCGTCGCTGACCGTGCACGTTGAACCAGCCTGGTAATCGTCAAAAATGTGTCAAGGGTGTTGCGCCTCGTGCTCCATGAGAGCAGCGCGCGTGCAATGCAAGTAATGGAGGCGCGCTTGAAGGACGGAGATGGATGGAGTTATTGCTAGCGAGAATGACGGGGTCTTGAGTAAATTAAGTGGGAGCTCAGAGGCTGGACAAACAAAGTTTCCCAAATCAAAAGGTGGCTACAAATGTATCACTACGACTGCATCAACATATACATGTAGTATAATACATGTATGCGAACAGAACTGGACGTCAAGCACTACATCTTGCATGTGCGTAGTATTAAGTATTGGGTATTTCGCTAGGAGCATGGCGCCTTTAGCCGTAAAGGCCCTTCACGACTTCGTTAAAGGAGCATGGACGGAGGTGGGATCGCCAGCTAATCGTGAAGGAGTTTGGATCTTGACGGAAAGGAATTCGCCCTCTACACAAGTTGTACAGCACCACAATAGGGGTGTCTTGGGAAAGCCCAGAAACAAATCACTAAACTGCTCTTTCTTTTGCAGGCGAAAAGAAAATTTCAAATCCACATCCGCAGGCAATTCGCCTTGTATGTTCAGCCCTGCTTTTTCAATTGTGGAGTGAACGGAAAATTCGCAACGAAAGTTTGACTCCTAAAGGAAACGCCCAACCGCTTTGTGGTCATACGGTGTTGCTTGCACCTGTGGCCTTTATGTTTCCAACATTTTAACTAAGCCAATAGTATCCAACATGTTAACCAAGCCAATTGAAACTATTTCATAGCTGCAAGCAGGAAAAGATTTAGCAGCCGTTTCCTCCTTTTTACTTCAGTAAAGTCAGAAGTAAGATCGACCTGTGAGTCCTGCGCTCCATCGTTTGTGAAACACCACCACGATTACAAATAATAGGCAGCACTCAACGTTGATAAGGCGCCGTAGCGACAGCAACATTTTGGCTGAGAGCGCTGGCATTCATATGACTCACTGCGACGGGATGGAAATTTTGTTCTTGTCAACTGGAAGAAAATCTTTGTCGTGTACTGCGCAACTCGATTGTCCCAACTCGTGTCCGTTATGTGTTGTGCGAAAACCGCACCTCTATCCTACCAAGCTGCTGCGCCATTCGAGATGTCATATCGTCCAGACACGATCCCAGATCACCCATGTTTTTAGCGTCCCGAATGAATAACTTCTTTAGTCCCCAATTGCGGAGAATGTCGATGTAAGCTGATATCGGTTCACCACCGTTATCAATACGTAGTTCGTCTAGGGGAAAGCAAAGTTAGTCCACGGTTAGGCCGTGCCTCGTGATGGCGTAATAGTGCAATCTTCGTAGGGCTGCGTGGTTCATCACTCCAAATCATGAGACGGTCGAGTACAAACGTGTCTCGTGGCGAGAAGAATCATGGTATTTCGTATGGCGAGGTTAGCTTTACGAGAAAGAGAAGAAGAGCAGATGTAAGCTGTGGATGTTTGTGTTTGACGTCAAAAGACGAAGTGAGTTCATTTAGAGTTAAGACACTGTCTGAGAGACAGCTAGCTTCAAACCAACCATTACGATGTCTAGTGTTCACTATAACTATAGTGGAAACTAGACGTAGAACTTTAAGGAGGACCCGTTAGATCCGATTAGTGACTATTAGAGAGTCCAATCTCTGTATACTCACTATGTTGAGAGGCGAACTTCAACACTTCGTGACTAAGGCGCGGTGGTTGGCTGATGAGATGTGTCGAATTGGGAGTCGCACTACTATGATACCCGCTCGAATGGAGATTTGCTGCTTGAATGGCCATCGGGATATCACTGCCACCGTAGAACAAGAACTGGACTTGTCTCTCGTTTTTGACGTCGTCGAATGAATAATTTGAAGTTGGCTCTGAACTCGATTCTGAACCTTGACTGCCCGACGACGATGGAAGCGTCGACCGAGGACGGGATTTTGATAAGTCGTACTTGAGACTGTCCCAGAACGGCCGGTTGAACATCCGCGGAGTCCTCACAACACCGGGCGACGTCTTGTTATAGTACTCTGGGTCCAGCACGTCGCAGCAACTTGTGCAATCTTCGAATGGCCGTCGAATGAAATCCCACACCTCGAAAAAAAGAAAGTCAGACACCTCCATCGAAGTTCGTATTTTTCCGTTGTTGTGGCTTCTGTTCCAGCAATCCGATGCGAAGTCAATCTTTACTGCAATACCAGTGAAGGGAACGAAATTCTTGCTTGGATAGAAGAAAATGGCTGCTAATTAGTATCTGTTGCTCATTTACTGAACGCCTGTTGGTTATCAGTCATGCTGAATTCCTGTTACTGGTACGGTAACATCTGTTGCCTCGATTAAGACCCTTACCACAACAGGGAGTCAGTACTGAAGCTGCCACCACTCTTTTTCAGCACCAACAGTTTGAATCGCGCTCGTCCTACACGTTAAGCAGAGCCAGGAGTCATTTTGGGAGCTTCTCCCTCGTCAATAGTCACTGCGCCACACGTCTTAACGGCCAAGCTCCCCAAGACCAAGTCTAACACCTCAAAGTGCACCACCAGCTCTACAAAGTACTACTAGATGTCCTCAGTCGCCGACTCGTCCGGCAATGAAAGCGACGTGGCCTTCGAGCTTGGGTATGACGGTTTTAACGGCGACCGCGACGTTTCGGTTCTACCACCCAATTCAACGGACTCTGACGAAACGGTTGTCGACGTTGCAGCTCTACTCAGCGCGGACTGCGTCGATACAGACACAGATGACTGTTCGCTAGATTTCAGAAGTGACAGTGAAGACGTTGGTGGCCACGTGTCGCATGCAATAGTTGTGGCGGAGAAGTTGGTTTACACCAGTATTGGTTACTACAGCACACAGAGCGAAGCGGAGCAAAAGCTTCATAGCTTAAATGCATTCGTCTACACGTATCGGACTCGATATTTGTCTCCGTTTGTGCTGGGGAAGGTGTACCAATGCCGTTCGCACGTTGGTCGCCGTCACCGTGTTAAGTTGGCCATCCATCGCGCTGATGAGAACTCATTTCGATATCAGCTGCTGCAGCCAGGTCAACAGTGTGGTCGCAGTGCCCGTCTCCCTGTTCGTGGGATTTCTCCCGTGTTGAAACCAGAGATTGATGCACTATTGCGTTTGGGTATGTCCGCCGGCAGAGTAAGAAATATGCTGCTTTTCAAGTACATGCGCGAGCCAAATATGCTGCTGCATGTACCTGTTGTTCGTAAGATGGAGAATAGGAAAGCGTATTCGAAGAAGAAGGCAAACGGGGGGGGGGGGGTGAGAGATGACGAACTTTGCGGCGGTGCGGACGTGGACTGCGCTCAGGCTGTGTCAAGATCGTGAAAGCTATCACAGCGTTAACGAAGCCAACATCTCTGGCATGAATGCACTGATCGTTCTTGACGATTTCGAACACACGTTTGCCGACGGTGATCGTCAGGTCTCCTCAATGGGCATGATTGTCACAACGCGGGCTTTGTTCTCTAATGTTCACCAGGCGGTGTGCGACCAAGGGACTGAGTTGGTGATGTCTACCGATGGAACGTACCGCATCCATTTCGGTGGATGGACGCTAGTTGATTGCGGAGGGATATCGGTGGAAATGACCGATTCAGGCTTTGTTCAACGATTTCGGCCGCGGTTGTATATGTTCGTGTGGATGGAGAGCACATTCGCATATGAAAAGATGTTTCGCGCTTTAGTCAAGTATGCCAAGGAATTTTTCAACCTGGAGGTCCCAGTTCGCAGCGCCAGCATCGACCATTCAGACGCCATCGCGTCAGCTCTCGAGTTGGTGTGGCCAGGGATTGAAATGCTTACATGTTGAGAGCACCTCCTTCGCCAGTCTCGAAAACAGACAAAGTTGTCAACGTCAAAAGACTTCATCAAGGACCGATTGCAGCCCCACCTCCGTCTGTTGCACGCCGCTCGCTCGTTGAAGCAGTTTCGAGCGCTTTCGAAGCGTATATTGAAGGAGTGGAGATTCGAATGAAGTTGCTTTGGCAGATTGGCTTCAGTCCGTGTACGTGACTCCGCGCTGGGAGCGCTGGAGCGTCGGAAGTTCGTCAGTATCGGGATTCCTGCCGACACAACAGCCAATTGAAAGGCACCATCGAGTCATTAAGGTTATCGTCACTGACTACAAAAAGGCTCCGACGATCTCCGTGTTAAACTCGGTTTTGCAGCGGGTGTTGTTTTATGATGCGACCAATTTATTCTCAGGAAGTCAAGGTCACTACGCAGAAGGTATGCCGTAATGTGTTTGCTGTTTCTCGATTGATCCCCACAATTAATTAAATTTTGTAGGTCCATTACCTCTCGCGTCTGTCATGAAGGCGAAAGACTTTGTGATCAGCCCGCGAAATCACCGTATCGTCACTGCGAAAGCCACGCAACGCCCGGTGCGGATTTTTTTTAACAGTACAAACTCAATGGTACATGTGAAGAACCTTGCTGGGACGACGGTGACTGCAGCACGAACCGAAATGTACGCATGCGCTGATCACTTGTATTTGATCATGATCTTATTGCAGTTTTGTCGTAGATTTCAGCGGTCTTTGCGAGGATGGATCGGTGACGAGGTTGCAATCGATGAAACGCAGGCCATCTACTTGTCGCTTCATCAAGTGACACTAAATGATAGGTTGTTGACCCAGATGGAGCCCCTACCAATGCCATCGAAGTGGCTGGTTGCTGAGGTACGGTGCTTGCAATTTGCATTGACGCCAGTTATGTAGCTGACACTGAATATGCAGATTCGATCTATTTGCAATGCTCTATCGTGCACGTGCAAGAGATATAAGCATTCTGGGTGGTATTGCGCGCACGTTGTTGCCTCGCTACATTCACCGGAGAAAATGAACATCGAACGAGCTCTGGAGTCGATCCCCATGCGCGGCCAACCGGTGCGCCCTCGATCGTTCGCAGGCGCTTTACAGCGAGACGGCACCACCGATGCATACGATGTCGACGGATTGATCGGTCTTGTTGTAGCGGATGCTACAGGTTCAGCTCGTCTCTGGGATCCAGAACCAGCAACTGCAGCTGCAACATATTTCTTTAGCCGAGTCGTCCTCGATCGAAGAGGGCCTATCGAAGGCGTGCATTTTCTAGTTCGTTCTAACTAGCGATGAATGGACTCACTTCTATATTTAGTTCGAAGGCGACACCGAACAGGTCTTTTCACTAAAGAGCCTGGAAGACCGTTGAATTGGCCAATTATCGAGGAATTTGATGTCGTTGATGGTGGAATCACAGTACGAGACCACCGAGTTGGACAAGTTGCAGCTTGTCGGATCTCACCTCAAGACGGTGTCTACATATGGACTGCAACATTTGTTGACGGAGGCAGCGCTGAGTACAAGGTCGAGGAACTGGTACACGCGACACAACGAGCGCGTGATCTGAAGGTTTCGTAGAATCTACTTCTGGTAGGCGTGTGCATCATCGATAAACACTTTCAAATACATAGCAGCTTACATTTACTTGGATTCTGGTTAGTGTGATTATTTCCCCGACAGATAATCCGAGGTTCATCTCTACAAATGTATGTGCAACTTTTCAATATTGACTTCCTGTTGTGTTAGGTTCGCAACAGATAGTCATGGTTCGCAACAGCAATTCAGCAGATCACGTAGGCAACAGGTGGTTCAGCACCTGAGCAACAGATATTAATATTATTCCGAAGAAAATGTCAAATGATAGAATCCGCGTTGGGGGGTGAGGCCGAGTTCTTTGTCCATCTGTGCCGGATCTTAGTTGCAAAGTCCTGGAGGGGCTCGACTATTGCCATCCGACAAACGGCGGAGACGGACACCGAGTTTCCACGTGTAATACTCATAGCGGGGAACCACACAGAGCCAAACCACACATGTTGAACGACCATCTGCGCCACAAAACATCGACCCCATATGGAGTAAAGTGACTCTCTAGATAGTGAATACCCGCAACTGCTTCGATTAGCCTTGGTTTTGACTCTTGGGCCCGGCCAAATTTAAATGTTTTGTGTAGATCTCATCGATTGCACCAGGGTGAGTTCTGCGTCAACCCCGCTGACCAGGCCCTATCGGTACCCGGCGGCTACGGCTTGACCTGCTTTACTAGGCACGTGGAGACTACCAGGTTAGATTGACGACGCACTTAGCGTCAAAGACGACGAAAACGAAGACTGTCCAGACGGAACACTATTCGCTGCCAGCTCATTTCCTGGAATTAACAACAGCTGAGTCTTGCATTGCCATCAGTACGGAACTTCAAACCCAAGTATGTTCCCCACTTGCGATCTGATTGCTGTGGGGCTGCAACGGGTTTGATCGTATCTGCACCATCACCCGTAGCTTGTTGCGCACTTATTGATACCACAACGGCTCGAACCCAATGTCCACCCCTAGGATCCTCTAGCCCCGTGGCTATCAGATTTTCCATCACTTGGAGAAATTCTGCTGAAATATCCCACGTGTCCATTACGAGCATTCCCCACAATTGATCATCGATAAGGCTCAGAGCAAATACCCCATTAAATTACATTCCCAAGTAGAGAAGATGAGAGTGTGGCCGATTTGATGTTAAATATCTCCATAAATGCGGTGTTGTCTACTGCAGCCACTATAGTGAAGCGCTCCACTGCCTCTCGAACACGTTGATGTCGGTTTTTGACAACCGTGCTGTATAGAAAAGTTAAGTCGAACCACAGTCTCGTGCTCTGCCTCACCTCCTTCACACAACCAGCACTGTCGAGAGGCGAACACGCGCTCATTAGGGTCGTCAAATCGTTGCATGCGAGATTCAGGCTCAATTTCTCGAAGCACGCCAAACCACGGCTGGAGGAACGTCCATGCCGCCATCGTTTTTGCCAAGAAGTGGAAACGCGGAAGTAATGGTAATTGAGTTCCCTCACAAGTTGAAGTTATCCTTCTCGATTAAGGTGGCTACATGTAGCGTTTGCATGCTGAGTGAATTAACACAGCTCCACCCTTCCGCATTGTTAAAACAAGTAAGCTATGCATGCGTCCGTACCGGGCAACTCGAGAAGATCCGCGGTGGTTAGACGCAGATTACGTGCAGCGTTCGTCGCTACAAGGCTTTAACAGAAGTTGTTTGAACAATTCGCTCATTCACCGATGCACTAATGGTGCAGACCTGCAATCCTTGTTTGCACCATGGTGCTCCCCATCAAAAGTCTCTCATAGGTCCAACTGAGACAGACCCACTCTGCTTCAAATCCTCCGCCTGCCTCATGCTCGGTGACGATTAGTTCAACGCGTTGAAGTTAGCTAAGTTGCTTCTCCTGCAACTTGTCCGCAACATACCGTCGTTTATTTCATGTACCGCACATCAAACATCGTCTTCAAGCCTCTATCCCACTGCTGTAAACCTCTTCGTAGCTCCTCATTCCCGGAATCCCTCGCCAGCCATCGTATCATTTCCAATGGAGTGGCTGGACATCGCCAAGGACCTGAACGCCGGTACCATCGGCGGCGTTGCTGGCATCGTAGCCGGCCACCCTCTAGACACCGTTAAAGTGCAGCTGCAGACCAGTCGCGAGGCGAGCGCGGGCGTTCTACGCACTCTACGGCGCGTGGTAGGCTCGGAAGGGGCTGCTGGACTGTACCGAGGACTGCTGTCCCCCATTCTGTCCAATGCACCAATCAATGCCGTGGTGTTTGGCGTTCAGGGACAGGTAGTTCGCGTTCTACAGACCCGAGACGACCGTCCGTTGACCAGTATCCACCACTTCATGGCTGGATCCAGTGCCGGACTAGTGCAAGTGATCTTTGCAGCCCCATCGGAACACGTCAAGATCCAGCTGCAGACCGGGGCAATGGGCAAGGAACACAGCTCCCTCGTGGCAGGTAGAACGATCCTGAACAAGTACGGGACCAAGACGTTGTTCAAGGGATGGCAGATGTGTCTGATGCGGGACGTGCCGGCGTTCGGAGCGTATTTCTGTGGTTACGAAGCGACTAAAAGAGCATTGACGGAAGGTGACAGTGAGAACGAGACGGACCTGAAGCTCATGATGGCTGGGGGGATTGCGGGGATGCTCTCGTGGGTGGTTAGTATGCCCCAAGATGTGGTCAAGAGCTGCGTGCAGAGTCAGAGCCTCGAGGGTGAACAGATGACCATGACGCAGATTGTAAGATCCAGGATGCAGCAGGAGGGACCGGGATTCTTCTTCAAGGGATTTAGTGCCACCATGTTAAGAGCTTTTCCTGTCAGTGCAGTGACGTTCCTCGTCTACGAGAAGGTCATGCAGTTCATGTCCTGAGGAGATGGGGGGGTTCAGGGATTCTAGGAAACGTGTGACTGTATGCTGATGTGGAGAGTGGATCGTGAAGGTTGTGCAAGGTGAAAGGTAGACAGGTCAAGCAGGCGCTTTTTGACTCCTGGTTTTTGCTGTGTTAGCCTTAACAGTGTGTATTTTGAAGTAATAGACCATAAAATAGCTTGCTTCGCATTACACAAGTCTACTCCATGAATTCAAGTTTCGAGTTCGGCGAGTTCAATACTGGCTCGAGCCAGAATAATAGCGGCAAAAATGACTGGCCTGGCGAGTTGCGGTTACCTACGGATGTCGATGTTGAAATGGTTGGGGTGTTGACCGGGAGTGCACGGCTTCATGGTGGCTCAGTGCTATGCCGTTTTTGTGGCAATGCAGCCATCCGATCGACCGTTACTGTTGCACAGCTGGACTCTTATTTTTCACTCGAAGAAGCGAGCCGAAGGCAGGAAAGGAGCGTGGATTCTTTTGGGAAACGCTCCTCAAAAGGTATCATTGGTTGGAGTAATCCAAAAGGAGCAAATGACGGAGATTCGAATGACACAGGAATTGATAGTAGGGGCGATAGCTAAACTTAAGGCCACTACGCTTCTCTCAACGGTGAAGCTTGACCTGTTTGGAACGCAAAAGAATATTCAAGCCAGCCGGGTACATCCCAAAACTCGACAGGGGTTCAAGGAAATTGCGTTAACAACATGGACACCAATAGCGAAAGAGTTGAAAAAAGCAGTCGAAGATATGATCAAGTCACAGCCACATGTAAACGACGGTCTTGACTGAGGTCGAGTCACGATCTTAAACAACGTTCAAGCTCAAATTTCCCAGAACAGAAGCCAAAGTCCAGCAACACAGAATCAATTTTCGATAAGGCAAAGCCTCCAGCGATACCAGGATTCTATAGTTTAACAAACATGAATAGAGGACCTCTTCAAAATGAATGACCGGGAGTGCCAGCGAGGATAAACGCTCGGAGCTGTTGCCCGATGACGACGAAGCCAATTTAACGAATGTGCCTCAAGATCACTCGAGCAAGTATTCACCGACGCCGCGAATTCGTCTCCAAGACAGCTTAAAATGATTAGAACATCTCCACTATTAGACACGCCATTCGACAGTGAATTAACAGCGTCCAAGTTAGAGACAAGAAACTCATCTTCTACCGAACGGAAGGAAAGGAGATCAACTCGCTTGGAGTTCTCATCGCCTGCGACTTCATAAGAAGGTGCTTTTTTTACTGTATTGAGACAGTATCATGCTGTACATGCTTATAGTTGTTCGTACGCATTCCTGTAGCGAACGTGAAGGCGGAGGGTTTTGTTTAGGCATCCACAAGCAAAATGGCCGGCAGTTTTTCACGGTGAGAAGTAGTCGCTTACAATCAGCAGCTGAGGCGGGCTCTGTATCAGCGAAGCAGAGTTTCAAGACAGTGCTTTCTCCTGCTGTGTGGTATCACGGAGAGCTAAATGTGTGTAGATTTCTTCACACAGTGACTCACCTCCCGAACGACGCTCAACCTCGCCTGTGATGCCTGGAATCTGTCTTCACTGAAGCCAAACTGGAGCCACACGCAAATTCTCCTCACTGACACGGAGAGCACTCGCCCGTTCACAACTCGACGCCTCTCGTTGATGCTGATCCTGCGCGACCACTGTAGCGGTATTTGCAGTCGATACACTCAACATGTGCAAGGCATTGCAAGTTGCTTGTACGGCTATCGTGAAATGGGCGGTAGTGCGGCCGAACCCGTGGATGAAGCAGATAGAGCAGTAAACGGCGAAGGTCAGCATTTGTTACGGAGTGCATGGGCATCGTTTCCAGAGTGGCACTTCAGGCGATCAATGCTACAGCCGTCAAGCGCACACCATCGGAATATATCTGTTTCTAACGTATATTGTGTGAGTTGCAGGATGCTGGTTCGATCTGAGCGCTACGACGATGGTGTAGAGCGGGTGGTCTGGTTTAGTCCAGGCGCTCTTGAGAAATCACTAAATTGTTCAACTTGGCTTCCACGGCGTACCGCTAATATTGTTTTATCACAGACGCAGTCATTATATGCATCGGTTTGTTTGGGGGCCAAGAAAACTTGTCATCTCGTCAAACGGTGTTCAAAAAATCCGTAGCCAATTACGAGAGACCTCGCGCGCGAAGAGAACTCGAGGAGGACTCGAAATACGCAACTCTTTTTGACATGCTTGACCCCACCATTTCAGGCAAATAAACAAATCGACAAACTGTGATCGCCAGCCCGCAAACCTGCAACTCCTCGCGTTCGATCCACTTCTTGACGGGGCTAAACTTTGACTTTGGCAAACGGAGCGGCTTACACTGTCAAGCTTGACGGGCTAAAATTTGACTTTGGCAAACGAAGCGGCTTACACTGCCAGGCCCAGATTGATGACCAGTCCATAAAGCGAAGAGCACAAATTGCAGTCATTGCCTGATCCTACCGAAACATCAAAGCGGTATGCCCAAATTTGTTGGCACGGGGATACCTGAACAGATCGTTGCTCCGGTGTGTTCGCAAACTCGAAAATGGCGACTATAATATTCTCGTCCAGGCGACGGACCGCCTTTGAATATCCCACACAGTGATTAGCGTTGTTTTCATTTTTCACAGCACTAAGAAAGGCTGCCTTGGATCGGCGAGGAACCTTCTCTTCCGCTACGGGTAAAACATCTCCATTGTGTGAAATGAGCTCGTCCACAGTAGCTGTTCCTTGCAGTACCTGCGCCGGGGGTCGAGATAGAAAAATCTTCAGCTCGACGAGTTCCCGTGACATTCGCATCGTGCAGTCTGTCAAGCAGGTCAAACACGTTGCAAGATCAACTGGGTTTTCCGTTTCCTGCAAGTATAACTTCTTAAGGCCCCAGTTCCGTAGAGCTTCGTTGTGGACGGATATATAGATGTTGACCCATTTGAGATGAAGATGTCTCAAACGTGGGCAAGCAATCGCTAGTGCGCTCAAGTCCACAGCAACTGGGTGGCTGTGTGTCATCATCGTAATCGATATAGACCGAACGCTGGTCCCTATTATCTGCAGGAAATCCATCATCACCTCATCACTTTTAACTGTAGCAAGCATTAGCTTCAGCGACTGAATGCCACACTTTCTCTCGGCCGCGCCGGTTTGAGAATCTCGAATAAACTGCATTCGCAGATCATGGAGTCGCAGTATGCAAATTCCGAAACCAGGTACAGCAACATCCACCTCAGTATTCATCGTAAAGGGGTCGTAAAATGCCCGACAGCGGCAGTCATGCAGCACCACGAAATCTGCATTAGCATCCCCCAACTTCGAGAATGAAAAACAGTGCCCGCACTAATATCAACGTGTCCATATTCTGGCGAACTCGTTGAATTCAAAACTGGTTCGGGATAGCAGTTCTTCAGAACTGCCCCAAATAAGGTTACGCCACGTTCCCCCAGATCCATACCCGTAAACGTAAGCGCCCGGATTGAGCTATTCGACAACAAAACGCCAACCTTTCCCAATATGTACGACCCATCCGCTGGTAGTCTCCATTTATCCACCTGCCGATAGATAACGTTGTAATTCGAGGAGACCCAGCGATCGCGCTACAAATACCAGCAAGTCTTTTATCAAAACTGCAGTCAATAGCACTTTCAGATCACTAAAACTCGTGCCTTTTACCAACGACAAGTCACGGCTCTTCCGTCGACTCACATATTGGACTACGGCAAAAAAGCGTCGATGCCAGAATTCCAAAATTCAGTGCGGTTTGACTCGTGATTTGAGAGTTGGGACAATCGAGTTGCGCAGTACACGACAAAGATTTTCTTCCAGTTGACAAGAACAAAATTTCCATCCCGTCGCAGTGAGTCATATGAATGCCAGCGCTCTCAGCCAAAATGTTGCTGTCGCTACGGCGCCTTATCAACGTTGAGTGCTGCCTATTATTTGTAATCGTGGTGGTGTTTCACAAACGATGGAGCGCAGGACTCACAGGTCGATCTTACTTCTGACTTTACTGAAGTAAAAAGGAGGAAACGGCTGCTAAATCTTTTCCTGCTTGCAGCTATGAAATAGTTTCAATTGGCTTGGTTAACATGTTGGATACTATTGGCTTAGTTAAAATGTTGGAAACATAAAGGCCACAGGTGCAAGCAACACCGTATGACCACAAAGCGGTTGGGCGTTTCCTTTAGGAGTCAAACTTTCGTTGCGAATTTTCCGTTCACTCCACAATTGAAAAAGCAGGGCTGAACATACAAGGCGAATTGCCTGCGGATGTGGATTTGAAATTTTCTTTTCGCCTGCAAAAGAAAGAGCAGTTTAGTGATTTGTTTCTGGGCTTTCCCAAGACACCCCTATTGTGGTGCTGTACAACTTGTGTAGAGGGCGAATTCCTTTCCGTCAAGATCCAAACTCCTTCACGATTAGCTGGCGATCCCACCTCCGTCCATGCTCCTTTAACGAAGTCGTGAAGGGCCTTTACGGCTAAAGGCGCCATGCTCCTAGCGAAATACCCAATACTTAATACTACGCACATGCAAGATGTAGTGCTTGACGTCCAGTTCTGTTCGCATACATGTATTATACTACATGTATATGTTGATGCAGTCGTAGTGATACATTTGTAGCCACCTTTTGATTTGGGAAACTTTGTTTGTCCAGCCTCTGAGCTCCCACTTAATTTACTCAAGACCCCGTCATTCTCGCTAGCAATAACTCCATCCATCTCCGTCCTTCAAGCGCGCCTCCATTACTTGCATTGCACGCGCGCTGCTCTCATGGAGCACGAGGCGCAACACCCTTGACACATTTTTGACGATTACCAGGCTGGTTCAACGTGCACGGTCAGCGACGAAATCTTGAAGTTTTGGTGCACCGGACAGGACGACCCTACAACGCCAGCGTCCTCTACGAGATGCAGCTTTGTCTTTGCGTGGTGTACGCTTTACATGGGAGACCAAGAAACGTTATGCGACCCACTACACGTACAACTTCGCAGTGGCTGACTGCACGAGCGTGGAGGGACGTGTTACAATAGCCCGCACAAAACTTGACACCCTTTGCTAACACGACAGCTGATAGGCACAAGTCCAACCGATGCTGAATTCCATGCCACCACGAGGGGGGCGCGTGTGTGCCGGTACTGTATCCAAGCGACTATCACAAATTTGTATCTTGGAAAAGGCGCTACGAAGTAGGGCAATGGTGACTTGCATAATGGAGCAATGCCCTCGTCTTCATGCTCTCTCGGTGCAACACCTATCATGTGGGGACATTCGCTGTCATTTTTACGCCATGCTCGACTACTGTAAAAATTGCTTTAATAATGCATTATCACGGGTGCTGAGGATACAAACACCAAGTTTGAACTACTGTGTAAAACCTGTGGGGTACAGGCCATTAGAGTATACAGGGCTGAAATATGATATTTGCCTCGTTTCTGAAGATCAACAAAAGCGATCTCTGGATGGAAGCATCTGGTAGATGAACATCTCCGCGTGCCTCCGGATCGACTCGTGGATACTCTGCATCTTGCTGCTCGAACAGGATACCAAGGAGGAGTGGCACACCGAGAACATGCAACCCCTTTGTCGTGCTGTTCGAACGCTAATTTGCAGCCTCTCTCGGTTCCTCACTTCTCAATTCACTTTGCTTCCGACAAGCATTGTTGTCTTCATCCCCCAAGCACCCGACGCTGCTACTTCTTCTTTATCCACTCTTCTTCAAAGATGAACCTCACCAAGTTGGCTGCATACCTGGCTGTGGTGTCATTGACGGTGGCCTCGCTCGCTGACGCGTCCGTTCCGACAGCCGGCCACGCGCTCCGCAAGCTCGGCGGTGGCGGTGGTGTCCCGACGCAGAGTACGACCGACACGACCCAGCAGCAACAATCTCAGACGGAGCAAACCTCCACGGACGCTGCACAGCAGAGCGGCCAAACCACAACGGATACCGCTGGCCAGAGCGGCCAGACTACCACGGACACGGCTACCCAAGGTCAGACCTGGAACCAAGGAGGTCAAACGGACAACGGCAACAACGGCGGCCAGACATGGGGCCAAGGCGGTCAAACGTGGGGCGGCAACCAGGGCGGACAGTCGTGGGGTCAAGGCGACCAGAACCAAGGACAGACTTGGAACCAAGGTGGCCAGGGCCAATGGGGCGGCAACCAGGGCGGCGGCAACGCAGCTACTACGCCATGCCCGAGCGGCGATGCTAACCAGGGCGGACAGTCGTGGGGTCAAGGCGACCAGAACCAAGGACAGACTTGGAACCAAGGTGGCCAGGGCCAATGGGGCGGCAACCAGGGCGGCGGCAACGCAGCTACTACGCCATGCCCGAGCGGCGATGCTAACCAGGGCGGACAGTCGTGGGGTCAAGGCGACCAGAACCAAGGACAGACTTGGAAACAAGGTGGCCAGGGCCAATGGGGCGGCAACCAGGGCGGCGGCAACGCAGCTACTACGCCATGCCCGAGCGACAACGCCAACCAGGGCGGACAGTCTTGGGGCCAAGGCGGCCAGAACCAAGGTGGACAGTCGTGGGGTCAGGGCGGTCAAACGTGGGGCGGCAACCAGGGCGGTGGTGATGCTGCTACGCCGTGCCCCAGCGACGACGCGAACCAAGGAGGACAACAGACGTGGGGCCAGTGGGGTGGAAACCAGGGTGGTTGGGGTGGCGCTGCTACTCCGTGCTCTGGTGACAGCTCCCAGCAAGGCGGCGGTGTGTCGTGGGGGCAGGGTGACCAGAACCAAGGTGGACAGACGTGGACCCAGGGCAGCCAGACTTCGACGGACACGACGCAGAACAACGGCGGCGACAACAACTCGAACCAATGGACCGGCACCGTGAACACGGGTTCGGCTGGTGGTGACCAGACGCAGCAACAGACTCAAGGATCTGCTGGCACTCCTCCGGCTGCCACCGATGCTCCTGCTCCCCCGGCACCTCCTGCAACCGACGCCCCGGTCACGGAGGCCCCAACTACGGCTCCTCCTGCAACTACGGCACCTCCTGCGACGGAGAAGCCTACCACTGCTCCCCCGGCCACTTCGACCGGAAAGACTGGCATCGTTACCAACCCACCAGCGACGAAAACCGGTGTCACTACGCCCGCCACGCAGTCGGACGAGTCGACCACGCAGCAGTCCGCCGTGCAGCAGTCTCGCCTTCGCCACTAAGTGGTTTTTGGACGAGAAAGCGAGCAGTAATGCTGCGACCATTCCTGGTTGACACGAAAATTCCTGCAACCTCGAAAATACCTGTAATCCATGTAGCGCAAATACACTTTAAACCATTCACACTATTGATTTCGTCTTGTGGTCTTAGCATCTCACGCATAACGCTCCCAAAGCGTTTGTGTTCCACTGTTCAATCGCATTCGAATTCGATTCGTTGAATTCTTGGTGGTGGTGTGAACCACTGGTACAGTCTTGGCCGGTAGACCCCGTCAAGCATCAGAAGTGAGCCCTGTGCATCCTGAAAATCGTGCACTTGCCACCTCCGAGATATAGTGCAGCCTCAAATCCGAGGAGCTCAATGGACATCCGATGCGCAGGATTACTTCAACAGTTCGCTGAAATCTATAATATGTAGCGAGTTTCTCTAGTGTAGCTCTGTGTACGAAGGAAGAAACACATCGAAACGCTCGAGCCAAAGTGTCTCCAGGACTGGTCAAGCAGCAGTTAATGCTCTTAGATGTATCTCAGGAATGCTTCTTCAAATCAACGTTTTCAGCTGGAAGCCGAAGATCGAAAGCAGCAACTTGGGCACTAGGGCGTCATTGTCACTTTTACTACATGTAAAACCCAAAGCCAGTGACTGGATAGTACCAGATCTCCCACAATGTAGTACCGGTGAAAGCTCACGAACAATTGTATGGACTCGGTCATCAGCTGAAAGGGCTGCAAGACACCGCATTCGGAATCCATCTCCATGACAGCAATTTCTATCTGTGAAGTAACAAATCTCAACAGAAATGCTTCATTTTCATAACTAGAAGCATACTATTTCTTAGAAACATAATAGAAACAAAAGAAACATTGACGCAAACTTGACCAAAATGGCGACAGACTTTCTCCAGCCATGGATCGACGACCTGCGCCCTGCGGTTCGTGCTGGTTTGGCGCTGGACGCCCCCGACACACACAACCCCAACATTCGCGTGTCGACTTCTTTCCGGTGCTGGGTTTCTATCAGCTCCCGTGTCATGCAACAACATCGAGCGATTCGAATCCCATTTTTGACACCAGCGAGTTCGAGAGGGGATGGAGCTGCTCAACGTCCTCGCACTAGTTAATAATTCCGCAGTTGTGACAATCTTAATTGACCTCCTAGGAGCTGGCCCTAGTCTACAATTGATAATGTGGAATGTCGTCCCGACATGGCAGTGTGTATTACTTGGGGTGTTGCCTCCGGATGACCCCGTGGCTACTCAGACACTTCCGATATGGGCAGCATTATTCGGTTGTCCTGATAAGCCATGGAGGTATTCGTCGGAGTTTCGAGACGCAATGGAGAAGTTGAAGACTATGGAGCGTGAGTATCCTTCGGTTCTCGACCAACGGAACGATGCCAAGATTTCTCTCGATTGGGTGACTCGACCGGAAGCTTTTTCATAAGTGGCAAACATGAGATTCGCTCTAGACGGGTCCTTGCTACTGATCTGGATGCATTTTCCCGACACCTGGGTACATTATTTAATGTCGTGAGCCCGCCGTGTGCTCAGTTGTACACTGTCCTGGATCCATTTAGATTAATTAATGCATGGGGGCGTTGCCCGGACGAAACAATTCGGCAGGCGCCAAGACACCAGTTGTTTACATTTCGGCCAATGTTTACCTCGATTACTGCTCGAGCGATGTCGGATGTGGTAGCGGCTCTGGATCACACGAATGTGAAGACTCTCTCATTGTTTGTTGGCAACGGTAGGCATGCTGAACAGACGAAAGTTGGCTTAGGAGTGGCCAATTTCGGGGTTTTGGTTACCACGCTGATCTGTGGTGAATCTGTTTGCGGGTTAATGGACGAGGATTACGGAGTTTCTACCGTGCGGCGACGAGATAAGAGCCTTCAGCTGAATGTGAAGATTGGTTGGACTTTCGACGAGAGATTGGATGGCTTGTGTGCAGCGCTTACTGATACGTCGTCGGTCGAAAGTGTTACTTTTCGGGTAAGTGAAACTGAAAAGCAGGAGATCCAGCCTTCAAGGCCGAGGTTTGGAAGTGGTTAGCGTACGCGTTTGCAAGCAAAGTAACCAGTGATTGTGCTCGTGATGTCACAGTGGAAAACATCACGCTAACGGAGCGTGATGCGGCAGCTATTGCGGACGTACTGAGGTATGATTTCCCAGATCCCCCCATAGCGAGAATTCTGGCAGACCCAACTTCCTATGAGTACGGATACCTACGCATTCAACCAGGAACCGAGCTCTTGCCCAAAACCACGCAAAGCCACGGGGGTTCTTCTTTTGTGGTGTCACGTGTTTCCCGATGTCGCGCTCTGTATGATCGTTCTGCAGGTGGGAATATGGCAGAAGTGGTTGTTCCTGGGTACGGTGTTTGCCGCGTCGCACTTACTAACCCGATCTGTGCGTTCGACCAAGACAGATCCGTGGACTCCCACCTTAGAACGGCAAGCGTGTCACGTGGTATTCAGTCGTTCCAGCTGGGATTTTCTGAAGTCGAAAGTGGTGCTGCAATCACAAATTTACTGCAGTTCATGGCCAAGAAGGTTCGATCGCTGTCTCTTACTGCGCATTGCAGTGGGGGGTGGAGAAACTAAGCGTCGCGTCTGTATAGATCTAACTGCGATGGCGACTGCTTGCCCTCAATTGAGTGCTCTATTTCTTGGGAGCATTAGTTTGGTAATTTTCGCCCACAACGAGGTGTTACGCACCTGGGGTCTGAAGAAGATCGTTGTGCAGAATTGTGGCGTGGATGATCTGATCACGATGTTGAAAGTGTTGCGCGACCCTGCATTACGCATGTCACGAGAATTGGACGAGCTGGATATCACGACGAGTGAAGAGACTGACCGGATCGAGTCTTCTAATTCGCTTGTCGAAGCACTTGTGTCGCACCACGACGAATACCTACCAGTTGTACAGGAAAAATTCCCTGTCCGATTGAAAGCTGCGCTCATCAGCGTTGTGAAGCGGCCCCCATCGAGTAGTGCTGATTTGGATAGAGCCATTACTAGGCTTGATGCGAGTATGCTGAGTTCGATACTTCGGTTTGCAGCGACCCCGAAGCAACGATCTGTTCGAATAACCTAAGAGTCAAGCTCACAACCGCCTACTTTCGTTGGCGGAGTGCCTAATAGTCTACCTTCACTTTGCAGAGGGCATTTAGGCATACCGCTTTAGTCCCTGAAGTAATGCTAAAGAGGTTCAAATCCGAGGCCTATCCCAGTTGTCAAAATTGACCGTCATGGATACGACGTGGCGTGAAGCTCTGCTATGTTGCTCCCGTTCGAATAGTCTGAGAAATGGTTCTTCGAGCTGCTATAAGCAAGTTGGAGGTAATTATACAGGAAGTGGCTGGAGACTTCACTGTAGCGCGATGCTGCAGAAAAAAACGCTGGAAGATGCGAATTGGAGGACGCCCACGAACTAACACCGTCGAAAAAACTCAGGAAGTTGTTTGACGTCGACCTCTCACGTGCTGTTCAGCTGTGCTGTGTTGTGAAATAAGCTGCTTTTAGAAGACCGAGCTTTTCTCCATCAGGAAACCTGCGTGTAAACCAGGAGTTTTCGTTTTTCAGTAAGGCACATTGATGTCACTTAGATACACTAACGACTACCGATGTCCGTGCCAATCATCGCCCCTACGTCGCTGATTGCCTCAATACGTCTAGTGATGGCCCATGCTCATCCACTAGTCCCCTTTCCAGCTTACACGGTGACGACCCCGGTCTCCGGAGAGACCTCATGAAGTTCTCGACCAAGCCAGTGCCCAACGTCTCCGGCTGCATGCGTAAGCGCAGTTTCCCACCGCTTGTCCTGGGATGCCACCAGAATTGGGTCGACCTGCACACTCATCAGAGTGTCCATTGCAATATTTGCAAGCGCATCGGCCGTCGTGTTAAATTCACGCAGGTGATGTCTCCATGACTGCACACATAGCTTGTCTGCTCGTCGTCTGTTTCTCCAATACACTGCTTTCAAATGCGCCGCCTTCGGTGGATGTCGCCGACTTTGTTGACGGATTATCATGACACTATCGCCGACTACGTGTACAGGAGTCCAGTTGTGTTGCGCACAGGCTTTTAGCCGAGCCAGTAGCCCCATGTTCTCAGCAAGATTGTTAGTTGTTGTTCGGGCAGCATATGACATGCTAGCAATCCAGCAAATTTGCATGCCAACAAGCGACGCCCCCAACCGCACAATCAGCGCACCACTGCCTCCGGGACCAGGGGTTCCCCGTGATCCTCCGTCGAACAGCAGTAAATATCTCGGCCCGCTAACGATGTTTGAGGTCCCGGCCTCTATAATGTCAGTTGCCAGCGCATTGTGACTGACCCGAGCTGCCTGCCTCATGGCTAGCTTTTGACGTCCACAAGTGAGACGCATGTGTACTGTGTCATATCCGTGTCTAATGCGTGTGGACAATATAGCCTTATGATGAGCTCCAGAGACGTCAGACAGCTCATCAAAGTATGCAACTCGCCACTTCCCCACCGCATGAAAGTAAACCGCTGCTCCTAGCCGCCAGCAATCATCCATGATTCTTTGCAGTCCTTCTGCCAGTTGTTCTTGTTCAGAGTTGGTCAGCGCTGGAAATAATGATTCTGCCACCTGCCATACTTTAGGAGGGACTTGACTGAGTTGCAGCGAGAAGATATCGTACTCCAAGTTGTCCTTTGGTAGTCCTAGCGTCTGTCAGCGTCCAGTAAAGACATGCCGAAGTGTCACCGCAGCAGGGCATTCCCAAAAGACATGATGCACACTCACTTTGTCGAGGCCGAGACACGTCTCGTGAGGACATCCAATCCGTCCATGCGCGACATCATACATCGTAAAAGCTTGATGCTTTAGACGCAGAAGTAATTGTTCCCCCCCATGGCTCCAATCCGTCTACTCGGCGGATCCGATTCCAGTCCAACTCGTTTAGACCGCCAGCAGCATGTAAACCAGGAGTGCCACTTTGTCTAAACGGCGCTGGGTGGGTGGTCATTCTTAGGGAAGCTTTCTCAACTGACTCAGTTGGGGATATTGGGCACCGTTACTACTTAGCACCAAGTACTGGTAGCACAATGCTTCGAGCTATACATCTCCTGCAAGATGAAAATGAAAAGAGAAGAAGTTGTGGTGGTGGCCAATTGGAGCAAACTCGAAATGATTTGTTCAAAGAATTATATGTCTAGTAAAATCCTACAATGTACTCTCGTTTGCACCATAATGCATTTTGCTTAACGTCACTTGTTGTTTCATTAATGAAAGGCTAAGAACGAACTACGACGACTACAGGGATCATAAAAATGGGAATGAAAGCCACTCCCAGCCAACTTACCTTGCAAAACGAGTCACTTGGACTGAGCGACGTTCAGGCGTCGCAGCAAAAGCAAAGATGATGCTTAGGATGCTGGAGTCCAGATATTGAGCGGCCCGCAGATTCCCCACACCACTACTCACGATGCTAATCATGGCACATCGAGCATCTCTCGGCAACTTCTTCTTCATCACTGGCAGGTACTCGTTGTCATGCTCCAAGAGAGAATCCGGATACTCCCAATCGAAACATACGAGTTGATGCTGTCGGAAGATTCGATTCGGTGATACCTCCAGCTTAACCAACTCTCGAGACATTTGATACACGGAACTGCTTAGACACGCCTTCAGATCAGTCACCATTTGACTACCCCGGATGCTTAGTTTCTTGATATCCCACGTTTGAAGAGCCTCTGTGTCGCCCGCCATAGTCACGTTCCAGTCGCGCAAGCGTAGCTCCTTCAATCCAAGGCAAGCACTCGCCATCGCACTCAGATCTAAACTGACTTGACGGTCCACAACGCAGCGAAAATTCAGGCATAGGGTCTGGAGACTTCCACCGATGAAATGAAACAGCTTTGGCACCAATGCGGCATTTTCTACGTCAGCCAACGTCAAACTCATCGAGCGAATGCCACCTAAGTTGACGGCGCGCCCTCCAAAATCTTCAACGAAATCCGTGACACCTTCCACTAGCTGCACTTTGCAGATTCCGTATCCGGGAACGACAACATCAGCCACTTCACCCGTGTCTGATTCGTCATAGAAAGCTCGGCACCGACAATCTTGTGAAAGTATCAATGTAGTGTCGAGGCCGGCCCCGGCCTCGACCAATTGCAATTGAGTTCCTTGCGTCACGCCGACATATCCGAATCTTGAACTATTCGTCTGGGTCGCTACTGGTTTTGGATAGTTATTCGTTATCACTCGCTCAACAGCAGCCACATGAGCTTCTGTCAGACTGATCAGCGAAATATTCATCGTCTGAACAGAAGAACGCGACGATCTGCTCCAGAACACGTACGCCAACCACGACCAGTACACCGGATCGTTGTAGATTCCACCATCGCGTCGAGCTGTCGAAAGCATCAGAGTCTTAATTGATGTGGCCTCAGCAAAAGCCGAAAGCATTGCACCAAACCGTTGCCCTGAAGGTCTACTGTAGTGGACGTCCCAAGTAGTACACTTCCCTGATCGATTAACCACTGAACGCGAGCGACCGCAAACCAGCGTTGAGAATAGAAATCCCGCGTTTGTCGCGGCTTCAGATCGTAGTTCCTTATCCACAAAGTCACAAGAGAGCATCATTTTCAAGTTAGTCATGTCGGTACGAGCGATGGCCGCAGTTATCTCCGGTGAGCCGGATCCCAACGAAATGGCTGGCAAAACTACAGCTCCATCCACCTTAATTCTCGTCTTTGGCCGTTGTTGAGTCGGTCGTTTCCACGTTCTCATCATCGTAGCATAGTCCCCTGTAGCAATGAGTTGTGCAACAGGAGGCACTCGGAGTTCGAACAGTTTGTTGAGTTCACGTGAGAACGGTTTCGGTCGGGTTCTCTGGTTCTGGCTCACAAGTTTCTGGTCTCCACCAACCAGCATCTCGTCACCGTAGACTTGCCAAGAGTTAGTAGCGTAGTTGTTGTGTCAGTTGCCACCAGTTCCCAGCCCCACCGCCTGCACTTTGTTAGTTGCAGTTCGGAATTTCAGAGACTCCCACGGATCATCCGGACATCCAAAGAGTTCCCCCCACGTTACTGCAACCTTTTTGGCGACGGAATCTCCAGTTTCTAAAGTCCCAGTGAGTTGGCATTCCCACGTGGGCCAAAAGACGTGCGGCATCCGTTTGGTGCCTGGACGAGGTTCGTATCTGTGGATAAGGAAATCTGACAGTAGGGACTCGAAGGCGCCGTTATCGACAGCTGCCAATCGGTCGAAAAGCTCAATTGCCTCTCGGACGCGCTGCAGTTTTGCTTTATTATTACGAGGCGTTGAATCGGTCGGGAATTCCACGCGAAGGAAACATTTGTCTGCAGTGATGAACTTCTGTCTCTGTTGGTAAACGTCAGGCCAACACTCGAAGGCTGCGAGTATCCCACGTTCTTGAAGTTCATCGCTGCAGTCGAGACGGAGAAACCCCGTTAGAGCCTCTCGCCAAGGTTCCAGGAACTCCCACTTGTTCTCCATCGGTGTGTGTCGAAGCTGGCGTATTCGAGAATGACCAAAGGGAAACGCGTCGTTTCAGTTTATTAATCAGCGCAGTGAGTCATTTCCACGTAAACTAAAAAGCTATTGTATACTATCTCGATTTTCCTAGCAGCTTGGTGAACTTCCTGCGTGGACGATGGATGGCACGTACAGTTTGATGCGGAATTTCTATTGCTGGGGTTGGATGGACAAAGGATGAAAAACAACATGAGAAAAGAAAATGCCAGGTTCTGTGGTTTTACTGGTTAGGCATATATTATACATGTATCCTTATTTGCTAAGTTTCTCATTTGCTCCAAAAGGAACTTCGATACCGTTATGCTACCCTATCAATAAATCTTGCTTTATTTCTTCCAGAAGCGATGGCTGCGCAAGCCTACTCATATACCTTCGACAGGCGAATACTTACAATAAGCTCTGCCCAAATACGAGAGGATAGATCGCATTAGTTTAATCGACCGGACAACCGAATCGCGTTGTTGCACACACCGACTCACAACGAAACAATACGGATAATGCGTTCGGGAAAAAACTCATCTCTGCAATCAACTTTGTAACAGAGGTGAATCTAATTCTTTTTTGGTGACGCATCCACGACTTTCTTACAGCCACTGCGATCACAATACTCTGCTTTCCATCGAGGAGCGTACATCGATCTTTGCTCATCACCCATTCATCCATCCAAACATGCATACCCTGTGCCCAACGACGTCGATACTTCTCGAATCTCCATTTGTTTTATCGTGCAACTCGAAAATATGTCGACGAATTGCGTCTTCGTATACTACGAATTTTAT
The DNA here is from genome assembly GCA_025722995.1 of Phytophthora agathidicida. Lineage (NCBI taxonomy): Eukaryota > Oomycota > Peronosporomycetes > Peronosporales > Peronosporaceae > Phytophthora > Phytophthora agathidicida. The sequence goes on from CP106979.1 coordinate 491,184, forward strand.
TTCGTGAAGTGATCCACTTTGCCTGCCCCTCAAGGACCTAGTGGGCCCTTGAGACCTTTGCCGAACTTGGCAGTCAAGCCGCAGTTACGTGGGGGTCTTTACTTGATATTCGGTCGATTTCGACAGGCGATGTAAAGATTGGAGGGGTTTCGACTGGAGCCTAACAATGGGAACTGGGTTCCATCTTCATTGTATCGTGGGAAACACTGGGCGAGGATTTCCTCATGTGCGGACGACAAGATATCCAACAAGGACGAGCCGGACGGAACCTTTTACCATGAACGTTCCGAGTGTAGTTCATTTGGATGTGGTGTGTGGCTATGAAATGGTACCTTCTCATGTCTTGGTATGACTCCAATTCCTGCGGAGTAACCTCGATTCTTTGGCTGTTGAATTTTACGACATGGCACTTGATGTGCAGAGGCTGGAGCTGGCCTTAGGAAACGCAGGCTCTTTCTTATGTCAGGAGCTCTGTAATTCGATGGATTCATGCGAAGATTCCCCCGTTATTGTGCAAACGGGGAAGTGCAGCAATATAAAACGCACTGCTTAGGGAGCTGCGACGTCCACTCGAAAGAGCCAATGGTAACACAATACTCGTGGTATCTCTAGGCGGTGTTGTCAAGACCGTCGCGGTTAGTGATGCCAGCAGTGCGGATAACACCGCAGAGGCTGTTGCCCTGGGATATGGAATTTGTTGTGTCAATATTGACAACGCTAAAACACGATTCAACGCAGACTCGACGATAGATCCACAATTCCAATCCTCCACGACCAGTTTGAAGAGTCCTTTCTGAGTGCTCTTTGATTTTCTCGAAGTCGAGAGTCAACTTGTCGTTTCGCGTCTGCTGGTGCTGATAGGCAGCCAACTTCGAACTCTTACGAGGAACACATTTACGACCTGAAGGAGGCGGCTCATATCGATCTGAGTGCTGTAAGCGTGTCCTTAATTAGAAGATTCACACCTCGGCATTGTTCACGTTTCCATGAATGGTGCTGAGAGCGACGTTTTGAACGACTCATTTTTCAGACCTTTACTAAAGCTGGTTCGTGTCTTTTGTAAAGTCAGCTACTTATTAAACACGCCACAATTTACCTGGCCGACAGCATCATATTCGCCTATCAACTAACTTTAACTGTTCGTTGCTTCGGTGTAGCCGCAAACTCGAAGATCAAACTAAGAATGTTGTCGTCCAAGCAGTGAACAACACTCAACACCCGCACATTCTCCACTGAAGTCTTCCTCTCATTTCTCGAAAATCGTTTCCCCTGACCTCTGCTCCTCGCCGCACTGATCATCGCGATTTTTGACTCGACAGCAAATTTCTTTTCAGCAATGGACAAGTAGTCCCCGTTGTGCGCTTTCAACCTCTCAACATACCCCACCCGAGCGTAGCCGTCCTTAATGTGAACCTCAAGTTTTACAAGCTCCCGCGTCATCCGATACAGAGGGTCGCTCAGAATGGCGTCTAGCTCTTCCACCTCCTCGGATCCTTGTATGTGTAAGTTCTGGATACCCCAGTTACGAAGGGAGTCTGTATCGACAGACATGGACACGTTGAATCCAATTAGGCCGAGCGACTTTAGGTTGGGACAGGCAGCTGCCACAGCACTCAACTCGAATCCCATTATATCGTCGTAGAGTTCAAGCCATAGAGTTTCCAACTTTCCGCCGATCACAGTCAACAGACCCTCAACTGCTCGACTACTCTCGACGCGCTCAAAATGAAAGTATACAGAACGCAACTGTGCACCGTCCATTGCGGAGACTCGATCACCCTTGGACGGATCACTTGGGAATACATCCACTCCCTCTCGAAGTGCCACATCGCAAATGCCGTAGCCAGGAACCACAACATTGACTCGATCATTGGTGGCATCATAAGCCGCACGACAGTAGCAACTACGAGTCAACTCCAATTTAGTTCCGTCGTCGATGCCACGATGCCGAAGCTCTGTCCCCTCTGGAATACTAACGAACCCGTATTCGAGGGTGCTAGACTGGTTCTTATCCACTTCGGGGTAGCACGTGCTCAATACAGTCTCAACAGCGGCAGCATCAGATTCTCTTAAAACGATCCATGAGAGGCGTAAATCTGACACGGATGACACTGATACTTTGCTCCAGAAAGCGTAGGCTAGCCACTCCCAGTGCGATCGGTTTTCCGGAAGGCGAGATCCTAAATAATTCCAATCTCGAGCGGTTATATCAACTTTCTCAGTTGACGAAGCCTCTGCTAGTGCCGAGTAAATAACTCCCAACCTCAGCGCGGAACGTGATCCGTGGGTCACATTCAAGCAGTTTATCTCACCTCGCCGAGACGGCGAGAGAAGGCTTGCACCAGGCACCTTGCATCCCGCAGTTCCACACAGTAGCGTACTAAAGAGAAGACCAGCATTTGCCAATGCTAGTCCTTGCTTCATATTATCTTCGTCGTTATCACCGAGATCAATAGAAAGTGACTCCATCGTAGCTCGTGCTAGTGCTGCCGTCACTTCAGCAATAACTGGAGCAGGAAATAATGGACGAATGATTTCTACACTTTCCAACACTGCCACACCAGGATGCTGCTCCCATGTCTCCATCACCTTAGCTCCGACCGCACCTACGTGGATCGGTGACGGAACATTCATTTCAAAGAAATTGCCAATTTGACGCGAAAATGCATCCAACGCAGATGACGGAAACTCGATAACTCCACGAGTCTCAAGTCCCCTTTCACCAACACAGATTTGTCGTGAACATTCCACGTCAAAGTCCCAACAACGTTAATTCTGCTGCTGCTCACTCGTCTCCTACTCGTCCCCATAGCTTTCACCTCGTCCATAGCATTTCGAAACTCTGGTGAATACTCCCCTCCTAAGCTGTTCTAATCGAACCTGTCGGGCCTATTACGCCAGCGCAGAGCTAGCAGGACTCCCCGATGTAGGAACACCGGTGAAATGGTCGCGCAGTACGGACACACCCACGTTCTTGTGGAAGATGTTTCGTGCTGCGTTAGCATCTCGATCTTGAACCAGGTGGCAGTGCTTGCACCTGTAGACCTTGTTGCTGCCGAACTTCTTGTCGATGCGGCCACACCCCGAGCAGGTCTTGGGCGTGTACTCCTCGTGCACTTTTACCATTCGACCGCTCGTTCGCTGCATCTTGTACTCAGAAATCTTCAGTGCTTTAAATTCTTGCGATACAATGCGGTCTTTCGGCGTCAACTCCCCTTTCATCCATTTTCTACTTTACCATAGCAGCCACATTATTTTTCTTCTGAACTTCAAGACCAATTCGTGCAGGCTATGTTGCAAGGGGGCACATCGACCTCGATTGCCGTTTCACGAGAACGACCCTCGCTCTCTCTTAAGCCTCACATTCCCCAACCGGCGCAATGGAGGACAAGTGGTCGTTCCTCTATCCATGGCGAGAAGCTCTCCAAGAGTGCAAAGCACTGCACGACAGCCTCGAGGTCGTGGAGTCCAGAGAGTTTCGAGCGTCTCACTTGCCAATACACGCAACGATTCAATGCTGGGCTTCACTACCCCAGGGCTACGAGCAGTTGGCGGGTCGATGTTCCATTCCGGTGCCTTTTCCGGCAGATGCAGCGACTCGAGTAAACAATCGCAATAAATTGCAACGGATCCGTGAAGCAATGGAGCTGTTCAATGTGTTGGCGGCGGTGAGCAGACCACTGTTCCTGGAATTGTTGGCGGAGTTTGTGGTGGTAGCCGATAATTTCGACGACCTTTTCACGCCGGACTTTATCTTTGTGTATCCGGTTTGGGAGTGTTACTTGGTGGGGACTTTGGATTCTGAGGATATTGTTGCTGAGCGGGCATGGGGAGATTTGTTTGGGTGTGCGCAGGACCCGATGAAGTATTCGATGGAGTTTTGTGTTGCGATGGAGAAATTGGAGGAGATGAGACAAGAAGTGAACGAAGCGCTGAGGAACTTTGTGGGAGGAGAAGCGGTGGTGGAGTGGCTCGATCCGAACAATGTGATTGAGTGGATATCCGAACATGTGGCTATCCCAACCAAAGGCATCCAAGTAGTCCCGAGAAGTAACGAAGCAGTGTCAAGGGTGGATTCGTTCTCGCATGAGCTTGGCACTGTTTTCAAGGCTACCGCCCCGTCGGTTGTCCAGCTGTGCGCTGTAGCTGACAAAGAGAATATGATGAAACGGTGGGAAGAGTTACCTCCAGACCCAACACCTCAGATTGTAGAGACCATGGCACCCATACTTTCGGAACCTGGTGGATTGCAGCTAGCAATTGCACTCTCTCGGATGAACTTGACGGCCCTCCGCCTCAATCTTGACGGAATTGAGGACCCCCTGTTGACTAAGTCTGGATTCCTTTTGAATGCCCTTGTGTGTGGGCGAACGTTCCATGAGAGTTTGGAAGGAGAGCAAAGTGTTTCGTTGCCCAGGTGCCCTGGAGAGATTGCAGACTTGCAGGTGGTGTTTGCAGGCGATTCCATCGCAGGGCCCGCAGGAATATTCTCTGCGCTTGTTGAATCGTCGTCTATCAAGCAGTTGACGCTTAACATGGGTGTACTGAGCGATCAGATTGGATGGCTGAACCCAGTGCGTTGGGGTTGGCTGGCCTATACCTTGTGGGGAAGTGCTTCAAACTCAGGAGTGCACTCGGCCAGACTTACCAATATCCATTTGTCAAGTGCAGTAGTTTCGTCTGTTGCTGCAGCCTTAACGAATTGCTACCCTCCTTCTCCACTGGAGCAAACTACGTCCGAGGTATCAGTCTACGGATTTATCAATGTTCCAAAAGGAACCAAGTTACGTGCTACTCCGTTAGGTGGCAGTGACAACGACATTATCGTTGTTTCAAGCGACTGTCGATATCGTGCTCACTATGGTTCTGCTGAAATGGGTAACAAAACGGAAGTGGTAGCCCCTGGCTACGGAGTGTGCACTCTAGAAGTTGGGAATGATGGGGACATGTTCGTTCCTGACGATGTTAAACCTTATTGCAAGGTCACCCGATCAAGCGGTTTGCGATCCCTCACGCTGGAATTCTTTGAGGTTGAGAATCCTTCGCTCTTACCGAGCTTACTGTCTTTAATTGGCAGCAATTTACGTTCGTTGAGCATGGGGATGTTTTGGACGAACAGGCGCCGCGGTATCCTGCTGGACGATGTGGCAGCTTGTTTTCCGCAGCTTGAAGAGCTCACTCTCGCCGGCTTCGATACAGCCTTATCTTCAGGGGAGGATGTACAGAATTGGGGCCTCAAGAAGTTAAGTATTGAAAGCTTTCAAGACGTTGTGGGTCTGCCCGAATTGTTGAGGGATCCTACGTACAGAATGGCACGAGAATTGATGGAGCTGGAAATCGTGGTCCCACGTTCGAACCAGATTAGCGCTTTGTATGCTGACGCCCTGATGTCGCACAACGGGGACCGTCTAGCAATGATGAAGGAGAAGTTACCCCGTGAGTGCAAGGCTGCGTTGATCAGTGTTGTAGATGGACAAAGCTGTGGTAGTGACTGCGCACAAGATGTCGACCCAGTTCGTCGTCTTAGCGATACCGTTATGGGATTCATTTTTGCTTTTGCTGCAACGCCCCAGCACCGTGTAGTTCGTATTATCTCATCTAGCTCGTAAAGTATTGTGGCATATATTTCTTTTGATTTTCTCACTATTTCATTCTTTCTTTTGCAACTGCAGCGGCGAATTTTTTCGTTGGAGTTGGAGGCATCCATCCACATTACGAAAAACGAAGCTGCCACTTTGGCAACATCGAAAAATCCTTGGTGGCAGAAGATATTTCGTTTTCTTGAGCCTAACGAGTACTATAAATCCAAACAAAGTTTTTAAGTTTTTTTATCGAAGATTGGCGGCAGTGCCGACGCCAACATCGTAGGTTTATTTGTTTACCCCCACAAGAGAGCGGCATCCTTTTCCTCGAATGACAGGACAATATCCGTATCATGCATCGCCACGACATTTTGGCTGGAATGGTTAGGACTGCGCAGGAAATTGTATTTTGTGCTGGAAGCGACCTAGAACCTGAACCTCTCAAAGGTGAACAGCAGCCGAATCAAAAAAAAAAACCCTTGTGGCAGACACTCCAGTATCCATTAGGTCGTAACGAACTATATAGAAGACGGCCATCTCTAAACGATACGCTTTCAACACGTTGTATGTTCAGGGCTTGATGAAGATCCGACATGTTCTGTAGGTACCTACAGAACTACCACTTGTCGTACTTGTAGATCGGAGAGCCGTGCTTCTTGTTTGCTGCCTTCCATGCGATGACATACTTGTGATACTTTTGATGGCTTTCTCCGAGAAACCACTCAGGTACCCGACCGTCATCACTTGGGTGGGATCAATATTAAAGTGCTTCATGATATCTTCATTGACGAGAGCCGAGACACATTGGGAGCCCGTTCTTCGACGACCTCCGAGTCGTCGAAGTCATCTTTGTCTTCTTCGGGCTTGTATGAAGTCCTCAGAAATCGGTGGCTGAAGCTACTGGTCGCAGCCACCGCGGAGATCTTGGCCTGCTTGGGGTCGGCCGTCGCGAGAACATCGCTAGAAATCAGGAAGGAAGCCGCGAGCACCGCCAAAACTTGAGAGAGTCGCATGATGTCGGACCTGGGGGCTATTGAGAAGAAAGCAATTCTCAAAGTGAGAGTCGAGCGTGGTAGTCTTGCTGCGGGGCACTTTCCAGGTGAACACTAAGGCGGAGGCAGTCTCATCTCATGATATTCAAATTTCATCGACTCGACGACATCATCCGACGCCTGCTTTTTCAGTTGAGAGTTTCAACGCCTAAATGATCAACCAGTACAGAATCCTAGGACGACCGTCTTCAAGTTGAATTAAGAATTTCCCGAATGTATCTGGGAGCGCTATTAATCCTGTACTGTAGGCAATGAATGCAAACAGTTGAGATTTTTTTTTTTTTTGTCATTGTCTCCGGCGCAGGAGACCATTTCTTCCAAAAGCACGTCAAATCAAAACTACGAAGTAAATTCAGAATCAAAGACGCAACACATCGAAGTACCATGCTTACTTTTGCGATGCCACTTCACATGTTGAAGCAACTATCGTTACTTCAGCTCAATACAAACGGCCACGTCAGTTCATTCTGCAGTTTGCTGCCTCGGACGCAAGTCGCTGCCTCGGACGAACAAGCCCAAGAAGACTCGAAGCTCCTCAGCTCAACCTCGCCAAAGATGCCGCGCATCGAGACGGAAGTGCGTCTGGACTTCAAGGACGTGCTCATCCGCCCCAAGCGCTCCACGCTCAAGAGCCGCTCCCAAGTGGACGTGCAACGCGAATACCACTTCCGCAACTCGAAGCGCACGTGGGCCGGCGTGGTACGCAGCGACACAACATTCACTCTCTTCTACTACTCCCCCTCTTCCTCTAACGCTTGCTCTTTGTATACCCTCTCTTGCAGCCCGTGATCGCCGCCAACATGGACACCGTCGGCACCTTCGAGATGGCTGTGGAACTGGCCAAACTCGAGTTCATCACCTGTGTGCACAAGCACTACACACCCGCTGACTGGGCGGCTTTTGCTGCCAAGCACCCAGACGTGCTGCCCACTGTGGCTGTGAGTGCGGGCTCCAGTTCGGCAGACATCGACAAGATCTCGGCCATCCTCAAGAGCCACCCGGACATCCGTTTCATCTGCTTGGACGTGGCCAATGGCTACTCCGAGTTCTTCGTCCAGGCGGTACGCACTGTGCGTGCGTCGTTCCCTGAGCACACCATCATTGCTGGCAATGTGGTGACGGGGGAGATGGTGGAGGAACTTCTGCTGTCCGGAGCGGACATCATCAAGGTCGGCATCGGTCCGGGCTCGGTGTGCACGACCCGCAAGCAGACGGGCGTGGGTTACCCCCAGCTCTCTGCTGTGTTAGAGTGTGCAGATGCTGCGCACGGTCTTAATGGTCACGTGATCTCGGACGGAGGATGCACGTGTCCCGGTGATGTGGCCAAGGCTTTCGGTGCTGGAGCTGACTTTGTCATGCTCGGGGGTATGCTGGCTGGCCACGATGAGAGTGGCGGGGACAAGATCGAGAGCAATGGGAAATGGTTCAAGAAGTTTTACGGCATGAGCTCGTCCGAGGCCATGAAGAAGCACAACGGAGGTGTGGCGGAGTACAGGGCTTCTGAGGGCAAGAGTGTGACGGTGCCGTACCGCGGCTCCGTTGCCTCGACGTGCAAGGAGATCCTGGGAGGAGTACGCTCCACGTGCACGTACGTCGGCGCGAGTAAGCTGAAGGAGATCAGCAAGGTACGACCATCGCTATATAATTTGTTCGAGCTTGTACGCTTGGCTTGATCTGATTTTGTCTCCTTTTTTGCTGTAGCGTACGACATTCATCCGCGTCTCTCAGCAGTTGAACGAAGTGTTCGGCCGCGCTCCCAACGAGCAGGAGGAGCAAGTGTCGAAAAAGCAGAAGACAGGATAAGCTTTTTGGTGAAACCCCACGCTTGTCCAGCGATACATTCAGTTTTGAGTGGTCGAGACGATGCAATAGCGTCAACACTTTAGAGCCAAACGTATGCTTGTGTTTATCTGTTACTCGAATTCTCCATTGCATGTAGCTCAAACACATTCATCAGACGATCTCCCTGTTGCTTTTGCAGTTTTCATTGAAGCCAAACCATACCCCAATGATTTTAGTCTTGATTCTCGCGACGACGCTTTCTTGGATTTCCGAAATAGTGCTTGTACCATTGAACGATCTCGGGGTGGTGTCTTGTGCACGCACTGTAGTAGACTGACGAATTCTCAGCGAGGTCCGAGTGGGTGCGAATAAATTCCAGCATCTCCAAGTCGCCCTCTTGAGAGGCTTTCACTTCACACCCTGGCTGAAGGTCTTGCTTCATGTGGCAATGGAGCCATTTCACCGCATCTAAATGTCCGTTCATCGTTGCAGCCTTCATCGCGTTTGGAGACCAAACGGTAGAGGTTTTGCAGAGGCTCGCGTCATTGCAGAGTCCGGGCATTCTCCAACATCGTGTACTAGCAGCCACTTCAATAGATTGAAATGGCCATTTCGTGAGGCCAACGTAATTGCTTTCTTCGTGCAGGCCCCTAAGCCCTTGTAATACAGATACTTGGCCACCGCTAGACGATTGTTTCTCGCCGCTTCAATCATTGCCTTGCCCGTGCACCTTTCTCGCCGATTTTTATGTAAGAATTTGACAACACCGAGGTGGCCGTTTGCTGCAGCGTCGTTCATTGCACTGTCGGAGCAAATTCCGTCTCCTTTGAAGTGCAGCCACTTGACCATTTCAAGATTTCCAGCAGCTGCGGCGATGTCAATACTACCTCGTGGTCGCTCCTTAGTCCAATGCGCATCAAGCCACTGTACAACTTCCAGGTGATCTTGATGGACAGCAAACTCCATAGCTTTTTGAGTAAAACCCTCCTTCCGGTTCGCATGTAGCCACTTTACCACCTTCAAATGCCCATTTTCAGCTGCTGCATCCATGACAGCGCCTGTGAAGGTAACGTTGTACCGACGCAGCCACTGTAAAACATCAAGGTGACCAGCAGATGCGGCTTCAGGCGGACAAACACCCCAATCCTTTGTATTGTGGTGATCGCGGACCCACTTCAACGTCTCAAGATCTCCATCCTTAGCTAGATTGTAAATCGAGAAGGTCAGCTTCTCGGGCTTTAGATTTAGTCCATGCAGGAACCTAGCAGTCTCAAGGTCTCCCCGGTGAGTAGCAATACTTAAGGCAGAGCTAGCAGTCCATTGAGTGTAGCGGGTGTGTTTGATAATCCACATAATTTGTTTAAGGTGACCACCGTCAGCTGCATATTGCAGGTTCATATGAAAATCATCTTTCCCCGCAAGCCACCGAACTACGTCAAAATGGTTATGTCTTGAGGCAACGGTGAATATTTTGTGGTGGGGTCATTCATACTTTTTGTGAACCAGATGAGGTTCTCGCTTACAGAACCATTTGAGCGCTGGTAAATCTCCCATATGGTATATTCACTAAGAATGATCTCGAGAGATCTTTACGTTCGGACTGGGCTACCTATGAATGAAGGCACTACATCTTTCACTCCCCAGCAGCCCGTTTACCGAGTGGGCTTTCGTTTGAGGTCCTTCTCAGGGTCCCGTTCCCACGTTGGTTTGAATGAAGTCGCCTTAGTCGATTCGGTACCCTTTGCAAAACTGTGGAGTTCGAGGCCGGTGGGTGACTTGGAGGAGTCCTAGCTGCCACAAGTTTTTCGCCGCGTTGATATCACGCTCCCAGTAGCTCGCTCCGGATGCTACGTTTCTGCAGACACGCACATTCCTCGACCTTTTGGCTTTCGTCGCACCGTAGATCTTGAACGCCATGTCCACCATCAGTCGTGAGCACTCGGAGCAAAGATAGCTGGTACGGAATTCGTCGACCATGATGAGGGTTGCGCGGCGAGAGAGTTCAAGTGCGAATCGCTTGAGCGGAACGTGCATATGGCCCGCGAGATGAGTCTGGCTGCTCCATTTTCCGAGAGCCACACACACGTCACGGTCCACGGTCGGGACGACACGCTTGGCGAGTTTCGCCACGGCCTTGCGTTTGAATCGCGACAGTGTAAATCTCCACTTGCGAAACCCTTTGAGAGCGCAGAACTCCAACATGGCGCTGATATTCTTCCACATGTGCTCGTAGCGAGAGAGCAGAGACACCGACGACGAAGTCTTGAACGACGGCATGTCCTTCAAAAACTCATCATAGCGCGGATGCCTCTTCTTCAGGTTTTCGAACCAGAATGCATGGTGCTCGACACGACTCGTGTGTCGGTACTCTCGGGACGCGACTTGTAGGACGTGAGTATTGTCGTGCAGGAAGTGAGTCCGGCGCCTGACGCCGTGTTTCCGCGGACGGTGCTTTGGGTGGTGCCTTTGGCAGATCTCGCACCACCCCTCCACATCGCAGTGCGCTCTGCTGCGTCTCTTGCGTCGGTGGCGACGACGGCGGTTCCTGCTGCGCTTCTTGCCATGGCGTCTACCGCCAACGTGGCCTGGACAGGTACTGCACCAACCGGGCATGGAGAATGGCTCTTCCGGTGGGTTGCAGACATAGCCCAGCATAGGACGGCTGTATGCCGTCAGCATCATCCGTAGTCCTGGGTCGATTCCGATCAATGTATGTGGCGTATACTTCGGAGAAGGAGCAGGTCGTTCAAGAGGAGTAGGAATTGACGTCAGCACAGCAGCACTGTAGCCATTCGTGGAGATCTGATACTCGAAGCTGCGCCTTGGAACGCCAATTCGGGGATCCGCAGTATGGCTAACGCAGTCTCCGAGGTTGAAAACAGAGGTCCACATTCGCTCGCGCACTTCTTGGAACTGCGCAGTCGTAGCATAGGACGGTAGTTAGCCACTTCACCTTCCTTCCCCACAACCGGTTCCACCTGCACATCGTACGATGGAAGGTAGAAGAACGGAATCGAGAATCGATTCGCCTTGTTGCTCGCCAACACGCGGTGCAATGGCGCCATGAACTTGTCGTTTGACCAGACTTGCACCAGATCCCCAATGTTGATGGTGTATGTGCCTTTGCGAGGGGGGACGTCCACCCACGTCTGGGATTTACGGTGGAACACTTGCAAGGTTGCAACTTCGTCGTCTTGGAGCAGCACAGCGAGCGCACCAGGATCAGTGTGGTGGTAGACGCCCATTGTGTTCTCGCTTTCGACCCTGGATTTCCCAGTCTCCCATTTTCGCTGACACGTCGGTTCACCCAGTGCATCCTATTGGTCTCCGATAGCTTCAACAGGATTGCAGAGCAGCAGCAGCAGCAGCAGTTCCGCCACCACACTCGCATTCGCTCTCCACCGCGCAAGCAAGTACCAACCAGCCTTCGTCGTCCATGCCGACCATCACCATAAGCGAGGACACCCCGCTGCTTGTGGGGTACCAAAGCCACGCGCGCAGCTCCGTGTCGACGCCGCGTTCACCCTTCGAGACTGGTTTCCCGACGCTCTTCTCGTCGCCCGTGCCGTCGCCAAGACCTCATCGCTTGGCCTTCAGCAAGCCGCAGCCCAAGCACCGCGAGCTGCACGTGTTCTCGACGCTCACCATGTCCACAGTGGGTGCCGGCATGCTCTCGGTGCCTTACACCTTCCTGCTAGTGCCGACGTGGGCCGCGCTGCTGGGTATCGTCATCGTGGGCGTCGGCATGGCGCTCACGGCAAACGCGCTGCTGCTGGCGCACGTGCAGTTGGCCACACAGGAAGAGAAGCAGCAACACGTGGGGTCCGGCCGCAAATTCGCTTCGTTTCAAGCCATCGCAGTGGCGGCCGGAGGAGACGCGCTGGGTTACGCCGTGTCCATCATCACAGCCATCGGCATCTATGGCGGATGCGTCGGTTGCGTGCGCATCGTGCGCGATATTGCTCCGTTCCTCGTGGCTATGCTCTTCAGACTGGTAGCGGGACCCAATGCACAGCCTCTGCTGGCAGACACGGTGCACCAGATTGGGGACTACGTCATGTGGGCCGTGTTCGTGCTGGTGGTCTTCCCGCTGTGTCTGATGAAGAACCTGACCAAGCTGCACATTTCGAGTTATCTAGGCTTCCTGTTCTCGTTCTACCTAGTTGCAGCTGTCATCTACCGATCGTTCTTCGCGTTGGACCCTAGCGATGTTGACAATGACAGCGTTGAAGTCAATAGCACTGCGCACATGCTCAATGCAACGGTGAACGCGGCGGCGGCGGAGGCAGCGGCTGCTGCAGCTGCTGCGAAGCTGCCAACGGTGATAACGGGCTCGATCTTGTCGAGGTTCGCGCACGCGATTTCGATCTACAACTACGCCTTCATGATGCACCTCAACTTGGTGCCGCTCTTTATCCAGCTCCGCGGCAGCTGCTCGGAGCCGCTGAAAGACTCGAGTTGGAAGATGTCGCGCTGCATCTATGGGCTTAGCGCCTTTTGCGCGGTCTTCTACGCGATTTTCGGCTACTTCGCCGAGAAGCTATACACAGTCACAGTGCGTGGAAACGTCTTGCTGAATCTCGAGAACGACCCACTCATGGACGTGCCGCTCGTTGCTGTTTTCAGTACCGTGGTGCTGTCCTTCCCGTTGCTATTCCACCCCTTGCGAGGTGTGCTAGAGGAGCTCTTTTACACGACCAACCTGGACGATATTGCGTTCGCGACTCGCTTGGGTGGGTCCACACTGCTGCTACTTTCGCAGGTGCTGCTCGCAATCGTTGTCCCTGGCATTGAAGTTGTCTTCGGGCTCACTGGAGCCAGTACTTGCTTCATGATATGCTTCGCATTTCCAGTCATCTTCTTCGCGAGGCTGTATCCGTGGGATGAAGTTAGAGGTGGCAAGTTGTGGATCACGGCTCTGTGGATCGTCGTAGCATTTTTCATGGTGATCGGCATCTCCGCGACGTGGTTTCTTCTTTCAGAAGGGTAGTTAGCACAGGATTTATTTGCATTGAAAATGGCGCACAGGAGATTAAGCGAATTCAAGTTAGTTATGTTAGTCGGAAGTTTGAGCTGCCAACGCAGTGACCCAAAGTTCCTTACCAGTCCGTGAGAGTGCGCGTCTTCGGTCGGGATCAGACAATCCACCTCTAATGGGCGACGCGCTTCCTTCGTTAATTGACCGCTTCATTGAAAGTCTTTGTGTGCTACTGCTCCGACTTGCAAATAGCGGCTTGAATGAGGACCGAGGTCGCACTGCCTTGGAGAACGATAGCTCGGAGTTTGTCGAGCGTGGCTCCTCAAAGGCTGAAAAATCTGCCCAATCCTGCTGCTCGTCAACCACAGGTTCTTGGTATGTTTTTATCGAGCCTTCAGCAGCACTAAGGCGATGCCTTCTCGAGGATATCCTCCTCATCTTCACAGACAGTTGCTTGCGAGGTGCAGGATCGAGAAGCTGGCTAATGCACAGCCGCACACCGTCGAGATTCGGGCGTTCCGCGACATCGGGAGTTAAGATCCACCTGATTAACGCCGTGAACGTCGCACTGAAGGCCTGTCCATGTGGAAACCCCACATAGCCATTGACAATTGCGAGCTGTTGCACGCCGTCCCGAGGATTCTCAAACGGAGAGAAAGGGCCAAACGCCATCGCGTACAATACACAGCCCAGCGACCAAACGTCCGTCCGTCCGTCCACCACGTCCACTTGGTCACCTGATTCCCACAACTCGGGAGCTCGATACGGAGCGCTGCTGTACTTGGCTGCATTTTCCCACAACTTCCTACAGTCCCTCGGCCCTCTCAGTAGCGTCTGCAATGGAGCAACGGACCCGAAGTCCATCAACAGCGGCTCCATGGGCTCCCCCTCCGTCAGTAAAATATTACCAGGCTTTAAGTCTCTATGGGCGAAACCCAACTCATGCAGTGCAGCCACCGCGTCCACCAACTTGGCGAAGAAGTGCAAACACTCGGTCTCTGTGAAGGGGGCGGTTGATCTACTATCTGCAGTCTCCAATAGACTCTGCAATGAACCTCTTGTAGCCAATGGGAACAGCATCAGCGCCTCCTTCTGTGCGTGACTACTAGGATTAGGACCAGGACCATGGGCCTCCTGACACCTTCTCACTTCTGCAGCTTCGAGTGCCAACACATTTGCATGTTGAAGTTTCCGCTGCACCTGAATTTCCAGCAGCAGACGCTCGAGATCGTCGTCCTCCGTCACGCCCCGCGTCCACTTGAGTGCATAGTGAGTGCCGTCGCGCTTGACCTCGTACACGTGGGCGAATCCTCCTTCTCCTAGCGCCCCCACCACCTCGTACAGTTTCCCATTCACTCGAGCGACAGAGTTCCCCATCCTTTCGGGACGATTCTTAACTGACGTCGTAATTAATAGTCCCAATTGGGATTTGTGATTGATATGGACTATTCCAGCTTCACCTTGAAGATGACTTGTCTGCAACGCACTCATCGTACGATCACTTCAATAACGTGTCTTGTCTTCTTCCGCCCTTGCAGGAGTTCATCGCGAATAGATCTGGAAGCGCATTATTACTACAAGTTTACCCAGCATCTTGGTCTCAAGGCGGTATATTCACTAAGAATGATCTCGAGAGATCTTTACGTTCGGACTGGGCTACCGACGAATGAAGACAATCCATCTTTCACTCCCCAGCAGCCCGTTTACCGAGTGGGCTTTCGTTTGAGGTCCTTCTCAGGGTCCCGTTCCCACGTTGGTTTGAATGAAGTCGACTTAGTCGATTCGGTGTCCTCTGCAGAACTGTGGAGTTCGAGGCTGGTTGGTGACTTGGAGGAGTCCTAGCTGCCACAAGTTTTTCGCGGCGTTGATGTCACGCTCCCAGTAGTTCGCTCTGCAAGCTATGCTTCCGCAGACACGCACGTTCCTCGACCTTTTGGTTTTCGTCGTCCCGTAGATCTTGAATGGCGTGTCTTTCATCGGACGCGAGCACTCGGAGCAAAGATAGCTGGTACGGAATTCGTCGACCATGATGAGGGTTGCGCGGCGAGAGAGTTCAAGTGCGAACCGCTTGAGCGGGACGTGCATGTGGCCCGCGAGATGAGTCTGGCTGCTCCATTTTCCGAGAGCCACACACACGTCACGGTCCACGGTCGGGACGACACGCTTGGCGAGTTTCGCCACGGCCTTGCGTTTGAATCGCGACAGTGTGAATCGCCACTTGCGAAACCCTTTCAGTGCGCAGAACTCCAACATGGCGCTGATATTCTTCCACATGTGCTCGTAGCGAGAGAGCAGAGACACCGACGACGAAGTCTTGAACGACGGCATGTCCTTCAAAAACTCATCATAGCGCGGATGCCTCTTCTTCAGGTTTTCGAACCAGAATGCATGGTGCTCGACACGACTCGTGTGTCGGTACTCTCGGGACGCGACTTGTAGGACGTGAGTATTGTCGTGCAGGAAGTGAGTCCGGCGCCTGACGCCGTGTTTCCGCGGACGGTGCTTTGGGTGGTGCCTTTGGCAGATCTCGCACCACCCCTCCACATCGCAGTGCGCTCTGCTGCGTCTCTTGCGTCGGTGGCGACGACGGCGGTTCCTGCTGCGCTTCTTGCCATGGCGTCTACCGCCAACGTGGCCTGGACAGGTACTGCACCAACCGGGCATGGAGAATGGCTCTTCCGGTGGGTTGCAGACATAGCCCAGCATAGGACGGCTGTATGCCGTCAGCATCATCCGTAGTCCTGGGTCGATTCCGATCAATGTATGTGGCGTATACTTCGGAGAAGGAGCAGGTCGTTCAAGAGGAGTAGGAATTGACGTCAGCACAGCAGCACTGTAGCCATTCGTGGAGATCTGATACTCGAAGCTGCGCCTTGGAACGCCAATTCGGGGATCCGCAGTATGGCTAACGCAGTCTCCGAGGTTGAAAACAGAGGTCCACATTCGCTCGCGCACTTCTTGGAACTGCGCAGTCGTAGCATAGGACGGTAGTTAGCCACTTCACCTTCCTTCCCCACAACCGGTTCCACCTGCACATCGTACGATGGAAGGTAGAAGAACGGAATCGAGAATCGATTCGCCTTGTTGCTCGCCAACACGCGGTGCAATGGCGCCATGAACTTGTCGTTTGACCAGACTTGCACCAGATCCCCAATGTTGATGGTGTATGTGCCTTTGCGAGGGGGGACGTCCACCCACGTCTGGGATTTACGGTGGAACACTTGCAAGGTTGCAACTTCGTCGTCTTGGAGCAGCACAGCGAGCGCACCAGGATCAGTGTGGTGGTAGACGCCCATTGTGTTCTCGGGTTCAGGAGCTACGGGGTAGTAGTTCAGACGCATCAAACTGGAGCTGTCATCTTGAAAGAACTTATCGAAGAATGCAGGCTCTTCACCCAGCGCCACAGCGAACACCTTCAACAGACGACGGAAGATAAACTCCATCTTGCTGTAGTGGCTCCTCATTTCACTGCGGAATCCAGGCAGAGTTTCCTCATCGAGCCACTGGTTATGGTCGTCTCCCATGCGTTCATGGTTGTCATTCGCCGGCCCATCTTCATTGGCGACGGAGAAGTCGAAACACTGCTTCCAGTCCGTTTTGTTCTTGGTGAGCTCACCCTCCACGAAACCACGGGCGTTGGTTACGGTGCGCGGGATGGTTCGTTTGATCTCTGCAGGTAGACGGAAGAATGAACGCATTTTCTCCTGTAGCTTGTCCACTTCGTCTTGCGGGAGCCCGTGGTTGGTAATGTAGAAGAAACCCCACTCACTCGCAGCAGCACGCACTTGGTCAACAATGCGACGGAGGACGTCGTCATTGGCATCGTGTAGCGCAGCGTTTACTTCGGCTTCGGTCGAGAATGCCGTGAGGGCCTCGATGTCAACAACTGGTACATTGCGCACGTCCATCGTTAGGTGGTCTTGGTATTGAGAGGCAAATTCCCGAATGGATCGATCGGCGAGGTGAAGAGAGTCGTGCGGCCCAAATTATTGACGTTGTTTCAATGCGCAGGGCGATTCAACTCTGCTACACCCATCATGCTCAGTATTATCGTGTCTGATCGATTACCTTCACACAACGATCACGTCCAGCTATAACCTACGCGTTAGCGACGTCAATAACCCCATGGGCCTTGAAGTCGCCGGTTTGGTTCTCCTTCCACACGTCGGCGTAGTCTCCCTGCGAAAGCAAGGCATGCAGATCGTCAACCAGGACGCCAGCATCGTCACGTGGAAGTGGCAGACGTGAGCTGGATTGTTTTGTGATCGAGCTCTCGATCTTGACATGTATCCCGTAAACAAGTTTGATTCTTGTGCTGTGCTGTACCGCCGTTCTGCGTTCGTCGTCGTCGATGTCTGCCCCTACTGACTAAAAGGCCTACACACTTCTTGGACAATGCTCACCTTCCTGTACGCAATCGGTGCTGCTCGCGCTGTCGCAGTGAATAGAACCTGCGTTCGCATCCGAAGTATCCGAGCTCACAATCGCTTTCGCCTTCTCGGACGGACACCAACGAAACGAGCTCAGCTAATGTCAACCATGGAGACGCTCGACGGTGCCGTGCTGTGGACGAGTGTTGCTGTCGTTTACCGCGAATGCCTATTGAAGCGCAGTGGAGAGCAACTTCCGCACGTCGCTCGACGGATCGACGGCTTTTTGGATGATCAGACGCCTACATCGTCGCTGTCTGAGGTGTACGAGCGCACAGCGAGTCTCCATTGCATGCGACTGCTGGAAGAGCGTCGGCCAGCAGTTGACCCGTTGTATCGCGAGTGGGAGTTTAGTAACACCGCGGGTCAGGCAGCAAGACGCGGAGATTTAGCGTCGCTGACATGGTTAGCCGAGTGCTATCTACCGGAAGGCCCGTTGTCTGCAGTGGCGAACTCTGCGGCAGCAAGTGGAAAACTGCTAATCCTAAAGTGGCTGTGCGAAAAACACAAGGGCCGAGTTCATTGGGGAGGTGTCGAATGGTGTGAAGCGATCCGAGAACGACAGACAGATGTGATCAAGTGGCTGCAAAAGAACTCTACTCCAGAACAGGACGCAGTGTGGAGACTGGCATTCGATGCTGCTGATTTGGGAAATTTTGACCTGGTGCAGTGGTTGTTAAAACGGAACGGATCTGCAGCGAGTGCTGCGCTTCGAGGTGCCCGCAAGGGCCATCAATGGTCGATCATGAAATGGTTGGTGACGCACTGCGATACAGTGCCATTAACGGACTGTGTTGAAGCTGCAGCCAAGGACGGCGATCTGGAATTTCTGAAGTGGTTGCATACGAATGGCCTAGCGCAGTCCTTTTCAGATGCGGTGCCTAGTTCGGCCGCAAGTGGACATCTGGATGTGCTAACGTGGCTTTATCAAGACGTTGGAGAGCGGCAGTTGACTGCCGACTGCATGGACCAAGCAGCTAGAGCAGGACATCTTGAAGTCGTCAAGTGGCTTGATTCGCATAAATGCCCCGCAACTACAGTCACTATGGACGGAGCTGCCACTTCAGGACATCTGGAGGTGGTGCAGTGGCTTCATGAACATCGAGATGAAGGGTGTTCGGTGTCTGCAATGAACGGAGCTGCCGAGAATGGTCACTTAGCAGTCTTGAAGTGGCTGTATGCTATGCGTGACGAAGGCTGTGGCGTGTCTGCCATGGAGAAGGCGGCTGGAAATGGTCACCTAGAGGTCGTGAAGTGGCTGCATTCTCATCACAGCGAGGGCTGCACCGAGAGAGCAATGGACTGGGCAGCTAAAGGCGGTCATTTAGATGTCGTGGCATGGCTTTACGAGAACAGGTCGGAGGGCTGCACGACTGCTGCCATGAACTGGGCTGCCTATGGTGGTCACCTTGAAACGATGAAGTGGCTTTACAAGAACCAAACCGTCTGCACAACGAAAGCGATGTGTTTAGCGGCGGCAGGCGGTCATTTGAATGCACTGAAATGGCTGCATGAAACGAATGGAGGTGATTTGACGCTCGACGCAGTTGATATGGCTGCGGCCAGTGGACATCTGCGTGTATTGAAATGGCTATTTGCTAACGGAGCAGAGGTTTGCTCCCCAAGCGCTATGAGAGACGCCGTGCTGGGATCTCACTTCCCGGTGATGATGTTCCTGTACAATAACTACAGCCATGAAGTCTGCGAAGAAGGAGTTTGCTCATTGCGCGAAGACTGGGAGGACACGAAAATTCCCTGCATCGAGATGGCTCAGTGGTTGCTCGAGAAATTCAGAGAGGAGCTGCAAGGTGTCACCTTTTCGGTCAATAGCGCAGATTGTGCAACGAATAAATGGATGAAGGATCACAATATGCACCAAGTGACGGTGGAAGACGAATTCGTTTTCTGGGAATGTGGCCAGTAAACCAAGCGAGGACCAGATAATCCAAGATACTTGCCGTGATTCAGCACAGCCAGAACTCAGCGCATGGGAGTTCTGATGTTTCTCGAGTCCTTGAGTAGTGACGAGGACTGCGATGGTCCACAGTACTGACAGCCACAACAGGCCGCGCCGAACTCTACGTTGTGAAGGTATTGTAGGCGAATTATGCAGGTGTAGTTGGACGTGACGTGGGTGGAGGTTCTCCGACTGGAAAATCTATGATCTGCTGGCGAAAAAACTTTGGACTCGGAGTTGTCCGTGGTAATTAAGATTCCAGCCTCAAGATCAAATTGGAGTTCGCCAAGTGGGGTAAACTACTCGCTGAACTGAAAACCATGGCGCATTTGCTAGGTATTCTACAACTTTGGCATCCTACAATGACTGGAGACGCTGGCGTTCCGTGATCGGATTTACTACGTAGTATTACCAGACATTCATTTTAACTGAGCCCTGATGCACAAACTTCATTAACAACAATAACCTCTCTATCTCTTCGTGTGATTGATGTAGCGCAGCGACACCATCGACAGTGCGCGGAAGATGAAGATGGCCGTGAACACGTAGGCGAAGTTCGGCCAGCGATCGTCGTACTTGTAGCTAAAAGTTCTCTCGATAAATCCCTTGACTGTCGTGTGTGAGACCGTGATCGGGGCTTCTGTCAAAGGCTGGCAACCAAGATTCGAGCCGATGTTCTCGTACTGACTCAGCGTCTCGTTCCACGTCGGCTCCTCAGGGCAGTCGCAGAAAACAATCGCCGTCAATATGGAGACGGAGAAGCGCTGTGGCACAATCGTGTACAGCCACTTGTAACCTTGAGGGATTGACGACGACGGAGGATTGAAACCCGCGAACAGCAAGAGGATCGAATTGATCAGCGCACCCATGACGGCAGCCACCTCGATACTCGGAAACGCGTGGATCAGCAATTGGGCAAAGCACATTTAACCCAGTACGAACAGGGAGACATGAACCCACTACAGCACAGCAGTAGTGAACCCTTGAAACCCAACCATCGGGTAGAAGATGACGGTGAACAGCAGACACTGGCCGAACACGTAGGGGATTTCAACGATCGCAGTCGCGACGAAATGCCACAACGCGTTGTAAGTTTGCGCTGCTCGTTCGCGGTAGAACGCAGCACAATCGTTGGAGTAGACTGGAAGCGTTCCCATAAAACCAGCCATGGCCCTGAACAACGTCGACATGAACACCAAACCAACACCGCCCATGAGACCGCTGTACGTCGAGTAGTCCACATTCAGGAATGCCAAGCCGCAAATGATAGCAACGCCAAGTACAATTGCAAATCGGGTCAAGTTGAAGGCTGGAGTGCGCCAGTAGAGTGCGAAGAACCGTGCTCGAGTATCGACGATATCTTGCACCGACGAATATTCAGTTGCTGCCCAAAGAGATTGAGGACGAGACCCACGAAGGCTATACACTGGCCACGACGCCTAAGCATTCGGACGATACGAACTTGGACACTTCGCACGATGAAGTTATGGTAGATGTTCCACAACGTGAGACAAATTTTGTTCCTGTGACCATCGCGTTCACGGACTTGTGCTTCAGCGGACAGGGCTTCACACCTGGGATTTTCTCCAAATACTTGACAAGTTTCTGGCACTTTTCGCCCAATTCACCGACAAACACCGATTGCCCGCCACGTCTTAACAGGATCAAGTGGTCAAATAGGAAAAATACGTCGGACGAAGGCTGGTGGATCGTACATGCAATAGTCCGCCCGCTGTCCGCCACTTAACGTACTCCATCCATGATCACTTTAGCGGAATGAGCATCCAAACCACTCGTCGGTTCGTCCAGGAACAAAATACTCGGCTGTGCAGCCAATTCCACTCCGATTGTCAAGTGCTTCGTCTGTTCCTGCGAACTGCCACGGACGATTTGGTCGGCAATATCGTGCATGTCCAACAAATCCAAGCAATTCTTCCACTGTATCGTACGTCTTGCTGTCTGGAACGCTGCTATCTTGACGCAAGAATGCGCTAAATGTTAAAGCTTCACACATTGTGGGCGCTCCCGAGTGAATATCCATCTGCTCGCAGTATCCCGTAGCACGACGAATTGCTAGGCACTATGCCTCACAGCTTGACCACCATTTTCACCATGTGCGACTGGGACTTTGGCCGCACTACTTTCTGCGCGTATGACTTCCATCACAACATTGATGCCTCCTGCTTCTATTATATGAGCTGCACGGCAGCAACGGCTTCCGAAGTGCGAGGTCGAGCTGGGTCTATACCCATTTAACTGCCGAGATGGCGAGGTTATAGAGACTATCTTCAAATTTGGTGACGCCTTCGGTCGAGAAGAAGATGAAGACGTTCTGAAGTGACTCGGCTCTTCGTTGTTTGTGCTGCTTTCGTGCAGCAAGAAGTAGAAGAAGCAAAAGGAAGGAACTCGACTTGATTAACTAGTTAGCGAATTTCTCGTCTGGGTAGGTCTAGTTTGATGCGGATTTATCTACTCGACACTGCACTTGCGGAAATCAACTACGCTGGTAGGATCCAATTGCACTCACGCTATTCAACTACACTCGCGGAATCCAAATGTTGTGCCCCCGTTCCGGGAGAACGTCTCGCGTTCTCACCGCACTGGGGGAAGTGCGTTCCCTCATTTTTATTGAGCTCGAATATGATCGTGCCTGTCTGCGAGTCCGAGGGTGGCTGGGTCGTGTCCGCGAGCGAGTCGTCGTCCGTGTGCTCCGTTGCCTCAGTGTGCCCGACGCCATAGCAACCATTCCAACTCTACAAGCCAGCATTGAAACACTCCGCGTATTCGTCAACGACGAAGAAGAGCAGTTCCTAGCCGTTCGAGCTCTGCGGCTTCTGGAGAGACAAGACCGAGGGCAGCACGTTCAGGAAGAATCAACTCGACAGCAAGTGCGAGGGCTGCTAGAGGAGCGCGAGCCGACCTTCGATTGGGTTGTGTTCACCGAGATCATGTCGAACCTACTGCTGCATGCTATGCTGCACTCTTTCGACGCGATGCGGCCACTATTACAACGCCTACCACTCCAGCAGCAGCAGACGCTCGGCATGGCTTTCGACATCAGATACCTAGACGTTCTACAGCGAATGCAGCAGAGGCCCATCGACGAGGTGGTGCTTCACCGTGTGCAGCCGAATCAATCGTGGTTCTCAATCTTAGAGTAGACAAACTCGCTACCGATCGACAATGACTTGGTCGACGTCCGCCAGCGTTTTGGGGGCGCTAACTGGGGAGTCGACCAACAAGCCCAACAGGCTAAGATCGATGCTTTCCGCTCACGCCATCAACGTGCAGCACGAGAACGCGAGCTCAGACTCGAGATCAAACGTGTGACAACGGACCTGAAGCAGCAAAGGCTGACGCGCGCCTGAAAGAGCTCACTCCAACGAGAGCTGACCCGACTCTCAAACGAAAAGAGAATGCTGGAGTCCGAGGACGCCCTTTTGATGCGCCGTACCCGACGCTACCGGTTGAAGCCATCCCCAGAACAAGCTGCCCAACTCAAAAAGATCATGCACGCGTGTCGGTACACGTACAACAAGTGTGTCGAGTATCACCGCAAAGTGGGCACATCAAACAAGAGAGTCCTGGAGAAACTGTTCGTCACACGGCAAGACGAAGGAAATGATCTGGCGTATCCTGAAGGCATGGGGCCATCGCCTGCGTGGGTGGTCAGCACACCTGCCAGTATGCGGCAGAACGTGATTCATAAGTTTATGTCGGCAGTGTCGGCGGCCCACACGGATCTCTCTCACGGCAACATCACCCACTTCAACATGCAGTTCAAAGGGCGCAAACAGCACAACTACTTCACGATCGGCTCGAAAGCCCAGATTACCTATCTGAATGCACAAATTCACCGACCCAAGACGCACCACCTTGGTCCGGCGCCGTACCCGGATGACGGCAGAAAACCGAGGAAGCTGACGCAGTTCCTAACTATCACGTCCGTGCCCAACATCCCTATCATTGCGGAGGAGGGCACGACGGTCGAGGGCGAAGTTGTGATTTTGTACAAGCACGGCTATTGGTACGCGCAGATTCCCTACGTGGTCGAGCCCAAGTTGTCTAAGGACAAAGATCGCTGTAATGCATGTGACCCAGGCCTCAAGGCATTCCTGACATGCATGGACCAACACGGCAACATTTCACACATTGAGCGGGCCAACTGGGGTAAGCTGGACTAACTGAAGCAGCGCCAGAGCGCAGCACAGCGTGGTATGAGCGCGTTTGCCAACGTGAAGAAGGTGCGGAAGCACACTGGCGAGGACTGGAAACGATACGTAGCAGCACGTCGAGAGTTTTTCTGTGCGTCCGCCAAGCTTGAGCACTACATCAAGGACCTACACTTCCAAGCTGCGGCATACCTGTGCAAGAACTCGGACGTGATCCTGCTGCCCAAGTTCGACTCCAAGTCGATGCTGCTGGCGAGTGCGCCGTGGACGCACAAGTTCAACTCCCACATGCAGACGCTCGCCCACTTCCAGTTCCGCCAGCGACTACTGGCCAAGTGCGCTGTCCTCGGCAAGACCCTGGTGCTGTGCTCGGAGATGTATACGAGCCGCACTTGTGGTCGCTGCAACCGACTGCACCTCTCTCTCCGCAATCTGGATATGTTCGTGTGCCCGCACTGTGGCTTCGTGGCAAACAGGGACGAAAACGCGGTCTTCAACATCATGCGGTTTGTGTGCGCTGGGTCGTTGAGCGTCTTTCAGGTCAACGGCGAGCAGCAGCAGTAGGGTAGCTAGCTTACATCTCGGGTTACAGCGAGAACAGGCCCCGTCGACGAGAAGCGACAGGCTTGGCGGGTGAAGACTGTAACACATTTGCTGGTCAATGCTGATGGCAAAAACGATGTAGTATAGGTTCACGACAAGGTTTCTCCCACAAAGCTACTTCCAAGAATGCATAGCTCTTTTCCAATATTATTTACCCCGCTCTTTGAGTTCGACAACCTGGGTCATCTTGTTGAGTTGCGCACAACAGCATGGCGAACCGCGTCATGATCAAAACGTTCGACTACGGGTCGTTCTGGTTTATGGTCGACACAGAACAATGATTATCCTAGCGACGTTCGGTTTGCCGATTGTTGCTGTCAGCTCTGCTACTTCGATGTCGCTTCAAGTCCTGGTCTTTAGGCATAGCTACCAGTACAGGCAACGTTGACATGACCGAACGTTGTGGATACTGACCAACACGCAGGTAGTCTTGAACTATTAGCGCAGCCTTTGTCGTCAGTCAATGGCTACAGATGTCTTGCCACACTCTTGCGCCTCCGTCAGCCACTTCAGCATTTATTAAAGAGTTAGGACAGGGGGGTGTTCGCTCAGGTGCTCGGTGTTGGCGTCAAGGGAAATCTTCGCCTTGAATTGGAGCGTGGCAAGTATCAACCGGGTGAAGTGGTTCATGGCACGATCTTCCTCTCGGTCGAAGCTGAAATCCTCTGCAGCGGTCGTAAGTCTGAGTTGAAAAATATTGTGCGTGTATGTCGATAATGTACCTCTGGTTTTTTGCTGTTCGTAGCGCTGGTTCTTGAAATCAGTGGGCTGGAGAAGACCAAATGGAAGAAATGGCGAGGCAAGGACACTGCCCTCCACCGACCGAGAGAAAAATGTTATGCTGCAACATGAGCTGCATATTTCGTCTGGTCAAACCACCTTCTCTCCAGGAGAGTATAACTACCCTTCAGTTTCCTACTACTGTCGACTCTACCAAGTAGTTTTCAGCTCCCGACTCGAACTGCAGGCACCACCTACTTTGACATTCGCGCTGAAGTCGCCTACGAACTGGTAGCTTGTCAACCAGTGCAAGGAGCTCTTCGAGCAGACTTGGAGGCGGTGCACGAACTTGAGGTGATTCCGGCTCAATTGGAGCAAATTTCTCGTCCAGTGGACCGCTCGACAAGTAAAGAGGTTATGATGATGGGGACGTTCCGAAAGGGGACGTGCAAGCTTTCTGTCTTCATCGACCGAGACGTGTTCGCTCCTGGGGTGACTTTGACAGTGCATTGCTCGGTTGAAAATTCGTCCAAAATGAACGTCCAAGCGCTAAAGCTACGGCTTTATGAAGACTTGGTGCTGCATCATACAGAAGGAGGTGACACTAGAACTTCGACGCGTCTTGCAGACGGGAAATCCAATGGGGTCTCGAAAGGCGAGACTGCGGACAGGACCGTGCCTTTGGACTTGGTGGAAGGGATATCGCGCTGTGCCATCCGACCATCCACTGCTTCGCGGTTTGTGAGCTGAAGCTATCGTGTCGAAGTACGTTGCAAATTCACGATGAGCCTCAGCATCCGCCTGGAATTCCCCATGACGATAGTACACGAAAGCATCACGCTGGTGCAACAGTGACGGACAACCTCCCAAGTGGTGAAAGCTGATGGGTACATGTAGCTTACATGTTTTTCGAGCTTCGATCATGTTTTCTGAAGCATTGTTTAGTGGCTTGCTTGCATGAACGGAATGGAGGCATGTGAGGTTCCAGACTGTCATACAAGCGTTTGGTTTGGGCACCAGCAATTACTTCTAGTACTATAACCTCGTGCATCACTGATGCGACCAATTTTTTTTGCTCTCGGTCGAGGACAAAAGCCGTGAGGTCAGTCTATGCTGCAAAAATGCCGATGTGGCTACAACTAACTTTGATTGTTCGTGGCTAAAGCTGCTGACGCCTTCTCCTCGTCACCGAGTTCCATCGTGCTCTCCTCTATGATGCTCAGGTTTCCCAGTTTATGAGCGTCTTCGGGGCAATATCCCGGTCAATGTGTATTAGACATGGGCACTGTATCAACCGGCCACTTTCTAGGACGGTAAAACGCACTCCGGATGCAGCTGACACGTTAGTCTGGCAGCCCTCGTGCCCTCTTTAACTATGCGATCATGGTAATAGTCATAAGAACGGAAGCACCAAGGGGAAAGCTCTTTGGATGCGTTGTTTCGTAGTTTGGTTCTGATCAACCCCGAAGTCTCAAACAAAGCGCGAATTTGACACCCATTATTGTCTGGAAATTCGGGATTGACAAAATACACATTGACTTGAAGCAACAGGGCACACTTTGCTTTGCGGTGACGAAATGTGGCGATCGTTCTTTGAGGGAATCTTTATAGCGACGAAAAAGGGATCAACGCGAAATGGCTTGGGAGAAAATCTCGCGCGACGGAGATCCGAGGAAAGATTCTGCTTCCTTATGCTTGAGGGTTGTCTGATCACCAGCAGAGCTGCATTTGAGTCCTTCATGTTGGCAACCCAGTTCATTTTTCCCCCATCAACGTTTATTTTTTTTCCTGTCTGCATCAAGGTATTTTGTTGTAGCATTGGTCTGAAGTGAAGCGTGCCGATATCGGCACGCTTAAAAAAATGTACGCGTCGACTTGAGACGTGAGGTTCATTACGTTTCCGTTCTTCTTCAAGCTGTGATAGACTCGAGGTGTAGTGTCCGAATCCAGCACCGACCGTGTCACCCAGACCGACCTACACGGTCTTTCCTCGCAGTTGTTGAGCCGTTGCTCTCATCGCGGGGAAAATGGAGGCGCACCACTTCCACGCCGCCAACAGAGTCGCAGTGATTCCACAAGTCAGTCCTTGTGCGAAACAATCCATCGCTGCCACAGCATTATTCTGTCCCGATGGAAGTCATACGCGCACAACGTAGTGCGGCCAAAGTCCCAGTCGCACATGGTGAACATGGTGGTCAAGCTGCGAGGCATCGTGAGGTTAACATTAGGAACCGAGGAGGGCCAGCTCGGCCGCAGGGGGGTTGTCTTTAGTTTTGTTTTGTGAAGTGGAGCAGACTCAGCAGGAAGTCGTAGCAAAGGAGGTGTAAGCAGGAGTACCAAGTGTTGAGTTGCTTCCTGGTGCGGTGTCCTCTACCTGGCTACGTAACAGAAGATGCCCAGCTTGTAGTACTTCATCACGAAAGCGTGCCGCATTACAGGATTGGCATCGAGTCGGTGGCCTCGCAAGGGGCGACGCAATGCGGCTGGAAAGGCAAAGCCAGCGTCCAAGAAGAAGCGCGCGAGGACGTCTGGAGGCAAGAAACGCAAGGGCATTGGCGGAGGAAGCAAGAAGAACAAGAAGCAGCGAGTCACGCAAGCCGGACGCGTCCTCGAAGGTCCTGACGTGTGGTTCCACCAGGAGGTGGCCGACGGCCTCTGGGCTCCTGACGACGTTCGGGACAGCGCAGCGGTACCTGCAATCTACAAGCCTCTCGAGGACTCGTGGTTCCGAGTGACGCACTGCGTGGACACCGACCCACCAGACTGGGACCCAAAGATCACTGACTTCGTCGTGGAGCCGCCCAAGCCACGCAAGAAGAAAGCGCAGAAGCTTAAAGAAGTGAAGGCCCCTGTGATGCTGCCACCTATCACGAGCTGTACGAAGGTGGCGATGAAGCCGTCAACGGAGTAAAAGGTGAAGCTGAACCAAAAGTTCGCTACTCGCCGTGCTGTGTACAACAAGCTTGTCGCCGCCTCCAAGGCAGAATGTGCTACACATCTGGCTCAAGGATACATCAAGCCTAAGGCGCTGGCGCAGCTGTACCGTTCAATGTCGACGAAGGAAGGCGTTCGACAACACTTCCGAAACAAGAAGAAACTTGCAAAGCATCTTCAGTGCAATTCGGAGGTTTTCGGTGGAGCCTTTGACGACTTCCAGGATGCTGTCGTTTCGTCCGCCGCGCTGTTTGACGCTCTGAAGGAGAAGGGTAAGAAGACAAAGTTCCCAGATATTGGCTTTAAGAGTGTATTTGCGCGCTCAGACGCAATGGCGCTGCGGACAGACCGCGGGTTCTTCGCGTCCAAGGATCGCACATCAGTGGCGTTTCACAAGTCGTTCATGGGTAAGAAATGGATCGAGCTGTCCGAGCCTCTGCCTGAGGTCACCACAATGGTGCGACTAGTGCGCACCCGTGACAAGGGCTTCTACTTGTGCGTGCCCACCTGCAAGGACTTTGCGCCTACGCTGAGCACTCGCACGGGTACTATTGATCCAGGTGTCCGATGCTTCATCACATTCTACGATCCCAGCGGCCGAGTATTCAGCATCGCGGACCCCGACGAGAAGATACTCACGCGACTCAAGATTGCGGACGCTCTGCGACGCGAGCTGGCGCTGCTAGAGCAGAGGATCGTAGAGCCGCCGTGTCGGGGGAAGGACTGTGCGTGCAAACGGACGAGTGAGGGGCGTGAGGCGGCGAAGAACAAGGAGAGCAAGCGTCGACACCCGTGCCATACAAAGACCAAGGTGGCAAAGAAGAAGACGGCGGCAGAATGCGTCGTCATCACTGAACTGCAGCGGAACAAGCGGCGGCGTCATCGCCTGCGTCTGCAGATCCGTCGAATTCTCGCCAAGGTGACACGCATGGTACACGATATGCACCAGAAGGTCTCAAAGTGGCTGTCGCTGAACTACCACGAGGTGCTGCTGCCAACGTTCGAGACCCAGCAGATGGCCGCTCGATATGTCCGAGAAGAGCGCCTGGAAATCACGCCTGAGAGCTTTCTTGCTCCAGCTGAGGAACTCGTGCTTCGGGAACGGAAGCGGAAGCTGCGTCGCCCGACTGTCCGCGCCATGATGACGCTGGCGCACTACAAGTTCAAGAAGATGCTGGAGTACAAGATGCAGCGAACGAGTGGTCGAATGGTGGGAGTGCACGAGGAGTACACGCCCAAGACCTGCTCGGGGTGTGGCCGCATCGACAAGAAGCTCGGCAGCAACAAGGTCTACAGGTGCACGCACTGCCACCTGGTCCAAGATCGAGATGCTAGCGCAGCACGGAACATCTTCCACAAGAACGTGGGTGTGTCCGTACTGCGCGACCATTTCACCGGTGTTCCTACATCGGGGAGTCCTGCTAGCTCTGCGCTGGCGTAATAGGCCCAACAACATGTAGAACAGCTTAGGGCGGAGGCCGTGATGCTATTCGGATAGCCACGGATGTCTAGAGGCGACTACGATAGGAGCCAGGAGCACAATGACAACAACACAGGAGGTTAATAGACTAACTTGGAATTGATATTCAGCGCGACACTTGATCAGTGGCTCAAACTCAAGTACGCGGCCGCAGCAACACGTACGAAGCTCCGAGGTGACGCGTCCCTTGATATAAATGTACTGCTCTGGTCGTTTACACCTTGGCGGCAGGTCCGTCGTTCGGGTGGCCGATGGGGGACAGCGCGCCCGACGTGGGCGTGGCGTTCTGGTGGTACGGCACAGGCTCCTCGACCTGCACGTCGGTCAATCCCTGGTGCGACGGCTCGTTGCCGCCGACGAACGACAGACCCAGCGACGCGAGGAACAGGAACATGGCGATGAAGTCGAAGGCCACGGCCGTCCTGAGGTTGTGGCAGTGCCAGCCGCCTCCGTAGCAGTACTTCGTGTAGTCCGACGTGGCCAGGCAGATGCCAGCGATGAGCAGCACGAGCACCAGGATGGCGTCGATGATCTGCTCCAGACGCAGCGCGGGGCGGTTGGCCAGGTGGAAGATGTCCACGGCCACGATGTACCACAGCGTGTAGAGCATGCCCGTGTAGCTCATGAGCAGCACGAACGTGCTCGAGTGCGTCGCGTTGCCGCCGTAGAAGCCCGAGGCCGCGAAGGACATGGCCAGCAGACTGCAGACGAACTGCAGGCCGCGCAGGCCCAGACGCGCGTACGCCTGGTTGGAGGGGGTCAACGCAGCGATCGTCATGTGGTAGGGTCTTCTAGGGTTCTTCCTGTTCTTCCTGCCGGCAGCTCTTCAACTTGTGTCGTAGCGCGCAGATTCGCGAATGGAGGCGACGGTTGGAAGCTTCTTCCAGAGTGATGGTCACTGGCACGCATGCGACATGCGGTTTTTGGTTTTTCACATACAAACGAGAGGTCAAAGCGAGGTTTTCTGGCGAAACGTACCCAAGAAAACGACAGACGGGCCAAGTCGCGCAAAAGCGACTTATACCTGCACTGCAAGGTGCTCTCGGCTCAGCTGAGCCTTGCATTGCCTCTCGGTAAGGGCTGCCACTGCTGCATACGCATCTGCTGCTTGCCTGCATGCTGGCGTGGCCATTGCAGCCGCCATAGTGTAAAATCTGGAAAGTCGCCAGCAGTTGGTTAATCCGGCAAGAGGAAGCCGGGCTGGCTCGACGCCTCGACACCCCGAATTCCACCGGCGTTATGAAGCGTACCCAGTTGCCAGCCTTTTGGAGCTCCATCGCGCTCCTTTCCTCACCGCAGTGGCCAACTGGCGACGAACAGGAAAATCCACTCGCGAGCGCAACACGAGCGCGTGCTGGTTTCCCGCTGTTTGCATGAGAGATAGAGAGAGACTTATCTGGCCATGGAGCGCCGCAACGCTGCCGCGACGGTGAAGTATACACACATCCGCCACTTCAACCTTCTCCAACTTCTCCACATGCTGCACAATGAGCTGGACCCCGCGGCACTCGTGCGCCGTCACATTGGTCTTGGCGGAGGTCTGATCACGGCGGTGCCTTGCCGCTTCTGGTGGCGTCGTATCAGCGCCCCTTTCGTTGGACACTCGTGAGCACGGGCTCCGATTAGGGAGAGTCGAACCCTGCTAATTTGGCCTTTCGAAACAGCAAAAAGATGGCTTTAGAGTAAGCAGCGCCACTTTCGTACAAAACCTAGGCCTCTGCGCTAATTTATGCAAACCTGGACCTTGAGGTCCTTTCGTGGCCAATCAGGGGCCTGCATTCCAAATGAGTTGCTCATTTCGAGGTCAGCCGCCTCCCGAAGAGGGCTTGTTTTACAAGCGAAATGAGCAAAAACGAGCTTGGAAACAAGCTCTATACAAGGAAACTTCGACTCCCCTATCGCGATGACTACAGTCTCGCTCCTTTTCTGGTGACAGTCATCAAGAACGTCTTTAGCTACACTTGCTTGCTTTTTTTTAGCGTGTGATGGTGAAATTCGACGCTCCACCAGGACTTACAACGCATGTAGCCTGCTGTCGATACATTCGCGTTGTTGCTCGTTGCATTGCTGTTTGAAAATGTGAACACAGTTGACGGCACATTCGACCACGGAGAGGTTAAACGTGTGCTTTTAGTGCTCGCGTTCCTATGAGCAAATCTGATAAAACTGCAGCGCACGGCGCGGACAGCAAGCTGCCCTCCCGCTGCAATTCAGTATCATTGCTCGGCCACACGCAGAACGACGAGATCAAGACACAGAGGATGAATAAATAAACAGAGAACGGCATGTAAGGAGCTGATCTAGGCCCGCGGGGGTGAAAGCCCCCTCGTTCCACTCTCATCAACGCCTAGACGGTGAAAAGGCCGAGCTCAGAACGAGCCCAGCCGCCACCAAGCATTCCTATTCCACGTCTGTAACAGAGCTAGCGCTACGACGATGAGCAAGTAAACTCCTGACTAAAGAACGTGGCAGTCGGCGACAATATAAAACGCTTGAGCAGGTCCAGGTCTTTTTCCAAACTGACACGAACGGAGACTATGGCTGTAAATGACTGGCGGACAGCGATGCGTTGGAAGTAACGTGTTGAAGTAACACAAAATCCAAAGTAATGATTAAGTGGAGATAAGTCTTTCACATTCGTTTAGCGATTTTGACGGGATTACACCTGCCGCCGCACATTATCGACGATGCTGCAGCGATTCCTGCGCCGCGTTGCGGCGGCCAAGCCTCTCGGTCTTCCAACCAAGCGACATACTACAGGTACCTCCGCTCGCTTCAACAGCAGTCAGAGCAATGCGGAGAAGCCTCTGGGGCTCAAGGAAGGCGTGAAGACAGTCTCGGGACTGTCCCCCACCATGCAGATGCTGGCGGTGTACGTGGTCGTGGGCATGTCGGCCATGGGTGTCGTCGCTCGCTACAAGAGTCGTGACGCCAAAGAAGATGAGGTGCATACCTGTTGCTTACCCCAGAAATTCGAATGTGTCAATGTGACAACCGTAAAACTGAAATTTTGCTAACGTCACTTGTTGCCGTCGTTATCACAGAATGTCCGCATCTTCAACATGGCCAAACGTGCTGTAGTCAAAGACCACCGCGTGTTTGAGACTGTCGGGTACCCGAAAGAGTTCGAGCGGATCCAAGAGCAGGACGAGGATGGCTCACCGATCGAGTCCAAGAGCAGCGAAGGAAGATTCAAAGTCACAGGCGACAGGTGCGTGCAATTGCTGCTTGTTGCTGTAGTCACTACCCGTTTTTGCTGATTTTTTTTTGCTGTAGTGGGAGTGTGGTGGTGCACTATCGTCAGAATCTGCACGTGGGCGATGACGATGAGAAGGACAGCGACAGCGGCATCGTCACGTTCGACAAGTTGAGTGTGGAATGCGAGGACGGATCGCAGTTCTCGGCGCTCGAGTCTTTCCTGCAGAACCAGGACGTGGTGACGCACCAGAAGTCCGAGTCGCTGGGCAACAAGATGTTCTTCCCCGTGATCGGCGGCGTGCTGATCGGTGGTGTGGCGTCGTTCTTCGCTATTCGCATCCTGCGCAACCGACCGTTCTACGTGCACAAGTTGGTGCTGGACCACGTGAACAACCACGACATGGCGCGGCAGTTGCTGGGCCACCCCATTAAGAGCGACAGATCCAAGTACGTGGGTGTGCTCACGAACGAGGCGGCTAACTACACGATCGCGTGCAGCGGACCCAAGGGCAACGGCACGCTCATCGTCAAGGCTTTCAAAAAGGAGAACCCGGACGAGAAGGCTGACGAGAAAGAGGACAAGCCGACTGGGGTCATGACCACCCCGGGTACCTCCTGGAAATTCTCCACTTTAGTGCTGTCCGTCAGTCGCAATGCTAAGCGCAAGGCCAAGAACGCCAAGACCGTCAACCTCTTGAGCGGTGGAGACGTGCCCCCCGTGTCATCACAGCGGCCATAGTCTTGGGTTTCTGGAATATAATAGAAGTAAAATTTGGCACCAGGTCGTCCCACCTGCAATTCCTGGCGCTGACAGGAATTCTACGTCCGGTTCAATTCATTGGAAAGTATGAACAGATCAAGTTCGAGATGGATGGAGAATGGAAATGGTAGTCCACAATTTGTACGACTGAATGTACCTACGCAGAAGAGGGAAGAGGGCGAACAACCCACGTGATGACGCCACTCGCAAATTCTCTTCCTAACACGCACTTTGTCTAAGCGATGCGTCCGGCGATGGCTCCGTACTTGATCACTCTGTTCTGCATGCTGCTGCGGGGTCTGCAATTGGTGTTTGCACTGGTGGCGCTGATCACCGCAACAGTATCCTTCCCTAAGTCCACAGCGTCCAACGACCAGGTCTTTCGTCTCGGCAGTGCAGAAACAACCTTCGTGCTGCTCGTGTCTTACACCATCGTCGAGTATTCCGGCGCCTTCCTAGTTTTCGTCGAGCTCTTCCCCACGATGCTTCGACCTCGTGCAGTTTTCACCCGAACAACGGACAGTCTTTTGGCTATCCTATCACTCACCTCCGGGATCGTACTAGCTAGCAGTGACTACGTTCAAGATTGCAGCGACTACGCCGGTTTGGTGCGTTGCGACAACTTGAAGGCGTCGTTCGTGTTCATGATCCTGAGTGCCGTGCCGATTGTCGGATCAATTCTCCTAACTTTCGTGAAATCCGAGGAGTTCAGACTGACCGAGATGGAAGAGTGTCGAGATCGAGCGGGAAGTTATCGAATGGTGGCGACACCGGCCAACACTACCATATCACCAATTGATAACCGAGGAATCATCACGGCGTAGGCGCTGTTTGTCTAGTGTTTTGAGATAATCGATAGTTTGTCGTGAAACGCCAGAAGTCCATGTGGTTTTTTTGGGGGGTGTATTATTTTACTACTAAGCTGCACGACGACGCATGGCTGCAGGGGATCGCAAGGCTGTGCCCGTGCAATCGCGACGGAAGTCGAGGTGCCCGTGGCTTGAGCGTCGTTTGTGACCGCTGTCGCAGTATTTGTCGTGACGACGTCGATTGCTCTGCACTCGGTCGTAGCGTTTATCAGCAACGTAAATCACGACGAAGCACGCGACGAAGGTGAGGCCGATGGATGCGAAGAAGAGGCCGAGGCCGCATACAGGTCCGATGCAGGCGTCACCCGTGCCCTTCCTGCCTTTGGTAGAGCTCGACACAACCGGTGCTGTTGGAAACACTTGGGACAACTCGTCTTGAACGGTGCGTTGCCGCTGGACCGGGATCGGAGCTGCTTCCACTTTGTCAGGGGTGATAATCGGGCTTGGCGGGGTCATGATGCGTTTGTTCGGCATCGTACCATGTCGAAGTGTGTTGGCGTTTGTCTTCGCTGGGAACTGAAGGATTAGGAGAATCATCGCCAGCACTAGAGGCAGCGCCAAAATGCAGGAAGACAGCTTTACTCGCATTGTTCAATGTGAGGTGGTCGGTTGTGTAGTTGAGTTCGAGAGCAGGAAATGCAGTGTGAGCCATCTTGATGCCGATATCGCCGTATGGTCCCATGTTGCTTGTGCTTCCTAAATGCATCCAAGTTGAAACCAACGTGTTCGTCCAGTTTTAGTAGTGCAAAATTATTCCGAGGCACGTTTGGTTGTTGAAACTCATCCATCAGCAAGGTCGAGGACGACGACAAATATTGGTCGCTTGAAATGCTCGCAGTCGCCAGTCGAGTGACGCGTACACCAGGACACTGCCGTGGACTTGGAGAAATAATTGGATGGTCTAGTGCGCAGTGCAACAAAACATGTTCATACTGAGCACCATCAAACCTATTTTGACAAATGAACCATGACTCGTGTGGCGATCAAAAATAATTCCAGCGGTCTACTTCTACTTTAGCTGATTCACCTAGGATGGCAGCCTCGTACAGGTGTCCCCCGCTCCTGTATTACCCGGACAATCAAGCGGCGTTCAATCTCCAACACATAGTAGAAGGAACAATGTGACCGACAATCTCATGCATGTACGATCAGCTCTGTGGGCAAGACAAGCTCTACATTTAAGCCGAAGTCTTGTTGCCGGGTACAGCAAGTTGCAGGCCAGCCATCGTGGAATGTACTCACTCGAGTGCCTACAAGCTTTCCATGTTTACTGCGAGACTACATCGGTAGCCCGAGCTGCAATTGTGTGTGTTGACTCCGGTTCCATCCTTGCTAGCGATTGTGCTAATTGAATGCATCCCGCTGTCTGATCCTGGACTGGGATGGAAGGCCAACTACATGTTTTGGCTTCGATTCTTCATCAGTGGAGTGATTATCATTATCGGAAGCACGTACCAAGTCACGGATATGGCGGATCGTGTGAGGATTTCTGCGATGCAAAGTTTTGATATCGGAATCGTGGCGATGGGTGTGTACGTAGCAACGGTTATCATGATTACATCACTTTGGGTTTTCCCTGTTCCGTTTGGAATTGTTCTCGGGATCAGACCTTGTCTTGTAGTATTTTTTGTGGTGTTGATATTGGCGATCGGTCCGAAAACTTTCGTTGTAAACTCCGGCTTGGCTCATGACCTCAAACGGCAATTTTACGTATTGGCGACCGAAGCCGCCGTCATTTATCCAGCTTTCAACAGTGCTTACCTCCGGGCAAGCTCAAATGACCGCGCAGGGCTCGTGCTGTTACTTCCAGTTATCAAACTCGTGATGAAAAATATTGTGGCATGGGCGTCGTCACACCTGGAAGATTACATCCCCGTGATTGCAGTATTCTCGATCGAAGTATTCAATGCGCTGTACGTGGCGACCTGCATGCAAGCAACAAAATCCATGCTGGCCACGATAGTTATCATTACTTTCGATGCATTGAACGGGGTATTGGCGTTTAATTCTTTACTGGGTCGAACTCGAGTAATTCAGCAGCGCCAACAACGAACCCAGGTTTTAGACTCGAGAGGCAATAAATACGCAGCCAACGATCTTCTTCCTACAGTAATGACTGCCAGATTCAAGACGAAGAAAGGCAAAGTGATTCGAATACGATCGCCTATGAAACTCGGACTCGGATCTGAAGTCGAACGTTTTCTAGACTCACTTGTTCATCACCAACACATATTCGCAACTCGAGTATGAAGAGCTTCAGCGACTAGTACCGGATCTCATACTTGGGGAAGTGTACACCCTACGCAACAAATAAAAAAATAGCTCTAGCCCAACCATTTCGGGCTCCCACAAGACAGAAACCTGTCTGCTGAAGCACCAACACGGGGACCAGAACCTCGAACTGGTGAAAAGCACACTTGAGCTGCTTTTCCATTGTGAATATCACGCTCTCGTCAAATACGTCGAGTGCGCCGTCCCGATTCTGTTTGGCGTCTACCTTTCCATTGTGTGCCAACTTCCAGTGCACAAATACTACACACACACACACACACACGAGACATGGTGCCAGGCCAGCTTGAGGGTGTGATGTCGAATCTTTCCATTTATGTAGCGTTGGAGATCTTGTCGTTCGTGGTGTTGCTCGCATCGCTCAAACATAAATTCAACTTATCGGCGCTGTATCAACTGGCATTCGTACTGGAAACTCACGTAGTTCAGCTGCAGAGCCGATTGTTTGTCTGGATCATGTTTATTTTGCAGTTTACACTGCAGCACTACGGCGTCGATTTCACGTTCCGTTTTGTGTGGCTGCATCAGCGCACAGAGTGTTGCGACAACAATATTCACCAGTTCCTGACCAAGACATCCAAGTGCTCGCAGTACAATATGGATGAAATTCCTGCTGATTGGCAAGCAGACTATTGTACGAGGTGTTGTCTTATCCGATACGCTATACCCTCCCATTGTCAGGGAGCCTGAAAGTCAGTCACTTGATCCGAATGTAGTTTATGCTTTCGTTTTTCAGTAAGGTACATTGATGTCACTTAGATACACTACCGACTACCGATGAAGTTTATGCTTTCGTTGAACTTGAAACTTTCCCCAAGATTGCATCGCTTTCACCTCGACTGCGCTACAGCGGATGGTTGTTGCTTTGCTTCTACCTTAGGTAATTGGATTCCAAGCTCAAACCTAATTAGGTGAAGGCGTCAATTGTTGTGATCGTTTCCATGCTTTT
This sequence comes from Phytophthora agathidicida, assembly GCA_025722995.1. NCBI lineage: Eukaryota > Oomycota > Peronosporomycetes > Peronosporales > Peronosporaceae > Phytophthora > Phytophthora agathidicida. The sequence goes on from CP106979.1 coordinate 528,939, forward strand.
CTACCTGGTGTCGTTCGTGACGCATCCATCCTAAAGCTTTCAGCAAGATGAATCGCACGAATACTGGCGTATGATAAAAGCACCACGAGCGGTCTTGACATTGGTCTTCTACGACCATCACTCATACGACTTCAACGACCGTCACTCATATTATTTAATAACATCCAATCATACCGCGTTTCAAAACGACCAATCAGCGTCCGTTTCAGCGAGAACGGATAGCGTTTTGCAAGTTTATTCTTCAATTTGCCGTCGACCGTGAAACAAGCGACTTTCAATCCGATAATGAATCCCGACGTATTGAATTTCCTTCTTACCAACGATGCACTCTATCCGACAGCAACAACTCTAAACCCAACCAATATAATGTCCCAAGCCATGGTCTCGTCCTTCTCCATGGACGTATCCGCCTACTCGAGCGACTTGTACGAGTACCCAGCTACCAACCGACTGGGCAATGGTCTGCCCAATGCATTTGTCATGTGCTGGGAGAACGTCCTGGTGCCCACCAAGTGGATGCGCCAATATTTGGGCCTCAAGCCTTCTCTGCCAGCTCTTCAAGCTGCCAAGCAACGAGTTCTCCGCACGCCGAACCTCCAAGCGGCACTCGCAACAGTCGAGCAAGATCTCATCCAGTTGCTCAATTCCGTGTCGAGTTTTGGTCCGCTCTTCATTGTCAGCGAAGAGAGCGTCCAATTCGTCGAAGCCATGTGCAAGACCTTCTTCCCGAGACTGGCCTTCTGTCTCGGCAGCACCACGACCATGACCAGTGTGCACGTCATCGGAGCTCCCAGCAGGTTCCAATCTGCTGCGGAGAAAGCGGCGTGGAGAGTCAATTTGATGCAGAGTTTGTGTCGCGACCGGCTCTTTGGAGGAGCTCCACAGAGACTTTACGACCCAAAAGCAGGCAGGTTCGGACTCGTGGTGGTGAGTCCGCATCAAATGGACATCGCTGCCTGTGGTGACGCCTATAAGGCCGCACCATACGTTATTCCCAAGAGTATACACGTGCAAAATGCACGGAACCTTTCGCTGGAAGGATTCACGCTACATCTGCGGACGTTGGCAGGGTACGTACCGCAGGCGGCACCATGCAACACCAGCTTTGCTATTCAACTGTAAATTTGAAGGGGAGCAACCAGGAAAGTAATTCCTTGACAAATGGAGGTTACACTGCATGGGTTTGAAGCACATCAAGAACTGTTTGTGAGAGAGCTGGGTTCATCATCCACCCGCTCTCCAAGTACATGCACGCTGAGAATTTCACCAGACCAGCACCTTTACTATGGGACTTACTTGTGAGTTTCTCTGGTAGTGGAATGTCCAGTATTACCCGGATGTCACCAATAACCTGCAGAATCAAAGGCGAGCAGTTCTTGTGCTTCAAGTTTGAGTTGTGTGCTCATTGATATCGAGCGGTGTTGCCTCCGGATGCCACGTGAGTATTCAAGATACCTCTTTCCTGTTGGGGTCCCACCTAACGAGAGGAAGGCCTGAATTGCTCTCACCATACCTGTTTCTCATTTAAACAACTCAAATGTGGCCAACACAAGCGAGTGCTATCGTTTGAATTACAGTGTCTGAGCAGGGGCTCGGTATAATGTGTACTTCAGCTTGATAAACATACAGATTGTACGAGGACGCGGGAACTACCATCGCGCGAGCCATGATGACAGTGTGCGGCTGCCCCCCCCCCCCATTTTTTTTCCTTCATATTTTCGCTCCAAAGCTTTACGCTCTAAAACAGTTGAAAGAAAAGCAAGAAATCGTTGTGCAACAAGACAAATTCTCTCAATTTCAGGTTTTCATTTCAGAAGAGTGCCCAAGCTTCGTATCCCAATACTGCTCTTGGGTCGGAATCTCACGAGAAAAACGCAAGGGCTTCGAGAACTTGCAACTCGGTACCAACTTCTCAGTCTACTCACGCTCACAGCCAAATTCCGCTGATGCACCGATTCACACTGATGGTTGCGGTCGCTCTGGTGACATACGCCAATGCTGCCTCGACAACTTCAGTATCGTCACTGATTCGAACTCATTCAGCCTCGCCGCACCACACCCTCCGCGCTGATTTAATTGAGCTCAGGCTCCAGCGTTCATTGCGGGGTCATGTGTATGAAGACGTCGACAACTTTGAAGATAGGGTGATTGAGGTTAAACTTTCCGGCACTACAAAGTTTAACACAGTGGCAAAGTTAGGAGAACAGAAAATGAAGAATCTCGTCGAGGCTGCCAAACTCAAGTTGTCGTCAAACAACCAGCAGGCTACAGCCAAGCTCTTGGCTACGCTCAAGGTTGGCGATGGCGAGGTCAACCTTTTCGACAGCGCGCAGTTCAAGAAGTGGGCCAAGTCCGTGACCAGTGCCTACAAGACCCCCGAGGAGGCCGATGCAGCGATGGTTTCCGCTTTGACGGTTCGCTACGGCGATGATACTCTCGCAAAAATTCTAGTTGAGGCAAAAGAAGTCTCGACCACGAGAAAGTTTGCCAGAAAACTGGAGAGCATTCAGCTCGAAAATTGGGCGAGCAGCGGCAAAAGTGCAGACGACATTTACAATCTTCTGAAACTGAACGCAGCGGAAGATGATTTTCTGAAAAATCCGTTATTGAGTACTTGGACCTCGTACATTACGAAGCTGGATAAGGAGTACCCGTATGATTTGCTGCTGTCTAAGCTGATGAAACAACACGATGAAGTTGGGCTTGCTAACATGCTAGTTGCGGCTAAACAAGACGATAGTACGATGGTCATTGCCGAGAGGGTGGAAGTGGTGCAGTTGGGGAATTGGTTGGGTAATGGTAAAACGTCGGATGAAGCCTTCAAGGTCTTACACCTCAATGCCCAAGAAAGAGATGGCATTTTGAGAAGTCCGGCGCTGAAAACATGGTTCTTGTACGTGAGAATGCAGATGGAGGACCCCTACGAGTTGTTGCTCTTAAAGCTAAAGACATAGTACAGCGATGAAGCGTCGGCAAAGATGCTTGTGGCCGCGAAACAAGACTATACGTTGAAAATTACTGTTCGAGATCTGGAGAACGCTCAGCTGGGATATTGGTTGAAAAGTGGCAAAAGTGCGGACGACGTTTTCAATCTCCTCAAGTTGGAAAAGGACGGCGACAAGTTGTTTGAGAGCCCGATGTGAAACTCATGGGCCTCTTATGTGGCGAAGCTTAACAATAAAAATCCAGATGAAGTCATGTTCTTGGTGCTCGCAAAACACTTCGACGACAACACTCTAGCGAAGGTTTTGGTTCGACCAAAGACCAATGTAGCTACAAAAAATATTGCGGTACGAATGGAGGAAGCCAAGACGAAATTGTTAAGCTTGTGAAACTTGAACATCATCTCGATTTAGAGAAGCACTTTAACAATCTGGACCTGGCACGCTACCACGACTGAAAAATGTTTGAATTCGGAGCAAAGACGGTGGAGTTGAACGATTACGGACGTGTTTTTTTTTCAGCTCACTGGTGAGGGCGTCGGTCGTCTCTGCTGATTCTGTTGCCAGTTTTGATGTTCCAACTCCATCTACGAATGCAGACAACAGGCACAGACGTTAGTTCGTCGCTGAACGTTTTGTTGCTTTTTTCCTTCGCCGAGCTTGGATTCGCACCTGCTTAAAATGACTTGCGGCGTCTACGAGCGCAGCATCGGTAGCTTGTCGAGCTCTGGATAATGCGAGGCTGCGTCGTTCACGGAATCTTGTGCTTGTGCCGGCCTTAATCGACTCTCCACTCTCTGCCAATTGCTCTCGTGTCCGTGACGTCAAAGCAGTAAGCTGCAGCTTCCACTTGGACTTTCGATCACCGCGCTTCTTTTCGTAGTCGTTGAGATTAAATTCACTTTCCTGCTTATCGAGAAGATCCTGCTCGTGCTGAAGTAGCTCAACTTCCGCTTGCAATGCGCGGTATTGATCTAATGGCGAATGAAGCTTGGGCAGAGGCGCTACTGCTGCATTAACATCGCTCTCAACTGACGACGCAGGCAGTGGCTCTGCTTCTGATGAAGATACTGAGGACTGGCGTCGGAATTGATCAACTTGCACGAGATTCGGCAATCGCTCAAAGAAGAGATGCGCATAGGCTGGCATATGTCGTACGAACGGGTTCCCAGCAAGCCTTAGGACACGAAGCGATGTCGGGAACTCGCTCACATCAAAGTCTTCAATGTAGTTCATAGACACATCTAAGAATTTAAGCTGCAGACCGCACGTAACACGTCAGTTACCAACCTCATGAGAGATAAAACCCCACACAACACGACGTACATTGCGCAGATGCTTGAGGTTCTTGACTTCACGGATCCGATTGCCCGCTAATGCAAGAAATGTAAGCTCGTCGTGATCATCCAGAGCTTCAATTGTCTCAATCAAATTGTACTGCAGATACAGCTCCTCAACATGCGTGAACGCGTCCAGGTTTTCAATTTTGCCGATATCCAGCCAATCCAGTCGAAGAATTTTCTTGCGCAGCATCTTCTCAATCCCCTGGTCTTCCTCTTCTGGTGATCGCACTCGACGATTGTGTTTCTTGGGCAGTGCGAGACATTCTCGGATGAGTTTCATACTCAACTGAACGGGGCGATCGTGCTTCGTCGATGAATTCACTGCCACGCCCACCATTTCTTCGTCCAAAGCAGCCATCTCAGCGTCCGGGTCTGCCTGTTCCAGTTCAGCATTTTCTGCGTCGCACTCGGTGCTGCCTGACAATTGAGAGGAGCGCGACGCCTTGAGTCCTAGACTCGCCAGCCAGCGTTTGTCCCTGGACGCCATGACTCGCTCGATGGCTTGCTGGTCCTCGGCGCGGCGGACGTTCAATGTCGCGAATAGCTCCATAGCAGCCCCCAGCAGATGGGGAACGAGGGCTATGCGGAATGTCCGCGCTTTTGATTCCATCCGTTACTTGGGACGAGGTGGCCAGCGGACGTTACTGCCCATGTTGAAGTGGTCGCCCTATCAGAACGAAGATACGGTCAGCTGCACCGAAAGCCATTGCTCTAAGTTTGGAGCTTTCTAGCTATCTTTGCATCAGTGCTTTGCACCACGAGTGCACTCTGTGTATCGAGTTGCGGGCTTTGGAGCGAGGACAAATGGCGCTCTTTCACGACTGCTGGAAGAACCGAGACACCACGCTTGAACGATTGCAGCAGCTTCTCGAGTACGTTTGTGTCCACCCTCTTCCAGCTGAACAATTAACCTTCTCACCAATTCTCTATGCAGCGACGCAGAAGAACAGGCGGAGCCGGAGCGCAAGGCTGCGACTCACATTCAGCGACTTTTCCGGGGGCAGCGAGTTCGCGCTGCTGTCACTGTGCAGACGTAAGTGGCGTCGAGTCTTGGTCTCTTGGTTGCCACGATACATTTACCACCGAACTTGATCTTGATTTCAGGGATGCCGAACTGATGATCTCCCGTGTATATCGCGGCCACCTTGCACGTCGGAGATGCAAACAGTTGCGTGCCGAGGTGAATCGATCCCATCGACGAGCTGTGTTGGACTTCTACGCCGTCTCTATTCAGAAGATTGCTCGTGGTGGCCAAAGTCGCACGCACCGTCTCGATTTCCGGAAACGCAAGGCGTACATTGGTGAGCTGGCTGCTAAAGGAGACCAGATGCGTCGAATGCTGGAAGAAAACCTGCGCAAACAGCAGGAACAGGAACAATTAGAAAACGAAGAAGCTGCAAGAGAAGAACTGGTCAAGGTCACGCGGGATCTCCACCATTTGGTGAGCACTCATGCTGTCGCTGGGATCTACAACTCACCTATGCAGCCAGCGAGTACCACAAGCTTTGGCGTGCCTGTAGAGACCCACATCCGAGAAAACGCACACCGTGTCGTGACCACAAGGCTCGCTGCTGCGCGAGCGCCATTAAAATTGATGCCGTACCCTCCTTCGAACAAAGCCACACTGCAAGCCGCAGCTCCATACGACGCTGTGCAGCAAGAAATACGCAAGCAAACGAAGTACCACAAGTTACGACGCATAGGCTCCTCCGACTTCGCTGCAGTCTACAATCCGGAGCAGGACGTCGTGCGGAAGCGTAATGCACCAGGAATCAACACTGGCGTTGAGTACCTGGACGACTGGAGGAATCCTTACAAGAAACGAGGTGTACCTCGCAAGAAGCACGACCTGTTGCCACAGCTGTCGACATTAGGGCGCGCCCCCGAAAAACCGTTCTACTTGACGTACGGTGGCAACAAGAGTAAAGTGCTAGCCAACGACCGCTTCGACGTGTAAAGTAGCAGATAAAAAATGGTAGCACAAATTCACAATCCTCACATTTCGTTGTACGTGGCAGTGAAAAGTGCTGCTTTCAACAGCTTCAATAGGTCCGTTTTCTTACTCTTCGCTGACCTTCTTGAGCTCGTTCATGTTGGTACCCGCCAGACGCTCACCTAAAGAGACCAAACAAAAGAAATCACAAACACGTCAATACCTCCATCAATACTGAGCTTCAAAAGCTCAAAAATATCTTTAAAAAAATGGCGCACCGAAGAATTTGAGACTGGAGAGAACCGTCTCTTCAGCTCCGTTGTTCTCCTCCACGAAGATGGTGATGTTCTTGACGCGTTGGAACTTGACGAAGCGAAGCTCCACGTCGTTCTCGGGCAAAAGATCCTCCTCCGTCAGCTCAATGGTCTGGGTAGGTTCCACGTCCCCAGCGTCCGAGAAGCCCAAATTGGGGCGGTTCACGAACAACTTGATGACACGAGGGGCCTCCTCACCCGCAGGTGCCACAATGTTAAGCGAAAATACCTTGACGATGTCCTGGAACTCGATGTACAGCATCAATTGCTCTGCATCATTATAATACCATAAATAAGTTCGTTGTAGCTTTTAGGTTCCCGTTATTTACGGGACGAAAAATAAGATACGTAATTATGGATTTATACCATCAGCGTCTGACTTGAGCTGCAGCGTCTCGTCGCCCATAAAGAGGTTGCCGAAGGGTTTGTTCGGGTCCTCGTTCAGACAGTAGCAGTCTTTGGTGCTGATGGCCTCTTTCAGGTCTCCGTAGGGCCGCGTCTTGGCGGCAGCAGCAGTGGAGCTCATGATCCTGGTTTTTCTATTAGGGGGCGATACAATGATTGGACTATTTTTGGGACCGGTTTTTGGCGCTGAGACTATTTTTGCTGGTATACAAAATATAAACGTGATAAAGAGGATCCATGAGCAGAAAAATTAAGTCAGAAAAAACTTGTTCATCCGCAAAACACTATGCGTGCAGTACAATGTTAAGTGATTCTACCGCTGCATTCCCGAAATTAGACACCCTGCTACTTTGGACCCAAGTACTACCATCGTTGTTATAGCAAAAGCAAATGGGGCAAAGGTTGTCTTCAAATCACTCCTGACCTAAAACGATGAGCGAGAAGATAAACCGACTGGCTTACTTTGGTTGCACAATCCTATATGAATATTTGAAATGTTGGTCATCACTGACGGGATAACCTGACCGAACTTCGCTTACCTCAATCCAGCTATTGTAATACTTAGTAGTAGCTGTATCAATCAAGGTATCGATGCAGCAAGACATTTGTAGCACGTGGACCAAGTATGAAGGTAAAACGCTACTTTAAAGTTCCCGACTACATCGTTCTCTGTTGATGATTATTGGTGAACGGTGCTGTTTACGCGGTACCAAGCGATTTCTGTTTGTTTAGGAAAAAACTACTACATGTACACGTACAAAAGTAGAACGATACTGCACCAAGAGATTGCTAGACTTATGCCATCACACACTCCGGATTTACTCATGTAAACTATTCTTGTACAGTACTGAAGGACGTAAGTTTGGCATCGGGGTTCGTGTGATGGCCCATCTCGCAAGCCGAGTTTTCAACTACAGATGGATCCATAGGGTATGGCATACCACAGCTTTTCTTCTGCTCTCAGTCCTTTTCTGCGTCGGTACGGATCTGGCCAAAATGCAAACGCGATGAAGTCGGTAGGTTAACTTCACAGCATAAACACACTGTGTCTACTGCTACTTTAGTAAGCTAAATAGTTTGAGTAGATTTTCAGCACGTAGCTCCTTTTTTTAGAGAACAACTTTTATAGGGCTACAAGCTGTCGTCAAACATTGTCGAGTCCGATTCTCTACAGCAACAGTTGCCGTAATCAAAGAATCGGACTCGACCATGTGTGCAATAATGTGCAATGCACAATTCTTAGATTGTCAAATCCTAACTTCCGCGATCGATTATACGAGAAAGGCTCGTTCGTGAAAAATAGCTACACTGCCTACGGTAATTAGTCTGACTGGGACTATTTTATGTGTAAGGGATTTTGACTTCGTTACACTAAATAGTCTAAGTTAGACTAATTATGTACTGAGACTATTTATAAATCCAAAAATAGTCTTGGTGTCAATGGATGCTGGCGGACTCGAACCCTCAACACGACACTTAGAGCTCAACTGCACAAACGGCTGAGCCATATTGCATCTAACATTTTGACTTCACCAAACCAAAATCTATGGTTAACATTTATGTCTTCTTGCCCACTAATTCTGAATTTGCCTTCACAGGCTCTCCATCGAAGTGTACACGGTGTTTCTGGATGATATCTTGGAGATGAGGGTAAAGCTGAGTAACAGACTACGTACCATCAATACCAAGTGACAACCCGCACCGAATCATCGCCTTATGCGCGTAAGACATCCCATTTTTGTCTTTTTGGAGGTTGACAGCTTTGACAGCGTCGGCAGCAAGTTGAAGGAAGAACTTTTTCCCTGGGTTTTGAAGTTTTCCGGACCACGAGCCGTCCTTCCTGATCTTGTTTTGCCAGCACTCGTTCTTTATCAATTCCATCTTCTTCTCGTTCCACTTGACTTTCCAGGCATCCTTTATCTTTGAAATTACAAAAGAGTCCACTGGCTGGCATAGATCCGTAGCGTTGGGTGGAAAAAACTTGAGGTCGGATTTGATAGCATTAAGCTCAACGCGACACTCGTCCGCCGCGAGATGACCTGAGCAGTTGTCGAGGTAAATGGTTTTCGTACACCCTCGGGGGTCTGCACGTATCGCTCGTCTCTCTTTTAGATATTCTCGGAACAGCTTTTGCGTCATCCACCCTTTCTTGCTCGAGCGATAGCATACACCAGGAGTTTGATCTGGAACTCCATGGATAGGATAGTTCCCCTCAGAGTTCATAAAAATCATCATTGGGGGTGAATCCGCGCGCTTGGTCCTCCTGACAGCCGAACCACGATGGTCATTCCTTCGCCGCCCGATACCACATCAGCATACTTGACAACAGTGTCCCCGGAAAATTCGAGCGTCTTGCCGTTATCAAAATCCACAACAAAGTGAGTTTCATCGATGTTCTCGACGGCGTTTTCGTCGAGCTATCCGTCTGCAAAACCACGCTGCAATTCCCTGAGGTGAAATGCCACCTCTCTCTCAATGTGCGAAAGTTTTGCCTCGCTGAGCTGCTTTTTACCAGTTTGAGTTCTGAGTACAGTTTGATGCGCTTCCATGAAGGATTGAATCCACCGCGGCGTGACCTTGTCAATAATCAGCGCACCTTTAGAGTCGACGCTTCTGGAATTGTAGGGTACAGTGCTTTCTCTGATGGTGGCTTTAGCAAGCTGCAGTAACAGCGCGGGTTCAAACTTCACGCCAAGTTTGCGAAGTCGGTCAAACTCGTCTAACAACAGAGGATATAGCCAATCTACCCAAGCACTTCTGGGCCTCCCGCGGCCCCCCAAGTACTTTAGTGCTCACGCGACGTCTTCCACCCCGCCGACGTGCTGAAACTGCAACTGCACCGCGCTCAGCTCCCAAAATGCGCTGCCGTTTTTTTCACCAATCCAAAGCCTTAGCCAAGTTGGCGCTTCGTGTAGCAAAGTTGAAGATCGTAGGAAATGTGTTAACAGCTTGAGCGAACATGCCTTCGCTCCCGTTGGCTGCCTCATCCAGCGGACAACCTTTCGGCGATGGGCGAGGCTGCTCACATTCTGTGTGCGCCGGGCAGAAGGTCGTGGCCCTGGTGACGGTTGTGAATCTTCGAGCTGAAGACTGGAGTCGCTATCACATTGCTCGACGTAGACCTCCAACGCGGTGGCGTCAGTCGCTTCGGTGGTTACCGGTACAGTCTCTCCTGCTTGGTCACATTTTGGACAAATGATAGGCTGTGCGAAGCCTTCGTTTCCAGTTGGACGCCCGCAGAAGACGTGCATGTTGCATGAGCAACTAGGACACTGGTGAACAGAACCAACAGGCTCGCCACATCCTCCACACGGCGAAGTAGACTTGGTAGTTGGCATCGGCGGTTTGCTAAAGCGAAAGTGGCAACGTCAAAGAAAAAAACTCGCGAGCTTCCAGCACGCAGCATCCAACCAAGCCCTTCACCCCTACCACAGAAGCGGAGGTACCATCAGACACGTCATGTGGCAGTAAAATTGTGGTTCTATATGCGCTTGCAGTTGGTCGGCACTTCGAGAACCATATACAGCAAAACAATTGCTTTGGGGGGGGAATCTGTAATGAGTGGCTCAAACCCAGTCGTGTTGATCAACAAAGTGCACCCTTACCCGGACGGCTCAGGTGATACTAATTTTGAACTTGAAGTGGTCAGACTAATTTTGAATGTTAAAAATATGCTTGAACCAGAAATAGTCTAACCTAGACTATTTACGAGCATAGACTATTTTCGAACGTAGACTAACTACCGTAGGCAGTGTAGCTTCGCGAATTAGGCAGGGAAATCTGTATATACGGTCTCGCCCATCCATAATCACAGTTCGCTTACGGGAAAATTGTATGCGTGTGCATAGACATCTAAAATGTTGCGCCCCTGACAATCCTTACGCATAGCAAACAGATCGGGGCGTGAAATCTACATTGTGAATTTGCTCGCGTGAGCAACGGAAGCTGAACCCTTCGTTGGCAGCAGCAGATCTCACTTCGCGATTCTCCTGAAATCCATCAAGAGCGCCCCAACCGTTGGCCAGACTAGGTCGACTGGAAGCAAATATGCGCACGTCTTGCGTCGCACTTGTAGCCATGGTGACTCTTCTCGCTGTGGCCGTTGCGATCGCTCACCCGGACCAAGTCACGAATTCGAAAATGACTAAGCCCAGCCTTAAAAGCACGCCCCGTTCGCTCTCCATTACGACACCACTGCTCGAAAAGAGCACCAAGGTACTGCAAAGAGCCGACAAGAAAGTCGATTGGCCGAGACTGTCAACGATTGCAGAGCAGCTATCGAACTACAGCCCAACGCAGAAATTCGCGTTTCAGTTGTGGCTGAAGGCCGAAAAAGACCCCAAAAACGTTTTCCGGCTGTTGAATCTCAATCATCTTAAGGTGCTGGGACGAAGATTGATGGCAATCAGCCGCTGCTCGACTGGCTGAAGTACACGCTGGAGTACAGGACGAGGAAAGGAGATGATGCGTGGTTTCCAGACAGCCAAATTTATTTGTTGCTATTGAAAACAGCACCGGAACTGGAGCTATCGAAGTTTTTCCTGTCACTACGGAAGGTTCCAGGTTTGAAGCTCATGGGTGACAGGTTGTAGAGGGAGCAGTACTTGTACTAGCGCGACCTCGCTGTGGAACCTAGTGACGTCGCCAAGATCTTGGGGGTTACAGGACTTTTGAAGTCAGGAAAGATTGTGAGCGACCCGAGACTTACTGTTTACTTCGGCTACGCCGAGGTGTGGCTACAGATGTTGAAGCTTAAGAACGCGGTCTAGAAGAATTAGATAAACTGTAAAAAAGATTATGTCCAAATAACCCAAAAGGACGACTTTGGCATACTTGATAATATTCGCTTAGCTCCATCCAAGCTACTTCTGAAGTACATTCTTGGGGAATTGTTGAGGTTATTGACGGCAAATGTCCGAGCTGTTAGAGAACACCCAACAATTTCCTTGAATTGATGAAAGACTACCAACAAAAGTAAAGGAATCTACAATTTCATTCCTATAGTTGATTATAGTTGATTATTTCCATTCATAGAATGCAACGCTAGTTTTTTTTTTTACACAGCCCCTCCCCAAGGCTGAGTTGGTAGATCCTCCATCCATGGGGTCTAAATCTCACCACCTCGGCAGAGCTCCTCTACCCCTTTGCATGCGCTCGTCCGACAGTGACAATATCGTGGCTACGAATTCCACTTGTTCATACACGGACAAGAACGAGTCTATCTCTCCCGGAACGTTCTAGCCTCCGTAAAAGTGAATTTCCTTGACTGGGCATACTAAAGGGAGGGGAAACTGCCGCCTAATGGTCCAGGGGCTTCGGCTACGTGGGGGGGGGGGGGGGGGGGGGGATTTTGGTTGTGCGGAGGACCCATTGGTGTATCTACGGAATTTCGTGGGAAAGAGAAAGAGTACGGGGCTGGAAGTGGAAGGGCAGCGTTGGGTGAAACAATCAGTAACGGGAATAGTGACGTGGAGTTTGGCATTTGATGGTATCGAAATGGTGGAACACAGTGTGGCTACTACTGCAGAAGAACGCGAAACTACAGCTACTATGGGCAAGTATCGTCGTCACTTTTTGGGGGATTTTCTTTTTATTTAAATAGTCAGTTGGAGGCTGAGAAATTGACCAAGGCGTCAAGAGAATGGGTCAACACACACGTCTGTACTTCAGGGTAAAATGTGCCTCACCTTGCCGGTGTTGAATCTAAACCCTCGAGAACGACGAGATACTCATCAAGTTGTTGCAGCTCTCGCTCATAGCGATCTGGCATCGCTGAAAATCTATCTCCAGAAAATTGGAGATCAGATCTCTGGGTCATTCCTACGGAATTACTCTCAATTGGTAGATAGATTAATCTTTGCGAAGAAACCATCAGCCTACCTGCGCGCGCTGCCAACTGGTGATTGTTAGCTTTTGCATTATGGAGCAAAACATGAGACGGCGTCAAACAAAAAGATGCTTACGAACCATTTGGAGTGTTCGTGATAATTGCCTTCAAAAACTGGCCACTCGTTTTCGAACTTAAACGATTTTTTTCGAGTGAGGCCCTTTCCCACACGGACCCATTTTTCGCAGTTGTATCGACAGAGATCTTTCGGTTTAGCAGAGCGATGGACGCCAACGCCACAGACTCGCCTTCGCCTAGCGGTTCGCTACCAGTCAGCAGCGGGACTCCCGTGCAAGCCTCGCATCGGGAATTGCTGGGCTCACTACAGCCAGACCCAACGGAATGCAGCAGCGATGAGTCCGTTGATAGCGCTTGGGAACCAGTGTCGGACGGTTCAAGTGGAGCTTCAAGCGCAGAGGATGCCCTAGACGAGATGTCGGACGCTGATTCCGTCGACGAGTTCGCACAGGACAGAAGCATCTTTTGGTTCGACGACGATCTTCGTGAAGCGGTGACTCGTTCGATTTACCAGGACGAGTGTGACGACCATTGTCTGCAGGGGAAGGCGGCCGATCGGGAGAACTCCCTGTGCTCACTTTCACACATGACCCCCCAAGAATAGAAACAGAGTGTGTCGACTACGCTGGCCGTGCTGATGAAGACTGACACGGCGGTACGACGCAGAGGAGGAGGAGAGCGACAAGTGTTCTCGTACTATCTCCCTCTAATTGGACGCGTATGTCGCTCGTCCTGGTGCGCTGTGTATGGGGTTTCTACGGCTACGATCACTCGTTACCGATGCCTGATAAACGCTGGCGCCTTCTCTGTTAAGACTCACCGCGGTCTGATGAACACTAACGCATGTCGTATCGGAACACGGCAGGTTTTGCTTTTGTCACACTCCTTCACCCACAACACTCGTCTCGTCCGCAAAGACTCAACGAGAAGTGGGAATAGAATCTGAAGACCCAGATCCGATCCCTTACACCGGGTTGATCTTGACCCTGTGTTGCTGTGAGTTGTCGGTAGGCCAACCAAATAATCCAAGCGCCACTGACTACGAGCAGAGTCAGCACGCTTCTTCACTACACTTCAAACCTCGTCGGCCCTCAGAAGGGAGGGTCCAGGGACTTTTCAGCCCGAGACGAGGGTGCCGGAGTCAAGCCCCGAACGGTAAGACAATATAGGAGTCGCTGTCTCGCGCTCCCCAATACAGACGATAGCTCAGTACCGCCACCTATACCTCAATCAAACCACACACGCCTATCTCTTGGCCTGACCGATGGATGAACACAAGCTACTACACTAGATGTTCACCGACAAACATCTCACGCCCTAAGCCGCCAGACACCTTCTTGGACTTACCAGAGGCCGGTATTGCACTTGGTGGGAAAATCTGTTCTGTTTGTTCGCCCAGAGGGCGTTAAAATCTCATCCTACGATGTTCCTATCGCCTATACAAATATCAAATATAAATGTGACCGTTGTGAGCGAGAGCTCAAACTACCGGCGACTCCTCGCTGCCCGATCTTTCTGCTAGGTTCGGATCTCGTCACCGATAGATGCGTGCGTTTTCAGCGGCTCTCCAGTGAGCGCACACCAACACTCTTTAATGACCAAACGGTTTCTCAGCGGCCCTGTCCTTGTAGGCGGAGGACAGGGAACGCTCGTCACTACTCGATCCCGAGACTGAATACGTATCTCGTGTGCGCCACACTATTGACTCCAAGTTAACGGTGGCCAAACCCAAAAGCTGCCGTCGCCGCCGGCACAAGTGCGCGCCACGCCGCTGGCGAATTCCAACACCACAGATCCCTGGCAGGCGTGGACACGAGTCTTTGATTGACTTGAACAGCGAGTGCAAAGGTAGTAAAAACAACTAGCAGAGGTGTCGATCGTTGAGTAGGAAGAAGAAGCTGGAATGAATCGAAAGTTGGGGAGATTGCTAGTTCTACCTTGTTTGCCTGCAACCAACCAACTCATGAGTGAACCGTAGCCCCCAAACCGGACCGGTCTCGACGAAGCCGGTCTGTCTTCATGCATATGGTCACATTACCATGTTACCATTGCTGTTACTACATCGTGGACGTAAGCGCAGCCTCAACAGATTGGGATACCGTTAATACGGCACGCGTTTTCCACTTGGAAGAGCGATTCGCCTACGTCTTCCCCCCTCTTGCCGGTGAATTTTGGCAAGTTGTTTGGTACTCCTGTGTTCGCTGCCATCACTTGGTTAAGCCGATCGATCTCAGCGTGTAGCTGGGCGTTCGTCGGCATGGGCTTCTTGTAGTCAGGTTTCTGGGACCAACAAGTGTTACCAGTTTGTCAGGAAGACCGAAGACGTGTTGGCTTGGGGGAGCGAAAGATGAAAACTGCCTCTCCCCGCGTGCAGCCGGTAGAGCCAGATCCGACTCTGCCGACCGCCGCGCGCATATTAATCGGTCATTAATTGGCTAACAAAATACTATTTCTACCTATCACGATACAGATTCCAGTCTTCATGGAGGCGCGCGAGATCTTCTACAAGCAACGCGGCGCAAATTTCTACCAGACTGTGTCGTACTTGATCGGATACTCGATTGCGTTGACGTCACCGTCAATTTTCGGGATCGTCATCTTCGGATCTCTTGTGTACTGGATGCGCGACTTTGTCGCGAATGCCGGCGCATATTTCATCGACTTGGTGCTGCTGGTGCTAACAAATCTGGTCTTGTCGACGTGGTTTTTCGCGTTGACTGCAATGTGCCCGAACCTGGACATCACTAAGCCCATGTCTTCGTTCTCTGTCGTGTTCATCACCATCTTCGCTGGGTTTGTGCAGCCCAAGAGCCAAATCCCCTCCTATCTCGTGTGGATCTATTGGATCAATCCGATCGGGCCACAGTAAGCAAGTGAAGTACGCCGACATAAAGCGTACACAAATGCGATGGACCAATCGCAGATCCGTATCAAGACAACTTCAACTTGCTGCTGCGGACAAGAATTTTTTAATCTTGGCAGGATCCCAATACACACATCGCATTTCCTGTTGATTGACGTAGTGCCTACCTGGAATCAAGGGCTGCAGCGTTTCCACGCCATTATCATAGCGACTACACACGAGAGCGTTTTGCTCTTCGATGCGTTGTTTAATCTTTCGCCTTCCAGGAATTTCCAGACGGTGGTCAGCGCGCGAACTTGTCGGCGATTGTGCGGTGGTCGCAGCACCGCAAAGTCCCGTGTGCACCCATGTTCTTTTTGCACCGAGGAGACTAACCACCGGCAAGTTCTATCCTTCATTCGCGCTTCCCACCGCCGGAACACAAGTGGCCGACAACAAGACTCTCATCAACGCAGTCCCCATGATCAATCTTCTCACCGCGACGACGCTGGCGAAGACCAACCTGGTATTGCGAGTATCACAGCTGGTGTGCTGTCTGCTGGGGCTATCTTTCGTTGCGGGTGAAGGCGTCACCTTCCACTCGTCCAACTTCGTCCTGCTCATGAACTACACCGGGATGCTGTACACACTGTGGTTCGTTGCAGCCGTGGAAATATTCAGGTACTCCAGGCGATTGTCACTCCGCGTCGAGCAGGGTATCGACACGTCGCTGGCGTTTATGCTGTTTATCGGCGGCATTTGCCTCGCTGCGTCGGACTACACGATCTACTGCGACCGCGTATGGCACTGCCACAATCTCAAGGCCGGAGTCGCGTTCACTTTCATCGGGATATTCTGCTTCCTGATATCGTTGACGCTCTCGATTCTAACGACCAAAAAGTCTACGTCAGGGCCAACAGAAGTTCCGTCGCGATATCACCTCGAGATGACCTCCTCGGACGCGTCTCCGATCCAAGTCATCAATTCACCCGATTCGAACGTATAAGTAAAATAAAGACAAACGTCATGCTGTCGTACGCAATATATGTTAGACATCCGCTTGTGCCTTTTGCGAAGTTCTCACTGGCCTCACAGTGTTCTTGAGCTTGACCTCAACATCAATTTGCATCGCGAACGAAACGTCAAAAGGCCAGCAAGACATCCTCAGTGTATGGCGCTAGGCCACAACTTGAGAGTTACCAACACCGGTAGAAGGATCCACCGATGGCTGGGAAGTGGTGGGCTTTTGACGATTTCTCTGGAGCTCGTGGTCTTGGACACCGACCGTCCGGTCGGCGATCTCATTCCGACTTTGGCGCTCTTGAGATCAAGTGCACCACCAGCACTGCACATCGTACATGCTCCTCGCTATCATAATTCCAGGTGTGGCGAGCGTCGTGGTGATCGCGCTGCTGTTCAAGTTCACCCCCGGCATTATACGCTCGCTCTGCAACCGACGCGAAGACGAGAAAGCAATAGCACAGATTGACCTTGAGACTGGCGGTGTTTTGATGTCTCCAGAACCTTATCACATGACATGGCCGACCCCAGAGTCGCAGGAGTTTTCACCTTTCGATGGCAACGGGTATCAGCTTGCAACCCCTCCAGGACTTCGCGTTATCGAGAGACCGCCGCGTTCCCCGAGAGTCAGGACTAGTTTGGTGTCGCCGATCAAAACCGGATGCAGTCCACCGAAACGAAATGGAGAGCGAACAACGCTGCCGCAGTCTCCTGTGACGATCTCTTGTGGTAGCGCAGAAGTCACACGATCGTTTAGTTTGGCATGGCACTTCAAGAAGGAGCGTTGTTGAGAAAAAAAAAAAAAAGGAGCTACTACTCACTTCCATCAAAGATGTCCAAGTAGCATTCACCCACGATGACTTGCAGCATGCAGCGCCTTGATCTCGTCGGGAATTGGCTTGACGTCCTCGATTCTTGATAAGACGCAGATGAAGAAGAAATTCCGACTGCAAGTGGCGATCAGCTTCACGGACACCTGCGTCTTATTCCACCATAGTCCACGTGTAATCTGACCCTACTCTATGGTGCAGTGGCAGAATGTAGTATTTTCTGTCTTCCAGCAGCATTACTACATCCGTCCAGCAGAGCATACAACTCGGATAGTCGCTCATCCTTCCTCAATGGAGCTCGTTGAGAAAATACAACGCACCAAAGTTCTGAACTCTTTCAAGGACCGGCACAGGTCACCGCAGCTCGATGGTCCACACCACTTTCGTTTTGGCAGCGTTGACATCAAACATGCTTCAACTGGAAGTGATCCTCATTGGTGCAATGGCAATGCTGCTACTCATCGTGGCAATCAAGTATTGCGCGTCAAAACGCCCCGCGCCATGTACGCTCTGCATCCAGACCCCTGCTCCAGGGACAACAGTCACGGTGGTTAGTATCGCCAGTCTCGAGTCCAGGGCCAACAGGAATTTATCAGCACCATACCATCTCGCAGGACCAACCCCAGTTGCCAAGCATACAGCGCTATCACCGATCTACGAAGAGTCAAGTGCGTCTCACTCGAGTGCATCAAGCGGAGCCAAGTTTTGCCGTGAAACCAACCCAATATTGCCGCAGTCTCCGGTGGTGATGACCAGCCTCGTTTCCCCTTTTGATGATGCGTGTTCGCCTCTTTCGACACTGGTAACTGCGCTTCCAGCCGTTAGCGAAGTTCGTTGGCCTGGCAGGCTCGAAAATCAATAGTGTGTACTCTTTTGCATCTCACCGTTGGAGCATTTCAACCACTATCGCGAGTGCCAAAGACCTCGTCCCGGATGCGTATCTCTCCTTCTCCCAAGCCCGAAAGCGTTATCGGTCTTCTCATTCTCCAAAACGAAGGGAAGTCACAAAGCAGCCAAGAAGACAGAAATTCACCGACCAACTTCAGAAATGGAACGAGGAGATATGATGCGCTGGGCGCGGATCCTGCTCCGCTCTTTCCAGTTCGCGTTATCGCTGATAGCACTAGTCACAGTGTCGCGAGCGTTTGTGGGGGCTTCGTACTATGGGTACTCGAGTATGCTGGGCAGCAGACCGGCGACGTACACGACACTCGTTACCTACACTGGCATGTTGGTGGCGTTGTTATTCCTGGTGTTGGTGGAGCTCATGCGGTTCTATCCACATCCAGCGCCGCGTTTCGTCGAGCCGCTCATCGACTTCATTCTATCAGCCTTGCTGGTTGTCGCTGGAATTGTGTTGGTGGCGGACGACTACATGGCGAACTGTTCCGTGTACGGTTACATGCTGCGCTGCAACGAGATGAAAACTGCGGTGATTTTCTCGTTCCTCGCGTCGTTCGCGTTCTTCATGGGGTTCTTGTACAATTGCTGCGAGGGTTTCATGGGCTCGGGTTCGCACCGCAATGAAGGTGATTCTGACGGTGAAACCAGTGCTCGAGGTCGAGGCTACCATGCCGAATCCACACCGACTGGAGCTTCGACACCTAAAGACGCATCCAACCGGGTGTAAGTCGATGCAGAAATGCGATCCTGAGTCGAGGTGGGAGGCTGAAGAGGAACTTGAGGGGCGTGGGGAGCAGATTTGATGTTAGTGTTCTACATCTTTTCAAAGGAATACGAAAGTGTTCCCCCATTCTGAAGTGCCAGCTAATTTGCTTTCACCACCTCGCTCATCGTTTTTCGTCACTCCCCCCCCTTCATTCGCATTGACGACACCGCCGCCGAACAACCCGCTAGATGGAACAGCAATCGAGTTATCTTGCTTACCTTTTTGTTCCGCGTAAAACCGAGAAACGTACGTGCGTCTACGCCAGGTCCCACATGATAAAGCTCAAGCAAGTACAGGTAGCATTTTTCATTTCCGAGAAAGCGTCGTGACCATCAAGCACCAACAATGTCAGCGAGAAAATCACTTGGTACTCGAGTCTGCCGGTTCTGGACGCGTGTGTTTCTCCGTTTCATCCAGTTTGCTGCCTCACTCGTAGCTTACATCGCACTGCGAACAGCCGGCGTCTCGTACCAGAACACGAATGGAGGTCAA
Source organism: Phytophthora agathidicida (assembly GCA_025722995.1). NCBI lineage: Eukaryota > Oomycota > Peronosporomycetes > Peronosporales > Peronosporaceae > Phytophthora > Phytophthora agathidicida. The sequence continues at coordinate 548,634 of CP106979.1, forward strand.
ACCGTTGCGGTTGTCGTGAGCAGCGGTATCATGAGCTTCGCGCGGATCATCAACTTCTTGACGTTCCTGTACGCGTTCGCCTTTCTGGTCTTCGTGGAGTGGTTGCGACTGTGCGTTCACCCCGTGAAGTACTGCGAGAAGGCGATGGATGCAGTGTTTCTGGTGGCCCTCACGGTGGCGACGCTGGTGCTGCTCTTGTCTGGTGTGACGCTGCATTGTCGAAGTGTGTACGGCCGCTTCGTGCGTTGTGGTCAAGTGTATTTGGCACTGGTGGCGTCGTTCCTATCTATGCTTGCGTTCTTGTGCATTGTGTGGATCGGACACGACGAAGAAGATGAACGGCGTGGTGGTCGTGGAGCACCCCAAGGACGTCCTGGATCGGATGCGTACTCGGCTCATGGCACCCCGCGAGGTGGAGCTACTCCCGTGCCAATTGTCACTGCACAACCAGTGCAAGGGGTTTGAGTCTACCAACTAGTTCTCCAAGACAAGACAAAAGAAAGAAAGCAAGACGAGATGAGCAAGGCAAGGCAATGCAATGAGTTGCTGAGTGAGGACCTCAGACTGGGGTCGAGCTGCCGGTTGGCGAGTGAGTGGCAATGCGTTGTAGTTGTGTAACTCGTGCTTGCTCTTGAAAAAAAAGACCTGATTATAGTGCCGAGTTGGCGGTACTAGACTCGAGTCCTCTGGCAAAACTCGCTCGCTTCCGTACTCCTCCGGGTCCTCCTCCTTTGGAGGATGTGCATCAAGCCATTCAGGTGTCAGTAGAGCGCAATCGCCCTCCAGTTCCAGGTCAAACTCTTGCTTGAAGACGCCAACTGCAAAAGAAGCAAAAGAAAAAGTTAGCGCATAGAATCATGCTCAAGTACCGACACGCACCATCGTCTTCGCTGTAGAGATATACAATATTTTCAAAATCGAAGTCGGCCGCTTTCAGGCTTGCATTCGCAGACCCCACGCTCACAGCAACGTCATCGACGATTATCACGTTCTGGTGCTGATCACGACTGGCTTGCTTCTGGTAGTAAACCGGGATGCCTGCTTTCATCAGCTCTTCGATGCGTGGCCGAGAGTACTTCGAGAGAAGCATCTTCTGGTCCGCCAGTACGATCATCTTTCTGCCCTTCCTAAACATCTCCATTAGAGCACCTGAAACACTAGGATGAGTAAGACGTCTCGAAATGCGTCAATTCGAAGCACACTTTTTACGAGATTACTCCTATCGCGCGCGAAACACTTTAAAAGCACAACTCTCGGCCATCTCAGAGCAAGTATTCGGCGAGCACGCCCACATTGACCGGCATCGTCCGTAACAACACCAACGATATTCCACCCTTGTTCTTGAGCATCCAGCAACATTCTCTCCATCTGCGACGCCAGTTCGAGCCCATCGTGACGCGAACCAGTATTGCGAGCGCACTTTGTCTGGTTTCTTCCCCGTTCCAGCAGCAACGTCAGCCAACGACACATGGCGGAGGGGAGCATAAATGTACTCCTACTCTTCCGAGTCAAGCTGAAATGACTCGTTGCCGTCCTGCTCGATCCATCGAGTCAGGGTAGGCCGTGTCAACGATCTGTATTCCGGAAATCTCCGAAATCGTCGTAAGGTATCCGTCTTGTTGGATCCGGTCGATCGATACCAGCTAACAACTCGTTTTTTCTGTGCTTCAGTGTAGTTGTGAGGATTCGGAACGCCTGCAGTATCGGATGAACGATTGCCTAATCGTTCATCTACCCACTGGTGCAGTGTTGGGTAGGATAGACAGGCAAACTCTGGTTGGCGTCGGAAATGGGTCAATGTCCTACTGAACGATCTGCCGTTCGCAAAATGCCAAGTAACAACCTGATCTCTTTGGGCTCTGCTGTACGGTGCTGTTCTCGCTGCGTTTTGCTGGCTGCTAGAGCTTTCGAATGTCGAAGCATCATTTAAGCCGGCATCGGCAGTGACCGGGTTTTCTTGGGAGCACGACGATAACAGGTCTTGGAGCGAAATGTCTGCACTTTCATCTGAAAAAAATGCATCCAGTGAAACTTCGTCGCCTACATTGTCTTGCGAAAAAAATGCGTCGAGAGAAATTTTGTCTTCGTCGCCTAAATCGTCTTGCGTGTTAACACTGGTAACGACGGCGTTCTCAATTGGCTTCTCGTCTTGAACGAGATTGCCTGATGCAACATCTGCCTGAAACAAGTCGTACTCTTTCTTCCAGTCAGAATAGTTATTAGACGAACTAGAGCGCTCTCGGTTTCGAGCCCGAGAGTCCGTATCCGGGTTGCCATAGGCCGCCATAGTAAAATTGTGACTTCCCGAAATGACGGTTGTATCTGCTAAGACTTGCTTCGTATGCACCATCGCAGTATCTCTGGGCTCGTAGATACTAAGACCAGCCCGAATCAGCATACTGAAAACGCGAGCGAGCAACTCGATTCCGCGCTGATCCATGCTGGATGTATGCATGGTCAAAATGGTCAAACAATGCAAAATTGAAAGCAAGCAAGTGTAGTTGTGCAAACCCAAAGATTGGCAAACAAACAAACAAACAAACAAACAGGTCCTCTTGAGATGCAGAAAGCGCTCTTCTTCTTGCTCGACACTAAGTGCTGGTCACGACCGAATGAGAAACAGGCGCCACTATTTTGACAAGCTGCCCAAATGGCTGCCTCGAGTTGCTTGGCTCGTTCTCGGTCGGTCATTGGCGCGCAGCACTCCGTGTTTCTCGGCATGTGATTTCCCGTTTCGCCCAGCGCAGAAGCGGAAAGGTTGAAGGACCCCTCGATGATGATGCGGCCATCAATGATCCACACCTTAGAGTGCTCCTTCGCGGTGTCGTTCGGGACATACACCTCGAAATCCTTCCACAGCAGGTACTCGTAGACATCGTGACAGTGAATATTCCACATCGTCTTTTTGTCCGCCAAGATCACCACCCGGACCCCATTTGCCTTCGCCAGTGCCAGCTGAATGGCAAGCTCTAGTAGCGTAAAGTTGTACGCCGATATGAAGATAGTATACTGAGCACCACTGACATACTTGAACAGCATTCGCTTGAGTTCAGGTGTCCGGCCGAAATACGACTTGTGCTTATCATGGTGGCGGAGATGGACCTCTGCCAGGATCTGTCGACGATACACAGCAAAGACCCGCACTTCCTTGCACAGCGCGGCGATGTCGGCGGCGTCGCAACCGTCCGCCTCCTTCCCCAGCTTCTGGAGAGCGGACAGCTCAAAGCGATCCGCCAGCTCTATGATAGACGCCGCCTTCTTGCCGCGCTTTGGCGTTGGCGTGCCCCTCGCGTCGAAGCGCTGTTTGACTATGGCCGCGGAGCAGCCGTAGCGTCGCTTCACTTGGAGCTTGTCTTCCTTCGAGAGCTCGCCAGTGCGCAGCGCCGCGCTCTTGATGGACTGGAGGCAGGCGAGCACCTCCTCAGTGGACGGGTTGTTCCAACCTCGCTTGTACTTCTCTTGCCGCAGCGCGGGCGTCTTGCTTCTTCGCTTGTTGTTCTCTTGGCTCGCCGTCTTTTTCTTCTTCTTGCCGCGTTGCTTGTTCTCTTTTGGCTCGCCATCTTCTTCTTCAGCTTCCTGTTACCCCCAACTTTGCCAGGCACGTTTCAGCTCCGGGACCGTGATAGTGCCATGTATCATGACATTTGTGCCCAAATCTCGTACGAACTGGTCGCTCGGCAACCGGTGCAAGGAGCTTTCCGAACGGACTTGGAAGTCAAGCGCGCACTTGAGGTGCTTCCAGTTCCAACTAAGCACATCCTTCGCCCTCTTGCCTTCTCGAAAACCAGTGAAGTCAAAAATCTGGCGCTGTTCCGAAAGGGGACATGCGAACTTGCCAGCTACGTGGACCGGGACGCGTTCGTCCCCGGTATCGTGGCGGGCGAGACCGCGGAAAGGATGTTGTCCCTCGACTTGGAGGAAAAGAAGGCGGAATATGCCGTACAACCACCGACGGACTCCCAGCTCGTCGGCTGGAGCTACCGCCTAGAACTGTGCTGCAAGTTCTTGTTGAGCCCCAGCATCCGCCTGGAGTTTACCGTGACGATCGTCCACGAAAACTGCACGTTGACGCACGCTGGACCAGCACCGGCGGCAGGCGAATACCAGGCGATGAAACAACCAGCAGACTCGAAAGTGAAGAAAGTGAAATGAGCTTGCAACATCAAGGACCCAAATGAGCTGTGGTGATGACCAACGAACTCGAGCATCGATCACTACGAAAACAAAATGCCCCCGTCAAGGTATGGAACTTCGTTATATACTAGGGCAGCAGTTGTAATCTGGCTCATTGTTGAATGACGTTGTGTTGAGTTGAATGAATGTAGAAGTCGTTGGCGGTCATTGTGCGTTTGTGAAGACTCGAGGGGCTCTAGTAGGACTATTACGGCGATTGAAAACCATCACCACGACCTTGGTTCCGTTCGAGGCGAGGCAAATTGCAGAATGGTGAACGAATCCGTCGATCGGAGCGCAATGATATCTACTTCCACGAAACCCAAGCGGAGTCACCAAGATCCCCAAGCATCGTCAATTCCTTCACGCGACATTGCCAGTTTTTATATCGCCACGCGATGGAACTGGGTGTTGACGGGGAGCTCCCACTCCAGCAGCAACGTGCAAAGGGGTCCTAGTCAATACAGACCACATTACCCCACAGCCGCAAAATCCTTTTGTTTTTCATGATCACTTACGTCCACTTGCCACTCTTGACGTTGTTGTCAATCTTGCTGGGATTCTCGAACGGCGTCGCCATGATCGTCTTGCGTGAGTTCCAAAGCAGATTTCGCGAATGAATATCCGTTCTGCTTTGCAGCGTGCATCTGCATGTAGATACGCTGTTGTGAGCAGATCCACGCGCCTGCGAATCGTGTGATTGATTTCCTCTGCTGGTGACGAGCAAAAAGTCGCCTCCCCGCAAGAAGCAACGGCAGCCCACCATTGAGGCAACGACTGAGTCTGAGCACATGAAGATCACCCGAAAGGTGCTTCCTTTGTTGCGGAAACAGGCCGCCATCGACTACTCCGACGTCGGGCGACACTGCAAGCCTCCGCGTGACGTTAAGACCGCCAAGAAGATCATTGAGAGGTATAAGCGCGGCGAGGCCTGGGCCGATGAGGCGTTGCAATGGGGCAAGGCACGCAATTCTGCACATGAACCCATCCGCGTACACCGCCGAGTCCAGGACCTGCGTGTAGCGGATCCAAAGATCAGCGACCGTGGTTGCGCTCGCGCGCTCAGCATTGCTGAGAGCACATTCGCCGACATTGTAAAGAAGATCCGGGACATTCCTGCTTCTCAGCTTGTGTTCTCTTCGGGGAACCCCAACTTCGCTCCGATGTATCTGATGCAGTTGAAGCTTTCTACAGATACGCTCCGAGCAACTTTCTTCTCCCTCACGCACATGGGAGTCACGGGATCGCTGGCGGAGTTTGCTAAGGCGAACGTGAAAGTCTACGTACTGTTGGACCGACAGCAGGTGATGTCTCCATTTGAGCTACCTCGAGTTCGCGAGCTGTTAGAGGCGGATATCGATGTCTTCGTTCAAAAGTCCACGAAGACGCAGCATCAAAAGGTACTATGCATAAATTGAAGTTCATGTATGCAACGCTAACAAAAAATGTGGTGCTCTGTTAGATGATTATTGCCGACGACGCCATGTGTTCGACGGGATCAGCCAGCCCGTCGATGAAGGGCTTACATGATTCGTTTGAGAACCTCACGTACCATTTCATGGCGGACGAAAGTCAGTAAACCAATGTGAATACGGTTAGCCACTTCGTTCTAACACATCTTTTGATGCAGTTGATAAGGCTACGGTAATCTTTCTCGAGCAAATGAAGAATGACTGTGAACGGGTCACGCTCGTCTGGCTAGACGAGCAACAGCGCAAACTGACAGCCTAAAAAAAGGCATCACTCGCGCGTGCAAGCGAGGACATTAATGAAGTGGAGCGTGCTGCTCTCAATTCGTTTATGAGCGAGGAAGGCACTGAATTCTACGATACCGATCGCGCCGAAAAGAAGAGGGCCAGAGAAGTCAAGAAGTCCGCAAAGGCATACATTAAGCACAAGAGTGAGCACGTCTGCGTCAAGTGCTGGAAGGCGTTGGACCCATCGGAGACAATGGTTTGCTGCAAGTCGTGCAGGAGGAAAAGAAGCGTGAAGAGGTTGATGAAGGTACAAGAACACAAGTGCTGCCGATGCGGCAAAACCAGGGAGCGCAGCAAGCGTATCCGCTGCAACGCCTGTCTGGCCAAGATGCGCGCGCAGTCTCGAATGCAATATACAAGGCCCGCGAGCCGGAGACGTGTGCCAAGTGCGGGAAGAAAGATGCCTGTGAACCGAAGCTGTAATGGGCCCCTCTGGCCTATTACATTGGTTATGCGATCACAGATTGGTGTGGCTCACACACTGCTGTCATGGAGGTAAAGGTGGCGTAAACATGGTCAAATGTTTGCTCACATCCACCCATGGCACAATCAGTGATTACGCCAAGTGTTCTCTGCACTTCTTTGTGCATGATGATGGTTCCTCAGCTGGGACATTATTTGGTAACAAGGCCGGCGTGTCACTTGAGTTCTTGTGGCCAATCACAAGACGCCACGCGGCAGGAAGATTCTTCGAAGGAGAATCTTCAAGTTTAACCTGATTCAACCCAAGGTTTTATACTACATGTGTAGGTTAAATTACATTTAACCTCAAGGGCCCCTAGTGGTTTTATTCATAGGATTCAGGAACCATAAGCTCATTCCAATTCAGTTGCAAACTTTCCCTCAAGTACTCAAGTCGCCTTCCTCCCTCCAAGTCGGGAGTCGCTCCTTGTCCCTCCAAGTCGGGACTTCCCTCCAAGTCGGGAACGCTTCCTCAACCGCACAAACGCGCGTGCCGTGTTTTGGGGACTGTTGTAAACAGCGCCCCATTACAGAAGCCTGGTGGTGGCGGAGTCTTCGCAAGCTGTCGGGCTTGCCGAGAAAACGAGAATCGCGCCAAGCGCGTTAAGAGGGGCCTCAGCCGACTGGCAAGTGTTCTTGGCGCGAGCGCGTCGACAGCCTTGGTAATGTCTTCCCAGCTATCACCGTGAGCCTTGGCAGCGGCTGTGGTGGAGCCTGTTTCACGAAAATCGGCTGACGTGATCTCAACTCACCAACGGTTGCCCAGACTACCAACTGACGGAGGGGGTACTCCGCTTGTCCGTGTGACGTTAAACTCCTTCTCACCTTGTTTACCCGTTGGTTTAGGCGGGTTACGCTCTTCCGGTGCTTCGCGAAGTGTCTTGTGCTCTGATTGGGGCCGTATGGACGGTACTTGGGATTGTAGGGATGACAATTACGCGGATATGCTTCACGCAGTTGTCGGTTTAGGTTGATCGGTTCTTGGGGAAGCCGACCGAGGGGCTGTCCTTGGGTGTGTGTTCCTTGTTCCTTTCCGTGCTTGCCGCCTCCTGTGGTGGGGTCTTTGTGGGGGAGAGACTCAGCGAGTGATCGCTACCTGGCCAAGCAATCCAGGCGATCACTACACGTTCTCTTCGGTAGACTTAAGCGGCTTCCTGGTCGTCGGGAGGGCCAATATACTTCCCAGCCCGGAAAAGATGCCACGTGTGTCTTAGAAGGAAAGTCTGAATCTGTCTTAACTAATAAACCTATACCCAAGCTACCCCTCGTCCCATCTCATGCTCTTAGCCATCCGTTCCGTCCGTGTCTTCATGATCGCTGGCGTACCCTGATCGTGGTACCGGTATGCCAATATGATCGCGTTGTACCCATGTCCGATATGATCGGCATGTACCCGGATATTGGTACAGTGTCGATATGATCGCTCTGTACCCGATCGATGGTACTAACCCAAAACGATTGTGTACCCACGTGGGCTACGACATGTGTGGTCCCGATCTCTCAAAGTGCGATCTCACTTTCGCGACGCGGATCACCCAATTGCCGGTCTTGGGCACCTTTCTTGCCGACCGCGTCGCCACACGGCGATCGCTCTGCGCTTGGTCATCGGAATGCGCTTCCCTCCCCTGGTCGACTTGCCCGTCCGTTTGGCAGGCTTGGACTGTGTTGTTAGAGACGTCGAGGACGGCGACGCTGGCGCGAGCGCAGACGCACCAGCAGCCATATTTCTAACGTCTCTTAGAGTTGAAGGAAGGATGGGACGCGCAGCGGTGGTCGCTGGAGCTGGCGAGCGCACCGCTTGTTGCACCAGGTTACGACCCACTGCACCGATGGATGCAGGGGCTGAAGGTTGCGGGCGCAGCGCAGCGGGGGTTGTTGAGGTTGGCGAACGTCCAGCTTGCTGCAGCAGGTTACGGCCCACTGCACCGATGGATGCACGCGTGGAGGAGGAGGAGGCGGGTGGCTGGAGCTGCCTTGGTTGCTGGTCTGCTGCGCAGGTTGTTGCTGGCGATCGTCCAGCTAGTTGGAGCAGGTTCCTAGTTGCAGGAAGGATGGGGAGCGGCGCGGCGGTGGTGATGGTTGTTGTCGTTGCAGTAGGACGTTTTATGTGCATGGTGTGTCAGCACACATATGTGTGCTGACACAAAATTGTACCGTTATCCATTATTCAAGTGAGCTTGACGTGCGCTTCATTTTGCAAGATCCGCCGCTAGCGCCGTCCAGCCCCCTTTGTTCAACATGCTCGCCCGTCAGGTAAACGCCCTCTTCTCCATGCCCCTCACGCACCATCGTATCCGCCGCCGTCTCCTCTATCGAATGAGCCGTCGGGCCGCAAGATCCGAGCTCTACAGCGCTCAGGCCATGCACTAATGTCTTGTTGGTGCCTTCTAGATCATCCGCCGTGTCGCCACGCAGACCCCGCGCAACGCGGCCATGTCCACTCTGGTGGTGGCCGAGCACAACCAGTCGCAGGTGTCGGGGGCCACGCTGGCCACGGTCACGGCCGCGGCGCAGATCGGCGGCGACATCACGGTGCTGGTGCTGGGCAGCCAGGCCGGCCCGGCCGCCGAGGCCGCGGCCAAGGTGGCCGGCGTCAAGAATGTGCTGCACGCGGCCGACGCCAAGTACGACCACTACGTGGCCGAGGAGGTGGCCGAGCTGCTGGTGGCCACGCAGAAGGCCGGCGACTACTCGCACGTGCTGGCCCCGAGCTCCAACGCCAGCAAGAACTACCTGCCCCGGGCCGGCGCCAAGCTGGACGTGGCCCCCATCTCGGACATCCTGGCCGTGGCCGACAAGGACACCTTCTTCCGCCCCACGTACGCGGGCAACGCCATCGCTCAGGTCAAGTCCAAGGACGCGGTGAAGCTCATCACGGTGCGGCCCACGGGCTTCGAGAAGGCAGCGGCCGAGGGCGGCAACGCCTCGGTGAGCCCGGCCCCGGAGGCCCCCACGGTCGGCAAGACCAGCTTCGTCTCGGAAGAGGTGAGCAAGTCGGAGCGCCCGGATCTGGCCTCGGCCCGCGTCGTGATCTCCGGTGGCCGCGGCCTCAAGAGCGGCGAGAACTTCGAGATGCTCTACAAGCTGGCCGACAAGCTGGGCGGCGCGGTGGGTGCCTCGCGTGCCGCTGTGGATGCTGGCTTTGTGCCCAACGAGCTGCAGGTCGGCCAGACCGGTAAGGTGGTGGCCCCCGAGCTTTACGTGGCTGCCGGTATTTCCGGCGCCATCCAGCACTTGGCCGGCATGAAGGACAGCAAGACGATCGTGGCCATCAACAAGGACGAGGAGGCCCCGATCTTCCAGGTGGCGGACTACGGCCTCGTGGACGACCTCTTCAACGCTGTGCCTGAGCTCACGGAGAAGATCTAAACGGTTCGTTCCAAGGCGTCGATCACAGTCTGAGCTTGTTTCGCTACTTATTGCGCACTGCAGCAGGAAGCAGCGTGAGGTTTACAAGTCGCGATGTTTTAGAGCCGAGTGAAGCAAGCAAGGAGAGCCGAGAAATACGAGAGGTATGCAAAATGCCCATATTCGCCGCAATAGTGAGTACTATTCGTCCATTACTCCTGCCTTGCCTTGCGGCTGTGTCTTGCTCTTGTTTGCTTGTTCTATGTCTTGGTGTTTCGGTGCAGTTTTCATCCACGAGAAAATCATCGTTCAAGCCTGCATCGGTTTCGAACAGACGATAGGCACGGGAGTAGCTCCACCGCGCGGAGTTTTATGACTGGAATACGCTTCCGACCCACGATCCCCTTGAGCAGCTCTGCCGCCACTCCTTCTGTCATCTTCAGCGCGTTTCCCGACAAACATAGCGCATAAGAATGCGAGCATGGAGAGGAACGACATCGCCAAGACCAAGTACAGTTGTCCACAACGCACGAAGCGGCTGTAGACACTTCGACAATGCAGCGAGACGCCGGGAAAAAACAGCCCCAGAGTTGACACTGTGAGGGCGATCAGCAACATCATATCTAGCCACTTCTCGCTGTAGTTCGCCGGATGCGTGAATCGTAGCCACTCGATGAAGACCAGGAAGGCGAACGCGTACAGGAACGTCAAGAAGTTGACGATCAGCGCAAAACGGATGGCTCCGCTGTTCATGACCACCCCAGTTTGATCCTCAGCAGTGTTATGGTACGAGACATTGGGCAGCGAGATGAAAGCTACCATTGATGCGGTAAACTGGATGAAGCGGAGCAGCACACGCACCCAAAGCAGGAAGATGGGGCTTCCAAACGAACTTTCCGCTACCATTGTTGTAAGGTTTGCCACTCACGACGCGCTCTCGAAAATGATGAAAGTCCGAGTTCTTGCTTGCTTGACTGACATTTCTTGGTTTTACGCAGACAAATGCCATGAAAGATGGATGTGACCTCTTTGCCAAGTTCCGGTTTTCAACAAAGCTACCGGTAGTACCGATGCAAACCGACACAGGAACCGGTTTTCAGTAACTCGTGTATTGCCACACAATTATTTGTCCACGCGTCGCTTGCTATCTTGCTTTTCGTACTCAAAAGTCCACCGGGTGCGTCGTCCATCTCCAGAGCTCGCTCTCTATTGCTGCCCCTCACTAACCCTGCCTACAGCCGTGATCCTCTATTGCGCGTAGACGTACCCACACAGACACAGAGAGCCATGGCGAAGAAGACAGCGACGACTTCGGGTGCAGGTGTCGGCTCCATCCTGGGGGATTTCTGCGCCAAGTACGACAAGACCACGCCCAAGAAGATGAAGCTCATCGACGGCTTTTTGGCCTACGTGCTGGCCACGGGCGTGCTCCAATTTATCTATTGCCTGCTGGTCGGCACCTTCCCCTTCAACTCGTTCCTCGCGGGCTTCGTCTGCACCGTCGGCGTCTTCGTGCTGGCCGGTAAGGGTTACCGGTATCCCCCCTAACTGACTGTCCCCCCCTAACGATGCTCTAACTGCAATTGGTGCTGTAAATGCAGTGTCGCTGAGGATGCAGATCAACCCGGAGAACAACTTTGGCGACCGCACGGAGCAGCGCGCCTTTGCCGACTACCTCTTCTGCAACATCATCCTCTTCCTCGTCGTGTTCAACTTCATGGGCTAAAAAACTGGAACTTGGAAAAGCTGTATTCGGGAGCAGAGATACAGGAAAAGAAGCTGCAGATTCACAGAGAGTTGCAGTGCCGAGGTGGAGACAGCAGGTGTGCATCAAGTTACAAGCAGCAGGAGGTCTTCCTCGATTTTTGCGTTGACAACAAGAGAGATAACATAATTGCATGGGCGGAACGGTTGATATAGTCTTTGATAATGCTTCCATGGGTCATTCCGACATCGCTAGCCCATTGCACTTCTGCCAACGTAGCGCTCCACCGCGTGATCGCCATCTGATTCGTCAAAATAGGCAAGATGAAGAGCAGCGATTGGTTGAAAATGTCATGGTCAAGTTGAAGTGGACTGCAACTTGCTGAATCGCTCTACTGAAGCAATGAAGTGATATCGTGCAAGTACACGCTTATATACTTACCACACGTCCGCTTTCAACGGCGGGTGAACCACGTTTCGCTGCAGAACGCGAAAATGTGCGTCCAAAGAGCAACAGGAAGTTTGTTGGTTCGAGAGGATGCCATGAGCATTGTCAGCACTCCACGGCGGAAGCTGGAAGGGTAAAATACGTGGCTGGAGGTATTCCACACCCTCGTCGCCTTCACCACGATCAACGCAAAGGTGCCCTGCTCACATGGTGGAATGAATTGCCCAGGGTCGATATCGGCATTGACCCAATCGCCTCGAACGACGGCGCCGTCCGAACTCAAGTCACCGCCGTACGTGTACACGCCCACCTCATGTTTCACGGCGTATTGCTGCCGATACACGATCCGTGAGCGTTCCCATCGCCCAAAAATCGGGCTAACTTGCTGGAAAACGCGCTCTTTACACTTGCCAAGGAGCTTCCCACCTGGCCGCAATTGCAAGTGCAGATCAAACGCGTACTCGTAGCCTTCAGTGTCGGTAGCGCATCCAGAAAACTCGTACTCGCCTGGCGTGAACCCACGGATTGCATCGTCGTCGTCGTCCACCTCGATAGCATTCACAACACTTGTACCTGCTCCAGAGTTTACGGTCTGCAATTGCTGCGCCTCAAGCCTCTGAGCTGCTGGATCCAACGGACTGCCATCATTCACAAACCCGTTTTCAGTCTTCTCGGTCTTGATCGTGACCGGCGTAAAATCCACTCGTACAAGCTCCAGCTCAAACTCTCCTCGACCTCCTTCGTAACCTTCGGCGTGGCCTTCATCCACATTATTCCATTTGCCACTGAGCGTCTCACGTCTCTTACCCGACGCAGCAGCTTTTGCAACTTTGGTCCTTCTTTTGTTGTTTGATGCGCCAGCATTCCCTTCCTCAATAACCACAGCTCCAGAGTAACGAAAGTGTCCCACAGCTTCACGTACTCGGTACTCAAGCACGTACGCCACTCGGTTCGCCTGCCAGCGTCCGTTCAACGGACAAACTTGCGGTTGCACAACCTCTCGAGAAGTGCCACACAGCGTTCCATCAGGCAGCAATCTCAGTGTCACCAAACATTCATCTTTCACTGTCGTCATAACAGGCCGAGGTCGTCCTCGTCGTCCATTCCTCTGTCTCGGCACAACTGCAGCAGCCACCGACGGCGTATCGTACGTCGTAAAGCCTTTAAACTCGTACTTGCCTGGCCTTAACGGGTACAGCAACGACGGTTCTCTAGACTGCATCATGGCCGCCTCTCTCTCCGCCTCCTCAGCTTCTTGTTGGCGTTGATACCACAGCACCGGTTGCAACTGGAACACCGACTCCGACGTCTCCTCTCCTTTAATTGACCCTGAATCACTTGTCGACGCCGTCGAAGCCGAGGACGAAACATCCAATTGGTGTCTGTCTTGGTCTCCGCTGAAAAACCTCCAGGTGCCGACTGCCGGTGCGTCCGGCGCCACTGGAATATGCAAGTGACACGTGAGCGTGTGTCGATCCACGTGATTTAACCTCTTGGTTATCTCAAAAGCACAGCAATATTCCGCGGCTGAATTGCCGCCAGAAGATGAAGACGACACGACCGCCTCGTCCATTGGGACCACTTGAGCATTGCCCATAACATGAGCAATAATGATCCCGTCCGGGTGGTCGGCAATGTTTCGACGTTTGCGCTTCTTTGCACTGACATTGGCGGTCGAGGTTAACTCTTTCCGACGGACTTCGCCGTGCATTGAGCCGTCGGACGCAATGCGCAAGTGGATGCGACTCTGTTCAGCTAGAAATCCGCCCACACAGCCGTCATACACGCGCTCAAGAGGCGTCAATGGGATCGTATACGTCTTCCCTGTATGACTGTGAGAGGAGAAGCTCGAGATGTTGCCGGGGAAGCCGCTAGAGGCCTCTGAAGTTGAGTTAGTGCACCACGTCGTGTCCATTCATTCCCTTTGTTAAAGCTTGACCACTTCCTGACGCTGTCCTTGGAATTATTTTGACCAATCAGTGAGATGGCTAGGGAAGCTGTTATACAACCTTTGAAAGCTAAGATCGAGTGGAGGCAGCGTCGTGACATCTCACTCGATGGACAACACTTCAGTCTCCTCACGCTACGATGGATGTAAGGAACCTCAACAATACGTGCGATGTACAATTGTCTATTTGCCGCACGACGAAGAGAAGAAGCTGGCTAACGTGTTGGTTTGGCTCCAATTCAGCTTCAAGCAGTGGACGCCTTCCAAAATTGACATACCACCCCGGCATCGTCGAGCCCCTGCCAGAACTCGCGGTCGCGTGGAGACCGCCTGATCAAGTCGACATCGAGCAACGCGCCGCCGCGAACCATCGTCGCACCCTTCTTCGAGGAGCCAACAGCGCCCTAGTGTTCTCAACCGTGACGTATCCGCTGAGGTACATTTGTCCGAATCTTGACATCCGGGACGCGCTCGAACAACGTGCAGTGGCTCTGCAGCAGATCCGCATAGAGGCAATGTTCGTCATGAACTTCCACTGCTGCCGGCTGTTCGAGCACCATCGGCGTAGCCACCCGAACTACCCTGTAGTACCGGCAAGATCTCGCACGATTGAGACAGCCCAACAACTGGACCAAGCTACGTTCTACCGGTGCTGCACTGCTGTCTTTGGTGACGAACAGATACCCGCGCCAAAACCCTCGGCTAACGCTGCACTAGAGGAGTCCATCAACGTCTACAAGGCTTCGCGATCGAGGGTCATGTCGTATATATCACCTACGCTCTTCTATTCAAGCTCCGCTATCAAAGAACTGGCGAATGACATGCTCGTCGCCGCGAGGCAACATGTCCGTACGAACTTCGAGGCGCGGCTTGTCAACTTCATTCGCCTGCAGCTTGCGTATCCGCGGGGAGCAGCTGAGGCCATGGTCGCTCGACTAAAGTCAAGTCCTGAAGACCTCACGGACGTCGAGAAGCAGTGGCTTGAGTGGCTAGAACTGCCTCCTACAGCTGCGAACATCACTAGCCACGAGGTGCTATTTCTCGGCAAGCTTTACGACATGCTGAAGGAGATGGAGCAAATGCACGACCAAGATGAGATCCCGAAAGGGTGCCGATTATTTACGTTGCTGCCGCAGCCCACCTCCTGTGTGCCATCGTTCTTCCCGGTCACGACAGAGGTGCTCTACCAAGTCGCAAGGCAAATTTTGGCAACTACGGGCAAGGATATCTTTGGGCTTTACAAGTCCACGAACTCTCGTGGACATCGGACGCATGCTACGACTGCGGAGTTCCAAGAAGTGCGCGAGCGAATGTGGACCACGGTGTTCAACCTCGGAGACTGCGTCAGCCACACTGCAGATCAACGAATTGGCGTTCCAAGGCGCAACTTCGAGTATCAGATCTCCACAAATGGCTACAGTGCTGCTGTGCTAACGTCAATTCCTGCTCCTGTTGAACGACCTGCTCCTTCTCCGAAGTATACGCCACATACATTGATCGGAATCGACCCAGGACTACGGATGATGCTGGCGGCATACAGCCGTCCTATGCTGGAGTTTGTCTGCAACCCACCGGAAGAGCCATGCTCCATGCCCGGTTGGTGCAGTACCTGTCCAGGCCACGTTGGCGGCAGACGCCATGGCAAGAAGCGCAGCAGGAACCGCCGTCGTCGCCACCGACGCAAGAGACGCAGCAGAGCACAGTGCGATGTGGAGGGGTGGTGCGAGATCTGTCACAGGCACCACCCAAGGCACCTCCCACGGAAGCACGGTGTCAGGCGCCGGACTCACTTCCTGCACGACAGTGCTCACGTCCTACAAGTCACGTCCCGAGAGTATCGACACACGAGTCGTGTCGAGCACCAAGCATTCTGGTTCGAAAACCTGAAGAAGAGGTATCCGCGCTATGGTGCGTTTTTGAAGGACATGCCATCGTTCAAGGCTTCGTCGTCGGCGTCCCTGCTCTCTCGTTACAAGCACATCTGGAAGAATATCAGCGCCATGTTGGAGTTCTGCGCTCTCAAAGGGTTTCGCAAGTGGCGATTCACACTGTCGCGATTCAAACGCAAGGCCGTGGCGAAACTCGCCAAGCGTGTCGTCCCGATCGTGGACCGTGACGTGTGTGTGACTCTCGGAAAATGGAGCAGCCAGACTCATCTCGCGGGCCATATGCACGTCCCGCTCAAGCGGTTCGCGCGTGAACTCTCTCGCCGCGCAACCCTCATTATGGTCGACGAGTTTCGTACCAGTTATCTTTGCTCCAAGTGCTCACGTCCGATGGTGGACACGCCATTCAAGATCTACGGGACGACGAAAACCAAGAGGTCGAGGAACGTGCGTGTCTGCAGAAATATAGCTTGCAGAGCGAACTACTGGGAACGTGACATCAACGCCGCGAAAAACTTGTGGCATCTTGGGCTCCTCCAAGTCACCAGCCAGCCTCGAGCTCCACAGCTCTGCAGAGGACACCAAATCAACTAAGTCGACTTCATTCAAACCAACGTGGGAACGGGACCCTGAGAAGGACCTCAAACGAAAGCCCACTCGGTAAACGGGCTGCTGGGGAGTGAAAGATGTAGTGCCTTCATTCATAGGTAGCCCAGTCCGAACGTAAAGATCTCTCGAGATCATTCTTAGTCAATATACCATTATGTTGTTTATATGGGATGGTGACTAAGAGGCGCAGTAATGGATTTTTATTCGTCAAAAATAGGGAAAATAAATTTGATTGGATGAAAAGGAGATCGGTTAACCGCTTTCTAGACATGGCTACATTCTAAGGGATGGCGTTGATGGTTTCGCTAGTGCGTGTGAGGGATTTCTGGAGATCACTTGGAAACCAATTGTATCCGCAGTACGAAACAATGGAGCTCCACAAGTGATTGGGGATGATCCCATCTCGATGGGACGCGAGCAATAGCAGCATCACGCACTCCCTGAACGCCGCGGGGTAGTCCTTGTGATACTCTTGGCTCCAGAAACGAACCGTCTTGACAAGTTGAAACTCTAAAACTCCACGCTCCGCTTGACTGGTACGTGCATCGAAATTTCCTCCGAGAACTTGCAGCTCCGAGTTCTGCCACGTGCCTTGCAGCCCTGACCGAAACGGCGTCCCGAAGTAATTGTACGTGTGCTTGTTGCCATGCATCTCGTACTGCAGCAAGTAGCTCAGTCCGCTTCGAGTCCACATTCCAGCTAATGGACATTCCTGCGTAAACGGCAGTTCACGAGATGTACCCGACATCATCCCATTCTCCTGCAGTGTAAAGTTCACTGCACATTCGTAGACGAAGGCATTCTCGGCGATCGTAATTCCTTGCAACTCGTACCGTCCAGGCGTCAGTGGATGCAGCGGCGTGTCCAATGGTTCTAGTCTGTGTGCAATAGGTCTCAACATGAAATCCTGCGCTTCTTCCGCATTCTCTCGAAGATCCACATATCGTCCTGACATTCCATGGTGTTGTGAAAGATGACCGATACACTTGACGATCTGCGACCACATTCCTTGCGCTCCACGTCCCCATTGCACAATCTTAAAGTGCACCACATAACACACTGGTTGGGCAGCGTCTTGCTGTCCTTCAGGTGGCATTTCCACCAATGCTCGACCGTCATAAGCCAGCAGTTTCGTGTTGATCTCTTCATCGACAACTTGAGCTGCATCTTGTTCTTCGATTTCTTCTTCGACGCCGTCGATGTCTTCGATGGTTCCTCGCACCGAAAACTCTTGGTCGACTGGAGCAGGAACTGACTTAATGGCTACACGAACACTACTGTCGCAGTGGATCTCGAACGTGAAGTGGTGCGCTGGTTGCAGAAAAGAGAAACTGCCCCCACACTCGAACACTTCCACCACGTCTGGGTTGGGTGCCATGCTCATTAGAGACCGTCGTCGTGACTTGTTTCTTGACGGTATCACCTACGTCATTGGCTGAAATCAGTTCTGTGATACGATTGGCGGTAATTCATCTTTTTTTTAAATGGCTACACTTGCACCTTGTCACAGATTTTCGCTGGTGGTGCAAGTGTCGTGTAGGATTCATGATAAAATTCTCACGTGTCGGGTGAGTTCCCACCAACAACACACGCTGACCCGCAAAGGTTAGCGACTGTTGGATCAAACTTGAAGACCAGGAACGATCCCTTACACCGGGTCGGTTGCAAGCGCTTCTGTGCACTGCGATCGTACAGGTTAACCCTTTATTTAACTCCTCTAGCCACGAGCTTAGGCTAGGAAGCAGTAAAACCCTGCAGTCTCTCAGAAGGAAGGGTACCAGCGTGTTAGGCCTTATACCGACTTCCCCGGCTCATACCGGTCCCGGCTTATAACGGTCAGCCAATCACAGCTCGTATTTTTTTGGCCTTCCCTCAGCTTATAACGGTCTCCAGTACCATATTTCCGGTACAAATCGCAATTAGCGTCGGACACCACCCATTTGGCGTTTGGCAATGCCAGCAGTGCAAGGCAAACGTCGTTCGTCGTTTACCCCACGGCAGAAACTAGATGTACTCGATGCCGTGGGGGATCCACCAGACGTAGCAAGAGCTGTACGTGAGTTTTTTCCTGATCTAAGGCCTGCTGCCTACACTTCCCGCCGAAAGTTGGTGGAGTCATGGCTTCGAGAACGGGCTACTCTTGAGGAACGCTGCAAAGGGGAAAAGGGCGCCAACAAAAAGAAGGCGCGGCTCAAAGGCGTGGGTACACGACTTCCTGTTGAGGCTGAGGATAAGCTTGTGGTTTGGGTGAACGATTTACGAAAAGAAGGTGTCCCAGTTTCAACTTTGATACTACGTCTAGAGGCCTTAGGTTTAGCTATAGAGTACAATGTGGAAAACTTTGTGGCTTCTTGGAGCTGGTCTGCCGGTTTCAAAGGCCGCCACAAACTCTCAATGCGAGCACGGACACGCCAAGGCCAGAAATCTCCAGAGCAGCTCAATCAGATGTCAACTGAGTTCGCAGAGAGAGTCAAAAATACGATGCAAGATCTTGGTGTTACAAAAATTTACAACAGCGATCAGACAGGTATATATTTCTATCTAAATTGTTGCTCAATATTGGTTTCTAACTGAGTGTTTATAGCTGCCTTTTTTTAGTATCTTCCCACCAGAACCATCAACAAGAAAGGTTCGAAGCCCGTGTGGGTAAAATGCGCTGGCAAGTCTAAAGAGAGAGCGACAGTTATGCTTTTGGGCGACTCTGAAGGTGTTAAGTATCGACCGTTTGTAGTGTTTAAAACAGAGTCATCGAAAGTTTCTAAAACTTTTCAAGAAAACCAAAGGTTGCGCAACGGCTTTGGGCGCAGAATTTGGGAGGACGTCGGTCCTGCTAGCCGCGAGCAAAAGCTGGAGATCTACGGAAATCGTGCAGGTAAGTTGTGTCGGAATTGACGAGTTTTATCGCTATTCCTAACAGTGCTATTGTGCGATTACAGGTTGGTGGAACAGTTACTTATCGATAAAATTCCTAAAATACCATTTCGGTGCACAACCAGACATGACACTGCCGATCTTGCTGCTGTGGGATGACTTCTCTGGTCATTGGACCGAAGAAGTCATCTCTTATGCGCGTTCGATCAACGTATTGCTGTCGAAAATTCCGCCGAGCACCACATCAGTGAGCCAGCCTGCTGACGTCGTCTGGAACCGCCCGTTCAAGGAGCGGCTGCGAGCTTGCTGGGTTGCCGATCTACGTAAGCAATTACGAGCGCATATTCCGGGCACGTCATTCTCAATGCATGCGCCCAACCGATCTGTGATGGCCAAGTGGATACGGGAGGCGTGGGATGGCCTCACGAATGAAATGATTGCAAGAGGCTATAGCAAATGCTACGGAAATCTAGTCGAAGAGAGCGATGTAGTGGCAGCTGAATTGATATCTAAGCTGGAGCAGCAGTGTGTGTTAGATAGAGAGGTCGGTGAAGTTGAATCTGGCGATGACATGGATGCCTAATATATAGCGCTTTGACTGTTCAATTGTAGCCATATGTATCACAGCATTTAGCCATATGTACATGGTTTTTCGATGCGGTACAATGTACCATGAACATGGGTGACCGTTATAAGCCAAGGAAGTCGGTACAGGAGCGCCGAGGTATAACCTCGGCA
This sequence comes from Phytophthora agathidicida, assembly GCA_025722995.1. NCBI lineage: Eukaryota > Oomycota > Peronosporomycetes > Peronosporales > Peronosporaceae > Phytophthora > Phytophthora agathidicida. Next base: position 568,578 of record CP106979.1, read on the forward strand.
GGAAGTCTAGAACACGCAAGAACCCTCGGTCCTCACAAATACACACAGAGCGACACCCTAAAGTCGCTCCCACACACACTTGGCCACGCTTCACTCTTGGCCTAAGTATAGACGAACCCTCGGTGATGCACCTTAGCTCAATCTACAGGCATCCACCCTACCTGAGCGTGTCCTGCACTACAATAAGCTAACTACACTTACCGGAGACGGACTTGACCCTTGTTGGGTTGGGGGGAAGACTGCTTATTCATTTCTGCTTATTTGTGGCTCAGAGAGCCTCTGTAGGTCTCCCTATACCTACTCCTATATTCCTATACAAATATCAAGTGTGAACAGATCTCGGTGGGAGACTCTAGAGTCTCACATAGGTACGACCGAGACCACGACAATACGGTGATGTGTGGCACATAACCCTATCCTAACCTAATTCAATACCTCGGTCGGGTTGTATTAGTATGACCGAGGGTGTCACTAATTCCTCTCTGTCCCTCTGCTGCGGTAAACGTGTTCCGCCAATCACAGCCGCGCCTTTCACTGAAAGCGTCCACGACGGTTGCCCCTGCAACGGAGGCCGTAATCCGGGTCAAAAACCCAACACCACATTCATCTGTGCATTTCGACATCGCGCGGTGATATTTACCAGAGTGGAAATCACCTAGGCGCCGCAAGTTCCCCAAAGAATTGTAAGATCGGCCTTTGTATGCATTGCTTCATCAAGGAACGTGCAGCTGCTGGCGAAAACCCATCGAACGTGATGAATAAACTGGTGCTCAAGCTCGAGTTGCAGCAGGCTGATCGCAAACAATTACTGCCTCGTGTTCAGACGCGGGTTCGTAACCATCTCAAGACTGTCTTGAATGACAATGATTTCGTTGAAGAAATGGCAGCTTTGGCGAAAAGGCACCAGTATACGGACAATATTGGAGAAAATGTGGCGTTTTCTTATGGATGCCCTGCAGGGCCCCATGGATAGTCCTTACTAGGCAATGGCTCCGAAGGTGACCCTCTGATTGTTGGCTTCGCAACAAAAGCTACAATTCGTCGTCTAAGATTTGCTGCTCAATACATGACTCACCTCGACGCAACATTTAAACTCAACACGCGCGGGTTTCCTGCAATTGCGATTGGCATTTCAGATACGTGGCGATAATTTCATTTAGTCGTTCTGTTTCTAGTTTCTGACATCCAGCAACCAAGATGGGAAGTTGCCACACGTTCAACTCTAGAAATGTATTTTACTGTCACGGGTGATCAGGCGGAGATCGGTTATGTCATGATGAAAGCCGACGCTGCCCAACGGAGTGGGTTTGAGTCCATCGCAATTCAGTATCTCGAATTGGATAAACAGCCAAAATGCCGAATGTGTTTTTTTCACGTAATGAAGAACGTGAAAAAACTCATTACTCGCTTCACCCCAGCAAAATAGCAAATCGTGTTCAGACATGTGTATAGAATTCACTATGCGCGCGATCTACCTAAAATGCAAAGCAGGATGAAAGAAGCACTTGCAGCTTGGAATTCGGATGCTGACCTCGCCGATTTCAGTTCGTACTTTCTTGAACAGTGGCTAACAGGTAGGTATCGACACTGGCAGTGTATCGAATCACCGATGGGTATGGCAAAGACGAACAATCCCATAGAGAATTTTAACGGACAGTTCAAGCAGCAGCACACGCAGCGACGATTGCTGCAGTTGAATGCGCTTTTCGTTCAGATTTTGCAAGTTTGTACCCTCCAGTCGGTACTGTCGATTCAGTTTGAGACTAGTAATCGTGCGGCGCCGAATATTTTGCGTGCTCACCGGAAATTACATTCAGAGAAGGCGTTTTCAATCGTCGAGGTGCAAAATACGGCAATTCGAGTTCACTCAGGTCAACTGTATCATGTTTTCCAGCGGTACAACCCTTGCGAACTATCGGATAAGGAGTCGGAAGCAGCCCAGCAGGCCGCGACTGATTTCGAGTTTGAAGGCGAGTCCCAACCTGCTTTCGGTTGGTTTGTACATGCTGAATCCCAGCAGTGCAGTTGCAGGATTTGGTTCAAGCTAGGGAGTTGCGTGCACGTAATTGCAGTACGAATCATGCTAGGCAAGACTGCGGACCCTACGACCTCAAAACGAGCGGTGTTCGTGGACAAGCGTGTGAAAAAGAAACGTGGACGTCCTGCCAAAGCTGGCCCAGCTCTAACTACTCAATGATCGAGGCAGTCAACAATAACAAGTAGATCATTGCTGGATATTTTTTATTTAACATCAATTTACAGCAATTGCAATAGAGGCTAGCTGCTCCCTCGCTCAATGTCTGAGCTCAATAACGTCTTGGCCATGAGCTTCTAGGCATTCAACGTTGTCGTTCAGCACTCCACAACCTTTTCTAGTGCATCCACCATGATCGCAAAATCCTCCTTCCTTCTCCGAGATTATCCTGTTCACAGTCTGTGATACGAGGCATGGTATCTCGACCAGCTACACGTCAGCTCAGCTTCATGGTGGCTCAGTGCTATGTCGTTTTTGTAGCAATGCAGCCATCCGATCGACCGTTAGTATTACACAGTTGGACTCTTATTTTTCACTCGAAGAAGCGAGCTGAAGGCAGGGAAGGAGCGTGGATTCTTTTGGGAAACGCTCCTCAAAAGGTATCATTGGTTGGAGTAATCCAAAAGGAGCAAATGACGGAGATTCGAATGACACAGGAATTGATAGTAGGGGCGATAGCTAAACTTAAGGCCACTACGCTTCTCTCAACGGTGAAGCTTGACCTGTTTGGAACGCAAAAGAATATCCAAGCCAGCCGGGTACATCCCAAAACTCGACAGGGGTTCAAAGAAATTGCGTTAACAACATGGACACCAATAACGAAAGAGTTGAAAAAAGCAGTCGAAGATATGATCAAGTCACAGCCACATGTAAACGACGGTCTTGACTGAGGTCGAGTCACGATCTTAAGCAACGTTCAAGCCCAAATTTCCCAGAACAGAAGCCAAAGTTCAGCAACACAGAATCGATTTTCGATAAGGCAAAGCCTCCAGCGATACCAGGATTCTATAGTTTAACAAACATGAATAGAGGATCTCTTCAAAACGAGTTGCAAACATTTGGCTCAGCTTTGCCTTTTTCTCCGATGACGGCTTCATCGCCACTTTCGTACAGTTCGTGACGGGTGGCAGCATCACAGGGGCCTTCACTTCTTTAAGCTTTTGCGCTTTCTTCTTGCGCGGCTTGGGTGGTTCAACCACGAAGTCAGTGATCTTTGGGTCCCAGTCTGGTGGGTCGGCGTCCACACAGTGCGTCACTCGGAACCACGAGTCCTGGAGAGGCTTGTAGATCGCAGGCACGGTAGTACTGTCCCTCACGTCGCCAGGAGCCCAGAGGCCGTCGGCGACTTCCTGATGGAACCACACATCTGGGCCTTCGAGGACGCCTCCGTCTTGCGCGGCTCGCTGCTTCTTGTTCTTCTTGCCCTCTCCGCCGATGCCCTTGCGTTTCTTGCCTCCAGACGTCCTCGCGCGCTTCTTCTTGGACGCTGGCTTTGCCTTTCCAGCCGCCTTGCCCCGCCCCTTGCGAGGCGAAGCCGGTGCCATGGTCTCTGATAGTCGCTTGAGTAGGAGACGGCAAGTTGTGGAATGAGAACAAGCCACGTTCACGTGGCCACCGACTGGATGCCAATCCTGTAATGCGATACGCTTTCGTGATGAAGTACTAGAAGCTGGACATCTTCTGTTACGTAGCCAGGTAGAGGACGCAGCACCAGGAAGCAACTCAACACTTGTTACTCCTGCTTACACCTCCTTTGCTACGACTTCCTGCTGAGTCTGCTCCACAATCAACTAAAGACAAAACCCCTGTGGCCGAGCTGGCCCTCCTCGATTCCTAATGTCGACTTCACGATGCCTCGCAGCTTGACCACCATTTTCACCATGTGCGACTGGGACTGTGGCCGCACTACTTTGAGCGCGTATGACTTCCATCACAACATTGATGCCCCCTGCTTCTATTATATGAGCTGCACGGCAGAAACGGCTTCCGAAGTGCGAGGTCGAGCTGGGTCTATACCCATTTAACTGCCGAGATGGCGAGGTTATAGAGACTATCTTCAAATTTGGTGACGCCTTCGGTCGAGAAGAAGATGAAGACATTCCGAAGTGACTCGGCTCTTCGTTGGTTGTGCTGCTTTCGTGCAGCAGGAAGTCGTAGCAAAGGAGGAAGGAAGGAACTCGATTTGATCAACTAGTTAGCGAATTTCTCGTCTGGGTAGGTCTAGTTTGATGCGGATTTATCTACTCGACACTGCACTTGCGGAAATCAACTACACTGGTAGGATTCAATTGCACTCGCGCTATTCAACTACAATCGCGGAATCCAAATGGTATGGTGGCAACCAGAGCCGAATCATAACAACCCGTTCAGTTTTGGATTCGACACATCCACCATGAGCGACGTTGAGACCGACTACGAGGAAGAGAAAGCGCCCGTGCCACCTGATGCAGCGGCAGCAACCTCTCCCTACGACGACGCCAAGCCACCGCCGTCTTCTTCGCAGTGGAGAACGCGTCGACGATCGAGTTTATCCTGACCCTGCAGACGAATCCGAGTCCCCATGAGCGACTCAATGTGACGGGTCGACTGCGACCTCGACACTCCGAGTGTTCTCACAGACTCCATTTCGACGGACGCATGATGGTGACGTCCTCGAATATGAGCGAGGTGTTCGTGCTGACGAACCATCGAGGGTACCGCCGCCCGCTTTACACAAGCAGCACAAACGCAACATGTTTAACATCGGAGGACATTCCGCCGCTGCATACGCTGGCCGACACCGTTCACAGCGCATTCCGCCCGCAGCTCTACACGGAGTTTAACGTGACTTGCAAGCCGCTGCAGTTCACGTTCTACAGCACCCCGTTCGTGGTTTGCGCTGAGGATTGGCTTCGGTCGAGACTACAGGTCACGAACGGCATCCCAATATCTGATAGAGGCAGTGAACGCAGCCAGTGGCTGGTGATTCATGGCAAGAGGTCTCTCGCGCTGGAACTCAATGTGTTGTCGAGCTCGGAGGCCGCGATCGATGCAGATCAACCATTTCAAGGGCTGGACCAGTGCGAGTATCTTGAAGCGCCGATGACTTCGGGCGAATCCTGCTCAGTTCAAGCGATGCGGTGTACCGGTCCACACATCGATGCTTGCAAGAAACGCGCGACGCAAAAGGATTCATGAGGAAGTGCAGAGAGATGACAAAGAGGACAAGTGCAAGTGACGTAGTGTAAAGCAGATGGTGCGTGCAACATGAGTGAAGTAAGTTGTGCTGCAGACTTCAATGCGTCTATCGAAATCGATTGATCATGTTCTTTTAGCTCTGCGTTTTGCACCTTCATGGCGGTCCCTTCATCGATCAGCTCCTTGCGTCGCAGTAGCGCCGTGTTGTATGTGCCATACCCTTCTCCAGTGTGGTCATGACGCGGATCTTCTGTGCCGGGAACACCTTGGTGATGTTGGCCCAATACTCCTTCTCTGCCTTTCGCGCCTTGGTCTTGAGTGTCGCTGAGCTGTTGCCTTTTGTGTTCTTCTTGCCTGCTTCAGTTTCGCCATTGGCTGATCTGTGAAGGATTCGCGCGACTGGCGCCGCTCGCTTCTGCTCGTTCGTTTCCTGGCAATTCAACAACAACAACAACAACAACTGCGTTGGACCAGACACAAAACAATGAACAAGCAATAGAATATGCAGATACGAACCTCGACGAAGCGCTTGATAACTCTGATGACATCCTCGGGCCCCACGACCAGCCCCCAAGATGTCTTCGACTCTCCTGCGCCCTTGTCGTCCTTGTCAGATGAATTGATCTCCTTGTTGCTGTCACCACTTCGTGAGTCTAAGACTACTTCTTGCCGCGGGTCCTCGAAGAAGTATCCCATCAATTTCTCCATGTCCTCCTCGTTGTCCACCCCAAGCGTGCGCATGATCATGTCTGCCTTCACCAGCTCAGCCTCATTGTCTGGCAGGTTCTCGAGAGCTTGCTGAACACTGCCGTTAACTAAGAACCCAACCTCAGAAGCTAGCATTTTCAGCATGTACTTCAGCTTCGCGCCCGATATTTTCTTGACAGGAGGTGTGTGCGCCTCAACCGATTCGTCATCATACTCGTCTTGATCCGCGTGGACTCCATTGTCGTCACGTTTGCTGCCACCCTTGTCGGTCTCTGTCAAATCGGGTGACATCTCATCTCCGTTCTCGAGCTGCTTTTGAAGAGCTGCTACATCGCTAGCCCTGGCAGACTGACTCCAGTTCCGGATGGACTGTGTAGGTGGTTTCCACGTGAGACCAAGTTGCTGATCATGAATAATGCGGTCTGCGTCCAGCAGCTTCTCAATTTTGCGTATCGCCTCCTCTTCATGCATCTGCCAGACTTCATCAAACTTGCTGCTGTCGCTGGCCTCAGACTAGTAGCAAACAACACACCGGTTAGTGGAACTGAAGTTCACAACTAACTGTTCAGTCACATGCCGACGTACTCTGTGCGCTGGCAGCGCTCGAGCACCAAATCGCGCTTGAGAATCCAGTTGGCAGAAATTGCCTGCTCCTTGCGCTTCTCACTGCTGCGAAATGCTCCGACAAGGGAGCGCAACTGAACATGCACGTGAAGATCAGTATGACGAAGAAATCACCACTAAACGAACAAATGCAGGCACCTGTTGTCGGGCAGCGACTACACTTAACTGCAGCTCTCGATTGCGCTTGCCGTATTCACGCAGCGCTCGACCGACCGAAATTTCACTTTCACTGCATAGATGCACGTTAGCCGAGGATCCGCAGGCTCACAGCCTCACCGTACTCTACCAGCACTGACCGATTGCGGCTCGCTATCATCTGCTTGGTTACGCCTTCCAGTTCGTAGCAAAATCGCGTCAACGTGTCCTGAAGGAGCACCAGTCGCTTCTTGGTTGGAATGAGCACGGAAACTAGCTTGCGTTCTGACAGCTCCAAAGCTTGTGTATGTTTTTCCAGCCCTCGGTACGCGTTAAGAAGTTCGAAGTACTTCTCATCACGTTGTTGTAGGACTTGATCTAGTCGTAGAACCTTTTAGCTTGGCCCGCAACTAGTCTTCGCCAAGCATTGGAGCCCGTGGCTCATGGTGGCAACCAGAGCTGAATCATAACAATGTACGCACGGCCGCCTGCAGCTTCTCGTGATCAAATGTTGCTTTGCACAGCTCACGGGGTCTTCCCCTTCTCTCTCCGGCCAGCGCCGCCGAATACCTCCACTTTTGCTTCAAGCATGCTACAATGTGTGCCACGCTGGCCCGCCCAGCTGGTGTCTGGTCCCCGTGCTCACATCAAAAATTCGATCCAGCGGCAGCGCTCTCGCCGAGAATGCTGATCGCAAGTGAGGAGCTCCTCCTCGTGCGATCCGTGATTCACAAGCTTCGCATCGACTTCCAGCTGAAAAGATCGAGCAAGTGCTTGAACGTCCAACGCTTTCTGTGTCAATTGATAAAAAAGCTCGACGGCCATGCCGTGAGCGCTTTTTTACGAGTCTCATGCATCATTTTGACAAATGGCCCCGAAGCGAAAGAACACCGGACCTTCCACCTCGTACACGTACCAAACCGTCCAGCGAAAACTCAACCAAGTGTGCGAGTTGGAGTTCCTGCGCCTCGAGCTCCAGCGGACGGCCAAAGTCCTTCAGCAAGTGAGGCTCTTGGGGTGGGAGATCGCTGGACTGCACGTTCTCCGTTGTCTGGATGACAGAACGGCTCCGTTGGACCTGAGCTACCATTTCTTCTACCGGTGCTGCAGTGCTGCGCTGGCACAAACATCGGCAAGACACACAGCAACAAGCACTCCAGCCTATCCTGACTTGCACCCGACTTTCATGAGCTACTACGAGTTGTGCAGCGCCATCACGACCTACGAAGCGCCCTCCTTAGAGTGGTGTAGTGCAATGATCACGGCAACGGCGACGCAAATGGAGACGAATACAATGAACATGCTGGCTTTGAACTTCCGTCGACGTCTCCGTCAGTACATCGGGTTCAAGTACGCGAAGAAAGGCAAGCTACGACTTGGGTACAAAGCGGCTAAGAAGTTGGTGGATGGATGCTACAGAGTACGAGAAGAGACGGTGGTCGACAGTAGGGGCAACGCGACTGGCACAAGAAAACTATGGTCCGAATGGGACGATCCGTGATCGCCAGCAGAACGAGAGCTTCGTGAGTGGCTCGGCGAGGTTCCGTGGAAGTGGACAATACGTCAGAACCCCGCGTACTTTGTCGTGAAGGTGTATGACATGCTCACGTTCATGGAGGGCTTTGCAGCGGAGCATCCAAAGACCAGAGGGGCAGGACTGTACTCGATGTTGCCATTCTCCAGCTCATTTGTACCGGGTCACATCACGATTAACATCTCGTCTCTATTTGAACTCTTTTCGCGGATCAGGAGCAATCCGGGCGTGGAGCAGTTTGTTGCTGAACAACTTCAGGTGTCGTGCAGAAAAGGTAGAACATTGTGGACCGAACATCGAGGTATTATGTTTCGCAAGTTGTTTAATCTGGACGGCTTGGAGTCTAGCACCAGGGAGTTCGCTTACGAGATCACTACGAATGGATATGCAGCTTGTGTTTTGCTTCGGCGTGAAGCACAAGAACTCGACGGCGACGAATCTGTAGTCGATGCGAATCCACTCACAGCAACCAAGAAGCGAAAGACAAATGATGGTTTGTCTGTCGCTTCTGTGAAGACAGACCCAATTGACATTGCGCTAGCCAAGCTACCTCCAGGATACGAGCCTGATGTTATGATAGGCATAGATCCTGGAGTGAAAAATGTTTGCACGGCGGCGTGTGTCGGTTGGCTTCCAGGTCGACGTCAGCGGAGACGAAGGAACCGGCGTCTCAAGCGCACTCGCAGTTCCAAAAGGAGACGCAAGCGAAGCTCCAATAAGCAACCTGGAAAACATGGCGGAGCGACCGGCAACTTCAAAGGAAATGGGAAGCCTAGGCGTAAGCGCAAGCCCAAGAACCGCCACGGTCAGCGAATTGTGGCAATCACTACTGCAGAGTACTATCATTTAGCTATGTTCGACAAGCAACGCTCGTGGAATATCAATTTGAAGAAACGAGAACCATGGTACGCCGCCGAGACTGCAGCCATGCCTTCATTTAAAACGGCTGACCTCGAAGAGTACGTGGAGCGGCTCAAGTATTTTTTGGCGCACCTAAGTTTTCTCGTTGCTTTTTCGTCTGAAGAATCATTTCGGAAGTGGAGATTCCTAACCAAGAGCAAGAAGATGTCGGCCACCGCCACGCTGGCCAAGCGTCTAGTTCCAAGACCGAGCGCACAAGTGTGCATCGCGTATGGCGACTGGAGCTGCCAAGACGGCCTTCGGGGCAATCGCCGTGCGCCAGTAAAGGCTTTAAAGAAAGCGCTCGAGCGGCGCGCAACTGTGCTTCCCATGGACGAATTCCGAACCAGCAAGTTGTGCTCCGACTGCAACGAGATCCTGGACAAAACCGTTCTGCTAACCAAGGTCAAGGACAGGGATACGCACGAGATCAAGGTCGTCCTGAAGAAGAACCGAAATGTCTTTCACTGTGCCAACAGTCGATGCAGGGCTAATTTCTGGAATCGAGACGTCAACGCGGCCAGGAACATCCTCGACCTTCTGAGATGCAAGCTACTTGGATTAGGAAGACTGGCGGCGTTCGAGCGGTAAAGATCTGAGCGAAACAAGTGGTCGAGAAGGCCGTTGCGAGGCTTGCGTTGCACTCGAAGGGGGTGGGCGCACGGCCCACGCATCGGGATCTCATACTCGACCACACGGTGTGAAGGAGCAAAACTCCGATGACACAGCAAAATCCGTACTTGTCGAGGCAGAGGCGAAGTAGCTACAACTTTTAGCTACGGTGCGTAGGGCGCTAGACACTCTGCACTTGGCGTTACCTAGTAGCGACCACGTAACGACCTCGAATATACCAAAGGTCGTGTCGATTCGCGGCGACGGTTGAAGCTTGGGATCTTTCACGTTGCCCCAATGCAAGCGCCACTTCCGTACAATACACCAAGACCGCAGCTCTAGATTACTGGTAGGGCTGCCATCAACCTTTGAGGCATGTTGAAGGCGGCGTTCGTCGTGTTGGCACTATTGACGTGGATGACGGACAATGTGGTCGCCTACTGCCCCAACGGATGCAACGCACAAGGAACGTGCGGCAAGAACGACAAATGCACGTGCTACAATCGACAGGACCAGATTAACCCATCTATCATCTACCCGGCGTTCAAAGGCGCAGATTGCTCGCTGCGCACGTGTCCGTACGGAGACGCGTGGATCCAAGTGCCAACAGCGACCAACACGGCTCACGGTTTGGCCGAATGCTCCAATCGCGGCTTGTGCGACTACAGCACCGGTCACTGCACGTGCTTCCCAGGCTACGAAGGCAAGGCGTGCGAGCGATCGGAGTGTCCGAACAACTGCAACGATCGCGGAATCTGCCTCACTCTTACAGCTATCATCGCAGGGTCTCCCCTCGCCGATGTAACTGCGAATTCCGTGTTGAGTAGCTACGGCGCATGGGACGCCATCAAGCACATGGGCTGCTACTGTGACCAGGGCTACCGCGGACCCGACTGCTCGCTCAAGGAATGCCCCAGCGGCGACGATGTACTTCTGGCCTGGGGAAAGGATCAGGGACGCGACTGCGGCGGCCGTGGTAAGTGCAACTATGAGACGGGCGAGTGCGAGTGCTTCCCCGGCTACTACGGCACTGCGTGCGACTCGCAGACCACCGTCAACTAAGACCAACAAACAAAACACTTGAGCAGCGTAGCCATCTAGCAGCAGTTGCAGCACGAATTCTCCATCGAATAAAATGCTTTGGCAACGATCACGAGTCGTACAAAGATGTGTGTGTATGTAGTCTCCTCTCCTCTGCTCTTCTTCTTCTTTTTTTTCTATCTGAATGTAGCCATCTTACTCAATGATGAGTTCGTCAATGCTCCAGTCCTCGAACGAGTTGTCGGGCAGGTATCTGCGGATGATGATGGGGATTTTGCGTTCGCGCAGCTCCTTCATGGCGATCTTGAGCGGGTCCGTCTCGCCCTCAATGTCCACCATAACGGGGGCATTCATGGAGATCTGTAGCGCGCGCGTCCCGAGCACACGGGCGCGCTCGTACTTGGTCATGTAGCGGGTGGTGATGCGGTGGGCATTGGGCTGCTTGTGGGACTCGTCCAGCACCTGCACTTTGCTGTCCTCGTTGCCGGCGTCGTCTCCGCCGTCGAACATGTCTTCGGCCGGGACTTCTTCCTCCATCTCCTCCTCCGGGACCTCCTCGTCCTCCATGTCGCGGTGGCCCGCGTCGTCGTACTCCATGTCGTCCATCTTGGCTCCGTTTCTAGCAAATTGGCAAATGGCTGCGTCCCGGCTTCCAGTCAAAACTTTCAGCCAATGAAAATTCAATTATGGATGAACCCATTTCAGCGAATCACAAGATGAATACATTTATAGAGAGGAAGTCTATTAGGCCCAAGCAGTGCACAAGATGGCGGACCTGGACGACGAGTTCGCGCGCTTCGAGGCCGAGATCCAGTCGCTAGAGCAGCAAGCGGACAGTTTGAACACCGACAAGAAGGACGATACGAAGCAACATGACGATAACGAGCCACCGATGAAGAAATCCAAGACTGTAGACAACGGATTAACCAATCCTCCGAAACCAGTCGTCGTGGTGGCTACACCCAAGATTTACATGGCTCCACCACGTCCCGCTCCAGTGAAAAAGGTTAACCCAATTGGAACTTCAGCTGAAGACAGTTTGGAGCTACTCGATGGCCGTCCCCGGATGTTAAATACTCTGGAAGATGTGGCAGCACATCGAGGAGCTCTTAGCGGGTTCCCCATGGGCACAACGGGGGAACATGCAGCTACTGTTGGCTCAAATGCGTCGTCTTCTAGCTACAGATCGATGCAACCACGAGTGGATATGGAGACGGGGTGCGTGCTGCCAATGGAAGAGCAGCAGATGATGAACAGACAGCAGAGTGTGTACGAGTACGACCCGAGAAGAACAGCGGCCAGTATTGCAGCTGGACCACAGGGAAGAGGTGGAGGTCCAGGAGGCAAGAAAGACAAGAGACACTTGAGACTTGCAGGTGGCCAAGTGTGGGAGGACCCGACGCTCGAAGACTGGCCCGATAACGACTTCCGACTCTTTTGTGGAGATCTGGGCAATGAAGTGAGCGACGAGCTGCTCGCTCACAGTTTTTCCAAGTTCGCGTCGTTCCAGCGAGCGCGTGTGGTGAGGGATAAACAGACGCACAAGTCGCGTGGCTATGGTTTCGTGAGTTTTGCAGACCCGTTCGACTGCGCAAAAGCGCTGCGTGAGATGAACGGGAAGTACATTGGCAACCGACCGGTAAAACTCAGCAAGAGCAAGTGGCAGGAACGCAACATCGATGTGGCCAAGAAGAAAATGCGCAAACGCAAACGTGACAAGCACCATCTTTTCAACTGAGAAGGTTGGCGTATTGTAAGCTGTAGCCATGATACACAATCAGATTTTTTACAGGTCAATTGGTGGGTTTATTAGTGAGCATTAGTGCGATGTCTTCCTCCTTGACAGCGATCTCTTCTCGTAAAGCGAGTCTTTTGGCCCGTAAGTTCTCCATCCTGCCACGAACTTCACGAATCTTGGCGTTGTTCAGCTCGATGTTGTCTTCTAGGCGCGTGAGGACAGCCGGTAGGATCGTCGTCACCATCTCCTTCGTTCGCTGCCATCTGCCACGTTCTTCTTCATTCAGCAGACTCTCCACAGGGGTAGCTTGTTCTGACCCATCTCTCTCTAATTTTCGTAACAACTCTTCACAGCTCTCGAGTCTCTGAACAATCGCATCGTGCTGTTGATCACATTTCAGCCTTGTATAGTCCAGCAACTCTAATGCCGAGCCCAACTCTGCCTCTTGCAGCACAATCGTCTCCATCTGATGCATCAAATTGTCCTTCGTCACTCGCAACGACGCTAGACGTTCGCCACGCTTCTTGTCTCTGTTCATTTGAACTCCAAAAAACTCAAGCACCGATGACGGAGCTTCATTGTTCGTCGACCGCAACGGCTGCAGCAACGCCACCCAGCTTTCTTCGTCTTGAGGAACCACCAAACATCCCTTGATCTTCTTCATCCTTTTTGCACTCTCCTGCCGTTCAAGCTATATGTAGCCATCTTTCCCTAAGTTGAAGTTACGTACAACACACCAACACGATGTATTACACATCACAAAACCTCTAAGAAAAAAAAATAATCGACTGCGAAGATGGTGCGTGCTGGTCTCCTCATAGACGTCCATATCTCCATCAATACGCATCCGTTCTCCACAGAAGTGCCACGAACATCTTTGACATTGTTTCTTCTATATCTCACCAAAATATCTCCCTCTGATTCTCTCTCAGGATGCTGGAGCATTGAGATCTGTGAACGGCCAAACCGGAACTTTGGTGCTGGACATCCAGGGCCAAGTTTTGTCGGCCACGGGCGAACTACGAGGCACCTCTGGGGAAATCGCGGCTGAGACAATTTACTCGATGCTTCAGGACTCGAGCAGTGTGCTGGATTCCACTCAAAAAGAGGAGTTACAGCGCATGACCAGTACGAAGAAAATAATTCCTCGTTATTGAGGATGAGACTAACTTATTATTGATAATCCCGCTGTGTAGTCACGTTCCCGACGTACGACTATGTGGTGACGCTGGATGGCGAGCAAGTTTACGTGGTCAAGCGCAGCACTGTTCAGGAATAAGGAGATAAACAGGGGGGAACTAACTGGCAATGGATAAAAGATGAAAACTCAATTCGTGTGTGTGTGGGGGGGGGGGGGTAATATTATGTTCTTTGTTGTTAGGTGTGGTGAGATATATACCAGATTACTGCTGACTAGAGGAAGTTAGCAGTCCAACGCCAACTTTTCTTTGAGCAGCTGCTTGTATTTTTCCTCACGTCCCTGGAGCTCCTGTTGACGTTGACGACGACGGTACTCTTCTTTTTCCTGGCGACGGCGCTTCTCGGCGTTTCGGGCGGCGAGGAGGTCCATTTTACGATGGGAGTTGGTCTTTTCCAGATCCAGCAACGCTTTCAGCCGCTTCTCCTCGTCGATGATGGCGCGCTTTTCGCGACGTAGCAGCTCTAGGTCAGACGTTTCGGTGAGTGCCTTCAAGATCACCTCGCTTTTGGCTTCTTTAGCTCGTTGCTCCAGTTGTTTCGCACGACGTGCACGCTCCATCATACGCACACGATTTTCTTCATCCAAACGTTCGTTGTCGGCCACGAGGTTCACGTGGAACGGAGAACGCGCCGTCTTCTGCGTCCATTTGTCCAAATGTTGTCGTCGAGCGCGGATCTTGTTGAGTCTCCGCGTACGCTCTTCCTGCTCCATCGCTAGCTTCACTTGGTCTCGATCAAAGTACCTTTTCGACTGGATAGCAGCAGAATCTGAGTACTGCATGGGACCATCATCGAATTCGCGGTCGAACGACGCAGTCGAACGTGAAGCTGCAGAAGAAGCTGAACGACTAAGCGGCCGTCGATATCTTTCCTGTTGTTCACCTTCGTCATCATCTCCATATCGTTCCTCACTACGCGCATCCGCTTCATCGTCAATGTAGCTATCATCTCTCTGCTGCTCGTCCTGTTCATCGAAACTCAGCGCCCTCACAAAACGGTCTTCTACCAATGACAAAATCCCAGTCAGCTCCGAGTAATTACCACCCCAGCATTACCGAACGCTAAACATACCAAGTTCCTCCTGATGCGCCGGCATGGTGCTTTTCCTCAATGGAATACCACCAAGGGCTCTACCCTCTTCTATTTTCAGCTTCTCCAAAACGATCTATTTAAATTAGTTGGTGTACGCCACACCACTTCTACAAAAATTCAAACGACCGCTGGTGCGGATCTGCTCATTATCTCTTTCGACAGTAGACAGCACTATGGTGGCCGGCCGTCGTGATACCATTATACCAAGTTCCCGTCCAGTCGACAATAACGCAATGGAGAAGGGTGTTCCAAGTGAAGCGGAGATGGGTGCATTGTTCGAAGCAGCCATGAGACAACAAAACGAAAAGACCCAAAATTCCGGCTCGGAGCCCAAAGTGACGCCCGACGAGCAGCAGAAGTTCCTCTCAGCAATGAAAAACCCCGAATTCAGGTCGTTACTGAATGAGTACATGCAGGAGATCTCGGACCCAAAAAATCGGGCGGAGACGGAGCAATATTTGACCCAATTGGAGAATGAACAAAAAGTTCCTTCGGACAAACAGCTCGTCAAACCCAAAGCAGGTTTCGTGGTTAAAACCAAGTGGGAGTCGTCCCAAAAGGTCTTTATCAATGTATGCAGCAGTGACAAGATGCAGCCGCCGTCCAGTACCAAAGTGACGACGGGTCAAATGGGCACTTCGTGGAATTTACCCTATTCGTTGGGGCCTGAGAGACTTGAGAACGATAAAGGAGGTTCCGGTGCTCCGACATTTGACGTGTGTTTTCATCCTCGAGTTATTGAGTTTGCGATGAATCGAGCGGATTACAGACACATGGTCATCAGTACGTGTTTGGATGCAGTGGAGCCGATTTTGAGAGACTCGAGACGCAAACCCAAGGCGTTATTGGCGAGGAACTACCATGTACTCAAAGGGGTGACGTACAAGTCGGGAGACCCGGTTACTATGTGCTTGAGGAAGGAACGAGAAACTTCTGAACCAGTTAACAAGACGACAAAAGCCAAGGAAGCGACTGAAGAGAAGATTACGGTGTTGAATGATGAGAAGATAGACCACGTGGGTGGTAAAACTGATGATTCTGTGCTGGAAAAGCTGACGCATGTGGAGCAAGGTGAAAAGAACACTCCGTTGATAAAGGAGGTATCTAGTAGCAAACTAGATCCGAAGCCGCAGTTTGACAAGTCGAAGCAGCTGAAGAAGATGGAGCATCGACTGATTTACCGTGGAAAATTCGAGCTGCTTCACCACATGCAAGCGGATCCCGACAAAAACGTTCCTGAGGATCGGTATCGTCCGAAAGAGCTGGTGGTAGAAGTGAGTTTTCCGCTTTCCTCGAGTGCTAAGGGGCTGGATCTGGATGTGAGCGAGCGGATGCTGCGACTGTCGGCGGGTTCAAGTGTTCCTGGAAACTACGAGCCATTGGGATTGGCACTACCATTCCCTGTGATTGAGGATAAAGGAAGTGCTAAGTTCGACCGCAAAAACCACAAGCTCGTGGTTACTTTGCCCGTGCAGCCTCCACCCAAGCCCAAGCCGCAGTCCATCTCGTTAATTGTTCAGGATGACGATGAAGACGAGGAAGAGGAGACAACAGAAGAAGAAGCTCAACACGAATCAGCGACATTAGAGAAAACTGAAGTTCGCGAGCCAAGGAAGAAGGAAGGAGAGGATGAGTTTCGCATGCTGAGAGAAACTGCGCTCATGGTAGCTAATGACCCGCAGGTGCTGGCTCACAATGAGCGTAAGTCCCAGCAACAGCGCCCAGCACCAGTCCCCCGCGCATCACCAGCCGTAACTACTGAGCCCGCCGCTATCAAGGACGATATTTTCGATGACCTGCCACCCCTTGAGAGCTTCAGTGACGAAGAAGATGAAATTGGGGCTTCTCCAAGCATATCAACAGCTACAGAAGCAGCAGTAGAGATCGCGAAGACCCCAGAAGTGATCAAGCCACCGTTCGAGACCCACGATACACCAGCTTGTCTATCGTACATCATCAATGTGGCTGGTATCGACTCAACGAGTGTGAAACTCACATTCCCACCGCCTTCGTCAATGCGCCTTCAATTCTCAGACAGCGAGCAACGGGTGTACGAAATGCAGGTGGCAGTACTTCCGTTCGACATTGATCCGTCCACTGCCGAGTTTAACGTGGCCAGCGAAAATATGGCGATCATCCTTCACAAGAAAAAATCAACCACTCAAACGGAGTTGAACCAGAAGGCAGCACAACTTGATCCACCGATGCCTGCGCCTCTTGAAGGTGCTAGGTTCCAGAATCAACTGCTCTACGAGCTGGATTAGCATGTTCATACCAACAAACACGGCAGACAAGAACCGGGTAATGCAGTCATTTTCAAATAAGTAGTTTACCTCCATTAGTTCTTTAGTTTCTGTCTAGTTGTAGACGAAGCGGTTCCATGGGAGACTGCATCGCCTTATACTCCGGACTTGGAATGTTTGATACCTTGTTGCCAGCTTTCGGTGACAATTCGACGGACACTTGGATCGGAGTGTCGTCATTGTCAGCAGCGAAGAAACTTTCATGCAACGGGTGGGTCTTGGGGTTGTACACAATGCAGAGCACCAGTGTGGACGAGTTGAGCGTGACGAAGAGGATGTTGGGCGCGATAATGATCCAGTTGCCACTCAAGACACCGTACGTGAACCACATGATGTTGTTGGCCAGACTCGCCATGACCATGTGCACGTTAATGAAGATGGCCGACTTGTGCTTGAGAACTTGGAACAACTTCTCCATCGGCGACGCGTACAGACAAATAGCCGTCGCGTCGCCAATGTATCCCAATGTTTTGGCCACCTCGGCCCGTGTTTGGCCAGTGCTACCAAGTCTGCCGGCGATGGCGTAAATTGATAAAATGGTGATCACTGCCATCGTTGCAGCAATGACACGAGCCACGTAGCTGCGTTCGGTAGTGTTTCGCCAGTAGACTGCAACGTAGGCCAGTGCAGCGAGGTCCCCGAAAGCGTAGCAACTGAAGATGGGGAAGTAGTTTTCGGCCAAGTAGCCGTACATCATCCAGACGTGTGAATTGATCACGAGCATGACGAGTGGAATGACGGACGCGACACCAACGTGCTTTTGTTTGTGGATCTGGTGCATGAGGATCGACGGGCTGCAGATCAGCGCCAACGCACCGAAGGCAGCGAAGATCCGAACGACGAGGAGAACGGTGCTATCGACCATTGTGGAGGTTGTATAAAGAGGTGGTTGTAGAATTGGAAGGAAGCACTTGAGTGCCTGAAGGCAAATTGCAAAGTGAGTGGAAGGCGTCAAGTTAAGACACGCACGGCCAGCCAGGAGAAAGTTCAGTTTTGAAGATGGTCTGTCTCATTTCATCACAACGAAATGTTTAGATGCAGTGCAGGACGCGAAAACAGGCGTGGACGTCAAGAGATGAAGCAATGTGGCAGGAAGCAATCGATTTCTACATGTAGAAAGCGATGTCATCGTTTAGCAAACCTTCATCATAACACAGAGATTGTTCTTACATCCAAACATCGCGTTATGATGAGGTAACATGGGTTCGTAAGCTCGACTCCTACACTGGTTCATAAACCTCGTCTCGGTATCAGAAGAGCACTTAGGAAGACAGCTTTCCAGTCGAACTCGACAATGAATTCACCTGCTCGACTGATAATCATCTTCATCATAACGCGATGTTTGGATGAAGGCAACCTCCTCTCTGATCTTGCTATGGCAAATCGACGCAAAATGCAGTGACAGCAGCGGCGTCATGCTCCATTGCGTTTCTAGCAGATACCGGTGTTGTGCCTGCCTGCCAGCGGTACTCTAAAAATTTAACAAAATTCTAGGACGCACTCTTCTTCACGTACAAACACACAGCACCACGCGCGAAGACGAAAAAAAAAACTACGACAGCGAAATGTAAATCTATTGGATTCCAGCACGGACTTACGCCCGACGCGCCTTACTGTTGCGGAAGGTCTCGAGCAGTTTGGAATATGTCTGCTGCTGCAGCTCCGGGTTGGCCAGTTCCTTCTCTACCTGGAGCTTCATGCGCTTGCGCTGCTCGCCATTCTCGTTGGCAGAAGGCTCCACTGGGGTCTGCTGCTGTTGCTGCTGCTTTTTGCGTCGCTTGTTCTTCTTCTTGTTGGAGCTCGTCGATTCGCCATTTGCGTTCTTGGAAGACTCGTCACCCTCGACCACTTGGTGCGGCTTGGGCAGCATCGTATCCATGAACGACCGGTACAGCGCTGTCATCGACGGCAGTACGTGGGCCGGCGCGTCGAACAGACTGCTAGTTGCAGAACCGTTGGCAGCCGCGCCGCTGGGCCCAGCGTGTTTGTTTTGGTTGGTCTTTTTCTCCGGAAGGCGACCACCACTGGCGGCATTGTAGATAGCGCTCAGTGCCTTGGCTTCATTCTCACCGTCCTTGGCAGCAGCACGCGCAGCGACGGCGGCAACGTGGGCCTGTTTGCGACGCCGGGCATCCAACGATCTGGAGTTGGGTCCGTCGAGTCTCCATACACCAGTCTTGTTGTCGAGAAGCACAATGTCTCCAGTACCAGGATGGAAACCAGCGCTCCACACCTTACTACCGAGATCCACAACACGAATACACGTGGGCACTGGCGTCTGAGGGTCAAAGACCAACACTAACGTCTTCTTCTTCGCCTCGCCCACAGGCAACCAGACTAGGAAGCGCTCGTGCAAAGCCTCCTCAGCTACGACAGAGCCCTTGGGCACCGTGTAGCGCCACCACAACGAGAGCGACAACAAGTTCCACACCTGAACTTGGTTCTCCGTCACCAAAACCACGAAAGGCGAGCTTACACCGGGGAACACAATCTGCTTGATGTTCTGTCCATCAGCCGAAGGAACGACACGACGCAGCGAGTGGGTCACAACGTCCCAGAGCGTGAGTTTGTTACCATAAGCCACCGCAAGCAACGAACCATCGCGTGCAAAGCCCACCGCCGTAACTGGCTCATCACGGAAGCGAACAACCGACTGGCAGTGCCATGACGCACCGCCAGCTTCGGTCTTTGTTTTTTGCCAAACCTTGAAGTCACCCTGGTCGTCCGCAGTCACCGCGCAATCGTTATTAACTGAAGGAGAGAACGCCATGTTCGTAACACGAGCGCGACCATGAGGTGCGTCCACCGCCGTATTCACGAAGAACGACCCATCCACACGGCGCGTCCAGAATCGAAGAGCCTGCTCGTCACCATTCTTCGAAGTAGTGGGCGCATGGAGCGTCACAAGGTCACCACCACGAGAGCTAAAGCACGAGTTTGAAGCTTGCAGCGTCGGCAGCACTTCGTCCTCGGTGCGCGTAACCTGGTTGCGCTCCGACAGCAACAGCGTCTGCAGGACGCGGTCAGCAAATGGCTCGTAGAATTGCAGCACACCAGCACCTGTAGAACCATTGAGCACGAGAGACTTGGACAACGGGTCCACCACCAATTGACGAGTAGGCAGTGAGTCCGCAGCTGATCCACCAGCACGCGCTAATCCACGCGCTTCCCACTCCTGCTCACGCGTGACCGTGTTGTACTGGAACAGCACACTGTCCGCAAGACCCACCGCGTACACACCGCCGTCCTGACGAGGTGCAATAACCTCCACGGAAGCCGGAAGACGCGGCAAGTAAGCACGACGACCTGTTTCCAAGTGCCAGGACACCAGCACACACTCTTCACCTCCCGACAGCAAGAATTGTCCGTCACTTGAGTACTGAATACAGTGCACAGCGTGCGAGTGCCAGTGCATCTTAGCCGCCGACGCAGCAGCAGCAGAGGCATCCCCGCCAACAACCTGTTGGTGGTACCGGAAGATCTGTCCAAGCTGGTCACCGACTGAAAACTCTCGTTGCGTCGGGCTGACCGTCACACAAGTAACCTCCCGGGTGTGCTTGATCTTCTGCAGCACGTAGATGCGGTTGCTCGAGTCCTTGGCACCGGGTTGGTGATGTAGCCATATTGTGATCAACCTGTCTCCCATCGCCAGCACCACATAGTCACCAGGCACAGCATTGTCGACATTTTCTCCTTGAGGAACCACGTAACTCTGCAGTGCAGCAGCTTGGAATTGCAGCTTGTTGCTCTGGAACAAGACGCGTCCACGTCGCTTCTTCTTGAGGCTGAACTCCACGAGGCTCCAGCTTTTTCCCTCGCCTTTAACTACCAATAGCAATTGAGACGGACTTGTACGGCTGGACGCCATCCACAGCACGGGAGCTTTGGCGTCCAGCTCCACGAGCGGCTTCTGCTCCACAAAGTCCCAGACCACAATGTAGCCATCTTGGTATGCAGCCAAAAGTTGCAGTGCGTTGTGCGGGTGAAGAGCCAATGAGCGCACGGCGCTCTTGTTGGCTACACGAACACATTCGTGCAACACGCGACCACTTTGGGCGTGCAGCACGCGCACCACGTGCGCTTGGCGCTGGAACACGTAGCGACCGTCACCAGAGTACACAAGCGTCGAGGCCGAGAGCCCCACGCGAACCGAAGACGGCAAAGAAGTGGGCGGCGGCGTCAAAAGCTCCAATTCCATTGGCTCCTGCTCCATTATCGGCTCCTGCTGCTGCTCCGCCGTCATGATGCTTGGCTACTGGAGGTTACTTGAGTTGCAATACTGCTGGCCAGCGCTTGGTGACGAGCGGCCACGCATCGATTGGTGCAAATTCTGCTGCTCACCGATTGGTGGAAAATACAAATGTAGCCATGTGTCGTTTGCGATAATGTAGCCATCTTGAAACATGTTGTAGTTTAGACGATGGATACGGAGCTGCCCGTCCGCGCGTTTGTGCCTGCCAAGCAGGATCTAGCGGAGTTGGGCGAGCTGGCGGATATGGAGAAAGTGTCAGTGCTCACGTACAATGTGTTATCGCAAATGGGTGCGCGACGGATGCAACGCGGAGGAAAAAGCTCTGTTAGTGCTGCGATTTTGAACATCAGACAAAGGAGAGAGTGGCTACTGCGGTAAATGTTTGCAGCATAACTAGAAGAACGATACGAGGTCATTTATGGCTGTGTTCTCGTGCTGTTACAGAGAGATTTTGTCGTACGATGCCGACATCATGTGTTTGCAGGTACCATGTAGCCATTTTTTCCTCGAACACTAACCAAGTCATTGTCTGCTTTTGATGCGCAGGAAGTTGATGAATATGACGACTGGTGGGCAACGGAGTTAGCAATCGCCGGGTACGACAGCGTCTACGTTACTTGTGCAGCTGCAGATTCATCAACCATAGCCAAGGAGATCGATGACGGACTCGTGACGGCATTTCGGAAAACCACTTTTCAACTGTTCCGGTCGACGGAGGTGCATTTGAACGACTTGTGTGCCAATATCAATGATGCAAACCTTGCAGCGAGAGCAAAACAGGATAAAGTTGCGTTACTGGTGTCGCTGCAGCCGTGGGAGACCTCGGCGTTGCCTTCTGCGTTGTGTGTAGTCAACACTCAGCTCGCAGCAGGACCCACTCCGGAGTTGGAGCGTGTACGAGTATTGCAGACGGAGTATCTGTGTCGCCAAGTTGCTGTGTTCAATGCAGATTTCCAGCTTCCGATCGTGCTGGCTGGAACTTTTAACGCCTCTCCAAGCAGTGACGTCTATCATACGATCCTTACAGGCCGTCGACGACCTGTTGCAGAGGCTCCAGCAGCTCCAGGACGCCCACAGATCGATGATCCGACGTCTTCATCGCTGCGAATTTCATGGGAGCCACCAGCGCTGTCTTTGACGTCACTTACACCCTCGGATCCTGTTCTGGAGTACAAAATCGCAGTCAAGAACTGCACGAGTAAGACGTCGGGTTTCCTGTATGAATTGTTAGTGCCGGACGGAACGGTGAAATCGTTCATAGTGACATCGCTGAGTGCTAACATGACGTACCAGTTCCGCGTGATGGCTCGAAATGAACACGGCTGGGGTTACTGGAGTCAACCATCAGCTCCTGGAAGTACGTTGGAGCATGCAGCGTACAAGAGAGGAACTCCGAGTAATGTTGGTTCCGATGACAAACCGTTGTTTCTTGCTCCCGACGTGCTTCCAGACGTCAAGCCGTACGATATCTCGTTCGGATCGGGTCGCACACCGCGATATGCTAGTGGCTCAAAACAAGATAAGCCGATAGTCAACGCTGCTGCATGCCCACGACCGCTTTTGTCTTCAGCTGATCAACGTGCCGAGGCGAAAAAATACGCCACTCTGATTCCTCGAGCTGATCGTGACAGTTTAATTGTACACAGTGAGATGATGGAGAGCGCGTACGGAGCGTATGCCGAGTACATGAGTGAGCCCGAGCTCACCTTCTCAAGCAAAAATTTCCAAGGGACGATCGACTACATTTTCCATTCCACTGGCCAACTTACCCCCTTCCAACTGCTGGAGCTGCCAACACTAGAAGAATTGGAGGCGACAGGTCAAGACATTCGCGCATCTGTGAGTATCGAAGATACCGAGTGGGTTAAGCACAAACCTGAAGACTGGTACGACAGCGCCGAGGATAAACACGCGAGTACGCGATACATGGGAGCGTGGTGCGCCCCTATCCTGCCTAACAGTTTTGGAAGAACATCGTCGTGGCTGCCCAATGCTCACTGTCCATCGGATCACCTACCGTTGGCCTGTGTCTTTGCTGTAAGGAAGCAGAACCTCGCCGTCATGTGGAACTGAATCAACACACAGCAACAACACTAGAAGCAGATACTACAGTAGATTTAAAGCTCTTCCTTAGTAGAGAAGTTGTTCTCCGAACTTTGAGTTGCATCGGTGGTGTCAATCTTCTGTAGATCTCCACAGTCTTGACGATGCAGCGTGAGGGAAAAATCTCTGAGCTTTGGGTCTGCAGGAGAGTATCCGATGCGAGGCGGGGTCGACTGCCCCATTCCACACACCTCTGTCACATCGATTCCAACGACTTGGGTCTTGGTGGGGTCGCAGCGGAAGTGGGTCACAGGCGGCCATGGCTCCACGTCCGCGATCATCCAGAAGCCATTGTGTCGGAAGAGTCGAAAGTCCGTTTTCTCCGTCGATTCTTCATCTTTGTCGTCATCTTCTCGGAAGAACACGGGGGTGTCTGGATCCGACTGCACTGTATCAGGAGACTGCAGAACGTAGTGTCCGTTCATGCCGGGCACTTTGGATTCACACACGAAGAAATCGCCGCTGTCCAGGAGGTTGGGAGACGCCAACACTTGATTCTCGGGTGCCGAATCATCCGAAGCTGAGACGAAAGAGATGGCCATAGTTAAGAGGATGCAGTGCGTCATGATGACTCGAGTTGTTCCTAGAAGAAGCAAAAATGACGCAAGATCTGCAGAAGATCGCGGACGAATGGTCAGTGGCCAACTTCGACTTGACCCGTTACGACTAGCGAAACGAAAAACCATTCTCGGCTCCTTGAAGTCGCGATGACTCGTGGTGGCCATGGCAAGAAGACGGAGGAAAAAGAGGATGCAGCGTCCGTGATAGCGGCGGATATGGTATTTAGTCCTGTCAACAGGAGCAATGTACAGCGTTTGCGTGAACTCAATCTGCAGCTCTTCCCTGTGCGATACAACTTGGCGTTCTACAAGGAAGTCGTGGGTTCTCCACCGGGTTACGCCCAGTTAGGTAGGAAGACGAAGATGATGATGCACTGTGGCGGAAGCGTTGATAAGGTGGTGTTATGCCTATATAGCATGTGTCGGGAGTTATGCTGTCGGAGCTATTTGCTGTCGAAGAGAACCGACGGAAGAAGGACCTGAAGGACCAGAACGGACCTACATCATGACGCTCGGGGTGGTGGAAGGCTATCGTCGTGCTAGAATCGGTAAGTTCACTATCCAAAACGATGTACAGCTCTGTTTTGAACCATGTTGTACTGGTTGCAGGCAGTCGATTGCTGGAAAATGTCATTGCACAGTCCATTCAGGATGGGGTAGTGCAGGTGTATCTCCACGCTCAGACAAGCAATACTGCAGCACTTCGGTTCTACATCTCTCATGGTTTCGAGTCCACACAGATCCTGCGCAACTACTACAAACATATTGAGCCGCCAGACTGCTACGTGTTGTGTAGACAACTCACTCCGTAGCTCTTCAAACCAGACAACCGTGGCTTTATAACAAGTAGAACAGCACGACTGATGATTGATTTTTCAGTCGTTCATGTGTACATTCCATCTCTAACAAGCATCTGTCTCCTTCTAGCACGAGATCAAGCTGCGGATTCAGCCTCAGCCTCGACCTTCTGCCTCTTCGGGTCGTCCTGCGTCGAAGCCTGACGCTCGGAACTGAACGCGATCGATTCCGGCAGCTGGAATGAGATGCAAACCATAACCTTCTTGGGTGCTACATCACGCACAAGGTGAAACGACGTCCGCTCCGGGTCCAATTCACCACCCATGATCTTCTCAGCGCGCTACAAACCACACAACAATGCCAAAACAACACACAACATCAGAACAATGACAACTCGACTGCTACATGACTGCTGCAGTTGTTTTCGTACCTCCTTCACGTCTTTCTTGACGTCTTCAGCGTTGGAAAAGCAGTAGCAGTGGATGTACGGGAGCTCTCCTTCCCAGTGGTCGAACTGACCAGGGAACGCATCGAGGAACTCGAGAGCAATCGCCGGCAGGTTCATCAACACCTGCGTAAACTGCTTCTTTTCACTCAACAATTTGGCCAAAAACTCGCGTCCATCCAGATTGTAAGGGGTAACAAGCTTCTCCACCTTGTTGATCTTGATGTTCTCCGTCAAGTAGTGGAAACTGCGCGGGTTCAGATCGTTCGCGTACACTTTGCTGCCGTTGAGCGCCACTGGGATGGCGAACGGACCAATGCCGCACATCATATCACACACAACATCGTGTGGTTTAATGCTCCGGATAATCCGCAGATGCTCCTGTTGCAGACGCGAGTTCCAGTAGACCTCAGCGTAGTTAAACTTGAATTTAGCCTTGCTCTCATGCACCTCTACTTCCATATCGTCATCACCAGCCAGCACTTCCATTGGAAATGTTCGGAATTTGGTTTCGATGTTGTCGGTTTTGTTCACCACAGTTCGGATCTGAGCATTCTTGTCCAGAATGACCTGTCCGATGATGCTTTTGTATGGCAATTGGTTGTCTCTGAGGTTCAGGTGGGCGATGTGGCCCACTGTTTCAAAGGAACTGGGGATGTCCATGCCCTTGGGTAACAGTTCACTGAGTACCTGATCCACAGCAAAGTAGCTGTAATCCAGTTCGATAGCGTGGCTTACAAAGGCCAGGCTTTCTTTCTTAAGGAAAGATACCAGTTCCTCGTTGAGAGGCTGCAACGTTTCGGCGTCTTTCACTTTGGCATTGAGCAGGATCAGTTTACTGCTGGAATTCTTGTACGGGTCCGGGTTGGTCGGGTCGGGCACCACATTGCGCAGTCGCGGCAGGTTTAGCAAGTGACCGTGAAGTTTCTTCACTACACGACCGATTTTCTTGGCCTCCACGCGCACGCCGATGACTTCCAGCGTCTTCTTGAACAGGGTCTTGTCCAGCAGCGGCTTGGACATGATGGCTGCACTATGTCGGAAAAATGGGTCGACAAATTGATGGCCACATGGAGTTGGTGTGGTTGACATGAATGTGATGTGGTGCACATATGGATTGAAGTGATCATGGCTACATTTTTCTTCAAGCGACGCGTCAAAGTGGATACAGTGTATCAATTGCATTTGAAGGCAAGCAGCACCGATGTCACGAGAAAACAAGCAGATGGAGACAGACAGTAAGACTGTGGTAGTGATGTGCTAAACGTTGGTTCTAGTAGAGAATAATATATGAGATTGTTGTTGTGCTGCCAGTGGACGAGCATGGGGACATGAAGAACGACGCGTTGGCTCAGGCCAGTGTGGCGCTGGAGCAGTTCACGCAGGAGAAGGAGACCGCCAAGCACATCAAGACGTGGATGGAGGAGAAGTACGGACCCACATGGCACTGCATCGTCGGCTCCGAGTACAAGACGGCCTTCACCTACGAGAGCAAGAACTTTGTGCGCTTCAACGTGGGCAAGAAATGCATCACACTCTTCCGCCATCCGTAGTTGACACTTTAATCTACAGTGTCAGTCGCTTGCGAAGAGCGCCGCAGTGAGGTGGGTCGAGCTGTGAGTAGTAGTTGGGAATGATTTTGGTGACTTCGAAGCCGTGTTTCATGTAGAAGCGCTGGGCGGCTGTATTGCTGCTTTGGACATGGAGATACACGTACGCCAGCTTGTCCTTGCGAGCCTCTGCGATCACGCTCTCGAGCAGTAAACTGCCTGGTAATAGTAGCATATAAACAAGAAATTCGTCAGCTACAAAAGTATTCCGAATCCACAGAGAAAAAGATGGCAAACCTAATTTCGAGCGTCGATACTCTTCCAGCACTCCGATCGTCAGAATACACAGGCGATAGCGGCGTTGGCCCGAGATCTTCACTTCTTCCACTTCACAACACACCGCTCCAATGGCAGCTCCATCATCTGCAAAAGCTGTCAGAGTGTCACGTCAACTCAAAAATTCTTCTCTCTTCATCACAAGCACCAAACGTACCCATCTTGCAGTACCCTTCCGGTGCTTCCGTCACGTACTCGTAGAACGCGTCTCCATACTTGACAGGCAGCAACTTCTCATTGATGTCGTGCAGTTGCTGCACGTTACTAGTATCCACAGGGTGGAACGACACGTCGCCAATCGACAGCGTCTTGACCTCGCAATATTGCGCAGCACCACTTTTGTTGCTCTTCTCAGCCTGTGCATCTTCACTGCAGTCGATTTCCACGGCATGACGCACAAAGCTGAAGCTGCCAGCACGCAGCAAGTCCGTCAACAGCTCGCGAAATGGCTGCACACTGCGGACTTTCGTACTTAAGAGAACCAGCTTCATCCCGTCGCTCATTGGATCCGGCACCACATTCTGCAGTTTTGATCTGTTCAACAGATGCCGCTGCAGCTTCTTGGCCACTTTGCCAGCCTTGGCAGCCTCCACACGGACGCCCACGACCTGCAGCGTCCGACGTAGCATGCTCCCATTCGTGCCCACAAGAACTTTGCTCCAATGAGCCAAGCGCATCATCGTTCTTTTCAGCCAATGAAAACGCTCAACACGACTAAGTGCGAGATATAAAAAAGCGAGATTCATCCAATCACGCTTGTTTATTTGCGTAATTGGAGCTCCTGAGCCCAAGCAGCCATTTCGCAATAAGAAGCCCCTCACTCAATCCATTGGGTTAAAAAGTAGCCATCATGGACGCCGTCGTGCCTTCCGCCAAGCAGACGACTGCCCCCACGCTGTTCCGCCGCAACCGTATCCGCGTGAAGGAGCTTCTGGGCAGCGGTCTGGAGCTCGAGGGCCAGACGGTCACAGTCAAGGGGTGGGCCAAGACGCTGCGTGAGGCTGGAGCCGGCGCCTTCGCCTTTTTGGAGCTCAACGACGGCTCGTGCTTCGCCGGTGTGCAGTGCGTCATCAACAAGGAGGAGACGGAGGGCTTCGCTGACGCCATTGCGTCAGGCGGCGTGGGCGCCAGCTTCAGCGTGGAGGGCGTGGTGGTCAAGTCCCCCGCCAAGGGCCAGGAGGTGGAGCTTAAAGCCAGCAAGGTCACGCTCTACGGAGCCATCCCGGACAGCGCCACGTACCCCATGAGCAAGAAGCGCCACACACTGGAGCACCTGCGCGCCCACGCGCACCTGCGTCCGCGCTCCAACATCCATGGCGCTGCTATGCGCGTCCGTAACGCGATGGCTTTCGCCACGCACGAGTTCTTTAACCAGCGGGGCTTTTTGTACATCCACACGCCCATTATCACCGAGTCGGACTGTGAGGGCGCTGGAGAAATGTTCGGAGTCACGACGCTGCTGAGTCAGCACGCGGACGGCAAGCTGCCGCTCACGAAGGACAACAAGGTGGACTACACCAAGGACTTCTTCGACCGCCCTTCTTTCCTCAGTGTCTCGGGTCAATTGAATGTGGAGACCCACTGCTGCGCGCTCTCGGACGTGTATACGTTCGGCCCCACGTTCCGTGCTGAGAACTCGAACACGTCCCGCCACTTGGCCGAGTTCTGGATGGTGGAGCCCGAGATCGCCTTCGCGGACCTCAAGGACAACATTGATCTGGCTGAGGACTACCTCAAGTACTGTGTGCAGTACGCGATGGACCACTGCAGTGAAGACCTCGAGTTCTTCAACAAGAACGTCGAGAAGGGACTGCTCGAGCGGCTGGCGGCCACGGTCGAGTCGCCGTTCGTTCGGATCTCGTACACGGATGCGGTGGAGCTGCTGCTCAAGCCGGAGCACCTCAAGAAGGGCAAGTTCTCGGTCAAGCCTGTGTGGGGAACGGACTTCGGCTCGGAGCACGAGCGGTACCTGACCGAGACGGTGTACAAGAAGCCCGTGGTGATCTTCGACTACCCCAAGGAGTTCAAGAGCTTCTACATGCGTCTGAACGACGACCAGAAGACGGTGGCTGCTGCGGACGTGCTCGTGCCCAACGTGGGCGAGATCATCGGCGGATCGGCGCGTGAGGAGCGTCTGGACGTGCTGGAGGCGCGCATCACCGAGTCGGGCGCCAACCCGGAGGACTACAAGTGGTACTTGGAGCTGCGCAAATACGGCTCGGTGCCGCATGCTGGTTTCGGGCTCGGCTTCGAGCGTCTCGTGCGTTACGTGACTGGCATTGAGAACATCCGTGACGTGATCCCGTTCCCGCGATGGCCCGGCAACGCCGCCTTCTAAGCAGTTGGTTGCTGGGGAAGGTACGTAGGTACGTAGCGTTTTCCTGCGCGGACTAGAAAGCAACGATGCGTATGAAGACGGCAGTCGTCCAGTATTCCGGTCAAATCTAACGTTTGCACCCTACAGTGTTGTTGCTGAGTTGTTTCGTTATTGTTGTCAACGTCTGCAGAGCAAACTATGTGATAGCGGAAGAATATGATGCGCTTCTTGCCCACATCGAAGCGCGCAAAGTTCTTGCTCTCGTAAGCGGAGCCGACGATGCAGTGCCTCGTTGGTGTGCTAGCCCGAGTTGCTGAGTTGCATCGCTTGAATAGTTCGTCCTGTATTGCAGCGACAAAGAAGGAAATCGCAAGCCTTGGAGATATCGTCCACAAGTTCGGATATTGGCTTCGCCGTGCTTGAACCAACTAACTTACTGAACTCCTTCCTTGGTTGTGGTGGTCGAGATACCATCATCCAGTGTGGTCTCCTCGATCTGCTTGGACTCATCCACTGCACCAGCAGCGGCGTCTTCACTATCTGCACTGCTGGGTTCTGTAGCTTGTTCGTCTCCCAACTGCGCTTGCTGCGCTAGCTTCTGTGCGGCGCGAAGCACAGCGTCCTCTTCGCTTTCCTGTTCCTCCTGCTCAGCTTGCTCAGCACTGGCACTCTTTGGCAAAAATGGCTCGCCGGGGCACAGCGCCTCGAAGATGGCTCGGGCGTTGGCACTCGCGCTCTCCAGATGAATTTCTAGCGGGCTGGCAGTATTGCTAGGTGGCGCAGCATGGTCGACTTCGGCTATGGACGTTTCACAGATCCAAGCATTTGATGGGATGTCCTTGGTCTTAGAGCTTGCGTCGATGTCAATGGCGTCACTGGACGCGAGGTGGTCCATAGTAAAGATGGCTCGCCACGCAATCCGGTCGGCCCAACTTGGTTCAGTAGACCCCACTGCGCTGTCAATGCCTTCGGATACAGGAGCAGAATCGGTAGTTGTGTCAGATTCTGCTTCGCTTGCGGTGGTTTGCGTCGGCGTCTTCTGGGACTCCTCCTTGGTCTTCTTACCGTTCTTCTGCTGCAACTCCGCCTCTGAGCTCAAAACAAGTCGTCGAATGACGCTTTGCATGAGCTGTTGCTGTTTGTCCTTTTGGTCGAACCACTCAGGTGGTAGTGGCATCGAGATCTGCACTAGAAAGTAACCCTTCGGACACGCGTAAGCTCCAACATCGAGTTGCACGACTTGAATGGCAAACGGGTTTTGGAACTCGCTGTCTTCAGGCGGGATAACGAGCATAATGCGGCCCATACCTTCGCGCAAAGATGACTTCAGCACAAACACACCGCGGAGAATTTGACCGTGACCACGCGTCGGTTTTTCATTGCTTGTGAGGCGAAGACAGTCGACGTAGCTGCCGTTGGTCACCACGTGCTTCGCCTGCAACAGATCACCGTCACTGCAACGAACACCACGTAGTTCCTTCGTCTCCGTATCCAGAACGAACCCGTCAATTGGAGCTCGAAGCACGTAAATACCGCCATACACAGCACTAAGTCTGCAGAAGCTCTGCGTAAGCTCACTAATGCCGTACAATGGCGCCAAGAAAGCAGTGCCAGTGAACCGTCCGATGGACGCAACATAGCGATATACCGCAGCGAGGCCGTCACGAGCCGAAATCTGGTTCTTCGTGGCAGGGAAACTCGCTAGTCCAACACAGTACACAACCACCTGCTGCAACTTGGAGGAGAGCTTGAAGTGCTTCTCCAGCAGCTCTTGAAATGGACGGTCGAGGTATTCAGCAAGCACATCATCTCCATCTGCCTGGCTAGCCTTATTCTGCGGCCTCTTCAAAGCTCGTCCTAAAGCCAACACCCGCTCGTTCTTGGTCATCACATCCTCGTGCAAAATGTGTGTCTCGCCGTAGTCAGCCACGAATTGCAAGAATTTCATCAATTGGCGCTTCTCCACCATACCCAACAACTTACTCTGGAACACATCCTTCTTGGAGCAGGGAACCTCCCAAGCCGTATCAGGCTCCACACCTTCCTCCGTCTTAGCCCCCGACGCAGTTGGCTGGAAGTGAACGTACGTGCGCTCAATTGCCGCAAATTCCAAGTACCTCCCCACACCGGACGTGATCAAAATCTCCACTAGCTGCTCCGACGACAGCATCAGTCGCGGGTTCACGTCAATACTAAATGACGACGAGTGTTTCAACAGTTCCTCCTTCGTAGCTTCGTCCGAGAATCCTTCCTCCAGCAGCCGACACTCGAACGAGCTCTTCATAGCCAGCACCCGCTGTTTATCCCCATCAACTGCAGTAGTTCCTTCCTCTTTTATCTCATTCTGCCATTTCCCATCCTCATCACCAAAGTTTCGACGAGCAATACTCTCGTTCTTGGTCCACCGCAGGAATTGCGATAACGGGAATGACGCGTAGTTGCTGCCATAGTAGTCATTCTACCGACAGAAAAAATAAAATAACAGTAGCAACATAAAAGACAATTAGAAGATTGCGAGAACTGTAAAAAAATAAATAAATGCAACATCATTAAACCTGGTCGAGATGCAACACTTTCTTGCCGATTCGTGCCAACGCCCTGCAGTAATAAGTAAATAAAAAATATTAGACATTAGTACTGGTTCTTTCAGATAAATAAGAATATTGTCAAAAGTTGGAATTATTCTACCCTGCCAAGATTCCTTCCACCATGCCCGTGCCCACGAGCAGCACGTCGTACTCAGTTTCTTTTAAAGTTGCGTCCATCTCTCTTCTACTACTCAATTAATCCACGTAAGCGTTGGCGGTTGCGCGCAGGAAGAACTCAAACAGTGGCGCAATCTCCAGCAACACTTTGACAAGCCACGAACGCAGGAACGAGATGTACAGGGACACGGCCGTGAACGCGATGCACAGGACAAAGGAGGAAATCGTGATCGATCGAGTGACCTGGATTTTATTTTTATGATAGATGAAAAGAATAATAATTAGCTAATTATGGCTCTCTGAATGCAATGGCCCATAAAGCATCGAGACCAGGGAGTTGTATGGAATTTCAATACCGCATAACCTTCCGAATAACATGTGACAGATTTCGACACAAAGTTTGTCAACTAAAGACGAAAGTCGATTTGATGCAGGACACGGAGATGACGAGCGCCGCCGAGGAGGAGAAGGACGAGGAGATGCTGGTGCAGTGCGAGGACGGCGGCGCTGGAGGAGGCGAGCGGCAGATCCAGATCCACCCGCTGGTGGTCGTCAACATCGCCGACCACCAGACGCGGCAGAAGTGCAACTCGCAGCTGAGCCAGACGGAGGCGCCGCAGGTGATCGGCGCGCTGTTCGGCATCCAAAGAGGGCTGGACGAGGACGTCTACGACTCGTTCGAGATAAAGTACGACGTGGTCAACGGAGAGATCCAGATCGACAGGGAGTTCCTCACCTCGCGCATCCAGCAGTGTAAGCGGCGGTTAGTTATTTGGATGAAGGACGATCTAACTTTTTTTTTTTCCTATTCTATTCTATCGACTGTAGTTTCGCAGGTGTTCCCGGGCTTTGAGCTGTTGGGGTGGTACACAGTTGGCGCCAAGGCGTCGCCGAGTGATTTGGCTGTGCACCGTGTGGTACGAGCTCTTGGTTGCGTGGAAAATGAGATTGTGGTGACGTACGATGATATTACTGATGTAGGTGATGGAGTTCAATGAAAGTCCGCTTTTTATGATCCTCAACCCAGAGTCCAAGGGTCCGAGCACTAAGAAGAAGCTGCCGATCTCGCTATTCGAGTCGGAGCTGCACATGCTGAACGGCGTGCCCAAAATGATCTTCGTCAAGACGCCGTTCAAAATCGATACGTCGGAGGCTGAGGGAATTGCCATCGACCACATCTCAAAGATCGCGCCTATTGGTGATGCCAGCAAGTCTACATGTACGTTATCTTTTGGTTACTGCAGGTTTATAGTTTGTGATTAATCAGATGAATGATTCGTATGTCTGTTATCGATGCAGTGCACCCGTATCTGGGCAACGTCCGAGACGCCGTCAAGATGCTGGACCGACAGGTGGACGTGCTGCTGCGCTTCCTGCAGGCCATGAAGAATGGTGAGGCTCCGTTGGACCACAATCTGCTGCGTCACATTTCGAGCATCTGTAACCAGCTCCCAGCCATGCAGCAGTCGGAGCACTTTGACGCGGCGTTCACGCAAGAGTACAACGACGCGCTGCTGGTCTCGTACTTGGCCACGCTCACGAAGGGCGCCACGAACGCCAATACTGTTGTGGATCGGTTCACCGCCACACAGGAGCGCCACCACCAACGCGGCACGCTGCTGTAAAGTGGTGATCCAGCAAGCATCCCATTTATGAATTTAGGACACGCACCCATATTGACATTTGCCGATAGACACAGGGCCGCTACTCGCCGCGAAGCTTTGTGCAGATTACAAGCGAGATGCCGTCGACGGGGGCGGAGAAATCCACCGCTGAAGATATGGGTACGCCTCAAGCTGGCACATTGTTGCATATTTAACTTAGTTGGCTGCCTCTTACTGTATCAGACAACGCATGGTGCAGACTACTGCCTACGAGTGAGATGCCATCGACGGTGTCCGTGAACAAGCTGACTCAAATGAAATACGAAATGTACGCTCCGACCTGGTATATGTTGCTGTATAATTAGCCGAGTTTGACTAATATTTGCTGGCTAGCACGGTGTGAGATGCTAGCGATGGCATCCGTGGACAAGTCACCGATATTTACGCTCTCGACAGCACGCCGGGCCTGACGAGACCTGCGATTCGACGTCTGGCTCGGCGTGCTGGCATCGTTCGACTGTCCGGCCTAATCTACAGCGAGACTCGCGCTGTTTTACGGGTGTTCCTGGCGAGTATCATTCGCGACGCCATCACCTACATGGAACACAGAAACAAGAAAACTGTGACAGGGATGGATGTCGTATTCGCCCTAAAGCGTCAAGGGCGTACGCTCTACGGGTTTGGAGGCTAAGTCCAACAGAGATAGGCTTGAGTGTTAACTACTGGGAATATAACTTTAGCGCGATCTCTCTCAAACATGGTGATAGTGAAGGGCGCTGCAGGAAGCTCGAGGCAAAATAGGAGAAACACAATAAAAACCCAATAAACGGAGGGCGACACCAATCGATTTGTCGACTCTATGAGAACACCCGCCCAGTCCAGACTGTGCGCCAGGATGCTAATCATGCCACTGGTGCTCGTTCCCGCAGCGTCACGGCGTGGCAGGGACAGAGGGCCCCCCGCCAAAGCCGAAAGCGTGAGGGCAATACACTAGGCAGGAGGTTCTATCTCCATATCGCGAGCGTAGCGAACCGCCGGGGCGCCAAAGGGGCGCCCAGCCAAGCGTAGCGCGGCAGGTCACTCGTGTCCTTGGACAGTGCCAACTGATCTGTGACAGTAGCGTTTGTGGAATTCAGGTGGATTTGTAGACGTATTCCCTCCATACAAAAAATGCAGGAAGTGATGGGCGCCATATCTTTTTAGTATGCCAGTCACGAAGCTCGACCACTTTGGCAAGACGTCGCGCAGAAGCTGTCGCAGTAACTCAGCTGTCGGATGGGAAAGCTCATTCTCTAACTTTCGTAACTTATATATGACGTTTCCCGTCAAAGCGTCGGCATTCGGGCTTATGTTTTCCCGAATTCAAGAATTCCCGTGAGCCACGTTGACTTGGATCCACTATGAACCAACGCGGATCGATTCCTTCCGAGAAATCATAAGTTCCATACACCTACGTTAAGGTTGTACCCCCATTGGTCAATATAGTAGCAAGAGAAGTAGGTCAGAGTTGAAAAGGAATGCAACAGGAGTGAGAGAAGATCGTTGGCAATGATCCGCCTGCCAGAGCCCGATGTACAGGCGATACGCGATGCATGTATATTTCCTGAAACGAGAAAGAAGTACACTGGCAACATCAATGGAATCAAGAACTGGATCAGGCAACATCTCGCGCTTGAAGACCCCAACACAGCCAGGTTTTTATATGCGAGCGGCGGTCTTAATCTTGCTGAATTCACCCCGGAATATTTTGAAAAGTTTTTAGTGTTCAAGCGAGGAGGTGCTAAATCCGTGACACTGAGTGGATACCGCA
The DNA here is from genome assembly GCA_025722995.1 of Phytophthora agathidicida. Classification (NCBI taxonomy): domain Eukaryota; phylum Oomycota; class Peronosporomycetes; order Peronosporales; family Peronosporaceae; genus Phytophthora; species Phytophthora agathidicida. The sequence goes on from CP106979.1 coordinate 604,157, forward strand.
GCGCGATTAAGGATCTCTACAGATGGCAATGTATCCCGCTGCCGGTTGAGTATGGAGACGACATGAAGCAACTATTCTCTGGGATTAAGCGGCTTGAAGCGGCGCAAAAGCAGTCTAGTACTCCTAAGACCTCTGGAAAACAACCACTCACCTATTCACTCTACGAGAAGCTCTGCAATTCCTCCCTCATGCGTGATGACAGTGGTTTTCTCATTTGTTTTTAACTACACAGTGGAATTTAATGTGCCGATCAAGGTCTGTGCAGGATCTTCAAACACAGCATTTGGTGACCAAAGACGACAGTGTTGGCGCAATTTTTTTAAGACGAAAACTAATCAGGAAGGTTCTGGTCCACGTGATCCTCGCCATATCTACGCGAACCCATTTAATCCGGTCATCTATTGGATAACTGCGTTGGGTATTTACCTAGCCTGCAACCCGCGCCTACAACCTGGTGCGTTGTTTCCTGGTTCCGATCAAAAAATTCAATTTGGAAAAGCGTTGTCTGCGCTTCTTCAGATGAATGATGCAGCCAAAACATTTGGCACTCACTCCGTGCGCAAGGGGGTTGCTACGTTTGCCTGTGGTGGGAGTACTGGTGGCCCTTCTATTGTGAGTGTGTGTCTTCGTTGTGGGTGGTCTATTGGTGGTGTTCAAGACAAATATTTTTGCTATGAAGCTGCAGGAGACTAGTATTTAGGACGCGTGGTTGCGGGTCTTCCTGTGAACAACTCAAATTTCTCTGCGTTACCGCCACACTTTCGTGAGAGTGCAAGCATTGCTATCAAGTCTACTGCAGCAAAAACGTTTCCGGTGCTGGCTGAAGAATCGAATTTCAGTGGAATTTTGAAGCTTTGCGTTGCTTCATTAGTGCTGCATACCGAATTTCTACAGAACAAGCTTCCCAGCAGCCACCCACTTTTGTCTGCATTTGTGTTTACCAACTTAACGGTTCTCAATGCACTACGATCTCATCTGGAGAATGATGAGTCAACAGAAATGCGCTCAACTGGAATCCCGCCACACATTGAACTCTATAGGAAGCTCGACATGCAACAGAAGTCCATCGATGCTCTGCCCGATATGTTACAACAGCGAATGGAACAGGTGCTGGAGCGAAAAGGTGTTGCTGCGGGTAATATCACGAGGGGGTTGCTTCGGGAGGAAATCCGGTCCCTCTTGACGAATATGGGGCTGCACCAAACGAATGAAGCCGAATCAGCAAGCACATTGTTGTCAGCACTGGAACGACAGTATTATTCGTGGGGAGGGAAATTTCACCTGCTGCCTGAACATTTTGCTTTTCCTAGCGTTGATCCACTTTCGGCGTGGATGTTGTGGTGGTTTGGAGACGGTAGGCGTGGATATCCACCGCACAAAGGCATTTCATCGGATGATCTAAGCACACCGACAAAAAAAGCAACGCTACCAGAGCGGTCCATGATGATGCGATGCATTATCACTGGAACCGAAGCAAAATTGGACGCACCAATGCCGGCAGTTCGCGATGAAGCGCACGCGATTGAGCTGTTTAACAGAGGGTATGAAACGCTGACGTTAAAGCCTAGCGAACGCAAGCGTAGAACAAGCCAGATTAAACTCACCACTGTGCTGCGGTTAGTGCGTGAGGCTCATAACACACGCAGTCAAAGTATTCCCTTCAAGCCACGCAAACGTCAGAAACGTCAGTAGTCTAGCAAAAGCAAACGCAGCGCGAATTACATGTAACTTGAACTCACCTCTGTGTCCGTCGACTTTTGTTTTGCGAGCTGACCTTCTTGCACACGCCAAGCATTTTTAGCCAATAGGATGTTGATTTTGATTCGTCAGCTGGGGGACTTACGATTTCCAAAGACAATTCAATAACGGTTGGACAATAGTGCAGATAGCGAAAGACCGTTGCTGGTGCAGTTCAAGAGTCTGGGGAGACCACTCAGAGGATATCAGCAGCTCAACGAGGAAGGCCAGTGAGAAAGCTGGCAAAGCAGACGTCCGAACTTGTGGACGATATCTTGTTGCTTGCGTGTTGCTTTCGCTTTCTTTCTTAGTCGCTGCATTTCCCTTGAGGGCGGACTGACTACTCAGGCGATGCAGCCGAGCACCTCTGGACTGCAAGCGCGCGTAGCGCCTTGTTCCCAGGCCTATTCTCTGTCCACAACTTTACGTGTCTCGCGAAAGAAATCAGCGGGTAGCAGTGATTTATATCTCGCTCACTCGTAGCTAGCCACTCGCACACGATACGCTGCGAAGTGATACGATGCGAGAGGCCGCGCTCAAACGCCGTCGAGGTCCATCACCGATGGGTTCGCACACACACACATACATGTATCTGCCTGTGTGAGTCTCTCTGTGTGTGAGCTCGTAGCATGTACGCCATGCAATTCGGGACGTCGCACGCGTCCGACGCAACTTCGACGTTCACCACCTCGCGATCTTTCGGACTGGCTACCGTGGACCGGCTAGTTGAAGTGCTTGAAGCGGTTGAAGTATCACTTATATAGAGACGGACGACTTGTTTCTTCGTCAAACCTCGCGGTTTTCGTCGATGCAATGCTTTCGTTGGTATGTCTCCATGCTTTTAGGTGCACGCCGAGAACTGGCAACTTGACCATGATGCAAGCGGAATGGACAGCAGTACTAAGACGGCGGCTGCACACATGATCTGGTAGTGGAGACCTACGTTTTCCGTCTCGGTGGTGTGGCATCCGTCCCGCAGTTGGACAATCGAGGCCTGGAACAGCAAGCACGATCCCATATCGGTACTGTAGGTCTCCAAATGCTCTACGCCCGGTGGACTTGGTGATGAACATCATCGTCGATTGTCCTCTTTTTTAGGGAGCCTTCTCCGAAGTTCACTGTTTATAAAAAATCGCCTCGGCAGTGCAAGAATCTCCCCGCAAATACACGAACTACCGAGCGTCGATGCAAGTCCTGCCCAGCTATATCCGCTCGGTGGAAACCATGGCCTTCACATTGCAGGCCGAATTTCGGTCCATCCGCTTCGTTGTCCGCTTGTTGCTGAGCTCCAATTTCGAAGAACCAAGTCTCATTATCCTCTCATGTCCTTAACTCCAGGAAGTCCGTATCATGTATCGTTTGGAATAGTCTTTAACTTCCGCTTTTACATTTCCGCGAGGTCGTTAGAGCCAGGTGTCATTCGGGTTTGATTTTCCCTCCATTTTTGTGGCGCACACGAAATCTGGACTCTAAACTCGGCTGCGCCGTCTGCCGAAGCCTTTCACCACGGTTTCACCCAGGGAACGGAGCGTTGCGGCCGGAGACTCGACCGACAGACAGACAGTCAGCATCAGCACAGCAGCAGCAGCAGAGTCACCAACAAGCACACAGGTCATTTCCGGTAGGGGGTACACTCGAACTCGACAGGCGTCCACGACACTTTCGAGTTTACCACGAGCCGTGCAATCCTCCATTGTCCAATACGACGTCCCATGGGCAACAAGTTAGCAGCGTCCGAGCAGCAGCGCGATAGCAGCAGCAACAGATTCTTCTTCAAACCCAAGCGGTCGTCTCCTCGCTCCATTCGTCACTTGGTCTCGCCCTCGTCTCCGTCACTGCATCAGCCGAAACACAAACGTCGCTCGCGGTCCCAAAGCGAAGGCGTGACCAGCGACTGCGGCACTGCCGTCTCCACCACAGACTCGCAGCTGCCGAGAGGTTCAGGCTGCAGTGACAAAGCAGTGGGTGGTATGGGGCTGGCCCTGCAATTGGACCCGACGACCGAAGAGGAAGAGCTGTCCAAAGTGTCCAAAAGCTCCACAGACAGCAGCAGAAGCAAAGAGGTGATGAGTGAACATGCAGCGGATCAAGCTAGACGTGTTCGAGAAGCTGAGAAGATTCTACTAGAAATTGCTAAAGAGTACGCGGCGAAAAGAGCTGCAGGTTTGGTGCCGACGAAACCGGTTCCGGCTCGCACGTTGCTGTGGGAGGAGATGGAGAGAAGAGCGCAACGAGCACGAGCAGGAGTCGGTCGAAGAGGCACGTGCGTCTTTGGACGAGATTCGGACGAAGGTCCGTGTGGATGCACGAGCTATAAGAAGATCAAGAAGCTGCCGGATGGAAAGGAGAACACTGGAGGAGTCTGTGAATGCTGCGACCACGGAGCTCCGTGGCACCGTCTAGCGGGAGGGACTATGACCGCCACTGGAAGCGGCACTGCGAGTATCAAGTCGTCCGTACGATCGTCTTTGCGGTCACGAGGCAATCGGAGTCGAACAAGTAGTCGCAATAGTCACGCAGCATCCAGGAGCGGCAGTGCTCCGCAGCAGACCCCGATCGACGCTTCAACGTATTCACTCGGCAGTGACTACTATGATGAATATGCAGACGAATACGACAGCGACGAGGATGAAAGTGACGATGACGATGAGGATATTGCCAACGAAGTAGCAAGACCGTACGGCATGATGGACGACCCCGCTCCGCCGCTCATGCACAGTCACGCTCGAAGTGAAGGTGACGCACTCGATCGCAGTTCGCTCTTCTCGAATGGAGATAGCTTCGGTCTACCACCCCGGCTTTCAAGCACAAGTCGACATTTGGATAAACTGCTGGGAGCGATCGCCAAGTACCGAGCGATGGGTTTGTCGGAAGATGAGATCGAGATCAAGATCCGAGGGGATTTCCCGCCCACTGAACGTATTTCATACGGTGGCCATAGTCCTCGACCGTCTCGTGCTAGTCGATGAGTTGTTAGCCAAAGCACTGTAACATTGCAAAATGACTGTAGATAGTCTGACGAGTCGAACGTGCAAGCCTAATAGAACCCCTCAGTTTTGGTAGGAATTGGTTGCGTTTCATGCGATGGGCAACACTCGACTGTTAAACAACAATGAGAGCACGTTGAAGAGCATCCCAGTACTTGATGACTCAACAGTACTTGCCTTCAGGAATAAGTCTGCGAAACGCTTTCTTCCTGCAACGGAACATGACTCGTTGTCTGCAGACCAGTCGTTTTTGGTGCCTCGCATGGGTGCGTGGACTTTGTGGCCGCGTATTTCCAGCATGAATACTCAGCAGCGAAGCCACAACTTGCACAACTGCACCGGGTTGAACACGAAATCAAAGTACTATTACGAATTATCAATAAGTCAGTGTCTCTCTTCTCTCTCTGCTGCACGAGAGCTCGGCGCAAGACGTGGTCGCTCGCCTTCGATCGCGACAGCGGCAATGAGCCCTTCCGTCTTTCCCGCTCTACATTTTGATCTTGTTCTCGCTGATCTCCAGCTCCTGGTTCTCGAAGATGGAGGTCACGCGCATGACGACTGACCACGTGATGGCCTGGCCGGGTGCCATCCTCGTGAGACGCGGCAGCAGCCCCTTCCAGAGCGCACCCACGCCTTCTTCCTTGGAGATGACCTTCATGGCATCAAAGAAGCCCTTGTACTTGAGCTCCTTGCCCGGAATCGTCTCCTGAGCCATCAGCCTTGTCTTCAGCACGTCCATGGGCGTGTTGAACATGGGGCCGAGCGAGCCAGCAATCAGACCGTTGATGAACGTGGCGTACGTGGGCAGCGTCTTGCCGTCGCCGTCCTGCTTGTCCCACACGTGGTGGTTGAGCCACGCGAAGGCCATGAAGTTGAAGGCCTGGTTGCTGCCCTGCCGCGCCATGGTCGGGATGTTGCCCTTCCAGAGCGCGCGAACACCTTCATTGCGCACGATGTGGCGCGTGCAGTCGACGGGGCCGCTGAAGCGTCCAACACCCACCTCCTTCTGCATGCGGGTCTTAATGACCTCGAACGGCGTCACGATGATGACCGACTCAATGCAGCCCGCCAGCAGGCCGGCCGTGAAGTTGATCGTGGGCGTGATGGGCTTGTCCTTGCCGCCAGCGATCTGCTCCTTGAACCAGGCGAAGGAGCCGAAGCGTAGAGCGTATTTCAGCACCATGTTGGTCACGAAAGGGCTGAGTCCTTTGTAGAGCGCGAGCCCTCCTTCCGTCTTGTAGATGGTAGTACCGCAGTTCACCATGCCTTTGTATTGGCCGGAGCGGTCGAGTTGAAGACGCGTCTTCGTCACGTCCAGCGGCTGGAGGATGCAGGCTTCGGCGACGCCTCCGGCCATGCCGGCCATCATCTTGACGTGCACGGGCACGGGTCTCTTCTTGAGGTTGTCGCCCATGGCGTCCTTGAGCGCGCTGGTGGCCAGGACCTGCTCCTTGTTGCTCTGGTGCATGTTGACGAGCGGCGTGCGTGCGGGCTGCATGGCTGCGAGTTGTGCGGGGGTAGAACGGCGAGGTAGAACGGCGGGGCGGGGCGGTGCGCGGCAGCGAGGCAAATCGAGAATGGCAAGGATGAAGTGGCGGGCCCTTATGAAGGGGGAGGACGAGCATGACGCGCACGGCTGGCTTTGCGCGGCTTGCTGGTCTGACGTCGCCCAGCCCGGAGCCCAAAGTATACTGGACCCAAGTGAATCGCAACGCGGATAGGGCTTCAAATGGAGCTATCATTGGGACGCGCTGAAACGACGTTGAAGGGGCGCAGAAGGGGCGGCGCCTCACGTTGCGAGGCCGCTGTTGACGTGCAGGTTGTGAGGCTGCGGCTGTCTAAGATTCGCAAGGAGGTTCTGGCGGTGTCCGCCAATCCTTGCAGAGGGCCGAGTCGAGTTCTCGCTAGCTCGCCTTTGGGCAGAGGCGCTCATGAGCTGTTGGGACAGCGTTCAGCTGCTTTTCCTCTGAATACCTCGAATCCTGAAGCTAATAGCAACTGTAGAGCGCACGGCCGTTACGACGTGCATTGCACCGCACTGTGGGGCTCACATGGGTATTTTCTCGTGGTTGAGCAAGACCCAACTTCCAGAAAACTTTTCTTCTAGTCCAGGCCATGACGGCGCGGCGTGGCGCGCCCTAGATCTCGCGGACGAATCAGAGGCGCCAAAGGCGCAGCCATCTCGCCTTTCGACCAATCGGAGCTGCGCCCTGGAAAATTCAACTTCCAGTTGCCGCTGTTTAACGCCGCTGATGCGCAAGGCCTTCAACAACAAGACCGAGGACGCACTCGCTGGCGTCCAAACGCGCGTGATGACGATCTTGAAGCAAGCAAAGCGTACCCGACGCGACTGTCAAGTGCAACAAGGTCAGCACTACAAAGCTCAGTTTCCAACCAATTCATCGCTGTATTGCTCGAGCTATAGCATCCATTCCCCCACGTGTGTGTCCCATGACAGACTAGGTAACGACAATACGTTAAACCAACGTCCGAGTCGAGTCGGCGGCGCCCAAATAGACGAAGATGCGTGTTGCGTTTCCGGTGCTGGCCCACCGAGATCCCTCCCTCTCTGTCTCAGTTGAACTCCTGCGCGTACTTCTCCTTTGCCTGCTTCTCCATGTTGGGGTCCACGCGGCCAGTAGTGGGGTCCGTGCCCAGCGGACGTCGGAATAATAAAATGTGAGGCTCCGGCCTGCACACGATCAAAAGCAGCAACAAATAAACAATAGACGAGGCCTCAGCACCTTCACAAAATAACCACCCAAGCACCAAGAAAGAACAACAGAGACGTACTTGTGGATAGCGTAGTGCACCCAGCCGCGGCTCTGCTGGACACCCAATTGGCGCCACTCCGTCTCCGTCAGCAGGCGATCCGGTAGACTGCGCTGCATCTCCTTGGGCAGGATCACGTGTCTAGAATACCAATACCGAGCCAAAACTACAGTGTCAATTATCGCTCTCTTTGCCATGACTTAGGCCACGCAAAGGCTGCTAACGCACCTGTACTCGTGGGTGTCGTCCACGTACTTCTCCGAGTACTCGATGCGCGACGACAGGTCGTGCGTCATGGCTGCCGGAGCTCGGTAAAGGGCGGCAGCTCCAGCCTCGCTTTCCTTCGCGCGTTATCTCGACTAGCGAGGCGTGATTGGTTGAAACCCAGCCGTTCATGATTCGTACTTAATGGGGTCGTGGTTGAAGCGACGCAAAAAGATGGATACAGTGTATCAATTGCATTTGAAGGCAAGCAGCACCGATGTCACGAGAAAACAAGCAGATGGAGACGGACAGTAAGACTGTGGTAGTGATGTGCTAAACGTTGGTTCTAGTAGAGAATAATATATGAGATTGTTGTTGTGCTGCCAGTGGACGAGCATGGGGACATGAAGAACGACGCGTTGGCTCAGGCCAGTGTGGCGCTGGAGCAGTTCACGCAGGAGAAGGAGACCGCCAAGCACATCAAGACGTGGATGGAGGAGAAGTACGGACCCACATGGCACTGCATCGTCGGCTCCGAGTACAAGACGGCCTTCACCTACGAGAGCAAGAACTTTGTGCGCTTCAACGTGGGCAAGAAATGCATCACACTCTTCCGCCATCCGTAGTTGACACTTTAATCTACAGTATTAGTCGTTTTGCTACTCTGAACTTGAAGGCATACGTACGTAAGATTGCCCTTGCTGGCCGAGAACTGGTAACTTGACCATGTGCCAGCGTAATGGGCGGTAATACTAAGACGACATGATCTGATAGTGGAGTACACATTCCGTCTCGGTGGTCTCCGCTACTCGTAATAAAAGTTTGCATTGCCTGTTATGCTACTACATGTATAGTCACAGATCGTCCTCCCGTCCTTTGCCTCCATTGCGTGCATTCTTGTAGATTCGTGCCCACGTTTCGGCCTGATCACGGTCACCAGGTGTCACGGAGCTGAAGTTGAGCTGTTTGAGATTCGGGAAGGCTGAAACGACGTAGTTGCGGTAGTGCTTCTTCTCCTCGATAGGGTTTCCGTGCAGTGTGATCGAATGTAAGCGTGGCAACCACTTCGCAAGTGCGTCGATGTCCGAGTATTTACTCAGTTGGTTGTCGTGGAGATGCAGAGTGAACAGTTCCGCGTACAGCGAGAAGACTTCTGACGGGATGCTCTCAAGTACGTTACCCGAGAGATCCAACCACTGCAGCATCCCCGGATAGTCGAACACGGCGCGTAGTGCTTCGTGAATGTCGTCCAGACTAGAAATCTTGTTATTATTCACGCGTAGCGACACCGGGGTCTGTCGTTTCTTGATCGTTGTTGGCGAGACTGGTGTGTCCACGCCGGTCGGCGAAGCGAGACCATCACTGCCACGGGAGGTGTTACCATCAGGCGTAGACTTCTTTGTACCGCTAACCGGATCATGTTGCTGCATCTCTATTGTAAAAAACGATGATTGCAGTGTGAGGAGAAGTGAAATTAAGATGATCTTGGTTCAATTTTGACTTGACCACGAACCTGAGAGCGAAGTGAGCCCCATGAAGGAGTAATCCAAAGGCACTGTCGTTGGCTGGCGCCGAGGCATACCTGTTTTCTTGGGGGAGGCCGCACCAGCGGACGAGGTCGGTGAAGATGCCATTGCAATAACCAAGCTCGTGCGATGATCTTTGTCCAAATGGAGCTCGACTGAATGCAACAACACTAGCTTGACAGACTCGTCCTCGAAATAGGGAGTTGTGAAGGCTTTTACGTTTGAAATAGATAGGGTGCCTTAGTTGATGCGGTGTCGATCGATGCTGAGTAGAAGCTGAACCACTCGAAAAGCCCCACGAACGGCAGAACTCAGACTCTTGTACTCATCAACGTGGAAAACTCGACCATCTTCGCTTTCTGGTTCAGTCGCTTTGGATGAAAGTACGGCATATTCGCTGTTTCGGAAATCGTAGTAACGCGAGTAGAACTTTTCAGCGCCGACGTCCTGTACGCTACGGGCAAACCGCTTTTGCACCGTGCGAACTCGTGCCAACCGTGAAAAATATGAGTCGTTGCTGACGTCGTTTGGATCGCACCCGCCCGAGTTCTCGAGCAGAATAACACCCAGTTGGACCAATGGATCGGCTAGTTTGGATGTAGCAACACTCAGTAGCTCCTGGTTGGACTTGTCCAGTATCTCTGCTTCTTGTGCGACGGCTGCAGCACAAGCACACCAAAACTTACCGTTCCCTGGAATCACGTATTCAGAGCGTAGCGCATTGCGCAGTCGACGAATCATCTTGCGAGTCTCGTTTCGTAGTTCAACAGCTAAAGATTTGGTAGGCCCTTGAACAATGACAGACAAATGATGGCTCCTGTAGTCGGGTCGTACGACCTGCAGAAAGAATGACGCCAACTCTTCATCATCGTCGTCATCTTGAGCTCTGCTCACGGAGAGGTCAAGCGCTTCCATCCGGAGACACTCGTGTCCTATAGTATTGGGCAAGATCTCGTCCCACGACTCCACAATTTCAGCTCCACTAATCTCAGCGAGTTGGCGAATTGACACATACGCTGACACTGGGATACACAGCGGGGCGTTCGCAATAGACATTGACGCATCGATCACCTGGGTACTAATTTCACCTTGGACAAAGACGACGTGAACAGAAGAATTCATAGTAAACTCGATCGTCTCCAAGTCTCCAACGAGGACGACCACACCTCCGTCGATTGAGATCGGGCCGTCGATTGTTGAAAATCGACGCTTCAATGCATCACGAGGGGCAGCTTCTGCGATGGGGAGCAGCACGCCACTGACTACTCGAGAGCTACTCGCCGAAGTTACACCACCGAGCACCATGTGCGTTGTTACAAAATCTTGAAGCGAAACACTCTCTTCGCCATAGAATCGGACGGGATCGAGTGATGATGCCACTTCCACTGCTAAAGATGTAGCGATCAATCTGTTGTTGATGTATTGTGCACCCCACGAACGATGTTATAAGTGCACAATCGCATCACACAATTTTTTTGTACAATACTTACGTAGTGGAGAGCATCTTCCCCAAAGTTAGGACCAGGTGGGGCCACTCCAACGTTTGGAAGAATGAAGTAGCTTCAGTCAGCCGCACTCGCACGTGCTTGGCGGTCTGCAACATCCAAATAGCGAATTCGATCAACTTATTTCCCCACAAAGCAACAAAATCACCACCTACCTTCAGACAGCACCTCTCAGTAGATGACAAAGCTTGCTGGATGATGTCTCTACACGTCCAAACGATAAAAAATGTTTAGCTGAAAGACCCTCACACACTCAGTAATCCAAACCATACATTGGTAATCCTTGATGCTGCAAGTCAAGCGTAGCCTCCGCCAGTACGCCACACAAAGCCACCATCGTTGTGCAACCCTGAAGCTTTTGTCAGTAAGGCCAATGGCAATAATGCAGCTGCATAACCATCACATACCGTTCCGAAAATGTTATACTGTTCATCCAGCGCTTGTTGTAAGATGGCAGTGCCGGCATTTTGAATCTGCAACGCGCTCACCACCGTGTAAGCGTCCGCAGAAAATAGTGTCTGACCAAGTTCATCTGTACGCCAGTGCAAAAGCGATCAAAAAATGTATCGTACAACCAACAAGAACTGCCATCTTCCTACCTGTGACCTGCTTGCGCATCTTGTTGGGTCCATGAAGCGATCGTACTGCGCGTGCTACGCCTGCAACAGCTTGCAGCAGCACTTTACTCTCATCCATTGCGATCTTCCAGTGAAAGGTCACTGACAACTTCAAGTTGGTATCTTTGTGGGTCACTCAAAATAGAACGCACATTCAAATTACAAAGGTAAAAACAGAATGTTTTGGACATGGCTACAATTCATCTCTCACTCGCCATTATACCTCGCTACGAAATCTCCTAGCCCGGGGATGATCGCTTGTGTCTGTGGGTCGACCTTGCTATCGATGGCACCGGTGATGACTCGAACTCCTGCATCACACAATCAATAGCAAGTAAGAATCAAATCTACCTGACTCAAAACTGGACGCTGTCCGAACCTGGGTAGCTGTTGTTGATAGCTACGAGACTGTCTGTGGAGCACAGGATGAATACTAGCGTGATTTGATCCTCCTGGACGCCCAAACTGCAAAGAGCCTCGATCGCCTTGCACTCGCTGCCGCCGGTGTTCGCTGTCGAGCTGAAGAGCAGGATTTTGTAACGCGTTATGTCACTCGGCAGATCCAATTGATCCAACCGCCAATTGCTGTATCCGTGCTGATCCGTGTCCAACTCAACGTGGATCGAACCGTGTGGCGCATCCGGCTCCATCTGATTGAACAGCACAAGGAACGGTAACCCTTCTGCGCCGATAGCCACGCCACAGAACTCGTCAGTACGCTCCAGGCCATTCATCAAGCAGCCCGTAGCGGTTGTCATCTCGAATACCTGTGCGCTGATGGCGAGCGCTTCTTCCAGCAGGAGCCTACACAAGTAGATCCATCGTAGCAACCGTTAGTACGAGGCGCAAGACTGTGCCCCGGACAACACTTACATGATCAGCCTTCCAGCGACTCGTCGGAATGTTGCTGGTACAGATCGTCTGTTCCTGAGCGTCGTCATGAGCAGCAGCACAGAGCTCGATCGAATCTCGTTCACCATCAAATTGTCTCCAGGTGAATCGGATAAGTTCTCAGCCCGGTCGATCTCCTTTGTTTGTTTGATCAGCGAGTCGTAGCGACTGATGATCTCCTCTCGGTTCTTCTTGATGTGGCTGATTGCTGCGCGTGTGACGCCGTACTCTCGTGCTAGCGCCGCTTGCTTCTCACCATTGTCAATGCGTCGAATGATGCTGTGACGCTCGGTGTCATGCAAGTAGCGAACACGCTTCTTCGTCTTCTTGCCCGACGAGTTGTTATCGTCATGAGCTGCGTCCTCTTCATTGTCCTCGGCCTTTGCCTCTTCTTGCATCGCCACCGGACTGCTCTCGGTGGTGGCCTCCTCGTTGCTAAAGGCAACAGAAGTTAACTGCGACATGGGCTGCTCCATTGGTGGGTGGTCCGATCAGGTGGTAGCTTCAACTTGGTCGTGGTCGTGGTTGTGGCGACTAGCGATATCGTGTCTCGCTTGTGCAGCGTAGCGCAACGAGAGTCTACGTTGCAGCAACCAAGGGTTTAAGATTGCAGCGAGCTCTCTATGCTCCCTTGACGGCGTTTTTGGATATGAGAGCTAGCAGGCGAGACGAGTTGCCGTCGCTGAGCCAAGCGCCAAAGGCTCGTTGGTGGCGACAAAAATACGCACGAGGATGGGAAAGTCTACGGACGCGTTTTCGGTGCGGTGCGTGACCAAAATCCGTTAACTCCAGCACTTGACACATTCCTGCTGTGGCCGATAGATCGCCACGCACCACAGTCTCAATGGCGAGCAAAGCGTCCTGTTGGCAACGGTTTGGTTACTAGTGTAGCTTTTGGCTTTTGGTCGCGCATAGAATAGTCTGAGCAGTTGACAGTAGATTCTACACAAGGGTCTCGCCAAAAATGCCTGTACCTTTACCAGGACTACTGGTGCTTATTCGTTCAAAAGTAATTCGACAATCCACCAGGGGATTAATGACAGAGTGGCGCCAGAGTTCGGCTTTGAATCCAGAAAACATGTAGTTTAGCGGAGCACACTGTTTTGAAACTGAAGCTGGGCCAATCACCCAACCTGTATAACGTTTTTTTAAAGTAGCCTGCTGCTGTATATTTATCACAGTCTCATGCTATCCAAGTTGTATAAGTCATACTTGTGTTCCACCGACTTCAACAGAGATGGTAGGCGACTCGACTTTGTAGAAGGAGAGTAAACTGCCACTTTCTAACAAGTAGCGGTTTAGTGTTTCTGTGCGTGGCCAGACCCTTAAAACCATCATGTCCAATGCTAGCAACCGACGCCTAGGTTGTGGACCAAGTGCCTCATACAGAAAAACGGGCGTGCGGAACCAATGCCACGCACGACGATAGAATCGAAACTGAAAAAGCTAAGATAAAAGATCCAGGAAAACGCTTTCACTAAACGCTAACAGCGTTAGCGTTTCTACGAATTCAGCATAGCTTGAATTTTGAAACAATCATCAATATCGTCAATATCTGCAATGCATCAGCACCAACAAGCCAGCAGCTTTGGCCAATTCAAACGACTGAAACTCAGATGGCCAGAGCAATTCGTTTTTCAAACACGATAGAGTACATGCGTTTGGCATGAAAACAGCAAGTAGCCAGCTACCCACCAGTAGTGTGTTCTGCTTGTCTGCTTCTGCAAACACTGACGGCAAGAGCCAAGAAGCTTATCGTAGCTTTCGTGGTCACACTTATAGATTTTGCCTTCCCGTTTCTGCATGTTCAGTCGTATTTTACGCTCGGCTGCAACAAAGCGCACCCGCTCGAAACAGCACCACAACCCATACAAACCCCAAGTCTAAAGCTTCCGCTCTCCCCGTCAGTCACGACCAAACCTAAAACACCAGGCCAGAACGGTATCTGCCCCAAGAGCTACATATCTCCCCGGTATTAATGACACCGCCGCTTGTGCAGCCCGTTGGCCCTCTACCTCCCACGTCATCAGTGGCGCGCAGTCTCGCCAACGCAGCTGCAGCACTACGAGCTCAGGAATGGCGCGGCACAGAAGACCCGGACGATATTAATAACGCGAACGTTAGCGCGTCGCGACACAGTCGTTGGGCACGCAATACAGACGAGAATACGGGGCTGCAACATGGCTACATCGACGAGGACCGGGACTTGACGCACAGACAGCGCGTGGCCAGGGAATTCTACGACCAGAACCTACAGTCTGTGCAATGGAGACAACCCCAACAGGGTGACTACAGATACGATGAAGGCGCGTCGATTAGCGAAATGACACATGGCTACACTGCTGCGAAGAGGCAAAAGGTCAACAATAACACAGACCAGGACCAGCTAAACTTTCGGTATCATCCAACGGGGTCCACTGAAGCTGCTGCTATATGGGGCAGGCCCTCGTCGTCCACTGTTCAATTGGCGTCGTCGAGAGCAGGAGCTGAAGTTGTGGATCCGGTCATGATGGAGCAGCAAAGAGTGCAATTGCAACGGACAGTGTTGGCAGGACCGACGTTTAGGCCGACGTCAGTAGGCCGAGGAACGAGAGCACCATTGCCAGGACTGGTGGCTGGACCGGGTTCTATTCAGGTACCGGATGTGGGGAAACTAGGATCGGCGAGGAGAAGTAATTCTGCTGGTGCTGGGATACCAGTGGAAAGTGAAGACAACAATGCGCAGAAAGTTCCGCCAGTGGTTGAAGACATCGAGAATGATGTCGACGGAGACGATGCAGATGAGGACAAGCCGAAAAAGCGTGTGCGGTATCTTCGCGACACAGATCGGCGCAATATCATTAAGCGGATTGAGAACGGAGAGAAGCAGGCGGCGTTGGCGCGCGAGTTCGGAGTGACGCGAGCTGCTATTTGCCACATCAAGAAGAACCGATTCGAGATCCTTTCACGCTACAACATGCTGGTCAAGTCGGCCCAGGAAATGTAAGGAACTGCTGTCTCAACGGAAAAAAAGGTTATGGTAGTTAATCCGTCAAACTTGTTTTGTGCCTGTAGAGATCGCGCAGAAAGCTTTGAGGGACCGCCTGGCGTGGAGATGATGGTGCACGAGGTCCGCGCTAACTCGGTGTTGCTGTTGATGACAATGCTGCGCGACAGTCGATCCAGTGGTGTTACTTTTCGTCGTGTAGCAGGTCGTCTTATCATGTGAGTCCATGTTGCAATTTTCTACTTCGCCCGAGCATCGAGGCTGATGATGTGTGTTGGTGAATGTAGGATTTTGTTGGAAGAAGCTCTTGCGATCCTGGGCACGGAGAGCGTTGAAGTGATTACTGGCACCGGTCATGTGTACCGCGGACTAGAACTCCGACATCAGTTTTGTGGCGTATCCATCGGCTCCGAAGGCTTTCCGTTCCTTGTGTTGTTCCACCAAATGGAGCCCGAAGCCCCGCAAGGTTCGATCAACGTTGTAGTCGAGACTGACAGGCAGGGTCAGCGGGTTTGGCGCCTCGACCACATGGATCTACCTGTAAACATCGTCCAGCACAAGGTCCTCCTCTTTTCGTCTACGTGCAGCACAGGAGACACAGAATGCAAGGCCATCGAGGTGCGTGTTAGACTGGATACTGATAGCATTTCAAAACTAACTACTGTTGTTGTTGCTACCATGCAGGCACTATGCAGTGTTGGATGCGACGAAGGCAGCATCTCGCTCGTCGTGCTCCTGACTGCGTCCAACGGCATCGTCAAAATCGACAACCGTTTTCCGCGTAAGCACTTGCCTTTGTTCTCCTTTCCTCTCTCTGTTGTCTAACTCATCATCATTTCCATTGCCCATATCCAGAAGTAAAAATCATCACAGGCGGAATCGACGGCAAAGTGGACCCCCAGACCGACAGCATTGTGCCTGGCTTGGGTGACTTCGTCTCGCGCTACAACGGGTCCTAATAATTAATCCCAGCCAAATGTCGTAACAATGGGACTTTCCGACACTAAACTCGTGACGTTCACTTTAGTGACCACAGTGACTAGCCATCCATTCTTGGCCTCACAAGCACAAGAGTGTCCTGCAGCATGTTCGCGCTCTCTCGTCTCGCCCGCGCCACGCGCCCTGCGTCCGCTGCGCCCGCTGCCCGCTGTCTGTCGGCGTACGTGGTGCCTCCGCGTGTGTCGGCGGACAAGAGCTACCGCTTCGGACTGAAGCTGGACGACGTGAAGCCGCAGGACGAGGAGGAAGAAGCCGCTCTCGCGCAACTTAAGGCCGTTTTGAGTCTGCGCAACGCGTCCCAGCACGAGCTGAACAAGGCGCAGGTGGCCACGGTCATCGAGACGTTCCAGCGCTTCCCAGGCGACACGGGCTCGAGCGAGGTGCAGATCGCCGTCTTGACGCAGAAGATCCTGCGCTGCACGGCCCACGCGCAGGGCCACAAGAAGGACCATCACTCGCGACGAGGCCTGATCGCCATGGTGGAGAAGCGGCGGAAGCTGCTCAAGTATCTGCGCCGCAAGGACCTGCACAAGTACCGCGACGTGGTGGCTGCGCTCGGTCTCCGTTTCACTTAAGTGACGACAACAGCTTCACAAGAGCGACAGGGTAGAACACAAGGTAGAACGAGAACACTACTACTTTTTTTTTAGTTTTAGTAGTTGCTTGCGTCATCATCTTCATCTTGTTCTTCATCTTCTTCGAGGAGAGGAGCTTCTTGAGTTTCCATGAGCAAGGACAGGATGTCGACGCATTCGGCGAATGACACGAGGGTGTCGTTGGCCGCGCCGATTTCTTGCAGGAGTTCGGCCAGTTGGCTCTCGCTGACGTCGAGTTGCAGCACTTCGATGAGCCCGGGCAGACGAGAGCACGGGATGCAGCCGCTGCGGGTTTTGGAGGAGATTTGGTCGGGGCTTTCGGCCAGAGCAGCACTTTCAGCGGCGAGGAGAGCGGCGAACTCGCTCTGGATCCCACGCAACATCTGCTCGTCGAACACGATGACGCCTGGTTCGAGTTCGGTGGCGGTCATGGAGCTGCGACGAAGAATTTCCTCTGCATCTGCTGCGTCGTCGAATTCGTCGTCGGTGGCGTCGTAGAAGGCGCGATCTCGCACGCGGTCTTGACGGATGCAGGTGACTCCTTCACTTAACACTTGCTCTGGGTGAGCAAGCTCCAGCTATTTGCAGCAAAAGAACGAGAGCGACGTGAGTGGAGTGGAGTTAGCGGTGACATGTTTTGAGGGATGATGATCTACTTACCTCTGGCAGTTGAAATCCTTTGTGGCTTTCATCGTCGTCGAGATCGTCGTCTTGCATGTTGTACTCGATGTCGTCGTGGTACGTTCCGCACTTGGGAGCTCCGTCGACCCACTCGCCTTCGTACATCTTGCGAGTTGCTTTGTAGAAGTATTGACCAGGACCTTCCTTCTTGTCGTTGAGCCAATGACCCTCGAAGCGATCGCCATTTGCTGTTCCGAGCAAAGTGTGTGAATGTCTTTAGTCAGAGTGCAACGTTAGATGAAGCCTACTTACCCAATACGAGGGTGCCGCGCCCGGAGCGTTCGTTGCGCACCCACTCCCCGTCATAGACAGACTGGTCCTCACCGTAGACCATGCGGCCTTGGCCGTGACGCTTGTTGTTGAGCCACAAACCTTCGTATTTGCCACCATCTTCGTGGAAGAAAGTTCCTCGGCCGTGACGGTGGTCGTTGTACCACTCACCAGCGTATTGCTTGCGCAGTTTCTTCTTCTCCTCGACCCAGTACACTCCGCGCCCTTGTCGTTTGTTCTCCACCCACTCGCCTTCGTACTTGTTCCCGTTGGCGTACAGCAGAGCGCCGTATCCGTGCTTCTGACCGTCCTTCCAGTCGCCCGTATATTTGCCCAACAGCGTGTACTCGATCTTCTTGGCAGACGCAGCCATGTTCGTGGACTCCATCACATTGGCGTAGCTCGGCAACTGCGTTACGCCCTTTTTCGGTTGCACCCAGTACACCGAGTGCCGTGGACCATTGCGAGCCGCCAGCTTTTCACGTAGTCGGCTTGCCGATACAGTATTGCCCCGGCGACCGATTCCACCCCTCGTCGTAACCTTGGTGCTCATGGTGTTGCGTAGCGCGGGTCAGGAGGAGAATATCAAACTCACCTGCTCCACTTGGATCACCTCAATATCCGCTCAAAATACACAACGCGAACATCGTCAATTTGGCACAGCTACATTTAGAGGTTACCTTTCTTGTCTTGGGTGTTGCTGCTATACGTTGACATGATATAGATCAGCTTTGCACACTCTACGCTTCAGTTACTGCATCGCATCCCGCGAAGCTCATTCCGCTGCATCCGACTGGTATCAGTGTTGAAGAGTTTGTTTAGTGGAGTCCATCACGCGTCATGAGCGCTCCGTACTGGTTGGGTCGGCGGTCGCGAATGAGGCCCCAGCTAGCTCGTCGCACATGGAACTTCTCGAGGTCGAAGCTCTCCACCAGCACGCCTTCAGATTCGCGGTCGGCGATCTTGAGCTGAAGGAGAAGAAAAAAATAATCACACCAATAACCCCGTTAGAAAAGTGTATCATCTTACCATGCACCAAGGCTTTCAACGTACCATCTCTCCAGTCTGGCCTGTGATGAAGGACGAGCCGACGAACGTGACCTGAATACCGTCCACGACCTCAGATCCCACACGGTTTGAGCAGATAACCGGCACCATACTTGCCGCCGCATGGCCTTGCATCACGCGCTGCCACTGATCACGCGGGTCAAAATTCGGGTCGTACTGGTTGCTACCCATAGCGCTCGGATACAGCAGCAACTCCGCTCCCTGCACCACCAAACTGCGTGCCACCTCCGGGTACCACTGATCCGATCCAATCGCCACACCAATTTTACCATAGCGCTACTCCAAATAAACAAAAAAAATATCATCAGCAAAATAAACTTCAGCACAACTTTCTCTCCTCCTTCTGCTACCCACCGTGTTCCAAACTTTGAACGAGTCGTCGGACGGAGTGAAGTAATATTTCTCATTGTATCCAAGCCGGTCTGTCCAAACACAATAAAAACAAATACAACAACAAAAAATGAATTACCTCCTCCCCATTGCATTGCACCCCACTCCTCAAAACGCACCTCCAATGTGCATCTTGCGAGCTACGCCCAGCACCGTTCCATCTGCGTCAATGACCGCGCAGGAATTGTAGTACGAGTTTTGGTATCTCTCGAAGAAGCTGATGGGGATGACCACGTGCAGCTCCTTAGCCAACAGAGCCATGCCCTGCACCAGTGCCGACTCTTCGAGCGTCGTGGCCAACTGGAAGTTGCCAGCGTTAAGCTCAATGGGGAAGTACGAGAACTGGAACAATTCCTGCAGCAGAATCACTTGGGCGCCGCGGGAGCTGGCGATGCGCACGAGGGACTCAGCCTTCTTGATGTTCTCTTCGGGGTTGCCACAGCTCATTTGAGTCGCGGCCACCGTCATCATCTACAGAGAAATAAGAAAACAAATAAGATTTAGGCGAAGGTGTCGAGGAGCCCCGATAAGTTTTTGTGTTTTTCTTATTTTTATTTTTTTACCCGTTCGACGGCGGCAGATGGCGCCTTGAAGCTGGACACATTGACGTTGGCGGAGCTGGAGCCCAACGAGCCCGTGGAGGAGCCGACGCGACCTACGGAGGCGTGCATCGAGGAGCGATCAAGGTGGCGACTTGGATAATGGTTTTTGGACAGCCTACTTGTGTGTATTTTTACGACCTTACGACGGATGTACACTGTTAAGTTTTAACAGAATATTTCCGCCAATACAAAAGCCAAGTGTAATTAATAATATTTAGTTGTAAAATTAACATTTAGCAGTATACTGAGAGTAAAACTGGAAGTATTTCAGTAGATGGTGTTTACAGGTTGGCTATTCACTTCCGTGCCCGCCTATGTGTAACGAGGGCGCTTGGGCACCTCGGCGGCCTATCCTGACGTATTTTCGTAGTCGCAGCAGTGTTGTTGCCAGTTTCCCCTTTTCTCTCTCTAGCAAATGACACCCAGGTGCTTCGTGCGCGGGTACTTGGCTTGCAGCTGCGGCCACTGCACGACAAACTCGTCCGCCACGTAGTAGAGCAGTTTGCCGGTGAGGGACAAATGCTGCACGCGAGCGAAACTCTCGCAAAACACGATCTTCGAGTCCGGCTGGATGCCCAAAACACGGAACAGAATCACCGCCGCACAGATCGGAATGCAAGTACCTGGCAGCAAAAATCGTAACAACATGAGCTCAAAAACACACTCAAAAAGACCACGGTGCAAACGTGCCGGGTCCATTGCAGAGCACGAGCTGCGGGCGACGGTTGTAAACCAGTCCAAGACATGACTGAAATGAACGCAGCGTCGTCCACACTGTCGACGACCACGACTGCCCCACCTGATGCAGTCAAACACACACACATTATCGGCTATTAGCAGATAGTTAATTGCGCATCATTGCAGTGCATTGCGTCGCATCACCTCTCGACTACGGGGGATGATAGCGAAGGAGTCGGTCTCCGTTGGCTTCCAGTCTAGTTCGGTCTTTTCCTGGCTGGTCTTGTCCGTCTCGGCCACTACGAATGTGATAGGTGTGTAGACATCTCTCTTGAGTCTCTTCATGAGCTTCAGCAACTCCGTCGTGTGGCCTCCAGAGCCCAACGCCACCATGACACGGATCTGCCGCTGCGCATTCTTGTTTTTCTTGCTCTTGGGCGCGTTCTGGTGGTGGAAAAGCGGCTCCGAGTAGCTGGAAATGGAGGATTTAACACGGCGAGGAACCACAACCTGCCAGACCCGAAGAGCGAGCAGTGTAACCAACAGAAGTAGCACTAGAAGGAGACGTAGCAACAGGTCGAGCAGCCCATACTCGTGCCACGTACTACTGTAACTATCAGTGTAACCCTACATGTAACCCAGGGATGCGGTATTGCGTGTGCCCCAAAGGATTCGTGCTTTCATTGGCTGAAATGCCCAAATCTAGGGGTAGGGAATTGAAGCTTCAATCCCACAACCCTAGACGAGCTGCGATGAGGACCATGCCAAGGAAGACCGTGCTGGAGCTGGAGGTGATCCGCTACATCCCTGTGTTCGACCATGAGGTGAACACAGGCCTGCGGCCACGCGTGAACTACATTTTCCGCGAAGGCATTTTGTACGTGCGGCTGTTCGTGCTGACCGAGTTGCGCCGTGGTAGAGTTCGCGGTCTCTCTCAAGCAGCCTACTTGAAGATGTTCGATCTCGAGGAGCATTACCTTGTGTTGGAGCGGAGACCAGGCGACGACGATGCTCAACTATGGCCACCACCGGACCAGTTTCACCAGAACCTCAACGCTTTCGTGCCTCTGTCCAAGGCTGCTGCGAACCCTATCATAGTCGAGGATCTCAAGAACCAGCTGCGGCGACTCGGCCAACCCCTCGAACACGACATGATCTCCTACGCTAGCGACACCGATATCAACACGTTGGCTGGCGGCATGTACGGGTGTAGTTTCGACATGATTCGGAAAGCTCACCCCGAAGCGCGTCGACGTCTCCATCACTATCTGGACCCTGAACGGCCCCTCGGGTATTTCGACGATTATTACTTGATCAAGTTCGGGCGAGGTAGAGGCTTCAGGGACAGGACCCGTGGCCACCAAGGACCTCCCCCCGATGGCTATACCGATGTCACCGGTCCAGGGAATACGAACATGGCGTGGCTCTACCATGACGACGAGCACGATCACCAAGTCGATGCAGAACAACTAATTAAAATCGCGATGGTCGAGCGCGGTTTCCGTGTAAACTTCGTCACGTTTGCAATGCCGGATGGTCGCTTGCACGGGGAGATACTAGCTGTTCCCCCCCCCCCCCCCCCCCCCCCCCCCCCCCCCCCAGGATCTATACTCCGTGCTCCAAGGGTACCGTGCAGTGGCATTTGAAGTGAGACGCAGAGAGGCTATTGTTGTGGCTGCCGCATGATCTTAAGTAAGTAATGGAATTTACTGCTGTCTTTTTTCCTGCTGCTGTCCATGGGCGTGGTCAACAATGGGGCGCCAGAAAATGCTGCTTGAACAAGCACATTATCGATTGTCACTGTATTGACGATTCATTTACATACCGGCATCGCAAACATTCAGCTCAAATGTAGATCTGCTCGTCTTCCTCCATTTTGTGGTGCAGGCCGACGGACTCGACGGCAAACTCGCCAAACTTGATCTCCTCGCCGGTCTTTCCGATGAGGAAACGTTTCTTGTAAATCAAATTCGGGTAAACCTGCTCCGTCTGGACAGCTACGAACCTCTCGGCACGCGCATTGCCTCCGCGCGGAGGTGAAAGCCGAGCACGCTCGTTTGGCAACACAAGGGCCAAAACCGTCAGCAACAACAGAAACCCGCAACCCGTCCACGTGCATGCGTTGCCCAGCTTCGTGTTCATCAGGAAAACTTTTACTCTGCGTGTTGTCGTGTCAACCAGCCGTCGTTGGGTCACCATGATATTCGCACCTGGCGCGCTATCCAGCACCCGAGTGTTAATGATTGCTTTCCACATACTGGAGGTATTTGTCCACAGCTGCAGAGCAAGAGTCCATGTTGTATCGCGGCCATGAGTGCAGGTGCTCCAGTGTTGCAAACGGCGATACTTGTCCTGGGTTTAGCCTGGTCTTGGGCTCCAGCAGTTGCACCAACGAGATAGGAGCAGCTAATCTGCCTGCTTGGAGTTGAGCCGGGAGCCACAGCTTGGGTAGTACCAAGTGACGATCATTGTCACCGAGCTGGTGATGCAGGACTTGACAACCTTCTTCCGCAGAAGCACCCGTGTCACATTCGTACGCAGCACTGTCGAAGCGGGCAAACGATAACTCCAGCAAACGTGTCGCTACGGCCATCTCGCTCTCGAATGTAGTCACAGTCGTAAAACCATACAGGAACGCCGCATTGGAAACAGCAGCACACTCTGCTGACAGCGAGCAATTTCCGTTCATTTGCATCATTCCGATCTGCTTGCGCGGCAGTCGCTGTCGGGTATTCAGCAGAGGCTCTAGTAACGCACAACTACTTTCACCGCAAATAACAGACGAGTTGCTCCTACCCACGGACGTCGATGCTCAAACGGTTGGGATACTAACTGGAAGTTCCAGCGAGGATGAACTCTCGGAGCTGCTGCTCGCCGGTGACGAAGGTTTATCAGATGTACTACAAGACCACCCCATTACTGCCGAACTAGTATTAGCCGAAACCGCGGATTCGTCCACAAGACCGCTTGAAATGACGGCCAGGCGTCTGCCGTTCGACATCGAGCAGGGTGAGCCAGCCGTGTCTAAGTCAGAGTCAAGATACGCGCTGTCTAACGAACGGAAGACAAGGAGACGCGCTCAACTTGCCAGCAGTTCTCGTCGTCTACGGCTTCGTAAAAAAGTGCTTGAATTTTTCACTGTGTTGGTTGAGATGGTATGATTCTGACCATGCTTACAATTGTTCGCACTCATTCCTGTAGATCGAGATTGCCAACTTGAAGGCGGAGGAACTCTCTTTGAGCGAGCAACTGGAAGCTTTAATATCCACAAACCAAACGGCCAGCAGCTCTTCATGTTGGAAAGAAGCAGTCGTAGCGGAACTCTACAAGCGTCAACAAGCAGAACTAGACAATCAGCAGCTGAGGCAGGCTCTGTGCCAGCAAAGCAGCTACATGCGGAGCTTCAAGACGGTGCTCTCTCCTGCGGTGGGGTATCATGCAGAGCTGAATATGTGTAGATTTCTGCACACGGCGACTCACCTTCCGACAGACGCTCAATCTCGCCTGCGATGCCTGGAATCAGTCTGCACAGAAGCCAAATTGGACTTATCCACGCAGATTCTCCTGACTGAGACGGAGAGCACTCGTCCGTTCACAACCTCAAGCCTTTCGTGGGAGCTACTTGACGTAGGTCCGTCGGGATTCGGTGTGACCTCTGTAGCGGTATTTGCACTCGATACGCCAAACGTGTGCAAAGCGTTTCAAGTTGCTAGTACGGCTATCGTAAACTGCGCGGTAGTGTGGCCGAACTACTCGCTCTTGAGCTCGTCGATGAAACAGATCGAGCAGCAAACGGCGAAGCTCAACATTCTTTACGGGGTCAATGAGCATCGCTTCCAGAGCGGCATTTCAGGTGAACAAGTCCTCCTCGAGAGCAGGGATATCTCGTATTGCCGGGTGGGTGGCGAGGGCAGCATTTTTCTATGGGGTTTCGTGGACGAGGACGACCAGTTCCCGCTGAAGAAGACTACAACTGTCAAACGCAACACTATTGGGGCGTACGTATCGCGAGCTTTACTTGATGTTTCACTGTTCACTAACCTGTTTTGTGTGAATTTCAGGATGCTGGTTCGATCTGAGCGATGCGACGATGGCATGGAACGCGTAGTCTGCCGCTACGTCTGCTCTAAAATTCACACGATAGACGCGTCCGAGCTCCCGCCAGATATCAAGCGCTTTTCACGATCGAAGAAGTTGGGTGCGCAAGTAACCGACTCGATGGTGTATGAGACGATTAAGGGCGACGTCACTCAGGTTGAAGCGAACGAGGTCTCTGTTTACGGGAAAGCTATCTGATCCAAAGCTGCCACCAATCGAGTAGCTGAAAAGCGAACTCTCAGAGCTGGTCGTTTTGGAGTTTTACGTGTGATGAAGAGCTGAATGGTGAACATGGTGGTATATTGAATTATGGCATTCGTAGACTCTGCTACCTAAGTGGCTTGTTCGTCTGGCAACAATTGCAACGGACTAGTGAATCAAGCTAAGCCAAGCTAATACTTCTAGTTCTCGATGCAGATGCCGATCTCGCCGATGTGGCGGCCCGACTTGAGGTAGTCGAATGCCTCGAGCACCGACTCACGCTCAAAGCCGAACGTCTTGTGCACGTAGGGTTGGATGTTCTTGGCGGAGACGAAGTGTACAAGCTCGCGTAGCAGTTGTTGGCTGCCCACGATGATACCGCGCACGACGCAGCCCTTTGCGAGAGCGAGGCTAGCCACATCGGGCATGTCCTCCTGTTTGGCCTGCGACAGGAAGCCGATGGCCGCCACGATGCTGCCGCGCGCGCAGGCCTCGATGCTCGACTTGATGGTGCCAGAGCCTCCGTTCTCGATCACGAAGTCGGCACCGTGGCCGTTGGTGAGTCGGTTGACCTCGGCAGCCCAGTCGGGAGTGGTGCGGTAGTTGATGACGTGGTCCGGTCCGAAGTGCTCCTGGACGAACTTGATCTTCTCGTCGGAGGAGGATGTAATGATGGTGGTGGCCCCAGCCGCCTTGGCGAGCTGTAGACCCGTGATGGAGACGCCGCCCGTGCCGAGGAAGAGCACGGTCTGACCCGGCTTGAGCGGCAAGTTGCCGTAGAACGCGTTCCAGGTCGTGACACCCGTGCACACGAGCGATGCCATCTGCACAAAGCTCAGACTCGAGTCTGCGGGCATCTTGGCTAGCACATGCGCCGGGAGAGCGACGTACTGGCACAGCACGCCATCCAACACGCCACCGAGAGAGTGCACCCAGTCTTGCTGCGGGCCATACAGGTTCGTGACGTCGAAGTTGGTGATGACCTTGTCGCCCAACTTGAAGTCGTCGACTTGCACCCGCCACCACATGCCGTCCGATCACGCCTTCGTCACCTCCACCGCCGTAGCCCTCCAATGCCGTAGCCCTAATGAGCCTGCATTTTGTCCAGCCGCACGGTGACTAGGCAAATATGTGCCGAGAAGGAGTGCTGCGACCGAATACCATTTGACAAGTTGAAGTGGCCCCAGTCTAAACCGCTTCAACTTGCCTAAATGTACCAGTGCTACGGAACGTCGAGCGTCATGCCAAAGCTTGTTTCATGTGTTAGCGAACGTCTTCCGACTACATGTACCACGAACTACTCCTTGTCAGCGAAGCGAAGAGAGGAAGGCGGATCCATTCGCGTGTTTTACGGATTCATTTTCTTGGTCACCGGCACTCCTTCAATCGTAAAACACGTAGATGTATCCGTCTTATTCGTTCAGAGCGCGCGTCAGATCCAGCGATGCCCTTTGACTAGGGCGTTGGCGTGCAGCCAGCTGCGACGCAGCCAGCCATGCATGCCCCCAGCGCAACGCTGCAGTCGATGATAGCGAACGGAGTGCCAACACCTGCGGTCACTGTGCCAAACGTCGCTCCGGCGGAGGCGTAACACGCCACAGCGAGGGCATTGCAGCCCGTTTGGCAAATGCCATACGCGAGGGGTCCAGCATTGACTTCGGGCGCACTGGCGAGTCCCAGCACCAGGAACGCGGCTGTCAACGTCTTGAACGTCTTGAACATCTTGTAGCGCTGCGGGTTTTATCTGCAGGCGGCCAAATGAGTTATGATCAACATTGTAGAGTAGAGAAGCTTTGGATACGTTGTCGCGATAGCACTCGTTTTGCATCAAGTCACCTGGTCACCCATGGGCATTAGCGCCAGTAACACCACCGATGCAGATCTACCTGCTGCTTTCACTTCGTTAGACAGGGCCAATTTCAATCTCCAGTGGCTCTCTCGTCGCCGCGGCGTTGACCAAGTTTGCATCCATTGCTGGGGGTGAGGCGGTTGAACCGAGGTGGCGCACCTGGGCACGTAGAGCTCTCCACTCGATCAGTTTGCTGTGATGCCAGTTGGCACTTATTCTGCCCGTGAACACCCCGAGGAACCTCATCGTTTGACAAGGGGTCCACGAAAGTAACGTAGGAGTCGCAAAGCACACGTACGTAAGACGCACGACGTCCCAGTGTATCTAAGACGCGGCCCGGACAACGTAGACTACCTTCATCTTTTGAGCTGCACAGACCGTGATGTCTTCCTATTCGACTTCGAGCACTTGCTTGATAGTCTTGAAGACGTCTTCACGTCCTGAATCCAGTTCACTTAGGCAAGAGTGCTTTAGCCATCGTTGAGACCTCGTACATGTACTTCCTGAACAACAATTAACTGTCGCTGGTCCTACGATCTTTGCGCCTACTGACCAAGAGTGTGGCGCGCTCGCTGGTGTCTGAACAAGTCGGGATTCCGAGTTGTTTTGTAGGTGCAACCATCCACTCCGCACACAAACCGTTTGATGCCCCTGCACAAATGACAAACATACAAGTAGCAAAACGTTTAGTTTCAGATGACAAGCGTACTACAGGTCACTTACTCATGCGAACGCTCATGGCCTCGTCGGTCTGATGAGCGAGCAAAACGTTTACCGCAGCCGCCATATTCGCACTTGTAGGGCTTCTCACCCGTGTGAACACGAGTGTGTGTTTTCCAGTCGGCTTTACGCAAAAAGCCTTTGCCGCACGTCTCGCAGCACCACTTCTTGTCACCGCCATGAATTAAAGAATGCCGATTGAAATCCCCTTTCCGCGTGAACCTCTTACCGCAGTCTGGAAAGAAGCACATGTACACCTTCGGTGAGTTCTGTCGTGGCGGCTTCTGGCTCGCTGCCTCGGGCGATAGTGGCATCACTGCAGTTGGCGACATCACACTATTGGAGTGCTGCAACTCGGTGAAGGTGGCATCCCCGCTTAGGAATAGTTCCAAGTCCGCATCGGGCTTCGAAACACGGGGAGATGCTGAGTCAGCGTGCGTTGTAGGACATCTCACAATCTGTCTGTCGTCCGTGCTCGTTGAGAAACCCTTCGTAACAGACTCTACCTTCGTAACTAATTTGCCAGCCTTGCAAGCAGCTTCAAATGCGTCGATGTCCTTGACGGCTTGTGCACGGTCGGTGGTAATTGTGCAGCTCTCGGTGTTCTTGGGCTTTAGAAAGGCTTTCCTTATCCCCTCTTTACCCAACGCCGCCACAGTGATGTTGAATGAGCCATCGACGATAATACGGCCATCGCAAATCCACTGTTTAGTGTGCTGCATAGCAGCGTCCAGCGGGGTGTAGATCTCCATGTTGTTCACCAGTAAATACTCATAAATATCGTGACAGTCTTTGTTCCACATCGTTTTCTTATCCGCGATGATCACAACGATGACTCCGCGGTTCTTCGCCGCCACCACACGCTCTGCCACAGCTCGGTGCGAGAAATAAAACGATGAGATGTACATTGAAATGTGCGTGTTGTCGATTAACCCGAAAAGTAGTTCGAGCAAAGTGCCATCTCGCCCCCATGTACCTTTAACTGGTACGTCGCGTACCATCAGTTCCAACAGTAGGCCATCGTGGTAGCGCCCATAGTTGCGTAGGCTCATCCCTAGTATCTTGGCGATTTCTGTTCGGTTGTACGAGATTACACTGCTGCTGTTTCTTCCAGCAGTATGCTGTTGAGCTGACCTTCTTGCTGCTACTGCTGCTTGAAACTTGTCCGCTAACCCAGCAACAGATAAAGGCGGGGGCCCTCGTGTCTTCTTTGGCTGGCCGCGACGATCAAAGCGGGCCTGGACAAGGCGAGTCGTGCACCCGAGAATCCGCGCCACCTCGCGCCTGTCGAACCGCGACAGTCCACCACCTCCATCCTGCTGCCGCGCCGCGCTGCCGATGTCCTGCAGACACAGCAGCACAAGCTCTGTCGTTATCGACGCAGCAGCAGAAGAGTTTTCAGCCGCCGCCGCCATCTGGGTTGGTTGGTTCTTCTTCTTCTTTCTTTCTTTCTTTCTTTCTTTCTTTCTTTCTTTCTTCTTGCCGCGTTGCTTGTTCTGTTGTGGGCCGCCATTTTCTTCTTCAGCTTCCTGTTACCCCCAACTTTGCCAGGCACGTTTCAGCTCCGGGACCGTGATAGTGCCATGTATCATGACATTTGTGCCCAAATCTCGTACGAACTGGTCGCTCGGCAACCGGTGCAAGGAGCTTTCCGAATGGACTTGGAAGTCAAGCGCGCACTTGAGGTGCTTCCAGTTCCAACTAAGCACATCCTTCGCCCTCTTGCCTTCTCGAAAACCAGTGAGGTAAAAATCTGGCGCTGTTCCGAAAGGGGACATGCGAACTTGCCAGCTACGTGGACCGGGACGCGTTCGTCCCCGGTATCGTGGCGGGCGAGACCGCGGAAAGGATGTTGTCCCTCGACTTGGAGGAAAAGAAGGCGGAATATGCCGTACAACCACCGACGGACTCCCAGCTCGTCAGCTGGAGCTACCGCCTAGAACTGTGCTGCAAGTTCTTGTTGAGCCCCAGCATCCGCCTGGAGTTTACCGTGACGATCGTCCACGAAAACTGCACGCTGACGCACGCTGGACCAGCACCGGCGGCAGGCGAATACCAGGCGATGAAACAACCAGCAGACTTGAAAGTGAAGAAAGTGAAACGAGCTTGCAACATCAAGGACCCAAATGAGCTGAGGTGATGACCAACGAGCTCGAGCATCGATCACTACGAAAACAAAATGCCCCCGTCAAGGTATGGAACTTCGTTATATACTAGGGCAGCAGTTGTAATCTGGCTCATTGTTGAATGACGTTGTGTTGAGTTGAATGAATGTAGAAGTCGTTGGCGGTCATTGTGCGTTTGTGAAGACTCGAGGGGCTCTAGTAGGACTACTACGGCGATTGAAAACCATCACCACGACCTTGGTTCCGTTCGAGGCGAGGCAAATTGCAGAATGGTGAACGAATCCGTCGATCGGAGCGCAATGATATCTGCTTCCACGAAACCCAAGCGGAGTCACCAAGATCTCCAAGCATCGTCAATTCCTTCGCCCGACATTGCCAGTTTTTATACCGCCACGCGATGGAACTAGGTGTTGACGGCGAGCTGCTACTCCAGCAGCA
This sequence comes from Phytophthora agathidicida, assembly GCA_025722995.1. Classification (NCBI taxonomy): domain Eukaryota; phylum Oomycota; class Peronosporomycetes; order Peronosporales; family Peronosporaceae; genus Phytophthora; species Phytophthora agathidicida. Next base: position 634,098 of record CP106979.1, read on the forward strand.
ACGTGCAAAGGGGTCCTAAGTAGTATATACTGGCACATTACGCCGGCAGTTTTTTTTTCTTACGGAAATTTATCAAGGAGAGTAGGTTTAACGCTTCCACAGCAGCAGCTATCGATAGCAACGGCGCAACCTCTCGATAGCCTTAGAGCTTGAGGACGCGTCCATTGCAGCTCAAGCGTCCGTACAATCTCTCGCTAATCGATATGGTATATTCACTAAGAATGATCTCGAGAGATCTTTACGTTCGGACTGGGCTACCTATGAATGTAGGTACTAAGTCTTTCACTCCCCAGCAGCCCGTTTACCGAGTGGGCTTTCGTTTGAGGTCCTTCTCAGGGTCCCGTTCCCACGTTGCTTTGAATTCAGTCGACTTAGTCGATTCGGTGTCCTCTGCAGAACTGCGGAGCTCGAGGCTGGTTGGTGACTTGGAGTAGCCCAAGCTGCCACATGTTTTTCGCCGCGTTGATATCGCACTCCCAGTAGTTCGCTGTGCAGGCTACGTTTCCGCAGACACGCACATTCCTCGACCTTTTGATTTTCGTCGTCCCGTAGATCTTGAATGGCGTGTCCACCATCGGGCCCAAGCACTCGGAGCAAAGATAGCTGGTACGAAACTCGTCGACCATGATGAGGGTTGCGCGGCAAGAGAGTTCAAGTGCGAACCGCTTGAGCGGGACGTGCATATGGCCCGCGAGATGAGTCTGGCTGCTCCATTTTCCGAGAGCCACACACACGTCACGGTTTACGTTCGGGACGACACGCTTGGCGAGTTTCGCGACGGCTTTGCGTTTGAATCTCGACAGTGTGAATCTCCACTTGCGAAACCCTTTGAGAGCGCAGAACTCCAACATGGCGTTGATATTCTTCCAGAGGTGCTCGTAACGAGAGAGCAGGGACGCCGACGACGAAGTCTTGAACGATGGCATATCCTTCACAAACGCACCATAGCGCGGATACCTCTTCTTCAGGTTTTCATGCCAAAATGCATGGTGCTCGACACGACTCATGTGTCGGTACTCTCGGGACGTGACTTGTTGGACGTGAGCATTGTCGTGCAGGAAGTGAGATCGGCGCCTGACACCGTGTTTCCGCGGACGGTGCTTTGGGTGGTGCCTGTGACAGATCTCGCACCACCCCTCCACATCGCACTGTGCTCTGCTGCGTCTCTTGCGTCGGTGGCGACGACGGCGGTTCCTGCTGCGCTTCTTGCCATGGCGTCTACCGCCAACGTGGCCTGGACAGGTACTGCACCAACCGGGCATGGAGCATGGCTCTTCCGGTGGGTTGCAGACAAACTCCAGCATAGGACGGCTGTATGCCGCCAGCATCATCCGTAGTCCTGGGTCGATTCCGATCAATGTATGTGGCGTATACTTCGGAGAAGGAGCAGGTCGTTCAAGAGGAGTAGGAATTGACGTCAGCACAGCAGCACTGTAGCCATTCGTGGAGATCTGATACTCGAAGTTGCGCCTGGGAACACCAATTCGGGGATCCGCAGTATGGCTGACGCAGTCTCCGAGGTTGAACACCGTGGTCCACATTCGCTCGCGCACTTCTTGGAACTCCTCACGCGTAGCATACGTCCGCTGGCCACGAGAGTTCGTGGACTTGTAGAGCCCAAAAACGTCCTTACCCGTCGTCGCCAAAATTTGTTTTGCAACTTGGTAGAGCACCTCTGTAGTGACCAGGAAGAACGATGGCACACAGGAGGTGGGCTGCGGCAGCAACGTAAACAATCGGCACCATTTCGGGATCTCATCTTGGTCGTGCATTTCTTCCATTACCTTCAGCATGTCGTAAAGCTTGCCGAGAAATAGCACTTCGTGGCTAGCGATGTTCGCAGCCGTAGGAGGCAGTTCTAGCCACGCAAGCCATTGCTTCTCGACGTCCGTGGGGTCTTCAGGACTGGACTTTAGTCGAGCGATCATGGCCCCAGCTGCTCCCCGCGGATACGCAAGCTGCAGGCTAATGAAGTTGACAAGCCGCGCCTCGAAGTTCGTTCGAACGTGTTGCTGCGCCGCAACGAGCATGTCATTCGCCAGTTCTTTGATAGCGGAGCTTGAATCGAATAGCGTGGGTGGTATGTACGACATGACCCTCGATCGCGTAGTTTTGTAGACGTTGATGGACTCCTCTAGCGCAGCGTTAGCCGAGACCCTTGGAGCGGGTATCTGTTCACCACCAAAGACAGCTGTGCAGCACCGGTAGAACGTAGCTTGGTCCAGCTGCAGGGCTGTCTCCATCGTGCGAGATCTTGCCGGTACTACAGGGTAGTTCGGGTGGCTACGCTGGTGGTGCTCGAACAGGCGGCAGCAGTGGAAGTTCATGACGAACATTGCCTCCACTCGGATCTGCTGCAGAGCCACAGCACGTTGTTCGAGCGCGTCCCGGATGTCAGGATTCGGACAAATGTGCCTCAGTGGGTATGTCACCGTGGAGAACTTTAGGGCGCTGTTGGCTCCTTGAAGAAGGGTGCGACGATGGTTCGCGGCAGCGCGTTGCTCGATGTCGACTTGATCAGGCGGTCTCCACGCGACCGCGAGTTCTGGCAAGGGCTCGACGATGTTGGGGTCGATAGCGAACGAATCCATGGAGGCAGGAGGCCTGACTGTTCTGATAGTGAGGCTGCTATCCTATATGCATGCTGAGTGGCTGCTGGCCACCACAGCCAAGTACACTTTCGTCACACCTGACAACGCCGCAGACGCCGTCTCCCGTAACTCCGCTGCTGGTGCTGACGCTGCTGCCTCAGCGGCTCCAACTGCGACTTAAACTTCAACAATGTTGACCGCAGAAGGCGAATTGATCTAGTGGACGCCTTCTGTCGGGGTGGTATGTCAATTTTGGAAGGCGTCCATTAGTCAAAATCATTCCAAAGGCAGCGTCAGGAAGTGGTCAAGTTGGGCAAGCTGGTTAGACGTGGTCCCGGGAAGCTCCCCAGCATCTTTAACAAACCGGAGTAATATGGTTGAATATGATCATCTATCCGACTATACTACTAGTTTGTATTGTGCTCAACAGCCAATAAAAGCCTAGCTCAGTAGTTTAATCCAATCAAAACTCATAATTACCTCTATTTTATCCAATAGGATGAGAACATCAAACCAGGTCCTGTAGGCCAGCCGTTCCGACGTATTCGGTCGGAACGCCGGTCAAAATATGTATATGCACAGCCAAAAGACAAGTGAATTGCATATCACTTGCATATTTGCCGTTTATCCGACCGACAGCATGGGATTAGAAGAGTTGGTGCCAGGAAACACCAAGCGGGCGAAGGCAACTGCTGTGGGGTCTTTCGTGAAGTTTTTGAAATCCGAAGGTGTGACAGAAGAGTATGTGCGTGTGTGTATTGAACGAGATGGGAGTGGAAAGTGTTTTGTGTCCGTAATGGACAAGTTTGGTATGTATCTTGCGTTTAATGAGGGCAAAAAAGGAAAGCCGTTGGCTCGAAACACTGCGATGCAGTACCACAGGCAGGCCAAACTTTGGCTCCTCGACCAGTTCCCTCAGCACCGGGCTGCATTAGAAGCGCGTCTGCTCAAAATGGGGAAGACGCTAGATAACTTTTGCATGAAGCGCGACGGTGGTGGATTTATAAGCTAGGCACCACCATGTACAAAGGCTGACTTAAAGAAAATGCTTGTGCATTTGTATGTTAATGCGAGCTGCTCGAGTGACTACCAAGATGCTGCGCTGCTTTGCCTGCTGTGGTCCCTATTCGGTAGAGCCTCGGATCTCGCTCTGCTCCGCAAGCCCAACATCCCCATAGATGCCGGCAACGTGCTCTTCGTCCGCTTCATTCGGATGAAGACATCCGAAGAGCAAGGGCTGTCATTATTTCCTGGAACCGAATTTGAGACCTGCCCACTGCTTGCCATGGTGCTGGCGGTGCTGATCCAGACCGCCCCATCAACCGACGTCATCGACAATCTACCCGACATGCAAGACCACGCTGCAGTCACGCTTTCTCCGGACGTCCCGCTCCTGGAGATCCTCGACCACCCCGTTGACACAGCTGGACTTGGCGCTCCGTCGGCTGCAGGTGTGGAGAAGACACCCACTGTAACAGGGTCACACAAATTAGTGTGGCGCACACCACTATGTGTATAGTCGTATCCGACTATACACACAATGGATGCAAACCCCTTGTGTGTGGCACACACACAAGGTTTATAATCATTTCGAGCCGCCAAAGCGAGCAGACTTTGGCGGACGCTTAGCGCACGATAATTGGCTAGAAAGACGCAGCTTTCTGACCAACCACGTGCTTGCACGTCACGCGGACGCGTGAGGGCCACCCGTCGGCCCTCACTACGCTATAGATATTCTACAGTAGGGTTTGCTAAGGCAGCAGGGCTGCCAATCAATTCAGTTTTCTATTTTCAGTTAAAGTTCACGAGTCTTTTGTATTGCTTTAGAAATACGCGACGCCGCGTATTTCTATTCATTGCATACAAACTCTAAGTACTTCTACGCTTCCTCATTTCTAAGCGCATACGGTGTATGCCTGGAACAGAGCGCTGCTCGCCCTGTTTCACCCACTGTCTATTCCCACGTGAACCGCGTGCTCGAACGCATAGCTACAGCTGCTGGTGTCACGATCGCGCTGACGTCTCATTCTTTCCGGCGCGGCGGGGCACAACACGCCAACGGTAGCGGCGAGCTCACAGCGCGGTGGATCTTCGACAGAGGCGCCTGGAACATGAGCACAACGAACAAGGGCTTCAACTATATCTTCAACACCAGCAAAGAAGACCACAAGGTTAGCAAGATACTCAGTGGACACAATACCAAGAAAAACGTGGCGCTCGAGAACTTGAGTTCGTTCGACTCGCAAACAAGGAGCACGATCTCCAGCTTCCAGCGTCACCTGTTCAGCACGTGCCACAATCTCCAAGCTACACAGTACAACGTTAACCAAGCTGTCCTTGATGTGCTTACCTCGACTGTGATCCGCCACTACCCGCTGCTGAAACGTCTGAACGCTGAAGCACCTGCAGTTAAACGAATCGAAGCTTGTACCACGGAGATCGGATGTTCGCTCGTTGAGTTACTGGCCTGGTCGTCGCACCTCGCAAATCCAGAGCTACCCTGTGAAGACAGCAAGCCATCAAGCACGCACCAGGCATCTGAGCAGGCATTGCCACGAAGCACAGAACAAAAGGTCATCGATCACCAAGCTGCTGTCATTAACCACTTTATCGAGCACGTGAAGCTGCAAGATGCTCGCATGGACGCACTGGAAGCTCAGCTGAACGACCCTAGGCAAGAAATACGCAAACGGCACAACCCGGAACCTAGTCAATGCGGTGAGAGTCAAGCTAAGAAGAAGCAGCGCAGATCAGCAGTGACTCACCTTCATACGACTTTGTAACAGGGTTACACAGGCTGGTGTAATTGGGTACACCAGATATACGTGTATAGCCGGACTATACACGGACAAGTATACGGCAAGCCTTCTGTGTGTGCGTCACATACACAGTCAACAATCATTTCGAGCCGCCAATGGCACAAACATTGGCGGGCGCTAAGCGCACTGCTATTGGTGGAAATGTGCCCCTTTCCACCAATCAAACGCATACATAAGGGCCGGAGCGTGAGAGCCAACCATGGCTTCACCTCCGTAGATACATAAGTCATTTAGATAGGTTTGCTAAGGGCCCGCCACGCGGCGGGCTTCCATTCAATTCAGTTTTCTATTTTCAAGTTAAAGTTTCGGTCTTTTGCTTAGAAATACACGGGGACGTGTATTTCTACTTGCATACAAAGTCTAAGTAACTTACGCTTCCTCAAAAGCGCATACTAGTGTATGCTAAAGAAACAGAGCGCGTCTCACCCTGTTTCAGACTTGGTACGGATGGTACGCCCAAGAACCACCGTTGTGGCGCGCACCCATCTCGAAGCAGCAGAAGTCCGACGCAAAGCAGCTTATCGCTTACATAAAGCTGTTCTTGGATGACGGCTTTGTGCTTGATGTCACAGAAGCCAGCTACCGCGACCAGGTGCTGTCCCTGGGAATCCGTGCAGAGAAATCAGTCTTGAGGTTCCTCGAAGATCACGGCATCAACTCACGCGGGTCTGGCGCTGTCTTGAAACACCTGCGTAGTCTTCACCGTGCTGGCGCACTCAACGCCAAAATTGAGCGCCATGAACAACTTCTCCAGACACCTGCTATCTGTAACAGGGCGAGACGCGCCCTGTTTCTTTAGCATACACTAGTATGCGCTTTTGAGGAAGCGTAAGTTACTTAGACTTTGTATGCAAGTAGAAATACACGTCCCCGTGTATTTCTAAGCAAAAGACCGAAACTTTAACTTGAAAATAGAAAACTGAATTGAATGGAAGCCCGCCGCGTGGCGGGCCCTTAGCAAACCTATCTAAATGACTTATGTATCTACGGAGGTGAAGCCATGGTTGGCTCTCACGCTCCGGCCCTTATGTATGCGTTTGATTGGTGGAAAGGGGCACATTTCCACCAATAGCAGTGCGCTTAGCGCCCGCCAATGTTTGTGCCATTGGCGGCTCGAAATGATTGTTGACTGTGTATGTGACGCACACACAGAAGGCTTGCCGTATACTTGTCCGTGTATAGTCCGGCTATACACGTATATCTGGTGTACCCAATTACACCAGCCTGTGTAACCCTGTTACACTATCCAAGACCTTGCTCCAGGTTACACGCAAAATATTCTCGAACAAATTAGATGATCAGCATGAGTTGCAAAGGTTAATACACGTTAGTTTGTACAAGCCTTCATTAGTACAAGCACATACGCTGTTACACGCATCAATATTCAATCAGGGACCACCTACCGCCTCACACAACAGCTCCAATCGCTGTGGCATTAACAAACAGAAAGCCAAGCACAAGATAAACCTTAGGTGGGAGTTGAACCCACGACCGTCCCTTTCGGGGGCTCTTCCGCTGAGCTACTAAGGTGGGTATTAGCACAACTCAAAGGCAGGGGAATACTCGTTGGAGGCCCGAGGGGGAATTAACCCGCACAGTTCTTCGTGCGGGCGACAACCCTGCTGGCCGAACCGGGTTCGGAACGGCTCCCTCAACACACCCTCCAGTGGGTGGTCACTCGGGCACTGACACGCGTTGAGCGCAGCGCTCTTTTACTGGCAGCCGTACTGGCTCCTGAAAGCCAGTCATTTCTGGTGTCTGGGGGGTTGTATACGCATACATTTTCCCAGTCAATTAATGAAACACTTGGTTTACTAATGGTATACAAATTTATATATAAAGTCGGATAGGTCGGAGGTCGGAGATTTTTCGATATGGAACATCACGCAGCGATTTTTGTCTTCGCGCCATTTACGGTCGAGGGTAGGGCTATGTCTTGATGGAAATTTCCCATTGCCATTGGCTGTCTCTCTCATTCTAGAATCTGCCGCCTCGGGGAAAGATGGTGAAGCTCTTCTGTGCGATCGTTGGTGAAGCGGGAAGTGCGTTCTCGGTGCGAGTGGATGAGGCCGCCTCGGTGGATGACTTGAAGGACGCGATCAAGGGGAAGAACACAGCAACGATCACATGTGATGCCAAGGACCTGCAGCTCTTCCTGGCGAAGACGGGAGACGCGTGGCTGCCGGACAACGAAGACCTGGACACGTTGCTTCAGAGCGAAATCGACACTTCACCGTATTTGCACATGCGTGCGTCGTGGAAGCTAAGCAAGCCGAACCTTTTCGGGCCTGGTGTTTCGCTAGGAGAGGACGTAGTTCACGTGCTGGTGGTGGTTCCGGAGGGTGGTGCATCAGGGGACAACGACGAGCGAAGCTTTCAGAAGTTCAGTGTGCCAATCTCGTTTTCCAAGGCGAGAAACGAGGGAGGAGTCCCTGCAACTTTTAGAACCCACCGATCAACGACCACTGAAGCATTTTTCAATCTTCTGTTTCCCGATGATGACGAGTATTTTCCAGTGATATTCGTCCGCGCTCCCCCTTTGTCCGGTAAGACGGCAATGTGTGATCTACTTTACAATCACATTGTTCGCTCCAAGCCTGATGCACTTGTTTCCCGCATTCGAGCAAACAGAATGACTGAAGATGGCAAGTTTGGTGATTTTTTCAAGCTCTTATATGGCTGTGAATTTGAAGCGCTCTGCGCACTCGAATGCGATCGAGTGGTACTAATTGATGAAGCCCAAATTACGTATAACGACGAGCAGCTCTGGAGAGGATACGTGAAAGACGCTTTGGACTCGCAAATACCCAGCCTACGCTTCGTTCTTTTTTCATCGTATGGCAGCTTTGATGCCTACCGCAAGCATGAACGCGCTGGAACTCCGATCCTTATCCCTCCTCAGAATACGTTTGGATTGAATGCAACGCCATCCAAGCCTGGCCTGCAGCTTTCACGTGTGGAGCTGGAAGAAATGGTTCGGAACAGCATTGGCGCATCAGTCTCCGATCTCATCTGGATTCTGTGCTCGGGTCATATAGGAATTGCTCGAGCAATCCTCATGTTTTTGTCTTGCAAGTTTGGCTCGAAAACGCCAAATGCTGAAGATCTTGAGATGGAACTTCGCTCCGTGGGGCTGCTGCAATACATTCGCTGCAGCTATCGGGGTATCCCGACTGCTGATGCTTTCCAGCGAGTGAAAAAAGCTAATGGTCTGTCAGAGGAATCAACACTGAAGATGAGTGAAATCTTGAATGGTGTTGCTTCTGGGCAGGTTATGCTCGTATCTGATGGGCAGCGAACTCCTAGAAGTCAGACTGCCGTGGAATATTTGACGAAGTACGGGTTCTTGTACGAGGATCAGGCGAAGCAGCTCCAATTCGCTTCAAGCATGCACCTCAAGATCTGGCTACATTCGAACCGAACGGAACCAATCGGGTATATGGTATCAGATATCTCACATGAAGACTTCGTTCTCGCTTGTGTAAAGCGAATGAGTGTTTCGCGTCTGCAGAATTTCGCGACCGAAAACACCTCGAGCATTGCTCGGGAACGCCAAATTCAAATGGAGTTATACAGCGCCACAACATCATGCTTGCCTCGAGATGTCCTGGTTACCCCAGAATGGCGCACGGGAGACGGCAAAGGATTCGTTGATTTGGTGATTCGTGGCTCGAGCGTCCTTTGGTTTTGGGAGTTGCTTGTGAATGGTGATCATGCTGTCGATCATTCAGATCGATTTGAAACTGGGGGGAAGTACTATGGGAGCTTAACTGGAAGTTCTCGATATGTGCTCATCGATTTTCGTCAGAACAAAGGTGTTCGGCATCAGAGGCATGGGTTTCTGTATGTGTCTTTCGTGGATTCATACAGCAAAGCGCTGGTTTTCAGCCTTGGTAAGCCTGATGTCAGTGTCGAACTGTCACGCTAATCAATTGCTGGCTGTCCCACAACGCATTAGTTTATTTTTCTATCCTGATAAATATAAAGTTAGTAATATACAGAGATGGCGTACTCACCTGAACAATACCTCGCTAACAAAGAGCGAATCAAGGCCGCACAAAAGCGCTACTATCAGCGCACACGCGACGCTCGCTTGTCATACCAAAAGAGCTACGACGATAAGAATAGAGACCAAATTCGAGCTCGAAAGCGTAAGCCTAAAACCGAACTTATTGAAGACAAAGTCGAACCTAACAGCGAAACCGAACTTAATTAATTAATTTTTTTCTGATAAAAAGTCAAGCCTAATATAGCCAATGACAACACCAGGCTGGCTTAAAACCTCCAACAATGCATAAGCCAAATATTTGAATTAATTAATTTCAGATTTTTTTCTATAGGAGTATGATATAAAGTCGATCCTGATACAAGATCCAAAATATTATAAAGTCATCCCACAGGGAAAAATATAGTGAGATTCACTTGAAAGAACAAATGGATTTGATAGTAAAAACAAATGCTAAAAATTTAAGTTTTTTAATCTTTCAACCCAATCAAAAAAATTAGGTGATTTAGTTATTTAACAATTCGTCAATAGCAGCACATAGCTTTGGTGCCTTTTCAGTTGCGAACTTAGATGATCGTAGCCATTGGATGCAGGGAACATCAATCGAATATACCTGCTTCACCGACTTGCCCTTATATCGCCCAAAATTTAGAATATAAGAGCCGTCATCATTAGTATTTCTAAACTTAGCAACAAGGAATTTAGCAATATCAGAATCAGGACCTCCAACCAGCATCTCCTGAGAACGGAGCCGTCGACAGTAGGATGGGTCCCTCTCGAAGACATCTTCAATAGTTGAGCCTTTGTACTTACCGAAAGAAATGGACATGGTATCTATATACTTTAGGTATATATCTAATTTCCTAATTTAAATAATTAAGCCGTAGTAAAGTCAAGTACTTCACCTGTGAGACGATCATAGCTCAGCTCCTGTTCGCTAATTACCAGAACCAGGATATTAACTCCCTGGCAACCGGCGTTAGTTCCCTGGATCTGAATAGCCTGAGGTACATCCTTCTCCGTTAGACGGCTGACGTCAGCAATCAGCATGCGGTTCGTGAGCGACCATGTCTGGTAGTCAAGCAGACCATTGACAAGTTCAGGAGTAAGATCACCGTTGATGGCACCAAGCTTGCTTACCTCGTCCGAGAACTGACGGAAGTCATAGTCATGGCTAATGTCAAAGCACTGAGTCGAACCAATACGTACATTGAAATTGCGAATTGACGAACCAGGCCGAAGAGTCCAAGGGGCAGTATCGAAAGGACTCTGGAACTGTTGAACAGCGGCAGATGCAAAGCTACCGGTCTGCTCAGCGAACGGTAGCAGCACAACGTACTTAGCATTCTTAACCGAAGCAGACAGCTGGAGATCAAAGGAAGCATTAAACTGAGTCGATTGCTTACCAGTGCCAGCGCGCTGATAGAACCACTGAGCATAACAGTCGTTGTAGCGAACCTTCTTAACAGGCTTCGAAATAATAGCCTGAGGATTCTCAAGATGAGCAAAAGGTACATACAGACGAGCAGTGGTGAATGGCATGTAAGTACCATCAATAGTGGGCTCAAGAGAACTGACAACAGCACCCCAAGCAATCGAGAGGCCAGCAGACGCGGCAAGCACACCAGCCATAGGATTATTTGAGGCAGCTAATGCAACCATAACAGGGCATACATTATCAGATGAAAGCGTAGTGCTCGTCAGCGACATGTTCTTACTGGCATCAACAGCAATAGCAGCCGTACCCTGGTTGACGCGGAAACAAAGGCGGATCTGAGGGTTAGCCATCAAATCAATCTCCTTGAAAATAGGGTGGAGCTCAGACAATTTAATCTTAAGCATATGGTTCCACGTTCCCATGATTGCACTTGCAGCAGAAGAGCCAGCAACGAAAGCACCGCGCGACATCTGGTTTGCGATAGTAGTAGTGGCAGCAGCAGCACCAGTGGACAGCCAGTTAGCGGATGAATCAGCACCGGCATTAGGAGGGTTCGATAGAAGACGCTTCGCAAAACCGTCATTAGCAACCGATGCTGTAGCAGAGGAAGCAGAAGCGACAAAAGTAGTCGAGAACGCAGTGTTGTTCGAGTAGCCATCACCACCGACCGCAGCAGTAGTGCTATACGCAGTGGATTGAGCAGCATCAGGAAAGAGGGACGACTCAGCACCATGCTTCTCAACGTGGGCAGTGCTGTAATGGGCCCTCCCATTACATAAGTAGGTAGATATCTTTCAGTTATTACATAAGTAGGCATGGTGCCTCACAGTTAGTGTGTGGCACACAGTCATTAGCGGATTGGTTGAAATGGGTATTCATTTTAGCCAATCAGACATTGACATGTATATGAGTGGTTCACATGAGGCCTAGGGCTACCGCCCTGGCTCTAAATAAAAACAGAGTTAAATTTGCTTCGGACTTAACACTTGGATTTACTATTGTGAGCTCCCTCTACACTACGTGTAAGCTAGTAATGGTAAATACCTGGCCCGTTACACCTGGTAGCACTTTGTGGTCCTTCCCGCGACCGGAAGTGACTGTTTGTGCGACCGCCAAGAGCAGGTCGACAAACGTTGATTGCCTGGTTGTGATTGTAGCATCACGTCGGAACCTCTTTTCTTTGGGTCTGTGGTTTAGTGCCGTTGTGCCTACCCCGCCTTTGAATTTTCAGAGTCTAAACGTTCTGACTGCTACGAAAATCACAAGCCAGCAATCCAGTCTCCTTGACTGAGTCATGGAGGCAGCGGACATGGAAGTCTCTCATGGTCCAGCAGTACCGGAAACTGTTGAGTTGACTAATGAGCAATTCCCTCATTTGTCTTCTCATGAGTGGGCAGCCTTGGAGCGAATGCGTGGGATCATTGGTGAAGCAGCTGTGATCAGTTTGCTGAGATCAGCGTCACCAGATGACCAGAGGAACGCGGCCGTGAGCTTCATGCATCACGAGATCATGACCTCTCATCGACAGCAAGCAACTCCTGTCTCGACGATGAGAGTGATGCCTCTGAAGCTCAACATTTCTCCGTATCGCGGCGGAGAAAACGAACCTCTGGCAAGATGGTTCGTTGAGTTGGATGCAGCAGTGGCTGCAAGACAGCTCCGAGACCCAGTTCAGCAAGTGTTGTTCGCGATGTCCAACCTTGTGGGTCGAGCGAAGAGTTGGGCATATGGGAAGCGTTTGGCGGAGCCAACCTGCTTCTACAATCTCGACGACTTCAAGCAGGAGCTGAAGCGCGCGTTTGAGCCTCCGCAGAGCGAATTTCGCGCTCGTGATGAGTTCCTCAAGCTTCGGCAGGGACGCCAAGACCTCCACTCATATGCACAGCGCATACGATATCTCGTGTCGTGCATTGTGGATCAGCCGATTGACATGGCAACGCAAGTTGTCACGTTCATGGCCGGTTTGGACGACGGACCGATCCGGAACCAGTTGTTCCGCGAGTACCCGACGACGTTGGACCAAGCCATCGAGAGAGCGATGCAAGAAGAATTCAGCATCAAGCAAGCCAAGTTTGGTGGACCTATTCCGCGTCAAGTCCGCATGTCGTCGCCAGTAAACGACGGCCCAGAGCCGATGGACTTATCATACGCTTCCACGTCGGGAGACGTACGTCCGCGTGGTAATGGCAAATGCTTCCGCTGTGGGAAGCCAGGCCACATCGCTCGGAACTGCAGGGTGTCTTTGCCGGAACGGCAAGAGACACGGGGGTCACGTTCGAACCAGACCAGCAACCGAAACTTCGGTCGCCGGTTCGACCGTTCCCGAGGGTCAAAAAACGGGAACGACCAGTAGGGGCGGGGCTCCCTACTGGGTCTAACGAGAGGACTGTGGATATTGTGGAGACACAGAACTCTGGCCCCGATGTGCGCGGCGCACATGCAGATTCCACTAAGAGTGATGGCAGTGTCAATCAGAGCTCTGCTCTGATCATACTCAAAGTTTACGTGGATGGTATTGCAACGCCTCTACGTGCTTTGGTTGACACTGGCGCGTCGAACAACTTTGTTCGGGCGAAGGTCGTGATTGGGAATGGTATGATTCCACCCGATGCGACGAATGATATGGCTGTTCGATTGGCTAATGGGTCAACTGTGAGAATGCCAAAGCGAACGATGCGCTTGGCAATTGAGTTTGAAGGTTTCCGAGGTGAAGACGAGTTCATATTACTCGACCTCGATGACAAGTTTGACATCATCCTGGGCATGCCGTGGTTGAAGCGTTACCAACCTCGCATTGACTGGATGAAGAAGAAGATCTCCGTTGACAAGTCGTGCATTGCAGCCGAGTTGAGCTGCATGACAACGGATGAAGTGATATGGGCATATACATCTGTGGAAGGTGTGTCAAACGAGACCCAGGAGTGCGATGGCCCCTCGATCTCGGGAGACAAGCCCGTGAAGACCGCTGGAGGTGGAGCAGTCAGGCGCCATGAAAAGACTACTCCTGTTGCCAAGAACGATGAAGGACCGCGTTCTGGCGTGAAGAATGAAGACCAAGAGAAGATCGACGACGATGGATTTCCGTCATCAAGCATCCCTGATCAAGATGCAAAGGAAGGTGATGAAGGTGGTGACCCACAGAGAGGCACCACAAGCAGCTGTGCGAACGTCGTGGTCTACAATGATGAGGGTGACAGCACAATAATGCGTCATGTCCAAGTGGAAAATCCTCCCAGCACGGTCGAAGAGTTGACTTCCTTGCCATCGATGAGCAAGAAGACGCTGAAGCGTAGCCTGGCGAAAGGCGAAATTTCGCAGCTTTGCGCGATTGTCAAAGCAATCGACAAAGACTTCGTCAACACTGCATCAAATGTGAATGTAGATGTGTTGAACGGAAAGACACGGAAAGAGAGGTTTGAGGAGCAGTCATGGGACGCTCTCAAGACGAACCCCGTGTATGCGCTTGCCAAGGAATTCGAAGATATCTTCCCAGACAAGGTGCCGGACGAATTGCCATTTGACAGAGGCATTCGTCACGAGATTGATGTACTTCCTGGCACGAAGTACTGCATCACAAGACAGTGGCCGTTGCCGAAGGAACAAGTCGATGCGATCGACGAGTTTTTCGCACCACGTGCTAAGGCTGGTCATGTGCGAGAGAGCAAGTCTCCGCATTGCAGCCTCACTTTCTGTGTGAAGAAGGCGACTGGCGGGTGGCGCATTGTTCATGCGTTCAACAAGTTGAACGATGCAACCATACCTGCTCAGACTCCGGTTCCGCGCAAGGACATGATCCTTGATGGAATGGTTGGCAGTACCGTTTTCAGTGCGATCGATCTGAAAGATGGATTCTATCAGATTCGGATGCGCGAAAGCGATGTACCACTAACTGCAGTAAGTACCCCGAGTGGTATGCTGTGGGAATGGTTAGTGATGCCACAAGGACTGAAGAATGCGCCTGCGACTTTCAATCGCATGGTCACAAACATCCTTCGTCCTTTGCGAACGTTTGCACCAAGTTACTTTGACGATATATTCGTTCATAGTAAGGCCGTCAATGGAAAGTCTGGTGTTGATGTTCATCTCGATCATCTACGTCAAGTATTCCAGGTCATGCGAGAGAACAAACTCTACGCAAACTTGAAAAAGTGCCTATTCTTTGCCCCCGAGATTCCTGTTCTTGGTTGCGTTGTGGGCAAGAACGGTATTCGCATCGATCCGGAGAAGGTCAAAGCTATTGACGATTGGCCTGTGCCTCAGAATGTCAAGCAGTTGCGGCAGTGGTTGGGTCTGGCAAATTACTTGCACAAGTACACGCGCAATTATGCAGCGTTAGTGCAGCCTCTGACACAACTGCTGAAGAAAGACGTTGAGTGGAAGTGGTCAAGAGATCACCAAGCGGCGTTCGAAGAGGTCAAGCGGAGTCTGCGTGAAGCTCCTGTGCTGGCTCTTCCGGACCACGACAAGCCGTTCCACGTCGTCTGTGATGCGAGCGATTATGCCATTGGTTGCGCGTTGATGCAACACGATGATGAGGGTCAAGAGCGAGTTATATCGTATCAGTCACGACAACTCCGACCCGCAGAACGGAACTACCCAGTTCATGATAAGGAACTTCTTGCGATGAAGTATGCCTTAGTCAAGTTCCGTGTTTACTTGCTTGGCGAGGAGCGCTTCGCGATCTATACTGATCATGCATCGCTGCGAACAGCGGCGAAGACTCCTCACTTGTCGCAGAGAATGGCGAGGTGGCTCTCCTTCTCTGCGGAGTACAACTTTGTTGTTCACTATAAGCCAGGCAAGATGAACATCTTAGCCGACGCTTTGTCAAGACGTCCGGATTGCGATCCCAAATCCAAGAACGAGGACCCGGTCGAAGCGTGTCGACTCTGTGAAGATGTTCAAGCGATCGCTATTCAAGTATCGACTACAGTGCGTGAAGATATTATCGGGGGTTACAAGTCCGACGAGATCTGTCAGGACTTATTCAAGTACTTCAAGGATCCCTCCGCTAAAGCACTGCAAGGTCTACCAGCTCGAACAAGATCACGCGCTCACCACTTCCAAGTACGCAATGGGTTGCTGTACTACGCGGTTGACGACGGGGATACAGAAAGGATCGTTATCCCCAACGACGAAGGCGTGCATCATCGACTCTTGTATGAGTATCATGACAGTCCTTCGGGTGGCCATCTCGGACGTGAGAAGACGTTTCTCAGTCTTTCCCGAGATTATTATTGGCCACACATGTACAAGTGGGTGCGCAAGTATGTGAGGACTTGCGAGATATGTCAGCGAGTGAAGCCCTCAGGCTCCACCCAAGCCCCGCTTCGTTCTTTGCCTGTCCCCCAGGACAGTTGGAGGTCCGTGAGTATGGATTTCGTATTCGGACTTCCGCGAGACAAACACGGACGCAACGGCATCCTTGTGTTTGTGGACCGATTCAGCAAGATGGTTCATCTTGCACCTGTTTCGGACAAGATCTCAGCAGAGAAGACTGCCAAGGTATTTGTAGACGTCGTGTTCCGTCTGCATGGCCTTCCAGTTGAGATCGTGTCAGACCGTGACACCCGTTTCACTGCAAAGTTCTGGCGTGCACTGTTTGGACTCTTGGACACCAAGTTGGTTATGTCAACAGCGGCACACCCCGAAACGGACGGTCAAACAGAGCGAGTGAATCGTGTCCTTGAGGACGTATTGCGTAGTTACGCTACGTCATTCAAAGAGTGGAGCGAGTTTCTCCCTCTTTGTGAGTTTGCGTTGAACAACTCCACGCATGTCTCGACGGGTCACTCCCCATTCTTTGTGAACTACGGTCTCCATCCGAGAGTGCCGGCGTCGCTAGTGGGAGAGGTCTCTACCTTGAGTGGGGGAGGGACTACGGCGACTGAGAATTCGCCACAGTCAAAGCATGACCTGAATGCTGCTTCCGAGCTCAAAGCGAATTTTGACTCGATGGAACCTTTGAACGACATGAAGAGTCGTGATAAGCAGCAAGTCGATGACTTTATTGTGAGGAGACAAGCCGTTGTGAGGTTTGTTCGAGACGCAATAGCAAAGGCTCAAGATCTGCAAAAAGAACAAGCAGATAAGAGTGGACGGAAGAACAAGCAAACTTACAAGGTCAATGATCTTGTATTGCTTAGTACGGCAAACCTGCCTGAACATGCAGTGTCCAGCTTGGGAAGTTCAAAACTTCTACCAAGATTTATTGGACCGTTCAAGGTAATGAAATGCAATGGTGATGCCTACACACTAGACATTCCTACAAGCATGCGTCTACACCCGACGTTTTACGTGGGTAGACTAAAGCCTTACCTTCCGAGTGGGTCTGCTGACCCTAACGAGCCTTTGGATGACGATCCAAACGATCATGAAGTCGCTCCACTTGATCACGAAGAGTCTTCAACTCATCGTCATGGAGCTTCTTCTCGGCATAGAGGCGCTGAAGCACATCGAAGGACTCGTCCTTCACAGCTTCCAACACGAGAAGTCGAGACTGGTACTCCTTCCGTAGTATCTCGAGCGCAGTTCCTGCATCCTCCACGGAGTGCAGAAGACGCTCGTGAAAAGTCTCGCGAGACTTCTGAGCCTTCTGGAGTCGCTCAAGTTCAGCCTGAACTTGCTCGAACCGTTGTTCGAAACGGGACTCCAATGCCGAACGCTGGGCTGGACCATCAGACAGCGAGTCAATCGTTGACTCCCGCTCCCTCAGTTGGTCTTCGAGGTTGTCGCACCGGTCAGCGAGAACCGCGTTGCGAACTTCCAGTACCTCGATCTGCGCACGATGAGCACTCTTCCACTTCCAGAGCCGCTCGATCGTTCTTGCGTTCAGCCCCACCTCCGCTGATTGATCATCAGGGAGAGCATCGGTGGATCGTAGAGTCGATTGTTGGTCACGAAGACCGACAGACTCGTGGGAAGAAGCGGTTGACTCGTCAACGCTTCTATCGAGTTCGGTGGCGCGGCTATCCACCGAGTTCGGACACGTGGGAACCGAAACAGACCCTTGAGTCTGATGTTCCCGACGTGGTTCGCAGCTACGAGGCAAGCTTGTAGTGTCGCTGGAGACACTACCGCGACGAAGGCCATGGGCTGCCTTGTCGTGACGTGGAGTCTTGCTGAGCAAGCGCTCCATCTTGCCCTCGTTCTCAAGACGAACAAAGGTTTGTCATGAGTCCTTCTTAGCTGCGATGGGTTGGTTCGGATCATCGCGATTGTTGATCCGACGCCAACGGAAGAACCGGTCCTTATTGAACTCGGTGTCTCCCATCCGACGGCGGATGCAGGACACATCGAAGAGTTCTGAAGCGCGACGCTGTTGCTTGCGCACAGCGGGTTCTTCAAGAGACGCTTGGACACTTGATCGCTTCATGGCGAATTTTAAAGTGAGCCAATCATCCCCAAAAGACATTGAGTGATTGCTACTTTAAGGGGGGGATGATGTAATGGGCCCCTCTGGCCTATTACATTGGTTATGCGATCACAGATTGGTGTGGTTCACACACTGCTGTCATGGAGGTAAAGGCGGCATAAACATGGTCAAATGTTTGCTCACATCCACCCATGGCACAATCAGTGATTACGCCAAGTGTTCTTTGCACTTCTTTGTGCATGATGATGGTTCCTCACCTGGGACATTATTTGGTAACAAGGCCGGCGTGTCACCTGAGTTCTTGTGGCCAATCACAAGACGCCACGCGGCAGGAAGATTCTTCGAAGGAGAATCTTCAAGTTCAACCTGATTCAACCCAAGGTTTTATACTACATGTGTAGGTTAAATGACATTTAATCTCAAGGGCCCCTAGTGGTTTTATTCATAGGATTCAGGAACCATAAGCTCCTTTCAATTTAGTTGCAAACTTTCCCTCAAGTACTCAAGTCGCCTTCCTCCCTCCAAGTCGGGACTTCCCTCCAAGTCGGGAACGCTTCCTCAACCGCACAAGCGTGCGTGCCGTGTTTTGGGGACTGTTGTAAACAGCGCCCCATTACACCAACCATCTATAACGAAATTGATAACATAAGATTAGAGTGATGTAAATGACGTACAAGAAATGAAAGTACTACATACCTGCACGGTTTTTCATGAGTGTGGATTTCCGATTTTTCAGCTGTGTCACATCCGGAACGCACATATAGCGACTCGGAACATCACTATACCGCTCCAGAAGAATTTTCCTACACTTCTTTGGGCCGCATCCCAACAAAATGTCATCCGCTTCAGTAAGAAAGAAACCAGGAATGCCCCGCTTCTTTAACTCCGTCCTAGCTCCAGTGTGTTCACCATGATCCTGGAGCCATACTGTTCGTGTATCATCGTTGTTCGTTGGAGCTAGTCGAATGCGTTTTGCGCAGTTTTCGTGTGAAATGCAGCGATAAACACTTCGACCATCGATTTTTCCAGATCGCTTGCCATAGTTGTAGTGGAACGTATATACGTAGCCGTCAAAACTGTCGATACCACGTTTTGCTGCTTTCAACGTGGCGAACTCAACACGACTAAGAAATAGTGTCCTTTCGTGTTTAATGTTTTCATCCGATTCATCTTCCGAAAACTCAAACTCCACGGTTAGCTCGTCCGTCGCGCTATCGCAGCGACCGGTAGTCGCTTTTACTTGGGGGCACGGCGGAGATGTTGGTGGGATCGAAGGCGGTGCAGACATCGAAGGTGGAGCAGGAGGTGTTGGAAGCACACTTGGTAACGGAGGAGGAGCGGGAATTGAAACCAACGAGGGTGGGGTTGGCATTACAGTCGGACGTGATGGCGGTGATGACAGTGCTGAAGCCGTTGGAACTGCTGCTGAACTCGGACGTGTTGCTGCACTTCTACCTAGCACGACGTCCTTCCAAGTCCACGTTGGTGTTGTGGCATCGGTTATAGGGGTTTGTGAAGCCAATGCATCCCCAGTTGAAGCACTTGGTGGAGCAGAGAACATCGCGGTGGTAGGTCCGAGCGGCGTTGCAGGTGGATGCTTGACAAGGACGTTTATGTATTGACCTTTACTACCAGTAACTTTCCTTGTTCGCCTACCGTTTTACCATCCTACTTGATCACTGTGCAAAAGCATAAACGACCTTGACGATCCACCTTTTTCAGATCTCCTTGATGAATCACCACAGTTTCCTCGATGATAAGCCTCACCCGCCACCGTCGCCATTGGCAACTCCACGAACGCTGGTCTACTGGCCGTTCGCATCCTCGGTGGTGGAGACTCGTCACTCATTGACGCTATGGCGACGTTCCTGGACACGCAGAAGCGTGAGGTGGACGACAAGATCGAGAAGATGGCTACCAGTGGCTGAAAGGAGTATCTTCAGAACATGAAGAAATAGAGGCTGTGGCAAGGGTAAGACGTGAACAAGAAGGGTTTCTGTATTTTCAGTTTGTCTTGCGCAGTTGTCTGCATGTTTGTTCTCTATCTACTTGTTCTTCTTCATCTTGAGGCTCTTGAGCTGGTTCTTCAGCGTTTTGGGGGTCTGCTTGTTCGGGCGTTTGCTCGATGTCGGTGCTGCCATGAGCTGCCACATTGCGCCAGTACACAAGCTCACTAATCGCCAAAACAGCACTTGAACCCACAGCGCACAGATTAGCATGGGGAAGAGCATGTTGAAGTGCAGCAAGATCTTCATCACCGTCGACGTCTGCTTGTCCTTGATCATCTCCGAATACATCCTCGCAAACCAGAACAACGGAAGGAACGTTGTGCACGTGAAGATACCCGCAAACAATGCAAAGGTGAAGAACAACGTAGCCTCGGCAATTGCCGCCAACGGCGCAATGTTGACAAATCATTCGCATAATGGAGCGCGAACTTGACACCAATACACACAGGGTGTATGCCGCCCAGGACACTTAGAACCGCGGTGGAAGCGGACAAAATAGGATAGTCACTCAGCAACAGTCGTGGAAATCATGCAAGAGACGACCCCGTCATCAGAACGGCATCGAAAACGTTGCGAGAAAAACTACACCCGACAGATGCAGCTCAAGGACCAATTTCGTCTTGCACGAGAAATTGACAAGCTGCACTGTGAAATCAAAAGTAGTAATATCCAGTACATCACACCGCCAGTTTTTTTTCCTTACCGCAATATACCAACGAGCACTGCTCTGCACCTTCCTGGCCCTCAGCCGCTGAAAACGACGACACCAGCGCTAAGTAGCATCTGGTGCGAAGGAGGTCTCCTCCACACCTCCAAGCACCGCACACAGCAACAACAGGACTGCATCCAAAGGATGTTCATTCTAGAGAAAAAGATCATGACATTACGAAAGAATAGTTCACCCTCACCGCCATTGGTTGGAAGACAATGTGGCACGCCTTCAGCACATCTTCATTTCCGTTTAGGTACGATAGCGAATTCTCTCCCTCTCTTTTTCCTCATTCCAGAATCCGCTGTCTCGAGAAAAGATGGTGCTGCTAAACTGCGCGATCATCGGAGAAGGGAGCGTGATCTCTATCATCATTGAGGAGTGGAAGACGGTGGCTCTCCTGAAAGAGGCGATCAAGGAAGCGAAGAAGAACGACTTGAAGGATGTCGACGCAGACAAGTTGCAGCTCTTCCTGGCGAAGACGGAGGGCGGCGCGTGGCTAGTGTCGAATAGCCCTGATGTGATCAGTATGCGAAGTGGAGCCATTCCTGAACATGTGAAGAAACTGCTGAACGAAGAAATCGATCCAACAGAAGAGATTGGCGACTTGTTTGGAGGTGCTCCGACGAAGAAGGTGATTCACGTGCTGGTGGTGGTTCCGGAGGGTGGTGCATCAGGGGACAACGACGGGCGAAGCTTTCAGAAGTTCAGTGTACCAATCTCGTTTTCCAAGGCGAGAAACGAGGGAGGAGTCCCTGCAACTTTTAGAACCCACCGATCAACGACCACTGAAGCATTTTTCAATCTTCTGTTTCCCGATGATGACGAGTATTTTCCAGTGATATTCGTCCGCGCTCCCCCTTTGTCCGGTAAGACGGCAATGTGTGATCTACTTTACAATCACATTGTTCGCTCCAAGCCTGATGCACTTGTTTCCCGCATTCGAGCAAACAGAATGACTGAAGATGGCAAGTTTGGTGATTTTTTCAAGCTCTTATATGGCTGTGAATTTGAAGCGCTCTGCGCACTCGAATGCGATCGAGTGGTACTAATTGATGAAGCCCAAATTACGTATAACGACGAGCAGCTCTGGAGAGGATACGTGAAAGACGCTTTGGACTCGCAAATACCCAGCCTACGCTTCGTTCTTTTTTCATCGTATGGCAGCTTTGATGCCTACCGCAAGCATGAACGCGCTGGAACTCCGATCCTTATCCCTCCTCAGAATACGTTTGGATTGAATGCAACGCCATCCAAGCCTGGCCTGCAGCTTTCACGTGTGGAGCTGGAAGAAATGGTTCGGAACAGCATTGGCGCATCAGTCTCCGATCTCATCTGGATTCTGTGCTCGGGTCATATAGGAATTGCTCGAGCAATCCTCATGTTTTTGTCTTGCAAGTTTGGCTCGAAAACGCCAAATGCTGAAGATCTTGAGATGGAACTTCGCTCCGTGGGGCTGCTGCAATACATTCGCTGCAGCTATCGGGGTATCCCGACTGCTGATGCTTTCCAGCGAGTGAAAAAAGCTAATGGTCTGTCAGAGGAATCAACACTGAAGATGAGTGAAATCTTGAATGGTGTTGCTTCTGGGCAGGTTATGCTCGTATCTGATGGGCAGCGAACTCCTAGAAGTCAGACTGCCGTGGAATATTTGACGAAGTACGGGTTCTTGTACGAGGATCAGGCGAAGCAGCTCCAATTCGCTTCAAGCATGCACCTCAAGATCTGGCTACATTCGAACCGAACGGAACCAATCGGGTATATGGTATCAGATATCTCACATGAAGACTTCGTTCTCGCTTGTGTAAAGCGAATGAGTGTTTCGCGTCTGCAGAATTTCGCGACCGAAAACACCTCGAGCATTGCTCGGGAACGCCAAATTCAAATGGAGTTATACAGCGCCACAACATCATGCTTGCCTCGAGATGTCCTGGTTACCCCAGAATGGCGCACGGGAGACGGCAAAGGATTCGTTGATTTGGTGATTCGTGGCTCGAGCGTCCTTTGGTTTTGGGAGTTGCTTGTGAATGGTGATCATGCTGTCGATCATTCAGATCGATTTGAAACTGGGGGGAAGTACTATGGGAGCTTAACTGGAAGTTCTCGATATGTGCTCATCGATTTTCGTCAGAACAAAGGTGTTCGGCATCAGAGGCATGGGTTTCTGTATGTGTCTTTCGTGGATTCATACAGCAAAGCGCTGGTTTTCAGCCTTGGTAAGCCTGATGTCAGTGTCGAACTGTCACGCTAATCAATTGCTGGCTGTCCCACAACGCATTAGTTTATTTTTCTATCCTGATAAATATAAAGTTAGTAATATACAGAGATGGCGTACTCACCTGAACAATACCTCGCTAACAAAGAGCGAATCAAGGCCGCACAAAAGCGCTACTATCAGCGCACACGCGACGCTCGCTTGTCATACCAAAAGAGCTACGACGATAAGAATAGAGACCAAATTCGAGCTCGAAAGCGTAAGCCTAAAACCGAACTTATTGAAGACAAAGTCGAACCTAACAGCGAAACCGAACTTAATTAATTAATTTTTTTCTGATAAAAAGTCAAGCCTAATATAGCCAATGACAACACCAGGCTGGCTTAAAACCTCCAACAATGCATAAGCCAAATATTTGAATTAATTAATTTCAGATTTTTTTCTATAGGAGTATGATATAAAGTCGATCCTGATACAAGATCCAAAATATTATAAAGTCATCCCACAGGGAAAAATATAGTGAGATTCACTTGAAAGAACAAATGGATTTGATAGTAAAAACAAATGCTAAAAATTTAAGTTTTTTAATCTTTCAACCCAATCAAAAAAATTAGGTGATTTAGTTATTTAACAATTCGTCAATAGCAGCACATAGCTTTGGTGCCTTTTCAGTTGCGAACTTAGATGATCGTAGCCATTGGATGCAGGGAACATCAATCGAATATACCTGCTTCACCGACTTGCCCTTATATCGCCCAAAATTTAGAATATAAGAGCCGTCATCATTAGTATTTCTAAACTTAGCAACAAGGAATTTAGCAATATCAGAATCAGGACCTCCAACCAGCATCTCCTGAGAACGGAGCCGTCGACAGTAGGATGGGTCCCTCTCGAAGACATCTTCAATAGTTGAGCCTTTGTACTTACCGAAAGAAATGGACATGGTATCTATATACTTTAGGTATATATCTAATTTCCTAATTTAAATAATTAAGCCGTAGTAAAGTCAAGTACTTCACCTGTGAGACGATCATAGCTCAGCTCCTGTTCGCTAATTACCAGAACCAGGATATTAACTCCCTGGCAACCGGCGTTAGTTCCCTGGATCTGAATAGCCTGAGGTACATCCTTCTCCGTTAGACGGCTGACGTCAGCAATCAGCATGCGGTTCGTGAGCGACCATGTCTGGTAGTCAAGCAGACCATTGACAAGTTCAGGAGTAAGATCACCGTTGATGGCACCAAGCTTGCTTACCTCGTCCGAGAACTGACGGAAGTCATAGTCATGGCTAATGTCAAAGCACTGAGTCGAACCAATACGTACATTGAAATTGCGAATTGACGAACCAGGCCGAAGAGTCCAAGGGGCAGTATCGAAAGGACTCTGGAACTGTTGAACAGCGGCAGATGCAAAGCTACCGGTCTGCTCAGCGAACGGTAGCAGCACAACGTACTTAGCATTCTTAACCGAAGCAGACAGCTGGAGATCAAAGGAAGCATTAAACTGAGTCGATTGCTTACCAGTGCCAGCGCGCTGATAGAACCACTGAGCATAACAGTCGTTGTAGCGAACCTTCTTAACAGGCTTCGAAATAATAGCCTGAGGATTCTCAAGATGAGCAAAAGGTACATACAGACGAGCAGTGGTGAATGGCATGTAAGTACCATCAATAGTGGGCTCAAGAGAACTGACAACAGCACCCCAAGCAATCGAGAGGCCAGCAGACGCGGCAAGCACACCAGCCATAGGATTATTTGAGGCAGCTGATGCAACCATAACAGGGCATACATTACCAGATGAAAGCGTAGTGCTCGTCAGCGACATGTTCTTACTGGCATCAACAGCAATAGCAGCCGTACCCTGGTTGACGCGGAAACAAAGGCGGATCTGAGGGTTAGCCATCAAATCAATCTCCTTGAAAATAGGGTGGAGCTCAGACAATTTAATCTTAAGCATATGGTTCCACGTTCCCATGATTGCACTTGCAGCAGAAGAGCCAGCAACGAAAGCACCGCGCGACATCTGGTTTGCGATAGTAGTAGTGGCAGCAGCAGCACCAGTGGACAGCCAGTTAGCGGATGAATCAGCACCGGCATTAGGAGGGTTCGATAGAAGACGCTTCGCAAAACCGTCATTAGCAACCGATGCTGTAGCAGAGGAAGCAGAAGCGACAAAAGTAGTCGAGAACGCAGTGTTGTTCGAGTAGCCATCACCACCGACCGCAGCAGTAGTGCTATACGCAGTGGATTGAGCAGCATCAGGAAAGAGGGACGACTCAGCACCATGCTTCTCAACGTGGGCAGTGCTGTAATGGGCCCTCCCATTACATAAGTAGGTAGATATCTTTCAGTTATTACATAAGTAGGCATGGTGCCTCACAGTTAGTGTGTGGCACACAGTCATTAGCGGATTGGTTGAAATGGGTATTCATTTTAGCCAATCAGACATTGACATGTATATGAGTGGTTCACATGAGGCCTAGGGCTACCGCCCTGGCTCTAAATAAAAACAGAGTTAAATTTGCTTCGGACTTAACACTTGGATTTACTATTGTGAGCTCCCTCTACACTACGTGTAAGCTAGTAATGGTAAATACCTGGCCCGTTACACCTGGTAGCACTTTGTGGTCCTTCCCGCGACCGGAAGTGACTGTTTGTGCGACCGCCAAGAGCAGGTCGACAAACGTTGATTGCCTGGTTGTGATTGTAGCATCACGTCGGAACCTCTTTTCTTTGGGTCTGTGGTTTAGTGCCGTTGTGCCTACCCCGCCTTTGAATTTTCAGAGTCTAAACGTTCTGACTGCTACGAAAATCACAAGCCAGCAATCCAGTCTCCTTGACTGAGTCATGGAGGCAGCGGACATGGAAGTCTCTCATGGTCCAGCAGTACCGGAAACTGTTGAGTTGACTAATGAGCAATTCCCTCATTTGTCTTCTCATGAGTGGGCAGCCTTGGAGCGAATGCGTGGGATCATTGGTGAAGCAGCTGTGATCAGTTTGCTGAGATCAGCGTCACCAGATGACCAGAGGAACGCGGCCGTGAGCTTCATGCATCACGAGATCATGACCTCTCATCGACAGCAAGCAACTCCTGTCTCGACGATGAGAGTGATGCCTCTGAAGCTCAACATTTCTCCGTATCGCGGCGGAGAAAACGAACCTCTGGCAAGATGGTTCGTTGAGTTGGATGCAGCAGTGGCTGCAAGACAGCTCCGAGACCCAGTTCAGCAAGTGTTGTTCGCGATGTCCAACCTTGTGGGTCGAGCGAAGAGTTGGGCATATGGGAAGCGTTTGGCGGAGCCAACCTGCTTCTACAATCTCGACGACTTCAAGCAGGAGCTGAAGCGCGCGTTTGAGCCTCCGCAGAGCGAATTTCGCGCTCGTGATGAGTTCCTCAAGCTTCGGCAGGGACGCCAAGACCTCCACTCATATGCACAGCGCATACGATATCTCGTGTCGTGCATTGTGGATCAGCCGATTGACATGGCAACGCAAGTTGTCACGTTCATGGCCGGTTTGGACGACGGACCGATCCGGAACCAGTTGTTCCGCGAGTACCCGACGACGTTGGACCAAGCCATCGAGAGAGCGATGCAAGAAGAATTCAGCATCAAGCAAGCCAAGTTTGGTGGACCTATTCCGCGTCAAGTCCGCATGTCGTCGCCAGTAAACGACGGCCCAGAGCCGATGGACTTATCATACGCTTCCACGTCGGGAGACGTACGTCCGCGTGGTAATGGCAAATGCTTCCGCTGTGGGAAGCCAGGCCACATCGCTCGGAACTGCAGGGTGTCTTTGCCGGAACGGCAAGAGACACGGGGGTCACGTTCGAACCAGACCAGCAACCGAAACTTCGGTCGCCGGTTCGACCGTTCCCGAGGGTCAAAAAACGGGAACGACCAGTAGGGGCGGGGCTCCCTACTGGGTCTAACGAGAGGACTGTGGATATTGTGGAGACACAGAACTCTGGCCCCGATGTGCGCGGCGCACATGCAGATTCCACTAAGAGTGATGGCAGTGTCAATCAGAGCTCTGCTCTGATCATACTCAAAGTTTACGTGGATGGTATTGCAACGCCTCTACGTGCTTTGGTTGACACTGGCGCGTCGAACAACTTTGTTCGGGCGAAGGTCGTGATTGGGAATGGTATGATTCCACCCGATGCGACGAATGATATGGCTGTTCGATTGGCTAATGGGTCAACTGTGAGAATGCCAAAGCGAACGATGCGCTTGGCAATTGAGTTTGAAGGTTTCCGAGGTGAAGACGAGTTCATATTACTCGACCTCGATGACAAGTTTGACATCATCCTGGGCATGCCGTGGTTGAAGCGTTACCAACCTCGCATTGACTGGATGAAGAAGAAGATCTCCGTTGACAAGTCGTGCATTGCAGCCGAGTTGAGCTGCATGACAACGGATGAAGTGATATGGGCATATACATCTGTGGAAGGTGTGTCAAACGAGACCCAGGAGTGCGATGGCCCCTCGATCTCGGGAGACAAGCCCGTGAAGACCGCTGGAGGTGGAGCAGTCAGGCGCCATGAAAAGACTACTCCTGTTGCCAAGAACGATGAAGGACCGCGTTCTGGCGTGAAGAATGAAGACCAAGAGAAGATCGACGACGATGGATTTCCGTCATCAAGCATCCCTGATCAAGATGCAAAGGAAGGTGATGAAGGTGGTGACCCACAGAGAGGCACCACAAGCAGCTGTGCGAACGTCGTGGTCTACAATGATGAGGGTGACAGCACAATAATGCGTCATGTCCAAGTGGAAAATCCTCCCAGCACGGTCGAAGAGTTGACTTCCTTGCCATCGATGAGCAAGAAGACGCTGAAGCGTAGCCTGGCGAAAGGCGAAATTTCGCAGCTTTGCGCGATTGTCAAAGCAATCGACAAAGACTTCGTCAACACTGCATCAAATGTGAATGTAGATGTGTTGAACGGAAAGACACGGAAAGAGAGGTTTGAGGAGCAGTCATGGGACGCTCTCAAGACGAACCCCGTGTATGCGCTTGCCAAGGAATTCGAAGATATCTTCCCAGACAAGGTGCCGGACGAATTGCCATTTGACAGAGGCATTCGTCACGAGATTGATGTACTTCCTGGCACGAAGTACTGCATCACAAGACAGTGGCCGTTGCCGAAGGAACAAGTCGATGCGATCGACGAGTTTTTCGCACCACGTGCTAAGGCTGGTCATGTGCGAGAGAGCAAGTCTCCGCATTGCAGCCTCACTTTCTGTGTGAAGAAGGCGACTGGCGGGTGGCGCATTGTTCATGCGTTCAACAAGTTGAACGATGCAACCATACCTGCTCAGACTCCGGTTCCGCGCAAGGACATGATCCTTGATGGAATGGTTGGCAGTACCGTTTTCAGTGCGATCGATCTGAAAGATGGATTCTATCAGATTCGGATGCGCGAAAGCGATGTACCACTAACTGCAGTAAGTACCCCCGAGTGGTATGCTGTGGGAATGGTTAGTGATGCCACAAGGACTGAAGAATGCGCCTGCGACTTTCAATCGCATGGTCACAAACATCCTTCGTCCTTTGCGAACGTTTGCACCAAGTTACTTTGACGATATATTCGTTCATAGTAAGGCCGTCAATGGAAAGTCTGGTGTTGATGTTCATCTCGATCATCTACGTCAAGTATTCCAGGTCATGCGAGAGAACAAACTCTACGCAAACTTGAAAAAGTGCCTATTCTTTGCCCCCGAGATTCCTGTTCTTGGTTGCGTTGTGGGCAAGAACGGTATTCGCATCGATCCGGAGAAGGTCAAAGCTATTGACGATTGGCCTGTGCCTCAGAATGTCAAGCAGTTGCGGCAGTGGTTGGGTCTGGCAAATTACTTGCACAAGTACACGCGCAATTATGCAGCGTTAGTGCAGCCTCTGACACAACTGCTGAAGAAAGACGTTGAGTGGAAGTGGTCAAGAGATCACCAAGCGGCGTTCGAAGAGGTCAAGCGGAGTCTGCGTGAAGCTCCTGTGCTGGCTCTTCCGGACCACGACAAGCCGTTCCACGTCGTCTGTGATGCGAGCGATTATGCCATTGGTTGCGCGTTGATGCAACACGATGATGAGGGTCAAGAGCGAGTTATATCGTATCAGTCACGACAACTCCGACCCGCAGAACGGAACTACCCAGTTCATGATAAGGAACTTCTTGCGATGAAGTATGCCTTAGTCAAGTTCCGTGTTTACTTGCTTGGCGAGGAGCGCTTCGCGATCTATACTGATCATGCATCGCTGCGAACAGCGGCGAAGACTCCTCACTTGTCGCAGAGAATGGCGAGGTGGCTCTCCTTCTCTGCGGAGTACAACTTTGTTGTTCACTATAAGCCAGGCAAGATGAACATCTTAGCCGACGCTTTGTCAAGACGTCCGGATTGCGATCCCAAATCCAAGAACGAGGACCCGGTCGAAGCGTGTCGACTCTGTGAAGATGTTCAAGCGATCGCTATTCAAGTATCGACTACAGTGCGTGAAGATATTATCGGGGGTTACAAGTCCGACGAGATCTGTCAGGACTTATTCAAGTACTTCAAGGATCCCTCCGCTAAAGCACTGCAAGGTCTACCAGCTCGAACAAGATCACGCGCTCACCACTTCCAAGTACGCAATGGGTTGCTGTACTACGCGGTTGACGACGGGGATACAGAAAGGATCGTTATCCCCAACGACGAAGGCGTGCATCATCGACTCTTGTATGAGTATCATGACAGTCCTTCGGGTGGCCATCTCGGACGTGAGAAGACGTTTCTCAGTCTTTCCCGAGATTATTATTGGCCACACATGTACAAGTGGGTGCGCAAGTATGTGAGGACTTGCGAGATATGTCAGCGAGTGAAGCCCTCAGGCTCCACCCAAGCCCCGCTTCGTTCTTTGCCTGTCCCCCAGGACAGTTGGAGGTCCGTGAGTATGGATTTCGTATTCGGACTTCCGCGAGACAAACACGGACGCAACGGCATCCTTGTGTTTGTGGACCGATTCAGCAAGATGGTTCATCTTGCACCTGTTTCGGACAAGATCTCAGCAGAGAAGACTGCCAAGGTATTTGTAGACGTCGTGTTCCGTCTGCATGGCCTTCCAGTTGAGATCGTGTCAGACCGTGACACCCGTTTCACTGCAAAGTTCTGGCGTGCACTGTTTGGACTCTTGGACACCAAGTTGGTTATGTCAACAGCGGCACACCCCGAAACGGACGGTCAAACAGAGCGAGTGAATCGTGTCCTTGAGGACGTATTGCGTAGTTACGCTACGTCATTCAAAGAGTGGAGCGAGTTTCTCCCTCTTTGTGAGTTTGCGTTGAACAACTCCACGCATGTCTCGACGGGTCACTCCCCATTCTTTGTGAACTACGGTCTCCATCCGAGAGTGCCGGCGTCGCTAGTGGGAGAGGTCTCTACCTTGAGTGGGGGAGGGACTACGGCGACTGAGAATTCGCCACAGTCAAAGCATGACCTGAATGCTGCTTCCGAGCTCAAAGCGAATTTTGACTCGATGGAACCTTTGAACGACATGAAGAGTCGTGATAAGCAGCAAGTCGATGACTTTATTGTGAGGAGACAAGCCGTTGTGAGGTTTGTTCGAGACGCAATAGCAAAGGCTCAAGATCTGCAAAAAGAACAAGCAGATAAGAGTGGACGGAAGAACAAGCAAACTTACAAGGTCAATGATCTTGTATTGCTTAGTACGGCAAACCTGCCTGAACATGCAGTGTCCAGCTTGGGAAGTTCAAAACTTCTACCAAGATTTATTGGACCGTTCAAGGTAATGAAATGCAATGGTGATGCCTACACACTAGACATTCCTACAAGCATGCGTCTACACCCGACGTTTTACGTGGGTAGACTAAAGCCTTACCTTCCGAGTGGGTCTGCTGACCCTAACGAGCCTTTGGATGACGATCCAAACGATCATGAAGTCGCTCCACTTGATCACGAAGAGTCTTCAACTCATCGTCATGGAGCTTCTTCTCGGCATAGAGGCGCTGAAGCACATCGAAGGACTCGTCCTTCACAGCTTCCAACACGAGAAGTCGAGACTGGTACTCCTTCCGTAGTATCTCGAGCGCAGTTCCTGCATCCTCCACGGAGTGCAGAAGACGCTCGTGAAAAGTCTCGCGAGACTTCTGAGCCTTCTGGAGTCGCTCAAGTTCAGCCTGAACTTGCTCGAACCGTTGTTCGAAACGGGACTCCAATGCCGAACGCTGGGCTGGACCATCAGACAGCGAGTCAATCGTTGACTCCCGCTCCCTCAGTTGGTCTTCGAGGTTGTCGCACCGGTCAGCGAGAACCGCGTTGCGAACTTCCAGTACCTCGATCTGCGCACGATGAGCACTCTTCCACTTCCAGAGCCGCTCGATCGTTCTTGCGTTCAGCCCCACCTCCGCTGATTGATCATCAGGGAGAGCATCGGTGGATCGTAGAGTCGATTGTTGGTCACGAAGACCGACAGACTCGTGGGAAGAAGCGGTTGACTCGTCAACGCTTCTATCGAGTTCGGTGGCGCGGCTATCCACCGAGTTCGGACACGTGGGAACCGAAACAGACCCTTGAGTCTGATGTTCCCGACGTGGTTCGCAGCTACGAGGCAAGCTTGTAGTGTCGCTGGAGACACTACCGCGACGAAGGCCATGGGCTGCCTTGTCGTGACGTGGAGTCTTGCTGAGCAAGCGCTCCATCTTGCCCTCGTTCTCAAGACGAACAAAGGTTTGTCATGAGTCCTTCTTAGCTGCGATGGGTTGGTTCGGATCATCGCGATTGTTGATCCGACGCCAACGGAAGAACCGGTCCTTATTGAACTCGGTGTCTCCCATCCGACGGCGGATGCAGGACACATCGAAGAGTTCTGAAGCGCGACGCTGTTGCTTGCGCACAGCGGGTTCTTCAAGAGACGCTTGGACACTTGATCGCTTCATGGCGAATTTTAAAGTGAGCCAATCATCCCCAAAAGACATTGAGTGATTGCTACTTTAAGGGGGGGATGATGTAATGGGCCCCTCTGGCCTATTACATTGGTTATGCGATCACAGATTGGTGTGGTTCACACACTGCTGTCATGGAGGTAAAGGCGGCATAAACATGGTCAAATGTTTGCTCACATCCACCCATGGCACAATCAGTGATTACGCCAAGTGTTCTTTGCACTTCTTTGTGCATGATGATGGTTCCTCACCTGGGACATTATTTGGTAACAAGGCCGGCGTGTCACCTGAGTTCTTGTGGCCAATCACAAGACGCCACGCGGCAGGAAGATTCTTCGAAGGAGAATCTTCAAGTTCAACCTGATTCAACCCAAGGTTTTATACTACATGTGTAGGTTAAATGACATTTAATCTCAAGGGCCCCTAGTGGTTTTATTCATAGGATTCAGGAACCATAAGCTCCTTTCAATTTAGTTGCAAACTTTCCCTCAAGTACTCAAGTCGCCTTCCTCCCTCCAAGTCGGGACTTCCCTCCAAGTCGGGAACGCTTCCTCAACCGCACAAGCGTGCGTGCCGTGTTTTGGGGACTGTTGTAAACAGCGCCCCATTACACCAACCATCTATAACGAAATTGATAACATAAGATTAGAGTGATGTAAATGACGTACAAGAAATGAAAGTACTACATACCTGCACGGTTTTTCATGAGTGTGGATTTCCGATTTTTCAGCTGTGTCACATCCGGAACGCACATATAGCGACTCGGAACATCACTATACCGCTCCAGAAGAATTTTCCTACACTTCTTTGGGCCGCATCCCAACAAAATGTCATCCGCTTCAGTAAGAAAGAAACCAGGAATGCCCCGCTTCTTTAACTCCGTCCTAGCTCCAGTGTGTTCACCATGATCCTGGAGCCATACTGTTCGTGTATCATCGTTGTTCGTTGGAGCTAGTCGAATGCGTTTTGCGCAGTTTTCGTGTGAAATGCAGCGATAAACACTTCGACCATCGATTTTTCCAGATCGCTTGCCATAGTTGTAGTGGAACGTATATACGTAGCCGTCAAAACTGTCGATACCACGTTTTGCTGCTTTCAACGTGGCGAACTCAACACGACTAAGAAATAGTGTCCTTTCGTGTTTAATGTTTTCATCCGATTCATCTTCCGAAAACTCAAACTCCACGGTTAGCTCGTCCGTCGCGCTATCGCAGCGACCGGTAGTCGCTTTTACTTGGGGGCACGGCGGAGATGTTGGTGGGATCGAAGGCGGTGCAGACATCGAAGGTGGAGCAGGAGGTGTTGGAAGCACACTTGGTAACGGAGGAGGAGCGGGAATTGAAACCAACGAGGGTGGGGTTGGCATTACAGTCGGACGTGATGGCGGTGATGACAGTGCTGAAGCCGTTGGAACTGCTGCTGAACTCGGACGTGCTGCTGCACTTCTACCTAGCACGACGTCCTTCCAAGTCCACGTTGGTGTTGTGGCATCGGTTATAGGGGTTTGTGAAGCCAATGCATCCCCAGTTGAAGCACTTGGTGGAGCAGAGAACATCGCGGTGGTAGGTCCGAGCGGCGTTGCAGGTGGATGCTTGACAAGGACGTTTATGTATTGACCTTTACTACCAGTAACTTTCCTTGTTCGCCTACCGTTTTACCATCCTACTTGATCACTGTGCAAAAGCATAAACGACCTTGACGATCCACCTTTTTCAGATCTCCTTGATGAATCACCACAGTTTCCTCGATGATAAGCCTCACCCGCCACCGTCGCCATTGGCAACTCCACGAACGCTGGTCTACTGGCCGTTCGCATCCTCGGTGGTGGAGACTCGTCACTCATTGACGCTATGGCGACGTTCCTGGACACGCAGAAGCGTGAGGTGGACGACAAGATCGAGAAGATGGCTACCAGTGGCTGAAAGGAGTATCTTCAGAACATGAAGAAATAGAGGCTGTGGCAAGGGTAAGACGTGAACAAGAAGGGTTTCTGTATTTTCAGTTTGTCTTGCGCAGTTGTCTGCATGTTTGTTCTCTATCTACTTGTTCTTCTTCATCTTGAGGCTCTTGAGCTGGTTCTTCAGCGTTTTGGGGGTCTGCTTGTTCGGGCGTTTGCTCGATGTCGGTGCTGCCATGAGCTGCCACATTGCGCCAGTACACAAGCTCACTAATCGCCAAAACAGCACTTGAACCCACAGCGCACAGATTAGCATGGGGAAGAGCATGTTGAAGTGCAGCAAGATCTTCATCACCGTCGACGTCTGCTTGTCCTTGATCATCTCCGAATACATCCTCGCAAACCAGAACAACGGAAGGAACGTTGTGCACGTGAAGATACCCGCAAACAATGCAAAGGTGAAGAACAACGTAGCCTCGGCAATTGCCGCCAACGGCGCAATGTTGACAAATCATTCGCATAATGGAGCGCGAACTTGACACCAATACACACAGGGTGTATGCCGCCCAGGACACTTAGAACCGCGGTGGAAGCGGACAAAATAGGATAGTCACTCAGCAACAGTCGTGGAAATCATGCAACAGACGACCCCGTCATCAGAACGGCATCGAAAACGTTGCGAGAAAAACTACACCCGACAGATGCAGCTCAAGGACCAATTTCGTCTTGCACGAGAAATTGACAAGCTGCACTGTGAAATCAAAAGTAGTAATATCCAGTACATCACACCGCCAGTTTTTTTTCCTTACCGCAATATACCAACGAGCACTGCTCTGCACCTTCCTGGCCCTCAGTCGCTGAAAACGACGACACCAGCGCTAAGTAGCATCTGGTGCGAAGGAGGTCTCCTCCACACCTCCAAGCACCGCACACAGAAACAACAGGACTGCATCCAAAGGATGTTCATTCTAGAGAAAAAGATCATGACATTACGAAAGAATAGTTCACCCTCACCGCCATTGGTTGGAAGACAATGTGGCACGCCTTCAGCACATCTTCATTTCCGTTTAGGTACGATAGCGAATTCTCTCCCTCTCTTTTTCCTCATTCCAGAATCCGCTGTCTCGAGAAAAGATGGTGAAGCTCTTCTGTGCGATCGTTGGTGAAGCGGGAAGTGCGTTCTCGGTGGAAGTAGATGAGGCCGCCTCGGTGGATGACTTGAAGAAGGCGATCAAGGGGAAGAACGAGGACATCACGTGTCCTGTGCGTAAACTGCAGCTCTTCCTGGCGAAGACGGGGAACGGCGCGTGGCTGACGGAAAACGAGGTGGCGGAAGGTGTAATTGACACCAGTGGCTTGAAGCCGTTGAATGTTGCGCGAGCGAAGCTGCGTCGTGTTGGATTATCGAATGAGCAAGTGGGCGAAGTGGATGAAGTGGATGAAGAAGAAGAAGCGGCCGGAAATGGTCCTGTGAACGTGCTGGTGGTGGTTCCGGAGGGTGGTGCATCAGGGGACAACGACGAGCGAAGCTTTCAGAAGTTCAGTGTACCAATCTCGTTTTCCAAGGCGAGAAACGAGGGAGGAGTCCCTGCAACTTTTAGAACCCACCGATCAACGACCACTGAAGCATTTTTCAATCTTCTGTTTCCCGATGATGACGAGTATTTTCCAGTGATATTCGTCCGCGCTCCCCCTTTGTCCGGTAAGACGGCAATGTGTGATCTACTTTACAATCACATTGTTCGCTCCAAGCCTGATGCACTTGTTTCCCGCATTCGAGCAAACAGAATGACTGAAGATGGCAAGTTTGGTGATTTTTTCAAGCTCTTATATGGCTGTGAATTTGAAGCGCTCTGCGCACTCGAATGCGATCGAGTGGTACTAATTGATGAAGCCCAAATTACGTATAACGACGAGCAGCTCTGGAGAGGATACGTGAAAGACGCTTTGGACTCGCAAATACCCAGCCTACGCTTCGTTCTTTTTTCATCGTATGGCAGCTTTGATGCCTACCGCAAGCATGAACGCGCTGGAACTCCGATCCTTATCCCTCCTCAGAATACGTTTGGATTGAATGCAACGCCATCCAAGCCTGGCCTGCAGCTTTCACGTGTGGAGCTGGAAGAAATGGTTCGGAACAGCATTGGCGCATCAGTCTCCGATCTCATCTGGATTCTGTGCTCGGGTCATATAGGAATTGCTCGAGCAATCCTCATGTTTTTGTCTTGCAAGTTTGGCTCGAAAACGCCAAATGCTGAAGATCTTGAGATGGAACTTCGCTCCGTGGGGCTGCTGCAATACATTCGCTGCAGCTATCGGGGTATCCCGACTGCTGATGCTTTCCAGCGAGTGAAAAAAGCTAATGGTCTGTCAGAGGAATCAACACTGAAGATGAGTGAAATCTTGAATGGTGTTGCTTCTGGGCAGGTTATGCTCGTATCTGATGGGCAGCGAACTCCTAGAAGTCAGACTGCCGTGGAATATTTGACGAAGTACGGGTTCTTGTACGAGGATCAGGCGAAGCAGCTCCAATTCGCTTCAAGCATGCACCTCAAGATCTGGCTACATTCGAACCGAACGGAACCAATCGGGTATATGGTATCAGATATCTCACATGAAGACTTCGTTCTCGCTTGTGTAAAGCGAATGAGTGTTTCGCGTCTGCAGAATTTCGCGACCGAAAACACCTCGAGCATTGCTCGGGAACGCCAAATTCAAATGGAGTTATACAGCGCCACAACATCATGCTTGCCTCGAGATGTCCTGGTTACCCCAGAATGGCGCACGGGAGACGGCAAAGGATTCGTTGATTTGGTGATTCGTGGCTCGAGCGTCCTTTGGTTTTGGGAGTTGCTTGTGAATGGTGATCATGCTGTCGATCATTCAGATCGATTTGAAACTGGGGGGAAGTACTATGGGAGCTTAACTGGAAGTTCTCGATATGTGCTCATCGATTTTCGTCAGAACAAAGGTGTTCGGCATCAGAGGCATGGGTTTCTGTATGTGTCTTTCGTGGATTCATACAGCAAAGCGCTGGTTTTCAGCCTTGGTAAGCCTGATGTCAGTGTCGAACTGTCACGCTAATCAATTGCTGGCTGTCCCACAACGCATTAGTTTATTTTTCTATCCTGATAAATATAAAGTTAGTAATATACAGAGATGGCGTACTCACCTGAACAATACCTCGCTAACAAAGAGCGAATCAAGGCCGCACAAAAGCGCTACTATCAGCGCACACGCGACGCTCGCTTGTCATACCAAAAGAGCTACGACGATAAGAATAGAGACCAAATTCGAGCTCGAAAGCGTAAGCCTAAAACCGAACTTATTGAAGACAAAGTCGAACCTAACAGCGAAACCGAACTTAATTAATTAATTTTTTTCTGATAAAAAGTCAAGCCTAATATAGCCAATGACAACACCAGGCTGGCTTAAAACCTCCAACAATGCATAAGCCAAATATTTGAATTAATTAATTTCAGATTTTTTTCTATAGGAGTATGATATAAAGTCGATCCTGATACAAGATCCAAAATATTATAAAGTCATCCCACAGGGAAAAATATAGTGAGATTCACTTGAAAGAACAAATGGATTTGATAGTAAAAACAAATGCTAAAAATTTAAGTTTTTTAATCTTTCAACCCAATCAAAAAAATTAGGTGATTTAGTTATTTAACAATTCGTCAATAGCAGCACATAGCTTTGGTGCCTTTTCAGTTGCGAACTTAGATGATCGTAGCCATTGGATGCAGGGAACATCAATCGAATATACCTGCTTCACCGACTTGCCCTTATATCGCCCAAAATTTAGAATATAAGAGCCGTCATCATTAGTATTTCTAAACTTAGCAACAAGGAATTTAGCAATATCAGAATCAGGACCTCCAACCAGCATCCCCTGAGAACGGAGCCATCGACAGTAGGATGGGTCCCTCTCGAAGACATCTTCAATAGTTGAGCCTTTGTACTTACCGAAAGAAATGGACATGGTATCTATATACTTTAGGTATATATCTAATTTCCTAATTTAAATAATTAAGCCGTAGTAAAGTCAAGTACTTCACCTGTGAGACGATCATAGCTCAGCTCCTGTTCGCTAATTACCAGAACCAGGATATTAACTCCCTGGCAACCGGCGTTAGTTCCCTGGATCTGAATAGCCTGAGGTACATCCTTCTCCGTTAGACGGCTGACGTCAGCAATCAGCATGCGGTTCGTGAGCGACCATGTCTGGTAGTCAAGCAGACCATTGACAAGTTCAGGAGTAAGATCACCGTTGATGGCACCAAGCTTGCTTACCTCGTCCGAGAACTGACGGAAGTCATAGTCATGGCTAATGTCAAAGCACTGAGTCGAACCAATACGTACATTGAAATTGCGAATTGACGAACCAGGCCGAAGAGTCCAAGGGGCAGTATCGAAAGGACTCTGGAACTGTTGAACAGCGGCAGATGCAAAGCTACCGGTCTTCTCAGCGAACGGTAGCAGCACAACGTACTTAGCATTCTTAACCGAAGCAGACAGCTGGAGATGAAACAGGGCGAGCAGCGCTCTGTTCCAGGCATACACCGTATGCGCTTAGAAATGAGGAAGCGTAGAAGTTCTTAGAGTTTGTATGCAATGAATAGAAATACGCGGCGTCGCGTATTTCTAAAGCAATACAAAAGACTCGTGAACTTTAACTGAAAATAGAAAACTGAATTGATTGGCAGCCCTGCTGCCTTAGCAAACCCTACTGTAGAATATCTATAGCGTAGTGAGGGCCGACGGGTGGCCCTCACGCGTCCGCGTGACGTGCAAGCACGTGGTTGGTCAGAAAGCTGCGTCTTTCTAGCCAATTATCGTGCGCTAAGCGTCCGCCAAAGTCTGCTCGCTTTGGCGGCTCGAAATGATTATAAACCTTGTGTGTGCCACACACAAGGGGTTTGCATCTATTGTGTGTATAGTCGTATCCGACTATACGTATAGTGGTGTGCGCCACACTAATTTGTGCGACCCTGTTACAGGAGATCAAAGGAAGCATTAAACTGAGTCGATTGCTTACCAGTGCCAGCGCGCTGATAGAACCACTGAGCATAACAGTCGTTGTAGCGAACCTTCTTAACAGGCTTCGAAATAATAGCCTGAGGATTCTCAAGATGAGCAAAAGGTACATACAGACGAGCAGTGGTGAATGGCATGTAAGTACCATCAATAGTGGGCTCAAGAGAATTGACAACAGCACCCCAAGCAATCGAGAAGCCAGCAGACGCGGCAAGCACACCAGCCATAGGATTATTTGAGGCAGCTGATGCAACCATAACAGGGCATACATTACCAGATGAAAGCGTAGTGCTCGTCAGCGACACGTTCTTACTGGCATCAACAGCAATAGCAGCCGTACCCTGGTTGACGCGGAAACGAAGGCGGATCTGAGGGTTAGCCATCTGTCGTGTCGGAACACGGCGGTTTTTGCTTCTGTCACACTCCTTCACCCACAACACACGTCTCGTCCGCAAAGACTTAACGAGAAGTGGGAATAGAATCTGAAGACCCAGATCCGATCCCTTACACCGGGCTGATCTTGACCCTGTGTTGCTGTGAGTTGTCGGTAGGCCAACCAAATAATCCAAACGCCACTGACTACGAACAGAGTCAGCACGCTTCTTCACTACACTTCAAACCTCGTCGGCCCTCAGAAGGGAGAGTCCAGGGACTTTTCAGCCCGAGACAAGGGTGCCGGAGTCAAGCTCCGAGCGGTAAGACAATATAGGAGTCGCTGTCTCGCGCTCCCCAATACAGACGATAGCTTAGTACCGCAAACTATACCTCAATCAAACCACACACGCCTATCTCTTGGCCTGACCAATGGATGAACACAAGCTACTACACTAGATGTTCACCGACAGACATCTCACGCCCTAAGCTGCCAGACACCTTCTTGGACTTACCAGAGGCCGGTATTGCACTTGGTGGGAAAATCTGTTCTGTTTGTTCGCCCAGAGGGCGTTGAAATCTCATCCTACGATATTCCTATCGCCTATACAAATATCAAATATAAATGTGACCGTTGTGAGCGAGAGCTCAAACTACCGGCGACTCCTCGTTGCCCGATCTTTCTGCTAGGTTCGGATCTCGTCTTAGGTTCGGATCTCGCCAGCTAAGTTCGGATCTCGCCACCGATAAGTGCGCGTGGTTTCAGTGGTTCTCTAGTGTGCGCACACCAACTCTTCTGAAGGACCGAATGCGTCTCCCGTGTGTGCCACACTTATTGACTCCCAGTTAACGGCGGTCAAACCCAGAAGTTGCCGTCACCGCCGGCACGAGTGCGCGCCACGCTGCTGGCGAATCCCGACACCACAACTGCCTCCAACACGATACGAGCCCGGCACTGGTGAGTGTCTTGTTGCACGCTCATGCCGCACCAGCCGAATCCTTTCGAAGACGCGCTGCGGTCGGCCCACGCTGCCGTAGGTGCCGTCAATAATCCAACGGTGAGTACTCAACCTTGCTGCGTTTTTGTTGTACTGCTTAAGATTGACTTCGGACTTGTTGCTGCACCTGCGCAGACCTCTTCCGCTTCATCGTCATCGACGCGCGTCATTTCTTCAGCGGTCCCGACTCTCCAGTCGTCACACTCGTCAGCGGCCGTCAACTCGGTACGTTTTCATCTTCACAGCGTTTTCAGGATTTGGTTCTGACTGACTTTGAGTCACGTCGTGCACGTGCGTAGGCATCGTCTGCTCAAACCTCAGCTCTATCCACTCTGTCTGCAGCGACTCCAGCTTCGCAATCGATCGCGACATCCACTGCTGCTGTAACGGTGAGTTCTCGGTTACGGTAACCTCGTGGTTGTCAGCTCCTGCTAACTGCGTATTGACTCGCATCACCTCCAGACGTCTGCTGCAGATCCTGCTTCCTCTCGTCCTGCTGCCGAGTTCTCAGAAGCCAACACTGAGATGATCCGAGTCCCTACAGACGTCGCCAGGCACGCCATTTCTGCGGGTCACCTCGGTTCCATGATCCGTGACAGTGTCTGTTCTGGTTCGGAGCAGATCATCTCGGCGTTAACTCCCATGCTAGTGGAACTCGGTCGCTTGGTGACAGAGCTTCAGGTTGGCCCGAATATTCGTGGTGACGGTACTGTGCGTCGCGGCCTACAAGCCGCTTCTTCGTTGACCGATATCACAGCTGTCGTTAGGTCGGACGCCGTGATAACTAGTCCAGAGTCGCTGGATCTCGCAGTCATCCGCGCCCAACTCCACGCTGCTGAAAGCGGACAAGCTGCGGTCGAGCGGAAGCTGTTTCAAGAGAGTCTTCGTCGGGAGCAAGCCGAGTGTTTCCTGAAGGATACCACTGCAGCCTTGGAAGTTCACAAGAAGACCGTGCGAGATTCGAAACGTCAAGTCGCCACGCTTCTGGACCAAGTCGCTACCATGAACGCAGTCGTCCAAGGTCACACCGAGATCTGCAATCGTCTTGAAAACAAGATCAAGATGGAGCAGGATCACATCGAGTTCCTGGAACGCCAACTCAAGCTCGAGAGAGAGACATTCAAGGCCGCCATGTTCGCAAATACGGGGCAGAAGAAAAGGCTTCACGAGTTGCTGCTACGGAGTGATCCAGCTGAGACGCCGATAACCTCCAAGTTACGCCGTCGCATCAGCGATCTCCTCGTCCACAACCAACGCTTAAGGAACGCGAACAAGACTCTGCGAGCTCGCGTTGAGCTGGATGAGATGGACCCGGAGACTTTGGTTGCTGTAGTTGAAGGTACGCATCACTTCTCGACGACGTCTCTGTTGTACCCGTTTTCGCAACTGACTTATCGCTCACGTGCCAGGGTTATCGAATGGCGAGCTGGATTGGCGAGCGCTGGAAGTTGATAAGGAAACTCGTGAAGTGCTTCGTGAAGTTTATCGAACTGCTGATGCTGACCAATCCAAGTTCACGTTGGCCAACGACTTGGCTCGAGCAGCGTTCTTATTTGCCGAACAGCGTGAAGAACAAGCTGCAGCGGCTGCTGCGTCCAAGTCTCAAGCTTCGACTCCAACCAAGAACTCCAAGTCACCGAGAGCTGGTTCGTCTCCACGCAAATCCACTGGAAAAACTCGGACCGTGAGATCCAAGCGTCAACGTGAGCTGGATGACCAAGCGGACGAGGAAGCAGACGTGGACAGCGAAGATTACCAGAAGTCTGCTGGTCCTTCCTCGTCGTCGACTAATTCCAGTCATCGGTTGTTGAAGAAGAAAACTCGTGTGCCGGCATCTGCTGAGAAAGCAGCGAGCCCTCCACCGACGGCTACCGTCGAGACTCCAGCTACTCCACGCAGTTCTCCTCTCCGCTCGAGGGCGTCTTCACCTTCTAACGGGAAGTCAATTCCTCCTGTCGGCGACTCTGCCGATGTTGACTCTGCCGACGTGGACTCTTGTGTGGATCTTCCTCCTGCTATTTCGATTCCGTCTCGTCCTCGTTCGGACTCTGTGGTTTCCAGTGGCGCCAAGTCGACTGCCTCCAGTTCTCGTTCCACCCCACGTCGGCAAGCAGCCATTCGTTCTGACTTCAAAGCCTCGTTGCTGTTGGAACAAGAATCGGCTAAGGACGATGACGTGCTGAATTTGACTGAAACATCGTCTCCATTGCTGACTGAGCCCTCGTCTACGCCGGAGACCAAGTCTGGACCTAAGGTCCGACCCGAGGTGACTCCGCTTGTCCACTACTCATCATCTGATGAGTCCGTAATCGTCATCGACGAGAGTCCTCCAGCAGCTCCCAGTCCTGAGTCGTCGGAGTCCGAAGATGTTGACGAAGATGACGCTCTCATGGAGAAGGAGTTGTCGAAGTTGATCCCGGAGACTGAGTGCTTGGACGATGTCATTATGAAAGAGGTTGAGCCCAAGTTATCAGCACCAGTTCCTCCTCCAGCCTCACGAGCTTCCAACAAGCGGAAAATTCCAGTTGTCCCAAACTCAAAATCCAAGCGTCACCGCTCCAAGACTCCACCTATCGTTCGAGCTTCCAAGCGTGGCATCAAGTGGGCCACCAAGTTTCTGACTCCTGACTTCTCGTTACCAGGTGCAGACAAATGCTGGGTTCAAGTGTTGGCTAAACGGGTGCCTCAAGTTGTGCCGCCTGACGCTCTGGTTCCATGTTCTCTTCGGTTCATTCGAGACTTCGGGGAGTTCGAGTCGGATGACCATCCGTGGCAACAACTTCGTGAGAGTTTTCCTGAACATGCCTGTCTTTTTGACACCACGAACTTCGACGTAGAGGCTCACGTTTCTCAGCGAGCTCCCATCCCAGAACGTCTTCGCCATATCTGGCGTCGTTGTCGTGGACACGGAAGTGAATCTGAAGCCTCGTTGGGCTTTGCCGAATGGGAACGTGAGCATTGGATTCCAGCGAGAGCTGTCGAGAATATGCTTGGACGCATGTCGGACTCGGTGGACAAAATGAAGCAGTGGTCGAAGGCTCAAAAGCAATGCGTCCGCCGTTCACTGGAAAAGATGAAGGAAGCTTGGGCTCAATATAATCGCGAACGGTCATTGAGAGCTGACATTTTACACCAGCAGATTCCGGCCAAGATGTGGACTTGGACTACAGACGCAGTCCCGGAGTCTAAGCGTTTGCCTGCGGAAATTTTGTTCGAGCCCTCGATGTCCATTTACCCGCTAGAACCATTGCCATGGATTCCGACTACCACTGATTGGTGCCGAGAGGTGAAGGAGCTGGATTGCAAGGAACCGTGGCGGACGTGCTGGATGTTGTCTCCTGTTGAGCACCCGTATAACACAACCTTCTTCCCGTGCAATCCTTCCACGCCTCTCTTCGTTCCCGCTGGATTCTCACGCAACTCCATCGGTCAAGCCATAGTCAAGAGTCCAGATCTCGGAGATGATGAAGTTGCGGATGGCTGGGATGCGGATTTCCGCACCGAAGAATCAGCAGGTTCAGGGCCAACTTCAGTCGCTGTAACTCCTACTTCTCCTGGTGGAGTTTCTGACACCTCTGCGGTGACGTTGGAGTTGGAAGAGGATTCGCCGGTCGCCCGGCAAATCGGTAACCAAGTCAATGCTGACTCCGAGGTCCTGAATTCTGATGATCCCGGCCAGTTGTTGCAGCTTTTGGCTGCTGCAGCCGTAGCTGGTACTGGACTGGAGCTTGTTCCTGACTCTGAAATCCCGTAATTCTCGCTCTCTGCCCTCCAAGCCCCACAAGTTCTCGCTGTTCTGAAGTTTTGTAGGTAGGTGCTTGGAGTAGTTTGTTGTTTCTTTCTTTTTCTTCGTCTCATTTTCAGTCACAGTCGCGAGTTTTCGCGTAATATCCAAGTAATATGCAAGTTGTTGGTTGCAGTAGCTGTTTTCGTCTGTAAATGTGAGCTGCACCGCCTCACATCCAGTTCACTCGTGATGATAATGGTTTTCTAGTCCTCGTCAGCGACTTGGACCATCTGCAGACGCTGTTCGCTCCTCTTGTTGCGTAGATAATCGTACAGCAGACCTCCACAGGACAAATTCGACGCTGGTTCCCAGGTAGTCTCGTCATATCCGACCCACTTCACCTCGAACTCACGGACGGATCGTTCAGTTCCCGTTGACAACGGGGTTCGATTGTTGAGAATTGCTTCAACTTCATATTCACCGGCAAGTTGATCAGGCTCCCAGCTATCTTCCGGAAGCAACTCCTCGTCGAAGTCTAACCTCGCATCTTCGGTCATGTCTTTCGCCAAACGAGTTCTCGGTCGGTCTCCAAATTCATTCACAGCCTTCAGCCGAGACACATGTACTACTGGATAGAACCTGTAGCCACTTTTGTCTGGTAGTTCCAGTTTGTACGCAAACTCTTCTTCCTTTTCCACTATTCGAAAGGGTCCGTGCCACCGGTGGGCTAATTTCTTCGCCAATCCAGGCTTGACTCGTTCCATGTAGAGCCAAAC
Organism: Phytophthora agathidicida; assembly: GCA_025722995.1. Taxonomy (NCBI): domain Eukaryota; phylum Oomycota; class Peronosporomycetes; order Peronosporales; family Peronosporaceae; genus Phytophthora; species Phytophthora agathidicida. The sequence continues at coordinate 679,010 of CP106979.1, forward strand.
TCGGTCACCTGGCTTGAACAGAGACCTTGGCGTTGTGTTCGTTGACTCATCTGTTGGATCTTTGTTCTGCTGTGAAGCACTGTCAGTCCTCGCTCGAGGTATCGCAGCTTGCTCTCGCCTGCTGAGTGCCTCATTGTGCGCCTTCGCACGCCGAGCTTTCTCTGCTGACTGGTATTCCTTGGCCATGGACCATGCGATTTCTTGTTGACGATTGACCTCTCGTCGCCATGCCCACGCTTCAGATTGCTTTCCGACTCCTCTGCGGAGTGATGTTGACATGGCTCGGAGTGTAGTGAAGGCATCCCATCCATGGACGAGGTAGAACGGAGTCTCTTTCCTCGTCATGTCGTGGGAGTTGTTGATCGCAAAGACAATTCGTTCTGCAATCTCATCCCAGTCTTGTTGCAAAGGATCCTCGACGTAAGTCTTCACCGATTGCATCACTGTCTTCACAGACCGCTCTTGCTGTCCGTTAGCCTGTGGACGATAGCTCAGTGTTGCCCTTGACCGACATTGCATCATTTCTGTAAATGTCTGAAAGACGTCGCTCATAAATCGCGGGTCTCTGTCGTGTCGAACGAGAGATGGCGCTCCAAACCTCTTGTAGACATTCCTTTCAAACGACTGAGCAACCTTCAACGCTGTAGTGTCTGACATAGCTTCGGCAATAACGAATCCAGTGAACGAATCTTGGAACAGCAACAAGGCCGTGTTTCCTTGGCGAGACCTCGGTAGTGGTATCACGAAATCCATGGACACGATCTGGAACGGACGTTCAGCCAACACATTACCGGGAGAGTATCCCTTCAAGTGTGGCCGGCTCTTGCTTGTACTGCAGTCTATACAGGACTTCACATGCTTCTCAACATCCGCGTAAAGTCCAATCCAGTAGTAATCCAGCTTGACTCTCTGGTAGGTTCTCACAACTCCTTGGTGTCCACCTTCCAGTGAGTCGTGGCAATTTTGTAGGATTTCCTGAATCATCGTTGTCGGCACTACAAGTCGTAACGTCGTCTCAGCTTGGTTGTCACTGTCTTTCCGACGACTCGATCCCAGATAATAGAGAATGTCGTCTTCTGACAAGACGAACTTGTCAGCCATCTTCCAGGCTTCTCGGGATTCTCGGTAGCTCATCTTATTCACATCTCCACGCAAGAGGGTCTTCAGAGTAGACCACCGCCACTCTTCGTCTTGGGCTTTAGCAATGCGCCGACGTCGTTCTTCTTGCACTTCTACTGGATCAATGTCTTCAGCGTTGGGTGCAAGTGAGTTCTCAGCTGTTCGTTGTTGGACTTCCGCCAGATTCTCGTTGTCTGCCTCAGTTGGTGTCATTTGTTCTTCAACGTCTTTTGGAGCGATCTCTTCAGCGAACTGTACGTGCTTCTGCTTAGCTCTCGCTTGGCGGCGAGTCGTTTCAGCTATATCGCCACGCTCTGCCCGTACAAAGTCAACGAACGTCTTCCGTCGTGGTGCTTCGTAGCCATCCAGAATGTGAGCGAAATTCTCCGGGGTCGAATTTTCGACATTGGCTTCGTCCAATGCAGGCTCATAGATCATCTCTTGGATCCGATTTAGTTCAGCCAATTCGGTCTTTCGGTGCTCGCTGAGAACCACCTCGGACACCTTAGACTCCAGTGTTTCGCCGGCAAGGGAGTCGGCAGCTGCGTTGTACTCGCGAACTACGTGCAGGTATTTAACTGAGTTCAGCTTGGCAACGAGTTCTCGGTGACGGTTCAGTAGTGCCATCAGCGACTCCTTCTTGCACGCGATCACCCCTAGGGATTGCTGGATTGCGAGTCTCGAGTCACCAACGATAACCAAGTCCTCGGCTCCATGTTCCAGGGCAGCAGTCACCCCATTGTGCATGCCCGAGTACTCCGCCATGTTCACCGTGGTGTTCTCGAGGTAAGCACTCGCAGCGATCACTATGCGCCATTCAGGTAGCTTCCACACTATCCATGAGCAACTTCCGTAGCCTCCATACTTCTCGGTCTTCGCTGAACCGTCAAATGAGACAACGAAACCTTCATAGTCGCGGGGTAATTGTGCGTACAGTAGTTGCGGGTCTAGCCGAGTAGTCGGTGAACCCGTCTTCGGTGGTGTCACCAGGGTCAACGAGTCATCGAGATCAACGAAGTTAGTTATCGTTGACTGTAAGAGCTGCGTGAAGACACAGTCCTTCTCCTTAATCCGTTGTACCAGCAGGTGCCATGGTGACAGCAACACTGCAAACTGGACCGCACGTCCGAATAGCGATTTAGACTTGCGAAGCCATTCGAGCGTCGAGAATCGGGTATAGACGTGTAAAGTCTTCCCGGCCAACTGTGAGTAGCACACCTTCAATAGCAGCAGCAACGCCAACACCTCTTTCTCCGCCGGGTGATAGTTCATTTCCGTATCCTTCAGTACTCGCCCGCAGAATCGAACAGGGTGCAACTTGTCGTCAAGCATCTGCATCAAAGTCGTGCTCAACGCCCACTCGTTGGCAAACAGCATGATGTGTACGTCCTTCTTGCCATCGAAGTGTCGCAAGATGGGAGCATCAGCCACCTTCTGCTGCAGCGCTTTGAAACTTTCTTTTGCTGCCGAGAGGTTGCCCCCGGCTCCAAAATCTTCTTCCTTCAGCTGATACAACACCGCACCGTAGACTGCGAAGTCTTGAATGAAGCGGCTATAGTAGTTCAGCGCACCCAGGAACGACTGCATCCCGCGCTTGGTTCTTGGGAACGAGAGCTCGGTGATAGCAGTCATCTTCCTCGGGTCAGCTCGGATACCTTCAGGTGAGACTTCGTGAGACAGGAAATTCACCTTTGACTGAGCGAACGTGCTCTTCGGGAAGCTCACGCTGATGCGGCATTCTTCGAACCGGCTCAGCAGTCGGTCCAAAGTGTTCAAACAACCATCGAACGTCTTCGCGCCAAAACAAATGTCATCCACGAAGGAACGCCGTTTAAACACCGGCACCAACGTTGACTGGTCTGCCTCATTCGTCGCGAACATGTCTGCGTCCGAGCTGTTTACCAACTGCAAGACTGGGTCGCTGTCCACTGTTGATTCACGGTCAGCGTCGAACTTCGTTCGAGCTGTCGGTCTACTGTCCATCAGCAACTCGGACTCCTCGTTGTTAGACCGGAGGCATTTTGACGCTTCTTCGGCTGTCTCCATGCGCTTGGCAAACTGTTTCCAGCCACCCTTCGGTTGTACAAAGCCCCACAAGGCGTTATCGATCATTCGTTGGTAGATCATCGGAGCATTTTTTAATCCGAAAGGCATTCGAAGCCACTCGAAATGCCCCAATGCACAAACGAAGGCCGAAATCTTCCGTGCACGTAAAGTCATCATCACAGCCCAGAATCCACTTGCAGCGTCAAGTGAGCAGAACCACAGATAACTCTCTAGCTCCGTCAACAGGTCATCGACAAGTGGCATGGCATATTCCATGATTGCTGTAACAGCGTTCACCATCTTGTAGTCGATGCATAGTCATATGTCGACCCCATTTTTCTTGAGCACAATCACGATAGGTGATGCCCATGGGCTGTCCGAGAACGCGATAAGACTTGCCTTCAACAGTCTGTTCAGAAGCTCATACAGCTTCCTCAGATGTCGGAGAGGGATCCTCCGAGCTCTCTGCTTGATCGGTTCGTGACCTTGGACATCAATGTCACAAACAACTCCATACGCAGGAGGAGGCAACGCGTTGCCACTCGAAATCATGATCCGTTCATGCCGCTTCAGCACATCCACTAACCCACCTTGTTGTTCCATGCTTAATTTCTCGTTCAGCACGTTAGGGGCTGAGTAATCCAAAGCTGTCGCCGAGACCTCGGTGAATTCAGGTAGGAACGCAAGTTGTTGGGCGAAATCTTCCAAAGGGATCTCGTTCGCTATATGTTCCGCGAAGTCTTTATCCGATACATCTTGTCTGCTGTCCAACGAGAGCACAGTCATCACGGCCATGAACGTCTTATCCAACTCGGCTACTGCCGCTTGGGATGAAGTGCCTCCTCCAACACCGGATGGTGGCGTAGTCGCCCCTGGCTCATCATCGTTGTTTATGTTGTCGGCTGGGAACTCAGTCGATCCTTTGCTTTCGGATTCTGTCGGCTCACCGCAAGATGAGTCGTCGGTCGCAGTGTCTTCACCCTTGTCCGCCACCCCTGGGGTTGATGCATCCAGCTGAGTTCTCGTTTCGCCAGAAGTAGCTGCTAGGATCATCTCGTCGCATGTTTCTCGTCTTGGATCCTCCTCTGGGTGACTCCACTCTTCGGCAGTCTCCAATCTTTCGTCGTCCTCAGTTAAAATAACGTCCGGTCGGCGTTGGATGCTCGTCGGGACTGTGTACTGCCTCCTTTCGACCACTGATGGTTGGTTTGCTAACCACTGCTCGTACAAATCACACTCTCGTCGGAACAATGTCTTGTCACGTGCTCCAGCGTAGGCGAGTATTTGCCACTCCTCGTACTTCCTTGAGTCGATTGGCACGTAACCGACCATCCGCGGCAGGAATCCACGGGGTACCCAGACCACCACATAGAAATGGGCTGGGCAGAACGCCAACTTATCTGTAATGTTGGTGAGGAGTATCCTAACAGGCTGCCCACGACGAAACTTCGTCACCGTCGGAACGAGTGCCGCAGTTCGTCGAATCCACACATCGTGTGTTCCCGTCGACGGTCGGTTCCTTTGCAGCCTGAACTCCGTCCATTCGCCTCGTTGGATATGCATGCTCTCGGTCGGACCTCCGGTCACATGCATACCCTCGGGTAGATTGTCTTCCACGCTCTGAGTCCTAACCAACGGCACCATTACTTCGCCCGGAAGCTGTGCGGTCGCGTTAAACAAGTCCAGCCGTACCCCAGCTGGAATCATGAAATCTGTTCCCAACACAACCTCTGCGCCGGCACTGTGGTCCATGACCCAGAACTCGAACTCATAGACTGTCTCCCACCCGAGCGTGATTTTGGCCCACACTCGAGTACTCGTCGTCATCTTGCCCTTCTTGATCCCTTGTACCTCCAGGAATCTGCCATGCCCCAGAATCGGTTGCAGCCTCAACTTCCTTGCCAGACTCGTCGTTATCACGCTCACATTAGCACCAGTGTCCAGCAGTATCTGGGTCCTTGTATCATCCACAGCTCCCTTGACGAGAGCTCGCATCCTCACTCGACGGTCAAACTTACGGGATGACCACCATCCCATTCGTTCGCCCGGGAGCAACCGTATCGTCTTGGTCATCACTGACGCCTTGGCGTCAACCTCTACAGCACTCGTTATCCAGTCCTTGGCAGGACGATCACCGTCCCCATCACCACTCTTCTCACACCATTCATCTCCTCCAAGGTTCGCCTCCTTCTCTTCTCCGAATTCCGTTGATATCACATTGTCGTTGTCAGGCCATTCGCTTGTGCCAACGAACGCGTAGATACATTCTGCGTCGATCACTGGCTCAGCTAACTGTGGCTGCCCGGTTGGGACCAACCCAGTTTCAGTTGGCGGGCTTCCTAGTTTAAAGGCCCACCAAAGACAATGTCTTGGAGTCCCGGACTCAGGTCCTTCCTCTCGACCTTGGTCCGGAGGAGATTCGCAAGCTCGTTGAAGGCTTCGCACTTGCCGACATCATGAACTTGTTTGCACAATTTGCAGCGTCGGTAGCAGTAGTGTGCTGAGTGGGTCTTGCCTCCGCATGCAGCACATGGTCCATACGAGTTTGGACGTCCGTTGCGTCCGTCTCTGTTATCTCGTCCGCCGCGTCCATCACGCCCGTCACGTCGATCACCCTTGTCGAATCCTCGTCCAGGGGGTCCACTTCTCGGCGGGCGATTCTCGGCGCGAGCGTAAGTCCCATCAGCTGCAGCACGGCGTTCGTTGTCGTTAGCGGCTGCGAAGTAAGGTTCTGCTTCACCCTCGAAGGAGTCGTAGTTGCTATTCTCGTCGTCGGTTTTCAACAGGTTTTGATAGTCCGACTCGTCGTAATATTCTCCATCCTCATCGACGTAGTCGTTCTGACGTTCCTCCGAGTGTTCCTTGTGCGATTCACGCTGGTCTCGGTGCTGTAGTTCCGAGATAAGGTCCGAGACCGAGGCTTCGGCCAATGCCACTCGCGGCGGATAGCGTGGTTCGCTGTGGCGTCTGTCTCGGTCTTGATCTCGTCGGCTACGTCCGTAACCGTTACGCGCGTCATCGAGACAGCGGTCTTCTCGGCGCTTAGGCTGTTCTCGACTACGTGAATGTTGAGCTGAATCCCGACTTGCCGTTCGCCTATCCAGTCGCATGATGTCCTTCAACACGTCTTCCAGCGTCTCCATGTCGGTGATCTGCATGTGATAGAGTCGTCGTTCGACGCTCCTGTCACCACATGTCTCCAGGAACCGCTTGATGTGGTCTCTTGCTGCGCGGGAATTGTGTTCAAAACGGATGTTGGCGCTCCTCGCGTACCCGTTCAGCCGGTGAAGGTAGTCACGAATGTGCTCTTTGTCAGCTCTCTTCGCTGTATAATAGCGAGTTGTCGCTGGTTGGCTGAACTGCGAGCAGTATTCCTTGATAAACTTCTCGCTCAGCAAGGTCCACGTTCGCTTCTCCTGTCTCGACAATGTACGGTGCCAGTGTACGGCTCCACCCCTGAGACTCAGTTCGAAGGCCATACACCACTCGTTGGGTGGCGTGTGAGTTCCCTTCATCTCATAGACGAAGGTTCTCAACCACTGCATCGAGTCCTCACCCTTGACGAGGTCCGGGTCACCGGAAAACGGGGAGATCTGCGTCAGTGGGCGGTGCGTAGCGATCTCAATCTTCGGCGTGGCATTCAAGCTCTCGGTCTCGCTCGACTCTCGAATCTGCTGAGCGAGCTCGTTAGTCTGTCTGTCGCCGACGTTGCGGAAGTCGAATGGATCAAACTCATCCTCTGACGAGCTGTCGTTGGTATTCAGGCGTCGTTATGAGCGCCAGCGTGGCTGAGCTCGGGTTCGCATACTGCGCTCCGTTGCCTCTGCGAGTGTCATCCGTAGCGTCCATGTCTCTTCCCTCATTCACGATGCGTGCCTTACGGCTCGCTGAACGGGGAGTTACCATATGCGAGTCTTGGAAGTACGGCGAGCGCTCGGCAGATGCCGCAAACGCAGGTCGCTCACTGTTCTCAGTCTTCTTTGGAGTCTGCGGCAGCGGAACAGCAGCCGGATCCACCATGTCACCGCCACTTCTCGCCACCGGTTGTCGTCCAGAGCTGAGACCTTTGCTTCCGAAGGCTGAACGCAGTCTCTTCTTCCACTTCTGGAGTTCCTTGCCAGCCTTCGTTGGAGTCCAGTCGGCAAGCGCAGTTGACGACGGATACGTTTTCACCTTGAACCCCATAGCAGCTAGAAGCGACACCGTGTCTTCAGCGACTTGACTAGTACTCGTCGAGTTGACCGGGTAGCTGAGTTCCTGCTTCAGGTTCACCCAATGCGCCTGTCGAACTGGTTTCGGGGAGAACAGGCGCATCCACTCGCTCTCCTCCATCATCATGTGATAACACCGTCCGAGGACCTTGTTCGCCACAGGGGTGTCACCGTTAATTGGAGGGCGGTCACCCTCCTGCTGGGTGGTGCTCATGGCCACCCTGGCCGAGGCTTTCGAATCCTCGGTCACATCATCATAGCCGACTTGAGCTGGCTCGGGGTCAGACTCATCGTCAAACTCTTCCGCTAGGTTGCGGGACAGGGAGCGTTCGCCTCCACTCTTCGTCGCGAACACTTGTGCATCTTCAGGGAGGTCGGGCGCCTTGTCCTCCAAATCTCCGTCGTCCTCGACGACATCTTCCTCATCCTCGGCGTCGTGATCGTCCGTCGCGTCCTCGAAGCTCACCCAGCGCTCGGCCATGATCGCTAAGCGTTCAGTGTGTGGAGCGGCCGCATCACACTCGTCGCTCCACTCGCTCCTCGTCGGCGTAGCTGGTACCGCTGTAGTCGATCCCTTCGCCATCCTCTTCTCTTCTCACTTGTTGCTCGTAGGTTATGCCTACACAACACACCACAACAATCACAGAAGGTCACACCAGTCCCGGGTCGCGGCACCAGTTGTCGTGTCGGAACACGGCGGTTTTTGCTTCTGTCACACTCCTTCACCCACAACACACGTCTCGTCCGCAAAGACTTAACGAGAAGTGGGAATAGAATCTGAAGACCCAGATCCGATCCCTTACACCGGGCTGATCTTGACCCTGTGTTGCTGTGAGTTGTCGGTAGGCCAACCAAATAATCCAAACGCCACTGACTACGAACAGAGTCAGCACGCTTCTTCACTACACTTCAAACCTCGTCGGCCCTCAGAAGGGAGAGTCCAGGGACTTTTCAGCCCGAGACAAGGGTGCCGGAGTCAAGCTCCGAGCGGTAAGACAATATAGGAGTCGCTGTCTCGCGCTCCCCAATACAGACGATAGCTTAGTACCGCAAACTATACCTCAATCAAACCACACACGCCTATCTCTTGGCCTGACCAATGGATGAACACAAGCTACTACACTAGATGTTCACCGACAGACATCTCACGCCCTAAGCTGCCAGACACCTTCTTGGACTTACCAGAGGCCGGTATTGCACTTGGTGGGAAAATCTGTTCTGTTTGTTCGCCCAGAGGGCGTTGAAATCTCATCCTACGATATTCCTATCGCCTATACAAATATCAAATATAAATGTGACCGTTGTGAGCGAGAGCTCAAACTACCGGCGACTCCTCGTTGCCCGATCTTTCTGCTAGGTTCGGATCTCGTCTTAGGTTCGGATCTCGCCAGCTAAGTTCGGATCTCGCCACCGATAAGTGCGCGTGGTTTCAGTGGTTCTCTAGTGTGCGCACACCAACTCTTCTGAAGGACCGAATGCGTCTCCCGTGTGTGCCACACTTATTGACTCCCAGTTAACGGCGGTCAAACCCAGAAGTTGCCGTCACCGCCGGCACGGGTGCGCGCCACGCCGCTGGCGAATCCCGACACCACATGTATGCTTTCCAGACGTTCCAGAAGATTGCTCGTGAGGTCAAAATAAGTCCGCAACAGTCTGTCGTTTTACCGTCGTCTAGGGTTACTTCATGGGAGAAACACTCCAGGACCAATGTACCATGCTTGAGATCTTTGCCGAACGTATCGTACTCAGCAGCATCGTACACAGGATCAAACAACGATTCTCGGTCACCGCTCAAACCACGCACGAAAAACTCCGCTCTAGTTGTACACAAGTGCGCAGATGTCCACTCCAGCAATTCGGCAACATTCTTAATTTCCCAACCTTCTATAACGAAATTGATAACATAAGATTAGAGTGATGTAAATGACGTACAAGAAATGAAAGTACTACATACCTGCACGGTTTTTCATGAGTGTGGATTTCCGATTTTTCAGCTGTGTCACATCCGGAACGCACATATAGCGACTCGGAACATCACTATACCGCTCCAGAAGAATTTTCCTACACTTCTTTGGGCCGCATCCCAACAAAATGTCATCCGCTTCAGTAAGAAAGAAACCAGGAATGCCCCGCTTCTTTAACTCCGTCCTAGCTCCAGTGTGTTCACCATGATCCTGGAGCCATACTGTTCGTGTATCATCGTTGTTCGTTGGAGCTAGTCGAATGCGTTTTGCGCAGTTTTCGTGTGAAATGCAGCGATAAACACTTCGACCATCGATTTTTCCAGATCGCTTGCCATAGTTGTAGTGGAACGTATATACGTAGCCGTCAAAACTGTCGATACCACGTTTTGCTGCTTTCAACGTGGCGAACTCAACACGACTAAGAAATAGTGTCCTTTCGTGTTTAATGTTTTCATCCGATTCATCTTCCGAAAACTCAAACTCCACGGTTAGCTCGTCCGTCGCGCTATCACAGCGACCGGTAGTCGCTTTTACTTGGGGGCACGGCGGAGATGTTGGTGGGATCGAAGGCGGTGCAGACATCGAAGGTGGAGCAGGAGGTGTTGGAAGCACACTTGGTAACGGAGGAGGAGCGGGAATTGAAACCAACGAGGGTGGGGTTGGTATTACAGTCGGACGTGATGGCGGTGATGACAGTGCTGAAGCCGTTGGAACTGCTGCTGAACTCGGACGTGCTGCTGCACTTCTACCTAGCACGACGTCCTTCCAAGTCCACGTTGGTGTTATGGCACCGGTTATAGGGGTTTGTGAAGCCAATGCATCCCCAGTTGAAGCACTTGGTGGAGCAGAGAACATCGCGGTGGTAGGTCCGAGCGGCGTTGCAGGTGGATGCTTGACAAGGACGTTTATGTATTGACCTTTACTACCAGTAACTTTCCTTGTTCGCCTACCGTTTTACCATCCTACTTGATCACTGTGCAAAAGCATAAACGACCTTGACGATCCACCTTTTTCAGATCTCCTTGATGAATCACCACAGTTTCCTCGATGATAAGCCTCACCCGCCACCGTCGCCATTGGCAACTCCACGAACGCTGGTCTACTGGCCGTTCGCATCCTCGGTGGTGGAGACTCGTCGCTCATTGACGCTATGGCGACGTTCCTGGACACGCAGAAGCGTGAGGTGGACGACAAGATCGAGAAGATGGCTACCAGAGGCTGAAAGGAGTACCTTCAGAACATGAAGAAATAGAGGCTGTGGCAAGGCTAAGACGTGAACAAGAAGGGTTTCTGTATTTTCAGTTTGTCTTGCGCAGTTGTCTGCATGTTTGTTCTCTATCTACTTGTTCTTCTTCATCTTGAGGCTCTTGAGCTGGTTCTTCAGCGTTTTGGGGGTCTGCTTGTTCGGGCGTTTGCTCGATGTCGGTGCTGCCATGAGCTGCCACATTGCGCCAGTACACAAGCTCACTAATCGCCAAAACAGCACTTGAACCCACAGCGCACAGATTAGCATGGGGAAGAGCATGTTGAAGTGCAGCAAGATCTTCATCACCGTCGACGTCTGCTTGTCCTTGATCATCTCCGAATACATCCTCGCAAACCAGAACAACGGAAGGAACGTTGTGCACGTGAAGATACCCGCAAACAATGCAAAGGTGAAGAACAACGTAGCCTCGGCAATTGCCGCCAACGGCGCAATGTTGACAAATCATTCGCATAATGGAGCGCGAACTTGACACCAATACACACAGGGTGTATGCCGCCCAGGACATTTAGAACCGCGGTGGAAGCGGACAAAATAGGATAGTCACTCAGCAACAGTCGTGGAAACCATGCAACAGACGACCCCGTCATCAGAACGGCATCGAAAACGTTGCGAGAAAAACTACACCCGACAGATGCAGCTCAAGGACCAATTTCGTCTTGCACGAGAAATTGACAAGCTGCACTGTGAAATCAAAAGTAGTAATATCCAGTACATTACACCGCCAGTTTTTTCCTTACCGCAATATACCAACGAGCACTGCTCTGCACCTTCCTGGCCCTCAGCCGCTGAAAACGACGACACCAGCGCTAAGTAGCATCTGGTGCGAAGGAGGTCTCCTCCACACCTCCAAGCACCGCACACAGAAACAACAGGACTGCATCCAAAGGATGTTCATTCTAGAGAAAAAGATCATGACATTACGAAAGAATAGTTCACCCTCACCGCCATTGGTTGGAAGACAATGTGGCACGCCTTCAGCACATCTTCATTTCCGTTTAGGTACGATAGCGAATTCTCTCCCTCTCGTTTTCCTCATTCCAGAATCCGCTGCCTCAAAGAAAGATGATGACTCTCTACTGTGCGATCGTTGGTGAAGCGGGAAGTGCGTTCCCTGTCGACATTAACGCGGGCCTGTCGGTGGGCCACCTGAAGGACGCGATCAAGGGGAAGAAGACGAACAAGATCCTTTGTGATGCTGACGACCTGCAGCTCTTCCTGGCGAAGACGGAGGGCGGCGCGTGGCTGCAGTCCCGCTCAGAAGATGTGAAGAAGCTGAAGAAGGGCGAGAAGACTGCTTTAATCGAAGCGCTAACACACGAAGACAGAGAGCTACAGGGGGAGGATGGTCTTGCAGAAGTGTTGACGGGTATGGACCAGCCATTCACTGGTCAAATCCACGTGCTGGTGGTGGTTCCGGAGGGTGGGGCATCAGGGGACAACGACGAGCGAAGCTTTCAGAAGTTCAGTGTACCAATCTCGTTTTCCAAGGCGAGAAACGAGGGAGGAGTCCCTGCAACTTTTAGAACCCACCGATCAACGACCACTGAAGCATTTTTCAATCTTCTGTTTCCCGATGATGACGAGTATTTTCCAGTGATATTCGTCCGCGCTCCCCCTTTGTCCGGTAAGACGGCAATGTGTGATCTACTTTACAATCACATTGTTCGCTCCAAGCCTGATGCACTTGTTTCCCGCATTCGAGCAAACAGAATGACTGAAGATGGCAAGTTTGGTGATTTTTTCAAGCTCTTATATGGCTGTGAATTTGAAGCGCTCTGCGCACTCGAATGCGATCGAGTGGTACTAATTGATGAAGCCCAAATTACGTATAACGACGAGCAGCTCTGGAGAGGATACGTGAAAGACGCTTTGGACTCGCAAATACCCAGCCTACGCTTCGTTCTTTTTTCATCGTATGGCAGCTTTGATGCCTACCGCAAGCATGAACGCGCTGGAACTCCGATCCTTATCCCTCCTCAGAATACGTTTGGATTGAATGCAACGCCATCCAAGCCTGGCCTGCAGCTTTCACGTGTGGAGCTGGAAGAAATGGTTCGGAACAGCATTGGCGCATCAGTCTCCGATCTCATCTGGATTCTGTGCTCGGGTCATATAGGAATTGCTCGAGCAATCCTCATGTTTTTGTCTTGCAAGTTTGGCTCGAAAACGCCAAATGCTGAAGATCTTGAGATGGAACTTCGCTCCGTGGGGCTGCTGCAATACATTCGCTGCAGCTATCGGGGTATCCCGACTGCTGATGCTTTCCAGCGAGTGAAAAAAGCTAATGGTCTGTCAGAGGAATCAACACTGAAGATGAGTGAAATCTTGAATGGTGTTGCTTCTGGGCAGGTTATGCTCGTATCTGATGGGCAGCGAACTCCTAGAAGTCAGACTGCCGTGGAATATTTGACGAAGTACGGGTTCTTGTACGAGGATCAGGCGAAGCAGCTCCAATTCGCTTCAAGCATGCACCTCAAGATCTGGCTACATTCGAACCGAACGGAACCAATCGGGTATATGGTATCAGATATCTCACATGAAGACTTCGTTCTCGCTTGTGTAAAGCGAATGAGTGTTTCGCGTCTGCAGAATTTCGCGACCGAAAACACCTCGAGCATTGCTCGGGAACGCCAAATTCAAATGGAGTTATACAGCGCCACAACATCATGCTTGCCTCGAGATGTCCTGGTTACCCCAGAATGGCGCACGGGAGACGGCAAAGGATTCGTTGATTTGGTGATTCGTGGCTCGAGCGTCCTTTGGTTTTGGGAGTTGCTTGTGAATGGTGATCATGCTGTCGATCATTCAGATCGATTTGAAACTGGGGGGAAGTACTATGGGAGCTTAACTGGAAGTTCTCGATATGTGCTCATCGATTTTCGTCAGAACAAAGGTGTTCGGCATCAGAGGCATGGGTTTCTGTATGTGTCTTTCGTGGATTCATACAGCAAAGCGCTGGTTTTCAGCCTTGGTAAGCCTGATGTCAGTGTCGAACTGTCACGCTAATCAATTGCTGGCTGTCCCACAACGCATTAGTTTATTTTTCTATCCTGATAAATATAAAGTTAGTAATATACAGAGATGGCGTACTCACCTGAACAATACCTCGCTAACAAAGAGCGAATCAAGGCCGCACAAAAGCGCTACTATCAGCGCACACGCGACGCTCGCTTGTCATACCAAAAGAGCTACGACGATAAGAATAGAGACCAAATTCGAGCTCGAAAGCGTAAGCCTAAAACCGAACTTATTGAAGACAAAGTCGAACCTAACAGCGAAACCGAACTTAATTAATTAATTTTTTTCTGATAAAAAGTCAAGCCTAATATAGCCAATGACAACACCAGGCTGGCTTAAAACCTCCAACAATGCATAAGCCAAATATTTGAATTAATTAATTTCAGATTTTTTTCTATAGGAGTATGATATAAAGTCGATCCTGATACAAGATCCAAAATATTATAAAGTCATCCCACAGGGAAAAATATAGTGAGATTCACTTGAAAGAACAAATGGATTTGATAGTAAAAACAAATGCTAAAAATTTAAGTTTTTTAATCTTTCAACCCAATCAAAAAAATTAGGTGATTTAGTTATTTAACAATTCGTCAATAGCAGCACATAGCTTTGGTGCCTTTTCAGTTGCGAACTTAGATGATCGTAGCCATTGGATGCAGGGAACATCAATCGAATATACCTGCTTCACCGACTTGCCCTTATATCGCCCAAAATTTAGAATATAAGAGCCGTCATCATTAGTATTTCTAAACTTAGCAACAAGGAATTTAGCAATATCAGAATCAGGACCTCCAACCAGCATCTCCTGAGAACGGAGCCGTCGACAGTAGGATGGGTCCCTCTCGAAGACATCTTCAATAGTTGAGCCTTTGTACTTACCGAAAGAAATGGACATGGTATCTATATACTTTAGGTATATATCTAATTTCCTAATTTAAATAATTAAGCCGTAGTAAAGTCAAGTACTTCACCTGTGAGACGATCATAGCTCAGCTCCTGTTCGCTAATTACCAGAACCAGGATATTAACTCCCTGGCAACCGACGTTAGTTCCCTGGATCTGAATAGCCTGAGGTACATCCTTCTCCGTTAGACGGCTGACGTCAGCAATCAGCATGCGGTTCGTGAGCGACCATGTCTGGTAGTCAAGCAGACCATTGACAAGTTCAGGAGTAAGATCACCGTTGATGGCACCAAGCTTGCTTACCTCGTCCGAGAACTGACGGAAGTCATAGTCATGGCTAATGTCAAAGCACTGAGTCGAACCAATACGTACATTGAAATTGCGAATTGACGAACCAGGCCGAAGAGTCCAAGGGGCAGTATCGAAAGGACTCTGGAACTGTTGAACAGCGGCAGATGCAAAGCTACCGGTCTGCTCAGCGAACGGTAGCAGCACAACGTACTTAGCATTCTTAACCGAAGCAGACAGCTGGAGATCAAAGGAAGCATTAAACTGAGTCGATTGCTTACCAGTGCCAGCGCGCTGATAGAACCACTGAGCATAACAGTCGTTGTAGCGAACCTTCTTAACAGGCTTCGAAATAATAGCCTGCGGATTCTCAAGATGAGCAAAAGGTACATACAGACGAGCAGTGGTGAATGGCATGTAAGTACCATCAATAGTGGGCTCAAGAGAACTGACAACAGCACCCCAAGCAATCGAGAGGCCAGCAGACGCGGCAAGCACACCAGCCATAGGATTATTTGAGGCAGCTAATGCAACCATAACAGGGCATACATTATCAGATGAAAGCGTAGTGCTCGTCAGCGACATGTTCTTACTGGCATCAACAGCAATAGCAGCCGTACCCTGGTTGACGCGGAAACAAAGGCGGATCTGAGGGTTAGCCATCAAATCAATCTCCTTGAAAATAGGGTGGAGCTCAGACAATTTAATCTTAAGCATATGGTTCCACGTTCCCATGATTGCACTTGCAGCAGAAGAGCCAGCAACGAAAGCACCGCGCGACATCTGGTTTGCGATAGTAGTAGTGGCAGCAGCAGCACCAGTGGACAGCCAGTTAGCGGATGAATCAGCACCGGCATTAGGAGGGTTCGATAGAAGACGCTTCGCAAAACCGTCATTAGCAACCGATGCTGTAGCAGAGGAAGCAGAAGCGACAAAAGTAGTCGAGAACGCAGTGTTGTTCGAGTAGCCATCACCACCGACCGCAGCAGTAGTGCTATACGCAGTGGATTGAGCAGCATCAGGAAAGAGGGACGACTCAGCACCATGCTTCTCAACGTGGGCAGTGCTGTAATGGGCCCTCCCATTACATAAGTAGGTAGATATCTTTCAGTTATTACATAAGTAGGCATGGTGCCTCACAGTTAGTGTGTGGCACACAGTCATTAGCGGATTGGTTGAAATGGGTATTCATTTTAGCCAATCAGACATTGACATGTATATGAGTGGTTCACATGAGGCCTAGGGCTACCGCCCTGGCTCTAAATAAAAACAGAGTTAAATTTGCTTCGGACTTAACACTTGGATTTACTATTGTGAGCTCCCTCTACACTACGTGTAAGCTAGTAATGGTAAATACCTGGCCCGTTACACCTGGTAGCACTTTGTGGTCCTTCCCGCGACCGGAAGTGACTGTTTGTGCGACCGCCAAGAGCAGGTCGACAAACGTTGATTGCCTGGTTGTGATTGTAGCATCACGTCGGAACCTCTTTTCTTTGGGTCTGTGGTTTAGTGCCGTTGTGCCTACCCCGCCTTTGAATTTTCAGAGTCTAAACGTTCTGACTGCTACGAAAATCACAAGCCAGCAATCCAGTCTCCTTGACTGAGTCATGGAGGCAGCGGACATGGAAGTCTCTCATGGTCCAGCAGTACCGGAAACTGTTGAGTTGACTAATGAGCAATTCCCTCATTTGTCTTCTCATGAGTGGGCAGCCTTGGAGCGAATGCGTGGGATCATTGGTGAAGCAGCTGTGATCAGTTTGCTGAGATCAGCGTCACCAGATGACCAGAGGAACGCGGCCGTGAGCTTCATGCATCACGAGATCATGACCTCTCATCGACAGCAAGCAACTCCTGTCTCGACGATGAGAGTGGTGCCTCTGAAGCTCAACATTTCTCCGTATCGCGGCGGAGAAAACGAACCTCTGGCAAGATGGTTCGTTGAGTTGGATGCAGCAGTGGCTGCAAGACAGCTCCGAGACCCAGTTCAGCAAGTGTTGTTCGCGATGTCCAACCTTGTGGGTCGAGCGAAGAGTTGGGCATATGGGAAGCGTTTGGCGGAGCCAACCTGCTTCTACAATCTCGACGACTTCAAGCAGGAGCTGAAGCGCGCGTTTGAGCCTCCGCAGAGCGAATTTCGCGCTCGTGATGAGTTCCTCAAGCTTCGGCAGGGACGCCAAGACCTCCACTCATATGCACAGCGCATACGATATCTCGTGTCGTGCATTGTGGATCAGCCGATTGACATGGCAACGCAAGTTGTCACGTTCATGGCCGGTTTGGACGACGGACCGATCCGGAACCAGTTGTTCCGCGAGTACCCGACGACGTTGGACCAAGCCATCGAGAGAGCGATGCAAGAAGAATTCAGCATCAAGCAAGCCAAGTTTGGTGGACCTATTCCGCGTCAAGTCCGCATGTCGTCGCCAGTAAACGACGGCCCAGAGCCGATGGACTTATCATACGCTTCCACGTCGGGAGACGTACGTCCGCGTGGTAATGGCAAATGCTTCCGCTGTGGGAAGCCAGGCCACATCGCTCGGAACTGCAGGGTGTCTTTGCCGGAACGGCAAGAGACACGGGGGTCACGTTCGAACCAGACCAGCAACCGAAACTTCGGTCGCCGGTTCGACCGTTCCCGAGGGTCAAAAAACGGGAACGACCAGTAGGGGCGGGGCTCCCTACTGGGTCTAACGAGAGGACTGTGGATATTGTGGAGACACAGAACTCTGGCCCCGATGTGCGCGGCGCACATGCAGATTCCACTAAGAGTGATGGCAGTGTCAATCAGAGCTCTGCTCTGATCATACTCAAAGTTTACGTGGATGGTATTGCAACGCCTCTACGTGCTTTGGTTGACACTGGCGCGTCGAACAACTTTGTTCGGGCGAAGGTCGTGATTGGGAATGGTATGATTCCACCCGATGCGACGAATGATATGGCTGTTCGATTGGCTAATGGGTCAACTGTGAGAATGCCAAAGCGAACGATGCGCTTGGCAATTGAGTTTGAAGGTTTCCGAGGTGAAGACGAGTTCATATTACTCGACCTCGATGACAAGTTTGACATCATCCTGGGCATGCCGTGGTTGAAGCGTTACCAACCTCGCATTGACTGGATGAAGAAGAAGATCTCCGTTGACAAGTCGTGCATTGCAGCCGAGTTGAGCTGCATGACAACGGATGAAGTGATATGGGCATATACATCTGTGGAAGGTGTGTCAAACGAGACCCAGGAGTGCGATGGCCCCTCGATCTCGGGAGACAAGCCCGTGAAGACCGCTGGAGGTGGAGCAGTCAGGCGCCATGAAAAGACTACTCCTGTTGCCAAGAACGATGAAGGACCGCGTTCTGGCGTGAAGAATGAAGACCAAGAGAAGATCGACGACGATGGATTTCCGTCATCAAGCATCCCTGATCAAGATGCAAAGGAAGGTGATGAAGGTGGTGACCCACAGAGAGGCACCACAAGCAGCTGTGCGAACGTCGTGGTCTACAATGATGAGGGTGACAGCACAATAATGCGTCATGTCCAAGTGGAAAATCCTCCCAGCACGGTCGAAGAGTTGACTTCCTTGCCATCGATGAGCAAGAAGACGCTGAAGCGTAGCCTGGCGAAAGGCGAAATTTCGCAGCTTTGCGCGATTGTCAAAGCAATCGACAAAGACTTCGTCAACACTGCATCAAATGTGAATGTAGATGTGTTGAACGGAAAGACACGGAAAGAGAGGTTTGAGGAGCAGTCATGGGACGCTCTCAAGACGAACCCCGTGTATGCGCTTGCCAAGGAATTCGAAGATATCTTCCCAGACAAGGTGCCGGACGAATTGCCATTTGACAGAGGCATTCGTCACGAGATTGATGTACTTCCTGGCACGAAGTACTGCATCACAAGACAGTGGCCGTTGCCGAAGGAACAAGTCGATGCGATCGACGAGTTTTTCGCACCACGTGCTAAGGCTGGTCATGTGCGAGAGAGCAAGTCTCCGCATTGCAGCCTCACTTTCTGTGTGAAGAAGGCGACTGGCGGGTGGCGCATTGTTCATGCGTTCAACAAGTTGAACGATGCAACCATACCTGCTCAGACTCCGGTTCCGCGCAAGGACATGATCCTTGATGGAATGGTTGGCAGTACCGTTTTCAGTGCGATCGATCTGAAAGATGGATTCTATCAGATTCGGATGCGCGAAAGCGATGTACCACTAACTGCAGTAAGTACCCCGAGTGGTATGCTGTGGGAATGGTTAGTGATGCCACAAGGACTGAAGAATGCGCCTGCGACTTTCAATCGCATGGTCACAAACATCCTTCGTCCTTTGCGAACGTTTGCACCAAGTTACTTTGACGATATATTCGTTCATAGTAAGGCCGTCAATGGAAAGTCTGGTGTTGATGTTCATCTCGATCATCTACGTCAAGTATTCCAGGTCATGCGAGAGAACAAACTCTACGCAAACTTGAAAAAGTGCCTATTCTTTGCCCCCGAGATTCCTGTTCTTGGTTGCGTTGTGGGCAAGAACGGTATTCGCATCGATCCGGAGAAGGTCAAAGCTATTGACGATTGGCCTGTGCCTCAGAATGTCAAGCAGTTGCGGCAGTGGTTGGGTCTGGCAAATTACTTGCACAAGTACACGCGCAATTATGCAGCGTTAGTGCAGCCTCTGACACAACTGCTGAAGAAAGACGTTGAGTGGAAGTGGTCAAGAGATCACCAAGCGGCGTTCGAAGAGGTCAAGCGGAGTCTGCGTGAAGCTCCTGTGCTGGCTCTTCCGGACCACGACAAGCCGTTCCACGTCGTCTGTGATGCGAGCGATTATGCCATTGGTTGCGCGTTGATGCAACACGATGATGAGGGTCAAGAGCGAGTTATATCGTATCAGTCACGACAACTCCGACCCGCAGAACGGAACTACCCAGTTCATGATAAGGAACTTCTTGCGATGAAGTATGCCTTAGTCAAGTTCCGTGTTTACTTGCTTGGCGAGGAGCGCTTCGCGATCTATACTGATCATGCATCGCTGCGAACAGCGGCGAAGACTCCTCACTTGTCGCAGAGAATGGCGAGGTGGCTCTCCTTCTCTGCGGAGTACAACTTTGTTGTTCACTATAAGCCAGGCAAGATGAACATCTTAGCCGACGCTTTGTCAAGACGTCCGGATTACGATCCCAAATCCAAGAACGAGGATCCGGTCGAAGCGTGTCGACTCTGTGAAGATGTTCAAGCGATCGCTGTTCAAGTATCGACTACAGTGCGTGAAGATATTATCGGGGGTTACAAGTCCGACGAGATCTGTCAGGACTTATTCAAGTACTTCAAGGATCCCTCCGCTAAAGCACTGCAAGGTCTACCAGCTCGAACAAGATCACGCGCTCACCACTTCCAAGTACGCAATGGGCTGCTGTACTACGCGGTTGACGACGGGGATACAGAAAGGATCGTTATCCCCAACGACGAAGGCGTGCATCATCGACTCTTGTATGAGTATCATGACAGTCCTTCGGGTGGCCATCTCGGACGTGAGAAGACGTTTCTCAGTCTTTCCCGAGATTATTATTGGCCACACATGTACAAGTGGGTGCGCAAGTATGTGAGGACTTGCGAGATATGTCAGCGAGTGAAGCCCTCAGGCTCCACCCAAGCCCCACTTCGTTCTTTGCCTGTCCCCCAGGACAGTTGGAGGTCCGTGAGTATGGATTTCGTATTCGGACTTCCGCGAGACAAACACGGACGCAACGGCATCCTTGTGTTTGTGGACCGATTCAGCAAGATGGTTCATCTTGCACCTGTTTCGGACAAGATCTCGGCAGAGAAGACTGCCAAGGTATTTGTAGACGTCGTGTTCCGTCTGCATGACCTTCCAGTTGAGATCGTGTCAGACCGTGACACCCGTTTCACTGCAAAGTTCTGGCGTGCACTGTTTGGACTCTTGGACACCAAGTTGGTTATGTCAACAGCGGCACACCCCGAAACGGACGGTCAAACAGAGCGAGTGAATCGTGTCCTTGAGGACGTATTGCGTAGTTACGCTACGTCATTCAAAGAGTGGAGCGAGTTTCTCCCTCTTTGCGAGTTTGCGTTGAACAACTCCACGCATGTCTCGACGGGTCACTCCCCATTCTTTGTGAACTACGGTCTCCATCCGAGAGTGCCGGCGTCGCTAGTGGGAGAGGTCTCCACCTTGAGTGGGGGAGGGACTACGGCGACTGAGAATTCGCCACAGTCAAAGCATGACCTGAATGCTGCTTCCGAGCTCAAAGCGAATTTTGACTCGATGGAACCTTTGAACGACATGAAGAGTCGTGATAAGCAGCAAGTCGATGACTTTATTGTGAGGAGACAAGCCGTTGTGAGGTTTGTTCGAGACGCAATAGCAAAGGCTCAAGATCTGCAAAAAGAACAAGCAGATAAGAGTGGACGGAAGAACAAGCAAACTTACAAGGTCAATGATCTTGTATTGCTTAGTACGGCAAACCTGCCTGAACATGCAGTGTCCAGCTTGGGAAGTTCAAAACTTCTACCAAGATTTATTGGACCGTTCAAGGTAATGAAATGCAATGGTGATGCCTACACACTAGACATTCCTACAAGCATGCGTCTACACCCGACGTTTTACGTGGGTAGACTAAAGCCTTACCTTCCGAGTGGGTCTGCTGACCCTAACGAGCCTTTGGATGACGATCCAAACGATCATGAAGTCGCTCCACTTGATCACGAAGAGTCTTCAACTCATCGTCATGGAGCTTCTTCTCGGCATAGAGGCGCTGAAGCACATCGAAGGACTCGTCCTTCACAGCTTCCAACACGAGAAGTCGAGACTGGTACTCCTTCCGTAGTATCTCGAGCGCAGTTCCTGCATCCTCCACGGAGTGCAGAAGACGCTCGTGAAAAGTCTCGCGAGACTTCTGAGCCTTCTGGAGTCGCTCAAGTTCAGCCTGAACTTGCTCGAACCGTTGTTCGAAACGGGACTCCAATGCCGAACGCTGGGCTGGACCATCAGACAGCGAGTCAATCGTTGACTCCCGCTCCCTCAGTTGGTCTTCGAGGTTGTCGCACCGGTCAGCGAGAACCGCGTTGCGAACTTCCAGTACCTCGATCTGCGCACGATGAGCACTCTTCCACTTCCAGAGCCGCTCGATCGTTCTTGCGTTCAGCCCCACCTCCGCTGATTGATCATCAGGGAGAGCATCGGTGGATCGTAGAGTCGATTGTTGGTCACGAAGACCGACAGACTCGTGGGAAGAAGCGGTTGACTCGTCAACGCTTCTATCGAGTTCGGTGGCGCGGCTATCCACCGAGTTCGGACACGTGGGAACCGAAACAGACCCTTGAGTCTGATGTTCCCGACGTGGTTCGCAGCTACGAGGCAAGCTTGTAGTGTCGCTGGAGACACTACCGCGACGAAGGCCATGGGCTGCCTTGTCGTGACGTGGAGTCTTGCTGAGCAAGCGCTCCATCTTGCCCTCGTTCTCAAGACGAACAAAGGTTTGTCATGAGTCCTTCTTAGCTGCGATGGGTTGGTTCGGATCATCGCGATTGTTGATCCGACGCCAACGGAAGAACCGGTCCTTATTGAACTCGGTGTCTCCCATCCGACGGCGGATGCAGGACACATCGAAGAGTTCTGAAGCGCGACGCTGTTGCTTGCGCACAGCGGGTTCTTCAAGAGACGCTTGGACACTTGATCGCTTCATGGCGAATTTTAAAGTGAGCCAATCATCCCCAAAAGACATTGAGTGATTGCTACTTTAAGGGGGGGATGATGTAATGGGCCCCTCTGGCCTATTACATTGGTTATGCGATCACAGATTGGTGTGGTTCACACACTGCTGTCATGGAGGTAAAGGCGGCATAAACATGGTCAAATGTTTGCTCACATCCACCCATGGCACAATCAGTGATTACGCCAAGTGTTCTTTGCACTTCTTTGTGCATGATGATGGTTCCTCACCTGGGACATTATTTGGTAACAAGGCCGGCGTGTCACCTGAGTTCTTGTGGCCAATCACAAGACGCCACGCGGCAGGAAGATTCTTCGAAGGAGAATCTTCAAGTTCAACCTGATTCAACCCAAGGTTTTATACTACATGTGTAGGTTAAATGACATTTAATCTCAAGGGCCCCTAGTGGTTTTATTCATAGGATTCAGGAACCATAAGCTCCTTTCAATTTAGTTGCAAACTTTCCCTCAAGTACTCAAGTCGCCTTCCTCCCTCCAAGTCGGGAGTCGCTCCTTGTCCCTCCAAGTCGGGACTTCCCTCCAAGTCGGGAACGCTTCCTCAACCGCACAAGCGTGCGTGCCGTGTTTTGGGGACTGTTGTAAACAGCGCCCCATTACACCAACCATCTATAACGAAATTGATAACATAAGATTAGAGTGATGTAAATGACGTACAAGAAATGAAAGTACTACATACCTGCACGGTTTTTCATGAGTGTGGATTTCCGATTTTTCAGCTGTGTCACATCCGGAACGCACATATAGCGACTCGGAACATCACTATACCGCTCCAGAAGAATTTTCCTACACTTCTTTGGGCCGCATCCCAACAAAATGTCATCCGCTTCAGTAAGAAAGAAACCAGGAATGCCCCGCTTCTTTAACTCCGTCCTAGCTCCAGTGTGTTCACCATGATCCTGGAGCCATACTGTTCGTGTATCATCGTTGTTCGTTGGAGCTAGTCGAATGCGTTTTGCGCAGTTTTCGTGTGAAATGCAGCGATAAACACTTCGACCATCGATTTTTCCAGATCGCTTGCCATAGTTGTAGTGGAACGTATATACGTAGCCGTCAAAACTGTCGATACCACGTTTTGCTGCTTTCAACGTGGCGAACTCAACACGACTAAGAAATAGTGTCCTTTCGTGTTTAATGTTTTCATCCGATTCATCTTCCGAAAACTCAAACTCCACGGTTAGCTCGTCCGTCGCGCTATCGCAGCGACCGGTAGTCGCTTTTACTTGGGGGCACGGCGGAGATGTTGGTGGGATCGAAGGCGGTGCAGACATCGAAGGTGGAGCAGGAGGTGTTGGAAGCACACTTGGTAACGGAGGAGGAGCGGGAATTGAAACCAACGAGGGTGGGGTTGGCATTACAGTCGGACGTGATGGCGGTGATGACAGTGCTGAAGCCGTTGGAACTGCTGCTGAACTCGGACGTGCTGCTGCACTTCTACCTAGCACGACGTCCTTCCAAGTCCACGTTGGTGTTATGGCACCGGTTATAGGGGTTTGTGAAGCCAATGCATCCCCAGTTGAAGCACTTGGTGGAGCAGAGAACATCGCGGTGGTAGGTCCGAGCGGCGTTGCAGGTGGATGCTTGACAAGGACGTTTATGTATTGACCTTTACTACCAGTAACTTTCCTTGTTCGCCTACCGTTTTACCATCCTACTTGATCACTGTGCAAAAGCATAAACGACCTTGACGATCCACCTTTTTCAGATCTCCTTGATGAATCACCACAGTTTCCTCGATGATAAGCCTCACCCGCCACCGTCGCCATTGGCAACTCCACGAACGCTGGTCTACTGGCCGTTCGCATCCTCGGTGGTGGAGACTCGTCACTCATTGACGCTATGGCGACGTTCCTGGACACGCAGAAGCGTGAGGTGGACGACAAGATCGAGAAGATGGCTACCAGTGGCTGAAAGGAGTATCTTCAGAACATGAAGAAATAGAGGCTGTGGCAAGGCTAAGACGTGAACAAGAAGGGTTTCTGTATTTTCAGTTTGTCTTGCGCAGTTGTCTGCATGTTTGTTCTCTATCTACTTGTTCTTCTTCATCTTGAGGCTCTTGAGCTGGTTCTTCAGCGTTTTGGGGGTCTGCTTGTTCGGGCGTTTGCTCGATGTCGGTGCTGCCATGAGCTGCCACATTGCGCCAGTACACAAGCTCACTAATCGCCAAAACAGCACTTGAACCCACAGCGCACAGATTAGCATGGGGAAGAGCATGTTGAAGTGCAGCAAGATCTTCATCACCGTCGACGTCTGCTTGTCCTTGATCATCTCCGAATACATCCTCGCAAACCAGAACAACGGAAGGAACGTTGTGCACGTGAAGATACCCGCAAACAATGCAAAGGTGAAGAACAACGTAGCCTCGGCAATTGCCGCCAACGGCGCAATGTTGACAAATCATTCGCATAATGGAGCGCGAACTTGACACCAATACACACAGGGTGTATGCCGCCCAGGACATTTAGAACCGCGGTGGAAGCGGACAAAATAGGATAGTCACTCAGCAACAGTCGTGGAAACCATGCAACAGACGACCCCGTCATCAGAACGGCATCGAAAACGTTGCGAGAAAAACTACACCCGACAGATGCAGCTCAAGGACCAATTTCGTCTTGCACGAGAAATTGACAAGCTGCACTGTGAAATCAAAAGTAGTAATATCCAGTACATTACACCGCCAGTTTTTTCCTTACCGCAATATACCAACGAGCACTGCTCTGCACCTTCCTGGCCCTCAGCCGCTGAAAACGACGACACCAGCGCTAAGTAGCATCTGGTGCGAAGGAGGTCTCCTCCACACCTCCAAGCACCGCACACAGAAACAACAGGACTGCATCCAAAGGATGTTCATTCTAGAGAAAAAGATCATGACATTACGAAAGAATAGTTCACCCTCACCGCCATTGGTTGGAAGACAATGTGGCACGCCTTCAGCACATCTTCATTTCCGTTTAGGTACGATAGCGAATTCTCTCCCTCTCTTCTTCCTCATTCCAGAATCCGCTGTCTCGAGAAAAGATGGTGAAGCTCTTCTGTGCGATCGTTGGTGAAGCGGGAAGCGCGTTCTCGGTGCGAGTGGATGAAGGCGACACGGTGGATGATTTGAAGAAGGCAATCAAGGAGGAGAAGCAGAACGACTTGAAGGATGTCGACGCAGACAAGTTGCAGCTCTTCCTGGCGAAGACGGGAGACGGCGCGTGGCTGCAGTCCCGCTCAGAAGATGTGAAGAAGCTGAAGAAGGGCGAGAAGACTGCTTTAATCGAAGCGCTAACACACGAAGACAGAGAGCTACAGGGGGAGGATGGTCTTGCAGAAGTGTTGACGGGTATGGACCAGCCATCCACTGGTCAAATCCACGTGCTGGTGGTGGTTCCGGAGGGTGGTGCATCAGGGGACAACGACGAGCGAAGCTTTCAGAAGTTCAGTGTGCCAATCTCGTTTTCCAAGGCGAGAAACGAGGGAGGAGTCCCTGCAACTTTTAGAACCCACCGATCAACGACCACTGAAGCATTTTTCAATCTTCTGTTTCCCGATGATGACGAGTATTTTCCAGTGATATTCGTCCGCGCTCCCCCTTTGTCCGGTAAGACGGCAATGTGTGATCTACTTTACAATCACATTGTTCGCTCCAAGCCTGATGCACTTGTTTCCCGCATTCGAGCAAACAGAATGACTGAAGATGGCAAGTTTGGTGATTTTTTCAAGCTCTTATATGGCTGTGAATTTGAAGCGCTCTGCGCACTCGAATGCGATCGAGTGGTACTAATTGATGAAGCCCAAATTACGTATAACGACGAGCAGCTCTGGAGAGGATACGTGAAAGACGCTTTGGACTCGCAAATACCCAGCCTACGCTTCGTTCTTTTTTCATCGTATGGCAGCTTTGATGCCTACCGCAAGCATGAACGCGCTGGAACTCCGATCCTTATCCCTCCTCAGAATACGTTTGGATTGAATGCAACGCCATCCAAGCCTGGCCTGCAGCTTTCACGTGTGGAGCTGGAAGAAATGGTTCGGAACAGCATTGGCGCATCAGTCTCCGATCTCATCTGGATTCTGTGCTCGGGTCATATAGGAATTGCTCGAGCAATCCTCATGTTTTTGTCTTGCAAGTTTGGCTCGAAAACGCCAAATGCTGAAGATCTTGAGATGGAACTTCGCTCCGTGGGGCTGCTGCAATACATTCGCTGCAGCTATCGGGGTATCCCGACTGCTGATGCTTTCCAGCGAGTGAAAAAAGCTAATGGTCTGTCAGAGGAATCAACACTGAAGATGAGTGAAATCTTGAATGGTGTTGCTTCTGGGCAGGTTATGCTCGTATCTGATGGGCAGCGAACTCCTAGAAGTCAGACTGCCGTGGAATATTTGACGAAGTACGGGTTCTTGTACGAGGATCAGGCGAAGCAGCTCCAATTCGCTTCAAGCATGCACCTCAAGATCTGGCTACATTCGAACCGAACGGAACCAATCGGGTATATGGTATCAGATATCTCACATGAAGACTTCGTTCTCGCTTGTGTAAAGCGAATGAGTGTTTCGCGTCTGCAGAATTTCGCGACCGAAAACACCTCGAGCATTGCTCGGGAACGCCAAATTCAAATGGAGTTATACAGCGCCACAACATCATGCTTGCCTCGAGATGTCCTGGTTACCCCAGAATGGCGCACGGGAGACGGCAAAGGATTCGTTGATTTGGTGATTCGTGGCTCGAGCGTCCTTTGGTTTTGGGAGTTGCTTGTGAATGGTGATCATGCTGTCGATCATTCAGATCGATTTGAAACTGGGGGGAAGTACTATGGGAGCTTAACTGGAAGTTCTCGATATGTGCTCATCGATTTTCGTCAGAACAAAGGTGTTCGGCATCAGAGGCATGGGTTTCTGTATGTGTCTTTCGTGGATTCATACAGCAAAGCGCTGGTTTTCAGCCTTGGTAAGCCTGATGTCAGTGTCGAACTGTCACGCTAATCAATTGCTGGCTGTCCCACAACGCATTAGTTTATTTTTCTATCCTGATAAATATAAAGTTAGTAATATACAGAGATGGCGTACTCACCTGAACAATACCTCGCTAACAAAGAGCGAATCAAGGCCGCACAAAAGCGCTACTATCAGCGCACACGCGACGCTCGCTTGTCATACCAAAAGAGCTACGACGATAAGAATAGAGACCAAATTCGAGCTCGAAAGCGTAAGCCTAAAACCGAACTTATTGAAGACAAAGTCGAACCTAACAGCGAAACCGAACTTAATTAATTAATTTTCTTAAGTAAAAAGTCAATCCCAATATAGCCAATGACAACACCAGGCTGGCTTAAAACCTCCAACAATGCATAAGCCAAATATTTGAATTAATTAATTTCAGATTTTTTTCTATAGGAGTATGATATAAAGTCGATCCTGATACAAGATCCAAAATATTATAAAGTCATCCCACAGGGAAAAATATAGTGAGATTCACTTGAAAGAACAAATGGATTTGATAGTAAAAACAAATGCTAAAAATTTAAGTTTTTTAATCTTTCAACCCAATCAAAAAAATTAGGTGATTTAGTTATTTAACAATTCGTCAATAGCAGCACATAGCTTTGGTGCCTTTTCAGTTGCGAACTTAGATGATCGTAGCCATTGGATGCAGGGAACATCAATCGAATATACCTGCTTCACCGACTTGCCCTTATATCGCCCAAAATTTAGAATATAAGAGCCGTCATCATTAGTATTTCTAAACTTAGCAACAAGGAATTTAGCAATATCAGAATCAGGACCTCCAACCAGCATCCCCTGAGAACGGAGCCATCGACAGTAGGATGGGTCCCTCTCGAAGACATCTTCAATAGTTGAGCCTTTGTACTTACCGAAAGAAATGGACATGGTATCTATATACTTTAGGTATATATCTAATTTCCTAATTTAAATAATTAAGCCGTAGTAAAGTCAAGTACTTCACCTGTGAGACGATCATAGCTCAGCTCCTGTTCGCTAATTACCAGAACCAGGATATTAACTCCCTGGCAACCGGCGTTAGTTCCCTGGATCTGAATAGCCTGAGGTACATCCTTCTCCGTTAGACGGCTGACGTCAGCAATCAGCATGCGGTTCGTGAGCGACCATGTCTGGTAGTCAAGCAGACCATTGACAAGTTCAGGAGTAAGATCACCGTTGATGGCACCAAGCTTGCTTACCTCGTCCGAGAACTGACGGAAGTCATAGTCATGGCTAATGTCAAAGCACTGAGTCGAACCAATACGTACATTGAAATTGCGAATTGACGAACCAGGCCGAAGAGTCCAAGGGGCAGTATCGAAAGGACTCTGGAACTGTTGAACAGCGGCAGATGCAAAGCTACCGGTCTTCTCAGCGAACGGTAGCAGCACAACGTACTTAGCATTCTTAACCGAAGCAGACAGCTGGAGATGAAACAGGGCGAGCAGCGCTCTGTTCCAGGCATACACCGTATGCGCTTAGAAATGAGGAAGCGTAGAAGTTCTTAGAGTTTGTATGCAATGAATAGAAATACGCGGCGTCGCGTATTTCTAAAGCAATACAAAAGACTCGTGAACTTTAACTGAAAATAGAAAACTGAATTGATTGGCAGCCCTGCTGCCTTAGCAAACCCTACTGTAGAATATCTATAGCGTAGTGAGGGCCGACGGGTGGCCCTCACGCGTCCGCGTGACGTGCAAGCACGTGGTTGGTCAGAAAGCTGCGTCTTTCTAGCCAATTATCGTGCGCTAAGCGCCCGCCAAAGTCCGCTCGCTTTGGCGGCTCGAAATGATTATAAACCTTGTGTGTGGCACACACAAGGTGTTTGCATCCATTGTGTGTATAGTCGTATCCGACTACGTATAGTGGTGTGCGCCACACTAATTTGTGTGACCCTGTTACAGGGTAGATGCTGCTCGTGTCTTCAACATGGACGAAACATCGTTCATGCCGAAGACAGATCGGCGCAAAGTAGTGGCAGTCAAGGGGTCCAAGAACGTGTGGCGCAAGGAAACAAAGGCAACTTTTCATCTAACTATTGTGGCGGCGGTGAGCACGGCAGGCCGTGCGATCGCTCCGTTTCTTATCGTCCCTGGCAAACAAGTCGATAAGAAAGGCATGTTGCAACTGAGCATTGATGGAGCTACAGTCACTGGTGCACCCAAGGAGTTTAGCAATAAGTTAGTGTTTGTGGATTGGCTACACTTCTTCTCGAAGCAGATTGAAGACGTTCAGAAGCCGGTGGTGTTGATTGTCGACAACAGCTCAACGCACATTAGCCTCGGTACGTGGGTCCTGTCTTGTATTATAGTCGATTGGATAGAAATACTGGTACCTCCCAAAACGAATTTGGACCTAACATATCGTTTTATACGGGATATATATATGTAGATGCAGCCGACACTTGTGTCAAGTTCGGGATATTGTTGGTGGCTCTGCCAGCGAATGCGACCCATTTGTTCCAGCCTTTGGACGTAGCGGTATTCAAACCGTACAAAGACTGCGTCCACGACATGCTCCTGAGTCGACTGTGCGCCACATCACTGGCTCTGATCTCCAAAGGCGAGGCTTTTCGAATTGCGTGTGTCGCTTACCGCCGAACGCTGATTGGCGCGCCATATAGTGCTGTTAACGGCTTCAGAACATGCGGCATCTGGCCATTGGGTTTGCCAAAGCTTAGAGCCCGCTTAGAACTCTATGGAAGTGGTGGCGTCAAGGGTGCTGCTGGTCCAGCGGACTGGCTGAGTAGAGCGCCGGAGATTGTTGACGAATTGCGGATGGAGATTTTGGCGCTGCCTCCAGCAGCTACATCTGGTTCCAAGAGGAAGCGGACAACCGTAGACGTCGCTGGCAGGCTCGTGACGAAAGAGCAGCTCCTGTCGGGTAGTGTAGAGTAGTTGAATTTGACCGTGCCATCAATTGGTCCCACTCAAAATGACATAAATCAATGTCATTTTTCTGACGTCAATACCAGGCCTCCTCCAATTCAATACTATACGGGATTGCCTGTCAAGCGCTGCAGTAGTAAAAGGGAAATACACCACGCAGCAATAATAAAAACGGCCGCAATTACTGCAATACTGTATTAAGACTCCGACTCGCTATCAACCAATGCCAACGTCGTTACATCCCACATTTTCCTGTTCGCGCGGAGAAACATGATGAGTTCAAAATTCGCTGGCAGCATGCAAGTGCGCTGGGGTGTAAGCACAAGTTTGCACTGCGAAAAAAATCTCTCGCACGCATTCGAAGTCGGCGGAAGCTCCTTCAGCAGCAAGCGGTAGTTGGCACGATCGCTCTTGTTGGAACGCTTGTTTGGACCGGCAAGCAGAATCTGGGTCGCGTAATCTTCTTCGCATGACTTGCGCTTGTCACCGCACTTTGGCACCTCGAACTGCTTTGCTGCTGCTGCCTTTGCATTCGACAGAGCACCTCCATTGATTACTTTGACAGCCGTCGCCTCGAAAACTGGAGAGTGAACAATTGCTGCGTTGACCATGAGCTGGTCGCGCATGGTGGGGTACACGCTTATCACCGAGTCAAAGAGCAAGCGAACGTCCGCTAAGTCGATACCGTCACACTGGAGCTTCTTGGTAATACTCTGGAACTTTTTCATGTGCTCGAGGAGATCCAGGGGCCTGCGGTGCACCGCCCCTGTAGGTACCAGTTCCTCCACGGCTTCGACGGTTCTGATCTGGGGGCGAATGCGTACGTATCGTTGCAGCATGTAACAGGGTTACACAGGCTGGTGTAATTGGGTACACCAGATATACGTGTATAGCCGGACTATACACGGACAAGTATACGGCAAGCCTTCTGTGTGTGCGTCACATACACAGTCAACAATCATTTCGAGCCGCCAATGGCACAAACATTGGCGGGCGCTAAGCGCACTGCTATTGGTGGAAAGGGGCACATTTCCACCAATCAAACGCATACATAAGGGTCGGAGCGTGAGAGCCAACCATGGCTTCACCTCCGTAGATACATAAGTCATTTAGATAGGTTTGCTAAGGGCCCGCCACGCGGCGGGCTTCCATTCAATTCAGTTTTCTACTTTCAAGTTAAAGTTTCGGTCTTTTGCTTAGAAATACACGGGGACGTGTATTTCTACTTGCATACAAAGTCTAAGTAACTTACGCTTCCTCAAAAGCGCATACTAGTGTATGCTAAAGAAACAGAGCGCGTCTCGCCCTGTTTCACAGCATCTCGAAACTGGAACTCCATCTCGTAATATTCCGTTTGATAGGATGCAAATTGGTAGTTTTGGCGAGCTCGGCGAAGTTATTAGCTTGGGCCAACTTCTACATGAGGACGTTAACTTTCGTTAGTAACGGCTCGTACTCGGCAAGATAACGGTTAACCGCGAGGTTAAACCGATGACTTGCACAACCAACCAGAGGAACGCCGACCTTAGTGGCTATGGACTGGTTGGTTGCGCAGTTGTCACCGACGATGCAAGTCACCATATCGAGCGTCTTGTTGTACACATCTAGCACACCATCTAATAGCTTAATATGCGCGCCAGCATCTCGTGAGCCTTCTTCAAGCGGCGACACAGCGAGGAGTTGTAGTCGAAGTGCTCCGTCTGCCTCAAACACGGCATAGACAGCAATGCAGTGCATAGAACCGTGGGACCAACCGTCGAACATTAGCGCAAAACAGGTGCCCATAATCTCCTCGAGCGCCTTTCCCACCTTCTTGGCTACATCATGCATTGTGTTGAGGAGCACACGCGACAATACCGAGTTCCACTTCGACATTGAGCGCGTTAGCTCGTTGTCGACTTCCGAGAGCGGCATGCTCCTCTCGATGACCCATTGCATCCATTGGAAGCGATAGGACGTCTCTTCAGACACAAACCCGAAGTCTGGAAGGCTTCGGCCCTTGGTTGAGAACGTAGCCTCGTACTGATTCTTGAAGCCATCGTGCTTGTGGGCCAAATGAGCGATCAGGTTCGAGTAGCCGGTGTTGACAAGTTGCTTACGCTCGCTACCGCACTGTTTGCAGCGATGGCGGCCTTGACCAAGGGTCTCGTAAAAGTAGGCGCAAATGTCTTTGTTGTTGGTCATCGTTTTGAGGTTGGGAGGGTGCTTTTGAAAGTGAGAAAGCAGATAAACCAAGTTGAGGCTGGCTGCTTCGCTTGTGGCCAATGATTTCAGTTAATATGGTGTTCAGTATGAAGTCTAGAGACCGTAGCAGTGCTGGATATTTGGGGCTTTGACGTCCAACAGATTGCTCGTGTCTTGGCATTGGTATGTGGGCGCTTTTTGTAAATTGTATTGCAATATTCTTGCAATCTCGTATGTTATTTTGCATACTGTTTTTGTCGATACTGAATTTTTTATTCAGACCTCTGCTTTCAAACACTGTGATACGAGGCATGGTATCTCGACCAGCAACACGTCAGCTCGGCTTCATGGTGGCTCAGTGCTATGCCGTTTTTGTAGCAATGCAGCCATCCGATCGACCGTTAGTATTACACAGCTGGACTCTTATTTTTCACTCGAAGAAGCGAGCTGAAGGCAGGAAAGGAGCGTGGATTCTTTTGGGAAACGCTCCTCAAAAGGTATCATTAGTTGGAGTAATCCAAAAGGAGCAAATGACGGAGATCCGAATGGCACAGGAATTGATAGCAGGGGCGATAGCTAAACTTAAGGCCACTACGCTTCTCTCAACGGTGGAGCTCGACCTGTTTGGAGCTCAAAAGAATATCCAAGCCAGCCGGGTAAATCCCAAAACTCGACAGGGGTTCAAGGAAATTGCGTTAACAACATGGACACCAATAACGAAAGAGTTGAAAAAAGCAGTCGAAGACATGATCAAGTCACAGCCACATGTACACGACGGTCTTGACCGAGGTCGAGTCACGATCTTAAACAACGTTCAAACCCAACTTTCCCAGAACAGAAGCCAAAGTTCAGCAACACAGAATCGATTTTCGATAAGGCAAAGCCTCCAGCGATACCAGGACTCTATAGTTTAACAAACATGAATAGAGGACCTCTTCAAAATGAAAAGGTCAGTGGCAGTTGTCCAAGGCCGGGAAGTATATCATCGACAACAACCTCTGGAACCAAAACACCGCCACTTCCGGCAGTCAGTGCACGGGTGTCGACTCGGTGAGCGGCTCCACCGTCGCCTGGCACACGTCGTACAGCTGGGCTGGTGCCCCCACCCAGGTCGAGTCGTATTCTAACGCTGCGCTGGTCTTCTCCAAGAAGCAGACCAAGAACATCAAGTCAATCCCCACGACCATGAAGTACTCGTACTCGCACTCTGGTACCCTCGTCGCCGACGTGTCGTACGATCTCTTCGCGAGCTCCACCGCTAGTGGCAGCAACGAGTACGAGATCATGATCTGGCTGGCTGCTTACGGCGGTGCCGGTCCCATTTCAAGCACGGGCAAGGCCATCGCCACAGTCACCATTGGCAACAACAGCTTCAAGCTGTACAAGGGCCCGAACGGTAGCACAACGGTCTACTCGTTCGTTGCCACCAAGACCATCACCAGCTTCTTGGCCGACCTGCTCAACTTCTTCACGTATCTGGTGACCAACCAGGCTTTCCCTTCCAGCCAGTACCTGACCACACTCGAGGCTGGAACAAAGCCTTTCACGGGTTCGAACGCCAAAATGACTGTGTCGGCGTACTCGGCTGCTGTCAACTAACGAAAGACACAGCAGCACTGGTCAAATTGTAAAGCGTTGATAAAGTGAAAATGAAATGAATGTCTTCGACGAAACCTTACGGTGTCGTTCTATCCTGCTTTCTCCTGGGCCCCCTATGCGCTTAGATGCTGAGTGTACTGGTCGTGGGGCAACCGCGACGCAGCAATTCGGCCACAAGTTCAGAGCGCGGCACAGTCACTTCGTCCTTCGATGCCATCTCCTTCACCTTCACGACTCCGTTGGCCAGCTCGTCTTCGCCGATCACCACCATGTAGGGCGTTCCGCGCTCCAAAGCGTAGTGCAGTTGCTTGATGAACTTGGGGTTCTCCATCTGCATCACCTCAGCCGAAATGTTGGCGAGCCACAGCTGCTTGCACAGCTCCAACCGCGGCAACATCAAGTCATTGCTCGTAGAGGCAACCAGGACCTGCGAAGGGGAGGCCGCGTTGGCGGACTCCTTCTCAGCATGGGCCTGGAGGATGCCAAAGATACGCTCGATACCAAGGCTGACACCCACGCACGGGATCTGTTGGTCCGTGGCGGAGAACATGCCTACAAGGTTATCGTAACGACCACCGGCGGCGATGGATCCAACGTGGTGCTCCGGACTCGTCAGCACGAACTCATAGATGAGGCCTGTGTAGTAGTCTAGTCCGCGCGCAAGACTCAGATCAAACGAGATAAAGTCAAGCACACCCATGGCCTCCAGGTAGTTGAACAGCAACGCCAAGTCGTCCATGGCGCGGTGAGCGTTGACGTTGTCGCCGAACATGTTCTCCTTGAGGAGCTGCGCGTGCAGCTCGCGCGGCGAGCCCACCTTGCACACAAAGGGCTCAATGCGGTCAGCCACCGCCTCAGGGATATCCTTATCCTCCACCATTTCGCGACGTACTTCGCTCCACGGCTCCTTGTCGAGCTTGTCGATAGCACTACATGTCGTGCGGAACTTGTCAGCCGGCACGCCGCAGATAGCGAGGATGGCATCCAGCAACAAGCGGTGGCTCAGCTTCACCTTCACGGGCCCAAGCTCCGGGAACTGCTGTAGCACTTCAATGCCGATGGACAGCACCTCAGCATCCGGCAGCATAGGGGCGTACGTACCGGCGATATCAAAGTCGCACTGGTAGAACTCGCGGAAACGACCGCGGGCCATCTGCGGGTTGTCACGGCGGTACACACGAGCGATATGGTAGCGCTTGATGTTACCCGGGCTGTGCAGGGCCATGAAGCGAGCGAACGGTACCGTCAGGTCGTAACGCAGCGCCAGCAGCTCACCTCCCTGGTCAGCTAGATCATAGATGAGTTTACTGTCCTCGCCGTACTTGCCGGTCAGCGTCTCCTTCAGCTCAAAGACAGGCGTCTCGATCTCAACACCGGCGTGGCGCTTGAAGACCATGCGGATCTTGTTGAAGATCTTCTCACGCAAAGCCATCTGGTGCGGCAGGAAATCCTGCGAGCCCTTGGCAATCTTGGGTTTGCGACGAGCGCCACCGCTTCCCAGACGCACGAACAGGTCCTCCAAGAACAGCGAGAAGCTGGAAGCGCGCAGGTCAAACGCAGCCTTTTCGATACCAGTCTGCCACGAGTCACCGAGGGCTACGAGTTGTTGGCGCACTGCCTGAGTTCCCAAACCGAGTTTGAGCTCGTCCTTGCCGCTCTTCTTGGCATTCTCCTTTTCCTTCTGCTTCTCGAGCTTCTTGCGACGCTTCTCGAGGATTTTGTTGCGCTGCGCCTCTGGCATGGCCGCGAGCTTCTCATCTTCCTTTGCAGCGGCAGCAGCGGCCTTGGCCGCCGCCTCCTGTGCCTTGGCGTTCTTGTCGGCCTGACGTGCCTTTAGCTGTGCCTCTTCCTCTTCGAAGAACTTGAACGAAGGCACGAGTTCACGCGAGAGAGCGGCCGCCGTGGCCTCTACAAGCTCCACAGCATCCATCGTCTTGGGCGCGTCCGTGGGCTTGCTGTCCAGCACCTGCAGACGGTCGACGCTACCCTGCAGTAGCACCAGGAGCGCCTCAGTCGTGGCCGACAGCGCCGTCTTCAGCGCCTGTGGGTGAATACCAGCGCCCGCGCGCTTGGCCGCGGCACTGTCACCTAAAGCGGCATTGATCTCGGCTTCTGTGGTCTTGTACGCGACCAGGACGGTGTCACGAGCAGGGCCGTGGTACTGTGGAATGCAGCGCACGGCAGCCACATCGACGGCGGAGGTTGCTTCCTTCTGGCTGTTAATGAACTTGGATCCGTCCAGCATCAGACGAAGGTTCTGCGCCGAGGTAACGATGCCTCGGTGCGGGCGAGCGGCGTCCACGAACTCGGCCTCGAAGGCCGCCGAGTCGGTGCGCAGCGTCTCGCACGTGACGGCAGCCACAGCGTCAGCTACGGGCAGCAGCGCGCGAGCACCGCCCACAGCCAGCGTCGCCTCGGCCAGGAGGACGAGCGGCGTGGAGGCAATGGCCATCTGCTCGGCCGGCGCGAAGGACACGGGCAGCTCAATGGAGGACACTTGGGCGGGCATCTTGTCCTTCTGGTTGAGCAATGCAGCCACGTGCTCGGCATTCTCGAGCGAGCGAAGTCGCAGCAGACGGTGAAGCAGCAACACGAGCACGGCACGACGCACAGTCAGCGATGGAGACGACGACGACGAGGAGGGGGACAACTGCAGCGTGAAACGCGTCTCGGAGGAAGAGGAGGACGCATCCGCCGAAGCCTCGAGAGTAACGGACGCGCCCAGTGCAGCCACAGAGCACACGTCCACCACCGAGAGGCGGCCGGCGCCGATCGTCACGCGCGCAGAAGCCATAGGGTGCGTAGATTTTCTGGTGGCTACGGCTAGCGTTTTTGGGCCAGCAAAATGGGTCAGCTAAATGGGTACATGGTCAAACATGGGAATGAACGCAAAACAGCGACCCATTTCCGTCTGCCATGGGGCTCCGCCGCTGCCTGGCGTCGCGCGTGCTGTACGTGGTGTCGTTCCTGGACATGCTAGGCGTGTCGATGATCATCCCGTCGCTGCCTCAATACGTCAAGTCGATGGACGGCGGCGCGCTGGTGTTTGGCCTGCTCATGTCGCTCTACGGCTTCATCCAGTTCTTCGCAGCTCCAATCGTGGGCAGTCTGAGCGACCACTACGGGAGGAAACGCGTGCTGCTCACGTGCTTCGTTGGCACGTCCTGCGGTTATCTGTTGCTGGGTCTGTCCTGGAACATTTACATTGTGCTGCTCTCACGCATTCCGGCGGCGCTCTTCAAACACACGCTAGACATCATCAAAGTGGCCGTGACGGACAGGGAAGAGACCACTACACGCTCGGCCTCCATCGGGAGACTCAACGCCGCAGCCAACGCGGGCTTCATCATTGGGCCTATGATCGGGGGTTACGTGAGCTTTGTTCCCAACGGATTCAACTACACGACGCTACTCACGACGGCGCTGTTCGGCGTCAACTATTGCCTCGTGTCGCTCTGGTACTCGGACCCGAGGAGTCAGGGCGTCATGCCGACGGTCGCTGAAGCGGCGGAGAGCGATCAGAAACAGCAGCAGCAGAAGGACCACCCTCCTCCTCATCAGCTGGACTGGAGACACTTACTGCACAACGCGTGGATCAAACTGCTTGGGTTCAAGGATATCGTGAACGAGTCCAAGCCGGCGCAGTTACTGCTGGTGGCGAGACTGCTGCTATCTATGGCGGCCATTTTGTATCGCACTCACTTCTCTGTGCTGCTAGAGGACAAGTTCGGAATGGACTCGAAGGATCGTGGGTTCGTGCTGAGCTACATGGGTCTGCTGGGCTTCCTTGGAAGTTTTTCGGTGGGGTTTGTCACCAGGTTCATGAAGTCTGAGAGAATGGTGTTGCAGTTGGCGACCATCATCTATGTGATGACGTTCTTTGCGCTTTCAGGTGCCACGGCGATCAGCACTGTGTACATTACGCTTGTGCCGCAAGTCATCTCCATCAGGTGAGGTGGAAGGCTTTTAAGTTTGCTCTTTTGTTTGGATAAAACTAACTCATGTGTTATACTTTTGCCTTCTTGCAGCATTATTCGCGCGAGTTCGGTGGCGCTACAGACAACGTTCGTTTCAGAGGAGCATGTAGGTGCCTTCATGGGCATTTCCTCCTCCTTGACGGTAAGTCGGCAACGTTCCACACGAAGACTGGCCTACTAATGTGGCCTGTTTTGCATTTTCTTTTACTTCAGTCCATCTCCAGAACTGTCGGGCCAAGTAAGTGTTTTGGCATTTTTTCTATTCCTCATCCTCGTTGCTGCATGCATTGCTTTCACCAAATCTCACACGTGTTCGCTGTCTTCATGCAACCAACTCAGTTTTGTCAGGATGGACATACATTGTTTCAATCGATGGACCAGCATACGGTGCGGCGTGTCTTGCTGCAGTGAGCGCTGGCCTATTTTGCTTTTCTCCGCACTTCGCAGAGGTGGGCAATTCACACGCGGCTGATGTCGAGGGGAGGAGGTTGGTGAAGAAGAAGGCCATTGATTAGAGGGAGCTACCGAGCGCCCACCGAACGTGTTGGTACCGCGGGCGTTTTCGTCTGGAAGCTAGGCCCCCACTCGCCTTTGCCTGCGGCGTTCCAGGAGCGGAACATAAATTCATAGATTGTGTTGAACTGCAGTCCTTCTATCAGCGTGCTCTGCTGGCGAGACTTGCGGCTATGCGCCACCCGCTCGGAATGCCACGTAACAGCAATGGTGCTGTCAGCTGCTGACTTTTCGTTCTCACCGGCAAGCGCCACGCTCTCATCCTCTGCAACCAGCCGCCGATATCGCAGCTCGTACTTGTCGATGATAGCACCATTGGAAAGCGGAGTCTGCCATGAAGCACGCAGCAGACACTTGTACACAGTTTGCTGGATCGAGCTTGTCTTGAGCGACCCTGTGCTGGTGATGACCACTTCAAACGAGTAACTACCTGAAAAGGAGACATCGCTCGCCGGTGGTAGTGGAAGTGAGGGTGGTGCATTCAGCAGGCGTATACATGTTGCACTGTCAACAACAATCGCTTTGGTGTCTCGATTCCTATCAGGTTGAATTGTGTGGGCACAGCACTCGCCAATGGTCTGCAGCGGGGTTTGCTTGAGATAGCAAGGGGTTGATCGATCGGCGCCGTTGACAAGTAGCCAGTGCACGATATCTGGCCGTGAATATGCGCTCGCCACGAACAAAGGTGTCGCGCCCTGCAACATCCACCAGTGCATTGCTTCCCACTGAAGCGCCCATGGCGGCATAGCAGCCGTAAACGGCGCTGAGATCGCCTCGATGTGTGTCAACAGCACACACTCCACATCTACACAAACACAAAAGTAAACACCGTGAGCGTGTATGGCTGAGCAATGTTTCGACGGGCTTACTGGGCAAGTCTCCGGTAATTAGTGCGCGCAAGAGCTCCACACGCCATGACAGATCGACACTTTCATCCTCCGCAATTTCATCTGCTTTCCCCATGGCTTGCTAGGTCGCCGCCAACGAAAGGTAAATGTCGTGTAACCAACAAACTATTGTCGTCTAGGTGGTGGGGACAACTCCACCTCTAATTCAGCTAGGCCATCACTATCACTGTCGAAAGTGACCGAGCGATCTACTACTTAGTTTGAAACGAGTAGATGCCGAGAGCTGGTCAGATTCACTGGAGAGGCTGCAGGCTGACGACTGGGAGTTTTTGTTGTTCCCGTGACTGAAGCTGCACGGGTGTGCTTTGAATGTGTGTTTGCAAGCGGCACGATGTTTTCGACTCGTCTTGGACTGGACTTTGCTTCGATTTCGTCGCTTTCGCGTTGTCATTTCTCGTGTCCTAGGCCTCTTCCTACCACAGGTAGCTTCGCAGCTAGACGGGATTATCAAGTTCTGCCATCAGATCCTCCAAACCATCACTCTCAGTGTCAGATGCCAGTGAACTCAAACGAGCTGATCGTCGAAGACCAGTGGCGGAAGGTGCTGCCGTACGAGGTGGTGCTGTTGAGTGGGCTGGGGATGACCAAGATGCTACAGCCTTCGGTAACTTGTGCCGAGCTTGTGGACGCGCGTTAGTTGGAAAATTTCCCTTGTGCTGCGTAGTCGTAGATGTTTGGATCGCTTCGGTAGTGTCCAGCTCCGCTACCAACTCTGTCATACCATCACTTTCAGTATCTGATGATACCGAGCTTATTCGAGAAGGTTCTTGCGATGCAATACCAGGTTTTGACGATTGTTGCTTGCTAGTAGTCTTGCACGACATTTGAGCATCTGGTGGTTGACGCACAGTATTCGCAACAGAACCGGCGACTTCACTACGAACCTTCCTCGCGTTACCTCTAGCCATACGCTGAGCAGGGCGTTTCGAACCCACTGCCCTTTGTGGTGGTGCTGTCACCTTGGTTGGAACTGTCGATGATCGTGACATACCAGCTCCTAATGTTGCTGAGGTGGCATTGAGCTCATCCTCCAGCTCTTCAAGGGCGTTGCTGTCAGCTTCAGATGCCACAGAACTCAACCGAGACGATCTCCGAAGCCTCGTTTTGACCACCGCAGCGGACGCTTTATCACTGGCTTTTGTCCTGGTCGTTGCCTTTGGGCTCGGTGTACAATCAAGTTCTGCTTGGAGTTGGGCTACCAGCTCACTGCTATCGGATACGGCCGATAGAGCTCTCGTCCTACTTCGTGTGCAATGTTGTATGGCCTGTACGTGCTGGTTTGGGGACTTGTGGTCAACTTCAGACTGTCCAGCTGGCTGCTTTGCTTTGTGTTCTGCTGCTGAAAGCTGTACGGCGCCGTTTCTAGGTTCGAGACAATGCTGTTCCGTATCAATATCACGGCAGGTACGTTCAAGAACAACTTTCGTTGGTCCTGGTAGGGTGGGCATGGTGTCCAGCTCAGCTTGTATCGCAGCAAGTCCATCACTATCAACAGCTGAAGAAGCGGCCCACGAATCTGCAAATGACAGGTGGCTCGCCATTGATTCACTTCTTGCATGCTTTGCTGTTGGTTGATTATTTTCAACGGTGCAGGTTCGAGAAGGTTTCGGGGGTGAACCCGCAGTCCGAGGAGACTTTCTCGAGACAATACCTGTAGCGGGAGGACGGCCACGCTTACGGCCAGTAGGAAGTGATGTCTTTTTTGGAGCTGATTTTGCTCCAGATGATATGCCGCCAACACTTTGCTCCAGCTCGCGTTCAAGATCAGCGAGGGCATCGCTATCAGCTTCACTAATTTCACTGACGGCTGAGGATTGCTGGTTACGGCGTCTTGTTGTCGTTTGAGGAGCTCGGGTTGTTGTTGGTTTAGCATGAGGAACGTTTCTTGAGACGGAAGAATTACTGTCACGCTTACCACGAACAGGAGGCGACGCCATCTCTGGAACTTCCCCTTTCCTTGGTCGAAATGATCTAACACCAATACTTTGCTCCAGCTCTCGCTCAAGGTCGGCGAGCGGATCGACATCGACACCACTGACCTCGCTGATAGCTGAGGGCAGCTTGTCGAGGTTTCTTGTTGTCGGTTTTCGAGGCGCCTTAGCTGTCGTTGTCTCCACTTCATGCGCTTTCCTCAAGACAGTAAGAAGGTGTTGGCCAGTCGTACGGTGGTCAGGTACTATCGCCGGAACTCCTTCTCTGCGCGCTCGAGTAGACACAGTATCAACACTTTGCGCTAGCTCTCTCTCAAGATCGGCAAGCGCATCGTTGTCAGCTTCACTAATCTCGCTGGCTGCTGAGGATTCAGGAATCCATTCCTTATCACGGTGCCTGGTGAAAAATGCCAGGCTTAACGGTTGCCCGACATGATCAGTCGAAACATCTGCATGCAATTCAGACTCGAGCTCTGCCAAAAAATCCTCGCTGTCGCCACCGCTGCGCCGTCTAATAAGCCCATACTGATTGGAGGTGGCAGGTTTGGCCATTGGACTGGATGGCGGAGAAATGACACTGCCGCGATCACTCAGATCGACGATATCGCTGCTGTCATCCCGTTCAGTATTCGCCTGTTCGAGCATGACTTTCTCTTCATTTTCGCGAGCAACAATTGCACGTGCAACACGGTCATTCCTGCGAGCCTCTTCATTTGACTTGTACTCCATGTATGAAGCCAATGCACGGACCAATTCTTGCCCGCCATTTTCCGTTGCAGGAGCCATCGACCCAGACAGCATTGATGCCGAAACAGCGGCGGGTTTACCCCGTCGTCCACCTAATCGAGCACCAGCACCAGACCCTGTTGATCCAGTAGATCGAGCACGATTCATGAGCTCCTGGTAGCGATCACCGAGGGACTTGATCTGCTCTACTTTGTCCTGCTTCACCTATTCAAACAAGTCGCATCACACAAATATAAGTACACGCAGCGGACCGCAGGCAGTACACAGCCAGTCAGTCACTTACCGGTATGTCTTCTTCCGTCGCCGTGTGCGCAACGAGCGACAAGTCTGGACGAGTACCAGCTTCCTCAGCAGCTTGAACTCTCTCTACCCGATTTTCAACGCGACCATTTGACCCAAAACCTTTCAGGCAGCGAAGGAACGCATTCTCTTTGACTGCCAGCCGATGGAACATCGCTCTCACTTCACGTGCTGCTGTCGGGAATAACGAAGCCCCCACCCCACACACGACGCAATTGATTGTGAGCAGCACAGCCCACGCTTGCGGATCCACATCGATTTTGTGCTTGGGGGCGCCAAGCTGCACCGAGTACGCGCAGTATAGTGCAAACACGCGCCCAATCAGCGCAGCGACGTCCGCCGCCGTATCAAAGCCCCCGTTGTGCTCTTGGATGCAGCCGACCAGCCCATCCAGCGTCTGCTGCAGGATCGTCTTGTGGATGTTGGTTGGCGTGCTCTCCCAGAACTCGACGTGGAAGGCAGCGCTCAGTCTCGCGTCTCTCCACAGGCGCTTCCAGGCTGCAAAAGTGACGACGTTCTGTGAGCAAGAGGGGGAGAAGAAGAACCCAGGCGTCAATAATAATTTACAGTTAGCATACAATTAATATGCTTGCAGAAGGACCAAACCTCGTCCATGAAGCGAGTGTGGAGCTCGTTCAGATCGTCGCTCACTACGACTGCAAAGTGCTGCAGAGAGCGCTCCCAGTCGATGTTGGGGGCCTCTCGCTCGCGCTGCTTCAGGCTGCGAGTGGCGCCGCGTGGTCTGTGGTGGAGAGGGGGTCTGGAGAGGCCTCGTGCGGTGGGTCCATGAGCAGCAGGCGTCTCCATACGCATCGGCCGGGAAGAGATGTGCCAACAATTGGTTATATGAATTTATGTCAAAAGCGGTACTGCCACATTCAGAAATCGATCCCATCTTGCACATCTTCGTCGTCGTCGAAGCAGACGAATTGGCCGTACTCGGACGGCTGCCGCATGAGAGGCACACGTTTCCTCTCTTGCCGCAGCAGCTCTGCAGTGGCCTCACTAGTGGGCAAATGGGAGGCCACGAATGCAAAGAATGCAAGCGTCACGGCCGAGTAGACGACGAATGCCCACGGCAGGGACGAGTCGCACGAGACGATGGGGCTCTGCGG
The DNA here is from genome assembly GCA_025722995.1 of Phytophthora agathidicida. Lineage (NCBI taxonomy): Eukaryota > Oomycota > Peronosporomycetes > Peronosporales > Peronosporaceae > Phytophthora > Phytophthora agathidicida. Next base: position 722,703 of record CP106979.1, read on the forward strand.
GTTGTGCTGGGCGCTTGTGCAATTGAGTGAGTGCGTTACTGGCAACATCCGCATGAGAACGTATGACACGAACGGACCCAGTGCCTGGCCGAGGTAAATGGCAGCGGCGAAGAGGCCGATCACGAGGTTTGACCCGTGCGAGCCCTTGTCCTGCACACTCGCGAGCGTCAGCGGTAATCCTGGCGCAATGGCCAGCGCCGTGCCGCATCCAGTCAGCATCAGCGCCACGTACTGAGCGAGCCACAGGGTGTTGGTGGCGTTCTGGAAGTATTCGTTGAGGAACGGTGGAGGCCCGAGGAAGAAGAAACCGGTGGAGAGTAGCAGCAGTCCCAACAGGATCACCTGCTTAGAGCCACAGTTGCGACTGAGCCATGCGTATGACAGTCCACCGAGGAAGTAGACGAAGGCGCTGAGCGCGAATCCAAGCCCGACTGCCACATGCTCCGCGCCCAAGACCTTGTGCAGATGAGTGCCCAGATACGGGTCGATGAACCCGAACGACGACATGGCGAAGGTTGTCACTGCGAGGCAGATCACACACGTGGATGTCAACACGTCCTTATATCGTACGAGGTTGAATGACGGCGTCCTGTACAGCGACCCGGAAGCAGGGTGTGCCCTTGGGGCGGTGGCGTAGATACCGTCCGGGAGCGAGTACTCGATGAAGACGAACGGGACGATGATCACAACCACAATCTGCGCGACTCCAGACACGAGGAAGGGCATTTCGTAGCCCTGCGTCTCGTACAGGTAGCTTCCAAGCGGTGGAGCAGTGACGAAGGCCGCCGCGACGACAAACTCCTGGATCGCCAAGATCTGGCCAGTGTGGGACGAAAACTCTTCCGAGATCATGGAGAAGGACCCAACCACTGCAGCACCCGACCCGAGCCCCTGGAAGATCCGCAGTAAAAATGCTGACGACGCTCCTGTGGCGTATCCGAACGCGACAGTGCTGCACCCGCTGAGCATGAGACCGAGACAAATGAGCGTCTGCCGTCCAACTGTTGGGCTTACGGCCGCCGCCAAGGGGCTACTGAGCATGATGCAGAGCGGGTAGACAGAGAAGAAGATACTGAGCTCAGCTGGCGTCATGAGGCCTCCCTTGGCGGCGTAGGACGGGTAGAAACCCACGGGGAGCGTCGTGAGCTGGTTTGTCAGGAACAGGATGCAGGACGTGACGAGCCAAATGGCCAACGAGCGAATCTTGGCGTGCTGCAGCGGGTTGAGCGGCTGCGAGAGCTGCATCATGGCGTCGTAGGCCTCGCTGCGGATGCTCCGGCCGCTCTTGTCGATGTCGTCCACGTCCTCCTGGCGCTGTCCGTAGATCTGCGTGCTGTGCGTCACCGAGGCGCCCGACGGTCGTCGATCATGCCGTGGAGGCAACAGCGGACGTCTCTCCTCCATATTACTCCGGTTTGTTAAAGACACTGGGGAACTTCCCGGGACCACGTCTGCACAACTTGACCACTTCCTGACGCTGTCTTTGGTATCAGTTTGACCAATCAGTGAGATGGTTAGGGAAGCTGTTATCCAACCTTTGAAAGATAAGATAGAGTGGACGCCTTTCAAAATTGACTTACCACCCCGACATCCAGATAGTTAAGAAAACTTATATCCTTCCTCCATGGATTCGTTCGCTACCGACCCCAGCATCGTCGGGCCCCTGCCAGAACTCGCGGTCGCGTGGAGACCGCCTGATCAAGTCGACATCGAGCAACGCGCTGCCGCGAACCATCGTCGCACCCTTCTCCGAGGAGCCAACAGCGTCCTAAAGTTCTCCACGGTGACGTACCCACTGAGGCACATTTGTCCGAATCCTGACATCCGGGACGCGCTCGAACAACGTGCAGTGGCTCTGCAGCAGATCCGCATAGAGGCAATGTTCGTCATGAACTTCCACTGCTGCCGCCTGTTCGAGCACCACCAGCGTAGCCACCCGAACTACCCAGTAGTACCGGCAAGATCTCGCACAATGGAGACAGCCCTACAGCTGGACCAAGCTACGTTCTACCGGTGCTGCACTGCTGTCTTTGGTGACGAACAGATGCCCGCGCCAAAACCCTTGGCTAACGCTGCACTAGAGGAGTCCATCAACAAGTACAAAACTACGCGATCGAGGGTCATGTCGTATATACCACCTACGCTCCTCTATTCAAGCTCCGCTATCAAAGAACTGGCGAATGACATGCTCGTTGCGGCGCAGCAACACGTTCGAACGAACTTCGAGGCGCGGCTTGTCAAATTCATTAGCCTGCAGCTTGCGTATCCGCGGGGAGCAGCTGAGGCCATGGTCGCTCGACTAAAGTCAAGCTCCACCACCTCACGGACGTCGAGAAGCAATGGCTTGAATGGCTAGAACTGCCTCCTACAGCTGCGAACATCGCTAGCCACGAAGTGCTATTTCTCAGCAAGCTTTACGACATGCTGAAGGTAATGGAAGAAATGCACGACCAAGATGAGATCCCGAAATGGTGCCGATTGTTTACGTTGCTGCCGCAGCCCACCTCCTGTGTGCCATCATTCTTCCCGGTCACTACAGAGGTGCTCTACCAAGTCGCAAAACAAATTTTGGCGACGACGGGTAAGGACGTTTTTGGGCTCTACAAGTCCACGAACTCTCGTGGCCATCGGACGTATGCTACGTCTGCGGAGTTCCAAGAAGTGCGCGAGCGAATGTGGACTCTGTTTTCAACCTCGGAGGCTGCGTCAGCCATACTGCGGATCAACGGATTGGCGTTCCCAGGCGCAACTTTGAGTACCAGATCTCCACAAATGGCTACAGTGCTGCTGTGCTGACGTCGATTCCTGCTCCTATTGAACGACCTGCTCTTTCTCCGAAGTATATACCGACTACATTGATCGGGATTGACCCAGGTCTACGGATGATGCTGACGGCATACAGCCGCCCTATGCTGGGCTTTGTCTGCAACCCACCGGAAGAGCCATGCTCCATGCCCGGTTGGTGCAGTACCTGTCCAGGCCACGTTGGCGGCAGACGCCATGGCAAGAAGCGCAGCAGGAACCGCCGTCGTCGCCACCGACGCAAGAGACGCAGCAGAACACAGAGCGATGTGGAGGGGTGGTGCGAGATCTGCCACAGGCACCACCCAAAGCACCGTCCGCGGAAACACGGCGTCAGGCGCCGGACTCACTTCCTGCACGACAATCCTCACATCCAACAAGTCACGTCCCGAGAGTACCGACACATGAGCCGTGTCGAGCACCAAGCATTCTGGTTCGAAAACCTGAAGAAGAGGTATCCGCGCTATGGTGCGTTTTTGAAGGACATGCCATCGTTCAAGACTTCGTCGTCGATGTCTCTGCTCTCTCGTTACGAGCACATGTGGAAGAATATCAGCACCATGTTGGAGTTCTGCGCACTGAAAGGGTTTCGAAAGTGGAGATTCACGGTGTCGAGATTCAAACGCAAGGCCGTGGCAAAACTCGCCAAGCGTGTTGTCCCGACCGTGGACCGTGACGTGTGTGTGGCGCTCGGAAAATGGAGCAGCCAGACTCACCTCGCGGGCCACATGCACGTCTCGCTCAAGCGGTTCGCGCTTGAACTCTCTCGCCGCGCAACCCTCATTATGGTCGACGAGTTTCGTACCAGCTATCTTTGCTCTGAGTGCTCACGTCCGATGGTGGACATGCCATTCAAGATCTACGGTACGACGAAAACCAAGAGGTCGAGGAATGTGCGTGTCTGCAGAAACGTAGCTTGCAGAGCGAACTACTGGGAGCGTGATATCAATGCGGCGAAAAACTTGTGGCAGCTTGGGCTCCTCCAAGTCACCAACCAGCCTCGAATTCCGCAGTTCTGCAGAGGACACCGAATCGACTAAGTCGACTGAATTCAAAGCAACGTGGGAACGGGACCCTGAGAAGGACCTCAAACGAAAGCCCACTCGGTAAACGGGCTGCTGGGGAGTGGAAGATGTAGTGTCTTCATTCATAGGTAGCCCAGTCCGAACGTAAAGATCTCTCGAGATCATTCTTAGTGAATATACCATTAAGCGACTTTAGATCGAATTGAAGAGGGCTTTGATGATAATAGCCACACGTTGAAGACTTGTAAGGCCAAGTCGTATGAACGCTTGCCCAGTCAGAAAGCAGTCTACCCAGCTCTACTTGGAGGCAACAAGGCTGTGGCATGAAGTAACACCGTAACCTTGTTGTCTCCGAGCATTAAGTGGCGGTGGCAGTTCAACTAAGATTTAGTTGAAGTTTTCCAAAACTGCCATAACGCTGCAAAACCCACCGCTCGGCAACCGTAAACTTCGTGATCGGAATGCCATTGGTACTGTTGGCTCTGCGTCGCGCAGCACCCCCGCTCCAGTTTGCTGTCCGTGACATGAAGGTGTACACCAAGACGGGCGACAAGGGCACGTCCCAACTGTTCTCGGGCGAGCGCCGCCCCAAGAACGATGCTGTATTCCAGGCGCTGGGCGACACGGACGAGCTGAACGCGCAGATCGGCGTGGCTGTGGAGCAGTCGCGTCTAGCTGCCAACGAGTATCTGCCGCCCAAGCTGGAGCAGATCCAGAGCCGCCTATTCGACCTCGGGGCCTGTGTGGCCACGCCGCTCACGTCTGCGTCCGAGACCAAGCAGCGCCGCACGGGACTCTTCGACGAGGCCAACGTGACGCAACTGGAGATCTGGATCGACGAGATGGACACGGAGCTGCCTCCGCTCAAGTGCTTCATCCTGCCGTCCGGGGGAGGCCTGGCCTCCACGCACCTGCACGTGGCTCGAGCAGTCTGTCGCAGAGCCGAGCGGAGCGTCGTGCCTCTTGTTGTTGCGGGCGATGTGGACGGAGTAGTGCAGAGATACCTCAACCGCCTGAGTGACTTCCTGTTCGTGTCCGCGCGTTTTGCGGCTGTGAGAGAAGGGAAGGAGGAGACCAAGTGGGTAAACCAGAACATCAAACCAGAGAAGAAGACGCAGGCAGAGGACGGCGAGTAAGAAGCAGCCAAGGAGAAGATCAGGACAATAATTAAATAAGATGAGCGGTCTTCCGTCTTGATGGCACGACGAGTGTTCACAGGAAAAGGAACGCCCAGAGCCGCGAACTTCTGGCCCAGCAGCTCCGTGTTGTGGATCTTGGCAGCAGTGCTGAACGAGTTTTCCTACGAGCTGGGGCTCCAACCCTTGCAGATGCAGCAGCACCTCGGCGGTACTGTATCAGTTTTCTTTGCGTAAGTGCAAGGATGGCGTCGTTCGTCGCGTAATGGTTTACAGTGTACTCTATTGTCGATACAGTGGCTGTTTTGGTCACGTGAATCGCGATGTGAACGCGTCCAAGGATATCCTGCCTGACTCTACCTCATTTTCTAGGCCAAGATCGACTTTTGTACACAAGGAACGTAGGGTGAGATTCAGTGTCGTTTAGTGCCCTCGGGTTGCCAGTCGATAGCTGGCTGATTCTCCAGCATTAACGCTCGGGTTCAAGGGGTTAAATAAGGTGTCTAGTCCTCTTCCTCAACAAACTGCCCCCCTCCGCCCGCATCTTCCGCTCGCGTGTACTTGGCCCCGTACTCTTTCAGCTCCTCGCACAGGCCTGACAGCCATGTTGCGTGGTTGGTGGCGGCATGTTGCACCTTTTCGCGGCCTCTTGCCCAACGCGAAATCTTCTGCTGGTAGACCTGATCAGCACGGCTGGCGCTGTTGGATGCTGGGGCGACAGTGAAGCGGTCTCCTCTACAATTGGAACGGCCAACATGAGCGTTAGATGCCGTCCTTCTTAGTACTACTACTACAAGTACTACCCACACAGACTCACCGCAGACCAAACGCATTCCGCTGCGAGCGAAGCCACCGCATGTCTTGACCAACTAAGTCTCTTGCGGTATGAATTGTTCTCCTGGGCACGAAATGACCAAACGCTGTCGTCGGCGGATATCCGTAGGATGGCTCACGCTGGATAGCATACTGCTGAGGAGGAATTTGATAAACGGGCTGAAAGTTGCTGCTACCAAGGCGATCGTCAATCTCCCCAGGCGGCCCTCCAGAGAAGTCTTTAATATCAAACGTAAGTTCTTCTTCCAGCATCTCCAACTTTGCCAGCGTTGATTCAAGCTCCGATTGATTCGAGTAGTCAGACCACTCGGCAAGAGCTTCGTCGTCGTCTTCGCCACTGCTGCTCTCACTTGGACCTGACAAGTTGTTGTCACGCTCGTAGCCACCTGCGTGTCCCCGCTTCAGCCGTTCAACTACAGCCAGAATAATGAATACAAAATGCGCTGTGACCTGTGACAGACGAAGATTTACCGTACCTGCGCGCCTCATCTTGGCCAGTTTTTGCTCTCGTTGTTTGACCCACGCTTCCTGCCTGCGCAAATTCCTCATGCCTTCACTCCAGTTCGCCATGTTCTAGTGGAGAGCGTTCCCACTCAGTTAATGCCAAACGACCGCCCTATAAGGAGTAAACTTACCTCGTCAAGCATACGCTTCATCTCTCCCTGAAGTGGATTTGCTTCTGATGAGCGAGATTTCCGTTTCCAATCGCTTTTGCTCGCTTTCAGCTGGTGAGCTTGTCTTGTTAGACCTTGGCGTTGGTTTGCCACCAGAGTTCGCGCATTTACAAGAAGATCAACCTCCTGTTGCAATCGTTGTTTCCATTTCTGGTACGCCTTCGTGCTTTTCTTCCAGTGGTGAACGGTGGAATGCTGCCGCTGATTGTTCGCTTTGGTACGCTTCCCTCCGTTATTGTCGCCAACCTCATCTATGAGGCTCTCAGGTTGACTTCGTCTGTTAGCACTTCGTCGGGTAACAAGTTGTCCTGGAGATGCTGGTGTTGGGTCACGTGATACCTCGCCTTTATCTTCACAGGCACATGACTTGTGCTGCTTTGCCAGCTCCTCCTCACGTGAAACTTGTCGAATCTCCCGAAGCCTCGCACTCAGTTCATCTTCTTCTCTTTCGATTGCTTTAGATATTATTTCAATATCTCGAGCTTTGCGTTCTTGCAGCTCTTGTTCGAATTGCTTCAACTCTTCTCGGACCTGCCGCTTCACCTCGTTTCGCTGTACATCTCTTTCCTGGCGAATTTGCTGCATCATTTGTACAGATACCGCTTCCTCCTGTTCCACACGATGTTGCCGCATCTTCTCCAGCTCGGCACCCAGGTCCTCCAGATGTCTCTCGTACTGAGCGCGTAGGCGGGCTTTGTGACGAACAAGTGCACGTTCTTCTCGCTCCTGGAAATCACGCAACTGGTTTAGGAAATCACTCCTCAGTGTGCGTTTCTTGTGTTCATATTCTAGTCTCTCCGTTAGCGGCAATGACTCCAACGCGGACATATGCATTTTTTGGGATGCCGAACGAAGTGATGCAACTTCAACGTGAAGCGCTTCAATCTCAACCGATTGGTCACGACATCGTGCTTCCAATGAAGCGCACCGGCGAGTCGAATTTTCTAATTGCGACGAAATGTCAGCTAGGTGGAGTTCCAACTCGTTTTTATTCGTGTCTGCAAGCAGGAGTTTCACCAGCATCACATCGGTACTGGCGCTGATAGACTTGGCGGACTCTCGATTAGCAGAAGCTGAGGCCATATTCGCCATGTTGGCATTTAAAAGAGCAGCTTGGACTTCTTCCTTATCACTGAGCAGTGATTTGACACGGGCTTGAAGCGACTCAATTTCACTCTCTCTCTTAGTAACTTCGTCCTTTGCTGCAGTCAATTCCTTCTCCCTCGCTTGCAGCTGCAAGTCAGCTCTCTCCTTCCCATGAATGACATTTTCGTGCTCCACTTCAACCTGGTGGAGCTTCATTTTCATAGCAAAACCATCGCGTTCCGCTTGCTGCTCCAGTTGACGCAATTTCTGAACGGTTTGTTCGACCTTACTTGCGGCTGCTTGTTCGTTTGCCTTCGATTTGTTCAGCAAACCCTGCAATTCTGACACTTCAGCGGTCAGAGTGCGATACTTGCGTTCACTAGTTTCCAGTTCATCCACTAGGCTATGTTGTCGCTGCGATGCCGTATCTCTCTCTTTCTCCACCGTTCGGGATCGCGCGCGTTCGCTCTCGTACTCCGCCTCTAGTCGGTGCGTTTTCGCTGCTAGTTGCTCGAAATCTTGATTTAATACCTTCATACGAGATTCTAGGTGTGCCTTGTCCGTTTCCACAACCTTCAAATTCGCCCTCAACTGCTCTGCCTCCAACTTTTTGTTGGCAAGAGACTCCTCCACGGACATCACTGATTTCTCATCACGCTTACGCGACATATTCATTTCATCGAGATGCATGGATAGTATTGTCTTTTCGGATTCCACGTGGCGCTTGTCGCTCTCCAGTTGCCCCAATTCAGCATCCACCTTGCGCTTCGCTTTCTCCAAAGTATGCATCTCTTTGCGCAGTGCATCACACGCGTCCTCTCGGTCTCTTCGTGTCCGCGATTCACTCTCAAGTTGCTGCTGCAGTGATAATATCTGCTGTTGGTGCTTATTCGTTGATGCCGCGAGACGTTGTGTGGCTTCCTCTGTTTTTGCCTTTAATTGCTCTAGGAACATTTTCTTCTCGTTCGATTCTTTCATCAATTGTTCCTTCATCTGTGCGTTCGTCGTTTGTATCGCAGCGTACTTGTCCTGCAGGCCAAGAAGCTCGGCCTTCGTGGTGGACACTTCGGTTTGGGCTGCTACAAGTTGGCGCTCCAATGCTTTCGATTGTTCCCGTGCTACGGACGCTGACGATGACATGTCCGATTCACGTCTGTCTGCAGTCTCCTTTTCGCTTTGAAGAAAATCGCATTTCGTTCTCAGTTCGTTAGATTCCGCCTCCAGTGCAGTTAGTTTCTGCTGCAGTACCGTAATTTCTTGCTTTAGAAAAGCTTCTTGATCACGGAAAGCTTTAGCCGCAGCATCTATTTCCTGCTGTAAGGTTGTAATGGCTGCTTTGGCGCGTTCTCGTTCTGCTGCAAGTTGGGCTTCGGTCTCCTGCTTCAACTCTGTGAGCTCTTTCCGCGCCTCGCTCACGTCATTTAAAGTCTCGCTGTATTCACTTTTCAGTGACGAAACCTGAGCTTCCCAGACAGAGCAATGGGCACATTTCTGAGATGCTGATGATGATGAATCCGAGAGTCGTTTTCGTAGTCCCTCAATCTCACCTTGGGCTAGCCGGCACTGTGACTCTGCAGCACCTTTATCTTGAAGTAAAGTCTCTTTTTCACAGCGGAGCGCGCTCAACTCTTTCTCGAGGTTACTCTGCAAGCCTAGCAGTCGGCCAACTTCCTTTTCAAGATCGATCAGGCGCAGTTTCCCGTCGCTGCCGTCTACCACCTCGGACTTCAACTGATCTCGATCACTTTCCAATTGACGCAGCTTGGCATCAACCTCATGTTTCTCTTGCTCCAAAGCGTTCATATCCTTGCGTAATGCGGCGCATGTGGCCTCCTGTTCTTGTCGGGCCCGCAACTCGCTCTCAACGTGCTGCTGTAGCGATTGAAGTTGCTTCTGATATTTTTCCACCTCCGCAACAAGTTGCTGTGCGCCTTCCTCTGCGTTTGAATCCAACTGCGCGCGGAGAAGCTTCCTCTCTTTTAATTCTTTCATGAGCTGTTCCTTGATCTGAGCATTGGTCGTTAGGATCACCGCGTGCTGATCTTGTAGGTCACTGAGCTCACTCTTCGTGTTTGCCATATCAGCATGCGCGGCTATCAGCTGCCTCTGCAGTGCCTCTAATTGTCCACTTTCCTCAATTGCTGAAGATGACTCGCCTTGACCAGCCGTATCACTTTTGGTTTGAAGGGCTGCGCATTTAGATCTCAGCTCGGTGGATTCCGCTTTCAACGTAGCGAGCTGTTGTTGTAGCGCTGTGATCTCCTGCTTCAGAACAGCTTCCTGGTCGCGGAATGCATTCATTTGACCATCCTTCTCTCCTTCTGATGTAGCCTGGTGCTGATGTTCTCGTCTGAGAGCCTCGAGCTCCTTCCGCACCCTTTCAACTTCATTCTGCGCGTCAGCACACTCAGCGTTAAGGGTTGAAACTTGCTTCTCCCAAGCAGAGCATTTGGTGCACTCTTCTGATAAAACAGTAGATGGCGCTGCGGATAGCTCCCTCCGAACTTCCTCTACTTCGCGCTGAGCATCGTCCCGCTCTTTCTCCGCAGTTTCCTTGTCTCGAATAAGAGCATCATTTTCGCTTCGAACGGTACTCAGTTCTCGCTCAAGGGCTTTCTGGTGATCTTGGAGTCGCTCAACTTCAGCTTTAAGCTCTGTAGCCAGCTGCGCAGTTTCTTTCTTCTCTCCAAACAAAGTCCTCATCTTTTCCGTCAATTGCTTCTCCTCTTGTTCGAAATCATCCCGGATCTCCCGTAGCTTTCCTTCATGTCTTAGAATTAGTTTGTCGGTCTCGGATTTGAACTCACGATCCAGATCCTTCTTCTTGAGACTGACGACATTCTCAGACTCTGTTTCGAGGCGCTTGAGTTGGTCTTTACGACTACATTGCAGAGCATTCTCCTCGCGATCGAATTGATTCTCCAAGTCATTTTTCTTCTTTCCAAATTCGCGTTTTAGCTGCTTGAGCTTCATCTCTTCGGCATCTTGTACATCCTCCAGTTGTGCTTTCAGTTTCTTTTGAAGTGTCTCAAGCTTGCTCTCATGGGCATCCTGGATTGCTTGCAGTTTTTCAGCATAATCTTGGGTAAGTTTTTCACGCTTTTCTTCAAAATCTGAAGAAGCCAAGTCAGCTTTCGCTGTCCCAGACGCCATGGATGTAGTGGTCGCTGGGGACGACAACAGAGGCTTTTTACCGAGTACTGAGCCAAGAGGGGCCCTCGACAGAGGTTTGGCCAGTTCGTCGCTTTTAAGATCATCAGGTGCACTATCCAGTCCAAATGCTCCTCCCAGCTTCTTCGCTTCACTCTTACGCGGCTGAATAAAGCAAGCAATAAGACTTTAATGAAGGCGTTCAAGATTGACTAAAATGCACCTAATAGCTTACCCCAAGGCTCGCAACAGGCTTTAATCCCGCTCCACCGATTCCATTTGAACCCAGGGATCCTAATCTGCCGGAGAGTCCAGGGAGGGGCTTCTTTTCCAACGTGTTTACCTTCCCTAATGAAGGTCCACCCAGTGGCTCAGTCTTGGCTAGAGCTCCTTTCTTCTTCTTTCCGCCACCCTTTCGACCCAATAGCTCTGCTACGTCCTCCTTGGCCTTCATTTTCTTCTCATCCGTCTCCTACAGATTCCCACGCATATACGGAGACATGTTAGTAACCCAGTCGTTGTCGGAACCAATTGAGATTCTTGTTTACCGGGATGTCCTTTGTTTGATGCTTTTTCTTGTGCTCCTCATACAAGTTACGATAGAACTAAAAGAGAGCGTTAGTATAAAGCTTTTAGAGAGTTAACAAGACCATAAATCATTAGCGCTGAGTCACCTCATCGCAAGGGTGATCCCAGGTGCTTTGACCAGTGGCAAAGTTGAAATAGTAGATCTCTTCCGTATCTGTCGTCTTGCACGGTTTCCAGTTCTCTGGAAGTGGGGCCTAGACAAAGAATAGACAAAAGAAGAAGAAGAATACCACCCCATCATAGTTCAGCTTAACCAACTGAGAAAAGAAGAGGATCCAAGACCTTACGTGCCTTTAGTCCCTCTCGAGCGATCCAGAACAGATCTCGCTCAGCGTCCAAGTCCATCCCAAGCCATGTCGCGTACTCTAACACTTCCTTCTCCGTCGGCTCATAGTTAGGGTCGATCTCCTCCTCCAGCACGATGCTGTCTCCCTGTCCCCCATCCATCGCTCCAAAGCCAAGAAGTCGTTACTCGGAAGATTTGTTAATGAGGGGGGGCACCCCTTCAGTATTCTGTAGTGAAATAGCTTCATGGCTAGCATGAAGGCTAGCTAGCTTGTTAAGGGCCGTGGAGGGGCCTTCTGAGCTATGGCCTTGTAGCAGTGCAGTGTCTCCACCCAGTAGCGCAACGATTCTTCGTCTTCACACCGCAGCTCGTAAGTGCGGGATCCTTGAGGGTTCAAACGCGTGCTCAGATCCACCACAACGTCGAAATAGAAATGGCTACCCCGTGCGTGGCGCTGGACAAGTATGTTGGAGATTCGTGAGATTGCAAAACCACCTCGAGGAGTGAACCCCCGCGCATAGTCATCTTTGCTGAAGTGGTAGCTCAGGATAAATGTCTTGGGGTCGACCTTGAACCATCGTTTTTCCCAGCCACGGAATATAGACGCGCTCTTCTTCTCTAACATCCCTTCCAAGACGGGTAGTTGCTGCTGGGTCAGATCTGTGCGCACGCAAAGCCTGTTCATTTCGCGCACCAACGCGACCATTGTTGTGCCTACTTCCCTGAGCTCCCGTGCTTGAATGCGGCCAACATCTGCTGCAAGTCTGGCCACGTCGTCGTTGGCATCTGCGTATCCAGCCAGAATACGGCGCTTCAGTGACTCCACGCGCTGCTGCAACGTTGGGAAATCACGGATGCTCTGCGAAATAGGCACCGCTGACGATAACCGCAACGAAGCCTCGTTACTCGCAGCATACAGCGACGTACAATTGCTGGCAGCCGCATCGCGACGCTGTCGGAGCGATCCAGAGGATTGGTTCGGCAGCAAGTTGATCGTCGATTGAGCCAGATTATCGAACTCTGCGTCTTGCGGATCAGCCACGATTGAAACTGCGCTGTCAGCGTGAAAAATGGGAAACGTGTCAGTCCCGCTATCACTGTCGTGCAAGCCACGTGAATCTTTCACCGTAGTCTCCGAGTGTGATCGCAAAACGCGTCTTCGGTCCACGCCCACCGGTATGTGCTCGCTGGAGATCAGATCCGACTTCGTCTTGTCGTTCAGCACTTCGCCCTTATCGAGCCTTGCAGACCCTTCAGTTGGGCTCAAAGCCCCCGAAGATTTATAGACGACGGCCATGACACTTTTGCGCATGTTGCCTTTGAGTAGAGTGATGCTGTTGGCTGCAGTCGATGGTCCGCGTTGCTGTTTGAGTCGCTTATAGACTTCCCACGGGATGTCCTCGCTCTCGATGTCCTCCGGCTCGGCGCTGTCGTAAAGGACCTGAAGACTACGCAGCTGATACAGCTCGGCTTGTTCCAGCTCCCCCTGCCTATAGCGAGGCAAGTAAGTATCAGCGATCTTCATCCCTCCATTCGATAAATCAAGTCCACCGCCTCACATTTGGCTGACGAGGGCAAGACTGTTGAGCGTCTCCGCCACTTTGAGGCTGTTCTTGCCGTGGCACTTTTCTCGCAGTGCCAGCGCCCGCACCAGATGCTGCACAGCGATATCCAACAATCCGTGAAGTCTGTAGGCCGTCCCCAGCTCCTGCAGTGACTCCGCCGTCAAGTCATCTACGTATCAAAGAGGTCACAGACAGTAAATTAGTAACGGATCTTTGCATTTTAGTGCGACGTGCTCGTACCGGGGCCGAATTTCTCGTGGATGACAAGGCGCTGGTGCAGCAGAGGGAGAGTCTTGTCGAGTTCCCCGTTCATCACAAAGAGTAGCGCCAACTGCTTCAGATCGTCCGACACCTGCACGTGGACTGACAGCACGGTAAGAGCCAACAACGTATCAGTTAAACCAGGCATAGACAGTATACATTTGGGGAGGTATACACACAAAGACGCACACTCTCCATGGGTCTTCTGCGCCGCTCGCAGTCGCTCCGCCTGCTCTGTGATCGCCTGCATAGGAGAGGGCGTCAGTGAAAGCAAGAGGGGAATTGTAAGTGGAGCGCGAACCTTGAGCAGCACATTAACGTCGCCGCCGCCGCCGCTACTGGCACTCGACATATGGTTAATGAAAATGACTGTTAGACGGAATTTGCAGGACACTTGCAGGACATTGACAATGAGCAATTTTGAACCAATTATATCCATAGACACCATAAATTTCAACCAATTATGTTAGTGCTGCTTTCGAGCCCTGCGGTGCAGTGTAACAGGGTTACACAGGCTGGTGTAATTGGGTACACCAGATATACGTGTATAGCCGAACTATACACGGACAAGTATACGGCAAGCCTTCTGTGTGTGCGCGTCACATACACAGTCAACAATCATTTCGAGCCGCCAATGGCACAAACATTGGCGGGCGCTAAGCGCACTGCTATTGGTGGAAAGGGGCACATTTCCACCAATCAAACGCATACATAAGGGCCGGAGCGTGAGGGCCAACCATGGCTTCACCTCCGTAGATACATAAGTCATTTAGATAGGTTTGCTAAGGGCCCGCCACGCGGCGGGCTTCCATTCAATTCAGTTTTCTATTTTCAAGTTAAAGTTTCGGTCTTTTGCTTAGAAATACACGGGGACGTGTATTTCTACTTGCATACAAAGTCTAAGTAACTTACGCTTCCTCAAAAGCGCATACTAGTGTATGCTAAAGAAACAGAGCGCGTCTCGCCCTGTTACATGTAGGCTCCTACTGATCCACCAAGCGAGGATCCAGATCCCTCTGAGTCGTCGGCCGAATCTCCGCCGTCGACTCATCCCGGCAACTCGCACGGCTCGTCCACTACCGACACCTCGGTTGGGTATCGGTCGGTGTTCGGCCTCTCTTCGGCCCCGAGTTCGCCGCCGACGCCCCCTGATGACGCTGAAGTTCGTCCGCTCCTGGCTCTGGCTCGGTCCGGTGATTCTTCGCTCGGCGAAGCATCGGCCGACGACTCGAGTGTCCCCTCGGAGTCAGACGCTGTTGCTGCACTACCCACAGAGCCTTCGGCTCCTGCACTCTCGGAGCAGCAACTCCTACAGTTGGGTCGGCTTGTCGTTGGTGTCGCTCGTCAACCGCCGTTGCGCGTCGATGCTGTGCTGGACCGGCGCCTAGAGCGCGCTACAAGCCTCGGTGACGTCTTGTCTGCTGCCGTTGCGCCTCCTCGCCTTCCTTTCTCCGAGTCCGAGGAGATGGTCTCTCTGAGGCAGGAGATTGATCGTCTCCGGGACGAGCTCAAGGACACCGAGGACAAGCTTGACGAGGAGGTCCGGCTCCGCACCCAGGCTGAGTTCTTCTGCACTTAAGCTTCGGGGGAATGCAACTCGGCCCTGGACGCCCTGCAGCTCTTCCGGCGCGAGAACACGGACCTCCACCGGCACCTGGTAGCTGCCAATGCCGAGATCTCGACCCACGCCGAGATTGTGGAGTCTCTGTCCCGCCGCCTCCAAGCCGCCGAGCAGTCGTCTGCCTCCTCCATTCGGCTCATCCAGAAGGAGCGCGAGAGGTTCAAGGCAGGCCTCGTTGCGTACAACGCACAAACCGTCAAGCTTCGGAACTACCTGATCCAGTCCGACCGAGGCTATGCGGCCAACCAAGACCCTTCGCCGCAAGTGAAGGCGCTGCTGGCCGAGAATGCGGGTTTGCAGCGCGCGAATGCTGTCCTTCGGCAAAACTCGGCTGACCATGGATTTGACGTCGATACGTTGATCATCTCGGCTGCTGGTACGTTCTCCTGCTTCTCCTTCCACCTTGTTCATCCACTTATCCGGTGCTAACAAGCTCTCAACCTTCGGTCAGGTATCTCTTCCCAAGACATTGACTGGGAGTTATTGGGGTTGGCCCCACCGAGGCCTCTGCTCACACCCCTCCGAAGTTCAAGCTCTAGAGACTCGGCGGATGATGGTGACTCGGCGGATGCATGTGTTGACCCTGACGATGGAGACGACAGTGATGACGCCCCTTTGATACCGTCAGCCAAGCGTCGGCGGCTTGGTCGCACCGGCAAGGCTTCCGTGGGCCCTCGGCTGACGCCTGGCACGGCTCCCAGGTCCAAGCTCCCGGCCGGCAAAAGGCTCGGTCGACCGTCGGTTACCCCCAAGAACAAGGCGGTCCCCTCGTTCAAAGTGACCCAGCCTCCGGTGTCCTCACTGGCAGCTCCACCAGGACTTCGGTCGACTTCTGTCCCGTCGTCTACGACTCCTGCTGTTCCAGGGTGGCCACAGCCACTGCCTGGGCGTTCGCTGTCGACCCTGGCCGTGGCCAGGACTCCTCGTTCGGGGCCCCAGCAGCGGCAATCGGCACCGACGCCTCCCGTTACGCCTCCACCGACAACTCCCGCATCTCCAAGCTCAAGTTCGGTGGCGACCGCATCTCCGCCCGGCTTGGCTCCTGTCTCCCCGGCGCCAGGTTCTCCTTCGACGGGGCCGGCCGAGGTGACGGACTTGACGTCGGACGAAGCTGAGGATGTCAATGTGGTCGTGGTGTTCCCGTCTATTGGCCCCTTCTCGACCACGTACGTCCGGGCTCCTCGTCGTGATGGTCGCCCGACCCGCAAAGTCTCGATCACTGGCGAACTGTTGTCGATGAAGGCTGCAGAGAGGGAAGCCGCGGACGACGACTTCATTCTCGGTCTCTCCGACACCTCCGCCGGAGTCCCCGCCCCCACAGGGTCTGTTCCACTCGGCTCGGCGGCTGCTGGGGTTTTGCAGGGTTCGGTGGCCGTCAGCACGGTACCCCAAACATCGGTGGTAGCTGTTCCTGCTGCTGGGGGTGCTCAAGTAGTCGCTGCCACGACCGACAGTTCTAGAGCTTCTGCAGTCGTCGGAAATCAACCCCAAGTCTTTGTCATTTCGACTACAGCTGCCCCTGTCTCTGTGAGCTCGGTCGTCACGGCTGCCGTTAGTTCTGCTTCTGTGAGCTCGGTCACCCCTGCTCCGACCTCTCGACGTCCTTCGAGGGCTCGTCGGCCCCGTACCGAGGCCACGGCGACCGTATCCAAGACTCCAGGCACGGATTCGGCATCTTTTACCCCTCAGGTGACCGATGCCTCGGCGGCGCGTGGGTCAAAGAAGCTTCCCGACCTCGCCAATGAGTACTTGGAGCCTGGGTTTACGAAGCCTGGAGCACAAAAGGCTTGGTGTCAGATTCAGAACCAGAGCGTTCCTGACTCTTTGGCCAAGGAGCTGAAAACTCCGTGCTCGGTCGAGGTTCTGAAGGTCTTCTTGGCTTGGACGGCGCCCGAGCACCCGTGGCACGTGGTGCGCGTGGACTTGCCGGAACTTCCGTGCATGTTCGAACTCGGGCAGTCTACGCCAGGCACCAAGATCTCTATTCGTGCTACTGGCCCTGCTCTCCAAGTCAAGTTTTGGCGCCAGTTCAAGGGCATTTCTACCGACAAGACTGAGAAAGCAGACCTCGGTCTAGCTACCTGGGAGCGCCGCCATTGGATCCAAGCCTCGGCTGTGGAGCGTTGGCTCAAAGAGGAGGACGCGAAGCGGCCGGGCGACCCAGTCCTGCTGGAAATTCGAGAGCTCTGGGTGCGGCTCAACAAAGAGCGCAATCTTCGGGCCGATCGCCTCCGCCAGCAGATGGTGTATCGGTACTGGGAGGTGTGTGTTGAGCGCGATGGAGAGCCTCGGCGCTACCCCGCCGAGAGCCTGCTCGGGTCGACGAATCTCCAATACCCTTTCGAAGTGATGGAGTGGGCTCCACGGACCGAGGATTGGCTGGCCGAGCTTCGGACGCTTGATGGCCAGCAGCCATGGAGGAACTGTTGGATTGACGTGCCCTCGGCGCACCCGTACAACACCACGTACGCGCCATGCAATCCCCAAGCTCCCCTGCTCGTTCCTCGGAGCATGACTCGCGCTGAAGTCGGCCGTATGATCATTTGTGGATCCATCGCTGAAGCCGGGCGAAATTTCGGCGCCCTGGGTCGCCGAATTCTCGGACACTGTGGCCGACGCCTCGGCTGGTAGTGACGAAGAGTCCAAGGGTGGCACCTAGCTCGTGCGGCCTCCGCCAGTCAAGTCGACCAAGTCTAAACCTCGTCCAAGTTTCTTCCATGTTTTCTGGTCTTCGCTCAAGCTACTCAAGTATCGTCAGAAGTTCGTAGCGTAGTAGTCGTAGCTCTTGAGCCTCCTTAACTCGTCAAATTCCAAATCTCGTTCCGACATCGTTCACATCATATACAAACATGCAAAGTTCGGTACAGTAGCAACTTTCGTCTGACACTGTGGGCTGTACCGGCCCCACAGGCAGCTCAAACTTCGGTCGACACTGCAACTAGTTCTCGTCAGCGGCTTGAACCATCTGCAAACGTCGGTCGCTGCGCCGTTCGCGCAAATAGTCGTAGAGCAAGCCTCCGCATGACAAATTCGACGCTGGCTCCCAAGTGGGTTCGTCATAGTTAACCCACTTCACCTGGAACTCTCGGACGGCTCTCTCAGTGCTCGTAGACAACGGCATACGGTCACCGAGGATAGCCTCGACCTCGAATTCTCCAGTGAGCTGGTCTGGTTCCCAACTGTCCTCGGGGAGCAACTCCTCGTCGAAATCCAATCTTGTGTCTTCGGTCACCTCACAGGCTAACCGGACACTCGGTCGGCTCTCAAATACATCGACTGATTTGAGGCGGGATACATGTACGATAGGGTAAAACTTGTACCCGCTGCGGTCAGGCAGCTCCAGCTCGTACGCAAATTCCTCGACTTTCCTCTTCACTCGGAACGGTCCGTGCCATCGGTGGGCCAATTTCTTGGTCAATCCAGGCTTAACCCTTTCCATATACAACCAGACTCTGTTCCCAGGCTGGAAGAGGGGCCTCTTTGTTACGTCTGAAGCTTGGTTAGCTGCCCCTGATCTCGGAGACATTTCGACCGAGGCCTCTATCTTACTCGAAGTCGGTTTAGCAGCTTGTTCGCGTCCACTTAGTCGCTCGTTGTGCTCTTTTGCCCGCCGAGCCTTCTCAACCGACTGGTATTCTTTTGCCATTTCCCACGCTATCTCTTGTTGTCGGTTGACTTCTCGGCGCCATGCCAGAGCATCGGTCTGTCCTCCAGAACCTCGTTTGAGCGATGAAGCCATGGCTCGGAGGATGGACCGTGCGTCCCATCCGTGTACGAGGTAATGCGGCGTCTCCCTTCGCGTGGTATCCATCGAGTTGTTGATAGCGGAGATCAACTTCTCGGCGATTTCATCCCAATCTTGCTGTAGCGGGTCCTCGGCATATACCCGCACCGATTGCATCACGGTTTTCACCGATCGCTCCTGTTGGCCATTAGCCTGCGGCCTATAGCTCAAAGTCGCTCTCGACCTTGACTGCATCATCTCGGTGAAGGCTTGGAAGACCTCGCTCATGAACCGAGGGTCTCGGTCATGGCGAATCAGTGTAGGGGCACCGAACCTTGCGTGCACACACTCTTGGAACGCTTTTGCCACGCTCAGAGCAGTGGTGTCTGCCATACCTTTGCCCATCACATATCCCGTGAACGCGCACTGAAAGAGTAGCAGAGCTGTGTTCCCTTGACGAGACTTCGGTAGAGGTATAACAAAGTCCATCGAGACGATTTGGAACGGCCGCTCGGCGAGAATGTTTCCAGGCGAGTAGCCGCGGAACTGCGGTCGACTCTTGCTCGAGCTACAGTCGGGGCATGACCTTACGTGCTGTTCGACATCTGCATATAGGCCGATCCAATAGTAGTCCAACTTGACCCTGTGATAGGTCCGGACAATACCTTGGTGGCCACCTTCCAAAGAGTCGTGGCAGCTCTGTAACACTTCTTGAACCATCGTTGAGGGTACCACCAGCCGCAGCTTCATCTCCTCTTGTTGTTCATCACCCCTCTGAGGGTTCCCACCGAGATAGTAGAGCACATTGTCCTGGCTAAGTACAAACCTGTCGGACATTTTCCACGCATCTCTTGCTGCTCTGTAGCCGATCGTAGACTCTTCTCCGCGCAGTACCGTCTTGAGGTTTGACCACCGTAGTTCTTCGTCTTGAGCAGTGGCGATCCGCCGCCTCCGCTCTCGTTGGATAACGAGAGGGTCTATATCCTCGGCGTCAGGCATTGCGGGAGGGTGTTCTTGCGCACTCGATTGCTCGGCTCCCATATCATTCTGGACCTCGGTGGGCACGCTATTCGCTTCGTCTCGACATTCTGCACCTTCTGGACCAGCGGCCGACACTTCGTCTGCAAATCTGACATGTTTCTCCTTCGCCTTCGCTTGTCCTCTTGTCATGACCGTTAGGCATCTCGGCTCGCATTCTTCACCACTTACGAAGTCGAAAAAATTCTTGCGAGTGGGTACGCCCCGGATGTCGTAGGCTAGGCCCACACTGACCGAGGGTTTGTCCTCAACTGTGTCCTCAGTAGGCGACTCGTAGATGACGTCTTGGATGCGGTTCAACTCGGACAGTTCAGACTTCCTGGCCTCGGCCAACTCCTCGTTGGATACCTTGGACTCCAGTGTCTCGCTCGCTAAAGAATCTGCAGCTGCGTTGAACTCTCGAACGACGTGTAGGTACTTCACCGTCCGAAGCTTCGCCGTGAGTTCTCGGTGGCGGTTCAGCTGCGTCATGAGCGATTCCTTCCGACATGCTATCACCCCTAGGGGCTGCTGGATTGCGAGTCTCGAGTCTCCCACGATGACTAAATCCTCGGCCCCGTGTTCCAGCGCAGCCAAGACCCCATTGTTCATTCCCGCATACTCAGCGAGGTTCACTGTGGTCGTCTCGAGATAAGCACTCGCGGCAGTCACTATAGTCCATTCTGGTAATTTCCACAAAATCCACGAGCAGCTGCCATAGCCGCCGTGCTTCGCGGTCTTCGCCGAGCCATCGAACGACATCACCAACCCATTGTAAGACTTCGGTAGCCGTGCGTACAACAAGTGCGGGTCCATCCGGACACCCGGTGACCCCTTCGTTGGTGGTGCTACCGAGGCCAGCGAATCTTTCAGGTCCACAAAGCTCGTTAGGCCCGCTTGGAGCAGCTGGGCAAAGACGCAATCCTTTTCCTTGATTCGTTGCACTACCAAGTGCCACGGGGACAGCAGGACCGCGAACTGTACTGCACGACCGAATTGGGACTTCGACTTGTGCACCCAGTCGAGCGTCGAAAACCGCGTATAGACGTGGATGGTCCGATCTGCTAAGGTAGTGTAGCACGTCTTCAGCGGCAATAGAAGGGCTAATACCTCCTTCTCGGCTGGATGATAATTCATCTCGGCGTCCTTGAGAACTCGCCCACAGAACCGGACAGGGTGCATCTTGCCGTCATGCTCTTGCATAAGCGTCGAGCTAAGTGCCCACTCATTCGCAAACAGCATCACGTGTACATTCTTGGCTCGGTCGAAATGCCGAAGTATTGGTGCGTCTGCAACCTTCGCTTGCAGCGTAACGAAACTTCGTTTGGCCGCCGAGAGGTCACCCCCAGGTGCAAAGTCATCGTCCTTCAGCTGGTATAGCACAGCACCGTATACCGCAAAGTCCTGGATGAACCGACTGTAGTAGTTGAGCGCACCAAGGAAAGCCTGCATTCCCTTTTTTGTCGTCGGGAACGGCAGCTCGGTCGCAGCCTTCATCTTCTTAGGGTCGGCCCGGATACCCTCGGCCGATACCACATGTGATAGAAACTCCACTCGTGACTGCACAAAGCTGCTTTTAGGGAAGCTCACGCTAATCCTGCACTCGGTGAACCGCTGCAACAGTCTATCCAGCGTCGCCAAACAATCATCGAAAATCTCGGCGCCGAAGCAGATGTCATCCACGAATGACCGCCTACCGAAAACCGGTACGAGTGAGGACTCGTCCTGTAACAGGGTTACACAGGCTGGTGTAACTGGGTACACCAGATATACGTGTATAGCCGGACTATACACGGACAAGTATACGGCAAGCCTTCTGTGTGTGCGTCACATACACAGTCAACAATCATTTCGAGCCACCAATGGCACAAACATTGGCGGGCACTAAGCGCACTGCTATTGGTGGAAAGGGGCACATTTCCACCAATCAAACGCATACATAAGGGCCGGAGCGTGAGGGCCAACCATGGCTTCACCTCCGTAGATACATAAGTCATTTAGATAGGTTTGCTAAGGGCCCGCCACGCGGCGGGCTTCCATTCAATTCAGTTTTCTATTTTCAAGTTAAAGTTTCGGTCTTTTGCTTAGAAATACACGGGGACGTGTATTTCTACTTGCATACAAAGTCTAAGTAACTTACGCTTCCTCAAAAGCGCATACTAGTGTATGCTAAAGAAACAGAGCGCGTCTCGCCCTGTTTCACGTCCGGCTCGCCATTGGCAAACATGTCTGCAACAGGGCTGTTCACCAGCTGCGAAACGGCGTCCATAGTGGATGCAGACTCTCGGTCGGCATCGAACTTAGTCCGTGGTGCTCCCGAGAGTCGCTCCGAAACCTCGATCACCCCAGGTCTGGCGAGCTTAGCGTCTTCTTCAGCTGCCTTCATGAGCTCCGAGTAGTGCTTCCATCCGCCCTTCGGTTGAACGAAGCCCCAAAGCGCATTGTCGATCATTCGCTGATAAATCATCGGCGCGTTCTTGAGGCCGAACGGCATACGCAGCCATTCGAAGTGCCCCAGTGCACGCACAAACGCCGAGATCTTGCGAGCTCGGTGGGTCATCATAATGGCCCAGAATCCGCTTGCAGCGTCCAGGGAGCAAAACCAAAGGTAAGCTTCCATGTCAGTCAGAAGATCGTCGACCAACGGCATGGCATACTCCATGATTGCGGTGACCGCATTCACCATCTTGTAATCAATGCATAGGCGGATATCCACGCCGTTCTTTTTGTATACAATCACAATCGGTGACGACCACGGGCTGTCTGAGAAGGCGATCAGCCCGGCTCGGAGTAAACCCTTCAGAAGCTCGTACAGCTTGCTGAGGAAACGTAACGGTGTCCTCCGAGCCTTCTGCTTGATCGGTGCATGCCCCTGCACGTCGATATCGCACACTACACCGTATGCCGGTGGTGGTAGGGCATTCCACTGGAGATCATGATCTTCTCATGGCTCTTCAGCACGGCAACGAGGTCTCGTTGCTGACCGCTATCCAACTCAGGATTCTGAACGTTCGGCGCGGTGTAATCCAAAGTAGTATCGATTTCTTCGGTGACCTCAGGCAACACCGCCAACTCATGCGCAAAGTCGGTGAGCTCTATCTCGTTCGGCAAATGCTCGGCTGCACTGTCGTTCCCATCGTCTCCTCCAGCAACGACACCGGCCGCAATCTCGTGCATTGCCGACACGTATGCGGCATCCAACTTCACCATAGAGCCCTTGGTCATTACAGGTTCGTCCGCGCCGGTCTTGTCCGGAACGGCTTCACGCTCTCGCACATCATCTGGGTCCTCGGTCGCCTCGGATACCACATCCTCGTCACCCCAGGTGTCACACGTGACCTCGACTGATACTTCAGCATCGATCCTGTCTGACCTAGGATCAGTCGAGCGTCGCCCCGAGCCTTCGGTGCAGTCCAGCCGATGGTCTTCTGTTGCATCCGAGGCCTCGGTGCCCCTTGTGAGAATCTTCCGAGGCGTCGGGTAGTGTCGCCGCTCGACGGCCGGTGGCTGGTCTGCTAGCCAACTTTCATAGAACTCTCGTTCGCGCTTGTACAAGGTTTCGTCTCGGCTCTCGGCGTAGGCAATAACCTGCCACTCCTTGTATTGCGCCGACTCTAAATGCACATATCCGGGCGACCTCGGAAGCTCGCCTATCGGTACCCACAGCACAAAAGACTCATGCTTAGAGCACTGAGCACCCTTCTCTGTCACATTCGTGAGTCGGACCCACAATGGTCGGCCACGCCGAAACCTCGTTACAGTCGGAACTAGCCTCTCCGTCCTCTTGATCCACACTTCATGCGTAGACCGGGGCGGTTTCCTCCGAGGCAACCGGAATTCACGCCACTCTCGACCGGGGACATGCAAATCCTCGGTCGGCCCTCCAGACACCTGAGTACCGTAAGGCTCCTCGTCCGAAGCATTTTGTGACTTGATTAGCGGCACCATGACCTCATCGGGGAGCCTTGCTGCACCGTGGAACAGGTCCAGCCGGATCCCGGCTGGTATCATGAAGTCTGTCCCAAGCACCACGTCCACTCCCGCGCTGTGGTTCATGATCCACATCTCAAACTCGTACACTCGCTCCCACCCCAAGGTGATCTTAACGAGTGCTCGCCTGCGGGTCTCCAACACTTCAGGGTTGATGCCCTGTACTTCCAAACGTCGGCCGTGCCCCGGAATTTCGCTCAAGCGTAACTTCTTGGCGTAACCCGCCGAGATCACGCTGACATTCGCTCCAGTATCCAACAGAATCCTCGTCCGCACGTCATTCACTGCACCTTTGACCAATGCTCTCATCCTCTTCCGTTTGTCGTATCGTTGGGACGACCACCACCCCATTCTCTCGCCAGGTAGCAATCTCACCGCCCGACCAAGGTCTCGGTGAGGTCTCTCGACTCGCCCCAAACTAGCAATTGACGCCTTGGTCTTGTGCTCGTCGCTTTCGCCTGCATCCACTTCACTCACTCCATTCCCACCGAGGCTCGCGCCTCTCTCCTTTTCACTTTCCGTCGGTTTCGCATATTCATCTTCTCGGTCATCGGGCCATTCAACTTTGCCTGCGAATGCGAACATATAGTCCGCATCGACCGCAGGCTCAGTCAACTGTGGCAGCCCGATTGGAACCAACCCAGTTGCAGTTGGCGGGCTGCCTAGTTTAAATGACTTCCGTATACCAGGCTTTGCAGCTCTGGCGCGAGGTCCTTCTTGTCGACCTTCGACCGTAGGAGTTTAGTGAGCTCATTGAACGCCTCACACTTGCCAGCATCGTGCACTTGCTTGCACATCTTGCACCGTCTGTGACAGTAGTGCACAGAGTGGGACATACTACCACAAGCGGCACATGGACCGTACTGGCGCGGTCTGCCATCTCGGCCGTCTCGCCCATCTCGACCGTAACGTCGGTCGCCTCGGTCACGGTTGAATCGACTTCCGTCACCCCCTTGGCGTCGGTTGTCAGACCGAGCGAACGTCCCTTCGGCAGCGGCGCGACGCTCATTGTCGTTGGCTGCGGCGACGTGTCCGTGATCCTCGTCGGACCCATAAGCGTCATCGGAGGCGTCGTCAGAGCGTCGGTCATCTTCGCGATCGCGATCATCGCCGCTGTAGCCATCCGAGTCGTAGCCTGTCTGTGTCCTGACCGAGTCGTTCACATTCAGAGCTGCGACAACGTCTGCCAGAGCATCGGCCAAAGTGATCCTCGGCCGATACTGCGACTCGTCGCGGCGTCGGTCCCGGTCACGTCAGTCCTGGCGATAGCCATCCCTGGAATCCTCGGTGCGCCTACCCTCACGTCGACGACCCTCGTCTTGACCCCTGGATCGGCGTACCGAGGCATCTTTTGCAGACTTTCGCTCCCGGCGACGGAGAATGTCATTGACCATATCTTCAAGGTCATGGATATCCTTGACTCGGACATGGCACAGACGCTCTTCCAAGCCTCGGTCGTCACACGTATCCAAGAAGTGCTCCACATGGTCCTTCGCTTCGCGTCCACCGCTCTCGAACTGCACGTCGGCGTTGCGGGCGTAGCCATTGAGCCGGTTGAGATAGTCACACACATGCTCTTTGTCCACTCGCCTTGCAGAGTAGTACCGAGCCTTCGCAGACTGGTCGAACCTTAAACAGTAGTATCTGATGAACGCATCCATCAACAACTTCCACGTGCGACGAGTCTTGCGCGGAAGCTGTCGGTACCAATGCAATGCTCCTTCTCGGAGACTGAGCTTGAACGCCATACACCACTCGTTCGGTGGCTTGTGCGTTCCCTTCATCTCGTAGACAAAGGTTCGGAGCCACTGCATCGACTTCTCGCTTTTGTTCCTGAAACCATGGTATGCCTTGATGTTACCGAGTGGAAGGTGCGTCGCAACCTCCAACCTCGGTGTCGAGCTCTTGCTCTCCATTTCACTTAACTCGCGGATAGAGCGTGCCCACTCCTCGGTCAGGTCACCTTCTTGGTAGTCGTAGTCGAATAAATCATCATCACTGTCAGACGAGTCCTCATAGTGATCGGCCCGTCTGCGAGAGCGCTGACTGGTCTCCCGTCGCGTGCTCGGCGTCAGTCTAGAAGCCTCGGTCTCCCTCGCCAATCGCCCAGTGCGACTTGCAGACCTCGGTGTCACCATGTGCGAGTCTTGCATGTACGGTGAAGCCTCACCTTTGGTTGAAAACACTCCAGCCCTCGACACCTCCGTGCCCAGCTTGTTGGGCGTCAGAGGTAGCGGGACCTTGGATGGGTCAACCGCTTCCGCCGCTTGACGGGCCACCGGTTGGCGACCAGCGACAGCCTCGGATACACCGAAAGCAGTACGCAGCTTCTTCTTCCACTTCCTCAACGCCGTCCCGGCATCGGACGGTGTCCAGTCTCGTAGCGCAGCATCAGATGGGTACATCTGAGGCTCGCATCCCATAGCACGTAAGAGCAGCACAGTGTCCTGCGCCACCTGCCGAGTGCTCGTTGAGTCGATGGGTACAGCCAGCCCGCCTCCGAGATCCATCCAGATTGCCTGGCGAACCACCTTCGGCCCGAATTGCTGCATCCAATTGCTCTTCGTCTTCATCAGTTCCAGGCATCTGCCTAGAACCTTGTTGGCAGCTGGGGTATCTCCATTGACTGGAGGTCGGCTGCCTGTCGACCGAGAAGTTGCCTTCCCGGTCATCGCCGATGGTTTTGAACCATCGGTCCCACCATAGTCCTCCTCAGTAGCTGGCTCTGGGCCATCATCTTCGTCGAACTCGTCGATGAGGTTCCGCGCAAGCGGTCTCACCCCTCCGCTGCGTCCTACCGAGACCACAGCGTCTTCCGAAAGCTCGGGCATTGCCGCCTTCCCTTCCAGGTAGTCATCTTCATCTTCTTCCTTGGCGTCTGAGTAGTCCACCGAGCCGTCCGGGCTGACCAGACGTTCGTTGATCGTCACCATGCGAGTCGTCGCTGGAGTCGGAAACGAAGCCTCGGAGCGTACTGGAACCTCGGTACGCGTTCCCCCTGACTTCATCGGTGTTGCTGGTACCGTTGACTTGCCTCCTTTCGCCATCTTCTTCCTCTTTCTCTCTTCTTCTCTCTCTCGAATGCTCGTTGGGGTAAGAACCTATACAACCACAACACAACAGAAGGTCACACCAATCCCGGGTCGCGGCACCAGTTGTCGTGTAGGATTCACGATAAAATTCTCACGTGTCGGGTGAGTTCCCACCACCAACACACACTAACCCGCAAAGGTTAGCGACTGTTGGATCAAATCTGAAGACCAGGAACGATCCCTTACGCCGGGTCGGTTGCAAGCACTTCTGTGCACTGCGATCGTATAGGTTAACCCTTTATTCAACTCCTCTAGCCACGAGCTTAGGCTAGGAAGCAGTAAAACCCTGCAGGCCCTCAGAAGGAAGGGTACCGGCGTGTTAGGCCTTATACAGGGGCGCCGAGGTATAACCTCGGCAGGAAGTCTAGAACACGCAAGAACCCTCGGTCCTCACGAATACACACAGAGCGACACTCTAAAGGCACTCCCACACACACTCGGCTACGCTTCTCTCTTGGCCTAATTATAGACGAACTCTCGGCGATCCACCTTAGCTCAATCTACAGGCATCCACCCTACCTGAGCGTGTCCTGCACTACAATAGGCTAACTACACTTACCGGAGACGGACTTGACCCTTGTTGGCTTGGGGGGAAGACTGCTGTTTTATTTCTGCTTATTTGTGGCTCTGAGAGCCTCTGTAGGTCTTCCTATACCTACTCCTATTTCCCTATACAAATATCAAGTGTGAACAGGTCTCGGTGGGAGACTCTAGAATCCCACATAGGTACGACCGAGACCACGACAACACGGTGATGTGTGGCACATAACCCTATCCTAACCTAATTCAATACCTCGGTCGGGTTATATTAGTACGACCGAGGGTGTCACTAATTCCTCTCTGTCACTCTGCTGCGGTAAATGTGTTCCGCCAATCACAGCCGCGCCTTTCACTGAAAGCGTCCACGAAGGTTGCCCCTGCAACGGAGGCCGTGATCCGGGTCAAAAACCCAACACCACACGGTCATCTCGAACAGCGTCTTGAGGTCGCTCTTGGTGCGCGCGATCAGATCGGCCGAACTCCCGGTCACCAACACATCGTCCACGTACACCGGCAACAGCACGCAGTGACCGTCCACAATCTTCATGTAGAGACACGGGTCGTAGGCCGAGACTTGGAAGCCGATGGAGCACACGTACTCGTCGAAGGTCTCGTTCCACACGCGCGAAGCTTGCTTGAGACCGTAGATCGCCTTCACCAGCTCCAGGCAGTCGAAGTCACCGTCCAGCTCGACCTCTTCTGGCACTGCGCAGTACACCACTTCTTTCATCACGCCGTACAGGAATGCCGTCACCACGTCCAGTTGGTCCAGCGGCCAGTCGAAGTACTTGGCCAACGCGATCACCATGCGCAACGTCACGTACTTGACCACGGGCGAGAACGTCTCGGTGTAGTCGATGCCGCACTTCTGCTTGAATCCCTTGGCCACGAGACGCGCCTTGTACTTCTCGATGGATCCGTCTGCTTTGCGCTTGATCTTGAACACCCACTTGGTCCCGATGGCGCGTTGTCCGTTCGGCAACTTGGCAGCTCGAAACACCCCACGAAGTCGCATCGACTTGAGCTCTGCGCGGACGGCCTTGCGCCAATGCACTTGGTCGAGTCCGTTCACCGCATCTTGGAATGTCGTCGGCTCAGACAAATCGCCGGCTTCCACTGCGTTGGCGCTTGCTCGCCAAAATGCGGGAGGAGTCGAGTCGCCGTCTTCGTCGTCATGAGCATCCTTCTCCTCTTCTTCAGCCAGATCAGGCTCCATTCGCACACTTGATCGTCGTTTCGCCCGACGCCCAAACGAGTTGTCAGGAGCACTTGCTTCTTCCAAGCCAGCTCCATGGCGAACAGAACGTGAGCTCGCTGACATATCACCGGCATCACTTGAGCGGGCCTTGCGTTTCCCCGCCTGCTTGAACTCCATCGGGCCCGCACTGTCAGCATCGTTGATCTCGAGAGAGTCGAAGTCCAGGCTAGCATCTTCGTCGTCATCGCTTGAACTTCCCGCCGAGACACCACCAAAACTCGATTCGTCGAAGGTGGCATCGCGAGAAATCACCACCTTCCCCGCCTCGATGTCATAAACACGATACGCCTTCGACACTTCCTCGTAGCCCATGAACAGACCAGCGCGAGCCTTGGGATCCCACTTGAGTCGTTTCTCCCTCGGGGTCAGGACGTACGCCCGACACCCAAACACACGCATGTGCTTCACGCTTGGCTTGGACTTGTACACGATCTCGAACGGAGTCTTGTTTTCGATCTTGGGCGACGGCAGGCGATTCTCGACGTAGATGGCAGTCATCGCCGCTTCGCCCCAGAAACACTTGTCCAACTTGGCATGGTGCAGCATGCTGCGACCAATCGTGACGATGGTTCGGTTGGCGCGTTCTGCCGTGGCGTTGGTCTGGTGCGCGTACCGAACCGTGGGCTGCTGCTCGATGCCTTGGTCCTCGTAAAAGGCCTTGAGCGAATTGGTCGCAAACTCGCGGGCTCCGTCGTGACGCACGAACTTGACCTGCTTGCCGAACTGCGTCTGCACCTTGGTGATGTAGCTCTTGAGGCACTCTTCGCTGTCCGACTTGGCGCGTAGACAGAAACCCTTCATGCATCCGCTGGCTTCGTCCGTGATGAGTAGCAGATACTTGCTGCCACCCAACGATTCTTCCTCCATGGGACCGCAGATGTCGAAGTGGAGCAGCTCGAACGTGTCGTAACGGCGCTTGTCGCGGTTAGTCGGGAACGGCTTTTGGACCATTTTCCCTTGCTGGCACCCGCGACACACACTTGGCCCACTCGACTTCAAGGGTGTTGTCAAGAAGGCGCCTCGACCAGCTGCGGTGTACCAGTAAGGTACCGGTGCGACCTTCACTCAGTGGTGCCGCCATCGTTCGTGTGATGATGGGACGAGGATTACGGGACGCTGATGATGGGACGCTGATGATGGGACGCGTGGGTACAAGATTGTGGGTACAGGATGGGCATCGACGTGGCACTCGCTGATTGGCTGAAGGACCTTCTATCCAGTTAGGAATCCAGTGGAGTGTATCCAGCAGGGATATCCAGTAGGCTTCGAGGCAGCAAGTAGCTTGCGAACTAAGGCCCTAAATCAATCACTTTGCATTCTGACATCTAGTGCTCAAACGACCTTCCTTTTGGTTATGAGCCCAAGCCCCGCATTCCCTGCCCAAGACCCCGACTACGCCTTCGCCATGGACGCCACGCCGACCGCCACCGCCCGCATCAACAAGTTCGACGGAACCAACTTCCACACGTGGAAGTTCAAGATGCAGATGGTGCTCGAGGAGCGCGAACTGTGGGAGGTGACGAGTGGGGAGATCAAGCTGGAGCACTGCCACGCCGCAGCGGATCAAGCGCTCTTCAAGAAGAAGTCGCGCAAGGCGCTGGCGATCGTCTGTCTCGCGATGGAGGACTCGCAGTTGCCGCTGGTGCGTTCGGCCAAGGATGCTCACGATGCATGGTCAAGACTGGAAGGACACTTCGAGAAGAAGAGTTTGGCCAACAAGCTCTTTCTTCGTCGACGTTTCTTCACGACGATGATGGAGGAAGGTGATGATGTGTTGGAGCACATCAACAAGCTCAAGACGCTGGCGGAGCAGCTCGACGCGGTGGGCGCTCCGGTCAGCGAGGACGACTTGGTCATCACGCTTCTTGGGAGTCTCAGCGAGTCGTACCAGTTCCTCATCACGGCGTTGGAGTCGAGAGCCGACTCGCTGTCGTGGGAACTCGTGACGTCTCGGCTGCTGCATGAGGACATGAAGCGCAAGGAGCAAGGTGGCGGCGTCGACGGAGCCGCGCACGGTCAAGGCCAAACGTTCATGACAAGCGACAACGGCAAGCGCAAGGGACGGCAGGCGACCGCCAACAAGGCCAGCGCCTGCCACTACTGTGGGGAGCAAGGACATTGGATCGCCAAGTGTCCTGTGCGAATCCGCGAGAACGCGGAGCGGCAGAGGCCGCAGCGAGCGAACGTCGCGCAGAGTGAGGACGACTCTGGCGACTTCCTCTTCTCGGTTGGTGGTGGGAGCAACACCACCAAGTCGAATGAGGTGTGGCTGGTCGACTCGGGTGCGACGCAGCACATGACCAGTTCCAAGAAGTTCATGCGGAACTACAAGAAGATCTCGCCGGTGGACGTGCATCTCGCGGACGACGGTGTGGTGCAAGCGATCGGGAGAGGCGACATCGTGATGAAGATGCAGACCCCGCGCGGTGTCAAGAAGGGTGTGCTCACGAATGTGTGGCACATCCCCAAGTTGTCGCGCAACCTGTTCTCCGTCGGCAGATTCACCAAGGACGTCGGGCCTGTGACGTTCGAGAGCGACGGGTGCTTCACGGAGACGAAGGGTGTCAAGTGGAAGCTCGGCGCTCGCGAAGGCAAAGGGCTGTTCAAGCTGAGCATGACACCGGTGATGCCTGACGAGGTCAATGTGTCGAGTCCGAAGGATCGCAAAGGGGACACCACGTCGTACCTCTGGCACCTTCGACTCGGTCACATCGGCCATGGCGGTCTAGACGCCATCGTCAAGAAGGGCTACGGCACCGGCATCGACATGACGTCGGTGAAGCAGTGGGAGTTGTGTGATGGGTGTGCACTCGGCAAACAAACGCGAGTGAGCTACATGGCCAAGTCACCAAACCGTGCCAAGAAGCTGTTGGAAGTCATCCACAGTGATGTCTGTGGACCCATGCAGACACCCACATTCAGTGGCAAGAAGTACTTCGTCACGTTCATCGACGAGTACTCGCACTTCTGTGTGGTGTACTTGCTGAGGAACAAGTCGGAGGTGGCTGCCAAGTTCGCGGAGTTCGTTGCGTTGGCTGAAACGCAGACCGGCAAGCGTGTGAAAACGCTCCGGAGCGACAACGGTGGCGAGTACACTTCGCGTGAGATGGCCAAGTTCTGTGCGGACCGTGGGATCGTGCAGAAGTTCACGCCGCCGTACACGCCACAGCTGAACGGAGTGGCGGAACGGATGAACCGGACGTTGGTGGAGTGTGCGCGCTGCATGTTGGAGCATGCCGGGTTGTCGAAGAGTTACTGGGGTGAAGCGGTGGTGACAGCCACGTTCCTCCGGAACCGGTGTCCGACGCGCGCCATCAGCCACGACAAGTCGCCGCACCAAGTTTGGACGGGAAAGAAGCCACTACTGGCGAATCTCAAGGTGTTCGGGTGCCACGCGTACGTGCTGGTTCCGAAGGCGAAGCGGTCCAAGTTCGACGCCCGGTCGGTGCGTTGCCGTTTCCTGGGGTACTCGGAGCACGAGAAAGCGTATCGGTTTGAAGAGATCGAGAGCGGTCGCGTGTTGGTGAGCCGCGATGCGCAGTTCATGGAAGACGTCTTCGACGGTGGGAGACGCAAATATGCTACGAAGGAGGTGGTGATTGGTCTTCCAGATGAAGATGATGAAGATGCCACGGATGAAGAGACTCCGTCCGAATCGGACGAGGACGGAGATGAAGAGGAGGCTGCGCGGGACCAAGACTTCGAACCCGGCAGCAAGCGACACCCGCGGACGCAGTCGCTGGAGGAAGCCGTGGAGGTGCCGAGGGCCAAGAGGTATGCGCCGCAGAGTGGACGCTCGACGCTGGATGAGATGTCTGCGGCGGCCGAAGAGAGTCAAGACTTTGAGGCTGCGTACGTCGTGGATTCAGTGGGAGAAATGCCGACTACGTTCAAGTCGGCGATGGAATCCAGCGACGCAGCCAAGTGGAAGAAAGCGTGCGACTCGGAGATGGCGTCGCTTCGCAAGAACGAGACGTGGGAAGTGGTGCCGTTGCCGAAGGGACGCAAGGCGATCGGCTGCAGATGGGTGTTTCGAGTGAAGGAGAACCAGGCTGGAGAGATCGAGCGGTTCAAGGCGCGACTGGTGGCCAAGGGGTTTTCGCAGAAGTACGGCATCGACTACGACGAGACCTTCGCGCCGGTGGCCAAGTTCACGTCCATCAGGATCTTGCTCAGTCTGGCTGCCAAGTACAATCTCACGGTACACCAGATGGATGTCAAGACGGCGTTCCTCAACGGCGAGCTGGACGAAGATATCTACATGGCTCAGCCGGACGGGTTCGTCGACGATGTTCACCCGGACTTCGTGTGCAGGCTCAAGCGGTCGCTATATGGACTGAAGCAGTCGCCACGTATGTGGAACAAGACCATCGACGAGTTCATGCTCAAGCAGGGGTTCAAGAAGTGCGAGTCCGACCACTGCATCTACTTGAAGCGAGACGGCCAAGACATGATCTTCGTGGCGCTCTATGTGGACGACCTGATCCTCGCCAGCAACAGCCACAAGATGATCAAGGACACCAAGCAGGCCCTCAGTGACCGATTCGAGATGACGGACATGGGCCAGCTCAAGTACTTCCTCGGCATGGAAATCGACCAAGATCCCGAGACCGGAAATGTGTCAGTGCGGCAGACCAAGTTTGCGAAGGACATTCTCGAGAAGTTCAAGATGGAGAAGAGCAACCCGGTCAAGACGCCGCAAGACCCAGGTCTCAAGCTGACCAAGGCCATGTGCGAAGGAGGTTGCAAGCACGATGAGACCATGGCGAACGTGCCGTACCGCAACGCTGTGGGATGCCTCATGTATCTCATGGTAGGCACACGTCCAGACCTCGCAGCGGCAGTGGGGGTCCTGAGCCAGTTTGCTGCGGACCCATGCCCGACGCACTGGCAAGCGCTCAAGAGGGTCTTCAGGTACATCCAAGGCACGAAGACGCATGGCATCGAGTTTCAAGCGAACTGCGACGGCGGGCTTGAAGGCTATTCGGATGCGGACTGGGCCGGAGACACCGAGTCAAGAAGAAGCACAAGCGGCTACGCGTTCATGATGAACGGCGGGTGCATCAGCTGGAGGAGCAAGAAACAGCGGACGGTGGCGCTGTCATCGACGGAGGCGGAGTACATGGCACTGTCGGAGGCAACACAAGAAGCGGTGTGGCTCAAGGTGTTCATGTGCGAGCTCGGCGAGATGGCAATCGATGAAGCGATCAAGATCTACGAGGACAACCAAGGCTCCATCGCGTTGGCCAAGAACCCCGAGTTCCACAAGCGCACCAAGCACATCGACATTCGCTACCACTTCGTGCGCGAGAAGGTGGAAGACGGTCAAGTGGTGTTGGAGTACTGCTCAACGAAGGACATGCTGGCGGACTTGATGACCAAGCCCATCACTGCTGTGCAGTTTGAAGTTCTTCGGAGCAAGCTCGGAGTCCAAGGCCCCGGCGTCGAGTCGAGTGGGGGTGTTGTCAAGAAGGCGCCTCGACCAGCTGCGGTGTACCAGTAAGGTACCGGTGCGACCTTCACTCAGTGGTGCCGCCATCATTCGTGTGATGATGGGACGAGGATTACGGGACGCTGATGATGGGACGCTGATGATGGGACGCGTGGGTACAAGATTGTGGGTACAGGATGGGCATCGACGTGGCACTCGCTGATTGGCTGAAGGACCTTCTATCCAGTTAGGAATCCAGTGGAGTGTATCCAGCAGGGATATCCAGTAGGCTTCGAGGCAGCAAGTAGCTTGTGAACTAAGGCCCTAAATCAATCACTTTGCATTCTGACATCTAGTGCTCAAACGACCTTCCTTTTAGACCAACGCCACGGCAGAACGCGCCAACCGAACCATCGTCACGATTGGTCGCAGCATGCTGCACCATGCCAAGTTGGACAAGTGTTTCTGGGGCGAAGCGGCGATGACTGCCATCTACGTCAAGAATCGCCTGCCGTCGCCCAAGATCGAAAACAAGACTCCGTTCGAGATCGTGTACAAGTCCAAGCCAAGCGTGAAGCACATGCGTGTGTTTGGGTGTCGGGCGTACGTGCTAACTCCGAGGGAGAAGCGACTCAAGTGGGATCCCAAGGCTCGCGCTGGTCTGTTCATGGGCTACGAGGAAGTGTCGAAGGCGTATCGTGTTTATGACATCGAGGCGGGGAAGGTGGTGATTTCTCGCGATGTCACCTTCGACGAATCGAGTTTTGGTGGTGTCTCGGCGGGAAGTTCAAGCGATGACGACGAAGATGCTAGCCTGGACTTCGACTCCCTCGAGATCAACGATGCTGACAGTGCGGGCCCGATGGAGTTCAAGCAGGCGGGGAAACGCAAGGCCCGCTCAAGTGATGCCGGTGATATGTCAGCGAGCTCACGTTCTGTTCGCCATGGAGCTGGCTTGGAAGAAGCAAGTGCTCCTGACAGCTCGTTTGGGCGTCGGGCGAAACGACGATCAAGTGTGCGAATGGAGCCTGATCTGGCTGAAGAAGAGGAGAAGGATGCTCATGACGACGAAGATGACGACTCGACTCCTCCCGCATTTTGGCGAGCAAGCGCCAACGCAGTGGAAGCCGGTGATCTGTCTGAGCCGACGACATTCCAAGATGCGGTGAACGGACCCGACCAAGTGCATTGGCGCAAGGCCGTCCGCGCAGAGCTCAAGTCGATGCGACTTCGTGGGGTGTTTCGAGCTGCCAAGTTGCCGAACGGACAACGCGCCATCGGGACCAAGTGGGTGTTCAAGATCAAGCGCAAAGCAGACGGATCCATCGAGAAGTACAAGGCGCGTCTCGTGGCCAAGGGGTTCAAGCAGAAGTACGGCATCGACTACACCGAGACGTTCTCGCCCGTGGTCAAGTACGTGACGTTGCGCATGGTGATCGCGTTGGCCAAGTACTTCGACTGGCCGCTGGACCAACTGGACGTGGTGACGGCATTCCTGTACGGCGTGATGAAAGAAGTGGTGTACTGCGCCGTGCCAGAAGGGGTCGAGCTGGACGGTGACTTCGACTGCCTGGAGCTGGTGAAGGCGATCTACGGTCTCAAGCAAGCTTCGCGCGTGTGGAACGAGACCTTCGACGAGTACGTGTGCTCCATCGGCTTCCAAGTCTCGGCCTACGACCCGTGTCTCTACATGAAGATTGTGGACGGTCACTGCGTGCTGTTGCCGGTGTACGTGGACGATGTGTTGGTGACCGGGAGTTCGGCCGATCTGATCGCGCGCACCAAGAGCGACCTCAAGACGCGGTTCGAGATGACTGACAGCGGCAAGTGCGCATTTGTGCTGGGCATCGAGTTGGTGGACAACGCTGACGGCAGCGTGACGATGTGTCAACGGCGCTACGTGGACGACATTCTCAAGCGTTTCGGCATGGAGGAGTGCAAGGCTGTGGTGAGTCCGGCGGATTTGAGCTCTCGACTGGTTCCAAGCGACGCGCCGACCAAGGTGAACGCCCCGTTCCGCGAAGCTGTGGGTGCTCTCATGCACTTGATGACCGCGACCCGACCGGACATTGCTTTCGCCGTGGGCTATGTGTCGCGCTTCATGGAGAACCCGCAAGTCGAGCATGTTGTCAAGAAGGCGCCTCGACCAGCTGCGGTGTACCAGTAAGGTACCGGTGCGACCTTCACTCAGTGGTGCCGCCATCATTCGTGTGATGATGGGACGAGGATTACGGGACGCTGATGATGGGACGCTGATGATGGGACGCGTGGGTACAAGATTGTGGGTACAGGATGGGCATCGACGTGGCACTCGCTGATTGGCTGAAGGACCTTCTATCCAGTTAGGAATCCAGTGGAGTGTATCCAGCAGGGATATCCAGTAGGCTTCGAGGCAGCAAGTAGCTTGCGAACTAAGGCCCTAAATCAATCACTTTGCATTCTGACATCTAGTGCTCAAACGACCTTCCTTCTGGTTATGAGCCCAAGCCCCGTCTTCCCTGCCCAAGACCCCGACTACGCCTTCGCCATGGACGCCACGCCGACCGCCACCGCCCGCATCAACAAGTTCGACGGAACCAACTTCCACACGTGGAAGTTCAAGATGCAGATGGTGCTGGAAGAGCGCGAACTGTGGGAAGTGACAAGTGGAGAGATCAAGCTGGAGCACTGCCACGCCGCAGCGGATCAAGCGCTCTTCAAGAAGAAGTCGCGCAAGGCGCTGGCGATCGTCTGTCTCGCGATGGAGGACTCGCAGTTGCCGCTGGTGCGTTCGGCCAAGGATGCTCACGATGCATGGTCAAGACTGGAAGGACACTTCGAGAAGAAGAGTTTGGCCAACAAGCTCTTCCTTCGTCGACGTTTCTTCACGACCATGATGGAGGAAGGTGATGATGTGCTGGAGCACATCAACAAGCTCAAGACGCTGGCGGAGCAGCTCGACGCGGTGGGCGCTCCGGTCAGCGAGGACGACTTGGTCATCACGCTTCTGGGCAGTCTCAGCGAGTCGTACCAGTTCCTCATCACGGCGTTGGAGTCGAGGGTCGACTCGCTGACGTGGGAACTCGTGACGTCTCGGCTGCTGCATGAGGACATGAAGCGCAAGGAGCAAGGTGGCGGCGTCGACGGAGCCGCGCACGGTCAAGGCCAAACGTTCATGACAAGCGACAACGGCAAGCGCAAGGGACGGCAGGCGACCGCCAACAAGGCCAGCGCCTGCCACTACTGTGGGGAGCAAGGACATTGGATCGCCAAGTGTCCTGTGCGAATCCGCGAGAACGCGGAGCGGCAGAGGCCGCAGCGAGCGAACGTCGCGCAGAGTGAGGACGACTCTGGCGACTTCCTCTTCTCGGTTGGTGGTGGGAGCAACACCACCAAGTCGAATGAGGTGTGGCTGGTCGACTCGGGTGCGACGCAGCACATGACCAGTTCCAAGAAGTTCATGCGGAACTACAAGAAGATCTCGCCGGTGGACGTGCATCTCGCGGACGACGGTGTGGTGCAAGCGATCGGGAGAGGCGACATCGTGATGAAGATGCAGACCCCGCGCGGTGTCAAGAAGGGTGTGCTCACGAATGTGTGGCACATCCCCAAGTTGTCGCGCAACCTGTTCTCCGTCGGCAGATTCACCAAGGACGTCGGGCCTGTGACGTTCGAGAGCGACGGGTGCTTCACGGAGACGAAGGGTGTCAAGTGGAAGCTCGGCGCTCGCGAAGGCAAAGGACTGTTCAAACCGAGCATGACACCGGTGATGCCTGACGAGGCCAATGCGGCAAGCTCGAAGGATCGCAAAGGGGACACCACGTCGTACCTCTGGCACCTTCGACTTGGTCACATTGGCCATGGCGGTCTAGACGCCATCGTCAAGAAGGGCTACGGCACCGGCATCGACATGACGTCGGTGAAGCAGTGGGAGCTGTGCGACGGATGCTCACTCGGCAAGCAAACGCGAGTGAGCTACATGGCCAAGTCTCCAAACCGTGCGAAGCAAGTGCTGGAAGTGGTTCACAGTGATGTGTGCGGCCCCATGCAGACGTCTACGTTTGGTGGCAAGCGCTACTTCGTCACGTTCATCGACGACAAGTCGCACTTTTGTGTGGTGTACTTGCTGCGGAACAAGTCGGAGGTGGCTGCCAAGTTCGCGGAGTTCGTTGCGTTGGCTGAAACGCAGACCGGCAAGCGTGTGAAAACGCTCCGCAGCGACAACGGTGGCGAGTACACTTCGCGTGAGATGGCCAAGTTCTGTGCGGACCGTGGTATCGTGCAGAAGTTCACGCCGCCGTACACGCCTCAGCTGAACGGAGTGGCCGAGCGGATGAACCGGGCGCTGGTGGAGTGTGCGCGCTGCATGTTGGAGCATGCCGGGTTGTCGAAGAGTTACTGGGGTGAAGCGGTGGTGACAGCCACGTTCCTCCGGAACCGGTGTCCGACGCGCGCCATCAGCCACGACAAGTCGCCGCACCAAGTTTGGACGGGAAAGAAGCCACTACTGGCGAATCTCAAGGTGTTCGGGTGCCACGCGTACGTGCTGGTTCCGAAGGCGAAGCGGTCCAAGTTCGACGCCCGGTCGGTGCGTTGCCGTTTCCTGGGGTACTCGGAGCACGAGAAAGCGTATCGGTTTGAAGAGATCGAGAGCGGTCGCGTGTTGGTGAGCCGCGATGCGCAGTTCATGGAAGACGTCTTCGACGGTGGGAGACGCAAATATGCTACGAAGGAGGTGGTGATTGGTCTTCCAGATGAAGATGATGAAGATGCCACGGATGAAGAGACTCCGTCCGAATCGGACGAGGACGGAGATGAAGAGGAGGCTGCGCGGGACCAAGACTTCGAACCCGGCAGCAAGCGACACCCGCGGACGCAGTCGCTGGAGGAAGCCGTGGAGGTGCCGAGGGCCAAGAGGTATGCGCCGCAGAGTGGACGCTCGACGCTGGATGAGATGTCTGCGGCGGCCGAAGAGAGTCAAGACTTTGAGGCTGCGTACGTCGTGGATTCAGTGGGAGAAATGCCGACCACGTTCAAGTCGGCGATGGAATCCAGCGACGCAGCCAAGTGGAAGGAAGCGTGCGACTCGGAGATGGCGTCGCTTCGCAAGAACGAGACGTGGGAAGTGGTGCCTGTTGTCAAGAAGTCGCCTCGACCAGCTGCGGTGTACCAGTAAGGTACCGGTGCGACCTTCACTCAGTGGTGCCGCCATCATTCGTGTGATGATGGGACGAGGATTACGGGACGCTGATGATGGGACGCTGATGATGGGACGCGTGGGTACAAGATTGTGGGTACAGGATGGGCATCGACGTGGCACTCGCTGATTGGCTGAAGGACCTTCTATCCAGTTAGGAATCCAGTGGAGTGTATCCAGCAGGGATATCCAGTAGGCTTCGAGGCAGCAAGTAGCTTGCGAACTAAGGCCCTAAATCAATCACTTTGCATTCTGACATCTAGTGCTCAAACGACCTTCCTTCTGGTTATGAGCCCAAGCCCCGTCTTCCCTGCCCAAGACCCCGACTACGCCTTCGCCATGGACGCCACGCCGACCGCCACCGCCCGCATCAACAAGTTCGACGGAACCAACTTCCACACGTGGAAGTTCAAGATGCAGATGGTGCTGGAAGAGCGCGAACTGTGGGAGGTGACGAGTGGGGAGATCAAGCTGGAGCACTGCCACGCCGCAGCGGATCAAGCGCTCTTCAAGAAGAAGTCGCGCAAGGCGCTGGCGATCGTCTGTCTCGCGATGGAGGACTCGCAGTTGCCGCTGGTGCGTTCGGCCAAGGATGCTCACGATGCATGGTCAAGACTGGAAGGACACTTCGAGAAGAAGAGTTTAGCCAACAAGCTCTTCCTTCGTCGACGTTTCTTCACGACGATGATGGAGGAAGGTGATGATGTGTTGGAGCACATCAACAAGCTCAAGACGCTGGCGGAGCAGCTCGACGCGGTGGGCGCTCCGGTCAGCGAGGACGACTTGGTCATCACGCTTCTGGGCAGTCTCAGCGAGTCGTACCAGTTCCTCATCACGGCGTTGGAGTCGAGGGTCGACTCGCTGACGTGGGAACTCGTGACGTCTCGGCTGCTGCACGAGGACATGAAGCGCAAGGAGCAAGGTGGCGGTGCGGACGGCACCGCGCACGGTCAAGCGTTCATGACGAGAGACAATAAGCGCAAGGGACGACCGGTGAAGAAGGCCGGTGCGTGCCACAACTGCGGCAAACAAGGACATTGGATTGCCGAGTGTCCCTCGCGAGTCCAAGACAACTACGACCGGCAGCGGTCGCAGCGTGCGAACGTCGCGCAGGACGAAGAAGATTCTGGCGACTACCTCTTCTCGGTTGGTGACGGGGTCGCCAAGTCGAGTGAAGTGTGGTTGGTCGACTCGGGTGCGACGCAGCACATGACGTACTCGAAAGAGTACATGAAGAACTACAAGAAGATGGCTCCGGTGGACGTGCACCTCGCGGACGACGGTGTGGTTCAAGCGGTGGGGACGGGCGACATTGTCATGTCCATGAAGACCCCACGCGGAATGAAGAAGGGTGTGCTCACGAATGTGTGGCACATCCCCAAGTTGTCGCGCAACCTGTTCTCCGTCGGCAGATTCACCAAGGACGTCGGGCCTGTGACGTTCGAGAGCGACGGGTGCTTCACGGAGACGAAGGGTGTCAAGTGGAAGCTCGGCGCTCGCGAAGGCAAAGGACTGTTCAAACCGAGCATGACACCGGTGATGCCTGACGAGGCCAATGTGTCGAGTCCGAAGGATCGCAAAGGGGACACCACGTCGTACCTCTGGCACCTTCGACTTGGTCACATTGGCCATGGCGGTCTAGACGCCATCGTCAAGAAGGGCTACGGCTCTGGCATCGACATGACGTCGGTGAAGCAGTGGGAGCTGTGCGACGGATGCTCACTCGGCAAGCAAACGCGAGTGAGCTACATGGCCAAGTCTCCAAACCGTGCGAAGCAAGTGCTGGAAGTGGTTCACAGCGATGTGTGCGGCCCCATGCAGACGTCTACGTTTGGTGGCAAGCGCTACTTCGTCACGTTCATCGACGACAAGTCGCACTTTTGTGTGGTGTACTTGCTGCGGAACAAGTCGGAGGTGGCTGCCAAGTTCGCGGAGTTCGTTGCGTTGGCTGAAACGCAGACCGGCAAGCGTGTGAAAACGCTCCGGAGCGACAACGGCGGAGAGTACACTTCGCGTGAGATGGCCAAGTTCTGTGCGGACCGTGGTATCGTGCAGAAGTTCACGCCGCCGTACACGCCTCAGCTGAACGGAGTGGCCGAGCGGATGAACCGGGCGCTGGTGGAGTGTGCGCGCTGCATGTTGGAGCATGCCGGGTTGTCGAAGGGTTACTGGGGTGAAGCGGTGGTGACAGCCACGTTCCTCCGGAACCGGTGTCCGACGCGTGCCATCAGCCACGACAAGTCGCCGCACCAAGTTTGGACGGGAAAGAAGCCACTACTGGCGAACCTCAAGGTGTTCGGTTGCCACGCGTTCGTGCATGTGCCGAAGGCGAAGCGGTCCAAGTTCGACGCCCGGTCGGTGCGTTGCCGTTTCCTGGGGTACTCGGAGCACGAGAAAGCGTATCGGTTTGAAGAGATCGAGAGCGGTCGCGTGTTGGTGAGCCGCGATGCGCAGTTCATGGAAGACGTCTTCGACGGTGGGAGACGCAAATATGCTACGAAGGAGGTGGTGATTGGTCTTCCAGATGAAGATGATGAAGATGCCACGGATGAAGAGACTCCGTCCGAATCGGACGAGGACGAAAATGAAGAAGAGGCTGCGCGGGACCAAGACTTCGAACCCGGCAGCAAGCGACACCCGCGGACGCAGTCGCTGGAGGAAGCCGTGGAGGTGCCGAGGGCCAAGAGGTATGCGCCGCAGAGTGGACGCTCGACGCTGGATGAGATGTCTGCGGCGGCCGAAGAGAGTCAAGACTTTGAGGCTGCGTACGTCGTGGATTCAGTGGGAGAAATGCCGACTACGTTCAAGTCGGCGATGGAATCCAGCGACGCAGCCAAGTGGAAGAAAGCGTGCGACTCGGAGATGGCGTCGCTTCGCAAGAACGAGACGTGGGAAGTGGTGCCGTTGCCGAAGGGACGCAAGGCGATCGGCTGCAGATGGGTGTTTCGAGTGAAGGAGAACCAGGCTGGAGAGATCGAGCGGTTCAAGGCGCGACTGGTGGCCAAGGGGTTTTCGCAGAAGTACGGCATCGACTACGACGAGACGTTCGCGCCAGTGGCCAAGTTCACGTCCATCAGGATCTTGCTCAGTCTGGCTGCCAAGTACAATCTCACGGTACACCAGATGGATGTGAAGACGGCGTTCCTCAACGGCGTCCTGGATGAAGATATCTACATGGCGCAGCCAGACGGATACGTTGACGAAGGCCACCCCGACTACGTGTGCAAGCTCAAGCGGTCACTCTACGGACTCAAGCAGTCGCCGCGCATGTGGAACCAAACCATCGACGAGTTCATGCTGAAGATGGGGTTCAAGAAGTGCGAGTCGGATCACTGCGTCTACATCAAGAGGAACGACCAAGACATGATCTTCGTGGTGCTGTACGTCGATGATCTCATCCTCGCAAGCAGCAACGACAAGCTGCTGGAATCGACCAAGAAGGCACTCAGCAAGCGGTTCGAGATGACGGACCTCGGCGAGCTCGAGTATTTTCTCGGCATGGAGATCAAGAGCGACGTGGACTCCGGCAAGGTGGCGGTGCGGCAGACCAAGTTCCTCAAGAGTATCCTGAGCAAGTTCGGCATGCAAGACAGCAAGCCTGTGAAGACACCTCAAGACCCGGGACTCAAGTTGACCAAGAGCATGTGCGAAGGTGGCTGCAAGCATGAAGACACGATGAAGAACGTGCCGTATCGGAGTGCCGTCGGCGGACTGATGTACCTGATGGTGGCGACGCGTCCGGACCTCGCAGCTGCAGTGGGCTCCCTCAGTCAGTTCTGTGCTGACCCGTGTCCGACGCATTGGCAAGCTCTCAAGCGTGTGTTTCGGTACCTCCAAGCGACGCCTACGCACGGACTCGAGTTCTCAAGAGACGGTGGTGACGGCGCGTTATGCGGGTATTCGGATGCGGACTGGGCCGGCGACATCGAGTCGAGAAGGAGTACAAGCGGCTACGCGTTCATGATGAACGGCGGGTGCATCAGCTGGAGGAGTAAGAAACAGCGGACGGTGGCGCTGTCATCGACGGAGGCAGAGTACATGGCTCTATCGGAAGCGACGCAGGAGGCAGTCTGGCTCAAGGTGTTCATGTGCGAGCTCGGCGAGATGGCAAGCAATGAAGCGATCAAGATCTACGAGGACAACCAAGGCTCCATCGCGTTGGCCAAGAACCCCGAGTTCCACAAGCGCACCAAGCACATCGACATTCGCTACCACTTCGTGCGCGAGAAGGTGGAAGACGGTCAAGTGGTGTTGGAGTACTGCTCAACGAAGGACATGCTGGCGGACTTGATGACCAAGCCCATCACTGCTGTGCAGTTTGAAGTTCTTCGGAGCAAGCTCGGAGTCCAAGGCCCCGGCGTCGAGTCGAGTGGGGGTGTTGTCAAGAAGGCGCCTCGACCAGCTGCGGTGTACCAGTAAGGTACCAGTGCGACCTTCACTCAGTGGTGCCGCCATCATTCGTGTGATGATGGGACGAGGATTACGGGACGCTGATGATGGGACGCTGATGATGGGACGCGTGGGTACAAGATTGTGGGTACAGGATGGGCATCGACGTGGCACTCGCTGATTGGCTGAAGGACCTTCTATCCAGTTAGGAATCCAGTGGAGTGTATCCAGCAGGGATATCCAGTAGGCTTCGAGGCAGCAAGTAGCTTGCGAACTAAGGCCCTAAATCAATCACTTTGCATTCTGACATCTAGTGCTCAAACGACCTTCCTTTTGGTTATGAGCCCAAGCCCCGCATTCCCTGCCCAAGACCCCGACTACGCCTTCGCCATGGACGCCACGCCGACCGCCACCGCCCGCATCAACAAGTTCGACGGAACCAACTTCCACACGTGGAAGTTCAAGATGCAGATGGTGCTCGAGGAGCGCGAACTGTGGGAGGTGACGAGTGGGGAGATCAAGCTGGAGCACTGCCACGCCGCAGCGGATCAAGCGCTCTTCAAGAAGAAGTCGCGCAAGGCGCTGGCGATCGTCTGTCTCGCGATGGAGGACTCGCAGTTGCCGCTGGTGCGTTCGGCCAAGGATGCCCACGATGCGTGGTCAAGACTGGAAGGACACTTCGAGAAGAAGAGTTTGGCCAACAAGCTCTTCCTTCGTCGACGTTTCTTCACGACCATGATGGACGAAGGTGATGATGTGCTGGAGCACATCAACAAGCTCAAGACGCTGGCGGAGCAGCTCGACGCGGTGGGCGCTCCGGTCAGCGAGGACGACTTGGTCATCACGCTTCTGGGCAGTCTCAGCGAGTCGTACCAGTTCCTCATCACGGCGTTGGAGTCGAGGGTCGACTCGCTGACGTGGGAACTCGTGACGTCTCGGCTGCTGCACGAGGACATGAAGCGCAAGGAGCAAGGTGGCGGTGCGGACGGCACCGCGCACGG
Organism: Phytophthora agathidicida; assembly: GCA_025722995.1. Classification (NCBI taxonomy): domain Eukaryota; phylum Oomycota; class Peronosporomycetes; order Peronosporales; family Peronosporaceae; genus Phytophthora; species Phytophthora agathidicida. Next base: position 767,349 of record CP106979.1, read on the forward strand.
TCAAGCGTTCATGACGAGAGACAATAAGCGCAAGGGACGACCGGTGAAGAAGGCCGGTGCGTGCCACAACTGCGGCAAACAAGGACATTGGATTGCCGAGTGTCCCTCGCGAGTCCAAGACAACTACGACCGGCAGCGGTCGCAGCGTGCGAACGTCGCGCAGGACGAAGAAGATTCTGGCGACTACCTCTTCTCGGTTGGTGACGGGGTCGCCAAGTCGAGTGAAGTGTGGTTGGTCGACTCGGGTGCGACGCAGCACATGACGTACTCGAAAGAGTACATGAAGAACTACAAGAAGATGGCTCCGGTGGACGTGCACCTCGCGGACGACGGTGTGGTTCAAGCGGTGGGGACGGGCGACATTGTCATGTCCATGAAGACCCCACGCGGAATGAAGAAGGGTGTGCTCACGAATGTGTGGCACATCCCCAAGTTGTCGCGCAACCTGTTCTCCGTCGGCAGATTCACCAAGGACGTCGGGCCTGTGACGTTCGAGAGCGACGGGTGCTTCACGGAGACGAAGGGTGTCAAGTGGAAGCTCGGCGCTCGCGAAGGCAAAGGACTGTTCAAACCGAGCATGACACCGGTGATGCCTGACGAGGCCAATGTGTCGAGTCCGAAGGATCGCAAAGGGGACACCACGTCGTACCTCTGGCACCTTCGACTCGGTCACATCGGCCATGGCGGTCTAGACGCCATCGTCAAGAAGGGCTACGGCACCGGCATCGACATGACGTCGGTGAAGCAGTGGGAGCTGTGCGACGGATGCTCACTCGGCAAGCAAACGCGAGTGAGCTACATGGCCAAGTCTCCAAACCGTGCGAAGCAAGTGCTGGAAGTGGTTCACAGCGATGTGTGCGGCCCCATGCAGACGTCTACGTTTGGTGGCAAGCGCTACTTCGTCACGTTCATCGACGACAAGTCGCACTTTTGTGTGGTGTACTTGCTGCGGAACAAGTCGGAGGTGGCTGCCAAGTTCGCGGAGTTCGTTGCGTTGGCTGAAACGCAGACCGGCAAGCGTGTGAAAACGCTCCGGAGCGACAACGGCGGAGAGTACACTTCGCGTGAGATGGCCAAGTTCTGTGCGGACCGTGGTATCGTGCAGAAGTTCACGCCGCCGTACACGCCTCAGCTGAACGGAGTGGCCGAGCGGATGAACCGGGCGCTGGTGGAGTGTGCGCGCTGCATGTTGGAGCATGCCGGGTTGTCGAAGGGTTACTGGGGTGAAGCGGTGGTGACAGCCACGTTCCTCCGGAACCGGTGTCCGACGCGTGCCATCAGCCACGACAAGTCGCCGCACCAAGTTTGGACGGGAAAGAAGCCACTACTGGCGAACCTCAAGGTGTTCGGTTGCCACGCGTTCGTGCATGTGCCGAAGGCGAAGCGGTCCAAGTTCGACGCCCGGTCGGTGCGTTGCCGTTTCCTGGGGTACTCGGAGCACGAGAAAGCGTATCGGTTTGAAGAGATCGAGAGCGGTCGCGTGTTGGTGAGCCGCGATGCGCAGTTCATGGAAGACGTCTTCGACGGTGGGAGACGCAAATATGCTACGAAGGAGGTGGTGATTGGTCTTCCAGATGAAGATGATGAAGATGCCACGGATGAAGAGACTCCGTCCGAATCGGACGAGGACGAAAATGAAGAAGAGGCTGCGCGGGACCAAGACTTCGAACCCGGCAGCAAGCGACACCCGCGGACGCAGTCGCTGGAGGAAGCCGTGGAGGTGCCGAGGGCCAAGAGGTATGCGCCGCAGAGTGGACGCTCGACGCTGGATGAGATGTCTGCGGCGGCCGAAGAGAGTCAAGACTTTGAGGCTGCGTACGTCGTGGATTCAGTGGGAGAAATGCCGACTACGTTCAAGTCGGCGATGGAATCCAGCGACGCAGCCAAGTGGAAGAAAGCGTGCGACTCGGAGATGGCGTCGCTTCGCAAGAACGAGACGTGGGAAGTGGTGCCGTTGCCGAAGGGACGCAAGGCGATCGGCTGCAGATGGGTGTTTCGAGTGAAGGAGAACCAGGCTGGAGAGATCGAGCGGTTCAAGGCGCGACTGGTGGCCAAGGGATTTTCGCAGAAGTACGGCGTCGACTACGACGAGACCTTCGCGCCAGTGGCCAAGTTCACGTCCATCAGGATCTTGCTCAGTCTGGCTGCCAAGTACAATCTCACGGTACACCAGATGGATGTCAAGACGGCGTTCCTCAACGGCGAGCTGGACGAAGATATCTACATGGCTCAGCCGGACGGGTTCGTCGACGATGTTCACCCGGACTTCGTGTGCAGGCTCAAGCGGTCGCTATATGGACTGAAGCAGTCGCCACGTATGTGGAACAAGACCATCGACGAGTTCATGCTCAAGCAGGGGTTCAAGAAGTGCGAGTCCGACCACTGCATCTACTTGAAGCGAGACGGCCAAGACATGATCTTCGTGGCGCTCTATGTGGACGACCTGATCCTCGCCAGCAACAGCCACAAGATGATCAAGGACACCAAGCAGGCCCTCAGTGACCGATTCGAGATGACGGACATGGGCCAGCTCAAGTACTTCCTCGGCATGGAAATCGACCAAGATCCCGAGACCGGAAATGTGTCAGTGCGGCAGACCAAGTTTGCGAAGGACATTCTCGAGAAGTTCAAGATGGAGAAGAGCAACCCGGTCAAGACGCCGCAAGACCCAGGTCTCAAGCTGACCAAGGCCATGTGCGAAGGAGGTTGCAAGCACGATGAGACCATGGCGAACGTGCCGTACCGCAACGCTGTGGGATGCCTCATGTATCTCATGGTAGGCACACGTCCAGACCTCGCAGCGGCAGTGGGGGTCCTGAGCCAGTTTGCTGCGGACCCATGCCCGACGCACTGGCAAGCGCTCAAGAGGGTCTTCAGGTACATCCAAGGCACGAAGACGCATGGCATCGAGTTTCAAGCGAACTGCGACGGCGGGCTTGAAGGCTATTCGGATGCGGACTGGGCCGGAGACACCGAGTCAAGAAGGAGTACAAGCGGCTACGCGTTCATGATGAACGGCGGGTGCATCAGCTGGAGAAGCAAGAAGCAGCGGACGGTGGCGCTGTCATCTACAGAGGCGGAGTACATGGCGCTGTCGGAGGCAACACAAGAAGCGGTGTGGCTCAAGGTGTTCATGTGCGAGCTCGGCGAGATGGCAATCAATGAAGCGGTCAAGATCTACGAGGACAACCAAGGCTCCATCGCGTTGGCCAAGAACCCCGAGTTCCACAAGCGCACCAAGCACATCGACATTCGCTACCACTTCGTGCGCGAGAAGGTGGAAGACGGTCAAGTGGTGTTGGAGTACTGCTCGACGAAGGACATGCTGGCTGATCTCATGACGAAGCCAATCCCTGCGACGCAGTTTGGCGTGCTCCGGAGCAAGCTTGGTATCGAAGGACCCAAGGCTGCCGAGTCGAGTAGGGGTGTTGTCAAGAAGGCGCCTCGACCAGCTGCGGTGTACCAGTAAGGTACCAGTGCGACCTTCACTCAGTGGTGCCGCCATCATTCGTGTGATGATGGGACGAGGATTACGGGACGCTGATGATGGGACGCGTGGGTACAAGATTGTGGGTACAGGATGGGCATCGACGTGGCACTCGCTGATTGGCTGAAGGACCTTCTATCCAGTTAGGAATCCAGTAGAGTGTATCCAGCAGGAATATCCAGTAGGCTTCGAGGCAGCAAGTAGCTTGCGAACTAAGGCCCTAAATCAATCACTTTGCATTCTGACATCTAGTGCTCAAACGACCTTCCTTTTCGAGGCAGCAAGTAGCTTGTGAACTAAGGCCCTAAATCAATCACTTTGCATTCTGACATCTAGTGCTCAAACGACCTTCCTTTTAGAAGTACTTCGTCACGTTCATCGACGACAAGTCGCACTTTTGTGTGGTGTACTTGCTGCGGAACAAGTCGGAGGTGGCTGCCAAGTTCGCCGATTTCGTCGCGTTCGCCGAGACCCAGACCGGCAAGCGCGTGAAGACGCTCCGCAGCGACAACGGCGGAGAGTACACTTCGCGTGAGATGGCCAAGTTCTGCAGCGAGCGTGGGATCGTGCAGAAGTTCACGCCGCCGTACACGCCTCAGCTGAACGGAGTGGCCGAGCGGATGAACCGGACGTTGGTGGAGTGTGCGCGCTGCATGTTGGAACATGCCGGGCTGTCGAAGGGTTACTGGGGTGAAGCGGTGGTGACGGCGACGTTCCTCCGGAATCGCTGTCCGACGCGCGCCATCAGCCACGACAAGTCGCCGTACCAAGTCTGGACCGGCAAGAAACCGCTCTTGGCGAACCTCAAGGTGTTCGGTTGCCACGCGTTCGTGCATGTGCCGAAGGAGAAGCGGTCGAAGTTCGACGCTCGGTCGGTGCGTTGCAGGTTTCTGGGCTACTCGGAGCACGAGAAAGCATATCGGTTCGAAGAGATCAAGAGTGGTCGCGTGCTGGTGAGCCGCGACGCACAGTTCATGGAAGACGTCTTCGACGGTGGGAGACGCGAGTGCGGTCAAGAAGACATGGTCGTGGAACTTCGGGATGAAGATGCCACGGACCAAGAAGCATCGTCCGGTCCGGACGAAGACGAAAATGAAGAAGAGGCTGCGCGGGATGAAGACTTTGAGCCTGGCAGCAAGCGACACCCGCGGACGCAGTCGTTGGAGGAAGCGGTGGAGATCCCAAGACCCAAGCGGTTCGCGACGCACCAGACTCTCGAGGAGATGTCGGCGGTCGCAAGAGAAGAAGAAGGCTTCGAGGCGGCCTACGTCGTGGATTCAGTGGGAGAAATGCCGACCACGTTCAAGTCGGCGATGGAATCCAGCGACGCAGCCAAGTGGAAGGAAGCGTGCGACTCGGAGCATGAGTCGCTGCGCAAGAACGACACGTGGGACGTGGTGCCACTGCCGAAGGGACGCAAGGCGATCGGCTGCAGATGGGTGTTTCGAGTGAAGGAAAACCAGGCTGGAGAGGTCGAACGGTTCAAGGCGCGTCTGGTGGCCAAGGGATTTTCGCAGAAGTACGGCGTCGACTACGACGAGACCTTCGCGCCAGTGGCCAAGTTCACGTCCATCAGGATCTTGCTCAGTCTGGCTGCCAAGTACAATCTCACGGTACACCAGATGGATGTCAAGACGGCGTTCCTCAACGGCGAGCTGGACGAAGATATCTACATGGCTCAGCCGGACGGGTTCGTCGACGATGTTCACCCGGACTTCGTGTGCAGGCTCAAGCGGTCGCTATATGGACTGAAGCAGTCGCCACGTATGTGGAACAAGACCATCGACGAGTTCATGCTCAAGCAGGGGTTCAAGAAGTGCGAGTCCGACCACTGCATCTACTTGAAGCGAGACGGCCAAGACATGATCTTCGTGGCGCTCTATGTGGACGACCTGATCCTCGCCAGCAACAGCCACAAGATGATCAAGGACACCAAGCAGGCCCTCAGTGACCGATTCGAGATGACGGACATGGGCCAGCTCAAGTACTTCCTCGGCATGGAAATCGACCAAGATCCCGAGACCGGAAATGTGTCAGTGCGGCAGACCAAGTTTGCGAAGGACATTCTCGAGAAGTTCAAGATGGAGAAGAGCAACCCGGTCAAGACGCCGCAAGACCCAGGTCTCAAGCTGACCAAGGCCATGTGCGAAGGAGGTTGCAAGCACGATGAGACCATGGCGAACGTGCCGTACCGCAACGCTGTGGGATGCCTCATGTATCTCATGGTAGGCACACGTCCAGACCTCGCAGCGGCAGTGGGGGTCCTGAGCCAGTTTGCTGCGGACCCATGCCCGACGCACTGGCAAGCGCTCAAGAGGGTCTTCAGGTACATCCAAGGCACGAAGACGCATGGCATCGAGTTTCAAGCGAACTGCGACGGCGGGCTTGAAGGCTATTCGGATGCGGACTGGGCCGGAGACACCGAGTCAAGAAGAAGCACAAGCGGCTACGCGTTCATGATGAACGGCGGGTGCATCAGCTGGAGAAGCAAGAAGCAGCGGACGGTGGCGCTGTCATCTACAGAGGCGGAGTACATGGCGCTGTCGGAGGCAACACAAGAAGCGGTGTGGCTCAAGGTGTTCATGTGCGAGCTCGGCGAGATGGCAATCAATGAAGCGGTCAAGATCTACGAGGACAACCAAGGCTCCATCGCGTTGGCCAAGAACCCCGAGTTCCACAAGCGCACCAAGCACATCGACATTCGCTACCACTTCGTGCGCGAGAAGGTGGAAGACGGTCAAGTGGTGTTGGAGTACTGCTCGACGAAGGACATGCTGGCTGATCTCATGACGAAGCCAATCCCTGCGACGCAGTTTGGCGTGCTCCGGAGCAAGCTTGGTATCGAAGGACCCAAGGCTGCCGAGTCGAGTAGGGGTGTTGTCAAGAAGGCGCCTCGACCAGCTGCGGTGTACCAGTAAGGTACCAGTGCGACCTTCACTCAGTGGTGCCGCCATCATTCGTGTGATGATGGGACGAGGATTACGGGACGCTGATGATGGGACGCTGATGATGGGACGCTGATGATGGGACGCGTGGGTACAAGATTGTGGGTACAGGATGGGCATCGACGTGGCACTCGCTGATTGGCTGAAGGACCTTCTATCCAGTTAGGAATCCAGTAGAGTGTATCCAGCAGGAATATCCAGTAGGCTTCGAGGCAGCAAGTAGCTTGCGAACTAAGGCCCTAAATCAATCACTTTGCATTCTGACATCTAGTGCTCAAACGACCTTCCTTTTCGAGGCAGCAAGTAGCTTGTGAACTAAGGCCCTAAATCAATCACTTTGCATTCTGACATCTAGTGCTCAAACGACCTTCCTTTTAGAAGTACTTCGTCACGTTCATCGACGACAAGTCGCACTTTTGTGTGGTGTACTTGCTGCGGAACAAGTCGGAGGTGGCTGCCAAGTTCGCCGATTTCGTCGCGTTCGCCGAGACCCAGACCGGCAAGCGCGTGAAGACGCTCCGCAGCGACAACGGCGGAGAGTACACTTCGCGTGAGATGGCCAAGTTCTGCAGCGAGCGTGGGATCGTGCAGAAGTTCACGCCGCCGTACACGCCTCAGCTGAACGGAGTGGCCGAGCGGATGAACCGGACGTTGGTGGAGTGTGCGCGCTGCATGTTGGAACATGCCGGGCTGTCGAAGGGTTACTGGGGTGAAGCGGTGGTGACGGCGACGTTCCTCCGGAATCGCTGTCCGACGCGCGCCATCAGCCACGACAAGTCGCCGTACCAAGTCTGGACCGGCAAGAAACCGCTCTTGGCGAACCTCAAGGTGTTCGGTTGCCACGCGTTCGTGCATGTGCCGAAGGAGAAGCGGTCGAAGTTCGACGCTCGGTCGGTGCGTTGCAGGTTTCTGGGCTACTCGGAGCACGAGAAAGCATATCGGTTCGAAGAGATCAAGAGTGGTCGCGTGCTGGTGAGCCGCGACGCACAGTTCATGGAAGACGTCTTCGACGGTGGGAGACGCGAGTGCGGTCAAGAAGACATGGTCGTGGAACTTCGGGATGAAGATGCCACGGACCAAGAAGCATCGTCCGGTCCGGACGAAGACGAAGACGAAAATGAAGAAGAGGCTGCGCGGGATGAAGACTTTGAGCCTGGCAGCAAGCGACACCCGCGGACGCAGTCGTTGGAGGAAGCGGTGGAGATCCCAAGACCCAAGCGGTTCGCGACGCACCAGACTCTCGAGGAGATGTCGGCGGTCGCAAGAGAAGAAGAAGGCTTCGAGGCGGCCTACGTCGTGGATTCAGTGGGAGAAATGCCGACCACGTTCAAGTCGGCGATGGAATCCAGCGACGCAGCCAAGTGGAAGGAAGCGTGCGACTCGGAGCATGAGTCGCTGCGCAAGAACGACACGTGGGACGTGGTGCCACTGCCGAAGGGACGCAAGGCGATCGGCTGCAGATGGGTGTTTCGAGTGAAGGAAAACCAGGCTGGAGAGGTCGAGCGGTTCAAGGCGCGTCTGGTGGCCAAGGGGTTTTCGCAGAAGTACGGCGTCGACTACGACGAGACCTTCGCGCCAGTGGCCAAGTTCACGTCGATCCGGGCCGTGCTGAGTTTGGCTGCCAAGTACAATCTCACGGTACACCAGATGGATGTCAAGACGGCGTTCCTCAACGGCGAGCTGGACGAAGATATCTACATGGCTCAGCCGGACGGGTTCGTCGACGATGTTCACCCGGACTTCGTGTGCAGGCTCAAGCGGTCGCTATATGGACTGAAGCAGTCGCCACGTATGTGGAACAAGACCATCGACGAGTTCATGCTCAAGCAGGGGTTCAAGAAGTGCGAGTCCGACCACTGCATCTACTTGAAGCGAGACGGCCAAGACATGATCTTCGTGGCGCTCTATGTGGACGACCTGATCCTCGCCAGCAACAGCCACAAGATGATCAAGGACACCAAGCAGGCCCTCAGTGACCGATTCGAGATGACGGACATGGGCCAGCTCAAGTACTTCCTCGGCATGGAAATCGACCAAGATCCCGAGACCGGAAATGTGTCAGTGCGGCAGACCAAGTTTGCGAAGGACATTCTCGAGAAGTTCAAGATGGAGAAGAGCAACCCGGTCAAGACGCCGCAAGACCCAGGTCTCAAGCTGACCAAGGCCATGTGCGAAGGAGGTTGCAAGCACGATGAGACCATGGCGAACGTGCCGTACCGCAACGCTGTGGGATGCCTCATGTATCTCATGGTAGGCACACGTCCAGACCTCGCAGCGGCAGTGGGGGTCCTGAGCCAGTTTGCTGCGGACCCATGCCCGACGCACTGGCAAGCGCTCAAGAGGGTCTTCAGGTACATCCAAGGCACGAAGACGCATGGCATCGAGTTTCAAGCGAACTGCGACGGCGGGCTTGAAGGCTATTCGGATGCGGACTGGGCCGGAGACACCGAGTCAAGAAGAAGCACAAGCGGCTACGCGTTCATGATGAACGGCGGGTGCATCAGCTGGAGAAGCAAGAAGCAGCGGACGGTGGCGCTGTCATCTACAGAGGCGGAGTACATGGCGCTGTCGGAGGCAACACAAGAAGCGGTGTGGCTCAAGGTGTTCATGTGCGAGCTCGGCGAGATGGCAATCAATGAAGCGGTCAAGATCTACGAGGACAACCAAGGCTCCATCGCGTTGGCCAAGAACCCCGAGTTCCACAAGCGCACCAAGCACATCGACATTCGCTACCACTTCGTGCGCGAGAAGGTGGAAGACGGTCAAGTGGTGTTGGAGTACTGCTCGACGAAGGACATGCTGGCTGATCTCATGACGAAGCCAATCCCTGCGACGCAGTTTGGCGTGCTCCGGAGCAAGCTTGGTATCGAAGGACCCAAGGCTGCCGAGTCGAGTAGGGGTGTTGTCAAGAAGGCGCCTCGACCAGCTGCGGTGTACCAGTAAGGTACCAGTGCGACCTTCACTCAGTGGTGCCGCCATCATTCGTGTGATGATGGGACGAGGATTACGGGACGCTGATGATGGGACGCTGATGATGGGACGCGTGGGTACAAGATTGTGGGTACAGGATGGGCATCGACGTGGCACTCGCTGATTGGCTGAAGGACCTTCTATCCAGTTAGGAATCCAGTAGAGTGTATCCAGCAGGAATATCCAGTAGGCTTCGAGGCAGCAAGTAGCTTGCGAACTAAGGCCCTAAATCAATCACTTTGCATTCTGACATCTAGTGCTCAAACGACCTTCCTTTTCGAGGCAGCAAGTAGCTTGTGAACTAAGGCCCTAAATCAATCACTTTGCATTCTGACATCTAGTGCTCAAACGACCTTCCTTTTAGAAGTACTTCGTCACGTTCATCGACGACAAGTCGCACTTTTGTGTGGTGTACTTGCTGCGGAACAAGTCGGAGGTGGCTGCCAAGTTCGCCGATTTCGTCGCGTTCGCCGAGACCCAGACCGGCAAGCGCGTGAAGACGCTCCGCAGCGACAACGGCGGAGAGTACACTTCGCGTGAGATGGCCAAGTTCTGCAGCGAGCGTGGGATCGTGCAGAAGTTCACGCCGCCGTACACGCCTCAGCTGAACGGAGTGGCCGAGCGGATGAACCGGACGTTGGTGGAGTGTGCGCGCTGCATGTTGGAACATGCCGGGCTGTCGAAGGGTTACTGGGGTGAAGCGGTGGTGACGGCGACGTTCCTCCGGAATCGCTGTCCGACGCGCGCCATCAGCCACGACAAGTCGCCGTACCAAGTCTGGACCGGCAAGAAACCGCTCTTGGCGAACCTCAAGGTGTTCGGTTGCCACGCGTTCGTGCATGTGCCGAAGGAGAAGCGGTCGAAGTTCGACGCTCGGTCGGTGCGTTGCAGGTTTCTGGGCTACTCGGAGCACGAGAAAGCATATCGGTTCGAAGAGATCAAGAGTGGTCGCGTGCTGGTGAGCCGCGACGCACAGTTCATGGAAGACGTCTTCGACGGTGGGAGACGCGAGTGCGGTCAAGAAGACATGGTCGTGGAACTTCGGGATGAAGATGCCACGGACCAAGAAGCATCGTCCGGTCCGGACGAAGACGAAGACGAAAATGAAGAAGAGGCTGCGCGGGATGAAGACTTTGAGCCTGGCAGCAAGCGACACCCGCGGACGCAGTCGTTGGAGGAAGCGGTGGAGATCCCAAGACCCAAGCGGTTCGCGACGCACCAGACTCTCGAGGAGATGTCGGCGGTCGCAAGAGAAGAAGAAGGCTTCGAGGCGGCCTACGTCGTGGATTCAGTGGGAGAAATGCCGACCACGTTCAAGTCGGCGATGGAATCCAGCGACGCAGCCAAGTGGAAGGAAGCGTGCGACTCGGAGCATGAGTCGCTGCGCAAGAACGACACGTGGGACGTGGTGCCACTGCCGAAGGGACGCAAGGCGATCGGCTGCAGATGGGTGTTTCGAGTGAAGGAAAACCAGGCTGGAGAGGTCGAGCGGTTCAAGGCGCGTCTGGTGGCCAAGGGGTTTTCGCAGAAGTACGGCGTCGACTACGACGAGACCTTCGCGCCAGTGGCCAAGTTCACGTCGATCCGGGCCGTGCTGAGTTTGGCTGCCAAGTACAATCTCACGGTACACCAGATGGATGTCAAGACGGCGTTCCTCAACGGCGAGCTGGACGAAGATATCTACATGGCTCAGCCGGACGGGTTCGTCGACGATGTTCACCCGGACTTCGTGTGCAGGCTCAAGCGGTCGCTATATGGACTGAAGCAGTCGCCACGTATGTGGAACAAGACCATCGACGAGTTCATGCTCAAGCAGGGGTTCAAGAAGTGCGAGTCCGACCACTGCATCTACTTGAAGCGAGACGGCCAAGACATGATCTTCGTGGCGCTCTATGTGGACGACCTGATCCTCGCCAGCAACAGCCACAAGATGATCAAGGACACCAAGCAGGCCCTCAGTGACCGATTCGAGATGACGGACATGGGCCAGCTCAAGTACTTCCTCGGCATGGAAATCGACCAAGATCCCGAGACCGGAAATGTGTCAGTGCGGCAGACCAAGTTTGCGAAGGACATTCTCGAGAAGTTCAAGATGGAGAAGAGCAACCCGGTCAAGACGCCGCAAGACCCAGGTCTCAAGCTGACCAAGGCCATGTGCGAAGGAGGTTGCAAGCACGATGAGACCATGGCGAACGTGCCGTACCGCAACGCTGTGGGATGCCTCATGTATCTCATGGTAGGCACACGTCCAGACCTCGCAGCGGCAGTGGGGGTCCTGAGCCAGTTTGCTGCGGACCCATGCCCGACGCACTGGCAAGCGCTCAAGAGGGTCTTCAGGTACATCCAAGGCACGAAGACGCATGGCATCGAGTTTCAAGCGAACTGCGACGGCGGGCTTGAAGGCTATTCGGATGCGGACTGGGCCGGAGACACCGAGTCAAGAAGAAGCACAAGCGGCTACGCGTTCATGATGAACGGCGGGTGCATCAGCTGGAGAAGCAAGAAGCAGCGGACGGTGGCGCTGTCATCTACAGAGGCGGAGTACATGGCGCTGTCGGAGGCAACACAAGAAGCGGTGTGGCTCAAGGTGTTCATGTGCGAGCTCGGCGAGATGGCAATCAATGAAGCGGTCAAGATCTACGAGGACAACCAAGGCTCCATCGCGTTGGCCAAGAACCCCGAGTTCCACAAGCGCACCAAGCACATCGACATTCGCTACCACTTCGTGCGCGAGAAGGTGGAAGACGGTCAAGTGGTGTTGGAGTACTGCTCGACGAAGGACATGCTGGCTGATCTCATGACGAAGCCAATCCCTGCGACGCAGTTTGGCGTGCTCCGGAGCAAGCTTGGTATCGAAGGACCCAAGGCTGCCGAGTCGAGTAGGGGTGTTGTCAAGAAGGCGCCTCGACCAGCTGCGGTGTACCAGTAAGGTACCAGTGCGACCTTCACTCAGTGGTGCCGCCATCATTCGTGTGATGATGGGACGAGGATTACGGGACGCTGATGATGGGACGCTGATGATGGGACGCGTGGGTACAAGATTGTGGGTACAGGATGGGCATCGACGTGGCACTCGCTGATTGGCTGAAGGACCTTCTATCCAGTTAGGAATCCAGTGGAGTGTATCCAGCAGGAATATCCAGTAGGCTTCGAGGCAGCAAGTAGCTTGCGAACTAAGGCCCTAAATCAATCACTTTGCATTCTGACATCTAGTGCTCAAACGACCTTCCTTTCGTTCCTCTTGATGTAGACGCAGTGATCCGACTCGCACTTCTTGAACCCCATCTTCAGCATGAACTCGTCGATGGTTTGGTTCCACATGCGCGGCGACTGCTTGAGTCCGTAGAGTGACCGCTTGAGCTTGCACACAAAGTCCGGGTGAACATCGTCGACGAACCCGTCCGGCTGAGCCATGTAGATATCTTCGTCCAGCTCGCCGTTGAGGAACGCCGTCTTGACATCCATCTGGTGTACCGTGAGATTGTACTTGGCAGCCAAACTCAGCACGGCCCGGATCGACGTGAACTTGGCCACTGGCGCGAAGGTCTCGTCGTAGTCGACGCCGTACTTCTGCGAAAACCCCTTGGCCACCAGACGCGCCTTGAACCGCTCGACCTCTCCAGCCTGGTTTTCCTTCACTCGAAACACCCATCTGCAGCCGATCGCCTTGCGTCCCTTCGGCAGTGGCACCACGTCCCACGTGTCGTTCTTGCGCAGCGACTCATGCTCCGAGTCGCACGCTTCCTTCCACTTGGCTGCGTCGCTGGATTCCATCGCCGACTTGAACGTGGTCGGCATTTCTCCCACTGAATCCACGACGTAGGCCGCCTCGAAGCCTTCTTCTTCTCTTGCGACCGCCGACATCTCCTCGAGAGTCTGGTGCGTCGCGAACCGCTTGGGTCTTGGGATCTCCACCGCTTCCTCCAACGACTGCGTCCGCGGGTGTCGCTTGCTGCCAGGCTCAAAGTCTTCATCCCGCGCAGCCTCTTCTTCATTTTCGTCTTCGTCTTCGTCCGGACCGGACGATGCTTCTTGGTCCGTGGCATCTTCATCCCGAAGTTCCACGACCATGTCTTCTTGACCGCACTCGCGTCTCCCACCGTCGAAGACGTCTTCCATGAACTGTGCGTCGCGGCTCACCAGCACGCGACCACTCTTGATCTCTTCGAACCGATATGCTTTCTCGTGCTCCGAGTAGCCCAGAAACCTGCAACGCACCGACCGAGCGTCGAACTTCGACCGCTTCTCCTTCGGCACATGCACGAACGCGTGGCAACCGAACACCTTGAGGTTCGCCAAGAGCGGTTTCTTGCCGGTCCAGACTTGGTACGGCGACTTGTCGTGGCTAATGGCGCGCGTCGGACAGCGATTCCGGAGGAACGTCGCCGTCACCACCGCTTCACCCCAGTAACCCTTCGACAGCCCGGCATGTTCCAACATGCAGCGCGCACACTCCACCAACGTCCGGTTCATCCGCTCGGCCACTCTGTTCAGCTGAGGCGTGTACGGCGGCGTGAACTTCTGCACGATCCCACGCTCGCTGCAGAACTTGGCCATCTCACGCGAAGTGTACTCTCCGCCGTTGTCGCTGCGGAGCGTCTTCACGCGCTTGCCGGTCTGGGTCTCGGCGAACGCGACGAAATCGGCGAACTTGGCAGCCACCTCCGACTTGTTCCGCAGCAAGTACACCACACAAAAGTGCGACTTGTCGTCGATGAACGTGACGAAGTACTTCTAAAAGGAAGGTCGTTTGAGCACTAGATGTCAGAATGCAAAGTGATTGATTTAGGGCCTTAGTTCACAAGCTACTTGCTGCCTCGAAAAGGAAGGTCGTTTGAGCACTAGATGTCAGAATGCAAAGTGATTGATTTAGGGCCTTAGTTCGCAAGCTACTTGCTGCCTCGAAGCCTACTGGATATCCCTGCTGGATACACTCTACTGGATTCCTAACTGGATAGAAGGTCCTTCAGCCAATCAGCGAGTGCCACGTCGATGCCCATCCTGTACCCACAATCTTGTACCCACGCGTCCCATCATCAGCGTCCCATCATCAGCGTCCCGTAATCCTCGTCCCATCATCACACGAATGATGGCGGCACCACTGAGTGAAGGTCGCACTGGTACCTTACTGGTACACCGCAGCTGGTCGAGGCGCCTTCTTGACAACACCCCTACTCGACTCGGCAGCCTTGGGTCCTTCGATACCAAGCTTGCTCCGGAGCACGCCAAACTGCGTCGCAGGGATTGGCTTTGTCATGAGATCAGCCAGCATGTCCTTCGTCGAGCAGTACTCCAACACCACTTGACCGTCTTCCACCTTCTCGCGCACGAAGTGGTAGCGAATGTCGATGTGCTTGGTGCGCTTGTGGAACTCGGGGTTCTTGGCCAACGCGATGGAGCCTTGGTTGTCCTCGTAGATCTTGATCGCTTCATCGCTTGCCATCTCGCCGAGCTCGCACATGAACACCTTGAGCCACACTGCCTCCTGCGTCGCTTCCGATAGAGCCATGTACTCTGCCTCCGTCGATGACAGCGCCACCGTCCGCTGTTTCTTGCTCCTCCAGCTGATGCACCCGCCGTTCATCATGAACGCGTAGCCGCTTGTACTCCTTCTTGACTCGATGTCTCCGGCCCAGTCCGCATCCGAATAGCCTTCAAGCCCGCCATCGCAGTTCGCTTGAAACTCGATGCCATGCGTCTTCGTGCCTTGGATGTACCTGAAGACCCTCTTGAGCGCTTGCCAGTGCGTCGGGCATGGGTCCGCAGCAAACTGGCTCAGGACCCCCACTGCCGCTGCGAGGTCTGGACGTGTGCCTACCATGAGATACATGAGGCATCCCACAGCGTTGCGGTACGGCACGTTCGCCATGGTTTCTTCGTGCTTGCAACCTCCTTCGCACATGGCCTTGGTCAACTTGAGTCCCGGGTCTTGCGGCGTCTTGACAGGGTTGCTGTTCTCCATGCTGAACTTCTCGAGAATGTCCTTCGCAAACTTGGTCTGCCGCACTGACACATTTCCGGTCTCGGGATCTTGGTCGATTTCCATGCCGAGGAAGTACTTGAGCTGGCCCATGTCCGTCATCTCGAATCGGTCACTGAGGGCCTGCTTGGTGTCCTTGATCATCTTGTGGCTGTTGCTGGCGAGGATCAGGTCGTCCACATAGAGCGCCACGAAGATCATGTCTTGGCCGTCTCGCTTCAAGTAGATGCAGTGGTCGGACTCGCACTTCTTGAACCCCTGCTTGAGCATGAACTCGTCGATGGTCTTGTTCCACATGCGCGGCGACTGCTTGAGTCCGTAGAGTGACCGCTTGAGCCTGCACACGAAGTCCGGGTGAACATCGTCGACGAACCCGTCCGGCTGAGCCATGTAGATATCTTCGTCCAGCTCGCCGTTGAGGAACGCCGTCTTGACATCCATCTGGTGTACCGTGAGATTGTACTTGGCAGCCAAACTCAGCACGGCCCGGATCGACGTGAACTTGGCCACTGGCGCGAAGGTCTCGTCGTAGTCGACGCCGTACTTCTGCGAAAACCCCTTGGCCACCAGACGCGCCTTGAACCGCTCGACCTCTCCAGCCTGGTTTTCCTTCACTCGAAACACCCATCTGCAGCCGATCGCCTTGCGTCCCTTCGGCAGTGGCACCACGTCCCACGTGTCGTTCTTGCGCAGCGACTCATGCTCCGAGTCGCACGCTTCCTTCCACTTGGCTGCGTCGCTGGATTCCATCGCCGACTTGAACGTGGTCGGCATTTCTCCCACTGAATCCACGACGTAGGCCGCCTCGAAGCCTTCTTCTTCTCTTGCGACCGCCGACATCTCCTCGAGAGTCTGGTGCGTCGCGAACCGCTTGGGTCTTGGGATCTCCACCGCTTCCTCCAACGACTGCGTCCGCGGGTGTCGCTTGCTGCCAGGCTCAAAGTCTTCATCCCGCGCAGCCTCTTCTTCATTTTCGTCTTCGTCTTCGTCCGGACCGGACGATGCTTCTTGGTCCGTGGCATCTTCATCCCGAAGTTCCACGACCATGTCTTCTTGACCGCACTCGCGTCTCCCACCGTCGAAGACGTCTTCCATGAACTGTGCGTCGCGGCTCACCAGCACGCGACCACTCTTGATCTCTTCGAACCGATATGCTTTCTCGTGCTCCGAGTAGCCCAGAAACCTGCAACGCACCGACCGAGCGTCGAACTTCGACCGCTTCTCCTTCGGCACATGCACGAACGCGTGGCAACCGAACACCTTGAGGTTCGCCAAGAGCGGTTTCTTGCCGGTCCAGACTTGGTACGGCGACTTGTCGTGGCTAATGGCGCGCGTCGGACAGCGATTCCGGAGGAACGTCGCCGTCACCACCGCTTCACCCCAGTAACCCTTCGACAGCCCGGCATGTTCCAACATGCAGCGCGCACACTCCACCAACGTCCGGTTCATCCGCTCGGCCACTCCGTTCAGCTGAGGCGTGTACGGCGGCGTGAACTTCTGCACGATCCCACGCTCGCTGCAGAACTTGGCCATCTCACGCGAAGTGTACTCTCCGCCGTTGTCGCTGCGGAGCGTCTTCACGCGCTTGCCGGTCTGGGTCTCGGCGAACGCGACGAAATCGGCGAACTTGGCAGCCACCTCCGACTTGTTCCGCAGCAAGTACACCACACAAAAGTGCGACTTGTCGTCGATGAACGTGACGAAGTACTTCTAAAAGGAAGGTCGTTTGAGCACTAGATGTCAGAATGCAAAGTGATTGATTTAGGGCCTTAGTTCACAAGCTACTTGCTGCCTCGAAAAGGAAGGTCGTTTGAGCACTAGATGTCAGAATGCAAAGTGATTGATTTAGGGCCTTAGTTCGCAAGCTACTTGCTGCCTCGAAGCCTACTGGATATCCCTGCTGGATACACTCCACTGGATTCCTAACTGGATAGAAGGTCCTTCAGCCAATCAGCGAGTGCCACGTCGATGCCCATCCTGTACCCACAATCTTGTACCCACGCGTCCCATCATCAGCGTCCCATCATCAGCGTCCCGTAATCCTCGTCCCATCATCACACGAATGATGGCGGCACCACTGAGTGAAGGTCGCACTGGTACCTTACTGGTACACCGCAGCTGGTCGAGGCGCCTTCTTGACAACACCCCTACTCGACTCGGCAGCCTTGGGTCCTTCGATACCAAGCTTGCTCCGGAGCACGCCAAACTGCGTCGCAGGGATTGGCTTTGTCATGAGATCAGCCAGCATGTCCTTCGTCGAGCAGTACTCCAACACCACTTGACCGTCTTCCACCTTCTCGCGCACGAAGTGGTAGCGAATGTCGATGTGCTTGGTGCGCTTGTGGAACTCGGGGTTCTTGGCCAACGCGATGGAGCCTTGGTTGTCTTCGTAGATCTTGATCGCTTCATCGATTGCCATCTCGCCGAGCTCGCACATGAACACCTTGAGCCACACTGCCTCCTGCGTCGCTTCCGATAGAGCCATGTACTCTGCCTCCGTCGATGACAGCGCCACCGTCCGCTGTTTCTTGCTCCTCCAGCTGATGCACCCGCCGTTCATCATGAACGCGTAGCCGCTTGTACTCCTTCTCGACTCGATGTCGCCGGCCCAGTCCGCATCCGAATACCCGCATAACGCGCCGTCACCACCGTCTCTTGAGAACTCGAGTCCGTGCGTAGGCGTCGCTTGGAGGTACCGAAACACACGCTTGAGAGCTTGCCAATGCGTCGGACACGGGTCAGCACAGAACTGACTGAGGGAGCCCACTGCAGCTGCGAGGTCCGGACGCGTCGCCACCATCAGGTACATCAGTCCGCCGACGGCACTCCGATACGGCACGTTCTTCATCGTGTCTTCATGCTTGCAGCCACCTTCGCACATGCTCTTGGTCAACTTGAGTCCCGGGTCTTGAGGTGTCTTCACAGGCTTGCTGTCTTGCATGCCGAACTTGCTCAGGATACTCTTGAGGAACTTGGTCTGCCGCACCGTCACCTTGTCGGAGTCCACGTCGCTCTTGATCTCCATGCCGAGGAAGTACTCGAGCTCGCCGAGGTCTGTCATCTCGAACCGCTTGCTGAGTGCCTTCTTGGTCGATTCCAGTAGCTTGTCGTTGCTGCTTGCGAGGATGAGATCATCGACGTACAGCACCACGAAGATCATGTCTTGGTCGTTCCTCTTGATGTAGACGCAGTGATCCGACTCGCACTTCTTGAACCCCATCTTCAGCATGAACTCGTCGATGGTTTGGTTCCACATGTATTGAGGGTAACCGGTTATGCCTGTACCAGGTTACGGTGAACCTGTCCAATCCGATCACACGATGTTTACGGTACGTTGATTACGCTACCGGTGATTAGACGAGTAGGATGATTGGACGAGTGCAGAGTGATGGTGATTGGATGCACCAAATGATTGGATGCAGTGCTGCGTGTCTATGAGGATAGCTAGGTAGTGCAGACAAAGTAAGCTCCGATAAATCAATCACTTTCGAATCTCCCTTCTTCCCCTCAAGTGGTCAAGTGTCCTCGCTCCGGTCAAGCTCCGAGTGGTGACTCTCCCCCTCCCTTCTCTTCGTCCAAGCTTCGTGTATCAAGATCCATACCCGTTATCAGGTTATGAGCCCAAGCACCATGTCCTCTGCCCAAGACGTCTCCACCAAGGTCTCCATCGACAAGTTCAACGGCGACAACTACGCGACGTGGAACCGCTACATGCGTGGCGTGTTCCTGACCAAGTCGGTGTGGCATGTCGTGAACCGAGAGACGACTCCGACCTTCGCGGACCCAAGGGCCAAGGATGACTACGTCAAGGCGAGCAACATCGCGTTCGGCCTGATGCTGCTCCACATGGACGCGGACTACCATCACGTGGTTGACAACTGCGAGGAAGCGTGGGTGGCGTGGTCGCGCCTGAAGACGCTGTACGGAGGATCGCAGAAGGCTGGTCGCATCTACCTGAAGCGACAGCTCTTCAGCATGGAGATGACGGAAGGCGGCAACGTGTTGCATCATTGCAACGAGGTCCTCAACATCAGCGCCAAGCTCAGCAGCATCGGCGCCAAGATGGAGGACGAGGACGTGGCGATCTGCTTGTTGCGCAGTCTCCCCAAGAGCTACGAGAACGTCGTGCTGAACTTGGAGATGAGCACTGCGGAGCTGAAGACGCAAGACGTCGTGAAGGTGCTCACGAACGAGCATATCAAGCGGCAAGGCGAGAAGAAGACCGACTCGGTGAAGACTGAAGACGCGGCGAAGGCGTTCAGTGCCGAGAGAGAGTCTCGCCAGTGCAGTTACTGCGGAAAATTGGGGCACGTCATCGACAAGTGCTGGACCAAGCAGAAGGACGAGAACCGAGGTGGTCGACGCGGCGGCAATGGCCGTGGACGCGGGGCCAACAATGTCCAGTGGCGGAACGACGACTACGAATACGACTACGACCGAGTCGCGTTTGCGGTATCCCTGGAGTGCGGACTTTCGACGGGCAAGGGTATGTCCGGGATGTGGGCGGTCGACAGCGGCGCAACGCACCACATCTGCAACAACAAGGCCAAGTTCGCCACGCTGAATGAGCAAGACGAGGGCGAACTGTCGGTGGCTGACGGCAACAAAGCTGCCATCAAGGGTGTGGGGACCATCATCGAACGAGTGGTTCTGCCCAACGGCGACGAGCGCGACATCGAGATCAAGGACGCGCTGTACGTGCCGAACATGAACAAGAATCTGCTGTCGGTGCCGCAGATCAACAAGAATGGCAAGTTTCAAGTGGTGTTCGACGGTGCGAGCATGCATGTTGCGCGCAAGAGCTCGAAGCAAGTGGTGGCGACGGCTGACCTCGTGGACGGACTCTACTGGCTGCGCACTCCACTGCGTTCTGCGAATGCGACGACGTCGGCGCGTAACGTGGATCTTCATGCGCGGATGGGTCATGCTCCGATCGACGTGCTGCGCAAGATGGTCAACAACGGCATGATCAAGGACGCCAAGGTACCCTTGAAGTCGAGTGGGCCAAGTGTGTGTCGCGGGTACCAGCAAGGGAAAATGGTCCAAAAGCCGTTCCCGACTAACCGCGACAAGCGCCGTTACGACACGTTCGAGCTGCTCCACTTCGACATCTGCGGTCCCATGGAGGAAGAATCGTTGGGTGGCAGCAAGTATCTGCTACTCATCACGGACGAAGCCAGCGGATGCATGAAGGGTTTCTGTCTACGCGCCAAGTCGGACAGCGAAGAGTGCCTCAAGAGCTACATCACCAAGGTGCAGACGCAGTTCGGCAAGCAGGTCAAGTTCGTGCGTCACGACGGAGCCCGCGAGTTTGCGACCAATTCGCTCAAGGCCTTTTACGAGGACCAAGGCATCGAGCAGCAGCCCACGGTTCGGTACGCGCACCAGACCAACGCCACGGCAGAACGCGCCAACCGAACCATCGTCACGATTGGTCGCAGCATGCTGCACCATGCCAAGTTGGACAAGTGTTTCTGGGGCGAAGCGGCGATGACTGCCATCTACGTCAAGAATCGCCTGCCGTCGCCCAAGATCGAAAACAAGACTCCGTTCGAGATCGTGTACAAGTCCAAGCCAAGCGTGAAGCACATGCGTGTGTTTGGGTGTCGGGCGTACGTCCTGACCCCGAGGGAGAAACGACTCAAGTGGGATCCCAAGGCTCGCGCTGGTCTGTTCATGGGCTACGAGGAAGTGTCGAAGGCGTATCGAGTTTATGACATCGAGGCGGGGAAGGTGGTGATTTCTCGCGATGTCACCTTCGACGAATCGAGATTTGGTGGTGTCTCGGCGGGAAGTTCAAGCGATGACGACGAAGATGCTAGCCTGGACTTCGACTCTCTCGAGATCAACGATGCTGACAGTGCGGGCCCGATGGAGTTCAAGCAGGCGGGGAAACGCAAGGCCCGCTCAAGTGATGCCGGTGATATGTCAGCGAGCTCACGTTCTGTTCGCCATGGAGCTGGCTTGGAAGAAGCAAGTGCTCCTGACAACTCGTTTGGGCGTCGGGCGAAACGACGATCAAGTGTGCGAATGGAGCCTGATCTGGCTGAAGAAGAGGAGAAGGATGCTCATGACGACGAAGACGGCGACTCGACTCCTCCCGCATTTTGGCGAGCAAGCGCCAACGCAGTGGAAGCCGGCGATTTGTCTGAGCCGACGACATTCCAAGATGCAGTGAACGGACCCGACCAAGTGCATTAGCGCAAGGCCGTCCGCGCAGAGCTCAAGTCGATGCGACTTCGTGGGGTGTTTCGAGCTGCCAAGTTGCCGAACGGACAACGCGCCATCGGGACTGATAAAGGTCACGGATCTTGGACGAAGAGAAGGGAGGGGGAGAGTCACCACTCGGAGCTTGACCGGAGCGAGGACACTTGACCACTTGAGGGGAAGAAGGGAGATTCGAAAGTGATTGATTTATCGGAGCTTACTTTGTCTGCACTGCCTAGCTATCCTCATAGACACGCAGCACTGCATCCAATCATTTGGTGCATCCAATCACCATCACTCTGCACTCGTCCAACCATCCTACTCGTCTAATCACCGGTAGCGTAATCAACGTACCGTAAACATCGTGTGATCGGATTGGACAGGTTCACCGTAACCTGGTACAGGCATAACCGGTTACCCTCAATACGCCCCCTCAATGCGAACACGCGTGGATTCCGAGAGCCGCCGTGAGGTCCTTGTGGCGTGGTCCCGGGAGCGTCTTGGTCATGATGTCCGCCAGCATTGTCGCAGTCTCGCAGTACTCGAGCTTCACTTCACCACGCTTGACCTCATCACGGATGTGATGGTACTTGATGTCGATGTGCTTGGCGCGGCCATGGTTCACAGGGTTCTTGGTCATCTTGATGCACGACTGGTTGTCCTATTGAGGGTAACCGGTTATGCCTGTACCAGGTTACGGTGAACCTGTCCAATCCGATCACACGATGTTTACGGTACGTTGATTACGCTACCGATGATTAGACGAGTAGGATGATTGGACGAGTGCAGAGTGATGGTGATTGGATGCACCAAATGATTGGATGCAGTGCTGCGTGTCTATGAGGATAGCTAGGCAATGCAGACAAAGTAAGCTCCGATAAATCAATCACTTTCGAATCTCCCTTCTTCCCCTCAAGTGGTCAAGTGTCCTCGCTCCGGTCAAGCTCCGAGTGGTGACTCTCCCCCTCCCTTCTCTTCGTCCAAGATCCGTGACCTTTATCAGGTTATGAGCCCAAGCACCATGTCCTCTGCCCAAGACGTCTCCACCAAGGTCTCCATCGACAAGTTCAACGGCGACAACTACGCGACGTGGAACCGCTACATGCGTGGCGTGTTCCTGACCAAGTCGGTGTGGCATGTCGTGAACCGTGAAACGACTCCGACCTTCGCGGACCCAAGGGCCAAGGACGAATACGTCAAGGCGAGCAACATCGCGTTCGGCCTGATGCTGCTCCACATGGACGCGGACTACCATCACGTGGTTGACAACTGCGAGGAAGCGTGGGTGGCGTGGTCGCGCCTGAAGACGCTGTACGGAGGATCGCAGAAGGCTGGTCGCATCTACCTGAAGCGACAGCTCTTCAGCATGGAGATGACGGAAGGCGGCAACGTGTTGCATCATTGCAACGAGGTCCTCAACATCAGCGCCAAGCTCAGCAGCATCGGCGCCAAGATGGAGGACGAGGACGTGGCGATCTGCTTGTTGCGCAGTCTCCCCAAGAGCTACGAGAACGTCGTGCTGAACTTGGAGATGAGCACTGCGGAGCTGAATGTTGTCAAGAAGGCGCCTCGACCAGCTGCGGTGTACCAGTAAGGTACCGGTGCGACCTTCACTCAGTGGTGCCGCCATCATTCGTGTGATGATGGGACGAGGATTACGGGACGCTGATGATGGGACGCTGATGATGGGACGCTGATGATGGGACGCGTGGGTACAAGATTGTGGGTACAGGATGGGCATCGACGTGGCACTCGCTGATTGGCTGAAGGACCTTCTATCCAGTTAGGAATCCAGTGGAGTGTATCCAGCAGGGATATCCAGTAGGCTTCGAGGCAGCAAGTAGCTTGTGAACTAAGGCCCTAAATCAATCACTTTGCATTCTGACATCTAGTGCTCAAACGACCTTCCTTTTGGTTATGAGCCCAAGCCCCGTCTTCCCTGCCCAAGACCCCGACTACGCCTTCGCCATGGACGCCACGCCGACCGCCACCGCCCGCATCAACAAGTTCGACGGAACCAACTTCCACACGTGGAAGTTCAAGATGCAGATGGTGCTGGAAGAGCGCGAACTGTGGGAGGTGACGAGTGGGGAGATCAAGCTGGAGCACTGCCACGCCGCAGCGGATCAAGCGCTCTTCAAGAAGAAGTCGCGCAAGGCGTTGGCGATCGTCTGTCTCGCGATGGAGGATTCGCAGTTGCCGCTGGTCCGGTCGGCCAAGGATGCTCACGATGCATGGTCAAGACTGGAAGGACACTTCGAGAAGAAGAGTTTGGCCAACAAGCTCTTTCTTCGTCGACGTTTCTTCACGACCATGATGGACGAAGGTGATGATGTGCTGGAGCACATCAACAAGCTCAAGACGCTGGCGGAGCAGCTCGACGCGGTGGGCGCTCCGGTCAGCGAGGACGACTTGGTCATCACGCTTCTGGGCAGTCTCAGCGAGTCGTACCAGTTCCTCATCACGGCGTTGGAGTCGAGGGTCGACTCGCTGACGTGGGAACTCGTGACGTCTCGGCTGCTGCACGAGGACATGAAGCGCAAGGAGCAAGGTGGCGGCGTCGACGGAGCCGCGCACGGTCAAGGCCAAGCGTTCATGACAAGCGACAACGGCAAGCGCAAGGGACGGCAGGCGACCGCCAACAAGGCCAGCGCCTGCCACTACTGTGGGGAGCAAGGACATTGGATCGCCAAGTGTCCTGTGCGAATCCGCGAGAACGCGGAGCGGCAGAGGCCGCAGCGAGCGAACGTCGCGCAGAGTGAGGACGACTCTGGCGACTTCCTCTTCTCGGTTGGTGGTGGGAGCAACACCACCAAGTCGAATGAGGTGTGGCTGGTCGACTCGGGTGCGACGCAGCACATGACCAGTTCCAAGAAGTTCATGCGGAACTACAAGAAGATCTCGCCGGTGGACGTGCATCTCGCGGACGACGGTGTGGTGCAAGCGATCGGGAGAGGCGACATCGTGATGAAGATGCAGACCCCGCGCGGCGTCAAGAAGGGTGTGCTCACGAATGTGTGGCACATCCCCAAGTTGTCGCGCAACCTGTTCTCCGTCGGCAGATTCACCAAGGACGTCGGGCCTGTGACGTTCGAGAGCGACGGGTGCTTCACGGAGACGAAGGGTGTCAAGTGGAAGCTCGGCGCTCGCGAAGGCAAGGGTCTGTTCAAGCTCTGCATGACTCCGATCATGCCTGACGAGGCCAATGTGTCGAGTCCGAAGGATCGCAAAGGGGACACCACGTCGTACCTCTGGCACCTTCGACTTGGTCACATTGGCCATGGCGGTCTAGACGCCATCGTCAAGAAGGGCTACGGCTCTGGCATCGACATGACGTCGGTGAAGCAGTGGGAGCTGTGCGACGGATGCTCACTCGGCAAGCAAACGCGAGTGAGCTACATGAAGTCGTCTCCAAACCGTGCGAAGCAAGTGCTGGAAGTGGTTCACAGCGATGTGTGCGGCCCCATGCAGACACCCACATTCAGTGGCAAGAAGTACTTCGTCACGTTCATCGACGACAAGTCGCACTTTTGTGTGGTGTACTTGCTGCGGAACAAGTCGGAGGTGGCTGCCAAGTTCGCGGAGTTCGTTGCGTTGGCTGAAACGCAGACCGGCAAGCGTGTGAAAACGCTCCGGAGCGACAACGGTGGCGAGTACACTTCGCGTGAGATGGCCAAGTTCTGTGCGGACCGTGGTATCGTGCAGAAGTTCACGCCGCCGTACACGCCACAGCTGAACGGAGTGGCGGAACGGATGAACCGGACGTTGGTGGAGTGTGCGCGCTGCATGTTGGAGCATGCCGGGTTGTCGAAGAGTTACTGGGGTGAAGCGGTGGTGACAGCCACGTTCCTCCGGAACCGGTGTCCGACGCGCGCCATCAGCCACGACAAGTCCCCGCACCAAGTTTGGACGGGAAAGAAGCCACTACTGGCGAACCTCAAGGTGTTCGGTTGCCACGCGTTCGTGCATGTGCCGAAGGCGAAGCGGTCCAAGTTCGACGCCCGGTCGGTGCGTTGCCGTTTCCTGGGGTACTCGGAGCACGAGAAAGCGTATCGGTTTGAAGAGATCGAGAGCGGTCGCGTGTTGGTGAGCCGCGATGCGCAGTTCATGGAAGACGTCTTCGACGGTGGGAGACGCAAATATGCTACGAAGGAGGTGGTGATTGGTCTTCCAGATGAAGATGATGAAGATGCCACGGATGAAGAGACTCCGTCCGAATCGGACGAGGACGGAGATGAAGAGGAGGCTGCGCGGGACCAAGACTTCGAACCCGGCAGCAAGCGACACCCGCGGACGCAGTCGCTGGAGGAAGCCGTGGAGGTGCCGAGGGCCAAGAGGTATGCGCCGCAGAGTGGACGCTCGACGCTGGATGAGATGTCTGCGGCGGCCCAAGAGAGTCAAGACTTTGAGGCTGCGTACGTCGTGGATTCAGTGGGAGAAATGCCGACCACGTTCAAGTCGGCGATGGAATCCAGCGACGCAGCCAAGTGGAAGGAAGCGTGCGACTCGGAGATGGCGTCGCTTCGCAAGAACGAGACGTGGGAAGTGGTGCCGTTGCCGAAGGGACGCAAGGCGATCGGCTGCAGATGGGTGTTTCGAGTGAAGGAGAACCAGGCTGGAGAGATCGAGCGGTTCAAGGCGCGACTGGTGGCCAAGGGGTTTTCGCAGAAGTACGGCGTCGACTACGACGAGACCTTCGCGCCGGTGGCCAAGTTCACGTCCATCAGGATCTTGCTCAGTCTGGCTGCCAAGTACAATCTCACGGTACACCAGATGGATGTCAAGACGGCGTTCCTCAACGGCGAGCTGGACGAAGATATCTACATGGCTCAGCCGGACGGGTTCGTCGACGATGTTCACCCGGACTTCGTGTGCAGGCTCAAGCGGTCGCTATATGGACTGAAGCAGTCGCCACGTATGTGGAACAAGACCATCGACGAGTTCATGCTCAAGCAGGGGTTCAAGAAGTGCGAGTCCGACCACTGCATCTACTTGAAGCGAGACGGCCAAGACATGATCTTCGTGGCGCTCTATGTGGACGACCTGATCCTCGCCAGCAACAGCCACAAGATGATCAAGGACACCAAGCAGGCCCTCAGTGACCGATTCGAGATGACGGACATGGGCCAGCTCAAGTACTTCCTTGGGATGGAGATCGAGCAAGATACGACGGCTGGGAAGGTGTCAGTGCGGCAGACCAAGTTTGCGAAGGACATTCTCGAGAAGTTCAAGATGGAGAAGAGCAACCCGGTCAAGACGCCGCAAGACCCAGGTCTCAAGCTGACCAAGGCCATGTGCGAAGGAGGTTGCAAGCACGATGAGACCATGGCGAACGTGCCGTACCGCAACGCTGTGGGATGCCTCATGTATCTCATGGTAGGCACACGTCCAGACCTCGCAGCGGCAGTGGGGGTCCTGAGCCAGTTTGCTGCGGACCCATGCCCGACGCACTGGCAAGCGCTCAAGAGGGTCTTCAGGTACATCCAAGGCACGAAGACGCATGGCATCGAGTTTCAAGCGAACTGCGACGGCGGGCTTGAAGGCTATTCGGATGCGGACTGGGCCGGAGACACCGAGTCAAGAAGGAGTACAAGCGGCTACGCGTTCATGATGAACGGCGGGTGCATCAGCTGGAGGAGCAAGAAACAGCGGACGGTGGCGCTGTCATCGACGGAGGCAGAGTACATGGCTCTATCGGAAGCGACGCAGGAGGCAGTGTGGCTCAAGGTGTTCATGTGCGAGCTCGGCGAGATGGCAAGCGATGAAGCGATCAAGATCTACGAAGACAACCAAGGCTCCATCGCGTTGGCCAAGAACCCCGAGTTCCACAAGCGCACCAAGCACATCGACATTCGCTACCACTTCGTGCGCGAGAAGGTGGAAGACGGTCAAGTGGTGTTGGAGTACTGCTCGACGAAGGACATGCTGGCGGACTTGATGACCAAGCCCATCACTGCTGTGCAGTTTGAAGTTCTTCGGAGCAAGCTCGGAGTCCAAGGCCCCGGCGTCGAGTCGAGTGGGGGTGTTGTCAAGAAGGCGCCTCGACCAGCTGCGGTGTACCAGTAAGGTACCGGTGCGACCTTCACTCAGTGGTGCCGCCATCATTCGTGTGATGATGGGACGAGGATTACGGGACGCTGATGATGGGACGCTGATGATGGGACGCTGATGATGGGACGCGTGGGTACAAGATTGTGGGTACAGGATGGGCATCGACGTGGCACTCGCTGATTGGCTGAAGGACCTTCTATCCAGTTAGGAATCCAGTGGAGTGTATCCAGCAGGGATATCCAGTAGGCTTCGAGGCAGCAAGTAGCTTGTGAACTAAGGCCCTAAATCAATCACTTTGCATTCTGACATCTAGTGCTCAAACGACCTTCCTTTTCTGAAGACGCAAGACGTCGTGAAGGTGCTCACGAACGAGCATATCAAGCGGCAAGGCGAGAAGAAGACCGACTCGGTGAAGACTGAAGACGCGGCGAAGGCGTTCAGTGCCGAGAGAGAGTCTCGCCAGTGCAGTTACTGCGGAAAATTGGGGCACGTCATCGACAAGTGCTGGACCAAGCAGAAGGACGAGAACCGAGGTGGTCGACGCGGCGGCAATGGCCGTGGACGCGGGGCCAACAATGTCCAGTGGCGGAACGACGACTACGAATACGACTACGACCGGGTCGCGTTTGCGGTATCCCTGGAGTGCGGACTTTCGACGGGCAAGGGTATGTCCGGGATGTGGGCGGTCGACAGCGGCGCAACGCACCACATCTGCAACAACAAGGCCAAGTTCGCCACGCTGAATGAGCAAGACGAGGGCGAACTGTCGGTGGCTGACGGCAACAAAGCTGCCATCAAGGGTGTGGGGACCATCATCGAACGAGTGGTTCTGCCCAACGGCGACGAGCGCGACATCGAGATCAAGGACGCGCTGTACGTGCCGAACATGAACAAGAATCTGCTGTCGGTGCCGCAGATCAACAAGAGTGGCAAGTTTCAAGTGGTGTTCGACGGTGCGAGCATGCATGTTGCGCGCAAGAGCTCGAAGCAAGTGGTGGCGACGGCTGACCTCGTGGACGGACTCTACTGGCTGCGCACTCCACTGCGTTCTGCGAATGCGACGACGTCGGCGCGTAACGTGGATCTTCATGCGCGGATGGGTCATGCTCCGATCGACGTGCTGCGCAAGATGGTCAACAACGGCATGATCAAGGACGCCAAGGTACCCTTGAAGTCGAGTGGGCCAAGTGTGTGTCGCGGGTACCAGCAAGGGAAAATGGTCCAAAAGCCGTTCCCGACTAACCGCGACAAGCGCCGTTACGACACGTTCGAGCTTCTCCACTTCGACATCTGCGGCCCCATGGAGGAAGAATCGTTGGGTGGCAGCAAGTATCTGCTACTCATCACGGACGAAGCCAGCGGATGCATGAAGGGTTTCTGTCTACGCGCCAAGTCGGAGAGCGAAGAGTGCCTCAAGAGCTACATCGCCAAGGTGCAGACGCAGTTCGGCAAGCAGGTCAAGTTCGTGCGTCACGACGGAGCCCGCGAGTTTGCGACCAATTCGCTCAAGGCCTTTTACGAGGACCAAGGCATCGAGCAGCAGCCCACGGTTCGGTACGCGCACCAGACCAACGCCACGGCAGAACGCGCCAACCGAACCATCGTCACGATTGGTCGCAGCATGCTGCACCATGCCAAGTTGGACAAGTGTTTCTGGGGCGAAGCGGCGATGACTGCCATCTACGTCAAGAATCGCCTGCCGTCGCCCAAGATCGAAAACAAGACTCCGTTCGAGATCGTGTACAAGTCCAAGCCAAGCGTGAAGCACATGCGTGTGTTTGGGTGTCGGGCGTACGTCCTGACCCCAAGGGAGAAACGACTCAAGTGGGATCCCAAGGCTCGCGCTGGTCTGTTCATGGGCT
This sequence comes from Phytophthora agathidicida, assembly GCA_025722995.1. Lineage (NCBI taxonomy): Eukaryota > Oomycota > Peronosporomycetes > Peronosporales > Peronosporaceae > Phytophthora > Phytophthora agathidicida. The sequence continues at coordinate 796,851 of CP106979.1, forward strand.
ACGAGGAAGTGTCGAAGGCGTATCGAGTTTATGACATCGAGGCGGGGAAGGTGGTGATTTCTCGCGATGTCACCTTCGACGAATCGAGTTTTGGTGGTGTCTCGGCGGGAAGTTCAAGCGATGACGACGAAGATGCTAGCCTGGACTTCGACTCCCTCGAGATCAACGATGCCGACAGTGCGGGCCCGATGGAGTTCAAGCAGGCGGGGAAACGCAAGGCCCGCTCAAGTGATGCCGGTGATATGTCAGCGAGCTCACGTTCTGTTCGCCATGGAGCTGGCTTGGAAGAAGCAAGTGCTCCTGACAACTCGTTTGGGCGTCGGGCGAAACGACGATCAAGTGTGCGAATGGAGCCTGATCTGGCTGAAGAAGAGGAGAAGGATGCTCATGACGACGAAGATGACGACTCGACTCCTCCCGCATTTTGGCGAGCAAGCGCCAACGCAGTGGAAGCCGGCGATTTGTCTGAGCCGACGACATTCCAAGATGCGGTGAACGGACCCGACCAAGTGCATTGGCGCAAGGCCGTCCGCGCAGAGCTCAAGTCGATGCGACTTCGTGGGGTGTTTCGAGCTGCCAAGTTGCCGAACGGACAACGCGCCATCGGGACCAAGTGGGTGTTCAAGATCAAGCGCAAAGCGGACGGATCCATCGAGAAGTACAAGGCGCGTCTCGTGGCCAAGGGGTTCAAACAGAAGTACGGCATCGACTACACCGAGACGTTCTCGCCCGTGGTCAAGTACGTGACGTTGCGCATGGTGATCGCGTTGGCCAAGTACTTCGACTGGCCGCTGGACCAACTGGACGTGGTGACGGCATTCCTGTACGGCGTGATGAAAGAAGTGGTGTACTGCGCAGTGCCAGAAGGGGTCGAGCTGGACGGTGACTTCGACTGCCTGGAGCTGGTGAAGGCGATCTACGGTCTCAAGCAAGCTTCGCGCGTGTGGAACGAGACCTTCGACGAGTACGTGTGCTCCATCGGCTTCCAAGTCTCGGCCTACGACCCGTGTCTCTACATGAAGATTGTGGACGGTCACTGCGTGCTGTTGCTGGTGTACGTGGACGATGTGTTGGTGACCGGGAGTTCGGCCGATCTGATCGCGCGCACCAAGAGCGACCTCAAGACGCGGTTCGAGATGACTGACAGCGGCAAGTGCGCGTTTGTGCTGGGCATCGAGTTGGTGGACAACGCTGACGGCAGCGTGACGATGTGCCAGCGACGCTACGTGGACGACATTCTCAAGCGTTTCGGCATGGAGGAGTGCAAGGCTGTGGTGAGTCCGGCGGATTTGAGCTCTCGACTGGTTCCAAGCGACGCGCCGACCAAGGTGAACGCCCCGTTCCGCGAAGCTGTGGGTGCGCTCATGCACTTGATGACCGCGACCCGACCGGACATTGCTTTCGCCGTGGGCTATGTGTCGCGCTTCATGGAGAACCCCCAAGTCGAGCACTGGACTGCGGTGAAGCGCATCCTGCGCTATCTGCAGGGAACCAAGTCACATGGGATCTGCTTCCAGCCGGGTGACAAGATCGACTTCCGCGGGTACTCCGACGCAGACTGGGCTGGTGACCACTCCGATCGCAAGTCGACTTCGGGATACGCGTTCATGCTGATGGGCGCGCCGGTGAGCTGGGGAAGCAAGAAGCAGTCAAGTGTGTCGCTGTCTACGAGCGAGGCGGAGTACATTGCACTCAGCCTGGCCATTCAAGAAGGCAAGTGGGTGCACCGCCTGTTGTGCGAGATCATGGAGGCGGCAAGCGAGGCGGGACCCGAGCTCAAGATTCTCGAGGACAACCAGTCGTGCATCAAGATGACCAAGAACCCTGTGAACCATGGCCGCGCCAAGCACATCGACATCAAGTACCATCACATCCGAGATGAGGTCAAGCGTGGTGAAGTGAAGCTCGAGTACTGCGAGACTGCGACAATGCTGGCGGACATCATGACCAAGACGCTCCTGGGACCACGTCACAAGGACCTCACGGCGGCTCTCGGAATCCACGCGTGTTCGCATTGAGGGGGCGTATTGAGGGTAACCGGTTATGCCTGTACCAGGTTACGGTGAACCTGTCCAATCCGATCACACGATGTTTACGGTACGTTGATTACGCTACCGATGATTAGACGAGTAGGATGATTGGACGAGTGCAGAGTGCAGAGTGATGGTGATTGGATGCACCAAATGATTGGATGCAGTGCTGCGTGTCTATGAGGATAGCTAGGCAATGCAGACAAAGTAAGCTCCGATAAATCAATCACTTTCGAATCTCCCTTCTTCCCCTCAAGTGGTCAAGTGTCCTCGCTCCGGTCAAGCTCCGAGTGGTGACTCTCCCCCTCCCTTCTCTTCGTCCAAGATCCGTGACCTTTATCAGGTTATGAGCCCAAGCACCATGTCCTCTGCCCAAGACGTCTCCACCAAGGTCTCCATCGACAAGTTCAACGGCGACAACTACGCGACGTGGAACCGCTACATGCGTGGCGTGTTCCTGACCAAGTCGGTGTGGCATGTCGTGAACCGTGAAACGACTCCGACCTTCGCGGACCCAAGGGCCAAGGACGAATACGTCAAGGCGAGCAACATCGCGTTCGGCCTGATGCTGCTCCACATGGACGCGGACTACCATCACGTGGTTGACAACTGCGAGGAAGCGTGGGTGGCGTGGTCGCGCCTGAAGACGCTGTACGGAGGATCGCAGAAGGCTGGTCGCATCTACCTGAAGCGACAGCTCTTCAGCATGGAGATGACGGAAGGCGGCAACGTGTTGCATCATTGCAACGAGGTCCTCAACATCAGCGCCAAGCTCAGCAGCATCGGCGCCAAGATGGAGGACGAGGACGTGGCGATCTGCTTGTTGCGCAGTCTCCCCAAGAGCTACGAGAACGTCGTGCTGAACTTGGAGATGAGCACTGCGGAGCTGAATGTTGTCAAGAAGGCGCCTCGACCAGCTGCGGTGTACCAGTAAGGTACCGGTGCGACCTTCACTCAGTGGTGCCGCCATCATTCGTGTGATGATGGGACGAGGATTACGGGACGCTGATGATGGGACGCTGATGATGGGACGCTGATGATGGGACGCGTGGGTACAAGATTGTGGGTACAGGATGGGCATCGACGTGGCACTCGCTGATTGGCTGAAGGACCTTCTATCCAGTTAGGAATCCAGTGGAGTGTATCCAGCAGGGATATCCAGTAGGCTTCGAGGCAGCAAGTAGCTTGTGAACTAAGGCCCTAAATCAATCACTTTGCATTCTGACATCTAGTGCTCAAACGACCTTCCTTTTGGTTATGAGCCCAAGCCCCGTCTTCCCTGCCCAAGACCCCGACTACGCCTTCGCCATGGACGCCACGCCGACCGCCACCGCCCGCATCAACAAGTTCGACGGAACCAACTTCCACACGTGGAAGTTCAAGATGCAGATGGTGCTGGAAGAGCGCGAACTGTGGGAGGTGACGAGTGGGGAGATCAAGCTGGAGCACTGCCACGCCGCAGCGGATCAAGCGCTCTTCAAGAAGAAGTCGCGCAAGGCGTTGGCGATCGTCTGTCTCGCGATGGAGGATTCGCAGTTGCCGCTGGTCCGGTCGGCCAAGGATGCTCACGATGCATGGTCAAGACTGGAAGGACACTTCGAGAAGAAGAGTTTGGCCAACAAGCTCTTTCTTCGTCGACGTTTCTTCACGACCATGATGGACGAAGGTGATGATGTGCTGGAGCACATCAACAAGCTCAAGACGCTGGCGGAGCAGCTCGACGCGGTGGGCGCTCCGGTCAGCGAGGACGACTTGGTCATCACGCTTCTGGGCAGTCTCAGCGAGTCGTACCAGTTCCTCATCACGGCGTTGGAGTCGAGGGTCGACTCGCTGACGTGGGAACTCGTGACGTCTCGGCTGCTGCACGAGGACATGAAGCGCAAGGAGCAAGGTGGCGGCGTCGACGGAGCCGCGCACGGTCAAGGCCAAGCGTTCATGACAAGCGACAACGGCAAGCGCAAGGGACGGCAGGCGACCGCCAACAAGGCCAGCGCCTGCCACTACTGTGGGGAGCAAGGACATTGGATCGCCAAGTGTCCTGTGCGAATCCGCGAGAACGCGGAGCGGCAGAGGCCGCAGCGAGCGAACGTCGCGCAGAGTGAGGACGACTCTGGCGACTTCCTCTTCTCGGTTGGTGGTGGGAGCAACACCACCAAGTCGAATGAGGTGTGGCTGGTCGACTCGGGTGCGACGCAGCACATGACCAGTTCCAAGAAGTTCATGCGGAACTACAAGAAGATCTCGCCGGTGGACGTGCATCTCGCGGACGACGGTGTGGTGCAAGCGATCGGGAGAGGCGACATCGTGATGAAGATGCAGACCCCGCGCGGCGTCAAGAAGGGTGTGCTCACGAATGTGTGGCACATCCCCAAGTTGTCGCGCAACCTGTTCTCCGTCGGCAGATTCACCAAGGACGTCGGGCCTGTGACGTTCGAGAGCGACGGGTGCTTCACGGAGACGAAGGGTGTCAAGTGGAAGCTCGGCGCTCGCGAAGGCAAGGGTCTGTTCAAGCTCTGCATGACTCCGATCATGCCTGACGAGGCCAATGTGTCGAGTCCGAAGGATCGCAAAGGGGACACCACGTCGTACCTCTGGCACCTTCGACTTGGTCACATTGGCCATGGCGGTCTAGACGCCATCGTCAAGAAGGGCTACGGCTCTGGCATCGACATGACGTCGGTGAAGCAGTGGGAGCTGTGCGACGGATGCTCACTCGGCAAGCAAACGCGAGTGAGCTACATGAAGTCGTCTCCAAACCGTGCGAAGCAAGTGCTGGAAGTGGTTCACAGCGATGTGTGCGGCCCCATGCAGACACCCACATTCAGTGGCAAGAAGTACTTCGTCACGTTCATCGACGACAAGTCGCACTTTTGTGTGGTGTACTTGCTGCGGAACAAGTCGGAGGTGGCTGCCAAGTTCGCGGAGTTCGTTGCGTTGGCTGAAACGCAGACCGGCAAGCGTGTGAAAACGCTCCGGAGCGACAACGGTGGCGAGTACACTTCGCGTGAGATGGCCAAGTTCTGTGCGGACCGTGGTATCGTGCAGAAGTTCACGCCGCCGTACACGCCACAGCTGAACGGAGTGGCGGAACGGATGAACCGGACGTTGGTGGAGTGTGCGCGCTGCATGTTGGAGCATGCCGGGTTGTCGAAGAGTTACTGGGGTGAAGCGGTGGTGACAGCCACGTTCCTCCGGAACCGGTGTCCGACGCGCGCCATCAGCCACGACAAGTCCCCGCACCAAGTTTGGACGGGAAAGAAGCCACTACTGGCGAACCTCAAGGTGTTCGGTTGCCACGCGTTCGTGCATGTGCCGAAGGCGAAGCGGTCCAAGTTCGACGCCCGGTCGGTGCGTTGCCGTTTCCTGGGGTACTCGGAGCACGAGAAAGCGTATCGGTTTGAAGAGATCGAGAGCGGTCGCGTGTTGGTGAGCCGCGATGCGCAGTTCATGGAAGACGTCTTCGACGGTGGGAGACGCAAATATGCTACGAAGGAGGTGGTGATTGGTCTTCCAGATGAAGATGATGAAGATGCCACGGATGAAGAGACTCCGTCCGAATCGGACGAGGACGGAGATGAAGAGGAGGCTGCGCGGGACCAAGACTTCGAACCCGGCAGCAAGCGACACCCGCGGACGCAGTCGCTGGAGGAAGCCGTGGAGGTGCCGAGGGCCAAGAGGTATGCGCCGCAGAGTGGACGCTCGACGCTGGATGAGATGTCTGCGGCGGCCCAAGAGAGTCAAGACTTTGAGGCTGCGTACGTCGTGGATTCAGTGGGAGAAATGCCGACCACGTTCAAGTCGGCGATGGAATCCAGCGACGCAGCCAAGTGGAAGGAAGCGTGCGACTCGGAGATGGCGTCGCTTCGCAAGAACGAGACGTGGGAAGTGGTGCCGTTGCCGAAGGGACGCAAGGCGATCGGCTGCAGATGGGTGTTTCGAGTGAAGGAGAACCAGGCTGGAGAGATCGAGCGGTTCAAGGCGCGACTGGTGGCCAAGGGGTTTTCGCAGAAGTACGGCGTCGACTACGACGAGACCTTCGCGCCGGTGGCCAAGTTCACGTCCATCAGGATCTTGCTCAGTCTGGCTGCCAAGTACAATCTCACGGTACACCAGATGGATGTCAAGACGGCGTTCCTCAACGGCGAGCTGGACGAAGATATCTACATGGCTCAGCCGGACGGGTTCGTCGACGATGTTCACCCGGACTTCGTGTGCAGGCTCAAGCGGTCGCTATATGGACTGAAGCAGTCGCCACGTATGTGGAACAAGACCATCGACGAGTTCATGCTCAAGCAGGGGTTCAAGAAGTGCGAGTCCGACCACTGCATCTACTTGAAGCGAGACGGCCAAGACATGATCTTCGTGGCGCTCTATGTGGACGACCTGATCCTCGCCAGCAACAGCCACAAGATGATCAAGGACACCAAGCAGGCCCTCAGTGACCGATTCGAGATGACGGACATGGGCCAGCTCAAGTACTTCCTTGGGATGGAGATCGAGCAAGATACGACGGCTGGGAAGGTGTCAGTGCGGCAGACCAAGTTTGCGAAGGACATTCTCGAGAAGTTCAAGATGGAGAAGAGCAACCCGGTCAAGACGCCGCAAGACCCAGGTCTCAAGCTGACCAAGGCCATGTGCGAAGGAGGTTGCAAGCACGATGAGACCATGGCGAACGTGCCGTACCGCAACGCTGTGGGATGCCTCATGTATCTCATGGTAGGCACACGTCCAGACCTCGCAGCGGCAGTGGGGGTCCTGAGCCAGTTTGCTGCGGACCCATGCCCGACGCACTGGCAAGCGCTCAAGAGGGTCTTCAGGTACATCCAAGGCACGAAGACGCATGGCATCGAGTTTCAAGCGAACTGCGACGGCGGGCTTGAAGGCTATTCGGATGCGGACTGGGCCGGAGACACCGAGTCAAGAAGGAGTACAAGCGGCTACGCGTTCATGATGAACGGCGGGTGCATCAGCTGGAGGAGCAAGAAACAGCGGACGGTGGCGCTGTCATCGACGGAGGCAGAGTACATGGCTCTATCGGAAGCGACGCAGGAGGCAGTGTGGCTCAAGGTGTTCATGTGCGAGCTCGGCGAGATGGCAAGCGATGAAGCGATCAAGATCTACGAAGACAACCAAGGCTCCATCGCGTTGGCCAAGAACCCCGAGTTCCACAAGCGCACCAAGCACATCGACATTCGCTACCACTTCGTGCGCGAGAAGGTGGAAGACGGTCAAGTGGTGTTGGAGTACTGCTCGACGAAGGACATGCTGGCGGACTTGATGACCAAGCCCATCACTGCTGTGCAGTTTGAAGTTCTTCGGAGCAAGCTCGGAGTCCAAGGCCCCGGCGTCGAGTCGAGTGGGGGTGTTGTCAAGAAGGCGCCTCGACCAGCTGCGGTGTACCAGTAAGGTACCGGTGCGACCTTCACTCAGTGGTGCCGCCATCATTCGTGTGATGATGGGACGAGGATTACGGGACGCTGATGATGGGACGCTGATGATGGGACGCTGATGATGGGACGCGTGGGTACAAGATTGTGGGTACAGGATGGGCATCGACGTGGCACTCGCTGATTGGCTGAAGGACCTTCTATCCAGTTAGGAATCCAGTGGAGTGTATCCAGCAGGGATATCTATTGAGGGTAACCGGTTATGCCTGTACCAGGTTGCGGTGAACCTGTCCAATCCGATCACACGATGTTTACGGTACGTTGATTACGCTACCGATGATTAGACGAGTAGGATGATTGGACGAGTGCAGAGTGATGGTGATTGGATGCACCAAATGATTGGATGCAGTGCTGCGTGTCTATGAGGATAGCTAGGTAGTGCAGACAAAGTAAGCTCCGATAAATCAATCACTTTCGAATCTCCCTTCTTCCCCTCAAGTGGTCAAGTGTCCTCGCTCCGGTCAAGCTCCGAGTGGTGACTCTCCCCCTCCCTTCTCTTCGTCCAAGATCCGTGACCTTTATCAGGTTATGAGCCCAAGCACCATGTCCTCTGCCCAAGACGTCTCCACCAAGGTCTCCATCGACAGGTTCAACGGCGACAACTACGCGACGTGGAACCGCTACATGCGTGGCGTGTTCCTGACCAAGTCTGTGTGGCATGTCGTGAACCGTGAAACGACTCCGACCTTCGCGGACCCAAGGGCCAAGGATGACTACGTCAAGGCGAGCAACATCGCGTTCGGCCTGATGCTGCTCCACATGGACGCGGACTACCATCACGTGGTTGACAACTGCGAGGAAGCGTGGGTGGCGTGGTCGCGCCTGAAGACGCTGTACGGAGGATCGCAGAAGGCTGGTCGCATCTACCTGAAGCGACAGCTCTTCAGCATGGAGATGACGGAAGGCGGCAACGTGTTGCATCATTGCAACGAGGTCCTCAACATCAGCGCCAAGCTCAGCAGCATCGGCGCCAAGATGGAGGACGAGGACGTGGCGATCTGCTTGTTGCGCAGTCTCCCCAAGAGCTACGAGAACGTCGTGCTGAACTTGGAGATGAGCACTGCGGAGCTGAAGACGCAAGACGTCGTGAAGGTGCTCACGAACGAGCATATCAAGCGGCAAGGCGAGAAGAAGACCGACTCGGTGAAGACTGAAGACGCGGCGAAGGCGTTCAGTGCCGAGAGAGAGTCTCGCCAGTGCAGTTACTGCGGAAAATTGGGGCACGTCATCGACAAGTGCTGGACCAAGCAGAAGGACGAGAACCGAGGTGGTCGACGCGGCGGCAATGGCCGTGGACGCGGGGCCAACAATGTCCAGTGGCGGAACGACGACTACGAATACGACTACGACCGGGTCGCGTTTGCGGTATCCCTGGAGTGCGGACTTTCGACGGGCAAGGGTATGTCCGGGATGTGGGCGGTCGACAGCGGCGCAACGCACCACATCTGCAACAACAAGGCCAAGTTCGCCACGCTGAATGAGCAAGACGAGGGCGAACTGTCGGTGGCTGACGGCAACAAAGCTGCCATCAAGGGTGTGGGGACCATCATCGAACGAGTGGTTCTGCCCAACGGCGACGAGCGCGACATCGAGATCAAGGACGCGCTGTACGTGCCGAACATGAACAAGAATCTGCTGTCGGTGCCGCAGATCAACAAGAGTGGCAAGTTTCAAGTGGTGTTCGACGGTGCGAGCATGCATGTTGCGCGCAAGAGCTCGAAGCAAGTGGTGGCGACGGCTGACCTCGTGGACGGACTCTACTGGCTGCGCACTCCACTGCGTTCTGCGAATGCGACGACGTCGGCGCGTAACGTGGATCTTCATGCGCGGATGGGTCATGCTCCGATCGACGAAAAGGAAGGTCGTTTGAGCACTAGATGTCAGAATGCAAAGTGATTGATTTAGGGCCTTAGTTCACAAGCTACTTGCTGCCTCGAAGCCTACTGGATATTCCTGCTGGATACACTCCACCGGATTCCTAACTGGATAGAAGGTCCTTCAGCCAATCAGCGAGTGCCACGTCGATGCCCATCCTGTACCCACAATCTTGTACCCACAATCTTGTACCCACGCGTCCCATCATCAGCGTCCCATCATCAGCGTCCCGTAATCCTCGTCCCATCATCACACGAATGATGGCGGCACCACTGAGTGAAGGTCGCACCGGTACCTTACTGGTACACCGCAGCTGGTCGAGGCGACTTCTTGACAACACCCCCACTCGACTCGGCAGCCTTGGGTCCTTCGATACCAAGCTTGCTCCGGAGCACGCCAAACTGCGTCGCAGGGATTGGCTTCGTCATGAGATCAGCCAGCATGTCCTTCGTCGAGCAGTACTCCAACACCACTTGACCGTCTTCCACCTTCTCGCGCACGAAGTGGTAGCGAATGTCGATGTGCTTGGTGCGCTTGTGGAACTCCGGGTTCTTGGCCAACGCGATGGAGCCTTGGTTGTCTTCGTAGATCTTGATCGCTTCATCGCTTGCCATCTCGCCGAGCTCGCACATGAACACCTTGAGCCACACCGCTTCTTGTGTTGCCTCCGACAGCGCCATGTACTCCGCCTCTGTAGATGACAGCGCCACCGTCCGCTGTTTCTTGCTTCTCCAGCTGATGCACCCGCCGTTCATCATGAACGCGTAGCCGCTTGTGCTTCTTCTTGACTCGGTGTCTCCGGCCCAGTCCGCATCCGAATAGCCTTCAAGCCCGCCGTCGCAGTCCGCTTGAAACTCGATGCCATGCGTCTTCGTGCCTTGGATGTACCTGAAGACCCTCTTGAGCGCTTGCCAGTGCGTCGGGCATGGGTCCGCAGCAAACTGGCTCAGGACCCCCACTGCCGCTGCGAGGTCTGGACGTGTGCCTACCATGAGATACATGAGGCATCCCACAGCGTTGCGGTACGGCACGTTCGCCATGGTCTCATCGTGCTTGCAACCTCCTTCGCACATGGCCTTGGTCAGCTTGAGACCTGGGTCTTGCGGCGTCTTGACCGGGTTGCTCTTCTCCATCTTGAACTTCTCGAGAATGTCCTTCGCAAACTTGGTCTGCCGCACTGACACCTTCCCAGCCGTCGTATCTTGCTCGATCTCCATCCCAAGGAAGTACTTGAGCTGGCCCATGTCCGTCATCTCGAATCGGTCACTGAGGGCCTGCTTGGTGTCCTTGATCATCTTGTGGCTGTTGCTGGCGAGGATCAGGTCGTCCACATAGAGCGCCACGAAGATCATGTCTTGGCCGTCTCGCTTCAAATAGATGCAGTGGTCGGACTCGCACTTCTTGAACCCCTGCTTGAGCATGAACTCGTCGATGGTCTTGTTCCACATACGTGGCGACTGCTTCAGTCCATATAGCGACCGCTTGAGCCTGCACACGAAGTCCGGGTGAACATCGTCGACGAACCCGTCCGGCTGAGCCATGTAGATATCTTCGTCCAGCTCGCCGTTGAGGAACGCCGTCTTGACATCCATCTGGTGTACCGTGAGATTGTACTTGGCAGCCAGACTGAGCAAGATCCTGATGGACGTGAACTTGGCCACCGGCGCGAAGGTCTCGTCGTAGTCGATGCCGTACTTCTGCGAAAACCCCTTGGCCACCAGTCGCGCCTTGAACCGCTCGATCTCTCCAGCCTGGTTCTCCTTCACTCGAAACACCCATCTGCAGCCGATCGCCTTGCGTCCCTTCGGCAACGGCACCACTTCCCACGTCTCGTTCTTGCGAAGCGACGCCATCTCCGAGTCGCACGCTTCCTTCCACTTGGCTGCGTCGCTGGATTCCATCGCCGACTTGAACGTGGTCGGCATTTCTCCCACTGAATCCACGACGTACGAAAAGGAAGGTCGTTTGAGCACTAGATGTCAGAATGCAAAGTAATTGATTTAGGACCTTAGTTCGCGAACTGCTTGCTGCCTTGAAGCCTACTGGATATTCCTGCTGGATACACTCTACTGGATTCCTAACTGGATAGAAGGTCCTTCAGCCAATCAGCGAGTGCCACGTCGATGCCCATCCTGTACCCACAATCTTGTACCCACGCGTCCCATCATCAGCGTCCCATCATCAGCGTCCCGTAATCCTCGTCCCATCATCACACGAATGATGGCGGCACCACTGAGTGAAGGTCGCACCGGTACCTTACTGGTACACCGCAGCTGGTCGAGGCGCCTTCTTGACAACACCCCCACTCGACTCGGCAGCCTTGGGTCCTTCGATACCAAGCTTGCTCCGGAGCACGCCGAACTGCGTCGCAGGGATTGGCTTCGTCATGAGATCAGCCAGCATGTCCTTCGTCGAGCAGTACTCCAACACCACTTGACCGTCTTCCACCTTCTCGCGCACGAAGTGGTAGCGAATGTCGATGTGCTTGGTGCGCTTGTGGAACTCGGGGTTCTTGGCCAACGCGATGGAGCCTTGGTTGTCTTCGTAGATCTTGATCGCTTCATCGCTTGCCATCTCGCCGAGCTCGCACATGAACACCTTGAGCCACACTGCCTCCTGCGTCGCTTCCGATAGAGCCATGTACTCTGCCTCCGTCGATGACAGCGCCACCGTCCGCTGTTTCTTGCTCCTCCAGCTGATGCACCCGCCGTTCATCATGAACGCGTAGCCGCTTGTACTCCTTCTTGACTCGGTGTCTCCGGCCCAGTCCGCATCCGAATAGCCTTCTGTTGTCAAGAAGGCGCCTCGACCAGCTGCGGTGTACCAGTAAGGTACCGGTGCGACCTTCACTCAGTGGTGCCGCCATCATTCGTGTGATGATGGGACGAGGATTACGGGACGCTGATGATGGGACGCTGATGATGGGACGCGTGGGTACAAGATTGTGGGTACAGGATGGGCATCGACGTGGCACTCGCTGATTGGCTGAAGGACCTTCTATCCAGTTAGGAATCCAGTGGAGTGTATCCAGCAGGGATATCCAGTAGGCTTAGAGGCAGCAAGTAGCTTGTGAACTAAGGCCCTAAATCAATCACTTTGCATTCTGACATCTAGTGCTCAAACGACCTTCCTTTTGGTTATGAGCCCAAGCCCCGCATTCTCTGCCCAAGACTCCGACTACGCCTTCGCCATGGACGCCGCGCCGACCACGACCGCCCGCATCAACAAGTTCGACGGAACCAACTTCCACACGTGGAAGTTCAAGATGCAGATGGTGCTCGAGGAGCGCGATCTGTGGGAAGTGACAAGTGGAGAGATCAAGCTGGAGCACTGCGCGACCACGTTGGACCAGACGGCCTTCAAGAGGAAGTCTCGCAAGGCGCTGGCGATCGTCTGTCTCGCGATGGAGGATTCGCAGTTGCCGCTGGTCCGGTCGGCCAAGGATGCCCACGATGCATGGTCAAGACTGGAAGGACACTTCGAGAAGAAGAGTTTGGCCAACAAGCTCTTCCTTCGTCGACGTTTCTTCACGACCATGATGGACGAAGGTGATGATGTGCTGGAGCACATCAACAAGCTCAAGACGCTGGCAGAGCAGCTCGACGCGGTGGGCGCTCCGGTCAGCGAGGACGACTTGGTCATCACGCTTCTGGGCAGTCTCAGCGAGTCGTACCAGTTCCTCATCACGGCGTTGGAGTCGAGGGTCGACTCGCTGACGTGGGAACTCGTGACGTCTCGGCTGCTGCACGAGGACATGAAGCGCAAGGAGCAAGGTGGCGGTGCGGACGGCACCGCGCACGGTCAAGCGTTCATGACGAGAGACAATAAGCGCAAGGGACGACCGGTGAAGAAGGCCGGTGCGTGCCACAACTGCGGCAAACAAGGACATTGGATTGCCGAGTGTCCCTCGCGAGTCCAAGACAACTACGACCGGCAGCGGTCGCAGCGTGCGAACGTCGCGCAGGACGAAGAAGATTCTGGCGACTACCTCTTCTCGGTTGGTGACGGGGTCGCCAAGTCGAGTGAAGTGTGGTTGGTCGACTCGGGTGCGACGCAGCACATGACGTACTCGAAAGAGTACATGAAGAACTACAAGAAGATGGCTCCGGTGGACGTGCACCTCGCGGACGACGGTGTGGTTCAAGCGGTGGGGACGGGCGACATTGTCATGTCCATGAAGACCCCACGCGGAATGAAGAAGGGTGTGCTCACCGGTGTGTGGCACATTCCCAACTTGTCGCGCAACCTATTCTCGGTCGGGCGCTTCACCAAGGACGTTGGTCCCGTGACGTTCGAGAGCAACGGGTGCTTCGCGGAGACGAAGAGCATCAAGTGGCAGCTCGGTGCGCGTATGGGCAAGGGTCTGTTCAAGCTCTGCATGGCTCCGATCATGCCTGACGAGGCCAATGTGTCGAGTCCGAAGGATCGCAAAGGGGACACCACGTCGTACCTCTGGCACCTTCGACTCGGTCACATCGGCCATAGCGGTCTAGACGCCATCGTCAAGAAGGGCTACGGCACCGGCATCGACGTCAAGTCGGTGAAGCAGTGGGAGTTGTGTGATGGGTGTGCACTCGGCAAACAAACGCGAGTGAGCTACATGGCCAAGTCACCAAACCGTGCCAAGAAGCTGTTGGAAGTCATCCACAGTGATGTCTGTGGACCCATGCAGACACCCACATTCAGTGGCAAGAAGTACTTCGTCACGTTCATCGACGAGTACTCGCACTTTTGTGTGGTGTACTTGCTGAGGAACAAGTCGGAGGTGGCTGCCCAGTTCGCGGAGTTCGTTGCGTTGGCTGAAACGCAGACCGGCAAGCGCGTGAAGACGCTCCGCAGCGACAACGGCGGAGAGTACACTTCGCGCGAAATGGCCAAGTTCTGTGCGGAGCGTGGGGTCGTGCAGAAGTTCACGCCGCCGTACACGCCACAGCTGAACGGAGTGGCCGAGCGGATGAACCGGACGTTGGTGGAGTGTGCGCGCTGCATGTTGGAACATGCCGGGTTGTCGAAGGGTTACTGGGGTGAAGCGGTGGTGACGGCCACGTTCCTCCGGAATCGCTGTCCGACACGCGCCATCAGCCACGACAAGTCCCCGCACCAAGTCTGGACCGGCAAGAAACCGCTCTTGGCGAACCTCAAGGTGTTCGGTTGCCACGCGTTCGTGCATGTGCCGAAGGAGAAGCGGTCCAAGTTCGACGCTCGGTCGGTGCGTTGCAGGTTTCTGGGCTACTCGGAGCACGAGAAAGCATATCGGTTCGAAGAGATCAAGAGTGGTCGCGTGCTGGTGAGCCGCGACGCACAGTTCATGGAAGACGTCTTCGACGGCGGGAGACGCGAGTGCGGTCAAGAAGACATGGTCGTGGAACTTCGGGATGAAGATGCCACGGACCAAGAAGCATCGTCCGGTCCGGACGAAGACGAAGACGAAAATGAAGAAGAGGCTGCGCGGGATGAAGACTTTGAGCCTGGCAGCAAGTGTAACAGGGTTACACAGGCTGGTGTAATTGGGTACACCAGATATACGTGTATAGCCGAACTATACACGGACAAGTATACGGCAAGCCTTCTGTGTGTGCGCGTCACATACACAGTCAACAATCATTTCGAGCCGCCAATGGCACAAACATTGGCGGGCGCTAAGCGCACTGCTATTGGTGGAAAGGGGCACATTTCCACCAGCCAAACGCATACATAAGGGCCGGAGCGTGAGAGCCAACCATGGCTTCACCTCCGTAGATACATAAGTCATTTAGATAGGTTTGCTAAGGGCCCGCCACGCGGCGGGCTTCCATTCAATTTAGTTTTCTATTTTCAAGTTAAAGTTTCGGTCTTTTGCTTAGAAATACACGGGGACGTGTATTTCTACTTGCATACAAAGTCTAAGTAACTTACGCTTCCTCAAAAGCGCATACTAGTGTATGCTAAAGAAACAGAGCGCGTCTCGCCCTGTTACACCTGGTAGCACTTTGTAGTCCGTCCAACGCCTACAGAGTTAGCCAAATGGATGCATTTGGCTATGGAGACGAAAACCCTTCGTCAGGCGGTGCCCTGCCTGACGGAGCTCCAAGCGCGGGTCCTCCCCGCATCACGAGGGAGGACTGCCCCCACCTGAGCGATCAGCAGTGGGAGGCACTGCTACGACTCTCGCGAGTCGTAGGTGAGTCCACCGTGGCAGCGATGCTACGGTCGCTGCCACCAAGCGAGCACCATGTAGTCGTGGTCGACTACATGGACAAGGAACGCCAACAGAAGGAGGCGTCAGCCCCTTCTCGCGTTGAGTCACTGAAGGTGTCAGTGACTCCGTTCTCGGGTGGCCAGAACGAGCCTCTTCTGCGATGGCTCGTAGAACTGGAGACAGCAATTGCTGCTCGACGGATCCGGGATCCGTCGCTCCAAGTTGCGTACGCCATGTCGTGTCTGACTGGACGAGCCAGACACTGGGCGTACGGAAGACGTCTTACGGACAGTACGTGCTGGAGCACGTACGAAGACTTCAAGCGCGAGCTCAAGCTAGCGTTTGAGCCGCCTGAATCCGAGTTCAGGTCGAGGGCGGAGTTCCTCGACCTGCGTCAAGGCAAGCGCGACGTGTTGGCTTACGCCCAACACGCGAGGTACTTGGTGTCGAGTATCGTCAATCATCCGATTGACGAGGCGACACAAGTAGTCACCTTCATGAAGGGACTGAAGGATGGGCCTGTGAAGACCTATCTCTTCCGAGAGTACCCGAGTACTCTCGAGCAAGCCATTCGGCTTGCGTCGCAGGAAGAGTTTAGCCTGCACCAGGCTAAGCTCCACGCGGACACGCCAGGGGCGCCACGTCCGCGTGCAAGACCCATGGGCGGTCCAGAGCCCATGGACCTATCCAGTGCGTCTGCTGGCAGGCAGCAGACGGAGCCGCGCAGAGGCGCGGGACGGTGTTTCCGGTGTGGAAACACCGGCCACTTCGCACGTGAGTGTGTAGCAGGCCCGGGGCCTGCTGCTCGCGATACGTCGTATCGTGCCACACGTGGCACGTCGTATCGCGCCAACGGGGATCGTTGGCGCGGACGACCAAAAAACGCTGGAAGCCAGTAGGGGCGGGGCGCCCTACTGGTGTAGTCACACATGCCGATGTCGGGCATGTGACGGCTACAGCCCCTTGTGGTGCCGGACACCACAGCAAGCGTCAGGATGATCAAGCAGGGCTGATCATCCTGGAAGTCGCGGTGCATGGGAGAACCATGCACGCGCTAGTCGATTCGGGTGCATCGAACAACTTTGTTCGACTGCAAAGCCTGAGGGCTATGAACGCCGAGGAGAAGAGGACTCCTCGAAGTGAGTTGGTGGTGCGCCTGGCGACAGGAGCAACCGTGAAAACGCGCAAGCGAACTGTATCAGTTCGCTTTGGCTGTGAAGGCCGGGCCTTCACTGAGGACTTTATCGTCCTGGATCTAGACGATAAGTTCGACATGATACTGGGCATGCCGTGGCTCAAACGCCATGCCCCAGTGATAGACTGGAAGTCCCAGTCTATAGTCTCTTACGGCTTCGAGGACGCATGCGTCCTCGATTCGGCAGATAGCGCGACAGAGAGCGATGGCCCTGACAGCGCTGCGAGTGCGTCGCGCAGTAAACGCGACGTGAGCGAGGTCACCCTCGCTCAGCCAAGCCAAGACTGCGCGTCGACCGTAAAGGCCGACGCGCTCAAGACGAGGACGGAAGACGACCGGGGCGCTTCCTCGCCTGTGCCCGGGGCACAGGCAAATCGACGAAAGGTGGGTGCACTCCGGGAGCGCACCCTCTCCCAAACCGGGTTTGGAAGAAACGCCTCGCAGGCCGGGCCTGCGAGAGCCAATATCAAGAAGAACCCTTTCCGGACGGGGTCCGGAAAGGCAAGAATACAGAAGAACCCGTCTCGGGCCGGGCCCGAGGCGAAGCACCAAGAGAAGACGCCTCCTCAAACCGGGTTTGAGGAGTCAAGGATCAAGGCATCTCGACGGGCCGGGCCCGTCGAAGAAAAAGATATGGGTCGAAACCAGGCCGGGCCTGGCACCCATCATCGCGGCAAGGGTCGCGATGTGAGGAGTGAAGCTGACTCCTCACTTTTGAATCGGGCCGGGCCCCGACGGGAAGAGATCGCCTCCCCGTCGCAAGAGCGCGATACGCCTAAGGGTGTAGCTGACGTGGTTGCGTCACCCGCAAGGGGTGACGTCACGTACGAGAGAGTGAATGCGTTAACGCAAACACTCTCGGGCGTCAAGTGTCAGCTCCTGACACTTGAGGGTCCTCCGAGCACTGCCTCGGAGTTGACAGCGCTGGAAGTGCAGAGCTGGAAGGGCTTTGCACGGGATCTACGCGCCGGGCGCGTAGAGCAAGTATGCATCCTCACCGCGCGTGAGGATGCCGAGATCACAGTGGAGCTCGAGGACCTGCGGCAGGTCCTCGTCAAGCATCCTGAGGGCGACACTGCCCTCAGCGCCAAGACCAAGAAGGACCGCTTTGCCGAGCAAAGCTGGGACTCGCTCAAGGCGAGTCCCTATTACGATGTGCTCAGGGAATACGCGGACGTATTCCCTGATGAGGTTCCCGCGGAGCTTCCGCGGGACAAGGGCATTCAGCACGAGATTGATCTCGTGCCGGGGACGAAGTACTGCGTCACGCGACAGTGGCCACTGCCGCGTGAGCAGGTCCAAGCCATCGACGAGTTCTTCGAAGCTCGTCGGCGCGCGGGGCAAGTGCGGGAAAGCAAGTCCCCGCACAGTGCTCCGACGTTCTGCGTCAAGAAGGCGCAGGGCGGATGGCGCATTGTCCACGCGTTCAACAAGTTGAACGAGGCAACGATACCGGCGCAGACGCCGATACCGCGAAAAGATGTGATCATCGATTCGATGAGCAAGAGCACCGTGTTCAGTGCTCTTGACTTAAGAGATGGTTTCTACCAAATCTTAATGCGTGAGGAGGACATCCCCTTCACAGCTGTAAGCACGCCAAGCGGCATGCTTTGGGAGTGGCTGGTGATGCCACAGGGGCTGAAGAACGCCCCTGCGACGTTCAACAGGTGCGTCACACACCTGTTGCGATCGATTCGCGACTTCGCGCCGACGTACTTCGACGACGTGTTCGCCCACAGCCTGGCTGTGGGCGGGAAGACCGCCACAGAGATGCACAGGGAGCATCTCCGTCGTCTGCTCGCGCTGATGCGTGAGCACAAGCTATATGCAAACTTGAAGAAGTGCATATTTGGTGCATCCGAGATTCCGGTTCTCGGATGTCTTGTCGGCAAAGACGGAGTCCGCCCCGATCCTGAGAAGGTCAGGGTCGTCAACGAGTGGCCTGCGCCCTCGAACGCCAAGGAACTGAGGCAGTTCCTTGGGCTGGCCACGTACTTGTGCAAGTACGTGCACGATTACGCTGGGCGCATTCGCCCACTGTCACGTCTCCTGAAGAAGGACACGGAGTGGCAGTGGTCTGCTGAGTGTCAGCAGGCTTTCGATTCAGTCAAGCAGGGCTTGACTGAGGCGCCGGTCTTGGCCATCGCTGACCAAGACCGCCCGTTCCACGTGGTGTGCGATGCATCCGATTATGCTATCGGATGCGCGCTGATGCAGCACGATCACGACGGTCGTGATCGTGTAATCTGCTATCACTCGCGTCAGCTTAAGCAAGCTGAGCGCAACTATCCAGTGCATGACAAGGAGCTCCTTGCCATGAAGTACGCACTGGCGAAGTTCCGTGTCTATCTCCTCGGAGATAAACCGTTCGTGGTCTATACGGACCACGCATCGTTGCGGACGGCTGTGAAGTCGCCGCACCTCTCTCAAAGAATGGCACGGTGGCTGTCATTCTTCGCGGAATACAACTTCCAGGTTGAGTACAAACCTGGAAGACTCAACGTGGTGGCCGACGCGCTCTCGCGTCGACCGGATTACAACTACAAGGTAGTTGATGTCAACGCCATTGGCGTTGAGCGAAGCAGTGTGCCCACGTCATCGAGCAGCGATGACGTGCGTAAGGCGTATGCGCTTGACGACGACGTCAAGCGCCTGCTGGATTATGTGAAGGAGCCGACCGACGCCGGGCGTCGAGCGCTGCCTCCACATCTGCGTTCGAATGTGCACCGATACAGCGCACACGATGGGCTGCTGCTTTATAGCACAGCTGACGACGATGCTGCACGCATCGTCGTCCCAAACGACTATGACCTGCGGTTGCGGGTCATCTACGAGTATCACGATGCCCCATGGGCGGGGCATCCGGGCCGAGAGAAGACGTACCTGCTTCTCTCGCGTGACTTCTACTGGCCGCGCCAGTACAAGTGGGTGCGCAAGTACGTTCGTGCTTGCGAAGCGTGCCAACGTGTGAAGCCGACATTGGCTTCACAAGCACCGCTGCAATCTCTGCCAATCCCGGCAGAGTGTTGGGAGTCCATTAGTATGGACTTCATCTTCGGGTTGCCGCCCGACGCCAAGCGTCGGACTGGCATAGCGGTCTTTGTCGACCGCTTCAGCAAGATGGTGCATCTTGCTGCGGTGCCAGCACAGGTCACATCCAAACAGACGGCTCGTCTGTTTGTTGATCTTATCTTCCGATCTCACGGGATGCCCCGCGAGATCGTATCGGACCGTGACCCTCGGTTCACGGCCGCTTTCTGGAAGGAGGTCTTCGCCCTCCTTGGCACGCGACTGTCGATGTCGACAGCCGATCATCCTCAGACCGATGGTCAGACCGAGCGCGTGAACCGCGTGCTCGGTGACATCCTCAAGACTTACGCCCACTCGTTCACCGAGTGGAGCGACTGTTTGCCGATGGCGGAGTTCGCCATCAACAACTCGGTGCATGCCTCTACGGGGCATACACCGTTCTTCGTGAATGCCATGCGGCATCCACGTGTCCCTGCCACCCTCGGCGGGGTGACAGCTCCCTTGAGTGGGGGAGGAAATGCGAGTGAAGCGCACTCACATGAAAATGCCGCAGCAAAAGCTGCAGCCAACGAGGATTCGTTGGCCGCTGTGACGCGAGCTGACGCAGCGCGTCAGCGAATGGAGAACATCACGTCCGCACCGGGTGCGGGCGTCGCAGATGACACCGCCTCCGTGCCGGGCACGGACGCGCCAAGGCAAGACCAAGACCGCCTCGCTCTGGGAGCGAAGCGACAAGCCAAGGATCGTCCCACGTCTGCCTCAAGAGCAGACGTGACGGACGATGACGTGTCCGTCTCAGAGACGGACACCGGGAGATCCCAAGTGACGAAGGCTGTGACGTCGCCGGGCGACGTCACTTCGATGACGAACAAGGCCACGTCCGCAGCACCTGCGGACGTTCAAGACGAAAGACACCTCGTGCATGGCACGAGGTCAAGCGATGTCACATTGGTCGAGACGACCAATGTCGATGCAAGGGACTTCGTCCAAAGCAGACAAGCCGTCATGCGGTTTGTCCGTGATGCTATTGCATCTTCTGTCGATCGACAGAAGATGAACGCGGACAAGAAGTCAAGGAACAACATTAGTGAGTTCAAAAGGAATTCATTAGTTTTACTGTCTACGCAAAACCTGCCTAGACATGCAGTCTCGGACTTTGGAGCGAGCAAGCTCGCTCCACGCTTCATCGGCCCCTTCCGTGTCTTGCACCGCCAAGGCACAGCATACACGCTGGACATACCGTCCAGCATGCGACTGCACCCAACGTTCTACGTTGGGCGGCTGAAGGCGTATCATGAGCATGATACGCCTGCGAGCTCGTTGGAAACGAGCACGCCGGAGCCTGACGGCCCACCTAGTGGTCGTCATCAGAAGACCCCTTCGCAGCGGACCGCGAAGGGCGCATCCCGACGCTCTCCACGAGCTTCGCGAACTTCTTCTCGAGCTCAGCAGCTCGAGAAAGAGCATCGGCAGCGGTGCTCCGAGCACTCTCCACTTGCGAGGAGAGGTTCGAGATCAGCTGACCCTGGTCAGCGATCGTCTTCCACGCGGCCTCGCGGAAGGCCGCGTGATCCGCCTCAAGGCGACCAACAATCGGATCAGCCGAGCGTGGCTGATCCGGGGTGCGACGTCTTCCCCCCACCGCCTGCGCCCTTGCGGGCTGCAGACGGCTCAATTCGCTGGATTGTCGAGCGAATTGTAGCTCACCAGGAGCCACGCGCCGACCAAGGTCAGCGTCGTTTTCGATGTCGTTGGAGAGGATGGCCTCCCCAACACGACTCCTGGGAGCCGCGGAACGTCCTTGTGATGGACGTTCCGGAAATGGTGATGGCGTACGAACAGCGCCACCACCTACGGCCGAGTCGGGGGTAACCCTCGACTCAGTGATCCACTTCCCAGAGACGTCGTCAAACCACAAGGTTTGACTGGGCGGTGGAAAGGTGACACGCGCGTCGGGGAACACCCTCTCGCGCCACTTGGTCACCTTCTCGGGTACACGGATGCGCGTGTACCCCATGACATCACTCTCGGATAGTCTGTCCGCATCCTGCGGACAGACTGGACAATGCTCCCTGCGCGGAACCGCGCAGGGGATGCCCGCATCTGCACACATGTTGTGCAGATGCACCACGCGACCTGTGCTATTATGCTCATAATAGCGAGTGCGGTGCCGTTCAAGACGGTACCGATACAAGTCGGGGTTCGCGTTCCAGTTCGACACGAACTGGTTCCAGCCCTGTGCCAGAGCATGAGTCTCAGAGACCTTGCTCTGAGGACCACGGCGCGCGTTCTTGTAGTAACGCGACGCCAGGTATAGCGACGCGAAGTAATCGCGTCGCTCAGCAGTGTCAGCTCCGAGATGGAGCTGGCCCGCGATCTTATCGTCGATGATCGGACGATCATCGAAGAGAGAGACGGGCTCGGCAGCAGCCCCCTCGTCGCTGTAGCGCAGCTTCTGGATCGCCGTGGATGTCAACATCCACGGCGTCGGATCGGACGCGCGAGCAGCACGACGCCCCGCCGGCAAATCTGCCGGCGTTGAAGAACCACTTGCGGCGGAGGTAGCCTCCGCCGAGCTTGACACGTCCGAGCGCGCGCGCTTCGGGCGCGCGACTTCACCTTCTTCCAGCGCGACGTCGCGCTGGCGGCGAGAGCCCGATACGGGGCTCTCTGAAGCAGCATGCTGGCCCTCAGCGGGCGCGGCAACCTTCAACTCTGACGAGGAGTCTTCCAACTCCTCGTCGTCTTCGATCCCCTCGCTGCCGTAGTCGACAGCGAGCTCTGGGTCTAGATGTGAATCATCTAGATCCACATCCATCGCCTCGGGCCTTAGAGATTCGCCTGGCACAGCCTTCGCAGGCTGTGCCTCACTCGTAGCACCGGATCCAGGGGATCCGGTGAGCGCTGCCTTCGCAGGCGGCATATCGCTTGAAGACGCAGCCTTCACAGGCTGCGTCACACTTGACTCGCTTGCTGCTGGATCCCCAGCAGCATCAGGCTTCGCAGCAGCCCGCTCGGCCTGCTTGATCGCGAGCTGTGAGCGATTATCGCTCACAGACAACTTGGTGACCGGTGGGAAGTCCCCACCGGCGGCGGCGGAGCTTGCGGGGCTTGTGGGGGCCTTGGGACTTGACGCGCTCATTGTGGAATGGGCGCGGAGTGTTTTCTCGAGACGCGAGAAAACAGGGAGTGACCACAGATTGATGTGTGGTCACCGTTACCTCTCAGACGCGATATTCGTGTTTAAAGAGGGGGGTAGTGTAACAGGGTTACACAGGCTGGTGTAATTGGGTACACCAGATATACGTGTATAGCCGAACTATACACGGACAAGTATACGGCAAGCCTTCTGTGTGTGCGCGTCACATACACAGTCAACAATCATTTCGAGCCGCCAATGGCACAAACATTGGCGGGCGCTAAGCGCACTGCTATTGGTGGAAAGGGGCACATTTCCACCAGCCAAACGCATACATAAGGGCCGGAGCGTGAGAGCCAACCATGGCTTCACCTCCGTAGATACATAAGTCATTTAGATAGGTTTGCTAAGGGCCCGCCACGCGGCGGGCTTCCATTCAATTTAGTTTTCTATTTTCAAGTTAAAGTTTCGGTCTTTTGCTTAGAAATACACGGGGACGTGTATTTCTACTTGCATACAAAGTCTAAGTAACTTACGCTTCCTCAAAAGCGCATACTAGTGTATGCTAAAGAAACAGAGCGCGTCTCGCCCTGTTACAGCAAGCGACACCCGCGGACGCAGTCGTTGGAGGAAGCGGTGGAGATCCCAAGACCCAAGCGGTTCGCGACGCACCAGACTCTCGAGGAGATGTCGGCGGTCGCAAGAGAAGAAGAAGGCTTCGAGGCGGCCTACGTCGTGGATTCAGTGGGAGAAATGCCGACCACGTTCAAGTCGGCAATGGAATCCAGCGACGCAGCCAAGTGGAAGGAAGCGTGCGACTCGGAGCATGAGTCGCTGCGCAAGAACGACACGTGGGACGTGGTGCCACTGCCGAAGGGACGCAAGGCGATCGGCTGCAGATGGGTGTTTCGAGTGAAGGAAAACCAGGCTGGAGAGGTCGAACGGTTCAAGGCGCGTCTGGTGGCCAAGGGATTTTCGCAGAAGTACGGCGTCGACTACGACGAGACGTTCGCGCCAGTGGCCAAGTTCACGTCGATCCGAGCCGTGCTGAGCATGGCTGCCAAGTATGGGCTCAAGCTGCACCAGATGGACGTGAAGACCGCATTCCTGAACGGCGTCCTGGATGAAGATATCTACATGGCGCAGCCAGACGGATACGAAGACGAAGGCCACCCCGACTACGTGTGCAAGCTCAAGCGGTCACTCTACGGACTCAAGCAGTCGCCGCGCATGTGGAACCAAACCATCGACGAGTTCATGCTGAAGATGGGGTTCAAGAAGTGCGAGTCGGATCACTGCGTCTACATCAAGAGGAACGACCAAGACATGATCTTCGTGGTGCTGTACGTCGATGATCTCATCCTCGCAAGCAGCAACGACAAGCTACTGGAATCGACCAAGAAAGCACTCAGCAAGCGGTTCGAGATGACGGACCTCGGCGAGCTCGAGTACTTCCTCGGCATGGAGATCAAGAGCGACGTGGACTCCGGCAAGGTGACGGTGCGGCAGACCAAGTTCCTCAAGAGTATCCTGACCAAGTTCGGCATGCAAGACAGCAAACCTGTGAAGACACCTCAAGACCCGGGACTCAAGTTGACCAAGAGCATGTGCGAAGGTGGCTGCAAGCATGAAGACACGATGAAGAACGTGCCGTATCGGAGTGCCGTCGGCGGACTGATGTACCTGATGGTGGCGACGCGTCCGGACCTGGCTGCTGCAGTGGGCTCCCTCAGTCAGTTCTGTGCTGACCCGTGTCCGACGCATTGGCAAGCTCTCAAGCGTGTGTTTCGGTACCTCCAAGCGACGCCTACACACGGACTCGAGTTCTCAAGAGACGGTGGTGACGGCGCGTTATGCGGGTATTCGGATGCGGACTGGGCCGGCGACATCGAGTCGAGAAGGAGTACAAGCGGCTACGCGTTCATGATGAACGGCGGGTGCATCAGCTGGAGGAGCAAGAAACAGCGGACGGTGGCGCTGTCATCGACGGAGGCAGAGTACATGGCTCTATCGGAAGCGACGCAGGAGGCAGTGTGGCTCAAGGTGTTCATGTGCGAGCTCGGCGAGATGGCAAGCGATGAAGCGATCAAGATCTACGAAGACAACCAAGGCTCCATCGCGTTGACCAAGAACCCCGAGTTCCACAAGCGCACCAAGCACATCGACATTCGCTACCACTTCGTGCGCGAGAAGGTGGAAGACGGTCAAGTGGTGTTGGAGTACTGCTCGACGAAGGACATGCTGGCGGACTTGATGACCAAGCCCATCACTTCTGTGCAGTTTGAAGTTCTTCGGAGCAAGCTCGGAGTCCAAGGCCCCGGCGTCGAGTCGAGTGGGGGTGTTGTCAAGAAGGCGCCTCGACCAGCTGCGGTGTACCAGTAAGGTACCGGTGCGACCTTCACTCAGTGGTGCCGCCATCATTCGTGTGATGATGGGACGAGGATTACGGGACGCTGATGATGGGACGCTGATGATGGGACGCGTGGGTACAAGATTGTGGGTACAGGATGGGCATCGACGTGGCACTCGCTGATTGGCTGAAGGACCTTCTATCCAGTTAGGAATCCAGTGGAGTGTATCCAGCAGGGATATCCAGTAGGCTTAGAGGCAGCAAGTAGCTTGTGAACTAAGGCCCTAAATCAATCACTTTGCATTCTGACATCTAGTGCTCAAACGACCTTCCTTTTCCTTCAAGCCCGCCGTCGCAGTTCGCTTGAAACTCGATGCCATGCGTCTTCGTGCCTTGGATGTACCTGAAGACCCTCTTGAGCGCTTGCCAGTGCGTCGGGCATGGGTCCGCAGCAAACTGGCTCAGGACCCCCACTGCCGCTGCGAGGTCTGGACGTGTGCCTACCATGAGATACATGAGGCATCCCACAGCGTTGCGGTACGGCACGTTCGCCATGGTCTCATCGTGCTTGCAACCTCCTTCGCACATGGCCTTGGTCAGCTTGAGACCTGGGTCTTGCGGCGTCTTGACCGGGTTGCTCTTCTCCATCTTGAACTTCTCGAGAATGTCCTTCGCAAACTTGGTCTGCCGCACTGACACCTTCCCAGCCGTCGTATCTTGCTCGATCTCCATCCCAAGGAAGTACTTGAGCTGGCCCATGTCCGTCATCTCGAATCGGTCACTGAGGGCCTGCTTGGTGTCCTTGATCATCTTGTGGCTGTTGCTGGCGAGGATCAGGTCGTCCACATAGAGCGCCACGAAGATCATGTCTTGGCCGTCTCGCTTCAAGTAGATGCAGTGGTCGGACTCGCACTTCTTGAACCCCTGCTTGAGCATGAACTCGTCGATGGTCTTGTTCCACATACGTGGCGACTGCTTCAGTCCATATAGCGACCGCTTGAGCCTGCACACGAAGTCCGGGTGAACATCGTCGACGAACCCGTCCGGCTGAGCCATGTAGATATCTTCGTCCAGCTCGCCGTTGAGGAACGCCGTCTTGACATCCATCTGGTGTACCGTGAGATTGTACTTGGCAGCCAGACTGAGCAAGATCCTGATGGACGTGAACTTGGCCACCGGCGCGAACGTCTCGTCGTAGTCGATGCCGTGCTTCTGCGAAAACCCCTTGGCCACCAGTCGCGCCTTGAACCGCTCGATCTCTCCAGCCTGGTTCTCCTTCACTCGAAACACCCATCTGCAGCCGATCGCCTTGCGTCCCTTCGGCAACGGCACCACTTCCCACGTCTCGTTCTTGCGAAGCGACGCCATCTCCGAGTCGCACGCTTCCTTCCACTTGGCTGCGTCGCTGGATTCCATCGCCGACTTGAACGTGGTCGGTATTTCTTGTTGTCAAGAAGGCGCCTCGACCAGCTGCGGTGTACCAGTAAGGTACCAGTGCGACCTTCACTCAGTGGTGCCGCCATCATTCGTGTGATGATGGGACGAGGATTACGGGACGCTGATGATGGGACGCTGATGATGGGACGCGTGGGTACAAGATTGTGGGTACAGGATGGGCATCGACGTGGCACTCGCTGATTGGCTGAAGGACCTTCTATCCAGTTAGGAATCCAGTGGAGTGTATCCAGCAGGGATAACCAGTAGGCTTCGAGGCAGCAAGTAGCTTGTGAACTAAGGCCCTAAATCAATCACTTTGCATTCTGACATCTAGTGCTCAAACGACCTTCCTTTTGGTTATGAGCCCAAGCCCCGCATTCTCTGCCCAAGACCCCGACTACGCCTTCGCCATGGACGCCACGCCGACCGCCACCGCCCGCATCAACAAGTTCGACGGAACCAACTTCCACACGTGGAAGTTCAAGATGCAGATGGTGCTCGAGGAGCGCGATCTGTGGGAAGTGACAAGTGGAGAGATCAAGCTGGAGCACTGCGCGACCACGTTGGACCAGACGGCCTTCAAGAGGAAGTCTCGCAAGGCGCTGGCGATCGTCTGTCTCGCGATGGAGGACTCGCAGTTGCCGCTGGTCCGGTCGGCCAAGGATGCCTACGATGCATGGTCAAGACTGGAAGGACACTTCGAGAAGAAGAGCTTGGCCAACAAGCTCTTCCTTCGTCGACGTTTCTTCACGACGATGATGGACGAAGGTGATGATGTGCTGGAGCACATCAACAAGCTCAAGACGCTGGCGGAGCAGCTCGACGCGGTGGGCGCTCCGGTCAGCGAGGACGACTTGGTCATCACGCTTCTGGGCAGTCTCAGCGAGTCGTACCAGTTCCTCATCACGGCGTTGGAGTCGAGGGTCGACTCGCTGACGTGGGAACTCGTGACGTCTCGGCTGCTGCACGAGGACATGAAGCGCAAGGAGCAAGGTGGCGGTGCGGACGGAGCCGCGCACGGTCAAGCGTTCATGACGAGAGACAATAAGCGCAAGGGACGACCGGTGAAGAAGGCCGGTGCGTGCCACAACTGCGGCAAACAAGGACATTGGATTGCCGAGTGTCCCTCGCGAGTCCAAGACAACTACGACCGGCAGCGGTCGCAGCGTGCGAACGTCGCGCAGGACGAAGAAGATTCTGGCGACTACCTCTTCTCGGTTGGTGACGGGGTCGCCAAGTCGAGTGAAGTGTGGTTGGTCGACTCGGGTGCGACGCAGCACATGACGTACTCGAAAGAGTACATGAAGAACTACAAGAAGATGGCTCCGGTGGACGTGCACCTCGCGGACGACGGTGTGGTTCAAGCGGTGGGGACGGGCGACATTGTCATGTCCATGAAGACCCCACGCGGAATGAAGAAGGGTGTGCTCACCGGTGTGTGGCACATTCCCAAGTTGTCGCGCAACCTATTCTCGGTCGGGCGCTTCACCAAGGACGTTGGTCCCGTGACGTTCGAGAGCAACGGGTGCTTCGCGGAGACGAAGAGCATCAAGTGGCAGCTCGGTGCGCGTGTGGGCAAGGGTCTGTTCAAGCTCTGCATGGCTCCGATCATGCCTGACGAGGCCAATGTGTCGAGTCCGAAGGATCGCAAAGGGGACACCACGTCGTACCTCTGGCACCTTCGACTCGGTCACATCGGCCATGGCGGTCTAGACGCCATCGTCAAGAAGGGCTACGGCACCGGCATCGACATGACGTCGGTGAAGCAGTGGGAGTTGTGTGATGGGTGTGCACTCGGCAAACAAACGCGAGTGAGCTACATGGCCAAGTCACCAAACCGTGCCAAGAAGCTGTTGGAAGTCATCCACAGTGATGTCTGTGGACCCATGCAGACACCCACATTCAGTGGCAAGAAGTACTTCGTCACGTTCATCGACGAGTACTCGCACTTTTGTGTGGTGTACTTGCTGAGGAACAAGTCGGAGGTGGCTGCCAAGTTCGCCGATTTCGTCGCGTTCGCCGAGACCCAGATCGGCAAGCGCGTGAAGACGCTCCGCAGCGACAACGGCGGAGAGTACACTTCGCGCGAAATGGCCAAGTTCTGTGCGGAGCGTGGTATCGTGCAGAAGTTCACGCCGCCGTACACGCCACAGCTGAACGGAGTGGCGGAACGGATGAACCGGACGTTGGTGGAGTGTGCGCGCTGCATGTTGGAACATGCCGGGTTGTCGAAGAGTTACTGGGGTGAAGCGGTGGTGACAGCCACGTTCCTCCGGAATCGCTGTCCGACACGCGCCATCAGCCACGACAAGTCGCCGTACCAAGTCTGGACCGGCAAGAAACCGCTCTTGGCGAACCTCAAGGTGTTCGGATGCCACGCGTTCGTGCATGTGCCGAAGGAGAAGCGGTCGAAGTTCGACGCTCGGTCGGTGCGTTGCAGGTTTCTGGGCTACTCGGAGCACGAGAAAGCATATCGGTTCGAAGAGATCAAGAGTGGTCGCGTGCTGGTGAGCCGCGACGCACAGTTCATGGAAGACGTCTTCGACGGTGGGAGACGCGAGTGCGGTCAAGAAGACATGGTCGTGGAACTTCGGGATGAAGATGCCTCGGACCAAGAAGCATCGTCCGGTCCGGACGAAGACGAAGACGAAAATGAAGAAGAGGCTGCGCGGGATGAAGACTTTGAGCCTGGCAGCAAGCGACACCCGCGGACGCAGTCGTTGGAGGAAGCGGTGGAGATCCCAAGACCCAAGCGGTTCGCGACGCACCAGACTCTCGAGGAGATGTCGGCGGTCGCAAGAGAAGAAGAAGGCTTCGAGGCGGCCTACGTCGTGGATTCAGTGGGAGAAATGCCGACCACGTTCAAGTCGGCGATGGAATCCAGCGACGCAGCCAAGTGGAAGGAAGCGTGCGACTCGGAGCATGAGTCGCTGCGCAAGAACGACACGTGGGACGTGGTGCCACTGCCGAAGGGACGCAAGGCGATCGGCTGCAGATGGGTGTTTCGCGTGAAGGAAAACCAAGCCGGAGAGGTCGAGCGGTTCAAGGCGCGTCTGGTGGCCAAGGGGTTTTCGCAGAAGTACGGCGTCGACTACGACGAGACCTTCGCGCCAGTGGCCAAGTTCACGTCGATCCGGGCCGTGCTGAGTTTGGCTGCCAAGTACGATCTCAAGCTGCACCAGATGGACGTGAAGACCGCATTCCTGAACGGCGTCCTGGATGAAGATATCTACATGGCGCAGCCAGACGGATACGAAGACGAAGGCCACCCCGACTACGTGTGCAAGCTCAAGCGGTCACTCTACGGACTCAAGCAGTCGCCGCGCATGTGGAACCAAACCATCGACGAGTTCATGCTGAAGATGGGGTTCAAGAAGTGCGAGTCGGATCACTGCGTCTACATCAAGAGGAACGACCAAGACATGATCTTCGTGGTGCTGTACGTCGATGATCTCATCCTCGCAAGCAGCAACGACAAGCTGCTGGAATCGACCAAGAAGGCACTCAGCAAGCGGTTCGAGATGACAGACCTCGGCGAGCTCGAGTACTTCCTCGGCATGGAGATCAAGAGCGACGTGGACTCCGGCAAGGTGACGGTGCGGCAGACCAAGTTCCTCAAGAGTATCCTGACCAAGTTCGGCATGCAAGACAGCAAGCCTGTGAAGACACCTCAAGACCCGGGACTCAAGTTGACCAAGAGCATGTGCGAAGGTGGCTGCAAGCATGAAGACACGATGAAGAACGTGCCGTATCGGAGTGCCGTCGGCGGACTGATGTACCTGATGGTGGCGACGCGTCCGGACCTGGCTGCTGCAGTGGGTTCCCTCAGTCAGTTCTGTGCTGACCCGTGTCCGACGCATTGGCAAGCTCTCAAGCGTGTGTTTCGGTACCTCCAAGCGACGCCTACGCACGGACTCGAGTTCTCAAGAGACGGTGGTGACGGCGCGTTATGCGGGTATTCGGATGCGGACTGGGCCGGCGACATCGAGTCGAGAAGGAGTACAAGCGGCTACGCGTTCATGATGAACGGCGGGTGCATCAGCTGGAGGAGCAAGAAACAGCGGACGGTGGCGCTGTCATCGACGGAGGCAGAGTACATGGCTCTATCGGAAGCGACGCAGGAGGCAGTGTGGCTCAAGGTGTTCATGTGCGAGCTCGGCGAGATGGCAAGCGATGAAGCGATCAAGATCTACGAAGACAACCAAGGCTCCATCGCGTTGGCCAAGAACCCCGAGTTCCACAAGCGCACCAAGCACATCGACATTCGCTACCACTTCGTGCGCGAGAAGGTGGAAGACGGTCAAGTGGTGTTGGAGTACTGCTCGACGAAGGACATGCTGGCGGACTTGATGACCAAGCCCATCACTGCTGTGCAGTTTGAAGTTCTTCGGAGCAAGCTCGGAGTCCAAGGCCCCGGCGTCGAGTCGAGTGGGGGTGTTGTCAAGAAGGCGCCTCGACCAGCTGCGGTGTACCAGTAAGGTACCAGTGCGACCTTCACTCAGTGGTGCCGCCATCATTCGTGTGATGATGGGACGAGGATTACGGGACGCTGATGATGGGACGCTGATGATGGGACGCGTGGGTACAAGATTGTGGGTACAGGATGGGCATCGACGTGGCACTCGCTGATTGGCTGAAGGACCTTCTATCCAGTTAGGAATCCAGTGGAGTGTATCCAGCAGGGATAACCAGTAGGCTTCGAGGCAGCAAGTAGCTTGTGAACTAAGGCCCTAAATCAATCACTTTGCATTCTGACATCTAGTGCTCAAACGACCTTCCTTTTTTTCTCCCACTGAATCCACGACGTACGCAGCCTCAAAGTCTTGACTCTCTTCGGCCGCCGCAGACATCTCATCCAGCGTCGAGCGTCCACTCTGCGGCGCATACCTCTTGGCCCTCGGCACCTCCACGGCTTCCTCCAGCGACTGCGTCCGCGGGTGTCGCTTGCTGCCGGGTTCGAAGTCTTGGTCCCGCGCAGCCTCCTCTTCATCTCCGTCCTCGTCCGATTCGGACGGAGTCTCTTCATCCGTGGCATCTTCATCATCTTCATCTGGAAGACCAATCACCACCTCCTTCGTAGCATATTTGCGTCTCCCACCGTCGAAGACGTCTTCCATGAACTGCGCATCGCGGCTCACCAACACGCGACCGCTCTCGATCTCTTCAAACCGATACGCTTTCTCGTGCTCCGAGTACCCCAGGAAACGGCAACGCACCGACCGGGCGTCGAACTTGGACCGCTTCGCCTTTGGCACATGCACGAACGCGTGGCAACCGAACACCTTGAGGTTCGCCAGTAGTGGCTTCTTTCCCGTCCAAACTTGGTGCGGGGACTTGTCGTGGCTGATGGCGCGCGTCGGACACCGGTTCCGGAGGAACGTGGCTGTCACCACCGCTTCACCCCAGTAACCCTTCGACAACCCGGCATGTTCCAACATGCAGCGCGCACACTCCACCAACGTCCGGTTCATCCGTTCCGCCACTCCATTCAGCTGTGGCGTGTACGGTGGCGTGAACTTCCGCACGATCCCACGCTCGCTGCAGAACTTGGCCATCTCACGCGAAGTGTACTCGCCACCGTTGTCGCTGCGGAGCGTCTTCACACGCTTGCCAGTCTGAGTCTCGGCGAACGCGACGAAATCGGCGAACTTGGCAGCCACCTCCGACTTGTTCCGCAGCAAGTACACCACACAAAAGTGCGACTTGTCGTCGATGAACGTGACGAAGTAGCGCTTGCCACCAAACGTAGACGTCTGCATGGGGCCGCACACATCGCTGTGAACCACTTCCAGCACTTGCTTCGCACGGTTTGGAGACGACTTCATGTAGCTCACTCGCGTTTGCTTGCCGAGTGAGCATCCGTCGCACAGCTCCCACTGCTTCACCGACGTCATGTCGATGCCAGAGCCGTAGCCCTTCTTGACGATGGCGTCTAGACCGCCATGGCCAATGTGACCAAGTCGAAGGTGCCAGAGGTACGACGTGGTGTCCCCTTTGCGATCCTTCGAGCTTGCCGCATTGGCCTCGTCAGGCACCACCGGTGTCATGCTCAGCTTGAACAGCCCTTTGCCTTCGCGAGCGCCGAGCTTCCACTTGACAAAAGGAAGGTCGTTTGAGCACTAGATGTCAGAATGCAAAGTGATTGATTTAGGGCCTTAGTTCGCAAGCTACTTGCTGCCTCGAAGCCTACTGGATATCCCTGCTGGATACACTCCACTGGATTCCTAACTGGATAGAAGGTCCTTCAGCCAATCAGCGAGTGCCACGTCGATGCCCATCCTGTACCCACAATCTTGTACCCACGCGTCCCATCATCAGCGTCCCATCATCAGCGTCCCGTAATCCTCGTCCCATCATCACACGAATGATGGCGGCACCACTGAGTGAAGGTCGCACCGGTACCTTACTGGTACACCGCAGCTGGTCGAGGCGCCTTCTTGACAACACCCCCACTCGACTCGACGCCGGGGCCTTGGACTCCGAGCTTGCTCCGAAGAACTTCAAACTGCACAGCAGTGATGGGCTTGGTCATCAAGTCCGCCAGCATGTCCTTCGTCGAGCAGTACTCCAACACCACTTGACCGTCTTCCACCTTCTCGCGCACGAAGTGGTAGCGAATGTCGATGTGCTTGGTGCGCTTGTGGAACTCCGGGTTCTTGGCCAACGCGATGGAGCCTTGGTTGTCTTCGTAGATCTTGATCGCTTCATCGCTTGCCATCTCGCCGAGCTCGCACATGAACACCTTGAGCCACACTGCCTCCTGCGTCGCTTCCGATAGAGCCATGTACTCTGCCTCCGTCGATGACAGCGCCACCGTCCGCTGTTTCTTGCTCCTCCAGCTGATGCACCCGCCGTTCATCATGAACGCGTAGCCGCTTGTACTCCTTCTTGACTCGATGTCGCCGGCCCAGTCCGCATCCGAATACCCGCATAACGCGCCGTCACCACCGTCTCTTGAGAACTCGAGTCCGTGCGTAGGCGTCGCTTGGAGGTACCGAAACACACGCTTGAGAGCTTGCCAATGCGTCGGACACGGGTCAGCACAGAACTGACTGAGGGAACCCACTGCAGCAGCCAGGTCCGGACGCGTCGCCACCATCAGGTACATCAGTCCGCCGACGGCACTCCGATACGGCACGTTCTTCATCGTGTCTTCATGCTTGCAGCCACCTTCGCACATGCTCTTGGTCAACTTGAGTCCCGGGTCTTGAGGTGTCTTCACAGGCTTGCTGTCTTGCATGCCGAACTTGGTCAGGATACTCTTGAGGAACTTGGTCTGCCGCACCGTCACCTTGCCGGAGTCCACGTCGCTCTTGATCTCCATGCCGAGGAAGTACTCGAGCTCGCCGAGGTCTGTCATCTCGAACCGCTTGCTGAGTGCCTTCTTGGTCGATTCCAGCAGCTTGTCGTTGCTGCTTGCGAGGATGAGATCATCGACGTACAGCACCACGAAGATCATGTCTTGGTCGTTCCTCTTGATGTAGACGCAGTGATCCGACTCGCACTTCTTGAACCCCATCTTCAGCATGAACTCGTCGATGGTTTGGTTCCACATGCGCGGCGACTGCTTGAGCCCGTAGAGTGACCGCTTGAGCTTGCACACGTAGTCGGGGTGGCCTTCGTCAACGTATCCGTCTGGCTGCGCCATGTAGATATCTTCATCCAGGACGCCGTTCAGGAATGCGGTCTTCACGTCCATCTGGTGCAGCTTGAGCTCGTACTTGGCAGCCAAACTCAGCACGGCCCGGATCGACGTGAACTTGGCCACTGGCGCGAACGTCTCGTCGTAGTCGACGCCGTACTTCTGCGAAAACCCCTTTGCCACCAGACGCGCCTTGAACCGCTCGACCTCTCCGGCTTGGTTTTCCTTCACGCGAAACACCCATCTGCAGCCGATCGCCTTGCGTCCCTTCGGCAGTGGCACCACGTCCCACGTGTCGTTCTTGCGCAGCGACTCATGCTCCGAGTCGCACGCTTCCTTCCACTTGGCTGCGTCGCTGGATTCCATCGCCGACTTGAACGTGGTCGGCATTTCTCCCACTGAATCCACGACGTAGGCCGCCTCGAAGCCTTCTTCTTCTCTTGCGACCGCCGACATCTCCTCGAGAGTCTGGTGCGTCGCGAACCGCTTGGGTCTTGGGATCTCCACCGCTTCCTCCAACGACTGCGTCCGCGGGTGTCGCTTGCTGCCAGGCTCAAAGTCTTCATCCCGCGCAGCCTCTTCTTCATTTTCGTCTTCGTCTTCGTCCGGACCGGACGATGCTTCTTGGTCCGTGGCATCTTCATCCCGAAGTTCCACGACCATGTCTTCTTGACCGCACTCGCGTCTCCCACCGTCGAAGACGTCTTCCATGAACTGTGCGTCGCGGCTCACCAGCACGCGACCACTCTTGATCTCTTCGAACCGATATGCTTTCTCGTGCTCCGAGTAGCCCAGAAACCTGCAACGCACCGACCGAGCGTCGAACTTCGACCGCTTCTCCTTCGGCACATGCACGAACGCGTGGCATCCGAACACCTTGAGGTTCGCCAAGAGCGGTTTCTTGCCGGTCCAGACTTGGTACGGCGACTTGTCGTGGCTGATGGCGCGTGTCGGACAGCGATTCCGGAGGAACGTGGCTGTCACCACCGCTTCACCCCAGTAACTCTTCGACAACCCGGCATGCTCCAACATGCAGCGCGCACACTCCACCAACGTCCGGTTCATCCGTTCCGCCACTCCGTTCAGCTGTGGCGTGTACGGCGGCGTGAACTTCTGCACGATACCACGCTCCGCACAGAACTTGGCCATCTCACGCGAAGTGTACTCTCCGCCGTTGTCGCTGCGGAGCGTCTTCACGCGCTTGCCGGTCTGGGTCTCGGCGAACGCGACGAAATCGGCGAACTTGGCAGCCACCTCCGACTTGTTCCTCAGCAAGTACACCACACAAAAGTGCGAGTACTCGTCGATGAACGTGACGAAGTACTTCTTGCCACTGAATGTGGGTGTCTGCATGGGTCCACAGACATCACTGTGGATGACTTCCAACAGCTTCTTGGCACGGTTTGGTGACTTGGCCATGTAGCTCACTCGCGTTTGTTTGCCGAGTGCACACCCATCACACAACTCCCACTGCTTCACCGACGTCATGTCGATGCCGGTGCCGTAGCCCTTCTTGACGATGGCGTCTAGACCGCCATGGCCGATGTGACCGAGTCGAAGGTGCCAGAGGTACGACGTGGTGTCCCCTTTGCGATCCTTCGGACTCGACACATTGGCCTCGTCAGGCATGATCGGAGCCATGCAGAGCTTGAACAGACCCTTGCCCACACGCGCACCGAGCTGCCACTTGATGCTCTTCGTCTCCGCGAAGCACCCGTTGCTCTCGAACGTCACGGGACCAACGTCCTTGGTGAAGCGCCCGACCGAGAATAGGTTGCGCGACAACTTGGGAATGTGCCACACACCGGTGAGCACACCCTTCTTCATTCCGCGTGGGGTCTTCATGGACATGACAATGTCGCCCGTCCCCACCGCTTGAACCACACCGTCGTCCGCGAGGTGCACGTCCACCGGAGCCATCTTCTTGTAGTTCTTCATGTACTCTTTCGAGTACGTCATGTGCTGCGTCGCACCCGAGTCGACCAACCACACTTCACTCGACTTGGCGACCCCGTCACCAACCGAGAAGAGGTAGTCGCCAGAATCTTCTTCGTCCTGCGCGACGTTCGCACGCTGCGACCGCTGCCGGTCGTAGTTGTCTTGGACTCGCGAGGGACACTCGGCAATCCAATGTCCTTGTTTGCCGCAGTTGTGGCACGCACCGGCCTTCTTCACCGGTCGTCCCTTGCGCTTATTGTCTCTCGTCATGAACGCTTGACCGTGCGCGGTGCCGTCCGCACCGCCACCTTGCTCCTTGCGCTTCATGTCCTCGTGCAGCAGCCGAGACGTCACGAGTTCCCACGTCAGCGAGTCGACCCTCGACTCCAACGCCGTGATGAGGAACTGGTACGACTCGCTGAGACTGCCCAGAAGCGTGATGACCAAGTCGTCCTCGCTGACCGGAGCGCCCACCGCGTCGAGCTGCTCCGCCAGCGTCTTGAGCTTGTTGATGTGCTCCAGCACATCATCACCTTCGTCCATCATCGTCGTGAAGAAACGTCGACGAAGGAAGAGCTTGTTGGCCAAGCTCTTCTTCTCGAAGTGTCCTTCCAGTCTTGACCATGCATCGTAGGCATCCTTGGCCGACCGGACCAGCGGCAACTGCGAGTCCTCCATCGCGAGACAGACGATTATTGAGGGTAACCGGTTATGCCTGTACCAGGTTACGGTGAACCTGTCCAATCCGATCACACGATGTTTACGGTACGTTGATTACGCTACCGATGATTAGACGAGTAGGATGATTGGACGAGTGCAGAGTGATGGTGATTGGATGCACCAAATGATTGGATGCAGTGCTGCGTGTCTATGAGGATAGCTAGGCAATGCAGACAAAGTAAGCTCCGATAAATCAATCACTTTCGAATCTCCCTTCTTCCCCTCAAGTGGTCAAGTGTCCTCGCTCCGGTCAAGCTCCGAGTGGTGACTCTCCCCCTCCCTTCTCTTCGTCCAAGATCCGTGACCTTTATCAGGTTATGAGCCCAAGCACCATGTCCTCTGCCCAAGACGTCTCCACCAAGGTCTCCATCGACAAGTTCAACGGCGACAACTACGCGACGTGGAACCGCTACATGCGTGGCGTGTTCCTGACCAAGTCGGTGTGGCATGTCGTGAACCGTGAAACGACTCCGACCTTCGCGGACCCAAGGGCCAAGGATGACTACGTCAAGTCGAGCAACATCGCGTTCGGCCTGATGCTGCTCCACATGGACGCGGACTACCACCACGTGGTGGACAACTGTGAAGAAGCGTGGGTGGCGTGGACGCGCCTGAAGACGCTGTACGGTGGGTCGCAGAAGGCTGGTCGCATCTACCTGAAGCGACAGCTCTTCAGCATGGAGATGGCGGAAGGCGGCAACGTGTTGCATCATTGCAACGAGGTCCTCAACATCAGCGCCAAGCTCAGCAGCATCGGCGCCAAGATGGAGGACGAGGACGTGGCGATCTGCTTGTTGCGCAGTCTCCCCAAGAGCTACGAGAACGTCGTGCTGAACTTGGAGATGAGCACTGCGGAGCTGAAGACGCAAGACGTCGTGAAGGTGCTCACGAACGAGCATATCAAGCGGCAAGGCGAGAAGAAGACCGACTCGGTGAAGACTGAAGACGCGGCGAAGGCGTTCAGTGCCGAGAGAGAGTCTCGCCAGTGCAGTTACTGCGGAAAATTGGGGCACGTCATCGACAAGTGCTGGACCAAGCAGAAGGACGAGAACCGAGGTGGTCGACGCGGCGGCAATGGCCGTGGACGCGGGGCCAACAATGTCCAGTGGCGGAACGACGACTACGAATACGACTACGACCGAGTCGCGTTTGCGGTATCCCTGGAGTGCGGACTTTCGACGGGCAAGGGTATGTCCGGGATGTGGGCGGTCGACAGCGGCGCAACGCACCACATCTGCAACAACAAGGCCAAGTTCGCCACGCTGAATGAGCAAGACGAGGGCGAACTGTCGGTGGCTGACGGCAACAAAGCTGCCATCAAGGGTGTGGGGACCATCATCGAACGAGTGGTTCTGCCCAACGGCGACGAGCGCGACATCGAGATCAAGGACGCGCTGTACGTGCCGAACATGAACAAGAATCTGCTGTCGGTGCCGCAGATCAACAAGAGTGGCAAGTTTCAAGTGGTGTTCGACGGTGCGAGCATGCATGTTGCGCGCAAGAGCTCGAAGCAAGTGGTGGCGACGGCTGACCTCGTGGACGGACTCTACTGGCTGCGCACTCCACTGCGTTCTGCGAATGCGACGACGTCGGCGCGTAACGTGGATCTTCATGCGCGGATGGGTCATGCTCCGATCGACGTGCTGCGCAAGATGGTCAACAACGGCATGATCAAGGACGCCAAGGTACCCTTGAAGTCGAGTGGGCCAAGTGTGTGTCGCGGGTGCCAGCAAGGGAAAATGGTCCAAAAGCCGTTCCCGACTAACCGCGACAAGCGCCGTTACGACACGTTCGAGCTGCTCCACTTCGACATCTGCGGTCCCATGGAGGAAGAATCGTTGGGTGGCAGCAAGTATCTGCTACTCATCACGGACGAAGCCAGCGGATGCATGAAGGGTTTCTGTCTACGCGCCAAGTCGGAGAGCGAAGAGTGCCTCAAGAGCTACATCACCAAGGTGCAGACGCAGTTCGGCAAGCAGGTCAAGTTCGTGCGTCACGACGGAGCCCGCGAGTTTGCGACCAATTCGCTCAAGGCCTTTTACGAGGATCAAGGCATCGAGCAGCAGCCTGTTGTCAAGAAGTCGCCTCGACCAGCTGCGGTGTACCAGTAAGGTACCAGTGCGACCTTCACTCAGTGGTGCCGCCATCATTCGTGTGATGATGGGACGAGGATTACGGGACGCTGATGATGGGACGCTGATGATGGGACGCGTGGGTACAAGATTGTGGGTACAGGATGGGCATCGACGTGGCACTCGCTGATTGGCTGAAGGACCTTCTATCCAGTTAGGAATCCAGTGGAGTGTATCCAGCAGGGATATCCAGTAGGCTTAGAGGCAGCAAGTAGCTTGCGAACTAAGGCCCTAAATCAATCCCTTTGCATTCTGACATCTAGTGCTCAAACGACCTTCCTTTTGGTT
Organism: Phytophthora agathidicida; assembly: GCA_025722995.1. NCBI lineage: Eukaryota > Oomycota > Peronosporomycetes > Peronosporales > Peronosporaceae > Phytophthora > Phytophthora agathidicida. The sequence goes on from CP106979.1 coordinate 836,252, forward strand.
ATGAGCCCAAGCCCCGTCTTCCCTGCCCAAGACTCCGACTACGCCTTCGCCATGGACGCCACGCCGACCGCCACCGCCCGCATCAACAAGTTCGACGGAACCAACTTCCACACGTGGAAGTTCAAGATGCAGATGGTGCTCGAGGAGCGCGAACTGTGGGAGGTGACGAGTGGAGAGATCAAGCTGGAGCACTGCCACGCCGCAGCGGATCAAGCGCTCTTCAAGAAGAAGTCGCGCAAGGCGTTGGCGATCGTCTGTCTCGCGATGGAGGATTCGCAGTTGCCGCTGGTCCGGTCGGCCAAGGATGCTCACGATGCATGGTCAAGACTGGAAGGACACTTCGAGAAGAAGAGTTTGGCCAACAAGCTCTTTCTTCGTCGACGTTTCTTCACGACGATGATGGACGAAGGTGATGATGTGCTGGAGCACATCAACAAGCTCAAGACGCTGGCGGAGCAGCTCGACGCGGTGGGCGCTCCGGTCAGCGAGGACGACTTGGTGATCACGCTTCTGGGCAGTCTCAGCGAGTCGTACCAGTTCCTCATCACGGCGTTGGAGTCGAGAGCCGACTCGCTGTCGTGGGAACTCGTGACGTCTCGGCTGCTGCATGAGGACATGAAGCGCAAGGAGCAAGGTGGCGGCGTCGACGGAGCCGCGCACGGTCAAGGCCAAGCGTTCATGACAAGCGACAACGGCAAGCGCAAGGGACGGCAGGCGACCGCCAACAAGGCCAGCGCCTGCCACTACTGTGGGGAGCAAGGACATTGGATCGCCAAGTGTCCTGTGCGAATCCGCGAGAACGCGGAGCGGCAGAGGCCGCAGCGAGCGAACGTCGCGCAGAGTGAGGACGACTCTGGCGACTTCCTCTTCTCGGTTGGTGGTGGGAGCAACACCACCAAGTCGAATGAGGTGTGGCTGGTCGACTCGGGTGCGACGCAGCACATGACCAGTTCCAAGAATTTCATGCGGAACTACAAGAAGATCTCGCCGGTGGACGTGCATCTCGCGGACGACGGTGTGGTGCAAGCGATCGGGAGAGGCGACATCGTGATGAAGATGCAGACCCCGCGCGGCGTCAAGAAGGGTGTGCTCACGAATGTGTGGCACATCCCCAAGTTGTCGCGCAACCTGTTCTCCGTCGGCAGATTCACCAAGGACGTCGGGCCTGTGACGTTCGAGAGCGACGGGTGCTTCACGGAGACGAAGGGTGTCAAGTGGAAGCTCGGCGCTCGCGAAGGCAAGGGTCTGTTCAAGCTCTGCATGACTCCGATCATGCCTGACGAGGCCAATGTGTCGAGTCCGAAGGATCGCAAAGGGGACACCACGTCGTACCTCTGGCACCTTCGACTTGGTCACATTGGCCATGGCGGTCTAGACGCCATCGTCAAGAAGGGCTACGGCTCTGGCATCGACATGACGTCGGTGAAGCAGTGGGAGCTGTGCGACGGATGCTCACTCGGCAAGCAAACGCGAGTGAGCTACATGAAGTCGTCTCCAAACCGTGCGAAGCAAGTGCTGGAAGTGGTTCACAGCGATGTGTGCGGCCCCATGCAGACGTCTACGTTTGGTGGCAAGCGCTACTTCGTCACGTTCATCGACGACAAGTCGCACTTTTGTGTGGTGTACTTGCTGCGGAACAAGTCGGAGGTGGCTGCCAAGTTCGCGGAGTTCGTTGCGTTGGCTGAAACGCAGACCGGCAAGCGTGTGAAAACGCTCCGGAGCGACAACGGTGGCGAGTACACTTCGCGTGAGATGGCCAAGTTCTGTGCGGACCGTGGTATCGTGCAGAAGTTCACGCCGCCGTACACGCCACAGCTGAACGGAGTGGCGGAACGGATGAACCGGACGTTGGTGGAGTGTGCGCGCTGCATGTTGGAGCATGCCGGGTTGTCGAAGAGTTACTGGGGTGAAGCGGTGGTGACAGCCACGTTCCTCCGGAACCGGTGTCCGACGCGCGCCATCAGCCACGACAAGTCCCCGCACCAAGTTTGGACGGGAAAGAAGCCACTACTGGCGAACCTCAAGGTGTTCGGTTGCCACGCGTTCGTGCATGTGCCGAAGGCGAAGCGGTCCAAGTTCGACGCCCGGTCGGTGCGTTGCCGTTTCCTGGGGTACTCGGAGCACGAGAAAGCGTATCGGTTTGAAGAGATCGAGAGCGGTCGCGTGTTGGTGAGCCGCGATGCGCAGTTCATGGAAGATGTCTTCGACGGTGGGAGACGCAAATATGCTACGAAGGAGGTGGTGATTGGTCTTCCAGATGAAGATGATGAAGATGCCACGGATGAAGAGACTCCGTCCGAATCGGACGAGGACGGAGATGAAGAGGAGGCTGCGCGGGACCAAGACTTCGAACCCGGCAGCAAGCGACACCCGCGGACGCAGTCGCTGGAGGAAGCCGTGGAGGTGCCGAGGGCCAAGAGGTATGCGCCGCAGAGTGGACGCTCGACGCTGGATGAGATGTCTGCGGCGGCCCAAGAGAGTCAAGACTTTGAGGCTGCGTACGTCGTGGATTCAGTGGGAGAAATGCCGACCACGTTCAAGTCGGCGATGGAATCCAGCGACGCAGCCAAGTGGAAGGAAGCGTGCGACTCGGAGATGGCGTCGCTTCGCAAGAACGAGACGTGGGAAGTGGTGCCGTTGCCGAAGGGACGCAAGGCGATCGGCTGCAGATGGGTGTTTCGAGTGAAGGAGAACCAGGCTGGAGAGATCGAGCGGTTCAAGGCGCGACTGGTGGCCAAGGGGTTTTCGCAGAAGTACGGCGTCGACTACGACGAGACCTTCGCGCCGGTGGCCAAGTTCACGTCCATCAGGATCTTGCTCAGTCTGGCTGCCAAGTACAATCTCACGGTACACCAGATGGATGTGAAGACGGCGTTCCTCAACGGCGAGCTGGACGAAGATATCTACATGGCTCAGCCGGACGGGTTCGTCGACGATGTTCACCCGGACTTCGTGTGCAGGCTCAAGCGGTCGCTATATGGACTGAAGCAGTCGCCACGTATGTGGAACAAGACCATCGACGAGTTCATGCTCAAGCAGGGGTTCAAGAAGTGCGAGTCCGACCACTGCATCTACTTGAAGCGAGACGGCCAAGACATGATCTTCGTGGCGCTCTATGTGGACGACCTGATCCTCGCCAGCAACAGCCACAAGATGATCAAGGACACCAAGCAGGCCCTCAGTGACCGATTCGAGATGACGGACATGGGCCAGCTCAAGTACTTCCTTGGGATGGAGATCGAGCAAGATACGACGGCTGGGAAGGTGTCAGTGCGGCAGACCAAGTTTGCGAAGGACATTCTCGAGAAGTTCAAGATGGAGAAGAGCAACCCGGTCAAGACGCCGCAAGACCCAGGTCTCAAGCTGACCAAGGCCATGTGCGAAGGAGGTTGCAAGCACGATGAGACCATGGCGAACGTGCCGTACCGCAACGCTGTGGGATGCCTCATGTATCTCATGGTAGGCACACGTCCAGACCTCGCAGCGGCAGTGGGGGTCCTGAGCCAGTTTGCTGCGGACCCATGCCCGACGCACTGGCAAGCGCTCAAGAGGGTCTTCAGGTACATCCAAGGCACGAAGACGCATGGCATCGAGTTTCAAGCGAACTGCGACGGCGGGCTTGAAGGCTATTCGGATGCGGACTGGGCCGGAGACACCGAGTCAAGAAGAAGCACAAGCGGCTACGCGTTCATGATGAACGGCGGGTGCATCAGCTGGAGGAGCAAGAAGCAGCGGACGGTGGCGCTGTCATCTACAGAGGCGGAGTACATGGCGCTGTCGGAGACAACACAAGAAGCGGTGTGGCTCAAGGTGTTCATGTGCGAGCTCGGCGAGATGGCAATCAATGAAGCGGTCAAGATCTACGAGGACAACCAAGGCTCCATCGCGTTGGCCAAGAACCCCGAGTTCCACAAGCGCACCAAGCACATCGACATTCGCTACCACTTCGTGCGCGAGAAGGTGGAAGACGGTCAAGTGGTGTTGGAGTACTGCTCGACGAAGGACATGCTGGCTGATCTCATGACGAAGCCAATCCCTGCGACGCAGTTTGGCGTGCTCCGGAGCAAGCTTGGTATCGAAGGACCCAAGGCTGCCGAGTCGAGTAGGGGTGTTGTCAAGAAGTCGCCTCGACCAGCTGCGGTGTACCAGTAAGGTACCAGTGCGACCTTCACTCAGTGGTGCCGCCATCATTCGTGTGATGATGGGACGAGGATTACGGGACGCTGATGATGGGACGCTGATGATGGGACGCGTGGGTACAAGATTGTGGGTACAGGATGGGCATCGACGTGGCACTCGCTGATTGGCTGAAGGACCTTCTATCCAGTTAGGAATCCAGTGGAGTGTATCCAGCAGGGATATCCAGTAGGCTTAGAGGCAGCAAGTAGCTTGCGAACTAAGGCCCTAAATCAATCCCTTTGCATTCTGACATCTAGTGCTCAAACGACCTTCCTTTTCAGCCCACGGTTCGGTACGCGCACCAGACCAACGCCACGGCAGAACGCGCCAACCGAACCATCGTCACGATTGGTCGCAGCATGCTGCACCATGCCAAGTTGGACAAGTGTTTCTGGGGCGAAGCGGCGATGACTGCCATCTACGTCAAGAATCGCCTGCCGTCGCTCAAGATCGAAAACAAGACTCCGTTCGAGATCGTGTACAAGTCCAAGCCAAGCGTGAAGCACATGCGTGTGTTTGGGTGTCGGGCGTACGTGCTAACTCCGAGGGAGAAACGACTCAAGTGGGATCCCAAGGCTCGCGCTGGTCTGTTCATGGGCTACGAGGAAGTGTCGAAGGCGTATCGAGTTTATGACATCGAGGCGGGGAAGGTGGTGATTTCTCGCGATGTCACCTTCGACGAATCGAGTTTTGGTGGTGTCTCGGCGGGAAGTTCAAGCGATGACGACGAAGATGCTAGCCTGGACTTCGACTCTCTCGAGATCAACGATGCTGACAGTGCGGGCCCGATGGAGTTCAAGCAGGCGGGGAAACGCAAGGCCCGCTCAAGTGATGCCGGTGATATGTCAGCGAGCTCACGTTCTGTTCGCCATGGAGCTGGCTTGGAAGAAGCAAGTGCTCCTGACAACTCGTTTGGGCGTCGGGCGAAACGACGATCAAGTGTGCGAATGGAGCCTGACCTGGCTGAAGAAGAGGAGAAGGATGCTCATGACGACGAAGATGACGACTCGACTCCTCCCGCATTTTGGCGAGCAAGCGCCAACGCAGTGGAAGCCGGCGATTTGTCTGAGCCGACGACATTCCAAGATGCGGTGAACGGACCCGACCAAGTGCATTGGCGCAAGGCCGTCCGCGCAGAGCTCAAGTCGATGCGACTTCGTGGGGTGTTTCGAGCTGCCAAGTTGCCGAACGGACAACGCGCCATCGGGACCAAGTGGGTGTTCAAGATCAAGCGCAAAGCAGACGGATCCATCGAGAAGTACAAGGCGCGTCTCGTGGCCAAGGGATTCAAGCAGAAGTACGGCATCGACTACACCGAGACGTTCTCGCCCGTGGTCAAGTACGTGACGTTGCGCATGGTGATCGCGTTGGCCAAGTACTTCGACTGGCCGCTGGACCAACTGGACGTGGTGACGGCATTCCTGTACGGCGTGATGAAAGAAAAGGAAGGTCGTTTGAGCACTAGATGTCAGAATGCAAAGTGATTGATTTAGGGCCTTGGTTCGCAAGCTACTTGCTGCCTCTAAGCCTACTGGATATCCCTGCTGGATACACTCCACTGGATTCCTAACTGGATAGAAGGTCCTTCAGCCAATCAGCGAGTGCCACGTCGATGCCCATCCTGTACCCACAATCTTGTACCCACGCGTCCCATCATCAGCGTCCCATCATCAGCGTCCCGTAATCCTCGTCCCATCATCACACGAATGATGGCGGCACCACTGAGTGAAGGTCGCACTGGTACCTTACTGGTACACCGCAGCTGGTCGAGGCGCCTTCTTGACAACACCCCCACTCGACTCGACGCCGGGGCCTTGGACTCCGAGCTTGCTCCGAAGAACTTCAAACTGCACAGCAGTGATGGGCTTGGTCATCAAGTCCGCCAGCATGTCCTTCGTTGAGCAGTACTCCAACACCACTTGACCGTCTTCCACCTTCTCGCGCACGAAGTGGTAGCGAATGTCGATGTGCTTGGTGCGCTTGTGGAACTCGGGGTTCTTGGCCAACGCGATGGAGCCTTGGTTGTCTTCGTAGATCTTGATCGCTTCATCGCTTGCCATCTCGCCGAGCTCGCACATGAACACCTTGAGCCACACTGCCTCCTGCGTCGCTTCCGATAGAGCCATGTACTCTGCCTCCGTCGATGACAGCGCCACCGTCCGCTGTTTCTTGCTCCTCCAGCTGATGCACCCGCCGTTCATCATGAACGCGTAGCCGCTTGTACTCCTTCTTGACTCGATGTCGCCGGCCCAGTCCGCATCCGAATACCCGCATAACGCGCCGTCACCACCGTCTCTTGAGAACTCGAGTCCGTGCGTAGGCGTCGCTTGGAGGTACCGAAACACACGCTTGAGAGCTTGCCAATGCGTCGGACACGGGTCAGCACAGAACTGACTGAGGGAACCCACTGCAGCAGCCAGGTCCGGACGCGTCGCCACCATCAGGTACATCAGTCCGCCGACGGCACTCCGATACGGCACGTTCTTCATCGTGTCTTCATGCTTGCAGCCACCTTCGCACATGCTCTTGGTCAACTTGAGTCCCGGGTCTTGAGGTGTCTTCACAGGCTTGCTGTCTTGCATGCCGAACTTGGTCAGGATACTCTTGAGGAACTTGGTCTGCCGCACCGTCACCTTGCCGGAGTCCACGTCGCTCTTGATCTCCATGCCGAGGAAGTACTCGAGCTCGCCGAGGTCTGTCATCTCGAACCGTTTGCTGAGTGCCTTCTTGGTCGATTCCAGTAGCTTGTCGTTGCTGCTTGCGAGGATGAGATCATCGACGTACAGCACCACGAAGATCATGTCTTGGTCGTTCCTCTTGATGTAGACGCAGTGATCCGACTCGCACTTCTTGAACCCCATCTTCAGCATGAACTCGTCGATGGTTTGGTTCCACATGCGCGGCGACTGCTTGAGTCCGTAGAGTGACCGCTTGAGCTTGCACACGTAGTCGGGGTGGCCTTCGTCTTCGTATCCGTCTGGCTGCGCCATGTAGATATCTTCATCCAGGACGCCGTTCAGGAATGCGGTCTTCACGTCCATCTGGTGCAGCTTGAGATCGTACTTGGCAGCCAAACTCAGCACGGCCCGGATCGACGTGAACTTGGCCACTGGCGCGAACGTCTCGTCGTAGTCGACGCCGTACTTCTGCGAAAACCCCTTTGCCACCAGTCGCGCCTTGAACCGCTCGACCTCTCCAGCCTGGTTTTCCTTCACTCGAAACACCCATCTGCAGCCGATCGCCTTGCGTCCCTTCGGCAGTGGCACCACGTCCCACGTGTCGTTCTTGCGCAGCGACTCATGCTCCGAGTCGCACGCTTCCTTCCACTTGGCTGCGTCGCTGGATTCCATCGCCGACTTGAACGTGGTCGGCATTTCTCCCACTGAATCCACGACGTAGGCCGCCTCGAAGCCTTCTTCTTCTCTTGCGACCGCCGACATCTCCTCGAGAGTCTGGTGCGTCGCGAACCGCTTGGGTCTTGGGATCTCCACCGCTTCCTCCAACGACTGCGTCCGCGGGTGTCGCTTGCTGCCAGGCTCAAAGTCTTCATCCCGCGCAGCCTCTTCTTCATTTTCGTCTTCGTCTTCGTCCGGACCGGACGATGCTTCTTGGTCCGAGGCATCTTCATCCCGAAGTTCCACGACCATGTCTTCTTGACCGCACTCGCGTCTCCCACCGTCGAAGACGTCTTCCATGAACTGTGCGTCGCGGCTCACCAGCACGCGACCACTCTTGATCTCTTCGAACCGATATGCTTTCTCGTGCTCCGAGTAGCCCAGAAACCTGCAACGCACCGACCGAGCGTCGAACTTGGACCGCTTCTCCTTCGGCACATGCACGAACGCGTGGCATCCGAACACCTTGAGGTTCGCCAAGAGCGGTTTCTTGCCGGTCCAGACTTGGTACGGCGACTTGTCGTGGCTGATGGCGCGCGTCGGACAGCGATTCCGGAGGAACGTCGCCGTCACCACCGCTTCTCCCCAGTAACCCTTCGACAGTCCGGCATGTTCCAACATGCAGCGCGCACACTCCACCAACGTCCGGTTCATCCGCTCGGCCACTCCGTTCAGCTGAGGCGTGTACGGCGGAGTGAACTTCTGCACGACCCCACGCTCCGCACAGAACTTGGCCATTTCGCGCGAAGTGTACTCTCCGCCGTTGTCGCTGCGGAGCGTCTTCACGCGCTTGCCGGTCTGCGTTTCAGCCAACGCAACGAACTCAGCGAACTTGGCAGCTACCTCCGACTTGTTCCGCAGCAAGTACACCACACAAAAGTGCGAGTACTCGTCGATGAACGTGACGAAGTACTTCTTGCCACTGAATGTGGGTGTCTGCATGGGTCCACAGACATCACTGTGGATGACTTCCAACAGCTTCTTGGCACGGTTTGGTGACTTGGCCATGTAGCTCACTCGCGTTTGTTTGCCGAGTGCACACCCATCACACAACTCCCACTGCTTCACCGACGTCATGTCGATGCCGGTGCCGTAGCCCTTCTTGACGATGGCGTCTAGACCGCCATGGCCGATGTGACCGAGTCGAAGGTGCCAGAGGTACGACGTGGTGTCCCCAAAAGGAAGGTCGTTTGAGCACTAGATGTCAGAATGCAAAGTGATTGATTTAGGGCCTTAGTTCACAAGCTACTTGCTGCCTCGAAGCCTACTGGTTATCCCTGCTGGATACACTCCACTGGATTCCTAACTGGATAGAAGGTCCTTCAGCCAATCAGCGAGTGCCACGTCGATGCCCATCCTGTACCCACAATCTTGTACCCACGCGTCCCATCATCAGCGTCCCATCATCAGCGTCCCGTAATCCTCGTCCCATCATCACACGAATGATGGCGGCACCACTGAGTGAAGGTCGCACTGGTACCTTACTGGTACACCGCAGCTGGTCGAGGCGACTTCTTGACAACACCCCCACTCGACTCGACGCCGGGGCCTTGGACTCCGAGCTTGCTCCGAAGAACTTCAAACTGCACAGCAGTGATGGGCTTGGTCATCAAGTCCGCCAGCATGTCCTTCGTCGAGCAGTACTCCAACACCACTTGACCGTCTTCCACCTTCTCGCGCACGAAGTGGTAGCGAATGTCGATGTGCTTGGTGCGCTTGTGGAACTCGGGGTTCTTGGCCAACGCGATGGAGCCTTGGTTGTCCTCGTAGATCTTGACCGCTTCATCGCTTGCCATCTCGCCGAGCTCGCACATGAACACCTTGAGCCACACTGCCTCCTGCGTCGCTTCCGATAGAGCCATGTACTCTGCCTCCGTCGATGACAGCGCCACCGTCCGCTGTTTCTTGCTCCTCCAGCTGATGCACCCGCCGTTCATCATGAACGCGTAGCCGCTTGTACTCCTTCTCGACTCGATGTCGCCGGCCCAGTCCGCATCCGAATACCCGCATAACGCGCCGTCACCACCGTCTCTTGAGAACTCGAGTCCGTGCGTAGGCGTCGCTTGGAGGTACCGAAACACACGCTTGAGAGCTTGCCAATGCGTCGGACACGGGTCAGCACAGAACTGACTGAGGGAACCCACTGCAGCAGCCAGGTCCGGACGCGTCGCCACCATCAGGTACATCAGTCCGCCGACGGCACTCCGATACGGCACGTTCTTCATCGTGTCTTCATGCTTGCAGCCACCTTCGCACATGCTCTTGGTCAACTTGAGTCCCGGGTCTTGAGGTGTCTTCACAGGCTTGCTGTCTTGCATGCCGAACTTGGTCAGGATACTCTTGAGGAACTTGGTCTGCCGCACCGTCACCTTGCCGGAGTCCACGTCGCTCTTGATCTCCATGCCGAGGAAGTACTCGAGCTCGCCGAGGTCCGTCATCTCGAACCGCTTGCTGAGTGCCTTCTTGGTCGACTCCATCAGCTTGTCGTTGCTGCTTGCGAGGATGAGATCATCGACGTACAGCACCACGAAGATCATGTCTTGGTCGTTCCTCTTGATGTAGACGCAGTGATCCGACTCGCACTTCTTGAACCCCATCTTCAGCATGAACTCGTCGATGGTTTGGTTCCACATGCGCGGCGACTGCTTGAGTCCGTAGAGTGACCGCTTGAGCTTGCACACGTAGTCGGGGTGGCCTTCGTCAACGTATCCGTCTGGCTGCGCCATGTAGATATCTTCATCCAGGACGCCGTTCAGGAATGCGGTCTTCACGTCCATCTGGTGCAGCTTGAGCTCGTACTTGGCAGCCAAACTCAGCACGGCCCGGATCGACGTGAACTTGGCCACTGGCGCGAAGGTCTCGTCGTAGTCGACGCCGTACTTCTGCGAAAATCCCTTTGCCACCAGTCGCGCCTTGAACCGCTCGACCTCTCCAGCCTGGTTTTCCTTCACTCGAAACACCCATCTGCAGCCGATCGCCTTGCGTCCCTTCGGCAGTGGCACCACGTCCCACGTGTCGTTCTTGCGCAGCGACTCATGCTCCGAGTCGCACGCTTCCTTCCACTTGGCTGCGTCGCTGGATTCCATCGCCGACTTGAACGTGGTCGGCATTTCTCCCACTGAATCCACGACGTAGGCCGCCTCGAAGCCTTCTTCTTCTCTTGCGACCGCCGACATCTCCTCGAGAGTCTGGTGCGTCGCGAACCGCTTGGGTCTTGGGATCTCCACCGCTTCCTCCAACGACTGCGTCCGCGGGTGTCGCTTGCTGCCAGGCTCAAAGTCTTCATCCCGCGCAGCCTCTTCTTCATTTTCGTCTTCGTCCGGACCGGACGATGCTTCTTGGTCCGTGGCATCTTTATTGAGGGTAACCGGTTATGCCTGTACCAGGTTACGGTGAACCTGTCCAATCCGATCACACGATGTTTACGGTACGTTGATTACGCTACCGATGATTAGACGAGTAGGATGATTGGACGAGTGCAGAGTGATGGTGATTGGATGCACCAAATGATTGGATGCAGTGCTGCGTGTCTATGAGGATAGCTAGGTAGTGCAGACAAAGTAAGCTCCGATAAATCAATCACTTTCGAATCTCCCTTCTTCCCCTCAAGTGGTCAAGTGTCTTCGCTCCGGTCTACCCAGAGTGCCTACTCCCTCCGCTTCGTCCAAGCTTCGTGTATCAAGATCCATACCCGTTATCAGGTTATGAGCCCAAGCACCATGTCCTCTGCCCAAGACGTCTCCACCAAGGTCTCCATCGACAGGTTCAACGGCGACAACTACGCGACGTGGAACCGCTACATGCGTGGCGTGTTCCTGACCAAGTCTGTGTGGCATGTCGTGAACCGTGAAACGACTCCGACCTTCGCGGACCCAAGGGCCAAGGATGACTACGTCAAGGCGAGCAACATCGCGTTCGGCCTGATGCTGCTCCACATGGACGCGGACTACCATCACGTGGTTGACAACTGCGAGGAAGCGTGGGTGGCGTGGTTGCGCCTGAAGACGCTGTACGGAGGATCGCAGAAGGCTGGTCGCATCTACCTGAAGCGACAGCTCTTCAGCATGGAGATGGCGGAAGGCGGCAACGTGTTGCATCATTGCAACGAGGTCCTCAACATCAGCGCCAAGCTCAGCAGCATCAGCGCCAAGATGGAGGACGAGGACGTGGCGATCTGCTTGTTGCGCAGTCTCCCCAAGAGCTACGAGAACGTCGTGCTGAACTTGGAGATGAGTACTGCGGAGCTGAAGACGCAAGACGTCGTGAAGGTGCTCACGAACGAGCATATCAAGCGGCAAGGCGAGAAGAAGACCGACTCGGTGAAGACTGAAGACGCGGCGAAGGCGTTCAGTGCCGAGAGAGAGTCTCGCCAGTGCAGTTACTGCGGAAAATTGGGGCACGTCATCGACAAGTGCTGGACCAAGCAGAAGGACGAGAACCGAGGTGGTCGACGCGGCGGCAATGGCCGTGGACGCGGGGCCAACAATGTCCAGTGGCGGAACGACGACTACGAATACGACTACGACCGAGTCGCGTTTGCGGTATCCCTGGAGTGCGGACTTTCGACGGGCAAGGGTATGTCCGGGATGTGGGCGGTCGACAGCGGCGCAACGCACCACATCTGCAACAACAAGGCCAAGTTCGCCACGCTGAATGAGCAAGACGAGGGCGAACTGTCGGTGGCTGACGGCAACAAAGCTGCCATCAAGGGTGTGGGGACCATCATCGAACGAGTGGTTCTGCCCAACGGCGACGAGCGCGACATCGAGATCAAGGACGCGCTGTACGTGCCGAACATGAACAAGAATCTGCTGTCGGTGCCGCAGATCAACAAGAGTGGCAAGTTTCAAGTGGTGTTCGACGGTGCGAGCATGCATGTTGCGCGCAAGAGCTCGAAGCAAGTGGTGGCGACGGCTGACCTCGTGGACGGACTCTACTGGCTGCGCACTCCACTGCGTTCTGCGAATGCGACGACGTCGGCGCGTAACGTGGATCTTCATGCGCGGATGGGTCATGCTCCGATCGACGTGCTGCGCAAGATGGTCAACAACGGCATGATCAAGGACGCCAAGGTACCCTTGAAGTCGAGTGGACCAAGTGTGTGTCGCGGGTGCCAGCAAGGGAAAATGGTCCAAAAGCCGTTCCCGACTAACCGCGACAAGCGTCGTTACGACACGTTCCAGCTGCTCCACTTCGACATCTGCGGTCCCATGGAGGAAGAATCGTTGGGTGGCAGCAAGTATCTGCTACTCATCACGGACGAAGCCAGCGGATGCATGAAGGGTTTCTGTCTACGCGCCAAGTCGGACAGCGAAGAGTGCCTCAAGAGCTACATCGCCAAGGTGCAGACGCAGTTCGGCAAGCAGGTCAAGTTCGTGCGTCACGACGGAGCCCGCGAGTTTGCGACCAATTCGCTCAAGGCCTTTTACGAGGACCAAGGCATCGAGCAGCAGCCCACGGTTCGGTACGCGCACCAGACCAACGCCACGGCAGAACGCGCCAACCGAACCATCGTCACGATTGGTCGCAGCATGCTGCACCATGCCAAGTTGGACAAGTGTTTCTGGGGCGAAGCGGCGATGACTGCCATCTACGTCAAGAATCGCCTGCCGTCGCCCAAGATCGAAAACAAGACTCCGTTCGAGATCGTGTACAAGTCCAAGCCAAGCGTGAAGCACATGCGTGTGTTTGGGTGTCGGGCGTACGTCCTGACCCCGAGGGAGAAACGACTCAAGTGGGATCCCAAGGCTCGCGCTGGTCTGTTCATGGGCTACGAGGAAGTGTCGAAGGCGTATCGAGTTTATGACATCGAGGCGGGGAAGGTGGTGATTTCTCGCGATGTCACCTTCGACGAATCGAGTTTTGGTGGTGTCTCGGCGGGAAGTTCAAGCGATGACGACGAAGATGCTAGCCTGGACTTCGACTCTCTCGAGATCAACGATGCTGACAGTGCGGGCCCGATGGAGTTCAAGCAGGCGGGGAAACGCAAGGCCCGCTCAAGTGATGCCGGTGATATGTCAGCGAGCTCACGTTCTGTTCGCCATGGAGCTGGCTTGGAAGAAGCAAGTGCTCCTGACAACTCGTTTGGGCGTCGGGCGAAACGACGATCAAGTGTGCGAATGGAGCCTGACCTGGCTGAAGAAGAGGAGAAGGATGCTCATGACGACGAAGATGACGACTCGACTCCTCCCGCATTTTGGCGAGCAAGCGCCAACGCAGTGGAAGCCGGTGATCTGTCTGAGCCGACGACATTCCAAGATGCGGTGAACGGACCCGACCAAGTGCATTGGCGCAAGGCCGTCCGCGCAGAGCTCAAGTCGATGCGACTTCGTGGGGTGTTTCGAGCTGCCAAGTTGCCGAACGGACAACGCGCCATCGGGACCAAGTGGGTGTTCAAGATCAAGCGCAAAGCAGACGGATCCATCGAGAAGTACAAGGCGCGTCTATTGAGGGTAACCGGTTATGCCTGTACCAGGTTACGGTGAACCTGTCCAATCCGATCACACGATGTTTACGGTACGTTGATTACGCTACCGATGATTAGACGAGTAGGATGATTGGACGAGTGCAGAGTGATGGTGATTGGATGCACCAAATGATTGGATGCAGTGCTGCGTGTCTATGAGGATAGCTAGGCAATGCAGACAAAGTAAGCTCCGATAAATCAATCACTTTCGAATCTCCCTTCTTCCCCTCAAGTGGTCAAGTGTCCTCGCTCCGGTCAAGCTCCGAGTGGTGACTCTCCCCCTCCCTTCTCTTCGTCCAAGATCCGTGACCTTTATCAGGTTATGAGCCCAAGCACCATGTCCTCTGCCCAAGACGTCTCCACCAAGGTCTCCATCGACAAGTTCAACGGCGACAACTACGCGACGTGGAACCGCTACATGCGTGGCGTGTTCCTGACCAAGTCTGTGTGGCATGTCGTGAACCGTGAAACGACTCCGACCTTCGCGGACCCAAGGGCCAAGGACGAATACGTCAAGGCGAGCAACATCGCGTTCGGCCTGATGCTGCTCCACATGGACGCGGACTACCATCACGTGGTTGACAACTGCGAGGAAGCGTGGGTGGCGTGGTCGCGCCTGAAGACGCTGTACGGAGGATCGCAGAAGGCTGGTCGCATCTACCTGAAGCGACAGCTCTTCAGCATGGAGATGACGGAAGGCGGCAACGTGTTGCATCATTGCAACGAGGTCCTCAACATCAGCGCCAAGCTCAGCAGCATCGGCGCCAAGATGGAGGACGAGGACGTGGCGATCTGCTTGTTGCGCAGTCTCCCCAAGAGCTACGAGAACGTCGTGCTGAACTTGGAGATGAGCACTGCGGAGCTGAAGACGCAAGACGTCGTGAAGGTGCTCACGAACGAGCATATCAAGCGGCAAGGCGAGAAGAAGACCGACTCGGTGAAGACTGAAGACGCGGCGAAGGCGTTCAGTGCCGAGAGAGAGTCTCGCCAGTGCAGTTACTGCGGAAAATTGGGGCACGTCATCGACAAGTGCTGGACCAAGCAGAAGGACGAGAACCGAGGTGGTCGACGCGGCGGCAATGGCCGTGGACGCGGGGCCAACAATGTCCAGTGGCGGAACGACGACTACGAATACGACTACGACCGGGTCGCGTTTGCGGTATCCCTGGAGTGCGGACTTTCGACGGGCAAGGGTATGTCCGGGATGTGGGCGGTCGACAGCGGCGCAACGCACCACATCTGCAACAACAAGGCCAAGTTCGCCACGCTGAATGAGCAAGACGAGGGCGAACTGTCGGTGGCTGACGGCAACAAAGCTGCCATCAAGGGTGTGGGGACCATCATCGAACGAGTGGTTCTGCCCAACGGCGACGAGCGCGACATCGAGATCAAGGACGCGCTGTACGTGCCGAACATGAACAAGAATCTGCTGTCGGTGCCGCAGATCAACAAGAGTGGCAAGTTTCAAGTGGTGTTCGACATTGCGAGCATGCATGTTGCGCGCAAGAGCTCGAAGCAAGTGGTGGCGACGGCTGACCTCGTGGACGGACTCTACTGGCTGCGCACTCCACTGCGTTCTGCGAATGCGACGACGTCGGCGCGTAACGTGGATCTTCATGCGCGGATGGGTCATGCTCCGATCGACGTGCTGCGCAAGATGGTCAACAACGGCATGATCAAGGACGCCAAGGTACCCTTGAAGTCGAGTGGGCCAAGTATGTGTCGCGGGTGCCAGCAAGGGAAAATGGTCCAAAAGCCTGATAACGGGTATGGATCTTGATACACGAAGCTTGGACGAAGCGGAGGGAGTAGGCACTCTGGGTAGACCGGAGCGAAGACACTTGACCACTTGAGGGGAAGAAGGGAGATTCGAAAGTGATTGATTTATCGGAGCTTACTTTGTCTGCACTACCTAGCTATCCTCATAGACACGCAGCACTGCATCCAATCATTTGGTGCATCTAATCACCATCACTCTGCACTCGTCCAATCATCCTACTCGTCTAATCATCGGTAGCGTAATCAACGTACCGTAAACATCGTGTGATCGGATTGGACAGGTTCACCGTAACCTGGTACAGGCATAACCGGTTACCCTCAATACGCCCCCTCAATGCGAACACGCGTGGATTCCGAGAGCCGCCGTGAGGTCCTTGTGACGTGGTCCCGGGAGCGTCTTGGTCATGATGTCCGCCAGCATTGTCGAAGTCTCGCAGTACTCGAGCTTCATTTCACCACGCTTGACCTCATCACGGATGTGATGGTACTTGATGTCGATGTGCTTGGCGCGGCCATGGTTCACAGGGTTCTTGGTCATCTTGATGCACGACTGGTTGTCTTCGAGAATCTTGAGCTCTGGTCCCGCTTCGCTTGCTGCCGCCATAATCTCGCACAACAGGCGATGCACCCACTTGCCTTCTTGAATGGCCAGGCTGAGTGCAATGTACTCCGCCTCGCTCGTAGACAGCGACACACTTGACTGCTTCTTGCTTCCCCAGCTCACCGGCGCGCCCATCAGCATGAACGCGTATCCCGAAGTCGACTTGCGATCGGAGTGGTCACCAGCCCAGTCTGCGTCGGAGTACCCGCGGAAGTCGATCTTGTCACCCGGCTGGAAGCAGATCCCATGTGACTTGGTTCCCTGCAGATAGCGCAGAATGCGCTTCACCGCAGTCCAGTGCTCGACTTGGGGTTTCTCCATGAAGCGCGACACATAGCCCACGGCGAAAGCAATGTCCGGTCGGGTCGCGGTCGTCAAGTGCATGAGCGCACCCACAGCTTCGCGGAACGGGGCGTTCACCTTGGTCGGCGCGTCGCTTGGAACCAGTCGAGAGCTCAAATCCGCCGGACTCACCACAGCCTTGCACTCCTCCATGCCGAAACGCTTGAGAATGTCGTCCACGTAGCGTCGCTGGCACATCGTCACGCTGCCGTCAGCGTTGTCCACCAACTCGATGCCCAGCACAAATGCGCACTTGCCGCTGTCAGTCATCTCGAACCGCGTCTTGAGGTCGCTCTTGGTGCGCGCGATCAGATCGGCCGAACTCCCGGTCACCAACACATCGTCCACGTACACCAGCAACAGCACGCAGTGACCGTCCACAATCTTCATGTAGAGACACGGGTCGTAGGCCGAGACTTGGAAGCCGATGGAGCACACGTACTCGTCGAAGGTCTCGTTCCACACGCGCGAAGCTTGCTTGAGACCGTAGATCGCCTTCACCAGCTCCAGGCAGTCGAAGTCACCATCCAGCTCGACCCCTTCTGGCACTGCGCAGTACACCACTTCTTTCATCACGCCGTACAGGAATGCCGTCAACACGTCCAGTTGGTCCAGCGGCCAGTCGAAGTACTTGGCCAACGCGATCACCATGCGCAACGTCACGTACTTGACCACGGGCGAGAACGTCTCGGTGTAGTCGATGCCGTACTTCTGCTTGAATCCCTTGGCCACGAGACGCGCCTTGTACTTCTCGATGGATCCGTCTGCTTTGCGCTTGATCTTGAACACCCACTTGGTCCCGATGGCGCGTTGTCCGTTCGGCAACTTGGCAGCTCGAAACACCCCACGAAGTCGCATCGACTTGAGCTCTGCGCGGACGGCCTTGCGCCAATGCACTTGGTCGGGTCCGTTCACCGCATCTTGGAATGTCGTCGGCTCAGACAGATCACCGGCTTCCACTGCGTTGGCGCTTGCTCGCCAAAATGCGGGAGGAGTCGAGTCGTCATCTTCGTCGTCATGAGCATCCTTCTCCTCTTCTTCAGCCAGGTCAGGCTCCATTCGCACACTTGATCGTCGTTTCGCCCGACGCCCAAACGAGTTGTCAGGAGCACTTGCCTCTTCCAAGCCAGCTCCATGGCAAACAGAACGTGAGCTCGCTGACATATCACCGGCATCACTTGAGCGGGCCTTGCGTTTCCCCGCCTGCTTGAACTCCATCGGGCCCGCACTGTCAGCATCGTTGATCTCGAGGGAGTCGAAGTCCAGGCTAGCATCTTCGTCGTCATCGCTTGAACTTTGATAAAGGTCACGGATCTTGGACGAAGAGAAGGGAGGGGGAGAGTCACCACTCGGAGCTTGACCGGAGCGAGGACACTTGACCACTTGAGGGGAAGAAGGGAGATTCGAAAGTGATTGATTTATCGGAGCTTACTTTGTCTGCACTACCTAGCTATCCTCATAGACACGCAGCACTGCATCCAATCATTTGGTGCATCCAATCACCATCACTCTGCACTCGTCCAATCATCCTACTCGTCTAATCATCGGTAGCGTAATCAACGTACCGTAAACATCGTGTGATCGGATTGGACAGGTTCACCGTAACCTGGTACAGGCATAACCGGTTACCCTCAATACGCCCCCTCAATGCGAACACGCGTGGATTCCGAGAGCCGCCGTGAGGTCCTTGTGACGTGGTCCCGGGAGCGTCTTGGTCATGATGTCCGCCAGCATTGTCGAAGTCTCGCAGTACTCGAGCTTCATTTCACCACGCTTGACCTCATCACGGATGTGATGGTACTTGATGTCGATGTGCTTGGCGCGGCCATGGTTCACAGGGTTCTTGGTCATCTTGATGCACGACTGGTTGTCTTCGAGAATCTTGAGCTCTGGTCCCGCTTCGCTTGCTGCCGCCATAATCTCGCACAACAGGCGATGCACCCACTTGCCTTCTTGAATGGCCAGGCTGAGTGCAATGTACTCCGCCTCGCTCGTAGACAGCGACACACTTGACTGCTTCTTGCTTCCCCAGCTCACCGGCGCGCCCATCAGCATGAACGCGTATCCCGAAGTCGACTTGCGATCGGAGTGGTCACCAGCCCAGTCTGCGTCGGAGTACCCGCGGAAGTCGATCTTGTCACCCGGCTGGAAGCAGATCCCATGTGACTTGGTTCCCTGCAGATAGCGCAGAATGCGCTTCACCGCAGTCCAGTGCTCGACTTGGGGTTTCTCCATGAAGCGCGACACATAGCCCACGGCGAAAGCAATGTCCGGTCGGGTCGCGGTCGTCAAGTGCATGAGCGCACCCACAGCTTCGCGGAACGGGGCGTTCACCTTGGTCGGCGCGTCGCTTGGAACCAGTCGAGAGCTCAAATCCGCCGGACTCACCACAGCCTTGCACTCCTCCATGCCGAAACGCTTGAGAATGTCGTCCACGTAGCGTCGCTGGCACATCGTCACGCTGCCGTCAGCGTTGTCCACCAACTCGATGCCCAGCACAAATGCGCACTTGCCGCTGTCAGTCATCTCGAACCGCGTCTTGAGGTCGCTCTTGGTGCGCGCGATCAGATCGGCCGAACTCCCGGTCACCAACACATCGTCCACGTACACCAGCAACAGCACGCAGTGACCGTCCACAATCTTCATGTAGAGACACGGGTCGTAGGCCGAGACTTGGAAGCCGATGGAGCACACGTACTCGTCGAAGGTCTCGTTCCACACGCGCGAAGCTTGCTTGAGACCGTAGATCGCCTTCACCAGCTCCAGGCAGTCGAAGTCACCATCCAGCTCGACCCCTTCTGGCACTGCGCAGTACACCACTTCTTTCATCACGCCGTACAGGAATGCCGTCAACACGTCCAGTTGGTCCAGCGGCCAGTCGAAGTACTTGGCCAACGCGATCACCATGCGCAACGTCACGTACTTGACCACGGGCGAGAACGTCTCGGTGTAGTCGATGCCGTACTTCTGCTTGAATCCCTTGGCCACGAGACGCGCCTTGTACTTCTCGATGGATCCGTCTGCTTTGCGCTTGATCTTGAACACCCACTTGGTCCCGATGGCGCGTTGTCCGTTCGGCAACTTGGCAGCTCGAAACACCCCACGAAGTCGCATCGACTTGAGCTCTGCGCGGACGGCCTTGCGCCAATGCACTTGGTCGGGTCCGTTCACCGCATCTTGGAATGTCGTCGGCTCAGACAGATCACCGGCTTCCACTGCGTTGGCGCTTGCTCGCCAAAATGCGGGAGGAGTCGAGTCGTCATCTTCGTCGTCATGAGCATCCTTCTCCTCTTCTTCAGCCAGGTCAGGCTCCATTCGCACACTTGATCGTCGTTTCGCCCGACGCCCAAACGAGTTGTCAGGAGCACTTGCCTCTTCCAAGCCAGCTCCATGGCAAACAGAACGTGAGCTCGCTGACATATCACCGGCATCACTTGAGCGGGCCTTGCGTTTCCCCGCCTGCTTGAACTCCATCGGGCCCGCACTGTCAGCATCGTTGATCTCGAGGGAGTCGAAGTCCAGGCTAGCATCTTCGTCGTCATCGCTTGAACTTCCCGCCGATACACCACCAAAACTCGATTCGTCGAAGGTGACATCGCGAGAAATCACCACCTTCCCCGCCTCGATGTCATAAACTCGATACGCCTTCGACACTTCCTCGTAGCCCATGAACAGACCAGCGCGAGCCTTGGGATCCCACTTGAGTCGTTTCTCCCTTGGGGTCAGGACGTACGCCCGACACCCAAACACACGCATGTGCTTCACGCTTGGCTTGGACTTGTACACGATCTCGAACGGAGTCTTGTTTTCGATCTTGGGCGACGGCAGCCGGTTCTTGACATAGATGGCAGTCATCGCCGCTTCGCCCCAGAAACACTTGTGATAAAGGTCACGGATCTTGGACGAAGAGAAGGGAGGGGGAGAGTCACCACTCGGAGCTTGACCGGAGCGAGGACACTTGACCACTTGAGGGGAAGAAGGGAGATTCGAAAGTGATTGATTTATCGGAGCTTACTTTGTCTGCACTACCTAGCTATCCTCATAGACACGCAGCACTGCATCCAATCATTTGGTGCATCCAATCACCATCACTCTGCACTCGTCCAATCATCCTACTCGTCTAATCATCGGTAGCGTAATCAACGTACCGTAAACATCGTGTGATCGGATTGGACAGGTTCACCGCAACCTGGTACAGGCATAACCGGTTACCCTCAATACGCCCCCTCAATGCGAACACGCGTGGATTCCGAGAGCCGCCGTGAGGTCCTTGTGGCGTGGTCCCGGGAGCGTCTTGGTCATGATGTCCGCCAGCATTGTCGCAGTCTCGCAGTATTCGAGCTTCACTTCACCACGCTTGACCTCATCACGGATGTGATGGTACTTGATGTCGATGTGCTTGGCGCGGCCATGGTTCACAGGGTTCTTGGTCATCTTGATGCACGACTGGTTGTCTTCGAGAATCTTGAGCTCGGGTCCCGCCTCGCTTGCCGCCTCCATGATCTCGCACAACAGGTGATGCACCCACTTGCCTTCTTGAATGGCCAGGCTGAGTGCAATGTACTCCGCCTCGCTCGTAGACAGCGACACACTTGACTGCTTCTTGCTTCCCCAGCTCACCGGCGCGCCCATCAGCATGAACGCGTATCCCGAAGTCGACTTGCGATCGGAGTGGTCACCAGCCCAGTCTGCGTCGGAGTACCCGCGGAAGTCGATCTTGTCACCCGGCTGGAAGCAGATCCCATGTGACTTGGTTCCCTGCAGATAGCGCAGGATGCGCTTCACCGCAGTCCAGTGCTCGACTTGGGGGTTCTCCATGAAGCGCGACACATAGCCCACGGCGAAAGCAATGTCCGGTCGGGTCGCGGTCATCAAGTGCATGAGCGCACCCACAGCTTCGCGGAACGGGGCGTTCACCTTGGTCGGCGCGTCGCTTGGAACCAGTCGAGAGCTCAAATCCGCCGGACTCACCACAGCCTTGCACTCCTCCATGCCGAAACGCTTGAGAATGTCGTCCACGTAGCGTCGCTGGCACATCGTCACGCTGCCGTCAGCGTTGTCCACCAACTCGATGCCCAGCACAAACGCGCACTTGCCGCTGTCAGTCATCTCGAACCGCGTCTTGAGGTCGCTCTTGGTGCGCGCGATCAGATCGGCCGAACTCCCGGTCACCAACACATCGTCCACGTACACCAGCAACAGCACGCAGTGACCGTCCACAATCTTCATGTAGAGACACGGGTCGTAGGCCGAGACTTGGAAGCCGATGGAGCACACGTACTCGTCGAAGGTCTCGTTCCACACGCGCGAAGCTTGCTTGAGACCGTAGATCGCCTTCACCAGCTCCAGGCAGTCGAAGTCACCATCCAGCTCGACCCCTTCTGGCACTGCGCAGTACACCACTTCTTTCATCACGCCGTACAGGAATGCCGTCAACACGTCCAGTTGGTCCAGCGGCCAGTCGAAGTACTTGGCCAACGCGATCACCATGCGCAACGTCACGTACTTGACCACGGGCGAGAACGTCTCGGTGTAGTCGATGCCGTACTTCTGCTTGAATCCCTTGGCCACGAGACGCGCCTTGTACTTCTCGATGGATCCGTCTGCTTTGCGCTTGATCTTGAACACCCACTTGGTCCCGATGGCGCGTTGTCCGTTCGGCAACTTGGCAGCTCGAAACACCCCACGAAGTCGCATCGACTTGAGCTCTGCGCGGACGGCCTTGCGCCAATGCACTTGGTCGGGTCCGTTCACCGCATCTTGGAATGTCGTCGGCTCAGACAGATCACCGGCTTCCACTGCGTTGGCGCTTGCTCGCCAAAATGCGGGAGGAGTCGAGTCGTCATCTTCGTCGTCATGAGCATCCTTCTCCTCTTCTTCAGCCAGGTCAGGCTCCATTCGCACACTTGATCGTCGTTTCGCCCGACGCCCAAACGAGTTGTCAGGAGCACTTGCCTCTTCCAAGCCAGCTCCATGGCAAACAGAACGTGAGCTCGCTGACATATCACCGGCATCACTTGAGCGGGCCTTGCGTTTCCCCGCCTGCTTGAACTCCATCGGGCCCGCACTGTCAGCATCGTTGATCTCGAGGGAGTCGAAGTCCAGGCTAGCATCTTCGTCGTCATCGCTTGAACTTCCCGCCGATACACCACCAAAACTCGATTCGTCGAAGGTGACATCGCGAGAAATCACCACCTTCCCCGCCTCGATGTCATAAACTCGATACGCCTTCGACACTTCCTCGTAGCCCATGAACAGACCAGCGCGAGCCTTGGGATCCCACTTGAGTCGTTTCTCCCTTGGGGTCAGGACGTACGCCCGACACCCAAACACACGCATGTGCTTCACGCTTGGCTTGGACTTGTACACGATCTCGAACGGAGTCTTGTTTTCGATCTTGGGCGACGGCAGCCGGTTCTTGACATAGATGGCAGTCATCGCCGCTTCGCCCCAGAAACACTTGTGATAAAGGTCATGGATCTTGGACGAAGAGAAGGGAGGGGGAGAGTCACCACTCGGAGCTTGACCGGAGCGAGGACACTTGACCACTTGAGGGGAAGAAGGGAGATTCGAAAGTGATTGATTTATCGGAGCTTACTTTGTCTGCACTACCTAGCTATCCTCATAGACACGCAGCACTGCATCCAATCATTTGGTGCATCCAATCACCATCACTCTGCACTCGTCCAATCATCCTACTCGTCTAATCATCGGTAGCGTAATCAACGTACCGTAAACATCGTGTGATCGGATTGGACAGGTTCACCGCAACCTGGTACAGGCATAACCGGTTACCCTCAATACGCCCCCTCAATGCGAACACGCGTGGATTCCGAGAGCCGCCGTGAGGTCCTTGTGGCGTGGTCCCGGGAGCGTCTTGGTCATGATGTCCGCCAGCATTGTCGCAGTCTCGCAGTATTCGAGCTTCACTTCACCACGCTTGACCTCATCACGGATGTGATGGTACTTGATGTCGATGTGCTTGGCGCGGCCATGGTTCACAGGGTTCTTGGTCATCTTGATGCACGACTGGTTGTCTTCGAGAATCTTGAGCTCGGGTCCCGCCTCGCTTGCCGCCTCCATGATCTCGCACAACAGGTGATGCACCCACTTGCCTTCTTGAATGGCCAGGCTGAGTGCAATGTACTCCGCCTCGCTCGTAGACAGCGACACACTTGACTGCTTCTTGCTTCCCCAGCTCACCGGCGCGCCCATCAGCATGAACGCGTATCCCGAAGTCGACTTGCGATCGGAGTGGTCACCAGCCCAGTCTGCGTCGGAGTACCCGCGGAAGTCGATCTTGTCACCCGGCTGGAAGCAGATCCCATGTGACTTGGTTCCCTGCAGATAGCGCAGGATGCGCTTCACCGCAGTCCAGTGCTCGACTTGGGGGTTCTCCATGAAGCGCGACACATAGCCCACGGCGAAAGCAATGTCCGGTCGGGTCGCGGTCATCAAGTGCATGAGCGCACCCACAGCTTCGCGGAACGGGGCGTTCACCTTGGTCGGCGCGTCGCTTGGAACCAGTCGAGAGCTCAAATCCGCCGGACTCACCACAGCCTTGCACTCCTCCATGCCGAAACGCTTGAGAATGTCGTCCACGTAGCGTCGCTGGCACATCGTCACGCTGCCGTCAGCGTTGTCCACCAACTCGATGCCCAGCACAAACGCGCACTTGCCGCTGTCAGTCATCTCGAACCGCGTCTTGAGGTCGCTCTTGGTGCGCGCGATCAGATCGGCCGAACTCCCGGTCACCAACACATCGTCCACGTACACCAGCAACAGCACGCAGTGACCGTCCACAATCTTCATGTAGAGACACGGGTCGTAGGCCGAGACTTGGAAGCCGATGGAGCACACGTACTCGTCGAAGGTCTCGTTCCACACGCGCGAAGCTTGCTTGAGACCGTAGATCGCCTTCACCAGCTCCAGGCAGTCGAAATCACCGTCCAGCTCGACCCCTTCTGGCACTGCGCAGTACACCACTTCTTTCATCACGCCGTACAGGAATGCCGTCACCACGTCCAGTTGGTCCAGCGGCCAGTCGAAGTACTTGGCCAACGCGATCACCATGCGCAACGTCACGTACTTGACCACGGGCGAGAACGTCTCGGTGTAGTCGATGCCGTACTTCTGTTTGAACCCCTTGGCCACGAGACGCGCCTTGTACTTCTCGATGGATCCGTCCGCTTTGCGCTTGATCTTGAACACCCACTTGGTCCCGATGGCGCGTTGTCCGTTCGGCAACTTGGCAGCTCGAAACACCCCACGAAGTCGCATCGACTTGAGCTCTGCGCGGACGGCCTTGCGCCAATGCACTTGGTCGGGTCCGTTCACCGCATCTTGGAATGTCGTCGGCTCAGACAAATCGCCGGCTTCCACTGCGTTGGCGCTTGCTCGCCAAAATGCGGGAGGAGTCGAGTCGTCATCTTCGTCGTCATGAGCATCCAAAAGGAAGGTCGTTTGAGCACTAGATGTCAGAATGCAAAGTGATTGATTTAGGGCCTTAGTTCACAAGCTACTTGCTGCCTCTAAGCCTACTGGATATCCCTGCTGGATACACTTCACTGGATTCCTAACTGGATAGAAGGTCCTTCAGCCAATCAGCGAGTGCCACGTCGATGCCCATCCTGTACCCACAATCTTGTACCCACGCGTCCCATCATCAGCGTCCCATCATCAGCGTCCCGTAATCCTCGTCCCATCATCACACGAATGATGGCGGCACCACTGAGTGAAGGTCGCACTGGTACCTTACTGGTACACCGCAGCTGGTCGAGGCGCCTTCTTGACAACATGAAGAACTACAAGAAGATGGCTCCGGTGGACGTGCACCTCGCGGACGACGGTGTGGTGCAAGCGATCGGGAGAGGCGACATCGTGATGAAGATGCAGACCCCGCGCGGCGTCAAGAAGGGTGTGCTCACGAATGTGTGGCACATCCCCAAGTTGTCGCGCAACCTGTTCTCCGTCGGCAGATTCACCAAGGACGTCGGGCCTGTGACGTTCGAGAGCGACGGGTGCTTCACGGAGACGAAGGGTGTCAAGTGGAAGCTCGGCGCTCGCGAAGGCAAGGGTCTGTTCAAGCTCTGCATGGCTCCGATCATGCCTGACGAGACCAATGCGGCAAGCTCGAAGGATCGCAAAGGGGACACCACGTCGTACCTCTGGCACCTTCGACTTGGTCACATTGGCCATGGCGGTCTAGACGCCATCGTCAAGAAGGGCTACGGCTCTGGCATCGACATGACGTCGGTGAAGCAGTGGGAGCTGTGCGACGGATGCTCACTCGGCAAGCAAACGCGAGTGAGCTACATGGCCAAGTCTCCAAACCGTGCGAAGCAAGTGCTGGAAGTGGTTCACAGCGATGTGTGCGGCCCCATGCAGACGTCTACGTTTGGTGGCAAGCGCTACTTCGTCACGTTCATCGACGAGTACTCGCACTTTTGTGTGGTGTACTTGCTGCGGAACAAGTCGGAGGTGGCTGCCAAGTTCGCGGAGTTCGTTGCGTTCGCCGAGACCCAGATCGGCAAGCGCGTGAAGACGCTCCGCAGCGACAACGGCGGAGAGTACACTTCGCGCGAAATGGCCAAGTTCTGTGCGGAGCGTGGGGTCGTGCAGAAGTTCACGCCGCCGTACACGCCTCAGCTGAACGGAGTGGCCGAGCGGATGAACCGGACGTTGGTGGAGTGTGCGCGCTGCATGTTGGAACATGCCGGGTTGTCGAAGGGTTACTGGGGTGAAGCGGTGGTGACGGCGACGTTCCTCCGGAATCGCTGTCCGACACGCGCCATCAGCCACGACAAGTCCCCGCACCAAGTCTGGACCGGCAAGAAACCGCTCTTGGCGAACCTCAAGGTGTTCGGTTGCCACGCGTTCGTGCATGTGCCGAAGGAGAAGCGGTCGAAGTTCGACGCTCGGTCGGTGCGTTGTAGGTTTCTGGGCTACTCGGAGCACGAGAAAGCATATCGGTTCGAAGAGATCAAGAGTGGTCGCGTGCTGGTGAGCCGCGACGCACAGTTCATGGAAGACGTCTTCGACGGTGGGAGACGCGAGTGCGGTCAAGAAGACATGGTCGTGGAACTTCGGGATGAAGATGCCACGGACCAAGAAGCATCGTCCGGTCCGGACGAAGACGAAGACGAAAATGAAGAAGAGGCTGCGCGGGATGAAGACTTTGAGCCTGGCAGCAAGCGACACCCGCGGACGCAGTCGTTGGAGGAAGCCGTGGAGATCCCAAGACCCAAGCGGTTTGCGACGCACCAGACTCTCGAGGAGATGTCGGCGGTCGCAAGAGAAGAAGAAGGCTTCGAGGCGGCCTACGTCGTGGATTCAGTGGGAGAAATGCCGACCACGTTCAAGTCGGCAATGGAATCCAGCGACGCAGCCAAGTGGAAGGAAGCGTGCGACTCGGAGATGGCGTCGCTTCGCAAGAACGAGACGTGGGAAGTGGTGCCACTGCCGAAGGGACGCAAGGCGATCGGCTGCAGATGGGTGTTTCGAGTGAAGGAGAACCAGGCTGGAGAGATCGAGCGGTTCAAGGCGCGACTGGTGGCCAAGGGGTTTTCGCAGAAGTACGGCATCGACTACGACGAGACCTTCGCGCCAGTGGCCAAGTTCACGTCCATCAGGATCTTGCTCAGTCTGGCTGCCAAGTACAATCTCACGGTACACCAGATGGATGTGAAGACGGCGTTCCTCAACGGCGAGCTGGACGAAGATATCTACATGGCTCAGCCGGACGGGTTCGTCGACGATGTTCACCCGGACTTCGTGTGCAGGCTCAAGCGGTCACTCTACGGACTCAAGCAGTCGCCGCGCATGTGGAACAAGACCATCGACGAGTTCATGCTCAAGCAGGGGTTCAAGAAGTGCGAGTCCGACCACTGCATCTACTTGAAGCGAGACGGCCAAGACATGATCTTCGTGGCGCTCTATGTGGACGACCTGATCCTCGCCAGCAACAGCCACAAGATGATCAAGGACACCAAGCAGGCCCTCAGTGACCGATTCGAGATGACGGACATGGGCCAGCTCAAGTACTTCCTTGGGATGGAGATCGAGCAAGATACGACGGCTGGGAAGGTGTCAGTGCGGCAGACCAAGTTTGCCAACGACATTCTCGAGAAGTTCAGCATGGAGAACAGCAACCCTGTCAAGACGCCGCAAGACCCGGGACTCAAGTTGACCAAGGCCATGTGCGAAGGAGGTTGCAAGCACGAAGAAACCATGGCGAACGTGCCGTACCGCAACGCTGTGGGATGCCTCATGTATCTCATGGTAGGCACACGTCCAGACCTCGCAGCGGCAGTGGGGGTCCTGAGCCAGTTTGCTGCGGACCCATGCCCGACGCACTGGCAAGCGCTCAAGAGGGTCTTCAGGTACATCCAAGGCACGAAGACGCATGGCATCGAGTTTCAAGCGAACTGCGATGGCGGGCTTGAAGGCTATTCGGATGCGGACTGGGCCGGAGACACCGAGTCAAGAAGGAGTACAAGCGGCTACGCGTTCATGATGAACGGCGGGTGCATCAGCTGGAGGAGCAAGAAACAGCGGACGGTGGCGCTGTCATCGACGGAGGCAGAGTACATGGCTCTATCGGAAGCGACGCAGGAGGCAGTGTGGCTCAAGGTGTTCATGTGCGAGCTCGGCGAGATGGCAAGCGATGAAGCGATCAAGATCTACGAGGACAACCAAGGCTCCATCGCGTTGGCCAAGAACCCCGAGTTCCACAAGCGCACCAAGCACATCGACATTCGCTACCACTTCGTGCGCGAGAAGGTGGAAGACGGTCAAGTGGTGTTGGAGTACTGCTCAACGAAGGACATGCTGGCTGATCTCATGACAAAGCCAATCCCTGCGACGCAGTTCGGCGTACTCCGGAGCAAGCTTGGTATCGAAGGACCCAAGGCTGCCGAGTCGAGTGGGGGTGTTGTCAAGAAGTCGCCTCGACCAGCTGCGGTGTACCAGTAAGGTACCAGTGCGACCTTCACTCAGTGGTGCCGCCATCATTCGTGTGATGATGGGACGAGGATTACGGGACGCTGATGATGGGACGCTGATGATGGGACGCGTGGGTACAAGATTGTGGGTACAGGATGGGCATCGACGTGGCACTCGCTGATTGGCTGAAGGACCTTCTATCCAGTTAGGAATCCAGTGGAGTGTATCCAGCAGGAATATCCAGTAGGCTTCGAGGCAGCAAGTAGCTTGTGAACTAAGGCCCTAAATCAATCACTTTGCATTCTGACATCTAGTGCTCAAACGACCTTCCTTTTGTCCCATCATCACACGAATGATGGCGGCACCACTGAGTGAAGGTCGCACTGGTACCTTACTGGTACACCGCAGCTGGTCGAGGCGCCTTCTTGACAACACCCCCACTCGACTCGACGCCGGGGCCTTGGACTCCGAGCTTGCTCCGAAGAACTTCAAACTGCACAGCAGTGATGGGCTTGGTCATCAAGTCCGCCAGCATGTCCTTCGTCGAGCAGTACTCCAACACCACTTGACCGTCTTCCACCTTCTCGCGCACGAAGTGGTAGCGAATGTCGATGTGCTTGGTGCGCTTGTGGAACTCGGGGTTCTTGGCCAACGCGATGGAGCCTTGGTTGTCTTCGTAGATCTTGATCGCTTCATCGCTTGCCATCTCGCCGAGCTCGCACATGAACACCTTGAGCCACACTGCCTCCTGCGTCGCTTCCGATAGAGCCATGTACTCTGCCTCCGTCGATGACAGCGCCACCGTCCGCTGTTTCTTGCTCCTCCAGCTGATGCACCCGCCGTTCATCATGAACGCGTAGCCGCTTGTACTCCTTCTCGACTCGATGTCGCCGGCCCAGTCCGCATCCGAATACCCGCATAACGCGCCGTCACCACCGTCTCTTGAGAACTCGAGTCCGTGCGTAGGCGTCGCTTGGAGGTACCGAAACACACGCTTGAGAGCTTGCCAATGCGTCGGACACGGGTCAGCACAGAACTGACTGAGGGAGCCCACTGCAGCAGCCAGGTCCGGACGCGTCGCCACCATCAGGTACATCAGTCCGCCGACGGCACTCCGATACGGCACGTTCTTCATCGTGTCTTCATGCTTGCAGCCACCTTCGCACATGCTCTTGGTCAACTTGAGTCCCGGGTCTTGAGGTGTCTTCACAGGCTTGCTGTCTTGCATGCCGAACTTGGTCAGGATACTCTTGAGGAACTTGGTCTGCCGCACCGTCACCTTGCCGGAGTCCACGTCGCTCTTGATCTCCATGCCGAGGAAGTACTCGAGCTCGCCGAGGTCCGTCATCTCGAACCGCTTGCTGAGTGCCTTCTTGGTCGACTCCATCAGCTTGTCGTTGCTGCTTGCGAGGATGAGATCATCGACGTACAGCACCACGAAGATCATGTCTTGGTCGTTCCTCTTGATGTAGACGCAGTGATCCGACTCGCACTTCTTGAACCCCATCTTCAGCATGAACTCGTCGATGGTTTGGTTCCACATGCGCGGCGACTGCTTGAGTCCGTAGAGTGACCGCTTGAGCTTGCACACGTAGTCGGGGTGGCCTTCGTCAACGTATCCGTCTGGCTGCGCCATGTAGATATCTTCATCCAGGACGCCGTTCAGGAATGCGGTCTTCACGTCCATCTGGTGCAGCTTGAGATCGTACTTGGCAGCCAAACTCAGCACGGCCCGGATCGACGTGAACTTGGCCACTGGCGCGAAGGTCTCGTCGTAGTCGACGCCGTACTTCTGCGAAAACCCCTTTGCCACCAGTCGCGCCTTGAACCGTTCGACCTCTCCGGCTTGGTTTTCCTTCACTCGAAACACCCATCTGCAGCCGATCGCCTTGCGTCCCTTCGGCAGTGGCACCACGTCCCACGTGTCGTTCTTGCGCAGCGACGCCATCTCCGAGTCGCACGCTTCCTTCCACTTGGCTGCGTTGCTGGATTCCATTGCCGACTTGAACGTGGTCGGCATTTCTCCCACTGAATCCACGACGTAGGCCGCCTCGAAGCCTTCTTCTTCTCTTGCGACCGCCGACATCTCCTCGAGAGTCTGGTGCGTCGCAAACCGCTTGGGTCTTGGGATCTCCACCGCTTCCTCCAACGACTGCGTCCGCGGGTGTCGCTTGCTGCCAGGCTCAAAGTCTTCATCCCGCGCAGCCTCTTCTTCATTTTCGTCTTCGTCTTCGTCCGGACCGGACGATGCTTCTTGGTCCGTGGCATCTTCATCCCGAAGTTCCACGACCATGTCTTCTTGACCGCACTCGCGTCTCCCACCGTCGAAGACGTCTTCCATGAACTGTGCGTCGCGGCTCACCAGCACGCGACCACTCTTGATCTCTTCGAACCGATATGCTTTCTCGTGCTCCGAGTAGCCCAGGAAACGGCAACGCACCGACCGAGCGTCGAACTTCGACCGCTTCTCCTTCGGCACATGCACGAACGCGTGGCAACCGAACACCTTGAGGTTCGCCAAGAGCGGTTTCTTGCCGGTCCAGACTTGGTACGGCGACTTGTCGTGGCTGATGGCGCGCGTCGGACAGCGATTCCGGAGGAACGTGGCCGTCACCACCGCTTCACCCCAGTAACCCTTCGACAGTCCGGCATGTTCCAACATGCAGCGCGCACACTCCACCAACGTCCGGTTCATCCGCTCGGCCACTCCGTTCAGCTGAGGCGTGTACGGCGGCGTGAACTTCTGCACGATCCCACGCTCGCTGCAGAACTTGGCCATCTCACGCGAAGTGTACTCTCCGCCGTTGTCGCTGCGGAGCGTCTTCACGCGCTTGCCGGTCTGGGTCTCGGCGAACGCGACGAAATCGGCGAACTTGGCAGCCACCTCCGACTTGTTCCGCAGCAAGTACACCACACAAAAGTGCGAGTACTCGTCGATGAACGTGACGAAGTACTTCTTGCCACTGAATGTGGGTGTCTGCATGGGTCCACAGACATCACTGTGGATGACTTCCAACAGCTTCTTGGCACGGTTTGGTGACTTGGCCATGTAGCTCACTCGCGTTTGTTTGCCGAGTGCACACCCATCACACAACTCCCACTGCTTCACCGACGTCATGTCGATGCCGGTGCCATAGCCCTTCTTGACGATGGCGTCTAGACCGCCGTGGCCGATGTGACCGAGTCGAAGGTGCCAGAGGTACGACGTGGTGTCCCCTTTGCGATCCTTCGGACTCGACACATTGGCCTCGTCAGGCATGATCGGAGCCATGCAGAGCTTGAACAGACCCTTGCCCATACGCGCACCGAGCTGCCACTTGATGCTCTTCGTCTCCGCGAAGCACCCGTTGCTCTCGAACGTCACGGGACCAACGTCCTTGGTGAAGCGCCCGACCGAGAATAGGTTGCGCGACAAGTTGGGAATGTGCCACACACCGGTGAGCACACCCTTCTTCATTCCGCGTGGGGTCAAAAGGAAGGTCGTTTGAGCACTAGATGTCAGAATGCAAAGTGATTGATTTAGGGCCTTAGTTCACAAGCTACTTGCTGCCTCGAAGCCTACTGGTTATCCCTGCTGGATACACTCCACTGGATTCCTAACTGGATAGAAGGTCCTTCAGCCAATCAGCGAGTGCCACGTCGATGCCCATCCTGTACCCACAATCTTGTACCCACGCGTCCCATCATCAGCGTCCCATCATCAGCGTCCCGTAATCCTCGTCCCATCATCACACGAATGATGGCGGCACCACTGAGTGAAGGTCGCACTGGTACCTTACTGGTACACCGCAGCTGGTCGAGGCGCCTTCTTGACAACACCCCCACTCGACTCGACGCCGGGGCCTTGGACTCCGAGCTTGCTCCGAAGAACTTCAAACTGCACAGCAGTGATGGGCTTGGTCATCAAGTCCGCCAGCATGTCCTTCGTCGAGCAGTACTCCAACACCACTTGACCGTCTTCCACCTTCTCGCGCACGAAGTGGTAGCGAATGTCGATGTGCTTGGTGCGCTTGTGGAACTCGGGGTTCTTGGCCAACGCGATGGAGCCTTGGTTGTCTTCGTAGATCTTGATCGCTTCATCGCTTGCCATCTCGCCGAGCTCGCACATGAACACCTTGAGCCACACTGCCTCCTGCGTCGCTTCCGATAGAGCCATGTACTCTGCCTCCGTCGATGACAGCGCCACCGTATTGAGGGTAACCGGTTATGCCTGTACCAGGTTACGGTGAACCTGTCCAATCCGATCACACGATGTTTACGGTACGTTGATTACGCTACCGATGATTAGACGAGTAGGATGATTGGACGAGTGCAGAGTGATGGTGATTGGATGCACCAAATGATTGGATGCAGTGCTGCGTGTCTATGAGGATAGCTAGGTAGTGCAGACAAAGTAAGCTCCGATAAATCAATCACTTTCGAATCTCCCTTCTTCCCCTCAAGTGGTCAAGTGTCTTCGCTCCGGTCTACCCAGAGTGCCTACTCCCTCCGCTTCGTCCAAGCTTCGTGTATCAAGATCCATACCCGTTATCAGGTTATGAGCCCAAGCACCATGTCCTCTGCTCAAGACGTCTCCACCAAGGTCTCCATCGACAGGTTCAACGGCGACAACTACGCGACGTGGAACCGCTACATGCGTGGCGTGTTCCTGACCAAGTCTGTGTGGCATGTCGTGAACCGTGAAACGACTCCGACCTTCGCGGACCCAAGGGCCAAGGATGACTACGTCAAGGCGAGCAACATCGCGTTCGGCCTGATGCTGCTCCACATGGACGCGGACTACCATCACGTGGTTGACAACTGCGAGGAAGCGTGGGTGGCGTGGTTGCGCCTGAAGACGCTGTACGGAGGATCGCAGAAGGCTGGTCGCATCTACCTGAAGCGACAGCTCTTCAGCATGGAGATGGCGGAAGGCGGCAACGTGTTGCATCATTGCAACGAGGTCCTCAACATCAGCGCCAAGCTCAGCAGCATCAGCGCCAAGATGGAGGACGAGGACGTGGCGATCTGCTTGTTGCGCAGTCTCCCCAAGAGCTACGAGAACGTCGTGCTGAACTTGGAGATGAGTACTGCGGAGCTGAAGACGCAAGACGTCGTGAAGGTGCTCACGAACGAGCATATCAAGCGGCAAGGCGAGAAGAAGACCGACTCGGTGAAGACTGAAGACGCGGCGAAGGCGTTCAG
This sequence comes from Phytophthora agathidicida, assembly GCA_025722995.1. Taxonomy (NCBI): domain Eukaryota; phylum Oomycota; class Peronosporomycetes; order Peronosporales; family Peronosporaceae; genus Phytophthora; species Phytophthora agathidicida. The sequence continues at coordinate 870,141 of CP106979.1, forward strand.
TGCCGAGAGAGAGTCTCGCCAGTGCAGTTACTGCGGAAAATTGGGGCACGTCATCGACAAGTGCTGGACCAAGCAGAAGGACGAGAACCGAGGTGGTCGACGCGGCGGCAATGGCCGTGGACGCGGGGCCAACAATGTCCAGTGGCGGAACGACGACTACGAATACGAATACGACCGAGTCGCGTTTGCGGTATCCCTGGAGTGCGGACTTTCGACGGGCAAGGGTATGTCCGGGATGTGGGCGGTCGACAGCGGCGCAACGCACCACATCTGCAACAACAAGGCCAAGTTCGCCACGCTGAATGAGCAAGACGAGGGCGAACTGTCGGTGGCTGACGGCAACAAAGCTGCCATCAAGGGTGTGGGGACCATCATCGAACGAGTGGTTCTGCCCAACGGCGACGAGCGCGACATCGAGATCAAGGACGCGCTGTACGTGCCGAACATGAACAAGAATCTGCTGTCGGTGCCGCAGATCAACAAGAGTGGCAAGTTTCAAGTGGTGTTCGACGGTGCGAGCATGCATGTTGCGCGCAAGAGCTCGAAGCAAGTGGTGGCGACGGCTGACCTCGTGGACGGACTCTACTGGCTGCGCACTCCACTGCGTTCTGCGAATGCGACGACGTCGGCGCGTAACGTGGATCTTCATGCGCGGATGGGTCATGCTCCGATCGACGTGCTGCGCAAGATGGTCAACAACGGCATGATCAAGGACGCCAAGGTACCCTTGAAGTCGAGTGGACCAAGTGTGTGTCGCGGGTGCCAGCAAGGGAAAATGGTCCAAAAGCCGTTCCCGACTAACCGCGACAAGCGTCGTTACGACACGTTCGAGCTGCTCCACTTCGACATCTGCGGTCCCATGGAGGAAGAATCGTTGGGTGGCAGCAAGTATCTGCTACTCATCACGGACGAAGCCAGCGGATGCATGAAGGGTTTCTGTCTACGCGCCAAGTCGGACAGCGAAGAGTGCCTCAAGAGCTACATCGCCAAGGTGCAGACGCAGTTCGGCAAGCAGGTCAAGTTCGTGCGTCACGACGGAGCCCGCGAGTTTGCGACCAATTCGCTCAAGGCCTTTTACGAGGACCAAGGCATCGAGCAGCAGCCCACGGTTCGGTACGCGCACCAGACCAACGCCACGGCAGAACGCGCCAACCGAACCATCGTCACGATTGGTCGCAGCATGCTGCACCATGCCAAGTTGGACAAGTGTTTCTGGGGCGAAGCGGCGATGACTGCCATCTACGTCAAGAATCGCCTGCCGTCGCCCAAGATCGAAAACAAGACTCCGTTCGAGATCGTGTACAAGTCCAAGCCAAGCGTGAAGCACATGCGTGTGTTTGGGTGTCGGGCGTACGTCCTGACCCCGAGGGAGAAACGACTCAAGTGGGATCCCAAGGCTCGCGCTGGTCTGTTCATGGGCTACGAGGAAGTGTCGAAGGCGTATCGAGTTTATGACATCGAGGCGGGGAAGGTGGTGATTTCTCGCGATGTCACCTTCGACGAATCGAGTTTTGGTGGTGTCTCGGCGGGAAGTTCAAGCGATGACGACGAAGATGCTAGCCTGGACTTCGACTCTCTCGAGATCAACGATGCTGACAGTGCGGGCCCGATGGAGTTCAAGCAGGCGGGGAAACGCAAGGCCCGCTCAAGTGATGCCGGTGATATGTCAGCGAGCTCACGTTCTGTTCGCCATGGAGCTGGCTTGGAAGAAGCAAGTGCTCCTGACAACTCGTTTGGGCGTCGGGCGAAACGACGATCAAGTGTGCGAATGGAGCCTGACCTGGCTGAAGAAGAGGAGAAGGATGCTCATGACGACGAAGATGACGACTCGACTCCTCCCGCATTTTGGCGAGCAAGCGCCAACGCAGTGGAAGCCGGTGATCTGTCTGAGCCGACGACATTCCAAGATGCGGTGAACGGACCCGACCAAGTGCATTGGCGCAAGGCCGTCCGCGCAGAGCTCAAGTCGATGCGACTTCGTGGGGTGTTTCGAGCTGCCAAGTTGCCGAACGGACAACGCGCCATCGGGACCAAGTGGGTGTTCAAGATCAAGCGCAAAGCAGACGGATCCATCGAGAAGTACAAGGCGCGTCTCGTGGCCAAGGGATTCAAGCAGAAGTACGGCATCGACTACACCGAGACGTTCTCGCCCGTGGTCAAGTACGTGACGTTGCGCATGGTGATCGCGTTGGCCAAGTACTTCGACTGGCCGCTGGACCAACTGGACGTGGTGACGGCATTCCTGTACGGCGTGATGAAAGAAGTGGTGTACTGCGCAGTGCCAGAAGGGGTCGAGCTGGACGGTGATTTCGACTGCCTGGAGCTGGTGAAGGCGATCTACGGTCTCAAGCAAGCTTCGCGCGTGTGGAACGAGACCTTCGACGAGTACGTGTGCTCCATCGGCTTCCAAGTCTCGGCCTACGACCCGTGTCTCTACATGAAGATTGTGGACGGTCACTGCGTGCTGTTGCTGGTGTACGTGGACGATGTGTTGGTGACCGGGAGTTCGGCCGATCTGATCGCGCGCACCAAGAGCGACCTCAAGACGCGGTTCGAGATGACTGACAGCGGCAAGTGCGCATTTGTGCTGGGCATCGAGTTGGTGGACAACGCTGACGGCAGCGTGACGATGTGCCAGCGACGCTACGTGGACGACATTCTCAAGCGTTTCGGCATGGAGGAGTGCAAGGCTGTGGTGAGTCCGGCGGATTTGAGCTCTCGACTGGTTCCAAGCGACGCGCCGACCAAGGTGAACGCCCCGTTCCGCGAAGCTGTGGGTGCGCTCATGCACTTGATGACCGCGACCCGACCGGACATTGCTTTCTCCGTGGGCTATGTGTCGCGCTTCATGGAGAACCCCCAAGTCGAGCACTGGACTGCGGTGAAGCGCATCCTGCGCTATCTGCAGGGAACCAAGTCACATGGGATCTGCTTCCAGCCGGGTGACAAGATCGACTTCCGCGGGTACTCCGACGCAGACTGGGCTGGTGACCACTCCGATCGCAAGTCGACTTCGGGATACGCGTTCATGCTGATGGGCGCGCCGGTGAGCTGGGGAAGCAAGAAGCAGTCAAGTGTGTCGCTGTCTACGAGCGAGGCGGAGTACATTGCACTCAGCCTGGCCATTCAAGAAGGCAAGTGGGTGCACCGCCTGTTGTGCGAGATTATGGCGGCAGCGAGCGAAGCGGGACCCGAGCTCAAGATTCTCGAGGACAACCAGTCGTGCATCAAGATGACCAAGAACCCTGTGAACCATGGCCGCGCCAAGCACATCGACATCAAGTACCATCACATCCGAGATGAGGTCAAGCGCGGTGAAGTGAAGCTCGAGTACTGCGAGACTTCGATGATGCTGGCGGACATCATGACCAAGACGCTCCCGGGACCACGCCACAAGGACCTCACGGCGGCTCTCGGAATCCACGCGTGTTCGCATTGAGGGGGCGTATTGAGGGTAACCGGTTATGCCTGTACCAGGTTACGGTGAACCTGTCCAATCCGATCACACGATGTTTACGGTACGTTGATTACGCTACCGATGATTAGACGAGTAGGATGATTGGACGAGTGCAGAGTGATGGTGATTGGATGCACCAAATGATTGGATGCAGTGCTGCGTGTCTATGAGGATAGCTAGGTAGTGCAGACAAAGTAAGCTCCGATAAATCAATCACTTTCGAATCTCCCTTCTTCCCCTCAAGTGGTCAAGTGTCTTCGCTCCGGTCTACCCAGAGTGCCTACTCCCTCCGCTTCGTCCAAGCTTCGTGTATCAAGATCCATACCCGTTATCAGGTTATGAGCCCAAGCACCATGTCCTCTGCTCAAGACGTCTCCACCAAGGTCTCCATCGACAGGTTCAACGGCGACAACTACGCGACGTGGAACCGCTACATGCGTGGCGTGTTCCTGACCAAGTCTGTGTGGCATGTCGTGAACCGTGAAACGACTCCGACCTTCGCGGACCCAAGGGCCAAGGATGACTACGTCAAGGCGAGCAACATCGCGTTCGGCCTGATGCTGCTCCACATGGACGCGGACTACCATCACGTGGTTGACAACTGCGAGGAAGCGTGGGTGGCGTGGTTGCGCCTGAAGACGCTGTACGGAGGATCGCAGAAGGCTGGTCGCATCTACCTGAAGCGACAGCTCTTCAGCATGGAGATGGCGGAAGGCGGCAACGTGTTGCATCATTGCAACGAGGTCCTCAACATCAGCGCCAAGCTCAGCAGCATCAGCGCCAAGATGGAGGACGAGGACGTGGCGATCTGCTTGTTGCGCAGTCTCCCCAAGAGCTACGAGAACGTCGTGCTGAACTTGGAGATGAGTACTGCGGAGCTGAAGACGCAAGACGTCGTGAAGGTGCTCACGAACGAGCATATCAAGCGGCAAGGCGAGAAGAAGACCGACTCGGTGAAGACTGAAGACGCGGCGAAGGCGTTCAGTGCCGAGAGAGAGTCTCGCCAGTGCAGTTACTGCGGAAAATTGGGGCACGTCATCGACAAGTGCTGGACCAAGCAGAAGGACGAGAACCGAGGTGGTCGACGCGGCGGCAATGGCCGTGGACGCGGGGCCAACAATGTCCAGTGGCGGAACGACGACTACGAATACGAATACGACCGAGTCGCGTTTGCGGTATCCCTGGAGTGCGGACTTTCGACGGGCAAGGGTATGTCCGGGATGTGGGCGGTCGACAGCGGCGCAACGCACCACATCTGCAACAACAAGGCCAAGTTCGCCACGCTGAATGAGCAAGACGAGGGCGAACTGTCGGTGGCTGACGGCAACAAAGCTGCCATCAAGGGTGTGGGGACCATCATCGAACGAGTGGTTCTGCCCAACGGCGACGAGCGCGACATCGAGATCAAGGACGCGCTGTACGTGCCGAACATGAACAAGAATCTGCTGTCGGTGCCGCAGATCAACAAGAGTGGCAAGTTTCAAGTGGTGTTCGACGGTGCGAGCATGCATGTTGCGCGCAAGAGCTCGAAGCAAGTGGTGGCGACGGCTGACCTCGTGGACGGACTCTACTGGCTGCGCACTCCACTGCGTTCTGCGAATGCGACGACGTCGGCGCGTAACGTGGATCTTCATGCGCGGATGGGTCATGCTCCGATCGACGTGCTGCGCAAGATGGTCAACAACGGCATGATCAAGGACGCCAAGGTACCCTTGAAGTCGAGTGGACCAAGTGTGTGTCGCGGGTGCCAGCAAGGGAAAATGGTCCAAAAGCCGTTCCCGACTAACCGCGACAAGCGTCGTTACGACACGTTCGAGCTGCTCCACTTCGACATCTGCGGTCCCATGGAGGAAGAATCGTTGGGTGGCAGCAAGTATCTGCTACTCATCACGGACGAAGCCAGCGGATGCATGAAGGGTTTCTGTCTACGCGCCAAGTCGGACAGCGAAGAGTGCCTCAAGAGCTACATCGCCAAGGTGCAGACGCAGTTCGGCAAGCAGGTCAAGTTCGTGCGTCACGACGGAGCCCGCGAGTTTGCGACCAATTCGCTCAAGGCCTTTTACGAGGACCAAGGCATCGAGCAGCAGCCCACGGTTCGGTACGCGCACCAGACCAACGCCACGGCAGAACGCGCCAACCGAACCATCGTCACGATTGGTCGCAGCATGCTGCACCATGCCAAGTTGGACAAGTGTTTCTGGGGCGAAGCGGCGATGACTGCCATCTACGTCAAGAATCGCCTGCCGTCGCCCAAGATCGAAAACAAGACTCCGTTCGAGATCGTGTACAAGTCCAAGCCAAGCGTGAAGCACATGCGTGTGTTTGGGTGTCGGGCGTACGTCCTGACCCCGAGGGAGAAACGACTCAAGTGGGATCCCAAGGCTCGCGCTGGTCTGTTCATGGGCTACGAGGAAGTGTCGAAGGCGTATCGAGTTTATGACATCGAGGCGGGGAAGGTGGTGATTTCTCGCGATGTCACCTTCGACGAATCGAGTTTTGGTGGTGTCTCGGCGGGAAGTTCAAGCGATGACGACGAAGATGCTAGCCTGGACTTCGACTCTCTCGAGATCAACGATGCTGACAGTGCGGGCCCGATGGAGTTCAAGCAGGCGGGGAAACGCAAGGCCCGCTCAAGTGATGCCGGTGATATGTCAGCGAGCTCACGTTCTGTTCGCCATGGAGCTGGCTTGGAAGAAGCAAGTGCTCCTGACAACTCGTTTGGGCGTCGGGCGAAACGACGATCAAGTGTGCGAATGGAGCCTGACCTGGCTGAAGAAGAGGAGAAGGATGCTCATGACGACGAAGATGACGACTCGACTCCTCCCGCATTTTGGCGAGCAAGCGCCAACGCAGTGGAAGCCGGTGATCTGTCTGAGCCGACGACATTCCAAGATGCGGTGAACGGACCCGACCAAGTGCATTGGCGCAAGGCCGTCCGCGCAGAGCTCAAGTCGATGCGACTTCGTGGGGTGTTTCGAGCTGCCAAGTTGCCGAACGGACAACGCGCCATCGGGACCAAGTGGGTGTTCAAGATCAAGCGCAAAGCAGACGGATCCATCGAGAAGTACAAGGCGCGTCTCGTGGCCAAGGGATTCAAGCAGAAGTACGGCATCGACTACACCGAGACGTTCTCGCCCGTGGTCAAGTACGTGACGTTGCGCATGGTGATCGCGTTGGCCAAGTACTTCGACTGGCCGCTGGACCAACTGGACGTGGTGACGGCATTCCTGTACGGCGTGATGAAAGAAGTGGTGTACTGCGCAGTGCCAGAAGGGGTCGAGCTGGACGGTGATTTCGACTGCCTGGAGCTGGTGAAGGCGATCTACGGTCTCAAGCAAGCTTCGCGCGTGTGGAACGAGACCTTCGACGAGTACGTGTGCTCCATCGGCTTCCAAGTCTCGGCCTACGACCCGTGTCTCTACATGAAGATTGTGGACGGTCACTGCGTGCTGTTGCTGGTGTACGTGGACGATGTGTTGGTGACCGGGAGTTCGGCCGATCTGATCGCGCGCACCAAGAGCGACCTCAAGACGCGGTTCGAGATGACTGACAGCGGCAAGTGCGCATTTGTGCTGGGCATCGAGTTGGTGGACAACGCTGACGGCAGCGTGACGATGTGCCAGCGACGCTACGTGGACGACATTCTCAAGCGTTTCGGCATGGAGGAGTGCAAGGCTGTGGTGAGTCCGGCGGATTTGAGCTCTCGACTGGTTCCAAGCGACGCGCCGACCAAGGTGAACGCCCCGTTCCGCGAAGCTGTGGGTGCGCTCATGCACTTGATGACCGCGACCCGACCGGACATTGCTTTCTCCGTGGGCTATGTGTCGCGCTTCATGGAGAACCCCCAAGTCGAGCACTGGACTGCGGTGAAGCGCATCCTGCGCTATCTGCAGGGAACCAAGTCACATGGGATCTGCTTCCAGCCGGGTGACAAGATCGACTTCCGCGGGTACTCCGACGCAGACTGGGCTGGTGACCACTCCGATCGCAAGTCGACTTCGGGATACGCGTTCATGCTGATGGGCGCGCCGGTGAGCTGGGGAAGCAAGAAGCAGTCAAGTGTGTCGCTGTCTACGAGCGAGGCGGAGTACATTGCACTCAGCCTGGCCATTCAAGAAGGCAAGTGGGTGCACCGCCTGTTGTGCGAGATTATGGCGGCAGCGAGCGAAGCGGGACCCGAGCTCAAGATTCTCGAGGACAACCAGTCGTGCATCAAGATGACCAAGAACCCTGTGAACCATGGCCGCGCCAAGCACATCGACATCAAGTACCATCACATCCGAGATGAGGTCAAGCGCGGTGAAGTGAAGCTCGAGTACTGCGAGACTTCGATGATGCTGGCGGACATCATGACCAAGACGCTCCCGGGACCACGCCACAAGGACCTCACGGCGGCTCTCGGAATCCACGCGTGTTCGCATTGAGGGGGCGTATTGAGGGTAACCGGTTATGCCTGTACCAGGTTACGGTGAACCTGTCCAATCCGATCACACGATGTTTACGGTACGTTGATTACGCTACCGATGATTAGACGAGTAGGATGATTGGACGAGTGCAGAGTGATGGTGATTGGATGCACCAAATGATTGGATGCAGTGCTGCGTGTCTATGAGGATAGCTAGGTAGTGCAGACAAAGTAAGCTCCGATAAATCAATCACTTTCGAATCTCCCTTCTTCCCCTCAAGTGGTCAAGTGTCTTCGCTCCGGTCTACCCAGAGTGCCTACTCCCTCCGCTTCGTCCAAGCTTCGTGTATCAAGATCCATACCCGTTATCAGGTTATGAGCCCAAGCACCATGTCCTCTGCTCAAGACGTCTCCACCAAGGTCTCCATCGACAGGTTCAACGGCGACAACTACGCGACGTGGAACCGCTACATGCGTGGCGTGTTCCTGACCAAGTCTGTGTGGCATGTCGTGAACCGTGAAACGACTCCGACCTTCGCGGACCCAAGGGCCAAGGATGACTACGTCAAGGCGAGCAACATCGCGTTCGGCCTGATGCTGCTCCACATGGACGCGGACTACCATCACGTGGTTGACAACTGCGAGGAAGCGTGGGTGGCGTGGTTGCGCCTGAAGACGCTGTACGGAGGATCGCAGAAGGCTGGTCGCATCTACCTGAAGCGACAGCTCTTCAGCATGGAGATGGCGGAAGGCGGCAACGTGTTGCATCATTGCAACGAGGTCCTCAACATCAGCGCCAAGCTCAGCAGCATCAGCGCCAAGATGGAGGACGAGGACGTGGCGATCTGCTTGTTGCGCAGTCTCCCCAAGAGCTACGAGAACGTCGTGCTGAACTTGGAGATGAGTACTGCGGAGCTGAAGACGCAAGACGTCGTGAAGGTGCTCACGAACGAGCATATCAAGCGGCAAGGCGAGAAGAAGACCGACTCGGTGAAGACTGAAGACGCGGCGAAGGCGTTCAGTGCCGAGAGAGAGTCTCGCCAGTGCAGTTACTGCGGAAAATTGGGGCACGTCATCGACAAGTGCTGGACCAAGCAGAAGGACGAGAACCGAGGTGGTCGACGCGGCGGCAATGGCCGTGGACGCGGGGCCAACAATGTCCAGTGGCGGAACGACGACTACGAATACGAATACGACCGAGTCGCGTTTGCGGTATCCCTGGAGTGCGGACTTTCGACGGGCAAGGGTATGTCCGGGATGTGGGCGGTCGACAGCGGCGCAACGCACCACATCTGCAACAACAAGGCCAAGTTCGCCACGCTGAATGAGCAAGACGAGGGCGAACTGTCGGTGGCTGACGGCAACAAAGCTGCCATCAAGGGTGTGGGGACCATCATCGAACGAGTGGTTCTGCCCAACGGCGACGAGCGCGACATCGAGATCAAGGACGCGCTGTACGTGCCGAACATGAACAAGAATCTGCTGTCGGTGCCGCAGATCAACAAGAGTGGCAAGTTTCAAGTGGTGTTCGACGGTGCGAGCATGCATGTTGCGCGCAAGAGCTCGAAGCAAGTGGTGGCGACGGCTGACCTCGTGGACGGACTCTACTGGCTGCGCACTCCACTGCGTTCTGCGAATGCGACGACGTCGGCGCGTAACGTGGATCTTCATGCGCGGATGGGTCATGCTCCGATCGACGTGCTGCGCAAGATGGTCAACAACGGCATGATCAAGGACGCCAAGGTACCCTTGAAGTCGAGTGGACCAAGTGTGTGTCGCGGGTGCCAGCAAGGGAAAATGGTCCAAAAGCCGTTCCCGACTAACCGCGACAAGCGTCGTTACGACACGTTCGAGCTGCTCCACTTCGACATCTGCGGTCCCATGGAGGAAGAATCGTTGGGTGGCAGCAAGTATCTGCTACTCATCACGGACGAAGCCAGCGGATGCATGAAGGGTTTCTGTCTACGCGCCAAGTCGGACAGCGAAGAGTGCCTCAAGAGCTACATCGCCAAGGTGCAGACGCAGTTCGGCAAGCAGGTCAAGTTCGTGCGTCACGACGGAGCCCGCGAGTTTGCGACCAATTCGCTCAAGGCCTTTTACGAGGACCAAGGCATCGAGCAGCAGCCCACGGTTCGGTACGCGCACCAGACCAACGCCACGGCAGAACGCGCCAACCGAACCATCGTCACGATTGGTCGCAGCATGCTGCACCATGCCAAGTTGGACAAGTGTTTCTGGGGCGAAGCGGCGATGACTGCCATCTACGTCAAGAATCGCCTGCCGTCGCCCAAGATCGAAAACAAGACTCCGTTCGAGATCGTGTACAAGTCCAAGCCAAGCGTGAAGCACATGCGTGTGTTTGGGTGTCGGGCGTACGTCCTGACCCCGAGGGAGAAACGACTCAAGTGGGATCCCAAGGCTCGCGCTGGTCTGTTCATGGGCTACGAGGAAGTGTCGAAGGCGTATCGAGTTTATGACATCGAGGCGGGGAAGGTGGTGATTTCTCGCGATGTCACCTTCGACGAATCGAGTTTTGGTGGTGTCTCGGCGGGAAGTTCAAGCGATGACGACGAAGATGCTAGCCTGGACTTCGACTCTCTCGAGATCAACGATGCTGACAGTGCGGGCCCGATGGAGTTCAAGCAGGCGGGGAAACGCAAGGCCCGCTCAAGTGATGCCGGTGATATGTCAGCGAGCTCACGTTCTGTTCGCCATGGAGCTGGCTTGGAAGAAGCAAGTGCTCCTGACAACTCGTTTGGGCGTCGGGCGAAACGACGATCAAGTGTGCGAATGGAGCCTGACCTGGCTGAAGAAGAGGAGAAGGATGCTCATGACGACGAAGATGACGACTCGACTCCTCCCGCATTTTGGCGAGCAAGCGCCAACGCAGTGGAAGCCGGTGATCTGTCTGAGCCGACGACATTCCAAGATGCGGTGAACGGACCCGACCAAGTGCATTGGCGCAAGGCCGTCCGCGCAGAGCTCAAGTCGATGCGACTTCGTGGGGTGTTTCGAGCTGCCAAGTTGCCGAACGGACAACGCGCCATCGGGACCAAGTGGGTGTTCAAGATCAAGCGCAAAGCAGACGGATCCATCGAGAAGTACAAGGCGCGTCTCGTGGCCAAGGGATTCAAGCAGAAGTACGGCATCGACTACACCGAGACGTTCTCGCCCGTGGTCAAGTACGTGACGTTGCGCATGGTGATCGCGTTGGCCAAGTACTTCGACTGGCCGCTGGACCAACTGGACGTGGTGACGGCATTCCTGTACGGCGTGATGAAAGAAGTGGTGTACTGCGCAGTGCCAGAAGGGGTCGAGCTGGACGGTGATTTCGACTGCCTGGAGCTGGTGAAGGCGATCTACGGTCTCAAGCAAGCTTCGCGCGTGTGGAACGAGACCTTCGACGAGTACGTGTGCTCCATCGGCTTCCAAGTCTCGGCCTACGACCCGTGTCTCTACATGAAGATTGTGGACGGTCACTGCGTGCTGTTGCTGGTGTACGTGGACGATGTGTTGGTGACCGGGAGTTCGGCCGATCTGATCGCGCGCACCAAGAGCGACCTCAAGACGCGGTTCGAGATGACTGACAGCGGCAAGTGCGCATTTGTGCTGGGCATCGAGTTGGTGGACAACGCTGACGGCAGCGTGACGATGTGCCAGCGACGCTACGTGGACGACATTCTCAAGCGTTTCGGCATGGAGGAGTGCAAGGCTGTGGTGAGTCCGGCGGATTTGAGCTCTCGACTGGTTCCAAGCGACGCGCCGACCAAGGTGAACGCCCCGTTCCGCGAAGCTGTGGGTGCGCTCATGCACTTGATGACCGCGACCCGACCGGACATTGCTTTCTCCGTGGGCTATGTGTCGCGCTTCATGGAGAACCCCCAAGTCGAGCACTGGACTGCGGTGAAGCGCATCCTGCGCTATCTGCAGGGAACCAAGTCACATGGGATCTGCTTCCAGCCGGGTGACAAGATCGACTTCCGCGGGTACTCCGACGCAGACTGGGCTGGTGACCACTCCGATCGCAAGTCGACTTCGGGATACGCGTTCATGCTGATGGGCGCGCCGGTGAGCTGGGGAAGCAAGAAGCAGTCAAGTGTGTCGCTGTCTACGAGCGAGGCGGAGTACATTGCACTCAGCCTGGCCATTCAAGAAGGCAAGTGGGTGCACCGCCTGTTGTGCGAGATTATGGCGGCAGCGAGCGAAGCGGGACCCGAGCTCAAGATTCTCGAGGACAACCAGTCGTGCATCAAGATGACCAAGAACCCTGTGAACCATGGCCGCGCCAAGCACATCGACATCAAGTACCATCACATCCGAGATGAGGTCAAGCGCGGTGAAGTGAAGCTCGAGTACTGCGAGACTTCGATGATGCTGGCGGACATCATGACCAAGACGCTCCCGGGACCACGCCACAAGGACCTCACGGCGGCTCTCGGAATCCACGCGTGTTCGCATTGAGGGGGCGTATTGAGGGTAACCGGTTATGCCTGTACCAGGTTACGGTGAACCTGTCCAATCCGATCACACGATGTTTACGGTACGTTGATTACGCTACCGATGATTAGACGAGTAGGATGATTGGACGAGTGCAGAGTGATGGTGATTGGATGCACCAAATGATTGGATGCAGTGCTGCGTGTCTATGAGGATAGCTAGGTAGTGCAGACAAAGTAAGCTCCGATAAATCAATCACTTTCGAATCTCCCTTCTTCCCCTCAAGTGGTCAAGTGTCTTCGCTCCGGTCTACCCAGAGTGCCTACTCCCTCCGCTTCGTCCAAGCTTCGTGTATCAAGATCCATACCCGTTATCAGGTTATGAGCCCAAGCACCATGTCCTCTGCTCAAGACGTCTCCACCAAGGTCTCCATCGACAGGTTCAACGGCGACAACTACGCGACGTGGAACCGCTACATGCGTGGCGTGTTCCTGACCAAGTCTGTGTGGCATGTCGTGAACCGTGAAACGACTCCGACCTTCGCGGACCCAAGGGCCAAGGATGACTACGTCAAGGCGAGCAACATCGCGTTCGGCCTGATGCTGCTCCACATGGACGCGGACTACCATCACGTGGTTGACAACTGCGAGGAAGCGTGGGTGGCGTGGTTGCGCCTGAAGACGCTGTACGGAGGATCGCAGAAGGCTGGTCGCATCTACCTGAAGCGACAGCTCTTCAGCATGGAGATGGCGGAAGGCGGCAACGTGTTGCATCATTGCAACGAGGTCCTCAACATCAGCGCCAAGCTCAGCAGCATCAGCGCCAAGATGGAGGACGAGGACGTGGCGATCTGCTTGTTGCGCAGTCTCCCCAAGAGCTACGAGAACGTCGTGCTGAACTTGGAGATGAGTACTGCGGAGCTGAAGACGCAAGACGTCGTGAAGGTGCTCACGAACGAGCATATCAAGCGGCAAGGCGAGAAGAAGACCGACTCGGTGAAGACTGAAGACGCGGCGAAGGCGTTCAGTGCCGAGAGAGAGTCTCGCCAGTGCAGTTACTGCGGAAAATTGGGGCACGTCATCGACAAGTGCTGGACCAAGCAGAAGGACGAGAACCGAGGTGGTCGACGCGGCGGCAATGGCCGTGGACGCGGGGCCAACAATGTCCAGTGGCGGAACGACGACTACGAATACGAATACGACCGAGTCGCGTTTGCGGTATCCCTGGAGTGCGGACTTTCGACGGGCAAGGGTATGTCCGGGATGTGGGCGGTCGACAGCGGCGCAACGCACCACATCTGCAACAACAAGGCCAAGTTCGCCACGCTGAATGAGCAAGACGAGGGCGAACTGTCGGTGGCTGACGGCAACAAAGCTGCCATCAAGGGTGTGGGGACCATCATCGAACGAGTGGTTCTGCCCAACGGCGACGAGCGCGACATCGAGATCAAGGACGCGCTGTACGTGCCGAACATGAACAAGAATCTGCTGTCGGTGCCGCAGATCAACAAGAGTGGCAAGTTTCAAGTGGTGTTCGACGGTGCGAGCATGCATGTTGCGCGCAAGAGCTCGAAGCAAGTGGTGGCGACGGCTGACCTCGTGGACGGACTCTACTGGCTGCGCACTCCACTGCGTTCTGCGAATGCGACGACGTCGGCGCGTAACGTGGATCTTCATGCGCGGATGGGTCATGCTCCGATCGACGTGCTGCGCAAGATGGTCAACAACGGCATGATCAAGGACGCCAAGGTACCCTTGAAGTCGAGTGGACCAAGTGTGTGTCGCGGGTGCCAGCAAGGGAAAATGGTCCAAAAGCCGTTCCCGACTAACCGCGACAAGCGTCGTTACGACACGTTCGAGCTGCTCCACTTCGACATCTGCGGTCCCATGGAGGAAGAATCGTTGGGTGGCAGCAAGTATCTGCTACTCATCACGGACGAAGCCAGCGGATGCATGAAGGGTTTCTGTCTACGCGCCAAGTCGGACAGCGAAGAGTGCCTCAAGAGCTACATCGCCAAGGTGCAGACGCAGTTCGGCAAGCAGGTCAAGTTCGTGCGTCACGACGGAGCCCGCGAGTTTGCGACCAATTCGCTCAAGGCCTTTTACGAGGACCAAGGCATCGAGCAGCAGCCCACGGTTCGGTACGCGCACCAGACCAACGCCACGGCAGAACGCGCCAACCGAACCATCGTCACGATTGGTCGCAGCATGCTGCACCATGCCAAGTTGGACAAGTGTTTCTGGGGCGAAGCGGCGATGACTGCCATCTACGTCAAGAATCGCCTGCCGTCGCCCAAGATCGAAAACAAGACTCCGTTCGAGATCGTGTACAAGTCCAAGCCAAGCGTGAAGCACATGCGTGTGTTTGGGTGTCGGGCGTACGTCCTGACCCCGAGGGAGAAACGACTCAAGTGGGATCCCAAGGCTCGCGCTGGTCTGTTCATGGGCTACGAGGAAGTGTCGAAGGCGTATCGAGTTTATGACATCGAGGCGGGGAAGGTGGTGATTTCTCGCGATGTCACCTTCGACGAATCGAGTTTTGGTGGTGTCTCGGCGGGAAGTTCAAGCGATGACGACGAAGATGCTAGCCTGGACTTCGACTCTCTCGAGATCAACGATGCTGACAGTGCGGGCCCGATGGAGTTCAAGCAGGCGGGGAAACGCAAGGCCCGCTCAAGTGATGCCGGTGATATGTCAGCGAGCTCACGTTCTGTTCGCCATGGAGCTGGCTTGGAAGAAGCAAGTGCTCCTGACAACTCGTTTGGGCGTCGGGCGAAACGACGATCAAGTGTGCGAATGGAGCCTGACCTGGCTGAAGAAGAGGAGAAGGATGCTCATGACGACGAAGATGACGACTCGACTCCTCCCGCATTTTGGCGAGCAAGCGCCAACGCAGTGGAAGCCGGTGATCTGTCTGAGCCGACGACATTCCAAGATGCGGTGAACGGACCCGACCAAGTGCATTGGCGCAAGGCCGTCCGCGCAGAGCTCAAGTCGATGCGACTTCGTGGGGTGTTTCGAGCTGCCAAGTTGCCGAACGGACAACGCGCCATCGGGACCAAGTGGGTGTTCAAGATCAAGCGCAAAGCAGACGGATCCATCGAGAAGTACAAGGCGCGTCTCGTGGCCAAGGGATTCAAGCAGAAGTACGGCATCGACTACACCGAGACGTTCTCGCCCGTGGTCAAGTACGTGACGTTGCGCATGGTGATCGCGTTGGCCAAGTACTTCGACTGGCCGCTGGACCAACTGGACGTGGTGACGGCATTCCTGTACGGCGTGATGAAAGAAGTGGTGTACTGCGCAGTGCCAGAAGGGGTCGAGCTGGACGGTGATTTCGACTGCCTGGAGCTGGTGAAGGCGATCTACGGTCTCAAGCAAGCTTCGCGCGTGTGGAACGAGACCTTCGACGAGTACGTGTGCTCCATCGGCTTCCAAGTCTCGGCCTACGACCCGTGTCTCTACATGAAGATTGTGGACGGTCACTGCGTGCTGTTGCTGGTGTACGTGGACGATGTGTTGGTG
Organism: Phytophthora agathidicida; assembly: GCA_025722995.1. NCBI lineage: Eukaryota > Oomycota > Peronosporomycetes > Peronosporales > Peronosporaceae > Phytophthora > Phytophthora agathidicida. The sequence goes on from CP106979.1 coordinate 885,964, forward strand.
ACCGGGAGTTCGGCCGATCTGATCGCGCGCACCAAGAGCGACCTCAAGACGCGGTTCGAGATGACTGACAGCGGCAAGTGCGCATTTGTGCTGGGCATCGAGTTGGTGGACAACGCTGACGGCAGCGTGACGATGTGCCAGCGACGCTACGTGGACGACATTCTCAAGCGTTTCGGCATGGAGGAGTGCAAGGCTGTGGTGAGTCCGGCGGATTTGAGCTCTCGACTGGTTCCAAGCGACGCGCCGACCAAGGTGAACGCCCCGTTCCGCGAAGCTGTGGGTGCGCTCATGCACTTGATGACCGCGACCCGACCGGACATTGCTTTCTCCGTGGGCTATGTGTCGCGCTTCATGGAGAACCCCCAAGTCGAGCACTGGACTGCGGTGAAGCGCATCCTGCGCTATCTGCAGGGAACCAAGTCACATGGGATCTGCTTCCAGCCGGGTGACAAGATCGACTTCCGCGGGTACTCCGACGCAGACTGGGCTGGTGACCACTCCGATCGCAAGTCGACTTCGGGATACGCGTTCATGCTGATGGGCGCGCCGGTGAGCTGGGGAAGCAAGAAGCAGTCAAGTGTGTCGCTGTCTACGAGCGAGGCGGAGTACATTGCACTCAGCCTGGCCATTCAAGAAGGCAAGTGGGTGCACCGCCTGTTGTGCGAGATTATGGCGGCAGCGAGCGAAGCGGGACCCGAGCTCAAGATTCTCGAGGACAACCAGTCGTGCATCAAGATGACCAAGAACCCTGTGAACCATGGCCGCGCCAAGCACATCGACATCAAGTACCATCACATCCGAGATGAGGTCAAGCGCGGTGAAGTGAAGCTCGAGTACTGCGAGACTTCGATGATGCTGGCGGACATCATGACCAAGACGCTCCCGGGACCACGCCACAAGGACCTCACGGCGGCTCTCGGAATCCACGCGTGTTCGCATTGAGGGGGCGTATTGAGGGTAACCGGTTATGCCTGTACCAGGTTACGGTGAACCTGTCCAATCCGATCACACGATGTTTACGGTACGTTGATTACGCTACCGATGATTAGACGAGTAGGATGATTGGACGAGTGCAGAGTGATGGTGATTGGATGCACCAAATGATTGGATGCAGTGCTGCGTGTCTATGAGGATAGCTAGGTAGTGCAGACAAAGTAAGCTCCGATAAATCAATCACTTTCGAATCTCCCTTCTTCCCCTCAAGTGGTCAAGTGTCTTCGCTCCGGTCTACCCAGAGTGCCTACTCCCTCCGCTTCGTCCAAGCTTCGTGTATCAAGATCCATACCCGTTATCAGGTTATGAGCCCAAGCACCATGTCCTCTGCTCAAGACGTCTCCACCAAGGTCTCCATCGACAGGTTCAACGGCGACAACTACGCGACGTGGAACCGCTACATGCGTGGCGTGTTCCTGACCAAGTCTGTGTGGCATGTCGTGAACCGTGAAACGACTCCGACCTTCGCGGACCCAAGGGCCAAGGATGACTACGTCAAGGCGAGCAACATCGCGTTCGGCCTGATGCTGCTCCACATGGACGCGGACTACCATCACGTGGTTGACAACTGCGAGGAAGCGTGGGTGGCGTGGTTGCGCCTGAAGACGCTGTACGGAGGATCGCAGAAGGCTGGTCGCATCTACCTGAAGCGACAGCTCTTCAGCATGGAGATGGCGGAAGGCGGCAACGTGTTGCATCATTGCAACGAGGTCCTCAACATCAGCGCCAAGCTCAGCAGCATCAGCGCCAAGATGGAGGACGAGGACGTGGCGATCTGCTTGTTGCGCAGTCTCCCCAAGAGCTACGAGAACGTCGTGCTGAACTTGGAGATGAGTACTGCGGAGCTGAAGACGCAAGACGTCGTGAAGGTGCTCACGAACGAGCATATCAAGCGGCAAGGCGAGAAGAAGACCGACTCGGTGAAGACTGAAGACGCGGCGAAGGCGTTCAGTGCCGAGAGAGAGTCTCGCCAGTGCAGTTACTGCGGAAAATTGGGGCACGTCATCGACAAGTGCTGGACCAAGCAGAAGGACGAGAACCGAGGTGGTCGACGCGGCGGCAATGGCCGTGGACGCGGGGCCAACAATGTCCAGTGGCGGAACGACGACTACGAATACGAATACGACCGAGTCGCGTTTGCGGTATCCCTGGAGTGCGGACTTTCGACGGGCAAGGGTATGTCCGGGATGTGGGCGGTCGACAGCGGCGCAACGCACCACATCTGCAACAACAAGGCCAAGTTCGCCACGCTGAATGAGCAAGACGAGGGCGAACTGTCGGTGGCTGACGGCAACAAAGCTGCCATCAAGGGTGTGGGGACCATCATCGAACGAGTGGTTCTGCCCAACGGCGACGAGCGCGACATCGAGATCAAGGACGCGCTGTACGTGCCGAACATGAACAAGAATCTGCTGTCGGTGCCGCAGATCAACAAGAGTGGCAAGTTTCAAGTGGTGTTCGACGGTGCGAGCATGCATGTTGCGCGCAAGAGCTCGAAGCAAGTGGTGGCGACGGCTGACCTCGTGGACGGACTCTACTGGCTGCGCACTCCACTGCGTTCTGCGAATGCGACGACGTCGGCGCGTAACGTGGATCTTCATGCGCGGATGGGTCATGCTCCGATCGACGTGCTGCGCAAGATGGTCAACAACGGCATGATCAAGGACGCCAAGGTACCCTTGAAGTCGAGTGGACCAAGTGTGTGTCGCGGGTGCCAGCAAGGGAAAATGGTCCAAAAGCCGTTCCCGACTAACCGCGACAAGCGTCGTTACGACACGTTCGAGCTGCTCCACTTCGACATCTGCGGTCCCATGGAGGAAGAATCGTTGGGTGGCAGCAAGTATCTGCTACTCATCACGGACGAAGCCAGCGGATGCATGAAGGGTTTCTGTCTACGCGCCAAGTCGGACAGCGAAGAGTGCCTCAAGAGCTACATCGCCAAGGTGCAGACGCAGTTCGGCAAGCAGGTCAAGTTCGTGCGTCACGACGGAGCCCGCGAGTTTGCGACCAATTCGCTCAAGGCCTTTTACGAGGACCAAGGCATCGAGCAGCAGCCCACGGTTCGGTACGCGCACCAGACCAACGCCACGGCAGAACGCGCCAACCGAACCATCGTCACGATTGGTCGCAGCATGCTGCACCATGCCAAGTTGGACAAGTGTTTCTGGGGCGAAGCGGCGATGACTGCCATCTACGTCAAGAATCGCCTGCCGTCGCCCAAGATCGAAAACAAGACTCCGTTCGAGATCGTGTACAAGTCCAAGCCAAGCGTGAAGCACATGCGTGTGTTTGGGTGTCGGGCGTACGTCCTGACCCCGAGGGAGAAACGACTCAAGTGGGATCCCAAGGCTCGCGCTGGTCTGTTCATGGGCTACGAGGAAGTGTCGAAGGCGTATCGAGTTTATGACATCGAGGCGGGGAAGGTGGTGATTTCTCGCGATGTCACCTTCGACGAATCGAGTTTTGGTGGTGTCTCGGCGGGAAGTTCAAGCGATGACGACGAAGATGCTAGCCTGGACTTCGACTCTCTCGAGATCAACGATGCTGACAGTGCGGGCCCGATGGAGTTCAAGCAGGCGGGGAAACGCAAGGCCCGCTCAAGTGATGCCGGTGATATGTCAGCGAGCTCACGTTCTGTTCGCCATGGAGCTGGCTTGGAAGAAGCAAGTGCTCCTGACAACTCGTTTGGGCGTCGGGCGAAACGACGATCAAGTGTGCGAATGGAGCCTGACCTGGCTGAAGAAGAGGAGAAGGATGCTCATGACGACGAAGATGACGACTCGACTCCTCCCGCATTTTGGCGAGCAAGCGCCAACGCAGTGGAAGCCGGTGATCTGTCTGAGCCGACGACATTCCAAGATGCGGTGAACGGACCCGACCAAGTGCATTGGCGCAAGGCCGTCCGCGCAGAGCTCAAGTCGATGCGACTTCGTGGGGTGTTTCGAGCTGCCAAGTTGCCGAACGGACAACGCGCCATCGGGACCAAGTGGGTGTTCAAGATCAAGCGCAAAGCAGACGGATCCATCGAGAAGTACAAGGCGCGTCTCGTGGCCAAGGGATTCAAGCAGAAGTACGGCATCGACTACACCGAGACGTTCTCGCCCGTGGTCAAGTACGTGACGTTGCGCATGGTGATCGCGTTGGCCAAGTACTTCGACTGGCCGCTGGACCAACTGGACGTGGTGACGGCATTCCTGTACGGCGTGATGAAAGAAGTGGTGTACTGCGCAGTGCCAGAAGGGGTCGAGCTGGACGGTGATTTCGACTGCCTGGAGCTGGTGAAGGCGATCTACGGTCTCAAGCAAGCTTCGCGCGTGTGGAACGAGACCTTCGACGAGTACGTGTGCTCCATCGGCTTCCAAGTCTCGGCCTACGACCCGTGTCTCTACATGAAGATTGTGGACGGTCACTGCGTGCTGTTGCTGGTGTACGTGGACGATGTGTTGGTGACCGGGAGTTCGGCCGATCTGATCGCGCGCACCAAGAGCGACCTCAAGACGCGGTTCGAGATGACTGACAGCGGCAAGTGCGCATTTGTGCTGGGCATCGAGTTGGTGGACAACGCTGACGGCAGCGTGACGATGTGCCAGCGACGCTACGTGGACGACATTCTCAAGCGTTTCGGCATGGAGGAGTGCAAGGCTGTGGTGAGTCCGGCGGATTTGAGCTCTCGACTGGTTCCAAGCGACGCGCCGACCAAGGTGAACGCCCCGTTCCGCGAAGCTGTGGGTGCGCTCATGCACTTGATGACCGCGACCCGACCGGACATTGCTTTCTCCGTGGGCTATGTGTCGCGCTTCATGGAGAACCCCCAAGTCGAGCACTGGACTGCGGTGAAGCGCATCCTGCGCTATCTGCAGGGAACCAAGTCACATGGGATCTGCTTCCAGCCGGGTGACAAGATCGACTTCCGCGGGTACTCCGACGCAGACTGGGCTGGTGACCACTCCGATCGCAAGTCGACTTCGGGATACGCGTTCATGCTGATGGGCGCGCCGGTGAGCTGGGGAAGCAAGAAGCAGTCAAGTGTGTCGCTGTCTACGAGCGAGGCGGAGTACATTGCACTCAGCCTGGCCATTCAAGAAGGCAAGTGGGTGCACCGCCTGTTGTGCGAGATTATGGCGGCAGCGAGCGAAGCGGGACCCGAGCTCAAGATTCTCGAGGACAACCAGTCGTGCATCAAGATGACCAAGAACCCTGTGAACCATGGCCGCGCCAAGCACATCGACATCAAGTACCATCACATCCGAGATGAGGTCAAGCGCGGTGAAGTGAAGCTCGAGTACTGCGAGACTTCGATGATGCTGGCGGACATCATGACCAAGACGCTCCCGGGACCACGCCACAAGGACCTCACGGCGGCTCTCGGAATCCACGCGTGTTCGCATTGAGGGGGCGTATTGAGGGTAACCGGTTATGCCTGTACCAGGTTACGGTGAACCTGTCCAATCCGATCACACGATGTTTACGGTACGTTGATTACGCTACCGATGATTAGACGAGTAGGATGATTGGACGAGTGCAGAGTGATGGTGATTGGATGCACCAAATGATTGGATGCAGTGCTGCGTGTCTATGAGGATAGCTAGGTAGTGCAGACAAAGTAAGCTCCGATAAATCAATCACTTTCGAATCTCCCTTCTTCCCCTCAAGTGGTCAAGTGTCTTCGCTCCGGTCTACCCAGAGTGCCTACTCCCTCCGCTTCGTCCAAGCTTCGTGTATCAAGATCCATACCCGTTATCACACCGTCCGCTGTTTCTTGCTCCTCCAGCTGATGCACCCGCCGTTCATCATGAACGCGTAGCCGCTTGTACTCCTTCTCGACTCGATGTCGCCGGCCCAGTCCGCATCCGAATACCCGCATAACGCGCCGTCACCACCGTCTCTTGAGAACTCGAGTCCGTGCGTAGGCGTCGCTTGGAGGTACCGAAACACACGCTTGAGAGCTTGCCAATGCGTCGGACACGGGTCAGCACAGAACTGACTGAGGGAACCCACTGCAGCAGCCAGGTCCGGACGCGTCGCCACCATCAGGTACATCAGTCCGCCGACGGCACTCCGATACGGCACGTTCTTCATCGTGTCTTCATGCTTGCAGCCACCTTCGCACATGCTCTTGGTCAACTTGAGTCCCGGGTCTTGAGGTGTCTTCACAGGCTTGCTGTCTTGCATGCCGAACTTGGTCAGGATACTCTTGAGGAACTTGGTCTGCCGCACCGTCACCTTGCCGGAGTCCACGTCGCTCTTGATCTCCATGCCGAGGAAGTACTCGAGCTCGCCGAGGTCTGTCATCTCGAACCGCTTGCTGAGTGCCTTCTTGGTCGATTCCAGCAGCTTGTCGTTGCTGCTTGCGAGGATGAGATCATCGACGTACAGCACCACGAAGATCATGTCTTGGTCGTTCCTCTTGATGTAGACACAGTGATCCGACTCGCACTTCTTGAACCCCATCTTCAGCATGAACTCGTCGATGGTTTGGTTCCACATGCGCGGCGACTGCTTGAGTCCGTAGAGTGACCGCTTGAGCTTGCACACGTAGTCGGGGTGGCCTTCGTCTTCGTATCCGTCTGGCTGCTGATAAAGGTCACGGATCTTGGACGAAGAGAAGGGAGGGGGAGAGTCACCACTCGGAGCTTGACCGGAGCGAGGACACTTGACCACTTGAGGGGAAGAAGGGAGATTCGAAAGTGATTGATTTATCGGAGCTTACTTTGTCTGCACTACCTAGCTATCCTCATAGACACGCAGCACTGCATCCAATCATTTGGTGCATCCAATCACCATCACTCTGCACTCGTCCAATCATCCTACTCGTCTAATCATCGGTAGCGTAATCAACGTACCGTAAACATCGTGTGATCGGATTGGACAGGTTCACCGCAACCTGGTACAGGCATAACCGGTTACCCTCAATACGCCCCCTCAATGCGAACACGCGTGGATTCCGAGAGCCGCCGTGAGGTCCTTGTGGCGTGGTCCCGGGAGCGTCTTGGTCATGATGTCCGCCAGCATTGTCGCAGTCTCGCAGTATTCGAGCTTCACTTCACCACGCTTGACCTCATCACGGATGTGATGGTACTTGATGTCGATGTGCTTGGCGCGGCCATGGTTCACAGGGTTCTTGGTCATCTTGATGCACGACTGGTTGTCTTCGAGAATCTTGAGCTCGGGTCCCGCCTCGCTTGCCGCCTCCATGATCTCGCACAACAGGTGATGCACCCACTTGCCTTCTTGAATGGCCAGGCAGAGTGCAATGTACTCCGCCTCGCTCGTAGACAGCGACACACTTGACTGCTTCTTGCTTCCCCAGCTCACCGGCGCGCCCATCAGCATGAACGCGTATCCCGAAGTCGACTTGCGATCGGAGTGGTCACCAGCCCAGTCTGCGTCGGAGTACCCGCGGAAGTCGATCTTGTCACCCGGCTGGAAGCAGATCCCATGTGACTTGGTTCCCTGCAGATAGCGCAGGATGCGCTTCACCGCAGTCCAGTGCTCGACTTGGGGGTTCTCCATGAAGCGCGACACATAGCCCACGGCGAAAGCAATGTCCGGTCGGGTCGCGGTCATCAAGTGCATGAGCGCACCCACAGCTTCGCGGAACGGGGCGTTCACCTTGGTCGGCGCGTCGCTTGGAACCAGTCGAGAGCTCAAATCCGCCGGACTCACCACAGCCTTGCACTCCTCCATGCCGAAACGCTTGAGAATGTCGTCCACGTAGCGTCGCTGGCACATCGTCACGCTGCCGTCAGCGTTGTCCACCAACTCGATGCCCAGCACAAACGCGCACTTGCCGCTGTCAGTCATCTCGAACCGCGTCTTGAGGTCGCTCTTGGTGCGCGCGATCAGATCGGCCGAACTCCCGGTCACCAACACATCGTCCACGTACACCAGCAACAGCACGCAGTGACCGTCCACAATCTTCATGTAGAGACACGGGTCGTAGGCCGAGACTTGGAAGCCGATGGAGCACACGTACTCGTCGAAGGTCTCGTTCCACACGCGCGAAGCTTGCTTGAGACCGTAGATCGCCTTCACCAGCTCCAGGCAGTCGAAATCACCGTCCAGCTCGACCCCTTCTGGCACTGCGCAGTACACCACTTCTTTCATCACGCCGTACAGGAATGCCGTCACCACGTCCAGTTGGTCCAGCGGCCAGTCGAAGTACTTGGCCAACGCGATCACCATGCGCAACGTCACGTACTTGACCACGGGCGAGAACGTCTCGGTGTAGTCGATGCCGTACTTCTGTTTGAACCCCTTGGCCACGAGACGCGCCTTGTACTTCTCGATGGATCCGTCCGCTTTGCGCTTGATCTTGAACACCCACTTGGTCCCGATGGCGCGTTGTCCGTTCGGCAACTTGGCAGCTCGAAACACCCCACGAAGTCGCATCGACTTGAGCTCTGCGCGGACGGCCTTGCGCCAATGCACTTGGTCGGGTCCGTTCACCGCATCTTGGAATGTCGTCGGCTCAGACAAATCGCCGGCTTCCACTGCGTTGGCGCTTGCTCGCCAAAATGCGGGAGGAGTCGAGTCGTCATCTTCGTCGTCATGAGCATCCTTCTCCTCTTCTTCAGCCAGATCAGGCTCCATTCGCACACTTGATCGTCGTTTCGCCCGACGCCCAAACGAGTTGTCAGGAGCACTTGCTTCTTCCAAGCCAGCTCCATGGCGAACAGAACGTGAGCCTGAAGACGTGTCATCAGCATCACTTGAGCGGGCCTTGCGTTTCCCCGCCTGCTTGAACTCCATCGGGCCCGCACTGTCGGCATCGTTGATCTCGAGAGAGTCGAAGTCCAGGCTAGCATCTTCGTCGTCATCGCTTGAACTTCCCGCCGAGACACCACCAAAACTCGATTCGTCGAAGGTGACATCGCGAGAAATCACCACCTTCCCCGCCTCGATGTCATAAACTCGATACGCCTTCGACACTTCCTCGTAGCCCATGAACAGACCAGCGCGAGCCTTGGGATCCCACTTGAGTCGTTTCTCCCTTGGGGTCAGGACGTACGCCCGACACCCAAACACACGCATGTGCTTCACGCTTGGCTTGGACTTGTACACGATCTCGAACGGAGTCTTGTTTTCGATCTTGGGCGACGGCAGCCGGTTCTTGACGTAGATGGCAGTCATCGCCGCTTCGCCCCAGAAACACTTGTCCAACTTGGCATGGTGCAGCATGCTGCGACCAATCGTGACGATGGTTCGGTTGGCGCGTTCTGCCGTGGCGTTGGTCTGGTGCGCGTACCGAACCGTGGGCTGCTGCTCGATGCCTTGGTCCTCGTAAAAGGCCTTGAGCGAATTGGTCGCAAACTCGCGGGCTCCGTCGTGACGCACGAACTTGACCTGCTTGCCGAACTGCGTCTGCACCTTGGTGATGTAGCTCTTGAGGCACTCTTCGCTGTCCGACTTGGCGCGTAGACAGAAACCCTTCATGCATCCGCTGGCTTCGTCCGTGATGAGTAGCAGATACTTGCTGCCACCCAACGATTCTTCCTCCATGGGACCGCAGATGTCGAAGTGGAGCAGCTCGAACGTGTCGTAACGGCGCTTGTCGCGGTTAGTCGGGAACGGCTTTTGGACCATTTTCCCTTGCTGGCACCCGCGACACACACTTGGTCCACTCGACTTCAAGGGTACCTTGGCGTCCTTGATCATGCCGTTGTTGACCATCTTGCGCAGCACGTCGATCGGAGCATGACCCATCCGCGCATGAAGATCCACGTTACGCGCCGACGTCGTCGCATTCGCAGAACGCAGTGGAGTGCGCAGCCAGTAGAGTCCGTCCACGAGGTCAGCCGTCGCCACCACTTGCTTCGAGCTCTTGCGCGCAACATGCATGCTCGCACCGTCGAACACCACTTGAAACTTGCCACTCTTGTTGATCTGCGGCACCGACAGCAGATTCTTGTTCATGTTCGGCACGTACAGCGCGTCCTTGATCTCGATGTCGCGCTCGTCGCCGTTGGGCAGAACCACTCGTTCGATGATGGTCCCCACACCCTTGATGGCAGCTTTGTTGCCGTCAGCCACCGACAGTTCGCCCTCGTCTTGCTCATTCAGCGTGGCGAACTTGGCCTTGTTGTTGCAGATGTGGTGCGTTGCGCCGCTGTCGACCGCCCACATCCCGGACATACCCTTGCCCGTCGAAAGTCCGCACTCCAGGGATACCGCAAACGCGACCCGGTCGTAGTCGTATTCGTAGTCGTCGTTCCGCCACTGGACATTGTTGGCCCCGCGTCCACGGCCATTCCCGCCGCGTCGACCACCTCGGTTCTCGTCCTTCTGCTTGGTCCAGCACTTGTCGATGACGTGCCCCAATTTTCCGCAGTAACTGCACTGGCGAGACTCTCTCTCGGCACTGAACGCCTTCGCCGCGTCTTCAGTCTTCACCGAGTCGGTCTTCTTCTCGCCTTGCCGCTTGATATGCTCGTTCGTGAGCACCTTCACGACGTCTTGCGTCTTCAGCTCCGCAGTGCTCATCTCCAAGTTCAGCACGACGTTCTCGTAGCTCTTGGGGAGACTGCGCAACAAGCAGATCGCCACGTCCTCGTCCTCCATCTTGGCGCCGATGCTGCTGAGCTTGGCGCTGATGTTGAGGACCTCGTTGCAATGATGCAACACGTTGCCGCCTTCCGTCATCTCCATGCTGAAGAGCTGTCGCTTCAGGTAGATGCGACCAGCCTTCTGCGATCCTCCGTACAGCGTCTTCAGGCGCGACCACGCCACCCACGCTTCCTCGCAGTTGTCAACCACGTGATGGTAGTCCGCGTCCATGTGGAGCAGCATCAGGCCGAACGCGATGTTGCTCGCCTTGACGTATTCGTCCTTGGCCCTTGGGTCCGCGAAGGTCGGAGTCGTTTCACGGTTCACGACATGCCACACCGACTTGGTCAGGAACACGCCACGCATGTAGCGGTTCCACGTCGCGTAGTTGTCGCCGTTGAACTTGTCGATGGAGACCTTGGTGGAGACGTCTTGGGCAGAGGACATGGTGCTTGGGCTCATAACCTGATAAAGGTCACGGATCTTGGACGAAGAGAAGGGAGGGGGAGAGTCACCACTCGGAGCTTGACCGGAGCGAGGACACTTGACCACTTGAGGGGAAGAAGGGAGATTCGAAAGTGATTGATTTATCGGAGCTTACTTTGTCTGCACTACCTAGCTATCCTCATAGACACGCAGCACTGCATCCAATCATTTGGTGCATCCAATCACCATCACTCTGCACTCGTCCAATCATCCTACTCGTCTAATCATCGGTAGCGTAATCAACGTACCGTAAACATCGTGTGATCGGATTGGACAGGTTCACCGCAACCTGGTACAGGCATAACCGGTTACCCTCAATAGCTGCGCCATGTAGATATCTTCATCCAGGACGCCGTTCAGGAATGCGGTCTTCACGTCCATCTGGTGCAGCTTGAGATCGTACTTGGCAGCCAAACTCAGCACGGCCCGGATCGACGTGAACTTGGCCACTGGCGCGAAGGTCTCGTCGTAGTCGACGCCGTACTTCTGCGAAAACCCCTTGGCCACCAGACGCGCCTTGAACCGCTCGACCTCTCCGGCTTGGTTTTCCTTCACGCGAAACACCCATCTGCAGCCGATCGCCTTGCGTCCCTTCGGCAGTGGCACCACGTCCCACGTGTCGTTCTTGCGCAGCGACTCATGCTCCGAGTCGCACGCTTCCTTCCACTTGGCTGCGTCGCTGGATTCCATCGCCGACTTGAACGTGGTCGGCATTTCTCCCACTGAATCCACGACGTAGGCCGCCTCGAAGCCTTCTTCTTCTCTTGCGACCGCCGACATCTCCTCGAGAGTCTGGTGCGTCGCGAACCGCTTGGGTCTTGGGATCTCCACCGCTTCCTCCAACGACTGCGTCCGCGGGTGTCGCTTGCTGCCAGGCTCAAAGTCTTCATCCCGCGCAGCCTCTTCTTCATTTTCGTCTTCGTCTTCGTCCGGACCGGACGATGCTTCTTGGTCCGAGGCATCTTCATCCCGAAGTTCCACGACCATGTCTTCTTGACCGCACTCGCGTCTCCCACCGTCGAAGACGTCTTCCATGAACTGTGCGTCGCGGCTCACCAGCACGCGACCACTCTTGATCTCTTCGAACCGATATGCTTTCTCGTGCTCCGAGTAGCCCAGAAACCTGCAACGCACCGACCGAGCGTCGAACTTCGACCGCTTCTCCTTCGGCACATGCACGAACGCGTGGCATCCGAACACCTTGAGGTTCGCCAAGAGCGGTTTCTTGCCGGTCCAGACTTGGTACGGCGACTTGTCGTGGCTGATGGCGCGTGTCGGACAGCGATTCCGGAGGAACGTGGCTGTCACCACCGCTTCACCCCAGTAACTCTTCGACAACCCGGCATGTTCCAACATGCAGCGCGCACACTCCACCAACGTCCGGTTCATCCGTTCCGCCACTCCGTTCAGCTGTGGCGTGTACGGCGGCGTGAACTTCTGCACGATACCACGCTCCGCACAGAACTTGGCCATTTCGCGCGAAGTGTACTCTCCGCCGTTGTCGCTGCGGAGCGTCTTCACGCGCTTGCCGATCTGGGTCTCGGCGAACGCGACGAAATCGGCGAACTTGGCAGCCACCTCCGACTTGTTCCTCAGCAAGTACACCACACAAAAGTGCGAGTACTCGTCGATGAACGTGACGAAGTACTTCTTGCCACTGAATGTGGGTGTCTGCATGGGTCCACAGACATCACTGTGGATGACTTCCAACAGCTTCTTGGCACGGTTTGGTGACTTGGCCATGTAGCTCACTCGCGTTTGTTTGCCGAGTGCACACCCATCACACAACTCCCACTGCTTCACCGACGTCATGTCGATGCCGGTGCCGTAGCCCTTCTTGACGATGGCGTCTAGACCGCCATGGCCGATGTGACCGAGTCGAAGGTGCCAGAGGTACGACGTGGTGTCCCCTTTGCGATCCTTCGGACTCGACACATTGGCCTCGTCAGGCATGATCGGAGCCATGCAGAGCTTGAACAGACCCTTGCCCACACGCGCACCGAGCTGCCACTTGATGCTCTTCGTCTCCGCGAAGCACCCGTTGCTCTCGAACGTCACGGGACCAACGTCCTTGGTGAAGCGCCCGACCGAGAATAGGTTGCGCGACAACTTGGGAATGTGCCACACACCGGTGAGCACACCCTTCTTCATTCCGCGTGGGGTCTTCATGGACATGACAATGTCGCCCGTCCCCACCGCTTGAACCACACCGTCGTCCGCGAGGTGCACGTCCACCGGAGCCATCTTCTTGTAGTTCTTCATGTACTCTTTCGAGTACGTCATGTGCTGCGTCGCACCCGAGTCGACCAACCACACTTCACTCGACTTGGCGACCCCGTCACCAACCGAGAAGAGGTAGTCGCCAGAATCTTCTTCGTCCTGCGCGACGTTCGCACGCTGCGACCGCTGCCGGTCGTAGTTGTCTTGGACTCGCGAGGGACACTCGGCAATCCAATGTCCTTGTTTGCCGCAGTTGTGGCACGCACCGGCCTTCTTCACCGGTCGTCCCTTGCGCTTATTGTCTCTCGTCATGAACGCTTGACCGTGCGCGGCTCCGTCCGCACCGCCACCTTGCTCCTTGCGCTTCATGTCCTCGTGCAGCAGCCGAGACGTCACGAGTTCCCACGTCAGCGAGTCGACCCTCGACTCCAACGCCGTGATGAGGAACTGGTACGACTCGCTGAGACTGCCCAGAAGCGTGATCACCAAGTCGTCCTCGCTGACCGGAGCGCCCACCGCGTCGAGCTGCTCCGCCAGCGTCTTGAGCTTGTTGATGTGCTCCAGCACATCATCACCTTCGTCCATCATCGTCGTGAAGAAACGTCGACGAAGGAAGAGCTTGTTGGCCAAGCTCTTCTTCTCGAAGTGTCCTTCCAGTCTTGACCATGCATCGTAGGCATCCTTGGCCGACCGGACCAGCGGCAACTGCGAGTCCTCCATCGCGAGACAGACGATCGCCAGCGCCTTGCGAGACTTCCTCTTGAAGGCCGTCTGGTCCAACGTGGTCGCGCAGTGCTCCAGCTTGATCTCTCCACTTGTCACTTCCCACAGATCGCGCTCCTCGAGCACCATCTGCATCTTGAACTTCCACGTGTGGAAGTTGGTTCCGTCGAACTTGTTGATGCGGGCGGTGGCGGTCGGCGTGGCGTCCATGGCGAAGGCGTAGTCGGGGTCTTGGGCAGAGAATGCGGGGCTTGGGCTCATAACCAAAAGGAAGGTCGTTTGAGCACTAGATGTCAGAATGCAAAGTGATTGATTTAGGGCCTTAGTTCACAAGCTACTTGCTGCCTCGAAGCCTACTGGTTATCCCTGCTGGATACACTCCACTGGATTCCTAACTGGATAGAAGGTCCTTCAGCCAATCAGCGAGTGCCACGTCGATGCCCATCCTGTACCCACAATCTTGTACCCACGCGTCCCATCATCAGCGTCCCATCATCAGCGTCCCGTAATCCTCGTCCCATCATCACACGAATGATGGCGGCACCACTGAGTGAAGGTCGCACTGGTACCTTACTGGTACACCGCAGCTGGTCGAGGCGCCTTCTTGACAACAGGGTCTTCATGGACATGACAATGTCGCCCGTCCCCACCGCTTGAACCACACCGTCGTCCGCGAGGTGCACGTCCACCGGAGCCATCTTCTTGTAGTTCTTCATGTACTCTTTCGAGTACGTCATGTGCTGCGTCGCACCCGAGTCGACCAACCACACTTCACTCGACTTGGCGACCCCGTCACCAACCGAGAAGAGGTAGTCGCCAGAATCTTCTTCGTCCTGCGCGACGTTCGCACGCTGCGACCGCTGCCGGTCGTAGTTGTCTTGGACTCGCGAGGGACACTCGGCAATCCAATGTCCTTGTTTGCCGCAGTTGTGGCACGCACCGGCCTTCTTCACCGGTCGTCCCTTGCGCTTATTGTCTCTCGTCATGAACGCTTGACCGTGCGCGGCTCCGTCCGCACCGCCACCTTGCTCCTTGCGCTTCATGTCCTCGTGCAGCAGCCGAGACGTCACGAGTTCCCACGTCAGCGAGTCGACCCTCGACTCCAACGCCGTGATGAGGAACTGGTACGACTCGCTGAGACTGCCCAGAAGCGTGATCACCAAGTCGTCCTCGCTGACCGGAGCGCCCACCGCGTCGAGCTGCTCCGCCAGCGTCTTGAGCTTGTTGATGTGCTCCAGCACATCATCACCTTCGTCCATCATGGTCGTGAAGAAACGTCGACGAAGAAAGAGCTTGTTGGCCAAACTCTTCTTCTCGAAGTGTCCTTCCAGTCTTGACCATGCATCGTGAGCATCCTTGGCCGAACGCACCAGCGGCAACTGCGAATCCTCCATCGCGAGACAGACGATCGCCAACGCCTTGCGCGACTTCTTCTTGAAGAGCGCTTGATCCGCTGCGGCGTGGCAGTGCTCCAGCTTGATCTCCCCACTCGTCACCTCCCACAGTTCGCGCTCCTCGAGCACCATCTGCATCTTGAACTTCCACGTGTGGAAGTTGGTTCCGTCGAACTTGTTGATGCGGGCGGTCGTGGTCGGCGCGGCGTCCATGGCGAAGGCGTAGTCGGAGTCTTGGGCAGAGAATGCGGGGCTTGGGCTCATAACCAAAAGGAAGGTCGTTTGAGCACTAGATGTCAGAATGCAAAGTGATTGATTTAGGGCCTTAGTTCACAAGCTACTTGCTGCCTCTAAGCCTACTGGATATCCCTGCTGGATACACTTCACTGGATTCCTAACTGGATAGAAGGTCCTTCAGCCAATCAGCGAGTGCCACGTCGATGCCCATCCTGTACCCACAATCTTGTACCCACGCGTCCCATCATCAGCGTCCCATCATCAGCGTCCCGTAATCCTCGTCCCATCATCACACGAATGATGGCGGCACCACTGAGTGAAGGTCGCACTGGTACCTTACTGGTACACCGCAGCTGGTCGAGGCGCCTTCTTGACAACACATCCTTCTCCTCTTCTTCAGCCAGATCAGGCTCCATTCGCACACTTGATCGTCGTTTCGCCCGACGCCCAAACGAGTTGTCAGGAGCACTTGCTTCTTCCAAGCCAGCTCCATGGCGAACAGAACGTGAGCCTGAAGACGTGTCATCAGCATCACTTGAGCGGGCCTTGCGTTTCCCCGCCTGCTTGAACTCCATCGGGCCCGCACTGTCGGCATCGTTGATCTCGAGAGAGTCGAAGTCCAGGCTAGCATCTTCGTCGTCATCGCTTGAACTTCCCGCCGAGACACCACCAAAACTCGATTCGTCGAAGGTGACATCGCGAGAAATCACCACCTTCCCCGCCTCGATGTCATAAACTCGATACGCCTTCGACACTTCCTCGTAGCCCATGAACAGACCAGCGCGAGCCTTGGGATCCCACTTGAGTCGTTTCTCCCTTGGGGTCAGGACGTACGCCCGACACCCAAACACACGCATGTGCTTCACGCTTGGCTTGGACTTGTACACGATCTCGAACGGAGTCTTGTTTTCGATCTTGGGCGACGGCAGCCGGTTCTTGACGTAGATGGCAGTCATCGCCGCTTCGCCCCAGAAACACTTGTCCAACTCGGCATGGTGCAGCATGCTGCGGCCAATCGTGACGATGGTTCGGTTGGCGCGTTCTGCCGTGGCGTTGGTCTGGTGCGCGTACCGAACCGTGGGCTGCTGCTCGATGCCTTGGTCCTCGTAAAAGGCCTTGAGCGAATTGGTCGCAAACTCGCGGGCTCCGTCGTGACGCACGAACTTGACCTGCTTGCCGAACTGCGTCTGCACCTTGGTGATGTAGCTCTTGAGGCACTCTTCGCTGTCCGACTTGGCGCGTAGACAGAAACCCTTCATGCATCCGCTGGCTTCGTCCGTGATGAGTAGCAGATACTTGCTGCCACCCAACGATTCTTCCTCCATGGGACCGCAGATGTCGAAGTGGAGCAGCTCGAACGTGTCGTAACGGCGCTTGTCGCGGTTAGTCGGGAACGGCTTTTATTGAGGGTAACCGGTTATGCCTGTACCAGGTTGCGGTGAACCTGTCCAATCCGATCACACGATGTTTACGGTACGTTGATTACGCTACCGATGATTAGACGAGTAGGATGATTGGACGAGTGCAGAGTGATGGTGATTGGATGCACCAAATGATTGGATGCAGTGCTGCGTGTCTATGAGGATAGCTAGGTAGTGCAGACAAAGTAAGCTCCGATAAATCAATCACTTTCGAATCTCCCTTCTTCCCCTCAAGTGGTCAAGTGTCCTCGCTCCGGTCAAGCTCCGAGTGGTGACTCTCCCCCTCCCTTCTCTTCGTCCAAGATCCGTGACCTTTATCAGGTTATGAGCCCAAGCACCATGTCCTCTGCCCAAGACGTCTCCACCAAGGTCTCCATCGACAAGTTCAACGGCGACAACTACGCGACGTGGAACCGCTACATGCGTGGCGTGTTCCTGACCAAGTCGGTGTGGCATGTCGTGAACCGTGAAACGACTCCGACCTTCGCGGACCCAAGGGCCAAGGACGAATACGTCAAGGCGAGCAACATCGCGTTCGGCCTGATGCTGCTCCACATGGACGCGGACTACCATCACGTGGTTGACAACTGCGAGGAAGCGTGGGTGGCGTGGTCGCGCCTGAAGACGCTGTACGGAGGATCGCAGAAGGCTGGTCGCATCTACCTGAAGCGACAGCTCTTCAGCATGGAGATGACGGAAGGCGGCAACGTGTTGCATCATTGCAACGAGGTCCTCAACATCAGCGCCAAGCTCAGCAGCATCGGCGCCAAGATGGAGGACGAGGACGTGGCGATCTGCTTGTTGCGCAGTCTCCCCAAGAGCTACGAGAACGTCGTGCTGAACTTGGAGATGAGCACTGCGGAGCTGAAGACGCAAGACGTCGTGAAGGTGCTCACGAACGAGCATATCAAGCGGCAAGGCGAGAAGAAGACCGACTCGGTGAAGACTGAAGACGCGGCGAAGGCGTTCAGTGCCGAGAGAGAGTCTCGCCAGTGCAGTTACTGCGGAAAATTGGGGCACGTCATCGACAAGTGCTGGACCAAGCAGAAGGACGAGAACCGAGGTGGTCGACGCGGCGGCAATGGCCGTGGACGCGGGGCCAACAATGTCCAGTGGCGGAACGACGACTACGAATACGACTACGACCGGGTCGCGTTTGCGGTATCCCTGGAGTGCGGACTTTCGACGGGCAAGGGTATGTCCGGGATGTGGGCGGTCGACAGCGGCGCAACGCACCACATCTGCAACAACAAGGCCAAGTTCGCCACGCTGAATGAGCAAGACGAGGGGGAACTGTCGGTGGCTGACGGCAACAAAGCTGCCATCAAGGGTGTGGGGACCATCATCGAACGAGTGGTTCTGCCCAACGGCGACGAGCGCGACATCGAGATCAAGGACGCGCTGTACGTGCCGAACATGAACAAGAATCTGCTGTCGGTGCCGCAGATCAACAAGAGTGGCAAGTTTCAAGTGGTGTTCGACGGTGCGAGCATGCATGTTGCGCGCAAGAGCTCGAAGCAAGTGGTGGCGACGGCTGACCTCGTGGACGGACTCTACTGGCTGCGCACTCCACTGCGTTCTGCGAATGCGACGACGTCGGCGCGTAACGTGGATCTTCATGCGCGGATGGGTCATGCTCCGATCGACGTGCTGCGCAAGATGGTCAACAACGGCATGATCAAGGACGCCAAGGTACCCTTGAAGTCGAGTGGACCAAGTGTGTGTCGCGGGTGCCAGCAAGGGAAAATGGTCCAAAAGCCGTTCCCGACTAACCGCGACAAGCGCCGTTACGACACGTTCGAGCTGCTCCACTTCGACATCTGCGGTCCCATGGAGGAAGAATCGTTGGGTGGCAGCAAGTATCTGCTACTCATCACGGACGAAGCCAGCGGATGCATGAAGGGTTTCTGTCTACGCGCCAAGTCGGACAGCGAAGAGTGCCTCAAGAGCTACATCACCAAGGTGCAGACGCAGTTCGGCAAGCAGGTCAAGTTCGTGCGTCACGACGGAGCCCGCGAGTTTGCGACCAATTCGCTCAAGGCCTTTTACGAGGACCAAGGCATCGAGCAGCAGCCCACGGTTCGGTACGCGCACCAGACCAACGCCACGGCAGAACGCGCCAACCGAACCATCGTCACGATTGGCCGCAGCATGCTGCACCATGCCGAGTTGGACAAGTGTTTCTGGGGCGAAGCGGCGATGACTGCCATCTACGTCAAGAACCGGCTGCCGTCGCCCAAGATCGAAAACAAGACTCCGTTCGAGATCGTGTACAAGTCCAAGCCAAGCGTGAAGCACATGCGTGTGTTTGGGTGTCGGGCGTACGTCCTGACCCCAAGGGAGAAACGACTCAAGTGGGATCCCAAGGCTCGCGCTGGTCTGTTCATGGGCTACGAGGAAGTGTCGAAGGCGTATCGAGTTTATGACATCGAGGCGGGGAAGGTGGTGATTTCTCGCGATGTCACCTTCGACGAATCGAGTTTTGGTGGTGTCTCGGCGGGAAGTTCAAGCGATGACGACGAAGATGCTAGCCTGGACTTCGACTCTCTCGAGATCAACGATGCCGACAGTGCGGGCCCGATGGAGTTCAAGCAGGCGGGGAAACGCAAGGCCCGCTCAAGTGATGCTGATGACACGTCTTCAGGCTCACGTTCTGTTCGCCATGGAGCTGGCTTGGAAGAAGCAAGTGCTCCTGACAACTCGTTTGGGCGTCGGGCGAAACGACGATCAAGTGTGCGAATGGAGCCTGATCTGGCTGAAGAAGAGGAGAAGGATGCTCATGACGACGAAGATGACGACTCGACTCCTCCCGCATTTTGGCGAGCAAGCGCCAACGCAGTGGAAGCCGGCGATTTGTCTGAGCCGACGACATTCCAAGATGCGGTGAACGGACCCGACCAAGTGCATTGGCGCAAGGCCGTCCGCGCAGAGCTCAAGTCGATGCGACTTCGTGGGGTGTTTCGAGCTGCCAAGTTGCCGAACGGACAACGCGCCATCGGGACCAAGTGGGTGTTCAAGATCAAGCGCAAAGCGGACGGATCCATCGAGAAGTACAAGGCGCGTCTCGTGGCCAAGGGGTTCAAACAGAAGTACGGCATCGACTACACCGAGACGTTCTCGCCCGTGGTCAAGTACGTGACGTTGCGCATGGTGATCGCGTTGGCCAAGTACTTCGACTGGCCGCTGGACCAACTGGACGTGGTGACGGCATTCCTGTACGGCGTGATGAAAGAAGTGGTGTACTGCGCAGTGCCAGAAGGGGTCGAGCTGGACGGTGATTTCGACTGCCTGGAGCTGGTGAAGGCGATCTACGGTCTCAAGCAAGCTTCGCGCGTGTGGAACGAGACCTTCGACGAGTACGTGTGCTCCATCGGCTTCCAAGTCTCGGCCTACGACCCGTGTCTCTACATGAAGATTGTGGACGGTCACTGCGTGCTGTTGCTGGTGTACGTGGACGATGTGTTGGTGACCGGGAGTTCGGCCGATCTGATCGCGCGCACCAAGAGCGACCTCAAGACGCGGTTCGAGATGACTGACAGCGGCAAGTGCGCATTTGTGCTGGGCATCGAGTTGGTGGACAACGCTGACGGCAGCGTGACGATGTGCCAGCGACGCTACGTGGACGACATTCTCAAGCGTTTCGGCATGGAGGAGTGCAAGGCTGTGGTGAGTCCGGCGGATTTGAGCTCTCGACTGGTTCCAAGCGACGCGCCGACCAAGGTGAACGCCCCGTTCCGCGAAGCTGTGGGTGCGCTCATGCACTTGATGACCGCGACCCGACCGGACATTGCTTTCGCCGTGGGCTATGTGTCGCGCTTCATGGAGAACCCCCAAGTCGAGCACTGGACTGCGGTGAAGCGCATCCTGCGCTATCTGCAGGGAACCAAGTCACATGGGATCTGCTTCCAGCCGGGTGACAAGATCGACTTCCGCGGGTACTCCGACGCAGACTGGGCTGGTGACCACTCCGATCGCAAGTCGACTTCGGGATACGCGTTCATGCTGATGGGCGCGCCGGTGAGCTGGGGAAGCAAGAAGCAGTCAAGTGTGTCGCTGTCTACGAGCGAGGCGGAGTACATTGCACTCAGCCTGGCCATTCAAGAAGGCAAGTGGGTGCATCACCTGTTGTGCGAGATCATGGAGGCGGCAAGCGAGGCGGGACCCGAGCTCAAGATTCTCGAAGACAACCAGTCGTGCATCAAGATGACCAAGAACCCTGTGAACCATGGCCGCGCCAAGCACATCGACATCAAGTACCATCACATCCGTGATGAGGTCAAGCGTGGTGAAGTGAAGCTCGAATACTGCGAGACTGCGACAATGCTGGCGGACATCATGACCAAGACGCTCCCGGGACCACGCCACAAGGACCTCACGGCGGCTCTCGGAATCCACGCGTGTTCGCATTGAGGGGGCGTATTGAGGGTAACCGGTTATGCCTGTACCAGGTTGCGGTGAACCTGTCCAATCCGATCACACGATGTTTACGGTACGTTGATTACGCTACCGATGATTAGACGAGTAGGATGATTGGACGAGTGCAGAGTGATGGTGATTGGATGCACCAAATGATTGGATGCAGTGCTGCGTGTCTATGAGGATAGCTAGGTAGTGCAGACAAAGTAAGCTCCGATAAATCAATCACTTTCGAATCTCCCTTCTTCCCCTCAAGTGGTCAAGTGTCCTCGCTCCGGTCAAGCTCCGAGTGGTGACTCTCCCCCTCCCTTCTCTTCGTCCAAGATCCGTGACCTTTATCAGCTTTTGGACCATTTTCCCTTGCTGGCACCCGCGACACACACTTGGTCCACTCGACTTCAAGGGTACCTTGGCGTCCTTGATCATGCCGTTGTTGACCATCTTGCGCAGCACGTCGATCGGAGCATGACCCATCCGCGCATGAAGATCCACGTTACGCGCCGACGTCGTCGCATTCGCAGAACGCAGTGGAGTGCGCAGCCAGTAGAGTCCGTCCACGAGGTCAGCCGTCGCCACCACTTGCTTCGAGCTCTTGCGCGCAACATGCATGCTCGCACCGTCGAACACCACTTGAAACTTGCCACTCTTGTTGATCTGCGGCACCGACAGCAGATTCTTGTTCATGTTCGGCACGTACAGCGCGTCCTTGATCTCGATGTCGCGCTCGTCGCCGTTGGGCAGAACCACTCGTTCGATGATGGTCCCCACACCCTTGATGGCAGCTTTGTTGCCGTCAGCCACCGACAGTTCCCCCTCGTCTTGCTCATTCAGCGTGGCGAACTTGGCCTTGTTGTTGCAGATGTGGTGCGTTGCGCCGCTGTCGACCGCCCACATCCCGGACATACCCTTGCCCGTCGAAAGTCCGCACTCCAGGGATACCGCAAACGCGACCCGGTCGTAGTCGTATTCGTAGTCGTCGTTCCGCCACTGGACATTGTTGGCCCCGCGTCCACGGCCATTGCCGCCGCGTCGACCACCTCGGTTCTCGTCCTTCTGCTTGGTCCAGCACTTGTCGATGACGTGCCCCAATTTTCCGCAGTAACTGCACTGGCGAGACTCTCTCTCGGCACTGAACGCCTTCGCCGCGTCTTCAGTCTTCACCGAGTCGGTCTTCTTCTCGCCTTGCCGCTTGATATGCTCGTTCGTGAGCACCTTCACGACGTCTTGCGTCTTCAGCTCCGCAGTGCTCATCTCCAAGTTCAGCACGACGTTCTCGTAGCTCTTGGGGAGACTGCGCAACAAGCAGATCGCCACGTCCTCGTCCTCCATCTTGGCGCCGATGCTGCTGAGCTTGGCGCTGATGTTGAGGACCTCGTTGCAATGATGCAACACGTTGCCGCCTTCCGTCATCTCCATGCTGAAGAGCTGTCGCTTCAGGTAGATGCGACCAGCCTTCTGCGATCCTCCGTACAGCGTCTTCAGGCGCGACCACGCCACCCACGCTTCCTCGCAGTTGTCAACCACGTGATGGTAGTCCGCGTCCATGTGGAGCAGCATCAGGCCGAACGCGATGTTGCTCGCCTTGACGTATTCGTCCTTGGCCCTTGGGTCCGCGAAGGTCGGAGTCGTTTCACGGTTCACGACATGCCACACCGACTTGGTCAGGAACACGCCACGCATGTAGCGGTTCCACGTCGCGTAGTTGTCGCCGTTGAACTTGTCGATGGAGACCTTGGTGGAGACGTCTTGGGCAGAGGACATGGTGCTTGGGCTCATAACCTGATAAAGGTCACGGATCTTGGACGAAGAGAAGGGAGGGGGAGAGTCACCACTCGGAGCTTGACCGGAGCGAGGACACTTGACCACTTGAGGGGAAGAAGGGAGATTCGAAAGTGATTGATTTATCGGAGCTTACTTTGTCTGCACTACCTAGCTATCCTCATAGACACGCAGCACTGCATCCAATCATTTGGTGCATCCAATCACCATCACTCTGCACTCGTCCAATCATCCTACTCGTCCAATCATCGGTAGCGTAATCAACGTACCGTAAACATCGTGTGATCGGATTGGACAGGTTCACCGCAACCTGGTACAGGCATAACCGGTTACCCTCAATAACTTGTCCAACTTGGCATGGTGCAGCATGCTGCGACCAATCGTGACGATGGTTCGGTTGGCGCGTTCTGCCGTGGCGTTGGTCTGGTGCGCGTACCGAATCGTGGGCTGCTGCTCGATGCCTTGGTCCTCGTAAAAGGCCTTGAGCGAATTGGTCGCAAACTCGCGGGCTCCGTCGTGACGCACGAACTTGACCTGCTTGCCGAACTGCGTCTGCACCTTGGTGATGTAGCTCTTGAGGCACTCTTCGCTGTCCGACTTGGCGCGTAGACAGAAACCCTTCATGCATCCGCTGGCTTCGTCCGTGATGAGTAGCAGATACTTGCTGCCACCCAACGATTCTTCCTCCATGGGACCGCAGATGTCGAAGTGGAGCAGCTCGAACGTGTCGTAACGGCGCTTGTCGCGGTTAGTCGGGAACGGCTTTTGGACCATTTTCCCTTGCTGGCACCCGCGACACACACTTGGTCCACTCGACTTCAAGGGTACCTTGGCGTCCTTGATCATGCCGTTGTTGACCATCTTGCGCAGCACGTCGATCGGAGCATGACCCATCCGCGCATGAAGATCCACGTTACGCGCCGACGTCGTCGCATTCGCAGAACGCAGTGGAGTGCGCAGCCAGTAGAGTCCGTCCACGAGGTCAGCCGTCGCCACCACTTGCTTCGAGCTCTTGCGCGCAACATGCATGCTCGCACCGTCGAACACCACTTGAAACTTGCCACTCTTGTTGATCTGCGGCACCGACAGCAGATTCTTGTTCATGTTCGGCACGTACAGCGCGTCCTTGATCTCGATGTCGCGCTCGTCGCCGTTGGGCAGAACCACTCGTTCGATGATGGTCCCCACACCCTTGATGGCAGCTTTGTTGCCGTCAGCCACCGACAGTTCCCCCTCGTCTTGCTCATTCAGCGTGGCGAACTTGGCCTTGTTGTTGCAGATGTGGTGCGTTGCGCCGCTGTCGACCGCCCACATCCCGGACATACCCTTGCCCGTCGAAAGTCCGCACTCCAGGGATACCGCAAACGCGACCCGGTCGTAGTCGTATTCGTAGTCGTCGTTCCGCCACTGGACATTGTTGGCCCCGCGTCCACGGCCATTGCCGCCGCGTCGACCACCTCGGTTCTCGTCCTTCTGCTTGGTCCAGCACTTGTCGATGACGTGCCCCAATTTTCCGCAGTAACTGCACTGGCGAGACTCTCTCTCGGCACTGAACGCCTTCGCCGCGTCTTCAGTCTTCACCGAGTCGGTCTTCTTCTCGCCTTGCCGCTTGATATGCTCGTTCGTGAGCACCTTCACGACGTCTTGCGTCTTCAGCTCCGCAGTGCTCATCTCCAAGTTCAGCACGACGTTCTCGTAGCTCTTGGGGAGACTGCGCAACAAGCAGATCGCCACGTCCTCGTCCTCCATCTTGGCGCCGATGCTGCTGAGCTTGGCGCTGATGTTGAGGACCTCGTTGCAATGATGCAACACGTTGCCGCCTTCCGTCATCTCCATGCTGAAGAGCTGTCGCTTCAGGTAGATGCGACCAGCCTTCTGCGATCCTCCGTACAGCGTCTTCAGGCGCGACCACGCCACCCACGCTTCCTCGCAGTTGTCAACCACGTGATGGTAGTCCGCGTCCATGTGGAGCAGCATCAGGCCGAACGCGATGTTGCTCGCCTTGACGTATTCGTCCTTGGCCCTTGGGTCCGCGAAGGTCGGAGTCGTTTCACGGTTCACGACATGCCACACCGACTTGGTCAGGAACACGCCACGCATGTAGCGGTTCCACGTCGCGTAGTTGTCGCCGTTGAACTTGTCGATGGAGACCTTGGTGGAGACGTCTTGGGCAGAGGACATGGTGCTTGGGCTCATAACCTGATAAAGGTCACGGATCTTGGACGAAGAGAAGGGAGGGGGAGAGTCACCACTCGGAGCTTGACCGGAGCGAGGACACTTGACCACTTGAGGGGAAGAAGGGAGATTCGAAAGTGATTGATTTATCGGAGCTTACTTTGTCTGCACTACCTAGCTATCCTCATAGACACGCAGCACTGCATCCAATCATTTGGTGCATCCAATCACCATCACTCTGCACTCGTCCAATCATCCTACTCGTCCAATCATCGGTAGCGTAATCAACGTACCGTAAACATCGTGTGATCGGATTGGACAGGTTCACCGCAACCTGGTACAGGCATAACCGGTTACCCTCAATAACTTGTCCAACTTGGCATGGTGCAGCATGCTGCGACCAATCGTGACGATGGTTCGGTTGGCGCGTTCTGCCGTGGCGTTGGTCTGGTGCGCGTACCGAATCGTGGGCTGCTGCTCGATGCCTTGGTCCTCGTAAAAGGCCTTGAGCGAATTGGTCGCAAACTCGCGGGCTCCGTCGTGACGCACGAACTTGACCTGCTTGCCGAACTGCGTCTGCACCTTGGTGATGTAGCTCTTGAGGCACTCTTCGCTGTCCGACTTGGCGCGTAGACAGAAACCCTTCATGCATCCGCTGGCTTCGTCCGTGATGAGTAGCAGATACTTGCTGCCACCCAACGATTCTTCCTCCATGGGGCCGCAGATGTCGAAGTGGAGCAGCTCGAACGTGTCGTAACGGCGCTTGTCGCGGTTAGTCGGGAACGGCTTTTGGACCATTTTCCCTTGCTGGCACCCGCGACACACACTTGGTCCACTCGACTTCAAGGGTACCTTGGCGTCCTTGATCATGCCGTTGTTGACCATCTTGCGCAGCACGTCGATCGGAGCATGACCCATCCGCGCATGAAGATCCACGTTACACGCCGACGTCGTCGCATTCGCAGAACGCAGTGGAGTGCGCAGCCAGTAGAGTCCGTCCACGAGGTCAGCCGTCGCCACCACTTGCTTCGAGCTCTTGCGCGCAACATGCATGCTCGCACCGTCGAACACCACTTGAAACTTGCCACTCTTGTTGATCTGCGGCACCGACAGCAGATTCTTGTTCATGTTCGGCACGTACAGCGCGTCCTTGATCTCGATGTCGCGCTCGTCGCCGTTGGGCAGAACCACTCGTTCGATGATGGTCCCCACACCCTTGATGGCAGCTTTGTTGCCGTCAGCCACCGACAGTTCGCCCTCGTCTTGCTCATTCAGCGTAGCGAACTTGGCCTTGTTGTTGCAGATGTGGTGCGTTGCGCCGCTGTCGACCGCCCACATCCCGGACATACCCTTGCCCGTCGAAAGTCCGCACTCCAGGGATACCGCAAACGCGACTCGGTCGTAGTCGTATTCGTCGTTCTGCCACTGGACATTGTTGGCCCCGCGTCCACGGCCATTGCCGCCGCGTCTACCACCTCGGTTCTCGTCCTTCTGCTTGGTCCAGCACTTGTCGATGACGTGCCCCAATTTTCCGCAGTAACTGCACTGGCGAGACTCTCTCTCGGCACTGAACGCCTTCGCCGCGTCTTCAGTCTTCACCGAGTCGGTCTTCTTCTCGCCTTGCCGCTTGATATGCTCGTTCGTGAGCACCTTCACGACGTCTTGCGTCTTCAGCTCCGCAGTGCTCATCTCCAAGTTCAGCACGACGTTCTCGTAGCTCTTGGGGAGACTGCGCAACAAGCAGATCGCCACGTCCTCGTCCTCCATCTTGGCGCCGATGCTGCTGAGCTTGGCGCTGATGTTGAGAACCTCGTTGCAATGATGCAACACGTTGTCGCCTTCCGTCATCTCCATGCTGAAGAGCTGTCGCTTCAGGTAGATGCGACCAGCCTTCTGCGATCCTCCGTACAGCGTCTTCAGGCGCGACCACGCCACCCACGCTTCCTCGCAGTTGTCAACCACGTGATGGTAGTCCGCGTCCATGTGGAGCAGCATCAGGCCGAACGCGATGTTGCTCGCCTTGACGTATTCGTCCTTGGCCCGAGTGTCGGCGAAGGTCGGAGTCGTCTCTCGGTTCACGACATGCCACACCGACTTGGTCAGGAACACGCCACGCATGTAGCGGTTCCACGTCGCGTAGTTGTCGCCGTTGAACTTGTCGATGGAGACCTTGGTGGAGACGTCTTGGGCAGAGGACATAGTGCTTGGGCTCATAACCTGATAACGGGTATGGATCTTGATACACGAAGCTTGGACGAAGCGGAGGGAGTAGGCACTCTGGGTAGACCGGAGCGAAGACACTTGACCACTTGAGGGGAAGAAGGGAGATTCGAAAGTGATTGATTTATCGGAGCTTACTTTGTCTGCACTACCTAGCTATCCTCATAGACACGCAGCACTGCATCCAATCATTTGGTGCATCCAATCACCATCACTCTGCACTCGTCCAATCATCCTACTCGTCTAATCATCGGTAGCGTAATCAACGTACCGTAAACATCGTGTGATCGGATTGGACAGGTTCACCGTAACCTGGTACAGGCATAACCGGTTACCCTCAATAAACTTCCCGCCGATACACCACCAAAACTCGATTCGTCGAAGGTGACATCGCGAGAAATCACCACCTTCCCCGCCTCGATGTCATAAACTCGATACGCCTTCGACACTTCCTCGTAGCCCATGAACAGACCAGCGCGAGCCTTGGGATCCCACTTGAGTCGTTTCTCCCTTGGGGTCAGGACGTACGCCCGACACCCAAACACACGCATGTGCTTCACGCTTGGCTTGGACTTGTACACGATCTCGAACGGAGTCTTGTTTTCGATCTTGGGCGACGGCAGCCGGTTCTTGACATAGATGGCAGTCATCGCCGCTTCGCCCCAGAAACACTTGTCCAACTTGGCATGGTGCAGCATGCTGCGACCAATCGTGACGATGGTTCGGTTGGCGCGTTCTGCCGTGGCGTTGGTCTGGTGCGCGTACCGAATCGTGGGCTGCTGCTCGATGCCTTGGTCCTCGTAAAAGGCCTTGAGCGAATTGGTCGCAAACTCGCGGGCTCCGTCGTGACGCACGAACTTGACCTGCTTGCCGAACTGCGTCTGCACCTTGGTGATGTAGCTCTTGAGGCACTCTTCGCTGTCCGACTTGGCGCGTAGACAGAAACCCTTCATGCATCCGCTGGCTTCGTCCGTGATGAGTAGCAGATACTTGCTGCCACCCAACGATTCTTCCTCCATGGGGCCGCAGATGTCGAAGTGGAGCAGCTCGAACGTGTCGTAACGGCGCTTGTCGCGGTTAGTCGGGAACGGCTTTTGGACCATTTTCCCTTGCTGGCACCCGCGACACACACTTGGTCCACTCGACTTCAAGGGTACCTTGGCGTCCTTGATCATGCCGTTGTTGACCATCTTGCGCAGCACGTCGATCGGAGCATGACCCATCCGCGCATGAAGATCCACGTTACACGCCGACGTCGTCGCATTCGCAGAACGCAGTGGAGTGCGCAGCCAGTAGAGTCCGTCCACGAGGTCAGCCGTCGCCACCACTTGCTTCGAGCTCTTGCGCGCAACATGCATGCTCGCACCGTCGAACACCACTTGAAACTTGCCACTCTTGTTGATCTGCGGCACCGACAGCAGATTCTTGTTCATGTTCGGCACGTACAGCGCGTCCTTGATCTCGATGTCGCGCTCGTCGCCGTTGGGCAGAACCACTCGTTCGATGATGGTCCCCACACCCTTGATGGCAGCTTTGTTGCCGTCAGCCACCGACAGTTCGCCCTCGTCTTGCTCATTCAGCGTAGCGAACTTGGCCTTGTTGTTGCAGATGTGGTGCGTTGCGCCGCTGTCGACCGCCCACATCCCGGACATACCCTTGCCCGTCGAAAGTCCGCACTCCAGGGATACCGCAAACGCGACTCGGTCGTAGTCGTATTCGTCGTTCTGCCACTGGACATTGTTGGCCCCGCGTCCACGGCCATTGCCGCCGCGTCTACCACCTCGGTTCTCGTCCTTCTGCTTGGTCCAGCACTTGTCGATGACGTGCCCCAATTTTCCGCAGTAACTGCACTGGCGAGACTCTCTCTCGGCACTGAACGCCTTCGCCGCGTCTTCAGTCTTCACCGAGTCGGTCTTCTTCTCGCCTTGCCGCTTGATATGCTCGTTCGTGAGCACCTTCACGACGTCTTGCGTCTTCAGCTCCGCAGTGCTCATCTCCAAGTTCAGCACGACGTTCTCGTAGCTCTTGGGGAGACTGCGCAACAAGCAGATCGCCACGTCCTCGTCCTCCATCTTGGCGCCGATGCTGCTGAGCTTGGCGCTGATGTTGAGAACCTCGTTGCAATGATGCAACACGTTGTCGCCTTCCGTCATCTCCATGCTGAAGAGCTGTCGCTTCAGGTAGATGCGACCAGCCTTCTGCGATCCTCCGTACAGCGTCTTCAGGCGCGACCACGCCACCCACGCTTCCTCGCAGTTGTCAACCACGTGATGGTAGTCCGCGTCCATGTGGAGCAGCATCAGGCCGAACGCGATGTTGCTCGCCTTGACGTATTCGTCCTTGGCCCGAGTGTCGGCGAAGGTCGGAGTCGTCTCTCGGTTCACGACATGCCACACCGACTTGGTCAGGAACACGCCACGCATGTAGCGGTTCCACGTCGCGTAGTTGTCGCCGTTGAACTTGTCGATGGAGACCTTGGTGGAGACGTCTTGGGCAGAGGACATAGTGCTTGGGCTCATAACCTGATAACGGGTATGGATCTTGATACACGAAGCTTGGACGAAGCGGAGGGAGTAGGCACTCTGGGTAGACCGGAGCGAAGACACTTGACCACTTGAGGGGAAGAAGGGAGATTCGAAAGTGATTGATTTATCGGAGCTTACTTTGTCTGCACTACCTAGCTATCCTCATAGACACGCAGCACTGCATCCAATCATTTGGTGCATCCAATCACCATCACTCTGCACTCGTCCAATCATCCTACTCGTCTAATCATCGGTAGCGTAATCAACGTACCGTAAACATCGTGTGATCGGATTGGACAGGTTCACCGTAACCTGGTACAGGCATAACCGGTTACCCTCAATAAACTTCCCGCCGATACACCACCAAAACTCGATTCGTCGAAGGTGACATCGCGAGAAATCACCACCTTCCCCGCCTCGATGTCATAAACTCGATACGCCTTCGACACTTCCTCGTAGCCCATGAACAGACCAGCGCGAGCCTTGGGATCCCACTTGAGTCGTTTCTCCCTTGGGGTCAGGACGTACGCCCGACACCCAAACACACGCATGTGCTTCACGCTTGGCTTGGACTTGTACACGATCTCGAACGGAGTCTTGTTTTCGATCTTGGGCGACGGCAGCCGGTTCTTGACATAGATGGCAGTCATCGCCGCTTCGCCCCAGAAACACTTGTCCAACTTGGCATGGTGCAGCATGCTGCGACCAATCGTGACGATGGTTCGGTTGGCGCGTTCTGCCGTGGCGTTGGTCTGGTGCGCGTACCGAATCGTGGGCTGCTGCTCGATGCCTTGGTCCTCGTAAAAGGCCTTGAGCGAATTGGTCGCAAACTCGCGGGCTCCGTCGTGACGCACGAACTTGACCTGCTTGCCGAACTGCGTCTGCACCTTGGTGATGTAGCTCTTGAGGCACTCTTCGCTGTCCGACTTGGCGCGTAGACAGAAACCCTTCATGCATCCGCTGGCTTCGTCCGTGATGAGTAGCAGATACTTGCTGCCACCCAACGATTCTTCCTCCATGGGGCCGCAGATGTCGAAGTGGAGCAGCTCGAACGTGTCGTAACGGCGCTTGTCGCGGTTAGTCGGGAACGGCTTTTGGACCATTTTCCCTTGCTGGCACCCGCGACACACACTTGGTCCACTCGACTTCAAGGGTACCTTGGCGTCCTTGATCATGCCGTTGTTGACCATCTTGCGCAGCACGTCGATCGGAGCATGACCCATCCGCGCATGAAGATCCACGTTACACGCCGACGTCGTCGCATTCGCAGAACGCAGTGGAGTGCGCAGCCAGTAGAGTCCGTCCACGAGGTCAGCCGTCGCCACCACTTGCTTCGAGCTCTTGCGCGCAACATGCATGCTCGCACCGTCGAACACCACTTGAAACTTGCCACTCTTGTTGATCTGCGGCACCGACAGCAGATTCTTGTTCATGTTCGGCACGTACAGCGCGTCCTTGATCTCGATGTCGCGCTCGTCGCCGTTGGGCAGAACCACTCGTTCGATGATGGTCCCCACACCCTTGATGGCAGCTTTGTTGCCGTCAGCCACCGACAGTTCGCCCTCGTCTTGCTCATTCAGCGTAGCGAACTTGGCCTTGTTGTTGCAGATGTGGTGCGTTGCGCCGCTGTCGACCGCCCACATCCCGGACATACCCTTGCCCGTCGAAAGTCCGCACTCCAGGGATACCGCAAACGCGACTCGGTCGTAGTCGTATTCGTCGTTCTGCCACTGGACATTGTTGGCCCCGCGTCCACGGCCATTGCCGCCGCGTCTACCACCTCGGTTCTCGTCCTTCTGCTTGGTCCAGCACTTGTCGATGACGTGCCCCAATTTTCCGCAGTAACTGCACTGGCGAGACTCTCTCTCGGCACTGAACGCCTTCGCCGCGTCTTCAGTCTTCACCGAGTCGGTCTTCTTCTCGCCTTGCCGCTTGATATGCTCGTTCGTGAGCACCTTCACGACGTCTTGCGTCTTCAGCTCCGCAGTGCTCATCTCCAAGTTCAGCACGACGTTCTCGTAGCTCTTGGGGAGACTGCGCAACAAGCAGATCGCCACGTCCTCGTCCTCCATCTTGGCGCCGATGCTGCTGAGCTTGGCGCTGATGTTGAGAACCTCGTTGCAATGATGCAACACGTTGTCGCCTTCCGTCATCTCCATGCTGAAGAGCTGTCGCTTCAGGTAGATGCGACCAGCCTTCTGCGATCCTCCGTACAGCGTCTTCAGGCGCGACCACGCCACCCACGCTTCCTCGCAGTTGTCAACCACGTGATGGTAGTCCGCGTCCATGTGGAGCAGCATCAGGCCGAACGCGATGTTGCTCGCCTTGACGTATTCGTCCTTGGCCCGAGTGTCGGCGAAGGTCGGAGTCGTCTCTCGGTTCACGACATGCCACACCGACTTGGTCAGGAACACGCCACGCATGTAGCGGTTCCACGTCGCGTAGTTGTCGCCGTTGAACTTGTCGATGGAGACCTTGGTGGAGACGTCTTGGGCAGAGAAAAGGAAGGTCGTTTGAGCACTAGATGTCAGAATGCAAAGTGATTGATTTAGGGCCTTAGTTCACAAGCTACTTGCTGCCTCGAAGCCTACTGGATATCCCTGCTGGATACACTCTACTGGATTCCTAACTGGATAGAAGGTCCTTCAGCCAATCAGCGAGTGCCACGTCGATGCCCATCCTGTACCCACAATGTTGTACCCACGCGTCCCATCATCAGCGTCCCGTAATCCTCGTCCCATCATCACACGAATGATGGCGGCACCACTGAGTGAAGGTCGCACTGGTACCTTACTGGTACACCGCAGCTGGTCGAGGCGCCTTCTTGACAACACCCCTACTCGACTCGGCAGCCTTGGGTCCTTCGATACCAAGCTTGCTCCGGAGCACGCCAAACTGCGTCGCAGGGATTGGCTTGGTCATCAAGTCCGCCAGCATGTCCTTCGTCGAGCAGTACTCCAACACCACTTGACCGTCTTCCACCTTCTCGCGCACGAAGTGGTAGCGAATGTCGATGTGCTTGGTGCGCTTGTGGAACTCCGGGTTCTTGGCCAACGCGATGGAGCCTTGGTTGTCCTCGTAGATCTTGACCGCTTCATTGATTGCCATCTCGCCGAGCTCGCACATGAACACCTTGAGCCACACCGCTTCTTGTGTTGCCTCCGACAGCGCCATGTACTCCGCCTCTGTAGATGACAGCGCCACCGTCCGCTGCTTCTTGCTTCTCCAGCTGATGCACCCGCCGTTCATCATGAACGCGTAGCCGCTTGTACTCCTTCTTGACTCGGTGTCTCCGGCCCAGTCCGCATCCGAATAGCCTTCAAGCCCGCCATCGCAGTTCGCTTGAAACTCGATGCCATGCGTCTTCGTGCCTTGGATGTACCTGAAGACCCTCTTGAGCGCTTGCCAGTGCGTCGGGCATGGGTCCGCAGCAAACTGGCTCAGGACCCCCACTGCCGCTGCGAGGTCTGGACGTGTGCCTACCATGAGATACATGAGGCATCCCACAGCGTTGCGGTACGGCACGTTCGCCATGGTCTCATCGTGCTTGCAACCTCCTTCGCACATGGCCTTGGTCAGCTTGAGACCTGGGTCTTGCGGCGTCTTGACCGGGTTGCTCTTCTCCATCTTGAACTTCTCGAGAATGTCCTTCGCAAACTTGGTCTGCCGCACTGACACCTTCCCAGCCGTCGTATCTTGCTCGATCTCCATCCCAAGGAAGTACTTGAGCTGGCCCATGTCCGTCATCTCGAATCGGTCACTGAGGGCCTGCTTGGTGTCCTTGATCATCTTGTGGCTGTTGCTGGCGAGGATCAGGTCGTCCACATAGAGCGCCACGAAGATCATGTCTTGGCCGTCTCGCTTCAAGTAGATGCAGTGGTCGGACTCGCACTTCTTGAACCCCTGCTTGAGCATGAACTCGTCGATGGTCTTGTTCCACATACGTGGCGACTGCTTCAGTCCATATAGCGACCGCTTGAGCCTGCACACGAAGTCCGGGTGAACATCGTCGACGAACCCGTCCGGCTGAGCCATGTAGATATCTTCGTCCAGCTCGCCGTTGAGGAACGCCGTCTTCACATCCATCTGGTGTACCGTGAGATTGTACTTGGCAGCCAGACTGAGCAAGATCCTGATGGACGTGAACTTGGCCACCGGCGCGAAGGTCTCGTCGTAGTCGATGCCGTACTTCTGCGAAAACCCCTTGGCCACCAGTCGCGCCTTGAACCGCTCGATCTCTCCAGCCTGGTTCTCCTTCACTCGAAACACCCATCTACAGCCGATCGCCTTGCGTCCCTTCGGCAACGGCACCACTTCCCACGTCTCGTTCTTGCGAAGCGACGCCATCTCCGAGTCGCACGCTTCCTTCCACTTGGCTGCGTTGCTGGATTCCATCGCCGACTTGAACGTAGTCGGCATTTCTCCCACTGAATCCACGACGTACGCAGCCTCAAAGTCTTGACTCTCTTGGGCCGCCGCAGACATCTCATCCAGCGTCGAGCGTCCACTCTGCGGCGCATACCTCTTGGCCCTCGGCACCTCCACGGCTTCCTCCAGCGACTGCGTCCGCGGGTGTCGCTTGCTGCCGGGTTCGAAGTCTTGGTCCCGCGCAGCCTCCTCTTCATCTCCGTCCTCGTCCGATTCGGACGGAGTCTCTTCATCCGTGGCATCTTCATCATCTTCATCTGGAAGACCAATCACCACCTCCTTCGTAGCATATTTGCGTCTCCCACCGTCGAAGACGTCTTCCATGAACTGCGCATCGCGGCTCACCAACACGCGACCGCTCTCGATCTCTTCAAACCGATACGCTTTCTCGTGCTCCGAGTACCCCAGGAAACGGCAACGCACCGACCGGGCGTCGAACTTGGACCGCTTCGCCTTCGGCACATGCACGAACGCGTGGCAACCGAACACCTTGAGGTTCGCCAGTAGTGGCTTCTTTCCCGTCCAAACTTGGTGCGGGGACTTGTCGTGGCTGATGGCGCGCGTCGGACACCGGTTCCGGAGGAACGTGGCTGTCACCACCGCTTCACCCCAGTAACTCTTCGACAACCCGGCATGCTCCAACATGCAGCGCGCACACTCCACCAACGTCCGGTTCATCCGTTCCGCCACTCCGTTCAGCTGTGGCGTGTGCGGCGGCGTGAACTTCTGCACGATCCCACGGTCCGCACAGAACTTGGCCATCTCACGCGAAGTGTACTCGCCACCGTTGTCGCTCCGGAGCGTTTTCACACGCTTGCCGGTCTGCGTTTCAGCCAACGCAACGAACTCCGCGAACTTGGCAGCCACCTCCGACTTGTTCCGCAGCAAGTACACCACACAAAAGTGCGACTTGTCGTCGATGAACGTGACGAAGTAGCGCTTGCCACCAAACGTAGACGTCTGCATGGGGCCGCACACATCGCTGTGAACCACTTCCAGCACTTGCTTCGCACGGTTTGGAGACGACTTCATGTAGCTCACTCGCGTTTGCTTGCCGAGTGAGCATCCGTCGCACAGCTCCCACTGCTTCACCGACGTCATGTCGATGCCGGTGCCGTAGCCCTTCTTGACGATGGCGTCTAGACCGCCATGGCCAATGTGACCAAGTCGAAGGTGCCAGAGGTACGACGTGGTGTCCCCTTTGCGATCCTTCGAGCTTGCCGCATTGGCCTCGTCAGGCATCACCGGTGTCATGCTCAGCTTGAACAGCCCTTTGCCTTCGCGAGCGCCGAGCTTCCACTTGACACCCTTCGTCTCCGTGAAGCACCCGTCGCTCTCGAACGTCACAGGCCCAACGTCCTTGGTGAATCTGCCGACGGAGAACAGGTTGCGCGACAACTTGGGGATGTGCCACACATTCGTGAGCACACCCTTCTTGACGCCGCGCGGGGTCTGCATCTTCATCACGATGTCGCCTCTCCCGATCGCTTGCACCACACCGTCGTCCGCGAGATGCACGTCCACCGGCGAGATCTTCTTGTAGTTCCGCATGAACTTCTTGGAACTGGTCATGTGCTGCGTCGCACCCGAGTCGACCAGCCACACCTCATTCGACTTGGTGGTGTTGCTCCCACCACCAACCGAGAAGAGGAAGTCGCCAGAGTCGTCCTCACTCTGCGCGACGTTCGCTCGCTGCGGCCTCTGCCGCTCCGCGTTCTCGCGGATTCGCACAGGACACTTGGCGATCCAATGTCCTTGCTCCCCACAGTAGTGGCAGGCGCTGGCCTTGTTGGCGGTCGCCTGCCGTCCCTTGCGCTTGCCGTTGTCGCTTGTCATGAACGCTTGGCCTTGACCGTGCGCGGCTCCGTCGACGCCGCCACCTTGCTCCTTGCGCTTCATGTCCTCATGCAGCAGCCGAGACGTCACGAGTTCCCACGACAGCGAGTCGGCTCTCGACTCCAACGCCGTGATGAGGAACTGGTACGACTCGCTGAGACTGCCCAGAAGCGTGATCACCAAGTCGTCCTCGCTGACCGGAGCGCCCACCGCGTCGAGCTGCTCCGCCAGCGTCTTGAGCTTGTTGATGTGCTCCAGCACATCATCACCTTCGTCCATCATCGTCGTGAAGAAACGTCGACGAAGAAAGAGCTTGTTGGCCAAACTCTTCTTCTCGAAGTGTCCTTCCAGTCTTGACCATGCATCGTGAGCATCCTTGGCCGAACGCACCAGCGGCAACTGCGAGTCCTCCATCGCGAGACAGACGATCGCTAGCGCCTTGCGAGACTTCCTCTTGAAGGCCGTCTGGTCCAACGTGGTCGCGCAGTGCTCCAGCTTGATCTCTCCACTCGTCACCTCCCACAGTTCGCGCTCCTCGAGCACCATCTGCATCTTGAACTTCCACGTGTGGAAGTTGGTTCCGTCGAACTTGTTGATGCGGGCGGTGGCGGTCGGCGTGGCGTCCATGGCGAAGGCGTAGTCGGAGTCTTGGGCAGGGAAGACGGGGCTTGGGCTCATAACCAAAAGGAAGGTCGTTTGAGCACTAGATGTCAGAATGCAAAGTGATTGATTTAGGGCCTTAGTTCACAAGCTACTTGCTGCCTCGAAGCCTACTGGATATCCCTGCTGGATACACTCTACTGGATTCCTAACTGGATAGAAGGTCCTTCAGCCAATCAGCGAGTGCCACGTCGATGCCCATCCTGTACCCACAATGTTGTACCCACGCGTCCCATCATCAGCGTCCCGTAATCCTCGTCCCATCATCACACGAATGATGGCGGCACCACTGAGTGAAGGTCGCACTGGTACCTTACTGGTACACCGCAGCTGGTCGAGGCGCCTTCTTGACAACACAGAGGACATAGTGCTTGGGCTCATAACCTGATAACGGGTATGGATCTTGATACACGAAGCTTGGACGAAGCGGAGGGAGTAGGCACTCTGGGTAGACCGGAGCGAAGACACTTGACCACTTGAGGGGAAGAAGGGAGATTCGAAAGTGATTGATTTATCGGAGCTTACTTTGTCTGCACTACCTAGCTATCCTCATAGACACGCAGCACTGCATCCAATCATTTGGTGCATCTAATCACCATCACTCTGCACTCGTCCAATCATCCTACTCGTCTAATCATCGGTAGCGTAATCAACGTACCGTAAACATCGTGTGATCGGATTGGACAGGTTCACCGTAACCTGGTACAGGCATAACCGGTTACCCTCAATAAAGCCGTTCCCGACTAACCGCGACAAGCGCCGTTACGACACGTTCGAGCTTCTCCACTTCGACATCTGCGGCCCCATGGAGGAAGAATCGTTGGGTGGCAGCAAGTATCTGCTACTCATCACGGACGAAGCCAGCGGATGCATGAAGGGTTTCTGTCTACGCGCCAAGTCGGAGAGCGAAGAGTGCCTCAAGAGCTACATCGCCAAGGTGCAGACGCAGTTCGGCAAGCAGGTCAAGTTCGTGCGTCACGACGGAGCCCGCGAGTTTGCGACCAATTCGCTCAAGGCCTTTTACGAGGACCAAGGCATCGAGCAGCAGCCCACGGTTCGGTACGCGCACCAGACCAACGCCACGGCAGAACGCGCCAACCGAACCATCGTCACGATTGGTCGCAGCATGCTGCACCATGCCAAGTTGGACAAGTGTTTCTGGGGCGAAGCGGCGATGACTGCCATCTACGTCAAGAACCGGCTGCCGTCGCCCAAGATCGAAAACAAGACTCCGTTCGAGATCGTGTACAAGTCCAAGCCAAGCGTGAAGCACATGCGTGTGTTTGGGTGTCGGGCGTACGTCCTGACCCCAAGGGAGAAACGACTCAAGTGGGATCCCAAGGCTCGCGCTGGTCTGTTCATGGGCTACGAGGAAGTGTCGAAGGCGTATCGAGTTTATGACATCGAGGCGGGGAAGGTGGTGATTTCTCGCGATGTCACCTTCGACGAATCGAGTTTTGGTGGTGTCTCGGCGGGAAGTTCAAGCGATGACGACGAAGATGCTAGCCTGGACTTCGACTCCCTCGAGATCAACGATGCCGACAGTGCGGGCCCGATGGAGTTCAAGCAGGCGGGGAAACGCAAGGCCCGCTCAAGTGATGCCGGTGATATGTCAGCGAGCTCACGTTCTGTTCGCCATGGAGCTGGCTTGGAAGAAGCAAGTGCTCCTGACAACTCGTTTGGGCGTCGGGCGAAACGACGATCAAGTGTGCGAATGGAGCCTGATCTGGCTGAAGAAGAGGAGAAGGATGCTCATGACGACGAAGATGACGACTCGACTCCTCCCGCATTTTGGCGAGCAAGCGCCAACGCAGTGGAAGCCGGCGATTTGTCTGAGCCGACGACATTCCAAGATGCGGTGAACGGACCCGACCAAGTGCATTGGCGCAAGGCCGTCCGCGCAGAGCTCAAGTCGATGCGACTTCGTGGGGTGTTTCGAGCTGCCAAGTTGCCGAACGGACAACGCGCCATCGGGACCAAGTGGGTGTTCAAGATCAAGCGCAAAGCGGACGGATCCATCGAGAAGTACAAGGCGCGTCTCGTGGCCAAGGGGTTCAAACAGAAGTACGGCATCGACTACACCGAGACGTTCTCGCCCGTGGTCAAGTACGTGACGTTGCGCATGGTGATCGCGTTGGCCAAGTACTTCGACTGGCCGCTGGACCAACTGGACGTGGTGACGGCATTCCTGTACGGCGTGATGAAAGAAGTGGTGTACTGCGCAGTGCCAGAAGGGGTCGAGCTGGACGGTGACTTCGACTGCCTGGAGCTGGTGAAGGCGATCTACGGTCTCAAGCAAGCTTCGCGCGTGTGGAACGAGACCTTCGACGAGTACGTGTGCTCCATCGGCTTCCAAGTCTCGGCCTACGACCCGTGTCTCTACATGAAGATTGTGGACGGTCACTGCGTGCTGTTGCTGGTGTACGTGGACGATGTGTTGGTGACCGGGAGTTCGGCCGATCTGATCGCGCGCACCAAGAGCGACCTCAAGACGCGGTTCGAGATGACTGACAGCGGCAAGTGCGCGTTTGTGCTGGGCATCGAGTTGGTGGACAACGCTGACGGCAGCGTGACGA
Source organism: Phytophthora agathidicida (assembly GCA_025722995.1). Taxonomy (NCBI): domain Eukaryota; phylum Oomycota; class Peronosporomycetes; order Peronosporales; family Peronosporaceae; genus Phytophthora; species Phytophthora agathidicida. The sequence goes on from CP106979.1 coordinate 925,599, forward strand.
TGTGCCAGCGACGCTACGTGGACGACATTCTCAAGCGTTTCGGCATGGAGGAGTGCAAGGCTGTGGTGAGTCCGGCGGATTTGAGCTCTCGACTGGTTCCAAGCGACGCGCCGACCAAGGTGAACGCCCCGTTCCGCGAAGCTGTGGGTGCGCTCATGCACTTGATGACCGCGACCCGACCGGACATTGCTTTCGCCGTGGGCTATGTGTCGCGCTTCATGGAGAACCCCCAAGTCGAGCACTGGACTGCGGTGAAGCGCATCCTGCGCTATCTGCAGGGAACCAAGTCACATGGGATCTGCTTCCAGCCGGGTGACAAGATCGACTTCCGCGGGTACTCCGACGCAGACTGGGCTGGTGACCACTCCGATCGCAAGTCGACTTCGGGATACGCGTTCATGCTGATGGGCGCGCCGGTGAGCTGGGGAAGCAAGAAGCAGTCAAGTGTGTCGCTGTCTACGAGCGAGGCGGAGTACATTGCACTCAGCCTGGCCATTCAAGAAGGCAAGTGGGTGCACCGCCTGTTGTGCGAGATCATGGAGGCGGCAAGCGAGGCGGGACCCGAGCTCAAGATTCTCGAGGACAACCAGTCGTGCATCAAGATGACCAAGAACCCTGTGAACCATGGCCGCGCCAAGCACATCGACATCAAGTACCATCACATCCGAGATGAGGTCAAGCGTGGTGAAGTGAAGCTCGAGTACTGCGAGACTGCGACAATGCTGGCGGACATCATGACCAAGACGCTCCTGGGACCACGTCACAAGGACCTCACGGCGGCTCTCGGAATCCACGCGTGTTCGCATTGAGGGGGCGTATTGAGGGTAACCGGTTATGCCTGTACCAGGTTACGGTGAACCTGTCCAATCCGATCACACGATGTTTACGGTACGTTGATTACGCTACCGATGATTAGACGAGTAGGATGATTGGACGAGTGCAGAGTGATGGTGATTGGATGCACCAAATGATTGGATGCAGTGCTGCGTGTCTATGAGGATAGCTAGGCAATGCAGACAAAGTAAGCTCCGATAAATCAATCACTTTCGAATCTCCCTTCTTCCCCTCAAGTGGTCAAGTGTCCTCGCTCCGGTCAAGCTCCGAGTGGTGACTCTCCCCCTCCCTTCTCTTCGTCCAAGATCCGTGACCTTTATCAGCGTCTCGTGGCCAAGGGATTCAAGCAGAAGTACGGCATCGACTACACCGAGACGTTCTCGCCCGTGGTCAAGTACGTGACGTTGCGCATGGTGATCGCGTTGGCCAAGTACTTCGACTGGCCGCTGGACCAACTGGACGTGGTGACGGCATTCCTGTACGGCGTGATGAAAGAAGTGGTGTACTGCGCAGTGCCAGAAGGGGTCGAGCTGGACGGTGATTTCGACTGCCTGGAGCTGGTGAAGGCGATCTACGGTCTCAAGCAAGCTTCGCGCGTGTGGAACGAGACCTTCGACGAGTACGTGTGCTCCATCGGCTTCCAAGTCTCGGCCTACGACCCGTGTCTCTACATGAAGATTGTGGACGGTCACTGCGTGCTGTTGCTGGTGTACGTGGACGATGTGTTGGTGACCGGGAGTTCGGCCGATCTGATCGCGCGCACCAAGAGCGACCTCAAGACGCGGTTCGAGATGACTGACAGCGGCAAGTGCGCATTTGTGCTGGGCATCGAGTTGGTGGACAACGCTGACGGCAGCGTGACGATGTGCCAGCGACGCTACGTGGACGACATTCTCAAGCGTTTCGGCATGGAGGAGTGCAAGGCTGTGGTGAGTCCGGCGGATTTGAGCTCTCGACTGGTTCCAAGCGACGCGCCGACCAAGGTGAACGCCCCGTTCCGCGAAGCTGTGGGTGCGCTCATGCACTTGATGACCGCGACCCGACCGGACATTGCTTTCGCCGTGGGCTATGTGTCGCGCTTCATGGAGAACCCCCAAGTCGAGCACTGGACTGCGGTGAAGCGCATCCTGCGCTACCTACAAGGGACCAAGTCACATGGGATCTGCTTCCAGCCGGGTGACAAGATCGACTTCCGCGGGTACTCCGACGCAGACTGGGCTGGTGACCACTCCGATCGCAAGTCGACTTCGGGATACGCGTTCATGCTGATGGGCGCGCCGGTGAGCTGGGGAAGCAAGAAGCAGTCAAGTGTGTCGCTGTCTACGAGCGAGGCGGAGTACATTGCACTCAGCCTGGCCATTCAAGAAGGCAAGTGGGTGCACCGCCTGTTGTGCGAGATTATGGCGGCAGCGAGCGAAGCGGGACCCGAGCTCAAGATTCTCGAGGACAACCTGAAACAGGGCGAGACGCGCTCTGTTTCTTTAGCATACACTAGTATGCGCTTTTGAGGAAGCGTAAGTTACTTAGACTTTGTATGCAAGTAGAAATACACGTCCCCGTGTATTTCTAAGCAAAAGACCGAAACTTTAACTTGAAAATAGAAAACTAAATTGAATGGAAGCCCGCCGCGTGGCGGGCCCTTAGCAAACCTATCTAAATGACTTATGTATCTACGGAGGTGAAGCCATGGTTGGCTCTCACGCTCCGGCCCTTATGTATGCGTTTGGCTGGTGGAAATGTGCCCCTTTCCACCAATAGCAGTGCGCTTAGCGCCCGCCAATGTTTGTGCCATTGGCGGCTCGAAATGATTGTTGACTGTGTATGTGACGCGCACACACAGAAGGCTTGCCGTATACTTGTCCGTGTATAGTTCGGCTATACACGTATATCTGGTGTACCCAATTACACCAGCCTGTGTAACCCTGTTACACTACCCCCCTCTTTAAACACGAATATCGCGTCTGAGAGGTAACGGTGACCACACATCAATCTGTGGTCACTCCCTGTTTTCTCGCGTCTCGAGAAAACACTCCGCGCCCATTCCACAATGAGCGCGTCAAGTCCCAAGGCCCCCACAAGCCCCGCAAGCTCCGCCGCCGCCGGTGGGGACTTCCCACCGGTCACCAAGTTGTCTGTGAGCGATTATCGCTCACAGCTCGCGATCAAGCAGGCCGAGCGGGCTGCTGCGAAGCCTGATGCTGCTGGGGATCCAGCAGCAAGCGAGTCAAGTGTGACGCAGCCTGTGAAGGCTGCGTCTTCAAGCGATATGCCGCCTGCGAAGGCAGCGCTCACCGGATCCCCTGGATCCGGTGCTACGAGTGAGGCACAGCCTGCGAAGGCTGTGCCAGGCGAATCTCTAAGGCCCGAGGCGATGGATGTGGATCTAGATGATTCACATCTAGACCCAGAGCTCGCTGTCGACTACGGCAGCGAGGGGATCGAAGACGACGAGGAGTTGGAAGACTCCTCGTCAGAGTTGAAGGTTGCCGCGCCCGCTGAGGGCCAGCATGCTGCTTCAGAGAGCCCCGTATCGGGCTCTCGCCGCCAGCGCGACGTCGCGCTGGAAGAAGGTGAAGTCGCGCGCCCGAAGCGCGCGCGCTCGGACGTGTCAAGCTCGGCGGAGGCTACCTCCGCCGCAAGTGGTTCTTCAACGCCGGCAGATTTGCCGGCGGGGCGTCGTGCTGCTCGCGCGTCCGATCCGACGCCGTGGATGTTGACATCCACGGCGATCCAGAAGCTGCGCTACAGCGACGAGGGGGCTGCTGCCGAGCCCGTCTCTCTCTTCGATGATCGTCCGATCATCGACGATAAGATCGCGGGCCAGCTCCATCTCGGAGCTGACACTGCTGAGCGACGCGATTACTTCGCGTCGCTATACCTGGCGTCGCGTTACTACAAGAACGCGCGCCGTGGTCCTCAGAGCAAGGTCTCTGAGACTCATGCTCTGGCACAGGGCTGGAACCAGTTCGTGTCGAACTGGAACGCGAACCCCGACTTGTATCGGTACCGTCTTGAACGGCACCGCACTCGCTATTATGAGCATAATAGCACAGGTCGCGTGGTGCATCTGCACAACATGTGTGCAGATGCGGGCATCCCCTGCGCGGTTCCGCGCAGGGAGCATTGTCCAGTCTGTCCGCAGGATGCGGACAGACTATCCGAGAGTGATGTCATGGGGTACACGCGCATCCGTGTACCCGAGAAGGTGACCAAGTGGCGCGAGAGGGTGTTCCCCGACGCGCGTGTCACCTTTCCACCGCCCAGTCAAACCTTGTGGTTTGACGACGTCTCTGGGAAGTGGATCACTGAGTCGAGGGTTACCCCCGACTCGGCCGTAGGTGGTGGCGCTGTTCGTACGCCATCACCATTTCCGGAACGTCCATCACAAGGACGTTCCGCGGCTCCCAGGAGTCGTGTTGGGGAGGCCATCCTCTCCAACGACATCGAAAACGACGCTGACCTTGGTCGGCGCGTGGCTCCTGGTGAGCTACAATTCGCTCGACAATCCAGCGAATTGAGCCGTCTGCAGCCCGCAAGGGCGCAGGCGGTGGGGGGAAGACGTCGCACCCCGGATCAGCCACGCTCGGCTGATCCGATTGTTGGTCGCCTTGAGGCGGATCACGCGGCCTTCCGCGAGGCCGCGTGGAAGACGATCGCTGACCAGGGTCAGCTGATCTCGAACCTCTCCTCGCAAGTGGAGAGTGCTCGGAGCACCGCTGCCGATGCTCTTTCTCGAGCTGCTGAGCTCGAGAAGAAGTTCGCGAAGCTCGTGGAGAGCGTCGGGATGCGCCCTTCGCGGTCCGCTGCGAAGGGGTCTTCTGATGACGACCACTAGGTGGGCCGTCAGGCTCCGGCGTGCTCGTTTCCAACGAGCTCGCAGGCGTATCATGCTCATGATACGCCTTCAGCCGCCCAACGTAGAACGTTGGGTGCAGTCGCATGCTGGACGGTATGTCCAGCGTGTATGCTGTGCCTTGGCGGTGCAAGACACGGAAGGGGCCGATGAAGCGTGGAGCGAGCTTGCTCGCTCCAAAGTCCGAGACTGCATGTCTAGGCAGGTTTTGCGTAGACAGTAAAACTAATGAATTCCTTTTGAACTCACTAATGTTGTTCCTTGACTTCTTGTCCGCGTTCATCTTCTGTCGATCGACAGAAGATGCAATAGCATCACGGACAAACCGCATGACGGCTTGTCTGCTTTGGACGAAGTCCCTTGCATCGACATTGGTCGTCTCGACCAATGTGACATCGCTTGACCTCGTGCCATGCACGAGGTGTCTTTCGTCTTGAACGTCCGCAGGTGCTGCGGACGTGGCCTTGTTCGTCATCGAAGTGACGTCGCCCGGCGACGTCACAGCCTTCGTCACTTGGGATCTCCCGGTGTCCGTCTCTGAGACGGACACGTCATCGTCCGTCACGTCTGCTCTTGAGGCAGACGTGGGACGATCCTTGGCTTGTCGCTTCGCTCCCAGAGCGAGGCGGTCTTGGTCTTGCCTTGGCGCGTCCGTGCCCGGCACGGAGGCGGTGTCATCTGCGACGCCCGCACCCGGTGCGGACGTGATGTTCTCCATTCGCTGACGCGCTGCGTCAGCTCGCGTCACAGCGGCCAACGAATCCTCGTTGGCTGCAGCTTTTGCTGCGGCATTTTCATGTGAGTGCGCTTCACTCGCATTTCCTCCCCCACTCAAGGGAGCTGTCACCCCGCCGAGGGTGGCAGGGACACGTGGATGCCGCATGGCATTCACGAAGAACGGTGTATGCCCCGTAGAGGCATGCACCGAGTTGTTGATGGCGAACTCCGCCATCGGCAAACAGTCGCTCCACTCGGTGAACGAGTGGGCGTAAGTCTTGAGGATGTCACCGAGCACGCGGTTCACGCGCTCGGTCTGACCATCGGTCTGAGGATGATCGGCTGTCGACATCGACAGTCGCGTGCCAAGGAGGGCGAAGACCTCCTTCCAGAAAGCGGCCGTGAACCGAGGGTCACGGTCCGATACGATCTCGCGGGGCATCCCGTGAGATCGGAAGATAAGATCAACAAACAGACGAGCCGTCTGTTTGGATGTGACCTGTGCTGGCACCGCAGCAAGATGCACCATCTTGCTGAAGCGGTCGACAAAGACCGCTATGCCAGTCCGACGCTTGGCGTCGGGCGGCAACCCGAAGATGAAGTCCATACTAATGGACTCCCAACACTCTGCCGGGATTGGCAGAGATTGCAGCGGTGCTTGTGAAGCCAATGTCGGCTTCACACGTTGGCACGCTTCGCAAGCACGAACGTACTTGCGCACCCACTTGTACTGGCGCGGCCAGTAGAAGTCACGCGAGAGAAGCAGGTACGTCTTCTCTCGGCCCGGATGCCCCGCCCATGGGGCATCGTGATACTCGTAGATGACCCGCAACCGCAGGTCATAGTCGTTTGGGACGACGATGCGTGCAGCATCGTCGTCAGCTGTGCTATAAAGCAGCAGCCCATCGTGTGCGCTGTATCGGTGCACATTCGAACGCAGATGTGGAGGCAGCGCTCGACGCCCGGCGTCGGTCGGCTCCTTCACATAATCCAGCAGGCGCTTGACGTCGTCGTCAAGCGCATACGCCTTACGCACGTCATCGAGCAGCGATGACGTGGGCACACTGCTTCGCTCAACGCCAATGGCGTTGACATCAACTACCTTGTAGTTGTAATCCGGTCGACGCGAGAGCGCGTCGGCCACCACGTTGAGTCTTCCAGGTTTGTACTCAACCTGGAAGTTGTATTCCGCGAAGAATGACAGCCACCGTGCCATTCTTTGAGAGAGGTGCGGCGACTTCACAGCCGTCCGCAACGATGCGTGGTCCGTATAGACCACGAACGGTTTATCTCCGAGGAGATAGACACGGAACTTCGCCAGTGCGTACTTCATGGCAAGGAGCTCCTTGTCATGCACTGGATAGTTGCGCTCAGCTTGCTTAAGCTGACGCGAGTGATAGCAGATTACACGATCACGACCGTCGTGATCGTGCTGCATCAGCGCGCATCCGATAGCATAATCGGATGCATCGCACACCACGTGGAACGGGCGGTCTTGGTCAGCGATGGCCAAGACCGGCGCCTCAGTCAAGCCCTGCTTGACTGAATCGAAAGCCTGCTGACACTCAGCAGACCACTCACTCCGTGTCCTTCTTCAGGAGACGTGACAGTGGGCGAATGCGCCCAGCGTAATCGTGCACGTACTTGCACAAGTACGTGGCCAGCCCAAGGAACTGCCTCAGTTCCTTGGCGTTCGAGGGCGCAGGCCACTCGTTGACGACCCTGACCTTCTCAGGATCGGGGCGGACTCCGTCTTTGCCGACAAGACATCCGAGAACCGGAATCTCGGATGCACCAAATATGCACTTCTTCAAGTTTGCATATAGCTTGTGCTCACGCATCAGCGCGAGCAGACGACGGAGATGCTCCCTGTGCATCTCTGTGGCGGTCTTCCCGCCCACAGCCAGGCTGTGGGCGAACACGTCGTCGAAGTACGTCGGCGCGAAGTCGCGAATCGATCGCAACAGGTGTGTGACGCACCTGTTGAACGTCGCAGGGGCGTTCTTCAGCCCCTGTGGCATCACCAGCCACTCCCAAAGCATGCCGCTTGGCGTGCTTACAGCTGTGAAGGGGATGTCCTCCTCACGCATTAAGATTTGGTAGAAACCATCTCTTAAGTCAAGAGCACTGAACACGGTGCTCTTGCTCATCGAATCGATGATCACATCTTTTCGCGGTATCGGCGTCTGCGCCGGTATCGTTGCCTCGTTCAACTTGTTGAACGCGTGGACAATGCGCCATCCGCCCTGCGCCTTCTTGACGCAGAACGTCGGAGCACTGTGCGGGGACTTGCTTTCCCGCACTTGCCCCGCGCGCCGACGAGCTTCGAAGAACTCGTCGATGGCTTGGACCTGCTCACGCGGCAGTGGCCACTGTCGCGTGACGCAGTACTTCGTCCCCGGCACGAGATCAATCTCGTGCTGAATGCCCTTGTCCCGCGGAAGCTCCGCGGGAACCTCATCAGGGAATACGTCCGCGTATTCCCTGAGCACATCGTAATAGGGACTCGCCTTGAGCGAGTCCCAGCTTTGCTCGGCAAAGCGGTCCTTCTTGGTCTTGGCGCTGAGGGCAGTGTCGCCCTCAGGATGCTTGACGAGGACCTGCCGCAGGTCCTCGAGCTCCACTGTGATCTCGGCATCCTCACGCGCGGTGAGGATGCATACTTGCTCTACGCGCCGGGCGCGTAGATCCCGTGCAAAGCCCTTCCAGCTCTGCACTTCCAGCGCTGTCAACTCCGAGGCAGTGCTCGGAGGACCCTCAAGTGTCAGGAGCTGACACTTGACGCCCGAGAGTGTTTGCGTTAACGCATTCACTCTCTCGTACGTGACGTCACCCCTTGCGGGTGACGCAACCACGTCAGCTACACCCTTAGGCGTATCGCGCTCTTGCGACGGGGAGGCGATCTCTTCCCGTCGGGGCCCGGCCCGATTCAAAAGTGAGGAGTCAGCTTCACTCCTCACATCGCGACCCTTGCCGCGATGATGGGTGCCAGGCCCGGCCTGGTTTCGACCCATATCTTTTTCTTCGACGGGCCCGGCCCGTCGAGATGCCTTGATCCTTGACTCCTCAAACCCGGTTTGAGGAGGCGTCTTCTCTTGGTGCTTCGCCTCGGGCCCGGCCCGAGACGGGTTCTTCTGTATTCTTGCCTTTCCGGACCCCGTCCGGAAAGGGTTCTTCTTGATATTGGCTCTCGCAGGCCCGGCCTGCGAGGCGTTTCTTCCAAACCCGGTTTGGGAGAGGGTGCGCTCCCGGAGTGCACCCACCTTTCGTCGATTTGCCTGTGCCCCGGGCACAGGCGAGGAAGCGCCCCGGTCGTCTTCCGTCCTCGTCTTGAGCGCGTCGGCCTTTACGGTCGACGCGCAGTCTTGGCTTGGCTGAGCGAGGGTGACCTCGCTCACGTCGCGTTTACTGCGCGACGCACTCGCAGCGCTGTCAGGGCCATCGCTCTCTGTCGCGCTATCTGCCGAATCGAGGACGCATGCGTCCTCGAAGCCGTAAGAGACTATAGACTGGGACTTCCAGTCTATCACTGGGGCATGGCGTTTGAGCCACGGCATGCCCAGTATCATGTCGAACTTATCGTCTAGATCCAGGACGATAAAGTCCTCAGTGAAGGCCCGGCCTTCACAGCCAAAGCGAACTGATACAGTTCGCTTGCGCGTTTTCACGGTTGCTCCTGTCGCCAGGCGCACCACCAACTCACTTCGAGGAGTCGTCTTCTCCTCGGCGTTCATAGCCCTCAGGCTTTGCAGTCGAACAAAGTTGTTCGATGCACCCGAATCGACTAGCGCGTGCATGGTTCTCCCATGCACCGCGACTTCCAGGATGATCAGCCCTGCTTGATCATCCTGACGCTTGCTGTGGTGTCCGGCACCACAAGGGGCTGTAGCCGTCACATGCCCGACATCGGCATGTGTGACTACACCAGTAGGGCGCCCCGCCCCTACTGGCTTCCAGCGTTTTTTGGTCGTCCGCGCCAACGATCCCCGTTGGCGCGATACGACGTGCCACGTGTGGCACGATACGACGTATCGCGAGCAGCAGGCCCCGGGCCTGCTACACACTCACGTGCGAAGTGGCCGGTGTTTCCACACCGGAAACACCGTCCCGCGCCTCTGCGCGGCTCCGTCTGCTGCCTGCCAGCAGACGCACTGGATAGGTCCATGGGCTCTGGACCGCCCATGGGTCTTGCACGCGGACGTGGCGCCCCTGGCGTGTCCGCGTGGAGCTTAGCCTGGTGCAGGCTAAACTCTTCCTGCGACGCAAGCCGAATGGCTTGCTCGAGAGTACTCGGGTACTCTCGGAAGAGATAGGTCTTCACAGGCCCATCCTTCAGTCCCTTCATGAAGGTGACTACTTGTGTCGCCTCGTCAATCGGATGATTGACGATACTCGACACCAAGTACCTCGCGTGTTGGGCGTAAGCCAACACGTCGCGCTTGCCTTGACGCAGGTCGAGGAACTCCGCCCTCGACCTGAACTCGGATTCAGGCGGCTCAAACGCTAGCTTGAGCTCGCGCTTGAAGTCTTCGTACGTGCTCCAGCACGTACTGTCCGTAAGACGTCTTCCGTACGCCCAGTGTCTGGCTCGTCCAGTCAGACACGACATGGCGTACGCAACTTGGAGCGACGGATCCCGGATCCGTCGAGCAGCAATTGCTGTCTCCAGTTCTACGAGCCATCGCAGAAGAGGCTCGTTCTGGCCACCCGAGAACGGAGTCACTGACACCTTCAGTGACTCAACGCGAGAAGGGGCTGACGCCTCCTTCTGTTGGCGTTCCTTGTCCATGTAGTCGACCACGACTACATGGTGCTCGCTTGGTGGCAGCGACCGTAGCATCGCTGCCACGGTGGACTCACCTACGACTCGCGAGAGTCGTAGCAGTGCCTCCCACTGCTGATCGCTCAGGTGGGGGCAGTCCTCCCTCGTGATGCGGGGAGGACCCGCGCTTGGAGCTCCGTCAGGCAGGGCACCGCCTGACGAAGGGTTTTCGTCTCCATAGCCAAATGCATCCATTTGGCTAACTCTGTAGGCGTTGGACGGACTACAAAGTGCTACCAGGTGAAACAGGGCGAGACGCGCTCTGTTTCTTTAGCATACACTAGTATGCGCTTTTGAGGAAGCGTAAGTTACTTAGACTTTGTATGCAAGTAGAAATACACGTCCCCGTGTATTTCTAAGCAAAAGACCGAAACTTTAACTTGAAAATAGAAAACTAAATTGAATGGAAGCCCGCCGCGTGGCGGGCCCTTAGCAAACCTATCTAAATGACTTATGTATCTACGGAGGTGAAGCCATGGTTGGCTCTCACGCTCCGGCCCTTATGTATGCGTTTGGCTGGTGGAAATGTGCCCCTTTCCACCAATAGCAGTGCGCTTAGCGCCCGCCAATGTTTGTGCCATTGGCGGCTCGAAATGATTGTTGACTGTGTATGTGACGCGCACACACAGAAGGCTTGCCGTATACTTGTCCGTGTATAGTTCGGCTATACACGTATATCTGGTGTACCCAATTACACCAGCCTGTGTAACCCTGTTACACAACCAGTCGTGCATCAAGATGACCAAGAACCCTGTGAACCATGGCCGCGCCAAGCACATCGACATCAAGTACCATCACATCCGAGATGAGGTCAAGCGCGGTGAAGTGAAGCTCGAGTACTGCGAGACTTCGATGATGCTGGCGGACATCATGACCAAGACGCTCCCGGGACCACGCCACAAGGACCTCACGGCGGCTCTCGGAATCCACGCGTGTTCGCATTGAGGGGGCGTATTGAGGGTAACCGGTTATGCCTGTACCAGGTTACGGTGAACCTGTCCAATCCGATCACACGATGTTTACGGTACGTTGATTACGCTACCGATGATTAGACGAGTAGGATGATTGGACGAGTGCAGAGTGATGGTGATTGGATGCACCAAATGATTGGATGCAGTGCTGCGTGTCTATGAGGATAGCTAGGTAGTGCAGACAAAGTAAGCTCCGATAAATCAATCACTTTCGAATCTCCCTTCTTCCCCTCAAGTGGTCAAGTGTCTTCGCTCCGGTCTACCCAGAGTGCCTACTCCCTCCGCTTCGTCCAAGCTTCGTGTATCAAGATCCATACCCGTTATCAATCTTCATCCCGAAGTTCCACGACCATGTCTTCTTGACCGCACTCGCGTCTCCCACCGTCGAAGACGTCTTCCATGAACTGTGCGTCGCGGCTCACCAGCACGCGACCACTCTTGATCTCTTCGAACCGATATGCTTTCTCGTGCTCCGAGTAGCCCAGAAACCTACAACGCACCGACCGAGCGTCGAACTTCGACCGCTTCTCCTTCGGCACATGCACGAACGCGTGGCATCCGAACACCTTGAGGTTCGCCAAGAGCGGTTTCTTGCCGGTCCAGACTTGGTGCGGGGACTTGTCGTGGCTGATGGCGCGTGTCGGACAGCGATTCCGGAGGAACGTGGCCGTCACCACCGCTTCACCCCAGTAACCCTTCGACAACCCGGCATGTTCCAACATGCAGCGCGCACACTCCACCAACGTCCGGTTCATCCGCTCGGCCACTCCGTTCAGCTGAGGCGTGTACGGCGGCGTGAACTTCTGCACGACCCCACGCTCCGCACAGAACTTGGCCATTTCGCGCGAAGTGTACTCTCCGCCGTTGTCGCTGCGGAGCGTCTTCACGCGCTTGCCGGTCTGGGTCTCGGCGAACGCGACGAAATCGGCGAACTTGGTAGCCACCTCCGACTTGTTCCTCAGCAAGTACACCACACAAAAGTGCGAGTACTCGTCGATGAACGTGACGAAGTACTTCTTGCCACTGAATGTGGGTGTCTGCATGGGTCCACAGACATCACTGTGGATGACTTCCAACAGCTTCTTGGCACGGTTTGGTGACTTGGCCATGTAGCTCACTCGCGTTTGTTTGCCGAGTGCACACCCATCACACAACTCCCACTGCTTCACCGACGTCATGTCGATGCCGGTGCCGTGGCCCTTCTTGACGATGGCGTCTAGACCGCCATGGCCGATGTGACCGAGTCGAAGGTGCCAGAGGTACGACGTGGTGTCCCCTTTGCGATCCTTCGGACTCGACACATTGGCCTCGTCAGGCATGATCGGAGCCATGCAGAGCTTGAACAGACCCTTGCCCATACGCGCACCGAGCTGCCACTTGATGCTCTTCGTCTCCGCGAAGCACCCGTTGCTCTCGAACGTCACGGGACCAACGTCCTTGGTGAAGCGCCCGACCGAGAATAGGTTGCGCGACAAGTTGGGAATGTGCCACACACCGGTGAGCACACCCTTCTTCATTCCGCGTGGGGTCTTCATGGACATGACAATGTCGCCCGTCCCCACCGCTTGAACCACACCGTCGTCCGCGAGGTGCACGTCCACCGGAGCCATCTTCTTGTAGTTCTTCATGTACTCTTTCGAGTACGTCATGTGCTGCGTCGCACCCGAGTCGACCAGCCACACTTCACTCGACTTGGCGACCCCGTCACCAACCGAGAAGAGGTAGTCGCCAGAATCTTCTTCGTCCTGCGCGACGTTCGCACGCTGCGACCGCTGCCGGTCGTAGTTGTCTTGGACTCGCGAGGGACACTCGGCAATCCAATGTCCTTGTTTGCCGCAGTTGTGGCACGCACCGGCCTTCTTCACCGGTCGTCCCTTGCGCTTATTGTCTCTCGTCATGAACGCTTGACCGTGCGCGGTGCCGTCCGCACCGCCACCTTGTTCCTTGCGCTTCATGTCCTCGTGCAGCAGCCGAGACGTCACGAGTTCCCACGTCAGCGAGTCGACCCTCGACTCCAACGCCGTGATGAGGAACTGGTACGACTCGCTGAGACTGCCCAGAAGCGTGATCACCAAGTCGTCCTCGCTGACCGGAGCGCCTACCGCGTCGAGCTGCTCCGCCAGCGTCTTGATCTTGTTGATGTGCTCCAGCACATCATCACCTTCGTCCATCATGGTCGTGAAGAAACGTCGACGAAGGAAGAGCTTGTTGGCCAAGCTCTTCTTCTCGAAGTGTCCTTCCAGTCTTGACCATGCATCGTGGGCATCCTTGGCCGACCGGACCAGCGGCAACTGCGAATCCTCCATCGCGAGACAGACGATCGCCAGCGCCTTGCGAGACTTCCTCTTGAAGGCCGTCTGGTCCAACGTGGTCGCGCAGTGCTCCAGCTTGATCTCTCCACTTGTCACTTCCCACAGATCGCGCTCCTCGAGCACCATCTGCATCTTGAACTTCCACGTGTGGAAGTTGGTTCCGTCGAACTTGTTGATGCGGGCGGTCGTGGTCGGCGCGGCGTCCATGGCGAAGGCGTAGTCGGGGTCTTGGGCAGAGAATGCGGGGCTTGGGCTCATAACCAAAAGGAAGGTCGTTTGAGCACTAGATGTCAGAATGCAAAGTGATTGATTTAGGGCCTTAGTTCACAAGCTACTTGCTGCCTCGAAGCCTACTGGTTATCCCTGCTGGATACACTCCACTGGATTCCTAACTGGATAGAAGGTCCTTCAGCCAATCAGCGAGTGCCACGTCGATGCCCATCCTGTACCCACAATCTTGTACCCACGCGTCCCATCATCAGCGTCCCATCATCAGCGTCCCGTAATCCTCGTCCCATCATCACACGAATGATGGCGGCACCACTGAGTGAAGGTCCCACCGGTACCTTACTGGTACACCGCAGCTGGTCGAGGCGACTTCTTGACAACATCCCCTTTGCGATCCTTCGGACTCGACACATTGGCCTCGTCAGGCATGATCGGAGCCATGCAGAGCTTGAACAGACCCTTGCCCATACGCGCACCGAGCTGCCACTTGATGCTCTTCGTCTCCGCGAAGCACCCGTTGCTCTCGAACGTCACGGGACCAACGTCCTTGGTGAAGCGCCCGACCGAGAATAGGTTGCGCGACAACTTGGGAATGTGCCACACACCGGTGAGCACACCCTTCTTCATTCCGCGTGGGGTCTTCATGGACATGACAATGTCGCCCGTCCCCACCGCTTGAACCACACCGTCGTCCGCGAGGTGCACGTCCACCGGAGCCATCTTCTTGTAGTTCTTCATGTACTCTTTCGAGTACGTCATGTGCTGCGTCGCACCCGAGTCGACCAACCACACTTCACTCGACTTGGCGACCCCGTCACCAACCGAGAAGAGGTAGTCGCCAGAATCTTCTTCGTCCTGCGCGACGTTCGCACGCTGCGACCGCTGCCGGTCGTAGTTGTCTTGGACTCGCGAGGGACACTCGGCAATCCAATGTCCTTGTTTGCCGCAGTTGTGGCACGCACCGGCCTTCTTCACCGGTCGTCCCTTGCGCTTATTGTCTCTCGTCATGAACGCTTGACCGTGCGCGGTGCCGTCCGCACCGCCACCTTGCTCCTTGCGCTTCATGTCCTCATGCAGCAGCCGAGACGTCACGAGTTCCCACGACAGCGAGTCGACCCTCGACTCCAACGCCGTGATGAGGAACTGGTACGACTCGCTGAGACTGCCCAGAAGCGTGATCACCAAGTCGTCCTCGCTGACCGGAGCGCCCACCGCGTCGAGCTGCTCCGCCAGCGTCTTGAGCTTGTTGATGTGCTCCAGCACATCATCACCTTCGTCCATCATCGTCGTGAAGAAACGTCGACGAAGGAAGAGCTTGTTGGCCAAGCTCTTCTTCTCGAAGTGTCCTTCCAGTCTTGACCATGCATCGTAGGCATCCTTGGCCGACCGGACCAGCGGCAACTGCGAGTCCTCCATCGCGAGACAGACGATCGCCAGCGCCTTGCGAGACTTCCTCTTGAAGGCCGTCTGGTCCAACGTGGTCGCGCAGTGCTCCAGCTTGATCTCTCCACTTGTCACTTCCCACAGATCGCGCTCCTCGAGCACCATCTGCATCTTGAACTTCCACGTGTGGAAGTTGGTTCCGTCGAACTTGTTGATGCGGGCGGTGGCGGTCGGCGTGGCGTCCATGGCGAAGGCGTAGTCGGGGTCTTGGGCAGAGAATGCGGGGCTTGGGCTCATAACCAAAAGGAAGGTCGTTTGAGCACTAGATGTCAGAATGCAAAGTGATTGATTTAGGGCCTTGGTTCGCAAGCTACTTGCTGCCTCTAAGCCTACTGGATATCCCTGCTGGATACACTCCACTGGATTCCTAACTGGATAGAAGGTCCTTCAGCCAATCAGCGAGTGCCACGTCGATGCCCATCCTGTACCCACAATCTTGTACCCACGCGTCCCATCATCAGCGTCCCATCATCAGCGTCCCGTAATCCTCGTCCCATCATCACACGAATGATGGCGGCACCACTGAGTGAAGGTCGCACTGGTACCTTACTGGTACACCGCAGCTGGTCGAGGCGCCTTCTTGACAACAGAAAGAAGTGGTGTACTGCGCAGTGCCAGAAGGGGTCGAGCTGGACGGTGACTTCGACTGCCTGGAGCTGGTGAAGGCGATCTACGGTCTCAAGCAAGCTTCGCGCGTGTGGAACGAGACCTTCGACGAGTACGTGTGCTCCATCGGCTTCCAAGTCTCGGCCTACGACCCGTGTCTCTACATGAAGATTGTGGACGGTCACTGCGTGCTGTTGCTGGTGTACGTGGACGATGTGTTGGTGACCGGGAGTTCGGCCGATCTGATCGCGCGCACCAAGAGCGACCTCAAGACGCGGTTTGAGATGACCGACAGTGGCAAGTGCGCGTTTGTGCTGGGCATCGAGTTGGTGGACAACGCTGACGGCAACGTAACGATGTGCCAGCGACGCTACGTGGACGACATTCTCAAGCGTTTCGGCATGGAGGAGTGCAAGGCTGTGGTGAGTCCGGCGGATTTGAGCTCTCGACTGGTTCCAAGCGACGCGCCGACCAAGGTGAACGCCCCGTTCCGCGAAGCTGTGGGTGCGCTCATGCACTTGATGACCGCGACCCGACCGGACATTGCTTTCGCCGTGGGCTATGTGTCGCGCTTCATGGAGAACCCCCAAGTCGAGCACTGGACTGCGGTGAAGCGCATCCTGCGCTATCTGCAGGGAACCAAGTCACATGGGATCTGCTTCCAGCCGGGTGACAAGATCGACTTCCGCGGGTACTCCGACGCAGACTGGGCTGGTGACCACTCCGATCGCAAGTCGACTTCGGGATACGCGTTCATGCTGATGGGCGCGCCGGTGAGCTGGGGAAGCAAGAAGCAGTCAAGTGTGTCGCTGTCTACGAGCGAGGCGGAGTACATTGCACTCAACCTGGCCATTCAAGAAGGCAAGTGGGTGCATCACCTGTTGTGCGAGATCATGGCGGCAGCAAGCGAAGCGGGACCCGAGCTCAAGATTCTCGAGGACAACCAGTCGTGCATCAAGATGACCAAGAACCCTGTGAACCATGGCCGCGCCAAGCACATCGACATCAAGTACCATCACATCCGTGATGAGGTCAAGCGTGGTGAAGTGAAGCTCGAGTACTGCGAGACTGCGACAATGCTGGCGGACATCATGACCAAGACGCTCCCGGGACCACGCCACAAGGACCTCACGGCGGCTCTCGGAATCCACGCGTGTTCGCATTGAGGGGGCGTATTGAGGGTAACCGGTTATGCCTGTACCAGGTTACGGTGAACCTGTCCAATCCGATCACACGATGTTTACGGTACGTTGATTACGCTACCGATGATTAGACGAGTAGGATGATTGGACGAGTGCAGAGTGATGGTGATTGGATGCACCAAATGATTGGATGCAGTGCTGCGTGTCTATGAGGATAGCTAGGTAGTGCAGACAAAGTAAGCTCCGATAAATCAATCACTTTCGAATCTCCCTTCTTCCCCTCAAGTGGTCAAGTGTCCTCGCTCCGGTCAAGCTCCGAGTGGTGACTCTCCCCCTCCCTTCTCTTCGTCCAAGATCCGTGACCTTTATCAACGATCGCCAGCGCCTTGCGAGACTTCCTCTTGAAGGCCGTCTGGTCCAACGTGGTCGCGCAGTGCTCCAGCTTGATCTCTCCACTTGTCACTTCCCACAGATCGCGCTCCTCGAGCACCATCTGCATCTTGAACTTCCACGTGTGGAAGTTGGTTCCGTCGAACTTGTTGATGCGGGCGGTCGTGGTCGGCGCGGCGTCCATGGCGAAGGCGTAGTCGGGGTCTTGGGCAGGGAAGACGGGGCTTGGGCTCATAACCAAAAGGAAGGTCGTTTGAGCACTAGATGTCAGAATGCAAAGTGATTGATTTAGGGCCTTAGTTCGCAAGCTACTTGCTGCCTCGAAGCCTACTGGATATCCCTGCTGGATACACTCCACTGGATTCCTAACTGGATAGAAGGTCCTTCAGCCAATCAGCGAGTGCCACGTCGATGCCCATCCTGTACCCACAATCTTGTACCCACGCGTCCCATCATCAGCGTCCCATCATCAGCGTCCCGTAATCCTCGTCCCATCATCACACGAATGATGGCGGCACCACTGAGTGAAGGTCGCACCGGTACCTTACTGGTACACCGCAGCTGGTCGAGGCGCCTTCTTGACAACATTGACACCCTTCGTCTCCGTGAAGCACCCGTCGCTCTCGAACGTCACAGGCCCGACGTCCTTGGTGAATCTGCCGACGGAGAACAGGTTGCGCGACAACTTGGGGATGTGCCACACATTCGTGAGCACACCCTTCTTGACGCCGCGCGGGGTCTGCATCTTCATCACGATGTCGCCTCTCCCGATCGCTTGCACCACACCGTCGTCCGCGAGATGCACGTCCACCGGCGAGATCTTCTTGTAGTTCCGCATGAACTTCTTGGAACTGGTCATGTGCTGCGTCGCACCCGAGTCGACCAGCCACACCTCATTCGACTTGGTGGTGTTGCTCCCACCACCAACCGAGAAGAGGAAGTCGCCAGAGTCGTCCTCACTCTGCGCGACGTTCGCTCGCTGCGGCCTCTGCCGCTCCGCGTTCTCGCGGATTCGCACAGGACACTTGGCGATCCAATGTCCTTGCTCCCCACAGTAGTGGCAGGCGCTGGCCTTGTTGGCGGTCGCCTGCCGTCCCTTGCGCTTATTGTCTCTCGTCATGAACGCTTGGCCTTGACCGTGCGCGGCTCCGTCGACGCCGCCACCTTGCTCCTTGCGCTTCATGTCCTCGTGCAGCAGCCGAGACGTCACGAGTTCCCACGTCAGCGAGTCGGCTCTCGACTCCAACGCCGTGATGAGGAACTGGTACGACTCGCTGAGACTGCCCAGAAGCGTGATCACCAAGTCGTCCTCGCTGACCGGAGCGCCCACCGCGTCGAGCTGCTCCGCCAGAGTCTTGAGCTTGTTGATGTGCTCCAGCACATCATCACCTTCCTCCATCATGGTCGTGAAGAAACGTCGACGAAGAAAGAGCTTGTTGGCCAAGCTCTTCTTCTCGAAGTGTCCTTCCAGTCTTGACCATGCATCGTGAGCATCCTTGGCCGAACGCACCAGCGGCAACTGCGAGTCCTCCATCGCGAGACAGACGATCGCCAACGCCTTGCGCGACTTCTTCTTGAAGAGCGCTTGATCCGCTGCGGCGTGGCAGTGCTCCAGCTTGATCTCTCCACTCGTCACCTCCCACAGTTCGCGCTCTTCCAGCACCATCTGCATCTTGAACTTCCACGTGTGGAAGTTGGTTCCGTCGAACTTGTTGATGCGGGCGGTCGTGGTCGGCGCGGCGTCCATGGCGAAGGCGTAGTCGGAGTCTTGGGCAGAGAATGCGGGGCTTGGGCTCATAACCAAAAGGAAGGTCGTTTGAGCACTAGATGTCAGAATGCAAAGTAATTGATTTAGGACCTTAGTTCGCGAACTGCTTGCTGCCTTGAAGCCTACTGGATATTCCTGCTGGATACACTCTACTGGATTCCTAACTGGATAGAAGGTCCTTCAGCCAATCAGCGAGTGCCACGTCGATGCCCATCCTGTACCCACAATCTTGTACCCACGCGTCCCATCATCAGCGTCCCATCATCAGCGTCCCGTAATCCTCGTCCCATCATCACACGAATGATGGCGGCACCACTGAGTGAAGGTCGCACTGGTACCTTACTGGTACACCGCAGCTGGTCGAGGCGCCTTCTTGACAACAGTACGCAGCCTCAAAGTCTTGACTCTCTTGGGCCGCCGCAGACATCTCATCCAGCGTCGAGCGTCCACTCTGCGGCGCATACCTCTTGGCCCTCGGCACCTCCACGGCTTCCTCCAGCGACTGCGTCCGCGGGTGTCGCTTGCTGCCGGGTTCGAAGTCTTGGTCCCGCGCAGCCTCCTCTTCATCTCCGTCCTCGTCCGATTCGGACGGAGTCTCTTCATCCGTGGCATCTTCATCATCTTCATCTGGAAGACCAATCACCACCTCCTTCGTAGCATATTTGCGTCTCCCACCGTCGAAGACGTCTTCCATGAACTGCGCATCGCGGCTCACCAACACGCGACCGCTCTCGATCTCTTCAAACCGATACGCTTTCTCGTGCTCCGAGTACCCCAGGAAACGGCAACGCACCGACCGGGCGTCGAACTTGGACCGCTTCGCCTTCGGCACATGCACGAACGCGTGGCAACCGAACACCTTGAGGTTCGCCAGTAGTGGCTTCTTTCCCGTCCAAACTTGGTGCGGCGACTTGTCGTGGCTGATGGCGCGCGTCGGACACCGGTTCCGGAGGAACGTGGCTGTCACCACCGCTTCACCCCAGTAACTCTTCGACAACCCGGCATGCTCCAACATGCAGCGCGCACACTCCACCAACGTCCGGTTCATCCGTTCCGCCACTCCGTTCAGCTGTGGCGTGTACGGCGGCGTGAACTTCTGCACGATACCACGGTCCGCACAGAACTTGGCCATCTCACGCGAAGTGTACTCGCCACCGTTGTCGCTCCGGAGCGTTTTCACACGCTTGCCGGTCTGCGTTTCAGCCAACGCAACGAACTCCGCGAACTTGGCAGCCACCTCCGACTTGTTCCGCAGCAAGTACACCACACAAAAGTGCGACTTGTCGTCGATGAACGTGACGAAGTAGCGCTTGCCACCAAACGTAGACGTCTGCATGGGGCCGCACACATCGCTGTGAACCACTTCCAGCACTTGCTTCGCACGGTTTGGAGACGACTTCATGTAGCTCACTCGCGTTTGCTTGCCGAGTGAGCATCCGTCGCACAGCTCCCACTGCTTCACCGACGTCATGTCGATGCCGGTGCCGTAGCCCTTCTTGACGATGGCGTCTAGACCGCCATGGCCAATGTGACCAAGTCGAAGGTGCCAGAGGTACGACGTGGTGTCCCCTTTGCGATCCTTCGGACTCGACACATTGGCCTCGTCAGGCATGATCGGAGTCATGCAGAGCTTGAACAGTCCTTTGCCTTCGCGAGCGCCGAGCTTCCACTTGACACCCTTCGTCTCCGTGAAGCACCCGTCGCTCTCGAACGTCACAGGCCCGACGTCCTTGGTGAATCTGCCGACGGAGAACAGGTTGCGCGACAACTTGGGGATGTGCCACACATTCGTGAGCACACCCTTCTTGACGCCGCGCGGGGTCTGCATCTTCATCACGATGTCGCCTCTCCCGATCGCTTGCACCACACCGTCGTCCGCGAGATGCACGTCCACCGGCGAGATCTTCTTGTAGTTCCGCATGAACTTCTTGGAACTGGTCATGTGCTGCGTCGCACCCGAGTCGACCAGCCACACCTCATTCGACTTGGTGGTGTTGCTCCCACCACCAACCGAGAAGAGGAAGTCGCCAGAGTCGTCCTCACTCTGCGCGACGTTCGCTCGCTGCGGCCTCTGCCGCTCCGCGTTCTCGCGGATTCGCACAGGACACTTGGCGATCCAATGTCCTTGCTCCCCACAGTAGTGGCAGGCGCTGGCCTTGTTGGCGGTCGCCTGCCGTCCCTTGCGCTTGCCGTTGTCGCTTGTCATGAACGCTTGGCCTTGACCGTGCGCGGCTCCGTCGACGCCGCCACCTTGCTCCTTGCGCTTCATGTCCTCATGCAGCAGCCGAGACGTCACGAGTTCCCACGACAGCGAGTCGGCTCTCGACTCCAACGCCGTGATGAGGAACTGGTACGACTCGCTGAGACTGCCCAGAAGCGTGATGACCAAGTCGTCCTCGCTGACCGGAGCGCCCACCGCGTCGAGCTGCTCCGCCAGCGTCTTGAGCTTGTTGATGTGCTCCAGCACATCATCACCTTCGTCCATCATGGTCGTGAAGAAACGTCGACGAAGAAAGAGCTTGTTGGCCAAACTCTTCTTCTCGAAGTGTCCTTCCAGTCTTGACCATGCATCGTGAGCATCCTTGGCCGAACGCACCAGCGGCAACTGCGAGTCCTCCATCGCGAGACAGACGATCGCCAACGCCTTGCGCGACTTCTTCTTGAAGAGCGCTTGATCCGCTGCGGCGTGGCAGTGCTCCAGCTTGATCTCCCCACTCGTCACCTCCCACAGTTCGCGCTCTTCCAGCACCATCTGCATCTTGAACTTCCACGTGTGGAAGTTGGTTCCGTCGAACTTGTTGATGCGGGCGGTGGCGGTCGGCGTGGCGTCCATGGCGAAGGCGTAGTCGGGGTCTTGGGCAGGGAAGACGGGGCTTGGGCTCATAACCAAAAGGAAGGTCGTTTGAGCACTAGATGTCAGAATGCAAAGTGATTGATTTAGGGCCTTAGTTCACAAGCTACTTGCTGCCTCGAAGCCTACTGGATATCCCTGCTGGATACACTCCACTGGATTCCTAACTGGATAGAAGGTCCTTCAGCCAATCAGCGAGTGCCACGTCGATGCCCATCCTGTACCCACAATCTTGTACCCACGCGTCCCATCATCAGCGTCCCATCATCAGCGTCCCATCATCAGCGTCCCGTAATCCTCGTCCCATCATCACACGAATGATGGCGGCACCACTGAGTGAAGGTCGCACCGGTACCTTACTGGTACACCGCAGCTGGTCGAGGCGCCTTCTTGACAACACCCCCACTCGACTCGACGCCGGGGCCTTGGACTCCGAGCTTGCTCCGAAGAACTTCAAACTGCACAGCAGTGATGGGCTTGGTCATCAAGTCCGCCAGCATGTCCTTCGTCGAGCAGTACTCCAACACCACTTGACCGTCTTCCACCTTCTCGCGCACGAAGTGGTAGCGAATGTCGATGTGCTTGGTGCGCTTGTGGAACTCGGGGTTCTTGGCCAACGCGATGGAGCCTTGGTTGTCTTCGTAGATCTTGATCGCTTCATCGCTTGCCATCTCGCCGAGCTCGCACATGAACACCTTGAGCCACACTGCCTCCTGCGTCGCTTCCGATAGAGCCATGTACTCTGCCTCCGTCGATGACAGCGCCACCGTCCGCTGTTTCTTGCTCCTCCAGCTGATGCACCCGCCGTTCATCATGAACGCGTAGCCGCTTGTACTCCTTCTTGACTCGGTGTCTCCGGCCCAGTCCGCATCCGAATAGCCTTCAAGCCCGCCGTCGCAGTTCGCTTGAAACTCGATGCCATGCGTCTTCGTGCCTTGGATGTACCTGAAGACCCTCTTGAGCGCTTGCCAGTGCGTCGGGCATGGGTCCGCAGCAAACTGGCTCAGGACCCCCACTGCCGCTGCGAGGTCTGGACGTGTGCCTACCATGAGATACATGAGGCATCCCACAGCGTTGCGGTACGGCACGTTCGCCATGGTCTCATCGTGCTTGCAACCTCCTTCGCACATGGCCTTGGTCAGCTTGAGACCTGGGTCTTGCGGCGTCTTGACCGGGTTGCTCTTCTCCATCTTGAACTTCTCGAGAATGTCCTTCGCAAACTTGGTCTGCCGCACTGACACCTTCCCAGCCGTCGTATCTTGCTCGATCTCCATCCCAAGGAAGTACTTGAGCTGGCCCATGTCCGTCATCTCGAATCGGTCACTGAGGGCCTGCTTGGTGTCCTTGATCATCTTGTGGCTGTTGCTGGCGAGGATCAGGTCGTCCACATAGAGCGCCACGAAGATCATGTCTTGGCCGTCTCGCTTCAAGTAGATGCAGTGGTCGGACTCGCACTTCTTGAACCCCTGCTTGAGCATGAACTCGTCGATGGTCTTGTTCCACATACGTGGCGACTGCTTCAGTCCATATAGCGACCGCTTGAGCCTGCACACGAAGTCCGGGTGAACATCGTCGACGAACCCGTCCGGCTGAGCCATGTAGATATCTTCGTCCAGCTCGCCGTTGAGGAACGCCGTCTTGACATCCATCTGGTGTACCGTGAGATTGTACTTGGCAGCCAGACTGAGCAAGATCCTGATGGACGTGAACTTGGCCACCGGCGCGAAGGTCTCGTCGTAGTCGACGCCGTACTTCTGCGAAAACCCCTTGGCCACCAGTCGCGCCTTGAACCGCTCGATCTCTCCAGCCTGGTTCTCCTTCACTCGAAACACCCATCTGCAGCCGATCGCCTTGCGTCCCTTCGGCAACGGCACCACTTCCCACGTCTCGTTCTTGCGAAGCGACGCCATCTCCGAGTCGCACGCTTCCTTCCACTTGGCTGCGTCGCTGGATTCCATCGCCGACTTGAACGTGGTCGGCATTTCTCCCACTGAATCCACGACGTACGCAGCCTCAAAGTCTTGACTCTCTTGGGCCGCCGCAGACATCTCATCCAGCGTCGAGCGTCCACTCTGCGGCGCATACCTCTTGGCCCTCGGCACCTCCACGGCTTCCTCCAGCGACTGCGTCCGCGGGTGTCGCTTGCTGCCGGGTTCGAAGTCTTGGTCCCGCGCAGCCTCCTCTTCATCTCCGTCCTCGTCCGATTCGGACGGAGTCTCTTCATCCGTGGTATCTTCATCATCTTCATCTGGAAGACCAATCACCACCTCCTTCGTAGCATATTTGCGTCTCCCACCGTCGAAGACGTCTTCCATGAACTGCGCATCGCGGCTCATCAACACGCGACCGCTCTCGATCTCTTCAAACCGATACGCTTTCTCGTGCTCCGAGTACCCCAGGAAACGGCAACGCACCGACCGGGCGTCGAACTTGGACCGCTTCGCCTTCGGCACATGCACGAACGCGTGGCAACCGAACACCTTGAGGTTCGCCAGTAGTGGCTTCTTTCCCGTCCAAACTTGGTGCGGCGACTTGTCGTGGCTGATGGCGCGCGTCGGACACCGGTTCCGGAGGAACGTGGCTGTCACCACCGCTTCACCCCAGTAACTCTTCGACAACCCGGCATGCTCCAACATGCAGCGCGCACACTCCACCAACGTCCGGTTCATCCGTTCCGCCACTCCGTTCAGCTGTGGCGTGTACGGCGGCGTGAACTTCTGCACGATACCACGGTCCGCACAGAACTTGGCCATCTCACGCGAAGTGTACTCGCCACCGTTGTCGCTCCGGAGCGTTTTCACACGCTTGCCGGTCTGCGTTTCAGCCAACGCAACGAACTCCGCGAACTTGGCAGCCACCTCCGACTTGTTCCGCAGCAAGTACACCACACAAAAGTGCGACTTGTCGTCGATGAACGTGACGAAGTACTTCTTGCCACTGAATGTGGGTGTCTGCATGGGGCCGCACACATCGCTGTGAACCACTTCCAGCACTTGCTTCGCACGGTTTGGAGACGACTTCATGTAGCTCACTCGCGTTTGCTTGCCGAGTGAGCATCCGTCGCACAGCTCCCACTGCTTCACCGACGTCATGTCGATGCCAGAGCCGTAGCCCTTCTTGACGATGGCGTCTAGACCGCCATGGCCAATGTGACCAAGTCGAAGGTGCCAGAGGTACGACGTGGTGTCCCCTTTGCGATCCTTCGGACTCGACACATTGGCCTCGTCAGGCATGATCGGAGTCATGCAGAGCTTGAACAGACCCTTGCCTTCGCGAGCGCCGAGCTTCCACTTGACACCCTTCGTCTCCGTGAAGCACCCGTCGCTCTCGAACGTCACAGGCCCGACGTCCTTGGTGAATCTGCCGACGGAGAACAGGTTGCGCGACAACTTGGGGATGTGCCACACATTCGTGAGCACACCCTTCTTGACGCCGCGCGGGGTCTGCATCTTCATCACGATGTCGCCTCTCCCGATCGCTTGCACCACACCGTCGTCCGCGAGATGCACGTCCACCGGCGAGATCTTCTTGTAGTTCCGCATGAACTTCTTGGAACTGGTCATGTGCTGCGTCGCACCCGAGTCGACCAGCCACACCTCATTCGACTTGGTGGTGTTGCTCCCACCACCAACCGAGAAGAGGAAGTCGCCAGAGTCGTCCTCACTCTGCGCGACGTTCGCTCGCTGCGGCCTCTGCCGCTCCGCGTTCTCGCGGATTCGCACAGGACACTTGGCGATCCAATGTCCTTGCTCCCCACAGTAGTGGCAGGCGCTGGCCTTGTTGGCGGTCGCCTGCCGTCCCTTGCGCTTGCCGTTGTCGCTTGTCATGAACGCTTGGCCTTGACCGTGCGCGGCTCCGTCGACGCCGCCACCTTGCTCCTTGCGCTTCATGTCCTCGTGCAGCAGCCGAGACGTCACGAGTTCCCACGTCAGCGAGTCGACCCTCGACTCCAACGCCGTGATGAGGAACTGGTACGACTCGCTGAGACTGCCCAGAAGCGTGATGACCAAGTCGTCCTCGCTGACCGGAGCGCCCACCGCGTCGAGCTGCTCCGCCAGCGTCTTGAGCTTGTTGATGTGCTCCAGCACATCATCACCTTCGTCCATCATGGTCGTGAAGAAACGTCGACGAAGAAAGAGCTTGTTGGCCAAACTCTTCTTCTCGAAGTGTCCTTCCAGTCTTGACCATGCATCGTGAGCATCCTTGGCCGACCGGACCAGCGGCAACTGCGAATCCTCCATCGCGAGACAGACGATCGCCAACGCCTTGCGCGACTTCTTCTTGAAGAGCGCTTGATCCGCTGCGGCGTGGCAGTGCTCCAGCTTGATCTCCCCACTCGTCACCTCCCACAGTTCGCGCTCTTCCAGCACCATCTGCATCTTGAACTTCCACGTGTGGAAGTTGGTTCCGTCGAACTTGTTGATGCGGGCGGTGGCGGTCGGCGTGGCGTCCATGGCGAAGGCGTAGTCGGGGTCTTGGGCAGGGAAGACGGGGCTTGGGCTCATAACCAAAAGGAAGGTCGTTTGAGCACTAGATGTCAGAATGCAAAGTGATTGATTTAGGGCCTTAGTTCACAAGCTACTTGCTGCCTCGAAGCCTACTGGATATCCCTGCTGGATACACTCCACTGGATTCCTAACTGGATAGAAGGTCCTTCAGCCAATCAGCGAGTGCCACGTCGATGCCCATCCTGTACCCACAATCTTGTACCCACGCGTCCCATCATCAGCGTCCCATCATCAGCGTCCCATCATCAGCGTCCCGTAATCCTCGTCCCATCATCACACGAATGATGGCGGCACCACTGAGTGAAGGTCGCACCGGTACCTTACTGGTACACCGCAGCTGGTCGAGGCGCCTTCTTGACAACAGGACCAAGCAGAAGGACGAGAACCGAGGTGGTCGACGCGGCGGCAATGGCCGTGGACGCGGGGCCAACAATGTCCAGTGGCGGAACGACGACTACGAATACGACTACGACCGAGTCGCGTTTGCGGTATCCCTGGAGTGCGGACTTTCGACGGGCAAGGGTATGTCCGGGATGTGGGCGGTCGACAGCGGCGCAACGCACCACATCTGCAACAACAAGGCCAAGTTCGCCACGCTGAATGAGCAAGACGAGGGTGAACTGTCGGTGGCTGACGGCAACAAAGCTGCCATCAAGGGTGTGGGGACCATCATCGAACGAGTGGTTCTGCCCAACGGCGACGAGCGCGACATCGAGATCAAGGACGCGCTGTACGTGCCGAACATGAACAAGAATCTGCTGTCGGTGCCGCAGATCAACAAGAGTGGCAAGTTTCAAGTGGTGTTCGACGGTGCGAGCATGCATGTTGCGCGCAAGAGCTCGAAGCAAGTGGTGGCGACGGCTGACCTCGCGGACGGACTCTACTGGCTGCGCACTCCACTGCGTTCTGCGAATGCGACGACGTCGGCGCGTAACGTGGATCTTCATGCGCGGATGGGTCATGCTCCGATCGACGTGCTGCGCAAGATGGTCAACAACGGCATGATCAAGGACGCCAAGGTACCCTTGAAGTCGAGTGGGCCAAGTGTGTGTCGCGGGTACCAGCAAGGGAAAATGGTCCAAAAGCCGTTCCCGACTAACCGCGACAAGCGCCGTTACGACACGTTCGAGCTGCTCCACTTCGACATCTGCGGTCCCATGGAGGAAGAATCGTTGGGTGGCAGCAAGTATCTGCTACTCATCACGGACGAAGCCAGCGGATGCATGAAGGGTTTCTGTCTACGCGCCAAGTCGGACAGCGAAGAGTGCCTCAAGAGCTACATCACCAAGGTGCAGACGCAGTTCGGCAAGCAGGTCAAGTTCGTGCGTCACGACGGAGCCCGCGAGTTTGCGACCAATTCGCTCAAGGCCTTTTACGAGGACCAAGGCATCGAGCAGCAGCCCACGGTTCGGTACGCGCACCAGACCAACGCCACGGCAGAACGCGCCAACCGAACCATCGTCACGATTGGTCGCAGCATGCTGCACCATGCCAAGTTGGACAAGTGTTTCTGGGGCGAAGCGGCGATGACTGCCATCCACGTCAAGAACCGGCTGCCGTCGCCCAAGATCGAAAACAAGACTCCGTTCGAGATCGTGTACAAGTCCAAGCCAAGCGTGAAGCACATGCGTGTGTTTGGGTGTCGGGCGTACGTCCTGACCCCGAGGGAGAAACGACTCAAGTGGGATCCCAAGGCTCGCGCTGGTCTGTTCATGGGCTACGAGGAAGTGTCGAAGGCGTATCGAGTTTATGACATCGAGGCGGGGAAGGTGGTGATTTCTCGCGATGTCACCTTCGACGAATCGAGTTTTGGTGGTGTCTCGGCGGGAAGTTCAAGCGATGACGACGAAGATGCTAGCCTGGACTTCGACTCCCTCGAGATCAACGATGCCGACAGTGCGGGCCCGATGGAGTTCAAGCAGGCGGGGAAACGCAAGGCCCGCTCAAGTGATGCCGGTGATATGTCAGCGAGCTCACGTTCTGTTCGCCATGGAGCTGGCTTGGAAGAAGCAAGTGCTCCTGACAACTCGTTTGGGCGTCGGGCGAAACGACGATCAAGTGTGCGAATGGAGCCTGATCTGGCTGAAGATGAGGAGAAGGATGCTCATGACGACGAAGATGACGACTCGACTCCTCCCGCATTTTGGCGAGCAAGCGCCAACGCAGTGGAAGCCGGCGATTTGTCTGAGCCGACGACATTCCAAGATGCGGTGAACGGACCCGACCAAGTGCATTGGCGCAAGGCCGTCCGCGCAGAGCTCAAGTCGATGCGACTTCGTGGGGTGTTTCGAGCTGCCAAGTTGCCGAACGGACAACGCGCCATCGGGACCAAGTGGGTGTTCAAGATCAAGCGCAAAGCGGACGGATCCATCGAGAAGTACAAGGCGCGTCTCGTGGCCAAGGGGTTCAAACAGAAGTACGGCATCGACTACACCGAGACGTTCTCGCCCGTGGTCAAGTACGTGACGTTGCGCATGGTGATCGCGTTGGCCAAGTACTTCGACTGGCCGCTGGACCAACTGGACGTGGTGACGGCATTCCTGTACGGCGTGATGAAAGAAGTGGTGTACTGCGCAGTGCCAGAAGGGGTCGAGCTGGACGGTGACTTCGACTGCCTGGAGCTGGTGAAGGCGATCTACGGTCTCAAGCAAGCTTCGCGCGTGTGGAACGAGACCTTCGACGAGTACGTGTGCTCCATCGGCTTCCAAGTCTCGGCCTACGACCCGTGTCTCTACATGAAGATTGTGGACGGTCACTGCGTGCTGTTGCTGGTGTACGTGGACGATGTGTTGGTGACCGGGAGTTCGGCCGATCTGATCGCGCGCACCAAGAGCGACCTCAAGACGCGGTTCGAGATGACTGACAGCGGCAAGTGCGCGTTTGTGCTGGGCATCGAGTTGGTGGACAACGCTGACGGCAGCGTGACGATGTGCCAGCGACGCTACGTGGACGACATTCTCAAGCGTTTCGGCATGGAGGAGTGCAAGGCTGTGGTGAGTCCGGCGGATTTGAGCTCTCGACTGGTTCCAAGCGACGCGCCGACCAAGGTGAACGCCCCGTTCCGCGAAGCTGTGGGTGCGCTCATGCACTTGATGACCGCGACCCGACCGGACATTGCTTTCGCCGTGGGCTATGTGTCGCGCTTCATGGAGAACCCCCAAGTCGAGCACTGGACTGCGGTGAAGCGCATCCTGCGCTATCTGCAGGGAACCAAGTCACATGGGATCTGCTTCCAGCCGGGTGACAAGATCGACTTCCGCGGGTACTCCGACGCAGACTGGGCTGGTGACAAAAGGAAGGTCGTTTGAGCACTAGATGTCAGAATGCAAAGTGATTGATTTAGGGCCTTAGTTCACAAGCTACTTGCTGCCTCGAAGCCTACTGGATATCCCTGCTGGATACACTCCACTGGATTCCTAACTGGATAGAAGGTCCTTCAGCCAATCAGCGAGTGCCACGTCGATGCCCATCCTGTACCCACAATCTTGTACCCACGCGTCCCATCATCAGCGTCCCGTAATCCTCGTCCCATCATCACACGAATGATGGCGGCACCACTGAGTGAAGGTCGCACTGGTACCTTACTGGTACACCGCAGCTGGTCGAGGCGCCTTCTTGACAACACCCCCACTCGACTCGACGCCGGGGCCTTGGACTCCGAGCTTGCTCCGAAGAACTTCAAACTGCACAGCAGTGATGGGCTTGGTCATCAAGTCCGCCAGCATGTCCTTCGTCGAGCAGTACTCCAACACCACTTGACCGTCTTCCACCTTCTCGCGCACGAAGTGGTAGCGAATGTCGATGTGCTTGGTGCGCTTGTGGAACTCGGGGTTCTTGGCCAACGCGATGGAGCCTTGGTTGTCTTCGTAGATCTTGATCGCTTCATCGCTTGCCATCTCGCCGAGCTCGCACATGAACACCTTGAGCCACACTGCCTCCTGCGTCGCTTCCGATAGAGCCATGTACTCTGCCTCCGTCGATGACAGCGCCACCGTCCGCTGTTTCTTGCTCCTCCAGCTGATGCACCCGCCGTTCATCATGAACGCGTAGCCGCTTGTACTCCTTCTTGACTCGATGTCGCCGGCCCAGTCCGCATCCGAATACCCGCATAACGCGCCGTCACCACCGTCTCTTGAGAACTCGAGTCCGTGCGTAGGCGTCGCTTGGAGGTACCGAAACACACGCTTGAGAGCTTGCCAATGCGTCGGACACGGGTCAGCACAGAACTGACTGAGGGAGCCCACTGCAGCTGCGAGGTCCGGACGCGTCGCCACCATCAGGTACATCAGTCCGCCGACGGCACTCCGATACGGCACGTTCTTCATCGTGTCTTCATGCTTGCAGCCACCTTCGCACATGCTCTTGGTCAACTTGAGTCCCGGGTCTTGAGGTGTCTTCACAGGCTTGCTGTCTTGCATGCCGAACTTGCTCAGGATACTCTTGAGGAACTTGGTCTGCCGCACCGTCACCTTGCCGGAGTCCACGTCGCTCTTGATCTCCATGCCGAGGAAGTACTCGAGCTCGCCGAGGTCTGTCATCTCGAACCGCTTGCTGAGTGCCTTCTTGGTCGATTCCAGCAGCTTGTCGTTGCTGCTTGCGAGGATGAGATCATCGACGTACAGCACCACGAAGATCATGTCTTGGTCGTTCCTCTTGATGTAGACGCAGTGATCCGACTCGCACTTCTTGAACCCCATCTTCAGCATGAACTCGTCGATGGTTTGGTTCCACATGCGCGGCGACTGCTTGAGTCCGTAGAGTGACCGCTTGAGCTTGCACACGTAGTCGGGGTGGCCTTCGTCTTCGTATCCGTCTGGCTGCGCCATGTAGATATCTTCATCCAGGACGCCGTTCAGGAATGCGGTCTTCACGTCCATCTGGTGCAGCTTGAGATCGTACTTGGCAGCCAAACTCAGCACGGCCCGGATCGACGTGAACTTGGCCATCTCACGCGAAGTGTACTCTCCGCCGTTGTCGCTGCGGAGCGTCTTCACGCGCTTGCCGGTCTGGGTCTCGGCGAACGCGACGAAATCGGCGAACTTGGCAGCCACCTCCGACTTGTTCCGCAGCAAGTACACCACACAAAAGTGCGAGTACTCGTCGATGAACGTGACGAAGTACTTCTTGCCACTGAATGTGGGTGTCTGCATGGGTCCACAGACATCACTGTGGATGACTTCCAACAGCTTCTTGGCACGGTTTGGTGACTTGGCCATGTAGCTCACTCGCGTTTGTTTGCCGAGTGCACACCCATCACACAACTCCCACTGCTTCACCGACGTCATGTCGATGCCGGTGCCGTAGCCCTTCTTGACGATGGCGTCTAGACCGCCATGGCCGATGTGACCGAGTCGAAGGTGCCAGAGGTACGACGTGGTGTCCCCTTTGCGATCCTTCGGACTCGACACATTGGCCTCGTCAGGCATGATCGGAGCCATGCAGAGCTTGAACAGACCCTTGCCCACACGCGCACCGAGCTGCCACTTGATGCTCTTCGTCTCCGCGAAGCACCCGTTGCTCTCGAACGTCACGGGACCAACGTCCTTGGTGAAGCGCCCGACCGAGAATAGGTTGCGCGACAACTTGGGAATGTGCCACACACCGGTGAGCACACCCTTCTTCATTCCGCGTGGGGTCTTCATGGACATGACAATGTCGCCCGTCCCCACCGCTTGAACCACACCGTCGTCCGCGAGGTGCACGTCCACCGGAGCCATCTTCTTGTAGTTCTTCATGTACTCTTTCGAGTACGTCATGTGCTGCGTCGCACCCGAGTCGACCAACCACACTTCACTCGACTTGGCGACCCCGTCACCAACCGAGAAGAGGTAGTCGCCAGAATCTTCTTCGTCCTGCGCGACGTTCGCACGCTGCGACCGCTGCCGGTCGTAGTTGTCTTGGACTCGCGAGGGACACTCGGCAATCCAATGTCCTTGTTTGCCGCAGTTGTGGCACGCACCGGCCTTCTTCACCGGTCGTCCCTTGCGCTTATTGTCTCTCGTCATGAACGCTTGACCGTGCGCGGTGCCGTCCGCACCGCCACCTTGCTCCTTGCGCTTCATGTCCTCGTGCAGCAGCCGAGACGTCACGAGTTCCCACGTCAGCGAGTCGACCCTCGACTCCAACGCCGTGATGAGGAACTGGTACGACTCGCTGAGACTGCCCAGAAGCGTGATCACCAAGTCGTCCTCGCTGACCGGAGCGCCCACCGCGTCGAGCTGCTCCGCCAGCGTCTTGAGCTTGTTGATGTGCTCCAGCACATCATCACCTTCGTCCATCATCGTCGTGAAGAAACGTCGACGAAGGAAGAGCTTGTTGGCCAAGCTCTTCTTCTCGAAGTGTCCTTCCAGTCTTGACCATGCATCGTAGGCATCCTTGGCCGACCGGACCAGCGGCAACTGCGAGTCCTCCATCGCGAGACAGACGATCGCCAGCGCCTTGCGAGACTTCCTCTTGAAGGCCGTCTGGTCCAACGTGGTCGCGCAGTGCTCCAGCTTGATCTCTCCACTTGTCACTTCCCACAGATCGCGCTCCTCGAGCACCATCTGCATCTTGAACTTCCACGTGTGGAAGTTGGTTCCGTCGAACTTGTTGATGCGGGCGGTCGTGGTCGGCGCGGCGTCCATGGCGAAGGCGTAGTCGGGGTCTTGGGCAGAGAATGCGGGGCTTGGGCTCATAACCAAAAGGAAGGTCGTTTGAGCACTAGATGTCAGAATGCAAAGTGATTGATTTAGGGCCTTAGTTCACAAGCTACTTGCTGCCTCGAAGCCTACTGGATATCCCTGCTGGATACACTCCACTGGATTCCTAACTGGATAGAAGGTCCTTCAGCCAATCAGCGAGTGCCACGTCGATGCCCATCCTGTACCCACAATCTTGTACCCACGCGTCCCATCATCAGCGTCCCGTAATCCTCGTCCCATCATCACACGAATGATGGCGGCACCACTGAGTGAAGGTCGCACTGGTACCTTACTGGTACACCGCAGCTGGTCGAGGCGCCTTCTTGACAACAGTGACCACTCCGATCGCAAGTCGACTTCGGGATACGCGTTCATGCTGATGGGCGCGCCGGTGAGCTGGGGAAGCAAGAAGCAGTCAAGTGTGTCGCTGTCTACGAGCGAGGCGGAGTACATTGCACTCAGCCTGGCCATTCAAGAAGGCAAGTGGGTGCAAAAGGAAGGTCGTTTGAGCACTAGATGTCAGAATGCAAAGTGATTGATTTAGGGCCTTAGTTCGCAAGCTACTTGCTGCCTCGAAGCCTACTGGATATCCCTGCTGGATACACTCCACTGGATTCCTAACTGGATAGAAGGTCCTTCAGCCAATCAGCGAGTGCCACGTCGATGCCCATCCTGTACCCACAATCTTGTACCCACGCGTCCCATCATCAGCGTCCCATCATCAGCGTCCCATCATCAGCGTCCCGTAATCCTCGTCCCATCATCACACGAATGATGGCGGCACCACTGAGTGAAGGTCGCACTGGTACCTTACTGGTACACCGCAGCTGGTCGAGGCGCCTTCTTGACAACACCCCCACTCGACTCGACGCCGGGGCCTTGGACTCCGAGCTTGCTCCGAAGAACTTCAAACTGCACAGCAGTGATGGGCTTGGTCATCAAGTCCGCCAGCATGTCCTTCGTCGAGCAGTACTCCAACACCACTTGACCGTCTTCCACCTTCTCGCGCACGAAGTGGTAGCGAATGTCGATGTGCTTGGTGCGCTTGTGGAACTCGGGGTTCTTGGCCAACGCGATGGAGCCTTGGTTGTCTTCGTAGATCTTGATCGCTTCATCGCTTGCCATCTCGCCGAGCTCGCACATGAACACCTTGAGCCACACTGCCTCCTGCGTCGCTTCCGATAGAGCCATGTACTCTGCCTCCGTCGATGACAGCGCCACCGTCCGCTGTTTCTTGCTCCTCCAGCTGATGCACCCGCCGTTCATCATGAACGCGTAGCCGCTTGTACTCCTTCTCGACTCGATGTCGCCGGCCCAGTCCGCATCCGAATACCCGCATAACGCGCCGTCACCACCGTCTCTTGAGAACTCGAGTCCGTGCGTAGGCGTCGCTTGGAGGTACCGAAACACACGCTTGAGAGCTTGCCAATGCGTCGGACACGGGTCAGCACAGAACTGACTGAGGGAGCCCACTGCAGCTGCGAGGTCCGGACGCGTCGCCACCATCAGGTACATCAGTCCGCCGACGGCACTCCGATACGGCACGTTCTTCATCGTGTCTTCATGCTTGCAGCCACCTTCGCACATGCTCTTGGTCAACTTGAGTCCCGGGTCTTGAGGTGTCTTCACAGGCTTGCTGTCCTGCATGCCGAACTTGCTCAGGATACTCTTGAGGAACTTGGTCTGCCGCACCGTCACCTTGCCGGAGTCCACGTCGCTCTTGATCTCCATGCCGAGGAAGTACTCGAGCTCGCCGAGGTCTGTCATCTCGAACCGCTTGCTGAGTGCCTTCTTGGTCGATTCCAGCAGCTTGTCGTTGCTGCTTGCGAGGATGAGATCATCGACGTACAGCACCACGAAGATCATGTCTTGGTCGTTCCTCTTGATGTAGACGCAGTGATCCGACTCGCACTTCTTGAACCCCATCTTCAGCATGAACTCGTCGATGGTTTGGTTCCACATGCGCGGCGACTGCTTGAGTCCGTAGAGTGACCGCTTGAGCTTGCACACGTAGTCGGGGTGGCCTTCGTCAACGTATCCGTCTGGCTGCGCCATGTAGATATCTTCATCCAGGACGCCGTTCAGGAATGCGGTCTTCACGTCCATCTGGTGCAGCTTGAGATCGTACTTGGCAGCCAAACTCAGCACGGCCCGGATCGACGTGAACTTGGCCACTGGCGCGAACGTCTCGTCGTAGTCGACGCCGTACTTCTGCGAAAAACCCTTTGCCACCAGTCGCGCCTTGAACCGCTCGACCTCTCCGGCTTGGTTTTCCTTCACGCGAAACACCCATCTGCAGCCGATCGCCTTGCGTCCCTTCGGCAGTGGCACCACGTCCCACGTGTCGTTCTTGCGCAGCGACTCATGCTCCGAGTCGCACGCTTCCTTCCACTTGGCTGCGTTGCTGGATTCCATCGCCGACTTGAACGTGGTCGGCATTTCTCCCACTGAATCCACGACGTAGGCCGCCTCGAAGCCTTCTTCTTCTCTTGCGACCGCCGACATCTCCTCGAGAGTCTGGTGCGTCGCGAACCGCTTGGGTCTTGGGATCTCCACCGCTTCCTCCAACGACTGCGTCCGCGGGTGTCGCTTGCTGCCAGGCTCAAAGTCTTCATCCCGCGCAGCCTCTTCTTCATTTTCGTCTTCGTCTTCGTCCGGACCGGACGATGCTTCTTGGTCCGTGGCATCTTCATCCCGAAGTTCCACGACCATGTCTTCTTGACCGCACTCGCGTCTCCCACCGTCGAAGACGTCTTCCATGAACTGTGCGTCGCGGCTCACCAGCACGCGACCACTCTTGATCTCTTCGAACCGATATGCTTTCTCGTGCTCCGAGTAGCCCAGAAACCTGCAACGCACCGACCGAGCGTCGAACTTCGACCGCTTCTCCTTCGGCACATGCACGAACGCGTGGCATCCGAACACCTTGAGGTTCGCCAAGAGCGGTTTCTTGCCGGTCCAGACTTGGTGCGGGGACTTGTCGTGGCTAATGGCGCGCGTCGGACAGCGATTCCGGAGGAACGTGGCCGTCACCACCGCTTCACCCCAGTAACCCTTCGACAGTCCGGCATGTTCCAACATGCAGCGCGCACACTCCACCAACGTCCGGTTCATCCGCTCGGCCACTCCGTTCAGCTGAGGCGTGTACGGCGGAGTGAACTTCTGCACGACCCCACGCTCCGCACAGAACTTGGCCATTTCGCGCGAAGTGTACTCTCCGCCGTTGTCGCTGCGGAGCGTCTTCACGCGCTTGCCGGTCTGCGTTTCAGCCAACGCAACGAACTCAGCGAACTTGGCAGCTACCTCCGACTTGTTCCGCAGCAAGTACACCACACAAAAGTGCGAGTACTCGTCGATGAACGTGACGAAGTACTTCTTGCCACTGAATGTGGGTGTCTGCATGGGTCCACAGACATCACTGTGGATGACTTCCAACAGCTTCTTGGCACGGTTTGGTGACTTGGCCATGTAGCTCACTCGCGTTTGTTTGCCGAGTGCACACCCATCACACAACTCCCACTGCTTCACCGACGTCATGTCGATGCCGGTGCCGTAGCCCTTCTTGACGATGGCGTCTAGACCGCCATGGCCGATGTGACCGAGTCGAAGGTGCCAGAGGTACGACGTGGTGTCCCCTTTGCGATCCTTCGGACTCGACACATTGGCCTCGTCAGGCATGATCGGAGCCATGCAGAGCTTAAACAGACCCTTGCCCATACGCGCACCGAGCTGCCACTTGATGCTCTTCGTCTCCGCGAAGCACCCGTTGCTCTCGAACGTCACGGGACCAACGTCCTTGGTGAAGCGCCCGACCGAGAATAGGTTGCGCGACAACTTGGGAATGTGCCACACACCGGTGAGCACACCCTTCTTCATTCCGCGTGGGGTCTTCATGGACATGACAATGTCGCCCGTCCCCACCGCTTGAACCACACCGTCGTCCGCGAGGTGCACGTCCACCGGAGCCATCTTCTTGTAGTTCTTCATGTACTCTTTCGAGTACGTCATGTGCTGCGTCGCACCCGAGTCGACCAACCACACTTCACTCGACTTGGCGACCCCGTCACCAACCGAGAAGAGGTAGTCGCCAGAATCTTCTTCGTCCTGCGCGACGTTCGCACGCTGCGACCGCTGCCGGTCGTAGTTGTCTTGGACTCGCGAGGGACACTCGGCAATCCAATGTCCTTGTTTGCCGCAGTTGTGGCACGCACCGGCCTTCTTCACCGGTCGTCCCTTGCGCTTATTGTCTCTCGTCATGAACGCTTGACCGTGCGCGGTGCCGTCCGCACCGCCACCTTGCTCCTTGCGCTTCATGTCCTCGTGCAGCAGCCGAGACGTCACGAGTTCCCACGACAGCGAGTCGACCCTCGACTCCAACGCCGTGATGAGGAACTGGTACGACTCGCTGAGACTGCCCAGAAGCGTGATCACCAAGTCGTCCTCGCTGACCGGAGCGCCCACCGCGTCGAGCTGCTCCGCCAGCGTCTTGAGCTTGTTGATGTGCTCCAGCACATCATCACCTTCGTCCATCATGGTCGTGAAGAAACGTCGACGAAGGAAGAGCTTGTTGGCCAAGCTCTTCTTCTCGAAGTGTCCTTCCAGCCTTGACCATGCATCGTGGGCATCCTTGGCCGACCGGACCAGCGGCAACTGCGAATCCTCCATCGCGAGACAGACGATCGCCAGCGCCTTGCGAGACTTCCTCTTGAAGGCCGTCTGGTCCAACGTGGTCGCGCAGTGCTCCAGCTTGATCTCTCCACTTGTCACTTCCCACAGATCGCGCTCCTCGAGCACCATCTGCATCTTGAACTTCCACGTGTGGAAGTTGGTTCCGTCGAACTTGTTGATGCGGGCGGTGGCGGTCGGCGTGGCGTCCATGGCGAAGGCGTAGTCGGAGTCTTGGGCAGAGAATGCGGGGCTTGGGCTCATAACCAAAAGGAAGGTCGTTTGAGCACTAGATGTCAGAATGCAAAGTGATTGATTTAGGGCCTTAGTTCACAAGCTACTTGCTGCCTCGAAGCCTACTGGATATCCCTGCTGGATACACTCCACTGGATTCCTAACTGGATAGAAGGTCCTTCAGCCAATCAGCGAGTGCCACGTCGATGCCCATCCTGTACCCACAATCTTGTACCCACGCGTCCCATCATCAGCGTCCCATCATCAGCGTCCCATCATCAGCGTCCCGTAATCCTCGTCCCATCATCACACGAATGATGGCGGCACCACTGAGTGAAGGTCGCACTGGTACCTTACTGGTACACCGCAGCTGGTCGAGGCGCCTTCTTGACAACAGGTGCACCGCCTGTTGTGCGAGATCATGGAGGCGGCAAGCGAGGCGGGACCCGAGCTCAAGATTCTCGAGGACAACCAGTCGTGCATCAAGATGACCAAGAACCCTGTGAACCATGGCCGCGCCAAGCACATCGACATCAAGTACCATCACATCCGAGATGAGGTCAAGCGTGGTGAAGTGAAGCTCGAGTACTGCGAGACTGCGACAATGCTGGCGGACATCATGACCAAGACGCTCCTGGGACCACGTCACAAGGACCTCACGGCGGCTCTCGGAATCCACGCGTGTTCGCATTGAGGGGGCGTATTGAGGGTAACCGGTTATGCCTGTACCAGGTTACGGTGAACCTGTCCAATCCGATCACACGATGTTTACGGTACGTTGATTACGCTACCGATGATTAGACGAGTAGGATGATTGGACGAGTGCAGAGTGATGGTGATTGGATGCACCAAATGATTGGATGCAGTGCTGCGTGTCTATGAGGATAGCTAGGCAATGCAGACAAAGTAAGCTCCGATAAATCAATCACTTTCGAATCTCCCTTCTTCCCCTCAAGTGGTCAAGTGTCCTCGCTCCGGTCAAGCTCCGAGTGGTGACTCTCCCCCTCCCTTCTCTTCGTCCAAGATCCGTGACCTTTATCATGTCCTCGAGAATCTTGAGCTCGGGTCCCGCTTCGCTTGCTGCCGCCATGATCTCGCACAACAGGTGATGCACCCACTTGCCTTGTTGAATGGCCAGGCTGAGTGCAATGTACTCCGCCTCGCTCGTAGACAGCGACACACTTGACTGCTTCTTGCTTCCCCAGCTCACCGGCGCGCCCATCAGCATGAACGCGTATCCCGAAGTCGACTTGCGATCGGAGTGGTCACCAGCCCAGTCTGCGTCGGAGTACCCGCGGAAGTCGATCTTGTCACCCGGCTGGAAGCAGATCCCATGTGACTTGGTTCCCTGCAGATAGCGCAGGATGCGCTTCACCGCAGTCCAGTGCTCGACTTGGGGGTTCTCCATGAAGCGCGACACATAGCCCACGGCGAAAGCAATGTCCGGTCGGGTCGCGGTCATCAAGTGCATGAGCGCACCCACAGCTTCGCGGAACGGGGCGTTCACCTTGGTCGGCGCGTCGCTTGGAACCAGTCGAGAGCTCAAATCCGCCGGACTCACCACAGCCTTGCACTCCTCCATGCCGAAACGCTTGAGAATGTCGTCCACGTAGCGTCGCTGGCACATCGTCACGCTGCCGTCAGCGTTGTCCACCAACTCGATGCCCAGCACAAATGCGCACTTGCCGCTGTCAGTCATCTCGAACCGCGTCTTGAGGTCGCTCTTGGTGCGCGCGATCAGATCGGCCGAACTCCCGGTCACCAACACATCGTCCACGTACACCAGCAACAGCACGCAGTGACCGTCCACAATCTTCATGTAGAGACACGGGTCGTAGGCCGAGACTTGGAAGCCGATGGAGCACACGTACTCGTCGAAGGTCTCGTTCCACACGCGCGAAGCTTGCTTGAGACCGTAGATCGCCTTCACCAGCTCCAGGCAGTCGAAGTCACCGTCCAGCTCGACCTCTTCTGGCACTGCGCAGTACACCACTTCTTTCATCACGCCGTACAGGAATGCCGTCACCACGTCCAGTTGGTCCAGCGGCCAGTCGAAGTACTTGGCCAATATTGAGGGTAACCGGTTATGCCTGTACCAGGTTACGGTGAACCTGTCCAATCCGATCACACGATGTTTACGGTACGTTGATTACGCTACCGATGATTAGACGAGTAGGATGATTGGACGAGTGCAGAGTGATGGTGATTGGATGCACCAAATGATTGGATGCAGTGCTGCGTGTCTATGAGGATAGCTAGGTAGTGCAGACAAAGTAAGCTCCGATAAATCAATCACTTTCGAATCTCCCTTCTTCCCCCCAAGTGGTCAAGTGTCTTCGCTCCGGTCTACCCAGAGTGCCTACTCCCTCCGCTTCGTCCAAGCTTCGTGTATCAAGATCCATACCCGTTATCAGGTTATGAGCCCAAGCACCATGTCCTCTGCCCAAGACGTCTCCACCAAGGTCTCCATCGACAAGTTCAACGGCGACAACTACGCGACGTGGAACCGCTACATGCGTGGCGTGTTCCTGACCAAGTCTGTGTGGCATGTCGTGAACCGTGAAACGACTCCGACCTTCGCGGACCCAAGGGCCAAGGATGACTACGTCAAGGCGAGCAACATCGCGTTCGGCCTGATGCTGCTCCACATGGACGCGGACTACCATCACGTGGTTGACGACTGCGAGGAAGCGTGGGTGGCGTGGTTGCGCCTGAAGACGCTGTACGGAGGATCGCAGAAGGCTGGTCGCATCTACCTGAAGCGACAGCTCTTCAGCATGGAGATGGCGGAAGGCGGCAACGTGTTGCATCATTGCAACGAGGTCCTCAACATCAGCGCCAAGCTCAGCAGCATCGGCGCCAAGATGGAGGACGAGGACGTGGCGATCTGCTTGTTGCGCAGTCTCCCCAAGAGCTACGAGAACGTCGTGCTGAACTTGGAGATGAGTACTGCGGAGCTGAAGACGCAAGACGTCGTGAAGGTGCTCACGAACGAGCATATCAAGCGGCAAGGCGAGAAGAAGACCGACTCGGTGAAGACTGAAGACGCGGCGAAGGCGTTCAGTGCCGAGAGAGAGTCTCGCCAGTGCAGTTACTGCGGAAAATTGGGGCACGTCATCGACAAGTGCTGGACCAAGCAGAAGGACGAGAACCGAAGTGGTCGACGCGGCGGCAATGGCCGTGGACGCGGGGCCAACAATGTCCAGTGGCGGAACGACGACTACGAATACGAATACGACCGAGTCGCGTTTGCGGTATCCCTGGAGTGCGGACTTTCGACGGGCAAGGGTATGTCCGGGATGTGGGCGGTCGACAGCGGCGCAACGCACCACATCTGCAACAACAAGGCCAAGTTCGCCACGCTGAATGAGCAAGACGAGGGCGAACTGTCGGTGGCTGACGGCAACAAAGCTGCCATCAAGGGTGTGGGGACCATCATCGAACGAGTGGTTCTGCCCAACGGCGACGAGCGCGACATCGAGATCAAGGACGCGCTGTACGTGCCGAACATGAACAAGAATCTGCTGTCGGTGCCGCAGATCAACAAGAGTGGCAAGTTTCAAGTGGTGTTCGACGGTGCGAGCATGCATGTTGCGCGCAAGAGCTCGAAGCAAGTGGTGGCGACGGCTGACCTCGTGGACGGACTCTACTGGCTGCGCACTCCACTGCGTTCTGCGAATGCGACGACGTCGGCGCGTAACGTGGATCTTCATGCGCGGATGGGTCATGCTCCGATCGACGTGCTGCGCAAGATGGTCAACAACGGCATGATCAAGGACGCCAAGGTACCCTTGAAGTCGAGTGGACCAAGTGTGTGTCGCGGGTGCCAGCAAGGGAAAATGGTCCAAAAGCCGTTCCCGACTAACCGCGACAAGCGTCGTTACGACACGTTCCAGCTGCTCCACTTCGACATCTGCGGTCCCATGGAGGAAGAATCGTTGGGTGGCAGCAAGTATCTGCTACTCATCACGGACGAAGCCAGCGGATGCATGAAGGGTTTCTGTCTACGCGCCAAGTCGGACAGCGAAGAGTGCCTCAAGAGCTACATCGCCAAGGTGCAGACGCAGTTCGGCAAGCAGGTCAAGTTCGTGCGTCACGACGGAGCCCGCGAGTTTGCGACCAATTCGCTCAAGGCCTTTTACGAGGACCAAGGCATCGAGCAGCAGCCCACGGTTCGGTACGCGCACCAGACCAACGCCACGGCAGAACGCGCCAACCGAACCATCGTCACGATTGGTCGCAGCATGCTGCACCATGCCAAGTTGGACAAGTGTTTCTGGGGCGAAGCGGCGATAAAAGGAAGGTCGTTTGAGCACTAGATGTCAGAATGCAAAGTGATTGATTTAGGGCCTTAGTTCACAAGCTACTTGCTGCCTCGAAGCCTACTGGATATTCCTGCTGGATACACTCTACTGGATTCCTAACTGGATAGAAGGTCCTTCAGCCAATCAGCGAGTGCCACGTCGATGCCCATCCTGTACCCACAATCTTGTACCCACGCGTCCCATCATCAGCGTCCCGTAATCCTCGTCCCATCATCACACGAATGATGGCGGCACCACTGAGTGAAGGTCGCACTGGTACCTTACTGGTACACCGCAGCTGGTCGAGGCGCCTTCTTGACAACACCCCCACTCGACTCGACGCCGGGGCCTTGGACTCCGAGCTTGCTCCGAAGAACTTCAAACTGCACAGCAGTGATGGGCTTGGTCATCAAGTCCGCCAGCATGTCCTTCGTCGAGCAGTACTCCAACACCACTTGACCGTCTTCCACCTTCTCGCGCACGAAGTGGTAGCGAATGTCGATGTGCTTGGTGCGCTTGTGGAACTCGGGGTTCTTGGCCAACGCGATGGAGCCTTGGTTGTCCTCGTAGATCTTGACCGCTTCATTGATTGCCATCTCGCCGAGCTCGCACATGAACACCTTGAGCCACACCGCTTCTTGTGTTG
Organism: Phytophthora agathidicida; assembly: GCA_025722995.1. Taxonomy (NCBI): domain Eukaryota; phylum Oomycota; class Peronosporomycetes; order Peronosporales; family Peronosporaceae; genus Phytophthora; species Phytophthora agathidicida. The sequence continues at coordinate 968,576 of CP106979.1, forward strand.
CCTCCGACAGCGCCATGTACTCCGCCTCTGTAGATGACAGCGCCACCGTCCGCTGCTTCTTGCTTCTCCAGCTGATGCACCCGCCGTTCATCATGAACGCGTAGCCGCTTGTGCTTCTTCTTGACTCGGTGTCTCCGGCCCAGTCCGCATCCGAATAGCCTTCAAGCCCGCCGTCGCAGTTCGCTTGAAACTCGATGCCATGCGTCTTCGTGCCTTGGATGTACCTGAAGACCCTCTTGAGCGCTTGCCAGTGCGTCGGGCATGGGTCCGCAGCAAACTGGCTCAGGACCCCCACTGCCGCTGCGAGGTCTGGACGTGTGCCTACCATGAGATACATGAGGCATCCCACAGCGTTGCGGTACGGCACGTTCGCCATGGTCTCATCGTGCTTGCAACCTCCTTCGCACATGGCCTTGGTCAGCTTGAGACCTGGGTCTTGCGGCGTCTTGACCGGGTTGCTCTTCTCCATCTTGAACTTCTCGAGAATGTCCTTCGCAAACTTGGTCTGCCGCACTGACACCTTCCCAGCCGTCGTATCTTGCTCGATCTCCATCCCAAGGAAGTACTTGAGCTGGCCCATGTCCGTCATCTCGAATCGGTCACTGAGGGCCTGCTTGGTGTCCTTGATCATCTTGTGGCTGTTGCTGGCGAGGATCAGGTCGTCCACATAGAGCGCCACGAAGATCATGTCTTGGCCGTCTCGCTTCAAGTAGATGCAGTGGTCGGACTCGCACTTCTTGAACCCCTGCTTCAGCATGAACTCGTCGATGGTCTTGTTCCACATACGTGGCGACTGCTTCAGTCCATATAGCGACCGCTTGAGCCTGCACACGAAGTCCGGGTGAACATCGTCGACGAACCCGTCCGGCTGAGCCATGTAGATATCTTCGTCCAGCTCGCCGTTGAGGAACGCCGTCTTGACATCCATCTGGTGTACCGTGAGATTGTACTTGGCAGCCAGACTGAGCAAGATCCTGATGGACGTGAACTTGGCCACCGGCGCGAAGGTCTCGTCGTAGTCGACGCCGTACTTCTGCGAAAACCCCTTGGCCACCAGTCGCGCCTTGAACCGCTCGATCTCTCCAGCCTGGTTCTCCTTCACTCGAAACACCCATCTGCAGCCGATCGCCTTGCGTCCCTTCGGCAACGGCACCACTTCCCACGTCTCGTTCTTGCGAAGCGACGCCATCTCCGAGTCGCACGCTTCCTTCCACTTGGCTGCGTCGCTGGATTCCATCGCCGACTTGAACGTGGTCGGCATTTCTCCCACTGAATCCACGACGTACGCAGCCTCAAAGTCTTGACTCTCTTGGGCCGCCGCAGACATCTCATCCAGCGTCGAGCGTCCACTCTGCGGCGCATACCTCTTGGCCCTCGGCACCTCCACGGCTTCCTCCAGCGACTGCGTCCGCGGGTGTCGCTTGCTGCCGGGTTCGAAGTCTTGGTCCCGCGCAGCCTCCTCTTCATCTCCGTCCTCGTCCGATTCGGACGGAGTCTCTTCATCCGTGGTATCTTCATCATCTTCATCTGGAAGACCAATCACCACCTCCTTCGTAGCATATTTGCGTCTCCCACCGTCGAAGACGTCTTCCATGAACTGCGCATCGCGGCTCACCAACACGCGACCGCTCTCGATCTCTTCAAACCGATACGCTTTCTCGTGCTCCGAGTACCCCAGGAAACGGCAACGCACCGACCGGGCGTCGAACTTGGACCGCTTCGCCTTCGGCACATGCACGAACGCGTGGCAACCGAACACCTTGAGGTTCGCCAGTAGTGGCTTCTTTCCCGTCCAAACTTGGTGCGGCGACTTGTCGTGGCTGATGGCGCGCGTCGGACACCGGTTCCGGAGGAACGTGGCTGTCACCACCGCTTCACCCCAGTAACTCTTCGACAACCCGGCATGCTCCAACATGCAGCGCGCACACTCCACCAACGTCCGGTTCATCCGTTCCGCCACTCCGTTCAGCTGTGGCGTGTACGGCGGCGTGAACTTCTGCACGATACCACGGTCCGCACAGAACTTGGCCATCTCACGCGAAGTGTACTCGCCACCGTTGTCGCTCCGGAGCGTTTTCACACGCTTGCCGGTCTGCGTTTCAGCCAACGCAACGAACTCCGCGAACTTGGCAGCCACCTCCGACTTGTTCCGCAGCAAGTACACCACACAAAAGTGCGACTTGTCGTCGATGAACGTGACGAAGTAGCGCTTGCCACCAAACGTAGACGTCTGCATGGGGCCGCACACATCGCTGTGAACCACTTCCAGCACTTGCTTCGCACGGTTTGGAGACGACTTCATGTAGCTCACTCGCGTTTGCTTGCCGAGTGAGCATCCGTCGCACAGCTCCCACTGCTTCACCGACGTCATGTCGATGCCAGAGCCGTAGCCCTTCTTGACGATGGCGTCTAGACCGCCATGGCCGATGTGACCGAGTCGAAGGTGCCAGAGGTACGACGTGGTGTCCCCTTTGCGATCCTTCGGACTCGACACATTGGCCTAAAAGGAAGGTCGTTTGAGCACTAGATGTCAGAATGCAAAGTGATTGATTTAGGGCCTTAGTTCACAAGCTACTTGCTGCCTCTAAGCCTACTGGATATTCCTGCTGGATACACTCTACTGGATTCCTAACTGGATAGAAGGTCCTTCAGCCAATCAGCGAGTGCCACGTCGATGCCCATCCTGTACCCACAATCTTGTACCCACGCGTCCCATCATCAGCGTCCCGTAATCCTCGTCCCATCATCACACGAATGATGGCGGCACCACTGAGTGAAGGTCGCACTGGTACCTTACTGGTACACCGCAGCTGGTCGAGGCGCCTTCTTGACAACACCCCCACTCGACTCGACGCCGGGGCCTTGGACTCCGAGCTTGCTCCGAAGAACTTCAAACTGCACAGCAGTGATGGGCTTGGTCATCAAGTCCGCCAGCATGTCCTTCGTCGAGCAGTACTCCAACACCACTTGACCGTCTTCCACCTTCTCGCGCACGAAGTGGTAGCGAATGTCGATGTGCTTGGTGCGCTTGTGGAACTCGGGGTTCTTGGCCAACGCGATGGAGCCTTGGTTGTCCTCGTAGATCTTGACCGCTTCATTGATTGCCATCTCGCCGAGCTCGCACATGAACACCTTGAGCCACACCGCTTCTTGTGTTGCCTCCGACAGCGCCATGTACTCCGCCTCTGTAGATGACAGCGCCACCGTCCGCTGCTTCTTGCTTCTCCAGCTGATGCACCCGCCGTTCATCATGAACGCGTAGCCGCTTGTGCTTCTTCTTGACTCGGTGTCTCCGGCCCAGTCCGCATCCGAATAGCCTTCAAGCCCGCCGTCGCAGTTCGCTTGAAACTCGATGCCATGCGTCTTCGTGCCTTGGATGTACCTGAAGACCCTCTTGAGCGCTTGCCAGTGCGTCGGGCATGGGTCCGCAGCAAACTGGCTCAGGACCCCCACTGCCGCTGCGAGGTCTGGACGTGTGCCTACCATGAGATACATGAGGCATCCCACAGCGTTGCGGTACGGCACGTTCGCCATGGTCTCATCGTGCTTGCAACCTCCTTCGCACATGGCCTTGGTCAGCTTGAGACCTGGGTCTTGCGGCGTCTTGACCGGGTTGCTCTTCTCCATCTTGAACTTCTCGAGAATGTCCTTCGCAAACTTGGTCTGCCGCACTGACACCTTCCCAGCCGTCGTATCTTGCTCGATCTCCATCCCAAGGAAGTACTTGAGCTGGCCCATGTCCGTCATCTCGAATCGGTCACTGAGGGCCTGCTTGGTGTCCTTGATCATCTTGTGGCTGTTGCTGGCGAGGATCAGGTCGTCCACATAGAGCGCCACGAAGATCATGTCTTGGCCGTCTCGCTTCAAGTAGATGCAGTGGTCGGACTCGCACTTCTTGAACCCCTGCTTCAGCATGAACTCGTCGATGGTCTTGTTCCACATACGTGGCGACTGCTTCAGTCCATATAGCGACCGCTTGAGCCTGCACACGAAGTCCGGGTGAACATCGTCGACGAACCCGTCCGGCTGAGCCATGTAGATATCTTCGTCCAGCTCGCCGTTGAGGAACGCCGTCTTGACATCCATCTGGTGTACCGTGAGATTGTACTTGGCAGCCAGACTGAGCAAGATCCTGATGGACGTGAACTTGGCCACCGGCGCGAAGGTCTCGTCGTAGTCGACGCCGTACTTCTGCGAAAACCCCTTGGCCACCAGTCGCGCCTTGAACCGCTCGATCTCTCCAGCCTGGTTCTCCTTCACTCGAAACACCCATCTGCAGCCGATCGCCTTGCGTCCCTTCGGCAACGGCACCACTTCCCACGTCTCGTTCTTGCGAAGCGACGCCATCTCCGAGTCGCACGCTTCCTTCCACTTGGCTGCGTCGCTGGATTCCATCGCCGACTTGAACGTGGTCGGCATTTCTCCCACTGAATCCACGACGTACGCAGCCTCAAAGTCTTGACTCTCTTGGGCCGCCGCAGACATCTCATCCAGCGTCGAGCGTCCACTCTGCGGCGCATACCTCTTGGCCCTCGGCACCTCCACGGCTTCCTCCAGCGACTGCGTCCGCGGGTGTCGCTTGCTGCCGGGTTCGAAGTCTTGGTCCCGCGCAGCCTCCTCTTCATCTCCGTCCTCGTCCGATTCGGACGGAGTCTCTTCATCCGTGGTATCTTCATCATCTTCATCTGGAAGACCAATCACCACCTCCTTCGTAGCATATTTGCGTCTCCCACCGTCGAAGACGTCTTCCATGAACTGCGCATCGCGGCTCATCAACACGCGACCGCTCTCGATCTCTTCAAACCGATACGCTTTCTCGTGCTCCGAGTACCCCAGGAAACGGCAACGCACCGACCGGGCGTCGAACTTGGACCGCTTCGCCTTCGGCACATGCACGAACGCGTGGCAACCGAACACCTTGAGGTTCGCCAGTAGTGGCTTCTTTCCCGTCCAAACTTGGTGCGGCGACTTGTCGTGGCTGATGGCGCGCGTCGGACACCGGTTCCGGAGGAACGTGGCTGTCACCACCGCTTCACCCCAGTAACTCTTCGACAACCCGGCATGCTCCAACATGCAGCGCGCACACTCCACCAACGTCCGGTTCATCCGTTCCGCCACTCCGTTCAGCTGTGGCGTGTACGGCGGCGTGAACTTCTGCACGATACCACGGTCCGCACAGAACTTGGCCATCTCACGCGAAGTGTACTCGCCACCGTTGTCGCTCCGGAGCGTTTTCACACGCTTGCCGGTCTGCGTTTCAGCCAACGCAACGAACTCCGCGAACTTGGCAGCCACCTCCGACTTGTTCCGCAGCAAGTACACCACACAAAAGTGCGACTTGTCGTCGATGAACGTGACGAAGTAGCGCTTGCCACCAAACGTAGACGTCTGCATGGGGCCGCACACATCGCTGTGAACCACTTCCAGCACTTGCTTCGCACGGTTTGGAGACGACTTCATGTAGCTCACTCGCGTTTGCTTGCCGAGTGAGCATCCGTCGCACAGCTCCCACTGCTTCACCGACGTCATGTCGATGCCAGAGCCGTAGCCCTTCTTGACGATGGCGTCTAGACCGCCATGGCCAATGTGACCAAGTCGAAGGTGCCAGAGGTACGACGTGGTGTCCCCTTTGCGATCCTTCGGACTCGACACATTGGCCTCGTCAGGCATGATCGGAGTCATGCAGAGCTTGAACAGACCCTTGCCTTCGCGAGCGCCGAGCTTCCACTTGACACCCTTCGTCTCCGTGAAGCACCCGTCGCTCTCGAACGTCACAGGCCCGACGTCCTTGGTGAATCTGCCGACGGAGAACAGGTTGCGCGACAACTTGGGGATGTGCCACACATTCGTGAGCACACCCTTCTTGACGCCGCGCGGGGTCTGCATCTTCATCACGATGTCGCCTCTCCCGATCGCTTGCACCACACCGTCGTCCGCGAGATGCACGTCCACCGGCGAGATCTTCTTGTAGTTCCGCATGAACTTCTTGGAACTGGTCATGTGCTGCGTCGCACCCGAGTCGACCAGCCACACCTCATTCGACTTGGTGGTGTTGCTCCCACCACCAACCGAGAAGAGGAAGTCGCCAGAGTCGTCCTCACTCTGCGCGACGTTCGCTCGCTGCGGCCTCTGCCGCTCCGCGTTCTCGCGGATTCGCACAGGACACTTGGCGATCCAATGTCCTTGCTCCCCACAGTAGTGGCAGGCGCTGGCCTTGTTGGCGGTCGCCTGCCGTCCCTTGCGCTTGCCGTTGTCGCTTGTCATGAACGCTTGGCCTTGACCGTGCGCGGCTCCGTCGACGCCGCCACCTTGCTCCTTGCGCTTCATGTCCTCGTGCAGCAGCCGAGACGTCACGAGTTCCCACGTCAGCGAGTCGACCCTCGACTCCAACGCCGTGATGAGGAACTGGTACGACTCGCTGAGACTGCCCAGAAGCGTGATGACCAAGTCGTCCTCGCTGACCGGAGCGCCCACCGCGTCGAGCTGCTCCGCCAGCGTCTTGAGCTTGTTGATGTGCTCTAACACATCATCACCTTCCTCCATCATGGTCGTGAAGAAACGTCGACGAAGAAAGAGCTTGTTGGCCAAACTCTTCTTCTCGAAGTGTCCTTCCAGTCTTGACCATGCATCGTGAGCATCCTTGGCCGACCGCACCAGCGGCAACTGCGAATCCTCCATCGCGAGACAGACGATCGCCAACGCCTTGCGCGACTTCTTCTTGAAGAGCGCTTGATCCGCTGCGGCGTGGCAGTGCTCCAGCTTGATCTCCCCACTCGTCACCTCCCACAGTTCGCGCTCTTCCAGCACCATCTGCATCTTGAACTTCCACGTGTGGAAGTTGGTTCCGTCGAACTTGTTGATGCGGGCGGTGGCGGTCGGCGTGGCGTCCATGGCGAAGGCGTAGTCGGGGTCTTGGGCAGGGAAGACGGGGCTTGGGCTCATAACCAAAAGGAAGGTCGTTTGAGCACTAGATGTCAGAATGCAAAGTGATTGATTTAGGGCCTTAGTTCACAAGCTACTTGCTGCCTCTAAGCCTACTGGATATTCCTGCTGGATACACTCTACTGGATTCCTAACTGGATAGAAGGTCCTTCAGCCAATCAGCGAGTGCCACGTCGATGCCCATCCTGTACCCACAATCTTGTACCCACGCGTCCCATCATCAGCGTCCCGTAATCCTCGTCCCATCATCACACGAATGATGGCGGCACCACTGAGTGAAGGTCGCACTGGTACCTTACTGGTACACCGCAGCTGGTCGAGGCGCCTTCTTGACAACAGGCCTCGTCAGGCATGATCGGAGTCATGCAGAGCTTGAACAGACCCTTGCCTTCGCGAGCGCCGAGCTTCCACTTGACACCCTTCGTCTCCGTGAAGCACCCGTCGCTCTCGAACGTCACAGGCCCGACGTCCTTGGTGAATCTGCCGACGGAGAACAGGTTGCGCGACAACTTGGGGATGTGCCACACATTCGTGAGCACACCCTTCTTGACGCCGCGCGGGGTCTGCATCTTCATCACGATGTCGCCTCTCCCGATCGCTTGCACCACACCGTCGTCCGCGAGATGCACGTCCACCGGCGAGATCTTCTTGTAGTTCCGCATGAACTTCTTGGAACTGGTCATGTGCTGCGTCGCACCCGAGTCGACCAGCCACACCTCATTCGACTTGGTGGTGTTGCTCCCACCACCAACCGAGAAGAGGAAGTCGCCAGAGTCGTCCTCACTCTGCGCGACGTTCGCTCGCTGCGGCCTCTGCCGCTCCGCGTTCTCGCGGATTCGCACAGGACACTTGGCGATCCAATGTCCTTGCTCCCCACAGTAGTGGCAGGCGCTGGCCTTGTTGGCGGTCGCCTGCCGTCCCTTGCGCTTGCCGTTGTCGCTTGTCATGAACGCTTGGCCTTGACCGTGCGCGGCTCCGTCGACGCCGCCACCTTGCTCCTTGCGCTTCATGTCCTCGTGCAGCAGCCGAGACGTCACGAGTTCCCACGTCAGCGAGTCGACCCTCGACTCCAACGCCGTGATGAGGAACTGGTACGACTCGCTGAGACTGCCCAGAAGCGTGATGACCAAGTCGTCCTCGCTGACCGGAGCGCCCACCGCGTCGAGCTGCTCCGCCAGCGTCTTGAGCTTGTTGATGTGCTCTAACACATCATCACCTTCCTCCATCATGGTCGTGAAGAAACGTCGACGAAGAAAGAGCTTGTTGGCCAAACTCTTCTTCTCGAAGTGTCCTTCCAGTCTTGACCATGCATCGTGAGCATCCTTGGCCGACCGCACCAGCGGCAACTGCGAATCCTCCATCGCGAGACAGACGATCGCCAACGCCTTGCGCGACTTCTTCTTGAAGAGCGCTTGATCCGCTGCGGCGTGGCAGTGCTCCAGCTTGATCTCCCCACTCGTCACCTCCCACAGTTCGCGCTCTTCCAGCACCATCTGCATCTTGAACTTCCACGTGTGGAAGTTGGTTCCGTCGAACTTGTTGATGCGGGCGGTGGCGGTCGGCGTGGCGTCCATGGCGAAGGCGTAGTCGGGGTCTTGGGCAGGGAAGACGGGGCTTGGGCTCATAACCAAAAGGAAGGTCGTTTGAGCACTAGATGTCAGAATGCAAAGTGATTGATTTAGGGCCTTAGTTCACAAGCTACTTGCTGCCTCTAAGCCTACTGGATATTCCTGCTGGATACACTCTACTGGATTCCTAACTGGATAGAAGGTCCTTCAGCCAATCAGCGAGTGCCACGTCGATGCCCATCCTGTACCCACAATCTTGTACCCACGCGTCCCATCATCAGCGTCCCGTAATCCTCGTCCCATCATCACACGAATGATGGCGGCACCACTGAGTGAAGGTCGCACTGGTACCTTACTGGTACACCGCAGCTGGTCGAGGCGCCTTCTTGACAACAGCGATGACTGCCATCTACGTCAAGAATCGCCTGCCGTCGCCCAAGATCGAAAACAAGACTCCGTTCGAGATCGTGTACAAGTCCAAGCCAAGCGTGAAGCACATGCGTGTGTTTGGGTGTCGGGTGTACGTCCTGACCCCGAGGGAGAAACGACTCAAGTGGGATCCCAAGGCTCGCGCTGGTCTGTTCATGGGCTACGAGGAAGTGTCGAAGGCGTATCGAGTTTATGACATCGAGGCGGGGAAGGTGGTGATTTCTCGCGATGTCACCTTCGACGAATCGAGTTTTGGTGGTGTCTCGGCGGGAAGTTCAAGCGATGACGACGAAGATGCTAGCCTGGACTTCGACTCTCTCGAGATCAACGATGCTGACAGTGCGGGCCCGATGGAGTTCAAGCAGGCGGGGAAACGCAAGGCCCGCTCAAGTGATGCCGGTGATATGTCAGCGAGCTCACGTTCTGTTCGCCATGGAGCTGGCTTGGAAGAAGCAAGTGCTCCTGACAACTCGTTTGGGCGTCGGGCGAAACGACGATCAAGTGTGCGAATGGAGCCTGATCTGGCTGAAGAAGAGGAGAAGGATGCTCATGACGACGAAGATGACGACTCGACTCCTCCCGCATTTTGGCGAGCAAGCGCCAACGCAGTGGAAGCCGGTGATCTGTCTGAGCCGACGACATTCCAAGACGCAGTGAACGGACCCGACCAAGTGCATTGGCGCAAGGCCGTCCGCGCAGAGCTCAAGTCGATGCGACTTCGTGGGGTGTTTCGAGCTGCCAAGTTGCCGAACGGACAACGCGCCATCGGGACCAAGTGGGTGTTCAAGATCAAGCGCAAAGCAGACGGATCCATCGAGAAGTACAAGGCGCGTCTCGTGGCCAAGGGGTTCAAGCAGAAGTACGGCATCGACTACACCGAGACGTTCTCGCCCGTGGTCAAGTACGTGACGTTGCGCATGGTGATCGCGTTGGCCAAGTACTTCGACTGGCCGCTGGACCAACTGGACGTGGTGACGGCATTCCTGTACGGCGTGATGAAAGAAGTGGTGTACTGCGCAGTGCCAGAAGGGGTCGAGCTGGACGGTGACTTCGACTGCCTGGAGCTGGTGAAGGCGATCTACGGTCTCAAGCAAGCTTCGCGCGTGTGGAACGAGACCTTCGACGAGTACGTGTGCTCCATCGGCTTCCAAGTCTCGGCCTACGACCCGTGTCTCTACATGAAGATTGTGGACGGTCACTGCGTGCTGTTGCTGGTGTACGTGGACGATGTGTTGGTGACCGGGAGTTCGGCCGATCTGATCGCGCGCACCAAGAGCGACCTCAAGACGCGGTTCGAGATGACTGACAGCGGCAAGTGCGCATTTGTGCTGGGCATCGAGTTGGTGGACAACGCTGACGGCAGCGTGACGATGTGCCAGCGACGCTACGTGGACGACATTCTCAAGCGTTTCGGCATGGAGGAGTGCAAGGCTGTGGTGAGTCCGGCGGATTTGAGCTCTCGACTGGTTCCAAGCGACGCGCCGACCAAGGTGAACGCCCCGTTCCGCGAAGCTGTGGGTGCGCTCATGCACTTGATGACCGCGACCCGACCGGACATTGCTTTCGCCGTGGGCTATGTGTCGCGCTTCATGGAGAACCCCCAAGTCGAGCACTGGACTGCGGTGAAGCGCATCCTGCGCTACCTACAAGGGACCAAGTCACATGGGATCTGCTTCCAGCCGGGTGACAAGATCGACTTCCGCGGGTACTCCGACGCAGACTGGGCTGGTGACCACTCCGATCGCAAGTCGACTTCGGGATACGCGTTCATGCTGATGGGCGCGCCGGTGAGCTGGGGAAGCAAGAAGCAGTCAAGTGTGTCGCTGTCTACGAGCGAGGCGGAGTACATTGCACTCAGCCTGGCCATTCAAGAAGGCAAGTGGGTGCACCGCCTGTTGTGCGAGATTATGGCGGCAGCGAGCGAAGCGGGACCCGAGCTCAAGATTCTCGAGGACAACCAGTCGTGCATCAAGATGACCAAGAACCCTGTGAACCATGGCCGCGCCAAGCACATCGACATCAAGTACCATCACATCCGAGATGAGGTCAAGCGCGGTGAAGTGAAGCTCGAGTACTGCGAGACTTCGATGATGCTGGCGGACATCATGACCAAGACGCTCCCGGGACCACGCCACAAGGACCTCACGGCGGCTCTCGGAATCCACGCGTGTTCGCATTGAGGGGGCGTATTGAGGGTAACCGGTTATGCCTGTACCAGGTTACGGTGAACCTGTCCAATCCGATCACACGATGTTTACGGTACGTTGATTACGCTACCGATGATTAGACGAGTAGGATGATTGGACGAGTGCAGAGTGATGGTGATTGGATGCACCAAATGATTGGATGCAGTGCTGCGTGTCTATGAGGATAGCTAGGTAGTGCAGACAAAGTAAGCTCCGATAAATCAATCACTTTCGAATCTCCCTTCTTCCCCCCAAGTGGTCAAGTGTCTTCGCTCCGGTCTACCCAGAGTGCCTACTCCCTCCGCTTCGTCCAAGCTTCGTGTATCAAGATCCATACCCGTTATCAGCCAACGCGATCACCATGCGCAACGTCACGTACTTGACCACGGGCGAGAACGTCTCGGTGTAGTCGATGCCGCACTTCTGCTTGAATCCCTTGGCCACGAGACGCGCCTTGTACTTCTCGATGGATCCGTCTGCTTTGCGCTTGATCTTGAACACCCACTTGGTCCCGATGGCGCGTTGTCCGTTCGGCAACTTGGCAGCTCGAAACACCCCACGAAGTCGCATCGACTTGAGCTCTGCGCGGACGGCCTTGCGCCAATGCACTTGGTCGAGTCCGTTCACCGCATCTTGGAATGTCGTCGGCTCAGACAAATCGCCGGCTTCCACTGCGTTGGCGCTTGCTCGCCAAAATGCGGGAGGAGTCGAGTCGCCGTCTTCGTCGTCATGAGCATCCTTCTCCTCTTCTTCAGCCAGATCAGGCTCCATTCGCACACTTGATCGTCGTTTCGCCCGACGCCCAAACGAGTTGTCAGGAGCACTTGCTTCTTCCAAGCCAGCTCCATGGCGAACAGAACGTGAGCTCGCTGACATATCACCGGCATCACTTGAGCGGGCCTTGCGTTTCCCCGCCTGCTTGAACTCCATCGGGCCCGCACTGTCAGCATCGTTGATCTCGAGAGAGTCGAAGTCCAGGCTAGCATCTTCGTCGTCATCGCTTGAACTTCCCGCCGAGACACCACCAAATCTCGATTCGTCGAAGGTGACATCGCGAGAAATCACCACCTTCCCCGCCTCGATGTCATAAACTCGATACGCCTTCGACACTTCCTCGTAGCCCATGAACAGACCAGCGCGAGCCTTGGGATCCCACTTGAGTCGTTTCTCCCTCGGGGTCAGGACGTACGCCCGACACCCAAACACACGCATGTGCTTCACGCTTGGCTTGGACTTGTACACGATCTCGAACGGAGTCTTGTTTTCGATCTTGGGCGACGGCAGGCGATTCTTGACGTAGATGGCAGTCATCGCCGCTTCGCCCCAGAAACACTTGTCCAACTTGGCATGGTGCAGCATGCTGCGACCAATCGTGACGATGGTTCGGTTGGCGCGTTCTGCCGTGGCGTTGGTCTGGTGCGCGTACCGAACCGTGGGCTGCTGCTCGATGCCTTGATCCTCGTAAAAGGCCTTGAGCGAATTGGTCGCAAACTCGCGGGCTCCGTCGTGACGCACGAACTTGACCTGCTTGCCGAACTGCGTCTGCACCTTGGTGATGTAGCTCTTGAGGCACTCTTCGCTGTCCGACTTGGCGCGTAGACAGAAACCCTTCATGCATCCGCTGGCTTCGTCCGTGATGAGTAGCAGATACTTGCTGCCACCCAACGATTCTTCCTCCATGGGACCGCAGATGTCGAAGTGGAGCAGCTCGAACGTGTCGTAACGGCGCTTGTCGCGGTTAGTCGGGAACGGCTTTTGGACCATTTTCCCTTGCTGGTACCCGCGACACACACTTGGCCCACTCGACTTCAAGGGTACCTTGGCGTCCTTGATCATGCCGTTGTTGACCATCTTGCGCAGCACGTCGATCGGAGCATGACCCATCCGCGCATGAAGATCCACGTTACGCGCCGGCGTCGTCGCATTCGCAGAACGCAGTGGAGTGCGCAGCCAGTAGAGTCCGTCCGCGAGGTCAGCCGTCGCCACCACTTGCTTCGAGCTCTTGCGCGCAACATGCATGCTCGCACCGTCGAACACCACTTGAAACTTGCCACTCTTGTTGATCTGCGGCACCGACAGCAGATTCTTGTTCATGTTCGGCACGTACAGCGCGTCCTTGATCTCGATGTCGCGCTCGTCGCCGTTGGGCAGAACCACTCGTTCGATGATGGTCCCCACACCCTTGATGGCAGCTTTGTTGCCGTCAGCCACCGACAGTTCACCCTCGTCTTGCTCATTCAGCGTGGCGAACTTGGCCTTGTTGTTGCAGATGTGGTGCGTTGCGCCGCTGTCGACCGCCCACATCCCGGACATACCCTTGCCCGTCGAAAGTCCGCACTCCAGGGATACCGCAAACGCGACTCGGTCGTAGTCGTATTCGTAGTCGTCGTTCCGCCACTGGACATTGTTGGCCCCGCGTCCACGGCCATTGCCGCCGCGTCGACCACCTCGGTTCTCGTCCTTCTGCTTGGTCCAGCACTTGTCGATGACGTGCCCCAATTTTCCGCAGTAACTGCACTGGCGAGACTCTCTCTCGGCACTGAACGCCTTCGCCGCGTCTTCAGTCTTCACCGAGTCGGTCTTCTTCTCGCCTTGCCGCTTGATATGCTCGTTCGTGAGCACCTTCACGACGTCTTGCGTCTTCAGCTCCGCAGTACTCATCTCCAAGTTCAGCACGACGTTCTCGTAGCTCTTGGGGAGACTGCGCAACAAGCAGATCGCCACGTCCTCGTCCTCCATCTTGGCGCCGATGCTGCTGAGCTTGGCGCTGATGTTGAGGACCTCGTTGCAATGATGCAACACATTGCCGCCTTCCGCCATCTTCATGCTGAAGAGCTGTCGCTTCAGGTAGATGCGACCAGCCTTCTGCGACCCACCGTACAGCGTCTTCAGGCGCGTCCACGCCACCCACGCTTCTTCACAATTGTCCACCACGTGGTGGTAGTCCGCGTCCATGTGGAGCAGCATCAGGCCGAACGCGATGTTGCTCGCCTTGACGTAGTCATCCTTGGCCCTTGGGTCCGCGAAGGTCGGAGTCGTCTCTCGGTTCACGACATGCCACACCGACTTGGTCAGGAACACGCCACGCATGTAGCGGTTCCACGTCGCGTAGTTGTCGCCGTTGAACTTGTCGATGGAGACCTTGGTGGAGACGTCTTGGGCAGAGGACATGGTCCTTGGGCTCATAACCTGATAAAGGTCACGGATCTTGGACGAAGAGAAGGGAGGGGGAGAGTCACCACTCGGAGCTTGACCGGAGCGAGGACACTTGACCACTTGAGGGGAAGAAGGGAGATTCGAAAGTGATTGATTTATCGGAGCTTACTTTGTCTGCACTGCCTAGCTATCCTCATAGACACGCAGCACTGCATCCAATCATTTGGTGCATCCAATCACCATCACTCTGCACTCGTCCAATCATCCTACTCGTCTAATCACCGGTAGCGTAATCAACGTACCGTAAACATCGTGTGATCGGATTGGACAGGTTCACCGTAACCTGGTACAGGCATAACCGGTTACCCTCAATACGCCCCCTCAATGCGAACACGCGTGGATTCCGAGAGCCGCCGTGAGGTCCTTGTGACGTGGTCCCGGGAGCGTCTTGGTCATGATGTCCGCCAGCATTGTCGCAGTCTCGCAGTACTCGAGCTTCACTTCACCACGCTTGACCTCATCACGGATGTGATGGTACTTGATGTCGATGTGCTTGGCGCGGCCATGGTTCACAGGGTTCTTGGTCATCTTGATGCACGACTGGTTGTCCTCGAGAATCTTGAGCTCGGGTCCCGCTTCGCTTGCTGCCGCCATGATCTCGCACAACAGGTGATGCACCCACTTGCCTTGTTGAATGGCCAGGCTGAGTGCAATGTACTCCGCCTCGCTCGTAGACAGCGACACACTTGACTGCTTCTTGCTTCCCCAGCTCACCGGCGCGCCCATCAGCATGAACGCGTATCCCGAAGTCGACTTGCGATCGGAGTGGTCACCAGCCCAGTCTGCGTCGGAGTACCCGCGGAAGTCGATCTTGTCACCCGGCTGGAAGCAGATCCCATGTGACTTGGTTCCCTGCAGATAGCGCAGGATGCGCTTCACCGCAGTCCAGTGCTCGACTTGGGGGTTCTCCATGAAGCGCGACACATAGCCCACGGCGAAAGCAATGTCCGGTCGGGTCGCGGTCATCAAGTGCATGAGCGCACCCACAGCTTCGCGGAACGGGGCGTTCACCTTGGTCGGCGCGTCGCTTGGAACCAGTCGAGAGCTCAAATCCGCCGGACTCACCACAGCCTTGCACTCCTCCATGCCGAAACGCTTGAGAATGTCGTCCACGTAGCGTCGCTGGCACATCGTCACGCTGCCGTCAGCGTTGTCCACCAACTCGATGCCCAGCACAAATGCGCACTTGCCGCTGTCAGTCATCTCGAACCGCGTCTTGAGGTCGCTCTTGGTGCGCGCGATCAGATCGGCCGAACTCCCGGTCACCAACACATCGTCCACGTACACCAGCAACAGCACGCAGTGACCGTCCACAATCTTCATGTAGAGACACGGGTCGTAGGCCGAGACTTGGAAGCCGATGGAGCACACGTACTCGTCGAAGGTCTCGTTCCACACGCGCGAAGCTTGCTTGAGACCGTAGATCGCCTTCACCAGCTCCAGGCAGTCGAAGTCACCGTCCAGCTCGACCTCTTCTGGCACTGCGCAGTACACCACTTCTTTCATCACGCCGTACAGGAATGCCGTCACCACGTCCAGTTGGTCCAGCGGCCAGTCGAAGTACTTGGCCAACGCGATCACCATGCGCAACGTCACGTACTTGACCACGGGCGAGAACGTCTCGGTGTAGTCGATGCCGCACTTCTGCTTGAATCCCTTGGCCACGAGACGCGCCTTGTACTTCTCGATGGATCCGTCTGCTTTGCGCTTGATCTTGAACACCCACTTGGTCCCGATGGCGCGTTGTCCGTTCGGCAACTTGGCAGCTCGAAACACCCCACGAAGTCGCATCGACTTGAGCTCTGCGCGGACGGCCTTGCGCCAATGCACTTGGTCGAGTCCGTTCACCGCATCTTGGAATGTCGTCGGCTCAGACAAATCGCCGGCTTCCACTGCGTTGGCGCTTATTGAGGGTAACCGGTTATGCCTGTACCAGGTTACGGTGAACCTGTCCAATCCGATCACACGATGTTTACGGTACGTTGATTACGCTACCGATGATTAGACGAGTAGGATGATTGGACGAGTGCAGAGTGATGGTGATTGGATGCACCAAATGATTGGATGCAGTGCTGCGTGTCTATGAGGATAGCTAGGTAGTGCAGACAAAGTAAGCTCCGATAAATCAATCACTTTCGAATCTCCCTTCTTCCCCCCAAGTGGTCAAGTGTCTTCGCTCCGGTCTACCCAGAGTGCCTACTCCCTCCGCTTCGTCCAAGCTTCGTGTATCAAGATCCATACCCGTTATCAGGTTATGAGCCCAAGCACCATGTCCTCTGCCCAAGACGTCTCCACCAAGGTCTCCATCGACAAGTTCAACGGCGACAACTACGCGACGTGGAACCGCTACATGCGTGGCGTGTTCCTGACCAAGTCTGTGTGGCATGTCGTGAACCGTGAAACGACTCCGACCTTCGCGGACCCAAGGGCCAAGGATGACTACGTCAAGGCGAGCAACATCGCGTTCGGCCTGATGCTGCTCCACATGGACGCGGACTACCATCACGTGGTTGACGACTGCGAGGAAGCGTGGGTGGCGTGGTTGCGCCTGAAGACGCTGTACGGAGGATCGCAGAAGGCTGGTCGCATCTACCTGAAGCGACAGCTCTTCAGCATGGAGATGGCGGAAGGCGGCAACGTGTTGCATCATTGCAACGAGGTCCTCAACATCAGCGCCAAGCTCAGCAGCATCGGCGCCAAGATGGAGGACGAGGACGTGGCGATCTGCTTGTTGCGCAGTCTCCCCAAGAGCTACGAGAACGTCGTGCTGAACTTGGAGATGAGTACTGCGGAGCTGAAGACGCAAGACGTCGTGAAGGTGCTCACGAACGAGCATATCAAGCGGCAAGGCGAGAAGAAGACCGACTCGGTGAAGACTGAAGACGCGGCGAAGGCGTTCAGTGCCGAGAGAGAGTCTCGCCAGTGCAGTTACTGCGGAAAATTGGGGCACGTCATCGACAAGTGCTGGACCAAGCAGAAGGACGAGAACCGAGGTGGTCGACGCGGCGGCAATGGCCGTGGACGCGGGGCCAACAATGTCCAGTGGCGGAACGACGACTACGACTACGACCGAGTCGCGTTTGCGGTATCCCCGGAGTGCGGACTTTCGACGGGCAAGGGTATGTCCGGGATGTGGGCGGTCGACAGCGGCGCAACGCACCACATCTGCAACAACAAGGCCAAGTTCGCCACGCTGAATGAGCAAGACGAGGGTGAACTGTCGGTGGCTGACGGCAACAAAGCTGCCATCAAGGGTGTGGGGACCATCATCGAACGAGTGGTTCTGCCCAACGGCGACGAGCGCGACATCGAGATCAAGGACGCGCTGTACGTGCCGAACATGAACAAGAATCTGCTGTCGGTGCCGCAGATCAACAAGAGTGGCAAGTTTCAAGTGGTGTTCGACGGTGCGAGCATGCATGTTGCGCGCAAGAGCTCGAAGCAAGTGGTGGCGACGGCTGACCTCGCGGACGGACTCTACTGGCTGCGCACTCCACTGCGTTCTGCGAATGCGACGACGCCGGCGCGTAACGTGGATCTTCATGCGCGGATGGGTCATGCTCCGATCGACGTGCTGCGCAAGATGGTCAACAACGGCATGATCAAGGACGCCAAGGTACCCTTGAAGTCGAGTGGGCCAAGTGTGTGTCGCGGGTACCAGCAAGGGAAAATGGTCCAAAAGCCGTTCCCGACTAACCGCGACAAGCGCCGTTACGACACGTTCGAGCTGCTCCACTTCGACATCTGCGGTCCCATGGAGGAAGAATCGTTGGGTGGCAGCAAGTATCTGCTACTCATCACGGACGAAGCCAGCGGATGCATGAAGGGTTTCTGTCTACGCGCCAAGTCGGACAGCGAAGAGTGCCTCAAGAGCTACATCACCAAGGTGCAGACGCAGTTCGGCAAGCAGGTCAAGTTCGTGCGTCACGACGGAGCCCGCGAGTTTGCGACCAATTCGCTCAAGGCCTTTTACGAGGATCAAGGCATCGAGCAGCAGCCCACGGTTCGGTACGCGCACCAGACCAACGCCACGGCAGAACGCGCCAACCGAACCATCGTCACGATTGGTCGCAGCATGCTGCACCATGCCAAGTTGGACAAGTGTTTCTGGGGCGAAGCGGCGATGACTGCCATCTACGTCAAGAATCGCCTGCCGTCGCCCAAGATCGAAAACAAGACTCCGTTCGAGATCGTGTACAAGTCCAAGCCAAGCGTGAAGCACATGCGTGTGTTTGGGTGTCGGGCGTACGTCCTGACCCCGAGGGAGAAACGACTCAAGTGGGATCCCAAGGCTCGCGCTGGTCTGTTCATGGGCTACGAGGAAGTGTCGAAGGCGTATCGAGTTTATGACATCGAGGCGGGGAAGGTGGTGATTTCTCGCGATGTCACCTTCGACGAATCGAGATTTGGTGGTGTCTCGGCGGGAAGTTCAAGCGATGACGACGAAGATGCTAGCCTGGACTTCGACTCTCTCGAGATCAACGATGCTGACAGTGCGGGCCCGATGGAGTTCAAGCAGGCGGGGAAACGCAAGGCCCGCTCAAGTGATGCCGGTGATATGTCAGCGAGCTCACGTTCTGTTCGCCATGGAGCTGGCTTGGAAGAGGCAAGTGCTCCTGACAACTCGTTTGGGCGTCGGGCGAAACGACGATCAAGTGTGCGAATGGAGCCTGATCTGGCTGAAGAAGAGGAGAAGGATGCTCATGACGACGAAGACGGCGACTCGACTCCTCCCGCATTTTGGCGAGCAAGCGCTGATAACGGGTATGGATCTTGATACACGAAGCTTGGACGAAGCGGAGGGAGTAGGCACTCTGGGTAGACCGGAGCGAAGACACTTGACCACTTGGGGGGAAGAAGGGAGATTCGAAAGTGATTGATTTATCGGAGCTTACTTTGTCTGCACTACCTAGCTATCCTCATAGACACGCAGCACTGCATCCAATCATTTGGTGCATCCAATCACCATCACTCTGCACTCGTCCAATCATCCTACTCGTCTAATCATCGGTAGCGTAATCAACGTACCGTAAACATCGTGTGATCGGATTGGACAGGTTCACCGTAACCTGGTACAGGCATAACCGGTTACCCTCAATAATCTACCTGAAGCGACAGCTCTTCAGCATGAAGATGGCGGAAGGCGGCAATGTGTTGCATCATTGCAACGAGGTCCTCAACATCAGCGCCAAGCTCAGCAGCATCGGCGCCAAGATGGAGGACGAGGACGTGGCGATCTGCTTGTTGCGCAGTCTCCCCAAGAGCTACGAGAACGTCGTGCTGAACTTGGAGATGAGCACTGCGGAGCTGAAGACGCAAGACGTCGTGAAGGTGCTCACGAACGAGCATATCAAGCGGCAAGGCGAGAAGAAGACCGACTCGGTGAAGACTGAAGACGCGGCGAAGGCGTTCAGTGCCGAGAGAGAGTCTCGCCAGTGCAGTTACTGCGGAAAATTGGGGCACGTCATCGACAAGTGCTGGACCAAGCAGAAGGACGAGAACCGAGGTGGTCGACGCGGCGGCAATGGCCGTGGACGCGGGGCCAACAATGTCCAGTGGCGGAACGACGACTACGAATACGACTACGACCGAGTCGCGTTTGCGGTATCCCTGGAGTGCGGACTTTCGACGGGCAAGGGTATGTCCGGGATGTGGGCGGTCGACAGCGGCGCAACGCACCACATCTGCAACAACAAGGCCAAGTTCGCCACGCTGAATGAGCAAGACGAGGGTGAACTGTCGGTGGCTGACGGCAACAAAGCTGCCATCAAGGGTGTGGGGACCATCATCGAACGAGTGGTTCTGCCCAACGGCGACGAGCGCGACATCGAGATCAAGGACGCGCTGTACGTGCCGAACATGAACAAGAATCTGCTGTCGGTGCCGCAGATCAACAAGAGTGGCAAGTTTCAAGTGGTGTTCGACGGTGCGAGCATGCATGTTGCGCGCAAGAGCTCGAAGCAAGTGGTGGCGACGGCTGACCTCGCGGACGGACTCTACTGGCTGCGCACTCCACTGCGTTCTGCGAATGCGACGACGTCGGCGCGTAACGTGGATCTTCATGCGCGGATGGGTCATGCTCCGATCGACGTGCTGCGCAAGATGGTCAACAACGGCATGATCAAGGACGCCAAGGTACCCTTGAAGTCGAGTGGGCCAAGTGTGTGTCGCGGGTACCAGCAAGGGAAAATGGTCCAAAAGCCGTTCCCGACTAACCGCGACAAGCGCCGTTACGACACGTTCGAGCTGCTCCACTTCGACATCTGCGGTCCCATGGAGGAAGAATCGTTGGGTGGCAGCAAGTATCTGCTACTCATCACGGACGAAGCCAGCGGATGCATGAAGGGTTTCTGTCTACGCGCCAAGTCGGACAGCGAAGAGTGCCTCAAGAGCTACATCACCAAGGTGCAGACGCAGTTCGGCAAGCAGGTCAAGTTCGTGCGTCACGACGGAGCCCGCGAGTTTGCGACCAATTCGCTCAAGGCCTTTTACGAGGATCAAGGCATCGAGCAGCAGCCCACGGTTCGGTACGCGCACCAGACCAACGCCACGGCAGAACGCGCCAACCGAACCATCGTCACGATTGGTCGCAGCATGCTGCACCATGCCAAGTTGGACAAGTGTTTCTGGGGCGAAGCGGCGATGACTGCCATCTACGTCAAGAATCGCCTGCCGTCGCCCAAGATCGAAAACAAGACTCCGTTCGAGATCGTGTACAAGTCCAAGCCAAGCGTGAAGCACATGCGTGTGTTTGGGTGTCGGGCGTACGTCCTGACCCCGAGGGAGAAACGACTCAAGTGGGATCCCAAGGCTCGCGCTGGTCTGTTCATGGGCTACGAGGAAGTGTCGAAGGCGTATCGAGTTTATGACATCGAGGCGGGGAAGGTGGTGATTTCTCGCGATGTCACCTTCGACGAATCGAGATTTGGTGGTGTCTCGGCGGGAAGTTCAAGCGATGACGACGAAGATGCTAGCCTGGACTTCGACTCTCTCGAGATCAACGATGCTGACAGTGCGGGCCCGATGGAGTTCAAGCAGGCGGGGAAACGCAAGGCCCGCTCAAGTGATGCCGGTGATATGTCAGCGAGCTCACGTTCTGTTCGCCATGGAGCTGGCTTGGAAGAGGCAAGTGCTCCTGACAACTCGTTTGGGCGTCGGGCGAAACGACGATCAAGTGTGCGAATGGAGCCTGATCTGGCTGAAGAAGAGGAGAAGGATGCTCATGACGACGAAGACGGCGACTCGACTCCTCCCGCATTTTGGCGAGCAAGCGCTGATAACGGGTATGGATCTTGATACACGAAGCTTGGACGAAGCGGAGGGAGTAGGCACTCTGGGTAGACCGGAGCGAAGACACTTGACCACTTGGGGGGAAGAAGGGAGATTCGAAAGTGATTGATTTATCGGAGCTTACTTTGTCTGCACTACCTAGCTATCCTCATAGACACGCAGCACTGCATCCAATCATTTGGTGCATCCAATCACCATCACTCTGCACTCGTCCAATCATCCTACTCGTCTAATCATCGGTAGCGTAATCAACGTACCGTAAACATCGTGTGATCGGATTGGACAGGTTCACCGTAACCTGGTACAGGCATAACCGGTTACCCTCAATACGCCCCCTCAATGCGAACACGCGTGGATTCCGAGAGCCGCCGTGAGGTCCTTGTGGCGTGGTCCCGGGAGCGTCTTGGTCATGATGTCCGCCAGCATCATCGAAGTCTCGCAGTACTCGAGCTTCACTTCACCGCGCTTGACCTCATCTCGGATGTGATGGTACTTGATGTCGATGTGCTTGGCGCGGCCATGGTTCACAGGGTTCTTGGTCATCTTGATGCACGACTGGTTGTCCTCGAGAATCTTGAGCTCGGGTCCCGCTTCGCTCGCTGCCGCCATAATCTCGCACAACAGGCGGTGCACCCACTTGCCTTGTTGAATGGCCAGGCTGAGTGCAATGTACTCCGCCTCGCTCGTAGACAGCGACACACTTGACTGCTTCTTGCTTCCCCAGCTCACCGGCGCGCCCATCAGCATGAACGCGTATCCCGAAGTCGACTTGCGATCGGAGTGGTCACCAGCCCAGTCTGCGTCGGAGTACCCGCGGAAGTCGATCTTGTCACCCGGCTGGAAGCAGATCCCATGTGACTTGGTCCCTTGTAGGTAGCGCAGGATGCGCTTCACCGCAGTCCAGTGCTCGACTTGGGGGTTCTCCATGAAGCGCGACACATAGCCCACGGCGAAAGCAATGTCCGGTCGGGTCGCGGTCATCAAGTGCATGAGCGCACCCACAGCTTCGCGGAACGGGGCGTTCACCTTGGTCGGCGCGTCGCTTGGAACCAGTCGAGAGCTCAAATCCGCCGGACTCACCACAGCCTTGCACTCCTCCATGCCGAAACGCTTGAGAATGTCGTCCACGTAGCGTCGCTGGCACATCGTCACGCTGCCGTCAGCGTTGTCCACCAACTCGATGCCCAGCACAAATGCGCACTTGCCGCTGTCAGTCATCTCGAACCGCGTCTTGAGGTCGCTCTTGGTGCGCGCGATCAGATCGGCCGAACTCCCGGTCACCAACACATCGTCCACGTACACCAGCAACAGCACGCAGTGACCGTCCACAATCTTCATGTAGAGACACGGGTCGTAGGCCGAGACTTGGAAGCCGATGGAGCACACGTACTCGTCGAAGGTCTCGTTCCACACGCGCGAAGCTTGCTTGAGACCGTAGATCGCCTTCACCAGCTCCAGGCAGTCGAAATCACCGTCCAGCTCGACCCCTTCTGGCACTGCGCAGTACACCACTTCTTTCATCACGCCGTACAGGAATGCCGTCACCACGTCCAGTTGGTCCAGCGGCCAGTCGAAGTACTTGGCCAACGCGATCACCATGCGCAACGTCACGTACTTGACCACGGGCGAGAACGTCTCGGTGTAGTCGATGCCGTACTTCTGCTTGAACCCCTTGGCCACGAGACGCGCCTTGTACTTCTCGATGGATCCGTCTGCTTTGCGCTTGATCTTGAACACCCACTTGGTCCCGATGGCGCGTTGTCCGTTCGGCAACTTGGCAGCTCGAAACACCCCACGAAGTCGCATCGACTTGAGCTCTGCGCGGACGGCCTTGCGCCAATGCACTTGGTCGGGTCCGTTCACTGCGTCTTGGAATGTCGTCGGCTCAGACAGATCACCGGCTTCCACTGCGTTGGCGCTTGCTCGCCAAAATGCGGGAGGAGTCGAGTCGTCATCTTCGTCGTCATGAGCATCCTTCTCCTCTTCTTCAGCCAGATCAGGCTCCATTCGCACACTTGATCGTCGTTTCGCCCGACGCCCAAACGAGTTGTCAGGAGCACTTGCTTCTTCCAAGCCAGCTCCATGGCGAACAGAACGTGAGCTCGCTGACATATCACCGGCATCACTTGAGCGGGCCTTGCGTTTCCCCGCCTGCTTGAACTCCATCGGGCCCGCACTGTCAGCATCGTTGATCTCGAGAGAGTCGAAGTCCAGGCTAGCATCTTCGTCGTCATCGCTTGAACTTCCCGCCGAGACACCACCAAAACTCGATTCGTCGAAGGTGACATCGCGAGAAATCACCACCTTCCCCGCCTCGATGTCATAAACTCGATACGCCTTCGACACTTCCTCGTAGCCCATGAACAGACCAGCGCGAGCCTTGGGATCCCACTTGAGTCGTTTCTCCCTCGGGGTCAGGACGTACGCCCGACACCCAAACACACGCATGTGCTTCACGCTTGGCTTGGACTTGTACACGATCTCGAACGGAGTCTTGTTTTCGATCTTGGGCGACGGCAGGCGATTCTTGACGTAGATGGCAGTCATCGCCGCTTCGCCCCAGAAACACTTGTCCAACTTGGCATGGTGCAGCATGCTGCGACCAATCGTGACGATGGTTCGGTTGGCGCGTTCTGCCGTGGCGTTGGTCTGGTGCGCGTACCGAACCGTGGGCTGCTGCTCGATGCCTTGATCCTCGTAAAAGGCCTTGAGCGAATTGGTCGCAAACTCGCGGGCTCCGTCGTGACGCACGAACTTGACCTGCTTGCCGAACTGCGTCTGCACCTTGGTGATGTAGCTCTTGAGGCACTCTTCGCTGTCCGACTTGGCGCGTAGACAGAAACCCTTCATGCATCCGCTGGCTTCGTCCGTGATGAGTAGCAGATACTTGCTGCCACCCAACGATTCTTCCTCCATGGGACCGCAGATGTCGAAGTGGAGCAGCTCGAACGTGTCGTAACGGCGCTTGTCGCGGTTAGTCGGGAACGGCTTTTGGACCATTTTCCCTTGCTGGTACCCGCGACACACACTTGGCCCACTCGACTTCAAGGGTACCTTGGCGTCCTTGATCATGCCGTTGTTGACCATCTTGCGCAGCACGTCGATCGGAGCATGACCCATCCGCGCATGAAGATCCACGTTACGCGCCGACGTCGTCGCATTCGCAGAACGCAGTGGAGTGCGCAGCCAGTAGAGTCCGTCCGCGAGGTCAGCCGTCGCCACCACTTGCTTCGAGCTCTTGCGCGCAACATGCATGCTCGCACCGTCGAACACCACTTGAAACTTGCCACTCTTGTTGATCTGCGGCACCGACAGCAGATTCTTGTTCATGTTCGGCACGTACAGCGCGTCCTTGATCTCGATGTCGCGCTCGTCGCCGTTGGGCAGAACCACTCGTTCGATGATGGTCCCCACACCCTTGATGGCAGCTTTGTTGCCGTCAGCCACCGACAGTTCACCCTCGTCTTGCTCATTCAGCGTGGCGAACTTGGCCTTGTTGTTGCAGATGTGGTGCGTTGCGCCGCTGTCGACCGCCCACATCCCGGACATACCCTTGCCCGTCGAAAGTCCGCACTCCAGGGATACCGCAAACGCGACTCGGTCGTAGTCGTATTCGTAGTCGTCGTTCCGCCACTGGACATTGTTGGCCCCGCGTCCACGGCCATTGCCGCCGCGTCGACCACCTCGGTTCTCGTCCTTCTGCTTGGTCCAGCACTTGTCGATGACGTGCCCCAATTTTCCGCAGTAACTGCACTGGCGAGACTCTCTCTCGGCACTGAACGCCTTCGCCGCGTCTTCAGTCTTCACCGAGTCGGTCTTCTTCTCGCCTTGCCGCTTGATATGCTCGTTCGTGAGCACCTTCACGACGTCTTGCGTCTTCAGCTCCGCAGTGCTCATCTCCAAGTTCAGCACGACGTTCTCGTAGCTCTTGGGGAGACTGCGCAACAAGCAGATCGCCACGTCCTCGTCCTCCATCTTGGCGCCGATGCTGCTGAGCTTGGCGCTGATGTTGAGGACCTCGTTGCAATGATGCAACACATTGCCGCCTTCCGCCATCTTCATGCTGAAGAGCTGTCGCTTCAGGTAGATTATTGAGGGTAACCGGTTATGCCTGTACCAGGTTACGGTGAACCTGTCCAATCCGATCACACGATGTTTACGGTACGTTGATTACGCTACCGATGATTAGACGAGTAGGATGATTGGACGAGTGCAGAGTGATGGTGATTGGATGCACCAAATGATTGGATGCAGTGCTGCGTGTCTATGAGGATAGCTAGGTAGTGCAGACAAAGTAAGCTCCGATAAATCAATCACTTTCGAATCTCCCTTCTTCCCCTCAAGTGGTCAAGTGTCCTCGCTCCGGTCAAGCTCCGAGTGGTGACTCTCCCCCTCCCTTCTCTTCGTCCAAGATCCGTGACCTTTATCAACATGCGCGGCGACTGCTTGAGTCCGTAGAGTGACCGCTTGAGCTTGCACACGTAGTCGGGGTGGCCTTCGTCAACGTATCCGTCTGGCTGCGCCATGTAGATATCTTCATCCAGGACGCCGTTCAGGAATGCGGTCTTCACGTCCATCTGGTGCAGCTTGAGATCGTACTTGGCAGCCAAACTCAGCACGGCCCGGATCGACGTGAACTTGGCCACTGGCGCGAAGGTCTCGTCGTAGTCGACGCCGTACTTCTGCGAAAACCCCTTGGCCACCAGTCGCGCCTTGAACCGCTCGACCTCTCCGGCTTGGTTTTCCTTCACGCGAAACACCCATCTGCAGCCGATCGCCTTGCGTCCCTTCGGCAGTGGCACCACGTCCCACGTGTCGTTCTTGCGCAGCGACTCATGCTCCGAGTCGCACGCTTCCTTCCACTTGGCTGCGTTGCTGGATTCCATTGCCGACTTGAACGTGGTCGGCATTTCTCCCACTGAATCCACGACGTAGGCCGCCTCGAAGCCTTCTTCTTCTCTTGCGACCGCCGACATCTCCTCGAGAGTCTGGTGCGTCGCGAACCGCTTGGGTCTTGGGATCTCCACCGCTTCCTCCAACGACTGCGTCCGCGGGTGTCGCTTGCTGCCAGGCTCAAAGTCTTCATCCCGCGCAGCCTCTTCTTCATTTTCGTCTTCGTCTTCGTCCGGACCGGACGATGCTTCTTGGTCCGTGGCATCTTCATCCCGAAGTTCCACGACCATGTCTTCTTGACCGCACTCGCGTCTCCCACCGTCGAAGACGTCTTCCATGAACTGTGCGTCGCGGCTCACCAGCACGCGACCACTCTTGATCTCTTCGAACCGATATGCTTTCTCGTGCTCCGAGTAGCCCAGAAACCTGCAACGCACCGACCGAGCGTCGAACTTCGACCGCTTCTCCTTCGGCACATGCACGAACGCGTGGCAACCGAACACCTTGAGGTTCGCCAAGAGCGGTTTCTTGCCGGTCCAGACTTGGTACGGCGACTTGTCGTGGCTGATGGCGCGCGTCGGACAGCGATTCCGGAGGAACGTCGCCGTCACCACCGCTTCTCCCCAGTAACCCTTCGACAGTCCGGCATGTTCCAACATGCAGCGCGCACACTCCACCAACGTCCGGTTCATCCGCTCGGCCACTCCGTTCAGCTGTGGCGTGTACGGCGGCGTGAACTTCTGCACGACCCCACGCTCGCTGCAGAACTTGGCCATCTCACGCGAAGTGTACTCTCCGCCGTTGTCGCTGCGGAGCGTCTTCACGCGCTTGCCGGTCTGGGTCTCGGCGAACGCGACGAAATCGGCGAACTTGGCAGCCACCTCCGACTTGTTCCGCAGCAAGTACACCACACAAAAGTGCGAGTACTCGTCGATGAACGTGACGAAGTACTTCTTGCCACTGAATGTGGGTGTCTGCATGGGTCCACAGACATCACTGTGGATGACTTCCAGCAGCTTCTTGGCACGGTTTGGTGACTTGGCCATGTAGCTCACTCGCGTTTGCTTGCCGAGTGCACACCCATCACACAACTCCCACTGCTTCACCGACGTCATGTCGATGCCGGTGCCGTAGCCCTTCTTGACGATGGCGTCTAGACCGCCATGGCCGATGTGACCGAGTCGAAGGTGCCAGAGGTACGACGTGGTGTCCCCTTTGCGATCCTTCGGACTCGACACATTGGCCTCGTCAGGCATGATCGGAGCCATGCAGAGCTTAAACAGACCCTTGCCCATACGCGCACCGAGCTGCCACTTGATGCTCTTCGTCTCCGCGAAGCACCCGTTGCTCTCGAACGTCACGGGACCAACGTCCTTGGTGAAGCGCCCGACCGAGAATAGGTTGCGCGACAACTTGGGAATGTGCCACACACCGGTGAGCACACCCTTCTTCATTCCGCGTGGGGTCTTCATGGACATGACAATGTCGCCCGTCCCCACCGCTTGAACCACACCGTCGTCCGCGAGGTGCACGTCCACCGGAGCCATCTTCTTGTAGTTCTTCATGTACTCTTTCGAGTACGCCATGTGCTGCGTCGCACCCGAGTCGACCAACCACACTTCACTCGACTTGGCGACCCCGTCACCAACCGAGAAGAGGTAGTCGCCAGAATCTTCTTCGTCCTGCGCGACGTTCGCACGCTGCGACCGCTGCCGGTCGTAGTTGTCTTGGACTCGCGAGGGACACTCGGCAATCCAATGTCCTTGTTTGCCGCAGTTGTGGCACGCACCGGCCTTCTTCACCGGTCGTCCCTTGCGCTTATTGTCTCTCGTCATGAACGCTTGACCGTGCGCGGTGCCGTCCGCACCGCCACCTTGTTCCTTGCGCTTCATGTCCTCGTGCAGCAGCCGAGACGTCACGAGTTCCCACGTCAGCGAGTCGACCCTCGACTCCAACGCCGTGATGAGGAACTGGTACGACTCGCTGAGACTGCCCAGAAGCGTGATCACCAAGTCGTCCTCGCTGACCGGAGCGCCTACCGCGTCGAGCTGCTCCGCCAGCGTCTTGAGCTTGTTGATGTGCTCCAGCACATCATCACCTTCGTCCATCATGGTCGTGAAGAAACGTCGACGAAGAAAGAGCTTGTTGGCCAAGCTCTTCTTCTCGAAGTGTCCTTCCAGTCTTGACCATGCATCGTGGGCATCCTTGGCCGACCGGACCAGCGGCAACTGCGAATCCTCCATCGCGAGACAGATGATCGCCAGCGCCTTGCGAGACTTCCTCTTGAAGGCCGTCTGGTCCAACGTGGTCGCGCAGTGCTCCAGCTTGATCTCTCCACTTGTCACCTCCCACAGATCGCGCTCCTCGAGCACCATCTGCATCTTGAACTTCCACGTGTGGAAGTTGGTTCCGTCGAACTTGTTGATGCGTGCGGTCGTGGTCGGCGCGGCGTCCATGGCGAAGGCGTAGTCGGAGTCTTGGGCAGAGAATGCGGGGCTTGGGCTCATAACCAAAAGGAAGGTCGTTTGAGCACTAGATGTCAGAATGCAAAGTGATTGATTTAGGGCCTTAGTTCGCAAGCTACTTGCTGCCTCGAAGCCTACTGGATATTCGTGCTGGATACACTCCACTGGATTCCTAACTGGATAGAAGGTCCTTCAGCCAATCAGCGAGTGCCACGTCGATGCCCATCCTGTACCCACAATCTTGTACCCACGCGTCCCATCATCAGCGTCCCATCATCAGCGTCCCGTAATCCTCGTCCCATCATCACACGAATGATGGCGGCACCACTGAGTGAAGGTCGCACTGGTACCTTACTGGTACACCGCAGCTGGTCGAGGCGCCTTCTTGACAACACCCCTACTCGACTCGGCAGCCTTGGGTCCTTCGATACCAAGCTTGCTCCGGAGCACGCCAAACTGCGTCGCAGGGATTGGCTTCGTCATGAGATCAGCCAGCATGTCCTTCGTCGAGCAGTACTCCAACACCACTTGACCGTCTTCCACCTTCTCGCGCACGAAGTGGTAGCGAATGTCGATGTGCTTGGTGCGCTTGTGGAACTCGGGGTTCTTGGCCAACGCGATGGAGCCTTGGTTGTCCTCGTAGATCTTGACCGCTTCATTGATTGCCATCTCGCCGAGCTCGCACATGAACACCTTGAGCCACACCGCTTCTTGTGTTGCCTCCGACAGCGCCATGTACTCCGCCTCTGTAGATGACAGCGCCACCGTCCGCTGCTTCTTGCTTCTCCAGCTGATGCACCCGCCGTTCATCATGAACGCGTAGCCGCTTGTGCTTCTTCTTGACTCGGTGTCTCCGGCCCAGTCCGCATCCGAATAGCCTTCAAGCCCGCCGTCGCAGTTCGCTTGAAACTCGATGCCATGCGTCTTCGTGCCTTGGATGTACCTGAAGACCCTCTTGAGCGCTTGCCAGTGCGTCGGGCATGGGTCCGCAGCAAACTGGCTCAGGACCCCCACTGCCGCTGCGAGGTCTGGACGTGTGCCTACCGTGAGATACATGAGGCATCCCACAGCGTTGCGGTACGGCACGTTCGCCATGGTTTCATCGTGCTTGCAACCTCCTTCGCACATGGCCTTGGTCAACTTGAGTCCCGGGTCTTGCGGCGTCTTGACCGGGTTGCTCTTCTCCATCTTGAACTTCTCGAGAATGTCGTTGGCGAACTTGGTCTGCCGCACTGACACCTTCCCAGCCGTCGTATCTTGCTCGATCTCCATCCCAAGGAAGTACTTGAGCTGGCCCATGTCCGTCATCTCGAATCGGTCACTGAGGGCCTGCTTGGTGTCCTTGATCATCTTGTGGCTGTTGCTGGCGAGGATCAGGTCGTCGACATAGAGCGCCACGAAGATCATGTCTTGGCCGTCTCGCTTCAAGTAGATGCAGTGGTCGGACTCGCACTTCTTGAACCCCTGCTTGAGCATGAACTCGTCGATGGTCTTGTTCCACATACGTGGCGACTGCTTCAGTCCATATAGCGACCGCTTGAGCCTGCACACGAAGTCCGGGTGAACATCGTCGACGAACCCGTCCGGCTGAGCCATGTAGATATCTTCGTCCAGCTCGCCGTTGAGGAACGCCGTCTTCACATCCATCTGGTGTACCGTGAGATTGTACTTGGCAGCCAAACTCAGCACGGCCCGGATCGACGTGAACTTGGCCACTGGCGCGAAGGTCTCGTCGTAGTCGACGCCGTACTTCTGCGAAAACCCCTTGGCCACCAGACGCGCCTTGAACCGCTCGACCTCTCCAGCCTGGTTTTCCTTCACTCGAAACACCCATCTGCAGCCGATCGCCTTGCGTCCCTTCGGCAGTGGCACCACGTCCCACGTGTCGTTCTTGCGCAGCGACTCATGCTCCGAGTCGCACGCTTCCTTCCACTTGGCTGCGTCGCTGGATTCCATCGCCGACTTGAACGTGGTCGGCATTTCTCCCACTGAATCCACGACGTAGGCCGCCTCGAAGCCTTCTTCTTCTCTTGCGACCGCCGACATCTCCTCGAGAGTCTGGTGCGTCGCGAACCGCTTGGGTCTTGGGATCTCCACCGCTTCCTCCAACGACTGCGTCCGCGGGTGTCGCTTGCTGCCAGGCTCAAAGTCTTCATCCCGCGCAGCCTCTTCTTCATTTTCGTCTTCGTCTTCGTCCGGACCGGACGATGCTTCTTGGTCCGTGGCATCTTCATCCCGAAGTTCCACGACCATGTCTTCTTGACCGCACTCGCGTCTCCCACCGTCGAAGACGTCTTCCATGAACTGTGCGTCGCGGCTCACCAGCACGCGACCACTCTTGATCTCTTCGAACCGATATGCTTTCTCGTGCTCCGAGTAGCCCAGAAACCTGCAACGCACCGACCGAGCGTCGAACTTCGACCGCTTCTCCTTCGGCACATGCACGAACGCGTGGCAACCGAACACCTTGAGGTTCGCCATGTTGTCAAGAAGGCGCCTCGACCAGCTGCGGTGTACCAGTGAGGTACCAGTGCGACCTTCACTCAGTGGTGCCGCCATCATTCGTGTGATGATGGGACGAGGATTACGGGACGCTGATGATGGGACGCTGATGATGGGACGCGTGGGTACAAGATTGTGGGTACAGGATGGGCATCGACGTGGCACTCGCTGATTGGCTGAAGGACCTTCTATCCAGTTAGGAATCCAGTAGAGTGTATCCAGCAGGAATATCCAGTAGGCTTCGAGGCAGCAAGTAGCTTGCGAACTAAGGCCCTAAATCAATCACTTTGCATTCTGACATCTAGTGCTCAAACGACCTTTCCTTTTGGTTATGAGCCCAAGCCCCGTCTTCCCTGCCCAAGACCCCGACTACGCCTTCGCCATGGACGCCACGCCGACCGCCACCGCCCGCATCAACAAGTTCGACGGAACCAACTTCCACACGTGGAAGTTCAAGATGCAGATGGTGCTGGAAGAGCGCGAACTGTGGGAGGTGACGAGTGGGGAGATCAAGCTGGAGCACTGCCACGCCGCAGCGGATCAAGCGCTCTTCAAGAAGAAGTCGCGCAAGGCGTTGGCGATCGTCTGTCTCGCGATGGAGGACTCGCAGTTGCCGCTGGTGCGTTCGGCCAAGGATGCTCACGATGCATGGTCAAGACTGGAAGGACACTTCGAGAAGAAGAGTTTGGCCAACAAGCTCTTTCTTCGTCGACGTTTCTTCACGACCATGATGGACGAAGGTGATGATGTGCTGGAGCACATCAACAAGCTCAAGACGCTGGCGGAGCAGCTCGACGCGGTGGGCGCTCCGGTCAGCGAGGACGACTTGGTCATCACGCTTCTGGGCAGTCTCAGCGAGTCGTACCAGTTCCTCATCACGGCGTTGGAGTCGAGAGCCGACTCGCTGTCGTGGGAACTCGTGACGTCTCGGCTGCTGCATGAGGACATGAAGCGCAAGGAGCAAGGTGGCGGCGTCGACGGAGCCGCGCACGGTCAAGGCCAAGCGTTCATGACAAGCGACAACGGCAAGCGCAAGGGACGGCAGGCGACCGCCAACAAGGCCAGCGCCTGCCACTACTGTGGGGAGCAAGGACATTGGATCGCCAAGTGTCCTGTGCGAATCCGCGAGAACGCGGAGCGGCAGAGGCCGCAGCGAGCGAACGTCGCGCAGAGTGAGGACGACTCTGGCGACTTCCTCTTCTCGGTTGGTGGTGGGAGCAACACCACCAAGTCGAATGAGGTGTGGCTGGTCTACTCGGGTGCGACGCAGCACATGACCAGTTCCAAGAAGTTCATGCGGAACTACAAGAAGATCTCGCCGGTGGGCGTGCATCTCGCGGACGACGGTGTGGTGCAAGCGATCGGGAGAGGCGACATCGTGATGAAGATGCAGACCCCGCGCGGTGTCAAGAAGGGTGTGCTCACGAATGTGTGGCACATCCCCAAGTTGTCGCGCAACCTGTTCTCCGTCGGCAGATTCACCAAGGACGTCGGGCCTGTGACGTTCGAGAGCGACGGGTGCTTCACGGAGACGAAGGGTGTCAAGTGGAAGCTCGGCGCTCGCGAAGGCAAAGGACTGTTCAAGCTGAGCATGACACCGGTGATGCCTGACGAGGCCAATGCGGCAAGCTCGAAGGATCGCAAAGGGGACACCACGTCGTACCTCTGGCACCTTCGACTTGGTCACATTGGCCATGGCGGTCTAGACGCCATCGTCAAGAAGGGCTACGGCTCTGGCATCGACATGACGTCGGTGAAGCAGTGGGAGCTGTGCGACGGATGCTCACTCGGCAAGCAAACGCGAGTGAGCTACATGGCCAAGTCTCCAAACCGTGCGAAGCAAGTGCTGGAAGTGGTTCACAGCGATGTGTGCGGCCCCATGCAGACGTCTACGTTTGGTGGCAAGCGCTACTTCGTCACGTTCATCGACGACAAGTCGCACTTTTGTGTGGTGTACTTGCTGCGGAACAAGTCGGAGGTGGCTGCCAAGTTCGCGGAGTTCGTTGCGTTGGCTGAAACGCAGACCGGCAAGCGTGTGAAGACGCTCCGCAGCGACAACGGCGGAGAGTACACTTCGCGTGAGATGGCCAAGTTCTGTGCGGACCGTGGTATAGTGCAGAAGTTCACGCCGCCGTACACGCCACAGCTGAATGGAGTGGCGGAACGGATGAACCGGACGTTGGTGGAGTGTGCGCGCTGCATGTTGGAACATGCCGGGCTGTCGAAGGGTTACTGGGGTGAAGCGGTGGTGACGGCGACGTTCCTCCGGAATCGCTGTCCGACGCGCGCCATCAGCCACGACAAGTCGCCGCACCAAGTTTGGACGGGAAAGAAGCCACTACTGGCGAACCTCAAGGTGTTCGGGTGCCACGCGTACGTGCATGTGCCGAAGGAGAAGCGGTCGAAGTTCGACGCCCGGTCGGTGCGTTGCAGGTTTCTGGGCTACTCGGAGCACGAGAAAGCATATCGGTTCGAAGAGATCAAGAGTGGTCGCGTGCTGGTGAGCCGCGACGCACAGTTCATGGAAGACGTCTTCGACGGTGGGAGACGCGAGTGCGGTCAAGAAGACATGGTCGTGGAACTTCGGGATGAAGATGCCACGGACCAAGAAGCATCGTCCGGTCCGGACGAAGACGAAGACGAAAATGAAGAAGAGGCTGCGCGGGATGAAGACTTTGAGCCTGGCAGCAAGCGACACCCGCGGACGCAGTCGTTGGAGGAAGCGGTGGAGATCCCAAGACCCAAGCGGTTCGCGACGCACCAGACTCTCGAGGAGATGTCGGCGGTCGCAAGAGAAGAAGAAGGCTTCGAGGCGGCCTACGTCGTGGATTCAGTGGGAGAAATGCCGACCACGTTCAAGTCGGCGATGGAATCCAGCGACGCAGCCAAGTGGAAGGAAGCGTGCGACTCGGAGCATGAGTCGCTGCGCAAGAACGACACGTGGGACGTGGTGCCACTGCCGAAGGGACGCAAGGCGATCGGCTGCAGATGGGTGTTTCGAGTGAAGGAAAACCAGGCTGGAGAGGTCGAGCGGTTCAAGGCGCGTCTGGTGGCCAAGGGGTTTTCGCAGAAGTACGGCGTCGACTACGACGAGACCTTCGCGCCAGTGGCCAAGTTCACGTCGATCCGGGCCGTGCTGAGTTTGGCTGCCAAGTACAATCTCACGGTACACCAGATGGATGTGAAGACGGCGTTCCTCAACGGCGAGCTGGACGAAGATATCTACATGGCTCAGCCGGACGGGTTCGTCGACGATGTTCACCCGGACTTCGTGTGCAGGCTCAAGCGGTCGCTATATGGACTGAAGCAGTCGCCACGTATGTGGAACAAGACCATCGACGAGTTCATGCTCAAGCAGGGGTTCAAGAAGTGCGAGTCCGACCACTGCATCTACTTGAAGCGAGACGGCCAAGACATGATCTTCGTGGCGCTCTATGTGGACGACCTGATCCTCGCCAGCAACAGCCACAAGATGATCAAGGACACCAAGCAGGCCCTCAGTGACCGATTCGAGATGACGGACATGGGCCAGCTCAAGTACTTCCTCGGCATGGAAATCGACCAAGATCCCGAGACCGGAAATGTGTCAGTGCGGCAGACCAAGTTTGCGAAGGACATTCTCGAGAAGTTCAAGATGGAGAAGAGCAACCCGGTCAAGACGCCGCAAGACCCAGGTCTCAAGCTGACCAAGGCCATGTGCGAAGGAGGTTGCAAGCACGATGAGACCATGGCGAACGTGCCGTACCGCAACGCTGTGGGATGCCTCATGTATCTCATGGTAGGCACACGTCCAGACCTCGCAGCGGCAGTGGGGGTCCTGAGCCAGTTTGCTGCGGACCCATGCCCGACGCACTGGCAAGCGCTCAAGAGGGTCTTCAGGTACATCCAAGGCACGAAGACGCATGGCATCGAGTTTCAAGCGAACTGCGACGGCGGGCTTGAAGGCTATTCGGATGCGGACTGGGCCGGAGACACCGAGTCAAGAAGAAGCACAAGCGGCTACGCGTTCATGATGAACGGCGGGTGCATCAGCTGGAGAAGCAAGAAGCAGCGGACGGTGGCGCTGTCATCTACAGAGGCGGAGTACATGGCGCTGTCGGAGGCAACACAAGAAGCGGTGTGGCTCAAGGTGTTCATGTGCGAGCTCGGCGAGATGGCAATCAATGAAGCGGTCAAGATCTACGAGGACAACCAAGGCTCCATCGCGTTGGCCAAGAACCCCGAGTTCCACAAGCGCACCAAGCACATCGACATTCGCTACCACTTCGTGCGCGAGAAGGTGGAAGACGGTCAAGTGGTGTTGGAGTACTGCTCGACGAAGGACATGCTGGCTGATCTCATGACGAAGCCAATCCCTGCGACGCAGTTTGGCGTGCTCCGGAGCAAGCTTGGTATCGAAGGACCCAAGGCTGCCGAGTCGAGTAGGGGTGTTGTCAAGAAGGCGCCTCGACCAGCTGCGGTGTACCAGTAAGGTACCAGTGCGACCTTCACTCAGTGGTGCCGCCATCATTCGTGTGATGATGGGACGAGGATTACGGGACGCTGATGATGGGACGCTGATGATGGGACGCGTGGGTACAAGATTGTGGGTACAGGATGGGCATCGACGTGGCACTCGCTGATTGGCTGAAGGACCTTCTATCCAGTTAGGAATCCAGTGGAGTGTATCCAGCACGAATATCCAGTAGGCTTCGAGGCAGCAAGTAGCTTGCGAACTAAGGCCCTAAATCAATCACTTTGCATTCTGACATCTAGTGCTCAAACGACCTTCCTTTTCGAGGCAGCAAGTAGCTTGTGAACTAAGGCCCTAAATCAATCACTTTGCATTCTGACATCTAGTGCTCAAACGACCTTCCTTTTTCGCTCCGCACAGAACTTGGCCATTTCGCGCGAAGTGTACTCTCCGCCGTTGTCGCTGCGGAGCGTCTTCACGCGCTTGCCGGTCTGCGTTTCAGCCAACGCAACGAACTCCGCGAACTTGGCAGCCACCTCCGACTTGTTCCGCAGCAAGTACACCACACAAAAGTGCGACTTGGCGTCGATGAACGTGACGAAGTACTTCTTGCCACTGAATGTGGGTGTCTGCATGGGTCCACAGACATCACTGTGGATGACTTCCAACAGCTTCTTGGCACGGTTTGGTGACTTGGCCATGTAGCTCACTCGCGTTTGTTTGCCGAGTGCACACCCATCACACAACTCCCACTGCTTCACCGACGTCATGTCGATGCCGGTGCCGTAGCCCTTCTTGACGATGGCGTCTAGACCGCTATGGCCGATGTGACCGAGTCGAAGGTGCCAGAGGTACGACGTGGTGTCCCCTTTGCGATCCTTCGGACTCGACACATTGGCCTCGTCAGGCATGATCGGAGCCATGCAGAGCTTGAACAGACCCTTGCCCATACGCGCACCGAGCTGCCACTTGATGCTCTTCGTCTCCGCGAAGCACCCGTTGCTCTCGAACGTCACGGGACCAACGTCCTTGGTGAAGCGCCCGACCGAGAATAGGTTGCGCGACAACTTGGGAATGTGCCACACACCGGTGAGCACACCCTTCTTCATTCCGCGTGGGGTCTTCATGGACATGACAATGTCGCCCGTCCCCACCGCTTGAACCACACCGTCGTCCGCGAGGTGCACGTCCACCGGAGCCATCTTCTTGTAGTTCTTCATGTACTCTTTCGAGTACGTCATGTGCTGCGTCGCACCCGAGTCGACCAACCACACTTCACTCGACTTGGCGACCCCGTCACCAACCGAGAAGAGGTAGTCGCCAGAATCTTCTTCGTCCTGCGCGACGTTCGCACGCTGCGACCGCTGCCGGTCGTAGTTGTCTTGGACTCGCGAGGGACACTCGGCAATCCAATGTCCTTGTTTGCCGCAGTTGTGGCACGCACCGGCCTTCTTCACCGGTCGTCCCTTGCGCTTATTGTCTCTCGTCATGAACGCTTGACCGTGCGCGGTGCCGTCCGCACCGCCACCTTGTTCCTTGCGCTTCATGTCCTCGTGCAGCAGCCGAGACGTCACGAGTTCCCACGTCAGCGAGTCGACCCTCGACTCCAACGCCGTGATGAGGAACTGGTACGACTCGCTGAGACTGCCCAGAAGCGTGATCACCAAGTCGTCCTCGCTGACCGGAGCGCCCACCGCGTCGAGCTGCTCCGCCAGCGTCTTGAGCTTGTTGATGTGCTCCAGCACATCATCACCTTCGTCCATCATCGTCGTGAAGAAACGTCGACGAAGAAAGAGCTTGTTGGCCAAGCTCTTCTTCTCGAAGTGTCCTTCCAGTCTTGACCATGCATCGTGGGCATCCTTGGCCGACCGGACCAGCGGCAACTGCGAATCCTCCATCGCGAGACAGACGATCGCCAGCGCCTTGCGAGACTTCCTCTTGAAGGCCGTCTGGTCCAACGTGGTCGCGCAGTGCTCCAGCTTGATCTCTCCACTTGTCACTTCCCACAGATCGCGCTCCTCGAGCACCATCTGCATCTTGAACTTCCACGTGTGGAAGTTGGTTCCGTCGAACTTGTTGATGCGGGCGGTCGTGGTCGGCGCGGCGTCCATGGCGAAGGCGTAGTCGGGGTCTTGGGCAGAGAATGCGGGGCTTGGGCTCATAACCAAAAGGAAGGTCGTTTGAGCACTAGATGTCAGAATGCAAAGTGATTGATTTAGGGCCTTAGTTCACAAGCTACTTGCTGCCTCTAAGCCTACTGGATATCCCTGCTGGATACACTCTACTGGATTCCTAACTGGATAGAAGGTCCTTCAGCCAATCAGCGAGTGCCACGTCGATGCCCATCCTGTACCCACAATCTTGTACCCACGCGTCCCATCATCAGCGTCCCGTAATCCTCGTCCCATCATCACACGAATGATGGCGGCACCACTGAGTGAAGGTCGCACCGGTACCTTACTGGTACACCGCAGCTGGTCGAGGCGCCTTCTTGACAACAGTAAGCTCCGATAAATCAATCACTTTCGAATCTCCCTTCTTCCCCTCAAGTGGTCAAGTGTCCTCGCTCCGGTCAAGCTCCGAGTGGTGACTCTCCCCCTCCCTTCTCTTCGTCCAAGATCCGTGACCTTTATCAGCCTCTTCTTCATTTTCGTCTTCGTCTTCGTCCGGACCGGACGATGCTTCTTGGTCCGTGGCATCTTCATCCCGAAGTTCCACGACCATGTCTTCTTGACCGCACTCGCGTCTCCCACCGTCGAAGACGTCTTCCATGAACTGTGCGTCGCGGCTCACCAGCACGCGACCACTCTTGATCTCTTCGAACCGATATGCTTTCTCGTGCTCCGAGTAGCCCAGAAACCTGCAACGCACCGACCGAGCGTCGAACTTCGACCGCTTCTCCTTCGGCACATGCACGAACGCGTGGCAACCGAACACCTTGAGGTTCGCCAAGAGCGGTTTCTTGCCGGTCCAGACTTGGTACGGCGACTTGTCGTGGCTGATGGCGCGCGTCGGACAGCGATTCCGGAGGAACGTCGCCGTCACCACCGCTTCACCCCAGTAACCCTTCGACAGCCCGGCATGTTCCAACATGCAGCGCGCACACTCCACCAACGTCCGGTTCATCCGCTCGGCCACTCCGTTCAGCTGAGGCGTGTACGGCGGCGTGAACTTCTGCACGATCCCACGCTCGCTGCAGAACTTGGCCATCTCGCGCGAAGTGTACTCTCCGCCGTTGTCGCTGCGGAGCGTCTTCACGCGCTTGCCGGTCTGGGTCTCGGCGAACGCGACGAAATCGGCGAACTTGGCAGCCACCTCCGACTTGTTCCGCAGCAAGTACACCACACAAAAGTGCGACTTGTCGTCGATGAACGTGACGAAGTACTTCTAAAAGGAAGGTCGTTTGAGCACTAGATGTCAGAATGCAAAGTGATTGATTTAGGGCCTTAGTTCACAAGCTACTTGCTGCCTCGAAAAGGAAGGTCGTTTGAGCACTAGATGTCAGAATGCAAAGTGATTGATTTAGGGCCTTAGTTCGCAAGCTACTTGCTGCCTCGAAGCCTACTGGATATTCGTGCTGGATACACTCCACTGGATTCCTAACTGGATAGAAGGTCCTTCAGCCAATCAGCGAGTGCCACGTCGATGCCCATCCTGTACCCACAATCTTGTACCCACGCGTCCCATCATCAGCGTCCCATCATCAGCGTCCCGTAATCCTCGTCCCATCATCACACGAATGATGGCGGCACCACTGAGTGAAGGTCGCACTGGTACCTTACTGGTACACCGCAGCTGGTCGAGGCGCCTTCTTGACAACACCCCTACTCGACTCGGCAGCCTTGGGTCCTTCGATACCAAGCTTGCTCCGGAGCACGCCAAACTGCGTCGCAGGGATTGGCTTCGTCATGAGATCAGCCAGCATGTCCTTCGTCGAGCAGTACTCCAACACCACTTGACCGTCTTCCACCTTCTCGCGCACGAAGTGGTAGCGAATGTCGATGTGCTTGGTGCGCTTGTGGAACTCGGGGTTCTTGGCCAACGCGATGGAGCCTTGGTTGTCCTCGTAGATCTTGACCGCTTCATTGATTGCCATCTCGCCGAGCTCGCACATGAACACCTTGAGCCACACCGCTTCTTGTGTTGCCTCCGACAGCGCCATGTACTCCGCCTCTGTAGATGACAGCGCCACCGTCCGCTGCTTCTTGCTTCTCCAGCTGATGCACCCGCCGTTCATCATGAACGCGTAGCCGCTTGTGCTTCTTCTTGACTCGGTGTCTCCGGCCCAGTCCGCATCCGAATAGCCTTCAAGCCCGCCGTCGCAGTTCGCTTGAAACTCGATGCCATGCGTCTTCGTGCCTTGGATGTACCTGAAGACCCTCTTGAGCGCTTGCCAGTGCGTCGGGCATGGGTCCGCAGCAAACTGGCTCAGGACCCCCACTGCCGCTGCGAGGTCTGGACGTGTGCCTACCATGAGATACATGAGGCATCCCACAGCGTTGCGGTACGGCACGTTCGCCATGGTCTCATCGTGCTTGCAACCTCCTTCGCACATGGCCTTGGTCAGCTTGAGACCTGGGTCTTGCGGCGTCTTGACCGGGTTGCTCTTCTCCATCTTGAACTTCTCGAGAATGTCCTTCGCAAACTTGGTCTGCCGCACTGACACATTTCCGGTCTCGGGATCTTGGTCGATTTCCATGCCGAGGAAGTACTTGAGCTGGCCCATGTCCGTCATCTCGAATCGGTCACTGAGGGCCTGCTTGGTGTCCTTGATCATCTTGTGGCTGTTGCTGGCGAGGATCAGGTCGTCCACATAGAGCGCCACGAAGATCATGTCTTGGCCGTCTCGCTTCAAGTAGATGCAGTGGTCGGACTCGCACTTCTTGAACCCCTGCTTGAGCATGAACTCGTCGATGGTCTTGTTCCACATACGTGGCGACTGCTTCAGTCCATATAGCGACCGCTTGAGCCTGCACACGAAGTCCGGGTGAACATCGTCGACGAACCCGTCCGGCTGAGCCATGTAGATATCTTCGTCCAGCTCGCCGTTGAGGAACGCCGTCTTCACATCCATCTGGTGTACCGTGAGATTGTACTTGGCAGCCAAACTCAGCACGGCCCGGATCGACGTGAACTTGGCCACTGGCGCGAAGGTCTCGTCGTAGTCGACGCCGTACTTCTGCGAAAACCCCTTGGCCACCAGACGCGCCTTGAACCGCTCGACCTCTCCAGCCTGGTTTTCCTTCACTCGAAACACCCATCTGCAGCCGATCGCCTTGCGTCCCTTCGGCAGTGGCACCACGTCCCACGTGTCGTTCTTGCGCAGCGACTCATGCTCCGAGTCGCACGCTTCCTTCCACTTGGCTGCGTCGCTGGATTCCATCGCCGACTTGAACGTGGTCGGCATTTCTCCCACTGAATCCACGACGTAGGCCGCCTCGAAGCCTTCTTCTTCTCTTGCGACCGCCGACATCTCCTCGAGAGTCTGGTGCGTCGCGAACCGCTTGGGTCTTGGGATCTCCACCGCTTCCTCCAACGACTGCGTCCGCGGGTGTCGCTTGCTGCCAGGCTCAAAGTCTTCATCCCGCGCAGCCTCTTCTTCATTTTCGTCTTCGTCTTCGTCCGGACCGGACGATGCTTCTTGGTCCGTGGCATCTTCATCCCGAAGTTCCACGACCATGTCTTCTTGACCGCACTCGCGTCTCCCACCGTCGAAGACGTCTTCCATGAACTGTGCGTCGCGGCTCACCAGCACGCGACCACTCTTGATCTCTTCGAACCGATATGCTTTCTCGTGCTCCGAGTAGCCCAGAAACCTGCAACGCACCGACCGAGCGTCGAACTTCGACCGCTTCTCCTTCGGCACATGCACGAACGCGTGGCAACCGAACACCTTGAGGTTCGCCAAGAGCGGTTTCTTGCCGGTCCAGACTTGGTACGGCGACTTGTCGTGGCTGATGGCGCGCGTCGGACAGCGATTCCGGAGGAACGTCGCCGTCACCACCGCTTCACCCCAGTAACCCTTCGACAGCCCGGCATGTTCCAACATGCAGCGCGCACACTCCACCAACGTCCGGTTCATCCGCTCGGCCACTCCGTTCAGCTGAGGCGTGTACGGCGGCGTGAACTTCTGCACGATCCCACGCTCGCTGCAGAACTTGGCCATCTCACGCGAAGTGTACTCTCCGCCGTTGTCGCTGCGGAGCGTCTTCACGCGCTTGCCGGTCTGGGTCTCGGCGAACGCGACGAAATCGGCGAACTTGGCAGCCACCTCCGACTTGTTCCGCAGCAAGTACACCACACAAAAGTGCGACTTGTCGTCGATGAACGTGACGAAGTACTTCTAAAAGGAAGGTCGTTTGAGCACTAGATGTCAGAATGCAAAGTGATTGATTTAGGGCCTTAGTTCACAAGCTACTTGCTGCCTCGAAAAGGAAGGTCGTTTGAGCACTAGATGTCAGAATGCAAAGTGATTGATTTAGGGCCTTAGTTCGCAAGCTACTTGCTGCCTCGAAGCCTACTGGATATTCCTGCTGGATACACTCTACTGGATTCCTAACTGGATAGAAGGTCCTTCAGCCAATCAGCGAGTGCCACGTCGATGCCCATCCTGTACCCACAATCTTGTACCCACGCGTCCCATCATCAGCGTCCCATCATCAGCGTCCCGTAATCCTCGTCCCATCATCACACGAATGATGGCGGCACCACTGAGTGAAGGTCGCACTGGTACCTTACTGGTACACCGCAGCTGGTCGAGGCGCCTTCTTGACAACACCCCTACTCGACTCGGCAGCCTTGGGTCCTTCGATACCAAGCTTGCTCCGGAGCACGCCAAACTGCGTCGCAGGGATTGGCTTCGTCATGAGATCAGCCAGCATGTCCTTCGTCGAGCAGTACTCCAACACCACTTGACCGTCTTCCACCTTCTCGCGCACGAAGTGGTAGCGAATGTCGATGTGCTTGGTGCGCTTGTGGAACTCGGGGTTCTTGGCCAACGCGATGGAGCCTTGGTTGTCCTCGTAGATCTTGACCGCTTCATTGATTGCCATCTCGCCGAGCTCGCACATGAACACCTTGAGCCACACCGCTTCTTGTGTTGCCTCCGACAGCGCCATGTACTCCGCCTCTGTAGATGACAGCGCCACCGTCCGCTGCTTCTTGCTTCTCCAGCTGATGCACCCGCCGTTCATCATGAACGCGTAGCCGCTTGTACTCCTTCTTGACTCGGTGTCTCCGGCCCAGTCCGCATCCGAATAGCCTTCAAGCCCGCCGTCGCAGTTCGCTTGAAACTCGATGCCATGCGTCTTCGTGCCTTGGATGTACCTGAAGACCCTCTTGAGCGCTTGCCAGTGCGTCGGGCATGGGTCCGCAGCAAACTGGCTCAGGACCCCCACTGCCGCTGCGAGGTCTGGACGTGTGCCTACCATGAGATACATGAGGCATCCCACAGCGTTGCGGTACGGCACGTTCGCCATGGTCTCATCGTGCTTGCAACCTCCTTCGCACATGGCCTTGGTCAGCTTGAGACCTGGGTCTTGCGGCGTCTTGACCGGGTTGCTCTTCTCCATCTTGAACTTCTCGAGAATGTCCTTCGCAAACTTGGTCTGCCGCACTGACACATTTCCGGTCTCGGGATCTTGGTCGATTTCCATGCCGAGGAAGTACTTGAGCTGGCCCATGTCCGTCATCTCGAATCGGTCACTGAGGGCCTGCTTGGTGTCCTTGATCATCTTGTGGCTGTTGCTGGCGAGGATCAGGTCGTCCACATAGAGCGCCACGAAGATCATGTCTTGGCCGTCTCGCTTCAAGTAGATGCAGTGGTCGGACTCGCACTTCTTGAACCCCTGCTTGAGCATGAACTCGTCGATGGTCTTGTTCCACATACGTGGCGACTGCTTCAGTCCATATAGCGACCGCTTGAGCCTGCACACGAAGTCCGGGTGAACATCGTCGACGAACCCGTCCGGCTGAGCCATGTAGATATCTTCGTCCAGCTCGCCGTTGAGGAACGCCGTCTTCACATCCATCTGGTGTACCGTGAGATTGTACTTGGCAGCCAAACTCAGCACGGCCCGGATCGACGTGAACTTGGCCACTGGCGCGAAGGTCTCGTCGTAGTCGACGCCGTACTTCTGCGAAAACCCCTTGGCCACCAGACGCGCCTTGAACCGCTCGACCTCTCCAGCCTGGTTTTCCTTCACTCGAAACACCCATCTGCAGCCGATCGCCTTGCGTCCCTTCGGCAGTGGCACCACGTCCCACGTGTCGTTCTTGCGCAGCGACTCATGCTCCGAGTCGCACGCTTCCTTCCACTTGGCTGCGTCGCTGGATTCCATCGCCGACTTGAACGTGGTCGGCATTTCTCCCACTGAATCCACGACGTAGGCCGCCTCGAAGCCTTCTTCTTCTCTTGCGACCGCCGACATCTCCTCGAGAGTCTGGTGCGTCGCGAACCGCTTGGGTCT
This sequence comes from Phytophthora agathidicida, assembly GCA_025722995.1. Lineage (NCBI taxonomy): Eukaryota > Oomycota > Peronosporomycetes > Peronosporales > Peronosporaceae > Phytophthora > Phytophthora agathidicida. The sequence continues at coordinate 1,012,988 of CP106979.1, forward strand.
TGGGATCTCCACCGCTTCCTCCAACGACTGCGTCCGCGGGTGTCGCTTGCTGCCAGGCTCAAAGTCTTCATCCCGCGCAGCCTCTTCTTCATTTTCGTCTTCGTCTTCGTCCGGACCGGACGATGCTTCTTGGTCCGTGGCATCTTCATCCCGAAGTTCCACGACCATGTCTTCTTGACCGCACTCGCGTCTCCCACCGTCGAAGACGTCTTCCATGAACTGTGCGTCGCGGCTCACCAGCACGCGACCACTCTTGATCTCTTCGAACCGATATGCTTTCTCGTGCTCCGAGTAGCCCAGAAACCTGCAACGCACCGACCGAGCGTCGAACTTCGACCGCTTCTCCTTCGGCACATGCACGAACGCGTGGCAACCGAACACCTTGAGGTTCGCCAAGAGCGGTTTCTTGCCGGTCCAGACTTGGTACGGCGACTTGTCGTGGCTGATGGCGCGCGTCGGACAGCGATTCCGGAGGAACGTCGCCGTCACCACCGCTTCACCCCAGTAACCCTTCGACAGCCCGGCATGTTCCAACATGCAGCGCGCACACTCCACCAACGTCCGGTTCATCCGCTCGGCCACTCCGTTCAGCTGAGGCGTGTACGGCGGCGTGAACTTCTGCACGATCCCACGCTCGCTGCAGAACTTGGCCATCTCACGCGAAGTGTACTCTCCGCCGTTGTCGCTGCGGAGCGTCTTCACGCGCTTGCCGGTCTGGGTCTCGGCGAACGCGACGAAATCGGCGAACTTGGCAGCCACCTCCGACTTGTTCCGCAGCAAGTACACCACACAAAAGTGCGACTTGTCGTCGATGAACGTGACGAAGTACTTCTAAAAGGAAGGTCGTTTGAGCACTAGATGTCAGAATGCAAAGTGATTGATTTAGGGCCTTAGTTCACAAGCTACTTGCTGCCTCGAAAAGGAAGGTCGTTTGAGCACTAGATGTCAGAATGCAAAGTGATTGATTTAGGGCCTTAGTTCGCAAGCTACTTGCTGCCTCGAAGCCTACTGGATATTCCTGCTGGATACACTCTACTGGATTCCTAACTGGATAGAAGGTCCTTCAGCCAATCAGCGAGTGCCACGTCGATGCCCATCCTGTACCCACAATCTTGTACCCACGCGTCCCATCATCAGCGTCCCATCATCAGCGTCCCGTAATCCTCGTCCCATCATCACACGAATGATGGCGGCACCACTGAGTGAAGGTCGCACTGGTACCTTACTGGTACACCGCAGCTGGTCGAGGCGACTTCTTGACAACACCCCCACTCGACTCGGCAGCCTTGGGTCCTTCGATACCAAGCTTGCTCCGGAGCACGCCGAACTGCGTCGCAGGGATTGGCTTCGTCATGAGATCAGCCAGCATGTCCTTCGTCGAGCAGTACTCCAACACCACTTGACCGTCTTCCACCTTCTCGCGCACGAAGTGGTAGCGAATGTCGATGTGCTTGGTGCGCTTGTGGAACTCGGGGTTCTTGGCCAACGCGATGGAGCCTTGGTTGTCCTCGTAGATCTTGACCGCTTCATTGATTGCCATCTCGCCGAGCTCGCACATGAACACCTTGAGCCACACCGCTTCTTGTGTTGCCTCCGACAGCGCCATGTACTCCGCCTCTGTAGATGACAGCGCCACCGTCCGCTGCTTCTTGCTTCTCCAGCTGATGCACCCGCCGTTCATCATGAACGCGTAGCCGCTTGTACTCCTTCTTGACTCGGTGTCTCCGGCCCAGTCCGCATCCGAATAGCCTTCAAGCCCGCCGTCGCAGTTCGCTTGAAACTCGATGCCATGCGTCTTCGTGCCTTGGATGTACCTGAAGACCCTCTTGAGCGCTTGCCAGTGCGTCGGGCATGGGTCCGCAGCAAACTGGCTCAGGACCCCCACTGCCGCTGCGAGGTCTGGACGTGTGCCTACCATGAGATACATGAGGCATCCCACAGCGTTGCGGTACGGCACGTTCGCCATGGTCTCATCGTGCTTGCAACCTCCTTCGCACATGGCCTTGGTCAGCTTGAGACCTGGGTCTTGCGGCGTCTTGACCGGGTTGCTCTTCTCCATCTTGAACTTCTCGAGAATGTCCTTCGCAAACTTGGTCTGCCGCACTGACACATTTCCGGTCTCGGGATCTTGGTCGATTTCCATGCCGAGGAAGTACTTGAGCTGGCCCATGTCCGTCATCTCGAATCGGTCACTGAGGGCCTGCTTGGTGTCCTTGATCATCTTGTGGCTGTTGCTGGCGAGGATCAGGTCGTCCACATAGAGCGCCACGAAGATCATGTCTTGGCCGTCTCGCTTCAAGTAGATGCAGTGGTCGGACTCGCACTTCTTGAACCCCTGCTTGAGCATGAACTCGTCGATGGTCTTGTTCCACATACGTGGCGACTGCTTCAGTCCATATAGCGACCGCTTGAGCCTGCACACGAAGTCCGGGTGAACATCGTCGACGAACCCGTCCGGCTGAGCCATGTAGATATCTTCGTCCAGCTCGCCGTTGAGGAACGCCGTCTTCACATCCATCTGGTGTACCGTGAGATTGTACTTGGCAGCCAAACTCAGCACGGCCCGGATCGACGTGAACTTGGCCACTGGCGCGAAGGTCTCGTCGTAGTCGACGCCGTACTTCTGCGAAAACCCCTTGGCCACCAGACGCGCCTTGAACCGCTCGACCTCTCCAGCCTGGTTTTCCTTCACTCGAAACACCCATCTGCAGCCGATCGCCTTGCGTCCCTTCGGCAGTGGCACCACGTCCCACGTGTCGTTCTTGCGCAGCGACTCATGCTCCGAGTCGCACGCTTCCTTCCACTTGGCTGCGTCGCTGGATTCCATCGCCGACTTGAACGTGGTCGGCATTTCTCCCACTGAATCCACGACGTAGGCCGCCTCGAAGCCTTCTTCTTCTCTTGCGACCGCCGACATCTCCTCGAGAGTCTGGTGCGTCGCGAACCGCTTGGGTCTTGGGATCTCCACCGCTTCCTCCAACGACTGCGTCCGCGGGTGTCGCTTGCTGCCAGGCTCAAAGTCTTCATCCCGCGCAGCCTCTTCTTCATTTTCGTCTTCGTCTTCGTCCGGACCGGACGATGCTTCTTGGTCCGTGGCATCTTCATCCCGAAGTTCCACGACCATGTCTTCTTGACCGCACTCGCGTCTCCCACCGTCGAAGACGTCTTCCATGAACTGTGCGTCGCGGCTCACCAGCACGCGACCACTCTTGATCTCTTCGAACCGATATGCTTTCTCGTGCTCCGAGTAGCCCAGAAACCTGCAACGCACCGACCGAGCGTCGAACTTCGACCGCTTCTCCTTCGGCACATGCACGAACGCGTGGCAACCGAACACCTTGAGGTTCGCCAAGAGCGGTTTCTTGCCGGTCCAGACTTGGTACGGCGACTTGTCGTGGCTGATGGCGCGCGTCGGACAGCGATTCCGGAGGAACGTCGCCGTCACCACCGCTTCACCCCAGTAACCCTTCGACAGCCCGGCATGTTCCAACATGCAGCGCGCACACTCCACCAACGTCCGGTTCATCCGCTCGGCCACTCCGTTCAGCTGAGGCGTGTACGGCGGCGTGAACTTCTGCACGATCCCACGCTCGCTGCAGAACTTGGCCATCTCACGCGAAGTGTACTCTCCGCCGTTGTCGCTGCGGAGCGTCTTCACGCGCTTGCCGGTCTGGGTCTCGGCGAACGCGACGAAATCGGCGAACTTGGCAGCCACCTCCGACTTGTTCCGCAGCAAGTACACCACACAAAAGTGCGACTTGTCGTCGATGAACGTGACGAAGTACTTCTAAAAGGAAGGTCGTTTGAGCACTAGATGTCAGAATGCAAAGTGATTGATTTAGGGCCTTAGTTCACAAGCTACTTGCTGCCTCGAAAAGGAAGGTCGTTTGAGCACTAGATGTCAGAATGCAAAGTGATTGATTTAGGGCCTTAGTTCGCAAGCTACTTGCTGCCTCGAAGCCTACTGGATATTCCTGCTGGATACACTCTACTGGATTCCTAACTGGATAGAAGGTCCTTCAGCCAATCAGCGAGTGCCACGTCGATGCCCATCCTGTACCCACAATCTTGTACCCACGCGTCCCATCATCAGCGTCCCATCATCAGCGTCCCGTAATCCTCGTCCCATCATCACACGAATGATGGCGGCACCACTGAGTGAAGGTCGCACTGGTACCTTACTGGTACACCGCAGCTGGTCGAGGCGACTTCTTGACAACACCCCCACTCGACTCGGCAGCCTTGGGTCCTTCGATACCAAGCTTGCTCCGGAGCACGCCGAACTGCGTCGCAGGGATTGGCTTCGTCATGAGATCAGCCAGCATGTCCTTCGTCGAGCAGTACTCCAACACCACTTGACCGTCTTCCACCTTCTCGCGCACGAAGTGGTAGCGAATGTCGATGTGCTTGGTGCGCTTGTGGAACTCGGGGTTCTTGGCCAACGCGATGGAGCCTTGGTTGTCCTCGTAGATCTTGACCGCTTCATTGATTGCCATCTCGCCGAGCTCGCACATGAACACCTTGAGCCACACCGCTTCTTGTGTTGCCTCCGACAGCGCCATGTACTCCGCCTCTGTAGATGACAGCGCCACCGTCCGCTGCTTCTTGCTTCTCCAGCTGATGCACCCGCCGTTCATCATGAACGCGTAGCCGCTTGTACTCCTTCTTGACTCGGTGTCTCCGGCCCAGTCCGCATCCGAATAGCCTTCAAGCCCGCCGTCGCAGTTCGCTTGAAACTCGATGCCATGCGTCTTCGTGCCTTGGATGTACCTGAAGACCCTCTTGAGCGCTTGCCAGTGCGTCGGGCATGGGTCCGCAGCAAACTGGCTCAGGACCCCCACTGCCGCTGCGAGGTCTGGACGTGTGCCTACCATGAGATACATGAGGCATCCCACAGCGTTGCGGTACGGCACGTTCGCCATGGTCTCATCGTGCTTGCAACCTCCTTCGCACATGGCCTTGGTCAGCTTGAGACCTGGGTCTTGCGGCGTCTTGACCGGGTTGCTCTTCTCCATCTTGAACTTCTCGAGAATGTCCTTCGCAAACTTGGTCTGCCGCACTGACACATTTCCGGTCTCGGGATCTTGGTCGATTTCCATGCCGAGGAAGTACTTGAGCTGGCCCATGTCCGTCATCTCGAATCGGTCACTGAGGGCCTGCTTGGTGTCCTTGATCATCTTGTGGCTGTTGCTGGCGAGGATCAGGTCGTCCACATAGAGCGCCACGAAGATCATGTCTTGGCCGTCTCGCTTCAAGTAGATGCAGTGGTCGGACTCGCACTTCTTGAACCCCTGCTTGAGCATGAACTCGTCGATGGTCTTGTTCCACATACGTGGCGACTGCTTCAGTCCATATAGCGACCGCTTGAGCCTGCACACGAAGTCCGGGTGAACATCGTCGACGAACCCGTCCGGCTGAGCCATGTAGATATCTTCGTCCAGCTCGCCGTTGAGGAACGCCGTCTTCACATCCATCTGGTGTACCGTGAGATTGTACTTGGCAGCCAAACTCAGCACGGCCCGGATCGACGTGAACTTGGCCACTGGCGCGAAGGTCTCGTCGTAGTCGACGCCGTACTTCTGCGAAAACCCCTTGGCCACCAGACGCGCCTTGAACCGCTCGACCTCTCCAGCCTGGTTTTCCTTCACTCGAAACACCCATCTGCAGCCGATCGCCTTGCGTCCCTTCGGCAGTGGCACCACGTCCCACGTGTCGTTCTTGCGCAGCGACTCATGCTCCGAGTCGCACGCTTCCTTCCACTTGGCTGCGTCGCTGGATTCCATCGCCGACTTGAACGTGGTCGGCATTTCTCCCACTGAATCCACGACGTAGGCCGCCTCGAAGCCTTCTTCTTCTCTTGCGACCGCCGACATCTCCTCGAGAGTCTGGTGCGTCGCGAACCGCTTGGGTCTTGGGATCTCCACCGCTTCCTCCAACGACTGCGTCCGCGGGTGTCGCTTGCTGCCAGGCTCAAAGTCTTCATCCCGCGCAGCCTCTTCTTCATTTTCGTCTTCGTCTTCGTCCGGACCGGACGATGCTTCTTGGTCCGTGGCATCTTCATCCCGAAGTTCCACGACCATGTCTTCTTGACCGCACTCGCGTCTCCCACCGTCGAAGACGTCTTCCATGAACTGTGCGTCGCGGCTCACCAGCACGCGACCACTCTTGATCTCTTCGAACCGATATGCTTTCTCGTGCTCCGAGTAGCCCAGAAACCTGCAACGCACCGACCGAGCGTCGAACTTCGACCGCTTCTCCTTCGGCACATGCACGAACGCGTGGCAACCGAACACCTTGAGGTTCGCCAAGAGCGGTTTCTTGCCGGTCCAGACTTGGTACGGCGACTTGTCGTGGCTGATGGCGCGCGTCGGACAGCGATTCCGGAGGAACGTCGCCGTCACCACCGCTTCACCCCAGTAACCCTTCGACAGCCCGGCATGTTCCAACATGCAGCGCGCACACTCCACCAACGTCCGGTTCATCCGCTCGGCCACTCCGTTCAGCTGAGGCGTGTACGGCGGCGTGAACTTCTGCACGATCCCACGCTCGCTGCAGAACTTGGCCATCTCACGCGAAGTGTACTCTCCGCCGTTGTCGCTGCGGAGCGTCTTCACGCGCTTGCCGGTCTGGGTCTCGGCGAACGCGACGAAATCGGCGAACTTGGCAGCCACCTCCGACTTGTTCCGCAGCAAGTACACCACACAAAAGTGCGACTTGTCGTCGATGAACGTGACGAAGTACTTCTAAAAGGAAGGTCGTTTGAGCACTAGATGTCAGAATGCAAAGTGATTGATTTAGGGCCTTAGTTCACAAGCTACTTGCTGCCTCGAAAAGGAAGGTCGTTTGAGCACTAGATGTCAGAATGCAAAGTGATTGATTTAGGGCCTTAGTTCACAAGCTACTTGCTGCCTCGAAGCCTACTGGATATTCCTGCTGGATACACTCTACTGGATTCCTAACTGGATAGAAGGTCCTTCAGCCAATCAGCGAGTGCCACGTCGATGCCCATCCTGTACCCACAATCTTGTACCCACGCGTCCCATCATCAGCGTCCCATCATCAGCGTCCCGTAATCCTCGTCCCATCATCACACGAATGATGGCGGCACCACTGAGTGAAGGTCGCACTGGTACCTTACTGGTACACCGCAGCTGGTCGAGGCGCCTTCTTGACAACACCCCTACTCGACTCGGCAGCCTTGGGTCCTTCGATACCAAGCTTGCTCCGGAGCACGCCAAACTGCGTCGCAGGGATTGGCTTCGTCATGAGATCAGCCAGCATGTCCTTCGTCGAGCAGTACTCCAACACCACTTGACCGTCTTCCACCTTCTCGCGCACGAAGTGGTAGCGAATGTCGATGTGCTTGGTGCGCTTGTGGAACTCGGGGTTCTTGGCCAACGCGATGGAGCCTTGGTTGTCCTCGTAGATCTTGACCGCTTCATTGATTGCCATCTCGCCGAGCTCGCACATGAACACCTTGAGCCACACCGCTTCTTGTGTTGCCTCCGACAGCGCCATGTACTCCGCCTCTGTAGATGACAGCGCCACCGTCCGCTGCTTCTTGCTTCTCCAGCTGATGCACCCGCCGTTCATCATGAACGCGTAGCCGCTTGTACTCCTTCTTGACTCGGTGTCTCCGGCCCAGTCCGCATCCGAATAGCCTTCAAGCCCGCCGTCGCAGTTCGCTTGAAACTCGATGCCATGCGTCTTCGTGCCTTGGATGTACCTGAAGACCCTCTTGAGCGCTTGCCAGTGCGTCGGGCATGGGTCCGCAGCAAACTGGCTCAGGACCCCCACTGCCGCTGCGAGGTCTGGACGTGTGCCTACCATGAGATACATGAGGCATCCCACAGCGTTGCGGTACGGCACGTTCGCCATGGTCTCATCGTGCTTGCAACCTCCTTCGCACATGGCCTTGGTCAGCTTGAGACCTGGGTCTTGCGGCGTCTTGACCGGGTTGCTCTTCTCCATCTTGAACTTCTCGAGAATGTCCTTCGCAAACTTGGTCTGCCGCACTGACACATTTCCGGTCTCGGGATCTTGGTCGATTTCCATGCCAAGGAAGTACTTGAGCTGGCCCATGTCCGTCATCTCGAATCGGTCACTGAGGGCCTGCTTGGTGTCCTTGATCATCTTGTGGCTGTTGCTGGCGAGGATCAGGTCGTCCACATAGAGCGCCACGAAGATCATGTCTTGGCCGTCTCGCTTCAAGTAGATGCAGTGGTCGGACTCGCACTTCTTGAACCCCTGCTTGAGCATGAACTCGTCGATGGTCTTGTTCCACATACGTGGCGACTGCTTCAGTCCATATAGCGACCGCTTGAGCCTGCACACGAAGTCCGGGTGAACATCGTCGACGAACCCGTCCGGCTGAGCCATGTAGATATCTTCGTCCAGCTCGCCGTTGAGGAACGCCGTCTTCACATCCATCTGGTGTACCGTGAGATTGTACTTGGCAGCCAAACTCAGCACGGCCCGGATCGACGTGAACTTGGCCACTGGCGCGAAGGTCTCGTCGTAGTCGACGCCGTACTTCTGCGAAAACCCCTTGGCCACCAGACGCGCCTTGAACCGCTCGACCTCTCCAGCCTGGTTTTCCTTCACTCGAAACACCCATCTGCAGCCGATCGCCTTGCGTCCCTTCGGCAGTGGCACCACGTCCCACGTGTCGTTCTTGCGCAGCGACTCATGCTCCGAGTCGCACGCTTCCTTCCACTTGGCTGCGTCGCTGGATTCCATCGCCGACTTGAACGTGGTCGGCATTTCTCCCACTGAATCCACGACGTAGGCCGCCTCGAAGCCTTCTTCTTCTCTTGCGACCGCCGACATCTCCTCGAGAGTCTGGTGCGTCGCGAACCGCTTGGGTCTTGGGATCTCCACCGCTTCCTCCAACGACTGCGTCCGCGGGTGTCGCTTGCTGCCAGGCTCAAAGTCTTCATCCCGCGCAGCCTCTTCTTCATTTTCGTCTTCGTCTTCGTCCGGACCGGACGATGCTTCTTGGTCCGTGGCATCTTCATCCCGAAGTTCCACGACCATGTCTTCTTGACCGCACTCGCGTCTCCCACCGTCGAAGACGTCTTCCATGAACTGTGCGTCGCGGCTCACCAGCACGCGACCACTCTTGATCTCTTCGAACCGATATGCTTTCTCGTGCTCCGAGTAGCCCAGAAACCTGCAACGCACCGACCGAGCGTCGAACTTCGACCGCTTCTCCTTCGGCACATGCACGAACGCGTGGCAACCGAACACCTTGAGGTTCGCCAAGAGCGGTTTCTTGCCGGTCCAGACTTGGTACGGCGACTTGTCGTGGCTGATGGCGCGCGTCGGACAGCGATTCCGGAGGAACGTCGCCGTCACCACCGCTTCACCCCAGTAACCCTTCGACAGCCCGGCATGTTCCAACATGCAGCGCGCACACTCCACCAACGTCCGGTTCATCCGCTCGGCCACTCCGTTCAGCTGAGGCGTGTACGGCGGCGTGAACTTCTGCACGATCCCACGCTCGCTGCAGAACTTGGCCATCTCACGCGAAGTGTACTCTCCGCCGTTGTCGCTGCGGAGCGTCTTCACGCGCTTGCCGGTCTGGGTCTCGGCGAACGCGACGAAATCGGCGAACTTGGCAGCCACCTCCTGTTGTCAAGAAGGCGCCTCGACCAGCTGCGGTGTACCAGTAAGGTACCAGTGCGACCTTCACTCAGTGGTGCCGCCATCATTCGTGTGATGATGGGACGAGGATTACGGGACGCTGATGATGGGACGCTGATGATGGGACGCGTGGGTACAAGATTGTGGGTACAGGATGGGCATCGACGTGGCACTCGCTGATTGGCTGAAGGACCTTCTATCCAGTTAGGAATCCAGTAGAGTGTATCCAGCAGGAATATCCAGTAGGCTTCGAGGCAGCAAGTAGCTTGCGAACTAAGGCCCTAAATCAATCACTTTGCATTCTGACATCTAGTGCTCAAACGACCTTCCTTTTCGAGGCAGCAAGTAGCTTGTGAACTAAGGCCCTAAATCAATCACTTTGCATTCTGACATCTAGTGCTCAAACGACCTTCCTTTTGGTTATGAGCCCAAGCCCCGCATTCTCTGCCCAAGACCCCGACTACGCCTTCGCCATGGACGCCGCGCCGACCACGACCGCCCGCATCAACAAGTTCGACGGAACCAACTTCCACACGTGGAAGTTCAAGATGCAGATGGTGCTGGAAGAGCGCGAACTGTGGGAGGTGACGAGTGGGGAGATCAAGCTGGAGCACTGCCACGCCGCAGCGGATCAAGCGCTCTTCAAGAAGAAGTCGCGCAAGGCGTTGGCGATCGTCTGTCTCGCGATGGAGGACTCGCAGTTGCCGCTGGTGCGTTCGGCCAAGGATGCTCACGATGCATGGTCAAGACTGGAAGGACACTTCGAGAAGAAGAGTTTGGCCAACAAGCTCTTTCTTCGTCGACGTTTCTTCACGACCATGATGGACGAAGGTGATGATGTGCTGGAGCACATCAACAAGCTCAAGACGCTGGCGGAGCAGCTCGACGCGGTGGGCGCTCCGGTCAGCGAGGACGACTTGGTCATCACGCTTCTGGGCAGTCTCAGCGAGTCGTACCAGTTCCTCATCACGGCGTTGGAGTCGAGAGCCGACTCGCTGTCGTGGGAACTCGTGACGTCTCGGCTGCTGCATGAGGACATGAAGCGCAAGGAGCAAGGTGGCGGCGTCGACGGAGCCGCGCACGGTCAAGGCCAAGCGTTCATGACAAGCGACAACGGCAAGCGCAAGGGACGGCAGGCGACCGCCAACAAGGCCAGCGCCTGCCACTACTGTGGGGAGCAAGGACATTGGATCGCCAAGTGTCCTGTGCGAATCCGCGAGAACGCGGAGCGGCAGAGGCCGCAGCGAGCGAACGTCGCGCAGAGTGAGGACGACTCTGGCGACTTCCTCTTCTCGGTTGGTGGTGGGAGCAACACCACCAAGTCGAATGAGGTGTGGCTGGTCGACTCGGGTGCGACGCAGCACATGACCAGTTCCAAGAAGTTCATGCGGAACTACAAGAAGATCTCGCCGGTGGGCGTGCATCTCGCGGACGACGGTGTGGTGCAAGCGATCGGGAGAGGCGACATCGTGATGAAGATGCAGACCCCGCGCGGTGTCAAGAAGGGTGTGCTCACGAATGTGTGGCACATCCCCAAGTTGTCGCGCAACCTGTTCTCCGTCGGCAGATTCACCAAGGACGTCGGGCCTGTGACGTTCGAGAGCGACGGGTGCTTCACGGAGACGAAGGGTGTCAAGTGGAAGCTCGGCGCTCGCGAAGGCAAGGGTCTGTTCAAGCTCTGCATGACTCCGATCATGCCTGACGAGGCCAATGTGTCGAGTCCGAAGGATCGCAAAGGGGACACCACGTCGTACCTCTGGCACCTTCGACTTGGTCACATTGGCCATGGCGGTCTAGACGCCATCGTCAAGAAGGGCTACGGCTCTGGCATCGACATGACGTCGGTGAAGCAGTGGGAGCTGTGCGACGGATGCTCACTCGGCAAGCAAACGCGAGTGAGCTACATGGCCAAGTCTCCAAACCGTGCGAAGCAAGTGCTGGAAGTGGTTCACAGCGATGTGTGCGGCCCCATGCAGACGTCTACGTTTGGTGGCAAGCGCTACTTCGTCACGTTCATCGACGACAAGTCGCACTTTTGTGTGGTGTACTTGCTGCGGAACAAGTCGGAGGTGGCTGCCAAGTTCGCGGAGTTCGTTGCGTTGGCTGAAACGCAGACCGGCAAGCGTGTGAAGACGCTCCGCAGCGACAACGGCGGAGAGTACACTTCGCGTGAGATGGCCAAGTTCTGTGCGGACCGTGGGATCGTGCAGAAGTTCACGCCGCCGTACACGCCACAGCTGAATGGAGTGGCGGAACGGATGAACCGGACGTTGGTGGAGTGTGCGCGCTGCATGTTGGAGCATGCCGGGTTGTCGAAGAGTTACTGGGGTGAAGCGGTGGTGACAGCCACGTTCCTCCGGAACCGGTGTCCGACGCGCGCCATCAGCCACGACAAGTCGCCGCACCAAGTTTGGACGGGAAAGAAGCCACTACTGGCGAACCTCAAGGTGTTCGGTTGCCACGCGTTCGTGCATGTGCCGAAGGCGAAGCGGTCCAAGTTCGACGCCCGGTCGGTGCGTTGCCGTTTCCTGGGGTACTCGGAGCACGAGAAAGCGTATCGGTTTGAAGAGATCGAGAGCGGTCGCGTGTTGGTGAGCCGCGATGCGCAGTTCATGGAAGACGTCTTCGACGGTGGGAGACGCAAATATGCTACGAAGGAGGTGGTGATTGGTCTTCCAGATGAAGATGATGAAGATGCCACGGATGAAGAGACTCCGTCCGAATCGGACGAGGACGGAGATGAAGAGGAGGCTGCGCGGGACCAAGACTTCGAACCCGGCAGCAAGCGACACCCGCGGACGCAGTCGCTGGAGGAAGCCGTGGAGGTGCCGAGGGCCAAGAGGTATGCGCCGCAGAGTGGACGCTCGACGCTGGATGAGATGTCTGCGGCGGCCCAAGAGAGTCAAGACTTCGAGGCTGCGTACGTCGTGGATTCAGTGGGAGAAATGCCGACCACGTTCAAGTCGGCGATGGAATCCAGCGACGCAGCCAAGTGGAAGGAAGCGTGCGACTCGGAGATGGCGTCGCTGCGCAAGAACGAGACGTGGGAAGTGGTGCCGTTGCCGAAGGGACGCAAGGCGATCGGCTGCAGATGGGTGTTTCGAGTGAAGGAGAACCAGGCTGGAGAGATCGAGCGGTTCAAGGCGCGACTGGTGGCCAAGGGGTTTTCGCAGAAGTACGGCGTCGACTACGACGAGACCTTCGCGCCAGTGGCCAAGTTCACGTCCATCAGGATCTTGCTCAGTCTGGCTGCCAAGTACAATCTCACGGTACACCAGATGGATGTCAAGACGGCGTTCCTCAACGGCGAGCTGGACGAAGATATCTACATGGCTCAGCCGGACGGGTTCGTCGACGATGTTCACCCGGACTTCGTGTGCAGGCTCAAGCGGTCGCTATATGGACTGAAGCAGTCGCCACGTATGTGGAACAAGACCATCGACGAGTTCATGCTCAAGCAGGGGTTCAAGAAGTGCGAGTCCGACCACTGCATCTACTTGAAGCGAGACGGCCAAGACATGATCTTCGTGGCGCTCTATGTGGACGACCTGATCCTCGCCAGCAACAGCCACAAGATGATCAAGGACACCAAGCAGGCCCTCAGTGACCGATTCGAGATGACGGACATGGGCCAGCTCAAGTACTTCCTTGGGATGGAGATCGAGCAAGATACGACGGCTGGGAAGGTGTCAGTGCGGCAGACCAAGTTTGCGAAGGACATTCTCGAGAAGTTCAAGATGGAGAAGAGCAACCCGGTCAAGACGCCGCAAGACCCGGGTCTCAAGCTGACCAAGGCCATGTGCGAAGGAGGTTGCAAGCACGATGAGACCATGGCGAACGTGCCGTACCGCAACGCTGTGGGATGCCTCATGTATCTCATGGTAGGCACACGTCCAGACCTCGCAGCGGCAGTGGGGGTCCTGAGCCAGTTTGCTGCGGACCCATGCCCGACGCACTGGCAAGCGCTCAAGAGGGTCTTCAGGTACATCCAAGGCACGAAGACGCATGGCATCGAGTTTCAAGCGAACTGCGATGGCGGGCTTGAAGGCTATTCGGATGCGGACTGGGCCGGAGACACCGAGTCAAGAAGGAGTACAAGCGGCTACGCGTTCATGATGAACGGCGGGTGCATCAGCTGGAGAAGCAAGAAGCAGCGGACGGTGGCGCTGTCATCTACAGAGGCGGAGTACATGGCGCTGTCGGAGGCAACACAAGAAGCGGTGTGGCTCAAGGTGTTCATGTGCGAGCTCGGCGAGATGGCAATCAATGAAGCGGTCAAGATCTACGAGGACAACCAAGGCTCCATCGCGTTGGCCAAGAACCCCGAGTTCCACAAGCGCACCAAGCACATCGACATTCGCTACCACTTCGTGCGCGAGAAGGTGGAAGACGGTCAAGTGGTGTTGGAGTACTGCTCGACGAAGGACATGCTGGCTGATCTCATGACGAAGCCAATCCCTGCGACGCAGTTCGGCGTGCTCCGGAGCAAGCTTGGTATCGAAGGACCCAAGGCTGCCGAGTCGAGTAGGGGTGTTGTCAAGAAGTCGCCTCGACCAGCTGCGGTGTACCAGTAAGGTACCAGTGCGACCTTCACTCAGTGGTGCCGCCATCATTCGTGTGATGATGGGACGAGGATTACGGGACGCTGATGATGGGACGCTGATGATGGGACGCGTGGGTACAAGATTGTGGGTACAGGATGGGCATCGACGTGGCACTCGCTGATTGGCTGAAGGACCTTCTATCCAGTTAGGAATCCAGTAGAGTGTATCCAGCAGGAATATCCAGTAGGCTTCGAGGCAGCAAGTAGCTTGCGAACTAAGGCCCTAAATCAATCACTTTGCATTCTGACATCTAGTGCTCAAACGACCTTCCTTTTGGGCTGTCGAAGGGTTACTGGGGAGAAGCGGTGGTGACGGCGACGTTCCTCCGGAATCGCTGTCCGACGCGCGCCATCAGCCACGACAAGTCGCCGTACCAAGTCTGGACCGGCAAGAAACCGCTCTTGGCGAACCTCAAGGTGTTCGGTTGCCACGCGTTCGTGCATGTGCCGAAGGAGAAGCGGTCGAAGTTCGACGCTCGGTCGGTGCGTTGCAGGTTTCTGGGCTACTCGGAGCACGAGAAAGCATATCGGTTCGAAGAGATCAAGAGTGGTCGCGTGCTGGTGAGCCGCGACGCACAGTTCATGGAAGACGTCTTCGACGGTGGGAGACGCGAGTGCGGTCAAGAAGACATGGTCGTGGAACTTCGGGATGAAGATGCCACGGACCAAGAAGCATCGTCCGGTCCGGACGAAGACGAAGACGAAAATGAAGAAGAGGCTGCGCGGGATGAAGACTTTGAGCCTGGCAGCAAGCGACACCCGCGGACGCAGTCGTTGGAGGAAGCGGTGGAGATCCCAAGACCCAAGCGGTTCGCGACGCACCAGACTCTCGAGGAGATGTCGGCGGTCGCAAGAGAAGAAGAAGGCTTCGAGGCGGCCTACGTCGTGGATTCAGTGGGAGAAATGCCGACCACGTTCAAGTCGGCGATGGAATCCAGCGACGCAGCCAAGTGGAAGGAAGCGTGCGACTCGGAGCATGAGTCGCTGCGCAAGAACGAGACGTGGGAAGTGGTGCCGTTGCCGAAGGGACGCAAGGCGATCGGCTGCAGATGGGTGTTTCGAGTGAAGGAGAACCAGGCTGGAGAGATCGAGCGGTTCAAGGCGCGACTGGTGGCCAAGGGGTTTTCGCAGAAGTACGGCATCGACTACGACGAGACCTTCGCGCCAGTGGCCAAGTTCACGTCCATCAGGATCTTGCTCAGTCTGGCTGCCAAGTACAATCTCACGGTACACCAGATGGATGTCAAGACGGCGTTCCTCAACGGCGAGCTGGACGAAGATATCTACATGGCTCAGCCGGACGGGTTCGTCGACGATGTTCACCCGGACTTCGTGTGCAGGCTCAAGCGGTCGCTATATGGACTGAAGCAGTCGCCACGTATGTGGAACAAGACCATCGACGAGTTCATGCTCAAGCAGGGGTTCAAGAAGTGCGAGTCCGACCACTGCATCTACTTGAAGCGAGACGGCCAAGACATGATCTTCGTGGCGCTCTATGTGGACGACCTGATCCTCGCCAGCAACAGCCACAAGATGATCAAGGACACCAAGCAGGCCCTCAGTGACCGATTCGAGATGACGGACATGGGCCAGCTCAAGTACTTCCTTGGGATGGAGATCGAGCAAGATACGACGGCTGGGAAGGTGTCAGTGCGGCAGACCAAGTTTGCGAAGGACATTCTCGAGAAGTTCAAGATGGAGAAGAGCAACCCGGTCAAGACGCCGCAAGACCCGGGTCTCAAGCTGACCAAGGCCATGTGCGAAGGAGGTTGCAAGCACGATGAGACCATGGCGAACGTGCCGTACCGCAACGCTGTGGGATGCCTCATGTATCTCATGGTAGGCACACGTCCAGACCTCGCAGCGGCAGTGGGGGTCCTGAGCCAGTTTGCTGCGGACCCATGCCCGACGCACTGGCAAGCGCTCAAGAGGGTCTTCAGGTACATCCAAGGCACGAAGACGCATGGCATCGAGTTTCAAGCGAACTGCGACGGCGGGCTTGAAGGCTATTCGGATGCGGACTGGGCCGGAGACACCGAGTCAAGAAGGAGTACAAGCGGCTACGCGTTCATGATGAACGGCGGGTGCATCAGCTGGAGAAGCAAGAAGCAGCGGACGGTGGCGCTGTCATCTACAGAGGCGGAGTACATGGCGCTGTCGGAGGCAACACAAGAAGCGGTGTGGCTCAAGGTGTTCATGTGCGAGCTCGGCGAGATGGCAATCAATGAAGCGGTCAAGATCTACGAGGACAACCAAGGCTCCATCGCGTTGGCCAAGAACCCCGAGTTCCACAAGCGCACCAAGCACATCGACATTCGCTACCACTTCGTGCGCGAGAAGGTGGAAGACGGTCAAGTGGTGTTGGAGTACTGCTCGACGAAGGACATGCTGGCGGACTTGATGACCAAGCCAATCCCTGCGACGCAGTTTGGCGTGCTCCGGAGCAAGCTTGGTATCGAAGGACCCAAGGCTGCCGAGTCGAGTAGGGGTGTTGTCAAGAAGGCGCCTCGACCAGCTGCGGTGTACCAGTAAGGTACCGGTGCGACCTTCACTCAGTGGTGCCGCCATCATTCGTGTGATGATGGGACGAGGATTACGGGACGCTGATGATGGGACGCTGATGATGGGACGCGTGGGTACAAGATTGTGGGTACAGGATGGGCATCGACGTGGCACTCGCTGATTGGCTGAAGGACCTTCTATCCAGTTAGGAATCCAGTGGAGTGTATCCAGCAGGAATATCCAGTAGGCTTCGAGGCAGCAAGTAGCTTGCGAACTAAGGCCCTAAATCAATCACTTTGCATTCTGACATCTAGTGCTCAAACGACCTTCCTTTTGGTCCCGATGGCGCGTTGTCCGTTCGGCAACTTGGCAGCTCGAAACACCCCACGAAGTCGCATCGACTTGAGCTCTGCGCGGACGGCCTTGCGCCAATGCACTTGGTCGGGTCCGTTCACCGCATCTTGGAATGTCGTCGGCTCAGACAAATCACCGGCTTCCACTGCGTTGGCGCTTGCTCGCCAAAATGCGGGAGGAGTCGAGTCGTCATCTTCGTCGTCATGAGCATCCTTCTCCTTTTCACCAGCCAGATCAGGCTCCATTCGCACACTTGATCGTCGTTTCGCCCGACGCCCAAACGAGCTGTCAGGAGCACTTGCCTCTTCCAAGCCAGCTCCATGGCGAACAGAACGTGAGCTCGCTGATATATCACCGGCATCACTTGAGCGGGCCTTGCGTTTCCCCGCCTGCTTGAACTCCATCGGGCCCGCACTGTCAGCATCGTTGATCTCGAGAGAGTCGAAGTCCAGGCTAGCATCTTCGTCGTCATCGCTTGAACTTCCCGCCGAGACACCACCAAAACTCGATTCGTCGAAGGTGACATCGCGAGAAATCACCACCTTCCCCGCCTCGATGTCATAAACTCGATACGCCTTCGACACTTCCTCGTAGCCCATGAACAGACCAGCGCGAGCCTTGGGATCCCACTTGAGTCGTTTCTCCCTCGGAGTTAGCACGTACGCCCGACACCCAAACACACGCATGTGCTTCACGCTTGGCTTGGACTTGTACACGATCTCGAACGGAGTCTTGTTTTCGATCTTGAGCGACGGCAGGCGATTCTTGACGTAGATGGCAGTCATCGCCGCTTCGCCCCAGAAACACTTGTCCAACTTGGCATGGTGCAGCATGCTGCGACCAATCGTGACGATGGTTCGGTTGGCGCGTTCTGCCGTGGCGTTGGTCTGGTGCGCGTACCGAACCGTGGGCTGCTGCTCGATGCCTCGATCCTCGTAAAAGGCCTTGAGCGAATTGGTCGCAAACTCGCGGGCTCCGTCGTGACGCACGAACTTGACCTGCTTGCCGAACTGCGTCTGCACCTTGGTGATGTAGCTCTTGAGGCACTCTTCGCTGTCCGACTTGGCGCGTAGACAGAAACCCTTCATGCATCCGCTGGCTTCGTCCGTGATGAGTAGCAGATACTTGCTGCCACCCAACGATTCTTCCTCCATGGGACCGCAGATGTCGAAGTGGAGCAGCTGGAACGTGTCGTAACGGCGCTTGTCGCGGTTAGTCGGGAACGGCTTTTGGACCATTTTCCCTTGCTGGCACCCGCGACACACACTTGGCCCACTCGACTTCAAGGGTACCTTGGCGTCCTTGATCATGCCGTTGTTGACCATCTTGCGCAGCACGTCGATCGGAGCATGACCCATCCGCGCATGAAGGTCCACGTTACGCGCCGACGTCGTCGCATTCGCAGAACGCAGTGGAGTGCGCAGCCAGTAGAGTCCGTCCACGAGGTCAGCCGTCGCCACCACTTGCTTCGAGCTCTTGCGCGCAACATGCATGCTCGCACCGTCGAACACCACTTGAAACTTGCCACTCTTGTTGATCTGCGGCACCGACAGCAGATTCTTGTTCATGTTCGGCACGTACAGCGCGTCCTTGATCTCGATGTCGCGCTCGTCGCCGTTGGGCAGAACCACTCGTTCGATGATGGTCCCCACACCCTTGATGGCAGCTTTGTTGCCGTCAGCCACCGACAGTTCGCCCTCGTCTTGCTCATTCAGCGTGGCGAACTTGGCCTTGTTGTTGCAGATGTGGTGCGTTGCGCCGCTGTCGACCGCCCACATCCCGGACATACCCTTGCCCGTCGAAAGTCCGCACTCCAGGGATACCGCAAACGCGACCCGGTCGTAGTCGTATTCGTAGTCGTCGTTCCGCCACTGGACATTGTTGGCCCCGCGTCCACGGCCATTGCCGCCGCGTCGACCACCTCGGTTCTCGTCCTTCTGCTTGGTCCAGCACTTGTCGATGACGTGCCCCAATTTTCCGCAGTAACTGCACTGGCGAGACTCTCTCTCGGCACTGAACGCCTTCGCCGCGTCTTCAGTCTTCACCGAGTCGGTCTTCTTCTCGCCTTGCCGCTTGATATGCTCGTTCGTGAGCACCTTCACGACGTCTTGCGTCTTCAGCTCCGCAGTGCTCATCTCCAAGTTCAGCACGACGTTCTCGTAGCTCTTGGGGAGACTGCGCAACAAGCAGATCGCCACGTCCTCGTCCTCCATCTTGGCGCCGATGCTGCTGAGCTTGGCGCTGATGTTGAGGACCTCGTTGCAATGATGCAACACGTTGCCGCCTTCCGTCATCTCCATGCTGAAGAGCTGTCGCTTCAGGTAGATTATTGAGGGTAACCGGTTATGCCTGTACCAGGTTACGGTGAACCTGTCCAATCCGATCACACGATGTTTACGGTACGTTGATTACGCTACCGATGATTAGACGAGTAGGATGATTGGACGAGTGCAAAGTGATGGTGATTGGATGCACCAAATGATTGGATGCAGTGCTGCGTGTCTATGAGGATAGCTAGGTAGTGCAGACAAAGTAAGCTCCGATAAATCAATCACTTTCGAATCTCCCTTCTTCCCCTCAAGTGGTCAAGTGTCCTCGCTCCGGTCAAGCTCCGAGTGGTGACTCTCCCCCTCCCTTCTCTTCGTCCAAGATCCGTGACCTTTATCAGGTTATGAGCCCAAGCACCATGTCCTCTGCCCAAGACGTCTCCACCAAGGTCTCCATCGACAAGTTCAACG
Organism: Phytophthora agathidicida; assembly: GCA_025722995.1. Taxonomy (NCBI): domain Eukaryota; phylum Oomycota; class Peronosporomycetes; order Peronosporales; family Peronosporaceae; genus Phytophthora; species Phytophthora agathidicida. The sequence goes on from CP106979.1 coordinate 1,032,830, forward strand.
GCGACAACTACGCGACGTGGAACCGCTACATGCGTGGCGTGTTCCTGACCAAGTCGGTGTGGCATGTCGTGAACCGTGAAACGACTCCGACCTTCGCGGACCCAAGGGCCAAGGACGAATACGTCAAGGCGAGCAACATCGCGTTCGGCCTGATGCTGCTCCACATGGACGCGGACTACCACCACGTGGTGGACAACTGTGAAGAAGCGTGGGTGGCGTGGACGCGCCTGAAGACGCTGTACGGTGGGTCGCAGAAGGCTGGTCGCATCTACCTGAAGCGACAGCTCTTCAGCATGGAGATGACGGAAGGCGACAACGTGTTGCATCATTGCAACGAGGTCCTCAACATCAGCGCCAAGCTCAGCAGCATCGGCGCCAAGATGGAGGACGAGGACGTGGCGATCTGCTTGTTGCGCAGTCTCCCCAAGAGCTACGAGAACGTCGTGCTGAACTTGGAGATGAGCACTGCGGAGCTGAAGACGCAAGACGTCGTGAAGGTGCTCACGAACGAGCATATCAAGCGGCAAGGCGAGAAGAAGACCGACTCGGTGAAGACTGAAGACGCGGCGAAGGCGTTCAGTGCCGAGAGAGAGTCTCGCCAGTGCAGTTACTGCGGAAAATTGGGGCACGTCATCGACAAGTGCTGGACCAAGCAGAAAGACGAGAACCGAGGTGGTCGACGCGGCGGCAATGGCCGTGGACGCGGGGCCAACAATGTCCAGTGGCGGAACGACGACTACGAATACGACTACGACCGAGTCGCGTTTGCGGTATCCCTGGAGTGCGGACTTTCGACGGGCAAGGGTATGTCCGGGATGTGGGCGGTCGACAGCGGCGCAACGCACCACATCTGCAACAACAAGGCCAAGTTCGCCACGCTGAATGAGCAAGACGAGGGCGAACTGTCGGTGGCTGACGGCAACAAAGCTGCCATCAAGGGTGTGGGGACCATCATCGAACGAGTGGTTCTGCCCAACGGCGACGAGCGCGACATCGAGATCAAGGACGCGCTGTACGTGCCGAACATGAACAAGAATCTGCTGTCGGTGCCGCAGATCAACAAGAGTGGCAAGTTTCAAGTGGTGTTCGACGGTGCGAGCATGCATGTTGCGCGCAAGAGCTCGAAGCAAGTGGTGGCGACGGCTGACCTCGTGGACGGACTCTACTGGCTGCGCACTCCACTGCGTTCTGCGAATGCGACGACGTCGGCGCGTAACGTGGATCTTCATGCGCGGATGGGTCATGCTCCGATCGACGTGCTGCGCAAGATGGTCAACAACGGCATGATCAAGGACGCCAAGGTACCCTTGAAGTCGAGTGGGCCAAGTGTGTGTCGCGGGTGCCAGCAAGGGAAAATGGTCCAAAAGCCGTTCCCGACTAACCGCGACAAGCGCCGTTACGACACGTTCGAGCTGCTCCACTTCGACATCTGCGGCCCCATGGAGGAAGAATCGTTGGGTGGCAGCAAGTATCTGCTACTCATCACGGACGAAGCCAGCGGATGCATGAAGGGTTTCTGTCTACGCGCCAAGTCGGACAGCGAAGAGTGCCTCAAGAGCTACATCACCAAGGTGCAGACGCAGTTCGGCAAGCAGGTCAAGTTCGTGCGTCACGACGGAGCCCGCGAGTTTGCGACCAATTCGCTCAAGGCCTTTTACGAGGACCAAGGCATCGAGCAGCAGCCCACGGTTCGGTACGCGCACCAGACCAACGCCACGGCAGAACGCGCCAACCGAACCATCGTCACGATTGGTCGCAGCATGCTGCACCATGCCAAGTTGGACAAGTGTTTCTGGGGCGAAGCGGCGATGACTGCCATCTACGTCAAGAACCGGCTGCCGTCGCCCAAGATCGAAAACAAGACTCCGTTCGAGATCGTGTACAAGTCCAAGCCAAGCGTGAAGCACATGCGTGTGTTTGGGTGTCGGGCGTACGTGCTAACTCCGAGGGAGAAACGACTCAAGTGGGATCCCAAGGCTCGCGCTGGTCTGTTCATGGGCTACGAGGAAGTGTCGAAGGCGTATCGAGTTTATGACATCGAGGCGGGGAAGGTGGTGATTTCTCGCGATGTCACCTTCGACGAATCGAGTTTTGGTGGTGTCTCGGCGGGAAGTTCAAGCGATGACGACGAAGATGCTAGCCTGGACTTCGACTCTCTCGAGATCAACGATGCTGACAGTGCGGGCCCGATGGAGTTCAAGCAGGCGGGGAAACGCAAGGCCCGCTCAAGTGATGCCGGTGATATGTCAGCGAGCTCACGTTCTGTTCGCCATGGAGCTGGCTTGGAAGAGGCAAGTGCTCCTGACAACTCGTTTGGGCGTCGGGCGAAACGACGATCAAGTGTGCGAATGGAGCCTGATCTGGCTGAAGAAGAGGAGAAGGATGCTCATGACGATGAAGATGACGACTCGACTCCTCCCGCATTTTGGCGAGCAAGCGCCAACGCAGTGGAAGCCGGTGATCTGTCTGAGCCGACGACATTCCAAGATGCGGTGAACGGACCCGACCAAGTGCATTGGCGCAAGGCCGTCCGCGCAGAGCTCAAGTCGATGCGACTTCGTGGGGTGTTTCGAGCTGCCAAGTTGCCGAACGGACAACGCGCCATCGGGACCAAGTGGGTGTTCAAGATCAAGCGCAAAGCAGACGGATCCATCGAGAAGTACAAGGCGCGTCTCGTGGCCAAGGGATTCAAGCAGAAGTACGGCATCGACTACACCGAGACGTTCTCGCCCGTGGTCAAGTACGTGACGTTGCGCATGGTGATCGCGTTGGCCAAGTACTTCGACTGGCCGCTGGACCAACTGGACGTGGTGACGGCATTCCTGTACGGCGTGATGAAAGAAGTGGTGTACTGCGCCGTGCCAGAAGGGGTCGAGCTGGACGGTGACTTCGACTGCCTGGAGCTGGTGAAGGCGATCTACGGTCTCAAGCAAGCTTCGCGCGTGTGGAACGAGACCTTCGACGAGTACGTGTGCTCCATCGGCTTCCAAGTCTCGGCCTACGACCCGTGTCTCTACATGAAGATTGTGGACGGTCACTGCGTGCTGTTGCTGGTGTACGTGGACGATGTGTTGGTGACCGGGAGTTCGGCCGATCTGATCGCGCGCACCAAGAGCGACCTCAAGACGCGGTTCGAGATGACTGACAGCGGCAAGTGCGCATTTGTGCTGGGCATCGAGTTGGTGGACAACGCTGACGGCAGCGTGACGATGTGTCAACGGCGCTACGTGGACGACATTCTCAAGCGTTTCGGCATGGAGGAGTGCAAGGCTGTGGTGAGTCCGGCGGATTTGAGCTCTCGACTGGTTCCAAGCGACGCGCCGACCAAGGTGAACGCCCCGTTCCGCGAAGCTGTGGGTGCTCTCATGCACTTGATGACCGCGACCCGACCGGACATTGCTTTCGCCGTGGGCTATGTGTCGCGCTTCATGGAGAACCCGCAAGTCGAGCACTGGACTGCGGTGAAGCGCATCCTGCGCTATCTGCAGGGAACCAAGTCACATGGGATCTGCTTCCAGCCGGGTGACAAGATCGACTTCCGCGGGTACTCCGACGCAGACTGGGCTGGTGGCCACTCCGATCGCAAGTCGACTTCGGGATACGCGTTCATGCTGATGGGCGCGCCGGTGAGCTGGGGAAGCAAGAAGCAGTCAAGTGTGTCGCTGTCTACGAGCGAGGCGGAGTACATTGCACTCAGCCTGGCCATTCAAGAAGGCAAGTGGGTGCATCACCTGTTGTGCGAGATCATGGCGGCAGCAAGCGAAGCGGGACCCGAGCTCAAGATTCTCGAGGACAACCAGTCGTGCATCAAGATGACCAAGAACCCTGTGAACCATGGCCGCGCCAAGCACATCGACATCAAGTACCATCACATCCGAGATGAGGTCAAGCGTGGTGAAGTGAAGCTCGAGTACTGCGAGACTGCGACAATGCTGGCGGACATCATGACCAAGACGCTCCTGGGACCACGTCACAAGGACCTCACGGCGGCTCTCGGAATCCACGCGTGTTCGCATTGAGGGGGCGTATTGAGGGTAACCGGTTATGCCTGTACCAGGTTACGGTGAACCTGTCCAATCCGATCACACGATGTTTACGGTACGTTGATTACGCTACCGATGATTAGACGAGTAGGATGATTGGACGAGTGCAGAGTGATGGTGATTGGATGCAGTGCTGCGTGTCTATGAGGATAGCTAGGCAATGCAGACAAAGTAAGCTCCGATAAATCAATCACTTTCGAATCTCCCTTCTTCCCCTCAAGTGGTCAAGTGTCCTCGCTCCGGTCAAGCTCCGAGTGGTGACTCTCCCCCTCCCTTCTCTTCGTCCAAGATCCGTGACCTTTATCAGAAGCCTACTGGATGTTCCTGCTGGATACACTCTACTGGATTCCTAACTGGATAGAAGGTCCTTCAGCCAATCAGCGAGTGCCACGTCGATGCCCATCCTGTACCCACAATCTTGTACCCACGCGTCCCATCATCAGCGTCCCGTCATCACACGAATGATGGCGGCACCACTGAGTGAGGGTCGCACCGGTACCTTACTGGTACACCGCAGCTGGTCGAGGCGCCTTCTTGACAACACCAACAACATCGAATGGCGCGACGACGACGATTATGATGCGGTCGCGTTTGCAGTCTCCATGGAGTGTGGTGTGTCGACGGGCAAGAAGTTCCAAGGCACATGGGCGATCGACAGTGGTGCGACGCACCACATCTGCAACGACAAGGGCAAGTTCGTCGAGATCAACGAGTGCGACGAGGGAGAGCTCACTGTTGCCAACGGTCACACTGCGAAGATTTTGGGTGTTGGGACCGTTGTGCAACAGGTCACTTTGCCTGACGGCAGCACGCGCGACATTCGGATCGAAGACGCGCTCTACGTTCCGAGCATGAACAAGAACCTGCTGTCTGTACCACAGATTAACAGCAGCGGTCAGTTCAAGGTGGTCTTCGATGGTGCGGAAATGCACATCGCGCGCAAGTCGTCGCGGAAGATCGTCGCTGCAGCGGACCTGGTCGATGGCCTGTACTGGCTCCGAGTTCCGCGTGCGAGCGCAAACTCCGTGTCCAAGGTATCGATCAACGGGGTCGATCTCCATGCGCGAATGGGTCACGCTCCAAACGACGTACTTCGGAAGATGGTTTCGAGCGGCATGGTGACGGGTGCGAAAATGCCAGCGACGTCGAAGAACTCGAGCGAGTGCCGTGGTTGCCAGCAGGGCAAAATGGTCCAGAAACCGTTTCCGAGGAACCCAAACAAGCCGAAGTACAAGCCGTTCGAGTTTCTCCACTTCGACACGTGCGGACCCATGGAGGAAGAATCTCTTGGAGGCAGCAGATATCTCCTGCTGATCACGGACGCAGCCAGCGGCTGCATGACTGGATTCTGTCTACGTGCCAGGTCGGAGAGCGAACGCTGTTTACGGAGCTTCATCGCCAAAGTGGAACGGCAATTCGACACCAAAGTGAAGTTCGTGCGCCATGACGGAGCCAAGGAGTTCAAGACCAACTCGCTCCTGGCTTTCTACGAAGAACATGGCATCGACGTGCAGCCCACTGTTCGGTATGCGCACCAGACGAACGGTACTGCTGAACGTGCCAACAGGACTATTGTAACGATTGGCCGCAGCATGCTTCACTACGCTGGTTTGGACAAGACGTTCTGGGCGGAAGCGGCGATGGCGGCGATCTACATCAAGAACCGACTGCTGTCTCCCAAGTTCCCCGAAAAAACGCCGTTTGAGATCGTGTACAAGTCCAAGCCGAACGTGAAGCACATGCGGGTTTTTGGGTGCAAGGCCTACGTTTTGACACCGAAGGAGAAACGACTGAAGTGGGACCCCAAAGCACGTGAAGGTATTTTCCTAGGCTACGAGGAGCGTTCCAAGGCGTATCGAGTTTATGACATTGAGGCGGGGAAGGTGGTGATTTCTCGCGATGTCACATTTGACGAATCGACCTTCGAGGGTGCCTCGGTTCACGATGACGACGAAGTCGACGATGCTGCGGAGTATCTGGACAACCTGGAAATTTCATCTGCGGATGGTATGCGAGTCTTCCAGCTGGCGGGGAAGCGAAAAACGCGCTCCGACCCAGACACTCGTGCAAATTCTCGCCGCCCTCGTCGCAGTACTGGACTGGAAGAGGCAAGTGCACCTGGCAACGACTCGGACGACCAAGACCGTGGCTCTTCGGCTCAAGAAGAAAAGTCAGAAGACGACGGTGACGCTGAATCAACTCCGCCAATGTTCTGGCGAGCGAGTGCGAACGCAGTGGAAGCGAAAGACAAAGCAGAGCCGAAGACGTTTCAGGAAGCTGTCAACGGTCCCGACCAAGTGCACTGGCGCAAGGCAATTCGCGCGGAGCTCAAGTCAATGCAAAAGGAAGGTCGTTTGAGCACTAGATGTCAGAATGCAAAGTGATTGATTTAGGGCCTTAGTTCGCAAGCTACTTGCTGCCTCGAAGCCTACTGGATATTCGTGCTGGATACACTCCACTGGATTCCTAACTGGATAGAAGGTCCTTCAGCCAATCAGCGAGTGCCACGTCGATGCCCATCCTGTACCCACAATCTTGTACCCACGCGTCCCATCATCAGCGTCCCATCATCAGCGTCCCATCATCAGCGTCCCGTAATCCTCGTCCCATCATCACACGAATGATGGCGGCACCACTGAGTGAAGGTCGCACTGGTACCTTACTGGTACACCGCAGCTGGTCGAGGCGCCTTCTTGACAACACCCCCACTCGACTCGGCAGCCTTGGGTCCTTCGATACCAAGCTTGCTCCGGAGCACGCCGAACTGCGTCGCAGGGATTGGCTTTGTCATGAGATCAGCCAGCATGTCCTTCGTCGAGCAGTACTCCAACACCACTTGACCGTCTTCCACCTTCTCGCGCACGAAGTGGTAGCGAATGTCGATGTGCTTGGTGCGCTTGTGGAACTCGGGGTTCTTGGCCAACGCGATGGAGCCTTGGTTGTCCTCGTAGATCTTGATCGCTTCATCGCTTGCCATCTCGCCGAGCTCGCACATGAACACCTTGAGCCACACTGCCTCCTGCGTCGCTTCCGATAGAGCCATGTACTCCGCCTCTGTAGATGACAGCGCCACCGTCCGCTGCTTCTTGCTTCTCCAGCTGATGCACCCGCCGTTCATCATGAACGCGTAGCCGCTTGTACTCCTTCTCGACTCGATGTCTCCGGCCCAGTCCGCATCCGAATAGCCTTCAAGCCCGCCGTCGCAGTTCGCTTGAAACTCGATGCCATGCGTCTTCGTGCCTTGGATGTACCTGAAGACCCTCTTGAGCGCTTGCCAGTGCGTCGGGCATGGGTCCGCAGCAAACTGGCTCAGGACCCCCACTGCCGCTGCGAGGTCTGGACGTGTGCCTACCATGAGATACATGAGGCATCCCACAGCGTTGCGGTACGGCACGTTCGCCATGGTCTCATCGTGCTTGCAACCTCCTTCGCACATGGCCTTGGTCAGCTTGAGACCTGGGTCTTGCGGCGTCTTGACCGGGTTGCTCTTCTCCATCTTGAACTTCTCGAGAATGTCCTTCGCAAACTTGGTCTGCCGCACTGACACATTTCCGGTCTCGGGATCTTGGTCGATTTCCATGCCGAGGAAGTACTTGAGCTGGCCCATGTCCGTCATCTCGAATCGGTCACTGAGGGCCTGCTTGGTGTCCTTGATCATCTTGTGGCTGTTGCTGGCGAGGATCAGGTCGTCCACATAGAGCGCCACGAAGATCATGTCTTGGCCGTCTCGCTTCAAGTAGATGCAGTGGTCGGACTCGCACTTCTTGAACCCCTGCTTGAGCATGAACTCGTCGATGGTCTTGTTCCACATACGTGGCGACTGCTTCAGTCCATATAGCGACCGCTTGAGCCTGCACACGAAGTCCGGGTGAACATCGTCGACGAACCCGTCCGGCTGAGCCATGTAGATATCTTCGTCCAGCTCGCCGTTCAGGAACGCCGTCTTCACATCCATCTGGTGTACCGTGAGATTGTACTTGGCAGCCAGACTGAGCAAGATCCTGATGGACGTGAACTTGGCCACCGGCGCGAAGGTCTCGTCGTAGTCGATGCCGTACTTCTGCGAAAACCCCTTGGCCACCAGTCGCGCCTTGAACCGCTCGATCTCTCCAGCCTGGTTCTCCTTCACTCGAAACACCCATCTGCAGCCGATCGCCTTGCGTCCCTTCGGCAACGGCACCACTTCCCACGTCTCGTTCTTGCGAAGCGACGCCATCTCCGAGTCGCACGCTTCCTTCCACTTGGCTGCGTCGCTGGATTCCATCGCCGACTTGAACGTGGTCGGCATTTCTCCCACTGAATCCACGACGTACGCAGCCTCAAAGTCTTGACTCTCTTGGGCCGCCGCAGACATCTCATCCAGCGTCGAGCGTCCACTCTGCGGCGCATACCTCTTGGCCCTCGGCACCTCCACGGCTTCCTCCAGCGACTGCGTCCGCGGGTGTCGCTTGCTGCCGGGTTCGAAGTCTTGGTCCCGCGCAGCCTCCTCTTCATCTCCGTCCTCGTCCGATTCGGACGGAGTCTCTTCATCCGTGGCATCTTCATCATCTTCATCTGGAAGACCAATCACCACCTCCTTCGTAGCATATTTGCGTCTCCCACCGTCGAAGACGTCTTCCATGAACTGCGCATCGCGGCTCACCAACACGCGACCGCTCTCGATCTCTTCAAACCGATACGCTTTCTCGTGCTCCGAGTACCCCAGGAAACGGCAACGCACCGACCGGGCGTCGAACTTGGACCGCTTCGCCTTCGGGACCAGCACGTACGCGTGGCACCCGAACACCTTGAGATTCGCCAGTAGTGGCTTCTTTCCCGTCCAAACTTGGTGCGGCGACTTGTCGTGGCTGATGGCGCGCGTCGGACACCGGTTCCGGAGGAACGTGGCTGTCACCACCGCTTCACCCCAGTAACTCTTCGACAACCCGGCATGCTCCAACATGCAGCGCGCACACTCCACCAACGTCCGGTTCATCCGTTCCGCCACTCCATTCAGCTGTGGCGTGTACGGCGGCGTGAACTTCTGCACTATACCACGGTCCGCACAGAACTTGGCCATCTCACGCGAAGTGTACTCGCCACCGTTGTCGCTCCGGAGCGTTTTCACACGCTTGCCGGTCTGCGTTTCAGCCAACGCAACGAACTCAGCGAACTTGGCAGCCACCTCCGACTTGTTCCGCAGCAAGTACACCACACAGAAGTGCGACTTGTCGTCGATGAACGTGACTAAGTAGCGCTTGCCACCAAACGTAGACGTCTATTGAGGGTAACCGGTTATGCCTGTACCAGGTTACGGTGAATCTGTCCAATCCGATCACACGATGTTTACGGTACGTTGATTACGCTACCGATGATTAGACGAGTAGGATGATTGGACGAGTGAAGAGTGATGGTGATTGGATGCACCAAATGATTGGATGTAGTGCTGCGTGTCTATGAGGATAGCTAGGTAGTGCAAACAAAGTAAGCTCCGATAAATCAATCACTTTCGAATCTCCCTTCTTCCCCTCAAGTGGTCAAGTGTCTTCGCTCCGGTCTACCCAGAGTGCCTACTCCCTCCGCTTCGTCCAAGCTTCGTGTATCAAGATCCATACCCGTTATCAGGTTATGAGCCCAAGCACCATGTCCTCTGCCCAAGACGTCTCCACCAAGGTCTCCATCGACAAGTTCAACGGCGACAACTACGCGACGTGGAACCGCTACATGCGTGGCGTGTTCCTGACCAAGTCGGTGTGGCATGTCGTGAACCGTGAAACGACTCCGACCTTCGCGGACCCAAGGGCCAAGGATGACTACGTCGAGTCGAGCAACATCGCGTTCGGCCTGATGCTGCTCCACATGGACGCGGACTACCACCACGTGGTGGACAACTGTGAAGAAGCGTGGGTGGCGTGGACGCGCCTGAAGACGCTGTACGGTGGGTCGCAGAAGGCTGGTCGCATCTACCTGAAGCGACAGCTCTTCAGCATGGAGATGACGGAAGGCGACAACGTGTTGCATCATTGCAACGAGGTCCTCAACATCAGCGCCAAGCTCAGCAGCATCGGCGCCAAGATGGAGGACGAGGACGTGGCGATCTGCTTGTTGCGCAGTCTCCCCAAGAGCTACGAGAACGTCGTGCTGAACTTGGAGATGAGCACTGCGGAGCTGAAGACGCAAGACGTCGTGAAGGTGCTCACGAACGAGCATATCAAGCGGCAAGGCGAGAAGAAGACCGACTCGGTGAAGACTGAAGACGCGGCGAAGGCGTTCAGTGCCGAGAGAGAGTCTCGCCAGTGCAGTTACTGCGGAAAATTGGGGCACGTCATCGACAAGTGCTGGACCAAGCAGAAAGACGAGAACCGAGGTGGTCGACGCGGCGGCAATGGCCGTGGACGCGGGGCCAACAATGTCCAGTGGCAGAACGACGACTACGACTACGACCGAGTCGCGTTTGCGGTATCCCTGGAGTGCGGACTTTCGACGGGCAAGGGTATGTCCGGGATGTGGGCGGTCGACAGCGGCGCAACGCACCACATCTGCAACAACAAGGCCAAGTTCGCCACGCTGAATGAGCAAGACGAGGGCGAACTGTCGGTGGCTGACGGCAACAAAGCTGCCATCAAGGGTGTGGGGACCATCATCGAACGAGTGGTTCTGCCCAACGGCGACGAGCGCGACATCGAGATCAAGGACGCGCTGTACGTGCCGAACATGAACAAGAATCTGCTGTCGGTGCCGCAGATCAACAAGAGTGGCAAGTTTCAAGTGGTGTTCGACGGTGCGAGCATGCATGTTGCGCGCAAGAGCTCGAAGCAAGTGGTGGCGACGGCTGACCTCGTGGACGGACTCTACTGGCTGCGCACTCCATTGCGTTCTGCGAATGCGACGACGTCGGCGCGTAACGTGGATCTTCATGCGCGGATGGGTCATGCTCCGATCGACGTGCTGCGCAAGATGGTCAACAACGGCATGATCAAGGACGCCAAGGTACCCTTGAAGTCGAGTGGGCCAAGTGTGTGTCGCGGGTGCCAGCAAGGGAAAATGGTCCAAAAGCCGTTCCCGACTAACCGCGACAAGCGCCGTTACGACACGTTCGAGCTTCTCCACTTCGACATCTGCGGCCCCATGGAGGAAGAATCGTTGGGTGGCAGCAAGTATCTGCTACTCATCACGGACGAAGCCAGCGGATGCATGAAGGGTTTCTGTCTACGCGCCAAGTCGGACAGCGAAGAGTGCCTCAAGAGCTACATCACCAAGGTGCAGACGCAGTTCGGCAAGCAGGTCAAGTTCGTGCGTCACGACGGAGCCCGCGAGTTTGCGACCAATTCGCTCAAGGCCTTTTACGAGGACCAAGGCATCGAGCAGCAGCCCACGGTTCGGTACGCGCACCAGACCAACGCCACGGCAGAACGCGCCAACCGAACCATCGTCACGATTGGTCGCAGCATGCTGCACCATGCCAAGTTGGACAAGTGTTTCTGGGGCGAAGCGGCGATGACTGCCATCCACGTCAAGAACCGGCTGCCGTCGCCCAAGATCGAAAACAAGACTCCGTTCGAGATCGTGTACAAGTCCAAGCCAAGCGTGAAGCACATGCGTGTGTTTGGGTGTCGGGCGTACGTCCTGACCCCAAGGGAGAAACGACTCAAGTGGGATCCCAAGGCTCGCGCTGGTCTGTTCATGGGCTACGAGGAAGTGTCGAAGGCGTATCGAGTTTATGACATCGAGGCGGGGAAGGTGGTGATTTCTCGCGATGTCACCTTCGACGAATCGAGTTTTGGTGGTGTCTCGGCGGGAAGTTCAAGCGATGACGACGAAGATGCTAGCCTGGACTTCGACTCCCTCGAGATCAACGATGCTGACAGTGCGGGCCCGATGGAGTTCAAGCAGGCGGGGAAACGCAAGGCCCGCTCAAGTGATGCTGTAATGGGCCCCTCTGGCCTATTACATTGGTTATGCGATCACAGATTGGTGTGGTTCACACACTGCTGTCATGGAGGTAAAGGTGGCGTAAACATGGTCAAATGTTTGCTCACATCCACCCATGGCACAATCAGTGATTACGCCAAGTGTTCTCTGCACTTCTTTGTGCATGATGATGGTTCCTCACCTGGGACATTATTTGGTAACAAGGCCGGCGTGTCACTTGAGTTCTTGTGGCCAATCACAAGACGCCACGCGGCAGGAAGATTCTTCGAAGGAGAATCTTCAAGTTCAACCTGATTCAACCCAAGGTTTTATACTACATGTGTAGGTTAAATGACATTTAATCTCAAGGGCCCCTAGTGGTTTTATTCATAGGATTCAGGAACCATAAGCTCCTTTCAATTTAGTTGCAAACTTTCCCTCAAGTACTCAAGTCGCCTTCCTCCCTCCAAGTCGGGAACGCTTCCTCAACCGCACAAGCGTGCGTGCCGTGTTTTGGGGACTGTTGTAAACAGCGCCCCATTACACGGAGTCAAGCCCCGAATGGTAGACAATATAGGAGTCGCTGGCTCGCGCTCCTCAATACAGATGATAGCTTAGTACCGCCAGCTATACCTCAATCAAACCACACACGCCTATCTCTTGGCCTGACCGATGGATGAACACAAGCTACTACACTAGATGTTCATCGACAGACATCTCACGCCCTAAGCTGCCAGACACCTTCTTGGACTTACCAGAGGCCGGTATTGCGCTTGGTGGGAAAATCTGTTCTGTTTGTTCGCCCAGAGGGCGTTAAAATCTCATCCTACGATATTCCTATCGCCTATACAAATATCAAATATAAATGTGACCGTTGTGAGCGAGAGCTCAAACTACCGGCGACTCCTCGTTGCCCGATCTTTCTGCTAGGTTCGGATCTCGCCACCGATAAGTGCGCGTGGTTTCAGCGGTTCTCTAGTGTGCGCACACCAACTCTTCTGAAGGACCGAATGCGTGTCCCGTGTGTGCCACACTATTGACTCCCAGTTAACGGCGGTCAGACCCAGAAGTTGCCGTCACCGCCGGCACGAGTGCGCGCCACGCCGCTGGCGAATCCCGACACCACACTTGCACTTCACTCCGGGACCACCCGCGCACCACGCCTTGATTCAGGCGAAATAACCCACACAGAAACAATTCCGGAACACGGAAACCAGTCTCCACTCCAGACCCAAAGTCGTCCAGTAGCGAAAACTCTGCCAAACCTCAGAGAAGTCACCTCTTCCCGAAAATATGAAGCACTCCACAGCACCGACCAAAGACCAGCAACCGAGAAGTGGGAATATGAAATAACAAAGCCAGAACAGTAGCCAGAATAGCAGAACCCTAAATAACTTGGTTAATTGGAGTTGAATTTACTTGGATATTCTCCTCGTCCTTCCACACACTTGATCTCAGTATGGCCTGCACACAAATGCGATCTGACCAACTCACTTGCATCCTTCGGGGCAAATTGAACTCTGTTTTAATATAAATCACATGCAAACGGAGACCTACAAAGATAGAGCGCCGGCTCCGCCACAAATAGCTACACTTTGAAGTCAGAGAAGATATAGGCGTGCTTGAACTAGATCCAAGCCAGGAGACTTCAACCTCACGGCATCCAAACATTGGCCGAAATTCCACACTCAACCTGGAGTCACTGCTGTCGACGCGAATTCGGGACCTCATTGGTCCGTCGACCAGCCACCATCCTGGTCAGGCAGGGGGTCGCCACCTGAGATATACCACTCCACTTCAATCAGTACCACCTTTCGACAGACTGGACACCTGACACCATGCCGACATTCGAGATGCATAACTGAGATCCAATACTCCACGCTGGAATCCGTGACACCACATCCGGGAACAGCACCAAACTTGGGATCCCAGACCAAAGTCCAGGATTCGAGCACACGCTCCGGAAGCACACACACCGTCCTGGAATCCGCTGCATCAACCGCTACTCCAAGCCATCATCCTGGGATCTGGGAACTCACACCGGGAACTCCGAAAGTGGACTCTGGGATGTCGGAACACAACCACCACTTCCTCGGACACCTCTCGCATCCCTCAACACTTCTGAGCACAACTGCACCATCGGGACTCTGGGCGTCAGGACTCGATACTCGGCTGCATGCTGCCACCACAAGACAGTCAGCAACGCGTACGACAACCACGACATCTGCAACAATTCGGGAGCCAACTCCCCTTCCGGACACAGTAGTTCCGAGCAGCTGCTTCCCAGCCCACACCTCACTCGGTTTCTTTGTGGCTGGCAACCTTTCGGTCAGATGGGTGGGGTCCCAGAAATTTGAGGCCACCTCATCACACAAGCTCGTACAAGTACCTGGCAACGTGTGGTGGCGACGCGAGGCATTTGCGCGTATTGTCCAGTACTTCATCCAGGTGCATCAGGAGTGCGGCAAACACAGCGTCGACTACATCACGGAAGACGTTGTAACGAGCTTCAGGGAGACCAAGAACATGTCGGAACAGCTCATCTCGTAGAGTTACGAGTTGACCAAACTCAACAACGGACAGTCGCTCATGCAGATCGCAAATTGACGGCGTCACAACTAGTAAGTCCGGAGACTCGTAGCCTGCTAATACTTTGCCCACCGATTGATCTTCTTTTGTTGTCGTACCTATGTAGGAAAATGCTTTGGTTAGCGATTCCAGAAGTCATGCACCACGAGTGGAGATCCACTGGATGGCGATCTTTGGTGATGCATTTGCGTACGCCGCAGATCCGCGACGAAGGGAGTGGCTTGTCATGTCAGGTGTGATGGCTTGACGAGTGGAAGGTTGCATTTCCTGGAGCATATCCCTGATAACTTCCGTGATATAACTAGCAACATTTGGTTGCTTTCTTTCTCGCTTTTGAGGTGGTTGTGCTGTTGAGTGTGCCGTTTCTTCTAGGCTTTCCCAGTATACCACTGCTTCTTCCTGAGTGTACGTCTGCTCTCCGGGCAAGTCTGATGTCGTGAACCGCGGCACTAACGGGGACAGGAATTCCGACGGTTCATCGTAACACAGAAAGAGCAATCCGAATGTGTGAAGCATGCACTGCTGCCACCGCTCTGGGGATTTGAAAATGGACAGTCCTTGTACTACAGAAGTCTTGATGCGCGCAATGCGGAGGAAGAGCTCCCCCGATGCTGCTATTGAGAGTTGCTGTTTGCGGGCAAAGCAGGTATCAATCGCCCTTCCGAAAGTGTGCCACTTCATATTTAGCAGGGCAGCATCGTGCACCGACTTGATCCTTGTAGCCACTTCTGTGTGCACGACTAAGTGCTCAACTGGAGCACAAAGATCATTGATAGTACACCCTGGAGCGTCGTTGGTCTGCACATTGGTCCTTAAGTTGCGCTCTTCAATGTTGCTTGCCATTTTGTCCCGGATCTTGGCAACTCGCTGCGAATCCGACAGCGACGTGGGGTACCGTTCTCGAAGCATGTTGAGAGTTTGCGAAGAATATCCTAGAGCCATCGATTTGGCTAGTAGACCATCACCCGAGCGTGCCCTTGTACTTTTCTTTGTTTGCAAGAAGATAGAGAACGCTGTTAGTAAAGAGTAAAAGTTCTGAGTAGGCAAACAAGAACCCTTAGATAGCAAGCTATGCATTTCATCTAGAGCCGAAGCTGATAATCCTGCGGACTCTAGGAACTCTGCAAAGTGTTTTTCAGCAGCTAACTCCTGCCCCATTGTCCCCGCGGGTGTGTCAAGTCCCCGTGCTGCACGCTGCATACTGGAGAACGATCTTGTTGATGGCTTAGTTTCGCAACAGATCTTCTCGCTATTTCTAGTTGTAGCGGCTTAAGTAGCACTTATTGAATAAGTAGCCATTAGACTTGGTTTCAGTATTGGATCTTTCACTGTAAGAAACCAACTCTCCGGACCAGGATTTTCGAAAATATCTCGGAGATATTTTCGAAATAATCTCGGATATTTCCGGATAATCTTTCGAAGAGGGCCCGAAAAAACGCGATTTCCTCGACGCCTCTTAATTGCCACAGACCGCTACACAGTCGTCCCCTACCATCCGCTATCGCCACACAAAATGTGTCTGACACAGTCATTTGCAAATGTTGCGGCGCTCGTCTTACTGCAAATCAACGATGGGTGCGTCTATGGCTACCCCACTCTCGCTGTGCATATTAACGGCGCCGAAGCCATGCATTCGACCACTTGGGTGGGGCTTCCAGCTTGAGGATCTCCGCCGATTGAGAAACGAGCGAGAAGTCCCCGCGACAACAGGCTACTGGATGGCAGCGGAGAACAGTTTGCGACTTGAACGAATGACCTCTGACACTCTGCCGCGAAGAATGTACCATAATATGGTACAGGAATTCTAGGAATGAAAAGTTGGGTCCTGTATTTACGAAGGCCTGAAAATCGATGCTCGTTGCGATGAATTGCTGGCGAGATTCCCCTATCGTGGTTCGTATCGCTGCTAGTATGCCAGCCCCGGTCGATGAATCGGATGGGGCGGCGACTCTCTATCCCTTGTTGCAGCGGATGGCTGTACAAGTGATGGCGCTCGTCTCGGTGGCGCGCAAAAGAGGGAGGGCGAGTCAAAATTCCCCGCGCTCCAGCGACAGCAGCTTACAGTACATCGCGCGGATCCCTTCATCGCCGTTCGATAGGCAGTAGAGGCCCTGGTTTCGGCCGCGATAGCACTTGCAGCGCGTAGGTCGTGTTCTGGCCATTTTACCAGCATTTCTTACAAAGTGGGTACGTTTTTCCAACACTGCGATCCCGCCAAGATTCCTTCCCTCTTGCGCTGTCTATCGGTCGGGATCTTGTTCATCGCCTGCCAGTCGAAAACCGTGGAGGCCGCACAAGTCAAAGAGTGAGCCCGTCAAGCGCGCGCTGCCAGCAGCAGCGCTCCAGCGCCGCCGCCACTGACAAGCATCTCGTCGCCCCGTTCTCGCCTCCGCGCGCGCTCTTTCTCTAACTGCGGCTTCGGGAGGATTTGACAGCCGTTGCAGCAGGCAGACAGCCAGGCATTCATTCGCGCTTTCGCTCCCCATCCGATTTGCCTCATCCTTTGGCGCTCGAGCGTTTTGGACTGCGACGCTCGAAGCTGAATGGCAATTTTGAGCGCCCCCGCTCCCCATCCACCGAGTCTGACGCAGCTCTCCATCCAGAGGCCGCCAACGACGGCGCTGGACAGCAGCGACGAGGCGCGCACCGACACATCCACGTCCCCCTCCATGAACCCGGTGCGATCGCCCGGAACCGACGCCAAAGCCCGCAGCAGCAACGCGCCACCACCAGCTACAACGGCTGCTACTTCCTCCCCCTCCTCCTCTAACGGCAGACGGAGGAAGGCCGAATCAGCTCCAGCTACAGGCGAGGACAAGCCAGCCCCCAAACAACGCAAGTACGAGCGCAAGACCAAGCGGTTCATCTGGCCCGACGACCTCCACCGCCTCTTTGTGGCTGCCATCTTCGACGGTGCGTTGACGACAGAGAGGCTGCAGTTGGCCTCATAACGCTGGTGCTAACTCTTCTTTCGCCGATGTGAATGCTACAGTTGGTCTCAAGAATGCGTCACCGAAGGCTCTACTGGCTGTACGTTGAGCTCTTTCCTATTTACTTGAGTGAGCCATCTTCCTTACTCGCTTTTGTTTGCATCGATGCAGCTGATGGAGGCAGCAGGACCCAATTCAGGTCTCACGACGGAGCACCTCAAGTCCCATCTACAGAAGTATCGGCTCAACTATGAACGTTCTCGGATGGAGTTTCTGGAGTACTACGACCGCAGCGCCAAGCGCAACCTCAAACGTCGTCGCCGCCAGGCTCAGCATCGAGCGAGCGGGGCAGGCAGCGAGGCCAACACCATGTTTGTGTTTCCTATCAGCAACTCCAAACACCGGAAGGGACGTGGCAGCGACAATGACAGTGACAGCGATGACAGTGACTTGGATACCGGCGACAGCAATAATAACGACAGCAGGATGGAGGAAGATGCAAAAGGACAGGCAACGCCACAGGGACGGCGTGGTTCTCCCGCAGCAGCTACTGATGCTCATGTGCGTAACTTGAATTACTCGCAGCTCATGCAGAGCGCACAGCAGCAACCTATGTTCGATGGAGGCGGCCATACTCGTCAACAGCATCCTCAGCCCACAAATGATCGTATGATGAACGTTGTACCAGCACCAGCATCCACGGGCATGATCCCCATAGCACCTCAACATTTACCACCAGTCTATGCAGCCCATGCCCAGCGAAAACAGGCTTCAGATCACGACCGCGACTTAGCAGCTGCGGCTACTGCCGTGGCAGCTTACCGCTATCCGTTAGGTCAGCTGCCTGCTTCCGGTGGTGTTGCTGGCATGCCAGAGCTTACTGATCCACAGTGGAGCATCCTGAACTCGCTCATGTCGCCACAGCTTGCGGGTATGACTGGACCCGTAGGTGAAGGGGACTTGTTTCCGCAAGTGGCTACAAGCGAGGCCGTTGGTCGTGGCAGCGCGGACGGATTTATGCTACATGAGGAGCCAATCGATCTCCAAATGCAGATGCACCTTGCCATGCAAGCCCAGATGAACCTCCATCGTCAGATGCTCATGCGTAAGGTGGAAGTGGCTCAGCATCTCGCCCGACACAGCAGTATGGGGAGCATTGATACCAGCACTGTTCCAAACAATGGCAGCAGAGGCAACCCGCCAGCAGCACAAAGGGGCTATGGCGAGTCGTGGGGCAGTGCTCAGCAGCTTCAACAGCAACAGTATCAACAGCAGCAGCAACAAGAAAACTATCAACAGCAGCAGATGAACCTGTTATCTCGGCATTCGTTGTCCGTTCCAGCCTCAGCGACACAGGCACCAATTGCGGCGTCAAGTGTGCCAGCAGACACGATTATGGCTACCCCAACAGCCAGCGAAGCTGCAGCCGTCTCAACGCCGATAGCAAACAAGGGATCTGGAGTTGGAGATAGCGCTGCAGCTTCAACTGGGCCGACAGCAGAGATCAAGAGTGATGATGACGGGATGGATCTGTACCGTTGGGATCGTATTGATCTGAATGTGGAGCTGGATGATGATGACCTCTTCGGCTTCCTGAAGTCGTAAGCTTATCTGTTTGCTGATGAGACTGACGTAGTGCATGCATGTGGTAACAATGAAACGGAGTATTGTCGCAAGCGCTGCCCAGTGGTTTCGTACATTAATCAGGAGAGTCTCGCATCAGGGTGAATTGGCCGGAGGTAGTGTACCGTGTGGAAGTAAGGGAGCGAGCGACCTAAGCAGGAGAAAAACTATGAGCAACAACTTTTGTTTGTGGAAAAAAGTGTATGAGCCCCTGCAAAATTGACGCAGAAACTACACTTCTTCATTGCGTTCTCCGTCGCCGCGAGCTACAGGCTATCCTCTGCTTTTCTGTCCGGTCCCCTCTAATGGAGATCAACCAATGTCGCCAGTAGCAAGGTGCAAGGTTGCTCCGTCCTTAATAATACTCGCCTTGCCTTCCTTCTTCACAGCGCCGCAATGTCCTTTGCTGCGGTGCGTATGAAGTGAGTCTATTGGGCGTCCGTCATGGGCTCCGCTCCATTTGCAGACGACTCGGCGGGCGGCTTCTCGTCGTCCAGCAGTCCGCGGATGAAGAGCACGTTGTTGCAGCGCACGAGTGTCTCGCCTAAGTTGCCCGTGAGTTCTCCGTTGATGTACTCCTCTGTATTGGCCAGCTGTAAATTCATGTACGAATCCACCGACAGCAGCACGCCCTTGTACTCCATCCCCCACTTGAGTCGCGCCACCACGGGTTTGCCCGTGAGGTTGGTCAGGAACGGCTTCGGGTTCAGGATCAGGCCAGACTGCAATGGCACACACAAAAAGCACACAGAATGAGTAAGCGCGACAACTTCTTCAATATGGCTGCATAGGTTGATGCTTGTTCGGCCCCTCAGAGACGCGCGGGGCGGGCCTTTGAGCTCTCCGGACACGCACCATCTTGCTCGTGCCAAAGTCCTCCTCCAAAATGCAATTTGGATTCAGCATTCATTTACAGCCAATCATATCGATTGAATGAAATATATTTTGGCGTTTGCTCGAATACATGGCTACATTTACCGCTGCTGAGCGTCCAGCGTGATGACCTTGCGCTCGATGCGCGTGAGGAAGTTGTTAAGCGCCTCGGAGCCGCGCACGAAAATGTTGAGCACGGGGATGCCAGGCACCACGTACTTCTCGTGGGTCAGCAGCTGCTGCAGCGTGCAGAAGGGCGCCACCTCGATCCAGTACTGCGTCTTGGCCTCGTGCTTCTCCTCGAGTCGGATGCGCTTCACTTCTTCATCGTCCTCCTCCTTCTCGCCACTGAGACCCACGTGCCACTCCTTAGGCGACGAATAGGGCAGCACCATGTCCGCAGCTGCATACACCACCAGCTTTGACGCCACGAACTCGTTGTTGGTGTCCCACTCGGCGTACGGTCCGTCCTCGGGGAACATGTTGGCCAAGTGTTCGATCACAGCGTCCTGCTCACCGAAGAACTGCACGAAGTCCGACGTGCCGTGCTGGTCGTAGAGGAAAAGCACAGGCCAGTACATGGTACCGCTCTCAGGGTCCAAGTCGGCCTTGCCTTCATACTGACGCACGCGCTCGTCGTCGACCAGAGCGCGCCCTACGCGAACACCACGGGATGCGCACAACTTGCGGTACTTGTCTGTGGCGGCACGACGCTGCATACGTTCTCTCTCCTGTTTGAGCTTCTCAACACGCAGCTCCTCCGCCAATTTACGTCCCTCTTTCTGCAACTTGACCAGCAGTTTGTTCTCCGGGTCGCGCTTGAGTCCTTCCTCGCAGTATCGCAGCGTATCCGCTGGCTTACGCAGCATCCTGGAGGCCCTAGCGCCACGGTAGTAGGCCTTCACGTTCGTCGGGTCAAAGTTGATGGCCTTAGCGGCGTCCGATCGACAGCTGGCGTAATTCTTGAGCTCCAACTGCACAGCCGCACGGTTGCACAGAATCTGGGACGTGAGCTCCTTCATGTCGTATGACAGATCGCGCTCGTCTTCAGGCAGTGCCAACGCCTTGTAGGCGTAGGCCAATGCGTCATTGTAGTACTTCATGGCGTTGGCAAAGTAGCCTCGATGGGCCTTCTTGGCGTCCGAGAACATGTCGTTGCCCTGGTTCTTCCAATGCAGTGCCAGACTCTCCGCCGTCTCGCCGTCCTCGATCAGCGCCTGGATGGCCGCCACCATCTCGTCGCCTTCCACCAAATGGTCCTCAAACAACGTCATGTCTGGCAACGCATCCATGTAGGCCTGACGCTTGGCCGGGTCCCACAGCTTGCTCTCATCGATCTCAAGGTCCACGCCCACCATCGTCTACGCACTTGCTGGTCAAAGTCGAAAATGACTGGCAGTTGGTGAAATCGGGACACGATGTACGAGTTTTGTGGCGACAGCCTAGGTTCTGTGGCAAAAGCTAAAAGGCGTAGTGGAATGGACGTCAGCTTCAGTTCGTCAATCATGTCGGACGCAGGCAGCAAGCGAGCGCTAGAGGAAGAGGAGACGCCAGCGCAGCTGCAGCTGCAGCTGCAGCCGACCGACAACAGCGCAATCGTTTGCTGTGGATGCGGCAAGAGCGACGTCAAGTATCGCTGTCCTCGCTGCGAGCGCATCACGTGCTCGCTCCAGTGCTGCGTAGGCCACAAGAAGGAGGCGAGTGCTGTCCGTGGCTGTTCATGGAGACTTAAGACCATAATGCTGACGTTGTGCTGCTACTTTTTTGTGTGTGACAACAGTTTGACTGCAACGGCAAACGCGATCGCACCAAATACGTGGAGATCAAGAAGTTCACAGACGCAGATCTCTCGAGTGGTAAAATGCTGCTGACGCGACTTGCTGGGCAAGTTGCTACTAAGTTCTCACTTTTCTTCTCTCTGTTGCTTGTTCCTTCTTGCTTGACCGCAGATTTTTTCTTTCTGGAGGAGGTTTCTCGCTCGACGAACAGCGCTGCGAGATCTCGAAGCCAGTTGAACGCCAATGCGCGGCGCTACACCAGCAATAAGAAGCGCAAAGTAGCAACGGATGGCCACGATACTGGAACTTCATCAGCACCGATTAACCCTGACATCCCTGAGGACTGGTTGGCGCGGTTCCCGATTGCAGTGCAGTTGTTCGCTGAGCACTCGGCTAAAAGAGGCGTGGCACTGACGCTCCTTGCACCGGGTATGAGTAAACGTGCACGCAACTCATCCTACATGGATACGAAGAAGAACACGATGTACTGGCGCATCGAATGGGCATTTCCCAGTTCAGAGGTGCCAGTGAGCCACTCTGAGAACCGAGCGAATGAAAAAGAAACTCTTTTTGCGCTGCTCGCAAAATATCTCACCCCTAGCCAGGTAAGTCGCTTGTCGGGGTTACGTGGCGTTGTTGCCCTTTGATGCCAATTCCAGGTTGCTTATCTCTTATGTAGGAAAACGTCGCTATCCGAGGAAAGCTCAAGAAGTACGCCGTACTTGACTGGGAGAAGCACATTTTATTGCTATTGCGAAAAGAATTCACTCCAGCATCGCAGCCACAGTATTACCGACTGGACGGCAATCAAAGTCTTGAAAGCAATCTGAAGCGGAAGGCGGTGGTCGAGTTTCCTGTGATCACCGTTGCGCTAGTGGCCAACGCAGACCAGTACCCTGTGGCACACGATGTGATCGAGACAATTCCCTCAGCGGAGACGGAGCAATCGCCTTTACCTGAGGAACCTGAACCCATGGAGGTGGAGGTGGAAGTGTTGGGATCAAGCGACGATACCTCGTCGGATCTGCTGACATGCGAAGGCACAAACACCACAGACAAACTCTTCTCGATCACGGAAGCGGAAGTTGAAGACGTCAAGGCCTCTCCTGCTCAGCCAAGAAGTATGCTGATCGAGGAGCTCGGAGTCACTGCTCACTAGTGACGAAGCTACATCAACTCAATCAATAAAACCTGCGTGATAGATCTCAGAACGAGTACTTCATCAAAGGAAATTTGTACTAAAGGACTAAAGTAGATCTTGATAACGACTTTTCACGGGAGGAGACGGAAGCAGCTATGCCGACCTCGTGGTTCGTGGACCCGGATCTCAAGCCGACAGCCTACACGGCGTCCTGCGTGTGCAACAACCTCTCCAAACATGGCGACATGATGGTGCGTTCACTGTGTCGTGCAGCTTAACTCTCCGTAGAAATTAATTGCCTCTTCAACTTGAAGGTATACGCGAGCGTGGACGACGTGGTATATGTGGACACCACGCACACGCCTTACGTGACCCACAAGCTGCCGTGTGCAGAGAAATCCGCGGTGCACCAAGTTCGCTTCTGTACGCTGAGCCACTTGGTCGTGATCGTGGTCGCCTCCGACAACGGGATTCAGGTACGATGGTCCTCCTTGCAAGCCCTTAGCAACATTAATGCTGACGCGTTGTGGAAAGATTTACGACTCCACGGGCGAAGAGAGTCTAGCCGAGATCGCGCTAAAGGACGTCATAAGCGACCGTGCCGAAGGTATCTGCTGATCGACGCCTGTTGTCTACAGCAAAGGGATCTTACTTGTTCACATTGGTACAGGCGACTCCCTTTACTGCCAAGGCATTTGCTCCGTCCACATGAAGGAGCCGCGCCTCGTCGTGGGTGCGTGAAGCGATCGCTATTATCCTCCCACCTCTCTGTGTAACATACTGCACTCGATAATGGTCTTACAAACAGGTACCTCGCTAGGAAAGTTGCTTGTCATCGGGAAGGAGGAAGAGGCCAAGTCTGGAGATGGATCCAGCTTCGTGGTGTGCAAGACTCTTTCTGAGCACGACGAGGCCATTTGCTGTGTGGAGAGCTCCCTCGATGGCACATTGCTTGCGAGCAGCGATATGAGTGGAGCTATCTTGATCCGCAACCCGGGCGAAGGCTTCGAAGTTTCGCACCGGATTGCGAGCAATGGTTACCCGGTGACTTCCATGACCTTTATGGCGGAAAACTGGATGGTGGCTGGGTTCCTGACCGGGTGTCTGCGGCTGTACAACCCCGAAAACTTTCGTGTTCACGCTGAAGTCGCTGCTCATACACGCGCAATTACGGCGTTGGATGCACACAACGAGTTCGCGGTGTCTGTGAGCGAAGACACCTTTATGAACATTTGGGAGATCTCATCGAGCAAACCGGGGGCAGGACCACGCGTAAAGCTCGTGAGCTCTCAGCCAGTGCCTAATGACCTCCTTACAGGCGTGAGCTTCGCGTCGACGAACAATCTTTTCACCGCGGCCTACGACAGCGCACACCTCAAGTTTTGGACTCCGGAGTAAGGTGCGCTCAAAGCTCCAGACTCGAAACATAACGAGCAGCTTGAAGAGGGGGTAGCTCTAGTCTACAATATATCGAATCCAAGCACATAACACCTTTATAGGCAGTTGCCACGGGTGCTGCCAGAAAAAAATGAATTAACCACAAAATACGCGGCACTTACCCCTTTAGTCTTCTAATCGTACAGGGCATCGTCGTACTCAATGTGATCCTCCATTTTCTTGGCGGCCCCGTTCAAAGAAGTCCATGGTAGCTCCTGCACCTTCGTCAGCGTGATTGTGAGTGTATCTTTATTCGCTTCCCACGTTACGTCCGCGATTTCATGGAACAGTGTGAAGATCACGAGACTCTTTTTGGCCTGGGTATCACCAGAAGCATCGAGCAGATCCATCAATAGCGACGTCTTGGTCCATTTCTGTCATTTTTCACGGCCACATTAGTGCAATGCAACGCACAAACCCGCAAGGTACTGCCTCACCAGAACCAAGTGCTCGTCCTTCATGTTCTTGACAGCGTTGTCCGTCAGGAAGATGCTGGCAGTAGCAACGCGCTTCATCGGTGAGCCATACCAAATAACCACAGTATAAAGCCATCGATTACTGACCTGACAGTCTTCTTGTTGTCACTCCATCCGTAGGACGACACTGTGGTCTTGTCCGTGCTTTTATCCTTAGCCTCTCGGGCGTAGTAGTAGCTGTGGTCTCCCTTCTTGGCCTTATTCTCGTCTGGTACAGAGTTTGGTTCTTCATCTTCATCGTCGTCCTCCTCCTCTTCCTCTTCTCCTTCATTTTCATTCCCATCCTTTGTGGTGTCCCTCTTTTTGAGCGTCCTATTGAGTCTTGCAGCGCATCGCCACAGCATCACCGTCAGAATGACCACCCCCACGCTGACCGCCAGCTGCTCCACGAAGCGCTTGTTCATCTGCACATTTCCCCACGGTGTCACCAGCTTCACGTAGTTCGCCTCGGTGCTGGGCACGTACAGGTACGGCACGAAGAAGCTCTCGCCCATGCTTGCGATCGGCGAAATGGATTCTGTGACGTGGCGGCAGCTCATTTTTTAAACAGTTGAAACATTGGGTTTTAACTTTTTTCAGCAAAAGCTTCAGATTTGTGTGCTCCACACATCGACAAACTCTGTGGTTGCCAGACGACAGTATATTATCGCTAAAGCCGCCGCCGCCGCCGCCATGAAGCCGCTGTTCGGGAAGATCGTGTCCAACAAGATGCAGAAGTCGGTGCTGGTGGAGGTGGCCCGCATCGTGAAGGACCCCAAGTACGGCAAGTACTACAAGAAGACCAAGAAGTTCATGGCCCACGACGAGGAGGACGCGTGCAACATCGGCGACTTTGTGCGGCTGTCGGCCACGCGCCCGTTGTCCAAGCGCAAACGCTGGAACGTCGAGGAGATCACGCGCAAGGCCGAGGTGTAAAGAGGAGGAGCTCGGCGGAGGTGGTGCTGCTTTCGGTGGAAGGACTCGGTCACGTGCGCTGCTGCTGAAAAACACACAGGAGGATAGCTGCTGCAGGACACAGGAGACGTGCGTGGCGGAGGAAACGAGCAAGCCCGTATTAGCAGAGCAGGAACACTGTGGAAAGTAAGTTAGAGTCGATTTCCTCTGTCTGGCGTTGCAGTTCCTTTCGGTCGTTTGATGATATAGCAGAATCGGCGCCACCGCTGCTGTTGCCAGAACGTTGCAAGCGCTATCGATTTGCCTACTACTGCTACGTTAGCTGTATCAATAGCAGCAGGTGGGTTCCTACGGGTTAACCTATATACATTGCGGACTACAGCTCGTCTTCGTCGCTGTCTGATAGGTCTTCGAAAGGGTCTCGCGCCGGGAAATCGCCCACCGCAACGTTGTACGGGCGCACAAAGCCACCGTACTTTTGCCCGCACTCGAAGTACGTTGCCCCCTTTACGGAACCGTTGCCTTTGCCTACAGGCTCGTCAAACTGCACACCCACCCAGTAGCCGGGGGCGATCTCCGGAATCTCTCCCAGGTACTGTACCTGTCCGCGACGACCACCAGGCTGCACCTCGCACCGTTCACCCACCTTCATATCTGCAACACTTTCTGGACCCGGGATCGTAGCGGGGTCTGCCGCAGGTCGAGCGACGTTCATCATGGCTTTGGGCTTCCAATTGGGATCTTTGGCGAGCTGCTCTCGCTTGTAAGCACGCACAGTCTTCTCACCTGTCAACCAACATCACAGTCTGTCAGTCTGCAACTCGCCAACATCAACGATGCTCCTCAGTGCTGCTTACGCTTGTTGTAGTCCTCCTCCGAGATCTCGTACTTCTTGACAAGCGAGACGTCCTCCAGACCGCCTCCTCTCGAGAGCGAGAACGGATCTTTGTCCACGACGTGCAGCCGCATGCCGTTCTCCACGCTGTAGAAGCCCAACATCCTGCGGTCATCGTCCAGACGCGCGTACACTGATCCGTCGGTGCGCATAATGAGCAGCTCCATGGCCTCGGGTTTGGTGCCTGTGTGTTGGTAGACCTTGTGCCGCAACTCGCTGACGGGCATGTGCAGGTCCAGGCGAATGTCCACCATCTGCAGCTTCAGGTTGCTGTGGGTGATGAGCAGGCACACGACGCCTTCCGGTACATTGTCGTACTGATGGCCGTCCATGGCCGTCACGTAGTCGCGGAGCGCTCGCATATCCTGCGCCATCGTGTTTTGGCTCGAAAATGTTTTATTGTGAATTCGTCTAATAAGTGCGAAATTAATTTCCATTCAATAAAAAAAAATCTACCACTACTCTAGACGACGATGGAGGCGCCGACGATCTCGGCGCTCAAGGTGTACGACGTGCTCTTGATCGCCGTCATTGTGTTCGCTATGGACCTGACCATGACGCTGTGGAATGGGCGCGGCGCGCAGCTGTCACCCGCGGAGCAGAAGCTGCTGAGCCAATACAACGCCCAGGTGCGGCTTGTGAATCGCCTCAACTCGGTCGAGACGTTCGTGGAGCAGGCCAAAGCCACGCGCAAGATGAACGCGCTTAAGAAGGAGATGCAGGAGCTCGCTGGTGAGTTTGCAAAGATATTTGAAGAACTACCTGTCTCTGCTTCAAGGTTAACGTGTGTTTTGTGCCATTCTGTAGTGGAGCGTTTGGCAGCAAGCGCGCCATCGGAGCTCCAGAAGCAGTTCGATCGCATCCGAACGGTGTGTAATGCAGCTCAAAGTGTCCAAGCAACCTGTCGGCTATTGCTATCAACTAACTGGTGGTCTGGTTTGTGCATGTGACTACTGCTGCAGCCAGCGTTGATGGGGCTAGCGATGCTGTACTACTGGAACGAACCTCTGGTGGTGCTGCCTCAAGGCTACATGCTTCCGGTGGAGCGACTGATGTCGTTCCCAGGCTTCCCGCTTGGTGCTGTGTCTGCAATGGGCTGGGCTGGAATCTGTCGTCGCGTGAGCGCCAAGATTCTAGGCTAGACTTTTGGCCCGGTTAACCTGGGTTGTCACGAGTCCAACCTGTTCGCCGCGGCAAAAACAAATAAGACATGACACCGTAGATGCACGAGATAGTCCGTAGCAGAGCCTGTTCACGCAACGAAATACACTGCAACTCAACAGGAAGTCGACGATCCCACGGCTGTGTGCGAATGGCGTCACATGCATGGCTGGCATGCGCGTTGGATTAAGCTGAAGTTACTACGCGACCCGACGCGGCAGGTCGTGTGGCACATCCACCACTGCGCGATGACGACGCCTAGTAGTCCTCGTCTCCGCCGAACATGTCCATGCCGCCGCCCATGTCGACCTCTTCCTCCTCCTCGACGGCCTTCTCCTCCTCCTTGGCCGGAGCGGCACCGCCAGCGGCAGCGCCAACAGCGGGGGCAGCGCCCACCGACACGGTGGCAATCTTGGCCTTGCCGGCCGCGACCACCTCCTCGATGTTCTTGCCCTCGATCTCCTTGACAAGCTTCTCGGCCTGCTCCTGGTTGAACTCGCCGCCGAACGACGTCACGACCTTCTCGAGGTCGGCCACGGACGGGGTGGCGTTTCCGCCGAGAACACACAACAGCAAAGCAGCAACGTGACGCATCTGTACGGCAGCAATAGAGGATAATATGTTAGTGTGTGCTGGAACTGAGCATTGCCTCTCGCGAGAGAGCACAGGCCATTTGCTGCAGACGCACCTTGTTTAAGGTGAAAAGAGGTTTTGCTGGCAAATACCCGACGACGTCTCCAACGGTGCTAGTGCTATGCTCGCGGCGAGCGGAGACTTGCGCGTGCAAGGCCAGCGATAGCCAATCACTCCGCGGACCATACAAAGCGCAAGTCAATCGCGCCTTCGCCAATCAAAACGCTGATCCCGCCTATTTCGGTGATCAGTTGCGAAAGGGTTTGACACACGTCGCAGACCGACTTCAAGTTGCACTGCTCGAAGCTCGCGCATTTATTTCTTCCTGCCATGTCTATCACTAACGCGCCCAGTTGTCAGGTCTCTATCGTCGCGTCGGGGGACACCACCGCGCCTGCTGCCTTCTTTAGCTTCAGCGGGCTGCTCAAATCGACGTCTTCGAAGATGCCCTCGCTCTCATTGACGCTCACGCTGAGCACCATGTCCTGCTGTGCTTTTGTTGCCGCGTCTTTATCTCCAGCGACTTCACTTGGGTTCGAGCTTGACCGTCCAGAACTGAAGACGTCTCGACTCGCGTCGCTGCACTTACTACTCAGCTCGAGAGCTGCAGCCGCTGCGGCCTGCTCCAGCGACGACGGAGCTGACAAGTTCGCTGGGAAAATAGCAGCGGGAGGCGATCCTCTCCTTGTGCGAATCGCAGGGCCCTTGCCACCGTCTACATCTCCATGCTGCACGTGGCTACGCTTCGGACCCCTTTTCTTGTTGCGTCGGAGGCAGTTGCACTTCAGCATGCGGGTGCACAAACCTTCGGATCCGTTGGCCAAAATGAAGTCGTAGGTGCCCATTCCGACGCACAGCAGATATGTGTGAAACCCAGCGAGCAGCACGAACGAGTTTGTCAGCGATATACAGGCGGCGTTGTGGATCCAGAGCAGTACGATCACTGCTTTCTCCCAGCCGTGTGCCGCATTGGCCTTCACCTCGGACGCCCACAAGGTGCACATGAGGATACCAATGACAGTCTGCAGCAGTATCTGACATGTTGCTGAGACCACCAGACAGTAGAACGCCTCGTAGTTGCTTTCTGCAATGCAGGTATTCAACCACGTGCAATGGTGGTCGAGTCCGGGGCTGTTCTTGTAGCACAATCCACAGTAGCGCGGCTCTTTTGGCGGAACTCGCAGTATAGAGGGGAAGTAGCTCGACGAGGGTTTCTGCCATCAACAATTATATTCGATCAGCGTTGTTAGAACATACGCGTCCCCCAGGTACCGTAGGTAGGAGAGAATCAACGCACCGGCTTCGCTGGGTCTCTTGACTCGCAGATGCACCACGCAGATATGACAGTGATCACCAATACAGCATTTGGCAGGAGAATCGCTAGACACTGGAAAACGAAAAGCAAACCATCCAGTTAAAAGCAATTAATAAGGCCAACATACAAACAACCTCACCTTTGTCCAGCTGAGTAACGTTGACACGAATGTGATGAAGCTCTGCCAGCATTTGGCCAGCAAAAGTTAGCACGAAGACAATAGGAGGGACATCAAAACAAAGATTAGCGTACTCCAATCATGATCAGTTGAATGACCCAGCTCGTCGCTTGGTCCCGCGAGAAGGGCTTTTCGAATCCGTTTGTACGCATGATGTCACTGGAACCTTGGACTGCTTCGCTGCAGTAAACTTTAATACTTCAAATGATAAGTAGGGCCGCTGCGTTCGTCGCGAGCAGGGAGGACATCACCAGCGGCTATTCCTGGTCCGTCGATGGTAGAAGAATGTAGAATACCACAACCACGCTTCAGTCTGTGTATAAATACTCAATCCACACTGGGGCTTATTCCGCGCAGCTATTCGGCAACCAAATAGACGTAGGAGGCAGTTCCTTTCTCCCAGCCAGCTCTCTTGTCTCTAAGGTGAAGTCCGGACGAGTTCCTTCTCCGCCTGAGGTTTCCCAGCCGAAGCAGCTGCAGCCGATGCAGAGCTGACCTTGGAGATGGCGATGACGCTCGACCAGTTCTCCAGCACACGCAACGACACTGTAACAATTTTCCACGAAAACTTTTAGTATGCAAAGCAACCGCCTTCAAACCGCTGCAGTCCACACACGCACTCTCGTTCTGCTCGTTCATCTGCAGCAGCTTCTCGTTGATGTTGTCCAGGTAGCGCACCAGCTCGGCCGACGAGTCCCGCAGCGCCTCAAGCGCCGCCACCTCCTCGTTCTTGCTCCCAGCCATCGTCCTCAATGACGTCTGTACTTAGTCGAGTATATGCCACGTCACAGAAACCAGGCGGCGCACAGCGATTGGTCGACTTTACCGCTTTTATCCATTTTCCATTGGCTGATAAGCCTCCTAGGCTTATCAGCCATAGCCAGTTCACTATCGCCCAGAGCTAATTGCTCCAAGGTAACTGACGGCAGTCTTCGGCTTCCCCCGTGCATGCTCGTGGTGTCGTCGTGCGTGGACTCCAAGAAGAAGCGCAAGCTCAGCACTCTGGAGGAAGAAGAAAGCAGCAGCATGTGGTCGGACTCGCGTGGGACGCCCCTACCCAGCGGCAGCGGGCCCAACTCGTCGTCCCGGTCGCAGCCTCCGCCCGCCGCTGCATTGGCCGCCATGCGTCGCCACGGACGCGCGCTGTTGCTGGTCATCGCCTTCGCCATCCTCACGTACGTGTCGCTGTCCAAGTCGTCGATGGGAAGCCACGTCGCCAGCGTCAACAACGGAGCCGAACTGCGGACGCCCGAGAACTGGGGGAACGACAAGCCACAGCAGCAGCTGCTGCTACCGTCGGCGACGACTGCTAAACACCATAATATCAGACAGCAACCAACGCTGGCGCCTCCTCCGAAGCCCGACTCCTTCGGTATCGTCATTGTGGCGGACCTGGACAAGAAATCCAAGGACGAGAACAGCAAGAAGCCGCAGTTTGTCTCGTACATTATGCACGCCACACTGAAAGTCACACCCAACAGCTCCAGCTCCCACCAGAAACGCGACTCGTACTCTGTGACGTTCGGAGAGGAGACCAAATTCACGACGAGTATGAACGAAGCTGGACGAGGATTCGAGCTCAGTGAACTGGCCTGGTTCAACGGGAAGCTGCTGGCGTTTGATGATCGCACAGGAATCGTCTTCCGACTCAAGAACTTTGAGGGTGTGAGCATGACGAAACCCCTGCAGGCCATCCCGGAGCACATCGTCATGGAGGGCGACGGCATCGCTGGCAAGGGGCAGAAGCACGAGTGGGCCACTGTCAAGGACGGGGAACTGTACATGGGAAGTGTGGGCAAGGAGTTCACGGACAACGACGGCAACGTCATCAGTGACGGTAACCTGTGGGTCGCTGTGATGGACACGGCTGGTGACGTTAGGCACGAGGACTGGACGGCGAACTTCGCGGCAGTTCGTAAGGCTCTCAACTGCGAATGGCCTGGATATGTGGTGCACGAAGCCATTGAGTGGAGTCCTATCCGTCGGCAATGGTTCATCCTGCCGCGGCGTGTAAGCACTGAGCCGTACAACGACATGGAGGACGAGAAGCGGGGCTCCAACAAGGTTGTCATTGCGAGCGAGGACTTCAGCAGCATCGAGGTGCGTGAAATCGGCAAGATTACGCCCCTGCGCGGATTCTCGTCTTTCAAGTTCGTCCCGCGATCCGACGATTCGGTCATTGTTGCAATCAAGAGTGTGGAGGTGGAGGACGAGCAGAGGCAAACGTCCTACATCACGGTGTTCGACGTAGATGGAAACATGCTCATGGAAGAGACCCAGATTCCCGGCGCCAAGAAGTATGAGGGTGTTGCATTCGCACACGACTGGTCTTAGACACGTGCTCGTACTGCAGTCCCGATTTGCTCGTCAACGCTGGGGCCCTGCACGTTCACCCTTAAGGTAGAACCGCGATTAGTGCAAGCAAGCTAGGTGTAGATTACAGACCAGGCTCCGGAGCGTTGGATACTCCCAGTGGAGTCGTGGCCAAGTGAAGTGGCTCATGCACCCACTCACGTCCTTATCAAGCACACGGATCAAGAATGAAGACTGTATTCCCTTTGCTTACTTCTATTCGAGCGCTCAGAGCTCCGTCATGTTCTCGCATAGCCACGTGATACCGTCGTTGAGTCCTTCTCCTGTTGTGGCCACTGTTGGCTGCACTTTGACAGGACGGCTATTTTGTGAACAGCTTTCTTGGAATTCCAACGCGTTGGTGAGCTCTTCGACATCGCGTGCACCCGGCAAGTCCCGCTTGTTGAGGATAATAAGTAGGCATGCCTCCTGGAGCTGGGTATCCACAAGCATCCCATTGAGTTCGGCCTTTGCGAGTTCGAGGCGTTGATCGTCTGCACTGTCAAGCACGAAAATGATTCCCTGGTCAACAACAACAACAGTTGAGTTTTCAATCACAGGAAGTCATGGCATTGTTTTTGTTGGTTGTACCTGCGTTCCGGTGAAGTGATGTCTCCAGTAAGGCCGCAGCGTGTCCTGCCCTCCGACATCCTAAAATGTTCAACACGTTCCTAGTGATCTTTTCTGCCTTTGATAACCACAACTTCCAGCCCAAGCTCACCCAAATGTTGAGTTTATAGCCGTCGTACTTGATCGTCTCGACATTGAAGCCTACAGTTGGGATGCTGGCGATAGCCTTGCCCAAACGCAGGTGATACAGAATCGTCGTCTTCCCAGCGCCATCTAACCCCACAAGTAGCAGTCGCCGTTCGTTGCGATTCCAAAAGCGCGAGAAACTCCGAGACAGCGAGGTGCCCATGGCATGAGCCGCTGGGAAATGCAGACGCGTTCGACGTAATGCACACGCTGGAAGTCCAGGCAAGTCTTGTCGGGTTTCTTGTGTACGATATTTTTGCTGGCCCAAAAATGCAGCTTCAACATCGTAACGACCCGGATTGACAAGCAAAAGCTGCAATACATCTAGGCTACCATGTATGGATAAGATGCCCTCGGAATATAATTTTTTGCCAACTACTATGTGCCTCCATCTAACCGAGCGAGTCTCCTCCGTAGCCTTCGCTCTTCCCAGCGAGGAAGTCGCGCTTGCCCGCTCCAATCTTCCGCACCTGCGAGTCCACCTTCGGACAATCTGTGATGCGGTGACCCAAGCCACCACAGAAAGCACAGCCCTTGGTACCCGTGGCGTTTGAAAGCCCGTCGCCGCTGCGCTCCAACTCCTCGTACGGATCCTCCAACACCTTGAGCACTGGTGGCACCGTCTGTTTGGCCTCGACGAGCAGGTGCTTCAGATCCAGTAGTGCGCTCTCGGGGACGCTCTTGTTGATGAAAGTTGTAGCGACACCCGTTTTACCACAACGACCAGTACGCCCGATTCGATGCACGTAGTTCTCGATCTCTGCTGGCATGTCGAAGTTGATGACGTGCTTGATATCCGGGAAGTCGAGACCCTTAGCTGCCACATCTGTAGCGACGAGCACGTCCTTTTGACCATTCTTGAACAGATCAATGGCCTCGTTACGCTCCTCTTGGTCCTTGCCGCCGTGAATCGAGGCCGCTTCAACACCCTTCAGGATCAGATACTCGTAGATATCATCGACATCGCCCTTGCGCTCGCAGAAAATGACAACAGGCGGACTTGTCTTCTGCAAGCACTCCAGCAAATACACAATCTTGGCGTCCTGCTTCACGTACTCGACTTCCTGAATCACATCTAGATTGGCAGCACCAGCACGACCAACGTTCACTAGCACAGGCTTCACCAACACGTCCTTGGCGAAATCCTGGAATTTCTGGGGCATCGTAGCTGAGAACAGCAGCGTTTGTCTCTGACTGGTAAAGTGGTTGAACGTCGTGGCTACCTCCTCATCAAAACCCAAGTCCAGCATGCGATCGCCTTCGTCCAGACAAATGTATTTGCACAGACGAAGATTCATCTCTCGCAGCTTCAGAAAGTGGTTCAGTCGGCCCGGGGTCGCCACCACAATGTGCACACCACGACTGGCGATCAAGTCGGACTGCTGGCGCTTATCCTCTCCGCCGATGCAGAGCAGACTACGTAGCTCCGGGTATCCTGCCTTGAACAAGTGGCTCGTGAAATGCTTCACGACGTCGAATGTCTGTCGCATGAGTTCTCGTGACGGCCCCACAATGAGTCCAAAGGGGCCTTCATGACCAATGATCGGCATCTTCTTCTCCTCCTCCAGCGCCAGCATCACCAGCGGCAGTGTGAACGTCACCGTCTTCCCTGAACCTGTGAACGCGATGCCAATCATATCTCTCCCCGCCAGAATACACGGGATCGCCTGCACCTGAATAGGAGTGGGTCTCATAATGTTCTTAGCCTTGAGAGCGTCCAGAATCGCCGGTGGGAAGCGCATGTACTCGAACGACTTGATGGGCGGCGGCACGTCTTCGCCTTCCACCAGAATGTGCCATTTCTTTCGCACAGCGTCGCACTCGTCCTGCGTCATGCCTGCGATACTGCGTGGGGGTCTCCACGTCGTCTTCATCGTCTCCTTGTAGTGGATTCCTTCGGCGCGTTCTTGGGCCGACACCAGCGCTGCCTTCTGCACGTATGAGGCCTCTTTGAGCATGTTGACCTCCTGCGCGTCCTGCTGCGCCTTCTGCTGGTTCACTCCCTGCGCCTCCTGCTGCTTGCGCATCTCGTACGCCTGGTCCAGGAGACTCACGGCCGAGCGCTGAGCGGGTGCCTCGTATTGCACGGCATTGGATGGAGACGCATCCTCCTCCTCATCGTCAGCGCTTGGCTCTGTTGCCTTCTGCTTCTGCTGCTTCTTGGGGCGCTGCTCGTCCGCGTCGCTGTCGCTGTCGCTGCGCTCCTGTTGGATACGCTCGTGAAGAACCTTGCGACGTCTCTGCAGTCGCTCCTGCTCGCGCTGGCGTCGCACCTTCAGCGGCACGTACAGCGGCTCGTCCTCCTGCTCTGCTTGGGTCATTTTGGCCCTGTCCAAAATGACAAAAAAAATATATTTTTGACCCATACAAACATCAAGTCCTATCGTGTATCTTCACTTTTAACGACGACATGAGCTCGACGCCGGCGCCGCCGCGCTGGAATCGGCCGGCGCAGTTCCTCGTGTACCTCGTTCCTGTAGGCGGCATCCCGTCCGACCTGTTCGCTTCTTACGCGCGTCTGTTACAAGCCCACAGTGATCTCCCTCTGCGCAGTCTCACGCGTCCTGGGGGCTACGCAGCCGAGCTGTCTCCGTTCCGCAGTCTGGACTGGACTGGCAGTGGCTCATTACGCTTCCGCTTCGTGTCAACCGCCGAGCGCGTGGACACCATCGACGGGGAGGACGCACACGCGAGTCGGCGGGTCATCGGCGCGTTGGGCGTTTGCCACAGTCCGTCGCTCACGCTCAGCGGAGGATTACGCGCCGCCCACGCGCAGTTCGAGGCGTCAGTGCGGCGCTTCCCGGGGCTTTTGATGCACAAACTCTTCGCCTTTGAACACACGTTCGAAGATGCCACAGCCAGTGAGTGCGAGGGACTGGGAGACCTCGTCATGTTCCCAGTGCATCACGAACTGCAGGGCACAGGCGAATCTACTGTGAGTCTCCATCTGCAGGTCGTCATGGATACACTGGCAGTCAATGTGCTTATGGCTCTCGAGAGCGCAATCAGGTCAGCCACGTCCTCAGCTGCTGCAGTTAGTGGACTGGCAGTCAAAGCTGCAGCTTTGGTAACAGGAGATCTCTCCAGTGTTTTATTGGATGTCAATGTGGAGCCTCAGCAGACGCAGCAGCAGCAGTCGACCGCGTCGTCCCCATTAGTTTTATCACGAGATACCAAGACTGACGCAGTTTTCACCTCTGCTCCCAGTCCCACCTCTCGATCGTCACACATTCCGTCGCCTTTGGCTGCTGGAGTTGCTGCGTTGGACCCGCGTAATCGGAGACGGAAGCGGCAACTGGCACGCAGAGAGAAATTACTGGGGGACTACAGTGTACTCGTGAGCTGCATCTCGGACGCGATGGATCATTATACAGTAGCAATTGAAATGCTACGAGAGGAAGAACGACGTAGTGGCGGCGCAGCGGGGGACGCATTGTGGCTTGCAGCTGCGTTGGAAGGATATGTGTTTTGTTTGTATTCAGAGGCGCAAGACAAGTTCTCGACGGAACTCGTGGAAAAGGCGTCGGAGGCCGTCGCGTTTTATGCGAAGGCAGGCACCACAGAGCTTGAGAGTTTACTTATTGAGAACCTCGGGTGGTACTACGCGAGTGTGGCGATGGCGACATTGACGCGCTCTTCGATGACAGGAGAAGCGAGAGTATTAGAGAGTTTGTGGGCCAAACGCCTACTGTGGGACGTGCTGGAGAGAGGACTGGTTCTCTTTCCAGAGCTGCAACAGCAGCATCAAGTAGAATTTCTGATCCAAGCGAGTCGAATGCTGGAGATTGTGGGTCACCGTCGACGTGTGGCGCTTTTTCTCCACGAGGCTGCATCACTTTTATTGGCTCGCAACGCGCCTACCGTAGATGCACAATTGAGGCTACTGCTATCACCAACCAACGTGGCGAAAGGACCTCAGCGGCAAAGGGATTTAGAGGCGGCTCTGTTACTGGAGCGTGCTGCGGCGGGACGGTTGGGCATTCAAGATCATAGGGCAAGGAGAGACAATTTACCGTGGGAAGTCACAACACAGTACCGAAGGAATCGGAGGAGGGGATCGCCAAGAATTAATGCAGGAACGAGTACGCCAGATAATTCGTGGTTGACAATTCGCTTCCATGTACTGCGGCAACTCCTGACCATATCGAGGATGCTTGGAGACGCGCTCCTCGTCGGGACGTACTGCCTTCAGCTGCTAGAAATGTTGGTTTGGTGCGATTCCATCGCCTCCCCACCACCCGAAGACTCGCCGGCTTTGAGAAGGCCGCCTATTGCACCCGCTACACTGCTAGTGGATCACCTCCAACAGCCTGCTACTTCGCTACGTGTTTCCCATTTACCTAGTGAACGTGCGACAGCAGGTCTCCATGCAAAAAGTGGTATTTATTTTTCTCCACCTCCAGGCATTGATACCCGGATCAGGCGTAACTTCATTAACTCTCCATCAGCCACAATGTCGAACGCAGCGGCGTCTTTGTCGTCGACCCTTACCAACACGCCTCGAATTTTGGCAACACCACGACAGCAATTTTCTGCGGCCGTCAATGCAATATCTACGAAGGCAGCTCCAGCGTTTACTCCATTCTCGAATATGCAACATCAGCACAATGGAGCTATGACAAGTCGCCCGGGTGGCATGGAAGATCGTGAATTTAGTGGCGTTGGTGTAAACGGAGACGGTGGACCCAAAAGTACTCGAGTTCTAGCAGCTACTGGTAGTGATGGCGAGCTGGATGGTAAATTACGTTCCAGCGCAGTTGCAGAAAACATTTCTGTGTGGAATTTGCGGTCGAAAACAGAAATTGCCAAGATTGAACGGAAACTCCTTAACCTGTTGGGGTCTGACTGCTCATCGCTGCGTTCCAGCGACCAAGTGCAACTGCCCACGTTTCTGCGGGTGGACAAGCTCAAGTTGCGATCAGTCTGTAATTTACAGCATCCTTTCCTTTCCCGAGCGACAGCTCTAGGGATGTTCGGAGCGCAATCCACATCTAACCAGCCAGCGGTGAAATCGGATTTCTTCTATTCGCCTTTTGAAAAGCAGAAGAAGATGCAGAAAGCAGGCCAGCGGGGGGGCAGTGATGGAGAGGATGACAGTGATGACGTGCCGGCCATGTACGAAAGGGGTTTCCCGGTTAACGAGCGAATTGAGCTGCAGTTGATTTTGTCCAATCCAACGGGTGTTGCCGTGAAACTCCAGGAGGTGAAAGCGTGGGTAACATTCGTAGAGGAAGATGATGGATCGAGTGAAAATGTTGGAAACACGAAGACAGCCGCCACAAAAGATGGCGGTGTAGAATGCTACCCAAGCTTTTTCATGCTAGAGCCGTATCAAAAACGCAAGATGGTGATGCTGGGGGTCCAACCGCTTAGAATGGGAGCCTTTCGCGTCCGGGGGTGTTTTATTAAGGCGTTCAACATCAAAACATCCTTTGAACTGCAACACCCTGTCAACATCCGCGTTGTTGGTGAGTTGCCGATGGTGTCACTTTCACTTCGCGAGCACGGGTCGATGGCAATTGTGGGTGGCGAGAAGTCTGCAGTGTCTAGAGAGCCTGAGGCTGGCAGAATGCGAATTGCGATGTTTTCTTTCGAGACAAAACGATGCATGCTTCGTGTACGCAGTACTGGAAATCGGCAAATCACACACTACAGGCTTGCTGTCACAGTTCAGCAGCGTCGGGCAGCAAAGAAAACGTGTGTGGTTTTCAACAACTTGCCCGCAGCATTTGTTGCTACGGAGGATGGTAACATGGAGAATTCAGGTACCTTACCCAGCACCAATGGCGCAAGCGCTAGTGAGCCTACCAATGGACAGATCGAGTTGCAGGCTCTAACATTGGGCTGTGGCAAGGTGGTATCATCGTCGCTTCCACTTGGGAGCGGTGACTTCGTGAGTATCCCTTTTGAAGTGTCATTTCGAGGAAAGAATGACCAAGGTGAACCGGTGGATGATGACATCCAGATAGAGTGGAGCTTCGTGTATGCCGACGAGACTGGCCTGAGCTCAAACGCTAAAGCAAATGCCGTTTTTTACCGAGAAAACAAACTTGCACTGCAGCTTGTGCCGCTTCCGTCGCTGATGCTACAGTCAGTGATATTACTTCCGTGCAATTCGGAACCGATCCCTACCAGTCACAAAGCCCACGGAGACCATGCAGGAGAGGTGACAACGGACCATTTGTATTGCGTTATCGTGCTGCACGTTGTCAATCCCACTGAAACCACTTTTCGATTCTGGCTGCGACGGGATTTTGACGACAGTGGGGATATCACCTGTGAGGCGGAAATTGGTCGTCAATGCTCACGCCGGTTTGTGGTAGAAGTTCCACGATTACAGGCTCTACCCACAGACCAGTGGTCTTCCAGCTTGTCGGAAGTGGTGAACGATTTGTTGGAAATGAAGTGGGAAACGTATTTCGGGACAAGAGGACGCCTGCTGTGCGAAGAGCACCACATCGGATCTACCGTTGAGCAGAAGCAAATGAAGCTTGAGCTACTGTTGCCGGCAATTAGTTTCTATTTGAGCTCTCCTCTGGAAAAACGCGCACCGGCAGCGATAGGGGATGAGCAGAATGGAGGTATGGGTGAGCGGAAGCACGGAAGGGATAGAAGTTTATCGCTTCATCCTTTGAGCTTCTTCCAGGCCACGCATTTACGCGTTGAATCTCGGTCACTGCAAGCAGCGCTATTTCAATATGTTCCCATTGCTATCACAATTCGTCGGGCGGACTACGCTGACGGTGTAGAGCAGCAAGTATCCGGGGTGGAGGTAGAGGTGGTAATTACGGAAGAAGGGGATGAAGTTGCCCGCGAGACAACTGGCAACGTGATGGTTGTGGGGCTTCTGAACACCTGGGTCCAGTGGGATGACCCCGTGGACAATGATGCAAAACTTCACGAGGTCCAGTGTGTGTTTTTGTCAGAGGGTAATTTTCGCGTTGCAGTGTGCGGTCGGGCACTTGGCCCGGATATGAAGCAAGTTGGTGGCGAGGTTTGGTGTCACCAGCCGGTGCGTGTAGACGTCCGATCGGAAGACGCAATCGTCGTGGAAAAGACAACGAATACTATTTAATGTAAGAGTGGCTTAGATGTCCATCTTCGTCTGCGGTGTGGTGACAAGTTGAAGTTGGACCTGCATTCTGACAGAGTGATGATCCAACTTCAACTTGCGATCATTTTTAAGAAACGATGTTTGTATTTGAGGAAGCTAGAAGAACGCTAGCTAGTCGACGCATCATGGTGCACAGCGAAGCGACAGGAAACGAGTACTTTCAGATCCGCAAGTTGCTGTGGGACGAGCTGAAGCTCAACGTGCACTCGTTAGAGGAAGAGGAACTGCGAAGTGCGATCGGAAGTCACCTAATCGAAGGAAATGAGGTTCGATGCGGTACTCCACATGCAATGGTTGTGCGCCTAGATACCAATGTAATTGTTTCGCAGGAATTACGACAGGAGCTGGCGGTGCTGGTCGAGATTTTGACCGAGTTCCAGCAGCAAAATGATGACATTCGGGTACGATTTTTTGCCTTTGGCGTGTCTTTATTTTTTCTTGTTTAACAAAGGACCACTTCTTTTGATGTCAGGATGCACTGGTGAAGCGTCCACACGTCCCTGAGCCACCAGGACGACCTCTGTTGATACAAAAGCTGAAGTTATTAGCTGCGGATATGCACGGGCATACTTATCAGTCGCCTAAGGAGGCCGAGATTCTGGACTACGTCCTATCTACAGCCGACACTGTGGGCAGCTACCGGGCGCCTATGACTCCAAGAATGGGGGGCCTGTCGTCTAAATCATTCTCAGGTGATCCAGCAGACGCCGTTGTCCTTCGATCAGGGACATCAAGTGGGAAGCGTCCGATGACTTCAGGTTCTCAACGACCAGTGTCAAGGGGATCGACCATTTCCGTCTCCTCAATTACAGCTGTGCTTGACAGCCCCGAGGTGCACCGACGTCTAAATCTTGACGAGATCGATGCGATCAAAGAAAACCTACGAGAAGCACTAAATGATGAACGCCTTCTGCTGCTTGAAGACATTGATTTTATCCAGGTACGGTATTCGTACATCATCGAGCAACACCTTACACTAGCTCACGAATTATGCCGTGGAAATCGTAGGGCTGCTTAGAAATGGAGAAGGACCTTATCGACGATGATCGACGGCAAGTTGCTTCAGTCAAATCCCCACCATCCTTGAGCGATTTACATGAACTTCGAAAAACATTAGAGAAATCGCTGGAAGATCAGGTAAGGATTGTTAGTGTGGAGTATGTTGGACAAAATTGACCCGTTTACTTATCGATAGGAGGTTGCAGGCATACTCAGCAAGGCAAACAGCTCGAGTTCATCTTTTCGAAGTCGAATGTAGGGTCACAACTTGCAACAGATTGTAATGCAGAAAAAGAGGAGACTAATGTGAATTCTTGTCCTGATGTAGGCTCACGCCAGTGCCGCCACCAGATCTTTCACCTTCCCGAGATTCATCACCAGCAAGCACTCGTCGCCCGATCTTCTCTGCTCACAGCACTTCAACGTCTCCTTCTTTATCGCGGAATGAATCAGCAACACGAGTGCTCAGGATTCGGCACATGGTACAAGAGTCTCGAGATGAACCTTATTTATCATAATATGTCCTTGATCGAACAATTACCGAGCTATTGGTGGTGGCAGCGCAGAGCGAGTTATACCTACCCATTGAGCTTTTTTCGAATTGCTTGTTTTGTTCTAACAGGGTGGGCGGACGATCACTCGTCGTCGACAGCGTGCTGCCCAATCTCGGTGAATTCCAGGTTGTTGTCGGATTCTTTTCTCTCGGATGCCTTCGACTTGGACGGACCAACAGCTGCAGCAGGTCGAGAAGGACGCAGCGTACTACCATCAAAAGCGTCAGCGATAACTTTGTTAGGGCTGGATCGGCCTCGATCCAAGACGTCCTTCAGGATGAGAGGGATCTCCTCGGGTCGACTTTGTATCGCGTCATGAAGTCTTGAGGCCAGAGCAACGTAGAGCTGAACGGTGCCGCCACACAACAAGCGCCAATACTGACGTTAGTAAGCTCAAACACAACCAGATACCAATACAGTACTCACCCGATTCATTCCAGCTAACACGCTCGCGTACTTGTTGCACTCAGGATAAAGCGCTCCGCTCCTCAGCGCCACGACGCACTGCAGTGTGATATTGATGAGCGCACATGCGAAAGGAAAATGACGCGTTGGGTGCTGCGATAGCTCATGGAAACGATGCGCGAGGTCAGGATAGGTTTCAACGAAATACAGCATTTGAAGCAACGAAAGCACGCCACACCCTCGTAAATCTGTCGAGGGATCAGAGCCTTGGAATCCAATGTCTTCCCAGTGCCTGCCGGTGAGAGGGACGCCCCGTTGAGTTCTCGTGATTTTCTGGTAAATTGTTTGTAGCATCCCAACCACGACAGTATTGTGGGGGTCGAATGCAGTCGCAGCGATGCAAAATACACGATCACGCTCCTCAATCGCTCCAGCAAATGCGAGTTTTGGTCGTGACAAGCAGGTTAGGCACGAACTGCGCGGGAAATCTTCCGAAACGATGATCTCTCTGTGCTGCATGGCATCAGGGGTCTCGGCATAGTAGCCTGCCGCGTCAGCGTATGATACTGATGAAACCAACGCTGCCTCCGGATTGTTGCTGGTCCGTGCGGCAGTGCCTGACTCCTCCCGGGATTGCCTATGTTGTATCAGTTTGATCTCTTTCCACTCAGCAGACTCGTCGACATCGCTTTCTTTCGCTTTTGCATCATCGCCGTCGCCGTCGCCAATGGTATTAAACGGATTCACACCCTTCTTGTTGTCTGTGTTCCCTTCATCCTCGTTATCGTCATCTTCTTCTGCTATGGTTTCGGTGGTCTCTTGTGTCGGGCTGAAGATCCGTCCCATAACGGACATTGAACGGCCCACTTCAGTTGCTCTCTTTGTCTCCAATTCACCTTCGTCATCCATCAGAACTTCTTGGTCTCCTAGACCTCGCTTGTAGATACTGTGTAGCTCAGTCAATGACAGTGCATCAGGCTCAGCAGCAACTTCAGATGACCCAGTTGCTGAAGAAATGGATTGGCCAGACTCCATCGCTTTGTTGTTTTCGATGATCTTCTTCTCCCTATCAGTTGCATGCTTGAGTTCTTTAAGGAGCTCTTCCTCTTCCTTCCGCTTTTGCGCCTCGAGTGATTCCCTCCGAGCTCTGAGATCGTCTTCTGACAACGTACGTGGATTTCCCTCAGGTTTTAAGTCAAACACGAATTCGTCGTCATCTGCAGTAGTAGCAGCTTTGCTGGGACTTATACCTGCTGTCCTGGCAACTGAGAAAGACAAGTCACTTGTAAGCTCCATCTCATTCTCAAATTCGCGCTCGTCAGGGAAGGCTGGACCACTGGGAAGAGAATACCCTCCTTCATTTTCGTCAGTAGGGGGCTCATCAGGCTTCTTTCGTATGCTCTGGTACGAAATGCCAAAGGTGGCGTCAGCGCTAGGCTTGTTAGAATGAGGTCCACCAGCCATTTTGTGGATATCGGAGAATGGACTACTGGGTTCTAGTGTCGTGACGTGAGCAACGCGAACTTCTTCAGCAAACGAAAGGTCAATTGCGCTCGTATCCTTTGCTTTGGCGGTCGGTAGCGCCTTAAAAAGCGCGTTGTCTGAGCTCTCGTCAGTCTTTTTCGTTGCAACCGGTTCCAGCCCAGTAGGTGAAACTCGTTTCGATGATCGCTGCTGGTGTTCAATCTCAAGGCTGTTTACCACCGCGGCATCGACCTCTAGCACGTCTTCATCGTCATCCTCTGGATTATTCAATTGCAGCGGCGGTGGTAATGGCGCGTCCTTCTTGTTTTCCTCTTCTACCTCAGAGTCGTCTGAATCGTCATTGTCGTCCTCCACTGGGTTCATTGAGCCAACCATGACAGGGAGAGTCGTGGGTGCTGGTGGGGGTAGTACGATCGAGTCTAAAGGTACGTCCACATCGCCGGTGTTAGTATCGTGTGTTGGAGGAATAGGAGGCATATCCCCTGGTTCGATTGGAGGGCTTGCGTCTTCCATGTGCTCTGCTTCATCGATGCTTGGAGTAGTGATCACGACTGCGTCGCGTTCTCCATCCGCC
This sequence comes from Phytophthora agathidicida, assembly GCA_025722995.1. Lineage (NCBI taxonomy): Eukaryota > Oomycota > Peronosporomycetes > Peronosporales > Peronosporaceae > Phytophthora > Phytophthora agathidicida. The sequence goes on from CP106979.1 coordinate 1,076,925, forward strand.
ATAGTGTCTCCTTTATCTTCGTTCGTTACTATTTCAGCCGGTGATTCACTCTTAACTGTACCGCTAGGCAATTCTTTTTCATCGTGAATGTTGTTCTGCAGAGATAATACTACCTGCTGTTTTTGGGTAGGCATTGTCTCCTTGGTCTCGTGTTCTTCTTTCGATTCTTGTTCTCCAACTTCGTTAGCTTCTTCATCATCTACATTCGTTGCAAGGTCAAGAACAGCTTGGACGACGACGTTTCCTGAGGTCGGTGACATTTGTGAAATTTGTCCACTGCTCTCTTCGACAGCAGCAGACGAATTCTTGTTCGTTGATTTGGTCACATCTAAACAGTATTCACCAAGTTAGCAAGAGGAGCACAATAGATCGAACTGCATCCTACGCACCAGCTAACTCCGGAGAGGAAGGCACCGAGGCCAAATCATGAAACTGATCCCCATTGTCACCTTGGACGTCGTCGTCGTCTGAGTATGAAAGAAGCGAAGAGGTTAGCGCAGCGAGGTTCAATTTACGTAAGACAGAGTAGCCAAAGTTACCACCGTCTAGAGTCGTGACGGCGTCCAGTTGACTTAAAATGTTGTCTGTAGTCATGTCTTCCAGTCCTGAAGAGAGAATGCAATGAGTGAGCCACAACTGCGCCGATAAAGAGCAGCACAACTATGGAGTTCCGCACCTTCGTCGCCGTCGTGGTCGATGTCCGCATCGAAGAAAGCCTCTGCATCTGCATTTACCCCCGTCATACCTTAGAACCAACTAAAAAGGAGCAGAAAACTTGGCTGCAAACCTTCGAACGTGTCGCCCTCGCCACCCTCGTCACTTAGCAGATCTGCACACAACAAACATGTGACCTATCAGCAACTTCAACTTCCACGCACACTAGGTAGCAATCGAACGCACCATCCAGCACATCCACATCAGAACGACCATCCGATTCCATCTCTACTGCTGCTTGCCAATGTCTTTCTGGCGCTGGACCTTCTTGGGCTGGTCAAACTAAATTGGCCAACTATAGCTGGAACGGCATGCACCCTTTCGATCACTCTACCGTAATTTCTCATGTAGAGATCCATTTTGTATAAGGAGAGCATAGCACTCTACGCTGATTGGGTAACCGCAGGTGCTCTTAAAGCGTTACTGCATCCCTGCTTTTATTATTTAGCGGAGCTCGTCGACAGGACAGGACACTTGCAAGCATGACTGTGGCGACGGCGCTGCGGGAGATGAGTGTGGTGTTCTCGTGCCTGGCGCGGTTCGGGGGCGTGGCCTTCTGCCTCATGCAGGCGGCCGACACCATCAAGTGCGTGGGCCCGTCCATGCTGCCGACGCTCAACCGCGACGGAGATATCGTGCTGCTGGACAAGCTCTCGCCCAGACTCTGGAAGCTGCAGCCGGGCGAAGTGGTGATCGCCAAGTCCGTATCCAATCCGCGCCAGACTGTCTGCAAGCGGATCATCGCTCTAGAGGGAGACACAGTCTGCGTGCGGCCTCGGTACTCGTCCTCCGAGGTGGAATTCCACAAAATCCCCAAGGGCCACGTGTGGCTGGAAGGAGACAACAAACACGACTCGCACGACTCCAGATACTACGGACCGGTGCCGAGCTCCATGCTGCAAGGACGTGTACTAATGAGGGTGAGTGAGTTAGAGCTACTTGGGTGATGTTGCGGGGATTTGGACGCTGACTGCTTTGTTTGACTGTGCTGTTGGTAGATTTGGCCGCTCCATCAGATCAAGCGAGTGAAAAAGGAAGTCTCACCACAGGCGTTCCGAGAGAGATAGGTGGTAGTTTTTAATGCTGGATAACACGGTGCTGCGAGTACGTGCTGTTGATGGTGATGTAGGGAAGACGGTGTACGTCGTGCCAGTCCCTTCAGTTGCAGCGAAGGTCAAACATGTTAAGGAATGGATTCAACCCTAGTTCCCGTCTGGCACAGCAAAGAAAGCTGCAATTGCAAGGCCTGACCACAAGGACGTGGTGAAATACCTCGCTGCATTCTACACGAACCTCCCAGTAAAGCTACTGTTCAAACCCAAGCTCCAGTTTACAGCGTGGGATAACAATCAAACTGCCAAGAAGAGGACTAAAGTTTCCTATATCGCTCTATCCATTGGCGCCGAAGCTGTTCGCATCCGTACACGTCCATCCAGCGATGGAATTTTCAAAGGACAACTCAACGTAGAAGACCTCCTTGATGCTGCTATTTCCTTACTCTCATCGGATGCCTACGCGCTGCTACTGCTTGTCGACCACGACTTGTACGAGGAGGAAGACAGTTATTTCTGCTGCGGACGTGCGTATGGCGGCAGTCGCGTGGCTGTCGTCTCTTCAGCAAGGTATAACCCTGCGTTGGATGCTGTGCAAAAAGTCGAAGTGGAGCATGCATGGCCAGCGTCGCACTGCCAGACGTACGTCGACGCCTGCGTCAAGAATGCTGATGATGACGGAGCGCCATTGAAGAAAAAAGTAAAGATGACGGCGACGAAGAAGACGGAGACAGAATCTTTGTATCCTTCAAACTCCGCGTTGCAGGCTGCCGTCGATGCTTTCTCGTCGGTAGCTGCTCCCTCGCAGTCCGATGTCATTTTATGGCTAGCTCGCTTTTGCAAGACGGCATCGCACGAGCTCGGACATTGTTTTGGGATGGATCACTGCGTCTACTACGCCTGCTCCATGCAGGGATCCGCTGGTTTGAGTGAGGATGCACGACAGCCGCAATACCTCTGTCCTGTTGATCTCACCAAGCTGCTGCTGGCTGCAGGCGCAGATGCAACAGAACGGTACAAGGCCTTGCTGGCATTCTGCGAGCGCTTTGAAGATCGAGATCGGACGTTTGCAGCGTATTCGGCGCAGGATCACTGCAAGCTCTTGTTGAAGTGCTGGTTTTAGGAATAGATTTAGGGTTTTCTAACTTCTAGAATATTCTAAAACTCGACCATGACGGCGGCAAGGCTGGCGCGCAATGCCGTGCTCATCGTGGGCTGGGCGTCCATGACCAAGCAGTATCTGTTCGATGTCAGCTACGGGATCGGTGTGTCCATGACCCCGTCGATCCCCGACGGCTCCTTCATCTTCGTGGAGCGACTATCGCGGCGGTGGCGCAGCTGGGAACGCGGAGACCTGGTGCAGCTGCGCTCGCCCACGCGGCGCCACGGAGAAACGATCACCAAGCGGATCTTGGCTTTGGTAGGCGCTGCTCAACACCGCATCGCGACGACTGCGCCTTGTACTGATTGTAGTGTGCTATTCCTTTATTGCTGCAGGAGGGAGACGTGGTGGAGCTGCAGCCGCGCTTCGACGAGGAGCGCAGAGGCAAGATCACGATCCCCAAGGGTCATGTGTGGGTAGAAGGAGACAACCCCACGTGCTCCGTAGACTCGAGGCATTTTGGCGCTGTACCTGCGGCTCTACTGGTCGGCAGACCCTTTTGGATTGTACGTTTACAGGGGGAGGCTGTATTGGTCATGGCACGAGCTTACGTGCTTACTTGCTGTACGCAGATCTAATGTGGAGGTTGGGTGGTGATGCAGCGCATCCAGACGAAAACGCGAACATTAAGTAAGACACGCTCGATGGACAGGTGCAGTAACCGCACTGCGCCGGGGTACCTGCCTTTCAACACGGAGCGCCATCAACCACGCTGTCCTCATGCTACAAACTCGTCTGCTAGTTGAACCACCAATTCCAGCTCATGGCACCACAACTGCTGCTCCCACCTTCGTCTATTCCCTATCGACTGCCTGCTGCATGTCCGTGTCATGAGCTTTCCGGTCTCTTGGCTCCGCAGTTGGCGCAGAAGTTGGCTTGCTCCGTTGGATACGTATCTTGACACTGCAGACACTTGGGTGGTCGTTGTTTCTCGCTCTCCGCTGCTTTTGGTCCGCCTCCTACCGCAGCCTCCTTCGCTCTCTGCTTGGCCTCATAGATGGAGTGGTAGTAGTTCATGCGGTTGAGCTCCTCCCTCCCGTCCGCCAGCAGCGCCCTCACTCGGTCCGGGTCCTGCGTCTTGACCTCGTCGCGGAACTTCATCTGAACGTACGCCTTCATCATCTCACGCTGTTCCCACTGCGGACACCTGCGCGCCGAGCGCAAGCACTGCGCGTACAGCTCGAGCACGGGCCGCTTCAGCTTGGTCGTTGATGGCATGGCAAAATTAATTGTGGTTGCATTTTAAATCGGCAAAAACAATAATCGTGCTTGGATTGGCTAAAATGGGAATTGAAACCCAATAATTCCGGTAGTGCAGACGCAGCAGAGCCGCCCGTTGTCACCTTCGAGCAGCAGTACGATCACCAGCATGAGCTCCCGAACGCTTAGCTACGCCCTCCGTGGCGGCCTCAGCATGAACGTTCGTCGCCAGGCGCTGGCCACTCGCGGCAGCCACGCTCACCGCCCGCCTCCGCCGCCGTTCGCGCGCATCGCTGCGCCTGCGCAGCCTCTGCACGAGGAGGCAGAGCTGGTGTGGAACGACGGCGTGTCCCCCGAGACGCTCATTGACTTTGATGCGCCGCACATCCCCAAGTACCAGGCGCTGCGACACTGGATGTATGGCCTTGGCGCCTTCGCCACGCTCATGGGCGTCGTGACGCTCTACAACCCGGACTCGTGGCGACAGGCGGTGCGTTCATCAGACAGAGGAAGAGATCCTGGAGAGCGCGTAGACTAATGTTGCTATTGTTATTTTCATTGTGTAAACTGCTGCAGTCGAAGCGCGGCAACCACCTTCCGGACCTCAAGTGGGAGCTGGGTGAGGCCGACGAGCCTGAAGGAGAGATGGACGAGTAAGATGCTGTCGGATGGAGGAAACAGACTTCGTCGGTTGTAGAGTGGAGTTGGAGGCGGTGAAGTGAAACAGGCAGAGTGGGTGGATGTCGATCTGTTTGGCCTGCTACAAGTGGGAGACCATCGAGCTCAGATAACAACAGCGCACAAATAACAGAATTTCAACACAAGACCAGCGTCGGACAGAGGATATTGATGTAGCGTCGAGACAAAATTTGCAGTGCTGTATCGACATGGACATCGCAGGTTCGAGATGTGATGCGTTGGTGCTTTCGTCTTTGCCTTTTCAGGGCGGAGCTTGCTTTTGCTAGGCCAAGAATCCTGACTTCCTTCCGTGGCAACCTTAGACCACTATTGCTTGCCTGGCGACTGCGTAGGCTTCCGGTTGGCCACAATGGAATCGATGATACCGAACTCCTGCGCCTCCCGCGGGTCCATGAACAAATCGCGATCCATGGCCTGCTCGATCACCTTGATGGGCTTCCCCGTGTGGGTCGCATAAAGCCCGTTTAATCTGTTTCACCACACCAAAAAACTGCAGTCAGCACAACGAACTACCACAAACCTCTGCAATGTAGTAGTAGGTACCTAGTGCGGAGCTTGATGATCTCCTCTGCCTGGATGGCAATGTCACTCGCCATTCCCTGCGCCCCTCCCGAAGGCTGGTGGATCATAATCTGCACCAACCACAGCACACAGTTCATGAGCTCCTGTGCATGCCTCTATTCCCTCATAATTAATTGTCACACTCACGCGGGCGTTCGGCAGCGCCGACCGACAACCTGGGGCTCCCCCTGCGAGCAGCAACGAGCCCATGGAGGCAGCCTGGCCCATGCAGAGCGTGTTGACCTTCGGCTGGATGTACTGCATCGTGTCGTAGATGGCCAGGCCGGAGCTCACGATGCCCCCCGGGCTGTTAATGTACATGAAAACGTCCTTCTCCGGGTTCTCCGACTCGAGGAACAGCAGCTGTGCGGTCACGAGCGACGCCATGTCGTCGTTTACAGGTCCGTGCACGAACACGATGCGCTCCTTCAGCAGTCGCGAGTAAATGTCGAACACGCGCTCGCCCCGCGGCGACTGCTCCAGTACCATCGGAACGAGAGAACTCATGATGGAGTGGAAGCCCCGACGGGCCGTCGTCGTCTGCAGCAGCGTCTTGGGCGACCGGGACAGCATCTCGAGGTCTCTGCTTCAAGTGTATCGAAATCAAATCTGCATGCTAAAATTGACAATATATTGTCAATTTCGTCAAAGCGACGTGAAGCGTGGAATTCACTTCAACTTGCTTTTTTGTTGGGCAGCTGGGCAACCTTCAGTGCTGCGTTGTCTCTCTTGAATAAGGCTACGAGTCCGCTGAAAGATCGCACCTGAATTGTGTTGCGACTCGCAGTTGAAATGCCGAACAAATTCTGGTACATTGGTGTTCTTCACTGCTTGTACCTGGAGTGGCTGGTCTGGAAGTGGATGCCAGCACAGGACAATCCCCAGTGCTGCACCATCCTTCAGTTGTGATGTAGCACTTCAAGAGAACGAGTATTTGTAGCAAAAGCGTGATATTCCGTCATGAGAGAGCGTCTACTTTGCCGGCACGACTGCGTCCAGAGCTTGGTACATGAACTTGGCGAATGCCGGGTCCAGCAGCGCTTTCTCCAGCGTCTTCATCTTGTCCTGACTGCTATCGATCTGCTCAACCGCCAACAAAAGCCAACACTCATCAGCACCAATGAGTGCAATTCCTAATAATGAATGGGTCACATGGTTGCACCTGTGTCAGCGCCTGCGTGATGACTGGATTGGCCAGCATCTCCTTCACACCCTCAGACGTCCTAAGTACGTCCATCTGCTCATCCGTAAGCTTCTGTGCTGGGTCTTCCTCCTCCCCGTCCACTTCCATCGCAGTGGCTGGTGCTGGCGTCGACTGCGGAGGTTCTTGCGGCTTCTCGGGTGCTGCTGCCTGCTCACACGGCGTCTCCTTGTGCTTCTTGCAGCACACGAGGCTGCAGTACGGCGCTCGGCACGTCGGGCATTTGTACTTGGCCTCAGCCGTCTCACATATCGTGCACTGCAGGGCCATCACTAGCAGCAACAAGAGCAACAATGCAACTGAGCTGCTGGCGACTATCGTGCGCGAAATAAAAAAGACTATAGTGTAATTTACAGAAGTTGAAACCCAAGCAGACTATACAATTGCTATCGTCTATTATAGATATTTTAGAGTTAACACAAATTTCAAGTCATAGCAGGGCTATATTACGAATAACGGATAGTAGTCAAATAGATTCGCGTGCATACGTTTTTCTCAAGGCGATTGCTAGGGAGTCCGTTATTGACTCGCTCGGCCGTTGCATAGGACACCCAGCGCTCTCTGTTGGCCATAACAGCATTCACTCCACCACTAGCCACGTCCACACGATGCAGGAGCTCCAGTGCGTGGCGCAGACCTACGCGTGGGGAAAATCCGGACTTGAGAGCTCCGTCGCGCAGCTCAAGGTGCGTGCATCACAACTCCCACCGACACAAACCTCCGAATGCATTACATTGACCTAATTGGTGCTGCTGTTGCTGACTGCAGGAGGCTGCGGACGATTCTTTTAAGGCCGATGCTGCCACTTCTTATGCAGAACTCTGGTACGACAAGTGGATACCTTTTTGACGCGCATCAAGACACGATTGTCTTAACATTTCTGCTGCAGGATGGGAACTCACCCCAATGGTCCGTCACGTGTGGTGCGTGAAGATAGCGGCGAATCTCCATTTCTGAGCGATTGGATCAAGTTGCTGCGTGCCAATGAAACGGGAGACCTGCCGTATCTGTTCAAGGTGTTGTCTGTGCGCAAGGCGCTGTCCATCCAAGCCCACCCGGACATCAAGTTGGCTCGGGAACTGCACGCCAAGTTCCCACAGCTTTACAAGGACGCAAACCACAAGCCGGAGATGACCATCGCACTCACTCGCTTCGAAGCTCTGTGCGTACAATGTGCTATGAGGTCATGCTGGCGTGATGCTAACCTTACAGCTTTGTATACCTGGTTTACCGCAGCTGCCAGTTCCGTAAGCTGGACGAGATTGCAGCGCACGTTCAGGCTGTTCCTGAGCTCCGTGCACTTGTCGATGCTGAGGGTATGTAGCTGCAATTCACGTTCAACGAGGCGAGAGATGCTGACCTATGGATGCACTATTGTTGTTGTTGATATTGTAGTTGCTCAGCGGTTGGTGACTCAGCAGGACTCAGCAGCATTGCGCGAGTTTTTCCGCTGCTTTGTCTACGCTGAGGCAGAGAACGTTGCTGCGCAGTTGCGAACACTGCGCGCACGATTAGAGACTGCTTCGAGTTTGAGTACTCTGGAGAAGCTTGTGCTCCGGCTGGACAACGAGTATCCCAACGACATTGGCTGCTTCTGTCCGTTCCTGCTTAATTACATTACGCTGGAGCCTGGAGAGGCCATGTTCCTGGACGCCAACGAGCCCCACGCGTACCTGTCCGGCGACTGCGTAGAATGCATGGCATGCTCCGACAACGTTGTTCGCGCCGGACTCACACCTAAGTTTATTGACAAGGAGACGCTGCATTCGATGCTGACATACTACACAGGCAAGCCTCGCGTATACAAGGGCGACCTACACGATGATGGCGTAGCACGGCTGTATACCTCCCCGGTGCCCGAATTCGAGGTAGAAGCTATCGAGCTCAAGCCTCACCAGCGTTATGTACTATCAGCGAGAAAGGGTGATGCGATCATGCTCGTAATTGCTGGTAGCGGCTCGACCGTAGAGCCTTCAGGCACCGCTGATGGTCGACTGATGTCCAAGGGCCAAGTGTTTTTTCTACCGAAGGGCGAGATTTTGGAAATCCAAGGAGGCGAGGAAGGTCTATCAGCGTTCCGAGCGTCTCCCAACGAAAGCTTGGCGTCGCGCAAGGCTTAATCGTTGGCGTACTCGGGACGTCCTGGATAGATGAACGACAGTGACCCCGAATTGTTTTTACATGTTATACAAGCGAGCAGGAAATAATGATACAAGCCAAGCTTGCATCCTCTCACTACTTGCCTTTGAACTTACTCATTTATGCTGCTTGGCGCGGGTGGAGATCATCATGAGTCAGCATCAGACTCTGAGCTACGTTCCGCATGACCCACTGCACCTCGGCGGGACCTTCAAGCTTCGGCACACGTGCAAAACGACTACTGTCGTCTCCAGCAGGTCTGTAGGGAGCGAACACTGGCGATGTGCTCTCAAACCCGTCCAAACCAGCTGCATCTCCATCCTCTTCTCTGCTGGGTGATCCCGGATCTTGCTCTCCTTCACTCACAAACTCGTCGTCGTCGTATTCAATAACTTCAGCGTCCGGGTCTTCGAAGTCGTCGCTGTACTGTGTCCCGCTTCGCTCGAAGATGTCTGACGATTCGTCGTCGCTATAAAAGTTCTCTTCGGCCTCGTATTCACTCGAAGAGGTATCAGCCGATTCATCGTCGTCGTCACTATCTGCGTCTAACTCTAACTCACGCATCATGGAGCTTTCACTGAGCGACGGTGCTTCTGAACCAACGTCATCCAATGACAAGGTGGACAATTCGAGTACGTCTACACTGTCGTGCAAGTCTACAGCTCGATGCGCTGTTGGCGTTGCGGGGTTCGACCAACGGGACTCAATTGGCGTTCTAGGACGTCCTCGTTGTCGAAAGTTATCTGGCTGTCGTACCGCTCGCAGACTTGGGCCTGGTTTGCTGCTGCTGTCCTTTGTATCCTTGGAGCTGTAGTAAATCTGCAAGCTGTCTATGCACTCGTCGCTATACTCGCTCTGGAAATTCGGGTTCATGAGCTCCTCGGCTTCTGCATGAAAACGCGAGTCATCGTCGTCATCATCGTCTTCATTAGTGCTGGTACGCGCATCACCATTCGCATGCGTTTTTCCATTGCGTCCAGCCTGCCCCCATGCAGTAGCCTTTTTGTCTTTCGAAGCAAGTCGGGGTTGTGGGCGTACCGGTGATGACCTCGAGGTTGGTACTTCGTCATCAACTTCTTCAGTGCGTCGTAGCCCCTTACAGTTTTCTAACGCAAGCGGATGCGGTTTCTCCTCCGTTGCGATCACAAGCGGCTCTGGTGTGGTGCTTCGTTCCGGTAGACGGAAGTTTAGCTGTGACTCCTCTAAAATGCTCGAATCCAGTGATTCAAGCTCGTCGCGTTCATCTGGGTCATCATCATCGTCCTGGAAAGCTTTTATCGGCATCCACTGGATCGGGGTTACAGATGCCGACTGAACTGGGGATCGCAGCTTTCTCTTCTCTCCAAACGAGCGGCGTGCAGATAGATTTTTGGGGTGCAACCTCCGTTTACCCGCCCCAGACGCCGATCCATGTTGCGGCCTTCGCGCGATGGGGTTTATCACCTTCACCTTGAGCGAGCCGCCAGAAGCCACAAGACCCTGCATGTGGTGGCGGATATACGGCATGGCAAAGATCTGCTCCATGCTAGGTCTCCGCTCTGGGTCTTTGTCCAGCAACTTTCGCAGTAAATCGGAGACTTCCTTGTCGTAGTGTGGGGGAATGGGGGCGTGTTCTTGCTGAACAATCTTGAGAATGAGTGTGAGGATATTCGGAGCGTCGAAAGCGTGACGCAGTGCGAGCATTTCGTACAGGACGCAGCCTAGCGACCATACGTCGCTCGCGTACGAGTACGGCTTGCTCTCGCAGACCTCTGGGCTCATATAGTATGGCGTCCCCACCACAGTTTTGGCTTGATCCAGCGTCGAGTCTAGCGTCTTGGCGATGCCAAAGTCTCCCAGTTTCACAACGTTTTCGGTTGTCAAGAATACGTTACTAGTTTTCAGGTCGCGATGCAGCACGCGTTGGCCGTGCAGATACTTGATGGCCATAGCCATCTGCACGAACCAGTCCAGCACTTGGCTAATGGGGAAGTATCCTCTCGGATCCCCCAGGTCGGCGTCCGGTCCAACGATCTGTTCTCGAGCTTGTTGCTGCTGCTTGATCTTATCAGCCAGGTCGCCTCCGTCGCAGTACGCCATGACGATGTGCAGCACGTTGTCCATCTCGAAGTTCTCCATGTACTCGACCACATTGGGATGTTTGAGCTTGGCCAGCAGCTCCACCTCGCGGAACGACTGGTCCCTCTCCTTGGCTGAGAGCAGCTCCATGGGGATCTTCTTGACCACGAAGAGGTCGTGCAGATTCGAGCGGTCCCGCACCAAGTGCGCCGAGCCATAGCTGCCGCGTCCGATGCACTTGATATCCTCGAAGCGGTGCATCGCGCCTACTAGAGAAGGATAAATCTCGCTTCAACGTACCACACGACGCCCAAAGAGCGCAGGGCGTTGCCTACTGGAGGCAAGTCTACGTGGCTACTGAGCCTCCTGCTGGCTGGCCAGCCGTCCTCCTTCACTGCAGCTTCTTGCGTGACCTCTGCTCTGTTGTTGGAGAGAGAAGTGGTTGCGCACAGGAAGGTGTCGTTTCGCCTTGGAGTGGACCACAACAGTAGATCCGTCTACGATTCTCCGTCTCCGATGAGTTAGTTCCTCTGAAGCACACCTTCCTGCTGATTCTCAGTAGACAAGTGAAGCAGCAATTTGAAAATGAAAACGAATAGCTGGCTGACTGACAGGCGGGCAGTTTGGTGGTCTCAGTGTGGTCGAATGCGTCGTTGTACCTGCCAGTCCGCCAGCCAGTGTTTTGAGGAGAGCTGTAGCTGTACATCTTTCCATACGACATCTCTGTATTGATCCCGACCTTGCTGCTGCTTCTGCCTCAGCGGATTCCTGCTTTTTCTCTCCCTTGTGTTTTTGATGATGTCACGGAAGGTCGTCGTCTTCTCGGCTGCTCCTGTTCCTGTCACCGCCGAAAAGCTCCGTGCCTTAATTAACCAGGTTAATGTCCGCCGCCGTGTCCGTGGTCGCCGCCGTTGCGAGCAGAAGCCTCCTCCTTCTCCTTCTGAGTGATCACCACGTTCATGCGCGTCAACTGTTCACACAAAGCGACGGCGGAGATGCATAAGTCGAAAAGAAATCATAACAGCAAAACCCAACGCATCCGACAGTCGCACCTCCTTCCTGTGGTGCAGACACTCGATGTAGTCCTCAACCTGCTTTCCGCACTGGCCAGAGTACTCTGTGTCCTTCTGCTTGGGCGAACGTGGGGCCAGCAACAAACACAGCGATAAGTGTGCAAGCAGGCGTCGATTAGCGACGCAAACACCACCACCACACGCAGCAGACGAAGGCACGTACGCTGCACTGCTCCACGTCCTTCCAGAACTGGTAGCATCGGCCCTCACGGCCCTTGAATCCGAAGCCCGACGACATGCTGCTGTGAATTCCGGGGGTTAGTGATTTTGGGCGGCTGCGAACAAGGCACTCCAAAATTGTGACACTAGCGCCTGGTCGGGTGGAAAGTGTGTACATTGTGGGACAAAGCATTGCTAAAAAAACGTTTTTTTTGTATGCTTACAAAAAAACGTTTTTTAGATTCTAATTTTACGTTCCTAAATACTTGTACAAATTTGTACAGAAAATTGGAATATATTATTGCAGGTACACGGTCTGACTACCGAATTTTGCGTTAGGGTAGCCCCCCCCCCCCCCCCCCCCCCCCCCTCTGAGCTCTCACAAAGGGGGATTACCTAAAACTGCATCGATATTTGCTCGGATTGAAGCCTATTGGCTGAAAATCTCTGCCTCTGCCAGAAGCATGCCATTCTCAGAAAACCAGTTGAGTTGCATGCCGTGCCGCGACACAAGACGGACCGTCAAGGAGAAACTCCGCATTGTGCTGGAGGCTGATCGGGGAACTGGGAAGGGAATCGCGCGCAAGTATGAGGTGTATCCATCGCAGATTCGGCAGTGGCGTAAGAGTAGAAAGTGATTGAAGGAGACCGTGAGGAGAAACTCACGAGCTCGAGCAATATCAGTAGGACGACCGCTTCTTGCACCATCATTAGAGGACCAAGTTGCAGCTTGGATCCTACATCGCAGAGGGCTCAACATCGCTGTTTCAACGCGCCATGTTATCAACAAAGCTCTTTCAATTGATCCAACTTACAAGCAAGGTGATCGGAAAGCTTTGCGTCACTGGGTGTACCCATTTTTGCAGCGCCGACGGCTGAGCATTCGCTGGCGAACTCACGTCGGTCAGAAGCTCAGTGGGCACCTTCAGTCCGTCAAAAATGAGTTCGTGGAGATGGTGAACGAGAGATTCCGTCCCGGAGGTACGCTAGAAGGCACGCCACCATCAATGGTCGTCAATATGGACGAAATGGCTGTACATTATGAACAGACAGCAACTACCACTGTTGTACCCACTAACAGCAAAACTGTAGCCATCCGCGGTAGCGGTTCTAACAACCAGCGACTAGCAGCATGCATCACTTGTGCTCAGGGCGGGACTAAGCTGCCGCTTTTCCTCGTATTTAAGGCCAAGCCTGGAGGTACCATAGAGAAGACGCTCGATAAGCTTCTTCCTCCAGGAGTGTATGGGTGCTGCCAGGAAAACGGTTAGATGGTATGTTGATTTTCTACTATGCACTGATATATTGAGGTTCTGACTATTGCATTCAGGACGGCCGAGGCTGCCGTATTTGGGCTGAGAAGGTTTGGGCACAGTACGTTGCCATGCAAACTTCATCGCTGTTGTTGCTGGACGAGTTCAAGAGTCATATACAGTCAGGATTTGGTCGACCGCTCAGTGATTTAGGGACCGATCTCGCAGTCATTCCAGGTGGCTATACCTGCGTGCTGCAGCCGTGTGATGTGGGTGTGAACAAACCCGTAAAAGAAGCAGTGCGCGCTCAGTACGATGACTGGGCGGCTGAGCAAATGGCATCGATTCCCCCGGAAGCCAATGTACCAGTGCCAAAACGAGAAGATATTGTGCCTTGGGTTGTTAGAGCCTGGGGAGGTGTCAGCGAGCAGTCGATCCGGGATACGTTCTATTCTATTGGCTTCGGGGTAGAAAAAACTACTACAGAATCTGTGGACGAGAGCGAAGGCGACGATGTAATCGGCGAATTTTCAGATAGTATTATTTTCTAAACTGTTCCTCAATCTCATTCAAGAGGAGGCATCGAATGATGCCACCCGAGAGCTCTGACTGCCGTCGTTTTTGTGAGTTTGCTGATTGGCGCAAGTCCTCCGCCACCGTCGCAAATTGGTTGACATACACACTGCATTGGCGAAGTAAACGGCGGGGCAGAAAGCCAACGTGACATGTTTGGCTGCCATCACGTATTAAGTAGGCCTTCGGACAAACCTCCAGTTCTCCACCATCTTGGCTCTCCAATTGGGCTCGAAACAGCAGTACGTCACCAACTTTAACGTGCTTCCCGCACACCTCGTGTGCTGTGCAATTGCGCCCACCTTCTCCTAGATCACACCCGACGACATCAACTCCCTTCGGCAGCATTCTGGCCACTTACCCCTCGCCCCGCCACTTGAGATCTGGGGCGTCTTGATTGGATCAAATTCAGAGCGGGGGGGGGGGGGGGGGGGGGGGGGGGATACCCAAAAGCGGCACTGCCAAATAAATGTGCCTGCCGTTTACTATTGTAAAACCAGCTGAGGGGGCTATTCTAAAGCTGCAAATTTGGGGGCCTACCCTAACGCAAAATTCGGTAGTATTAGCGTAGCTTCCCCAAAATTGAACACGCACAAACAACTCGACCAGGTATACAATAGTTGACCCAGGTCTACCTAATTCCTCAAGAGAGGATGCTCATTGTGCGCATGCACAGGTGTATTGTGCTGAACTTTAGCAACGGCTTGACCCCTTGGGACGAGCCGTGCGCGAGCGTGCAGCCAAGTTTTGGCGGTGTCACCGAGTATGGTCGCAAGTGGTAGTCGATTAGAAAGCACATGGCGACGACGCGTTCACAACGCCGCTATGGTGGATCCTCTCAGAATAAATCTGATTCACTCCACATGTGTCATACAACGCAACCCAGAGAGGGGGGGAATTACATTCGCGGGCAGACTTAAGTTAAATCTGTCGCGGTGTGCTTGCAAAGAGAGGAGGCTGTCCCCGCTGTACGATAACTTGTCGTACAATATGTACGAGATCTGCCACAGATCTCATCTGCGGGACCAAACAAAACTGCGCGCGCCAATCCTTGCTAAACTGTTTAAAGAGTCCTACTGTCGAAAACGGAGAACTGATCTCTTGAGACCAGGCAATGCAACACACTGCATACAAGGAAGATAATACTGGGGAGGCCAAATCGATCTGGGGCCCCGAGTAAACTCGCAAGTAGGTAGGAAACACACAGTACACACATAGATGCTAAGTACACAACCCAAAGACTAGTGCCTTGTCTTGATCTTGAAACTTCTGAGCTAAACTGCCTGTTTGCCGGCCAACCAAGTACTATGTCACCAAGCCTCTACATCAAGACATCACCACCCAGCTCCAGCATTATCATCCTTCCTTACGGCCATCCCTGTTCTGGATATTCGTAAATAGCGTGCTGATCTCCCATGCAGGAAACTTGACGCTTCCTATAATCACTGAAGACCCACCTTCGGACAACCTTCGGAATAGTTGCTCACAATTCATGGCAATTCTCGAACCGCAATACGACACCACCAACGAAGCGCGGCTGTCCACCAAGGCCTGAGGACGGAAATTACCGGGGGTATTGCGATGTCGTGCAACAGGTGTCCTCAAGGTTCGATACTAATAGACACCTTTCTTCACTTTGTGTTTTATATGGGTACTTCTCTGATCCACCGTAGAAAGACCGTTTCGCCAATGTTAATCCTTTCGCGTTTGTCTTGAATTTGTACAGCATAGAAACCTCAGTCATTCTAAACTAAACGTACCAAAATAGCTCCTTTTGTAAGCGTCGTGTGGCACCTCTACATCTCTTTCAGCCGGACCAAAGGTGATGGGGTGCCCCAGGCTATGCAAAAGGGACAAAAATGGCTCCTTTTGCAACGCGCAACGATTGGATAAAGGATTCGACGTGTCACAAGCTGTAGCGGGGCTACACCGAATAGTGACATGGGTTCAACTATTCTGGGTGGTGTGTCAAACACTACTGACACATCACGGACACAAGTGGGTACACAGTACCACTTGCTCTGAGAGCCAACCAATGGGGCTACCCAGGTTTTATATGGGCTTCACTAAAGGATATTTGTAGTTTGTATTGCAGGCCAAATTATGATCATCCTATAAATATATTCAGTCTTAATTCTACCTTAGTCTTGGTAACTCGTCCCCTTAGGCCAGGGACCAGTGAACTGCCGTTCACTAGGAGTTTGTATACTCCTGCACACTTCCTCTGTGCAAAGTGCTGTGTGACCCCCGTCACACAAGCAATGAATATTTAGCCAATAGGAGGGGAGCCGATCGACGGCTAGATGTGCAAATTCGCAAACTGATGACCCTTCGTGATGTGCACATCACCGTACTCTTCGCGCCAACCGTGCAGCGACCTACTGGCAATTTTGCGCCATTATCTCAGTGATGGCAAGATGATAATGGCGCAAAAGCACCAGCGTTGAGCTTTCACTTGCGCCATCTTCGACTGCCAATGTATTGTCACTAGGCCTATGTTGGCTCTAAGCATCTACGCCGCTACGCTGTTTTGTTTACGTACACCGCCGCCGCACAAGAACGCGTTGCTCACACTTCACAAACCAAGGCGGAGCCCGCCCGAGTGCCTGAGAAGTATTAGGCTTGTATATTGGTATGCGTAAAGATGTCAGTGCCATGCAGATACCGCCCCCAGTGGATATGGAGCTGCTAGTGTAGCAGAGCTGCGGTCACTCTGCTTGCGCCTGCCGTGAAGAACGCATGCACTTCTCATGACACCAGTGCGGATTTCGCATGCTTGAAAGCAACGACGAGACTGTACGCTAGTCAGTATCGGGATGCCTTCAAACATGTACATGTCTGGGATTCAGTATTGACAAGCTTACACGTGTACATGTCTGGACTTCACTATAGAAATAAGTGACCTTCGACAGACCTTCAACAGACACACGTTTGATGTCCTTTCATTTTGATATTATTAATTATGCATATTTTTCAACAGTCACTTGTAAATCAATTCCCATATTTGATGCGCTGTGCGCTGTGCTTTCGTCTAACCATTACTGGATTTGCACCGTCGAGCGGACATCATGGCTAGCTCCGAGCTAGTCGACCCTGTTACTCGTGGAGCAACAGAGAGGCCAGGGCCGTTCACCAGGCTTCTTACGGATGACTTATGTGACCAGGAGGAGAAGATTGAAGGCCCGCTGGTGGAGGCCGTCGTGACGCACACTCGAGATTTGGAGATGGAGACTGATGCTGATTCTGCAAACCATCAGCACTACAGGGAAATTGAAACAGGGCGAGACGCGCTCTGTTTCTTTAGCATACACTAGTATGCGCTTTTGAGGAAGCGTAAGTTACGTAGGCTTTGTATGCAAGTAGAAATACACGTCCCCGTGTATTTCTAAGCAAAAAGACCGAAGCTTTAACTTGAAAATAGAAAACTGAATTGAATGGAAGCCCGCCGCGTGGCGGGCCCTTAGCAAACCTATCTAAATGACTTATGTATCTACGAAGGTGAAGCCATGGTTGGCTCTCACGCTCCGGCCCTTATGTATGCGTTTGATTGGTGGAAATGTGCCCCTTTCCACCAATAGCAGTGCGCTTAGCGCCCGCCAATGTTTGTGCCATTGGCGGCTCGAAATGATTGTTGACTGTGTATGTGACGCGCACACACAGAAGGCTTGCCGTATACTTGTCCGTGTATAGTTCGGCTATACACGTATATCTGGTGTACCCAATTACACCAGCCTGTGTAACCCTGTTACAGAAATGGGTACAGAGTCCGATAGCAGAAAACAAAGGCAGCAATGTGGTAATCAGGATATGGCTCAGATAGTAAGTCGTGGTGATCCAAATGATCAATGTAATGCTGTTTGCCAACCCGACGATCAGCCCAGTTTGTCATGCCTGCCAACTCGACCAAAACGGACGACCAAACAAACCGTGACAGGACAAAATAAACAACAGAAGAAACGACAAGCTAAACCACGTAGTTCGCAGCAACAGCAAAAAAGACAGCGTAATTTATCGTCAGCACTGGAGGGCGCTGTGCAACAAGGCGGCGTCACTGACGCAACGCCGTTGTCTGCAACCACTGAGGTTACTCCTGTGGATGCACCACCAACAGCTCCTAAAAAGGGCAGACAATCAAAGGCACGAGGACAACAATTGTCAGCAGTGGTTGCTCGGATTTACGTGGATAAGCTTGTCGCGTTTTCGCCAATCAAGGAGTCGTGGATGAAAAAAAGAGTATACAGTGATGCAGGTAGCGCGTACATTGTTGGTCGCGTAACCCGCTTTGACTAGAAGAAGGTTCTATTGGAAATACAATGGCTGGACACGCAATTTCAAAAGCATGATAAGTACGCTGGACTTAGTGTCGTGCAACCCGGGGTCCAAAATTACAACAACATCATGCAGTCACCGTTCAAACCAGCATGGCGGTCGCTTTGCCAACCAGACCAAAATGAAATTGCCGTTGGGGAGGACGCTAGCGATATCGAAGAAGCTGAAAGTGAATTCCAGCGCTATGAACCTGACGTCAAATTACCGTCGACAATGCAAGAGGTGGAGAGCATCAAGAATATGAAGTTTGACCCGTGCGCGCAAATTGAGGGGCCTGTAGACCTATTCCAACATGACAATGGCGACACAAATACTCGGGTTCGAATGGAATATCGACATCTCTTTCAGCACTCAGCGTCATCTTCATTTTTGCGTATGCACCGGTTTACTTTTGGGTGGAAGTACTTCATCAGACCAACACTGCCATGCGCTACTATGAGCGCGACAACCACCTCAAACCCAGATCACTGTTTACACTGCAAGAACTGATGACATTTCTGGGGGTGCTGCTGTACATGAAACTCGTAGTCAAAGGGGAGTATGCAAATTATTGGGGCCGGCAATTTGAAGATCGTCTTTTTGGAGGCAGCAGCGTTAGTCTTGACAATGTGATGCCATTGGCAAGGTTCAAATTGCTGCGGAGGTCGTTCTGTTTTCGAGCAATGAGAAAACCAAACCAGTCGACTACATCAACACAAGTAAAAGCTGCAGAAGCGCTAGCAGATGATACTGGAAGTTACAGGTTCGGCGAGAATGCTGGTGAACGTGCTGTTCAAGTTGAAGGCATGCTGAGTGCAGTTCATGTGGCTTCGGCGGGTCTGTCGGATCGTACTGGAGGAAACGGATCAGGTGGAGCCCAGACGCCAACGCCTTCGGCACGGGATACCGCAGCAGCCGCAGTTCATATTGAGCGTCGTGCAGATTCGATTGCTCGAATTCGTACGCTGGTGGACCTGATGAAAATAACAGGAGGGAAATACGTGGAATTAGGACGAAATGTTTCGCTTGATGAAACGTGTGGCATGCAGATCAAAATTTGTTCGGAATCTGATCATGTTCAATCCGATGAAGCCCGGTGGGAAGTACCATTTTCGAATTTACATGTTGTGTTGTGCGACGACTTGGATTGCGGTAAATTTTCGCGTTCACTGTGGTAGTGAGGTTGAAGATCGCCAAGAAGAACTCGTCGCGCCGAGTGAAATACAAGATTTACGTGCAGACTTGACCAATCTGGCAGTTGTTCGAGGCCAGGTAATTGAAGTGGTCCGCCCACTTTACTACTCGAACCGGGTGATCAACGCTGATAACTACTATATGTCCGTGCAACTGCTGGCAGCCCTTCGCGTGAGAGGCCTTTATGGACGAGGCACTGTGCGCGTAAATAGTGTACACTTTCCATAGCATGTTGTGCTGAAAAAGAAGGAGTGTAGCCGAGGGACATTTCCCCAAGGCGTTTCCGCAGATCATGAAATGGTTGCTGTATCCTGGTTTGCCGGTGCAATTGTGAAGAAGGTCTCCAACGATGACGGCTCCAATACAACCTCGCTTACCCGTCGTATTTGGAATCAAATGCAGCCCTTCACAGCACCCGCATGTGTTGCACAATATAATGCACACATGCAGGGAGTGGACCGATTAGATCAATTGCGGGCCCGATTCTCTCTTGCCGACGGCCACTCGTTCAAAAGTGGTATAAAAAGCTTGACATTACATTAGTTGACGTTGCGCGTGTGAATGCTTACATGACGAGGCGTCAAGTAGTGGATATGAGTAAGGAATGTAACAGGGTTACACAGGCTGGTGTAATTGGGTACACCAGATATACGTGTATAGCCGAACTATACACGGACAAGTATACGGCAAGCCTTCTGTGTGTGCGCGTCACATACACAGTCAACAATCATTTCGAGCCGCCAATGGCACAAACATTGGCGGGCGCTAAGCGCACTGCTATTGGTGGAAAGGGGCACATTTCCACCAACCAAACGCATACATAAGGGCCGGAGCGTGAGAGCCAACCATGGCTTCACCTCCGTAGATACATAAGTCATTTAGATAGGTTTGCTAAGGGCCCGCCACGCGGCGGGCTTCCATTCAATTCAGTTTTCTACTTTCAAGTTAAAGTTTCGGTCTTTTGCTTAGAAATACACGGGGACGTGTATTTCTACTTGCATACAAAGTCTAAGTAACTTACGCTTCCTCAAAAGCGCATACTAGTGTATGCTAAAGAAACAGAGCGCGTCTCGCCCTGTTTCACCTGGTAGCACTTTGTAGTCCGTCCAACGCCTACAGAGTTAGCCAAATGGATGCATTTGGCTATGGAGACGAAAACCCTTCGTCAGGCGGTGCCCTGCCTGACGGAGCTCCAAGCGCGGGTCCTCCCCGCATCACGAGGGAGGACTGCCCCCACCTGAGCGATCAGCAGTGGGAGGCACTGCTACGACTCTCGCGAGTCGTAGGTGAGTCCACCGTGGCAGCGATGCTACGGTCGCTGCCACCAAGCGAGCACCATGTAGTCGTGGTCGACTACATGGACAAGGAACGCCAACAGAAGGAGGCGTCAGCCCCTTCTCGCGTTGAGTCACTGAAGGTGTCAGTGACTCCGTTCTCGGGTGGCCAGAACGAGCCTCTTCTGCGATGGCTCGTAGAACTGGAGACAGCAATTGCTGCTCGACGGATCCGGGATCCGTCGCTCCAAGTTGCGTACGCCATGTCGTGTCTGACTGGACGAGCCAGACACTGGGCGTACGGAAGACGTCTTACGGACAGTACGTGCTGGAGCACGTACGAAGACTTCAAGCGCGAGCTCAAGCTAGCGTTTGAGCCGCCTGAATCCGAGTTCAGGTCGAGGGCGGAGTTCCTCGACCTGCGTCAAGGCAAGCGCGACGTGTTGGCTTACGCCCAACACGCGAGGTACTTGGTGTCGAGTATCGTCAATCATCCGATTGACGAGGCGACACAAGTAGTCACCTTCATGAAGGGACTGAAGGATGGGCCTGTGAAGACCTATCTCTTCCGAGAGTACCCGAGTACTCTCGAGCAAGCCATTCGGCTTGCGTCGCAGGAAGAGTTTAGCCTGCACCAGGCTAAGCTCCACGCGGACACGCCAGGGGCGCCACGTCCGCGTGCAAGACCCATGGGCGGTCCAGAGCCCATGGACCTATCCAGTGCGTCTGCTGGCAGGCAGCAGACGGAGCCGCGCAGAGGCGCGGGACGGTGTTTCCGGTGTGGAAACACCGGCCACTTCGCACGTGAGTGTGTAGCAGGCCCGGGGCCTGCTGCTCGCGATACGTCGTATCGTGCCACACGTGGCACGTCGTATCGCGCCAACGGGGATCGTTGGCGCGGACGACCAAAAAACGCTGGAAGCCAGTAGGGGCGGGGCGCCCTACTGGTGTAGTCACACATGCCGATGTCGGGCATGTGACGGCTACAGCCCCTTGTGGTGCCGGACACCACAGCAAGCGTCAGGATGATCAAGCAGGGCTGATCATCCTGGAAGTCGCGGTGCATGGGAGAACCATGCACGCGCTAGTCGATTCGGGTGCATCGAACAACTTTGTTCGACTGCAAAGCCTGAGGGCTATGAACGCCGAGGAGAAGACGACTCCTCGAAGTGAGTTGGTGGTGCGCCTGGCGACAGGAGCAACCGTGAAAACGCGCAAGCGAACTGTATCAGTTCGCTTTGGCTGTGAAGGCCGGGCCTTCACTGAGGACTTTATCGTCCTGGATCTAGACGATAAGTTCGACATGATACTGGGCATGCCGTGGCTCAAACGCCATGCCCCAGTGATAGACTGGAAGTCCCAGTCTATAGTCTCTTACGGCTTCGAGGACGCATGCGTCCTCGATTCGGCAGATAGCGCGACAGAGAGCGATGGCCCTGACAGCGCTGCGAGTGCGTCGCGCAGTAAACGCGACGTGAGCGAGGTCACCCTCGCTCAGCCAAGCCAAGACTGCGCGTCGACCGTAAAGGCCGACGCGCTCAAGACGAGGACGGAAGACGACCGGGGCGCTTCCTCGCCTGTGCCCGGGGCACAGGCAAATCGACGAAAGGTGGGTGCACTCCGGGAGCGCACCCTCTCCCAAACCGGGTTTGGAAGAAACGCCTCGCAGGCCGGGCCTGCGAGAGCCAATATCAAGAAGAACCCTTTCCGGACGGGGTCCGGAAAGGCAAGAATACAGAAGAACCCGTCTCGGGCCGGGCCCGAGGCGAAGCACCAAGAGAAGACGCCTCCTCAAACCGGGTTTGAGGAGTCAAGGATCAAGGCATCTCGACGGGCCGGGCCCGTCGAAGAAAAAGATATGGGTCGAAACCAGGCCGGGCCTGGCACCCATCATCGCGGCAAGGGTCGCGATGTGAGGAGTGAAGCTGACTCCTCACTTTTGAATCGGGCCGGGCCCCGACGGGAAGAGATCGCCTCCCCGTCGCAAGAGCGCGATACGCCTAAGGGTGTAGCTGACGTGGTTGCGTCACCCGCAAGGGGTGACGTCACGTACGAGAGAGTGAATGCGTTAACGCAAACACTCTCGGGCGTCAAGTGTCAGCTCCTGACACTTGAGGGTCCTCCGAGCACTGCCTCGGAGTTGACAGCGCTGGAAGTGCAGAGCTGGAAGGGCTTTGCACGGGATCTACGCGCCGGGCGCGTAGAGCAAGTATGCATCCTCACCGCGCGTGAGGATGCCGAGATCACAGTGGAGCTCGAGGACCTGCGGCAGGTCCTCGTCAAGCATCCTGAGGGCGACACTGCCCTCAGCGCCAAGACCAAGAAGGACCGCTTTGCCGAGCAAAGCTGGGACTCGCTCAAGGCGAGTCCCTATTACGATGTGCTCAGGGAATACGCGGACGTATTCCCTGATGAGGTTCCCGCGGAGCTTCCGCGGGACAAGGGCATTCAGCACGAGATTGATCTCGTGCCGGGGACGAAGTACTGCGTCACGCGACAGTGGCCACTGCCGCGTGAGCAGGTCCAAGCCATTGACGAGTTCTTCGAAGCTCGTCGGCGCGCGGGGCAAGTGCGGGAAAGCAAGTCCCCGCACAGTGCTCCGACGTTCTGCGTCAAGAAGGCGCAGGGCGGATGGCGCATTGTCCACGCGTTCAACAAGTTGAACGAGGCAACGATACCGGCGCAGACGCCGATACCGCGAAAAGATGTGATCATCGATTCGATGAGCAAGAGCACCGTGTTCAGTGCTCTTGACTTAAGAGATGGTTTCTACCAAATCTTAATGCGTGAGGAGGACATCCCCTTCACAGCTGTAAGCACGCCAAGCGGCATGCTTTGGGAGTGGCTGGTGATGCCACAGGGGCTGAAGAACGCCCCTGCGACGTTCAACAGGTGCGTCACACACCTGTTGCGATCGATTCGCGACTTCGCGCCGACGTACTTCGACGACGTGTTCGCCCACAGCCTGGCTGTGGGCGGGAAGACCGCCACAGAGATGCACAGGGAGCATCTCCGTCGTCTGCTCGCGCTGATGCGTGAGCACAAGCTATATGCAAACTTGAAGAAGTGCATATTTGGTGCATCCGAGATTCCGGTTCTCGGATGTCTTGTCGGCAAAGACGGAGTCCGCCCCGATCCTGAGAAGGTCAGGGTCGTCAACGAGTGGCCTGCGCCCTCGAACGCCAAGGAACTGAGGCAGTTCCTTGGGCTGGCCACGTACTTGTGCAAGTACGTGCACGATTACGCTGGGCGCATTCGCCCACTGTCACGTCTCCTGAAGAAGGACACGGAGTGGCAGTGGTCTGCTGAGTGTCAGCAGGCTTTCGATTCAGTCAAGCAGGGCTTGACTGAGGCGCCGGTCTTGGCCATCGCTGACCAAGACCGCCCGTTCCACGTGGTGTGCGATGCATCCGATTATGCTATCGGATGCGCGCTGATGCAGCACGATCACGACGGTCGTGATCGTGTAATCTGCTATCACTCGCGTCAGCTTAAGCAAGCTGAGCGCAACTATCCAGTGCATGACAAGGAGCTCCTTGCCATGAAGTACGCACTGGCGAAGTTCCGTGTCTATCTCCTCGGAGATAAACCGTTCGTGGTCTATACGGACCACGCATCGTTGCGGACGGCTGTGAAGTCGCCGCACCTCTCTCAAAGAATGGCACGGTGGCTGTCATTCTTCGCGGAATACAACTTCCAGGTTGAGTACAAACCTGGAAGACTCAACGTGGTGGCCGACGCGCTCTCGCGTCGACCGGATTACAACTACAAGGTAGTTGATGTCAACGCCATTGGCGTTGAGCGAAGCAGTGTGCCCACGTCATCGCTGCTCGATGACGTGCGTAAGGCGTATGCGCTTGACGACGACGTCAAGCGCCTGCTGGATTATGTGAAGGAGCCGACCGACGCCGGGCGTCGAGCGCTGCCTCCACATCTGCGTTCGAATGTGCACCGATACAGCGCACACGATGGGCTGCTGCTTTATAGCACAGCTGACGACGATGCTGCACGCATCGTCGTCCCAAACGACTATGACCTGCGGTTGCGGGTCATCTACGAGTATCACGATGCCCCATGGGCGGGGCATCCGGGCCGAGAGAAGACGTACCTGCTTCTCTCGCGTGACTTCTACTGGCCGCGCCAGTACAAGTGGGTGCGCAAGTACGTTCGTGCTTGCGAAGCGTGCCAACGTGTGAAGCCGACATTGGCTTCACAAGCACCACTGCAATCTCTGCCAATCCCGGCAGAGTGTTGGGAGTCCATTAGTATGGACTTCATCTTCGGGTTGCCGCCCGACGCCAAGCGTCGGACTGGCATAGCGGTCTTTGTCGACCGCTTCAGCAAGATGGTGCATCTTGCTGCGGTGCCAGCACAGGTCACATCCAAACAGACGGCTCGTCTGTTTGTTGATCTTATCTTCCGATCTCACGGGATGCCCCGCGAGATCGTATCGGACCGTGACCCTCGGTTCACGGCCGCTTTCTGGAAGGAGGTCTTCGCCCTCCTTGGCACGCGACTGTCGATGTCGACAGCCGATCATCCTCAGACCGATGGTCAGACCGAGCGCGTGAACCGCGTGCTCGGTGACATCCTCAAGACTTACGCCCACTCGTTCACCGAGTGGAGCGACTGTTTGCCGATGGCGGAGTTCGCCATCAACAACTCGGTGCATGCCTCTACGGGGCATACACCGTTCTTCGTGAATGCCATGCGGCATCCACGTGTCCCTGCCACCCTCGGCGGGGTGACAGCTCCCTTGAGTGGGGGAGGAAATGCGAGTGAAGCGCACTCACATGAAAATGCCGCAGCAAAAGCTGCAGCCAACGAGGATTCGTTGGCCGCTGTGACGCGAGCTGACGCAGCGCGTCAGCGAATGGAGAACATCACGTCCGCACCGGGTGCGGGCGTCGCAGATGACACCGCCTCCGTGCCGGGCACGGACGCGCCAAGGCAAGACCAAGACCGCCTCGCTCTGGGAGCGAAGCGACAAGCCAAGGATCGTCCCACGTCTGCCTCAAGAGCAGACGTGACGGACGATGACGTGTCCGTCTCAGAGACGGACACCGGGAGATCCCAAGTGACGAAGGCTGTGACGTCGCCGGGCGACGTCACTTCGATGACGAACAAGGCCACGTCCGCAGCACCTGCGGACGTTCAAGACGAAAGACACCTCGTGCATGGCACGAGGTCAAGCGATGTCACATTGGTCGAGACGACCAATGTCGATGCAAGGGACTTCGTCCAAAGCAGACAAGCCGTCATGCGGTTTGTCCGTGATGCTATTGCATCTTCTGTCGATCGACAGAAGATGAACGCGGACAAGAAGTCAAGGAACAACATTAGTGAGTTCAAAAGGAATTCATTAGTTTTACTGTCTACGCAAAACCTGCCTAGACATGCAGTCTCGGACTTTGGAGCGAGCAAGCTCGCTCCACGCTTCATCGGCCCCTTCCGTGTCTTGCACCGCCAAGGCACAGCATACACGCTGGACATACCGTCCAGCATGCGACTGCACCCAACGTTCTACGTTGGGCGGCTGAAGGCGTATCATGAGCATGATACGCCTGCGAGCTCGTTGGAAACGAGCACGCCGGAGCCTGACGGCCCACCTAGTGGTCGTCATCAGAAGACCCCTTCGCAGCGGACCGCGAAGGGCGCATCCCGACGCTCTCCACGAGCTTCGCGAACTTCTTCTCGAGCTCAGCAGCTCGAGAAAGAGCATCGGCAGCGGTGCTCCGAGCACTCTCCACTTGCGAGGAGAGGTTCGAGATCAGCTGACCCTGGTCAGCGATCGTCTTCCACGCGGCCTCGCGGAAGGCCGCGTGATCCGCCTCAAGGCGACCAACAATCGGATCAGCCGAGCGTGGCTGATCCGGGGTGCGACGTCTTCCCCCCACCGCCTGCGCCCTTGCGGGCTGCAGACGGCTCAATTCGCTGGATTGTCGAGCGAATTGTAGCTCACCAGGAGCCACGCGCCGACCAAGGTCAGCGTCGTTTTCGATGTCGTTGGAGAGGATGGCCTCCCCAACACGACTCCTGGGAGCCGCGGAACGTCCTTGTGATGGACGTTCCGGAAATGGTGATGGCGTACGAACAGCGCCACCACCTACGGCCGAGTCGGGGGTAACTGTAACAGGGTTACACAGGCTGGTGTAATTGGGTACACCAGATATACGTGTATAGCCGAACTATACACGGACAAGTATACGGCAAGCCTTCTGTGTGTGCGCGTCACATACACAGTCAACAATCATTTCGAGCCGCCAATGGCACAAACATTGGCGGGCGCTAAGCGCACTGCTATTGGTGGAAAGGGGCACATTTCCACCAACCAAACGCATACATAAGGGCCGGAGCGTGAGAGCCAACCATGGCTTCACCTCCGTAGATACATAAGTCATTTAGATAGGTTTGCTAAGGGCCCGCCACGCGGCGGGCTTCCATTCAATTCAGTTTTCTACTTTCAAGTTAAAGTTTCGGTCTTTTGCTTAGAAATACACGGGGACGTGTATTTCTACTTGCATACAAAGTCTAAGTAACTTACGCTTCCTCAAAAGCGCATACTAGTGTATGCTAAAGAAACAGAGCGCGTCTCGCCCTGTTTCAAGGAACGTGATCCGCATCGTGTATTCGTGGAGGAATTAGCTGATGATTTACTTTCAGGTAAATGGATGGATGCCCCGAGCGATCGACGTATATTCTACGCTGCTAGTGGATCTGATAGTGATATCCCAAGTGTCAATACTTCGGAAGGGTGGAGTGTTGGAGTCCAAGCTGCTGATACAGCCACCAGTCCACAAAAACGATGTATTGCAGTTTCATCAAAGCAACTTTTTCCTGATGGAAGGAAGCGTCGACAGTGCGTAGTGTGTCGATGGGAAAATCGTCCGGAGACTGTAGTAACAGATCAATGCACGCTGCACAATGTCTGCATGTGCCAAACACTCAACACCCCGGAACCTAAGCCATACTACTGCTAGCAAGCCCAGTGGACTTGCTGGGAAAATTCCACAAGTTCTACCTGCCATGACAGCTATTCTCTGTGAAAGGAAATGCGATGAAGTCCTCGGACCTGTACAAAATGAAACTCGAGGACCCTCCACCGCCCCGTCCAACGAAAAAAAGTGCAGCTCGAAGTATTCTCTAAATCAAAGACATGGTATTACATCCCATCAAGCTCGTTCCGTGTACAAGAACAAATTCTCCGGCTGTGCTCTCCAGCTCACATGACCTTGCACCACCTCTTTCAACTCCCATCAACAGCAAAGTGTTTTTAGGCACGCATCATTGTGACGGGGGCAAACTTCGCTTGTAAATATTGGAGCTCTAGCTTTTGGCATCAACGCGAGTTCGTCTTCGATATGGATTGTAGTAGACGGATTGAACCGAATGTTGTTCGAGTAGACAATAGTAGCAGATGAGAATGGCTCTACAAGAGAGATCTCCACGCTTCTAACATCGTGATGGTGTATACGAACGTTGCTCGGACCAGGCCATCGGTCAGCAAAACTACTGATAGTTTCTATATGAATCTCGACCAGTTCCTTTCGGACTTCAATGCCAATACTCGGACCGACATAAGATTCCATAGCAAGTTGTGATACAGCATTTCCAACTCCACAACCAATATCGAGGAACACATCTTGGTTTGTAATGACCTTCAGCTTGTCGATTGCCAGGAGTAATGAACTAACGCCACTGGGAAGCAATTCACCCGCATTCTAATCTGGCAGGGCTGCAGGATAAATTACAGCAGTTCTAGTTACACTTCCAAAAATGGTTTCCACAGCATTGGCGGCATCTGTCGCTGACAGTAAGACGTAACTTTGTTGCTTGGTCGTTACCGACAAACCTGACTGTCGTGCAGGATTCACGATAGAATTCTCATGTGTCGAGTGAGTTCCCACCAACAACACACATTGACCCGCAAAGGTCAGCGACTGTTGGATCAAACCTGAAGACCAGGAACGATCCCTTACGCCGGGTCGGTTGCAAGCGCTTCTGTGCACTGCGATCGTAATAGGTTAACCCTTTATTTAACTCCTCTAGCCACGAGCTTAGGCTAGGAAGCAGTAAAACCTGCAGTCCCTCAGAAGGAAGGGTACCGGCGTGTTAGGCCTTGTACAGGGGCGCCGAGGTATAACCTCGGCAGGAAGTCTAGAACACGCAAGAACCCTCGGTCCTCACGGATACACACAGAGCGACACTCTAAAGTCGCTCCCACACACGCTTGGCCACGCTTCACTCTTGGCCTAATTATAGACGAACCCTCGGTGATACACCTTAGCTCAATCTACAGGCATCCACCCTACCTGAGCGTGTCCTGCACTACGATAAGCTAACTACACTTACTGGAGACGGACTTGACCCTTGTCGGCTTGGGGGGAAGACTGCTGTTTTATTTCTCTTTATCTGTGGCTCTGAGAGGTCTTCCTATGCCTACTCCTATGTCCCTATACAAATATCAAGTGTGAACAGATCTCGGTGGGAGATCCTAGAGTCTCACGTAGGTACGACCGAGACTACAACAACATGGTGATGTGTGGCACATAACCCTATCCTAACCTAATTCAATACCTCGGTCGGGTTTCATTAGTACGACCGAGGGTGTCACTCGTTCCTCTCTGTCACTCCACCGCAGTAAATGTGTTCCGCCAATCACAGCCGAGCTTTTCACTGAAAGCGTTCACGGCAGTTGCCCTTGCCAGAGAGGCTGTGTTCCGGGCCAAAAACCCAACACCACAAAACGCACTGAAGCATGCCCCGTGAAAGCCTCGGTGACACCCTGCGCAGCCGAAGAGAGCCGTTTTGGAGAATCCCCGCATCGTGCACAGATAACACGTAAGTTTGCCAGTTGAGTGTTTTTTGAGTTGGGTGTGATTACATGGACGCTGTCATCAGCTCCGACTAGCGCTTGTATTGGTTCATATGGAGCAGGTTGCCGACGCCGTTCCTTTGCTAGTCGAGCTCGATGTACAGTGGTCAGTTGTTCAGTCACTTGTCGTTTGAAGTCGCGTAACTTCACGCGCGTAGATGTAGGCCCAGCTACCTTCTTGCACAAGGAAAACGCATTGATTAGCGCCAGGTCCAGTGCCCACGTCAGAATACTCATGGAGAGACGCTTCTCTTTGCGTCGTATTGGATTCGTGCTCCTGAGCTGGTCCACCCTGTCAACGCCATTCATGAACAAGTTGTACGGGACAACCATTGACGGCACTTGGAACATCTTTCGATGCAGAATTTGATCTCCGGTCCAGCGGCGAAGAGGTGCAAGTCCACGACACAGCTTGATCGCCTCGTGCGAGTCGCCTGTGAGCACTCGCTGCGACGGCGTGCCCGCAAGGTCGTTTGTATAGAAAATGACAGTTAGTTTATCGCGAAACACGATGTATCCTGCGTTGGCCGCAATAGTCATCGGGACCATGTACAACGTTTGCTGACCTGGGGGCAACTTCTTCTGTGCACGTTTGTGCTTCTCCTGAAGCTTTTGCCAGTCCTGCGGTACATCCACCGCCGCCACGAACTCCCATGAACCACGATCAGCTTTGTCAATTCGGGCTTTTGCAGCCTCGAGGCCCATCGCGTTCCACTTGCCTTGGAGCGAGATACGCACAGTAACTAATAAACGCATATTGCCGTCGGTAAATACCAGTAGAGTTTGAGCCAAATTATGCATTGTGTAGAAATCGTCGGAAACAAGCAGGCGGTGACCACTCGGCGCCGCGCGTCTTGCTCAAGTGGCCACACATCGCCACCCACTGTCGCAATAAGTCGTCACTTATTGTGTGTATGGTAGCACTAGCAGAGGAAGTAGTTGTAGCTGAAGGACTTGGGCAAGTTTGCCGTCGACGTTGACAATCAGCTAGATGTTCTTGAACAGGTAAATTGAGATCTGATTGGTTTTGGTTGTTATCGGTTCCCTAACTTGCTCTTGTTGAACATGTAAACGAAAATGGTTGTCACAGACGATAGCCACGACAGCAATCTGTTGCAGCCTTCATTCTTGGTCTTGTCCTCCCTTTGGACCCTTTGTTGTTTCTCGAGCCCTTCGCAGTGGCTTCCGAGACTGTCAGCTGCTTCATCGGCAAGTTATCGTGACACCCACAGCGCACTCGGGTCTTTTCGCTTGATTGCACTATCCGCACGGTCGACGGTTCGGAACAGCAGCGTTCTCAGCGACGGAAAGACGTCCACGTACCGCTCAACAGGAGACGCCCTCGTCCTGTTGCCAGATCCGTTATCCCACACTGAATATGCATATAAACTCTCCCACCCGACAACCGCATAAAAACGCACCCCATATATATCAGGCTTTGAGGGCATGAAAGTCCTTGCCGAAGAACGCGCTTTTGTGCGGACCGTGTTCTCGTCGAGGCTCACAGCACCGACCGGAACAGCGAACGCTGCGAACTACCCTTGTATCTGTTTCATTGGGCGCTTGCTGTGCCATAACGGATCTTGCTCTTGTCGCTCGACTGGAACGCTCCCGGGCGCGTGAATCTGAAATCGCGCACAGATGCTTTCAAAGCGATTCCTCGCCATAGTCAATCCAAAGTCTGGCTGCCCCATAAAGAGCTTTTTAGCCCACAGCTCCTTCATTTCAGTAACAGGGTTAAAACTCATTGCAATCTCCAAACCGATGTAAGCATCTAGTTCATACACAGTTGCCTCGGGCTTTCCCTTCTCTTTTAGCATTTTGTTTGTCCACGATTGTAAAGAGCCCCGAAACTCACGTGTAAAAAAGAGAGAGAGAGAAGCCCGAGCTTACCGCGCTCCTTGTAAGCGGCCTTCACCTCTCGCTCGCGAATAATATGCAGGCCACTGTCTCGAATTAGGTTATCCACGTACGTGTTGCTAATTCGGCACCGACACGGCAGCCGTCGGTTGTGCCGCGCTACCTGACTCCCCTCCAAGGCCACCCTCGTCGGGCAAGTCGTCTGCCACCTCGTCTTCCTCCTCCTCATCCGACACTTCGAATTCCCAATCAGCGGCGTCGTCGTCGACGTTGAATAGGTCGGCGATGTCCATCACCACTGCAGGAAGAATGCAAAACTGACAACTAGAAGTGAAATTTGAGTGGCTAGAAGCCCGAGACCGAACGTTTGTGGCCTCAAGCTATTCTGGCTTTTACGGTACTGTGATGGAGATGCTCATTTAGAGGTCCGCTTAGGTCCTCTAAGTCGTGGTAAGCTCTAACACTTATTCCCACTGACAGAATTTCATCCAATCAATGACGTCTAGAGCTGCTGTTAGAGGTCCGCTGCCGACCTCTAGATTCGAGAGGTTTGGTCGGTAGCGAAAGGGTTTAGACTGGGTTTGTAGATTGCACTTTGCTGCGAATTTTCTGTTCACCCGAGACGAATGGATTAAGTACGATTACGCACGGACAAAGCAGACTGCTGTTCGCAGCAAAAATGCAAAGTACAAACCCGGTCTTAATCTCCCTGTTGCAGCACAAGTGGATTCGCCTCGCCTCCAGCAGCAAGCTCTATAATCGCAGCGATGCACCCCCATCGTCATTCCAGCGCAACCATGCTGGCGCTCCTCGCAGTCGCCATCGCTTCCAGTGTCGCCACGGCCAAGGACGCGCCTTGCTCGTCGCCCGAGGAGTGCTGCTCACTGTGCGGGGGCGACTCGGAGCGCTGCGCCCGTGGCCCATGCAGCATGAACATGATCACGCGCACCTTCTTCAGCATCAGCGCGCCCACCGACGACGTGGGCTTCTGGGACGTCGCCTTCTCCTTCTACGGTATGGTTCCGTACCTCGTGCCGATCGCCATCGCGCTTGAGCTCATCCTCCACCGCCGCAGCTGGACGCGGCTCTTCTCCTTCCTCTTCATCCCCATCGTCGCCATTATCAACGCTGTCATCCTGGTGAAGAGCTTAGGCGATTGCAGTGAGTGCGACCGCCCGTGCGGCAGCTGCGTCTCCAGCAATGGCATGCCCTCGGGCCACGCCACCAACGCCATCGGGCTCTGTTTGTGGATGCTACTCGAAACGCTGTTGGGCATCGGCAAGTCGTGGAAAGCAATCACGAAGGTCGCTGTGTGCGTCGGCCTCATTCTGCTCTTCGTGCCGGTCCCGTATAGCCGCGTGTACCTGGGCGACCACACGGAGCTGCAAGTCGGCATCGGAAGTGCCAACGGGGTCGTGCTTGGGCTCGTCTACTTCTTCGTGCTCCGCTACATGGTCGGGAGGCGGCTGCCAGCCACCACGGAGCGGATGAAGCAGGGCCGCTGGAAGTTCCTGAGCATGACCAACGACTTTTACCTCGTCGAAGAGGACCGCCCGACGACGCTGGCTCCGCTCATGAACAGCGAGCAGCAGTATGTCCGGTCCGAGTCGATGGAG
This sequence comes from Phytophthora agathidicida, assembly GCA_025722995.1. Lineage (NCBI taxonomy): Eukaryota > Oomycota > Peronosporomycetes > Peronosporales > Peronosporaceae > Phytophthora > Phytophthora agathidicida. The sequence goes on from CP106979.1 coordinate 1,109,896, forward strand.
GGCTCAGACGTAAAGTAAATTGAATGACCTTAATAGAGTTGAATGCATACAGATATTGACATTCATCAGCATGGCACGACGAATTACTCGATGATCGATCGACTAAGGCCGCGGTCGTGGAGCTAATCGCGCTTCTACAGGCCCCAAGCGCAGACTTGCGGTTCCACCGACCACCACGAAGCATGCCCTTTTCGGTAGCTGACACCACGACACTACTCGCGCGAAGGCTTGGCCCAAGCCGAAGCTGTCGACGCCTCGCCTCCTTGTTTCAGCCCAGGGGCCCATAATCAACGCGATCGGAGGTGTGTTAGCTGCAAATCGCCGCCAGCGGATCCGTTCCCTTGCATGGGGAGGCGACACAGCGAGCAGACACCTTGCCAACACCTTGCTGTGCATCTTGCTCCCATGGAGTCTCCACAGCCCACGCACGCCGAGACAGCAACGAGAAACGCTTCACCTCCGACACGAGCACTTCAAGCGCTTAAGCGCTCCATGTCATAAGTCGTTCACGCGGGGTAATCAACATGCGACATATGAAAATGTGCCTATTGTTGCTCGATTGGGCACAAATGAAACCGAAATGGGCAAATGGGCATCTTCAACGATGGCAGGCTGTCACGAATCGAGTCTTGCCTCTTTTGCACAACGAATCGATGGAGTGTGTATATTGCGAGCTATAGACCGCTGAAACAACTTCATAGCACGTGCATCGCACAATTGGATGCCATCAGGAAGTACCTAGCCGCGGGAGGGAAAAACACATCTACCTGAAAGGCTTTCAACGCAACTTTTTCACGATAGCTGTGAAAGTCGACGCTGAAAGCCTTTCGGGGACACTAGGATCATTAGGGGGACTCCAACGATTAGTTGTTATTAATGAGTATCTTTCGTACATGTAGCTGCTTAAGCTTTAGCAAGTATCAAACTGAGATGGTTGAAACATCGGTGTCAATCCGCCAAGCTTATCTGAAGCTCACTTTTGACTCTTTATGATGACCACGAGCCGAGCGAGGGGTTGTTTGCGCCTTGCTGTTTATTCGATGTCAACGCAAGCTTGGCACTCTTAGCGAGCTTTGGCAAATTGGATGCCGCGGCTCGTTAGGTCTGCCAATGTTTTGATAGTTGTGTACCCCCTGAAAAAATGAACGCTCCACGCGACCTCAAACTTGTGCTGCGTAATACGTAGCGTTGTGTTAGCAGATAACGGGTGCCTTTGCTTTTTGGTGTACGACATGTATCCGCAGTGAATCCGCAATGACGACCATCAATGCCGCTACATTGCAGACGGAAATGGGTACATTTTGCAACGGATATCCGTCCCGGTCACGTCCAGATGGGCAGGCGTAAACATCGCACCATGGCAAGATCAAAGGCGCATTCCAGCCAGTACGACCACTTCACAATTTTGCCGGAGCTCGACACCTTCTCCGCCATGGCGCTGCCTTCCTTTCCCACCCATTGGCTGCTTTTCCTACTCAGTGCAGCAGCTTTTCTGCCCTCTCCAGCCATGGCCAGCTCCGACAGCGACGACGACAGCGTCGAGTACGTGCGCTGCACGACGTTCGACCAGTGCTGCGAGATGTGGGGCAAGGACTCGAAGCGTTGCGAGCGCGGACCGTGCACAGGCACGTGGATCATGCGCAAGTTCTTCTCGCTCAGCATGCCGCTCTACAGCGTCACGTTCTGGGAGGTCATCTGCACCGTTTACAGCATGGTGCCGTACCTGGTTCTCATCGCCATCATCGTCGAGGCGCTGGTGCGCTCGCGCCGCTACACGCGCGTGTTCGCCATCCTGTTTCCGATCATCCTCACAGTGCTCAACACCGTCATCCTGGTGAAAGTCCTGGGCGACTGCGACGACTGTCCGCGTCCTGCAGGATCCTGTCTCGTCAGCAACGGACTGCCTTCGGGCCACGCCACGAACGCCATCGGACTGTGGACGTGGGTCGTCCTGGAGATCATCGTGGGCGTCGGAGAGCGCGTCCGTGGGTGGTCCGTTCGTCGCAAAGCGGTCGCTGTCTTCTTCGCGACACTCGTGCTGACACCCGTCCCCTACAGTCGCTACTTCCTCGGAGACCACACGGCGCTGCAGGTCGCGGTCGGAGCGGCCGATGGACTCGTGCTGGGTGTCGTCTACTTCTTCTTCATCCGCTGGCAAGGGATGCATCGTGCCATTGACGCTCTCGCTCGTGTCGTGGAACGGTACATCAAGTTCGAGATCAAGGACGACTTCTACCTCACCCCCACCCAGATGACAGCGACATCGGGGGATGACAACACAATCGCCGACGACAGCAGTGAGAGCGACAACGTCAGAGCCCACTCCAACCACAACGTGGAGAAGGAGATCCAGACGCCGTACGTGCAGGCGTAGTGGCTGTAGTAAATCAATAGATAACACTCGACAAGTTTTGTATTTCAAGCATCCTATTTCCAGCCGAGCTTGAAGTGCCTTCACCCGAATCTCAATGGCAGCAGGTTTAGGACGGGGAGCAATGAAGACAACCACGACTACAAACAGCTCCAACGATGATCACGGAAACATGGAGAACCTCAAGTTCGACGAGAGCGAGCAGGCAGAGCCTAATGACGTGGATAAACGGCGGAGGAATTCGGTCTTCCGGGTGGGTTCTCGCGTGGAACGGGAGTTGGATGGACTTTGGTTTCCTGGCACCATTACCAGAGCCGAACCAGATAGCGACTGCTACGAAATTGAATATGACGAGGATATGAATCGAGAGAGCGAGGTGTCGGCTTGCGAATTGCGGCTACTGGACCCCAGTCAAACACGGGAAGTCCCAACGAAAAAAGAATTAACAGCACAACAACGAGAGATGCTGCGGAAGGACTCACTATTGATGCAGACACCAGACTACGACCCGAACAAGGCACCAACTGTCGTACTGCATCACCAAGGCGAAACTAATGCAGGTAAAGTGTTGCTTCTGTTAGGTACAAGTTCCATGGCTGTTCTGTATTTATCATTGTTTCTTTCGTTTGCTAGCGGCGGGGTACATCATTAACGGGCTTGAGAACAACGTTGCAACTGGCAATGGGCTGCGTGGCATCCGGTGGTTGCGGGGCAACTCATTTTGAAGTAACTTCAATGCAGTTTAATAGGAGCGTCGAGGACTCGCTTCAACCTGCCTCTGATTGCTTGGGGAACGCGAATCGACCGCTAGATCGAGCTCAAGACGCAATGCGCGCTCGTAGCTCTCAAACGCGTCGTCTAGAAGGAATTCCTAGCATCAACACGCAGGTAATATACAATCAGTCCTCCCTTCATTCGACCAGTTTCTATGGTCCAGGCAATGCTCACCTGCTTCTCCAGATCCGCTGCTGTGGCAGACAAGAATTGTATTTCTCGTTGAATGCGTTCTTGCAGTGCCTGAACAGCCATCTTTCGCTCGCGGTGCTCAAACGCAGCGTGCTTCATTCGTCGCTGCAATTCCCTTGTCGCTCTTGTATCATTTGCTGCCTCTTGTGAAGTTTCTGCGTGCTCGCGTCGCCGCAGCCGGTGCTTCCCCGACAGAGCTATACTCTGCTCCAAAGTGCTGCGAAGCTTGGTCTCAACTTTCGTTGATGGACTATTCGCCGGCGGCTCCTGCAAGAAAACAAGAGCAAAGTCAACCGCAGTAGCAACACGACAAAATCTATCCTCTCACACTTTCCTTGCAGAGTACGCTGGACAGTTCACTCGATTGCGAGTCGTCCATTTCTGGGAAAGCTGTAGCATTCAACGTTGACTCCTGCAGAAGCCCACCAAACGCTGTCGACACTGCACGTTCCAACAGTTCTCGTGTGAGGGTTTGTTGATCGTTCTCGTTCTCATTCGAGTGCATTTCGACACGCTGTCCGTTGTTTCGAAGCCGTCGTGGGGTCCGAGTTTTCCCTTCCGTCCTTGCTCGTCGAGACTGAACCTCTCTAGACGCGTCTCTAGTCCTCACTGTCGTCGTCGCTGAGTGTCGTGGCTGCGTTAGCTTTGTCGATGAATTCCACGACCGCTTCGGACGTTCGTTTGCCGCCGTTGCATTCATCTGCTCTCCTGTCATAGCGTCACCACTTCTAGCTCAAAAAGTGAACAGTCGCTCAAATCTTAACTCTAAAATGCAACGCGCTCCTTTCCTCCAGCACCAACGTCTTGGTCAATGATTCTTGTCTCTCTGTATTGCTTTACTTTTTCCTGGCCCTGCTGGCGGTCTTGCACCCTTCGCTTAAATACTGTTTCAGGCCGACGGCTGCTTCCACACCGCCAGCCAGCCGCCGGTGAACGCGTTAAGCTGCTGTGTGGCTTGTTGCATGGCGTCCAGATGCCCGCTGAGCTGCTGCAGAGACGTCGTTGCCGCTGTGATGGCTGCCACGCAATTCTCGTACGACTCGATGCGGCGCTGCACCCCCGCCAAGTACTGTTCACGGCCACGCTCTCGCTCCTCCTGTTGCTCTGTCAATGTGTCTCCTCTCTCCGCGCCATCGGGCGTGCCAGGTTCGCTGCCGATGCCGTCAGTCTCCGCTGTCGATGGCCTCTCCTCTGCTCCTGGCGACGGCATATTCATTTTTGTGTGTAGTTTTTGGAATTGATTTGGGCTAATATATTTTGGAAGTCATTCAATATTGGCGGGAGCATGACATTGAGAGAGAAACTCTCCTCTCGTCGAGACAGTATAAAAGGTTAATAACAACAACTTCAAAATAATGCATCCGTAATACATAAGCGAAGTCTGATTGTCTGGATAAGCGGCACTTGGACTTGAGGCGCTTTTGAACCCCAGTTCAAATCAAGAGCCGAACGCTACGACACAGCTAACTAAGCCGAAACCCTTCATGTGCCACTGACTCCCTGCAGGCTCGCATTATACGTGAGCCTCGCTCTGCAAGAAGTACTCGTTACGCGAGATCTCCTGGCAGAGGTTGTACGTCCGCTCCACTGCAAACGACTGTCCCAGACATCAGCAACGCAAAAAAAAAGTGTCAGTACTGTTGCTACTAAGCGTTGGAAGCCAACACACTCATACCGTGACGCCGATCTCAAATAGCAGGAACAAGTACAGGAACACAAAAAGCGGGATGCCCGGGCCTTCCTCCGAGTCGACAATCTTGTCCAGCAAGTAGATTTTGATGATGAAGTAGGTGGCCTCAGCTACTGCGATGATGTGGCAGACCAGACAGATGGCGGTGCCGTAATGGAACTGCAGCAAAAAAGTCAAGTAATCCAAGCTATGAGCGCAACGCAGTCGAAGCAGAGCCGACCACTACGTACTTGTCGGACTCGAGTCGGATTGAGGTTCGCCGGGTTCGTGTCCCTGAGCACCCAGTAGCCGTAGGCCATGACGCCGATGCCGATGAGCGAGTCCCACCAGACCTTGTACCAGGCTACCGTGAAGCTGATGAGGAAGACGGCCAGCAATACCAGCGACAGCTGCTTGCACGCCGGCGCGAACTCGAGCGTGTGCGGCGCAGTTAGGCTTCCTCGCTTCTCCACCATCCTGGGTCCGTCTGCTGCAATTGCCCGAATGGTATTCGATCACTTGGCCACTCGACGCGCTCCGACCGCTGGCTGGAAAGATCCGCGCGGCAGTTGAAGTCTCCAAGAGACGCAAGCAGTTTTGACGGGGATTGGCTGGGAAGGAAATGGCTACACTGTCAGCGGTTCAGTTGCACCATCATTTGAGAGGGGGCAGGCACATCTCAAAGCTGGGATTACCTCGTTCTTGCATCGCGATGGACTTGTGGACGGTGTTGTATGCGGTGGCGGGCTGCTCTCTCTTGGTAGGTGCTGTGCTGCAATGGTGGCAATGGGTATTGCAGATCTAACCATGCTTGCTTGTGCCATGCAGTCGTTTGCGGCGACGAAATTGCGCGCTCCTGGCTTCCACGTCGACGGCAAACACGTTTTCATCGCTGGCTGCAGCTCGGGCATTGGACTAGCGACGGCCAAGAAGTACGCTCAAGCAGGCGCCAAAGTCTCCATCATCGCGCGCGATGCGAAGAAGCTGGAAGCAGCGAAGAGGGAGATCGAAGCAGTCCGCAAGCACGCAGATACTCCAGTCTTCACTCAGTCCTGCGATGTCGTTGATTCTGACGCGGTGAAAAAAGCTTTAGAGGCTGCGAATGCCTTCCACAAGCGTGCAACGGATCACATTGTCTGCAGTGCTGGAATTGTAGAACCCGGCTACTTCATGGACCAGGACGTAGCAGGGTTCCGGCGATCAATGGATATCAACTACTTCGGATGTCTGCACGTGGTCCACGCCGCATTGCCAGCTATGGTCAAGCAGCACAAAGCAGAAGGCGGCAAGGACGGGGGGCAAGTTGTGCTAGTGGGGTCTGCGCTCTCGCTATTGGCATGCATTGGTACAACCCAGTACTCGTCCTCCAAGTACGCACTGCGGGGTTTGGCCGAGTCGTTGCGCAACGAGCTACTGCTGTACGATATTCGTGTAAGCGTGTTCTATCCCGGGAATGTGGACACGCCCATGCTCGAACAAGAACTAGCACTCATGCCTCCGGAGACCAAGACCATCGAGGGTGTCAGCAGCCCGCTTTCGCCCGAAGCCGCAGCGCAGACACTGATAAACGGCGTGGCTAAGGGCCACTTCAGCATTACGACGGACCCACTCGTGTATCTACTGCGGATCCTGTCGAATGGTGTCACACCCAGACACAACACGGTGCTGGAGACTGTCACACTGCCTTTGATCATCGTCGTCCAAGTGGGCTTCCTCTACTTCATGGACGCAGTCGTGAAGTATTCACGTTGGCAACGAACAAAGCAACGCAAGAACGAGAAGAAGGATCAGTAGCTGTTAGTACACAGAGTGACACCCCTCAACAGACAGCAGCAGAAACTTGACGCAGTTTTGACTCAAAAGCGAGGCGTCCGCACAGCACACACCTCTCCTCCGATTGTTTCCTCTCTTTTCTCTCCAATCTATTCCGAGTTGCTCGCATTGGCCAGCGCCTTCTTGACCTGAATCTCCGGAGACAGGTAGCCACGTTTCTCATAGTTGGTATAGTACGTGAGCTTCTTGGGGTTCGGACGCGCCGTCTGCGGGATCGTCTCGAACTTGTGCGGCTTGAGCAGCGCACGCAGCGCCAGGCGGTTGTGGTAGACCGACGTGATGCTGCCGCCGGCCGCCTCCACAGCCTTGATGGCCGACTCGGAGGCCTGCGAGACCTCGATGTCCAACTTGGACGTGAGGTGCTGGGCGCCGTTGCCCAACAGTTTGATGCCGTGCTTGACGCGCGAGCAGGTCACGAGGCCCGAGTCCACGAGCTCCTTCATGGTGATCTTGTTGCTGGCGTCCAGACGTCCCATGTCCACGAACAGCTGCAGCTTGTCCACGTTCACCGTCTCCATGGGCGTCGCGAACTTGTTGTTGAAGCCGCGCTTGGGCACGCGCTGGTACAGCGGCGTCTGACCACCCTCAAAGCCAGGACCACGTCCAGCGCCACCTCCCGAACGCGCCTTCTGTCCCTTGTGTCCGCGGCCTGATGTCTTGCCCTTGCCAGAACCGATACCACGACCCAGACGCTTACCACGCTTGTGAGCGCCGTCGTTGTCGCGCAGGTTGTTAAGACGCACACCTTCGAACGCAGGCACAGCAGCAGCAGACGCAGAGCTGGCGAACGCCACACGAGCACCGCGAGCAGCAGGCAGAGCCCGCTCCAGCGCCTTGAGACTCCACATTCCGACCGGCTGTAAGCTTGGGGAAATGCGATAATCTGTGGCGAGGACAGTCGTACTTACAACAGAGCACTAATACACATCACATATACACAACAATTAATTTTTCTGTTTTTGTTTTTGTCGATCAGCGTCAATCAACATCAGCACGGCTACACCGCGCAACCTTGTTGGGATCACGTTGTTGGACGTGCTGCCGGATCTGCCGTTCACTGCGAGCGGCGACAGCTTCAATTCACTGCATATGTACTTCCGCGGGTCATGGGGACTGCTGTTCTCGCACCCGGACGACTTTACGCCCATTTGCACCACGGAACTGAGCGAGGTGGCGCGTCTGGAGAACACTGGGGAGTTCGCTCGACGCGGCGCCAAGTTGCTAGCGCTGTCCTGCAACGATGTGGCCAGTCACAAGCGATGGATCGTCGATATCGAGCAGTTCTCCGGTGCTAAAATGACCTCCCCCGTTGTGGCAGACCCCACGCGTCGCATTGCTGCTGAGCTGGGGATGCTGTCCCAGGACGATCTGGACAACGAGGGACTGCCACTGACTGTGCGCACGCTATTCGCGCTGGACAAGCAGGTGCGCGTGCGACTTATGATCATGTACCCGGGCAGTACGGGACGCAACTTCGAGGAGGTCTTGAGAGTACTGGACTCGCTGCAGCTAACGGACGAGAAGAACCTATCGACACCGGTGAACTGGAAGCACGGTGACCGTGTTTGCATCACTCCGCAGGTTCCAACCGAAGCAGCAGCTGACCAATTCCCGGACATGGCTGTGGAGAAGTTGCCATCTGGGAAGGAATACCTGCGCTTCACCCAGGAATATTAGTGAACTGTACTGGGTTTTATCGATTGGCTTATTGGAGTTGCTTGTCAGATCAGTACTTCTCTGTCCCACGAGTTTATAGGTAGTTTTTTTGTGCAACACATCAAATAGCTAGAATGATACTGTTGGCCAAAATATGTTAGGTCTGGTTAAAGGCCATAAAAGCTAAAACGGATGGTTGGAGTTGCTAATTGCTTACAACAGAAACTGCGTCGTACAGCGAAGATGGCGCGGACACTTGACGCCAAGGACATAGCTCCCAATGTTCGCGTCGTGGTGGTGGTCTTCTTAACTACGCTAAGTAAAGAAGGCCGACTCCGCTACGGCACCTTGGCTTGAGCGAAGAAGGTCTTCCAGCTTAGCCGTGCTGCCATCGAGAAGATCTGGGGCCTTCGTGACGACCCCGATGCGCTCGTCCAGCTCCGCAGGCCGAATCCACCACGAAAGGGCCGACTCAGCGCTGATGAGGTGGGCAATCAAGTTGCGGCTGTGCCGCTTTGCCAGCGGCAGACTCTGCGAACACTGGAAGCAGCGTCCGGCATCCCAAGATCGACGCTGCAGCGTCACCTCAAGACCAAGGTGGTGGGGCGCTTCATCTCAAGGGTCAAGCCTGTGCTCACTGATGCGCACAAGCTCCAGCGACTGACATGGGCTTTGGCCCACGTTCAGCGCCCTATTGGTAGGACTCAATTATTTATTTTCTAAATATGATTTGATTTGATAATACTTATCGTTAACTTGTATTGTTAGGTGGGCTTTGTTATCGTTTTCGATGCAATGTACAATGTTGTTCATGTAGATGAAAAATGGCTTAATATGTACAAGGCATCCTCTCGATACTACTTGGCTGTTGATGAACAACTTCCTTGCCGATCATGACATAATAAACGGTATATCGGTAAGGTGATGCCCATCGCAGCTGTAGCACGACCTCGACACGATTTTTCCACAGAAAAAAAACATTTTGACGGAAAAATCGGGATTTGCCTATTGTAGAACGCACCAAGGACCAGAAGAACTCTAAGAATCGACCTGCTGGCACACCAATCACCAAGAACGTAAACATGTCCAGAAAGATTTACGTGCAGATACTGAAAGAAAAGATTTTCCCAGCCATTCGCGAAAAATTTCCAGGTACGTATTTTGTCAAACATTGACTTAAGTTGACTATACTAACATTAGCCAAATTGTGTATGTAGTACGGAAAACTTCTGTCATCCGAGTCCAACAGGACAATGCCGGCCCCCATGTGGAAGAAGATCATGGCGAGCTTGTCGACGCTGGGCGCGAATGTGGTTGGAACATCGAAATGGTGTGCCAACCGCCTCGTTCGCCCGAGTGTAACATACTGGATTTGGGAAATTTTAATGCGATTCAATCCATACAGTATCGGCAACCTACAAACCAGATTGATGGACTCATCGACGCAGTAGCTACAGCTTTTAATAGTATTAAACACGAGACCATAGAAAAGTGCTTCCTCACTTTGCAAAAAGTGCTGGAACGCAGTATTACTAGTGAGGGAGGCAATGATTTCAAGCTCCCTCGAGTGCGAAGAGCCTTTGGTCCATCAGGTAGTCCAACCTCGTTTACAACGACAGTTTCTACTGTCGAGAATGGATACAAAGCTCTAACTAGTCAGATCCTCGATCAATACACTCTTTATTTTTGGTCTTAGTAAATCCATTCTTTTATTCATTAACTCCTTGCATAAAATTGTGATGAGCGCTAATTGGATTATAATCGCTTGAGATTTGACGCATATCACCTTAACAAGCAATAAAGCCTCATTTATACAGGCGCCTAATAGAGAGTTCCTAGCGTGTTTCTGGTGCTGTCGTTTTTGCGTTTGTGATCGCTTAATCGGGCTGGTCATGTGCGTGCTGCCTCGTCAGTTGTGCAGGAGCTGGTCGAACCCGCGTTGGAGGAAGTCTGCTAGCTGAGGAGTCGGCATTTCCAAGTCGAGTGTACGCGTGGGTGTGACGAGAGAGACAAAACATTCGTATCGAGCCACGTTGCCAGACCGTTTGAGTACAGCGGTCTTCATACCTCGAGCAACCTGAATCACATCGCTGAGAACGATACTCTGTTCTAGTCGGGCGTGTTTGCCTTTGCCCACCCGATCTGCCGCCTTCATGGCTTTCTGCCAGAAAACGCGTTTGAAGTCCAGGTCGGTGAAAATGAGTCGCGGGTGTGGGCGACCACGACGCCCATGCTTCACGGCCTCAAATCCGTCCAACAGCAGCTCCTTGAACTTTTCCATGTCGACCGAAGCCGCCGCTGTCTCTAAGGTTGTGCTGCTGTTGCTTCGAATGCTACTACTGCTGCTACTTCGGACGCTGACCGAGTCGCGCACTACGACAGACTGGACGGACGAATTCAACTGGGCTGACGAGTTTAACTCTTCACTCGGTCTTCTGAGTCCTTTAAGTCTCCCTGTCGGTGCTGGTAATGGTCGTAGCGTTGGTGCTAGTGTTGGTGCCGGGGGAGGAGGATATGTCTTGCTGTGTGAGGTTTCAGCTCGTGGTGGGAGATCCGGTAGAGGTAATGCTGCCATGAGCGGCGGCAAAAGACCCTTATCCTGACTATGCTGAGCACCGACAGCGAGTGGTTTTTCCTCCGGTGCGTTTTGCTTCGTTGGAAGTTGTTGTTGCTGCTGCTGCTGCTTCTGAGGGCTTTCGCGTTGACTGTGGTCAATGGAGCTTTCATTGTCTTCCCAGTCGTACTGGTACCGCTGCATATCATCGTCATCTTCGTGTTCCTCAGAGATTTCGGGGATGGTGTCAGGTCGTTGTTTGAACAGTGCTTTTGCATTGGGCTTATCGGGTTGCTGGACTTGGTTGTTGGTGCTGTTGCTGCTATTGTTGTCGAGTTTGACACCCTGTCGAGGTTTTACTACAAGTGAGTGGAGCAGCGCTGAGACGTCATCTAGAACTGCGGCTGAAGATTTCGAGGCGTCAACTCGATGCACCACACCCTTACGTCGAGCGAAGAGATCGTTTGTGGCCTCTCCAAACGTTTGGTAGGCCTCAAATCGTGGCGAAAGTCGGTCGCTAGTATCATCACGCCGTCTCGTGAGTCTTGCGCGGATAACCGGATCGCGAGGAAGGTTGCTCGGTGAGTGGTAGATGGTACCTGTCACGGGGTCAAAGCGGCGGCCACTGATGCGAGCGATGCAGTCTTCTTCGGACAGGTCGAGCAGAATCACGATCTCGGGACAGAGGTGTGCTTTGGCCATGAGCGACTCGGCCTGATCTGTGGTGCGTGGGAAGCTGTCGAGCACCCAACCTATTCGGCCATGCGCCATGCAGCTTGACACCTTGTCCTCCACCATGTCGAGCACGACGCGATCAGGAACCAACTTCTTGGCAGCGATGCAGCGTTGCGCTCTACGGCCGGCGGTTGTCTGCGCCTTCATGTTCTCGCGCAGAAGATCTCCCGTGGCGACGAGTTCCAGGTTAAACTCCTCACACAACAACTTAGCGAGCGTCGTCTTGCCCGACCCTGGAGGACCATTGATGAAGAGCTGAAGCACCATTGTGGAGAAGGCTAGTTGTGTCTGCCTGCTAGTGCACGGAACGAGAATTGACGAGCATCCTGTGCGGGTATTGCGACGTTGCACCTAAAAAAATAGCTGAGAGGAGCATGCCAAGCAAGTTCACAGCGGTCCCACAATAAATTAGTCCGAACTCACGCTGGTCTTACCACGATTCCGACTAGCGAGACAACTTCAACTTGACGTTTTTCTGTTCGTGCCTCGGTATGACCTCGTACAGTTGGCCGAACAAGCTGCTAAAGCTGCACATCTTCGGAAGAAATGATCAAAACGCACTGCGAGCTCGTCCTATAGAGGTCATTATGCTCTGTTCACACGGGTCTGCACGAGCACATGGCCAATGCATCGAACTTGGTGGTGCTCGACATCAAGCTAGCTGCATAAGTCGGCGTTGCGCATCACGCGGTAAATGGGTTGGCAGCTCTCGATGACCGTACCGGTCGGCGAGGCACTAACCACTTTTCTTCCTCACTTCCCTATCGTCTAGCAACAAGAAGGACGCAACACTCTTACACGCGATTCACGTGCGCGCATCTGCAGCGACCTCGTCGATCAAGTTCCTTTCATGGCCCGCGGCGTCATTGTGGTCGGGGACTGGGGCGCCAATGTCTGGGAGATCATTGGCATCGGCATCGGCAGCATCGTCGTCTTGTGCTGCATCTTGAGCTGCCTCGCCCATGCGTGCGGCTGGAAAACCGAAGAGGAGAAGGCGGCCGAGGCATCGGCGGCTCAAGCGGAGCTCGAAGCTGCCCATATAGGGGAGGTGAGGACCGTGGACGGTGGGGTCATCATGGCGCCTGAAGCTGAGCCTCCCATTGTTGGCGCGACGTCGTACACGATCGTCAAGGACGTGCGAGATACTGCATAAGGTAGCTAAACAATTGCATGTAGCACCTTGTCCATTCGAGTAATATCCACCAGTACAGCATCATGAGTCAGAACTTGCAAACTTCGCGTCGCTACGAATGCTCGTCCTAATAGTTATCACCCTTAGAACGGCATCCTCACGCTCCTCGACATGCACAGCGTATCGATCACACCGTGTGAAGTCCCCGTCGGCCGTCCGATCAAGGCCAGATCGGTCGCTAAACGTTTTAGATCATGCCATTCAAGTGCCATTCGCGTGTGGCGAAGTCAGCAGGTGAGTCAAAGTGGACGATATTCTGTCGAGCGAATGCGGAGACTAGACGCACACCCGCTCGACGTCGCTGCTCTGTGCCGTGTTTGCCCACTACCGATGAATAAAGCGTGCCACTCGAAGCACCTGAAGACGGTTGGCGAGCAAACTACGGGGTCTGAATAAATGCCGCACTACGGTAAGATCGCTCGGATACTTTTGCCGCTCAGGGCATTAGCGTCTTGCGTTCATTTTGGCAGGAATCGACGGCTCCTTTCGGTTCTCATGGGTGCGCAGTGATGCATCACCAGCAGCGAGCAAGTGCTGTGTCACAGTTGAGACCCCCGATAAGACCTCTATTCCAAGGAGCGAGGAGTTTTGCCTTCAAGCGCCGCAAGTCCTTTGCCCATTTCCCACTAAGATCACTCCTGAAGGCATGGATCAATGTGGACGGCACAACATTACGCGAGGACTGTAGCCCTAACGGCGGTGACAGTCGGCGCACTGCACGTCGGTTGGCAAGTTGCCACCTCCCTGTACTCGAAGCGAGTTGTTGACGCGGCGATCGACAAGCAAAAGCTCCACTCCCCACCCTCGACGCTTCCGGTACTCGGTAACACGCTCGATGTCCTGTTCTACCAGAGAGATCGACTTTGGGACTGGATGACCGAGCAGAGCCAACTCAGTGAAGGCAAGCCATGGGTGTTGCGTATTGTAGGTCGCCCCACCACGCTCGTCTTTACCTCGCCCGAAGCATACGAGGACATTTTGAAGAACCAATTCGAGCTCTTTGAGCGTGGTCCCGATATGCGCGAGCTGTTCTACGCGTTTTTCGGCGAGGGTATCGTTGGGGCCGACGGGGACAAGTGGCTCAAGCATCGACGCACTGCCAGCCTCATGTTCACGGCGCGCACACTACGAGGCGTGGTGGATGCCGTTGCTAAAGAAAAATCGTTGCTGATGCGGGACGTATTGGCCGAGTACGCCGAGCAGGGGCGAGTCGTAAGCATGAAGTCGCTGCTGGGCAAGTTCTCCAGTGACGTCTTCACCAAAATCGGATTTGGAGTCGATCTTAACGGTCTTGGAGGTGAAGCGGACCATCCGTTCATGGAGGCGTGCGACGTGTACTCCGAGGTTCTCGGCGCGCGGCTTCAGTCTCCGATGTGGCTGTGGAAGCTCAAACGGTTCCTGAACATTGACGACGAGCGCGAACTTAAACACGCCAGCCACATCGTGCACGACTTGACCCACGAAGTGATGCGCGAGTCCATGACGAAGAAAAGCAGCGGTGGAGAAGATGAAAGGAAAGACCTGCTCAACATCTTCATCGAGGCGAGCGACGCCACCGACGTGCAAATCGTTCGAGACTCCGTGATGAATTTCCTGCTGGCCGGCAAGGATACGACGTGCTTCAGCTTATCGTGGATAATCGTCAACATGAACCGATACCCTGCGGTGCTATCCAAACTCCGCGCGGAACTGCGCGAGAGGCTGCCAGGGCTGATAACCGGAGAACTGGACGCCCCAACGTTTGAGGACTTGCAGAATCTGCCGTACCTCGAGGCGGTGGTGAAAGAGAGTCTTCGGTTGAACGTCACGGCGCTAAACCGTGGCCCAAATCAATCGACAACGCTCAGCGACGGCACTTTCGTTCCGTTCGGGTGCGAGGTTTTGATTGCGATGTACGCTGGCGTCCGCATGAAGAATGTGTGGGGCGAAGACGCTGACGAATTCAAACCCGAGCGATGGATCGACCCCGCAACGGGGAAAGTGAAGCCTGTGTCTCCGTTCAAATACATCACCTTCAGTGGTGGGCCTCGGATCTGCATCGGCATGCGGTTCGCCCTGCTGCAGATGCGGATCGCCACCGCCGTGCTCTTCAGTCGGTTCGACTTGAGGACAATCGAGGACCCGTTTGCCATCACTTACGAACTCGCCTTCACCCTACCGGTCAAGGGGTCCCTGGACGTCACCGTGCACGATATCGCTTGCGAGAAGTAGGCTAACACTGCGGTGAATGAAACTTGAACCGTCGTTCATCCTCGTCATGCGAATTGCTGCTTTGTCGTCTATGCACTTGGTGATCAGCTTCCTGCATCCGCGAAAAAAAGCCAAACGGAGACGAGCGTCTTGGCTGCACAAAAGTGCGTGGTTGCTGGTCTTGCATCCGGCAAGAGGGTTGCAGTGGTGATGTACGCTTTGTTTTGCCTGGCAGCCGTAGCCACCATTCCGGAATTCGCAGCGCACGTCCAAGACTAAAAGCTGAAGATGTGGGGGTTGACGCAGCACCAAGTGAGCGAGCGTGAAGCTACACTGGCGGTGGGTGCTCTTGGAGCGCTGTACGTGAGCTACAAGCTGCTCTCTTCAATGTACAAGGCGAGCAGCATGGCCCGTGCATTCGACGCCCAGGGACTGCACCGACCCAAGTCGACGCTGCCAGTTCTGGGCAACACGTTGGACGTCATGTTCTACCAGAAGGAGCGGCTCTGGGACTGGATGGCCGAGCAGAGCAACCTCACCGAGGGCAAACCGTGGGTGCTCAGCATCGTCGGTCGTCCGGATGCGCTTGTAGTCACGTCCCCTGAAGCGTACGAGGATATTTTCAAGACGCAGTTCGACAACTTCGGCCGCGGCTCGGACCTTCGAGACGTGATCTACGACATCTTCGGCGACGGCATCGCTGGTGTGGACGGCGATGAATGGCTCAAACAGCGACGAATTGCCAGTCATCTTTTCTCGATGAAGATGCTGCGAGACGTCATGGACGAAGTTATCATTGAAAAGGTGACCAAGCTCAAGGAAGTCCTCGCCGAGTGTGCCAAGGAAGGCAAGACCGTCCCAATGAAATCGCTGTTCGGCAAGTACACGAGCGAGGTCTTCACAAAGATCGGCTTCGGCGTCGACCTCCACAGCCTGGAGAGCGACCCCTGCTCGGACTCGAACAACGCCTTCATCAAGGCTGTGGACGTGTATGCGGAGGTCTTTGGTGCCCGCGTGCAGTCACCAGCGTGGTTTTGGAAGTTGAAGCGCTTCCTGAGCCTCGGTGACGAGGGCCGACTCAAGCAGAGCGCCAAGGTGGCGGAGGGTCTCACTCAGGAAGTGTTGGCCAAGTCGTTAGAAGTCCGGCGTCAAGAGAGCAGCGAGGTGAAGCGAATGGATCTGCTCACACTGTTTGTCGAGACCGAAACTACAGTCGACCCCAAGGCGGTGCACGACACGCTGATGAGCTTCCTCCTTGCTAGCAAGGACACTACGAGCTTCAGCTTGTCTTGGGTTCTGATCAACCTCAACCGGTACCCGGCCGTGCTCGCCAAGCTCCGTGACGAGATCCGAGAAAAGCTTCCGGGGCTGATGACTGGAGAGATCAAGGTCCCCAAGATGGAGGACCTACAAAAGCTGCCGTATCTGGAAGCGGTGGTGAAGGAGAGTCTCCGTTTACACATGACGGCGTCCAACCGCATGGCCAACACGTCGACGACGCTCAGCGACGGAACCTTCGTACCCGAGGGTTCTGCCGTGATGATTCCCATGTACGCCGCCGCACGTGTGAAGAACGTGTGGGGCGAAGACGCTGGCGAGTACAAACCCGAGCGATGGATTGACTCCTCGACTGGCCAGGTGAAGCCCGTGTCTCCGTTCAAGTTCGCCACGTTCGGAGCCGGCCCTCGCAGCTGCATCGGCATGCGCTTTGCACTGCTGCAGATCCAGACGACCATCGCTGTGCTCTTCAGCCACTTCGATCTCAAGACGAAGGAGAACCCGTTCGACCTCACCTACGCCTTCGCCATCACGCTTCCCGTCAAGGGCCCGCTGGACGTTACCGTGCGCGAGATCACAGCCGCAGCTTACTAAGCCGGCTCTGCAACTTCTGTACATTCATCTTGATACCTTGATAACCACTTGATCCTCCATTCTCCATCTCATCGCATGGCTTGCAAAACCTTGAATATAATTGCGACCAAAAGCTTTCATGGGAGGTTGCCAGAAGCTCTTTGTCATGCAGCATTACCAAGCATCTCCATCTTTCCCAGCGCTGCGTCGTTAGCGTTTGAACCCTTGCGTGGAAATCGCGACTCGAGTTCCTCGACGGTGCTTCTTCTCAAATTGAAGCGAGCAAATCTGCCGTGGCCGCTCCTGCGTGGATCAGATTAGATGAGGAGACTTGGAGACGATGCTCCCTTGCGTCGCCATCCGGTGGTCAAGGCCGCCTCGTGCTGATCCTTGCGGCGGTGCGGTGATCCCGTGCCGACCTCCATCCGTGCAGTGTGGCAACCTTTGCTAGCGATGAGTCCATTCCGGAATTCTCTTCTCGTCTCGCAGTCGCCTCCATCAATCGGATTTCAAGCATGTGGGGAATCGCACAGCACCAAGTTACCGAACGCCAAGTGGTGTTCGCTGCCGGAGCGCTCAGCGGTCTGTACTTGAGCTACAAGTTTCTGGCTGCGATGTACAAGGAGATGAAGGTCACCCGCGCGCTGGACGCCCAGGGACTGCACCGCCCCAAGTCGACGCTGCCGATTCTGGGCAACACTCTCGACGTCATGTTCTTCCAGAAGGACCGACTGCAGGACTGGATGGCTGAGCAGAGTCAGATTAGCGAGGGCAAGCCCTGGGTGCTCAGCATTATCGGTCGTCCGCAGACTCTCATCATCACGTCCCCTGAAGCGTGCGAGGATGTTTTCAAGACGCAGTTCGACACGTTCGGACGCGGCGAAGATCTCGTGGACGTGCAGGGTGACATCTTCGGCGAAGGTGTCGCCGGCGTGGACGGGGAGAAGTGGCTTAAGCAGCGCCGAATTGCCTCGCACATGTTCTCGATGAAGATGCTGCGCGACGTCATGGACGAGGTCATTATGGAGAAGTCCCTGAAGCTGCGCGACGTGCTCGCTCAGTGCGCGAAGGATGGCCGCGTTGTCCCCATGAAATCGCTGCTGGGCAAGTTCTCCAGCGACGTGTTCACCAAGATCGGCTTCGGTGTGGATCTACACGGGCTGGACGGCGACCTCAACTCGGAAATGGACCACCCGTTCATCGAGGCCGTTGACGGCTACGCTGAGGTCTTCGGAGCGCGCCTACAGTCGCCGATGTGGTACTGGAAGCTCAAGAAATTCCTCAACATTGGTGACGAGCGCATGTTGAAGCGGTGCATCAAGGTCGCCACGGACCTGCTGAATGAGGTCATGCTCAAGTCCATGGCGAACAAGTCCGCTGAAGACTGGAACACCAAGACGGATCTGCTCACACTGTTCGTGGACTCGACCGGTAAGACGGACTCCTCCGATCTGCGTGACGCAATGATGAACTTCTTCCTGGCCGGAAAAGAGACCACGAGCTTCAGCTTGGCGTGGGTCATCGTGAACCTCAACCGTCATCCGCGCGTGCTGGCCAAGCTCCGTGCGGAGATCCGCGAGAAGCTGCCGGAGCTCATGACTGGCAAGCTGCAGGTCCCCACGATGGAGGACCTGCACAAGGTCCCGTACGTCGAGGCCGTGCTCAAGGAAAGTTTGCGTCTGTACATGACGGGCGTCCACCGCGCACCCAACCGGTCAACGACGCTCCGTGAAGGCACATTCGTGCCGGTCGGGTCGTACGTGGTCATGTCAGTGTACGCCGCTGCACGAGTGAAGGGCGTGTGGGGCGAGGACGCCGCCGAGTACAACCCGGACCGGTGGATCGACGAGGAGACCGGCAAGGTCAAGTTCGTGAACCCGTTCCAGTTCATCACGTTCGGCGGCGGCCCGCACCAGTGTCTCGGCATGCGCTTCGCCTTGCTGGAGATGCAGACCGTCATCGCTGTGCTCTTTAGCCGCTTCGACATCAAGACGGTCGAGGACCCGTTCAAGATCACGTACGACTACAGCGTGACGCTGCCTGTCAAGGGCCCGCTTGAGTGCACTGTGAACGAAGCGGCTGCCCCCGCCTTCTAAGCTACATAGCTAGCGTACTGCCAGCATTTACTAACATCTACTACTCAATATGAATTCACATTATCCGCTTGAGCGTCGCCGCAGGTTGCACTTGACCACCAAATAGCGTTATCCTCTCGTGACTTGCGGACAGATGTTGAAGCTGTTTACCGCAGACCTCCACGGAGGTCTCGACAAGATCAGCTGGGGGGCGGCTCTCGGATGGTCTCCTCTACTCGTCGACTTGCTGTCTACCGCGCATTCCGGCGGGCTGAACAATGTGGACTCTCAGCCAGCACGCTACGTTCGACAAGGCCGCGGCAGCCGTGGCTTTGGTAACTGCGGTGTACGTCGGCTGGAATGTGGCGTCCAGCGTCGTGGCAAGACGTGCTGTCAACCGGGTGCTCGCAGATCAAGAACTCTACGAGCCTCCATCGTGGCCTGTGCTGGGTCATACGCTGGAGCTGATGGTGCACCACAAGGACCGCTTCCACGACTGGTTCACTGAGCAGTGTCTCGCTGCAGGTGGGCGACCGTGGGTGCTTCGGATCATCGGCCGTCCGCCTACACTGGTGCTCACATCACCTCGAGAAATTGAAGAAGTGTTCAAGACCCACGTTGACATTTTTGAGAAGGGCTCGGACATCCGCGAGATCGGCTACGACTTCTTCGGCGAGGGCATCGTCGGCGTGGATGGCGAGAAGTGGCTCAAGCAGCGCCGTACCGCAAGCCACCTTTTTTCCATGACGATGTTGCGAGACGTCATGGACGCGGTGGTGATCGAGAAATCGCTTCAGCTGCGCGATGTGCTGGCCGAGTGTGCTCGCTCGAACAAACCCGTGAGCATGAAGTCGTTGCTCGCCAAGCTGACAAGCGACATCTTCACGAAGATTGGCTTCGGTGTCGACCTTAACGGACTGGGCGGCGACGTCGACGTCGAGATGGAGCATCCGTTTATCAAGGCTGTCGAGACGTTCGGGTATGTGTTCCAATGTCGACTGCAGAGCCCGATGTGGCTGTGGCGCCTGAAGAAACGCTTCGGCTTGGCGGAGGAAGGCGAGCTGCGGAGGGCACAAGTGATCGTGCACGACCTTGTAATGGAGATCATGAAGAAATCTATTGCCTACAAGAACTCTGCAGCCAGCGGAAAGCAGCAAAAGGACTTGATCTCACTCTTCATGGAGACGATGGACAGCTCTGCCGACGTGATGGAAGTCCGCGATGCCGTTATGAATTTCTTCTTGGCCGGCAAAGACACCACCGCGTTCAGTATGTCCTGGATGCTCGTCAACATGTGCCGATACCCGCGCGTCCTAGACAAGATCCGAGCCGAGATGAACGCAAACTTACCCGAGCTTGTCTCCGGTGAGCTGCAGGCCCCGTCGATGTCGGACCTGCAGAAGCTGCCGTACTTGGAAGCAGCGATGAGGGAGAGCCTTCGTTTGTACATGGCCACGGTGCATCGTGCCCCCAACCAGTCCGTCACACTCAACGGAGGCCTCCACGTCCCGTTCGGTACTCACGTGATCGTGCCAACGTATGCGATGGGCCGAATGCCGAGCGTTTGGGGCGAAGATGCTGCCAATTACCGACCGGAGCGCTGGATCGACGAGGACGGCCACGTGCGCAAGATTTCACCGTTCAAATTCTTCAGTTTCCTAGCAGGACCGCACCAGTGTCTGGGAATGCGCTTCGCTCTGCTGGAGATGCAGACGGTGATGGCGGTGCTTCTGAGTCGTTTCGACTTCAAGACTGTCGAGGATCCGTTCGCCATCACGTACGACTACTCCCTTGTCATCCCAGTCAAGGGCCGATTGATGGTCACCATCCACGATCGCTCGACTTCGGTTGTCGCGAGCAGCTAGGCGAGCCAGCACTGCAAGCAAGCTTACATGAACTCACCTTTCTCAATCAAATTCAGCGAACCCCCTTGCCAAATGCCTCTAAAAGTCCTTGTCTCCTCAACGAGCTCAATCGCCGACATCCTCCTACCTGCACGGCAACACTACACATAGCAAACACACACTTCTGGTAGGAAAAAAGTTATTAGCTTAGGAATAAAGTCGAGTGCACAAAGTCAGCAAGCAGCATGTCCTGCCGTCTGGCTGCATTGACTTGCCAACTCGCTGCCACCCTCACCCGCCAGTGGCCTAGTGGCGCGTGTTGGCGGCGTGCTGGAAGGCGTACTGGCCGGCCTTGGCCGCGAGCTCCGGGTTCTTGCTCATGAAGTTTGCGGCCTCCTGGCTGCTCGTGGTGTAGCCGGCCGTCGGGTCCGCGTCCGCGCTGAGCGTCGACTTGAACTGCGGGTGGCGGCACATGACGAGCAGGTTGATGAGCGCGTTGAAGCACATGAGGATGCCGGCGATGGTGGCGAGCGCCGAGCCGATGCCAAAGTCTAGGAAGCCGATGAAGAAGATGAAGGCGGCCCGGCCCTTGTAGCTGTAAAGGAAGCCAAAGTTGGAGCGGATGGCCGTCTCCATGCGCGAGAGGCGGCACTCGAACAGCAGGAACAGGATGCCAAACATGATGACGTAGATGGACACGAGCGTGCCCGTGATGTTGAGCGTGATGAAGGACGTGATGCCCACGATGCCCGCGATGATCTGCAGGATGGAGCAGGCCACGTTGCCCAGTCGCATGTAGCGTAGCAGTTTGGGCAGCTCCATCTTGTTCACATCGTTCACCTTCTGGATGAAGTTGCGCTTGGGCGGCGCGGCGGGGGCCATGTCCCCGCCCACGCTGTCCGTGTTGATGGTCACGCTCGTCGTGTTCATCATCGTTGCTGACTGCTACGGGAGGGAGAGAAGAGAGAGCGGTGGTTAGCGGGGTCGGCGGCCTTTTCTCGACTGGGTACAGACGTCACCAGAGAACACGAAGACGACGCCTTACCTTGATCCGCGCGGCGAAGAGCTAAAGTTAGTTAAAGCGAGGAAAGTGCCGCCAGGAATGGAATGCGCAGGAGTCGCTTGCCGTTTGACTGCGTTTCACTATAGAAGATTTTTTCCTAGGGAGAGGAAGTCGAAAAACATTTATAAATAAAATAGGGCTAGGCGAATGCCTTAAGTGCGCACTGGCTACCCGCTAAGTTCGATGGCTGCCCATGGTGGGCGGCGACAGTCTCTGCTGGTTCTTGTCGTCGATGCCCTCGCCGGGTGCTTGCACTCGGTTACCAAGTCGGTGGTGTGTTCGTGCGCAAGGAACCAATTGGCGAAATACCTGCTGCGCTGCTGCAGACGGGAAACGATGCGACGTCTGCGTCGCTTTCGCTCGCGCCGGCCTCTCCCCACGACGACGGAACACAGCTCTGACTCACGTGTTGCAGTTCGCTTTGCTGGCGTGCAGTGGTAAAGTTTCGACGCTCCGAGTCCGATACTGCTTGTCGTGAGCAACAGATCCGATTATCTACTAATGCAGTCTTCAGTCAACGAGTCCTCCGAACCTGGTGCGAGCCAAAGCTTCGTGTTCTTGCCAGCTCGGTGAGACGGTGGCGCTGGTGGTCTCGCCCGTAGTCTACAGGTGCCGCCGCCCCATCAAGATAATCTCCGTCGGCAGCACCGTCCGCAGTTGCAGTGTACAACGCCACATCTCGCTTCTACAGCATGCACTGTGCATTGCCGACGCGGTTCTTATGCCGACGCTCGGATTGGCAGTTAAGGCGAATTCCCCATCGCGATGATCAAACCTGCTGCCCATGTGGTTTCCCGGACATCACTGCCCTATTGCGCTCTGTATGAAGGATAGCCGCCAGCGCTTGGTCTGCTGCATTGGTCGGACATTTCGCAAAGAAGCCTGGGCGATTCACGCTCTGGTCTCGTTGTCGTCGACAGTCACGCGTGGACAGCTCAGCTCAGTCGACTCGCTGCGCGGCGCCAAAGTACAGGCCCCGACAGGTTCCAGGCGATATTTATCTCGGACAGCGCGACAGGTTTCTCGTGACTCTCGACACAGGCCCACCGCATAATGGCGAACATTACCGACTCCACATGCGACTTTGGGCTCGCTCAGACTGATGACGGATGCATTCGAACGCTGGCGTCCTACCACCCGAGCTCCTACCACACCGTCCAAGCCGTTTACTTAGGTTTAGGAGGCATCAGCGTCGCGGCCAGCGTGATTCTGTACGTTCGCTCAGTCAAGCACGAGGGTGCGTTGCTCCAGCAATACAGTTTCCTGTTTTGCTGCTACGGAGCTGTGACCATGGTGATCCGTGGCGCCGACCCACTCAGTTACGGGTATGTCATCCCGCGTCCGATTAGCGCCTTCCTCGCGGACACGTGCACCGCCGCCCTCTACTCCGTGTAGTAAGTTGCCCCTCTTGCTTCCCCCTATTGTTTTTTGTTGTTTCAGCGAAGGCATGGACCAACTAACCGGTGTTCTTGGTCACTGTGTGTGTAGCATCATGGCTTTGGGTTACTGGGCCACTATCATCCAGCGCGGTGCCGCAGTGACCGACAAGCCCCCGCATCTCGTCTGTCTGGAGAGTATCGCCATCGCCGTGGTCTGGACGTTCCAGGTCTTGTACGACATGTGCCTCTTCCTGTCCAAAGGCTTCAATCCGCAGGGTCTGGTGTACATGCAGCTGACTGTGAGCGCCTGCATGTTGGGTATCATCAGCACGGTCTTCCTCATCTACGGCCTCCGAGTGCTCAGTCGTCTGCAGCAGTACGAGCGGCAATTGAAGCTGCGCATGCCGAGCATGCACTCAGACCGCATGATGTCGAACCGGTCCTTCGACATGAACATGAGCGACGACGAGGATGGCACGCCCGTGATGCGGGATCGCAAGGTGCGTCCTCGTCCGCAAGAGGGCCACGCCTCCAAGATCAAGAAGATTCTCTTTGTGGTGGAGACGTGCTCGCTCATCGTCGTGGCCGCCCAGATGTACATGGCCATCGACCGTACGAGTGACACTCCCATCGAGCTGTCATGCGCGAATGGTCATCTGTGCGAACAGGTCAAGTGCTCCGTGAACTTACTCCACATCTTCCAGGTACGCAGCGATTCATCTCCAGTGGTGATGTTGGCAATCCGTCTAACCTCTTCGTCCTCCGTTGTTTTGGTTCGTTCTTGTGTAGATCATGAGCATCTGGGTCATCCTGTGGACATTCCGCAAGATCCAAAAGAAGGCAGTCGTTCCGAGGCCGCACGCCGTCGCGTAAGGCGCGTCGTTGGCGGTCAGCCCCGTGAGGCGTCTGCTGCAGCGCCACTCGAGGCAGGAGCAGCTGATAAGTTGATCCGGCGAATGTATCTGTAGCGTGTGCACTATCAAATGAAGCGTCTTGTGCTGTGAAGTCTCATCCCAGGCACTGCCGCGCGAAAGTGACCTCTGAAAGTGGACCAATGTATCCGCTACACTGGACCAGTAGAGTCGCAATTTAGTTGAAGTTGGTCCTCTAAACTTCAATATTTCAGAGAGTCTTTATATTAACAAAGGTCATGCGTTATCCGCTTTCAAATATAGTTTACTATGTTAACAATACCATATCTCATTTTCAATGTGCACAATATAATTTGAAATCAAAGACCCTTTTTATTTGAGTATCAAATTCGACGCTGCTCCTTGACGAGCATCTGTCCAACGAAGTCGTAGTTGGCGATTGCTTGACATCAAGTCGGGTCCACAAAGAAGCGAAGGAAGGGATCAGCAGGAAGATGGCCGCCAGCGCAGTGTCGGATGCAGGCCCGCCACTTTGAAAACGACGTCGCAAGTGCAGCTCCACTGCCGCCATGGCAATGCTGGGGCTCAACATCACCGACGCCACGTGCGACTACGGACTCGCACAAACCGCGGCCGGTTGCGTACGGACATTGGCGTCCTACGACTCTGGCGCGTACGTGAACTACCAGATCGGCTATTGCGTCGTAGGCTCCGTGACGCTCATGATGAGCGCGACAATGTACTACCGAGCGGACAAGTACGACGGCTCACCGTTGCAGCTGTACTCGTTCTTGTTCTGCTGCTATGCGTCACTGACAACGATCATCCGCGGAGCCGACCCCGCGAGCTACGGACATACCGTACCGCGTCCGATTAGCGCATTCCTTTCGGATTCCTGTACCGCCGCGCTCTACTCCGTGTAGTACGTAGAGCTTTCACCTCTCTAGAGTTTGGTAATCCGTTGTCTAACATCCGTGCAGTGTGCTTGCGCTTGGGTACTGGGCGACTATTATTCAGCAGGGAGCAGCTGTGATCCACAAGCCGACGCACCTCAAGTGCCTCGAGTACTCGACCATTGCTTTCATCTGGGTGTTCTACATCGCCTACGACATGTCCCTCTTCGCTTTCAAGGGGTTTATCCCACCGACACTGAACTACGCGCAGTTGGGAGTTAGCGCTAGCGTTTTGGCCATCATCGCCTTGACCTTCCTCATCTACGGCCTTCGTGTGATGTCGCGCCTGCAGGAGTACGAACGCCAATTGAAGCTCCGGTTGCCCAGCCTGGACTCGGAGTACATGTTGTCCAACCATTCGTTCGACCTCAACATGAGCGACAGCGAGGACGACACCCCCGTGGCACAGGAACGCCGGTTTGCTCCTCGTCGCCCGAAAGATGGACACACTGCCAAGATCAAGAAAATCCTGCTTGCCGCCGAGGGCGCGTCCATCGTCGTCATCGCCGGACAAATGTACATGATCACCCAGATCTCCAACTCGCCCATCGAGCTCTCCTGCGCCAACGGCAGGTTGTGCAGCACAGTCCAGTCCAAGTGGAGTCTGCTGCATATTTTCCAGGTCGTGTGCGTATGGGTCATCT
Organism: Phytophthora agathidicida; assembly: GCA_025722995.1. Taxonomy (NCBI): domain Eukaryota; phylum Oomycota; class Peronosporomycetes; order Peronosporales; family Peronosporaceae; genus Phytophthora; species Phytophthora agathidicida. Next base: position 1,135,743 of record CP106979.1, read on the forward strand.
TGTATGTCTTCCGCGACGTTCAGAAGAAGAGCGTCGTCCCGCATCCACGTGGCAGTGCGGGATATTAGTGTAGCGTAGCGATAATCTATAAGCCGTTTGAGTTCCTACCATTTAGCAAACCAAAGGGAGCAAGGCTTCAACTACGTGGTGTCGATGGGGTCAAGTCCGATGCCCGAAAGCAACGACTCGCGACACTACGGCTCGGAGGTGGGCCATTTCCATGTTGCAAGTTCCGTGGGAACGAATGGACAGCTCGAATACTACGTTGGTCAACAACTGAAGCATCGGAAAACCTTGCCTTTACTTACCCGCGCCACGTGCGGTGACATACTGCTCTCTATGGGGTTGACTTTGTTGCTCGTGATGACACCGACGGCTACGACCAACATGCAAAGCAAGCCGTTCGTGCATGGTGCGAGTCGATGAATGCCATCCAGCTAGAATCCACATCTTGGTGCAGGCAACAGAGACCAGTCAAGAAAAAGCGATACCGACTTGCACGGAGCTCCGACGGACTGAGACGACGCTCATAGTGCGTTATCGGATCCCTTTGTTACGACTTCATTCCAGATGCCCCTACAACAGATACACTCCATTCGTTTTCGCTGAAGGTGAACTCTCCGACCTTGCCCTTACTGGATGCAGGGTGAATCCTGTGCCAGAGTGCGTGTTCGCGGCGGCGACGAACTCAGTTGCCGATTTCGAGACGACCTCGCGGAGCTCAGCTTTTCGGGGACGGAGCTGTCCACTACAGCAGCCCCGCGCCATGATGCTGGGTATGAACATCACCGACGCCACCTGCGACTTCGGCCTCGCACAGACATCGGCGGGTTGTGTTCGCACGCTGGCATCGTACGACCAAAGCGGGTATCTTACGTTGCAAATCGTCTACTGCATCGTGGGCGCCTTGACTGAGCTCGCGAGCGCCATCATGTACTGGAGGGCGGTCAAATACGACGGATCACCGGTCCAGCAATACTCCTTCATGCTCTGCAGCTACGCATCCTTGACCATGATCGTCCGTGGCGCCGACCCGATGAGTTATGGTCACGTCATTCCCAGAGCTATCGGGGCATTCCTCACCGATTCGTGCACAGCTTCGCTCTACTCTGCGTAGTAAGTGTTCGTTACTGTGCATTGCTCTCATCGACGATACTAACTGCTGTCTGCGTGCAGCATCATAGCTCTTGGCTACTGGGCTCTCGTCATTCAGCAGGGAGCGGCGCTGATGAGCCGGCCAACGCACCTCAAAAGCATGGAGGCAGCAGCGATCACCGTCGTGTGGGCGTTCTACATTGTCTATAACATGTCCCTCTTCGCCTTCAAAGGCTTCCAGCCAGCGGTGCTCAACTACGTGCAGCTATCGGTTAGTGCGTTTGTGCTGGCCGTCGTTGCTCTGACGTTCCTCATCTACGGGTTGCGGGTGCTGGCGCGCTTGCGAGCGTACGAGCAGGAGATGAAACTGCGGATGTCGTCGATGGTCTGCGAACGCATGGCACCGAACCGATCCTTCAGCCTGATGCTGAGCGACGACGAGGAAGGTGTACCGGTGGTGACGGAGCCTCGATACGTACGGCGCAGGCCGAATGCCGGCCACTCGGACAAGATCAAGAAGATCCTCATGGTCGCCGAAACAATCTCCGTCGTCGTTATCGCCGGCCAGCTCTACATGGCAATCACCAACGTCTCGAACTCGCCTGTGGAGCTATCGTGCGCCAACGGAGAGCTGTGCAGCACGATTACGGCGAAATGGAGTCTCCTGCACACGCTGCAAGTAATATGCGTCTGGATCATCTTGTGGGTCTTCCGCGGCGTGCAGAAGAAAGCAGTCATCCCGCAGCCGCGTGGGTCTGTCATAGTTTAAACATTACAGAAAGGAAGCAGTTCAACCATCCGAAGGTGTTGTACCTGCATCGCCACCACATCCTTCAATCCGACATCTTGAACATCTTGCTCGTCGTCGTGGGATCCCGATCAGACGTTGTCTATGATACCGTCGACCCCGCCCCTACTTGGTCCAACCTGCGTCGCGGCCTACGCTAGTGACAGATAAAAGTTCGACGTGGGCACCAGAGAGCTCATCGGCGGACATGGGGTTCAATGTCACCGAAGCGACTTGCTGGTACGGCTTGGCGCAGACTGAAGACGGATGCGGACGGACCCTATCGTCATTCAACCCCGACGCATATCTGAACAGCCAGATCATCTACTGCGTGCTGGGAGCGGTGAGCGTGTTGGCGAGTGGAGTCAGCTATTGGCGAGCAGTAAAATACGACGGCTCCCCGCTGCAACACTACTGCTTCCTCTTCTGCACGTACGCCTCCGTCACAGTGATCATGCGCGCCGCCGACCCGAGCAGCTACGGCGACTTCATCCCGCGTCCGATCACAGGGTGGCTGGCAGATTCCTGCACCGCTGCGCTCTACTCTGTGTAGTAAGTGGTCTGCACTTGTGTCTCTCGTGTCTGTTGAATGGCAGTGGCGCTTACCTTTCGGTTGTTGATGTCCACGCAGCATTTTGGCGCTTGGTTACTGGGCTCTGATCATCCAAAGGGGAGCGGCCGTCGTCGACAAACCGGCGCGACTGCGGTGCTTAGAGTCGTCGTCTATCGCCTTCGTCTGGACATTCTACACTGCGTACGACATGTCCCTCTTTGCGTTCAAGGGCTTTCAGCCACTCTGGATGGTCTACATGCAACTGGTTATCAGTGCATGCATCTTGGGGGCCATTAGCACGACGTTTCTCGTCTACGGACTTCGGGTGCTGTCACGGCTTCAGGCGTACGAGCGCGAGGAGAAGTTGCGGCTGTCGAACGCAATGTGCGAGCGCATGCTGCCCAACGAATCCTTCAACTTGGCTCTCAGTAGCGATGACGGCGGCATCCCCATCGTCCCCGAGCCGACATTTGCGCGCCGCCGACCGCGCGAAGGCCACGTCACGAAAATCAAGAAGATCCTGTTTGTCGCCGAGTCGGTCTCTTTGGTCGTGATGGCAGGCCAGCTCTACATAGCCGTAGTACGCGCATCAAGCACGCCGGTGGAGCTCTCTTGCGCGAATGGGAGACTGTGCGACACGGTCAAGTCTAGTGTGAGCCTCCTGCACTTATTCCAGTGCGCTTGCGTATGGATATTGCTATATACATTCCGAGGCATGCAGAAGAAGATCGTCGTGCCGCGCCCGATCGTATGACAGCAAGCCTTTGAACACTAGAAAAGTAATAAGTGTATGCATGTGTCCGTGAGAACTGAGCAATGAGTGTCCTGTCATGACTAAGTGATTCGTCCGTGCCGTCGATTACGATAGCTACGCGGTGCGAAGTTGAGCGCTACGAGAATCGCGCAACGAGATGTACTGGCAGTAACGATCGAGCACCAAAGAGGCAAAACCTGTTGCCGAGGAACACGAACAGCGACGCTTGCAAACAGTTCTCAATGAAAATGTGGCTGCCATGGCTTGAATGTGACCGCAAAAACAGTTCTGAGCTCAACCTTCATCAATGAAACTCGGCCTGCAGTATCTGTGTTGAAAGGGACACTCGAGGCATGACCCAGGAGCTGTCTATCAGATGGGGGGGGGGGGGGTCTATCAGATGGCCAAAGTGAACATTTCCCCACCCTTTGCTATCGTTGCGATGCCGGCTCATGCCTCTACGGCATGACACCGCCTTACACTGCGGTGATGAACGCGAATGGCAAAGTGACCGTGCGTCAACGTGACCCACCATTCTCCTCGATTGCGAGTCACTCACCCCCGCGCGACTACACCGACCGTCACGGACAAGCAAATCGCTGCTGCTTTTTCATGCTACGCTTTGGTTGCGGCTGTGCACCAGTTCAAGCTCGGTCGATAGATGTGAGTCGGGTCTGCAGGCGTAGCGGAGCTCGTCGCTCTTCGGATGGGGTCCGAGATGCAGCTGGTGCGACTCTGCAGCAAGGCATTTCACTTTGCAAACTCCGCTCGGGAGCCGAAGTCACAGTAGACGAACGCCAAAGGATCGAGGGCTGCAGAGGCCATGTCGAACATCACGGACGCAACGTGCGGCTACGGACTCGCGCAGACGGACGGCGGCTGTACACGCACGCTGTCCTCGTACAACTCTGACGCGTATGTGCGCGTTCAGCTTATTTATCTCGCTCTCGGCAGCGTCACGACGGTGGCTAGCGGTGTCATGTACATCCGGTCGCTCAAGTACGAGGCATCCAAGTTGCAGCAATACAACTTTCTCTTCTGCTGCTACGCGTCGTTGACGATGGTATTAAGCGGAGCAGACCCAAAAAGCTACGGCCACGTGATCCCTCGCCCCATCAGCAGCTTCTTGTCCGACTCGCTCACCGCCGCCCTCTACTCCGTATAGTAAGTTTGCGATTGATCCAATCTAGACGCGAAAGTCTCTAATGTGGTTGTGCGTGCTTCAGCATCATGACGCTGGGCTACTGGGCCACCATTATTCAACGTGGCGCTGCAGAAAGCGAGCGACCACCCCACCTTATCTGCCTGGAGACCATCGCCATCGCGGTTGTCTGGGCGTTCTACATCCTCTACAACGTCTGCCTCTTCTTGTCCAAGGGCTTTAACCGCACGGGCCTCACCTACCTGCATTTGATGTGGAGTGCGATCATGTTGGGCATCATTAGCACGGTCTTCCTTATCTACGGGTTGCGTGTTCTATCGCGTCTGCAGGCGTACGAGCAGGAGAAGAAGATGCGCATGCCCACCTTAATGTCGGAGCGCGTGATGAACCACTCGTACAATATGGGCAGTCTTAGCGACGACGAAGACGGCGTTCCTGTGGTGCAGGAGCCCATGGTCGTGAGTCGAGGGAAGCCGAAAGCCGGCCATTCCACCAAGATCCGCAAGATTTTGTACGTCACCGAGACGCTTTCACTCATCGTCGTCGCCGCGCAGATGTACATGGCGGTGACACACACAGCGAACGAGTCCGACGAGCTCCAGTGCGCCAATGGCATCGGGTGCGAGAGTGTCAAGGCTAGTCTCAGCTATCTGAATGTGTTACAGGTGATATGCGTCTGGGTGGTGTTATGGGCCTTCCGCACCATCAAGAAGAAGGAGGTGATCCCGCAGCCACAGACGCACTCTCTTGTGTAGTGATCAATTGGTGTTAGTCTATTGTCCAAAGGTTAGGTAGGTGTGCGTTCCAGGTTATAAATCCCAGGCTTCATGCGCTGGCGAATTTAAGATCAAAAGTAAAGGAGACAGGTCGATGTGTGTAAGTCTGCTTTGCTTTGTGCATGGTGCTCTTGACCACCAAAGGGTGGAATTCTCACCCACTCGACCACCGGTGCAAAAGACAACACCAGTCACGCTCACCGCGATGTTTTAGTACCACCTTCCTCTACGCGATGGACACTTTCGCTGCTACTACAGATAGTCAAGTTGGGTCTGCATCTGATGATGCATCACACACAGTAGAGATCGCTTGTACGTGTCATCTTCGTCATTGTTTGGTCATTCGCCTAATAGCGGGGAGATAGTGTTGCGGACAACTCGAGCATAGGTCAGCACGCTAACAAGAATGAAGACGGAAATCAAAGGATAAAGTGGCTTAGGGCACTCGTATTTGTCAAGAAAGACAAGTAGGCAGTTTACCATGATCTTCTACGCGCGCTGGGTCGCGGCTTGGTATTTCTTGTGGAACCAGTCCGCAATGTACGCGAAGGGTGCCTCAACGCCCGAATTTTGTTGCTGTATGATACATCCACCAATTCGTTAGCTAAACCTAACGAAGTCTTCGAGAGCTAATAGACTTACGGCAGAACACTCGAAGTACTTGAGGTCGTTGCGTTCCGCAAAGTCTTCGGCCTCCTTAGTAGAGATCGCGTCGCGATTGTTATAGCGGAGGTCTGTCTTATTGGCCAGCAAAACGCCTATGATACCATGTGATTGACGCGAATTTACGTTAGTTCCAGGCATGAACACATCGCATTTATTTGATACCTGGGATGTTGTGGTTCGGCGACGCGTCTCGGACATCTTGGTACCACTTGCTGCAAGACTTGAATGATTCCTTGTTGTTCACATCGAACACGACGAGGGCCATTGATGCGCCCTTGTACTGAAGAGCACCATTACAGTTAGCATCTCTCAGCCCAAACTTTTACAGGGGACGTACATGAACCGTGCCAAAGTCGAGCTGGTTGAAAATGCTCTGGCCAGCGCAGTCGAAGAGGTAGAGCTCCACGACCACGTTTGTATCTGGAACCACGATGGCTTTCGTGGACAGCTCCACGTCCGACGTCTACGCACCAAAACAAATACAACACGAGGTTAAACGATCTCACGCTCAGCCATTCCCGGATGCTCTCACCATAACGTAATTCTTCGGATATTCATGTCCGTTGCTCTTGAGAACCTGCAGTAAAGCTGTCTTCCCCACCGTAGCATCCCCGACGACGGCCACCTTACAGCGTAACACTGTCTGGAACGAAAGAACTGTCAGTTTAGTATCATGCCTGCCACATTAGGGGCTCTCACCGTGCTCTTGTGGGTCGTCTCCATGCTACGCAGCGCCGACATGGTCGCGATGGATAGCTCAACTTCGGTTGCGATGTTCCTTGAAAAGACTCCTTGAGTGAGCAGTCGTCGACGACTAAGTTGGTTATAGTCTTGTACAACTACCATATACGAATGCATGGGCTTCAATATCACTGCCATGATCTCGCCATCGGCTTCCTATCTTGTCCGTGTAGAAACCTAGCACGCTCGTCGTCATCTTCACATGCAGCGATATCACGAAATTCTCGCATTTTGAGAAACCGTGCTGCTTCTTGTCTGAGCAATTCACGCAGCACTACAAAACCAGCCGCAGTCTGTGCAAGCAGCAGCAACACGAAGCTTGTTCCGGCCACGACGTCGAACGGAAGACGGTGTTCTGCAAAAAAGCTCAGATAGAGCAGCCCAGGGAGCAGCGGACACGCCGACAGGAACATGAAGGCTGTGAGGGGGAACACCTGCGAGCGCAAGTTCCCACGGGTGCCGAGATAGTATCGCGCCACGTCCGCTGGGATGAGCATAACCAAGCAGCAAGCCGGCAGCGCACGTGATAACGCGGAACTGTACTGCAGAGCGACCAGCTTCCAAACAAGCACCACCTTCGTTAGCTTTGGAGCATCTATCCTTCTACCAGCTAAAGCAGCTCAAATTGCCCTACCTTGTCGCGCAGGAGAAGGCACGAGATGGGGTAAAAGAGGAAGCCGAACCAAACCTCGAAACAGATCGCCTGCTGCAGCACAAGACGCGCGCGACGTCGCTGCTTGGCCAGAAGCATCCTCGTGCTGAAGAGTCTGTCTGCCTGAGAATAACCGAACGCCTCCAAAGAGACTGGAGCGAAGAATGCAAAAAGGCTGGCTGTATTAGACTTGAGTTGTCGCCCCTGGGCAGGCCGGAAGAGAAGTTGTATAGCTTAACAGTCGAGGTAGTTGGCCGCCATGAGCAGCTCCATGGCGATCTCCGGCTCGATGTTGAACTCAGGTAGCCGCGACGTGCTGTCTGAGAATTGCGTCTTGTAGTACATGTACTGTGACACCTTCTCCAGGATGGGGGCGCTGATGTCGGGGAACGTGATCTCGCCCTTGCTCTCCGTAAATTGGCCTGCAAACAAACAGATTACCGACAGTCAGACTATTGTCTTTTTTCTCCAATGTGGCAACTCCAATGCACGAACCACTCAGCATGGCGCGGATGGTGCCCGAGACCATGGCACACTTCCTACTGATGTAGATCTCGTGGCCTTCAGCGCTGGAACAGTTATAACCAGAAAAATGACAATACCCAGTTAGAATTTCCAGCGCGAGTTGCTGAGCCTACAGAGTGAGCCACGAGTCCAGAACTGGGCAAATAGCAGCGCTAGTGAGAGCGCTACCTGATGAGCTTGACCATGTCGAGCGCTGGGGTCGCGTCGCCTGCTTCCTGGGCCATGCTTCACGCTCTACGCTCGGACTTGGAGTGTCCTGTGTTGCTCGTCTGTTTCAAAACAGCTTTGGATACTTAATTGAAACATACTGAAATAAAGATAGACGTATTTGAATAATTGCAGCACTCAAAGACAAGATGGCTACATCGCTGACATCAAGATGGAGATCGAGATGGAGATCCCTTCGACGGCGGCGTTCCAAGTGGCTCTGGTGGTGTTCTTCGCTCTAGCAGCAGCAGTTGGTCTGTCCAAACTAACCTCAGCACCACGTGGTGGCCCGAGCGTCTTCCTCCAAGTGACCCTCGCTGCGTTAGTCGTCGTGCAGTTCTTCTTCCTGTACCAAGCGTTGACGCACCAGCTCCATGTGGCCATAACACAATAGATATCAGTGCGCATTGCAGCGTGCTATTCACCAGTAAATTGCTCCTCTTCTTGTCTCCTATTTGGTCACTTTAACCGGCCTGGTTCTTGAGCACCTGGAAGACCTTCTTCTTGATCCACTCCTTGCCGCACGGCAGGTACGTCTTGGTCTCGAGGTCCAACACGAGCGCGCTGAGGTCCGTGAGCGAGTCGATGTACGTGTACAGGTCCTGGATGTCGTACGTGATGTTCTTGAGGTTCGGGTTCAACTGCTTCAGCTTGGCCTCGTACATCTTGACCACGCCGTCCATGCCGCCGTTCACCGACTCAAAGTCCAGATACGTGCGCGAGTTCGGGTCGCGCGTGTACTGCACCAGGATGATGGTGTGCTTGGCCTGCCGGAACTCCGCCTGCGTCGTCACACACGTACACACGCACAGTCGTCAGATTCCGGCCGCCCCCCTGCTTTCCCCCGCGTAACGAGACACGTACCATCCTTCTTCGCAATGAGATCCCCCTTCTCTCCCGAGTCTTTGACTGGCGGTAAAATTCGTCCAAACATGATTTGACTTCCAGGAAGATAGACAGTTTTGACTTCCAGGAAGATAGACAGTTTTGACTCTCAGGTAGTATGCTGTCGACGGACGCGACCTTTTAGGATCGTTGAGCGTGAGCGATGGAAGGGCAGGACGATGCACGGGGCGGCGGGGCCGCTGCAGGCAAGTCGGCTACCGTGCTGTTCGACGCGTCCAAGAAGGAGCAGTTCTATCCGACGAACGGCCTCAAGAAGCTCGCGCGCAAGCTCAAGCCGCTGGCCCGAGTGGACGTCAACAAGGACGACCTCTCCAGGGACCGGATAAAGGACGCGAGCGTGCTGGTGTTCGCCGGTGTGCGCGAGCGCTTCAGCTCTACGGAGTTCGCCACGCTCAAGGATTTTTTGAATGCCGGAGGCAGCATCCTGCTCATGCTGGGCGAAGGTGGAGAGCAGACGTTCGACACGAACCTCAACGGATGGCTCAAAGAGTGAGGGCAGTTGGCCATGGCAACTAACTAACTACTATTAGAGAAACTATTGACGTCATTTACTTATTTTACGTCTCTGCTTGCGGGCAGCTTCGGCATCTTCGTGAACCCGGACGCAGTCATCCGGACAGTCTACCACAAGTATCACCACCCGAAGGAGGTGCTTGTCTCCAGCGGCGTCGTCAACAGAGAAGTCGCTCGCATGGTATCGCTTTTATTTTGGCCGAGCACTCAGAATGCAGTAGTCTGACATCGGTTGTGCTGGCTGCTGCCAATTCAGGTAAACGAGCTGTACGGCAGGAAAGATATGCTCGCGACTGGGGTGGCTAAACCGACAGGACCAGGCGGCGCACTGGAAAAAGACCAAAAGGGGCTTACGTTTGTATACCCGTACGGAGCGACCCTGACAGTGAAGAAACCAGCAGCCCCGCTATTATCTTCAGGCTTCATTTCGTATCCAGTGAACAGACCAGTTGTGGCTGCGTGGCAGGAAGGAGGTGTTGCTGCGCCTGCATCGAAGTCGGGACGAATTATTGTCTTCGGATCATCGCAGTGCTTTGTGGATGAGTGGATCGACAAGGAAGAGAACGCGAAGCTACAGGAGATTGTTTTCCGCTGGCTGCTCAAAGACAAGGGGATCAAGTTGAACCACCAGGATGCAGAGGACCCAGATCTGAACGAGTACGTCCGGTTACCTGACACACAAGCTCTTAGCGACCGACTGCGATCATGCATGCAAGAGAGCGAGGAGCTCCCCAAGGACTTCACGAGACTTTTTGACGACTCCCTGTTCAAATTCGACACATCTCTCATTCCTGAAGCAGTTAATCTTTATCGTGAACTTGGTGTCAAGCACGAACCTCTAACGCTTATTCCACCGCAGTTCGAATGCCCACTGCCACCACTCAAGTCTGCGGTATTCCCACCTGCGCTACGTGAACCACCTCCACCGGCACTGGATCAATTCGATCTGGACGAACACTTCGCAAGTGAGTCTTTGCGACTCGCGCAGCTCACGAACAAGTGTTCGGATGACGACCTGGAGTACTACGTGCGCGAGAGTGCCGACATCCTTGGTATCCTGCCGCGGCTTGATCCAGAGCGCAGTGATGCCAAGCACGTCCTCGAGTTTATCTTCCAGAAGATCGTTAACTTCAAGAAACTCAACCAGGATACGGCACCTGTTGGCGTGGGTTCCAGCGGCCTTAATGCTACCACCGATGGCACTGGCAACCCACGGGCGTCCTCACTTGCAAACCTTGCAGCTGAATCCAAGGAGTCGAAGGAGTCAACTCCTCCATCCAGTGGCTTCCACAAGCGGTTGGACGATGATGACGAAGATGATGGCAAGACCTCCACACCATAATGCGTCTAGTCCTCTGTGGTTACATGTAGCAGTTATCGAGCATGTAGACAGCAGGAGAGGAAGGTGTAATGCAGTAATATCACTATATTCAAAGATGCAAACTACTTGCGAGGCTTTTGGTAAACGGTGCTGTTACGGCCCAACGAGTAGCCACGCGTGCTAGCAAGTTCAGCCGAAGCTTCATGACGGATATGCTGCACATGTTCGTGAGAGCTTGCGCGAAGCCGCATCTTGGTGGCAGCCAGCACGTCCCCAAATTGCTTCGTTACGTCGTCCAACTGCCGCTGCAAGTCATTTCGCTCTTGTCGACGAGCTTCCAGGCGCTTGCACATAGGTGTGTACCGCGCCATTATGTTGGCGACTTCGCGATCGATGTGGCCGATTTCGTTCATGTAATCGTCCATTGCCGCTTGTGTAATTGCCTGCTTTTGCCTCATTGCTGCAACCAGTTTGTCGAGCTCGCCGATCTACGCACGCAAAGCCACAAGGACAGGTAAATCTTCAAACAGCAGTGCCCAGCAAGGATATAGGCCACGTACGCGGAGCGTAGCGAGCATAGATACGTCTCCTCTTTCCAGTGCTTGGCGCTCCATGAGCGTCACGCGTGATGGCTAGATATTCAAAGAAGGAAACAGTGAGAATGAACAATAGTCAATGCAAACATCGGCACGACCTTACACTGGGAGCATCCGTAGACTGAGAGCCGACAGCACTCATGGTTCAAGGCAGTACCAAACGGCGTGAGCTCTTCACTTGAATCGAGAAGCACCTAACTGGGACTTTGTCACCTCCTTCGTCACTCTTGGTTCACCATCTAAATATACGCCGCAGCCCAACCTAGAGGCAGCACCACCGCAAAACGATTGCAATTGCAGCACCGCAGCAGAAGTGTCAACTCTTCGTCATCGAGGAAAGAGTGTCTATTCACCGTTTTCCGTCTCTCCTACGTCGATCTCGTCCGCCCAAACGCTTCACATGCAACGTGTCTTCCCTTGAAAAGAAAAAAAAATCTCCTCACTCCTCGTCGACCTTCTTCTTCACCTCCTCTTCATGTCCTCAGCCTCCTACTTCAGACTTTGGCCGACTCGGACCTAACGTAGCGAGCGACCGTCTCGCTTATCCGTACTGCAGACGGAAGACGTCGTTGTGGATGTAGTATTGGCCTGGCTGATGGGCCACGAGCTGGAAGACTTGCGTGAACTGGATGGGGTTGTTCTCCTCGATCTGGATCTTGCCCTGCACGAAGATGATCATGGCGTTGCCCGACGTGGACGGCTGGATGTCCACAGTGGGGAACTCGTGGCGCACAGCCGGCAGCCCCTGCAGCTTGGCCATGATGGCTTGCTGGCCCGTGGACATCTGGCCCTCCCAGCTCATGTTGGACACGTCTTGCTGCACATTAACCAGGAAGCAAATATTTTAGAATTTGGAGTGAGACTTTGACTGCTATAAGACGTACATAGAGACTGGCGAGTCCCGCTCGGTTCGTGTCGAACGTGGTGTAGTAATGCTGCACGAAGGCCTTGGCGACGTCCTCGGCAGACATGATGGCAAGCTCTTCTCGCTCCTTCCTGGGTCTCTTTGCTTCCTTCCCGCCGCCTTTTAGACTGGTGCTGAGTATGCAAGTGATTTTTGAAATATTCGTGGCTTTGACACAGAGAAGCATTTCATTGGTTGAAATCGAACTCATGCAGATGGCTACACTTGGCGGATATGCTGCTTTGGCTCGGGAGCTACAGTGCACAGGCCCGCTGGGACGCCAGAGCCTCCGAGGGGGCCAGATCTTCGCGCTCGGAGGTCGAGGACGAAATGCTGGAGCTGCCGAGCAATCTCAGCTGCTGGAGAGCCAGGAACGACTCGAACTGCTCTCGGGACGCGTCGCACTTGGGAATCACGTGGCCTTGGGTGTGCACTGAAGTCCGCACGCGGTTCTCACGGGTCTGTCGACGAAGGACACGAGCATATAAGACTTCACATAGATCACTAATACAGCAGAATTGAGCACGCACCTCTTGCTGCTTAAATATGTCCACCACTTGCTGGCTCTTGGCGGCCGGGATGACGTAGTCGTTCGAGCCGAACACGTGCAGCGACGCGATGTCTGAGAGGATGCCCGAATCCAGTGAGTACTGTGGAGAGCCCAGATAGCTGCCGATCAGTACAGCCAGTTTCGGAGACCACTGCAACTCAGCTCGGGCCTGCACAAGTATCAGATTAAAGCACAATGGTTCCTCCTCTTAGTCCCAGTCTCTTCAACCAGCTACACTGTTTCCTTCACGCACCTGTTCCGAGCACATCCACGCCGCGAGACTCGCACCCTGCGAGAATCCCACAACTCCATCCACATCTCCAACTTCATCGAGTTTGTCGCGCAGGAAATTCACCAGCACATCACGGTCTCCATCCAAGTTGCTTGGGTCGTCCTGATGGATACCCAGCGGTCGCCACCACGCACGGAACTCGGTCTTCTTCTTGGCGCAGCGCACGCGCTTGGGTTTGCTGGATGCTGCACAGGAGGCACTCGGTCGCTTGCTCTGACGCGCCAAGATGGGCGGCACTATGGTGAAGGGTCCATCCAGGAATACGAAGTCCAAGGAGGCGTTCGCGCTGACGCCGCGCAGGTGCTTCGTCTTGCCCGCGAACGTGGCCGCATCCTGATACATGCCGTGCAGACACAGCAGCCGCAGCTTCCCCGCCATGATCGCTCCCTTCTCGCCTGCGGCACGAGCTCGAATGCGCCGCGGAGCCAGCTCCAAGTGCCCTTGAACGATTTGTAGCTGTCTAGACGTCAGACTATACAAAACGCAAGATACAGTAGTACCGTACTACGGTACGTATTTGAGACATCGCCCTTAGCCAATCATGTCAAACACGGCGATTTGCTCCTCCTCCGATGATGAGGACGTTGTCAACGTTCCTCCCGTGCGCACCAATGGTCCATTGCGGGCAATGCAATCTCTGGGCAACTATTTCTCGAAGCTTACTGCAATGATCGATCTCAGCAAAAGTTGTGGTTGTATTCGCTACGCCAAGTTCGTACGGTTCTTGCCAAGACCTCTCCACTTCAACGACGTTTGATTTCAACTCGACTTCCGAGAGTTAAGCATAAAAATGCACCACTTTCGAGGGAAGTATGGCGAACATCACTATGCAGGGCGTCCTCGTTGAACTCTCGGAACCCCTTCCGAGAGTTTGGGCAATGCCTAGAAGCAAAACGGTCTCGACCTTTTCGCGCTCACAGCAAAGCTCTCCTGCAGGTATCCGACCAAGGTTGAAATGATCACTTGTAGCAATTGATCTCTTCGCGCGGACCGGACAAAAGGTGTTGCCGTTACGTCCTTCGTGGAGTCCGAAAGTCGGAGCCATACAAATGTTCCAGGTACAGCGTCCGTCTCGCCGGACAAAGCACTCGGAAGTCAGCGAACGGGCAGCTCAGCAACGGGAACACGTAGTATCGTGGAATGAGAAGCAGCTTGGCGTATCGATCGATCTGCAGGCACTTGGAGCACGCATGCCAGCAACTCGACGGGTGGGTGCCGAGCATTTCGACTCCATTGGCCTCCGACTCGGCGAACACGAACACATCCACATAGAAGCCGTAGGTTTTGTCCACGAGTCGAGCAGGGATATTCCAGTCGCGGTCTCGAGCACGGTGGATGTTGCTGTCGTAGACTTGGAGCTCGTAGCCAGCTGGCACGGTCCACCGACTGTCTCGAAGCAACTCGTAGCCTTCCATCGTCATGCCAAAGTCAGCGTCATCGTCCCATGGGATGACAGACTGCGCCCGGAACTGCCCCAGCAACGTGCCGCTGTCGACCCAATAATCCACGTCGCGCTTGTCGAGCATTGCACTGAAGACACGCACGAGCTTTGTAATGGTCTCAGTTCGCTTGCGAGCGGTGACACAGACTTCGGGGCGGTAGTAATGGCTGTCGATGTGGCCTTCAAGCTCCACGCACCAGAAGTTGCGAATGGCTGGATGCAGACCACGCATTAGCGCGTGGTCGGACTCTGCAAGCTTGGAGAGCAGCCACCAGCACAACGAAGACATGATTGCTGCCGCTAAAGCAGCCAGCGACCACCGAGAAGACCGCAATTCACGCAATGCATGTCCCCACGCTGTCCAGGGTCTCGCCATATTTCGCATCCACACCAATGGACGCGATTGATCCTGCACACTCAGCTTCAACCGCCCTCGCTTGGAGAGTGTCGGGCGTAAGTTGCCCTCGCACTACCTATTGCAGTGCTGCACGGCGCAGAAGTACACGAAAGCGGGGTGAAAAGACGAAGCGATCCCCGAGAGCTTGATGATCGTAAGACTTACCAATGGCGCGTGGATACTAAAATGAAGTGTGATCGTAAAGAGTGCGCAGACGATGTGCTAATAGGCGTCAACGAGCACCGATGCCAACGCAGACTTAACTTCCTTAAACAATACGAGTACTCACTGATAGCTGGCTGCAAGTCATACAGCACTCCTCCAGACTGGAGGCTTCGTCGCAACTGAAGGTCTGCAGTCACCAATTCCTTTCAATAAACCCGTAACATTCTTCAATACCTCGCCATCTCTCTACAGCTTCGTAACTTCACACCGAGAGCACCTCCGTGATATTGCGGTAGCGCTCGCTGTCCTTTTCCGCCACGTAGTCCGGGTCGTTAACAACGCGTTGCCGCAGCATTTCCTTGAACTTGTTCTCGAACACTTGCGTCATCCCAGTCTGTTGCAGCTGCAGCACCAAGTTGTCGCGCAGCTCCTGCCACTGAGCGTTGTTCTCCAGCTGTGCAGAACGCACCGCTTCATTGAGCAGATTGGCTAGCATCGTACCCACCTCCAAATACACACTGGGCATCACCGATGGCTTCGCGCGGTAAGACCGACTGTGAGGTTTGGTGAGAGTCTTGGCCGTGCTGGCCACACGCAGCTTGGTCGCGTCCTTGTCGATGGTCGTGAGCCAGTCCTCCTGCTCGTTGCTGGGTACGTACCGCTTCACCAGCTCCTGCCACGAGACGGGGGTTTGCTGCAGCGAGTTGGCGCCTCCAGCGCCAGGCCCGAACATGGGATTGGGTCCGCCGAACATTTGGGACATCATGGGCATCATCTGGGACATCATTTGACTGAGATCAGGCATGTTGGCGGCTGGAGGAGCGACGGCGCTGGGGGTTGACACGGCGCCACCCCACGAAGGCGGCACAGCGGGGGTGGAGGGAAACGCTGTCTGCTGCACCTCGTCCCCCGCCATCTCCATCAGCATGTCGTCCGCCAAACTGTCCAGCATCTCATCGTCCGAGAGGGACATGGAGTCCAGGATGTCGTCGCTCATCTTCGCTGCGTCTAAAAATCTGCAGTGCACTAGAATGAGCAAAATACGATCCAAAACTTATTGAGATTGAGGCTTCTGATTGGTGGAAAGGATCGATTCTGGCCCTTTTTCACACATCTGTGCAAAAATCTAGAATAGAATGTCTTTTGAATAACGACAGCAGGCACGGTGAGCTGTATTGATCGAGTAGTTGAAGTCGACTCTACTTCTTACCACCTTTCTTGCCAGCCTTGACGGGCTCATCGATGACAATGATCTGGTCTTCGTGGACGCCGAACATCTCAGGCAGCACTTCCAGCAGCTCGGTCACGCAGTCGCCCTGGAGCTGGATCTGCTGCTGACCCTGGTCCGTCTTGGACAGCGACGAGCTGCAGGCGAACTTCTTGCCCAAGCTCTTGCAAGCGTCCTTAATGTTGACGCCCTCAAAGTCCTCGAGGCCCGTGACGAACGTGAGGCGCTTGCGGCCCTTGCGCGAGCTCTTGGAGATGGTCACCATGCAGTTCTCCTTGCGCTTGGCGGCCTCCTCGATCTTGTTCTTTTTTTTCTTCTTGACCGTCTTGCCCTCCACTTCGAGCGTCACGCCCTCCACGCCGTCAGCAATCTGCTGCTCCACTTCCAGCAGCTCAGCCACCGTGCGGTTGTACTTGGTGAGCACGAGGTCGGGGCAGTTCTCGGCCAGCCACGGCTTGCACTCGTTGAACATTGGGCCGTACTCGCAGTACTCGGGCGGGAACGTGTCGATGGGGCAGTACACAACGTTGCGCAGCTTGGGCTGGCCGTCGTCGTCGTCCTCCTCCTCTTCTTCATCTTCTTCATCCTCCTCCTCGTCATCGTCGTGAGCGTCATCTTCCTCATCGTCCGAGTCGCCAGGTTCCGGTCCGTACTTCTTGACCAGCGCGTCGAAGAGCTTGGACTCTTTGCCCTTGTACTTGGCCAGCACCTGCGGCACGTCCCCCACCTTCTCGGGGTTGTACTTCTGGTAGAACGCCAGCAGTCTCTGGTGGTTCAAGTCCTTCGCTTCCCCAGACTCTGGCACAGCAGCAGCAGCAGGTGCAGCGGTCTCCGTTTCTGCCTCTTCCTCCTTCGCGTCGAACTCCTCGTCATCTGCAGGCTCGGGTCCGTACTTCTTCACTAGCGCCGAGAACAGCTGCGCCTCTCGCCCTTTAAAACGCTCCAACACGCCGTCGATCTCGTGCAGCTTATCGGCATTATACTTCTGGTAGAAGCGCGTGAGGCGCTCGCGGTGCGGCGACATGGCGGCGACGTCAGCCGGATGATCTTTTGCCACTCGTTCACTGTGAGACCTGTGCTCCGAAACTCGATTGTACCAACAAGAGCTGAAGTACCTGAGAAGCATTGTATCTATTAATAAACTTCCAAACCGAATACCGTCCTCTGATTGGTCAAAACCCGGATATCTTCAATTCTGGGCTGGATGTTCCGCCCATTGTTCCAGACGAACTTCGAGGGGAAAAGGAAGAGCTGCTCCCTGCATGCGACCCGTGTATCTCCGCTGTCGCTGCATTTCGCTCACCCCTGACTTGTTCCCCAAGCAAAAGAGCTTCCTGCACTCAGTTGCATACCCCATAGACCCTCTACAACCCGCTACAGCGCTGGTAATTCCGACTTGAACGTAATAAAATGCTGTGGAAAAACACAGACCTCGAGAGTCTGGACTATGGTGCGCGGCAATCCAGCGATATTATTTTATAATGAATTGGAGGCTGACCACTGTACTGTTCCACGCGGTAGATCTGTTCGAGAGCGTGGTGAACAAGTCCGGAATGGGCTACAAGTACCGCAACGGACAGGAGAAGAACCGCCTCATCTACGCGCGTTGGTTCCTCACGCTGCTCACGGGCATCATCACGGCTCTTGTTGCAGTCTTCATGCTCTACTTCACGACGCTGCTCATGTCGCTTAAGCAGCACCTGCTCGAGTACACGATCCAACACGAACTGTCCAAGAACGTGCTGTTCGGCACCACATTCTGGAGCATCGTCGCTTTCAATCTCGGGCTCGTGGCAATTGCTGCAACTATCACGGCGTTCGGAGAAACGGTAGCTGCTGGATCAGGTGCGTGAGGGTTTTCGGGTGTGAAAAAGCGCTAGCAACGCTCACTTCAACTTGTTGCACGACGTTATCAGGTATCTCGGAAGTCAAGACGACGCTTAACGGCATGAAGATTCCGCGCTTGCTGCGCTTACGCACGTTCTTCTGCAAAATCATCGGCACAACGTGTTCTGTTGCTGGCGGCTTGCCAGTAGGAAAAGAAGGCCCGATGATTCACAGGTGCGACCAGATAGCCATCTTGTTTTCTTGTCTTTGACCTTACTGAATTTTTGCTGCCGTTGTGTAGTGGTTCGATTGTTGCGGCAGGGCTTTCGCAGGGTAAATCGTCAACTCTCGGTTACGACACGAGGTAAGCAGCGGGTTTGAAAAGGCACAAAGTCCTTCACTGCTAACTGGCTGTGTCATGTTGCAGTTTCTCTTACTTCGCAGGCTTCCGGAATGATAGGGAGAAACGCGACTTCGTAGCTTGTGGTGCTGCTGCGGGTGTCGCATCGGCGTTCGGAGCTCCTATCGGCGGCGTTTTGTTTGTCTTGGAGGAAGGCGCATCTTTCTGGAACCAGACACTCACGTGGAGAACACTATTTTGTGCAATGTCAGCCACATTCACACTGGCCTTTTTCCTTTCCGGAATGAATGACAACCTCTCTTGGGGCACGCTTGGCAGCCATACCGGCAGCTTCAGCTTTGGTCCGTTCACATCGAGCACGTACCAGATATGGGAAGTGCCTCTTTTCGTTCTGATGGGTATTGGTGGCGGGCTGCAAGGAGCATTTTTCAATGGTCTCAACACGCGCCTCGCAAGGATACGGTCCCGTTGGGTCCGTACGCGCGGTGTAGCTTGGATGGAGGCTCTGCTCCTGTCTGTTCTGATCTCATCGCTCCTGTTTTCGACACCATTCCTGCTCGGCAAATGCCGGAACCTCCCCCAAGCGCGTGACGATGTAATTCATCTTGCAAATGTTGCTGGTGCCAATGCGGCGCCTAGCAAAGCATTCGTTTTTGGGATGGAGATGCTGAAGAAGAATGGGTCGGCTTGTATTTGCGAGAGTTGTACAGGCGTCTCGATGGACGGTGCGGAGTGTTTCCAAGCCGATGAGACTGTGCAGTACCCATACAAGAAGGAGTTAGTGCGCTTCTACTGCCCTCAGGGGCAATACAACGACTTGGCGTCGCTGATGTTGACAGGAGGGGAGACAGCTATCAAGCACCTCTTTCATATGCCACCGGACTCTTTCGATGTGCGCAATCTCGTGGTATTCTGGTTTGTGCTGCTGCTGCTGGCTTGTTTTACCTACGGCCTCAAGGTCCCAAGTGGATTGTTCGTTCCAGCATTGCTTATTGGGGCGGCGTATGGACGACTGTGGACTCGAGTGATCAACTATTTCACGGAATTGCAGCACATGAAAACTGTCGATCCACGGACGTATGGACTCGTGGGAAGCGTGGCGATGCTAGGCGGTGTGACGCGCATGACCATATCGCTGACTGTCATAATCCTCGAGTGCACGGGCAACATTGAATTCGGTCTACCACTCATTCTCACGTCGTTCTTCGCTCGATGGGTGGGCAACTATTTCAACGAGGGTATCTACGACATCCATATCCACCTGCGTCACGTACCATTCCTGGACTGGAACCCACCACTACGCGGTGCCTTCCTGCGTGTGAAGCACATTATGACGCCGAACCCGAAGACGCTGCGCACAATCGAGCGTGCTGGTGTCATTTTCGACTTGCTCGTAAGCACGAAGCACAACGCGTTCCCTGTCATCGTGGAGGACCCCACCTTTGGCAGCCGCTTTTTCGCCGGCGTCATACTACGAAAGCAGCTTAACGTGCTATTGAGTCACAACGACTTCAGCGTGGAAAAGCCCAAGCCGTTCAGTCGCCAACCGCATCCAGCTTCCTACCAATGGGACGTGACACCGACGGGAACTCTTCGCCATCGCCGCCCAAGAGACTTGGAAGCGAACGACACGCCCCGCGTAGATGACAAGCTGTTGGAATCGCCTCTCGCTAGCAACTACTGCTTATCGTACCACGATATGGAATCTCATTACCCGCGCTATCCGATCCCGACTCCGATGCACCAGGATTTCCGTGCTGCTGCTCATGCCGGACGTATCGCTGGCGACGAGATGTACACTTTATCGGAGGAAGACCGTGCTCTGTGGGTGGACCTCACGCCCTACATGAACCAGACGCCGTACTTGATCCAAGAGGAGGCGCCGTTCGTGCGCGCTTACCGTCTCTTCCGGAGTGCTGGCCTCCGCCATCTCGTTGTCGTGAATCGCCACAACAATGTCCGTGGTATCATCACGCGACGCGAGCTCGAAGAAGAGCATTGCACGCGTTGCTTCCGCCTGGCCAAGAATATCGACACGGACGATGTGTATCCGCTCTCCGGCGCGCCTCCTGTTGGTTTCTTCCGCAAGCTGCGCCGCAAAGTGTCACGCACCGAGCAGGTCAAACGTGCACTGAGCAATTCGGTCCCAATCACGAGAGACGACGAGAATGAAGGCGACACCGCTTTGAACGAGCTGCTCCCGCGTTAGAGGACACGATGTCGGCCATGAGGTCGACATCCAGCAAGCTGTAAGTAACTACAAGAGGCTCAATGTATGCAACGTGCAGTCGAATAGACCTTGAATACCATGATAAGCTTCATCTTTGCCACACTTTTATACACAACAATCAGATATTTCCATGGCTCGCAAGAGGAAGAATGCTTCAGAGGCAGCTTCAAGTCCACCGCTAAGCTCCAGTGTGCCCGACAAGCCTCAGGATGTAGTGAAGACCCCGGCCGCTATGCCGCCGGCGTCCACCCAAGTGTCGTTCAAGGAGATGCAGCGTTTGCACGCCATGAGGATGGAGCTCTTCGGCTTCGGGGGCTGGCTGGCTTCTGCTCTCTTCTATGGTGCGTCCAGGCGTTGGGTTGGGTTAGTGTTGGAACAAAGGCATTAACTGTGGTGTTGCAGTGCTCTTCTTGGTGTGGGCGTACGTGCCGGAGACGACGTTGGAAGCTTACGGGTTCACCTATTTCCCGTCCAAACACTGGGCGGTGGCCGTGCCAGCCATGATCGTGGTGACTTATCTCTTCTCGCTCGTACTCTACAAGGCGGTCAACTTGCTGTCCACGCCGGAGCTTGGGTCGTACGCTACCCTTATCGACACGCACACGGTGCCACTGCCTGAAGGCACTACGTGCTTCGAAGATGACACTGAGGCCACCCCTGGGATCGGCGATATCTCCATATTCGAAGCCAACCGACACCTCTTCTCGGTCACTCAGCAGCTCAAAGAGGAGTAGACGAAGGAAGCTATGGCCAAACGAGATAGAAGTTGATCCTACGTGCTCTGACAATTGTTTATCTTGCTCTCTGCTGTTGGCGGCAGGAAGCGCCGATAACGTCGTCTAGTGGTTGTCTAGCTGGCGTCTACAAGCCCATAGCGTACTTCATGATCTGGTTCTTGAGCGGCTCGACGGCGTTGAGCGTGCCCATGCCGACGTTGCGTGCCACAGACACGGCGTCGGGGGTGGGGCCGAACATCCGCTTGAAGCCGTCCATGGCCATCTGCATGGTGATGTTGGCCTTCATCCGCTCGTCCTCGTACTGCTGCAGGAAGTACTCGTTCGAGAGGTTCTCGCCGCTCTTGACGCCCTCGACGAGGAGATCGCTCAGAGCCTGCACGTCGCCCAGGCCAAGGTTCAGGCCCTGACCGGCGAGCGGGTGGATCGTGTGCGCAGAGTCTCCCACAAGGGCAAGACCCGGCTTGATGTACTTGGTCGCGTGCTTCAACTTGAGCGGGAAGGCGAAGCGGTGGCCCACAGTGGCCACAGCCTTGGGCGGCGCGACGAACGGCTCCGTGAGCGCAGCAGCCGACATGATAGTGCTGGCCGCGTTGTGCACACCCTTCACCAGGTCCGACAGTACGGGGATGCCAGGGAACTCAGGCGGCACGGGGCTCATCGGCGGAGCAGAGTACGCGTTGTTCAGACGCGCGACGAACTCTTCAGGGCTGAGCGCCGTAAGCTCCTTGGCCATGTCGGCCGAGCACGACCAGACCACGGACGAGTATCCGTCGCGCATGGGCAGCAGTGCCACAGGGCCCGTCGGGTAGAACCGTTGCCAGGCCGTCTCGTTCACGCGGTCGGTCTTGACGGTGGCCACGACGGCCTGCTGGTCGTAATCCCAGCCCCACGTTCCCAGAGCCGAGAGCGTGCGGATGATGGAGTTGCCTCCGTCAGCAGCCACGACCAGGTCGGCCTTCATGCGCTGTCCGTCCTCCAGACCGATCTCCGAGATGGCGGACACAGATGTGGGACGCTGGAAGTGCTTGACCTTGGCGGGGCAGTAGAGCTTGAGCGGGGCGCTGTCGTCCTTGTCGGCGGCCAACTGGTTCATGCGGTCGTGCAGTGCGCGCACGAGCACGCGGTGCTCCAGCACGTGGCCCAGCACGTCCTTGTCCACCTTCTTGGCGTCGAAGCGGATGAAGCCGTCGCCCATGGCGTCCCACGCCTGCATGTCCTTGAACACGGCGCGGTGGTTTTCGTTGATGTAGTCCCAGGCGCCGGTGGTCTCCAGAAGCCGCTGGCTGGCCGGCGTGATGGTGAACACGCGCAGGTCGACCGAGTCTTCCTCCACGGACGGCGCGACGGGCGGCGCGGTGGTCTCAATGACTGCCACGTTCTTGCCCTTGAACACGGGGTTGCTCTTGAGCTGACAGGCGAGCGCGGAGCCCACCAGACCGCCGCCCACGACCACAACGTCGTAGTGCGGAACCTGAGGGTCAAAAGGAGCAGAAGTGGACAGCGAGCGCGCCGCCAGAGAACGCGAGCAGCGCAGCGAGCGCATCGACAAGCGCGCAACGGAGGAAAGCACCATGATGCAGGCGAAGGGAACTGGTGACCTACAAGTGCGTAGCTTTTGCGCCAAAGTCTGTGGCTCGAAGGCGTCAATTAGAGATGTACTGAAATACTGCGGCTAAGTGCGACTGTAGACGTACTGTGAGATGTATCACTAAGTACGGCACCATGCACGAGATGGCTACAGTTGCTGACTGCATCATGATTTGCTGGGCTTCGTCGAGTACATGTATAGCTGCAGCCTGTAGTTCTCCGCGGCGACTGCATGGCGGCAGTAGTGCATCGCATCTATATAGTACTAGTAGTCGGAGATTGAGTTATCAAGTTCCAGCGCGACTGTTGCAAGAAGTATTGCCCATCGCGACAACTTCAACATCGATCCAAGTATGGCAATGCTGATGCACCGCCTGGATATCCTAACAATGGGCTTCATTAATAATACGGGGATCCTATCGAACTATCCGCTATCAACAATCAAAAGAGGCAAAATATACGGGAGAAGCGGTTGCGCCTTCGCCCCCTGCTTACTAAATACCGGTGGGATGCTTGGCCACTTCACTCGATGATCAGGGCGGCTTGGAAGGCGCAGCGCGAAAATATCAGCTGCACATATACTACATCCGTGGCAGACACGCACGGGCGTTGGGAGGATTCGGATGAGCTTCGATGAATCTACACGGCGACGACGGGGGCCGATTCCACTGGGACGGCGGCCTCTGGCGTACTGCTAGCACTGGCGGAAGTGCTGGCAACGGCGGCACAACTTGCTGCTGATGCAGCAGCAAGCATGCACTCCGATGAGCCCGACACGTCCGATGGGGACGTGCCCATCTCTAGCAGGTCACAGCTGAGAGGGGAGTCGAATGAGTCGACGGCGTAGGGCAGCTCGTTGTTCTCGTCCGAGCTCTCATCGTCGCCCAGTATGCAGTCCGAGGCATAGTCGAAGTCCAGATCATCGTATGTACGCGTGTTGATGGCGTCGTACGCGTCCATGTCCTCCATGGCAAAGCGCACCTCCGAGTCCACGACCATGTTTCTGCTGCTGCTCCCATAGAAAAAGTCCTCGTCGCCGCTGTCATCTACGTGCATGATGTCGTCTCCATCTTCCTGCTGCTGCATCATCTCCATGTCGTCCTCCATGAGCGGCACCTCGCCCAGTCCGTACTGGTACATGAGGTCGTACTCGTTGGATTCCCACCGTTCTCGGTTAATACGGAGCGTATCCCGCTCAACGTGGCTAATAATTGAGATGGAGTGGCCGGCGTTCTCCAAGATGTCCAGTCTCTCTTCGGGCTCCAGGTAGCCCAGCTCCATGTACTCCTGGCGATCTACACGTTGTGTCACGCGCTCACTCTCGTAGGTGTCCAGCGGGCGCTTGGTATGGCGGCGAACGTCCACAGACATGCCGAGCTGCAGAAGATTAACACAACACAGCAGTCAGTACCTTGTTTTCTCAGTGTCTGATATGCTACAGGGAAGGCTTACCGGCACGCCCTCAGAGGATACGGTGGCTGTCCACATCGTGGGTTCGAACTCGACTACGTTCACCACGTCGAATCGGACGCGCTTCTTAGCTGGCTGCTGGACGTCTTCGGTCTCGGTCTCGTCGGTCTCTTGCTGTGTGGCGGCGGACTCAACGGCGTCATCCTCGTCCTTACTAATGTCTAGAGAATTGTTATCTTCGTCTTCCTCGCACGAGGCCTCGCCCTGCGGCTCCTCGACGGTCTTCTGCTTCAGGAGGGTGGGCGGCTCGAGGGCGGGCGTCGGTGGCGCGGCGGCTTCAGCTAGGGGTGCCATGGCGTATTGTGGCGTCGTCTCTGGCCAGTCTGCTGCGTCCTTCTCTGGCGCTGCAGAGGTCTCCCAAGTCCGTGCTTGCGGGCTCCAGCGCTAATAGAATTGTGAAACGCGATGGGGAAAAGAGGCGTTCTCGCACTTAACCGAATCCACTTGATATCTGTATGCCACAGTCCTGCCAGGGCAGAGACGGCCAATGAGAAGCGGCCGCCAAAAATAGCTGCTGGCTGCCCACGAAAATCGTTCGCTTGTCTACGGTACTCGCTGTTACCGCAAGGGCTCAGGTTGGCCGCGAAGGTGCTCGAGCTGCTGCTGCTGCGGTCGCCATGCTGCGCTTGCAAGCGCCACCTATATCGGGTGTTAGTCACTGCGGCGGCAAGCGCAGCGTCCAGCGGCGCCACCCTTTGCAAGCACTCGACGCCATCCAGCCATGATTTCAGCACTGAGCACTGACGCGGCGTCAAGCAAGTAAACGCCGCAGCGCCGTGCATCGGCCTCAGAGCCCGCAGTTTCACGGTCCTTGTGGTGGATCTTAGTTCTCGTTTCGAAGGAGCCAGCATGAGTAGCTTACTGAAAAGCAAGTGGCGGACTCATATTGTTTCGCTATTAACAGCAGAAGTCAGCGTGAGGAGCCGGACGCCGCTTCAACTCGAGTGGCTTCTCTCATTATCGTCGACTTCCAGCACGAAGATCGCGTCCGAGAGCACATAGTACGGCTGCTGCATGTCCCCTCGGCACAAATAGGGCACGCGACTGAAGTGGCGGAGCTTGAAGCCCGCCGGCATTAGCACGTTGCGCAGCAGCAGACTCGCTGCGATCTCGAAGGACGCACCCTCGGCGCAGAGTCCACCTCGCATCGGCAGCTTCTCGCTCGGTGCTACACGTTGTGTACCCTGCTCCACGAAAGCCGAGAATGGCAGCACCACCGCCAGCAGGAAGAGGCCGTTCTGAGGGTCCAGCATCTCGCGGATCTCGCGGAGCATTGTGAGCGGCTTGTCAGCGCGATCCAGCACGTTGAGCATGCTGCGTGGTGGTGCATGAAACGTTTCGATCCGCGTCAGATTAATAGTCGTGACGAACACACCACATCGCAACGTTGCATCCGGTCAAGAAAAAGGGTCAAGCGTCAAAAAGGAGTTTGGCGATAACGCGACAACGACGCACCTGATAATGTTGTAGGGCTTGCGCGACTGCACGAATTCGTGTTGCAAGTCGCAGGTTTGTACGCTGTTGTAGCCTCGAACGTTGAGGTGAGCCACCATTGGCGCCGAAGCCTCGGTCGTGGTCACTTGGTCCACGAGCGAGGCCAGCGAGGCCGTCACATTTCCGTCTCCAGCTCCGATGTCAAGCAGCGACCCACCAGCCACAGGTTGCTCGCGGTGCAGAAGCCGTTGGACTTGAGCACGCGATAGCACGAACATCTGGCCACCTGCGTCGCGCACCGAGACATCAGACCAAGCAGAAAGCAAGAAAGGAGGAGGGCGGTGAGCCGGGAATCCTCCAGTGCGGTGCTGCACAAGAATGCCAGATTGGAGCCGACTGATATTCTCACGTACGCCCGAGAATTCCGTTCGCGTCCGTGAGGGAGTAGAAGAGCCCGAGTATGGTGGAGCCCAGCGATTCCCACAGACTTCCTCCCGTGCAGGTCTGGCAGCAGTCACAGTGTAGCAAACGAGTTAGTCTGTAGTGACTTGCTCGGGTAGTACCGGTATTATACGAGCGCAATAGCAGCAATACGTACATCGAGGAACGTTTCGGTCTCTTCGTCTGCGTTCAACTGCACAAATGTCGACTGCAAAGCGGAATCGCTGCAAGAAGATCGCACGTCCGTTAACCACAATACATACAGTAATACACCACACCACTGCAGCCTTACAGCAGCGTCATGTCCACCCCATAGTCCAGCGTCGGCCCGAAGTGCGGCTGGCGCACGCGCTTCGACGCTTCACGCACCCACGTCTTCATCGCCTTCGGCTCGGAGCAAATCTGTGTGAAAAATATATACTCGAGTACTAAGTATACCGACTATTTTTCACAAAACAAATGGGAGACTATTTCATCACTCGAACGAGTTCACAAAAGTATCCATCTGCCAATTTCATTCGTCACCAAGAGCTCCGATCAACATCATGGTGCGCGTGGCGGTGGTAGGCTGCGCCCACGGGCTACTGGACGACATCTACGCGACTGTCAACTTCGTCAATGAGATGGATCCCGAGAACCCCGTGGAGCTTCTGCTGTGCTGCGGCGACTTCGAGTGCATGCGCAACATGCGCGACCTGGAGACGCTGGCGTGTCCGCCCAAGTATCGTGCACTGCACGCCTTCCACAGCTACTACAAACAGGAAAAGACGGCGCCAGTGCTCACCGTCTTCGTGGGAGGCAACCACGAAGCATCAGGCTACCTGCAAGAACTGCACTATGGTGGATGGGTGGCCCCCAACATGTTTTATCTGGGTGCAGCGGGTGTCATCAACGTGGCAGGACTGCGCATCGCTGGACTTTCAGGTATTTACAAGCAGCAGCACTACACGGCAGGGCGCTTCGAGTCGCTGCCATTTGACAACAATACGATGCGCAGCGTGTACCATGTACGCGAACTCGAGGTCTTCCAACTCTCGCACGTGCAGCAGGTCGACAAAACGTCTGTGGGCGTGTTCCTGTCGCATGACTGGCCGCGAGGCATTGAACAACATGGCAACATACCTCAGTTGCTACGCCGCAAACCATTCTTTGAGCAGGAGATCAGGACCAACACGCTGGGAAGTCCTGCCGGTGAGTTCCTGCTGTACCAGTTACGCCCACAGTACTGGTTTGCAGCCCACTTGCACGTCAAGTTTGCAGCCATCGTTGTGCACTCTGACCAAGAGGGAGGTGCACCACATTCGGCAAATGAGGAAACTACCGGTAGTGAGACTAGTACTGCCGAAGTGAATGGTGAACAGGACGCAGCCGCCAAGCCCCCATCCCCGCCAGTAACGACCAAGTTTTTAGCGCTTGACAAGTGTCTTCCGCGTCGAGAGTTCATGCAAATTCTAGAGTTGCCTACGTCCGGTTCTATCCCGGAGACAGCGCCAACAGAGGAGCAAAGTCTTCTTGAGACGAAGGAAGATGTTTCCCAATCTGGTGCAGGCCAAACCTCAAAGCGGTCTTCGCCGCCGAAAGTCATGTTTGACCTGGAGTGGCTGGCTGTTTTGCGCGCAACACACCACCTTGCTTCGTCCAACAAGTTCGCACCGCGTGTGCCACAGGAGGAATTGAAAATCGAAGACAAGGACATCGCTTGGGTGGAGCAGCGACTACAAACGTTTGTTGCCGAGAAAAAACTGGACAAGGCAGAAGGTGAGTGGATCACGGATTTTGTCAAGACGGCACCTGGCCACGGCGAAGACGAGGGGGCAGTTCTAGTGACGGGCAATCCGCAAACAGACCTGCTTCTTGAGCTGCTGAAGCTTCCGCATGTGGTGACGGCGCCGTTTGTCGACGGTGGTGCGACTTCTGTGGATGTCGAGGACCCCAACGAAGTTGATCTAGATGATGACGATGGCGATGAAATTGGTGTTGGTGAGGACGAAATACCAATGGAAACCGATGCCTCCACCAGCAATGATGGCACACCTGCCAACATCGGTGCTCAACCGATAGCAATAGCAACAGACCCACCAGCACCCACAGACCCGAGCGAGATCGACCTTGACTTGTAACTTGGAAATGAATTTTTGACCAGCACGTCTGACCTCCCAACAGGAATACACCAGTCTCCGTAATTAACGTACCAACAGCGTGCATCCTCTCACATGGAAAAGTAGATTTCGCTTCCAACTCCGAGGTCCCTTAATATTTCAGAGGGGCACTCTGTCGCCAAAAATCCCGGAAGCATGACTAATGAGAGACGTTGAAGTTCAGTCCGCGCGGCTAGGCGAAAACGTTCTTTAGGGGTGGGGTCGGCCTCCCATTGGCTGCACTGGGGCGAATTGGATTCCCTCATTCGCTAAGTCACTGCGAGATATCCAATCCGTCTCGAATTAGGCTAAAACCGTGCTCAGAATGCTCACCCTGAGAGGACGCGGGGAAAGACGCGTCTTTGAAGCGCGTGAGCTCACAAACCATAACGCAATTTGCTTCAAGGCCCGCAAGAAGTAAGTCACAACAGCAGCAAGATGGTGTCCTCGCCGCAGCCCTCGTCGACGCTGGACGCGCTGGCGCCCCCGTTCTACCCGAACATGAGCTGGTACCCGGCCATCACGGACGACTACTACCTGGAGCGCCCGCACTCGCCGGGCAAAGCGGGCTTCGTGATCGCCGACCCCGTAGAGCCCGTGCAGGAGATCCCAGACGAGGAGCTGTTCGACCCCGCGTACTACCCGCTGACGGCCTCGGAGATGCAGGAACTGGAGCAGGTGGACGAGATCAACGAGATCCTGGCTGAGCTGGACCTGATGGAGAGCCACCAGGAGCTGCACTACAAGCTCAGCGAGAAGACGCGCGAGTTGCGCTCGAGCTCGGACGTGGATGCTGAGATCTACAGCATGTTGGCCAAGGCCGCCAAGGTGAAGAGCTTCTCCAAGCAGCAGGTCCATCTGCAGAAGAAGAACAGCTTCCACAACAAGAGGAACATGCGCTCGACGCTACACCAGCCCCGCTCGGTGAAGTAGAGCCCCCACACGTCGACAACCTTTTGACGTGCGGCGGCACCTAGTTCAACGCAACGGAGTGAGTGTGAGCAATGCGAGCGCCTGTGTTTGGTCAAGAAATCCAAGACACAGGCATCGATCCAGAAAAAAAGGAAGAAAAATCGCGCTCCATCTGACTCGAAGTCAGAGAAAAACAGCAACAACAACCATCCAGCTAGCCAGAGCTCTGGTGTGCGCCCTGCAGTAGCAGGACGAGCATCAAACCTGGTGAAAAGAAGCCCATACCAACAGCGGACAACTCGTGCTACAGAATGTCAGCAAGAAAAATAGGAAGTAGCAAAAGATAGGAAACTTACAGAAAATAGTTAGCGACGGCGAGAGAGAAGCGAGAGAGACGACATGAAGATGAGCAATGAGCGAGCGAGCGGCGTGACGATGGGACTGGGAGTCGAGCTTCTGCGAACAGTGGCATCCGAATGAAGGCAAGCTGATCCGAAGCAGAGCTCTATGGGAATCTCCACCCACACCCATCGTGACGTCCGTGAAAGCAGCGGTCAACTGTGAATCGCGCAGTACGAGTGTACCAATACCCCCAGAAAAATTATACTAATGTAAGATGGAGCGAGTTTTTCAATCGAACGGCGTGTGATACTTCAATTCCAGCGCTCGATCCGGGGTCGTCTTGGTGCGAGCCTTGGCAGCGTAGAACAATTTGATTGCCGCCGAACGAGCGCTTGACGATCCTCGGAGCTTAAGCTTCTGATGTGGGCGAGGTTGATCTCTTCGGCGTAGTTCTTCATAGCTGCTTCGTTGTCTAGAAAACTGTCCTGTAGTCCGCGGGTCCCCTCGTTAGCTGTCGTTGCCTGGAATTGAAGGTCAGGAACGCTTATTCGAGTGCGTCGGCACTGTCGGACTCTCGCTACAAGACGGCGTCGTACCGAGAGCAAGAATTGCACCAACACACTCGCTGACATAACGCGGGAAATGGCAAATGTGCTCCAAATTGAAGCTGTCGGCTTGGATGGATGGCAGGTCAGATTGCTGCATTTTGGATGGCTGACCGACGGTGGTTGATGCAGCTCGACATCGACACCATAAGACCAGTCTGTAGCTCCGAGACTGATGGTGTCTGAGCGGGGCAAGCCCACTTCAACATGTATAGCATTTTTGTAATTTCTCAATTCGTTGGTGTCTAAGTTAGACCACTGAATTGAAAAATTACGACGTGGCCCATAATTATTATTATGGGCCAATGGTTGGCCCTCCAGTCATTTTGACAAGAAGTGCACGACTCTAAGGCGACAAGCAAGCGCGTCGCTATTTGGGTCTCTAGACAGCCCCGTGCTCTCTCCAGCTCCTCCATCGACACATCAGCAGCAAGCCCAGACACCTGCAACCCTTTGCATCCAAAAGCTATCTGCAGAAACCAAGTATGGCGCCCGCAAAGCGACTGAATCTGAGCAAGCCACGCGATGATGACGAGAGCTCCTCGGCCTCATCCTCTGGTGACGAACAGGAGCAGCAACAGACGACGCAGAAGAATGAGGATCAGGAGGAGTCCAGCTCCGATGAAGAATCCGATGAGTACGTGCTAATCCAATGCTTCGTGCCGCTGAATTATATCATATTCTGACGATGTTGTAACATGACACAGTGAGTTCGAGATCCCGGAGGGTTTCGAGAGCGTCAAAGGCAGTGGATCCGTGACGCGGGAGGCAGTGATCGATAACGACCAGGAATTGTGGTTCTTCAAGCTGCCCAAGAACGTGGACGCTTCGGCACTGGCCAATGTGACGATTAAGGTGGACGAGGGCAAGGTGGCGGCGGTTCCTGGTGAAGTGCTGGCCAAGGTCACTGCTGGAGAGGGAGACAAGAAATACCTGCTGCAGACGGAGGATCGCATGCTCACGGACCAGATCGTGAATGCACTGCCACTCGCCTCGGACCGTGCTCGCTTCGTGCTGGGAAAACCATTCTCTCGCTGCTTTTCGCTTGTGGAGGATCACGTTGACATCGCAACCGTACAGAAGGCTGCAGCCACTGCGTCGCCTGTCGTCGAGAAGCGCAAAAAAAAGCACTTGTCCGACAAAAACGAAAAGCCGCACAAGTCGAAGAAGGCCAAGCACAAGAAGTAAACTCCTTGTGAAGGAAACAATAGCGCAGCCCACTCGATAGACCACACGAAGAATTCATCACCTATTTGTCATTTTGTTCTTCTCACTCGGTTCGTCACGTGCCACTACTGGCTGGGTTTGATCTTGCCGAAGGATAGTACCTACAAACGAAGAGGTGGTCGTCTAAAAAAGCAGAAGCGGCTCTGCAGGCGGCGCCTCCTGACGCTTGGAGCTCTTGTGCTCCTTGTCCTTCTTCTTCTTCTTCTTGCTCTTCTCGGCGTCACCGCCATTTTTACTTGAGCTGCTCTTCTTGTGGCTACTGCTTTTTTTCGAGGATGAGCTCTTGTGGTGACGGCGGCTTTCCTGTGCTTCAGCTGGTTCCTGTTCCTCGTCGCTAAAGCCGCTAATCAACAGATCGTCTTGTTTCCGCGATGATTTCTTGGTCTTGGAACTCTTGGAAGACGACTCCTTCTTCTTTTTCTTCTTGTCATCCTCACCACGCGAAGACTTTTTGTGCTTTGAGCTTTTCTTCTTGGACTTCTGTTCATTTTCTGCGGGTTTGGCCGACGGCGTCTGGCGATGGAACCATTGATCGGTGGGAACCTTCTCATTTTCACCGAGAGGGATGCTCAAATCCACTGCGGACAAGTCGGTTTCCTACAATAACGCAATGCAATGTGAGAATATGCGAGATGATAGCACACAGTTTTCATATCTTGAACAACGACGTACATCTTCACCAATGGAACCCCGCTTCTTACGAGAACGGCGGCGATCTTCATCACTTGAACGTGCACCTTCAGGCATCAACTCGTCCTCAAGGATATCACGAGACTTCGATTTCTGCAAAAAAAAAACCGAAGTGCAAGCATTAGACGGGACTCATCTAACAGGTCACCACATAACTATATCGCACCTTTGACGCCTTCTTCTTCTTCTTGCCGTTCGCGCTGGAGCCCAGAGCACCCATCATATCCGCAAAGCCCTATAGCCACCACGACACACCAGTTAGTAAGCCGTCTAAAACAATGACCTCATACTTTTTTTCTCACCGCATTGGCACCAGCATCGATGGCAGTTTGTGAGCCCGCAGATAGGTAGAAGGGGTCCTTGCGCAACCGTTCCTGCTCGCGTGCATACTCCCGCTCCTTTCTTTCTTTCTCATCAGCAGAGTTTTCTGACTCCGATTCCGATTCTGACTCGGAAGACGAGGAATCATGATGGCGTCGCTGGTGGTGCTTGTGTCCAGGTTTCCTTTCGGGTGAACCATCACCAATGCCACTGTATCCGCCACCAATGCCAGCGTGCCCCTGGCTAACAAATGAAACCTCAAGATCATCCTCACTCGAGAACGCAGACACGTCACCACCTGATTCGAGGAACTTTGCTTCCGAATTATTCAAAGGCTCATCAAGATCCAGATCACCAGGCAGTGGCACCTTCCGCTGTGCCTTAACACCAACAGGAGCTAATCGTTCTGCGAAGTACGAGTTCAGTACATCAAGACGCTTCGCCGGATCAAGCGACGCGCTGCCATCGAACGCGCGCTCAGTACGCTCCTGTGCGGTAAGTGCTCCTAGTCCCGTGCCCAACGCAAGTAAGAGCTGCTGCAAACAAACAGCACGCTCTTGCACCTCGATATACTCGCTCTGAACGAAAGCAGGCAAGCGTTCCATAATAATCGTTGCAATACGCTCCACAGTAGCATCGTCTGCACGTTCGGCCATAGCAGTAAGGATCTTCAGCAGTGCCTGGATGAAAACAGTTTGAACGTGACCAGGTAGCGTCGTCGTGCGGGGCTGGAGCATCTCATCAGAGAGATCTTCTAGTCGCTGAAGTTTATCCTCCTCTGTTTCACGATCGTCGTCTTCATCCTCTTCATCTTCTTCATCGTCCACATCATCCAAAAACTCCATCACATACTCACCCGTGATCCAAGCTGCTGCATAGTACACTTCCTGCAGAGTCCCAGCTCCTGGTCCACTGAGAGCCTCCTTCTCCATCAGCAGTTCGATCATGTTGTCCACCATAACACTACGCACGCTCTTCACACGGACTGCAATGTCCACAAGTTGACGAGCCACTTCCACACCATGCGAACGCTTCGCTGGCTCGTCATCCATTGTCTTCATCTTCGTACTGCTGCTACTTGAGCCAAGCATACTGCCTGACGATGGGGCCAGCGCCGACAGCGACGCATCAACCGTAGCTGCAGTGTTACCTGGCACGCGAGCAAGTTGCACCAGCACGTGAATGTACCAGTCGAAGTCGTGAATGTTGGCGTACTTGTTGACCGAACAAACATGCAAAATGTGTGTGATCAGTTCATGGCGGTAAGCTCCGTCGGCGCTCAGTGTCTGGCGCATGAGTTCACGGATAATCGGTGCAGCGTTATCCGGATTTATCATTCCAGACAGCAACTCCAGCGCTCGCATTCGAATCGTGATATCATCCACAGCGAGACACTCGACAATCAGCTCCTGGTGCTCCGTAACCACGTACGGGTGCGATTTCATCAAGTTGCCAAGTCCAACAAGTCCCAAGTAACGCAAGTTCTGATCCGGATCCTCAATGTATCGACGCAGATGATCATTGCAGAGTCTCACGACCGCCGCCACATTGCGCGGTTGCGATCCGTCGCTCTTCTTGGTATACAACAGTGCCGTGGTGACTGTGCTAATACATTCGTATAGTAGCGACTTGGCCGGAGTGTTCTGGATGACCGTCGCGAGTGGATCCAGCAGTTTACGTGCAAGACGCGGCTCTTCCGGCACGAGACTGGCCAGCAACTTGACGACCTTAATGAGCATCCAGTTGTTGGAGGACGTGGTGAGCAGACGGAAGAACTGCGGGGCCAAGCCCAAATAGTTCTTGGGTTTCTTGTTGGCCAGCTCGCAGATGACGTTGACGGCGCAGGACACGACCGTGACGTCTGGCTCCTCCATCCTCTCCTTGAGTCGGTCAAACGACAGCCGCAGCCCTTGCGGGTAGCGTAGGAACATCTTGAAAAGCACCAGAGTGGCTTTCTTGCGTACGTACGGCTTGGGCGAGCCCATCATGGCCAGTACGTCGCCCAGAAGGTCCCTGGCCAAGTCGGTGGTGACGATGTTGGACAGTACATTGATGGCCAGCCCCACCTCGTACTCGCTCGTGCTCCCGAACTCCTTCTTGAGCAGATTTGTGCATAGTAGCACAACGTCCGTCGACTGCGTGAAGCTCTGGCAGGCTGCGTTGTAGCCGATGCGTTTGTGCGCGAACCTCTCGTAGCTCATGACCTCGACGACGTGGAAGGCTGCCCAGCACATGTCGTAGCCCAACATGTGCAGGTACGTGAGCTTGCGCACAGCCTGCGCCTTGACGAACGTGTCGGTGTTGCGCAGCTCCGCCTTAATCTCCTGCAGCGCCTGGGAGATGTAGACGGTCACGTCGCCCTTGGCCGAGCGGATGCCCTTCACCAGGTCCTGCAGGTTCTTCTCGAACATGGCGGACGCTGCGCGGGACGCGATGCGAATCAAGAGCTAAAAAACTTGGATCGAGGGGGGAATGAACAAAATACAAAAACCGGGTCAGATTTTTTGACTTGGCGTTTGTATTGTACGGGGAACCCTTGGATGGAGATCAGATACTGCACGTGGCTCTACGTAGCACACGACAACGTGTCGGACACTACAGAGACGAATAAATCATGCAGGCAGCGAGAGACGAGAGAATGGAAAACAACGGCAATAATTGCCGGACGCTTCAACTATGGCACAAGAAGATGACACGAAAAAAATCTTGCTGCGCTTGTAATTATCTGCTGACACTTGGACTCGGGAGGAAGCTGCTTCAGCCCATGACCAACTCGAGTAAAATCATCAGGGTGTTGATGATCATGAGCGGGACTGCATCGAGAGAATTGTAGACGCAGCACAAGCATAACGACAGCAACCAGCGTTAAGACCCCATACACCACACTGCATAACGCCAGCAGAACAGTAGCCGAGCCAACAGACGACAACGTACATCGCAGATACTGCACGGCAATGAGGAAGCCGACGATTTGGTTCTTAATCGTCATGCCCTGCGACGAGTCCACCTTATGCCAGCCATCTGCAGCAATAACAGGACAAAACGAGTTAGCGATACCAGGACAAATCCAGCCCAAGCTGTACAATGCAGACGTGCAGTACGCACGCGGACGCAGGAAGCGCTTCTCGTGCAGGATGCACACGGCGTTGGTGAGCAGCAGGCTCGTGAGCACGAAGTTCCACAGCACGCCCATCGCAGCGTCGCCTCGAAAAGCAAAATGAATGAGGGTTAATTCAAAGACGAACGGTTAATTCGGACGTCGCTTTAGGTTAACCGTTTCGTACCTCATTTTAACACAAAACGATTAAAGCCGGAGCAATTGCATCAATCAGACATGAGCCACAGCGAGATTGGCCCGGGCAGATTGACACCTTTCGCCGCAGGACGTGATGGCTCGCAACCAGGTTTCCAGGCGCCCCAGACGACGGGACAGGAATGCAACTCCGGCACAAGTGAAAACAGCGGCGGGTGCAGTGCAGAGCTCTAGTGAGAACGAAGTCGGAATGTTGCCGCGTCTCCTCGTGCGCTTGGGCGTTGGTGCGTTCCTCGTGGCAGTCGTTGTGTTGGTGATGTCCACACAGCAGCAACCGGAACCGACTACAACACCTACGCGCAACTTGAATCCGTCGGAGGAAGTGAGAGCCGAAGCAAGAGCTCAACGCCGAACTGCGGCGCGTCCTACGGTCGAAGTCCTGACCAAGTATCCGCACGACGCCACTGCATTCACTCAAGGCTTTACAGTTGTGAACCGCGACAATGACAAGATTTTCATAGAGTCGACGGGGTTGTATGGGGAGTCAAGTTTGCGGCAGGTGGACATTGAAAGCGGAAAAGTCCTGAAGCAGTACGATCTGCCCAAGGAACTATTCGGTGAAGGTGTGACGCTCGGCCCAAAGGACGAGCTGGTCATGCTGACGTGGAAGAGCAAAACGGGTCTTGTGTTCGACCTCGATGAAGCTGTCAATGACAAGACGGTTGACTTCAAATTGAAGAGCGAGTTTGGCTACGATACTGTCACGGGCGAAGGCTGGGGAATCACTTTCGATGGCAAGGATTTTGTCGTATCGGATGGTTCATCGACCCTCATGTTCTGGGACCCGTCGACGATGAAGGAGGTGCGGCGCGTGGATGTCACGATCTACGATGGCACGCAGCAGATCTCGCAGGTCAACGAGCTCGAATTCTCCAAGGGGTTCATCTACGCGAACGTGTGGTACCAGCCTTACATCCTCAAGATCGACCCCGAGACCGGCGCTGTTATCACAATGTTCGACCTGTCGAAGCTCGTCGCAGACGTTGGCGTCGACGTAACTTCTGGTGCAGTACTCAACGGCATCGCCTACGACGAAGCGGAGGACGTGTTCTATGTCACGGGCAAGCTCTGGAATTCCGTCTACAAGGTCCGTCTCGTCGACCCCGTGCAGTAAATTGATAGAGCGCACTATGGCCAGCAGGAAGGAGCAAGAAAGCACGAATATGTTATCTAGAATAAGCTTCTGTCTGTCTGCACCGGTGATCAAAGTCTTCAGTCTTGTTCGCTTGCTCCTATGATAGTGTTCATCCCTCCTGCTGCAGGAATGGGTTGGGGATCTCGGCCGTGCCGTCCACGGGCGACACGAGCATGACCGACGTGCCTCTGCACACCACGAGGCCCACCTTGCGCGTCTCGTACGTGATCCGGTACTCGTCGTTCGGGTCGCGCAGGAACTCGACGCAGTCGTCCAGCACCAGGTTCACCAGCTGGTCGTAGCCCTTGAGCGTGCCCGTCACCTCGCGTCCGCCGTGGAACTTGACGCGCACCTCCTGGTCGATGTACTTGGCCAGGTCCAGGATCGGGTCCTTGCGACTGCCGCTTGCGCCGTTCGCCGCCATCGTCTCTGCTTGTAAAATGTGCTAATTCGTAGCTAAAATTCGGGAGTGGTTAAAACTCTGAGGCGTATCAGACAGAATCAGATCAAGTATCTTCGAGTTCGATGAGCAGCAGGAGCTTCGCGGCGGACGAACGTGTGCTGGAGGCTGTGGCGCAGGCCAGCGCACTGTCAGCGGAGAGTGAGCCGTCGTAGCGAGCAGGGGAAGGAAGTTTGTGCGTTGGGCTCACTGAACTGCCTGGTGTCGGCTGCAGATTTTGAGGCGGTGTGCAAATTGTCGCTGCGGCTTTTTGGCTCGGACAAGCAGAGCAAACGGCGACTAACGCGAACGGCATGTGCGTGCAATTGAGCCTGTGAATTTCTACAAGTTTGCCATATTGAAAGAAATGTGACGTCGCTGATCTGGCGGGGATCTGTGCAACTTCGCAGCGGCTTCAGGATGGGAGACTGAGCAACTGGAGCAAGCAGTGCTTGCCATCGCCAAGATCCTCATGGACGGGGCCAAGGTAGCAGCAACTGTAGCATATCTGCAGTTGCAATAGCGTGGTGGCAGAGTTGACGAGTGTGGCTTGTGCAGGCTGAAACGTCCGACCGCGCATTCCGGTTAGTCTTAAAGGGGTTGACGCTACCGGAGCAACATGTCGAAGTTCTCGCGCAGTTATACGAAGCGCACGCGAAAGACATCCGAGAGTGCGTCTCGAGGGAAACAGGCACGAGCGTTCCACACTATCGCAATCTGGAGTGGCGAATCGACCTGGAGGTAAGGCGCTGAACAGTGGTGTCCTCTCCGAAAGACTAACGCCTTCATCTGCACAATGACAGCTCGGCACGCGTTTCCACCGCAACAAGCCGAAGCCCATTGTGACGCTTCGGCTAGACACTGCCACTCAAACCAGCAGCTCCACTGTGCCACAAGTTCAATCCACCTGCCTCCGCGTAGACTACGATGGTCTAAAACTGATGCAGCGTCAGCTGGAGACCGCGTTAAATGTGGTCGACTCTGTGCACTGCAGCCGCATCCAGCGATACATGCGGTGATCATTCGACAGGTACCGACAAGGCAACACGTATGCTTTCATTTCTCCTTCTTGCGGTCGGCTAGATACTGCTCTTTTGTCTTGGCGAAGGCCGTGACCTGGTCCAGTTGCTGCTTCGACTCGTTGGAGATTCCGTCCTTCTGCAGCAGCAGCTCTGCAAACTTGGCCTGCTTCTTCTTTCGAGTCTCCAGGTCCGGCTTAATCTTCGCTTCCTGTGATTCCACAATGGGTTACAGGACTGCTGCTCTATTGCTGCTCTCAGGCCACACGTACCACGTCACGACGGATCTCCTCGTCTGACTTGGGGTCCCAATAGGCGTAGCACAGCGCGATGGGGATGCCGAAGCGCAGCGCGTAGTCGATCAGCATCTTGGGCACCTTCATGGCCGTCTAAAAAGAGTTGGTAATTGCGGACTTTTAATCTTAAAACCCTATTTTTAAAGTACGTTTTAGCTGCCCAGTTTTGATCGACGAGCATCATGCGAGGGGCTGTGGCGACGGCGAGACAGCTCCATGGCGCGGTTCGACGTGCTCTTCGGCCATCTACTGCTCGATACTGGAGCTCAACGGCTGCTCCATTGCCTGAGGGCCTTGAGGAGATCTCGAGCGTCCCTCGCACGCCGTCCTGGTCGCTGAAGGAGCTTCACCAGGACGGAGCACAGCTCAATGCTGCTGACACTGTGCTGACCGAGGACAAGGTACGTGCTAATTAGCTGATGGGTTGTACTGTAGTTATGTTGCAGTAGTTGATACTAATCACGGTTGCTGGCTCTGACAGCTTCGTGAGTTGGCGGAGCTGTGTCATCTGCACGTAGAGGACGAAAAGCTCCCGGGGCTGCTCAAGGACGTTGAATCCATTATTCAGTGCACCAAGACCATCCAGGCCATGACTCTCAACGAGAACATCGACGATGTGTACGCCAAGAGCGACTTTGACGCTGGTACGTGCAGTTGAACATTCCACGTGAGTGGGTTAATATTTTACACGTAAGTGTTGCTGTTGCAGGTGTGGTGGCTCCTCTCCGGGATGACGTTGTTACAGAAGGAGACTGCGTTGAACAGGTGTTGGCGAACGCTGCAGAGAAGTCTGGCTACTACTTCAAGGTCCCCAAGGTGCTGCAGGACTAATAGACGATGCATGGCAACCGACAGGGGTAATAGACGAGAAAGCGACGTTGTGTTCGGCAAAATCTATAGTAAATGCACATGGGTAAGCGTCTTCTCTCCTCACTATGACCTACCGCAAAACTCCATTGACGGAATCAGTCGTCCGTCTTGAAGACGTTGGCCTTGGCCAGGTACTCTTCCAAATCTGGAACAAAAATCAAAGAATCACACCCACAATCAGTTTAACCCCCATGCCAATCACTGCAGCAACTCGCTTACCTTCGATCTTCATGTCGAGCCCGTTGAGTTTGCGGATGCCCAGGAGCTGGTTCTGGAGCGAGCCCTTGTGGTACATGAAGAGCGTGGGGCAATTCCGCGCAGGCCAGTTCTCAATGCAGGCTTGGGCCTGGATGCTCACGAACTTGACGTCACGGTGTTTCTTGGCTACCTCTCGGAGGACGTGGTCCATGACTTTGCACTCCTCGAGCGCCTCATCCCACAGATACGCGATGACCCAGTGCTCGTTACTGCCCTCCGTCACCTCCTTCGTCCACTCGTCCTTGGCGATGGGTTGAACATCGCCGAATTTGTTACGCGCCGCCTGCGCCATCATCTGCTGGATGCGGCGCTCGCGAATACGCGCCAGCTCGGCGTCGTCATCGTAGTCGTCCTCCAGTTCGTCCAGCTCATCCAGCGTAGCGTTCTCCCGCGGATCCACCTGCTCCTCTTCATGCTCTTCCTCTTCATCCAGCACTTTGGTCTTGGGCGCGAGGATGCCCTTCTTCACCAGGATATCCTCCCACTCGGTCGTCTCGCCCGTAGGCGCGTAGTACACGTTGCCGCGGTCGCCCATTGT
Source organism: Phytophthora agathidicida (assembly GCA_025722995.1). Classification (NCBI taxonomy): domain Eukaryota; phylum Oomycota; class Peronosporomycetes; order Peronosporales; family Peronosporaceae; genus Phytophthora; species Phytophthora agathidicida. The sequence continues at coordinate 1,176,164 of CP106979.1, forward strand.
TGTAGCCCTCCTGACGCGTCTTCGAGAATGCTGTCGATCGACTACACGTAGATGTAGCCATGTTGGGTCTTAAATCCGAATGTAGCCATCATTTGTCTTAAGTCCGATTCGCCAAAAATGGCGGGAATGGTGTGTCATTCGAGCTTCGGCGCGACTTCGGCGGCCAAGCTTCAGCTATGGAGACCATGAAGGAGCTAGCCGTGAATGTGAACGGCAAAGGCGCGATGCAGTTGGTGACGACGCTGCGTCCCATGAAGGACGGACAGATCCCTGCAGGTCGCGACGTGGTCTTCACCAGCGGAGAGGACGGCGTGTTGTACGTGACCGACCTGACGACCGAGAGCTCCGTGTACCAAACGGAAGTGTGCGAAGGTTTCGTGCCTTCTTTCGCCGTGACGCCCGAGCAGAACCACGTGCTGATTGTGTCGGATGACGACAGCAACGTGGCGTCCTACAGCCTCCCGCCCGACTGCCACTTGGATCAACTGCTGCGTCGCTCCACAGTCGCCATTCGCCAAGTCACGTGCTCGTCCAAGTTCGTCGCCATTGCAGACGATGAGCCCGTGGTGCGGGTGCTTCTACGTAGTAATACAGAGCAGGTTATTCTTGCAGAGGGGGCTACAGGAGCCATCAAGAGTGTGGCTGTAGACCCCCAAGAGAAATACCTCTGTGCCAGTAGTGAGGACGCCACGGTGCGGGTCTTCGCTTTGGATGCGGAGGGTCAACGGGCTACGGAGGCTAAAAGCTTCAAGATCAAACACGGAGATATCAGAAACGATGACGTGCTGCTGCGTTGTGCTTGGCAACCAGGAGGCAATGGCAAGTTGCTGGCTGTGCCGATGGATAAAGGGATTATTGAGCTGTTCGCGAGAGACTCGTGGGCGTTGATGACTAGGTTGATGCTGCCGATTGGCAAGAGTACGGCGGCTGATGTGGATATCTTGGCCTTCTCGCCGAATGGACAGTATTTGGCTGCAGTGACTTGTGCTAAAGAGGCTTTTGTGTGGGAGTTGGAGACACAGACGGTTCTGTGCTCGTTCAAGATTGACTACCCAGCGCTGGGCGTGCAGTTTGCCAATAAGAGCAATGCTCTGGTGATTTACCACACAGGAGGCAAGCTTGCGTTCGTTAAAGATGTGATCCCAGCAGGACACACGCCCCCGCAGCACATGGTTGGACAGCCAGCAGCTTCGAGTAGCGCATCAACCAAGTCCTCGCAGCAGCCACGTAAAAAGAATTTGAAGGCGTCTTCATTTGTGGAGGAAGAAGCTGAGGTGGACGGAGCGCACGACGATGAGGACGAAGAGGAATTGACTTTTGACGATGATAACGAGGCTCGAGTGGAGGCTATCAAGGCCAGTTTCGGGTTTGGTGCGGCGGCCAACGCTGGCAATGATGATATAGTCATAGACGAAGATGTCTCGACATCTACTGTGAAGGCAACGCATCAGGAGGTTTCTGCTTTGCGCACCATCACAGAGCCGTTCCAGCCTGGAAGCGTAATGGACTCTACGGGACGCAGCAGTAGCGCTACTTCGTTGTTAGCATGGACACCTGAGGGCGAAATCGAGGTGATCCGCGGCGCCAGTATGAGCGAAAACCTCGTCAAGGTGGAGTTCACTGACAAATCTCGGCGTGGATTCAAGTTTAACGACAACTACATGTTCTCCATTGCGTTCCTGGATGACTATGGTGCGGTCTTTGCTGTTCCACGGCGTGCTCGTGAGGACTGGGAGGACCTCGAGGCAGGATCAAGTGAAAGCGACGTTATCAGCAGCTTTGTCTTCTACCGACCGTTTGAGTCGTGGGCGAGTAACAGCTCTTGGCACAAGACCTTACCCGAGGGTGAGGATGCCGAGTGCGTTGCTGCAGGTCGAGAGTTCTGTGCAGTGGCGACTTCGTTGCAGACGCTGAGAATCTACACAGCCAGCGGCATTGACTACGCGTTACTACGTCTGCCTGGTCGTGTCGTGACCATGACGGCCAAGGAATCTCTTCTCGCCGTGGTGTACCAGGGTCTCCACGGACAGATGCTGTATCAGCTCCTCCGCATCCAGGTGGATTCGTCCCGCGAACGAGTTGTGTTGGTCTCAAAGGGCGATTTGCCAATGACACCCCCGCCTCGGGATGTCTTCGCATCGCACAAGGAGAACGAAACGATGCGCGAAGATGTAGCCAACTGGTCCAAGTTGAAGTGGATCGGATTCGATGATCGCCAGATCCTTTATGCGGTGGACTCGTTCTCGTGCATTCAGGCACTTTCACCGAGCACTGGTTGGAATTGGTTCCCTATCGGCTGCGTTGGCAACGCATTGCAGAAGAAGCCTGAGGACCGACATGGTGTCTTCGCGCTTGGTGTTGTCAACGATTCGTTGCTCTACTTCCCGTTGGAGAAGGGGGCACAGGCACCAAAGCTCCGCGGCAACCACCGCCCTGTGCCCGGTACATTCCCACTGCGCACGGCATCCTTCCCGAAGACGTCCAAGAAGAACGAGGACGCCTCGAATGGCCAGATGTGGCAGAACGTGCGGCTATGTGGGTTGGAGGCGATTGCGAAGGAAACGAATGATGCCAATGTCGCGGACCAAGTTGTGCACGCACAGGCCGAAATGGATAAGGCTCTCATCTTGATGATGAAAAGTGCCTGCACGAACGACGAGCCTGCGCGTGTGCTGGATTTGGCAAAGTGTCTTCACCTAGAGAAGTCTCACCAGATTGCGCAGAAGCTCGCTATTCACTTCTCTCTGCGTCAACTGCAGTCTCAGCTATACGAGCTGTACCGCGTCAAGTTCGAGGAGCCTCGCCGTCTGGAGCACGAATCGATGATGCAAGTCTCTTCTCAGCCGCGCCAACAATCCCGTTCGTACAGCCAGGAGGAAGAAATCCCTGAGCAGCGCGAGGTGGAACCTCTTCGTCGAGCTCGCAGTATTCTGTCTCGACCACCGTCTACGCCGCCTCGTGCGGAGCAGCAAGAGGAGGACACTGCGTCTGTCGATGAGACGCAAGACGACACGACGGTCCCAACCTCACCGAAGTCAGCTGCAACCACGAAGGCAAAGGACAGTGCCACACGGGCTGAGCGGTCAGTGGCGCCGGCGAACCCGTTCCTCAAGAAGCCTGGCGGTTCCTCTGCGTCGCCTTCCAGCAGCAAAAAGAGCGGCCTGCAGCGGTTGGCCAAGTTTGCATCGCCACCACCGGCCAAGAAGCAGCGCCGGTCGACGTGGAAGAAGTGAGGCTCTAGACGATCATCAGAGTCGACCTCAACTATAATATAGCAGGGCAGGTCTGCAGCTCATCCAACGGATGTTCTCGTTTTAGTTGAAGCTGCTGTGACTCACCCGATGCAACTCGTAGTGGCCTTAGTATCTTCGACTTCGAAGTAGAACTTAACACCCAGTCTCTGGCTCAATCGGACCAAAAACAGCCGATTTCTGGAAGAGCCGATTGCTCTGCGGCGCAAGTCATTATTAGAAGATAGCTCAGTGCAATTATCTCGTCATGACAGTAAGAGCTTGAGGAGCTGTGGCATGAACCACCAGCTATCGTGTTGCTGGTGTGCATGCCTCCGTTGAGGGAGTTGCATGGAACAGTGGTTTTTTTTGTCTAACTCGTGTAACCATCATCGAGATCGCATGCACGCCACGAGCGCCAGCACGCAGAGCGGAGGCAGCCCCGTCACGGAGGACGAAAGGTCCATGTCGCTTTTTTCATAGCCTTCTCTCGCCCCCACCAACGGCGCCAGCTTCGCACAGCTGCTGCAGTGTGCCACGGAGAGCAGAGACGTCAAACAGATAGTCACGCCCGAGGGATTCAAGGCGCTCATGTACGCAGCCTCGACCGGGTCGCTGTATTTCATGCGAGCTCGCAACGTGGATGGCATCGATGCCGTTTTCATCGCCGAGATGAACGACCACGCACCGGCGACTAGGAATATGCAGCAGAACCCGGAGGACCCGCAAAGCGCGCCTCCTTCCAAGAAGAGTGATGACCTTCACGTCCGTAGAAAGCTCTCCGATCAAGTCGGTGCCCTCCAGCAGCTTCAGCTCCTCCACCGGGTCCGAGGAGAGTCCCACCGATGGAAGGTGCAGCTCGTCTACATGCTCGTCGCTCGAGCTACGTCGTCTACTTTTTCTTGACCAGGATCAAGGTACATGCCGCTGCTTACTACTGCGGCCGGTAAGATTCGTCTCCTCAAATAGGAGGGTGCCGTGCTGGTGTCTGGCTATGGAGCTAGACGACTCGTCTTGAGTGAAGAAGTCCGTTGCGTCACGGACAAGCTGCTAAGGCATGAGAGCGCGCACGGCGCGAAGTCGGTCCGCGAGTCTCTCCTGCATGATCAAGGAGTTGAATGGTCGTGTCCCGCTTGATGTGATGTGTTCGCGAAAGTTAAGAAGACGGTCGCTGAACATATAGAGATCCTCGATGAGCACAAGAAGACTACCGTCAGTGCTCGGAATCGATTGGTCGACAAAGCTGATCAGATGCAATTAGAGACAATTTTATGGGCGATGTGCTATGCAAACAACACTGTCTTGATCGTGGTTCATCACTGGTTTCCAGCCAGCAGCGATTCGGTGATTGAGTTGTTTTGTTTAGCCGCCCTCTTCAAATTATAGATTTTACTGAGCACTTGCTTGCTCTCCAGTTTTGACTCCGGGAATGCTTCTCGAAAACGCTGAAGTCCATCTTTTGGGTGGATGTCAGAGTTTTCAGAAAGCAGTGCACGGAAGAACTCTGCTACTGGTGCAGAAGCAAACTCACGCCTAGCGCTTGGCGGTCTAGACCCGTCAGTCGAAGCGGGTATAGCAGTGTTAGTCTGCTTTTGTGCCTTGACAAGCATCCCAATTTCCATTCGAATCTCATGTTCTTGAGGCAAGTCAAATCTGTTAGGGTAGCGTTTACGCGGCTCTTCCAACATCAGCCCTGGTCCGAGCTTGCGGGATTTATCTCTTCGCCCTCTCTCAGACATTTCTTCGATATCATTGCGAAAAGGACCGATATATCGGCTTCCGTAAGTCTCACCTCTCTTTGGACGCCTCGCCCAGCCTCGAGAAAACTCATGAGAAAGTTGGTCATCATCCTCAACCGAGTCAAGCCGCTCAAAATATTTTCCGGACGCATCCTGTATAGACAGAGCCCCAGCACGGAGAAGTTTAAGCGCAATCCGTATAGCATACGATACCGCATCGTTCGACGGAATGAGAGTGGAGTTGTCACGAGGTGTTGGTATTTTTTCCAGCGCCGTGTCCTACGTCGAAGTTGATCTTCTGTAGCAATAGAGACTCCAGTAGCCGGCTCAACATTTATCTCTGCTTCAACGACTTCGATATCACTAGTGCAGTTATACTCTTCACTGGAGTTTTCTTGCTCTGCGTCACTACCCACAGCAGCGGATAATTCTTCGGCACTAACTTCTCCATGTTCGCTATTGTAGCCCGGAAAAATCTCGGCGGCATTCTCGTCACCTTCGCATTCTTCTTCTTTTTCAACGTGGCACCGAAGCTGTGCTGGATTGCAATGAATCACTGCTCCTTTCCCTATGTGAGAGTGCTCAAACATACGAAGCGTGAACGGCGGGCACCGACGATATCCCGAGCCTTCCAGTGATCCATCGGAAACATCGTGATACTCAATTTGTACATCATTTGCACGGGCTATTTGACGTCGAAGGTCAGCCTCCATATTGGACACCGCATTGAGAAGTACAGCTAGCTGATCCCGATCATGGTCAACTGATTTAACAGTACAATTCGGAAGTCCGTTTTGCATCTTTAATCCTATGACAGCCTGGGTCGGCGTCACACAATTGTTGCCTTCCTTTACCCAGCTCAGCAATAGCTGCATGGACTTAGCAAAATGCGCGTCCAAAATACTCTTTCCATCTTGTGTTTCAGTGTGTACGAATCGCTCAATTCGAATGCCGTGAAAACTTGAAAGGTATGGAAACAGCAGCGGCAAAAATCCTGTTTGGTAGCACGCTGCATTATCGGACTGTATAGCGATCCGTTTGATAAAAGGGAGATCTTTTTTCAAGCGCATCAGCATTGCCTCTACTAACGAAATGACAGCAGCCTTGTCTTGTTTGCTGTCGTCTCTCGAGAAATGGTCAAAGTATACCTTTTGGGCGGAAATGAAAGGTTCTCCATTCCCACGTGAAGCTTCTTGTTTTTCAAACTCCCAAAATTGGACGTTGGCGCCATGCCGACTCGTGCCTTTTTTGCCATAGTGCTCAAGCGATTTCTCCCTGTAGTAGATCGGGTCTAATTTCATCTTGTAATCGATCGTCACCACGGCTTCTTTGGACTCTTGTTGCGCTAAACAACTTTCTTTCATGTCGTCGTGAAGCTTCTGAATAGCAAGTTGCTGGTTTATAACTTGAATGCGGTGTCCAAGGGACAGTTTTGCTTTCTCTCGACAGTCACTGGTGATAGATACAGCGGACGGAGGTGCTCCGACCGTGGTAAGCGTCGACTTCAGGCGATCGAAGTATCGAAAGACGCTTCGACAGTCGTTACACACAGGCAACTCGTCATCATCTTCTTGTGACTTCTGTTCCAGAAGTCCAAATTCAATGTCGTGAAGGCGACACTCAATTCCATTTTTCACTCTATTGTCGAACCCATATTTCAAATACGCACAGACTTCTTCGCTCTCACGAAGAAGTCTTTCAACATCCTCGTTGCCACAATCCATACTTGGTGAAATATCTGTGATCATATTGAACGAGTCATTCACCAAAACACCAACAACATAGTCAACGGCATTTCGAAGTTTTGCATCACCAGACGTCAAAGCGGCAGCAATTCGGAAAAATGTAGCTCGCGACAGAAGTGTCGAATCGGAGCTTTGCTGCTGGGACACTTCAAACATCGCTGTTATTGATCGCCGTCTCGTTATTGCCGGAAACAACTCCATATGATCATTTAGTTTGAGCCGTTTGGTCCCCCCCAACAAAAACGACACGTTGGCAGGTGACAAAATGAATCCGACAGCTGCCTCCACTTCTTCTTTGTCATAATACTGAACAGTCCTATGTTTAGCGTTCAGGTTTTCGCCAGCAGACAGTGTTGGTAAATCCTGCGTCCCCCTTGCAAAGCTGTCGTTTGACGATGTAAATCCGGAGACGTGCCCACAGAGTTGCTTCACTTCAGCTCTGCTAGCGTAACTAAGACATGCTCTCAGTGTACGTCGCTCGATAGAGCCTCGCTTTGATTTCGCGCAACACTCGGCCATCATTTCCAGCAATCTGTGGTACTTCGTGTCATTTTCATCAAAGCGGAGTTCCTGCGGAGAGAAGAACGACTCCAATATGGACTTCGCACTCTCGTCTACATTCCCACAAAATACCAAGCTTATCCGACGCACAATTTCCTCCATCAGTGATTCTGTAAATGTAATTGCAGGGTTCCCCTTTTCGTGCCATGTATCTGGATTTTGGCGATCTTTGAGAGAGGGAACATGGTGATATGCATGTTCTACGCGATCGGGAAGTCCAATTGCACGCAGAATATCGCCGATCGTCTTTGGACCGGCACCTGTCGCTGATGAATCACTGCGCAATTTCTTACCGTCCGGTGCTATTGGAATTCTTTTGTCGCGCTTAGGCGTGATTGAAGATTCAAACAGTGTTCCCGGTTTGTACTTGCTAGCTTTTCGTTTTCTTGAGCTGTTTTTTCCTGAACCGCGTTGTCCACGCTTGCGTTTACCGGGATGCTTGTCCGGAACATCTTCGCCCGAGACGCACTCGGCTGGAACGTCTTCGAGCGAGGCGCATTCAGCTGGAGCGCCTTCAGCCGAGACACCTCCGTTCGTAACGTCATCATCTGGAGCGTCGTCAGTCTGGATGCCTTCGTCTGGAACGCCTTCAACTGGTAGCCCTTCGTCCGGAACTCCATCTCCAACGCCGCTTTCTTCCAGAGAGTTTTCTTCTTGAATACACCGGCCCATATGTGGACTTGTACACGGTGATTTATCTGGAACACTTTCAACGAGAACATCTTCAGCTGAGGGGCCTTCGTCCGGACCGCCTTCAATCAAGACGATATCGTCCAGCATCTTGTTATCGTCCAGGCAGTCTTGCATTCTCGGGGGGGGGGGCTCGTTACGTACGATAAGATGGTGCGTTTCTTAGCACAGATCTGGAGCCTGGGTCAAGTCGAAATGCCTATGTCGGACCGCACGCAAAAGAGAACGCTGGGGAATACTTAGACAGATCAGAGACCGTCGCCCGCTCAAACCAGTAGTTTCGTGTCTGTAGAATTTGGAGTCGACGGCACCAATCGTTTCGTGGCTGTGGACGTGTACGGGGTGCAGCAAGTCTTCGACAGTGTGCAGTCGGAGCACTTCTTGCGGAGGCCACGCCGCTGGGTTATATACATGTAACCACAGGCGTTTTTATACGCATAGGGATAGGTCCAACAGCGATGACCACAAGCAAGGCAGGAGCAGCTATTGAAGCGAGATGCTGCTATACAATGACCATTTATTTGTCTTGTAGAGTCACCAGGGCTCTCAAAGCACGTAGACATTATTAAAAGACTCATACACCCCATGTGTGCGAATTTGAGCGTCCAATTCAGCCCAGTGATTTTTTTTATTTTTTTGGACTTCCAGACGCGTGGTCCGGTTGAGCCAGAGACTGGGTGTTAAGAGGTTCTTAGGATACACTTTTACCAGATGAAGCACAGCTTGCATAGTACTCGGAGAAGTGTACCCTTCGATAGCGACGTCATAGAACCATAGCTGGTGTCAACCCCACCTAGATGCAGCGAAATCTAGAGCTTTGTTTCGAGGCTACCTCTTGACTGGTTGTCATCCGCAGCAAAAGTGTAGCCATGCCTGTCCCAAGGTACTGTTGCCGTTGCCGTACCACGTGTCCACGGTGGCTTATTAGTCAGGTTTACAAGCTACAAATGATGCAGTTTCCGCGTGGCCTGTGGTCATGACGTATTTAGGCTCAGAAAATCGTGCCGCAACTAGGTGTCCGCTGCTCTCTGCACGACCGTAGCGACATCCAACTCACTACTCGATATCCAACTTCCATCATGCTTACGTTCTGAGTTGCTGCGGTGGCAACTCGATACGTACCGATCTGTGCCCCCGAAAGAACGGCCCGGTGCAAACTACGAAAACCGTTCGAGATATATGAAGCTAGCAGCATGGGACGGTGATCCATGGCGCTTTGCACTTCGAACTTCGAAGTGCTTCCGGGTGGGTACATGCACATGACGTACAACGGCCTATCGCTGCAACTCTACCGGATTGTAGGCATCTGCTTCGAGACACTCGTTTCCAACCCACTGACCACTACGACCGGCATCGATGGTAGACCTGTGCAGGTCATTCTCCAATTGTCTGGGAGCGTGCCACGTCGCCTCAGCAAGGCTCTGCATGGATGCCTCAGCACTCCTCGTCGACTTCTGCAATGCAGGTGCTGCCCCACGCGATCCCCCGAGGTCGGTCGTGGCACAACAATGTGGACGACAGACTGATGCGCAAACACATGATGCTGAGACTGCGACGACTGCATCCGGTGCTCTCAGGGACCGAGTGCACGACCACCGACAGCAACGGAAGCTCCGTCGCGGTGCCTTCACTGGTGCAGAGACTCGAGTGGATGCTCTACAACGCCGCCCACTCGATGCACGAGTACACCCATGAAAATTCCTTGGAACGCAGAGTACAGGCCCTCGTCACGCAGCTGGGGCCAAAGGTGGTTCCTCGACAGGAAGGTCACAGCAACAGCAACAGCAGCACCAAACGGGAACGAGAAAGTATCGAAGTTGACGACTACAGTCCTGATAAGAGACGGCAACGTCTGGACAAACAGGCAATAGCCCCATTGGCGGACAGGAGTGTGTTTCTGCTGGAAAACGACGACAATCTGGTGGGACTCGTACTGAGCTTCCTGTCCGGTCGTACGGTGCTTCGGTTGCGCTCGGTGAACAGGTTCATGTGGGAGAACGCTCCACAGATGGTGAGTACGCTGCATCTCGAGACGCAGTCGCCAGCGTTGCAGCATTTCTCGAGTGGTGCACTGACGACGTTGCTGCTTCGTTGCAGCAAGCTCACCAGTCTGGTGGTGACGAGCAAGATGCGAGAAGTTGGGGACGAATCTGCAGTCAGTAAAACCAGTCGAAAATTGGTACATCGTCGACCCTCTTTCAGTCGCCCGTCACATCGAGACAGTATGCTCAAGAATGGTTTACTTGCGGGTGAACTCGTGCTGAGAGACATCACGTGTGCGTTTGAGCGAGGAGCATGTCCTGAACTGCAGGAAATGAACCTGGGTTCACCCCTCGACTATTTCGCAGAAAGCGACAACGTGCTTAGGTGTCTCGAAGCCTTCGCGACTCAGAGATCGACAACTGCTGCTGGAAAGCTCCGATATCTTCGCCTTGACTCAACTTACCTGGGCGACGCGCGCTTAAACCGTCTGGCGGATGTCTTCGAACAACAAACTGCAACTCGCAACTGCGTAAACTGCTTCAGCTCGTTAAAGACGCTCGTGCTGCGAAACAACTTCATCGGCGAGGCCGGTTGTCAGGCGCTGCTACGCATACTACGATGTTTACCATCGTTGCGGGTGCTGGACGTGAGCGGCAACATTCTCACCGATCTGGACGCGCTCGCGTTGGCCGACTGGATTTCTTGTCGTGCGGACGATCTCAAATCGACTCAACCTCTTCATACCCACGGCGGATGCTGCTCGAGCCACGAAGTTAAACCAAACTGGAGGAGACCAGACGAACCAGCCGTCCAGCTGCGCACGCTGCTGCTGCAGGACAATTTCATCGGCCAGGAAGGGTTGGAGGCGCTGTCCTCGGCACTCAACGCTCGATTAATACCGTCATGACCTTAGTTGTACTTTAGCGCCGGACGAAGGAGCAGTAAGTACACGGGTAAAGCGTCAATGTCAATGCAATGTCAAGGCAGCAAAGTCATGCAGCCCTTATTGATGCGTGATCTTGGCACGATTGGCGAGACGTTACGACCACCTAGATACTATTCAGTTCGTTTACACCGAAATTGCAATGTAATTTTTGAGGAAATTTATGAAATCCAGCAAAACATGTCCAGACAAGTTGTCGCGGGCGCTGTGGGCCAACCGATCCGTGGAACAGGTACCCGATCGAGTTGTACCTGTCGGGTAGCATCTTCCCTCCTCGTCGCAGGATTTCTATAGAACGAAGATGGCGTACGCAGTGCCTTGGGATTTGACACTTCTCGGAGACATTCGGCATCGCGTTTCTCTGACTTCCAACTTGCGCTTGGGCATAAGCAGCAGCGGGTGAATACGCGCTCGCCTCGTTGGGCAGTTACCTCTGCAACCCGTGCGCGGAGAGCTTGGTCCATCGCTTCGCGACGTACATGGATACCTTAGTCGTTAGCGCGCGTCCAGCAAAAATCTTGGATACTTTTGCGCTCGTTCCGAAATTTTCGAAACGGCGGCGAAATCTATAACTACACTTCGGAGAGAGCGCGCGAGGCTCCGGTTATTCAGCTCCACAACAAAGTTTGAGCATGTTGCCAAGCTGCCTTGAGCCACTCTTGCCGCCCTCGCTCGAAACGCCATGTGCTGGAGACTCGTGAGCGCAGCCATCCCGAATCCACGGATAACTTGGCGCTGAAGCCATGCCATCTGATACAAGTAAGGTTGCGTCGTTATCGAGCAGCTGGAGCTCTAATACAGGCTGCTCAGATCGGCAGCAAAACATGTTGACTCACCAGCAGGAACACACTCCATGCTGTGCACCGGCATCATATGCACCTTCTTCTCTTGATCACCTGCGATAACGACTACATGCCAATCTTTGTATTACTAGCAAATATATAAAGCTGTCTACCTCTTATTCCCATCACCCCTGCCGAACTGCATCAGAAGTCGCGAAAAAATAGCTAATCGCGCGATTGCTTCTATTCGGATCGTATTTCAGGAACGAATCGACTTCGCCAACACCATCGCCCGCAGTCCAGGCTGCTGATCATTTCACAACTGGCCGACTCCTGCCCAAGTCTCTACGCAAAAAAGTCGACTAAACCAAACCAACTCGTCCAGCGTAGCAGTAACCTCCGATGGTCTCCACTACGCCCGAGGACGCAAATGCATTCGCCACCACTGCAGCTTGGCACGATCCCACCGACGTCCAAGTTCGCAAGATCATGATGGCGCGTCTCCGCAGCCACCCGGCACTAGCACAGCACCATCCAATTCTGCAGACTCGAGAGGACACGAGCCCGAGTCCGTCGCTGCTGCAAAGACTCGAGTGGATGCTCTACCATTCGGCGGGTTCTTTGGGCGAGTATCTGCACCAACCGTCACTCGAACGACGCGTGCAGGGCCTCGTGACCCACTACAAGCGCAAGCGCAACGACACCGACCCGAGTGAGGCCGTCATGGCGTCGATTCGAGCTTCAGCAGCCAAACGACTGCGACCCCGTTTGACTATCACCGAAGACGAGGTCCGGAACTGCAGCGTCGGCGCACGAGGCTGCGTGCTCAACAGCAACTTGGACTTGCTGCACCAGGTCTGCAGCTTTCTGGACGGCAAGGACGTGCTGCGGTGTCGCGCTGTCAACAAGTTTCTGTATCTGCACGCGCCATCGTTCGTGCGGTCGCTGCATATCGACGCGGCGTTGGCTCTTCCAGCTACGGAGACTCGCAACAGAGGTGACGGAGCTGCTAGTGGGCTGTGCACGTTGCTGCATGAATGCAAGAACCTCGTCAGCCTCACGATCTCCAACCAAGATAACCAGAATCACCTCAAGGCCGGAGTTGTGTTCCCCCGAGCGCTTACAGCGTCCACGCACATGGCGTCGCTCGCAACCGCGTCGTTCGGTCATCAATTGGTTCGTGAGGTGGCTAACGCGTTGGAAGAGGGAGCGTGTCCCTCGCTGCAGAGGCTGGAGCTCCTCGCCCCATTCGACTTTGCATCAGAGAGTGACGCTGTTCTAATGGTGCTAAGAGCACTGGCTGATGCGAAGACGGTGAGGAAGCCACTGCACCATTTGGTGCTTGACGCAACTTTCCTCGGCGATAAAGGTGTTGGACAACTCGCCAAGTTGTTTGAAAATCGCGACACGTTCTTCGAACACCTGCAGACGCTCACTGTGCGCAACAACTTCATGGGCGAAACCGGTTGCCGCGCGCTACTCGAAGCCGTCGAGCCCTTCAGCGAGCTGCAGATGGTTGACCTCAGTCGCAACATCCTCACCGACACGGACGCATTTGCACTTGCGGATTTGCTCGATGATCCTGTGACAGACTTGAGCGTTTGCGACGGCGTGGAGAAGGCAGGCGAGCGAGAGCACGAACAGTTCACTGTGTTGGGACTTGCTGGACTGCAAACGCTCAAGCTTCAGGAAAACTTCATCACGTGCGACGGATTTCACGCCATTACGATTGCATTGTGTTCTCGGGAAGGCTTCGTGGCTACGGTCGGTGATGCTACAGATTACAGCGATCGAGACGAAGATGGGGGAGATGACGATGAAGAAGTTGTAGATGAAGTAGAAGTGATAGCTGAAAATCACTAGATATTTATGAAGCAGAACTCGAATCAATATAAATAGAGGTGCGGTAGAGCACCACAGCACATCTGGGGCTCACGCCCCGGACTTCATCATTCTTTTGCTCAATGCAATGAGCATTAGCCAGTTGTGACAATCGCCAAAGTTGTAGGTCGCATTCGGTGTATAATCGATGGCGGCTTCCAGCCAGGGCGACGATGAAGATGAAGAACGACTAGCATTAGCTCGGGAGCTGGCAGCGGAATTAGCAGCGTTATCGGCTCAGGATGTCGGCTTTGGCGACAGTTTTGATGACCAGGAAGACGACAGTGCCGGCTGGGCGACTAGTAATGGAGAAATCCACATGGACTACGTGCGCTTGGATCTCGATATGGTGCTGCAGCAGGTGACTCAAGTTCCGTTAAACAGGTTGCAGCCTTTGGCTACCACCGACACCAGCAGCAATGATGAAGGCCAGCGAGTTGCACCTACCAGTTGGGAGTTGCTGCTGCAAAGCGTCGAACGCAATGATCGAGAGTTCTTCCAGCCATGTCAAGGGATCTTACACGAAGTTCGTACGTCAATCCTGGACGTGACGTCTTCGACCTCTCCCGTAAAGCAACATGTGCAACAAGAGATCCATGAAGTCGAAGTACCACCGCACCAATTGGACATTAAGGTGGATTTGGATTGTGAGGCTTCCAAGATTGAGCAGATTGCTTGTGTTGACGAGAACGCACGGGTTTATGACAAGGTTGCTGATTGCAATGAAGAACTCAGCAACACTGAAGATGAGAAGGTGGCTATTACAAGTTCCCTGGTAATCGTCAACTCGTTCACACAATTTGCTGTCAGTGAACCTCCACCCATCGTCGACACAACTTCAGTTGATCGTATCCCACCACCTTTAGAGGTGGGTGACCTGTCTACCCTGACTTCACCCTTGCCTGACGTTCACCCTATGGATGAAAAGCAGCTTCTTCGTGATAAAACTGCTGAAAAAGAGCTTCGAGCCATCGCGAAACAACAGGAAGCTCGAGAACTTCGTCGTCTGAAGGCTCATGCGAGATACGAAAAGGAACGCGATGATGCAGCGCAGCTTCTGCTCCGACTACAGGAAGAGTTTGAAGCTCAAGAGAGGAACGCAGAGGCTACTCGTCGTGAGGCTCAGGAACAATCCCTTATGACTGAAGAGGAGGAACATAGTCGGTCGGTCGTTGCTGCAGAGCGTGAATTTCAGGAAACGTTGCTTATGATCCTCGCGGACGAAAACTCGAAAAAGTTTGCGGCTGAGTTGGCTCGGATACAAAATGCAATCAAGAGCGAGATAGTCCAAATGACACTCGAGGACCAAGCCGAACGACATCGAATGAAAGTTGAGCGGCAAGCTAATTACCAGACACAGAAAAACTTGGTTCGCAGCCGTCTCGGCGCTGTGTTGGAGGAGTTAACAAACCACCACGAAATTCGGCGACAGATTAGAGACCAACAAACACTGCGTGAGCATGAGGAGTGTGTACAAATGCGAGGTGAGGAGATCTGGATGCGACGCGTGGTGGCAGAGTGCCGCGCTCTTCTTGAGCAACGAGAATGTGATAGGAATCGTGCTTTGATGATTCGTGAAGATGAACTAGCCTGGATATGTGAAAACATTGAGAGGAATCAGAAGCTGCAGGCTGAGGAGCGACAGCGCGAGGAACATTATCGTTGTTATATGGAGGAGGAAGAACGACGGGCTCGGGCTGCATGGGACTACATTGAGCATCTGCAGCTCGTACAAAGACAAAAGGAAGAACGTTTTCGTTTTGTCATGGAACAAGAGGAAGAGCGTTGTCAGCGTGCGTGGGTTTATTTGAGACAACGGGCTGAGGCTGAAGCAAAGGAGCGCGACATGCAACATGAGATGCAGCGACTGCAAGTTTTGAGCAATATCTCGACAGCATTTCAACGACTCGAGCGAGTTTTCCGACAGCACGCGTTGGTAAAGTGCCTAGAGCAATGGAAAAATTGGTGCGCGCAATGCGTTGAGAAGGATCGACTACGATCTGAGACCGTAGATGACGCTGCAAAGCGGATTCAGATGTGGCATCGGCGACGACTTCAGCAGGTTGTGGTGGTGGGGTCTCCCCTTGTCCTTGAAGAGTTTAGTGATGATGAAGAGCAGCCGCAAGAAGAAGAGGACGACGATGTTGATGAATTATTTGTCAGTTCTCCTGCTAACCAGGAGGCTGCACTCCGTTTACAGTCGACATTTCGAGGATTTCATGTGCGCCGAAAGTTTGCAAACGCACTCGCACTCGCACAGGCGGTAGGGAAACATGAAGACGGGGATCCTTATGACGCAGTAGATTTGGATGATCTCATCCAGCTTCCGCCGGAGTTGGTGGACGGCTGGGAAGACCCCGTTCTCCCACCTGCGGCGGCTCATCTCCAAAGACAATATCCGCAGCGGATCGATCTCGAAGAAGAACGCGTTGATAACAACGATGCAGAAGACGTGGAAGATGACAGAAGCGTAGAAATCTGCAAACCCATTGCAAATGTGAGAGCTCCTAGCACGCCAAAACCTAAAAGTCCTGTCAAAGAGCAGAGTCTGGCGGCGACTCTGTGGAATAAAATGAAACGAGCGAAGCAGCGCCAGCAACACACTAAAGAAGAACGGCAACGCCAGCAAGACCCCACCTATCGAGTTCAGAAGCTACTCAATCGCAAACCAACCCAGAATGGAAACTCAAATAACAACCAGAACAGCCACTCCCGATCTCAAATTTCACAAGGAATCCAGAAAGCTGCAAACATGGTATCGTGGTCATCAACTGGTAACACGAAGAAGAAACCAAAGGTGAAGCTGCCGTCACTAGTCGAGCGATTGCGAAGGCAAACAATGGCGGAGCGATGAATTTCGCTTTATTGTGGATTTCGCTAATAATTGCCAACCTTATGGAGATCAACAACTTCAGCGTTTAGCCAGCATCGCGGCCTCCTTGGTTTGCCTCATCATTAAGACAAAGACGTCAAAATCACACGTCGCCACCAGAATCTCCGAGCAGAGTACGGTTCCTGACTGGCGGTCGACCTCGTACGCTCGACGCACCAGCTCATAAAATTCTTGAATGGTGGCGCCCTGTGACTGGATGTAGGCTGCAAACAAGTTAACATCACCTGTTAGCTGCATTTCACGAATGCAGGCATCAGTGCGCTTACCTTCGAGCTTCTCCTCGAAGAGAGCGAGGAACTTGTTGTAGATGTCCGTGTATCTACGAAAAACAATAGTCGTAGAATTTTAGTTTGGTGATACGTTGTCTTATGCCTGCTCTTCAACTCACTCGAGCTTCATCTCGTCGCTGTCTAGATCAAAAGCGTGGCAATTCATCTCTGCGAAGGTCTCGAACGTGTGAGCGAACTCGTCGTTGTCGAAGAAAAAGGAGATGACCTTGTTCACTAGGTCGTTGTTTTCTGGATCGAAGTTGCTCTCGTCGTCGTCTTTGGCGCTCGCCTTTTCGTGACCGACATGAGCTTTGGCTTCGCTGGATGCGCTCACAACGTTCTTGTCGCCAGTCTTCTCGTCCTTGCAGTCCGGACTCGATTTACTCTCGCTGGACATGGTGTTAGTGCTGCTCTCGGAATTTGACGAACTAAGCTTGCAATGAAAGATCAGCAGTTTTGCTTCTGAAGACTCTTCACGCGAAACTTCTCTTCTTGACTGGAGCTACTCAAGAAGATATCCTACGAGGTAAAGATATTTTATTCTCAAACTTGTCAGGGTGGTGGCCATAACTCAAGAGATAAGGTAGGTACAAACACGAAGTCTACCCCCACCAGAATCTGCTCGTTAGACACTCAACAACGTGGGAAACTGTTATTTATGCCCTCCTGTGTCGGTAGTGATGTTTCCTACAAATGAGCACTGATATCCAATCGAATTCATGTTGAAGTGCATCTCAATCAACAATTGTCGTGGGCACTGCAACGTTCCCGCGATGGTGAAGCCATTTATCCCACCGCCGAAGACGATCATTGTTGTTGACATGCTCCTGCCACTCGTTGACACCCATGGGTTGATTGCATGACATTTACAGCTCTCCTTCCCGTTGCTCAGCAGTGCCCGCAGCCATTTCGCTTTTGGTCTCCTCGAGAAACAACCACCACCCCGATCCACCCGCTTCAACTTGTCATGTTGCACGGGTTCAAACTCGCACTTGCGTGCATTGTAATCGCTGCCGGGCTCGTTGATGGTGCATTGGAGGACGTCCCAAGCTTCGCGGTTCCGTCGTTCGACTACGGTTCATTGCACGAAAATGAGGCACCGAGGCGCATGCTCCAGGCCCTGGAACGCGGTGGCATCATCGCGTTGAAAAACATCCCCAACTACATTAACACTCGCGAACGGTTCCTGGCTAGTGCGGTGCAATGTGCCGTTGCTTCCGAGCAGACCGACGAAGGAATGCGCTACCTGTCGACCAAGCAGTTCCATGACGGCACTCGACGCCTCACGTTGCGAGCTGCTGCCGGACGAGAGCTGATGGAGACGGACATTGACACGCTGAATTCAATGGCAGCCAATTGTCCGGGTCACCGAGAGCTTTACGAAGAATTCAGCAGTACGTTGGAGCGGGCAGTGGACACGTTCGCTTCAGCACTCGATCAAACCGAGTTCACGATGGGTGACGGCGAACGCCACATCAGTGCACGGAAATTGGTTGGGGATGCTAAGCGTCTGGACCATTTCCACGCGTACGAAGCTGTTCCACCTCCCTCGAGCCCAAGCCGCCGGTCGCTTTCGGCCGAGGAAATTGAACGAGACTTGTCATTGGCCATGCACGAAGACCATGGACTCTTCATCGCGATGGCAGCGCCCAAATTCTTCTCCGTCAACGGTGACGACGGGAGTATCCGTGAGCGACGTCTGAAGTCTGATGCCTCGGGCTTAGTGATCGGAGATGCAGAACTCGATGAAATCGTGCGTCCTGAGCTGAAACCCGATGAACTCGTCATCATGATGGGTACCGGCGCGTCGCGTTGGCTCGAGACTAGTCACCACTTGCCTGCAGTCATGCACGGCATGCGAATGCCTGAAGAAATGATCTGGGACGATGAAGAAGCTCCAGGACAGCGCAATCTTCGCGCGTGGTTCGGCAAGATGACGCTGCTACCTGCATACCAACGCCTGCTCAAGACAAACTTGTACTTTGACGAGTTCACCAACCGAACAACGCGCCACTTACTTGCCAATGGGGACACAAACGACGACCTCAAAGCAATCGGGTGTGCTGGTGGGCGACACTTGGCGGAGAGTGAAGGAAGCTGCACGTATTCGATCTGCACTCTGAAGCCTGGTGTGGAGAAACCTCCGACGGTGGGCTGCAACCAAGCTTGCAACTACCACACTGAATTCTTCGATGCCAAGTGCGAGAAGAAGTGTGACTGCACCGGAACCACCACGCAAGCCGATGTTTGCTGGATGCTTTGCGTCGCTCGTCTTCCTGTCGATGAATGTCCACTGGAAGATCAACAGTGCTCGGGTCTGAAGATGATTTGTGCGGCCAACAGCACCGACACAAACACCACTGCAGCCCCGACGCACTCACACTCCACCGAAGCACCAAAGTCAACCGATACCCCCGTACCCACAGCGCTAGCAGGAGAAGCAACACCTATTGAGACACCGGTGCCGACAGCTACACCGGGATCACCAAATTCCACCGAGACACTATCACCAGCAATTGAATCCGAAGCGCCTACATCTACAAAGATACCATTGTCAACACCTATGACACTGTTTGCAACTCTGGAGCCACCAACCCCGTTGCCGACTGACACCCAAATATCCTCGACAGTGCCACAAAGCACAACTCCACCGCTGACGGGAGCTCCGATTCCTGAAACTACGCCGGATGCGCCTTCACCGATTGCTCCGGAAACGCCACTATCTCCAAGCACCGAGTCGTCGTCGACGACAGAGATTCCAACAACTGCAGCTCCGTCCACAGAAGATCCTGTGCTCCCTGGTGCATACTGCTAGCTTGCGTCTTAGTCGGCTCGCTCAAAAGTAAATGCCACGCTGGCTCATATACCCTGTAGCAACCAACACAAACCACAAAAAAAACATAGTACAAACTAGCGCCGCGACGCCTACAGCTCAAATAGCACGCTTTCATTTCGTGAGTCCTTACCAGCAATTTATGTGCCTCGCATTTTCCTCAATCTCCTCCGCTGGCCAAACTGTACCTGGTAATGAGTCCCTTTCAACCAGGATAAGTCCGTCGTCAGTGACCTATTCGACTGCCAACGTCCTCAAAGCGACGTTGTGCTGTCCGTCGTCCACTCTTCGCGTCTACATCTGCTCGTCCTGCGGTTCTCCAGCAACCTGTTCGTCCTCCGCTCCTTCCTCCTCCGTAGCGTACAGCACCTTGAAAATGGCCTGCGCCAATGGATTGGCCTCGTTGTCTTCTGCCGACTGCAGCATGATCTCCACCTCGCGCAGCTTGTTGAAATAGAAGTCGCGCTCCTTCTCCAGGCTCTCCACCATGGCGCGCAACTCCCCACTTTCATTGGTCAGCGCCTCGTTATTGGCCGTAAGTTCCTCCAGCTCTTTCTCCAGGGGCGCCGTGGCCGCAGCCACCGCCGCGTCCGTATCCGCCGCCCCAGCCGCTGCTCCAGCACTTCCAACCGGACGACGCGTCGCGGTCATAGTCGTCCTACCCGTGCGCGCAGCACCCACAGTCGTCGGAGCCCCAGGCGGCGTTCGTCCGACTCTGGACGTCGTGGTGGTTGTTGTTGCGCCTACTTTTCGACGAGCAGGAGCCGCCGGTGCGGAGCCTGAGCCAGCAGCAGCCCCGCCGCCGAACTTCTGCGTGTACTGGGCGCCTCCTTTGCCCTTCTCCCGCTGCGCCAGCGCGTCGTAGGCCTGTCCGGAGGCGTTGCGCTCGTAGAACGCCTTGAACCACTGCATGAACTCGAGGTTGTCCTGGTACTTGCCGCGCACGAGGCGGTCCACCTCGACGTGCTTGTCGATCTTGAGTTGCATGAAGGCCTTCTGCAGCACCTTGTAGTTCTGGATGTACTCGTAGTCCTTGTTGGCCGACCAGTCCACTTTGCTCATCTGCACCTTGCCAGGGTACATGGCGTCCAGGATCTGGCAGGCCACGGCGCCCGTGCACGTCTGCTCCACCTTCTGCAGGTTGATGCTGCACAGTCCGTTGATCCAGTCCAAGATCTCCTTCCGCCCCACGAAGTACGTGCCGTCCATCAGGCTCATGCTCTGGTCCGCCATGGCTCACGAGTCGATGGAGAGCTCCTTACTACACTGCCTACGGTAGTTAGTCTACGTTCGAAAATAGTCTATGCTCGTAAATAGTCTAAGTTAGACTATTTCTGGTTCAAGCATATTTTTAACATTTAAAATTAGTCTAACCACTTCAAGTTCAAAATTAGTCTCACCTGAGCCGTCCGGGTAAGGGTGCACTTTATTGATCAACACGACTGGGTTCGAGTCACCCATTGCGGATTTTCCCCCAAAGCGATTGTTTTGCTGTATATGGCTCTCGAAGTGCCGACCAACTGCAAGCACATATAGAACCACAATTTTTCTGTCACATGACGTGTCTGGTGGTACCTCCGCTTCTGTGGTAGGGGTGAAGGGCTTGGTTGGATGCTGCGTGCTGGAAGCCCGCGAGTTTTTTTGCTTTGACGTTGCCACTTTCGCTTTAGCAAACCGCCGATGCCAACTACCAAGTCTACTTCGCCATGTGGAGGATGTGGCGAGCCTGTTGGTTCTGTTCACCAGTGTCCTAGTTGCTCATGCAACATGCACGTCTTCTGCGGGCGTCCAACTGGAAACGAAGGCTTCGCACAGCCTATCATCTGTCCAAAATGTGACCAAGCTGGAGAGACTGTACCGGTAACCACCGAAGCGACTGACGCCACCGCGTTGGAGGTCTACGTCGAGCAATGTGATAGCCACTCCAGTCTTCAGCTCGAAGATTCACAACCGTCACCAGGGTCACGACCTTCTGCCCGGCGCACACAGAATGTGAGCAGCCTCGCCCATCGCCGAAAGGTTGTCCGCTGGATGAGGCAGCCAACGGGAGTGAAGGCATGTTCGCTCAAGCTGTTAACACATTTCCTACGATCTTCAACTCTGCTACACGAGGCGCCAACTTGGCTAAGGCTTTGGATTGGTGGAAGAAACGGCAGCGCATTTTGGGAGCTGAGCGCGGTGCAGTTGCAGTTTCAGCACGTCGGCGGGGTGGAAGACGTCGCGTGAGCACTAAAGTACTTGGGGGCCGCGGGAGGCCCAGAAGTGCTTGGGTAGATTGGCTATATCCTCTGTTGTTAGACGAGTTTGACCGACTTCGCAAACTTGGCGTGAAGTTTGAGCCCGCGCTGTTACTGCAGCTTGCTAAAGCCATCATCAGAGCAAGCACTGTACCCTACAATTCTAGAAGCGTCGACTCTAAAGGTGCGCTGATATATTGACAAGGTCACGCTACGGTGGATTCAATCCTTCATGGAAGCGCATCAGATTGTACTCAGAACTCAAACTGGTAAAAAGCAGCTCAGCGAGGCAAAAAAAATTGCACATTGAGAGAGAGGTGGCATTTCACCTCGGTGAGTTGAAGCGTGGTTTTGCAGACGGATCGCTCGATGAAAACGCCGTCGAGAACATCGATGAAACTCACTTTGTTGTGGATTTCGATAACGGCAAGACGCTCGGATTTTCCGGGGACACTATTGTCAAGTATGCTGATGTGGTGTCGGGCGGCGAAGGAATGACCATGGTGGTTCGGCTGTCAGGAGGACCAAGCGCGCGGATTCACCCCCCAATGATGATTTTTATGAACTCTGAGGGGAACTATCCTATCCATGGAGTTCCAGACCAAACTCCTGGTGTATGCTATCGCTCGAGCAAGAAAGGGTGGATGACGCAAAAGCTGTTCCGAGAATATCTAAAAGAGAGACGAGCGATACGTGCAGACCCCCGAGGGTGTACGAAAACCATTTACCTCGACAACTGCTCAGGTCATCTCGCGGCGGACGAGTGTCGCGTTGAGCTTAATGCTATCAAATCCGACCTCAAGTTTTTTCCACCCAACGCTACGGATCTATGCCAGCCAGCGGACTCTTTTGTAATTTCAAAGATAAAGGATGCCTGGAAAGTCAAGTGGAACGAGAAGAAGATGGAATTGATAAAGAACGAGTGCTGGCAAAACAAGATCAGGAAGGACGGCTCGTGGTCCGGAAAACTTCAAAACCCAGGGAAAAGGTTCTTCCTTCAACTTGCTGCCGACGCTGTCAAAGCTGTCAACCTCCAAAAAGACAAAAACGGGATGTCTTACACGCGTAAGGCGATGATTCGGTGCGGGTTGTCACTTGGTATTGATGGTACGTGGTCTGTTACTCAGCTTTACCCTCATCTCCAAGATATCATCCAGAAACACCGTGTGCGCTTCGATGGAGAGCCTGTGAAGGCAAATTCAGAAATAGTGGGCAAGAAGACGTAAATGTTAACCATAGATTTTAGTTTGGTGAGGTCAAAATGTTAGATGCGATATGGCTCAGCCGTTTGTGCAATTGAGCTCTAAGTGTCGTGTTGAGGGTTCGAGTCCGCCAGCATCCATTGACACCAAGACTATTTTTGGATTTATAAATAGTCTCAGTACATAATTAGTCTAACTTAGACTATTTAGTGTAACGAAGTCAAAATCCCTTACACATAAAATAGTCTCAGTCAGACTAATTACCGTAGGCAGTGTAGCTGCTCTGCTTGGGTCTCTCTCAATGAGGATGCTGAAGTGGCGGCCGTTTTAGGGCAGATGGGGTATAGCCGGATATTTTCTGGCGTTGCTTCACTTCGTCATAAAACTGTTTTTGCAGGCGCTGTATACGTTGAGACCGTATAAAGTGCGACATGACGGCATTCTGTATACGTGACGCCATTTCGAAAGCCATGGCCAAGAAGAGCGGAGGTGACGACTTTACTCTCGTGCTGCACGACAGCAATGGACTATTGGATAGCGCTGCGTTGCACTGTTCTGACTGCTGTATCCTTCTCCTTGTTTTTGTGTTGTTGCTGCTACTGTTGGTGCAGGTTCGAAGCCTAAGGGCAACGCTGGCAAGAAAGCTGGAGGTAACAAACCCAAGAAGGCTGGCATGTTCAAGGCGCTCAAGAAGCAGGAGAAGAGGTCCGTGCAATGTAATCCAAAATCGATGGCTACAAGTTTGTGTATCTTACTACTGCATCGCTGCTGTGCTGCTTTGTTGGATCAGAGCTGGCGTAGTGGGGGCAGACAAGAACGACCCACACAGCAGCAAGCGCAAGGCGAAGGTGGCGAAGCGTCCGGCCCCCGTATCGGATGAGCTCCGCAACTTTGACGAGCGTATGGCAGCTAAGAGCTCGCGACGGCCTGGTGTAGTACCCAAAGCTGCTGCGGTGGCACCTCCGACGTTCGTGATGGCAGCTCCGACCTTTCAGTTGTAAGTGGTGGAGTGGATGCAACGGTTTCTTTGTCCTTACTATCAATTCTAACACTGCTGTAACTTCGTGGCAATGTGACCACAGCAACTCAAACCCTGTGCAGGCAACGCCTGCTCCTCGCGAGGTCGAAGGCTTTCATGGCTTCATGTCTGCGTTGGATGCTCCGAAAGATGCACCGGCAGTGAACCCAAACCAAGCAGCGCGCCAGCCCAAGCCCGTTCAGCCTGAATACCGTGGCAGCAACGTCTTTGCAGTGCTGGACAACGGAGACGAGGAGCAGCAGCAAAAAACGCAGATGACGTCACAGGGCGCTCCAGCGTTCATGCAGCCGGCGACGTTCACGTTTGCGACCGCCAAACCGACGTTCACACTGCAGTCTTCGCTTCGCCAGAGCATGCAGCCGGTAGCAGTTAATGTAGCAGCACAAGGCGGGAGCGTCGACATCGACCCGGACTTATAAAGTGGCAATGCAAACGTACTGTAGCAGCATTTTTCCATATAGCGCAGTCAAGGGAGGGCTTTGGGACGTCTGGAGGAACTGTATGTTAAAGATACTGGGGAACTTCCCGGGACCACGTCTGAGCACTCGGCCCAACTTGATCAACTTGACCACTTCCTGACGCTGTCCCCGGAATTATTTTGACCGTGACGTACCCACTGAGGCACATTTGCCCGAATCCTGACATCCGGGACGCGCTCGAACAACGTGCTGTGGCTCTGCAGCAGATCCGCATAGAGGCAATGTTCGTCATGAACTTCCACTGCTGCCGCCTGTTCGAGCACCATCAGCGTAGCTACCCTAACTACCCTGTAGTGCCGGCAAGGTCTCGCACGATGGAGACAGCCCTACAGCTAGACCAAGCTACGTTCTACCTGTGCTGCACAGCTGTCTTTGGCGACGAACAGATACCCGCGCCAAAACCCTCGGCTAACGCTGCACTAGAGGAGTCCATCAACGTCTACAAGGCTTCACGATCGAGGGTCATGTCATATATACCACCTACGCTTTCCTATTCAAGCTCCGCTATCAAAGAACTGGCGAACGACATGCTCGTTGCGGCGCAGCAACACATTCGAACGAACTTCGAGGCGCGGCTTGTCAACTTCATTCGCCTGCAGCTTGCGTATCCGCGGGGAGCAGCTGAGGCCATGGTCGCTCGACTAAAGTCAAGTCCTGAAGACCTCACGGACGTCGAGAAGCAATGGCTTGAGTGGCTAGAACTGCCTCCTACAGCTGCGAACATCGCTAGCCACGAAGTGCTATTTCTCGGCAAGCTGTACGACATGCTGAAGGTAATGGAAGAAATGCACGACCAAGACGAGATCCCGAAAGGGTGCCGGCTCTTTACGTTGCTGCCGCAGCCCACCTCCTGTGTGCCATCGTTCTTCCCGGTCACTACAGAGGTGCTCTACCAAGTCGCAAAACAAATTTTGGCGACGACGGGTAAGGACGTTTTTGGGCTCTACAAGTCCACGAACTCTCGTGGCCATCGGACGTATGCCACGTCTACGGAGTTCCAAGAAGTGCTCGAGAGGATGTGGACCTCTGTTTTCAACCTCGGAGGCTGCGTCAGCCACACAGCAGATCAACGGATTGGAGTGCCAAGGCGCAACTTCGAGTATCAGATCTCCACCAATGGCTACAGTGCTGGTGTGCTGACGTCAATTCCTGCTCCTCTTGAACGACCTGCTCTTTCTCCGAAGTATATACCACATACATTGATCGGGATTGACCCAGGGCTACGGATGATGCTGACGGCATACAGCCGTCCTATGCTGGAGTTTGTCTGCAACCCACCGGAAGAGCCATGCTCCATGACCGGTTGGTGCAGTACCTGTCCAGGCCACGTTGGCGGTAGGCGCCATGGCAAAAAGCGCAGCAGGAACCGCCGTCGTCGCCACCGACGCAAGAGACGCAGCAGAGCGCGCTGCGATGTGGAGGGGTGGTGCGAGATCTGCCACAGGCACCACCCAAAGCACCGTCCGCGGAAACACGGCGTCAGGCGCCGGACTCACTTCCTGCACGACAATGCTCATGTCCTGCAAGTCACGTCCCGAGAGTACCGACACATGAGTCGTGTCGAGCACCAAGCATTCTGGTTCGAAAACCTGAAGAAGAGGTATCTGCTCTACGGTGCGTTTGTGAAGGACATGCCATCGTTCAAGACTTCATCACCAGCGGATCTGTTATCTCGTTACGAGTACAAGTGGAGGAATATCAACGCCATGTTGGAGTTCTGCGCACTGAAAGGGTTTCGCAAGTGGAGATTCACGGTGTCGCGATTCAAACGCAAGGCCGTCGCAAAACTCGCCAAGCGTGTCGTCCCGAATGTGGACCGTGACGTGTGTGTGGCTCTCGGGAAATGGAGCAGCCAGACTCATCTTGCGGGCCATATGCACGTCCCGCTAAAGAGGTTCGCGCTTGAACTCTCTCGCCGCGCAACCCTCGTCATGGTCGACGAGTTTCGTACCAGCTATCTTTGCTCCGAGTGCCCACGTCCAATGGTGAACTCGCCATTCAAGATCTACGGGACGACGAAAAACAAGATGTCGAGGAACGTGCGTGTCTGCAGAAACGTAGCTTGCAGAGCGAACTACTGGGAGTGCGATATCAATGCGGCGAAAAACTTGTGGCAGCTAGGACTCCTCCAAGTCACCAACCAGCCTCGAGCTCCGCAGTTCTGCAGAGGACACCGAATCGACTAAGGCGACTGAATTCAAAGCAACGTGGGAACGGGACCCTGAGAAGGACCTCAGACGAAAGCCCACTCGGTAAACGGGCTGCTGGGGAGTGAAAGGCTTAGTGCCTTCATTCATAGGTAACCCAGTCCGAACGTAAAGATCTCTCGAGATCATTCGTAGTGAATATACCATGTAGCTCGGACGTGTTTTTCTGTTGGCTTATGATATCAACTGTGCGGTATCACTATACAAATCGCGAGTCTCGTGGACTTTGTGTTCGTGTACACAACCGACGGTTAAAGACGGTGATGCGTCGCCGTTGAGGCTGGGGCTTCAGGCGGATTTGCCTCTGTAATAGAGAGAAGCCAGCATTCGCCCCGGAAGAGAAGCGCACCCGCCGCGAGCAAGGGTCCAAGCACCAGTCCACTCGATCTACGCGCCGGCTCAGCTGATCCGCCTACAAAACTTACCACCGAGAGTGCCGTCGTCAGCAGTCCACAGGGCGAGCAGCAATGGGCAGCGCGAGCAGCAAAGCAGGCGACGCCAACCCCAAGAACTTGGGCGCGGATCCGAACGACCCGAACGCGTTCCCATTGCACCACCATCCGTACTACAATCAGGCGCAGTCTCAGCAGCAAGGACGCAGCTTCGACGGTGGCAATAGCGACGGGAAGCACCCGCAGGACCACGAGCAGTACTACGCAACGCAGCATAACGCTACCGAAGCCATGGAAGTGGATCCGCCCACCGAATCCTCCTCAGATGTAGACGGAGAGATGGCAAACACACAGAACGACGCGGAACATGGCAAGGGGAGTAATACACAGACAACGGACGTCACAGTCCCTCCCGGAGAGGACGTGGTGCCGATGGTGTTCAAGTGGGAGCACGGAGGACGCAACGTGTTCATCACGGGCACTTTCAACGGCTGGGACAAGCAGTGCCCCATGCACAGATCCGGAAACGACTTTACGTACATCGCCAACCTCACGCGGGGGAAGCACATGTACAAGTTCGTGGTGGACGACGACTGGCGGTTCGCCCCCGACCAGCTCACGATGGCAGACGTGGAAGGCAACGTAAACAACTACGTGGACGTGTCGGACTTCGCGCCGCTCTCGGACTTTGACGGCAAGAACAAGGCCCAGGACGACGACGAAGATCCCGAGAACCCGTACTCAAAGTACATCCCCGAGATCGACGAGTACACGAAGGAGCCGCCTCCGCTTCCGCCGCACTTGCGGCACATTATCTTGAACAAGGTAAGCCAAGTTACCTGTGTGTGTTTGTGGTAGTGGTTGTGCTGGTCCTGACCCGCGTGTTTTTGCGTCGCTGTTTGTTCAGGCCCCACCGACAGTCGATGGACGATTGCTGCCTGTGCCACAGCACGTGGCGCTCAACCATCTTTACTGCACAGCCATCAAGGACGGCATGATGGTGCTCGGCATCACCAACCGCTACAAGCAGAAGTTCGTGACCACCGTTTATTATAGCCTCATGCCCGGCGCCAACTAGCTCGCACTTACTCCATGCACTGGTTAGGCCGGTCGATGGGCAGGTGGTCGGGTTGATCTGGAAAATCGATCCAACGTAGAAGGCAGCACAGGTAGACAAGCGGGAGGAAGCTCGGAGCACAGTCGTGAATGATCCAAGTGTTGGACGCGGCGTGGGCATGCAGTGCGCATGCCTCGCTCGGCTTCTGTAGGCAGTAGACAGCAAATCTCTCTTTTTTTTTGTAAGGAGCAGCTCGCAATGTCGTAGCGAGCAGAGCGTAACAGTGAGTGCAAAAGCGGCAGGGCATGGCCAACCTAGGAACGGCGAAGCCTAAACCAATGAGAAGCTCGTCCTTCCACCATCGACTGCCACTTCACACACACCCACGGACGCATGAATACACAGCGACAACGAGCAGCGCAAAAACAATAAACATATTTTTGTCTTCTTCCGCAGCATCCGCGTAGCGCCCAGGACGATGTTCCTACTTCAATTTGGCGACCTGCTGCTCCACCGTATCGTCCTCTTCCTGCCAGCAAGTTCCTCTCCGTCAAAACTGCATCCGTTCTGCTTCTTCATCTTGTCATCTCCGCCTTCTATCGCTGGAACGAGCTTCATTCTGGCTGAGCCATCGACGCTGCTTGACTGTGTCATTTGATTATACGTAGATCTCAGCCCAGAGGAAGAGGAAAAGCGAGCCGAAGCCCAGCAGCAGAGCAGCGATAAAGGCCAGCACCAGCTCCACCAGAGCGTTCTTCTTGGGGGCCACAGCGCGCGTGAAGAAGAGCGACATAAAGACCAGCCCAGTCAGTAGCAGCACGACCGTCAGGAAGCCGTAGCTCTCCGGGTCCACAGGGCTCGTGTAGGGGATTTCCTGCAGTAGGTAGACGCAATAGAGAGGGTCACAAGCTGCAGACAAGCACGGCGATGCACGCAGAGACTACACACCATTTCCATCGTAGCGCCGAAGTATCGAGATCTGCTTGACTGACACGTATGATGAGGTCGTATGAAATAAGAGAGGATGCATGCTGTAAGGTAGGTATGTTTTGAGAGATGGATACATTTTGTTGAAGTGAACTCGTCGATGATGAAGGTCGATAAAGGTCTGGTGTATATTGCTTGTGCCAGCATAAATACGAACTCAGGGTCCGTTTTCACGCACCGCCTGCTGGAGTCGCTGCACGAGTGTGGCTTTGAGGCCCTTGATGTCGAGTCCTCGCTTTTTGAGCTCAGCTCGCAGCTCGGTCACCTTCAGTTTGTCAACAAAAGCTGCTGGGTCTTCCTTCGGCGTTTCAGACGCGGCGTCTTCCGGCTTCGGACTGTCGTCCTTTTCGGCAACTTCGGCGTCGGACTGCACTTCAGGGCCAGCTTCCTTACTCTCCTTCGTGATGGCAGTCTGCTCAGCCTTGTCGTTCAGCTTTGGTTCCTCAGATTCGCTCTGCTCCTTTACCTCTTCCTCTTTGACTTGACTGGGAGATAACACCTCCGTATTGTTAGTACCGTTCTCAATTTTACGAGGAGAGGCGTCTCGTTCGCCTTTGCTGCCATGCTCCAAATCCGACTTGACCGTAGTCTTATCTTCCTTCTCTCCGTCATTATTCCTCCTTGTTTCAGCAGAGCTGTTGTTGTCTGCTTGACTTTCCGTGCCAATATCTTCGTCTTCAACTTCTATGGCCGATGATCCGTCAGTGACTTCCGTGCCTTCGTCTGCATTTTCCTGTTCATCTTTTTCTTCATCGCGCTCGCTGCCGGCACGATCCATGTCCGCGTCAGCGTCTTGCCTTGCATCGTCGTTCTTCTCACTAGGTGACGCCTGCTCACCACTTTTCTCCTTTTCACCGTTCTTTAGCGTTTCCAGTTCCTCACGAAGCTGCTCCAACTTGGTTGCAAATTCTGCTTCCAGCTTTCGCAGTTTTTCCTCGTGACTCCGCCCACTATCCTTCATCTTCGCTTCATGGGCTTCCATGGATGCAGCCACAAGTTCCTTGGTCTCTTTCGTGTGCTTCGATGGAAGATAGTAGATAGGGGGCGACGCAATAGTAACCAGAAACTTCGACTGACTCTCACTTTTCCGGACAGTCTGCAGGTGCTCGAGCTTGGCACGAGCAATCTGCTCGCTGCGGTCCAGTTCAGTACGCGTCACCAGCGTCTCCAATCTCAATATCTCGGCTTCACGACGCGCGCGATTTTCGAGATCTTGGCTTTGCATCTTCTCCCTCTGCTCAGCCTCGTGCTGCTTGGTGTCCTGACGCTTAAACAAGTCCGTATCCTTCTCAATCTGCCGTTTCGCCTTGCCTAGATGCCCCATCAACGCACCGAACATGCGTCGGCTGCGTGCGATGCCTTCCTTCTGTGCGTACGGCGCCACTGCACGCTGCTTCCTCTCCTGTGCGCGTGCACTGTTGGCAGTGGGTGAAGTCACTACATTGGAAGAGGCCCTACTGCTAGCCTCCGCTTCTCCTTCTCCATGGCGAACACCATCCGGCCTGGACACTGCCGAGTGCAGTCTCTGTCTCTTCACTGTGTTGCTATGGTGATCATCTTCTCCACTCTCGCGCTTTCCCAGTCTCCTCGATGCATTGCTTCTAGGAGTATTCTCCTTCAGCTGAACGAAGTGTCGGTTTGCGCCTCCTGCACGAGCCGAATCGCTCCCCAGCCGGGAAAATACACTACCCCGTCGATTTGTTCCTCCTATAGCTGCTGTCCCGCTGCCTCGACGCTCTGTAAACACGGAAGTGCACAATAAAGCAATTCGATTAAAGATCGCCACGCAAGAAATGGTCAAAACCAGCTGATCAGAGGCGTCTAAAGGACAATAAAGCCCATAAGAGAGGGGATATTAGCGTACTTGAGTTGTCGAGCGCCTGGCGCTTCTTGGCCACCTCCTGCAGCTCGCGACGCAGGGCGCGCTCGTCCGCCGACTCGGTCCGATCGGCCATCGCTTGGCTCTCCTCGCTTTTTAGAAGGGGACGTACTGTATGTTGCTGTTGCAACATAACATCCATATGTTGCGCTTACGGTGCGCTTGACTTGAAGCGACGCGAAAGTTGAAGCAGTTGAAGACAATGGCATCTCCCCATGCTGGAGCTGACGACGCAGTGGCCAAGGCGCTGGAGCGGCTGAGACTGAGGAAATCTTTGGTTGGAGATCATGGCGACGCTGCAGCAGCAGTGGCGCCCATACCAACGTCCATGCCGGCGGTACAACCTGCTGCGGGGTTCCAGGTCATCTGCTCGGGTCAAGTGGAGAGTGTACATGTACGACCACCTTAGCTGTTGTAGTTTTGCATTGATGGGGAAATGAACATGATCTCTAAAGTGTTGCTGATGCTAGTACCCCGGTGTTAGCAATGTGTACTGTCGATATGGCATCACGTATGGCGTCGACTGGCGCGTGCTTCATGTGAGTCTGCAGACATGCTTTGGTTGATTTCATTGGGGCGACTTACGACGGCATTTTGCACTGTAGGGAGCCGAGAACGGACTCTCGCAGATTGCGTACCTGGCCAGCCATGAAGACGAGATCCTGCTTAACTTTCCCATTGACGTGTCGTTCAAGAGCACCAATCCATTTGGCTGGCCGCGATTGGTGCTTAGTCTGTACGGACTGGACACATTTGGCCGAGATGTGGTGCGAGGTTACGGCTCTGTTGCATTCCCAGTGACCCCAGGGTGCTCGGTGCGCGAAGTGCCGCTGTTTCGACCGATGTCGTCGTCGATGATACAGCAGTTTGTGGCGTGGCTAACCGGATCGCCACCGGAATACTTCGACTCCAAGTTCGTGGCGCAGAGCGACAGTCGCGAGGTAACACGAGTCACATCTGCAGGTAAAGTTCGCGTCGTTCTCAACGTCGCAACTCATGGAATGAAGCAACACGGGTTCACATAGCGAGAAAAGCATGTCTTATCATTTCTTGGGTGGTTAATCGTTGTCATACGAATCAAGATGAAGCCAAAGACCTACACGGTTCTGCAGACCTCAGCTAACGCTTCCTCTAAATGCCCATGTGCGTGCAGCAAAGACCTCGAGATACCCGTTTCTGCTAGTTTTAGCATAGTCCTTCGCGCGCCATCTCGGACATGCGCTCCGACAACCGCTCCTTGAGGATCTTTCGGCGTTTGCGGAATGATGTGCGCTGTTTAGCATGAATAATATCGCGTTCGTAAACAATGTTAGAATATCCAGCAACGCAATGCATCGACAGGAAGCCCTTAAACGTACCAGGGGGCCTTCCTTGCTGAAAAGCTCCAGGAAACTGTGCTGCATGTCATCGGCCTTGCTCATCCACTTGTGCACGAATCCGTCGACGTCATTTTTCACCTTGTCTACTGCCATGTCAAACTTAATGCTCTTCTCCTTGATGAACGGCACGTTCATGTCTTTCCCCGAGTATCCACGCTGCAGGTTACGACGGATGAACGTGTCATACTCCGCGATGATACGGATGATCAGATCCGAAGTCGAGATGCCATCGGTACGTCGCGTCTCCAAAAACTTTCCCATCGCCTTAATACGAGCGTACACGTCGCCCTCTGCAGCTTCACCGGAGGAATCTGAGTACGGCAGTGCATCGTGACAAACGTAGTCGATCTTGTGTTTCTCAATGAAGTCATCGGTGATCACCCAGGGCGCGTCCTCAACCACTTCGTCCACCCACTTGCAATGACGCAGAGACTCGTAGCGCTCCTTGTCCGTCATGACTGTGCGGCCCTTGAGTTTGTGGGTGATCTCATCGCTGCAGCAGCCCACGATCAGATACGTGTTGGGGTAGGCTTCCTTGCACTGTTGCAGAGCTTTCGCATGGCCGAAGTGGAAGAGGTCGAAGATGCCGTCGGCATAGAGACGCAGGGGACGGCCAGTCAAAGTGCCAGGCTCGCCCTCTTTCAGTTTCTTGCGGTAGGGCTCAGGCTGCGGTTCGGCTTCACCGTCTTGGCTGCTGGTGCTGCTGACGTCGTTCACCTCTTTAGCGTCTTCAGACGTCGGCTTCGTTTCCTCAGCAGGCGCGTGGTGGTCGGCCTCAGCCTCCTCCGCGTTGTTCATCTCGGTGGCACGTCTCTACATGACATCAACAAAGTCTCCATCAGCTCCACAGCCATTTTTCAAGAGGTCCCAACGCGTCCAGACGACGATCTTTGGGTCGCTCGAAGCAGAAACGCATGGAGTTCCAACACGGGGAGCTGCAGGGGGGACGAACTCGCACCTTTCTCGCCATCTCGCTCTCCCTGGTCGAAAACTGACAGTGCCACGTGCGAAAATTGTGTATCGTTTATCGCTCGTACTTTAACGAACCACGACAGTACCGTATCCAATCTATTAAGTCCGAGCGAACCCATTTCGAAAATGTGACGCGCCGCCCTTTTATTGTGGTTGACAATTGGCAATGCTTCTTGTCTGATTTGGGCTGTCATAATCGACCTAGCGGTGTGGAGGGAGCAAAACTCCGATGACACAGTAATCCGGTACATTATATTAGA
Source organism: Phytophthora agathidicida (assembly GCA_025722995.1). Classification (NCBI taxonomy): domain Eukaryota; phylum Oomycota; class Peronosporomycetes; order Peronosporales; family Peronosporaceae; genus Phytophthora; species Phytophthora agathidicida. The sequence continues at coordinate 1,209,803 of CP106979.1, forward strand.
GACCGTAGGCTTCAGGAATGGGCTAATTGGGATGTGACGCGCTTCAACTTCATCCAGACAGCGATGCCACGCGTGTGCTGCCCGAGTAGAGTTTGTGCGGCACATTGGCGAGCTGGTTGCGCTCGGTGGCTACTGCGGGTTGCACGACAATCGGCACTTGCCACTGGAACGTCTGTCGCTGCGAGGTTGCTGCGCCACTGCTGGAATCTCCCTGCTGTTGGGGTGGTGCACCTGCCGAAAACTCGAAGCGCATCAGCCACTGGAAGCGCACCAGGTCTGTCTTGATGGTCGGTAGCGCATCGTGTGGGATATTGAAGCGCACGTTGGTCTGCAGCACGCCCAGTGTGCGTTCATGAAAGCTGCCGAAGACCTTGGACTGTACGATGCGATCCGGGTCCAACGCCATGGATGACAGTGTCTCCTCTAGACACAGCGTCGCCGACACCTCGTAGCACGGGATACTGGCACGAGTGAAGTCGAAGACCCCCAGGAGAGCCTCTCCCGGCTGGTAGAACTGCTTGGTGAGCAGGAACCGCACGAGGTGGCTGCTGTCCTTGCCGATCGTGAAGATGCTTGTCTGTGCGCGTTGCATCAGCTCCGTTTCCACGCGGCCATGCATGAGCGAAGGCCGCAGCTCAAACGCGATCTCGCTGCCCTTGCGCACTCCAACTGGGGCGGGTGCCAACGACACACCGCGTCCGACGCGAGTAGTTCCGCCCACCACATGCTCTTGTTGCTTCTTCGGTGCGCTCTCCGCACCCTTGCCAGCAGACGCACTCGTACCCTGACTCCCCGCGAGTTGGCTGGCACTCGCCACTGTTCCTGCCTCGAAGAAATACTCGGAGCCGTAAACTTCAAATGGTAGATGCACCGAAACTGGTTTGCTGCCTGCGATCGCACATTGCGCCGTGATGGAGACCACGTAGAAGACTCTAGCGGACGAGCCACGGAAAGTTGGGCAGATGTTCTTTGGCAGTGCAATGGCGAACTCCCTCGTACAGCGTTCCGCCGTCTCCTCCCGTGCTACTTCAGCTGTAGACACCAGGTCGATAGCTCCGTGGCTCTTTGCAGCGGCAGCCTCCAGCTCCGACTGCGTTGGTGCGATGTTGATATCCGAGAGCAGCACCGACGGAGCCGAGCGGAAGATGCACGTGCCTGTGTCCCCCGAGAAGTGGCGCACATCAGGCAGCGCTGCGCCCATCTTGTCGAACAGTATGACGTCCTCTGACAGTTTACGTTCCAGCTGCTCTCGCTCCTCTTGGGACGCAGCGCGGGGCGACACCACGTGCACTACAGGCATCGTCAGCAGATTGCTGTCAACTGTGACGTGGCCGTGGACTTGTGCCACCACATGGGCGATCTCCGACTGCGCGTCAGGTTTCTGCTGGTGGCTTACGAGACGCACGACGCCCTTGACGACGCTCCCAGGCCGGAAGTGGCGGCTAGCAAGCCGCGCTACGAGCACGCTGCCCTCGCCAGGCTGCACGACGTGGCCGATCGTCATCGAAGAAGTGTTAAGTGCGCAGCGCACTTAGCGATGAAATGTGGTGTGGTGCACTCAGCAATGTGTTGAACAAGAACCAAAGTCGAGGACGATGGACGTCGGAAGCTTCCTCTGCCACCCAACGGCCAATGCGAAACTGAACAGGACGGGCTGTCGCGAACCCCGCCATCTCGTCGCAGCGATGAAGGTGACGGCCCCATGAGGTCACTCCAGATTTCTCCCGGTAACACACACACGAGACCAGAAGCTCACTACACTAGAGCATGGCTCCGGTACGTTTTTCGTCTTTACCCTGTCGCGTCGATCGTCTCTGTTGAGTTTCTTACATTGTATTTGGTCTTGCAGACACCAAACGATATCAACAACGAGCCCGAGAATGAAATCTCATTGAGTCTGCCAGCAAGCACTGAAGGACCTAGTGCAACAAACACCGAGTCTACCTCGTGCAGCTCCGGTCCGTCGCGCAAAACAGTGGTGGAAGGTGAACCTGGGTCTCTAACAGGCCGTCCCCTGCGTCTCTATGCCGACGGCATCTTCGACCTCTTCCACTTCGGCCATGCGAAAGCTCTGCAACAGTGCAAGGAAGCCTACCCCAACACGTATCTGATCGTGGGCTGCTGCAGCGATGAGATCACCCACAAACTCAAGGGCCGCACAGTCATGACGGACAAGGAGCGCTACGAGTCTCTGCGTCATTGCAAGTGGGTGGACGAAGTGGTTGAGGACGCGCCCTGGGTGATCCCCGATGACTTCATTGAGAAACACAAGATCGACTACGTTTGTCACGATGCACTGCCGTACTCAGATTCCTCCGGTGAAGCTGCAGAGGGCGACGTGTATGCACGGATCAAGGCAATGGGCAAGTTTCACGAAACTCAACGCACCGATGGCATCTCGACTTCGGATCTGATCATCCGTATCATCGCGGAGTACGACACGTTCATCCGTCGTAACCTGCAGCGCGGCTACACGGGGAAAGAGATGAACGTACCCTTCATGAAGGAAACAGGCATCAAGTTCGAAATGGCGATGGACAAGATGAGGCAGCGGTTCACAGGTATCTTCTCGCGGAAATCTGATGGTTACCAGCAGCGGCAGTCTGTGTAAGGGCTGACATGTAGCAAAGTACAAGCGGAGTACCCATACTATAGAGCGACTCCAACTCGTATGCACTTTAACATCCACACTCTTTGACGTATCGTATTAGTGCGAATGTTCATTGACTCCACGAACAGCTCGCTGAACCTTTTGCGCTGACTTTGCTGCCACTAGCAATGCTTGCAACCCTGCGAAGGAAAGCACATGGGTCAACTCATAATGTAATTGACCTCCCAACAAGTTGCAGATCCGTCAACTTACCGCTTGAAAACTGTTTCTGCGCGTGACGGAGGTCACTCGGCGGCAACGAACTGAACCACAGCAGTGTGTCTGTACTCGAACGTGAATTGTTGCTCCCTGCGCTGGTCGGTCCGCCGTCCTGTTTGTTCTCGCCTGCTCTCCGATGATGCAGCGCCGTGCCTCCACTCTTATCTCCAATCTTCTCTACCTTCGCCTCTGATGCATCTTGCAGCCGCCAGTTTCCCTCGGAATCTAGTGTTATCACACGGGACGCTTCAAATTCCTCGTGGTACGAGATCTCCGTCAGTGCATGCTCCGGTAGCCGCAGTTTGGCCTTCGTCAGCATCAAAAATCCCTGCACAAATGCCCTCAAAACGCCGTTAATTCTGCTGATGTGCAAATGAACTGAATGTAACAGCAATTTCACCTGCTTAAGCTTGGTGCACGCAATCTCGTGGTCGTTTAAATACTCCTCCAGAGACTCCACGCCCTCAACCAGCAGCTCATCAGCGTTAACGTCCGCCTTCATCTTTTTGCTGATCCGATCTTCTATTGTTTCAATACTATAGATATACCTATAAACATATCTTTTAGATTCAGTCGACTTGGCTACATTTCGAGTCTTTTTGGACCAAGATGGCCGCGCGTAGGCAGATATCGCAGGAGACGTTCGACGAGTGCGTGGCCGAGAATGTGGAGGAGTTCGACATGTCGCTGGAGGAGGCGGTGGCCGACGCCGTGCAGCAGTTCGAGTCGCAGGGCGTAGACCTGTCCAACATCATCAAGAGCGGCTCAGCACAGACGTCCGAGGGGCAGGAGCCGCTGTCTGCACGACTGAAGCGGATGGTCTCGGAGCTGCAGCAGCTTTCCAGGCGCAAGAACGAGCAGGATCGAGTACTGAGCCTTGTTGCTGAGCTGCAGAGCGTTTGCGAGGAGGTTTCGGAGGCTCGTGTGGTGGCAGGACGGAACAATGCAGTGGACACGTTATTGGCTCTGCTGGACGCGGATTCCGCCGCTGTGACGGTGGCTTGCTGCAATTTATTGTCGTTGCTGTGTGCAGACAATGTGGACAATCAGGATTTTGTTGGCATTGCAGGAATGCAGCGATTTGTGGGGATGTTAGAGCGGCAATTGGAGGAGGTGGAGGTTGTGGTGCGAGTTCTGGCACTGGTCAAGGCAGCTTGCGTCAAGCACGAGAGCAATAAGGCACATTTTACCAAGTCCGGAGGAGTTGAGGCGTTGTGTGGACATTTAGACAGAGCGAGGGACAACGAAATGCTGTCGAAGCAATTGGCGCTGTGCTTCCGTGTGCTCACAATCAACGACGACCCCAACGCGACGTTCTCTCAGGCTCAAGATACCATCAAAGCTCTCGTTGAACGTGGTGTGATCCCGTATAGTTTAGTAGTGCTCCGTAAAATTGGTCGCAGTGAAGCAGCAGCGCACGTGTCAAGCATGTCGCCGGAGTTGCTGGTCAATTGGCTTGCAGTGCTCAAACAGCTTGCCGTGACGGAGGAGAACTGCAAACAGATTGCCGATCTGGATGGATTAACCGCTGTGCAAGAAGTTATGCAAGCTTACGAACACAGCGCACCTGTGGCCAAACGCTGCATTACAGTTTTCCGGAATGTAGCAGCAGCAGATGATCTGAAGCGTGCTATTCTTCAATCTGGAGGTGTTGCGCGGACTCTGCTGATAATGAAGCGCCATGAAGCTGACGCATCGATCCAACAAAACGCGTGTGCTACGCTAGCTGCTATTGCACTGCGCTCTCCAGAGAACAGTCGTGCGCTAGTCGAGCTTGGAGCAGTCCGGCAAATCTCGCGGGCCATGCAGGCTCACCGCCGTGACGTTGCTGTTTTGCGTCAAGCAAGTCTAGCGGTGCGTAACATGGTGGCACGCAATGTGGAGCTGCGTTCACGCTTTCTGCATGACGAACCCGAGATCGAGCCATTGCTTCGCGAGGCACAACATTATCGTGGCTGCGGAGACGAAGCCTACGCAGCGTTACGCGACCTGGGATGCGATATTCAGTTGTCCTCCTTCGGAGCTGCTGCTGCCTCTGCTTCTGCGTCTGGGTCAGTCAAAGCGCCCACGATCAATCCTTGCTTCAACCCAGTTCAAGCTCAGTCGAACCAGTTGCTCAACAGTGTAGAGGAAGCTGCAGAAGCACCGTTCACCCAGTAAAGCACGATAACAACCTAACAAGCCAAAGAGAAATTACTCTTGTTCTCATTCAAGTTTCTCGTACCCATGCACCTGCTATTCCGACCTAGTTTGCTGTCCTCGTAACTGTCCTGCTTCTCCAGTCTCGCATTGTCTTGTTGCCCACCTAACATCTTCGTATCATCGTTCGCGGTCTGTAGAATGCGTTGCATGACGTCATGCACGACGCAATCTCTGCTCTGGGTCTACAGTCGGCTTGGAGCGGGAGAAAAAGAAGAATAGAGAGGCAACGCATCGACAAGAATGGCAGGCACTCCGCTCCTGCTTACACCCCCACATCACTTCGCGAAGACCTGCGTAGTACAATGTCGTCCGACGAGCGAGCTGTTTATGCGATCGCCTGCCAGCTCTGCTCGACGATCTCGCGCACGCGACGGTTGTACTCCCGTCGGTTCTCCTGGAAGAGACGCGCGGCCTCCGAGTTGGCCGGCGAGTTCGGGTTGGGGTCGCACAGCAGCGACTGGATGGACGTGAGGATGGCCGAGATGTCGTAGATGGGCGACCACTGGTTCTGCAGAATGTCCAGACAGATCTGGCCGTCGTTGTAGACTGCAGTGCAGCAGCAGCAACAAATAAATCTTGCGTTAGTCACTGCAATAACACAAGACGAATAATGGTAAAGCTTACTGTTGGGATGGAACATTTTGGTGATGAACTTGACGGTGGGAGCCTTGTTGGGGTAATCTTCGCTGAACTCGAGCGTCAGGTTGAAGGTGCCGCCTTCCCAGGGCGTGTCGTCGGGTCTAATACAGTCGTAATACGCAACGCAAGTGAATACATAGGGTTCAAGGCGACGCTTTGGCGTGCTCTGTGCGTACCCGAAGATGACGGCCTGCCAGAGCATGATGTTGTTGTCCATGGGGGCGCCAGACACGCCCGACGGAGGGTCGTTCTGCAGCTTGCGGAAGTCGCGCATTAATCGTCGACGAGCGGCAGTGGACATGGCTGCTGCTGCTGGGAGGAGAAGAGGAAGCGGGCGACGACTTGGCGCTTCGACTTGGTGGTGGCTGCTCGGCCGTTGTCTCGGTTTGAGTATGGCCAGAGGAAGTCGCCTTCGCACATTCGAGAAAAAGGCCGAACTCACTGCAATTGGTCAATAAGAAGATCATTTTCCAGCGAATCACAATGGCTGGAAACGAACTTGTGGGGAAAAGGGCTATGCTCGTTTTTCACCGCTGTGATTGGCTGGCTCACTTGAAGCCATTTCTAGCAGATGCGTCACAAGAGATGCCGCCGCCACCTTACTGAACATCCAAGTCAAAGAGCGCTGGAGAAGATAATCCAGGAGAAGGTTGTTGTACTGGCGGGTGTCTACGCTGTAGACGTGGTGAGATGTTCAAGACGCTGGAGGCGGGCGAACAAGTGTCGTGAAAGACTCGCAAGCGCTTGGAATTCCAGCAAGAGGACACGAGCACTCTCGTTACCAGGACAGGGCCCACTTTCACCTTTGACGAGAAAAAGCTACAGCAAACGTTATCACCAACGTGTGGTACGCGAACTGGAGAGGGAGGATCTACATGTACACAAATTTGGGAAGCTTGAAGCAGGAAAAGTGTTGTGCGCTGCAGTTGACGAGGCAACTGGGGAAATTGTCGGCGTGACCTCCGGTATGACGATTAATTGGGTGGAGACCAAGCTCGTAGACACCAGCAAAAGAGGAGTGACGATCTACGTTCTCGGAGGCAAGACGATGAGTGGAACTTGCTGCTCGAGAACGAAGTCCCAGCTGTCTTCGTTGAGGAACCCACTTCGACGAAGGGTAATTTGTAAGTCCCTCCACATCATAGTTTTGTTTGCTTGTAGCGACTAACTGGTGTGGTGTTTGGTGCAGCTCAACCAACTGACTATCACGTGCTCAGATGACATGCTTTACGCACCCCTCCAGTGGGAGTCCGATAGCCTCGATGAAATGCGGTGGGTACCTGATGACAGGGAAATAGCACTGAGGCTCGTCATCGATATCGAGACTATGCAGGCTAACCAACAGCGTGATTGCTTGGCTGTCCAGAAGTGGTCTGTGGTGAGCATCGACTCGTGACGAAGAAGACGAAGAAGACGAAGAAGAGTAAAAAGTCAGTGCTGAAGCTGTCCTAGCAGAGTGACTCACTGATTCTTAATTAACTTCGACAGCAGCCCATGCAACCTCACGTCTGCTCTAAAGCTCTAGCGGCAATTTGACAACTTGCCGTGCAACTAATACACTTGATCCTACTAAGAACCAAGTTGAAGCTGGTTCGCGCCCTTTCGAGCTCGGTGAAAGATTCGCGGCACTGGCACCCGCTCATTTGATAGGCATCGGGGCGCCGATTGATAAGCATTGAGGCTGCAGGGGCGAATGTCCACGGAGCGGCTGGTGCCCGGCGACGGCCATAACCTCGTGGTGCTAGCCAGGCTGGAGGCCACCGGGTTGAAGACAGTGAGCGGCTATTCTTCAGCATACGCCGACGTGTTCCCCACCGCGCTAGACGGGATCAGTAAGTGATGAAGCTTCCACCTGTTGCGCCCTGTTACCATGTCGAAGATGATCTCACTGCGGTGGTGTTTTATTGGGCTGTTGCTGCTTGCAGTATCTCGGAGAGAGTTCAAGTTTTGTATCGACGTGCTCAATCAGACTGTAGAAGACTACTTCCCTTGCCTCCCGTGCTATGGTTGCGCGTATTTGTGGTGCTTCACGACGTGCGGCCTGTCGCTCTGTTTCTCGGAGCCATGCACCAAACAGGTAGGACGGTCGCATGATCTCCTGTTGATACTTTCATTTGACCTAGCTGGGATCTTTGTGTGATAACGCAGCTATCGAGCAACATGGAGCTGGTGCTGCGTCGACTGAACAACCGAGAGGAGCTGCTGTACCGAGGAGTCATCTGGAGTCTCAAACGGTGCCAACGCACTCACACATCCTGGATAGAAATCGCTCAACTTGTTTACGAGTGACACATTCGCGCGCCAACAGCAAACAGCCAAGTCACAGCTCAAAGCATCGGCTCTAAAACAGTGGGTCGCGTCGGAAGTCAATAAATTTACATAGTGTACAACGATGGCGTGGTGGCATCGCAGTGGCATCTTGACAGCATCCAGCTCATCTTCTATTGTCTAGCTCTATGTCTCTATCTGTACCTGATCTGTAAACAACGAAGGCAACATCATATGAACAGCATCAATCGTCAGTCAGATACTACATCATTCAAGCTAGCACCAGACACGAGAGCACTCTTGAATTATTCAAGCTTGATTGAGCTTACCATGCAATAGGAGGTACGTGGCCCCCTATAAATATATACGAACCTGCTTACGGCTTCATCCTTCCTTCACCGCCGCCGCCAGTCTGCACTTCCGTCGCCATAACACCTCTCTTGGCGCCACGGTCACCAGTCGTCTAAGTCATCACCACGCCTTCGAAAAGCACCACACGACTCTTGTTCAGCTCCTTGCACACTCTCTTCATGCTTTTCTCGCCAATCATCGTAACGTCGCTAATCTCCTGGATCGAACGCTTTGCGTTCGTGTAAGCTGCCACCAGATAAATCACGGAAGCCGCCACTGCAACAGGAGGTTGTCCATTCGACAGCTCCAGACTATCTGCCTTCTTCGCCACTGTGTGTGCGATCATCTGCGTCTTGCTGGGCAGCCCCAGTCTCGAGCAGAAGCGCTGCACATATTCCTCTGTCGTCGCCTGTTTCACTTCGAGATCCAATCGACGCTGCAAACTCATAAAGGACTTGCCGATGCGTCGCTTAGGGATGCCAGACGCTTCTTCAAACTCCTTCAGAGATCGGGCATTGCCAGCCTTCCTGCACGCAATAAACAGCACTGCAACTGCCATACTTTCTCGTTCAGGCCCTCTCATACTGACCCCCTGCTTCTCCGCTTCGGCGTATACGTCCAACGCAATCTCCACAATCTTCTTGGGCAGCGACAGATAATCTGCGACTTCTTGGATGCGCGTCATGTTGCGCTGCATCCTCTTGACCTTGGCGCAGTCGGACGAAATGTTGGGGCGCTTGTGCTTGCGTCCGGGCTCTCCGTCGGCGCCCCCGCCGCCCTTCTTCGGGTCGACCAGATACGTGGACAGCGAGAGGCTGTTCAGCCGTGCGTCCGCGACGTCGCCGACCCTGGATTTCGCAGCGGGGTCACCACCCCGGTCATCATTAGCAAACGTTCGCCATTCGGGGGAATCATCTATTATGCGCTCACCGAGGATCATGCCGCAGCTGCGGCACACGACGTCGCCCGCGCTGAAGTCCGTCACGACGTCCGCGCTCCCGCACTCGCGGCAATGATCCGGCACGCACTCGCCGCCCATAGTCAAGTGGCTGCTGTAGAAAGAAGCAGCTAGGGCCGTCGATACTGGGTCAATTGGGAAGAATCGCAGTGCGATCGAGAGAGCAGGGGATGGAGAATCGAATGCGCCGTCCACCCACGTCGATTGCCGCCTGCCAGTCGCACCACGCGCCTGCAAATGGCTCCAGGAGCTGCACCCGCCGCCGCTAATGTGAAACTAATGCGATCCACCGACCTGAAAAACCTCAAAACCTCGGAACATCCGTGTACACCACACCACAATAAGCACTTTATATGTGGACACATCACATTTATTAAATCTAACAGGCAGGACGACACGAAGCTGCTTCCGACGCTGCTCTTCTCACCTCTGCACCTCGTAACGACAGTAACTTGGAGACGATCTCGCAGCACAACCAGCTAGCCTGCTGTCTTGCGATCACACTGGTCCTCGAATTACTGCGATCCGATCCGTACATCTTGCTCTGTAGCCAGGTTATTGCCGTCCAGCCAGCATCTCACATATCTTGCTCTCCACTGCCTTCTGTCTTGGCTATCCACCTCTAAAACTTGAACCCTTTCTTGGCCAGATCAGCCTTCGCCTCCGTCACTTGCCGGTCCAGCTCCTTGGCCGCCTCGGGGAAGTCTTGCACCGCCATCACCGACAGCGCGATGGTCGCCAGCGAGTACGCGCCGAAGGACACGAGCGCGTACATGGGCAACGCCGTCACCACCTGCAGCACACGCGGGTCCTGCACCTGGTCAGCCGCGTACCGCAGTAGCAGCAGCCACAGCGCGAGCAACACGACGAACGCAGCGAGCCACTTCTGGTACTTGAGCATTGTAACTCGATTTTCTATGACGCTTCAATTGAGATGGACACATTCTTTTCAGGACACGAAAGCGACGTTGATTGGCTGAAATGATGTAATGGCCAGAATAGATGGTTCAGTCAGAAGGTGATCATTTAGCAGGTGCCGCCGTTGCCATGGCGAGTCTTGAGCCGATTCCGGTGGCCTCCACCTTTGCGCCAGATCATCAGCTCCCAGACGATGCCACTCAACCGCCTGATACTCCTCCGGACAATAAAGCGCAGGGTCGACGCAAACCCAACATGACGGACGAGGAGCGCCTCGTCATGGCCGACTTCTTGCTCAACCACAGCCAGGGCGAGGCCCGTTTGCCGCGTTCAGTCATCACCGCTGCAGCTGACAGATTCCAGGTGCACCGCAATACTGTGTCGCGCGTCTGGAGTCTCATGAAGGCGGCGCTGGATGCCGGAGCATCCACTGAGGTCGTGATGAAGCAGGCACTGTCCAAGAAACGCGGCAACTGCGGACGCAAGAAGAAAGACTACTCGGCTGCACTGGAGCGAGTGAAGCAGCTGCCGTTGAGTCAGCGTGGTTCGCTCCGAGCTCTGTCGTCGGCGGTGGGCGTCCCACGCACTACACTCTTCCGCCTCCTTCGTAACGAAGACCCCCCTCCCTCTGGCAGCACAGATGCAGATGATAACCAAGAGACCAATAGCGAGGCCAAGCCTATCATTGCCAATGCGATCAAACCGGCACTGTCCGATAAGAATAAGCGGGAGCGACTGCGGTTCTGCTACAGCAAGGTGCAGCCAAATGGAGCGTTCGACGACATGTTCAACATGGTGCACATCAACACCAAGTGGTGCTCGCTGTCGGGCAATCGCGAAGCGAAGAAAAATAAAGTCATGATCCTCGTTGCTGTCACTCGACCGCAATGGGATGAAGGACGGCAGCAGCAGTTTGACGGGAAGCTAGGTGTCTGGCCTTTCGTGGTAGCAGATCCACCCTTACCACTGGGAACGTGCGCTGAATCTAACGTGTTTGCTTGGGACCAAGCAGCTTCTCAGATCGGGTGCGCGTTCCGCGTACTGGAGACGATTACCAAGAAAGAGATTCAAGCTATGGTCACGAACCACGTCATCCCAGCGATTAAAGCAAAGATGCCAAGCTCGCTGCGAAACAGGCCAGTGCTCATCCAATTTGACAGCCAACAGATGCGACTAACAGTCGACGACCCTGTCATAGCGGAACACGGCAACACAGACGGCTGGAACATCCGAGTGCAGTACCAGCCAGCTTACAGCCCCGAGCTGGTCGTGCTAGACCACAACTTTCTCAAAAATATTTATCCGGAGACGACTCCTCTGCGACTTCGTGGCGTCGCTGTGCAGCTGTCTCCCGTGGAAGAACTCATTGCGGGCGTGGAGCGCACATTCGCCGTCCTCCCCACGCAACAGATCGACGACGCGTTTTTGGCTTTGCAGAAGACGATGGAGTGCGTTATGCTGACGGGAGGTTCGAATGACTTCGCTTCGCAAGAAGATACAACCAAAAGGAGTCTGCAGATCGACGGCAGTCTACCCGTGAGCGTCTTGTGCAAGCGCGAGGCGTTGCTAGCCTGTCAGTCTGCGCTGGACACGCCATCTGAGTAACCACGTGCTTCAACATCATGTTGAAGTTGATTTATGTGCACCACACAAGGTAAAAGGGGGCATCAAAGGGGCATCAATCCGCTTTTCTGCGAATAAAAAGCTCCGAATTTTCCTGCGTCCCGTTCGAACTGTCTCCACTCATTTTGATTATCGTCAATGGAGCTTGCGCCGATTCCCGCTGCTGCACCTACCGAGCCCATGCCGGAGGTCCTTCTCTCCGTTGCTGCAGAGACCGAAGCCTCAGCAGAGAGCCCCACCCGCGCTTCCGACAAGAAGACCAGCGCGTGGAAGGAGCGCGGCAGCAGGAACTTGACGTACGACGAGCGTCGCGCCATGCTGGACTTCCTGCTCAAGAGACGCGTTGAAGGCACCACGAAGCTCGTGCGTCATGCCGTCACCGACGCAGCCACCGAGTTCGGCGTGGACCGTCGCACCGTCTCGAGGCTCTGGAAGCGCGCGGTGCAAAGTCTGGAGAACGGTGACGAGGTGTGCGACATCGCGTCGAGGAAGGTCGGACGTCGCGGTCGACGCAAGCGCGACTGGTCGGCGGAGCTGGAGCGCGTGAAGGAAATCCCATTGGCCCAACGAGGCTCTATCCGCGCACTGGCAACTGCAGTTGGTATTCCGAAGACGACGCTGTACGAGCTGCTGAAGGAGGACGGAAGTCCAACTATCAACTCGATCAAGCCGTCGCTCACGGACAAGAACAAACTGGAGCGGCTAAGGTATTGTGCTGATAAAGTGCGACCCAATGGGTTGTTCGAGGACATGCACAACGTTGTGCACGTCAATTTGAAGTGGTTCTCGCTGCCGAGGGACAAAAAGAAGAAAGTTATGTTCATGGCGGCGGTGGCGAGACCTCAATGGGATCCGCACAAGAACGAGTACTTTGACGGCAAGATTGGCACGTGGCCCTTTGTGAGAGAAGAGGCGCAGACAGAGGATGCAGACACGAAGCCGCCGCAGCAATTTCCAGAGCCGGTTGTGGCACTCGAAACGGTGACGAAGGACGATGTACAGCGCATGATCACGGAATGCATTATCCCCGCTATTCGAGCGAAGATGCCGATTCATCTTATGCAAAACCCCATTTACATTCAGCAAGACAGTGCGAAGATCCGATGCCTTGGTGATGCGATGTTCGCTGAAGAAGGGCGCAAGGAGGGCTGGAACATCCAGATGCAGTGCCTCCCGCCGTATTCCCCGGACTTCACGGTGATGGACAGCGCCCTTTTCAAGCCTATTCAAGCAACGTTGAAGGCATTACCACCTCCGTTGTTTGACGAGGCGGTGTCGGGGATCAAGGAACTGGTGTCGAGTGTGGAGCGAGGCTTCTCATTGCTGACGAGTGACCAAATTAGTGACGCGTTCCTGGCGTTACAAAAAGCTATGGAGTGCACGATGCGAGTTCAAGGCTCCAACACATACGAGCTTGGCCCTACCGACAAGATACGGCTTCAGTTCGAGGGCAGTTTACCAGTGAGCATATTATGCGCCCCCGACGCAATGTTGGCGTGCAGAGCTGTCCTTGATACGGCCACCGAGGAGGCTCTCGAAACTCTGTAAAACGCCTGTAGTGGTTGGCATCGGCGTCAATCTACGAACAAGACGTATGGCGAGTGCTAAGGAGAAGCCAAGTATTTTATTGATGCATTCATGAGTCCTACCAAGTCAATGATAACCAAAGGAAGCACCACGCAACCGTTCTCATAAAATGAAAGCAGCACAGGGGGAGTTCACTACCCACCCACCTTAAGCAACGAAAGGAGCACCGAGGTTCCACGCGATGAAAGCAAACACCTCGGACGTCTCCTCAATAATCTTGGTGGTGGGCTTGCCAGCTCCGTGGCCAGACTTCGTGTCAATGCGGATGAGCAGAGGGTTCGTCTGTGCCTCCGAGTTACCGAGTTGGTGCTGCAGTTCTGCAATGAGCTTGTACGAGTGCAGTGGCACAACACGATCGTCATGGTCGCCCGTAGTCAGGAGCACTGACGGGAAACCACCGCGCTCAGCGAGCTTCTGCATGATGGGGCTATCGGCTTGTGGTACGTTGTGGACGGGTGAGTAGCGCCGAATGTAATTGAAGTCGTCAGCCACGTCCGGATCACCGTAGTCCGTGCGCCATGCGTGGCCAATGGTGAACTTGTGAAAGCGCAGCATGTCCATGACGCCCACAGCACCCACCACGCAACGGTACAGGTCGGGACGCTGGTTACTGGTAGCAGCCACCAGCAGACCGCCATTGGATCCACCGTGGATAGCGATCTTTTCTGGGTTCGTGTAGCCTTCCTTGATAAGGTACTCGGCTGCGCCGTGGAAATCGTCAAACACATTTTGCTTCTTGTGCAGCATACCATCCTGGTGCCATTGCTCACCGTATTCACCGCCACCGCGCAGGTTGGGCAGCGCCAGCATGCCATTAAAGTGCTGGACAAACACAAGGCGCGAGACGCTGAAGGCCGGCGTGAGCGAGATGTTAAAGCCGCCATAGCCGTACAGGTACACTGGCAGTTCACCATTCTTGGGCGCATTCTTACGCTTGACAAGGAACATTGGAATCTTCGTGCCGTCCTTGGATGGGTAGAATACTTGCTCCGCCTCGAACTGACTTGGGTCAAAGTCCTTTACCTTGGTCTCACGGAAGAGCTCAGCATCAGGCGGTGATCCTGGAGTCGAGCTGGAGAGGTCAATGCGGAAGATAGACCCCGGGTACAGGAACGAGATGAAGTGGTAAAACAGCTCGGACTCGGTGCGCTTGCTGGCCACACCGACAGTGCCCACACTGGGCAACGGGATCTCGTACTGGAATACGCCGTCGAGGTTGTACACGTGCAGTTCATTGTGCACGTCCTTGACAAGCTGCACGACTAAGAGGTTCGGTGCCACAGGGTGCACGCCTTCGATTACGATAGCGTCTGGTTGTTCTGGGATCACCTCTTCCCACACGGGGGCAGCGCTGTCGTCGCTCAGTTTGGTGCGCACTACACGTTCACGAGGCGCATCGGCATTGGTCTTAAAGTAGTAGTACTCGCCGTCGTTCAGAATGTATGAGTACGCTGCGTCCATATTGTCCACGAGTTTCTTCACGGGGATAGTCGAGTCGCTTGGTCCCTTCAGGAAGTTGTCAAAGTCGCCCAAGTCTGCGACGTGGATCATGTTGGCGTTCTTGCACCCGTCCTGCACGTAAAGCAGCAGCTTCTTGCCGTCATCAGAGACCTCAGCACCGACATTAAACGTCGGTTCACTCGGGTACGCGTACACCAACTTATCCTCGGACTGCGGCGTGTGCAACGTATGGTACCAGAGCTGGTGGTTCATGTTGGTGTCCGTCTCAGTGCCTCTTTTAGGGCCTTCTGCATCGTCGTGCTTGTCGTCCTTCATCTTCTCCGGCGGTGGGTATCGGGAGTAGAAGAACCCCTTGTCATCATGAGTCCAGGCGATGCTGGAGAACTTGACCCACTCCACCGTATCCTCCAACATCTTGTGGCCGTCGTGCACCGCCATCACTTTGATCGTCTGCCAATCCGAGCCCCCGCGGGAGATTCCGTGGGCGAAGAAGAGCTTGCCGTCCTCCAGTTTGGCCTCCGAGAAGGCGCGACTGGAGAGCGCAGCGGTGCCGTCCTCCGCCAGTAGATTGGGGTCCAGAAGCACGCGAGGCTCCCCGCGCAGCTCGTCCTGGATGTACAGAACGCTCTGGTTCTGCAGGCCGTCGTTCTTGGAGAAGACGTACTTGCCTCCGTGTTTACTCGGCGCCGAGAACTTCTCGTAGTTGAACAATTCCGTCATGCGCGCCTTGGTCTCCGCCACGAACGGCATCTTGGCCAACGCGCCCTGCGTCACGTCGTTCTGCTGCGTCACGAACTCGCGCGTCTCGGGCGCGTCCGGGTCCTCCAGCCAGCGGTACGGGTCCGCCACCTGCACGCCGTGCAAAGTCTCCACTAGGTCGCCGCGGCGCACGGCCGGGTACGTCAACTTCTCGGCCAGCAAGCCTGCAGTCTTCATCGCCTTCTTCATTGAAGGGGGGATCTTGATTATTGTAGAAGTTGTCTTATATATATAGGTTTGGATACTTTATGAAGCATAGATAAGATTGCGGTTTTGCAGATAGGTTGCGCAGCGCGTCATTTTTTAAAGTATACCATTTCAAATCTGTAAAGTGCATGTCTCTCTAGTTCTAGATTGGAGATAACTATTTACGAAGGATGTGGAACCAGGCGCTGCGCCGCATTGTGCACGCTGGGGAGCGGCAGCATCAGGAGCGTCGGCGGCAACAACTCGCGCAGGCTGCTTCTGCGTTGTCTTCTGCTTCGAACGCCGTGACTCCGAGCGCCGAACTCCCTGCAGAAGCCTCACAACCAGCAGCTGAAGGCGACAACCCACATGACCCCGCAGCTCCTGCCGCTTCTAAGGACGATAACAAGCCTCCAGAGGTCAATAATGAAGTGGCGTACGTAGAAGAAACCGACGATGACGACGACTATCTGCAGAAGCACCTTTTGTCGCGTCCGACGTCGTCCTGGAGCTGCCTGGAGGACACGCAGCAGGCCAATTGTCTAGCGCTCAACGCTCCTCAGACGCTCATCGCGGTGGGCGAGCGCGAAGGGCGCGTCACCATCTGGGACAATACGAGCATACGCGTCATCACGCGGGAGCTGGACCCGACGCTCATTGCGCTGCCGGCTGTGGAGTCTCCAACAGGTGACAAAGAGGTTGATCCGACGGCCAAGACGGAGGAGGAAGGGAAGAAGACCAACAAGACGGATGCACAGGCTGAGGGGTCCGTCGAGAACGATGACGCGTCGATGGAAGATGAAGAGGAGGAGGAGGAGGAAAAGACGGAAGATGCGGCGTCTGTGGAGGAGGACGCAGCGACGGAGGAAGAGGGAGACGCTGCTGAAGCAGAAGACGAGAGCGAAGAGACCAAAACAGAGGACGAAGCAGACGCTGCAGATGGTGGCGTTTCCTTGACCTTAGCGGATCTTCGAGTGGTGAAAACAGCGTTGAAAGTGGTCTCGCAGTGTGCGTGGTCGTGCAACTCGCGGTGGCTCTTTGCAGGCTGTGAGGAGAAATCCACACGTCGAGCGAGATTATGTGTCTGGAACGTGGAGGCAGCTACGCTCGTTTCGGCGTTCCGGTTTGACGGCACCATTACCGCCTTGAGTGCACACCCTTGTGACCCGAAGCTGGTTGTCGTTAGTTTTTGGAATTCCCGTCCTGTGCTATTGGATGTTGTATCTGGCGAACGCACGGAGCTGGAAAATGTTCCGCTGGAAAACTCAGAGGTCACCCAGCCAACGCCACAAAGCAACTCTCGACACCCGACGCTCGCGTCCTGTGCGCGATATGGACGTTCGGGGAAGCGCATCTACTGCGCCACCTCCAAATCGACGCTGGCGGTGCTAGATGCTGCGACGTTGCAGTGTCTTGACAGTCTCAAGTTGAATGTCATAATCCAGTTCGTGGATCTGTGTGTGAATTTGCGTGAATCAGCAATGTTGCTCACCAGTTCGAAGGGGATTCACGAGTTTGTCGTGGACTCTGCTGTGGGAAATGCAAGCTCAGAAGAAGTGTCCGCTACTGCTACAGAAGAACACCCATTAGGGCTGCGCGAGATCGCACTCCACTCGACTGGTGCAGTGCGCGCACCTTGGGCGGTTTGCTGCTTTAGCGGTGGCGAGGAGTTTGTGGTTGGTACACCTGTAGTGCGCCATCGGCATGTAGGCGAAAACGGTTTATTCACATGGCATCGAGCGTCTGCTCTGGGGAAGACAACGGCCCAACACAACGTCGGGGTAAAAGATGGCGTGCTGGCGCTAGCTTGGGACCGCACAAGACAGAGCGTGCTAGCTGTCTCCACTAGTGGGAATCTGCACGTGCTTGAGGAACAATTCACCACTACGTGGCCAGGAGCGATGTATCCAGCGGGCTTTCGTCTCATCACTGACAACGAATTGCATCTGGAGGTGTTTGACCATGACGCGGAAGAGCGAAAGCACGAGAAGGAAAAGCTCACCGAAGCTGCAAAGCTTGCCCCCGTTGATGTCTTTAGTGTGCAAAGTCCGAGTGTTGAGTTTCCTGACGACAGTGATCTTGCTGGCGTCGCGCTTCCGAAGAATGAATTTGATAAACCGAGCTATGTGCCGGCCATTCCAATCGCGTACTACCATCGGCGGCATCTCCACCAACTCCACGGGACGGCGTACAATGAAGACAAGCATTTCGGTCTCGGCCAAAGCGTTTTTGAGCCGCTTAAAGGTGCTCTGGGCAAGCAGAAGATGAGCAACTCTCGGAGATCCAAGAGCAGTAGGGACAAGAAGCGGCGGCGCAGATAATACCCGGCCACAGCCACGCAGTGCTGCTGAACGTGGAGCAGGTAATTCATGAACTGTTGTGAAGTGCTTGCGAATTACATTCTGCCTTGCTATACAGATGGAGGTTCATTGTGTTGTAGTGCTGCTTCGAGTCGTTGGAAGGACTGTGTTAGCTTGATACTGCGGAGTGCATCGTTCTTACTGCTTTTGGTCGGAACCTCCTGCGTGTCGGCTCCATGGCCAGTGACATCGTAGGATTGAAGGGGATCAGCGACAATGGAGAATCTTGATATTTGCAGTGCTCGGAGCGCTATTGAATCGACCTTCAGCCTTCGATGTGCGGGCGACCTGAGTAAGCTAAATCGACCAACTGGGCTGGTTGGGATGGTTGGAGAGAGTTGCTGGGGAACAGGCATGACCTCGCTGTCTCCAGAGTGGTGTTGAGATTGACGTTGCGAGTTTCGTGCCTGTTGCCTCGCTGCTCGGCTACCTTCCAGCGACTTCTTCCCTCTTACATCCTGCTGGGGCATTGGTGAAGCTGCAAATTCGCTGACTGATGTGATATTCACGTGCACACACGCAGATGAAGTGGATACGTGCCCGGCCCAACCGCAGCGCGAACACGTCAACTTACTTCGTCGCTGTGTTGCCAAGGTTAATCGTACTACGTGCTCGGAGCCTTCAGCTGTGAATCTCTTGCGCTGAGCTAATGCTGTGGCTCTCCGCAACTCGAACCAGGACTTTCGCTGAGCGATCCACTCGTGAACCAGCTTCACCGATGTTGATTCTTGTGCCAGAGCCATGAGCAGCACCGTGGTGGGCAACGCGAAGACCCGTGCGCCATAAGCTGATGTCACGACACAATACCGATCAAAGGATGGTGCCAAGCGCAATGCCTCCGCTAGTCCGACTGAATCATGAGCTTGCAGCAGTTCCAGCTCCAGATCAGCTTCTTTCTGCACGCCACGGTTTTCCTCGCGAGGGGCTCCGAGAGTGAGTTGTCCGCTGACCACGATGAACACCCGCACAGGTTGGCCCGGTGTGAAGAGATACTCTTGCTGGGAAACGACAACAGACTGCAAATGCGCCGCTAGAAATTGTCGGGCCGAGGTGGGCATACTTCGAAAGAGGAAAGTGTTGCGCAGAAACACCTCTGCGTCCGGCGAGAACGAGTATGGGAAGCCTGGAAGTAGCCGATCACCGCCATTTTGATGTCGGCACTGGAGAAATTGGAGCTGTTGAACGACCTGGTACGGCAGACGCAACACGTGAGATAAGGTCGCTTCACGGAGGCCAAGAACGTTCCGTTGCCGTGCACTGCCCGCTGTCACGGTGGATAGAAGGTATTCAAACCCGAACGTGCCAGCGTCAAGTCCAAAATAATCTCCTGCTGCAAGCTCTCGTAGCAGTATGACCGGATGATCACCAGATCGAATTACTCCACCAGGTATCCTTGGAAGCAATGATGGAGGCGACGGCGTTTTGCCTTCGTCTCGCACGAGCACTGGTCGAAACGAGAGCTCGCAGTGTCCATTGAGCAGGAAGTAAACGCTTTCGGTGCGTGTCAAACTCTGGGTTGCGATGTTCTCACCGGGTGCCGCTGACAACACGGTCGCGTATCGGAGCATGAGTCGCCAAGCCTCGTCGGTACCCTGCTCGATTTCAGCCTCCTTTTCTTCGATCTCGTCGAATCTGCATTGGTTGGTAAATGGTTCATCATGAAGAGCAAATGTGTTCGGAAGGTCCTGTTGGCATGGCTCTGTCATCTTTGTGTTGACCATACGCAGCGCTTGAAACGTGCTCACTAGTTGTGGGAAATGCTGCCATATCCATTGTCGGAAGTCCGCTATTGCTCTCGGGTCTTCTCGTCTTGTGCTACTAGTCTCGGGGTTCTGCAACAGCAGCTGAAAGCTCTCAGCACCACTGAAAGGGTCAAACGCGACGGACTCCAGCACTGAACGGCCACGAGACGGACTGGTAGCTTTTGCAGTCAAGTTTCGCGGTCTAGAAGGCACCACAGCATTAAACCCCTGTCTAGGCGAAGGTGAAGAAGCTGTTCGAGATCTTGGGAGCAACACAGGCACCAGCTCATGTGTCCTCAAGCGAAATCTACCTGTTGGTGATGGCGTTGTCGGTGATGCAGCACGGACATCTTCCGGCATACCGACAATGAACAAGACAAGGACGCACTGTGGCTCTAAATCAAGCACGCCTACTATGAGGCTTTACGAGTGTGCCAACTATTTATACAAAAAACACGAGAGCAATGCAATGAGAATGGTAAAATCATAGTATATTTGAGTGGCTTCGGCCGAAGCGTTAGACCACTCGGCTCTGGTTAGCGAGAACCTCGCATGCTGCTAATTGACGCAGACCGACAGGCCTCAAGGATTGGGACTAGAAACTCGTAGGTTACTTCTTGCCTCCCTTCTTTCCGCCCTTCTTGCCGCCCTTCTCGTCCTTGGAAGCTGCACGCACACGACAGCGTCAGCCACAGAGCAACAACACTCACAACAGCAACGCGAGCGGTGACGCACCATCCTTGGCGGCCGTCTTGTCATCCTTAGCGTCCTTGTCTTTGCCCTTGCCCTTGCCCATGGTTATCGGAGTGGTGGAGTTTGCTTGGTGCTGGAGAGGAGCTTGAGCTGCGAGCTGGAAATCGGAGAATGAGGCCAACAGCGCTGTGCCGGTCAATGACCGCTGGGCTGGGACGGAGAAGACGGATGGCAAGGGACGTCCGTTATCTGTAACGGCTGAAACCACTTGGTTTTTGTATGGACTGATCAATCTTGAAAGGTCGCAAGTTGAAGTTGACACATTCGGTGGCGCGACCAAGCCGAAAAGTGTGGTGCTAGCCATTCGGCAGCAACTTCGAAGGCCTAGCGGCATCAATGGCGGGGATGGTATGGGCCATTCATTGCAATCAGCTCCTGTACTCCACGCTGCAAAATATGCTACGGCACACTCCCTACAGCGCAAGGTTCCTGAGCGCTTCCGCTACAGCTTGGACGGTCTGTTGGCTGCTCGCATCCAATCGAAGGCGCTTGGACATCCCCTGCATGAAATCCGCGACGTACATGCGCGAACTGTCAAAATAGCGGCAGGTCCACGTGGTCATCTGCACTTGACTCGTCGACAGCTCTCTCGGGTTGGTCTGCTTCAGCGACCGTGCTTTGTCATGGCTGTACGTCATACACTTTCGCACCAATGCAGCTCCGGAGCGAGGCTTTTTACGACGTCGACTGCCAACACCCTCCTCTGCAGAACGGGGATCTGTGGTGGTGAGAGCCCCTTCCAGTCGAGATTCGTCGAATTCGAGCACGGAGACCACCAGGTTGACAAAGTCCAGCATGAGTTCGACCTGCGCTGCAACTCCTTGCTTTCCCACACTGTCATTGTCTTCGTTTGTCTCCCCCAATGCATCGATTTCACGCACCACTTCTTCAACTGTCGCACTGAAGCGTGCCTGCACTTCGTTGTAGAACGCGTCGTCTTCACCGTAGAGCACGTCGTTCGAGTCAACCCCTTGTAGACGACCTGGTAGGGATCTCTGCCCCCACAGAGCATACAACTGGACAAGCATGAAGAGCACGCGCACACGAGCGACGCCAGCTTCGAGTCGATGGGTTAGCGAGGACGAACTCGGTGACACCCACGTCATACGCTCAAACACAGCTTTGTGTAGTGCAGACACAAAGTAGAACGCGTCTTCGTCGTTGAGCGATGGCGCATACACCAACACGCTCATCAACTGAGCGATCACTTGCACGATCTGGTTGATGATGTTGCTGGCGCTATCGATGCCCACTGCGCCAAATAGGCCGACAGCACCAGCACGACTTGGCGTGTTGAACCGCATACTATCCGGGTCCTCACTCATACCAGAATGAAGAGCGCTTGGGTCTAGATCTGCGAGCAGCACAATTGCAGCTTTCACCAACGCATCCATCTGCGGAGTGCAGCTCGTCACCAACGCGACGTTCGCTGCGGATACCATGAGCTGCAACTTTTCTAGCGGAGCCTCAATTGACGGAATCGTGATGTGTGCGAACGCCAAGCACGACTGAATAAAGTTCCGTCGGGAATGAACACGCCTCTTGCCCCCGATCACAGATGCAACGCTGGCACCGATACGCTTGTGAACGTGCATCGCTAGCCGAAGAACCATCGTGGAGAGCAGCACTTTGATCGGCTCCAACTTGTAGAATGAACGACGACAATCTGTGTAGAGCATGAGTAATGCCTCTTGCTCCTCGTCTTGAGCTCGCTCACTTGCAGTCATTGTCTCATTTACGTACCCAAGTCGCGTAATGAATGCCGATATATCGCGGGTAGCTTCAGCGCGCTCGGAAGCAGTACTGAGAGAGTCAAGCGCATCGTGAACACGACAGCATACAACCAAAAGTGTGTGTGCCACGGCTGCCTCGGGTCCCACAACGTGGAGCCGTAAGGTGCCGGATCGGTTAGACGATTTCTTCATATTGCCCCCCACAAAAGCTCGCAACACTTTCTTCGCCACATCCACGCTTGACTCCCGTTTGAACATGCCCATGAGAGCCTGAAGATCAATAAAATATTCAAGTTAGTGTCAAAATGGTAAGCAATGAGATTACAGCGCACTTACCAAGAAAGACATCGATGGGATGAGCTTCGAGAAAAACTCGTAATGCTGCTTGGCACCGAAGACAACATTTTCAATCAACGCACCAAGCAGGTTGTACGTTTTTGCCGTCAGCTCGTCGGGTGTTGCCGAGTTAAGGTGGCGCACGACGTCTTTAAGCAGGATGAGAGCCTCTCGATGCTAACACCAGAACACTAACATTAGCACTTCCTGCAGGTAAAACCCCGTAAAACTGGCGATCACCAACACGTAGCGTACCGAGAAATGAGCCACAATGAGCTTCATGTAAGCCGCCGCACACTCCATATACTGCGCGATGTCTTCCTGGGAAGTGATGGACGACCAGGAATCGTTCAAAAACTGCAGCTTTCCTCCTGCTTCATTATCTGCGATCACCGGAGAATTGCTAAGCTGCACTGCCACGAGACTGTAAAGATGACAGTTCGACACAAGTGATGGCGACGCTGTGCGAATCAAATCCAACATATCAGTGGGTGCTGATGCGTAAAATTGAGCGCCAAAGCACTCGCACAAGTGCTTCAGCACCATGGAGCTGTCGGAATATTTTTGATAGTGCGCCAATAAGGTGTTGAACGTGTCCTGGGTGGCCCCTGGAGCTACGCATTTGACCAGCCATTCCACAGCAGGCGAGTGCAGCGCCAAATAATCGTCGCGCTCCATTTTGTGGGTGAGCAACCAGTGCTCAAGTTTGTGTTGGCGGAACCAGTTGAATGCGTAAAAGTAGTCGAACAGGCTGCTGTTGACTACAATCGTTTGATCTGCTGGTGACGTGGCGCCTAATAGTTCCGAACTGGTTAACGCCAGGTACAGGCGCGCGTACAATGCGACCATCGGCTCGCCAACGCCCCTGCAACAAGTTGTCAGCAATACATAACATAACGTTAGACGCATGATTCTTGGCATGCTCACCACAAGTCAAGTCTTCTGCAGAGTTATCTTACTTGATCATGTTTGATAGCCGTGCAACAATCTGTGGATACTCGCCATCACAAAGAAAACGATAGCACCCGAGGAGTGCAATCTCAATGTAGCTGTACAACAACAAACACTCATCAGGCAATAAACTTGCTAACCACTATAAGCCTTTCAAACACGTACATTCGCGGGAGAAGTTCTCGAATGCACGCTGTCTTGTAAAACCAATTGCGACACGTTTCGGTGGCTTGGATATTGACGTCGGAGCTCATAAAATTCTCACTTAGCGGCTCCGGAAGAGGTTGGCCGCTTTCATCTTCGGAGGCTCGTGCGTGGATACGATCGAACACAAGTTTGCCAAATGTATCCAGCACTTCACTCACCAACACGAACACGCACGGGTACAACTGAGGCGCCGTGTCGATGTCAGCAAGCAGTTTTACGCACTTAATCGCAATCCTCAGCGCCTCCACCTTGTGGTTCTGCTCCCAACTTGCGACCAGTCTCTTCTGCATTTCCTTTACTTTAGCTACGTATTGGCTCTGCGAGAGTTCGATCGTTTGCTCGTTTTGCTCGGAAGAAGTAGGAGACCCAGTTTTGTTGGGATCTCGCTCCAATTGTTCCAGTCGAGCGCGCGTTTTCTTGATCACCGACACCTCAGCGCCATCTTGCTCCTTCTGGTAATCGCTCTTCGGCGCGAATGAAATCTCGCTCTCCAGGTCGTTCACTTCGAGCATGCTCGCTTTGATCTTGAACGTGTGGTCCGCATACTTGGCCAACAATCGGTCCGTGTGCTCCTTCCACTTGTATTTAACAGTACTGGGTATTGCACCAGCATTACTGCGTCTTTTGCCGTCCTGGACCTCGTTAATTGACGCAGATTTCGAGTGTGCAGCCTCAGTATCTACCGTCTTCGCATTCCCTGACATTCCAAGGACACCCAGAGGGTCCACGTCTCCATCTTGCAGCACGACGAGCTCTGGAGACACTGCACCACCGCTTTTCCTATTGGAGAAAGAGTCACCAAGTGCTGAAGACGCAGAGCTGAGTGGAAGTCCGAATGCAGTCGCGGAATTGAACGAGTCGTGCTGTCCGGGACTGGAAAAAGTCGTTGCAAGAGCCAATGGGTGCGTCTCCTTCGCTAGTAAACCACGTGGAGCTATTTCGTGACGTGAACGAGGCAGTTGTCGCTCTCCTATACGCCACTTGATCGCTGCAGTGGCCACCGAGGGCTCTCGCTCCGGCGCCGCCATCGTCATCTGGAGCTCTTCGCTGTTTGAAGCTGTCGGATTCGCTCGTACTTAATCGGATGCAATAGGCCTTTTCTATTGGTTATAAGGCTGATATTTTTCAGCCAATAGGAGAGTCATATTCGAACGTTGGAGTGCCCGCCAAGCATCTGGAGGTAGCGAGTCTGATCGAGTCGTAGCGTCCCCGCCTCGCTGTCTGGAAGCCTTCCCCCACGCCGCTGACAGGTATCATCCGCTCTGTTATCAGTGTATTCGTATAGAGGAGACGCAGACGCATCCAACGACATGTCCACGTGGCTCTAATTCGTCCTATAAGCTGCGGAATCTGCTGCTAAAATGCCATTGTCATTTGTTCCTGTCTAATGTGTGTCTCTGTGTGCTGCAATATCCTCAGGGGGAGTTTTTATATAATACCAAAGCTTTAGGATGTTCGGTGCGACGGCTGGAGCGACGCAACCCGCGGCTGGTGGCTTCAACTTCGGCGGAGGAGCTGCAGCAGCACCCGCTGCCTCTGGCGGCTTCAGTTTTGGCGCGACGCCGGCAGCTCCAGCGGCGGCGGCACCTGCAGCAGGAGGATTTAGCTTCGGAGGAGCGGCGACGTCAGCGGCTCCGGCTGCTGGATCAACGGGGTTCGGCTTTGGAGCGGCACCAGCGACGAGCACGGCGGCTGCTCCTGCGGCTTCAACAGGTTTCTCTTTTGGTGCTGCACCTGCTGCCGCCCCTGCTGCTGCCAGCACTGGATTCAGTTTTGGAGGTACTAGTGCAGCTCCGGCTGCTGGTAGCGCTGGCAGTGGATTTAGCTTTGGTGGGGCTGCTCCTGCTGCTGCACCCGCTGCGTCAGGCGGCTTCAGTTTTGGTGGAACAGGTGCAGCCCCGGCGGCTAGTACGGGGTTCAGTTTTGGCGGCACTGCACCAGCGACTAGCGCGGCACCGTCTTTCGGATTTGGTGGTGCTTCAACTGCGACGCCTTCAGCTTTTGGTCAGACTCCCGCTGCAACCAGCACGACAACTACTGGGTTTGGAGGTGGCTTTGGATTTGGAGCGAAGCCTGCGACTACGGGCACTGGATTCGGGTTTGGAACAGGTGCTGCTACTGGCACAAACACAGGATCGGCCTTCGGCACCGGCGGCTTTGGCACGACCACGCCCGGGGCAGCACCTTCTGCCTTTGGAGCAGCACCTGCTCCCTCGACCGCGCCAGCCCCGATCATCCTGGGCGCTGATGCATCGGTGGCTCAGTTGAACACAGTCAAGGCAGCATATCAGGACCCGGCCCAGTCGCGCTTCAAGTTCCTCATGTACAACACTGTGGACCCGACCCAGCGGCATCTGTACGTTCGACCACCACACATCAGCGAGCGCTTGTGGAATCAGGCGGAGCTAGACAACCCGGACCCACTCAACTGCGCACCAGTTCCTATCCTCGGCTTCGACAACCTTCTTAAGCGCATCAAGGCCCAGCAGGAGCACGCGGAGAAGTACAACAAATACACGGACGACCTTCGTGCGCAACTTAACGAGATGGACAAGCACACCCGTGCCACAGAGGAGAAGCTTGAAAGGTGCCGCCACGAGCACGTGCAGCTTTTCCACGCGCTAGTGAAGGTGATGCGTGACATCGAGCTGCTACAGAACTACGGCAAGCCGCTTCAGCGCGAAGAGATGCAACTAGCGTACGTCGCTGTTGCCAAACCAGCGTGCGCTCTGTTTTAGACTAACTTGGCATTATCTATTGTGCAGGATGGCGTTGAAGAAGCTGCAGACATTGCTGGACTCGCCAGGCCAGTACAAGGCGCGACTAAATGACGCTGTCTCGCTGCAGCGTGTGCAGAGGGAGGCACAACCACCTCCGTCAAGTCAGCTCAGCCCGCAGGACCTGCAGCGACTCTATGAGGTGCGTACTTGCGGTGGACTCGCTCTCGTTAAAGGTGTCTAACAAGCGTTGTGCGTTGTGTGCGTATCGCAGTTCATGGACAAGCAGCGACAGGGATTGGAGCACCTGACCAACATGATTAACGACGACCTCGCGGACATTCAGCTCATCAAAGAAACCTGGCGGCGGTAGGCAGGCACCATTCTCATTCATCACGGCCACGACAGCAATCGCACAGCTAGCTGTCACCGCACATGCTGCCTTGTTGGCGTTGAGCAAAAGCGAATGGAGCGAAGTAGTAGTATTCCCCGTGCCGGTTTTTCCTCCCCTCAGTCACACTACCACGCCAGCAAGCACCAATCTACCAAGACAGGAAAGACGAATGCAACAAGGCAATTACGTAGGGACAGCAGTCGGCATGCCTGTTCGCAAAAAAGTTACCAAGTTTGTGTTGTCTTTTTGATTTTTTTCTCTGAATTTGGAGCCGCCTCAGGCAGGTCAACGCGCCAACTGGTACTGCACTGCAAGCGCTCGTTTGTCTCGTTTCACCCGTGATACTTATGCACCGACGACTGTGTCCAAGCTGCTGATCTAGTGGTACGGGTCCACGTCGCCGTACGTCTCGATGACCAGCGGGGCCTCGTCGAACTGGTGAACGGGAGGGGGCGACGACAGGCACCACTCGAGCGTCTGGTGCACCTCCGGAATCACGACCTGCACGTCCTCGGTGGGCGTGTTGTTAATAGGCACGCCGTGCACCTTGCCGTCCGTGGAGAAGCGGGCGACGGCGGGGCGGATAGCGGCCGTGGTGTTCACTGCAATGAAGAGAGAATGCGAGAGCAAGAGTCAGCACCAGTTGATACACAAAACTTGCAAGATCTCGGGCAATACGGCGCTATTTGGCACGGGAAGAGCGTGCTTCGAGCGAGGAGACACGGGGGAGGAACATACCGGCCTTGAGGGCACGCATGGACTGGCGGATGAGGCTCATTATGGCGAGTAAGGGGCTTCCCGAGGGGTTTCTTGATCCGGAAGGAGCTCTTTTGAGGACTGCTCGCTCGTCTGGCGGTGGTGGCCACGCAACAAAGACAAGAGGCTTTGTGCGGAGGAGGGCGGCGCCCTTATTGCGCAACTCAGCCCGCGTTTATCTTGGGAATTGTAAACGGTCTGGTGGTCTATCCACCCCTAATTGCTACTTCAGATGTGTCCGGGGACAGCAGCCATCGGCCGGTGGCGCGAAAGGAGCGCTGCCACCGAAATACTGCACGAGCAGCTTGAAGCTTGCAGCGCCGCCGTGTTTCGTGTTGGACGCTTGTATGTGGCCCGCTTGCCCAGGTGGTGGTAAATTGGAGAATGAGAGAGTGTCGAGGGTGGCGGAAAGCCTAGAGAAGCGCCGCTCGTGACATTGCCGCGGGATTTGACGCGGATGGAAGCTGCTTCCGGCTACAGCTCTGCGATTGTTGAATGGCGCGGCACGACTGCGCTGGACATGAACGCGATGGCCATTCATTGAGCGTCGTCATGGATGGTACCAGTCTACAAGAAGCAGTGTAGCTGCCGGTTCGTCGGGATCGTAGTGGTCGAGACAACGTGGAAACGCACTTGGGGGATGCCTCGTCACTTCAAATTCGTGAAAGTGTCAACATATCAACACGCCGACCTGCAATCCTGTAGGTTGTGGTATGGTCTCTCCTGATCTGCTGTCTGCTGTGTGTGTGTTCAGGGTGGGGGCGCACGGTTTGCTGTAGCTACAACTACAGCGATTGCAGAATCATCGGATGCAAGCAAGGAGGGACTACGAGATTCCGCCCTGACGCTAAAGTCTCCGCGTCGAGGACATCTTCCTGCGACTCGGTGCAAAGCAAAAAAGACCAGTTTGTTGTAGCGGCCTTCCCTGTAAGCGGTTGTGCATGTTGTTTTTCAGATCTGTGTTGATGATGTACGGCAACTGCACTAACTGCCACGTACATTTAACGCACCGATGCATCGTAAAGTTCACATGTCGTGTCTAGCAATACAAGGCAGCCCCACCTGGAGCCTAGCCGATCCGTGGCCATGTTGAAGTGACATCTGCATCGGCCAATCCCGACGCGCCGTACACATTCCGCCAATCAGAAATCTGGAAAGCTCGGCTGGCTTTTTCCGCATTTTGTCGAATGGCAGCGCGCTGCGCTTCTCCACTCATTATTGGATTTAATTCCGCTCCACGGCGCGCAACGACAGGAAGAAATCCCCCCTCGCTTCGAGTAGCTACACCGGAATGACGCCGCCTTCAGAGGTCGTGGACGAGGCCAAGCCGGCGGCGGACGGCTCGCCCAAGGGCGGCGACGCGGCGCAGCAGCAGCAGCAGCAGCAGGCGCTCCTCCAGCAGCAGCTCCAGCAGCAACAGCTGCAGCTGCTCCAATTGCAGCAGCAGCAGATCCAGAACATGAGTCCGAGCGATATCGCCACGCTGCAGCAGCAGCAGCTCGCGCTCTTGATGATGCCCATGTTCCCGCTCATGATGCCGCTGCAGCAACAGGCGCTGGCTGCAGCCTCTGCGGGTCTAGCGTCGACCACCGACGCTTCAGCTACAGCTACGGCTGAAGAGGCGTCTGCCGAGACGGTGGAGGCGGTGTCCGAAGCGGCTTCTGGCGCTGAGACGGATGCTGCTGCCTCTACGACACCTGGCGGTGATGCGTCGCCAACGTATCAGCCGGCGACTGCCGAGTCCTTGGGTCTTACGCCGCCTTTTGTGGGCACCGACGGCTTTGGGATGCTGGCGGGAGCTCCTGCGGCGTTGAACATTGAGGAAGTGCCCAAACGGAAACGTGGCCGGCCGCCCAAAAAGGACGTGGCTGCGCGCGCCAAGGCGGAGGCGGAGAAGATGCTCAAGCAGCAGTTTCCTATGTGGGGGTACGGCCTCCCGATGCCATTGCTGCCTCCGGGTTTACTGCCTGGAATGCCGAACCCTGGCGCTGTGGTTAATAGCCACTCTGCAGACGACGGGGCAGTGAAGGAAGAAGATGGAGACGGCGAACGTCCGGCTAAAATGGTCAAGAAGAAGCAGCGCGGGACGGGCAAGCCTCGAGGTCGGCCGCGTACGCGCCCGCGCCCTGGTGAGATCATTCGCCGGGTGAAGCCGCTCCCTATTGCGCCTGCAAACTATTCGGTCATGTACAACTATTCCCTCTCCAATCTGGCGCAGAAGAGCGCGGAGCTTAATGCCGACGGAACTACGGTCGAGGCGGAAACTACGACGGGCACGGAAGAAGCACAGGATGAGAACCGACTGGCGCCGTTGAGTGCGTCGCTGCTGTCTGAGGAACACGAGTAAGAGATTCTTCCTTCGGCCACCCTTTCATCCATCTGATAATTCGCAGCGTCTGTCCAGCAGCAACCGCTTTAACATCGTCGTCACGATTACTGTTCATTGAGTTGGTGTCGTCTATCAAGCCCTTGACGTGAAAGCCTGTGGGTAGTACAACGGGAGTTTGTCATGTGTACGTATTGGGACTATCTGTAGGTAGGAAGAAATGTCTATGCGGTGGTGAGGCTTGTGCGCAGGCAGCGAGTGAGCACGCACGCTTTGCGATGGGGTGGGCAAATAAATAACGAAGCTCGAGGTACTCCATTCCCCAGCCGTCTGCGCGTGCGGCATGCGTCTTCGACTGGGCGCTGTGCAGTTTCTCAGAAGAAAACCTCTTCGTCGCCTTCGTTGCTCACCGCGTCACTGTCGTAGTAGTCGAAGGTGTAGTCGTTCATGTCATCGCCCAAATCCTCCTCAGCGTCGTCCATATCTCCATCATCAGCCTCCTGCTCGGCCGCCTTGGCCTTATCCGCTGCAATTTTCTTCTCCTGCGCTTCGAGCGACTTGAACACCGTCTCAAATGCACGAGGCTGCATGATACCGCGGTTCGAAGCGCCTCCTGCCGCCTGTGTGCGTAAGCCACTGAGAGAGTTGGCACGTAGTTCTTCAGGCACGTAAACGTCGTTGGCCTTCTGGGTTTCTGGCACTGTAACATGCACGAAAGCGGCGGGGTCTGAAGCGTTGCGACCAGCGTCCGGGCCTGCCGGGTCTGCTTCCCACGGGTGGTACAGACTCTCGAGCTTGTGCGCCAAGATGCGCTGTCTCTGGATCAAATAGGCCTCGCGGTCGGCCAGAGCTTCAGGCTGCGGCAGTTCTAAGGGCGGATACAGCGACGCACCAGCCTCCGCCTGCAGTAAGTAGCAAGAGAGCAATGACGCATTGTCAGTGTTGCAATATTGACGTAAAAGGAAGGGGTTAATACGGACGTGGAGCAGCTCCATCTGCGTGTGCGAAAGGCCCAGGTCTTCGCGCGTCTCGTCCATGATGTCGGCCAGCATCGAGTCTCGGCTGCCGCCGAAGCGCACGCGGCCGCGACCGCGTCCTCTGCTCATGGTCAAGTGCAGTGTGACGCCAACCAAGGATTCAAGTGTATTCTGAAACGTAGGCTGCGACTACGATCTAGCATAAATGGAGTTGACCAATGAGAGGACTGAATGAGTGCAACTTCAACTTGGCAAATGTCGAACGGAGCTCTTCGGCGAAGGTGCTGGCGATGGTGTTCTGCTCTGCTGGAGACAGTCATCGGAAAGGCCATCCTTGAGGTGGGGCACCTTGATGTAGGGCGCTCGTTCGATGCAGCGGCGCGGAGATCCTCCTTCGGAACAGCGATGAAGACTGGACGGTCTTGCGCGCCTCACATCATCCTGGCTATGAAAGTACGAGGCTTGTTGGCAGCAGCTTGCTGTGGCCTTGTGCCATGTTACTCAAGACATCTGGACGGTGAATTCTTGTCTCGTCGACACGTTTGCACGTTGCAGCGCGTCTCGACTGTCGCCAGGGCTGATCTTGCGCTGGTGGTAGAGCCCTTGTACCCCGTTTGGACAAAATTTGGTGGTCGTGATCGGCCGAGTAGCTCTCGAGTCCATTTTCCGCTACGCTGCCAGAAACCAGAACTGGGGCAAACAAGACTCGCTTGTACGGATCTTCTTGTTCGGCACCACGCGGCAATGCAGTGCGATTTGGAATAGCGATTGCTGAGCGTTCTATAGTTGCATTTGACGTGGCGAGAGATGCCTCTCGGGCGTTGAACGCAGCCGATGCAAACATTTTGAGTCATAGCAGAGGGACCGCTCACGCACGACTCACCGAACGCAATGGCCTCCACACTGGATCGCAATCTCTTCTCGTAGCCTTTGCGTTGGCTGTCCTGCTTCATCCCTCACTTTCCAATTTGCCACTACCAACACACAGCAGCTTATCAGTCCCGACAATGCTGGACAAGGATACCGTCCAGCAATTCGTGTCCGCCGTAGCAGCATCCGAGCTGATCCCCTTGTCGTCGGAGCCCCAGAACGGTCGTTTATACAGCTACGGCGGAATCCTGCCCGGCTCAGTCGACCCAGCGGTGCTCGAGCTTCCTCGGGGTGTATGCTGGCTGAACGATGCAGCCTCGTCGCGCTTGTACGTGCGTCCAGCATACCAAGTGCTGCTGATCTTAGCCATGGCGTTCGTGGACCACCCCGATGTGCCGCACCATCGGGTGGTGATCACCGGGTCGTCCGGCACGGGCAAGACCAGCTTTCTCTGTTGGGTGCTGCGGCACTTGTGTCGACTGGAGAAGCCTCCGGTGATTGTGCTGACAATGGCGGGGTTCTTCGGCCGCATCGCATCGAGCGGGGAAGTCACTGAAGGCAGTCGAGATTCCAGCTTCCGACAGGAGCTCGCAAGTCGGGCCACAGTGTATCTGTGCGATGCGACTTGGACCGATGATACTGCATTCATTGATCCTAAAATCCAGGCCCGTACTATTGCGATGTCTCCACCAACGCACTCGGTGACGACACAGGACCCATCAGATACTATGCGTACTCTCGTGTTGGTGATGCCTCTCTGGACCATGCCGGAACTCGAAACCTGCCGTTCAACGTGCCACTCGAATAGCGTCACGCAAGAAACATTCCTCGAGCTCTATCACCTCTGGGGTGGTGTTGTGAAATGGACACTTGGGACGCCAAAGCAAGAGGCCAAACACGAGTTCGCCCGTAGTCTCGGGTCACTGACCTTTGCATCAGTGGTGCCAATAATGCGCAACGGTGGCCTTGTAGAGGTGCAAGAATCCCAACCGGACGACGAGAACGACATCGACGGCGACATTACGATCGGATCCCGAGTTATTCACATGCATGTGGACGCCGACAGTACCTTTCAGCTTAGTGGGGCGGCGATGTGTAGCGCTTCGGCGTGCTCGCTGTTAATCGGAGCCAATTCCAAGCAGCTCCAGAGTGCTCAGGCCTTTGTCGAGTGTAGCAACGGCCCAATTGAACGGAGGGCCATGCTGCCATTCTACCAGCAGATACAGCAAGATCTCTTCGACAGAGCTTCCAGCACGCCGTGAACAGCAACAGCTAAGAGTCTGCGGACATCAGCATCCCTGAGATGCTACGATTTGTACTTCAGCAAGAGCTACCTGTGTTGAATGGAAATGTGTATGTTGATACATTATGCTGCTGCAAGTCTCCTTCGCGTCTACATCTCTAATTTCCTGCGCACACTTCTATTCCAGCGGCGACTTCGGCAGGAACCTCCTTCTCCATCGTCACCGCTGTCACAGCAGGCACTGGGAACGGCGTATCTGACTCGGATGCGGTGAAAGAGTTGTTCATGACTCGTCCAGGGTGCGATCCGCCCATGTATGAGGGGAGCGACGACAGCGGGATACCGTGATTCTGGGCCACCTCCAGGAATGCCTTCATGTCCTTCTGCGTAGCATCAAAATGCAAGCCACATACTCAGTACAACACTCCAGCATTGCAAAGCGAAACAAGGCACGTACAAACACTTGAATCTTTTCACGCGTCTCGGGCTGAATGACCGACGAAATCACCTTCCAGGCGCCATAGAAAATGAACGGTGCGTTCACAACGTACAGGCAGTGCAGCGTCTCGGGGTAGTAGAGCTGACCCACATCGAAGATCGGCTAGAAGTAAGAAACACAGACATCAGCTTCAAACCAACTGCAGTTTACGGTTGATGGTGTCCGTACCTTGAGCTGACTCAACACCGACGGCGCGAGGAGCTTCATGCTGAGGCCCTTCAGATCCACGATGCATACATGTTTGTAGACACGTCGACCAAGTCGCTTGGAGACGGCAGCTTTCTCCCATTGAATGCGTTCCATGTACTGCCACCGGTGCGGGATGATGTCGTTGATGTTCACGAAAGTCTTGAATAGCCCATCCGTGTTAATATCGCTGAGGCGGTCCACAGTGACAAGGTGGCCGTCTTGATCTTCACCGTAAATGTAGGTCGGCCAGTACTCGTTGTATAGCTTGGACATGGGCAAGTCGCGATCCAGGACATTGTCGACGTCGTGGGCTGCTCGCGCATCCAGGATTTTCTTGGTCTCCGAAATCGTGAATTGCTCACGGTTCTTCTTCACGCCGCGATACGCTCGGGCTACGCGGATCACCAGATCTTCGGTGCACTGGTCTCCAAACTCGGCTTTCACGGCATCGTAGAACGGCTGATCATCGACTGACAGGGGCTGGGACTCTTCAATTTCGTGCAGGGACATGGTTGCGTTGGTACTGCTGCTGAGAGATAAGCGCGACTAAGCTCTACGTGACGAATGCAAGAATGAACAACAGCATACGTGCTCGTGTGGTTGTGCCGCAAAGCCTCGATACAGCCTCAGCGTTCTGAGCACACCTGCCACGCACGCCAAATCGAGTCAGACAGCGGTTGTTGCACGACTGCATTTGGCAAACGGAAATTAAGCGAGCGTGGTCATCGGTGTCTATCATTATCTTGAGCGCAATCGCGACCACAACCTGCATCGAAGCTGTATTGGAGCTGAATATAGTAAGCCGCCATCCTCGGGGTCTACAACGGCACTCACTATCGTCCTCGCAGCGGATTTGAGCTGAGCGGCGCTTACAGACGAGTGACCTCCCAGTCCTCCACCGTGCGCTCCAGTACATCCTCGGGTGCCGTGTCGAAGGGGCCCGTTTCTGACAGAAAAACACACCAACGACAACGATACTGTCAGCTACGGTACAACCACAGCGTCGGAGCGAAAGAATACTACGAACCTGTCCGTCGAGGGTTGTGACGCTCCTTGAGGATGGCAGGCTTGGGGATGATGGTGCCCGTCTTCTTGGACACGCGAACCTTCTCGCCCTCGTCCGTGTAGCGGATGGCGACGCGCGTGGGCTTGCCGATGGACGGATCCACCAGGTTCACGTTGCTATAGTGGATAGGAGACGGCGACAGGTACGATCGACCCGCAGCGGCAGGCGTCGACTTGACGTAGCGGTGGGACTGCAGACGATAGAGGAGCAAAAAGGTCAGCTGTAATTAATGCCTAGAGCATGATAGGAGTGAGTACGCAGCACGCACCATGTTGACATTCTCCACGATGACCTTGTTGAGGTCGCGCACGACGCTCACGACTTCGCCCTGCGTGCCCTTGTGCGGTCCAGCGATGATCTCGACCTGTCATTCGCATCAAAATGACACAAACAGTCAACAACGGGATATCTCCACGAATACTGCGAGTTAAGCGACGAGAATTGCGCACCTTGTCGCCACGGAAAATGTGCCAGGTCTTGATGAGGTCGATCGCTTTCTTCTTGGTGCGCGGGCCGCGGCGGAACGCGATCGGGATACGGGTCGCCATCTTCAGCTGCACGCGCTCTGCTGTCCACAAGTAGCTTCGCAGTGTGAGGCACCAGCAGCTCCGATCATCTATTGGTCAAAATAGCGTATGATTTGAACGAATCATATGTTTTTGTATTTCAGCCAATCATATATTCGTATAGAGTGGCCACAACCGCGCAGCCACCAGAAAACTCGAGGGAAGTAGGCAAGAAGCCACGGTAACCAGCCAAGGGGAGAATACCAAGACCAGAGCAACGATGGCTGACGTCGCCGAGAAGCAGGAACTGCCGCCCGCGGGCGATGCCGCCGTGGCCCCGCCCGCCGTGCCTGAGGACGTGGCCGCCATGTTCGACCTGAAGAAGAAGAAGAAGAAATCCAAGAAGGTCAAGAAGGAGGTGCGGCTGCTTTATAATATCTTTTTTTTTATTATTTTTATTATTCACTAATGGATTTACGACCAATGAGCAGAAGAAGGAGAAGACGGAGGACGCCGAGGCCGCCGATGACGCCGCGCCCGACGCCAACTCGGTGCTGGTGCAGGACCCGGCCACGTACTCGTACAAGGACGAGCTGCTGGCCCGCATCATGGCCAAGCTGCACGAAAACAACCCGGAGCTGACGGACCGCAAGCGCCACACGATGAAGCCGCCGCAGCTCATGCGCGTGGGCACCAAGAAGACGCTGTGGGTGAACTTCCAGGAGATCTGCCAGATGATGCACCGTAGCCCCGAGCACGTGCTGCAGTTCACGCTGGCCGAGCTGGGCACGGAGGGATCCATCGACGGCAACCAGCGGCTGGTCATCCGCGGCCGATACGTGCCCAAGTACATCGAGTCGCTGCTGCGCAAGTACATCACCGAGTACGTGTCGTGCCAGATGTGCCGCTCGCCCAACACGACGCTCACGCGCGACTCAGTCAGTCGCCTCTACTTCGTGCACTGCCAGGACTGCGGGTCCTCGCGGTCTGTGGCTGCTATTCGCTCGGGTTTCCACGCCGCTACTCGTGCCGACAGAAGAGCCGCACGCAAGTAAGCCTGGGGCGGATTGCAATGCAGTCGTTTAGGGCACTCGATGGATCCTGGTCGTGGATATCGGACAATCGGACAGGTTAGAACAGGAATTGGACAGGAATTGGACACACTCCGGAGCGGTGGATCTGTTGCAAAGCAAGCCTTTCGAAGGCTTTTGGAACTGTGAGATACGAACGTGAGCCTTTCAGGCGCGAGAGATGAACACGGAGAAGAAGAGGAATCTATTATGGCTGTTCGGTGTTTTGTCGCTAGGCTAGCTGCGTCTTGACCTTACTTAGTGGTGTTTGCTCTTCTTCGCCTTGCGGCCGCTGCTGGAATCTGCTGCAGGACGCTTCGCTCCGTGGCGCGAGATAATGATATGACGCTCGAGACCGGAGCCAGTGCTCTCGTGCGCAAGACCAAGGCGTTCGGCACAATCGTGCGCCAGCAATCGCTCGAAGCCATTCAGGTTGGCATCCAAATGTAGTTCAACGTCATCGCCCGACTCGTTGAAAGCCTCAATCTTCTTCACAAGAGTGTGTGAGCTGCCCTCCGAAATTCCTCCTGCCTTGTTATTGCGAGCTGGGGCTGGAGCACGACGAGGAGCAGGAGTCGGCTTAGCTGGAGGAGTTTCATCGTCGGAAGAGTCTGAAGATTCTGAACTCGAGGATGACGATGACGAAGCTGCTTTCTTTACGACGACCTTGGGAGCAGGTGTCACCTTTGTTGTTGCGGCCGGCTTGGATGGAGCTTCATCTTCATCGGAGTCATCGGAGTCATCGGAGTTACCAGAAGTCTCAGAAGACGATTCTGGTGAAGCAGCCTTCGGTTCTGGCTTCTTCGTCTGCTTCACGACAGGCTTGGATGGAGCTTTATCGTCGGAATCGCTTTCAGACTCGGAAGAGAGTTCTGCCAGAGTAGGCGTTGTCTTGGGCACTGGAGCAGGGGCCGGGGTTCGCTCCGTGTCTTCTTCATCGTCCGAGCTGTCCGAATCCGAAGACAACTCCATCTTCGGTACAGATGCAGGTGGCGGCGTTGACTTCGACGTTGGCTTATCCTCGAAATCGCTTTCAGACTCGGACTCTGACGACTCAGAGGTTTGTTTCTTGGCAGCAGGTGTGGGAGTAACAGAGCCCGAAGAAGACTGCTTAACATCATCGAAGTCCTCTTCCGACTCCGTTTCTGAAGACTCGTCCGCAGCGGGCATTGGTTCATCGTCATCACCCGTAGACGAAGAAGTGATGGGTGAGGCTTCCTCCATCTCTTCATCTTCTGACTCGGACGACTCGGAATCACTTGAAAACTCGAGCTGGGGTACGCTTTCGACGTATGGCACAGGCTTCACCACCTTGGGTTGAGGTGCAACCTCCGCAACTCGGCCTTTGTTTTTCTTTCCTTCCTCCTTCTTCGTAGCTTTGGACTCTTTCTTCTTGGGCTCCTTAACTTTCGGCGTTGCCTTCTCGGCCTTGTTCGACAGTTTAACACGAGTGTGTTTCCGTAGGCTCTTGAACTTGTGCACACTAGCATCACATGAGGCACAGAACGGAGTCTCGCACTGCTCGCAACGGACACTTGCAGTCTTTGATTCGCACTCACCACACTTTAACAGTTTGCGTACTGGAGGGAGCTTTGCGCGCTTGTGTTTGGCCATCACGCGAGCACGATGTACAGCTGAATTGCAGTCGTCACAGTAGAGCGAGTTATCGCACTTTACGCACTCCCACACGGCCACACCAGGTTTCTCGCACTCGGCACAGGTGCGGTTCTCCTTGTTTTGTTCGGGTTCCGCCTCGCTCTCCTCATCACTGCTGCTTTCGACTTCAGCCTTGGTCTTAGAAGGTTTGGTCGCAGAAGGTTTGGCCTCAGAA
Source organism: Phytophthora agathidicida (assembly GCA_025722995.1). Classification (NCBI taxonomy): domain Eukaryota; phylum Oomycota; class Peronosporomycetes; order Peronosporales; family Peronosporaceae; genus Phytophthora; species Phytophthora agathidicida. The sequence goes on from CP106979.1 coordinate 1,248,150, forward strand.
TCCTTAGTTGCAGAAGCCTTGGTCGTAGAAGACGTGACTGGCTCAGCACCTGCTCTGGGTTGGTGAATAAATCTGCACTCTTCACCACGAGTGCACACTCCGCTCTGGAAGAACTGGCAAAGCTGCGCAACTTTCCCCGTCAGCGCAGCCGGCTTTGGGCCTCCCAGCACGTGTGCAAATTTGCATGCCATGCCTTGCGAGCAGTATCCACGCGAGAAATGACGGCAAACCTGCTTGTCCGGGATCGATTGGATCTCCGGCGTGATAACAATCGGCTCAGTAAGCGTCGGCGCCTCTATCTTCGGCTTAGCAACCTTCGGTGTCTTTTTCTTCTTCTCACGAGGGGCCTTTTCAACAACAGGAGCAGCAGCTGCAAACGCGGCATTGTCTGTCACGTGGTAGTATCTGCACCAAGATAGTTAGCCTCCATTTACCCCACACCAATAGCCAAGATCTACTTGACGTACTTGCACATGTCGCCCTTGCGGCAGATTCCAGCAGCGAAGCCGCGGCACGGCTCCGTGGTCTTGAACTGGCGCTGCAGCGAGACCTTGAGCGTCTTGCCGTACACCACCGCGCCGTTCGTCGCCTCCACAGCCTTCAACGCGTGGTTCTTCTGCTCGAACACCACATGACTACAAAATACGATCGCATGCATCAGTTCAATTGCATTGCACACAGGAGGAAGACTGTGTCAACAACTTACGCTGAGTTGGTTCCGTTGTGTCGGACGCGAACGATGGGGCCGTAGGTGCGATACATGTTCATGAGCATGCCATCGGACAGCTCCGTGCCAATACCCGACAGCACCACGGTCGCGTTATCGCCCAGAGCCATGGCCATGATGCAGCTCAAGTCAAGTCAACTGCCAATTAGCTTTTGGCTGGTCACGGACGTCGCCGAGACTTTTGTGAGAGGTTAATTCTATCGGTTTAATAGGTTAACCTCGCTTTCGTGATTTTTGAACATAATTGGGCTGCGATGGGCGGCGCTGGTCGTGGTGCTGCGAGCTCGCCTACTGCCACGGGGAAGCGACGGAGGCCGATGCGAAGTGGTGGAGATCTGGACGAAGAGACGAAGATGAACGGCGTGCAGGTTGCAACGCGAACGAGCGAGAATCACGTGAATGGCAACGAGGTAGCGGATGAATTGGAGGAAAAGGCTCCAGCGCCGGTAGCAGTCAATGGAAAAGGTGCCAGCGGTGGAGAAGAGAATGAAGGAGAAGAAGAGGAGGAGGAGGCTCTGGTAGTGCTGGAGCTCTGCGATTTCAAGAATCACCCGCTGTTCGACGACTACAGCTCTGCGACGCTAGAGGTGAGATTGCGAAATGTTTGACCGTTCGTGCTTCAGGTGGTTTAACGGTTGTGCTGCTTGGCTTCGACTTAGGGCATTGACACGATGACTCCAATGCTGAAAATCGGAGAGTACGAGCTGCACGGTCAGCTGGAGGAGACTGTAGGGACGAACTACTTCTATGACACGGATACGTCGAGATCGCCTGACAAGAAGTACCGATTCGCTGGGCAGACCATCAAGAAGATCAAGTTTACGATCGCACCGCCGGAGGACGATTAGGCTGATTGCCTTCATAACTTCAATACCGCCCCCTGTATAGATAGCTAATTAGCGTTCGTGTTGCACCTGGCTGTCGAGGTGGTTGCCATTGTCTGATACTGCCCTGGCAAGCTCCTTGAAGAGCCTCAAACTTCGCTCTTATTTTCTCAGTTATAAAGGCACCCCACTCGTCACCCCAGTGAAAGCAATACAGGCGCGGTTGATGCTACAAACCTGCATTAGTCCGCCGCTTCGATCTACTTCCGCCGAGGACCGATGTCACAGCTCACAGCGTTGGACGGTTTCCTTCTTTATCTGTGTGTTGTGTCTGCTTAACGGTAGAGCTGCTCGACCGAGAGGTTCTTGGCAATCTCGAACTCCCACTTGTCACCGTTGGCCAGCAGCTTGGCCTTGTCGTACAGCAGCTCCTCGTGGCTCTCGGTGGCGAACTCGAAGTTCGGGCCCTCGACGATGGCGTCCACAGGGCACGCCTCCTGGCAGAAGCCGCAGTAGATGCACTTGGTCATGTCGATGTCGTAACGAGTCGTACGACGCGCACCGTCCGCACGCGGCTCCTGCAGAAAATAAAACAATACACCACCACCAATTGGTCAGCTTCTTGTCGAAGATCCGTTTAACACTGTTGTCTTCTTCACGTACCGCCTCAATGGTAATGGCCTGCGCAGGGCAAATAGCTTCACAGAGCTTGCAAGCAATGCACCTAATAGTAGCAACAACAGCAACGCATGAGAGATGCGACTCTTCCTCCGACTGCACCACCAGAATGACCACTCACCGCTCCTCGCCGCTCGGGTAGCGACGCAGCGCGTGCTCGCCACGGAAGCGCGGGCTGAGCATGCCCTTCTCATACGGGTAGTTGATGGTGACCTTGCGCTCCACGTGCACCTCCCAGGCCAGCCACGTGGCGCGGAACACGTCCGAGAGGAAGAAAGTGTCCGACATCTTCTCGATCACCTCGCCCCACGTCGGCTTGGGGTCCAGCTTGCCGGGCGCGGGCACATTTGCGAACCCGCGGGCGCTGCCGGCAATCGCGGCCGGAGCCGTGCGACTCAGACTCTGCTTGGCAGCCACAGCCGCGGCCGATCGACGCAGCATTACGACGTTCATCACTTCGCGTTCCGGTAGTGTGGGGAGCTGCTGCTCGACGGGCGGCTCTCGACCTCTGACCACTAACGCAACTCAGCCGCAACTTTAGTGGCGATTAATGGTGCACTTTAACGGAGCTAGCGTTGATTGGTTGAAAATAATTTTGAGCTTTCACTGGAAGCGACAGCACTTTGACAATTGTAGCAACAATGGCGTCGAACGCGTTCGTGCTGTGCAAGGTGCGGCACAATGTGAGTCTGTCTCCGTGCCATGCGATGGACTCGCGCGTGGGTATCGAGCAGGACCTGACGGAGCAGCTCATGCGCTACTCGGATCCGCTTCAGGGGGTGGTGCTGAGCTTCAGCAACGTGCAGCTGGCACGTCCCTACGGTGTCATCGTGAACGAGATGCCATTCATCCACTGCAAGGTGCTGGCCGACGCTCTGGTGTTCCGCCCCAAGGAGGGAATGAAGCTGCGTGGCGTCGTCAACAAAATCGGCAGCAACCACGTGGGTATGCTCTTCGCCGGCGTCTTCAACGGCTCCGTGGCTGAGGCTGAGCTCCCCAAGGGATACGTGCACAACTACGCACAGGACTGCTGGTACGCTGCTGCTACAATTGCTGCAAAAGTATATATTGGTTGTTATTGACGCTGGTATTGGCGTGTTGCTGTGCAGGTTGGGTGAAGATGGATCGTCCATCTCGGTGGAACACGAGGTCGAAGTGAAAGTGCTGCGGTGAGTTCAGATTGCATTGAAATAGCTGCTGCAGTAGTATATGGAGCTGATTGGCGTTGTTATTGTTTCTTTTGCAGTGTCCACGTTGCTGGTGGTATGGTGGCTATTGAAGCTACGATGCGTTTCGACGGCACCAGCGCTGTGAAGCCAACTTCGGCCAAGAAGGTGAAGAAGGCGACGCACCTTAACCTTGCAGCAGGAGAGCCGGTGACTAAGCCGATCAAGGAGAAGAAGTCCAAAAAGAAGGCTGCGGAAGTGGAGGAAACAGAGGACAAAAAGGGGAAGAAGGAGAAAAAAAGCAAGAAACGCAAGCACGAAAAGCCTACGGAGGAGGAGGCAGCTCCTGTTGAGGTGGAGGTGGTCGAGGTGAAACCTAAGAAGCACAAGCATAAGGACAAGGAGGCGAAGAAGAAAAAGCACAAGAAGAGCAAGCACGACTAGACTGACAGGGGTGTAATCCTCATTAGGCGAGACGATAGAGGGACGACACCGTCCAGCTGTGTTTATATACTTTCAAGTGCACTTGATCTCTCTTACTTGCTTCGACCTGACCACGAGTGGGCATGCGCCATGCAAAGTTGTGGTCATTTAAATAAGCTAACAGCTTGGATGATGTTTCACTCGTAAGAAACCAGCTTCTCAAGTTCAGCAGGGATTTTGGGCAGTGGCTGCTTCGGATCACGGGTGCTCCAGTTCGGAGATTGCTGCGCTTTATGCCACTTGAAGTCGTTAACTTTAGCCCATAGACCTGAGTCTTTCGGCGCGCCCAGACGCTCGAGCTGTGTCTTGAGGCCATCGAACTGCAAGCGGTAAGGTCCAAATTGCATCTGTTGGCAATCTTCGATAATGGGGTGACTCGGGATGCGGAGGTGGAACGCCGTGGCAGTACTCAAGTGAACGCGAAGCTGACGACACGCTACGAAAAACTCGCAGCCATTGCAGTGCTCAAGCCACAAGCTGCCGAAGATCGCTCCCGTGTAGAACACACAGTTCTTCAGCGCATCGCCGCGAATAGCCGATGTCTCCACGCAAACCAGCACGACGCAGTTGGTCAAATGCGAAAAGTTCAGGTCCCGACGCTTGTTATCGTCTGCATCGGCGAAGCTGCTACTATCGATGACAATCACCTCGTTCTGTTTGTTGGCGTGTACCAGTTCGTCAAACTCCAACGCCTTTTGCGCAGTAAAATCGAGCATCAGATTGCCTGTAGCGTCATCCGATGCAGACGACCCGCCCTGCTCCGGTTGGTCCTGCTGTTCTGCCGCCTTGGCTTTAGCTTTCCTCGCCGCATGAGCTCGGAACGTGAACTTTTTCCTGGGAGCAAATGTCGCCCGTGTACTATCAATCAGCTCCAGCAATTTGGACAGAATCAACTGAGTTTGCCGCGTATCGTACGGAGACAAGAACAGTGAGGATGCCGTAGCCGCAGCGTCTCGCATGGCGTTCACCTCAAGCACCAGTGCATCCAGCTTGACCTCCTTGGCCGATTCACAGGGCAGCGGCTGCTTCTTCTGCTCACAGAACAGCCCCACCTGCTTGCGCACCTGGTCCTCTTGCTGCGTGAATTTCGCCCAGAACGTCGTCGCTAATTCATCAGTCGTCAGTTCCCGGTGCAGCTTCGACGCGTCAGCATCACCGTTGGTCGCTCTACTCGCCTCCTGCTTCTCCTTGCGTCGCTCCTCCAGCGCATGAGCCAGACTCTCCTCGTGCGTCGTCAGTACTGGGAACTCGCCCTTCGTATTGACCCTCTCTGGCCTCACAATGGCGCCATGCAGCGGCTTGCAGTCGAAATAGCGTTTGCCTTGGAACGAGCCGTCCCCTTTGCCCAAAGGTTTGTCCAGCCGCACACCCAGCCAATCGTCGCCTGCGAGGCCTTCAATGGGTCCAATGTACACGATATCGCCATAACGCTTGATGCTGGCACGGAGGCTGCCACTGGGGCCACTAGACAGCAGCTCGCAGCGCGCCCCGACAGCCAGCGGCGTCTCCATCTCGGCTGCGTCTGGTGGCTTTTTGACAAGTCGTATCGTAAAAACAATTAATTTACAGATCTATTTTTGTAAACAATATTTTTGAATTGCTGTGCGCACGGTCGTGCATGGCTACATGCGCTGAAGTGGCAGCAACATTGAATCGAGCGAGCATGAGTGCCTAGTTGAGCCTGACTCTGACAACCTTGCTACCAGCTGAAAAGTTAACGTACCTTCCCTACCGAAGGACTGGCAAGGTCAAGTGTGTGCGTGAAGAGCGTGTTGGTCAAGCCCGAGGCCAAGGACGCTATACTAACAGTGGAAGAGTTAACGACGCTCGGTTGGTGCAGAGGTCAACGCTAGCCTGGAAGGGATCGACTCGGGGACTATCGAGTTTGCTGATCCCACTCATTGCTGACTCGAGAAGGGTTAGTTGTTGTTGAGAGTGGAGGGACAAGTGTATATTTTGCCGTGATCCCAACACGACAAATGCATTTCGTTCGGCCTCGATGCCCCATGATCGTGCAGCTGGCGGGTCCAAACCTCACGGCATGCCCTTCGCGCAACAGTGCCGATACTGACAGCAGAGTATGTGGCAGGTTGTCGACCAAGTAAACATTTTCCACCAAGAAATCTCTTTCCATCTCGTTGCCACTGGTGTCTTGGACAACCGCCGTGATGCGCAGTCGACCTTTTGCACCGGCAACAACCATTCTTCCATCTGCCACTCGAATGGCGAGTATCACAGCGTCGTCCGTGATTTTAAAACCTTCACGCTGGCTTGTCAGGTGGTGTGACGCGCCCGAGTCCACTAGGACTGGGCCCCACCCGACGCCAAACCTTCAAGCCGACTCATCTAACGACTCCTTCTCCGACTCGTCTGCTTCTGCTGCTGCCGAGTAGCCTTGTGCTTGAGAATCGTCGTCTTCTTCGGCGGTCTTGGACAGATGCTGGCGATGATACTTAGCGGTGTGGCCCTCCTCTGAACAGATATAGCACACAACACTACCGCGGCGCGGCATCTTGGTAGGCTTCCGCTTGTGTTCAACGACGGTCATTTTTGCTTTTGATCCGGGAATCTTAGGCTTTGGGTTAAAGCTCTTAGTGCTAGAGTATGCGGCTTTGGGTTGGGTATCAACGCGCACTGCGTGTGACCCATCTGCAACCTTGCGACGCTTGAAGTCGTCCATCCGGCCATCTGACTAAGCCAGTTCACACAAGAACAGCACTGCATCATTGAGTATACTGCCCGGAGCACCCCGTTTAACGCGCACGTGATCTTGGACGATGTCCTTCCTCTGCGGCCAGGCCAGTCGCAGGAACGTCCCGAGGGCGTGCTGCACGTTAGCTGTGTTGGCGACACCACCTGTTAGGCCATCGGCCATTTGCAACAGCCTGTCCGCATACTCTTGATACATTTCTGCCGCACGCTTTCCCTCCGGGTAAATCCCGGCCGTGATCTCTTGGTCGGTTAAATTGGGACGGAACTTACAAACGAGGGCGTTGCCCGTCTCTTCGAACGATGCATTCGGATGCTCAACGCGATACGTTCTCAGCCAGCGGCGCGCGGACCCTGTTAGGAAGATCGAGAGCGTGGACTTCTTGGCGCTTGTTGATCACTTTTGCCCAGCTAGGACCTGCGCGTTTTCCAGCCGATCCGCGAATTGCTCCCACCAGTCACGAACGCCCGAATCGTAGGCCCCAGTGGGGACCAGTCCAGAAAAAAGGCTCATCTTCACATTCTTCAGGTCAATCTTGTCACCTCTCATCTCATCACCATCCCCATTGTTGGTGTCTCCGCCCATGCCGGTCACTGCAGGGCGGGGCTCGCTGAAACAGGGCGAGACGCGCTCTGTTTCTTTAGCATACACTAGTATGCGCTTTTGAGGAAGCGTAAGTTACTTAGACTTTGTATGCAAGTAGAAATACACGTCCCCGTGTATTTCTAAGCAAAAGACCGAAACTTTAACTTGAAAATAGAAAACTGAATTGAATGGAAGCCCGCCGCGTGGCGGGCCCTTAGCAAACCTATCTAAATGACTTATGTATCTACGGAGGCGAAGCCATGGTTGGCTCTCATGCTCCGGCCCTTATGTATGCGTTTGATTGGTGGAAATGTGCCCCTTTCCACCAATAGCAGTGCGCTTAGCGCCCGCCAATGTTTGTGCCATTGGCGGCTCGAAATGATTGTTGACTGTGTATGTGACGCACACACAGAAGGCTTGCCGTATACTTGTCCGTGTATAGTCCGGTTATACACGTATATCTGGTGTACCCAATTACACCAGCCTGTGTAACCCTGTTACACTCGCCGTCGGGCTCGGGTACCTCCGCATCCGCTCCTCGCGTCGTAGGGAGTGTGGTAGTATCAGGAGCATCATTAGTGTCGTGTAGGATTCACGATAAAATTCTCACGTGTCGGGTGAGTTCCCACCACCAACATACGCTAACCCGCAAAGGTCAGCGACTGTTGGATCAAACCTGAAGACCAGGAACGATCCCTTACACCGGGTCGGTTGCAAGCGCTTCTGTGCACTGCGATCGTATAGGTTAACTCTTTATTTAACTCCTCTAGCCACGAGCTTAGGCTAGGAAGCAGTAAAACCCTGCAGCCCCTCAGAAGGAAGGGTACCGGCGTGTTAGGCCTTATACAGGGGCGCCGAGGTATAACCTCGGCAGGAAGTCTAGAACACGCAAGAACCCTCGGTCCTCATGAATACACACAGAGCGACACTCTAAAGTCGCTCCCACACACACTCGGCCACGCTTCACTCTTGGCCTAATTATAGACGAACCCTCGGTAATGCACCTTAGCTCAATCTACAGGCATCCACCCTACCTGAGCGTGTCCTGCACTACAATAAGCTAACTACACTTACCGGAGACGGACTTGACCCTTGTTGGCTTGGGGGGAAGACTGCTTACTTATTTCTGCTTATTTGTGGCTCTGAGAGCCTCTGTAGGTCTTCCTATACCTACTCCTATATTCCTATACAAATATCAAGTGTGAACAGATCTCGGTGGGAGACTCTAGAGTCTCACATAGGTACGACCGAGACTACAACAACACGGTGATGTGTGGCACATAATCCTATCCTAACCTAATTCAATACCTCGGTCGAGTTATATTAGTACGACCGAGGGTGTCACTAATTCCTCTCTGTCACTCTGCTGCGGTAAATGTGTTCCGCCAATCACAGCCGCGACTTTCACTGAAAGCGTCCACGACGGTTGCCCCTGCAACGGAGGCCGTGATCCGGGTCAAAAACCCAACACCACAGTGCGCCCCCGCGACGACGGGAGCCCGCACAACTGGTAACCGCCGTCGTGCCCGGCGACTCCGCCACTATGTCCCGCCGCTCGCGCGCGCTAGCTGAAGCAACGGGTGCTGCCGTCCAGGCTCTCAGTGAGTTCCACCAGGTACGTGTCTTAGTCACTCGCCGTAGTGTCACTGCCCTCAGCCGTTCTGACACCTCTGTCCTCGTTGTCGCCGCTTCTTCGCTCATGTAGGCTCCTGTTGATCCACAAAGCGAGGCTCCAGATGCTCCTGAGTCGTCGGCCGAAGCTCAGCCGTCGGCTCGTCCCGGCAACTCACACGACTCGTCCACAGCCGACACCTCGGTTGGGTATCGGTCGGTGTTCGGCCTCCCTTCGGCTCCGATTTCTCCGCCTACGCCCCCTGATGACGCCGAGGTTCGTCCTCTCTTGTCTTTGTGTGGTGTCGGGATTCGCCAGCGGCGTGGCGCGCACTCGTGCCGGCGGTGACGGTAACTTTTGGGTTTGACCGCCGTTAACTGGGAGTCAATAGTGTGGCACACACGGGACACGCATTCGGTCCTTCAGAAGAGTTGGTGTGCGCACACTAGAGAACCGCTGAAACCACGCGCACTTATCGGTGGCGAGATCCGAACTTAGCCGACGAGATCCGAACCTAGCAGAAAGATCGGGCAACGAGGAGTCGCCGGTAGTTTGAGCTCTTGCTCACAACGGTCACATTTATATTTGATATTTGTATAGGCGATAGGAATATCGTAGGATGAGATTTTAACGCCCTCTGGGCGAACAAACAGAACAGATTTTCCCACCAAGTGCAATACCGGCCTCTGGTAAGTCCAAGAAGGTGTCAGGCAGCTTAGGGCGTGAGATGTCTGTCGGTGAACATCTAGTGTAGTAGCTTGTGTTCATCCATCGGTCAGGCCAAGAGATAGGCGTGTGTGGTTTGATTGAGGTATAGGTGGCGGTACTAAGCTATCGTCTGTATTGAGGAGCGCGAGACAGCGACTCCTATATTGTCTTACCGTTCGGGGCTTGACTCCGGCACCCTCGTCTCGGGCTGAAAAGTCCCTGGACCTTTCCTTCTGAGGGCCGACGAGGTTTGAAGTTTAGTGAAGAAGTGTGCTGACTCTGCTCGTAGTCAGTGGCGCTTGGATTATTTGGTTGGCCTACCGACAACTCACAGCAACACAGGGTCAAGATCAGCCCGGTGTAAGGGATCGGATCTGGGTCTTCAGATTCTATTCCCACTTCTCGTTAAGTCTTTGCGGGCGAGACGAGTGTTGTGGGTGAAGGAGTGTGACAGAAGCAAAAAACTGCCGTGTTCCGACACGACAACTGGTGCCGCGACCCGGGACTGGTGTGACCTTCTGTGATTGTTGTGGTGTGTTGTGTAGGCATAACCTACGAGCAACAATTGAAAAGAGAAGAGGATGGCGAAGGGATCGACTACAGCGGTACCAGCTACGCCGACGAGGAGCGAGTGGAGCGACGAGTGTAATGCGGCCACTCCACACACTGAACGCTTATCGATCATGGCCGAGCGCTCGGTGAGCTTCGAGGACGCAACGGACGATCACGACCCCGAGGATGAGGAAGATGTCATCGAGGACGACGAAGATTTGGAGGACAAGGCGCCCGTACAGGTGCCCGACCTCCTTGAAGATGCACAAGTGTTCGCGACGAAGAGTGGAGGCGAACGCTCCCTGTCCCGCAACCTAGCGGAAGAGTTTGACGATGAGTCTGACCCCGAGCCAGCTCAAGTCGGCTATGATGATGTGACCGAGGATTCGAAAGCCTCGGCCAGGGTGAGCATGAGCACCACCCAGCAGGAGGGTGACCGCCCTCCAATTAACGGTGACACCCCTGTGGCGAACAAGGTCCTCGGACGGTGTTATCACATGATGATGGAGGAGAGTGAGTGGATGCGTCTGTTCTCCCCGAAACCAGCTCGACAGGCGCATTGGGTGAACCTGAAGCAGGAACTCAGCTACCCGGTCAACTCGACGAGTACTAGTCAAGTCGCTGAAGATACGGTGTCGCTTCTAGCTGCTATGGGGTTCAAGGTGAAAACGTATCCGTCGTCAACTGCGCTTGCCGACTGGACTCCAACGAAGGCTGGCAAGGAACTCCAGAAGTGGAAGAAGGGACTGCATTCAGCCTTCGGAAGCAAAGGTCTCAGCTCTGGACGACAACCGGTGGCGAGAAGTGGCGGTGACATGGTGGATCCGGCTGCTGCTCCGCTGCCGCAGACTCCAAAGAAGACTGAGAACAACGAGCGACCTGCGTTTGCGGCATCTGCCGAGCGCTCGCCGTACTTCCAAGACTCGCATATGGTAACTCCCCGTTCAGCGAGCCGTAAGGCACGCATCGTGAATGAGGGAAGAGACATGGACGCTACGGATGACACTCGCAGAGGCACGGAGCGCAGTATGCGAACCCGAGCTCAGCCACGCTGGCGCTCACAACGACGCCTGAATACCAACGACAGTTCGTCAGAGGATGAGTTTGATCCATTCGACTTCGGCAACGTCGGCGACAGACAGACTAACGAGCTCGCTCAGCAGATTCGAGAGTTGAGCGAGACCGAGAGCTTGAATGCCACGCCGAAGATTGAGATCGCTACGCACCGCCCACTGACGCAGATCTCCCCGTTTTCCGGTGACCCGGACCTCGTCAAGGGTGAGGACTCGATGTAGTGGTTGAGAACCTTCGTCTATGAGATGAAGGGAACTCACACGCCACCCAACGAGTGGTGTATGGCCTTCGAACTGAGTCTCAGGGGTGGAGCCGTACACTGGCACCGTACATTGTCGAGACAGGAGAAGCGAACGTGGACCTTGCTGAGCGAGAAGTTTATCAAGGAGTACTGCTCGCAGTTCAGCCAACCAGCGACAACCCGCTATTATACAGCGAAGGGAGCTGACAAGGAGCACATTCGTAACTACCTTCACCGGCTGAACGGGTACGCGAGGAGCGCCAACATCCGTTTTGAACACAATTCCCGCGCAGCAAGAGACCACATCAAGCGGTTCCTGGAGACATGTAGTGACAGGAGCGTCGAACGACGACTGTATCACATGCAGATCACCGACATGGAGACGCTGGAAGACGTGTTGAAGGACATCATGCGACTGGATAGGCGAACGGCAAGTCGAGATTCAGCTCAACATTCACGTAGTCGAGAACAGCCTAAGCGCCGAGAAGACCGCCGTCTCGATGACTCGCGTAACGGTTATGGACGTAGCCGACGAGATCAAGACCGAGACAGACGCCACAGCGAACCACGCTATCCGCCGCGAGTGACATTGGCCGAAGCCTCGGTCTCGGACCTTATCTCGGAACTACAGCACCGAGACCAGCGTGAATCACACAAGGAACACTCGGAGGAACGTCAGAACGACTACGTCGATGAGGATGGAGAATATTACGACGATTCGGACTACCAAAACCTGTCGGAAACCGACGACGAGAATAGCAACCGCGACTCCTTCGAGGGTGAAGCAGAACCTTACTTCGCAGCCGCTAACGACAACGAACGCCGTGCTGCAGCTGATGGGACTTACGCTCGCGCCGAGAATCGCCCGCCGAGAAGTGGACCCCCTGGACGAGGATTCGACAAGGGTGATCGACGTGACGGGCGTGATGGACGCGGCGGACGAGATAACAGAGACGGACGCAACGGACGTCCAAACTCGTATGGACCATGTGCTGCATGCGGAGGCAAGACCCACTCAGCACACTACTGCTACCGACGCTGCAAATTGTGCAAACAAGTTCATGATGTCGGCAAGTGCGAAGCCTTCAACGAGCTTGCGAATCTCCTCCGGACCAAGGTCGAGAGGAAGGACCTGAGTCCGGGACTCCAAGACATTGTCTTTGGTGGGCCTTTAAACTAGGAAGCCCGCCAACTGAAACTGGGTTGGTCCCAACCGGGCAGCCACAGTTAGCTGAGCCAGTGATCGACGCAGAATGTATCTACGCGTTCGTTGGCACAAGCGAATGGCCTGACAACGACAATGCGATATCAACGGAATTTGGAGAAGAGAAGGAGGCGAACCTTGGAGGAGGTGAATGGTGTGAGAAGAGTGGTGATGGGGACGGTGGTCGTCCTGCCAAGGACTGGATAACGAGTGCTGTAGAGGTTGACGCCAAGACATCAGTGATGACCAAGACGATACGGTTGCTCCCGGGCGAACGAATGGGATGGTGGTCATCCCGTAAGTTTGACCGTCGAGTGAGGATGCGAGCTCTCGTCAAGGGAGCTGTGGATGATACAAGGACCCAGATACTGCCGGACACTGGTGCTAATGTGAGCGTGATAACGACGAGTCTGGCAAGGAAGTTGAGTCTGCAACCGATTCTGGGGCATGGCAGATTCCTGGAGGTACAAGGGATCAAGAAGGGCAAGATGACGACGAGTACTCGAGTGTGGGCCAAAATCACGCTCGGGCGGGAGACAGTCAATGAGTTCGAGTTCTGGGTCATGGACCACAGTGCCGGCGCAGAGGTTGTGTTGGGAACGGATTTCATGATTCCAGCTGGGGTACGGCTGGGCTTGTTTAACGCGACCGCACAGCTTCCGGGCGAAGTAATGGTGCCGTTGGTTAGGACTCAGAGCGTGGAAGACAATCTACCCGAGGGTATGCATGTGACCGGAGGTCCGACCGAGAGCATGCATATCCAACGAGGCGAATGGACGGAGTTCAGGCTGCAAAGGAACCGACCGTCAACGGGAACACACGATGTGTGGATTCGACGAACTGCGGCACTCGTTCCGACGGTGACGAAGTTTCGTCGTGGGCAGCCTGTTAGGATACGCCTCACCAACATTACAGATAAGTTGGCGTTTTGCCCAGCCCATTTCTATGTGGTGGTCTGGGTACCCCGTGGACTCCTGCCGCGGATGGTCGGTTACGTGCCAATCGACTCAAGGAAGTACGAGGAGTGGCAAATACTTGCCTACACTGGAGCACGTGACAAGACATTGTTCCGACGAGAGTGTGATTTGTACGAGCAGTGGTTAGCAAACCAACCATCAGTGGTCGAAAGGAGGCAGTACACAGTCCTGACGAGTATCCAACGCCGACCGGACGTTATTTCAATTGAGGACGACGAAAGATTGGAGACTGCCGAAGAGTGGAGTCACCCAGAGGAGGATCCAAGACGAGAAACATGCGACGAGATGATCCTAGCAGCTACTTCTGGCGAAACGAGAACTCAGATGGATGCATCAACCCCAGGGGTGGCGGACAAGGGTGAAGACACTGCGACCGACGACTCACCTTGCGGTGAACCGACAGAATCCGGAAGTGAAGGGTCGACTGAGTCCCCAGCCGACAACATAAACAACGATGATGAACCAGGGGCGACTACGCCACCATCCGGTGTTGGAGGAGGCACTTCATCCCAAGCGGCAGTAGCCGAGTTGGATAAGACGCTCATGGCTGTGATGACTGTACTCTCGTTGGACAGCAGACAAGATGTATCGGATAAAGACTTCGCGGAACATATAGCGAACGAGATCCCTTTGGAAGATTTCGCCCAACAACTTGCGTTCCTACCTGAATTCACCGAGGTCTCGGCGACAGCTTTGGATTACTCAGCCCCTAACGTGCTGAACGAGAAATTAAGCATGGAACAACAAGGTGGGTTAGTGGATGTGCTGAAGCGGCATGAACGGATCATGATTTCGAGTGGCAACGCGCTGCCTCCTCCTGCGTATGGAGTTGTTTGTGACATTGATGTCCAAGGTCACGAACCGATCAAGCAGAGAGCTCGGAGGATCCCTCTCCGACATCTGAGGAAGCTGTATGAGCTTCTGAAGGGACTGTTGAAGGTAGGTCTTATCGCGTTCTCGGACAGCCCATGGGCATCACCTATCGTGATTGTGCTCAAGAAAAATGGTGTCGACATACGACTATGCATCGACAACAAGATGGTGAACGCTGTTACAGCAATCATCGAATATACCATGCCACTTGTCGATGACCTGTTGACGGAGCTAGAGAGTTATCTGTGGTTCTGCTCACTTGACGCTGCAAGTGGGTTCTGGGCTGTGATGATGACTTTACGTGCACGGAAGATTTCAGTCTTCGTTTGTGCATTGGGACATTTCGAGTGGCTTCGAATGCCTTTCGGATTAAAAAATGCTCCGATGATCTACCAACAAATGATCGATAATGCCTTGTGGGGCTTTGTACAACCGAAGGGTGGCTGGAAACAGTTTGCCAAACGCATGGAGACAGCCGAAGAAGCGTCAAAATGTCTCCGGTCTAACAACGAGGATTCCGAGTTGCTGATGGACAGTAGACCGACAGCTCGAACGAAGTTCGACGCTGACCATGAATCAACAGTGGACAGCGACCCAGTCTTGCAGTTGGTAAACAGCTCGGACGCGGACATGTTCGCGACGAATGAGGCAGACCAGTCAACCTTGGTGCCTGTGTTTGAACGGCGTTCCTTCGTGGATGACATTTGTTTTGGCGCGAAGACGTTCGATGGTTGTTTGAACACTTTGGACCGACTGCTGAGCCGGTTCGAAGAATGCCGCATCAGCGTGAGCTTCCCGAAGAGCACGTTCGCTCAGTCAAAGGTGAATTTCCTGTCTCACGAAGTCTCACCTGAAGGTATCCGAGCTAACCCGAGGAAGATGACTGCTATCACCGATCTCTCGTTCCCAAGAACCAAGCGCGGGATGCAGTCGTTCCTGGGTGCGCTGAACTACTACAGCCGCTTCATTCAAGACTTCGCAGTCTACGGTGCGGCGTTGTATCAGCTGAAGGAAGAAGACTTTGGAGACGATGGCAACCTCTCGGCAGCAAAAGAAAGTTTCAAAGCGCTGCAGCAGAAGGTGGCTGATGCTCCCATCTTGCGACACTTCGATGGCAAGAAGGACGTACACATCATGCTGTTTGCCAACGAGTGAGCGTTGAGCACGACTTTGATGCAGATGCATGACGACAAGTTGCACCCTGTTCGATTCTGCGGGCGAGTACTGAAGGATACGGAAATGAACTATCACCCGGCGGAGAAAGAGGTGTTGGCGTTGCTGCTGCTATTGAAGGTGTGCTACTCACAGTTGGCCGGGAAGACTTTACACGTCTATACCCGATTCTCGACGCTCGAATGGCTTCGCAAGTCTAAATCGCTATTCGGACGTGCGGTCCAGTTTGCAGTGTTGCTGTCACCATGGCACCTGTTGGTACAACGGATTAAGGAGAAGGACTGTGTCTTCACGCAGCTCTTACAGTCAACGATAACTAACTTCGTTGATCTCGATGACTCGTTGGCCCTGGTGACACCACCGAAGACGGGTTCACCGACTACTCGGCTAGACCCGCAACTACTGTACGCACAATTACCCCGCGACTACGAAGGTTTCGTTGTCTCATTTGACGGTTCAGCGAAGACCGAGAAGTATGGAGGCTACGGAAGTTGCTCATGGATAGTGTGGAAGCTACCTGAATGGCGCATAGTGATCGCTGCGAGTGCTTACCTCGAGAACACCACGGTGAACATGGCGGAGTACTCGGGCATGAACAATGGGGTGGCTGCTGCCCTGGAACATGGAGCCGAGGACTTGGTTATCGTTGGTGACTCGAGACTCGCAATCCAG
This sequence comes from Phytophthora agathidicida, assembly GCA_025722995.1. NCBI lineage: Eukaryota > Oomycota > Peronosporomycetes > Peronosporales > Peronosporaceae > Phytophthora > Phytophthora agathidicida. The sequence continues at coordinate 1,264,409 of CP106979.1, forward strand.
CAATCCCTAGGGGTGATCGCGTGCAAGAAGGAGTCGCTGATGGCACTACTGAACCGTCACCGAGAACTCGTTGCCAAGCTGAACTCAGTAAAATACCTGCACGTAGTTCGCGAGTACAACGCAGCTGCCGACTCCCTTGCCGGCGAAACACTGGAGTCTAAGGTGTCCGAGGTGGTTCTCAGCGAGCACCGAAAGACCGAATTGGCTGAACTAAATCGGACCCAAGAGATGATCTATGAGCCTGCATTGGACGAAGCCAATATCGAAAATTCGACCCCGGAGAATTTCGTTCACATTTTGGATGGCTACGAAGCATCACGACGGAGGACGTTCGTTGACTTTGTACGGGCAGAGCGTGGCGATGTAGCTGTAACGACTCGCCGCCACCGAGAGCTAAGCAGAAGCACGTACAGTTTGCTGAAGAGATCGCTCCAAAAGATGTTGAGCAAATGACACCAACTGATGCAGACAACGAGAACCTGGCGGAAGTCCAACAACGAACAGCTGAGAACTCATTTGCATCCAACGCTGAAGACATTGATCCAGTGGAGGTGCAAGAAGAACGACGTCGTCGCATTGCTAAAGCCCAAGACGAAGAGTGGCGGTGGTCTACTCTGAAGACTCTCCTGCGTGGAGATGTGAATAAGATGAGCTACCGAGAATCCCGAGAAGCCTGGAAGATGGCTGACAAGTTCGTCTTGTCAGAAGACGACATTCTCTATTACCTGGGAACGAGTCGTCGGAAAGACAGTGACAACCAAGCTGAGACGACGTTACGACTTGTAGTGCCGACAGCGATGATTCAGGAAATCCTATAAAATTGCCACGACTCACTGGAAGGTGGACACCAAGGAGTTGTGAGAACCTACCAGAGAGTCAAGCTGGATTACTACTGGATTGGACTGTACGCGGATGTTGAGAAGCATGTGAAGTCCTGTATAGACTGCAGTACAAGCAAGAGCCGGCCACACTTGAAGGGATACTCTCCCGGTAATGTGTTGGCTGAACGTCCGTTCCAGATCGTGTCCATGGATTTCGTGATACCACTACCGAGGTCTCGCCAAGGAAACACGGCCTTGTTGCTGTTCCAAGATTCGTTCACTGGATTCGTTATTGCCGAAGCTATGTCGGACACTACAGCGTTGAAGGTTGCTCAGTCGTTTGAAAGGAATGTCTACAAGAGGTTTGGAGCGCCATCTCTCGTTCGACACGACAGAGACCCGCGATTTATGAGCGACGTCTTTCAGACATTTACAGAAATGATGCAATGTCGGTCAAGGGCAACACTGAGCTATCGTCCACAGGCTAACGGACAGCAAGAGCGGTCTGTGAAGACGGTGATGCAATCGGTGAAGACTTACGTCGAGGATCCTTTGCAACAAGACTGGGATGAGATTGCAGAACGAATTGTCTTTGCGATCAACAACTCCCACGACATGACGAGGAAAGAGACTCTGTTCTACCTCGTTCATGGATGGGATGCCTTCACTACACTCCGAGCCATGTCAACATCACTCCGCAGAGGAGTCGGAAAGCAATCTGAAGCGTGGGCATGGCGACAGGAGGTCAATCGACAACAAGAAATCGCATGGCCCATGACCAAGGAATACCAGGCAGCAGAGAAAGCTCAGCGTGCGAAGGCGCACTGTGGTGTTGGGTTTTTGACCCGGATCACGGCCTCCGTTGCAGGGGCAACCGTCGTGGACGCTTTCAGTGAAAGTCGCGGCTGTGATTGGCGGAACACATTTACCGCAGCAGAGTGACAGAGAGGAATTAGTGACACCCTCGGTCGTACTAATATAACTCGACCGAGGTATTGAATTAGGTTAGGATAGGATTATGTGCCACACATCACCGTGTTGTTGTAGTCTCGGTCGTACCTATGTGAGACTCTAGAGTCTCCCACCGAGATCTGTTCACACTTGATATTTGTATAGGAATATAGGAGTAGGTATAGGAAGACCTACAGAGGCTCTCAGAGCCACAAATAAGCAGAAATAAGTAAGCAGTCTTCCCCCCAAGCCAACAAGGGTCAAGTCCGTCTCCGGTAAGTGTAGTTAGCTTATTGTAGTGCAGGACACGCTCAGGTAGGGTGGATGCCTGTAGATTGAGCTAAGGTGCATTACCGAGGGTTCGTCTATAATTAGGCCAAGAGTGAAGCGTGGCCGAGTGTGTGTGGGAGCGACTTTAGAGTGTCGCTCTGTGTGTATTCATGAGGACCGAGGGTTCTTGCGTGTTCTAGACTTCCTGCCGAGGTTATACCTCGGCGCCCCTGTATAAGGCCTAACACGCCGGTACCCTTCCTTCTGAGGGGCTGCAGGGTTTTACTGCTTCCTAGCCTAAGCTCGTGGCTAGAGGAGTTAAATAAAGAGTTAACCTATACGATCGCAGTGCACAGAAGCGCTTGCAACCGACCCGGTGTAAGGGATCGTTCCTGGTCTTCAGGTTTGATCCAACAGTCGCTGACCTTTGCGGGTTAGCGTATGTTGGTGGTGGGAACTCACCCGACACGTGAGAACTTTATCGTGAATCCTACACGACATCAACCTGTAGAGTGCGTGCCGCAGACGCTCCTGTAGATCAGCTGGTATGAACTCCCGGCGCAAAGCATCGGCGAGCTCGTCAATAGTGTTGATGCTGCCCTGTTGCGTGACGTACCATGCAGCTGCCTGGCCTTGTAGATTAGAGACCATCATCGCTAGAACACGACGGCTATTGCTTGTATGGGTATAATCGATGTCCTTGGCTTAAAAAAATTGCCGCGCTTGCTCGAGGAAGAGCTCCAAGCTCTCTTCTAGCGCACCACTGTACTTCGGCATGGAGATCCCTTCCACTCGTTTCTCAGTAGGTGGGCGGTTTACTAACTTGTCCATCGACTCCTGCTGCTGACGTAGCAGCGTAGTCACTTCCGCAAACATGGGGGCACTCAATTCTGCATCCATGCTGGCTCACTCAGTTCACCACAGGTACTTCCGTAGCGGGCTCGATGGCACAACACTCGTAGGCAGGCACGGTGGCTCAACACCCAAACTTGTTCGTCACGCAGTAGTACTCAATAGTGACGTAGCACGCGCCACCGCTGAATTCCCAAAATCGTGTGTACCACACTAATTACGGGCACGTGACCAACAAGTGCTACCAAATGTTAAGAGCACCGGTGATCCCAACGACGATAGCACTTCGAGAGTGGCAGAGGACGGTAGGAATAGTGTGAACGACTGGTACTTGAAGAGACTTGTACTTGAGGCGGAAAATTGTGGAATGAATTCAAAATCAAAAGGAGTTCTAGTTCGCAAAGCTACCTCTAGCTCCTACATGCAAGCCTCTTCATACAGCACATGCATACAGCGGGAAGATGACAACCCGGAAGATGACCTGTGGTGACGCCGAGTGTGCTGGCCCAAAATACGCGATGGTTGTTCGTCCACGTCGTCGCGACAGTCACCAACTTCTTGCTCACAGCGTGAAACCATGCAACCCAATTGGCACCATGGTGTCTTGACACACACGTCGTCGACAACATCCTTACAAGTAGAAAGGAGATGGTTATATATTTCCACGCTGGCGCCATGCAAACAAAGTTGTTGAGCGGAAATTGAATCATAGTTTTGAGTGCGGAACAAGATAGCTTTATCGTTATGGATGCAAGTTCAGTCTTTTGAAATTAGTGCAACGCAGCGACGATGAAGACGCCTTCGATCTCATAGAAATACCAAGCCCACACGACAAAAAGGCGGACGATTTCTTCGACGGCGCATGCTGGTGATGTCTCGGGTCGTCTAGGCAGGGCTTTAGTTCGTGTTAACGAAATATTCTGCGGCGGCGTTGACGACGCGTGTGACCTCATCGACGTGGGCTTGGACTGTAGCGGCATCGTCGTAGAAAGCGAGACAATCGGTGATGCCTGGGAATGCCGCGCCGGCGTAACCCTCGTAGAAACCTGGGCCGAAGATCACGTGTTTGTACCACGGGCGGTGCGGCAGGCCGTCGCTCGACAGCAATTGTCGCTCGATCTGAACAGCCTTGTTGTTCCACGCACTTAATGCCACTGCATCTGCGGTGTCAATCTCTGTGGCTTGGAAAGCGCCTGCGTTCGCACCGAACCTTTCGATGGCTACATACAATTGATGAAGCTCGACGCTCAACTCAGCAGCTACTAGACGCTGTTCCAAGTGGTTCAGCCCTTCGTGCATGACAAGAGCGTACGATGAGAAGTCAAACGGGATGACGAGGTTGTTCGCTAAACGCAAGGCCAACAACCCCCACCACTTGGCCATGCTGGCATGAGACGCGTAGTGCAGGTCGCCCTGCGTCTCCATGTAGTGCAGACTGTTCATGGAGCTGTGATACGTGCCGTATGGCGCGTACGTGAGTCCGAACGCCAAGTTTACCGAGATTACGCCTAAGTGCTGGTAAAACGGAGTGAAGTCCGATCCCGAGCCCATGAAGTTGATGAGATGGTCCGGTGCCAGCGTCAGATCCACCTTGGTACCCGAAGCTGGGAGACCTCCAGCCGCGCGAGACGCAGTCATTTGCTTCATCCACTGATCCAGAAGGCTTGACGCGCTGTCAATTTCACTACCATTGCCATGGAACGGGTTTGCCGGTAGTAGACTTGCCGTCTCCTGCACAAACTTGGCGATCGACGGAGCTGAACTGGCACTGATAAGGGGTCCAACGAGCATATCCACGTTCAGGTAGGCCACAGCCTCTTCCTCCAGCAGCTTCGCGTTGTCTTCGACCCATTCCGTACTACCCAGAAGTGCGTACTCTTCTCCATCCCAAGACCCCAATACAATAGTACGTCGAGGACGCCAACCAGTTTCCAGCAAGTCGCCAAAACCACGAGCGATCTCCATCAACGTTGCCGATCCACTGCTAGGATCCACTGCACCACACACCCACGCATCGCGGTGGTTGCCGAGAACCACACGCTTGTCCGGTTCTTCAGAGCCTTCAATCGTTCCGATGACGTCCCAAATTGCGCCTACGTGGTTGTCCATGACGACGTCTAGATTCAACACCAAGGATCCATCGTCTCCAAGCTTGTACTTCAGTGGGAGACCACCTTGCCAGGCATCCTGTACTGTTTGTCCTCCTAGTGCTGACAGAATCCGGCGAGCTTGGCCGTACGAAAGCGGAAGCACCGGCACTCGTGGAATATTCGTGACTTCCTCGTAAGTAAGACGTGAAGCACCTTCAACTGAAGCCCAGCCGGGAGTCATCGGGTCACCAGAGTAAAGTGGAATGTAGTTCACAGACCCCCGTTGGAACGAGTCTTCGGGTCGATAAAACCCCTCTGGGTAGACAGGACCGCGACTGAAGCCGTCTTCATTCGGGTCCGAGTATATCAGCACACCGGTCATGCCATACTTCTCGGCTGCCATCACCTTCAGTCCTCGCATGTTGGCACCATAGCGTACCAATGCGATCTTACCTTCAAGAGTGACGTTGTTGCTTACGAGCCATTCAAAGTCATGTTGCGTTCCGAAGTTCGCGTAGACAACCGACGCCGTCACGTTTCCAGTCGCCGAGTACGCGAGGAACGGCGGCAACGCTGTCGAGTCCGTCGTGCACGAATCGTCCACCACCGATCCTTCCGTCAAATTCAACTCCTGCGCACTCTGCTCCGGTGAAACAATTGCCAGGCGACGGTGTACCGGGTAACTCAACAGAGTGTAGTACTCCACCACCTCCGCTTGAATCCCGTAGGATTCCCATTGACGGGCAGTGTACAATGCCGTCTCGTAGTCTTGCTTAGTACCGCACGTATGCGGCACGCTGGCATAAGCGTGAAGGAATTCGCGAAGTTTCCCGGGCTCCACGCCATCCACGAAAGCTTTCTCGACGGCATTCAATGCCGGTACCTCCGTTTTCGACAACGATGAGGTTGTTGACGTCACGGTTTTAATTGGTGTCCACGTCTGCAACGTGAACAAGTAGCTGCCGACGAAGACGAGGGCTCCGACGAGTCCTGCAATCCTCACTGCATCACCAAAACGTTTCGGAGGGGCTTCAGACACGGCAGCATTGATTGCAGTCGGAACACCGGGCGATGTGCCGTACGACTTCAACGACATCGGAGTCTCTGGGCTGGATTCCTTCTACGAAGCAGATTGAAGAGTGGCAAGCAGTGTCGAGCGACGCACTTGCAGCCCAGTGATTGGCAAGCAATGCCTCCTCGCCAGCAATGATACACACATCATGCAAATCGAGTGGTCTTCTCGCCACTATTCATGCAGAGGCAGGCAACACTATCGCCACGTATGAGTGTTTTTCAAATACATGTTGGCCTCGTTGAAGTCTTCCTGAGCTCACATGAAAAATAGCGTACATACACATAAAAAACGTGGAATTTGTGTGAATTTCCTGTCAAATTGGTGTCTAGGACACTTCTTTCTTTTTTTTTACGTCAACCATTTTGAAGTACGTCACTCGCTAATTGAGCTTCTGGAAGAGAGCCTAGTGTATCTATCTATCATGTCGGTGCGGGACGAGCTCGTGCAGCAGGGCTTGCGGTTCCTGCAGCACCCGAAGGTGCAAGACACGCCGCTGTCGGAGCGTCTGCAGTTCCTGGAGAAGAAGGGACTGACGCCCAAGGAGATCGCGGCGGCGCTCAAGCTCAACGACGAGAAGAACGCGGCGCGTGCAGCTCAAGCCGTCGCCTCCGTGGTATACAATCTCCACGTTAATGTTGGTACTGCCTACGTTTTACGTGCTAATTGCTGTTGTTTTGTGCTATTGCAGACTAGTGGGAAGAGTGGAGAACGTCTGCAAGGACGCGTGGGTGTCATTGTGGGCGGCAACGTGGGGCTGGGGCAGCTCATCGCTGTCAAATTGGCCAAAGAGGGCGCCAAGCTCGCCATTATTGGAGCTAAAGGAGCAGACGCTCTGAATTCTCCCCAGACGAAGAACGTGGAGGCTCAGATTCAAGCTCTGGAAGGAGTCACACCTGTTAAAATTTGTGAAGGAGAACTGCAGAGCTGGAGCTTCGTGGATGCGACGTACGCTGCAGTTGCCAAAGACTTTGGACGTATTGACTTTGTGGTCAATTGCGTCCCTGCACCGAAGGACAGTGGGGTGAAGCCTGTTGCTCTGGTGGATGTGGACGCTGCGGCGTGGGACGAAGCGATGGGCGTGTCGGCCAAAGCTGTTTTCCTAAGCTGCAAACGAGCGCTGCAGCAGATGCTGACGCAGGACAATGCAGCAGTTCGAGGACGGATTGTCAATATCTCGTCGATGTATGGGATGGTGGCGCGTAAGGGCCACTTTACATTCGGCGTGGGCAAGGCGGCGATTGTGCAGCTCACACGTCAAATTGCAGCGGAGTATGCAGCGAACGGGATTATCTGCAATGCGGTGGCTCCAGGTTTCATTGACGATTCGATCAGCCGTGACGACTGTCTTGCTCCCGCGTCGAACAACCGAATCCCGGCTGAAGAACCCGGTAAAGCGATGGACGTGGCCAATGCTGTCACGTTCCTCGTGTCGGGCGACGCTCGCTACGTGCACGGGATCAATCTGCTTGTCGACGGCGGGTACATGGCGTCGTAACTCCAGTATAAATGACAGCTCAGGCGTTCGGTTGATCCTTTTTGTTGTCTGTATTATAAGTGGCACTAAGTCTATCGACACGGAAGCTCGCTCTCTAAAACTTGCCGCCGGTAAACACATTGATCGCGTACGAGAACGCTGCGAAACCAGCACAGCCGAGACATTGCGCCTGGAATCCCTGACCTGCTGCCAGTGCTGCACCCGTAGCACAACCTGCCACCAACTCGTTGCCCACGTCATGTCGGCCACGAATCTTCTCGGACGCACACTCCAGCCCCGAAAACATGGCGGAAATGACCAAGAAATTATTGCCCCAGTAGCGACACTTGCCCGTCGTAACTCGCCACGACCCCGCCATCTACAACAACAACAGCATTTACCAATTAACTTGCTTTACTATCGCATTACAATCAATAATTGCAAAAAATAATTAACGTACCGACTCGCGCCATGGCACTTTAGGCAGCTCTCTCTGTCCAGGGAGCGGCACGGGCGGCGTGATGCCTTCGTAGCTGCCCAACACCAGTCCGAACACATTTCCCATGACGTAACCTGCATCATTATACCAATAATTACTATATCGTATTGCAATTCATTTTATCATATAATAGTATAAAGAGACGCACCCATTGCCGCCGAGAGGAAGAACTTGCCAGCGCAGGACTCCGTGATGGGGTTGGGCTGCTGCCACTGCAGGATCTGCGGCGGGTAGGCGGGCAGGAAAGGGTGGATGCCCACGGTGTCGCGCAGCAGATGCATCTTGAGGAAGCTGCGGGGAAACAGGAAGGGGTTAGGCGGCGTCTCCTTGCTCAGGTCCTCCACGTGCACGCCCAGCCGCGCATTAGCATCAGCACCGGCATCATTGGCCATCGCCGCCGAAAAGCAATTATTTATTGCACTAAAAAAGCCAATTATTATGTATAAAACATTAGGCGGTGTGTGACACACTTAGTTGTGGAAGATACATAGTTAGTGTGACACACCTCGCTCGAATCAGATGACGATTGTTTTGTACGATGAGTGTACATTTCGCCAGTCTTCAAAAGGCCGTGAAGAGCCCAAGAGGGTGTAAGATGATGCCGCTGTCGACGCCGCTAGCGACTCCTGGGGCTTCTTGCAATGGCTACGAGGACCACGAGACGACGGATATCAGCTCTGAAGTTTACGGCACTTTCCACGGCCGCGTAGTGCCCGATATCGACGAGAGACCGCGTGTGTCCGGCAAATTATGGCGTCCTGTGGGTCTTGCGGCCGTTCTACTGCTCGTAGCGAGCTATATGCTACTCCAGAGCTACAACGAACCTGCCAGTGGTAATCTACACGACAAAGCGAAGGCAACGAGCCCTTTGGCGGCCCCTGAAGTTGCTCAGAAGGCCGAGAATCACGTGGTAGAAGAGGTAGAACCAATAAAAGACACTACGACGCTCAGTCATAAGAAAGAGAAGAAGAACGACGAGAGTGATGGTCTCTCCAAGTTGGAGAACAAATTCTTTAAGGCTGTGGACACGACGGAGATCAGGAAGTTCCACGGAGCGTACGCCAGTGTGCCCCACCCAGCAGGCAGCCACCAGGACTACAAGACGGCGCTGTTCACTGCAGAACAGTTCGAGTCGTTCGGCATCAAGGCTGAAATTGTAGAGTACTACCCTCTATTGTCACTACCGATCCACCGCCACTTGAACCTCCTATCGCCCCCTGAAGTGGCGAGGGAGTTGAATCTGACAGAAGCTTCGGTTCCTGGGGACTCATGCACAAGCAACGAAGACGCTCTACCGCCCTATCTCGGCTACTCAAACTCGGGCAATGTTACTGCCTCTGTGGTGTACGTGAATTATGCTAGACCTGTGGATTTCCAGTGGCTGAAGGACAATAACGTCACGCTCCAGGGAAAAATCGCACTGGTGCGTTACGGTGGCAATTTCCGTGGCCTGAAGGTGATGCTGGCGGAGCAACATGGTATGGCTGGCGTGTTGATCTACTCAGACCCGCTGGACGACGGATATGCTCAAGGACCAGTCTATCCGGAAGGTCCGTGGCGACCGGAGGGATCGTTCCAGCGCGGATCGGTGCAGTACAATTCCATCTATGGCGGCGACCCGCTTACTCCGGGTTTTCCGTCGTTGCCGGGGGAGCCGTACTTGAGCAAGGAAGAGTGCAAAACGATCCCGCATATTCCGACTCTGCCACTATCTTACGGCCAGGCGCGCTACATTCTCGAGTCTCTAGGAGGAAAGAAAGCCCCAGAAGCGTGGCAAGGTGCACTTAACCTGGACAACGGCGGCTACTTTGTGGGTGACGACGAGGCTACGGTTCTGAACTTGGATGTGGTTATGAACAACAGCATTGGACCTATCTGGGATGTTATCGGTACGATTGAAGGAACAGAAGAGCCTGACCAGATGGTGGTGATCGGCAACCACCGCGACGCTTGGGTGTGCGGTGCTGTTGACCCGTCCAGCGCTTCGGCTGTCATGCTGGAGATTGCTCGTGGATTGGGTGCCTTGCTGAAGGATGGCTGGAAGCCGCGCCGTACGCTTGTCATCGCTTCGTGGGATGGAGAGGAATTGGGCTTGCTGGGAAGCACTGAATTTGCAGAGGACAACGCAGAGTTGCTCAAGAAGCAGGCAGTGGCGTACGTTAACGTAGACAATGTGGTGGGTCCGTTTGTGAGCACAGGAGGCACACCGTCTATTGCAAAATTCCTGCAGGAAACGGCTCAGCTCATTCCAGGCAACCCATTCCACGGCGTGGATGTCACGGAGAGTTTGTACGAGCAGTGGGTGAGTCAAACTGCTATTCGACGATCGAGCCTCGCCGCTGGAGCTGATGATGGTACTCTGGCCCCTGACCACCTCATTCAATTTTTGGGCTCCGGCACAGATTTCACGGCCTTCTATCAGCATCTTGGAATTATCTCGGCCAACCTGGGCTATACTGTTGGCAGTGCGACGTACGGTACATACCACAGCAATATGGATAGCATTCCATACATGGAGACTGTGGGCGACCCACACTATGCAACCCACACTACGATGGCGAAGTGGTGGGGCTTGATCACTCTACGTCTGGTGGACAACGCTATCGTGCCGTTTGACTTCTCCACGTACGGACTTGTGATGCAGGAAGACCTGGCCGTCTACGAGAAGATTACCGAGGAAATGGGGCGTACTGTCGACTACTCGGAACTTCTCACCGCAATTGAAAAGTTCAGCAGCAACGCTGACGTCTTCCAAGCGCGTGTTGCTGAATTTGCCGAGAAGAGCACCAAGAAGAAGGAGAGCCACCATTCCGAGGCGGAGCGCCACTTCTGGAACGAGAAGCTCGTGAGTCTCGAGCGCTACCTGATCTCAGATGCTGGACTCCCGCACCGACCGTGGTTTAAACACATCATTTTTGGACCGGGCTTCTACGAAGGCTACAAGGGGGCTGCATTCCCAGGCATCTCCGATTGCATCGTTTTCGAGGACGACAGTGCTGTGATTCAAGCGCACGTGGATGACATCGCTGCTGTCATCAATACGGCAGCGGCTTATCTGACGTCCGCTTGAGGGGCTTCAGTGACTATGAGAAGGGAGGGGGGTGAAGCCATATAGATGCATGTTGTGTCTGATGCGCGAGGGGATGAAAATGAAGAAGGAAGCGAAACAGAAAACAACAAGGAACTATCTGTTGAACAATTTCTAGTCAGAGACTAGCGTCATCCATCTCCTGAGTAGCACTGGCAGCATTATTCCACTTGTTTAGTTTAGAGTGATTTTGAGACTGATGTATCCACCGAGGTCTCATTTAATGAGTGCTGCAACTTGTTTCTCAATCAAACGGCGACTAGAAAGTTAGCAGCGTCGGCGACGATGCGAGCAACATCGTCCACGTGCTCCTGCATGGTGGAACTGTTGTCTCCAAAAGCAACGCAGTCCGAGATGCCCGGGAATGCTGTGCCAAGGTAGCCCTCGTAGAATCCCGGCCCGAAGATCACATGCTTGTACCATGGACGGTGAGGCAGACCAGTCTCATGGATGAGGTGGCGCTCCAGCAGCACCAGCTTTTCGTTCCAACCACGTAGCAACTCATCGTTGCTGCTGCCATTTGCGGCCTCGAATTGCTGGATGTGTGCGTGGAATTTGTTCGCGTTGTCTGTGAAGCTTGCGATAGCCGAGTGCAGTTCCGTGAAGTCGACACTGCGGTTCATGGCAGCAATTTTCTCTTCAAAACCAGCGAGATCCTCCTTCATCACAAGTCCGTAGGTGGTGAAGTCGAAGGGCACGACGACGTCGGTGGCCAGACGCATAGTCATAAGTCCCCACCATTGAGCCATGTTGGCGTGCGTCGCGTAGTGCGGATCTCCCAAAGTCTCCATATACATGAGGCTGTCCATGTTACTGTGGTAGGTGCCGTACACCGCGCCATTGAGTGTGAAGCCCAGGTTAGCTGAAATCACACCGAGATGTTGATAGAACGCAGTGAAGTCGGATCCCGAGCCCATAAACTGAATCAAGTGATCCGGTGCCAATGTGCCGTCGTACACGCCGTAGATCTGCGAACGGTGACGCGCAGTCTGAGCGGTCCATTGATCGTACAGACTGTCACCAGCTTCATTACGCGAGTCGTTTTGGCCGAAGAACGCATTCGGGGGGACGGCCTTAGCGGTGTCCTCGATGAACTTGGCGATGGAAGGAGTACCCATTGCGAGTGCCAATGGTCCAACGACGTTGTCGACGTTGATGTACGCGACCGCCTTCTGCTTCAGTTCCTCTGCACGTTCTTCGGCAAACTCCGTACTACCCAGCAATCCAAACTCTTCGCCGTCCCACGAACCCAGCACAATAGTACGTCGAGGCTTCCATCCCTGCTTGAGCAAGTCGCCCAGACCACGCGCAATCTCCATCATGACAGCAGATCCACTGCTCGGATCAACAGCACCACACACCCAAGCATCACGGTGGTTTCCGATGAGAACTTGCTGGTCAGGCTCAACATCGCCTTCGATCGTACCGATGACGTCCCAAATCGGACCAACCTTGTTGTCCATCAGCACGTCCAGGTTCAGCACGAGCAACTCATCATCACCGAGACGGTAGCCGTCCTGGAAAGTGAGTCCTCCCTGCCACGCTTCAGGTGCCTTCTGCCCGCCGATCGACCGGAGAATAACTTCTGCTTGTTCATAGGATAACGGTAGAGCTGGAATGTGAGGGATACTGTCGACGTCTTCATATTTCAGCTGCGGAGCTCCGAGAACCGACGCCCAGCCTGGCGTCAATGGGTCACCCGAAGCCAACGAAAGGTACTGCAATGAGCCGCGCTGGAACGAGCCCTTGGGACGGTAGATACCTTCCGGATACACTGGACCCTGCACGAATCCGTCCTCCTTCGGATCCGAGTAGATGATCACAGCAGCCATCTTATGCTCCTCTGCAAGTGCAACCTTGAGGCCGCGGAAGTTGCGTCCGTAGCGCACCAGGGCGATCTTACCCTCGAGAGTGATGTTGTTGCTGACCAACCAGTCGAAGTCTGCTTGGGTGCCGTAGTTGACGTATACGACTGACGCCGTGACGTTGCCTGAATCCGAGTATGCCAGATAAGGAGGCAACGCGTCGGGGTTATTGGTACAGGCGTCGTTGGCCACCGACACTTCCGTCAGGTTGAGTTCGTGCACGCTTTGCTTAGGCGACACAATGGCCAGACGACGGTGCACTGGATAACTCAACAGCGTGTAGTATTCCTTGATCTCGGCCTTGAGTCCGAACGCGGCGAACTGCTCGGCAGTATACACCGCCGTCTTGTAGTCTTGTTCGGTACCGCACGTGTGCGGGACACTGGCGTAGGCGTGCAGGAATTCACGCAGTTTCTCAGGTTGGACGCCATCAATGAAGGTGCGCTCCGAGGCGGTCAATACGGCCGGATCTTGCGTAACGGAGACCTTCTTGTTGACTGGAGTCGACGGGCTCTGGAAGAGGAGAAACCCGCCGACAACCACGAACAGGACAGCGACCACACCACCGACACGGACACCGGTTGAGGACAGAGCCTTCGTCCAGCGGTTGTGGCGCTGACGAGGCGACGGAGCTTGCGCCCCAAAGGTGCCGTACGCGTCCGACATGCTTGGTGGCCAAGGCGAAACGCAAAGTGGAGCACCACGCGCCGATGCCCTCAGCGCCTGTCAAAGGAAGGACTCAACAAGCCACGCACTTTGGGGCCCACCAGATGGACATGGTTCCCACGTGATGTGTCCTCGCACAGACGAGGTCTCCACTATCGAGACTGGTTGCAGTGATCCCGCCACTTTGCGTGCAAGCTGCTGTCTGAGGTCACGTAGCTAGCGGCGAGGATCAGGCTGGGACCTTTGCGCAGGTTCTTCGTCGGCTAACCTTGGAAGGGTGTGATGCGGAGGCCGATGCGTGTATGCTTCTCGTATTTAGTGTTCGCTCATTCTGTCCGCGAAGCAGTTCGTTTGAGATGAAACCCTGTCGGTGTAGTCGACTACATGTGATAGTCACGAGCACTTGGCGCACTACCTACAAGGTAGTACCTAGCAGGCAAGTACAATGAAACTGCTCTTCATCAACCGAGAGAGGTGACACCCTTTAGCGTCATGAAGTCTTTCATTGAAAGAGCGAATTCCATGTCCATCTACCGTGACGTCAAGAGCTAGAAATTGTAACCAAGCATGTAACAACCGCTTTCACGGCCGACGAAACGAGAAATTCTGCTATTGCTGCTCAGGAGACGTGTGTACACTCTTTGGTATTGGGGTGCAAATGTTGGCCTTCCTACTGTTAGTTAGTTCCCATTAGCTTTTCTCGTTTTTGTTTTCGTTTTCGCACTAACTGCAGCTAATGATACGTTTTCTCGAACGCCAGAAAGTATCACCACGATAAAAGCTCAAGGCCTCTCCTTCCGGGCCCTCGATGTTTAAGTCCAATCAGATTCAACAAGGTTAACCAAAGAAACCACTGCTTTGTGCATACTTACTTAAGGGTACTCCGCTTTGACTTACAGGCATTCTAACACACTCAAATCTATCCACTTGAGACCTAGACATACGTGATGGTGCTGGGCGAGTACTTGCAGAGGGTACCCGATGGTCCGGCGCCGGCCTCGTCCGGCTCGCCGCCCGACGTGGTGCCGTCCGACCAGGAGCACACGTTGATCCTCTTGCCCTTGATCTTAATGTTCTCGAGCGTGGCCTGGTCGCCCCAGTTCTGGTTCACCGTCACAACACTCACGCGGCCGTTCACGGCGTACACGTTCTTGACGTTGACCTTGAGGCCCTTGTAGCCGCACGTGCCGCACGAGCGATAGAGCTTACCGAAGTCCTCGACGTAGAAGCCCTCAATGGAGACGGTGCCGTAACCGTTGTGCTGCACCACCTTGTCTTGTGCCGAGCGAGCACCACCGCCGATCACCTTGGTGACGCTGCCTGCCGAGCCGCCCTTGATGCTCAGCGCGTCCTCGCACACGTCGTCCCACCACACGTTCTGGATCGTGCAACCACTCTGCTCGCAGTGCACACCCTCCATCTGGTCCTTGCCGATGATCACGTTCTTGAGCGTGCCACCGGGCTCGACGCGGAACACGGCGGTCTGCCAACCACTCTCGCGCTGGCCGGCACACTTGATGTTCGAGCGCTGGTACCTCTTCATTTTGCCGTCGAAGACCTCGCCCGCCTTGACGGTGTAAGTCTCGTCGAAGTACTCGTCACCCTGGCTGGTGGGCCACTTGCCGTCGGGCATGCCAGCGGCCTCGGAGCGCATGGAAGCTCCCGACGCGATGGTTGCCACCACGGCAAGCGCGACAGCGACAAAAGAGAACGCGTTGACCATGGTTGGGTAGGTGTTGAATTGCAGGGGGTAAGTCGGTTGTGTTGGTGGGTTGCGTGCTGCGAAGAGCGCGAATTGAATAATGACTCATGGCGAGTGCTTGTCCATTTCGGAGCGATGGCTGCAACAGCCTCCAGACCCGGTGCCAAGCTGCCACCGCAAATCCTGTCGTTGCGAGCGGTGTCGTCGAGTGAGGCTCCGGATTGCCAGATGCCGCCGCGCATACGATTACCTCGAGCGCTGCGTTAGACGAATCGATAGATGAGTGTGTTGATGGCCATCGTTGCTCTGCTTGGGCTCGCATGCCATCAAACCGGATGCTGGCCGTACGACGACGCGACCCGGTCCAGAAATTCACACCGGAAATTAATTAATCACGGCCCATTCCTACGTTCGTGACGAAAGGAGCGCAACAGGCATTGCATTCCATTGCAATGTTCATCGCGATCTTCATGCGTCATTCACTGCGTATGTTGTTAGTTGTGCGTGGTTACTTTGCAGGTCGAGTCGGACGAGTCGTGCGCCGTTGCAACTTGCAATACAAGATCCCGCCTGACCTGGCGGACTGGGTGCTCCGCGCCGATGTGCACCAGGTGGCGACTACAGCAACACCACACGTTCGCGGACGACAACGGTGGCTGCAAATGTACATGCCAGGTCCAAAAACACGCTTAATCATCGACCGTAATTCATCTTCCGACACTCAAATCGATACTGCAAGCATGTCGACCTTTTCGCGAAGTCCCGATGTTTAGCATTTCGATTCTTGTGCATCGTTTTTGAAGCGACGACGCGGTTAGTCGCTCGACCATCGCGACGAATTAGTCTTTGACGCAATGGACTGGCAACATTCGGACCAAGGTCGAGCTCATATAGGCAATACTACACGCAGTATTTTTGCCGATGCTTCCATTGCTGAACGATCCATCAAACGTCTGGACGGATCTTAGCATTCGCTCCCAGTGAGTTCTGACTCAACCAAGTCTCGATAGATGCTCCTACTGTAGAATCGAGGACTGCTCGGTGCTCACTCAGCCATCCGCTCGCCGCACCCAAGTTCCAGCTGTGGCATGTCTATCGCTTGGACTTGATAACTGCGTAAAATATGGAGGGAGGGGGAATTCGAGACCAACCCAGCACAGCTTTCAGGCTAGCTGTTCTACTCTGGCTGCTGCATGCAGCAGACCACTGTTCGTACACTGAGCTGCAGCATCAAACTGCCAAAATGTGGTTGCCGTTGTAGCGCAAAAGTGGAAAGAGAGGTATCCACTCATGACATAGTGCCGTAGCAGTTGGAGTAGAACCCGTCTATCGCAGACTGCAATGTAAATAGCGGCGCACACTCGACAGGGGAAGCAGCATTCTGTTCTTTTTACTGTTTATCGCCACCGTTGTCGTCCGCGAACGTGTGGTGTTGCTGTAGTCGCCACCTGGTGCACATCGGCGCGGAGCACCCAGTCCGCCAGGTCAGGCGGGATCTTGTATTGCAAGTTGCAACGGCGCACGACTCGTCCGACTCGACCTGCAAAGTAACCACGCACAACTAACAACATACGCAGTGAATGACGCATGAAGATCGCGATGAACATTGCAATGGAATGCAATGCCTGTTGCGCTCCTTTCGTCACGAACGTAGGAATGGGCCGTGATTAATTAATTTCCGGTGTGAATTTCTGGACCGGGTCGCGTCGTCGTACGGCCAGCATCCGGTTTGATGGCATGCGAGCCCAAGCAGAGCAACGATGGCCATCAACACACTCATCTATCGATTCGTCTAACGCAGCGCTCGAGGTAATCGTATGCGCGGCGGCATCTGGCAATCCGGAGCCTCACTCGACGACACCGCTCGCAACGACAGGATTTGCGGTGGCAGCTTGGCACCGGGTCTGGAGGCTGTTGCAGCCATCGCTCCGAAATGGACAAGCACTCGCCATGAGTCATTATTCAATTCGCGCTCTTCGCAGCACGCAACCCACCAACACAACCGACTTACCCCCTGCAATTCAACACCTACCCAACCATGGTCAACGCGTTCTCTTTTGTCGCTGTCGCGCTTGCCGTGGTGGCAACCATCGCGTCGGGAGCTTCCATGCGCTCCGAGGCCGCTGGCATGCCCGACGGCAAGTGGCCCACCAGCCAGGGTGACGAGTACTTCGACGAGACTTACACCGTCAAGGCGGGCGAGGTCTTCGACGGCAAAATGAAGAGGTACCAGCGCTCGAACATCAAGTGTGCCGGCCAGCGCGAGAGTGGTTGGCAGACCGCCGTGTTCCGCGTCGAGCCCGGTGGCACGCTCAAGAACGTGATCATCGGCAAGGACCAGATGGAGGGTGTGCACTGCGAGCAGAGTGGTTGCACGATCCAGAACGTGTGGTGGGACGACGTGTGCGAGGACGCGCTGAGCATCAAGGGCGGCTCGGCAGGCAGCGTCACCAAGGTGATCGGCGGTGGTGCTCGCTCGGCACAAGACAAGGTGGTGCAGCACAACGGTTACGGCACCGTCTCCATTGAGGGCTTCTACGTCGAGGACTTCGGTAAGCTCTATCGCTCGTGCGGCACGTGCGGCTACAAGGGCCTCAAGGTCAACGTCAAGAACGTGTACGCCGTGAACGGCCGCGTGAGTGTTGTGACGGTGAACCAGAACTGGGGCGACCAGGCCACGCTCGAGAACATTAAGATCAAGGGCAAGAGGATCAACGTGTGCTCCTGGTCGGACGGCACCACGTCGGGCGGCGAGCCGGACGAGGCCGGCGCCGGACCATCGGGTACCCTCTGCAAGTACTCGCCCAGCACCATCACGTATGTCTAGGTCTCAAGTGGATAGATTTGAGTGTGTTAGAATGCCTGTAAGTCAAAGCGGAGTACCCTTAAGTAAGTATGCACAAAGCAGTGGTTTCTTTGGTTAACCTTGTTGAGTCTGGTTGGACGTAGTTCGTGGAAATCGAGTAGGCGAACAGCAACTCGCTGTCTGATACTTGCTTTAGGTACAGGAGCTCCACTTCTCGAATCACTGATGTTGGCCGCAATTTTGTTGAAGCTACGTCGCTAGCTCAAGTGGTGGAGGTCAATTCGATGCTAGTTGTACTGGCGATTGTTTACAATACAAAGTTTGGCAGGCTGGTGCTTTCTTGGAAACAGTATGCTTGTATCCATCTTGGTGCGCTCGTCAACCCGAAGAGGATACTGGCCACCACCAGCCCGATAAGATCGTAGGTTAAGTGTTGATTGCGGGCAGTGGGAGCAACCGCAATTTAATCTCGTATAGCAGCATCGAAAATTGCGCTGTTCGTACATTATCCACCAGCAGCTTGGTAAGATCGCCTGAAGTGTAGATTGCGGTCAACATGACGGCAACTGGGATTCGTAGCAACAGGCATGACTGCTTCATCCGGCCGCCCGGTGGTATCTCTCGTCATTGATATCTGGAATAAGGCGTCTCGAACCACCTCCTGATTGCCACCACTGCTCCTCCCCGAACTTTGGTCATTTAACATTTCCCTCCTTCCTGCTCAAGCCCCATCGACCCAAGCATCCCAACTAAACACCCAACGATGAAGTTCGCTGCATCCTGCTCCACGATCTTAGCAACTCTTCTGGTGATGGTTACCCGCCCCGCTAACGTCAACGCAGAGTGCTCCGACGTACACATCGTCTTCGCTCGTGGTAGTGGCGAAATGCCTGGTCTCGGGATCTGCGGTACGCCACTCGTCAGTGGTATCACGTCCAACCTCGCCGGCATGAGCGTCTCGTCGTACGCTGTCAACTACCTGGCATCTATGTCTCAAACAAGTGCCGGTCCTGGCGCTACGGATATGACGAACCACGTCACTGCTGTGGCCCAACAGTGCCCCGACACGGTGTTCGTGCTCGGCGGTTACTCTCAAGGCGCCAGTGTCACGGATATCTCCATCGGCATTAAAACAATGCTCGGCGTTGGAGCTAGCATTCCAGAGACTTTGGCGCCGCGCATCAAGGCTATCGTCACATTTGGCAACCCCTTGAAGCTTATGGGCCAGACGATCGAGCGTTCCAGCCAACTTTATGGGCCCAAGGCGATCGAGTTCTGCAACCTGGGCGACCCAGTGTGTGCGAACGGGTTCAACACGATGGCGCACCTTACGTACCCGATGGATGGCAGCGTGACGAAAGCCGCTGTGCAAGCTGCTGCGTTGGTGAAAGGAAGTGCTAGAGCGCTGCGTGGATGAGCGCTATTTGTTGCCATTGTGTTATTCCTAACGTAGTTGTCTCTAGATGTCCGTGGCTATCCGAATAGCATCACGGCCTCCGTCCTAAGCTGTTCTAATCGAACCTACGTGTTGTTGTGCCTATTACGCTAGCGCAGAGCTAGCAGGACTCCCCGATGTAGGAACACCGGTTGAAACGCCGGCACGGCACGCCGAGCTGGCGTCTCGGTCTTGGATGAGGTGGCAGAGTGCACACCTCCTTGACACCGAGCTTCTCGTTGAGGCACCCGCATCCCGAGCACGTATCGGACGTGTAAAGCCTTCGTGTACTTCCACCATTCGGCCGCGGGCTCGCTCCATTCGCAGGAGCATCTTGAACTTGCGACGGCGTCAGCACGACTCGAAGAGCAGCGCAGCCTCCTGCCCGCGGACGATGATCATTCCGGGCGCAGGATTCTTGGCCGCAGACTTTGGGAGCGGTAGTTGAGCCTTGACGAGGGCTGTAATGCGGTACTCTTTCGTAATGAAGTACTATAAGCTGGGCGTCTTCTGTTACGTAGCCAGGTAGATGGCACAGTATCAGGAAGCAACTCAACACTTGTTACTCTTGCTTACACCTCCTTTACTACGACTTCCTGCAGAGTCTGCTCCACTTCACAATCACCTTTCTGCCCTTCCTAAACATCTCCATTAGAGCACCTGAAACACTAGGGTGAGTAAAACTTCTCGAAATGCGTCAATTCGAAGCACTCTTTTTACGAGATTACTCCTATCGCGCGCGAAACACTTTAAAAACACAACTCTCGGCCATCTCAGAGCAAGTATTCGGCGAGCACGCCCACATTGACCGGCATCGTCCGTAACAACACCAACAATATTCCACCCTTGTTCTTGAGCATCCAGCAACATTTTCTCCATCTGCGACGCCAGTTCGAGCCCATCGTGACGCGAACCAGTATTGCGAGCGCACTTTGTCTGGTTTCCTCCTCGTTCCAGCAGCAAAGTCAGCCAACGACACATGGCGGAGGGGAGCATAAATGTACACCTACTCTTCCGAGTCAAGCTGAAATGATTCGTTGCCGTCCTGCTCGATCCATCGATTCAGGGTTGGCGCTGCCAACGACTTGTATTCCGAAAATCTCCGAAATTGTCGTATGGTGTCTGCCTTGGTGGCCCCGGTCGATCGATACCAGCTAACAACTCGTTTTTTCTGTGCTTCAGTGTAGTTGTGAGGATTCGGAACGCCTGCAGTGTCGGATGAACGATTGTCTAATCGTTCATCTACCCAGCGGAGCAGTGTTGGGTAGGATAGACGAGCAAACTCTGGTTGGCGTCGGAAATGGGTCAACGTCCTACTGAACGATCTGCCGTTCGCAAAGTGCCAAGAAACACCCCGATCTTTTTGGGCTCTGCTGTACGGTGCTGTTCTCGCTGCGTTTTGCTGGCTGCTAGAGCTTTCGAATGTCGAAGCATCATTTAAGCCGGCATCGGCAGTGACCGGGTGTTCTTGGGAGAACAACGATAACAGGTCTTCGAGCGAAATGTCGGCACTTTCATCTGAAAAAACTGCGTCAAGAGAAATTAGGTCTTCGTCGCCTGCACCGTCTTGCGAAAACACTGCATCCTGAGAAACTTCGTCACAGACATTGTGTTACGAAAAAAATGCGTCGACAGAAATTTTGCATTCGTCGTCTACATCGTCCTGCGTGTCAAAACTGGTGGCGACGGCGTTCTCACTTGGCTTCTCGTCTTGAACGAGACTGCCTGATGCAATATCCGCCTGAAACAACTCGTAATCTTTCTTCCACTCAACGTAGTTATTAGACGAATCAGAGTGCTCTTTGTTTCGAGCCGGAACGCCCGTATCCGGGTTGCCATAGGCCGCCATAGTCAGATTGTGGCTTCCTGAAATGACGGTTGTATCTGCTAAGACTTGCTTGGTATGCACCATCGCAGTATCTCTGGGCTCATAGATACTAATACCAGCCCGAATCAGCATACTGAAAACAGGAGCTGCAAATCGAGTCCAGGCCGCCTTTTTGTCGGCAAATACTATCGTCAGAACACCTCGTAAGAACGCACGAATTAGTGCGCGAGCCACAATCTCCAGCGTTAGATAAAAGATCGACACAAAGCAAACCCGCTCTGTTCTATCGATGTAGCGCAGTACTTTCGACAGAGCAGCAGGGTCGTCCTTCCCATTCCAACTTTCACCAGGCTCCAGCTGTCGCGCAACTTCTCTCTGCAGCTTGTCATGATACCGCAGGCGATACACATCGTAATTCCCACTAAAAACAGCAGCACAAATTTCTCTTATCGTGCACTCCTCGAACAATTTTCCCTTCTTCCTGGACCAAATAATGAATTTGTTTGCCAATTCTCCAATTTCGATTTTTTTATCGTCCAGGATGACTAGGGGGCTGGCAACGCTCGCGATAATGCGTACGAACTCTCCGATACTTGATACCCAAGACTCGCTCCACAGCATGAAAATCAGCGGTAGTCGCGACTTCATACAAATCGTCTCGCTCGACACGTAATGCGCGCAGCGCTTCCACGACCACTTCTCGTTCCATAAACTCATGTCGTACCCCAGTAATCTCCCCACCTTGATAGACGGTCTCTAGCATCTTATGAAGGTTGCGGAGACCTCATCGAATGACCGCTGCCGATGCATCGCTTGAAGCTTCGGCAACTCCAGCGAGCTCACTCAGCGATTTGTAAGGTAGGACCCGACTTGGAGGGCAGGCCTCGGGCGGCGAGGATGCGGCAGGAGCCGCGGAGGAACTGGCGGAGAAAGGTTCTTGCATCTTGGAGAAGACTTCTAGAGCTACAATGTACTCGTCTGTGCCTTGCACATGATCAACCAATACTCCAATACTCGCTCTACAGACATCGAATGGATATTGTAGCAATGCTATTCCAACATAAAGTAATGCGTAACGAGCGACCTAACAACCAGCAAAAGCGAGAGGTTCATTTCCAAAACTCCCCCGGAACGTTTCCTTTTAGTGGGAAGGAAGGACATTGAGTTGATGAACTGGTTCTTCCTGGTTGCTAAATATTTTGCCTTTTTCCTGTTGCATTCTGAAGGATTTGAATTGAATTGTTTGAGTGCTGATCACGCAGTGACGCAGTAGCTCAATGTGCTCAGCGCTCACCGTAGTGTGACATCATCGCACATGTTAACTATTCGATGATGCAGGATTACAAGACAAACTTGAAGATCGCCGCGATATAAAGAAGTATACGATGGTCGCCTCGACAATAGGCAGAATACAGGAGATACTGGGTCCTGGGACGCAGTAGTCGGGAGAATAACTTCGCAGTGATTGTGTCATCCTAGCGCAATCAGCACGTGCTTCGTCACAACCTCACTCCCCGATCCCAAGCTGCTGGCCGTCGTTCCTATTGCCTTGTGGCAGCTGTGCTCACCAGTGGCGGCTATGACTGAACTCTCACTTTCCGCTTCTACTCAGCAGCGACGCGTAATCGTTCTTGCCGGGACATCGATCGACTCAAGTTACCATGAACAACAGTGCGCTCTACCCGCCCAACAACCAGCGACTCAGTGGTGACGTCGTTGGTCAAGTTATCCAGCGAGCCGCACCACTTCACTACGTTGCGAAGTGGTATTCCCCCGTGGAGGACCGCGTTCAGCCACGGCCATTGATGCAAATAAATGCTTCTCAGTGTCGTCGCAGTCCAAGAGCACGGCTTCAAGAGACGACACTGGTGGGGTATCAGTCTCTGCTGAGGAGGCCGAGGCAAGTAGAACTTCCAAGCGAGTCAGAGCAGAGCGCGACAACACCTCAGCTAGAGAACCAACCCCTTCTAGTATCGATCTTACCCGACAACGTCGGCGAGTCATCCAAGCCCGATACCGGAAAAAAGTCCTCAACAGAGCGAACTCCCTTGAACGCAACGCCCAGTTGCTGCGTGAAGAGGTCCAACGTCTCGAACTAAAGCGTCAAGTGATTATCTCTGGCGTGCCAGGCACTACGACGCGCTGGAACGTAGCTGCCGAGTACTTCCGCCACTTTCGCAACGGATACAAAAGTCCCGTGACTCTGCAAACACCAAGTACCGCTCACGAGGCCCCAAGTCGCCTCCAAGCGCATGTGCAGTCAAATTTTCTACGCGCGGTGATGGCATCGGACGTGACCTTCAATGGCCGCCTAGGTATTGACAATATCATTGAGAAGTGGAAGCTGATCACGCTCATCCACCCAGATATTTGTATCGAGCTCGAGCGCTTGGAAAATGGTCCCGATAATCCGTTGGTGGGAACCATCAAGGCTGCTGCTACGGTTAGCAAGAATACGTTGCGCTATGCGTTCCCGCACCACAGTGGCAAGGATGATCCTATTGCTATGAGGCTACTGGGGAACGAGTTGGTGATCCACGGCAGTGCACGTTTTGTCTGGGATGAAGATGCAAAATGTGTAGTCGACGTCCATTTCCAGGCGGACATGATGACACCGCTGTTTCGATTGCTGGGGAACCTAGAAGACGTCGCTAGCATGTTCGACAGCGCCATCCTTACACCCGACTATGGTTTGATGGTATAATTTCGAACGAACTCCTACTGCAACAGAAGTAAAATATTCTTGTGTAGGCCACGAAGCCATCAGGCGCTAGGTAGATGAAGAACACCTTGATAATGGTAATCCAACTCGTATATTTCCTGCAAACCCAATCTGTTCTTCAGTCTTCTTAAGATCATCTCGACAATGGTCCTTGAACAAAGTTTACGCGATGGCAACGATCGCGTTGACTACACCCACGAGGGTAGCCGCAACGCCAAGAAACCAGCAGTTGGAGCGATGAGGCTGAATTGCGTTCGCGTACATGTAGGTGTGCAGGCAGCGCGACACCGTGTAGACGATCATGGCACAAGCATGCACAATGTCGTTGCTATCAGCCAGAATCCCACCACCGAAGACGAACAGTGCGAACGGAATCGACTCGAGGTCGTTCGCGATAATACGCTGCCAGCGGTAAAGTTCCTCACGTGCCTTGACCGTGGCCTCGTCGTCAGTCTGATCCAGTCCGTAGTTCTGCTCACGACCTTCAGCCAACGGTAGCTTGGCGTCTTCAGGAGGGCGACTACCGGACTTGAAAGCCTTGGGACCTTGGATGAACGTGACCAACAAAAACTTGAGATACAGCACGGAGGTGCACGCGACGTAAACTTTGACATTGAAGGCCACCATCTTGTTCGAGTCGTCGAATTTCGTTGTGATCGTCTACCCCAACGACTGCGTATTTGCCATCCCTGAACCATTACCCATTCTAGGATATCAGGGGTGCCTGGAGTTGATACGTCCCCGAACTGAGAACTCGGATTAGTCCCATTCCACGTGCTTACGAGCGAGAGCAAGACCTGCTCAACAGATCTCGGCCGTCAAAACCTACCGACACGTAAACAACGAGCATCATAAACAGCGTTGTAGTCGCTAAGGTTCTCTTGTATTTTGAAACATATCAGCTCTACAGCAACTTACAGAATGGCGGCGATGGCATTGCCGACACCCGCCAGCGTGGCGAGCACGCCAACACCCCAGCAGATCGCGCGGGCCGGTTGCATGGCGTGCGCGTACACGTACGTGTGCATGCAGCGAGCCACCGTGTAGACGGTCATGGCACCGGCGTGCACCGTGGGGTTGCTGCCGGCCAAGATGCCGCCTCCGAAGACGAAGAGCGCGAACGGGATCGACTCGAGGTCGTTGCTCACGATGCGCGTCCAGCGGTGCTCGGCCTCGCGGGCCTTGAGCACCTTCTCGTCGTCGGTCTTGTCCAGACCGTACGTTTGCTTGCGGCCCTTGCCGATAGTCTTAGCAAGACTGAGACTGGCGTCCTCAGGTGGACGACCGCCCGAGCGGAACTTCTTGCCGCCCTGCACACCCGTGGCCAGCAGGAATTTGAGGTACAGCACGGAGGTGCAGGCGATGTAGACCGTGACGTTGCTCTCGACCATGGTGGTGATGTTTGTTGCTCTCTTTCGGTTGTGACCTCCTGCCACGCACGACAAGGAATTCCGACGGCTGGGGGGAGCTTGTTGACGTGTCCTCTGCGTTTACAGAGACGGACGTGGGTGGCTCGCAAAGCCTGGCCCAGACTCACTGGCACATCAACAGCATGATCAGCAACATGCCGTTGAGGCTCAGCATGCTCTCTACAGAGGTAAGCAAGGGTGCAAGGCGCCAGACAAGTGTACGTTCATTGATACACCATAGCCTGCTTAGTTAAGGATGGCCACAACGGCGTTGCCGACGCCGACCAGCGTGGCGAACACACCGACGCCCCAGCAGATCGCTCGGTGCGGCTGCATAGCGTTCAAATAGACGTACGTATGTAGACAACGCGCCGTCGTGTACAGTGTCATGGCACCCGCGTGCACGACGGGGTTGCTGCCTGCGAGGATTCCTCCGCCGAAGACGAAGAGTGCGAAGGGGATAGATTCCAGGTCGTTAGCGATCACACGGCGCCAGCGGTGCTCCACCTCGCGTGCCTTGAGCACGCGCTCGTCAGCCGTCTTGCTGAGACCGTAATCTTGCTTGATCTTGGTCATGCCGAGCTTCACGTCCTCAGGAGGACGGCCGCCGGACACGAATGTTTTGCCGCCCTGGATCCACGTGCACGCCAGGAACTTGAGGTACAGCACCGAGCTGCACGCCACATACACCTTCACGTTGCCTTCGACCATGACAACTTGAGTCGGAGATAGAGCTTGAGCTTGGGCTGTTGTACGCGAGCCGGCGGATCGGATTCTGAACGATCGGTCGGTCCAGTATCAGATGCGCGACCGCGACGCGGTCGCGTCAGACGCTGTCAGCGGAGATCGACGCAGCAGCCAGGGTTTGTCCTCCGACGTCCACCGCAAGTTTGCGAAGTTTGGAGACGGATCACACCGGATCCTTAGGATCCTGTGGACCTCGTTGCCATCGACGTGGAATCATAGCAATGAAACTTTGGAGGTGGATGAAGCTGACACGTCAATTCGAATGGATCATCAACAGCACACTTAGTCTTTAACCACAAAACGAGGAGGCACCGAGATAGATGGCTCCAGTGTCGAATGTGCGCGAAGTGATCGGCATGGACGGTCGAAGTGGCGTGTATGGGGTAACTTTGGTTAGTGTATTGTGTAGTGCTCGTAGTCCACACCCTACCCATCTATTAGTTGGAGAAGGCGCCGTAGAGCGCGTTGCCGGCTCCTATGGTGATGAAGATGACGCCGAACAGCCAGCAGAGCGCGCGGTGCGGGTGCATGGCGTTGGCATACGCCACCGTGTGGAAGCAGCGCACCGCCGTGTAGCCGACCATGGCGCCGACCTGCACTGCAGGGTAGCCCTTGGCCATGACGCCAGCGCCGAAGACGACGAGCGCCAGCGGGATGGACTCGAGATCATTCTGCACGATGCGTCGCCAACGCAGCTCCGTGAGCTTGGCTTTCTGCAGCTTCTCTTTCTCCTCCTTGCTGGTCTCGGGCGGCGTCACCAGGCCATACGTCTGCACGGGGTTGCCCTTGGCCAGTGGCAGACTCTTGTCCTCAGGCGGACGACCGCCAGCCTCGAACGTCTTGGTGGCCTGGATGCCCGTGGCCAGCACGAACTTGACGTACAGCACGGCGGCGCAGGTCACGTAGGTCTTGAGCTCGGTGGAGGCCGACATGGTTGCTGCTGCTTCAAAGGGAGAATACAGAATGGATTGGCGTCCGCTGTAATGATCACGCTGGTTGCAGCCGCGCAATGGAGACCAGAGCCTTGCGCTGATGGCGTGAATGGGGCAACGGTCATTGGTTGACAGGATGTACAACTTTGATTTGCTACCTGACCTGTTGAAAGTCGATTAATTTGACAAGCATCAACGTGCAACGGAGACCATGCTGACGTTTAGATGGATTTTGTTGCTTTCACCAACGCAATGGGTTTGTACGTTCTTCTTTCTATCTGCTCGCTAATTGAAGACGCCGACGATGGAGTTGACGCCGCTGACGACGATCATAAGCACACCGATGCGCCAGCACCATGCGCGGTGGGGCTGCAACACGTTGGCATACGCGTAAGTGTGGAAGCAGCGGGCGAACGTGTAAATGGTCAGACAGATGACGAAGAGTTCCTTGTTGCCGCCGGCAAAGACGCCTCCGAGAAACACCAGCAACGCCAGTGGGATGGACTCGAGGTCGTTCTGGATGATGCGCTTCCAGCGGTGCTCGATCTCGCGCGCCTTCCTGAGCTCTGCATCGTTTTCATCGCCAAACAGTCCATAGTTCTGCTCTCGCTGACCTTGAGCAAGCGCCAAGTTCTTGTCCTCCGGGGGCCGACCGCCAGCCTCGAACGTCTTGGTGGCCTGGATTCCAGTTGCGATGACGAACTTGAGATAGAGGATGAAAGAGCAGACGATGTATGCTTTGAGTTCGGTAGATCCGCTCATGGTTGACTGGTATCTGGGTGAATAGATGGGAGATTGGAGCCGCACCGATCCTAAAAGCACTGTGCCAAACCAACTCCTGCATCAATGACAATGTAGCCATGTTGATTGCTTACGTAAATCGCCGCTTTTTAGTGAATCACGCGTTGTGTTACGTACTCGATAAAGTAGCTTGGACAAGTTCAACATGAAAGCAGATCAGAGGCCTGGTGCTTTGCTCACCGAATGTCTGGCAGTCACTGCACCTGTTGGCCGGTTGACTGACGCCGTTTAGGGCTGCAGCGGATATTCGTCAGCGCAGAGCACCGCTCACCTGCAAACGAAGATATGCATCAGATTGAAGGCGAAATGAAATGAATGACATTGTTTCGGGTTTTATCTCCTACCTCCCTACGCGTACACGCCAACCACAGCATTGACGGCACCCGCCACAATAGCCACGACGCCAATACGCCAGCACCAGGCCCGGTGAGGCTGCAGCTTCTTGGCGTACGCGATGGTGTGCAGGCAGCGCAGTACGGTGTACGTCGCCATAGCTCCGATCTGCACCGTGGGGTTGATGCGGTCCTCGATGGCCACACCAACGCCAAACACCACGAGAGCCAACGGAATCGACTCGAGGTCGTTCTGCACAATACGACGCCAGCGGTGCTCCACCTCGCGTGCCTTGAGGATCTTCTCGTCCTTCTCGGCCTCGGGGTCCATTCCGTACGTCTGTTTCGGACGGCCCCTGGCCAGCGGCAGGTTCTTGTCTTCCGGGGCGCGTCCACCAGCCTCGAACGTCTTTTTGGCTTGGATCATCGTCACGCGCAGGAACTTGAGGTACAGCACACTCGTGCACACCACGTACGTCTGCAGCACGGAGGAGCCCATTGAAATACTTACTGGAGTATGTGCTGGACGAGGACAATTCGAAAGTGACCACCAAAGCTAGAGTTGCTAAATCGACCCAATCGGATTGATCGCCAATCCCATCCGACCAATCCGATCCAATTCGATTGTGTACCGATTGCTTCCGATCGATTGCGATTCGAATCCGCTTGTCGATTATGTTTTCACAAAGGTGAACCCGTCTAAAGCAAACTAGAGAACGTTCAGATATTAGGCTGAATTAGTATATAAAGGGTTTATATCGCATTTCTATTGGTAGAAAAATGCTCCCAAAAGGCGCTCTTTATGATAGATCCTGTCTCCGTTGATAGTATCACGAATGAAGGCAGCCGATCGTCACCTGCGTTGGCGGAACTGCAGCTGTCGACGACTGCAGAGTAGTCACCTTTGTCTGCTCTTCCTCGAGCAGTGCTCTTTTGTTAAGTCTCTGGGCCTCATTCTGGCTGGTGGGTGCGCGATGGCGACTGGATGGAGATTGCAGTGAGCGCTTGACAGCCGGCGGCGATGGTATCACCACGACGACGAGGTCATTCAGCAAGCTGGGCATCGTGGATGGCGCAGGGCTTGCAGCTACTGGCGCAGGGGATTCCGGATCGGATGCTCTGGGTCACGGCCAGGGCGCTCGGAGGCGTGTTTTATTATGGTGAGGATGGTGGCGATGGAGATCACTAAAGAAGCGGCTTCAAACTGCAAAGGATGTGTTTGTGTATGCGCGATGGCTTATTCGCTTACATCGACATGTGGTGCTAGAACGGATCGCATCGGGGCTTACATCTAAAAACGGACTTCTTGTTGCGCGCGACTCGTACACGTGCATAGTGTTGTCGCTGCTGTGGTTGCTGCGTCTGGATGGGGTGGCCAGTCCGGAGACGCTAACCTCGTTGGATGTGAAAACGCGTGTGTCGCTAGAGTCCATGAGGAATGGTTTTGACTAATGGGCAATTGCCATCGCACACAATCATCACGACCGATCGGTGAGCGTCGCTGACAAGGTAGACATTCGCGAGTTCAGATTTGCTAAATGGCTAAATTGTGTTTGCTGTTCAGACTTCTGGGAGATTCTGCCGTCAGTATTGACGCATTCAGTCGTACCTGTACAAACGCAGTGGACTTTGTATCTCCCGCTGCATGACGCCGCGTTGGACGATATGGTGTTCTCGATCCGCTGGCCGGCGCTTGATAGCGGTGCGTTGGTTGATTGCTTCTTAGCGTAATACGAGTCTTACAAATTAGCTCTGGCGGATTGTGCAGGACAAAAAGTGCTAAGGGCTCCTTCGCGAGGTGTTGCTGCGTCCGAATGCAGAAGGTAATGCAGCGCGGTTGGTCGGACTCGTGGCAGATCAGCGCTGTAATAGCGAGCACAAACGCGCGGACGTGACGTTCCTCGGCCAGCCCACACATCTAGCAACAGGTGCGGCGAGACTGCATGTGGAAACAGGAGCAACGCTTTGGTTTGCCGCAATGTTGCACAACAAGCGCTACTACGAGTCAGCCGAACCGAGGAAGAATTCTTTCCGTCTCCGTACTGCGGCCGGTATGGCTCACGTTGCCAACCTGTCCTGTTCGCCTTCCACATTCACGTGCTCGTGAAATGCAGGCCCCATCCAATGCCTGAACGTCGTCGACTGCGACCAACTCAAAGGGCCACGCGACCGCAATCATGCAGACATACGCATCGATGCTGGTGGAGGTGGTGCGCGATAACCCGGATCAGTATCTCTGGATGCACAGGTAAGGTAACTTCAACTTCACCAACCAATCAGAATCGATCAAGAGCTGCTGCTCATACACAGCACTTTTGCTTTAATGTGTCCTTTCCCGATGCATGCATCTCCGGCGTCTCCACTCGTTCCAACAGCGTCCGTATCGCCCATGAAAGCTTGGTCACCAGCGTTCCCAATCTAATCTGCAGTCCTTGCAGTGCGTGTGGTGACTCCTGCAGCCGCTGCAACGTCGCATCCTATTGCTGCTCACAGATAGCACCAGATTTGATCCACCAGCCTGTGCAGAACTGGAGCGCAAATGGCATGGATGGGTCCAGCTACGAGTGTGCGGTGGTCCTCACTGGACCAATCGGTATCATACGTTGCTATCGTTTGCCAAAGGAAAGTTGAGAATACTAACTTTTGATATGATTTAGTGGCCATCTTTGAGGAAGAGTTCGACAGGCTGTGGAAGCTTGCAAACACGAAAGACAGTAACAAGCAGGCCAGGACTACGGAGACGGACGGAGTCGAGCAACGGGAGGAGTCGGCATTGGAGCTGACGAGTGCTAGTGAGCAGGGTGGCAGCAAGAAACGCAAGAAGTCGGTGGGCAGGCCAAGGATCCGAACCCTGTTTCAGACCACCTTGGCGTCGCTAGGATTGGACTCCAATTTGCAATCTGTTGGCACTCGCGTCCAAGGAAAATGAACTGGCGTCGCTCAGATTGACCTCAACCGCAGTACAACAAACAGTGGTGGCTGATACTGCGACGGCTTGAGGATCCGAGCTGCTGAGCGCGCGCGCGCAACCGCAGTTGTTGATCTTTGGATCCGCTGCACGCAGGTCTTGGACTCGGCGGTGTACGCGGATGGGTTCATGGGCAGGATTGCGTGCCTTGCCCCATTGCAACGCCTCATCGGCCCAGGCCTCGCCGCGCTTATACCTCTCCACGATCTTCTTGACGGTCTTAACGTCACGTGGAGGCTTACAGTGTCGCCCGACGTCGGCGTAGTCGATGGTGGTCTGCTTCTGCAACAAAGGAAGAACCTTTCGGATGATCTTCATGCGCTCAGACTCAGTCGTTGGCGCAATGGTGGGCTGCTGTTGCTTCTTGTGGGGAGGCGACGTTTTGCTCGTCACCAGCAGAGGAAATCAATCACACGATTCGCAGGCGCGTGGATCTGCTCACAACAGCGTATCTTATACATGTAGATGCACGCTGCAAAGCAGAACGGATATTCATTCGCGAAAAATCTGCTTTGGAGAGAACTCACGCAAGACGATCATGGCGACGCCGTTCGAGAATCCCAGCAAGATTGCCAACAACGTCAAGAGTGGCAAGTGGACGTAAGTGATAATGAAAAACAAAAGGATTTTGCGGCTGTGGGGTAATGTGGTCTGTATTGACTAGGACAGTAGTATAGTCTGGCACAAAACACCGGCAGTTTTTTTTCTTACGGTAATTTACGCTTGAGAACGGTTCTGGAACATTCTTTCACATCAGAGGCATTTTCAGCGACAGCAGCGCTAAGCAGCCTCTGGTGCGAAGGAGGTCTCCTTTACACCTGCAAGCACCACGTACAGCAACACTGGGCTTACATGCATCAAGTGCTAGTTCCAACAATACAATTGGAAGAAAAAAAACTATTAACTTACAACTCTTCTAGAGCAGCCTTAAGCTTCGGAATTTTTTCATTAACGTAATCATTCTTACGCAGCCATTCAATGTACTTAGGATCAGTCGAATTAATATGCTTGATGGTTTTATTTCTGTGACGACCCCACGTCATGAGGAATGAACCGTCATCGTTACTAAACTTTTCAGACAGGAATTTACCAATATCAGAATCACTATCGATTAGTTGCTTTTGATTGAGCAACCACCGACAGTACCCAACATCAGAGTCATATACTTCCTGGATGGTCTTACCGCGATGCTTACCAAAACTCAAAGTTGAACTCATACTTTCTATTATCTATGTATATATACAGCCACCATTGTATTCTCAAAAAATAATAATTAATAGAAAGGGAATTTACGATCTAAGAAAGTCATCATCGGTTAGATCATTGACCTATCATCCATTACTCAGGCGTGCACTATTACATTTACTCGTAAATGGGATTGAAATTAATATATGGGTTAAACAAATCGCTTGTTCATCGAGTAAGTTGCTATATTTAGTCAAGAGTAATGATGATAGAATACGACTTAATAAAGGTGATTACATAATTTTGAGACCGTTTAAAACAAATGCCTAGCTGATCACAAGTAAATCAACCATATTTTTATCACAACACCTAGGGCTTAGTTAGCTGTATATTCTGTAACCTCGCCGGTGAGTCGATCGAAAGTAAGCTCATTTTCAAAGATGACAAGTACTAGAACGTTCGTTCCCTGGCATCCAGCATTCACTCCCATCACCTGAATACTCTGTGGTACATCATGCTCCGTAAGACGGCTAACGTCGGCCACAAGCACACGGTTTGTAGAAGACCACGTACGATAATCAAGTAGACCGTTGGTCAGCTCCGGGGTCTGGTCTCCATTAATCGCTGCAAGCTTCGAGAATTCGTTAATGAACGCATGGAAATCATAGTCATATGAGATATCAAATACCTGTTGAGAGCCGATACAAACATTGAAGTTACGAATAGAAGAACCAGGCTGAAGAGTCCAGGGAGCACTATCGAATGGACTCTGGAATTGCTGAACACCGGATGTTGTGCTATTTGTACCTTCCGCAAAAGGAAGTACGGCAACGTATTTAGCATTTTTAATCGAGGCAGATAGCTGGAGATCAAATGACGTATTGAACTGAATGTTTTGCTTACCAATACCAGCGCGTTGGTAAAACCACTGCGCATACACATCATTGTAGCGAACCGTCTTTAGTGGTTTGCTAATGATAGCCTGAGGATTTTGGAGATCTACAAACGGTACATATAAACGACAAGTAGTGAAAGGCATGTAGGTACCATCAACGCTAGGTTCGAGAGAATTAGTCACAGCACCCCAAGCAACGCTAAACGAAGCAGACGTGGCAAGTACGCCAACCATAGGATTACCACTCGCAGCAGAAGCGATCATTACTGGACATGTCTGACCTGAAGAGAGTGTAGTACTAGTCAGTGTCATGTTTTTCGAAGCATCGACTGTAATAGCTGATGATCCCTGATTAACCTTAAATCGCATGCGAACCTGAGGGTTAGCCATCAGGTCAAGCTCAGCAAAGATCGGGTGTAGATCCGTAAGCTTAATCTTTAGCATGTAGATCCATGTACCCATAATCGAGTTAGCTGTAGAAGCACCAGCTACAAATGCACCACGAGCAGTTTGATTCGCAATCGTAGTGCTAGCAGCCGTTTGACCAACAGAAGGCCATGCTGCAGTAAAGTCAGCACCAGCTGCAGGAGGATTAGCTAAAAGACGCTTTAGGAAACCATCACTAGGAGTAGTAGCACCGGCGGGACTAGCTGAAGCAGCAAAGTTTGCGGCATAGACTACATTATTCGAGTATCCATCTCCATTTCCAGTTGGGGTACCGGTGGGGGTATATAGCATTGACTGAGCAGAGTCAGGGTAAATGAAAGTGTCAGCTCCATGCTTATCTACGAATTGAGTGCTCATACTAGACTGAGCCCGTAGATTGTTCCAGAACAGTTTGTAATCGGTCATACTAAGAATAGATTTACCATTGAGCTCTAGAGACAGACCATCAATGACATTGAATGCACCGCATTTAAGACCCATGCAAAGTCGATTAGCTGCAGCAATCTGAGCGGTGCTTCCATTTTTCATGGATACCTTGTACGGAACTACAATATATGCATCCTTAAGCGATCCAAATCCTTCTGCTCCGTTGAGTTGAGACGTAGCATCGATAGTAACAATACCATTAGCATACGAACCCTGATTAATGTCGATGACGAAAGGAATTCTCTTTCGAGAAGAGACGCGGACATCGGGGTCCGCCTTAAGCGAGCATTGGTAGAGAAACTGATCAGCTAGCTGCGTTTCAGACATGATGTTTAGCTGATATTAAACGCACTATATTACAGTCAATATAGTTAATCGAAAAATAATTAATGGTCTAATGGCGCACCTAATCAAGGGTGTCACGAGTGATCATGATCTTATCGAGTTGGCGGAGTGTATTGGTGTTCATTTGGACGATATTTATGAGGCAAGCGAGATCACGAAGCCTCTTCCAAAGAAAGGAACTTATCTGATTTTACTGCGTCCGCCAGATCTAGATGTCGGACACTGGACCTGCCTCTATGATGGTACTTATATGGATCCTATGGGCGAAGGCCCACCGTCAAAGTATCAAATCACGAAATACAGCGAGTTCCAATTTCAAGGAGCACACGTTGATTATTGCGGACCATTCTGTCTTTTATGGCTTTACGCTAAACAACACAAGAAGCCAAATCTATTGAAGCGGTTTAATAATTTAAACGTTGTTGTTCTATAATTCAGAATATATAGAGCAACCAAAGAGACATGGTTTATCGCGAACTAATAATCTCAAGCAACGTCAGCGCGCCAAAGCTAAGGAGAGCTTTTAAGACCGGCAAACTCAGTCTTACGAGCGCTGAGCTAAAGGGTAGCGGATCTGTGATTCATCTACACCCTGAGTCATATGAGAAGGCACGAAAAGCACGAAAAGCGAACCGTGGTGTTCGTCTGAACATTACCCGACACGAGATCAAGAAGGGTTACAAGAAGGCTCAGGGTGGCTCGGTTTGGTCAAAGGTGTGGGGAGGCACTAAATCTGCATACAAGTTCGTCAAAGACAGCGGTCTGTTATCCAAAGCGGTAGATGCAGCCGTTCCAGCTCTAGCTACATATGTAGGAGCACCACAAGCAGCCGTCACCGCAAGAGCTGCTATTAAGAGTCTCACAGGTGTCGGTGTGGATGGTTATGATAGTGAGAGTGACAATGAAGGAGGACGTATTACAGTAGCTGATGTTAAGGCAAAGGCGAAGCAGGCGCTACGATACACGAAGCAAAAGGGAATCATCACCGATTTAGTGGACCTAGGTGATCGCAAGCTAATCGAAAAAGCCACAAAACCAGAGCATGTTGATCTGATCAAGACTGCTCGTAGGACAGTCAAGGAGCGCTACGGTGCAGGCATTAAATCCCCAATTAAAGCCAAGTCCGCGCGTTTTGCAAAGGGTTCGCCAGAAGCAAAAGAGCATATGGCTAAGCTACGTAAGATGCGAAAGGCAGGTGGATCTTTTAGATTATAAGAACAACAAATATTTTTTTGAGTCCGTGAGCTTACTTATTATTAGCGTAATCACGAGGCTTAATGAGAAGCATGATAGAGAAGCTGGTATCACGGAAATGGACGGGTTGATTGGCTTGATTCCAGATTGAGACTGTGATAGATGCCCGTGCTCCATCATGGACCTTCACCCAAGCATAATTTGATGGCTGGTATTTAATCAACTGTCCGATACTAGCCTCACCGCGATCAAATGCAGCTAACAGATCGCCAGCAGCTACATAATCATTCTGAATCAAGTCGCAATGAACGATGTAGGTAGCTGTCGGATGGACCTGAGGAATAATGTTGCTCAGCATGCTAGTCGCAGTAGTGGTTGAGGCGGACGGGTACGTGCCAAGTGAGGATCCTAGCACCTGACCAAAGGCCGCGTTATCAATGATCAAACGTGGAACACGAGATGTTGTAGGCAAGCCGCTTCCGCCAGAAGAATACAAACCCGTTGCTGGACGCGTATAAGTACCTATAGCGATTGGCGTAGGCGAACAATCAAGTTGACAGGCGTAATAGGTTGAGTTCTCAGCTATCTGGATGAAGAAGACGTTTGTTGTTCCGTTGATCAGATACGCTCCAGCATTGATAAGAGCATTTTGGATAGCACGATTAATATCGGCATAGCTATACCGACCATCCTGTAGCGTCACACTAATCGTTGATGTAGTTGCTGCCGTAGGAACTTCGATCTTAAATGTAGTGTTTCCAAAAGCTAAAGAATCGATATTAAAGTCGCTACAATACATGCTAATAGATTGGATAGCAATGTCATTGTCTTTGAAATTAGCGCTAGAGCCAACGAAGTCATATTTGAATGTATTATTCAATCCGTTCTGAACGAGATTCGTGCTGTCAAGTTTGATGAACGAAGCCATCTTTACGCTGGTATATATTGAGGTATTCATATTAGCCTGCAATATTAATTACTTGATCGAAGTTGTAGCGTAATTCACCCTTTACAGAGTCAATAAACAACATTTGACCTTTTCCACGAGCGACAGCCTTATTATAATATCTAACGATATCATCTTCATTAACACCAGGAATATTGAAATCAGTCATAAGCAGCTTTAAATCGCGCCGTGAGTTTGCGCGAAGGATCGCTACATATTCTGTATTAAGCCGTATCATTTTGTCAGTCGCGAACCAGCTGTGGCTAAGGAAAATTGTTGATAGCTTATGGTGACGTCCGCGAGTCATGTAGTGGCTGAACACGTTCTTTTGTAGCAACTTATCATTGCTGTAGTCATCTATGATCACGAGTTCTGGCTTATTACCCGGAGTTCGTCTTATGCTATCAACGTTCGGTGGAGTGTCATAAAACGTAACAAACCCATCCAATTTGTCTTTCAAATAGTCATAGAGCTCCTGATCGGGGTTACGTGCAATGATGTGAAGATGAGCGAACACATGAGGAGAATGCTTCAGGATGTGCATCACGAGATTGTTTTTGCCACTGTACGATGGTCCAAGAATAACCATTCGAAACAGCTTCTTAATCCCTAAATCGGGGATATCGCCGACCGATGAGCTCCTGTATTGCTTCGGTAGAGAGGCCCCATAATTGGGTACTAGACTCATTTTTAGATGGTACTATATAATAGCTATTGAAATATGTCTGGATTCTCTTATCCGTTTCCAACATTCTATTCTAGCATCTACAACCCCGGATTCTACTTGTCGCTAGATCAAACAGGATACCTAACGTATGCATACGCCCAGACCCTTTACCTCAGCAAAAATGATTATCGACTAAGCTGCATAACGGGGATTACAGCCGGCTTGGCAGCCCCTGGTATAGCCATGGTCCTAGACTCGAATAGCTCCATATCAGGAATCAATTCAATCAACTCGCTTTCGTATAAGCTAAATGGAGTAGCTTTAGACTTTGGTGGATTGATATACGTTACAGGTATCACAGCAGGAACTGGAGCAGTTAGTAAGGCTCTCGTTCTCAACACTTCAGGCTCAATCACATCGGGAATCACATCACTAACGATGACAAACCTGGTTTTAGGTACAACAACGATTGGATCTACCGAAGCTGGTTACATTAGTGTTATTACAGCTGGAACTGCTGCAGCATCTAAAGCACTTGTTTTAGATTCTACTCGCTCATGTACAAACATCTACGCGATGACAATGGATACGACTGGCACAGGTCTTCAGATCCCAAATTTGAAGTTCTGGTTCGGTTCAGCATGGACGAACTTCGATCACAGCATGTATCTGGGTATCACTCAGGGCGGATGTGTTGCTCAAAAAGCACTCGTTGTTGATGTGAATAAGGATGTATCAGGCATTCGTAATCTTGGCTGCACTGGTACATTCACATCATCTACATCAGTCTCTACACCATCACTCATTCTCAATAGTGTTACTGTATCCGCTACAGCAGCTGAGTTAAGCTATCTCGACTTAACCACAGGAGCGGGAACAGGTGAAGCATCAAAAGCATTAGTATTAAACTCAACTCGTGATATCAGCAATATCAACTCATTGACAGCTACAAACCTATACGGATCGATAAAAACTGCTACGCAATCAGGCATTACTACAATAGGTACTCTAGGATCACTCACCGTGACAAATGCTATTACCTGTGGAAGCTTAACTACAACACTCACAGGTGCTATTAGCGCATATCAAATCGGTGCTGGTTCAGGAGGTATTTATGGTACTTTACAGACTGCTGCGCAAACTAATATTACAAGTGTTGGTCAGCTCTCTGGACTTTGGGTTGGAGGATCTCCTACAGTGAATATCATGAATGCTGGTAATGCTATCGATACATCTACTACTCAAGCTGGTTATAATCTCGTCGTCGGTCAAAACTCAGATACTGCTGGAACTGCCTGTGGTATCTGTTTTGCAAATGACAGCGCCTTTGGATCTAATCTCAGTTCTATCACGCCCTCATGTAGTATTGTAGCCACGCGTACAGGCGGTTCGTACGCTTACTCGAATCTCAGCTTTTACACTCGATCTTCAGATGGAGCAGCTTCGGCTATGTATGAAAGAGTACGTATCAACCGTGATGGGCGCTTTAGCTTCATGGGAGTCGAAGGAGGCCAGAACGCCAATCTATTATCATCAGGTCTCTCGTGTGGGTTTCGAATTGGCTCAGCTGAATCTACCAAGGATTGTATGATAATGCAATGGACTTACGTAGGAGCTGCTAATGATTCAAACAGAATTAGCTTCGATCCATACGGAACATCAAATGCGTTAGTGATCAAAGCGAACGGATGGGTCGGCATCGGCACAGCAAGTCCTGAAGGACAGTTTCATTCAAATACATCGATCTGGCTGAACGAATGGGTTCATACAAAAACCAACGGCCTTACAGCTGCTTTCACATTTCGTGGATCGTCTTACACCACTTACACGGGCTTCGGTAGCTACTCTACTACAACCCCTGCAATTCGCTTCGGAAGTTATACTGCTTCATTTGCGTGGAGTGCTTATTGTCCGGTATATGGAGGTGCATACACAAATGCTTCAGACGTCCGCTTAAAGAAGGACATCGTTGATATACCTTATGGTCTCGAAACAGTTATGCAGATGAAGCCTCGTCGATTCACATGGAGGCAAGATGATAAGGTAGCAATCGGCTTTATAGCGCAGGAGGTTCGAGCTTTAATACCTGAACCTGTTAGTATACCAGAAGGTGATCAGGAGGAGATGAATGAAGATGGTCTGCCTATAAATGCGTGGGGCATCGACTACGCGAGTTTGACAGCTGTGCTCTGTAGAGCCATTCAGGAACTCAAAGCTCAGCTGGATGAACAAAGAGCAGAAATAGTATATTTATTAAATAGCGTCGCGTCGAAAAAAAAACTAGAGCTACTCTAATCACCTACAGAACAAATGTCTTAACCCGTGGCTCTTTCTTTTTTCGCGGTCCATATGCCCAAACCCGCCCGCCAGATGACTCAGTCTGTGTTGAGGCATCAGATGTGCTCTTGACAGTGTCTGTAGCAAACGCAGCCGCTCGATGAATTGACGGAATATCCTTAACGATGAGATTCTTCATGATTGATTTCAGCTCCGATAGGTTCCGATCGGCCTGCAGGTTGTACAGACCACCTGTCTTTGAGATTTGCTTTGTGTTAAGTACTAACATTGAAACAACTTAGTTGTCGATTCGCAAACGATATTTGCTTGTAATTGTTGCTGATGATTTCTCTATAGTAGCCTAGAGATAATGTCCTTAAATTCCGAATCACCAATCAGTTTGTTGCTGAACATATCAACGCAAATGAGTTTTAGCTGTTTTCTGATATCAGGGTTGTCGTTACCTAGCATCAACTCGCCCTTAAGCTTATCATACTCCATCTTAAGCGATCCGAGAGGGTCGGGTAGCTCATCACGAAAGGCATGCTGAATATGAGTGATACGTAGGATTTCCTTAAAGAGCTTCTGATCATCAACAGAGAGTTTTCATAAGCCGCTTGTCTGATGTTCTGATTATAGACTAGATCCTTCAGCATTTCCGTCAGCTCCTTGCT
Source organism: Phytophthora agathidicida (assembly GCA_025722995.1). Classification (NCBI taxonomy): domain Eukaryota; phylum Oomycota; class Peronosporomycetes; order Peronosporales; family Peronosporaceae; genus Phytophthora; species Phytophthora agathidicida. The sequence goes on from CP106979.1 coordinate 1,304,798, forward strand.
TATGTCACGACGAGGACCCATCTTTTCGCGCGATGGTCGCACTATGTATAGCACCTGATCGTTTAGCTCAGGGATGCGAATGTATTTGCTCCCAATCTGCTTATAGATGAACGCGCTAGCTAATGCCGTGCCTTGGATGTCGTTGAGGTTGTAGCGTCCGTTGCCGGATCTCTTAATACCCGTTTGATAAACGGGCTTGCTTAGGCCAGCACCGCGAAGACCACGCCCCTTGAGCCCTTTACCGGCAGCCTGTTTAGCTTCTTCATCCCAAGCCATTGCATGCACCATGTTGCTCACCGTCTTACCTACCTCCTTCTCACGTTGAGTTGTAGCAAATCCTTCAAGGTCATCTTCAGCATAAAGTGATTTGAGTTTTGTAGCTTCAACATATTTCTTTGACTTGATCTGGTAGATAGCCTTTGTAGCCCTCATTGCTGCTGTGGCAGCCTTTAAGGCTGATTTCGAGGCTTTACTCCTACTTGATTTAGCAGCTTCCTTAGCCTCGTCATATACCTTCAGTGCTTCTCCGTAATTCTGAAAGGCAGCTTCAGATTTGTCGTGTAGCTTTTGTAAAGACTCATTGTAAGGCTGATGCGAGACCTCATATTGTTTAATGCTCTGTTGCTTAACACGGGATGTAGATGAGTCTGTCGATTTAGTAAGCTGTTGCAAGACTTTATCAAGGATCGATAGATTCTTGTAAAGAGTCTTTTCAGCCTTCTTCTCCTCATCCGTCTTATCTCTATCCTCTCTCTCCGTTAGATATTTATCTAAATTTTGGAAACCATCCATTAACGATGTGAATGTACCCATCCATTGAATAGACTTCATTAAATGACTTAGTGCGTTGCCTGAAATCGATTCATTCTTGGTATTCTTGATATTGAACGTTTGCTTATCAGTCGGATTACTGAAATAATAACTCTTGTTGATTTTAATTTTATTTTTGCTATCAACAACTGGATGTAGCCTAAAAGCAATTTGTACTCCTTCTTCGAGTAGCCTTTTATAGTATTCACTTAAGATACGTTTAGCGTCGTTGTCAGCGTTGGATAGTTTGGGATCCATATCAGAGTCTTTTCCACTCATTAGTCCGTGATGTGATTCACCATCAGCGGGATTGAATTCCTTTGGAGTCAGTTGCTTCTCTTCATTCCCAACGGTTTTGATATCAAATCCATTGCTTTTAATCATTTCTATGAATGATTTGAAACTTGAGCTCCAATTGACAGTTTTCGTTACAGCAGGACGAATTTGGTCGCTTTCTTTGCGAAACACGGCAATAGAAGATCCATGTAGCCATATGTAGCCATATGTAGCCATCTGTATAAACAGGGAACTCCTTTTTGTGATCATGAGCGTTGAGGATCGGAATGATGCTTTTACTAAGATCAGCAGTCTCAATTAAGTTTTTATTATTAAAGATTGTCCATAGCATCCTTCGTTTGCTATCTTCTTCATCATTTATCGTAGAGGTTGTCGCATCTACTACAAAGCTATCTTCAAGACGTTGTTTGCTTCGATTAGAGTCATCATTTTCCAACGGCTTCGATAATCGTCGCTTCTTTCCGATTAGACTCTCCCATACTTCTAGCGGTTCAGTTGTTTCATATTCAGAGAATACCGTTGATCTCGCCTTCTTAAGATTGGCTATGTATTTAATAAAGCGAGGATCAGTGTTGATAACATCTTTAATTGAATCGTAGGTTTCATCCCAGGCAATGCTTGGTACGACCACTTGCCTCTTAGTTTTTGTATAAATCTTTGCTCCAGAGCGAATGATATATTTCTTTAGCTGCCTTCCATATCTGTCAAGTGGATGTAGCTCAAGCTTATCAAGCATAGGGTAGATTCTGAATATCTCAATTAAAGCATTTCGAGCCATTTGTTGATCATCTTCCTCATCGGTAAATGGTCGTTCTTCAACTTTAGCTTCAGGTATTTCCTGCGAAGCTTCTATCGGGTCAATGGTTGGTGCTTCACCTGCTGTAGTATCAGCGGGTTGTGCATTAGATTGCGGAGAGACAGAGTTGCTCTGTCGAGGCGACTCTGTCGCCGAATCAGTAGATTTGCTACCTCGATCGAACGAACCATGTTCGTCCTCTTATACTGTTGCGTTGATCGTCTGTGGTTCTTGTATAGTGGTACCTGTACTAACTGGAACTTCTACACTAACTGGCTTTTTTAAATCACCATCAGTCTGAACCGATTCATCCGTGGAGATGGGTTTGGTCTTGAGACTGATGGTCTTGTCAGCATCACTTGCCCATGCTGCATCTGCGTACATAGCACGCTTCGCATTAGTCTGACGGACATGGCGTTGAACACGCTCCAAATGGTCGATGCGCTTGCGTTCACGGTCGGCTAGACTATTGAATGATGGAAACATTGTAAAACTGATCGTATATTACTCTATCTATTTATGAAACGATATTTGTATTTAATTGGTTTTGGGACTGGGCCATCCACCCAATCACTTTGCGTGTATTTATGAACAATATCATTTCTCCTCTTCAGCATGCTAAAGTAGGCTGGCAGCACCTCATCGATCGGTAGATCAAAATGATCTTCAACTTCATTTTTGAATTTTGGGTCTGTAATAACGTGCCTGTAACCTCGTCCTTGACCTCCGTTTAGTCTTGCTAGCTGTAGTTTGATGTAGTCACATCGTTGTATATCATTTATCATCATGTTGAGTTCATTAGCCTTATCAACATATCTCTTGACACGCTGATGCATCTTGGACAACTCTTTCCGGTACATCTCGATCTTGGCATCCTTATCATGCTGCTTACAGAAACCACTCTTCTGAGCAGTCCTAGAGCATTGCTCATTTTCTTGTGCAGTTGTTTGATACTGGCTCATACATATACTATATACAAAGTCAGATAATTATTTGTGATAATTATTTAATAGTAATATAGAGCCACGCACCTTCGGTGTTTTGCTTACGCAAAACGTTAACATTCCTACTATAGTCGCTGTCCATGGACGCTGGCTTAGTCTTTGTTGACGATGAGAGTGAAATGGAAACCACTTACGATAATCAAGGCATTTATGCTGATGTGGCAATACTAGAACGTGAAAAAGAGGCGATACAATTACGTGTAAAGAAACTGTCTGAACAGAAATGGCAGGCGATTTCGTACCATAGGGACATCAAAGAAAGAAAGAAACGTCCATTTATACAGCTGAAGCCTTAGCTTTTAGGCTAAAATATGTGTTTTCCAATTTACTCATCCGATTCTTATTAATCAATCTGAGATTGTCTTGGGGCTCCCACGAGTCAGGCTCATTTCCTACCCATTTAACTAAATATTTGTACTTCCCGTTCTTCATTTTTTTATGATCCAAGATCTTCTCAGCTTCAAGAATATCACCTCTGTTGATCGTAGCGTCCGTTGTCTGAAGCTGAACCAGTTTAAGATCATTTGGTTGCTTGTATAGCGTATGACCATTTTTCGATCTAATTTGAACTCGATAGCCGTCAATTCCTACAATTGTATAGACAGCTTTACTCCATCGAGCTGCTTCTTTATCAAACGTTTGCTTTTTCAGTCGATACAAGACGTTTGACCCTATTTCAAACTCGTTTTCAAGTTTTGTAGCTTCAGCTTGATTATGGATAAGCTCCGACTCCATTACCTTGCCTTTCGCCTCATTTGGGGTCATACCAATTGAGCGATGGAACGTACTATTGTAGTTATCGATGATATCAGCAATAAGCTTTTGCGTAAGCCTCTTCGGAGACATTTTGGTTAGTCTCTGCTTAATCATTCTGTTAAATCTCTCGATTTTTCCCATAGTACCATGATCGCCTGGTTCATTATTGTAGTGCTCGATGGTTTTTGACTTGAACAATTCTTGAGCTAGCTTGTTCATAAATTCACTCCCATTGTCAGTTGTGATAATATTCACTTTATGACTTCGAATGAAAGCCTTGATACCTACCAAAACTATAGGTGCCGTCTTATTGGATAACAGTTTAGCATGCCCCAGTCGGGAGTTAATGTTGATGGCTGTTAAAATGGGACGGTTCTCCCAGAAAGCAAGATCCATTTGCCAAGAATTAGGATTGTACGAAGCTATTTTAAATCCATCGAAGCGATTCTTTTGCTCTTGAAAGCGTTGAATATCAGCCTGACTGGCATACCACTCCCTAACTGTTCTAAGAGTAATTTTTGGATTTATTTCTTTAGCTTTCTCATATAGAGCTTGAGCACCTATGAAACCAGTTTTAGGATCATAATACAATTTTGCTAGTAGTTTATCCATGATTACCTATATGTAGGAATACAAAAAAAATATGCTTTCCTCCCAGAAGCACATCTTAGATATCAAGCGGAGCAGTTGTGATACCATCCGGAAGTACTCGACGCTTATCGTAATAGTATGACAGCGCCGTTTTTGTCTGACTATAGGTGATAATTGATTTAGATTCCTTACTAATGCGAAAACCCTTGTTAGTACCCTGCAAGGTGATACGATCACGAACAACAGTCTCAAATCCATTGGGGTTCAGTACATTTTCATTGCGACCACGTCCTTGCTGCACACCCTTAGCAGAAACCTTGACCTTGTACTCAGCGTCTGGTAGATAGCAGATATAGTTCTTGGACGATAATGATATCATAGCGTCACCAGACCACTCATCCTTGAACAGCCCTGGGGTTCGCCGGTCAAACATGGCTACCTCTTTGTTGTAGTTGCGTGGGAACCAATCGTACTTATGCAGCTTAAAGTGTTCACGTAGACTGGGTTTGATACAGTCTTGGAATGGATTTTCACAGCTGAACGCGATATAGGCTGAGTCCGTGTCCATCTCCTGGTATTGGAAATCAGAGTGATCAAAGTAGAAATCAATGCAGTCGTAGTAGAACTGAAGCATGCGTGGCTTTGCCAACTGATAGATAGCGATCGACAGGTGAATAGGATTTTTGTTCTTGAGACGACGCTTCTTCATAGTGATTTCACATGCATCATTAAGCTCATCCAGACCGTGAAACGTGAAGTGCTCAATCTTAGACTCGATGCGTTTTTCGTCTGACTCGTATTTGACTTCCTTGTGCTTGCTTATATCCATGCCAGATCTACCAAAAGCACTGTTGCCTACAAGCTTCATCATCTCGGCAATCATAGCCTTAGACTCATCAGCATCACCCTCTCGTCGCGCTTTGGAGACATCCTCCATAAATGGAGCAAATGTCTCGTGAGAGCTTGCCTTGATGAAACTGTATGTCTGAGTGATCTCCATTCCATGAGATAGGTACCACTTGAGAATAGGGGTATAGATTAGAATCTTCTCACCAAAGTAGCTACCGATCAGCTTACGAGCGGGCTTGGCACGGCTCTGCTTGCGCGACTCGTTATACTCAAACATATGCTTACCGATAACACTCTCATCTGTGCAGTCAATCAGAATGTTCTTGAAGATAGGAGTCATCTCGCTAAAATACTGCTTCAAGTGCTCTGGAGTACGAATATCACACTCTAGAAAGCCAAAGATCTTGTCTGATTTGATGTCATCGACAATACCATCATACGCTTCGATTGTAGTCAAACGTCCGCATGGCATTTCATTACCAAGAGCCCATAGATATAGAGCATTAGCATCATATCCGATAACCTTTTTACAAATCTTACCTCCTCGAATCTTTGTCTCATTACGCTTAGCGTATCTATTGAAGATAATGGATGGTCCACCAGCAATGTTAGTTTTCATTTTGCTATAAATATCCTTCTCTTCCTTATCGATCGAATAGACCAGTCTGTCAGAGTTGAACTCAAGCAACTTTCTGTAGCGAAAGCCCTTGATCGACATGTCCTTACGAGCGGTGTTGCACGAAATGCAGCTGATCAAGATATTGCCGTTGATGTGGCCAAGTTTGTTGTTGATTCTATCCGCAGAAGCAGTGTCAGTACTCAACGGATTGTAGCATAGACCACAAAGGTACTTTTGCTGCTGGAGCAAAGTATCAAGGTGCTCCAACGTCATGCCAAATTCACGTTTTGCATTCGCATCCTGGCTCTTGTAGCCAATCATACGCTTAGTTGGGAATCGAAACACTTTAGCAGGCTTCTTGCCGGGATATTTAAGATTCTTGAAGCACGTCTGGTACATAACTTTCTCCGATAAACCAGGTAGAGATACACCATCGGTAAACATATCCAGATCAAATCCTTTGAACAACCCACGCTGGGCTTTGATAGCCTTGATGAATGGAACTACATCGAGATTGTTGTACCAAACGAGAAGATCCTTGATCGTCGTCATTCCATAGTGCTCCCAGACGAACTGGACGTGTTTGTAGTCATCATCACTGATGCTCGTACCACGAAGTTCGCTATCGAAAGCTGATTTTGGAGGGATAGTAGCCTCGCTAAGCACACTAAATGCTTTAATATACTCATACGGGAACAGACCCTAACCAAGACCACAAACACATCTGATCTTGTCATCACATTGACATCCACCAAGATATGTTGTAAGGTACTTATCATAACTGGTACCAGCAGGTACGTAGTTGCTAATATCGAGCATTTTCATGTCCGAGGTTGCAATGCACATGTAGCTGGGGGCTTTGATGACCGATTTGATGTTGTCGGTACCAATGACGGCAAACAAGTCTTTCTTAATTAAGTTGATGTCATATCGACCACTGTTGAAGCCAAATACTGGTACTTGGTCAAGCTGCTGCTTAATTTTGCCGTAATCAGATCGCTGCTTTCCAAAGCCGATACTACTATGGAAATCGAAGAAGCTGGCATACTTACCCTCCTGAATCCAGCTATCTACATCCTTCGTTGTGTAGGTTTTACCAAGCGTGGCTCCAAGAATCTCCATACCCGTCAACCCGTGAGTATCGATGATTTTCCTCAGAAGCGACTTATACTTAGCGACATTGTACTGTTGGATCTTCACCGATACATCACCAATGTATTTGAACATATCCGTAAGCAACGCCTTGGGATCATCATTTACAAAGCAACGGACCTCTTCAGTTAAGCTATCCGCTACCGATACCGATACGGGGATATGCTCGTTTGTGAAGACAGTATTGTCCCCGTGTTGGACCGCTGTCGGCTATAGAATCGCTTCGAAGTCATAAACCAGGAAATGGTCGATGTAATGGTCAATATCTTTGATGGAGTATTTTGTGAGCAGTGATCTAATAGCGTTCTGGGCTGGCTTGTAGATGGTTGGCTGAGCGGGGAAGCTTTCAATATTTACTCGCTCGCATTGATTCTTAGAGTGGCCCTTGAGCTTGGTGGAGCTGACAAAGACCATCTCGCACTTAGAGCACTGATACTTGCTTTGGAGCATATCAACATTCTTGATGTAGAGTGCATGATTCTCGTGTGAAAGAATATTCATAGCGCTGTACTCTTTGTCTGAGCGACGAATGCATTCAACTTTACCACTATCCACATCCATTGAGTAGATGTTAATAGCGAGTTGGAAACACTCCTCAACCTCATCGAGCTGAAGGAGACCAATAGGTTTAAATCTGCGGAATAACCCCAGAGAGTAGGTAATACCCTTGAAAGAGCAGTAGCGCTTGAATGCCTCCTTCACCTGAGCCTGAATTCTACGAGGATCCTTTTTAGGGTCCTGCATTGAATGCCAGGCAATGCAATGGAAGACGCATTTGCTGTTGGTCTTCGGGAAGTTGATAACGTGCTTGTTTTCACGAATAATCTTCGGGATGACCGCTTCACTATCACCGAGAGCATGGTTGCGGTGGTAGATGTGAATCTTGAAGCCAGTGATCGCTTTGAGCTTATATCCAGAGCTGGGGTAGTTCAGTTTATCAGCCAACTCCATAGAGCGGATTTCCGAAATCACCTTCTTTCGGATATCAGCCTTGCTGTTAATAGCAATAGGGTTATTGAATACATGAGTATTAGCGAGATTTGGATAAAAGTAGCGAGTATCATCCGGATCGGTCTTGCTTACAAGTTCGTAGCCAAGAGCAACATTTACCTTAAACGCACTCGCCTGAGTCGAAAGAACATTCTCGAGCTTGTTGTAGAAATCAGAAGGCTCAACACCCTCATACAGATGTGATTCCATGTGCGTACCATTATAAAAACGGTACTTAGGATCAGCCTTGTAGTCAGGCGACAAGTGTTTCTCAAGGGTTTCAATCGAAACATTGTACTGCTTAGCTACCAATCTCTGGTTGATTGGACGCGAAACGTTGCTAACATAAACCATCTTGCCCGTTCTACCACGAACCTTAACACGGTAGCTGCTACCCCATTTGATAGCTTGGATATTTAATCTCTTTAATCCTTCGAGCTCGTATGCAAACATGTTGCCTATATATTCTTGGGTATATTATTCTTCGTTGATATGACTTTATAATATTTTGGATCTTGTATCAGGATCGACTTTATATCATACTCCTATAGAAAAAAATCTGAAATTAATTAATTCAAATATTTGGCTTATGCATTGTTGGAGGTTTTAAGCCAGCCTGGTGTTGTCATTGGCTATATTAGGCTTGACTTTTTATCAGAAAAAAATTAATTAATTAAGTTCGGTTTCGCTGTTAGGTTCGACTTTGTCTTCAATAAGTTCGGTTTTAGGCTTACGCTTTCGAGCTCGAATTTGGTCTCTATTCTTATCGTCGTAGCTCTTTTGGTATGACAAGCGAGCGTCGCGTGTGCGCTGATAGTAGCGCTTTTGTGCGGCCTTGATTCGCTCTTTGTTAGCGAGGTATTGTTCAGGTGAGTACGCCATCTCTGTATATTACTAACTTTATATTTATCAGGATAGAAAAATAAACTAATGCGTTGTGGGACAGCCAGCAATTGATTAGCGTGACAGTTCGACACTGACATCAGGCTTACCAAGGCTGAAAACCAGCGCTTTGCTGTATGAATCCACGAAAGACACATACAGAAACCCATGCCTCTGATGCCGAACACCTTTGTTCTGACGAAAATCGATGAGCACATATCGAGAACTTCCAGTTAAGCTCCCATAGTACTTCCCCCCAGTTTCAAATCGATCTGAATGATCGACAGCATGATCACCATTCACAAGCAACTCCCAAAACCAAAGGACGCTCGAGCCACGAATCACCAAATCAACGAATCCTTTGCCGTCTCCCGTGCGCCATTCTGGGGTAACCAGGACATCTCGAGGCAAGCATGATGTTGTGGCGCTGTATAACTCCATTTGAATTTGGCGTTCCCGAGCAATGCTCGAGGTGTTTTCGGTCGCGAAATTCTGCAGACGCGAAACACTCATTCGCTTTACACAAGCGAGAACGAAGTCTTCATGTGAGATATCTGATACCATATACCCGATTGGTTCCGTTCGGTTCGAATGTAGCCAGATCTTGAGGTGCATGCTTGAAGCGAATTGGAGCTGCTTCGCCTGATCCTCGTACAAGAACCCGTACTTCGTCAAATATTCCACGGCAGTCTGACTTCTAGGAGTTCGCTGCCCATCAGATACGAGCATAACCTGCCCAGAAGCAACACCATTCAAGATTTCACTCATCTTCAGTGTTGATTCCTCTGACAGACCATTAGCTTTTTTCACTCGCTGGAAAGCATCAGCAGTCGGGATACCCCGATAGCTGCAGCGAATGTATTGCAGCAGCCCCACGGAGCGAAGTTCCATCTCAAGATCTTCAGCATTTGGCGTTTTCGAGCCAAACTTGCAAGACAAAAACATGAGGATTGCTCGAGCAATTCCTATATGACCCGAGCACAGAATCCAGATGAGATCGGAGACTGATGCGCCAATGCTGTTCCGAACCATTTCTTCCAGCTCCACACGTGAAAGCTGCAGGCCAGGCTTGGATGGCGTTGCATTCAATCCAAACGTATTCTGAGGAGGGATAAGGATCGGAGTTCCAGCGCGTTCATGCTTGCGGTAGGCATCAAAGCTGCCATACGATGAAAAAAGAACGAAGCGTAGGCTGGGTATTTGCGAGTCCAAAGCGTCTTTCACGTATCCTCTCCAGAGCTGCTCGTCGTTATACGTAATTTGGGCTTCATCAATTAGTACCACTCGATCGCATTCGAGTGCGCAGAGCGCTTCAAATTCACAGCCATATAAGAGCTTGAAAAAATCACCAAACTTGCCATCTTCAGTCATTCTGTTTGCTCGAATGCGGGAAACAAGTGCATCAGGCTTGGAGCGAACAATGTGATTGTAAAGTAGATCACACATTGCCGTCTTACCGGACAAAGGGGGAGCGCGGACGAATATCACTGGAAAATACTCGTCATCATCGGGAAACAGAAGATTGAAAAATGCTTCAGTGGTCGTTGATCGGTGGGTTCTAAAAGTTGCAGGGACTCCTCCCTCGTTTCTCGCCTTGGAAAACGAGATTGGTACACTGAACTTCTGAAAGCTTCGCCCGTCGTTGTCCCCTGATGCACCACCCTCCGGAACCACCACCAGCACGTGAACTTGGCCCTCATCCGGTCGAAAATTCGCTCCAAAGTGCTTGGGATTCTCGAGAAACAGCGAGGGCTTCATCAGCTTGAAGCCTTGCGGGGATCCAAGCTCATCGAAGCTCACAGCTGCGGCTTCATCCTCCGTCAGCCACGGACCGTGGCCCTCGTCTTTCTTCGCCAGGAAGAGCTGCAGGTCCTTGGCATCACATGCGATCGTTGTTGGGTTCTCCTTCTTAATCTCTTTCTTCAAGTCATCCACCGTGTCGCCTTCATCCACTCGCACCGAGAACGCGCTTCCCGCTTCACCAACGATCGCACAGAAGAGCTTCACCATCTTTTCTCGAGACAGCGGATTCTGGAATGAGGAAGAAGAGAGGGAGAGAATTCGCTATCGTACCTAAACGGAAATGAAGATGTGATGAAGGCGTGCCACATTGTCTTCCAACCAATGGCGGTGAGGGTGAACTATTCTTTCGTAATGTCATGATCTTTTTCTCTAGAATGAACATCCTTTGGATGCAGTCCTGTTGTTGCTGTGTGCGGTGCTTGGAGGTGTGGAGGAGACCTCCTTCGCACCAGATGCTACTTAGCGCTGGTGTCGTCGTTTTCAGCGGCTGAGGGCCAGGAAGGTGCAGAGCAGTGCTCGTTGGTATATTGCGGTAAGGAAAAAACTGGCGGTGTAATGTACTGGATATTACTACTTTTGATTTCACAGTGCAGCTTGTCAATTTCTCGTGCAAGACGAAATTGGTCCTTGAGCTGCATCTGTCGGGTGTAGTTTTTCTCGCAACGTTTTCGATGCCGTTCTGATGACGGGGTCGTCTGTTGCATGGTTTCCACGACTGTTGCTGAGTGACTATCCTATTTTGTCCGCTTCCACCGCGGTTCTAAATGTCCTGGGCGGCATACACCCTGTGTGTATTGGTGTCAAGTTCGCGCTCCATTATGCGAATGATTTGTCAACATTGCGCCGTTGGCGGCAATTGCCGAGGCTACGTTGTTCTTCACCTTTGCATTGTTTGCGGGTATCTTCACGTGCACAACGTTCCTTCCGTTGTTCTGGTTTGCGAGGATGTATTCGGAGATGATCAAGGACAAGCAGACGTCGACGGTGATGAAGATCTTGCTGCACTTCAACATGCTCTTCCCCATGCTAATCTGTGCGCTGTGGGTTCAAGTGCTGTTTTGGCGATTAGTGAGCTTGTGTACTGGCGCAATGTGGCAGCTCATGGCAGCACCGACATCGAGCAAACGCCCGAACAAGCAGACCCCCAAAACGCTGAAGAACCAGCTCAAGAGCCTCAAGATGAAGAAGAACAAGTAGATAGAGAACAAACATGCAGACAACTGCGCAAGACAAACTGAAAATACAGAAACCCTTCTTGTTCACGTCTTAGCCTTGCCACAGCCTCTATTTCTTCATGTTCTGAAGGTACTCCTTTCAGCCACTGGTAGCCATCTTCTCGATCTTGTCGTCCACCTCACGCTTCTGCGTGTCCAGGAACGTCGCCATAGCGTCAATGAGTGACGAGTCTCCACCACCGAGGATGCGAACGGCCAGTAGACCAGCGTTCGTGGAGTTGCCAATGGCGACGGTGGCGGGTGAGGCTTATCATCGAGGAAACTGTGGTGATTCATCAAGGAGGTCTGAAAAAGGTGGATCGTCAAGGTCGTTTATGCTTTTGCACAGTGATCAAGTAGGATGGTAAAACGGTAGGCGAACAAGGAAAGTTACTGGTAGTAAAGGTCAATACATAAACGTCCTTGTCAAGCATCCACCTGCAACGCCGCTCGGACCTACCACCGCGATGTTCTCTGCTCCACCAAGTGCTTCAACTGGGGATGCATTGGCTTCACAAACCCCTATAACCGATGCCACAACACCAACGTGGACTTGGAAGGACGTCGTGCTAGGTAGAAGTGCAGCAACACGTCCGAGTTCAGCAGCAGTTCCAACGGCTTCAGCACTGTCATCACCGCCATCACGTCCGACTGTAATGCCAACCCCACCCTCGTTGGTTTCAATTCCCGCTCCTCCTCCGTTACCAAGTGTGCTTCCAACACCTCCTGCTCCACCTTCGATGTCTGCACCGCCTTCGATCCCACCAACATCTCCGCCGTGCCCCTAAGTAAAAGCGACTACCGGTCGCTGCGATAGCGCGGCGGACGAGCCAACCGTGGAGTTTGAGTTTTCGGAAGATGAATCGGATGAAAACATTAAACACGAAAGGACACTATTTCTTAGTCGTGTTGAGTTCGCCACGTTGAAAGCAGCAAAACGTGGTATCGACAGTTTTGACGGCTACGTATATACGTTCCACTACAACTATGGCAAGCGATCTGGAAAAATCGATGGTCGAAGTGTTTATCGCTGCATTTCACACGAAAACTGCGCAAAACGCATTCGACTAGCTCCAACGAATAACGATGATACACGAACAGTATGGCTCCAGGATCATGGTGAACACACTGGAGCTAGGACGGAGTTAAAGAAGCGGGGCATTCCTGGTTTCTTTCTTACTGAAGTGGATGACATTTTGTTGGGATGCGGCCCAAAGAAGTGCAGGAAAATTCTTCTGGAGCGGTATAGTGATGTTCCGAGTCGCTATATGTGCGTTCCGGATGTGACACAGCTGAAAAATCGGAAATCCACACTCATGAAAAACCGTGCAGGTATGTAGTACTTTCATTTCTTGTACGTCATTTACATCACTCTAATCTTATGTTATCAATTTCGTTATAGATGGTTGGTGTAATGGGGCGCTGTTTACAACAGTCCCCAAAACACGGCACGCACGCTTGTGCGGTTGAGGAAGCGTTCCCGACTTGGAGGGAAGTCCCGACTTGGAGGGAGGAAGGCGACTTGAGTACTTGAGGGAAAGTTTGCAACTAAATTGAAAGGAGCTTATGGTTCCTGAATCCTATGAATAAAACCACTAGGGGCCCTTGAGATTAAATGTCATTTAACCTACACATGTAGTATAAAACCTTGGGTTGAATCAGGTTGAACTTGAAGATTCTCCTTCGAAGAATCTTCCTGCCGCGTGGCGTCTTGTGATTGGCCACAAGAACTCAGGTGACACGCCGGCCTTGTTACCAAATAATGTCCCAGGTGAGGAACCATCATCATGCACAAAGAAGTGCAAAGAACACTTGGCGTAATCACTGATTGTGCCATGGGTGGATGTGAGCAAACATTTGACCATGTTTATGCCGCCTTTACCTCCATGACAGCAGTGTGTGAACCACACCAATCTGTGATCGCATAACCAATGTAATAGGCCAGAGGGGCCCATTACATCATCCCCCCCTTAAAGTAGCAATCACTCAATGTCTTTTGGGGATGATTGGCTCACTTTAAAATTCGCCATGAAGCGATCAAGTGTCCAAGCGTCTCTTGAAGAACCCGCTGTGCGCAAGCAACAGCGTCGCGCTTCAGAACTCTTCGATGTGTCCTGCATCCGCCGTCGGATGGGAGACACCGAGTTCAATAAGGACCGGTTCTTCCGTTGGCGTCGGATCAACAATCGCGATGATCCGAACCAACCCATCGCAGCTAAGAAGGACTCATGACAAACCTTTGTTCGTCTTGAGAACGAGGGCAAGATGGAGCGCTTGCTCAGCAAGACTCCACGTCACGACAAGGCAGCCCATGGCCTTCGTCGCGGTAGTGTCTCCAGCGACACTACAAGCTTGCCTCGTAGCTGCGAACCACGTCGGGAACATCAGACTCAAGGGTCTGTTTCGGTTCCCACGTGTCCGAACTCGGTGGATAGCCGCGCCACCGAACTCGATAGAAGCGTTGACGAGTCAACCGCTTCTTCCCACGAGTCTGTCGGTCTTCGTGACCAACAATCGACTCTACGATCCACCGATGCTCTCCCTGATGATCAATCAGCGGAGGTGGGGCTGAACGCAAGAACGATCGAGCGGCTCTGGAAGTGGAAGAGTGCTCATCGTGCGCAGATCGAGGTACTGGAAGTTCGCAACGCGGTTCTCGCTGACCGGTGCGACAGCCTCGAAGACCAACTGAGGGAGCGGGAGTCAACGATTGACTCGCTGTCTGATGGTCCAGCCCAGCGTTCGGCATTGGAGTCCCGTTTCGAACAACGGTTCGAGCAAGTTCAGGCTGAACTTGAGCGACTCCAGAAGGCTCAGAAGTCTCGCGAGACTTTTCACGAGCGTCTTCTGCACTCCGTGGAGGATGCAGGAACTGCGCTCGAGATACTACGGAAGGAGTACCAGTCTCGACTTCTCGTGTTGGAAGCTGTGAAGGACGAGTCCTTCGATGTGCTTCAGCGCCTCTATGCCGAGAAGAAGCTCCATGACGATGAGTTGAAGACTCTTCGTGATCAAGTGGAGCGACTTCATGATCGTTTGGATCGTCATCCAAAGGCTCGTTAGGGTCAGCAGACCCACTCGGAAGGTAAGGCTTTAGTCTACCCACGTAAAACGTCGGGTGTAGACGCATGCTTGTAGGAATGTCTAGTGTGTAGGCATCACCATTGCATTTCATTACCTTGAGCGGTCCAATAAATCTTGGTAGAAGTTTTGAACTTCCCAAGCTGGACACTGCATGTTCAGGCAGGTTTGCCGTACTAAGCAATACAAGATCATTGACCTTGTAAGTTTGCTTGTTCTTCCGTCCACTCTTATCTGCTTGTTCTTTTTGCAGATCTTGAGCCTTTGCTATTGCGTCTCGAACAAACCTCACAACGGCTTGTCTCCTCACAATAAAGTCATCGACTTGCTGCTTATCACGACTCTTCATGTCGTTCAAAGGTTCCATCGAGTCAAAATTCGCTTTGAGCTCGGAAGCAGCATTCAGGTCATGCTTTGACTGTGGCGAATTCTCAGTCGCCGTAGTCCCTCCCCCACTCAAGGTAGAGACCTCTCCCACTAGCGACGCCGGCACTCTCGGATGGAGACCGTAGTTCACAAAGAATGGGGAGTGACCCGTCGAGACATGCGTGGAGTTGTTCAACGCAAACTCGCAAAGAGGGAGAAACTCGCTCCACTCTTTGAATGACGTAGCGTAACTACGCAATACGTCCTCAAGGACACGATTCACTCGCTCTGTTTGACCGTCCGTTTCGGGGTGTGCCGCTGTTGACATAACCAACTTGGTGTCCAAGAGTCCAAACAGTGCACGCCAGAACTTTGCAGTGAAACGGGTGTCACGGTCTGACACGATCTCAACTGGAAGGCCATGCAGACGGAACACGACGTCTACAAATACCTTGGCAGTCTTCTCTGCCGAGATCTTGTCCGAAACAGGTGTAAGATGAACCATCTTGCTGAATCGGTCCACAAACACAAGGATGCCGTTGCGTCCGTGTTTGTCTCGCGGAAGTCCGAATACGAAATCCATACTCACGGACCTCCAACTGTCCTGGGGGACAGGCAAAGAACGAAGTGGGGCTTGGGTGGAGCCTGAGGGCTTCACTCGCTGACATATCTCGCAAGTCCTCACATACTTGCGCACCCACTTGTACATGTGTGGCCAATAATAATCTCGGGAAAGACTGAGAAACATCTTCTCACGTCCGAGATGGCCACCCGAAGGACTGTCATGATACTCATACAAGAGTCGATGACGCACGCCTTCGTCGTTGGGGATAACGATCCTTTCTGTATCCCCGTCGTCAACCGCGTAGTACAGCAATCCATTGCGTACTTGGAAGCGGTGAGCGCGTGATCTTGTTCGAGCTGGTAGACCTTGCAGTGCTTTAGCGGAGGGATCCTTGACGTACTTGAATAAGTCCTGACAGATCTCGTCGGACTTGTAACCCCCGATAATATCTTCACGCACTGTAGTCGATACTTGAACAGCGATCGCTTGAACATCTTCACAGAGTCGACACGCTTCGACCGGATCCTCGTTCTTGGATTTGGGATCGTAATCCGGACGTCTTGACAAAGCGTCGGCTAAGATGTTCATCTTGCCTGGCTTATAGTGAACAACAAAGTTGTACTCCGCAGAGAAGGAGAGCCACCTCGCCATTCTCTGCGACAAGTGAGGAGTCTTCGCCGCTGTTCGCAGCGATGCATGATCAGTATAGATCGCGAAGCGCTCCTCGCCAAGCAAGTAAACACGGAACTTGACTAAGGCATACTTCATCGCAAGAAGTTCCTTATCATGAACTGGGTAGTTCCGTTCTGCGGGTCGGAGTTGTCGTGACTGATACGATATAACTCGCTCTTGACCCTCATCATCGTGTTGCATCAACGCGCAACCAATGGCATAATCGCTCGCATCACAGACGACGTGGAACGGCTTGTCGTGGTCCGGAAGAGCCAGCACAGGAGCTTCACGCAGACTCCGCTTGACCTCTTCGAACGCCGCTTGGTGATCTCTTGACCACTTCCACTCAACGTCTTTCTTCAGCAGTTGTGTCAGAGGCTGCACTAACGCTGCATAATTGCGCGTGTACTTGTGCAAGTAATTTGCCAGACCCAACCACTGCCGCAACTGCTTGACATTCTGAGGCACAGGCCAATCGTCAATAGCTTTGACCTTCTCCGGATCGATGCGAATACCGTTCTTGCCCACAACGCAACCAAGAACAGGAATCTCGGGGGCAAAGAATAGGCACTTTTTCAAGTTTGCGTAGAGTTTGTTCTCTCGCATGACCTGGAATACTTGACGTAGATGATCGAGATGAACATCAACACCAGACTTTCCATTGACGGCCTTACTATGAACGAATATATCGTCAAAGTAACTTGGTGCAAACGTTCGCAAAGGACGAAGGATGTTTGTGATCATGCGATTGAAAGTCGCAGGCGCATTCTTCAGTCCTTGTGGCATCACTAACCATTCCCACAGCATACCACTCGGGGTACTTACTGCAGTTAGTGGTACATCGCTTTCGCGCATCCGAATCTGATAGAATCCATCTTTCAGATCGATCGCACTGAAAACGGTACTGCCAACCATTCCATCAAGGATCATGTCCTTGCGCGGAACCGGAGTCTGAGCAGGTATGGTTGCATCGTTCAACTTGTTGAACGCATGAACAATGCGCCACCCGCCAGTCGCCTTCTTCACACAGAAAGTGAGGCTGCAATGCGGAGACTTGCTCTCTCGCACATGACCAGCCTTAGCACGTGGTGCGAAAAACTCGTCGATCGCATCGACTTGTTCCTTCGGCAACGGCCACTGTCTTGTGATGCAGTACTTCGTGCCAGGAAGTACATCAATCTCGTGACGAATGCCTCTGTCAAATGGCAATTCGTCTGGCACCTTGTCTGGGAAGATATCTTCGAATTCCTTGGCAAGCGCATACACGGGGTTCGTCTTGAGAGCGTCCCATGACTGCTCCTCAAACCTCTCTTTCCGTGTCTTTCCGTTCAACACATCTACATTCACATTTGATGCAGTGTTGACGAAGTCTTTGTCGATTGCTTTGACAATCGCGCAAAGCTGCGAAATTTCGCCTTTCGCCAGGCTACGCTTCAGCGTCTTCTTGCTCATCGATGGCAAGGAAGTCAACTCTTCGACCGTGCTGGGAGGATTTTCCACTTGGACATGACGCATTATTGTGCTGTCACCCTCATCATTGTAGACCACGACGTTCGCACAGCTGCTTGTGGTGCCTCTCTGTGGGTCACCACCTTCATCACCTTCCTTTGCATCTTGATCAGGGATGCTTGATGACGGAAATCCATCGTCGTCGATCTTCTCTTGGTCTTCATTCTTCACGCCAGAACGCGGTCCTTCATCGTTCTTGGCAACAGGAGTAGTCTTTTCATGGCGCCTGACTGCTCCACCTCCAGCGGTCTTCACGGGCTTGTCTCCCGAGATCGAGGGGCCATCGCACTCCTGGGTCTCGTTTGACACACCTTCCACAGATGTATATGCCCATATCACTTCATCCGTTGTCATGCAGCTCAACTCGGCTGCAATGCACGACTTGTCAACGGAGATCTTCTTCTTCATCCAGTCAATGCGAGGTTGGTAACGCTTCAACCACGGCATGCCCAGGATGATGTCAAACTTGTCATCGAGGTCGAGTAATATGAACTCGTCTTCACCTCGGAAACCTTCAAACTCAATTGCCAAGCGCATCGTTCGCTTTGGCATTCTCACAGTTGACCCATTAGCCAATCGAACAGCCATATCATTCGTCGCATCGGGTGGAATCATACCATTCCCAATCACGACCTTCGCCCGAACAAAGTTGTTCGACGCGCCAGTGTCAACCAAAGCACGTAGAGGCGTTGCAATACCATCCACGTAAACTTTGAGTATGATCAGAGCAGAGCTCTGATTGACACTGCCATCACTCTTAGTGGAATCTGCATGTGCGCCGCGCACATCGGGGCCAGAGTTCTGTGTCTCCACAATATCCACAGTCCTCTCGTTAGACCCAGTAGGGAGCCCCGCCCCTACTGGTCGTTCCCGTTTTTTGACCCTCGGGAACGGCCGAACCGGCGACCGAAGTTTCGGTTGCTGGTCTGGTTCGAACGTGACCCCCGTGTCTCTTGCCGTTCCGGCAAAGACACTCTGCAGTTCCGAGCGATGTGGCCTGGCTTCCCACAGCGGAAGCATTTGCCATTACCACGCGGACGTACGTCTCCCGACGTGGAAGCGTATGATAAGTCCATCGGCTCTGGGCCGTCGTTTACTGGCGACGACATGCGGACTTGACGCGGAATAGGTCCACCAAACTTGGCTTGCTTGATGCTGAATTCTTCTTGCATCGCTCTCTCGATGGCTTGGTCCAACGTCGTCGGGTACTCGCGGAACAACTGGTTCCAGATCGGTCCGTCGTCCAAACCGGCCATGAACGTGACAACTTGCGTTGCCATGTCAATCGGCTGATCCACAATGCACGACACGAGATATCGTACGCGCTGTGCATATGAGTGGAGGTCTTGGCGTCCCTGCCGAAGCTTGAGGAACTCATCACGAGCGCGAAATTCGCTCTGCGGAGGCTCAAACGCGCGCTTCAGCTCCTGCTTGAAGTCGTCGAGATTGTAGAAGCAGGTTGGCTCCGCCAAACGCTTCCCATATGCCCAACTCTTCGCTCGACCCACAAGGTTGGACATCGCGAACAACACTTGCTGAACTGGGTCTCGGAGCTGTCTTGCAGCCACTGCTGCATCCAACTCAACGAACCATCTTGCCAGAGGTTCGTTTTCTCCGCCGCGATACGGAGAAATGTTGAGCTTCAGAGGCATCACTCTCATCGTCGAGACAGGAGTTGCTTGCTGTCGATGAGAGGTCATGATCTCGTGATGCATGAAGTTCACGGCCGCGTTCCTCTGGTCATCTGGTGACGCTGATCTCAGCAAACTGATCACAGCTGCTTCACCAATGATCCCACGCATTCGCTCCAAGGCTGCCCACTCATGAGAAGACAAATGAGGGAATTGCTCATTAGTCAACTCAACAGTTTCCGGTACTGCTGGACCATGAGAGACTTCCATGTCCGCTGCCTCCATGACTCAGTCAAGGAGACTGGATTGCTGGCTTGTGATTTTCGTAGCAGTCAGAACGTTTAGACTCTGAAAATTCAAAGGCGGGGTAGGCACAACGGCACTAAACCACAGACCCAAAGAAAAGAGGTTCCGACGTGATGCTACAATCACAACCAGGCAATCAACGTTTGTCGACCTGCTCTTGGCAGTCGCACAAACAGTCACTTCCGGTCGCGGGAAGGACCACAAAGTGCTACCAGGTGTAACGGGCCAGGTATTTACCATTACTAGCTTACACGTAGTGTAGAGGGAGCTCACAATAGTAAATCCAAGTGTTAAGTCCGAAGCAAATTTAACTCTGTTTTTATTTAGAGCCAGGGCGGTAGCCCTAGGCCTCATGTGAACCACTCATATACATGTCAATGTCTGATTGGCTAAAATGAATACCCATCTCAACCAATCCGCTAATGACTGTGTGCCACACACTAACTGTGAGGCACCATGCCTACTTATGTAATAACTGAAAGATATCTACCTACTTATGTAATGGGAGGGCCCATTACAGCACTGCCCACGTTGAGAAGCATGGTGCTGAGTCGTCCCTCTTTCCTGATGCTGCTCAATCCACTGCGTATAGCACTACTGCTGCGGTCGGTGGTGATGGCTACTCGAACAACACTGCGTTCTCGACTACTTTTGTCGCTTCTGCTTCCTCTGCTACAGCATCGGTTGCTAATGACGGTTTTGCGAAGCGTCTTCTATCGAACCCTCCTAATGCCGGTGCTGATTCATCCGCTAACTGGCTGTCCACTGGTGCTGCTGCTGCCACTACTACTATCGCAAACCAGATGTCGCGCGGTGCTTTCGTTGCTGGCTCTTCTGCTGCAAGTGCAATCATGGGAACGTGGAACCATATGCTTAAGATTAAATTGTCTGAGCTCCACCCTATTTTCAAGGAGATTGATTTGATGGCTAACCCTCAGATCCGCCTTCGTTTCCGCGTCAACCAGGGTACGGCTGCTATTGCTGTTGATGCCAGTAAGAACATGTCGCTGACGAGCACTACGCTTTCATCTGATAATGTATGCCCTGTTATGGTTGCATCAGCTGCCTCAAATAATCCTATGGCTGGTGTGCTTGCCGCGTCTGCTGGCTTCTCGATTGCTTGGGGTGCTGTTGTCAGTTCTCTTGAGCCCACTATTGATGGTACTTACATGCCATTCACCACTGCTCGTCTGTATGTACCTTTTGCTCATCTTGAGAATCCGCAGGCTATTATTTCGAAGCCTGTTAAGAAGGTTCGCTACAACGACTGTTATGCTCAGTGGTTCTATCAGCGCGCTGGCACTGGTAAGCAATCGACTCAGTTTAATGCTTCCTTTGATCTCCAGCTGTCTGCTTCGGTTAAGAATGCTAAGTACGTTGTGCTGCTACCGTTCGCTGAGCAGACCGGTAGCTTTGCATCTGCCGCTGTTCAACAGTTCCAGAGTCCTTTCGATACTGCCCCTTGGACTCTTCGGCCTGGTTCGTCAATTCGCAATTTCAATGTACGTATTGGTTCGACTCAGTGCTTTGACATTAGCCATGACTATGACTTCCGTCAGTTCTCGGACGAGGTAAGCAAGCTTGGTGCCATCAACGGTGATCTTACTCCTGAACTTGTCAATGGTCTGCTTGACTACCAGACATGGTCGCTCACGAACCGCATGCTGATTGCTGACGTCAGCCGTCTAATGGAGAAGGATGTGCCTCAGGCTATTCAGATCCAGGGAACTAACGCCGGTTGCCAGGGAGTTAATATCCTGGTTCTGGTAATTAGCGAACAGGAGCTGAGCTATGATCGTCTCACAGGTGAAGTACTTGACTTTACCACGGCTTAATTATTTAAATTAGGAAATTAGATATATACCTAAAGTATATAGATACCATGTCCATTTCTTTCGGTAAGTACAAAGGCTCAACTATTGAAGATGTCTTCGAGAGGGACCCATCCTACTGTCGATGGCTCCGTTCTCAGGGGATGCTGGTTGGAGGTCCTGATTCTGATATTGCTAAATTCCTTGTTGCTAAGTTTAGAAATACTAATGATGACGGCTCTTATATTCTAAATTTTGGGCGATATAAGGGCAAGTCGGTGAAGCAGGTATATTCGATTGATGTTCCCTGCATCCAATGGCTACGATCATCTAAGTTCGCAACTGAAAAGGCACCAAAGCTATGTGCTGCTATTGACGAATTGTTAAATAACTAAATCACCTAATTTTTTTGATTGGGTTGAAAGATTAAAAAACTTAAATTTTTAGCATTTGTTTTTACTATCAAATCCATTTGTTCTTTCAAGTGAATCTCACTATATTTTTCCCTGTGGGATGACTTTATAATATTTTGGATCTTGTATCAGGATCGACTTTATATCATACTCCTATAGAAAAAAATCTGAAATTAATTAATTCAAATATTTGGTTTATGCATTGTTGGAGGTTTTAAGCCAGCCTGGTGTTGTCATTGGCTATATTAGGCTTGACTTTTTATCAGAAAAAAATTAATTAATTAAGTTCGGTTTCGCTGTTAGGTTCGACTTTGTCTTCAATAAGTTCGGTTTTAGGCTTACGCTTTCGAGCTCGAATTTGGTCTCTATTCTTATCGTCGTAGCTCTTTTGGTATGACAAGCGAGCGTCGCGTGTGCGCTGATAGTAGCGCTTTTGTGCGGCCTTGATTCGCTCTTTGTTAGCGAGGTATTGTTCAGGTGAGTACGCCATCTCTGTATATTACTAACTTTATATTTATCAGGATAGAAAAATAAACTAATGCGTTGTGGGACAGCCAGCAATTGATTAGCGTGACAGTTCGACACTGACATCAGGCTTACCAAGGCTGAAAACCAGCGCTTTGCTGTATGAATCCACGAAAGACACATACAGAAACCCATGCCTCTGATGCCGAACACCTTTGTTCTGACGAAAATCGATGAGCACATATCGAGAACTTCCAGTTAAGCTCCCATAGTACTTCCCCCCAGTTTCAAATCGATCTGAATGATCGACAGCATGATCACCATTCACAAGCAACTCCCAAAACCAAAGGACGCTCGAGCCACGAATCACCAAATCAACGAATCCTTTGCCGTCTCCCGTGCGCCATTCTGGGGTAACCAGGACATCTCGAGGCAAGCATGATGTTGTGGCGCTGTATAACTCCATTTGAATTTGGCGTTCCCGAGCAATGCTCGAGGTGTTTTCGGTCGCGAAATTCTGCAGACGCGAAACACTCATTCGCTTTACACAAGCGAGAACGAAGTCTTCATGTGAGATATCTGATACCATATACCCGATTGGTTCCGTTCGGTTCGAATGTAGCCAGATCTTGAGGTGCATGCTTGAAGCGAATTGGAGCTGCTTCGCCTGATCCTCGTACAAGAACCCGTACTTCGTCAAATATTCCACGGCAGTCTGACTTCTAGGAGTTCGCTGCCCATCAGATACGAGCATAACCTGCCCAGAAGCAACACCATTCAAGATTTCACTCATCTTCAGTGTTGATTCCTCTGACAGACCATTAGCTTTTTTCACTCGCTGGAAAGCATCAGCAGTCGGGATACCCCGATAGCTGCAGCGAATGTATTGCAGCAGCCCCACGGAGCGAAGTTCCATCTCAAGATCTTCAGCATTTGGCGTTTTCGAGCCAAACTTGCAAGACAAAAACATGAGGATTGCTCGAGCAATTCCTATATGACCCGAGCACAGAATCCAGATGAGATCGGAGACTGATGCGCCAATGCTGTTCCGAACCATTTCTTCCAGCTCCACACGTGAAAGCTGCAGGCCAGGCTTGGATGGCGTTGCATTCAATCCAAACGTATTCTGAGGAGGGATAAGGATCGGAGTTCCAGCGCGTTCATGCTTGCGGTAGGCATCAAAGCTGCCATACGATGAAAAAAGAACGAAGCGTAGGCTGGGTATTTGCGAGTCCAAAGCGTCTTTCACGTATCCTCTCCAGAGCTGCTCGTCGTTATACGTAATTTGGGCTTCATCAATTAGTACCACTCGATCGCATTCGAGTGCGCAGAGCGCTTCAAATTCACAGCCATATAAGAGCTTGAAAAAATCACCAAACTTGCCATCTTCAGTCATTCTGTTTGCTCGAATGCGGGAAACAAGTGCATCAGGCTTGGAGCGAACAATGTGATTGTAAAGTAGATCACACATTGCCGTCTTACCGGACAAAGGGGGAGCGCGGACGAATATCACTGGAAAATACTCGTCATCATCGGGAAACAGAAGATTGAAAAATGCTTCAGTGGTCGTTGATCGGTGGGTTCTAAAAGTTGCAGGGACTCCTCCCTCGTTTCTCGCCTTGGAAAACGAGATTGGTACACTGAACTTCTGAAAGCTTCGCCCGTCGTTGTCCCCTGATGCACCACCCTCCGGAACCACCACCAGCACGTGAACTTGGCCCTCATCCGGTCGAAAATTCGCTCCAAAGTGCTTGGGATTCTCGAGAAACAGCGAGGGCTTCATCAGCTTGAAGCCTTGCGGGGATCCAAGCTCATCGAAGCTCACAGCTGCGGCTTCATCCTCCGTCAGCCACGGACCGTGGTCGTCTTTCTTCGCCAGGAAGAGCTGCAGCTTGTCCGCATCACATCCTTCAAGTCGTTCGTCTTCTTCCCCTTGATCGCGTCCTTCAAGTCCCCCACCGACTTGTTCGCGCCGATGTCCACAGGGAACGCGCTTCCCGCTTCACCAACGATCGCACAGAAGAGCTTCACCATCTTTTCTCGAGACAGCGGATTCTGGAATGAGGAAGAAGAGAGGGAGAGAATTCGCTATCGTACCTAAACGGAAATGAAGATGTGATGAAGGCGTGCCACATTGTCTTCCAACCAATGGCGGTGAGGGTGAACTATTCTTTCGTAATGTCATGATCTTTTTCTCTAGAATGAACATCCTTTGGATGCAGTCCTGTTGTTGCTGTGTGCGGTGCTTGGAGGTGTGGAGGAGACCTCCTTCGCACCAGATGCTACTTAGCGCTGGTGTCGTCGTTTTCAGCGGCTGAGGGCCAGGAAGGTGCAGAGCAGTGCTCGTTGGTATATTGCGGTAAGGAAAAAACTGGCGGTGTAATGTACTGGATATTACTACTTTTGATTTCACAGTGCAGCTTGTCAATTTCTCGTGCAAGACGAAATTGGTCCTTGAGCTGCATCTGTCGGGTGTAGTTTTTCTCGCAACGTTTTCGATGCCGTTCTGATGACGGGGTCGTCTGTTGCATGGTTTCCACGACTGTTGCTGAGTGACTATCCTATTTTGTCCGCTTCCACCGCGGTTCTAAATGTCCTGGGCGGCATACACCCTGTGTGTATTGGTGTCAAGTTCGCGCTCCATTATGCGAATGATTTGTCAACATTGCGCCGTTGGCGGCAATTGCCGAGGCTACGTTGTTCTTCACCTTTGCATTGTTTGCGGGTATCTTCACGTGCACAACGTTCCTTCCGTTGTTCTGGTTTGCGAGGATGTATTCGGAGATGATCAAGGACAAGCAGACGTCGACGGTGATGAAGATCTTGCTGCACTTCAACATGCTCTTCCCCATGCTAATCTGTGCGCTGTGGGTTCAAGTGCTGTTTTGGCGATTAGTGAGCTTGTGTACTGGCGCAATGTGGCAGCTCATGGCAGCACCGACATCGAGCAAACGCCCGAACAAGCAGACCCCCAAAACGCTGAAGAACCAGCTCAAGAGCCTCAAGATGAAGAAGAACAAGTAGATAGAGAACAAACATGCAGACAACTGCGCAAGACAAACTGAAAATACAGAAACCCTTCTTGTTCACGTCTTAGCCTTGCCACAGCCTCTATTTCTTCATGTTCTGAAGGTACTCCTTTCAGCCACTGGTAGCCATCTTCTCGATCTTGTCGTCCACCTCACGCTTCTGCGTGTCCAGGAACGTCGCCATAGCGTCAATGAGTGACGAGTCTCCACCACCGAGGATGCGAACGGCCAGTAGACCAGCGTTCGTGGAGTTGCCAATGGCGACGGTGGCGGGTGAGGCTTATCATCGAGGAAACTGTGGTGATTCATCAAGGAGGTCTGAAAAAGGTGGATCGTCAAGGTCGTTTATGCTTTTGCACAGTGATCAAGTAGGATGGTAAAACGGTAGGCGAACAAGGAAAGTTACTGGTAGTAAAGGTCAATACATAAACGTCCTTGTCAAGCATCCACCTGCAACGCCGCTCGGACCTACCACCGCGATGTTCTCTGCTCCACCAAGTGCTTCAACTGGGGATGCATTGGCTTCACAAACCCCTATAACCGATGCCACAACACCAACGTGGACTTGGAAGGACGTCGTGCTAGGTAGAAGTGCAGCAACACGTCCGAGTTCAGCAGCAGTTCCAACGGCTTCAGCACTGTCATCACCGCCATCACGTCCGACTGTAATGCCAACCCCACCCTCGTTGGTTTCAATTCCCGCTCCTCCTCCGTTACCAAGTGTGCTTCCAACACCTCCTGCTCCACCTTCGATGTCTGCACCGCCTTCGATCCCACCAACATCTCCGCCGTGCCCCTAAGTAAAAGCGACTACCGGTCGCTGCGATAGCGCGGCGGACGAGCCAACCGTGGAGTTTGAGTTTTCGGAAGATGAATCGGATGAAAACATTAAACACGAAAGGACACTATTTCTTAGTCGTGTTGAGTTCGCCACGTTGAAAGCAGCAAAACGTGGTATCGACAGTTTTGACGGCTACGTATATACGTTCCACTACAACTATGGCAAGCGATCTGGAAAAATCGATGGTCGAAGTGTTTATCGCTGCATTTCACACGAAAACTGCGCAAAACGCATTCGACTAGCTCCAACGAATAACGATGATACACGAACAGTATGGCTCCAGGATCATGGTGAACACACTGGAGCTAGGACGGAGTTAAAGAAGCGGGGCATTCCTGGTTTCTTTCTTACTGAAGTGGATGACATTTTGTTGGGATGCGGCCCAAAGAAGTGCAGGAAAATTCTTCTGGAGCGGTATAGTGATGTTCCGAGTCGCTATATGTGCGTTCCGGATGTGACACAGCTGAAAAATCGGAAATCCACACTCATGAAAAACCGTGCAGGTATGTAGTACTTTCATTTCTTGTACGTCATTTACATCACTCTAATCTTATGTTATCAATTTCGTTATAGATGGTTGGTGTAATGGGGCGCTGTTTACAACAGTCCCCAAAACACGGCACGCACGCTTGTGCGGTTGAGGAAGCGTTCCCGACTTGGAGGGAAGTCCCGACTTGGAGGGACAAGGAGCGACTCCCGACTTGGAGGGAGGAAGGCGACTTGAGTACTTGAGGGAAAGTTTGCAACTAAATTGAAAGGAGCTTATGGTTCCTGAATCCTATGAATAAAACCACTAGGGGCCCTTGAGATTAAATGTCATTTAACCTACACATGTAGTATAAAACCTTGGGTTGAATCAGGTTGAACTTGAAGATTCTCCTTCGAAGAATCTTCCTGCCGCGTGGCGTCTTGTGATTGGCCACAAGAACTCAGGTGACACGCCGGCCTTGTTACCAAATAATGTCCCAGGTGAGGAACCATCATCATGCACAAAGAAGTGCAAAGAACACTTGGCGTAATCACTGATTGTGCCATGGGTGGATGTGAGCAAACATTTGACCATGTTTATGCCGCCTTTACCTCCATGACAGCAGTGTGTGAACCACACCAATCTGTGATCGCATAACCAATGTAATAGGCCAGAGGGGCCCATTACATCATCCCCCCTTAAAGTAGCAATCACTCAATGTCTTTTGGGGATGATTGGCTCACTTTAAAATTCGCCATGAAGCGATCAAGTGTCCAAGCGTCTCTTGAAGAACCCGCTGTGCGCAAGCAACAGCGTCGCGCTTCAGAACTCTTCGATGTGTCCTGCATCCGCCGTCGGATGGGAGACACCGAGTTCAATAAGGACCGGTTCTTCCGTTGGCGTCGGATCAACAATCGCGATGATCCGAACCAACCCATCGCAGCTAAGAAGGACTCATGACAAACCTTTGTTCGTCTTGAGAACGAGGGCAAGATGGAGCGCTTGCTCAGCAAGACTCCACGTCACGACAAGGCAGCCCATGGCCTTCGTCGCGGTAGTGTCTCCAGCGACACTACAAGCTTGCCTCGTAGCTGCGAACCACGTCGGGAACATCAGACTCAAGGGTCTGTTTCGGTTCCCACGTGTCCGAACTCGGTGGATAGCCGCGCCACCGAACTCGATAGAAGCGTTGACGAGTCAACCGCTTCTTCCCACGAGTCTGTCGGTCTTCGTGACCAACAATCGACTCTACGATCCACCGATGCTCTCCCTGATGATCAATCAGCGGAGGTGGGGCTGAACGCAAGAACGATCGAGCGGCTCTGGAAGTGGAAGAGTGCTCATCGTGCGCAGATCGAGGTACTGGAAGTTCGCAACGCGGTTCTCGCTGACCGGTGCGACAGCCTCGAAGACCAACTGAGGGAGCGGGAGTCAACGATTGACTCGCTGTCTGATGGTCCAGCCCAGCGTTCGGCATTGGAGTCCCGTTTCGAACAACGGTTCGAGCAAGTTCAGGCTGAACTTGAGCGACTCCAGAAGGCTCAGAAGTCTCGCGAGACTTTTCACGAGCGTCTTCTGCACTCCGTGGAGGATGCAGGAACTGCGCTCGAGATACTACGGAAGGAGTACCAGTCTCGACTTCTCGTGTTGGAAGCTGTGAAGGACGAGTCCTTCGATGTGCTTCAGCGCCTCTATGCCGAGAAGAAGCTCCATGACGATGAGTTGAAGACTCTTCGTGATCAAGTGGAGCGACTTCATGATCGTTTGGATCGTCATCCAAAGGCTCGTTAGGGTCAGCAGACCCACTCGGAAGGTAAGGCTTTAGTCTACCCACGTAAAACGTCGGGTGTAGACGCATGCTTGTAGGAATGTCTAGTGTGTAGGCATCACCATTGCATTTCATTACCTTGAGCGGTCCAATAAATCTTGGTAGAAGTTTTGAACTTCCCAAGCTGGACACTGCATGTTCAGGCAGGTTTGCCGTACTAAGCAATACAAGATCATTGACCTTGTAAGTTTGCTTGTTCTTCCGTCCACTCTTATCTGCTTGTTCTTTTTGCAGATCTTGAGCCTTTGCTATTGCGTCTCGAACAAACCTCACAACGGCTTGTCTCCTCACAATAAAGTCATCGACTTGCTGCTTATCACGACTCTTCATGTCGTTCAAAGGTTCCATCGAGTCAAAATTCGCTTTGAGCTCGGAAGCAGCATTCAGGTCATGCTTTGACTGTGGCGAATTCTCAGTCGCCGTAGTCCCTCCCCCACTCAAGGTAGAGACCTCTCCCACTAGCGACGCCGGCACTCTCGGATGGAGACCGTAGTTCACAAAGAATGGGGAGTGACCCGTCGAGACATGCGTGGAGTTGTTCAACGCAAACTCGCAAAGAGGGAGAAACTCGCTCCACTCTTTGAATGACGTAGCGTAACTACGCAATACGTCCTCAAGGACACGATTCACTCGCTCTGTTTGACCGTCCGTTTCGGGGTGTGCCGCTGTTGACATAACCAACTTGGTGTCCAAGAGTCCAAACAGTGCACGCCAGAACTTTGCAGTGAAACGGGTGTCACGGTCTGACACGATCTCAACTGGAAGGCCATGCAGACGGAACACGACGTCTACAAATACCTTGGCAGTCTTCTCTGCTGAGATCTTGTCCGAAACAGGTGCAAGATGAACCATCTTGCTGAATCGGTCCACAAACACAAGGATGCCGTTGCGTCCGTGTTTGTCTCGCGGAAGTCCGAATACGAAATCCATACTCACGGACCTCCAACTGTCCTGGGGGACAGGCAAAGAACGAAGTGGGGCTTGGGTGGAGCCTGAGGGCTTCACTCGCTGACATATCTCGCAAGTCCTCACATACTTGCGCACCCACTTGTACATGTGTGGCCAATAATAATCTCGGGAAAGACTGAGAAACATCTTCTCACGTCCGAGATGGCCACCCGAAGGACTGTCATGATACTCATACAAGAGTCGATGACGCACGCCTTCGTCGTTGGGGATAACGATCCTTTCTGTATCCCCGTCGTCAACCGCGTAGTACAGCAACCCATTGCGTACTTGGAAGTGGTGAGCGCGTGATCTTGTTCGAGCTGGTAGACCTTGCAGTGCTTTAGCGGAGGGATCCTTGAAGTACTTGAATAAGTCCTGACAGATCTCGTCGGACTTGTAACCCCCGATAATATCTTCACGCACTGTAGTCGATACTTGAACAGCGATCGCTTGAACATCTTCACAGAGTCGACACGCTTCGACCGGATCCTCGTTCTTGGATTTGGGATCGTAATCCGGACGTCTTGACAAAGCGTCGGCTAAGATGTTCATCTTGCCTGGCTTATAGTGAACAACAAAGTTGTACTCCGCAGAGAAGGAGAGCCACCTCGCCATTCTCTGCGACAAGTGAGGAGTCTTCGCCGCTGTTCGCAGCGATGCATGATCAGTATAGATCGCGAAGCGCTCCTCGCCAAGCAAGTAAACACGGAACTTGACTAAGGCATACTTCATCGCAAGAAGTTCCTTATCATGAACTGGGTAGTTCCGTTCTGCGGGTCGGAGTTGTCGTGACTGATACGATATAACTCGCTCTTGACCCTCATCATCGTGTTGCATCAACGCGCAACCAATGGCATAATCGCTCGCATCACAGACGACGTGGAACGGCTTGTCGTGGTCCGGAAGAGCCAGCACAGGAGCTTCACGCAGACTCCGCTTGACCTCTTCGAACGCCGCTTGGTGATCTCTTGACCACTTCCACTCAACGTCTTTCTTCAGCAGTTGTGTCAGAGGCTGCACTAACGCTGCATAATTGCGCGTGTACTTGTGCAAGTAATTTG
The DNA here is from genome assembly GCA_025722995.1 of Phytophthora agathidicida. Lineage (NCBI taxonomy): Eukaryota > Oomycota > Peronosporomycetes > Peronosporales > Peronosporaceae > Phytophthora > Phytophthora agathidicida. The sequence continues at coordinate 1,335,556 of CP106979.1, forward strand.
CCAGACCCAACCACTGCCGCAACTGCTTGACATTCTGAGGCACAGGCCAATCGTCAATAGCTTTGACCTTCTCCGGATCGATGCGAATACCGTTCTTGCCCACAACGCAACCAAGAACAGGAATCTCGGGGGCAAAGAATAGGCACTTTTTCAAGTTTGCGTAGAGTTTGTTCTCTCGCATGACCTGGAATACTTGACGTAGATGATCGAGATGAACATCAACACCAGACTTTCCATTGACGGCCTTACTATGAACGAATATATCGTCAAAGTAACTTGGTGCAAACGTTCGCAAAGGACGAAGGATGTTTGTGATCATGCGATTGAAAGTCGCAGGCGCATTCTTCAGTCCTTGTGGCATCACTAACCATTCCCACAGCATACCACTCGGGGTACTTACTGCAGTTAGTGGTACATCGCTTTCGCGCATCCGAATCGCATTCTTCAGTCCTTGCACACAGCATACCACTACGGGGTACTTACTGCAATCCATCTTTCAGATCGATCGCACTGAAAACGGTACTGCCAACCATTCCATCAAGGATCATGTCCTTGCGCGGAACCGGAGTCTGAGCAGGTATGGTTGCATCGTTCAACTTGTTGAACGCATGAACAATGCGCCACCCGCCAGTCGCCTTCTTCACACAGAAAGTGAGGCTGCAATGCGGAGACTTGCTCTCTCGCACATGACCAGCCTTAGCACGTGGTGCGAAAAACTCGTCGATCGCATCGACTTGTTCCTTCGGCAACGGCCACTGTCTTGTGATGCAGTACTTCGTGCCAGGAAGTACATCAATCTCGTGACGAATGCCTCTGTCAAATGGCAATTCGTCCGGCACCTTGTCTGGGAAGATATCTTCGAATTCCTTGGCAAGCGCATACACGGGGTTCGTCTTGAGAGCGTCCCATGACTGCTCCTCAAACCTCTCTTTCCGTGTCTTTCCGTTCAACACATCTACATTCACATTTGATGCAGTGTTGACGAAGTCTTTGTCGATTGCTTTGACAATCGCGCAAAGCTGCGAAATTTCGCCTTTCGCCAGGCTACGCTTCAGCGTCTTCTTGCTCATCGATGGCAAGGAAGTCAACTCTTCGACCGTGCTGGGAGGATTTTCCACTTGGACATGACGCATTATTGTGCTGTCACCCTCATCATTGTAGACCACGACGTTCGCACAGCTGCTTGTGGTGCCTCTCTGTGGGTCACCACCTTCATCACCTTCCTTTGCATCTTGATCAGGGATGCTTGATGACGGAAATCCATCGTCGTCGATCTTCTCTTGGTCTTCATTCTTCACGCCAGAACGCGGTCCTTCATCGTTCTTGGCAACAGGAGTAGTCTTTTCATGGCGCCTGACTGCTCCACCTCCAGCGGTCTTCACGGGCTTGTCTCCCGAGATCGAGGGGCCATCGCACTCCTGGGTCTCGTTTGACACACCTTCCACAGATGTATATGCCCATATCACTTCATCCGTTGTCATGCAGCTCAACTCGGCTGCAATGCACGACTTGTCAACGGAGATCTTCTTCTTCATCCAGTCAATGCGAGGTTGGTAACGCTTCAACCACGGCATGCCCAGGATGATGTCAAACTTGTCATCGAGGTCGAGTAATATGAACTCGTCTTCACCTCGGAAACCTTCAAACTCAATTGCCAAGCGCATCGTTCGCTTTGGCATTCTCACAGTTGACCCATTAGCCAATCGAACAGCCATATCATTCGTCGCATCGGGTGGAATCATACCATTCCCAATCACGACCTTCGCCCGAACAAAGTTGTTCGACGCGCCAGTGTCAACCAAAGCACGTAGAGGCGTTGCAATACCATCCACGTAAACTTTGAGTATGATCAGAGCAGAGCTCTGATTGACACTGCCATCACTCTTAGTGGAATCTGCATGTGCGCCGCGCACATCGGGGCCAGAGTTCTGTGTCTCCACAATATCCACAGTCCTCTCGTTAGACCCAGTAGGGAGCCCCGCCCCTACTGGTCGTTCCCGTTTTTTGACCCTCGGGAACGGCCGAACCGGCGACCGAAGTTTCGGTTGCTGGTCTGGTTCGAACGTGACCCCCGTGTCTCTTGCCGTTCCGGCAAAGACACTCTGCAGTTCCGAGCGATGTGGCCTGGCTTCCCACAGCGGAAGCATTTGCCATTACCACGCGGACGTACGTCTCCCGACGTGGAAGCGTATGATAAGTCCATCGGCTCTGGGCCGTCGTTTACTGGCGACGACATGCGGACTTGACGCGGAATAGGTCCACCAAACTTGGCTTGCTTGATGCTGAATTCTTCTTGCATCGCTCTCTCGATGGCTTGGTCCAACGTCGTCGGGTACTCGCGGAACAACTGGTTCCGGATCGGTCCGTCGTCCAAACCGGCCATGAACGTGACAACTTGCGTTGCCATGTCAATCGGCTGATCCACAATGCACGACACGAGATATCGTACGCGCTGTGCATATGAGTGGAGGTCTTGGCGTCCCTGCCGAAGCTTGAGGAACTCATCACGAGCGCGAAATTCGCTCTGCGGAGGCTCAAACGCGCGCTTCAGCTCCTGCTTGAAGTCGTCGAGATTGTAGAAGCAGGTTGGCTCCGCCAAACGCTTCCCATATGCCCAACTCTTCGCTCGACCCACAAGGTTGGACATCGCGAACAACACTTGCTGAACTGGGTCTCGGAGCTGTCTTGCAGCCACTGCTGCATCCAACTCAACGAACCATCTTGCCAGAGGTTCGTTTTCTCCGCCGCGATACGGAGAAATGTTGAGCTTCAGAGGCATCACTCTCATCGTCGAGACAGGAGTTGCTTGCTGTCGATGAGAGGTCATGATCTCGTGATGCATGAAGTTCACGGCCGCGTTCCTCTGGTCATCTGGTGACGCTGATCTCAGCAAACTGATCACAGCTGCTTCACCAATGATCCCACGCATTCGCTCCAAGGCTGCCCACTCATGAGAAGACAAATGAGGGAATTGCTCATTAGTCAACTCAACAGTTTCCGGTACTGCTGGACCATGAGAGACTTCCATGTCCGCTGCCTCCATGACTCAGTCAAGGAGACTGGATTGCTGGCTTGTGATTTTCGTAGCAGTCAGAACGTTTAGACTCTGAAAATTCAAAGGCGGGGTAGGCACAACGGCACTAAACCACAGACCCAAAGAAAAGAGGTTCCGACGTGATGCTACAATCACAACCAGGCAATCAACGTTTGTCGACCTGCTCTTGGCAGTCGCACAAACAGTCACTTCCGGTCGCGGGAAGGACCACAAAGTGCTACCAGGTGTAACGGGCCAGGTATTTACCATTACTAGCTTACACGTAGTGTAGAGGAAGCTCACAATAGTAAATCCAAGTGTTAAGTCCGAAGCAAATTTAACTCTGTTTTTATTTAGAGCCAGGGCGGTAGCCCTAGGCCTCATGTGAACCACTCATATACATGTCAATGTCTGATTGGCTAAAATGAATACCCATCTCAACCAATCCGCTAATGACTGTGTGCCACACACTAACTGTGAGGCACCATGCCTACTTATGTAATAACTGAAAGATATCTACCTACTTATGTAATGGGAGGGCCCATTACAGCACTGCCCACGTTGAGAAGCATGGTGCTGAGTCGTCCCTCTTTCCTGATGCTGCTCAATCCACTGCGTATAGCACTACTGCTGCGGTCGGTGGTGATGGCTACTCGAACAACACTGCGTTCTCGACTACTTTTGTCGCTTCTGCTTCCTCTGCTACAGCATCGGTTGCTAATGACGGTTTTGCGAAGCGTCTTCTATCGAACCCTCCTAATGCCGGTGCTGATTCATCCGCTAACTGGCTGTCCACTGGTGCTGCTGCTGCCACTACTACTATCGCAAACCAGATGTCGCGCGGTGCTTTCGTTGCTGGCTCTTCTGCTGCAAGTGCAATCATGGGAACGTGGAACCATATGCTTAAGATTAAATTGTCTGAGCTCCACCCTATTTTCAAGGAGATTGATTTGATGGCTAACCCTCAGATCCGCCTTCGTTTCCGCGTCAACCAGGGTACGGCTGCTATTGCTGTTGATGCCAGTAAGAACATGTCGCTGACGAGCACTACGCTTTCATCTGATAATGTATGCCCTGTTATGGTTGCATCAGCTGCCTCAAATAATCCTATGGCTGGTGTGCTTGCCGCGTCTGCTGGCTTCTCGATTGCTTGGGGTGCTGTTGTCAGTTCTCTTGAGCCCACTATTGATGGTACTTACATGCCATTCACCACTGCTCGTCTGTATGTACCTTTTGCTCATCTTGAGAATCCGCAGGCTATTATTTCGAAGCCTGTTAAGAAGGTTCGCTACAACGACTGTTATGCTCAGTGGTTCTATCAGCGCGCTGGCACTGGTAAGCAATCGACTCAGTTTAATGCTTCCTTTGATCTCCAGCTGTCTGCTTCGGTTAAGAATGCTAAGTACGTTGTGCTGCTACCGTTCGCTGAGCAGACCGGTAGCTTTGCATCTGCCGCTGTTCAACAGTTCCAGAGTCCTTTCGATACTGCCCCTTGGACTCTTCGGCCTGGTTCGTCAATTCGCAATTTCAATGTACGTATTGGTTCGACTCAGTGCTTTGACATTAGCCATGACTATGACTTCCGTCAGTTCTCGGACGAGGTAAGCAAGCTTGGTGCCATCAACGGTGATCTTACTCCTGAACTTGTCAATGGTCTGCTTGACTACCAGACATGGTCGCTCACGAACCGCATGCTGATTGCTGACGTCAGCCGTCTAATGGAGAAGGATGTGCCTCAGGCTATTCAGATCCAGGGAACTAACGCCGGTTGCCAGGGAGTTAATATCCTGGTTCTGGTAATTAGCGAACAGGAGCTGAGCTATGATCGTCTCACAGGTGAAGTACTTGACTTTACCACGGCTTAATTATTTAAATTAGGAAATTAGATATATACCTAAAGTATATAGATACCATGTCCATTTCTTTCGGTAAGTACAAAGGCTCAACTATTGAAGATGTCTTCGAGAGGGACCCATCCTACTGTCGATGGCTCCGTTCTCAGGGGATGCTGGTTGGAGGTCCTGATTCTGATATTGCTAAATTCCTTGTTGCTAAGTTTAGAAATACTAATGATGACGGCTCTTATATTCTAAATTTTGGGCGATATAAGGGCAAGTCGGTGAAGCAGGTATATTCGATTGATGTTCCCTGCATCCAATGGCTACGATCATCTAAGTTCGCAACTGAAAAGGCACCAAAGCTATGTGCTGCTATTGACGAATTGTTAAATAACTAAATCACCTAATTTTTTTGATTGGGTTGAAAGATTAAAAAACTTAAATTTTTAGCATTTGTTTTTACTATCAAATCCATTTGTTCTTTCAAGTGAATCTCACTATATTTTTCCCTGTGGGATGACTTTATAATATTTTGGATCTTGTATCAGGATCGACTTTATATCATACTCCTATAGAAAAAAATCTGAAATTAATTAATTCAAATATTTGGCTTATGCATTGTTGGAGGTTTTAAGCCAGCCTGGTGTTGTCATTGGCTATATTAGGCTTGACTTTTTATCAGAAAAAAATTAATTAATTAAGTTCGGTTTCGCTGTTAGGTTCGACTTTGTCTTCAATAAGTTCGGTTTTAGGCTTACGCTTTCGAGCTCGAATTTGGTCTCTATTCTTATCGTCGTAGCTCTTTTGGTATGACAAGCGAGCGTCGCGTGTGCGCTGATAGTAGCGCTTTTGTGCGGCCTTGATTCGCTCTTTGTTAGCGAGGTATTGTTCAGGTGAGTACGCCATCTCTGTATATTACTAACTTTATATTTATCAGGATAGAAAAATAAACTAATGCGTTGTGGGACAGCCAGCAATTGATTAGCGTGACAGTTCGACACTGACATCAGGCTTACCAAGGCTGAAAACCAGCGCTTTGCTGTATGAATCCACGAAAGACACATACAGAAACCCATGCCTCTGATGCCGAACACCTTTGTTCTGACGAAAATCGATGAGCACATATCGAGAACTTCCAGTTAAGCTCCCATAGTACTTCCCCCCAGTTTCAAATCGATCTGAATGATCGACAGCATGATCACCATTCACAAGCAACTCCCAAAACCAAAGGACGCTCGAGCCACGAATCACCAAATCAACGAATCCTTTGCCGTCTCCCGTGCGCCATTCTGGGGTAACCAGGACATCTCGAGGCAAGCATGATGTTGTGGCGCTGTATAACTCCATTTGAATTTGGCGTTCCCGAGCAATGCTCGAGGTGTTTTCGGTCGCGAAATTCTGCAGACGCGAAACACTCATTCGCTTTACACAAGCGAGAACGAAGTCTTCATGTGAGATATCTGATACCATATACCCGATTGGTTCCGTTCGGTTCGAATGTAGCCAGATCTTGAGGTGCATGCTTGAAGCGAATTGGAGCTGCTTCGCCTGATCCTCGTACAAGAACCCGTACTTCGTCAAATATTCCACGGCAGTCTGACTTCTAGGAGTTCGCTGCCCATCAGATACGAGCATAACCTGCCCAGAAGCAACACCATTCAAGATTTCACTCATCTTCAGTGTTGATTCCTCTGACAGACCATTAGCTTTTTTCACTCGCTGGAAAGCATCAGCAGTCGGGATACCCCGATAGCTGCAGCGAATGTATTGCAGCAGCCCCACGGAGCGAAGTTCCATCTCAAGATCTTCAGCATTTGGCGTTTTCGAGCCAAACTTGCAAGACAAAAACATGAGGATTGCTCGAGCAATTCCTATATGACCCGAGCACAGAATCCAGATGAGATCGGAGACTGATGCGCCAATGCTGTTCCGAACCATTTCTTCCAGCTCCACACGTGAAAGCTGCAGGCCAGGCTTGGATGGCGTTGCATTCAATCCAAACGTATTCTGAGGAGGGATAAGGATCGGAGTTCCAGCGCGTTCATGCTTGCGGTAGGCATCAAAGCTGCCATACGATGAAAAAAGAACGAAGCGTAGGCTGGGTATTTGCGAGTCCAAAGCGTCTTTCACGTATCCTCTCCAGAGCTGCTCGTCGTTATACGTAATTTGGGCTTCATCAATTAGTACCACTCGATCGCATTCGAGTGCGCAGAGCGCTTCAAATTCACAGCCATATAAGAGCTTGAAAAAATCACCAAACTTGCCATCTTCAGTCATTCTGTTTGCTCGAATGCGGGAAACAAGTGCATCAGGCTTGGAGCGAACAATGTGATTGTAAAGTAGATCACACATTGCCGTCTTACCGGACAAAGGGGGAGCGCGGACGAATATCACTGGAAAATACTCGTCATCATCGGGAAACAGAAGATTGAAAAATGCTTCAGTGGTCGTTGATCGGTGGGTTCTAAAAGTTGCAGGGACTCCTCCCTCGTTTCTCGCCTTGGAAAACGAGATTGGTACACTGAACTTCTGAAAGCTTCGCCCGTCGTTGTCCCCTGATGCACCACCCTCCGGAACCACCACCAGCACGTGAACTTGGCCGTTCAAAATTCGCTCCACTTGCTTGGGATTCTTGATCCACACAATGGAGCATCTCGCACAAGCCTCGCGGGTTCCACTGGTGTCCACAGATGCCGCGCCAGCTCCGTCAGCCACGCGCCGTCCCCGTCTTCGCCAGGAAGAGCTGCAGGTCGTCAGCATCACAAAGGATCTTGTTCGTCTTCTTCCCCTTGATCGCGTCCTTCAACGCGGAAACCGACTCAGTATCGCCGATTTTCACCTCGAACGCACTTCCCGCTTCACCAACGATCGCACAGAAGAGCTTCACCATCTTTTCTCGAGACAGCGGATTCTGGAATGAGGAAAAAGAGAGGGAGAGAATTCGCTATCGTACCTAAACGGAAATGAAGATGTGATGAAGGCGTGCCACATTGTCTTCCAACCAATGGCGGTGAGGGTGAACTATTCTTTCGTAATGTCATGATCTTTTTCTCTAGAATGAACATCCTTTGGATGCAGTCCTGTTGTTGCTGTGTGCGGTGCTTGGAGGTGTGGAGGAGACCTCCTTCGCACCAGATGCTACTTAGCGCTGGTGTCGTCGTTTTCAGCGGCTGAGGGCCAGGAAGGTGCAGAGCAGTGCTCGTTGGTATATTGCGGTAAGGAAAAAACTGGCGGTGTAATGTACTGGATATTACTACTTTTGATTTCACAGTGCAGCTTGTCAATTTCTCGTGCAAGACGAAATTGGTCCTTGAGCTGCATCTGTCGGGTGTAGTTTTTCTCGCAACGTTTTCGATGCCGTTCTGATGACGGGGTCGTCTGTTGCATGGTTTCCACGACTGTTGCTGAGTGACTATCCTATTTTGTCCGCTTCCACCGCGGTTCTAAATGTCCTGGGCGGCATACACCCTGTGTGTATTGGTGTCAAGTTCGCGCTCCATTATGCGAATGATTTGTCAACATTGCGCCGTTGGCGGCAATTGCCGAGGCTACGTTGTTCTTCACCTTTGCATTGTTTGCGGGTATCTTCACGTGCACAACGTTCCTTCCGTTGTTCTGGTTTGCGAGGATGTATTCGGAGATGATCAAGGACAAGCAGACGTCGACGGTGATGAAGATCTTGCTGCACTTCAACATGCTCTTCCCCATGCTAATCTGTGCGCTGTGGGTTCAAGTGCTGTTTTGGCGATTAGTGAGCTTGTGTACTGGCGCAATGTGGCAGCTCATGGCAGCACCGACATCGAGCAAACGCCCGAACAAGCAGACCCCCAAAACGCTGAAGAACCAGCTCAAGAGCCTCAAGATGAAGAAGAACAAGTAGATAGAGAACAAACATGCAGACAACTGCGCAAGACAAACTGAAAATACAGAAACCCTTCTTGTTCACGTCTTAGCCTTGCCACAGCCTCTATTTCTTCATGTTCTGAAGGTACTCCTTTCAGCCACTGGTAGCCATCTTCTCGATCTTGTCGTCCACCTCACGCTTCTGCGTGTCCAGGAACGTCGCCATAGCGTCAATGAGTGACGAGTCTCCACCACCGAGGATGCGAACGGCCAGTAGACCAGCGTTCGTGGAGTTGCCAATGGCGACGGTGGCGGGTGAGGCTTATCATCGAGGAAACTGTGGTGATTCATCAAGGAGGTCTGAAAAAGGTGGATCGTCAAGGTCGTTTATGCTTTTGCACAGTGATCAAGTAGGATGGTAAAACGGTAGGCGAACAAGGAAAGTTACTGGTAGTAAAGGTCAATACATAAACGTCCTTGTCAAGCATCCACCTGCAACGCCGCTCGGACCTACCACCGCGATGTTCTCTGCTCCACCAAGTGCTTCAACTGGGGATGCATTGGCTTCACAAACCCCTATAACCGATGCCACAACACCAACGTGGACTTGGAAGGACGTCGTGCTAGGTAGAAGTGCAGCAACACGTCCGAGTTCAGCAGCAGTTCCAACGGCTTCAGCACTGTCATCACCGCCATCACGTCCGACTGTAATGCCAACCCCACCCTCGTTGGTTTCAATTCCCGCTCCTCCTCCGTTACCAAGTGTGCTTCCAACACCTCCTGCTCCACCTTCGATGTCTGCACCGCCTTCGATCCCACCAACATCTCCGCCGTGCCCCTAAGTAAAAGCGACTACCGGTCGCTGCGATAGCGCGGCGGACGAGCTAACCGTGGAGTTTGAGTTTTCGGAAGATGAATCGGATGAAAACATTAAACACGAAAGGACACTATTTCTTAGTCGTGTTGAGTTCGCCACGTTGAAAGCAGCAAAACGTGGTATCGACAGTTTTGACGGCTACGTATATACGTTCCACTACAACTATGGCAAGCGATCTGGAAAAATCGATGGTCGAAGTGTTTATCGCTGCATTTCACACGAAAACTGCGCAAAACGCATTCGACTAGCTCCAACGAATAACGATGATACACGAACAGTATGGCTCCAGGATCATGGTGAACACACTGGAGCTAGGACGGAGTTAAAGAAGCGGGGCATTCCTGGTTTCTTTCTTACTGAAGTGGATGACATTTTGTTGGGATGCGGCCCAAAGAAGTGCAGGAAAATTCTTCTGGAGCGGTATAGTGATGTTCCGAGTCGCTATATGTGCGTTCCGGATGTGACACAGCTGAAAAATCGGAAATCCACACTCATGAAAAACCGTGCAGGTATGTAGTACTTTCATTTCTTGTACGTCATTTACATCACTCTAATCTTATGTTATCAATTTCGTTATAGATGGTTGGTGTAATGGGGCGCTGTTTACAACAGTCCCCAAAACACGGCACGCACGCTTGTGCGGTTGAGGAAGCGTTCCCGACTTGGAGGAGTCCCGACTTGGAGGGAGGAAGGCGACTTGAGTACTTGAGGGAAAGTTTGCAACTAAATTGAAAGGAGCTTATGGTTCCTGAATCCTATGAATAAAACCACTAGGGGCCCTTGAGATTAAATGTCATTTAACCTACACATGTAGTATAAAACCTTGGGTTGAATCAGGTTGAACTTGAAGATTCTCCTTCGAAGAATCTTCCTGCCGCGTGGCGTCTTGTGATTGGCCACAAGAACTCAGGTGACACGCCGGCCTTGTTACCAAATAATGTCCCAGGTGAGGAACCATCATCATGCACAAAGAAGTGCAAAGAACACTTGGCGTAATCACTGATTGTGCCATGGGTGGATGTGAGCAAACATTTGACCATGTTTATGCCGCCTTTACCTCCATGACAGCAGTGTGTGAACCACACCAATCTGTGATCGCATAACCAATGTAATAGGCCAGAGGGGCCCATTACATCATCCCCCCCTTAAAGTAGCAATCACTCAATGTCTTTTGGGGATGATTGGCTCACTTTAAAATTCGCCATGAAGCGATCAAGTGTCCAAGCGTCTCTTGAAGAACCCGCTGTGCGCAAGCAACAGCGTCGCGCTTCAGAACTCTTCGATGTGTCCTGCATCCGCCGTCGGATGGGAGACACCGAGTTCAATAAGGACCGGTTCTTCCGTTGGCGTCGGATCAACAATCGCGATGATCCGAACCAACCCATCGCAGCTAAGAAGGACTCATGACAAACCTTTGTTCGTCTTGAGAACGAGGGCAAGATGGAGCGCTTGCTCAGCAAGACTCCACGTCACGACAAGGCAGCCCATGGCCTTCGTCGCGGTAGTGTCTCCAGCGACACTACAAGCTTGCCTCGTAGCTGCGAACCACGTCGGGAACATCAGACTCAAGGGTCTGTTTCGGTTCCCACGTGTCCGAACTCGGTGGATAGCCGCGCCACCGAACTCGATAGAAGCGTTGACGAGTCAACCGCTTCTTCCCACGAGTCTGTCGGTCTTCGTGACCAACAATCGACTCTACGATCCACCGATGCTCTCCCTGATGATCAATCAGCGGAGGTGGGGCTGAACGCAAGAACGATCGAGCGGCTCTGGAAGTGGAAGAGTGCTCATCGTGCGCAGATCGAGGTACTGGAAGTTCGCAACGCGGTTCTCGCTGACCGGTGCGACAGCCTCGAAGACCAACTGAGGGAGCGGGAGTCAACGATTGACTCGCTGTCTGATGGTCCAGCCCAGCGTTCGGCATTGGAGTCCCGTTTCGAACAACGGTTCGAGCAAGTTCAGGCTGAACTTGAGCGACTCCAGAAGGCTCAGAAGTCTCGCGAGACTTTTCACGAGCGTCTTCTGCACTCCGTGGAGGATGCAGGAACTGCGCTCGAGATACTACGGAAGGAGTACCAGTCTCGACTTCTCGTGTTGGAAGCTGTGAAGGACGAGTCCTTCGATGTGCTTCAGCGCCTCTATGCCGAGAAGAAGCTCCATGACGATGAGTTGAAGACTCTTCGTGATCAAGTGGAGCGACTTCATGATCGTTTGGATCGTCATCCAAAGGCTCGTTAGGGTCAGCAGACCCACTCGGAAGGTAAGGCTTTAGTCTACCCACGTAAAACGTCGGGTGTAGACGCATGCTTGTAGGAATGTCTAGTGTGTAGGCATCACCATTGCATTTCATTACCTTGAGCGGTCCAATAAATCTTGGTAGAAGTTTTGAACTTCCCAAGCTGGACACTGCATGTTCAGGCAGGTTTGCCGTACTAAGCAATACAAGATCATTGACCTTGTAAGTTTGCTTGTTCTTCCGTCCACTCTTATCTGCTTGTTCTTTTTGCAGATCTTGAGCCTTTGCTATTGCGTCTCGAACAAACCTCACAACGGCTTGTCTCCTCACAATAAAGTCATCGACTTGCTGCTTATCACGACTCTTCATGTCGTTCAAAGGTTCCATCGAGTCAAAATTCGCTTTGAGCTCGGAAGCAGCATTCAGGTCATGCTTTGACTGTGGCGAATTCTCAGTCGCCGTAGTCCCTCCCCCACTCAAGGTAGAGACCTCTCCCACTAGCGACGCCGGCACTCTCGGATGGAGACCGTAGTTCACAAAGAATGGGGAGTGACCCGTCGAGACATGCGTGGAGTTGTTCAACGCAAACTCGCAAAGAGGGAGAAACTCGCTCCACTCTTTGAATGACGTAGCGTAACTACGCAATACGTCCTCAAGGACACGATTCACTCGCTCTGTTTGACCGTCCGTTTCGGGGTGTGCCGCTGTTGACATAACCAACTTGGTGTCCAAGAGTCCAAACAGTGCACGCCAGAACTTTGCAGTGAAACGGGTGTCACGGTCTGACACGATCTCAACTGGAAGGCCATGCAGACGGAACACGACGTCTACAAATACCTTGGCAGTCTTCTCTGCTGAGATCTTGTCCGAAACAGGTGCAAGATGAACCATCTTGCTGAATCGGTCCACAAACACAAGGATGCCGTTGCGTCCGTGTTTGTCTCGCGGAAGTCCGAATACGAAATCCATACTCACGGACCTCCAACTGTCCTGGGGGACAGGCAAAGAACGAAGTGGGGCTTGGGTGGAGCCTGAGGGCTTCACTCGCTGACATATCTCGCAAGTCCTCACATACTTGCGCACCCACTTGTACATGTGTGGCCAATAATAATCTCGGGAAAGACTGAGAAACATCTTCTCACGTCCGAGATGGCCACCCGAAGGACTGTCATGATACTCATACAAGAGTCGATGACGCACGCCTTCGTCGTTGGGGATAACGATCCTTTCTGTATCCCCGTCGTCAACCGCGTAGTACAGCAACCCATTGCGTACTTGGAAGTGGTGAGCGCGTGATCTTGTTCGAGCTGGTAGACCTTGCAGTGCTTTAGCGGAGGGATCCTTGAAGTACTTGAATAAGTCCTGACAGATCTCGTCGGACTTGTAACCCCCGATAATATCTTCACGCACTGTAGTCGATACTTGAACAGCGATCGCTTGAACATCTTCACAGAGTCGACACGCTTCGACCGGATCCTCGTTCTTGGATTTGGGATCGTAATCCGGACGTCTTGACAAAGCGTCGGCTAAGATGTTCATCTTGCCTGGCTTATAGTGAACAACAAAGTTGTACTCCGCAGAGAAGGAGAGCCACCTCGCCATTCTCTGCGACAAGTGAGGAGTCTTCGCCGCTGTTCGCAGCGATGCATGATCAGTATAGATCGCGAAGCGCTCCTCGCCAAGCAAGTAAACACGGAACTTGACTAAGGCATACTTCATCGCAAGAAGTTCCTTATCATGAACTGGGTAGTTCCGTTCTGCGGGTCGGAGTTGTCGTGACTGATACGATATAACTCGCTCTTGACCCTCATCATCGTGTTGCATCAACGCGCAACCAATGGCATAATCGCTCGCATCACAGACGACGTGGAACGGCTTGTCGTGGTCCGGAAGAGCCAGCACAGGAGCTTCACGCAGACTCCGCTTGACCTCTTCGAACGCCGCTTGGTGATCTCTTGACCACTTCCACTCAACGTCTTTCTTCAGCAGTTGTGTCAGAGGCTGCACTAACGCTGCATAATTGCGCGTGTACTTGTGCAAGTAATTTGCCAGACCCAACCACTGCCGCAACTGCTTGACATTCTGAGGCACAGGCCAATCGTCAATAGCTTTGACCTTCTCCGGATCGATGCGAATACCGTTCTTGCCCACAACGCAACCAAGAACAGGAATCTCGGGGGCAAAGAATAGGCACTTTTTCAAGTTTGCGTAGAGTTTGTTCTCTCGCATGACCTGGAATACTTGACGTAGATGATCGAGATGAACATCAACACCAGACTTTCCATTGACGGCCTTACTATGAACGAATATATCGTCAAAGTAACTTGGTGCAAACGTTCGCAAAGGACGAAGGATGTTTGTGATCATGCGATTGAAAGTCGCAGGCGCATTCTTCAGTCCTTGTGGCATCACTAACCATTCCCACAGCATACCACTCGGGGTACTTACTGCAGTTAGTGGTACATCGCTTTCGCGCATCCGAATCTGATAGAATCCATCTGAAACAGGGCGAGACGCGCTCTGTTTCTTTAGCATACACTAGTATGCGCTTTTGAGGAAGCGTAAGTTACTTAGACTTTGTATGCAAGTAGAAATACACGTCCCCGTGTATTTCTAAGCAAAAAGACCGAAACTTTAACTTGAAAATAGAAAACTGAATTGAATGGAGGCCCGCCTCGTGGCGGGCCCTTAGCAAACCTATCTAAATGACTTATGTATCTACGGAGGTGAAGCCATGGTTGGCTCTCACGCTCCGGCCCTTATGTATGCGTTTGATTGGTGGAAATGTGCCCCTTTCCACCAATCGCAGTGCGCTTAGCGCCCGCCAATGTTTGTGCCATCGGCGGCTCGAAATGATTGTTGACTGTGTATGTGACGCACACACAGAAGGCTTACCGTATACTTGTCCGTGTATAGTCCGGCTATACACGTATATCTGGTGTACCCAATCACACCAGCCTGTGTAACCCTGTTACACCATCTTTCAGATCGATCGCACTGAAAACGGTACTGCCAACCATTCCATCAAGGATCATGTCCTTGCGCGGAACCGGAGTCTGAGCAGGTATGGTTGCATCGTTCAACTTGTTGAACGCATGAACAATGCGCCACCCGCCAGTCGCCTTCTTCACACAGAAAGTGAGGCTGCAATGCGGAGACTTGCTCTCTCGCACATGACCAGCCTTAGCACGTGGTGCGAAAAACTCGTCGATCGCATCGACTTGTTCCTTCGGCAACGGCCACTGTCTTGTGATGCAGTACTTCGTGCCAGGAAGTACATCAATCTCGTGACGAATGCCTCTGTCAAATGGCAATTCGTCCGGCACCTTGTCTGGGAAGATATCTTCGAATTCCTTGGCAAGCGCATACACGGGGTTCGTCTTGAGAGCGTCCCATGACTGCTCCTCAAACCTCTCTTTCCGTGTCTTTCCGTTCAACACATCTACATTCACATTTGATGCAGTGTTGACGAAGTCTTTGTCGATTGCTTTGACAATCGCGCAAAGCTGCGAAATTTCGCCTTTCGCCAGGCTACGCTTCAGCGTCTTCTTGCTCATCGATGGCAAGGAAGTCAACTCTTCGACCGTGCTGGGAGGATTTTCCACTTGGACATGACGCATTATTGTGCTGTCACCCTCATCATTGTAGACCACGACGTTCGCACAGCTGCTTGTGGTGCCTCTCTGTGGGTCACCACCTTCATCACCTTCCTTTGCATCTTGATCAGGGATGCTTGATGACGGAAATCCATCGTCGTCGATCTTCTCTTGGTCTTCATTCTTCACGCCAGAACGCGGTCCTTCATCGTTCTTGGCAACAGGAGTAGTCTTTTCATGGCGCCTGACTGCTCCACCTCCAGCGGTCTTCACGGGCTTGTCTCCCGAGATCGAGGGGCCATCGCACTCCTGGGTCTCGTTTGACACACCTTCCACAGATGTATATGCCCATATCACTTCATCCGTTGTCATGCAGCTCAACTCGGCTGCAATGCACGACTTGTCAACGGAGATCTTCTTCTTCATCCAGTCAATGCGAGGTTGGTAACGCTTCAACCACGGCATGCCCAGGATGATGTCAAACTTGTCATCGAGGTCGAGTAATATGAACTCGTCTTCACCTCGGAAACCTTCAAACTCAATTGCCAAGCGCATCGTTCGCTTTGGCATTCTCACAGTTGACCCATTAGCCAATCGAACAGCCATATCATTCGTCGCATCGGGTGGAATCATACCATTCCCAATCACGACCTTCGCCCGAACAAAGTTGTTCGACGCGCCAGTGTCAACCAAAGCACGTAGAGGCGTTGCAATACCATCCACGTAAACTTTGAGTATGATCAGAGCAGAGCTCTGATTGACACTGCCATCACTCTTAGTGGAATCTGCATGTGCGCCGCGCACATCGGGGCCAGAGTTCTGTGTCTCCACAATATCCACAGTCCTCTCGTTAGACCCAGTAGGGAGCCCCGCCCCTACTGGTCGTTCCCGTTTTTTGACCCTCGGGAACGGCCGAACCGGCGACCGAAGTTTCGGTTGCTGGTCTGGTTCGAACGTGACCCCCGTGTCTCTTGCCGTTCCGGCAAAGACACTCTGCAGTTCCGAGCGATGTGGCCTGGCTTCCCACAGCGGAAGCATTTGCCATTACCACGCGGACGTACGTCTCCCGACGTGGAAGCGTATGATAAGTCCATCGGCTCTGGGCCGTCGTTTACTGGCGACGACATGCGGACTTGACGCGGAATAGGTCCACCAAACTTGGCTTGCTTGATGCTGAATTCTTCTTGCATCGCTCTCTCGATGGCTTGGTCCAACGTCGTCGGGTACTCGCGGAACAACTGGTTCCGGATCGGTCCGTCGTCCAAACCGGCCATGAACGTGACAACTTGCGTTGCCATGTCAATCGGCTGATCCACAATGCACGACACGAGATATCGTACGCGCTGTGCATATGAGTGGAGGTCTTGGCGTCCCTGCCGAAGCTTGAGGAACTCATCACGAGCGCGAAATTCGCTCTGCGGAGGCTCAAACGCGCGCTTCAGCTCCTGCTTGAAGTCGTCGAGATTGTAGAAGCAGGTTGGCTCCGCCAAACGCTTCCCATATGCCCAACTCTTCGCTCGACCCACAAGGTTGGACATCGCGAACAACACTTGCTGAACTGGGTCTCGGAGCTGTCTTGCAGCCACTGCTGCATCCAACTCAACGAACCATCTTGCCAGAGGTTCGTTTTCTCCGCCGCGATACGGAGAAATGTTGAGCTTCAGAGGCATCACTCTCATCGTCGAGACAGGAGTTGCTTGCTGTCGATGAGAGGTCATGATCTCGTGATGCATGAAGTTCACGGCCGCGTTCCTCTGGTCATCTGGTGACGCTGATCTCAGCAAACTGATCACAGCTGCTTCACCAATGATCCCACGCATTCGCTCCAAGGCTGCCCACTCATGAGAAGACAAATGAGGGAATTGCTCATTAGTCAACTCAACAGTTTCCGGTACTGCTGGACCATGAGAGACTTCCATGTCCGCTGCCTCCATGACTCAGTCAAGGAGACTGGATTGCTGGCTTGTGATTTTCGTAGCAGTCAGAACGTTTAGACTCTGAAAATTCAAAGGCGGGGTAGGCACAACGGCACTAAACCACAGACCCAAAGAAAAGAGGTTCCGACGTGATGCTACAATCACAACCAGGCAATCAACGTTTGTCGACCTGCTCTTGGCAGTCGCACAAACAGTCACTTCCGGTCGCGGGAAGGACCACAAAGTGCTACCAGGTGTAACGGGCCAGGTATTTACCATTACTAGCTTACACGTAGTGTAGAGGAAGCTCACAATAGTAAATCCAAGTGTTAAGTCCGAAGCAAATTTAACTCTGTTTTTATTTAGAGCCAGGGCGGTAGCCCTAGGCCTCATGTGAACCACTCATATACATGTCAATGTCTGATTGGCTAAAATGAATACCCATCTCAACCAATCCGCTAATGACTGTGTGCCACACACTAACTGTGAGGCACCATGCCTACTTATGTAATAACTGAAAGATATCTACCTACTTATGTAATGGGAGGGCCCATTACAGCACTGCCCACGTTGAGAAGCATGGTGCTGAGTCGTCCCTCTTTCCTGATGCTGCTCAATCCACTGCGTATAGCACTACTGCTGCGGTCGGTGGTGATGGCTACTCGAACAACACTGCGTTCTCGACTACTTTTGTCGCTTCTGCTTCCTCTGCTACAGCATCGGTTGCTAATGACGGTTTTGCGAAGCGTCTTCTATCGAACCCTCCTAATGCCGGTGCTGATTCATCCGCTAACTGGCTGTCCACTGGTGCTGCTGCTGCCACTACTACTATCGCAAACCAGATGTCGCGCGGTGCTTTCGTTGCTGGCTCTTCTGCTGCAAGTGCAATCATGGGAACGTGGAACCATATGCTTAAGATTAAATTGTCTGAGCTCCACCCTATTTTCAAGGAGATTGATTTGATGGCTAACCCTCAGATCCGCCTTCGTTTCCGCGTCAACCAGGGTACGGCTGCTATTGCTGTTGATGCCAGTAAGAACATGTCGCTGACGAGCACTACGCTTTCATCTGATAATGTATGCCCTGTTATGGTTGCATCAGCTGCCTCAAATAATCCTATGGCTGGTGTGCTTGCCGCGTCTGCTGGCTTCTCGATTGCTTGGGGTGCTGTTGTCAGTTCTCTTGAGCCCACTATTGATGGTACTTACATGCCATTCACCACTGCTCGTCTGTATGTACCTTTTGCTCATCTTGAGAATCCGCAGGCTATTATTTCGAAGCCTGTTAAGAAGGTTCGCTACAACGACTGTTATGCTCAGTGGTTCTATCAGCGCGCTGGCACTGGTAAGCAATCGACTCAGTTTAATGCTTCCTTTGATCTCCAGCTGTCTGCTTCGGTTAAGAATGCTAAGTACGTTGTGCTGCTACCGTTCGCTGAGCAGACCGGTAGCTTTGCATCTGCCGCTGTTCAACAGTTCCAGAGTCCTTTCGATACTGCCCCTTGGACTCTTCGGCCTGGTTCGTCAATTCGCAATTTCAATGTACGTATTGGTTCGACTCAGTGCTTTGACATTAGCCATGACTATGACTTCCGTCAGTTCTCGGACGAGGTAAGCAAGCTTGGTGCCATCAACGGTGATCTTACTCCTGAACTTGTCAATGGTCTGCTTGACTACCAGACATGGTCGCTCACGAACCGCATGCTGATTGCTGACGTCAGCCGTCTAATGGAGAAGGATGTGCCTCAGGCTATTCAGATCCAGGGAACTAACGCCGGTTGCCAGGGAGTTAATATCCTGGTTCTGGTAATTAGCGAACAGGAGCTGAGCTATGATCGTCTCACAGGTGAAGTACTTGACTTTACCACGGCTTAATTATTTAAATTAGGAAATTAGATATATACCTAAAGTATATAGATACCATGTCCATTTCTTTCGGTAAGTACAAAGGCTCAACTATTGAAGATGTCTTCGAGAGGGACCCATCCTACTGTCGATGGCTCCGTTCTCAGGGGATGCTGGTTGGAGGTCCTGATTCTGATATTGCTAAATTCCTTGTTGCTAAGTTTAGAAATACTAATGATGACGGCTCTTATATTCTAAATTTTGGGCGATATAAGGGCAAGTCGGTGAAGCAGGTATATTCGATTGATGTTCCCTGCATCCAATGGCTACGATCATCTAAGTTCGCAACTGAAAAGGCACCAAAGCTATGTGCTGCTATTGACGAATTGTTAAATAACTAAATCACCTAATTTTTTTGATTGGGTTGAAAGATTAAAAAACTTAAATTTTTAGCATTTGTTTTTACTATCAAATCCATTTGTTCTTTCAAGTGAATCTCACTATATTTTTCCCTGTGGGATGACTTTATAATATTTTGGATCTTGTATCAGGATCGACTTTATATCATACTCCTATAGAAAAAAATCTGAAATTAATTAATTCAAATATTTGGCTTATGCATTGTTGGAGGTTTTAAGCCAGCCTGGTGTTGTCATTGGCTATATTAGGCTTGACTTTTTATCAGAAAAAAATAATTAATTAAGTTCGGTTTCGCTGTTAGGTTCGACTTTGTCTTCAATAAGTTCGGTTTTAGGCTTACGCTTTCGAGCTCGAATTTGGTCTCTATTCTTATCGTCGTAGCTCTTTTGGTATGACAAGCGAGCGTCGCGTGTGCGCTGATAGTAGCGCTTTTGTGCGGCCTTGATTCGCTCTTTGTTAGCGAGGTATTGTTCAGGTGAGTACGCCATCTCTGTATATTACTAACTTTATATTTATCAGGATAGAAAAATAAACTAATGCGTTGTGGGACAGCCAGCAATTGATTAGCGTGACAGTTCGACACTGACATCAGGCTTACCAAGGCTGAAAACCAGCGCTTTGCTGTATGAATCCACGAAAGACACATACAGAAACCCATGCCTCTGATGCCGAACACCTTTGTTCTGACGAAAATCGATGAGCACATATCGAGAACTTCCAGTTAAGCTCCCATAGTACTTCCCCCCAGTTTCAAATCGATCTGAATGATCGACAGCATGATCACCATTCACAAGCAACTCCCAAAACCAAAGGACGCTCGAGCCACGAATCACCAAATCAACGAATCCTTTGCCGTCTCCCGTGCGCCATTCTGGGGTAACCAGGACATCTCGAGGCAAGCATGATGTTGTGGCGCTGTATAACTCCATTTGAATTTGGCGTTCCCGAGCAATGCTCGAGGTGTTTTCGGTCGCGAAATTCTGCAGACGCGAAACACTCATTCGCTTTACACAAGCGAGAACGAAGTCTTCATGTGAGATATCTGATACCATATACCCGATTGGTTCCGTTCGGTTCGAATGTAGCCAGATCTTGAGGTGCATGCTTGAAGCGAATTGGAGCTGCTTCGCCTGATCCTCGTACAAGAACCCGTACTTCGTCAAATATTCCACGGCAGTCTGACTTCTAGGAGTTCGCTGCCCATCAGATACGAGCATAACCTGCCCAGAAGCAACACCATTCAAGATTTCACTCATCTTCAGTGTTGATTCCTCTGACAGACCATTAGCTTTTTTCACTCGCTGGAAAGCATCAGCAGTCGGGATACCCCGATAGCTGCAGCGAATGTATTGCAGCAGCCCCACGGAGCGAAGTTCCATCTCAAGATCTTCAGCATTTGGCGTTTTCGAGCCAAACTTGCAAGACAAAAACATGAGGATTGCTCGAGCAATTCCTATATGACCCGAGCACAGAATCCAGATGAGATCGGAGACTGATGCGCCAATGCTGTTCCGAACCATTTCTTCCAGCTCCACACGTGAAAGCTGCAGGCCAGGCTTGGATGGCGTTGCATTCAATCCAAACGTATTCTGAGGAGGGATAAGGATCGGAGTTCCAGCGCGTTCATGCTTGCGGTAGGCATCAAAGCTGCCATACGATGAAAAAAGAACGAAGCGTAGGCTGGGTATTTGCGAGTCCAAAGCGTCTTTCACGTATCCTCTCCAGAGCTGCTCGTCGTTATACGTAATTTGGGCTTCATCAATTAGTACCACTCGATCGCATTCGAGTGCGCAGAGCGCTTCAAATTCACAGCCATATAAGAGCTTGAAAAAATCACCAAACTTGCCATCTTCAGTCATTCTGTTTGCTCGAATGCGGGAAACAAGTGCATCAGGCTTGGAGCGAACAATGTGATTGTAAAGTAGATCACACATTGCCGTCTTACCGGACAAAGGGGGAGCGCGGACGAATATCACTGGAAAATACTCGTCATCATCGGGAAACAGAAGATTGAAAAATGCTTCAGTGGTCGTTGATCGGTGGGTTCTAAAAGTTGCAGGGACTCCTCCCTCGTTTCTCGCCTTGGAAAACGAGATTGGTACACTGAACTTCTGAAAGCTTCGCCCGTCGTTGTCCCCTGATGCACCACCCTCCGGAACCACCACCAGCACGTGAACTTGGCCCTCATCCGGTCGAAAATTCGCTCCAAAGTGCTTGGATTCTTGATCCACAACAATGGATCCATCTGCACAAAGCCTCGGGTTCCAAGCTCATCGAGTGCCACAGATCCGCACCAGCTCCGTCAGCCACGCGCCGTCCCCGTCTTCGCCAGGAAGAGCTGCAGGTCGTCAGCATCACAAAGGATCTTGTTCGTCTTCTTCCCCTTGATCGCGTCCTTCAACGCGGAAACCGACTCAGTATCGCCGATTTTCACCTCGAACGCACTTCCCGCTTCACCAACGATCGCACAGAAGAGCTTCACCATCTTTTCTCGAGACAGCGGATTCTGGAATGAGGAAAAAGAGAGGGAGAGAATTCGCTATCGTACCTAAACGGAAATGAAGATGTGATGAAGGCGTGCCACATTGTCTTCCAACCAATGGCGGTGAGGGTGAACTATTCTTTCGTAATGTCATGATCTTTTTCTCTAGAATGAACATCCTTTGGATGCAGTCCTGTTGTTGCTGTGTGCGGTGCTTGGAGGTGTGGAGGAGACCTCCTTCGCACCAGATGCTACTTAGCGCTGGTGTCGTCGTTTTCAGCAGCTGAGGGCCAGGAAGGTGCAGAGCAGTGCTCGTTGGTATATTGCGGTAAGGAAAAAACTGGCGGTGTAATGTACTGGATATTACTACTTTTGATTTCACAGTGCAGCTTGTCAATTTCTCGTGCAAGACGAAATTGGTCCTTGAGCTGCATCTGTCGGGTGTAGTTTTTCTCGCAACGTTTTCGATGCCGTTCTGATGACGGGGTCGTCTGTTGCATGGTTTCCACGACTGTTGCTGAGTGACTATCCTATTTTGTCCGCTTCCACCGCGGTTCTAAATGTCCTGGGCGGCATACACCCTGTGTGTATTGGTGTCAAGTTCGCGCTCCATTATGCGAATGATTTGTCAACATTGCGCCGTTGGCGGCAATTGCCGAGGCTACGTTGTTCTTCACCTTTGCATTGTTTGCGGGTATCTTCACGTGCACAACGTTCCTTCCGTTGTTCTGGTTTGCGAGGATGTATTCGGAGATGATCAAGGACAAGCAGACGTCGACGGTGATGAAGATCTTGCTGCACTTCAACATGCTCTTCCCCATGCTAATCTGTGCGCTGTGGGTTCAAGTGCTGTTTTGGCGATTAGTGAGCTTGTGTACTGGCGCAATGTGGCAGCTCATGGCAGCACCGACATCGAGCAAACGCCCGAACAAGCAGACCCCCAAAACGCTGAAGAACCAGCTCAAGAGCCTCAAGATGAAGAAGAACAAGTAGATAGAGAACAAACATGCAGACAACTGCGCAAGACAAACTGAAAATACAGAAACCCTTCTTGTTCACGTCTTAGCCTTGCCACAGCCTCTATTTCTTCATGTTCTGAAGGTACTCCTTTCAGCCACTGGTAGCCATCTTCTCGATCTTGTCGTCCACCTCACGCTTCTGCGTGTCCAGGAACGTCGCCATAGCGTCAATGAGTGACGAGTCTCCACCACCGAGGATGCGAACGGCCAGTAGACCAGCGTTCGTGGAGTTGCCAATGGCGACGGTGGCGGGTGAGGCTTATCATCGAGGAAACTGTGGTGATTCATCAAGGAGGTCTGAAAAAGGTGGATCGTCAAGGTCGTTTATGCTTTTGCACAGTGATCAAGTAGGATGGTAAAACGGTAGGCGAACAAGGAAAGTTACTGGTAGTAAAGGTCAATACATAAACGTCCTTGTCAAGCATCCACCTGCAACGCCGCTCGGACCTACCACCGCGATGTTCTCTGCTCCACCAAGTGCTTCAACTGGGGATGCATTGGCTTCACAAACCCCTATAACCGATGCCACAACACCAACGTGGACTTGGAAGGACGTCGTGCTAGGTAGAAGTGCAGCAACACGTCCGAGTTCAGCAGCAGTTCCAACGGCTTCAGCACTGTCATCACCGCCATCACGTCCGACTGTAATGCCAACCCCACCCTCGTTGGTTTCAATTCCCGCTCCTCCTCCGTTACCAAGTGTGCTTCCAACACCTCCTGCTCCACCTTCGATGTCTGCACCGCCTTCGATCCCACCAACATCTCCGCCGTGCCCCTAAGTAAAAGCGACTACCGGTCGCTGCGATAGCGCGGCGGACGAGCTAACCGTGGAGTTTGAGTTTTCGGAAGATGAATCGGATGAAAACATTAAACACGAAAGGACACTATTTCTTAGTCGTGTTGAGTTCGCCACGTTGAAAGCAGCAAAACGTGGTATCGACAGTTTTGACGGCTACGTATATACGTTCCACTACAACTATGGCAAGCGATCTGGAAAAATCGATGGTCGAAGTGTTTATCGCTGCATTTCACACGAAAACTGCGCAAAACGCATTCGACTAGCTCCAACGAATAACGATGATACACGAACAGTATGGCTCCAGGATCATGGTGAACACACTGGAGCTAGGACGGAGTTAAAGAAGCGGGGCATTCCTGGTTTCTTTCTTACTGAAGTGGATGACATTTTGTTGGGATGCGGCCCAAAGAAGTGCAGGAAAATTCTTCTGGAGCGGTATAGTGATGTTCCGAGTCGCTATATGTGCGTTCCGGATGTGACACAGCTGAAAAATCGGAAATCCACACTCATGAAAAACCGTGCAGGTATGTAGTACTTTCATTTCTTGTACGTCATTTACATCACTCTAATCTTATGTTATCAATTTCGTTATAGATGGTTGGTGTAATGGGGCGCTGTTTACAACAGTCCCCAAAACACGGCACGCACGCTTGTGCGGTTGAGGAAGCGTTCCCGACTTGGAGGGAAGTCCCGACTTGGAGGGACAAGGAGCGACTCCCGACTTGGAGGGAGGAAGGCGACTTGAGTACTTGAGGGAAAGTTTGCAACTAAATTGAAAGGAGCTTATGGTTCCTGAATCCTATGAATAAAACCACTAGGGGCCCTTGAGATTAAATGTCATTTAACCTACACATGTAGTATAAAACCTTGGGTTGAATCAGGTTGAACTTGAAGATTCTCCTTCGAAGAATCTTCCTGCCGCGTGGCGTCTTGTGATTGGCCACAAGAACTCAGGTGACACGCCGGCCTTGTTACCAAATAATGTCCCAGGTGAGGAACCATCATCATGCACAAAGAAGTGCAAAGAACACTTGGCGTAATCACTGATTGTGCCATGGGTGGATGTGAGCAAACATTTGACCATGTTTATGCCGCCTTTACCTCCATGACAGCAGTGTGTGAACCACACCAATCTGTGATCGCATAACCAATGTAATAGGCCAGAGGGGCCCATTACATCATCCCCCCCTTAAAGTAGCAATCACTCAATGTCTTTTGGGGATGATTGGCTCACTTTAAAATTCGCCATGAAGCGATCAAGTGTCCAAGCGTCTCTTGAAGAACCCGCTGTGCGCAAGCAACAGCGTCGCGCTTCAGAACTCTTCGATGTGTCCTGCATCCGCCGTCGGATGGGAGACACCGAGTTCAATAAGGACCGGTTCTTCCGTTGGCGTCGGATCAACAATCGCGATGATCCGAACCAACCCATCGCAGCTAAGAAGGACTCATGACAAACCTTTGTTCGTCTTGAGAACGAGGGCAAGATGGAGCGCTTGCTCAGCAAGACTCCACGTCACGACAAGGCAGCCCATGGCCTTCGTCGCGGTAGTGTCTCCAGCGACACTACAAGCTTGCCTCGTAGCTGCGAACCACGTCGGGAACATCAGACTCAAGGGTCTGTTTCGGTTCCCACGTGTCCGAACTCGGTGGATAGCCGCGCCACCGAACTCGATAGAAGCGTTGACGAGTCAACCGCTTCTTCCCACGAGTCTGTCGGTCTTCGTGACCAACAATCGACTCTACGATCCACCGATGCTCTCCCTGATGATCAATCAGCGGAGGTGGGGCTGAACGCAAGAACGATCGAGCGGCTCTGGAAGTGGAAGAGTGCTCATCGTGCGCAGATCGAGGTACTGGAAGTTCGCAACGCGGTTCTCGCTGACCGGTGCGACAGCCTCGAAGACCAACTGAGGGAGCGGGAGTCAACGATTGACTCGCTGTCTGATGGTCCAGCCCAGCGTTCGGCATTGGAGTCCCGTTTCGAACAACGGTTCGAGCAAGTTCAGGCTGAACTTGAGCGACTCCAGAAGGCTCAGAAGTCTCGCGAGACTTTTCACGAGCGTCTTCTGCACTCCGTGGAGGATGCAGGAACTGCGCTCGAGATACTACGGAAGGAGTACCAGTCTCGACTTCTCGTGTTGGAAGCTGTGAAGGACGAGTCCTTCGATGTGCTTCAGCGCCTCTATGCCGAGAAGAAGCTCCATGACGATGAGTTGAAGACTCTTCGTGATCAAGTGGAGCGACTTCATGATCGTTTGGATCGTCATCCAAAGGCTCGTTAGGGTCAGCAGACCCACTCGGAAGGTAAGGCTTTAGTCTACCCACGTAAAACGTCGGGTGTAGACGCATGCTTGTAGGAATGTCTAGTGTGTAGGCATCACCATTGCATTTCATTACCTTGAGCGGTCCAATAAATCTTGGTAGAAGTTTTGAACTTCCCAAGCTGGACACTGCATGTTCAGGCAGGTTTGCCGTACTAAGCAATACAAGATCATTGACCTTGTAAGTTTGCTTGTTCTTCCGTCCACTCTTATCTGCTTGTTCTTTTTGCAGATCTTGAGCCTTTGCTATTGCGTCTCGAACAAACCTCACAACGGCTTGTCTCCTCACAATAAAGTCATCGACTTGCTGCTTATCACGACTCTTCATGTCGTTCAAAGGTTCCATCGAGTCAAAATTCGCTTTGAGCTCGGAAGCAGCATTCAGGTCATGCTTTGACTGTGGCGAATTCTCAGTCGCCGTAGTCCCTCCCCCACTCAAGGTAGAGACCTCTCCCACTAGCGACGCCGGCACTCTCGGATGGAGACCGTAGTTCACAAAGAATGGGGAGTGACCCGTCGAGACATGCGTGGAGTTGTTCAACGCAAACTCGCAAAGAGGGAGAAACTCGCTCCACTCTTTGAATGACGTAGCGTAACTACGCAATACGTCCTCAAGGACACGATTCACTCGCTCTGTTTGACCGTCCGTTTCGGGGTGTGCCGCTGTTGACATAACCAACTTGGTGTCCAAGAGTCCAAACAGTGCACGCCAGAACTTTGCAGTGAAACGGGTGTCACGGTCTGACACGATCTCAACTGGAAGGCCATGCAGACGGAACACGACGTCTACAAATACCTTGGCAGTCTTCTCTGCTGAGATCTTGTCCGAAACAGGTGCAAGATGAACCATCTTGCTGAATCGGTCCACAAACACAAGGATGCCGTTGCGTCCGTGTTTGTCTCGCGGAAGTCCGAATACGAAATCCATACTCACGGACCTCCAACTGTCCTGGGGGACAGGCAAAGAACGAAGTGGGGCTTGGGTGGAGCCTGAGGGCTTCACTCGCTGACATATCTCGCAAGTCCTCACATACTTGCGCACCCACTTGTACATGTGTGGCCAATAATAATCTCGGGAAAGACTGAGAAACATCTTCTCACGTCCGAGATGGCCACCCGAAGGACTGTCATGATACTCATACAAGAGTCGATGACGCACGCCTTCGTCGTTGGGGATAACGATCCTTTCTGTATCCCCGTCGTCAACCGCGTAGTACAGCAACCCATTGCGTACTTGGAAGTGGTGAGCGCGTGATCTTGTTCGAGCTGGTAGACCTTGCAGTGCTTTAGCGGAGGGATCCTTGAAGTACTTGAATAAGTCCTGACAGATCTCGTCGGACTTGTAACCCCCGATAATATCTTCACGCACTGTAGTCGATACTTGAACAGCGATCGCTTGAACATCTTCACAGAGTCGACACGCTTCGACCGGATCCTCGTTCTTGGATTTGGGATCGTAATCCGGACGTCTTGACAAAGCGTCGGCTAAGATGTTCATCTTGCCTGGCTTATAGTGAACAACAAAGTTGTACTCCGCAGAGAAGGAGAGCCACCTCGCCATTCTCTGCGACAAGTGAGGAGTCTTCGCCGCTGTTCGCAGCGATGCATGATCAGTATAGATCGCGAAGCGCTCCTCGCCAAGCAAGTAAACACGGAACTTGACTAAGGCATACTTCATCGCAAGAAGTTCCTTATCATGAACTGGGTAGTTCCGTTCTGCGGGTCGGAGTTGTCGTGACTGATACGATATAACTCGCTCTTGACCCTCATCATCGTGTTGCATCAACGCGCAACCAATGGCATAATCGCTCGCATCACAGACGACGTGGAACGGCTTGTCGTGGTCCGGAAGAGCCAGCACAGGAGCTTCACGCAGACTCCGCTTGACCTCTTCGAACGCCGCTTGGTGATCTCTTGACCACTTCCACTCAACGTCTTTCTTCAGCAGTTGTGTCAGAGGCTGCACTAACGCTGCATAATTGCGCGTGTACTTGTGCAAGTAATTTGCCAGACCCAACCACTGCCGCAACTGCTTGACATTCTGAGGCACAGGCCAATCGTCAATAGCTTTGACCTTCTCCGGATCGATGCGAATACCGTTCTTGCCCACAACGCAACCAAGAACAGGAATCTCGGGGGCAAAGAATAGGCACTTTTTCAAGTTTGCGTAGAGTTTGTTCTCTCGCATGACCTGGAATACTTGACGTAGATGATCGAGATGAACATCAACACCAGACTTTCCATTGACGGCCTTACTATGAACGAATATATCGTCAAAGTAACTTGGTGCAAACGTTCGCAAAGGACGAAGGATGTTTGTGACCATGCGATTGAAAGTCGCAGGCGCATTCTTCAGTCCTTGTGGCATCACTAACCATTCCCACAGCATACCACTCGGGGTACTTACTGCAGTTAGTGGTACATCGCTTTCGCGCATCCGAATCTGATAGAATCCATCTTTCAGATCGATCGCACTGAAAACGGTACTGCCAACCATTCCATCAAGGATCATGTCCTTGCGCGGAACCGGAGTCTGAGCAGGTATGGTTGCATCGTTCAACTTGTTGAACGCATGAACAATGCGCCACCCGCCAGTCGCCTTCTTCACACAGAAAGTGAGGCTGCAATGCGGAGACTTGCTCTCTCGCACATGACCAGCCTTAGCACGTGGTGCGAAAAACTCGTCGATCGCATCGACTTGTTCCTTCGGCAACGGCCACTGTCTTGTGATGCAGTACTTCGTGCCAGGAAGTACATCAATCTCGTGACGAATGCCTCTGTCAAATGGCAATTCGTCCGGCACCTTGTCTGGGAAGATATCTTCGAATTCCTTGGCAAGCGCATACACGGGGTTCGTCTTGAGAGCGTCCCATGACTGCTCCTCAAACCTCTCTTTCCGTGTCTTTCCGTTCAACACATCTACATTCACATTTGATGCAGTGTTGACGAAGTCTTTGTCGATTGCTTTGACAATCGCGCAAAGCTGCGAAATTTCGCCTTTCGCCAGGCTACGCTTCAGCGTCTTCTTGCTCATCGATGGCAAGGAAGTCAACTCTTCGACCGTGCTGGGAGGATTTTCCACTTGGACATGACGCATTATTGTGCTGTCACCCTCATCATTGTAGACCACGACGTTCGCACAGCTGCTTGTGGTGCCTCTCTGTGGGTCACCACCTTCATCACCTTCCTTTGCATCTTGATCAGGGATGCTTGATGACGGAAATCCATCGTCGTCGATCTTCTCTTGGTCTTCATTCTTCACGCCAGAACGCGGTCCTTCATCGTTCTTGGCAACAGGAGTAGTCTTTTCATGGCGCCTGACTGCTCCACCTCCAGCGGTCTTCACGGGCTTGTCTCCCGAGATCGAGGGGCCATCGCACTCCTGGGTCTCGTTTGACACACCTTCCACAGATGTATATGCCCATATCACTTCATCCGTTGTCATGCAGCTCAACTCGGCTGCAATGCACGACTTGTCAACGGAGATCTTCTTCTTCATCCAGTCAATGCGAGGTTGGTAACGCTTCAACCACGGCATGCCCAGGATGATGTCAAACTTGTCATCGAGGTCGAGTAATATGAACTCGTCTTCACCTCGGAAACCTTCAAACTCAATTGCCAAGCGCATCGTTCGCTTTGGCATTCTCACAGTTGACCCATTAGCCAATCGAACAGCCATATCATTCGTCGCATCGGGTGGAATCATACCATTCCCAATCACGACCTTCGCCCGAACAAAGTTGTTCGACGCGCCAGTGTCAACCAAAGCACGTAGAGGCGTTGCAATACCATCCACGTAAACTTTGAGTATGATCAGAGCAGAGCTCTGATTGACACTGCCATCACTCTTAGTGGAATCTGCATGTGCGCCGCGCACATCGGGGCCAGAGTTCTGTGTCTCCACAATATCCACAGTCCTCTCGTTAGACCCAGTAGGGAGCCCCGCCCCTACTGGTCGTTCCCGTTTTTTGACCCTCGGGAACGGCCGAACCGGCGACCGAAGTTTCGGTTGCTGGTCTGGTTCGAACGTGACCCCCGTGTCTCTTGCCGTTCCGGCAAAGACACTCTGCAGTTCCGAGCGATGTGGCCTGGCTTCCCACAGCGGAAGCATTTGCCATTACCACGCGGACGTACGTCTCCCGACGTGGAAGCGTATGATAAGTCCATCGGCTCTGGGCCGTCGTTTACTGGCGACGACATGCGGACTTGACGCGGAATAGGTCCACCAAACTTGGCTTGCTTGATGCTGAATTCTTCTTGCATCGCTCTCTCGATGGCTTGGTCCAACGTCGTCGGGTACTCGCGGAACAACTGGTTCCGGATCGGTCCGTCGTCCAAACCGGCCATGAACGTGACAACTTGCGTTGCCATGTCAATCGGCTGATCCACAATGCACGACACGAGATATCGTGCGCGCTGTGCATATGAGTGGAGGTCTTGGCGTCCCTGCCGAAGCTTGAGGAACTCATCACGAGCGCGAAATTCGCTCTGCGGAGGCTCAAACGCGCGCTTCAGCTCCTGCTTGAAGTCGTCGAGATTGTAGAAGCAGGTTGGCTCCGCCAAACGCTTCCCATATGCCCAACTCTTCGCTCGACCCACAAGGTTGGACATCGCGAACAACACTTGCTGAACTGGGTCTCGGAGCTGTCTTGCAGCCACTGCTGCATCCAACTCAACGAACCATCTTGCCAGAGGTTCGTTTTCTCCGCCGCGATACGGAGAAATGTTGAGCTTCAGAGGCATCACTCTCATCGTCGAGACAGGAGTTGCTTGCTGTCGATGAGAGGTCATGATCTCGTGATGCATGAAGTTCACGGCCGCGTTCCTCTGGTCATCTGGTGACGCTGATCTCAGCAAACTGATCACAGCTGCTTCACCAATGATCCCACGCATTCGCTCCAAGGCTGCCCACTCATGAGAAGACAAATGAGGGAATTGCTCATTAGTCAACTCAACAGTTTCCGGTACTGCTGGACCATGAGAGACTTCCATGTCCGCTGCCTCCATGACTCAGTCAAGGAGACTGGATTGCTGGCTTGTGATTTTCGTAGCAGTCAGAACGTTTAGACTCTGAAAATTCAAAGGCGGGGTAGGCACAACGGCACTAAACCACAGACCCAAAGAAAAGAGGTTCCGACGTGATGCTACAATCACAACCAGGCAATCAACGTTTGTCGACCTGCTCTTGGCAGTCGCACAAACAGTCACTTCCGGTCGCGGGAAGGACCACAAAGTGCTACCAGGTGTAACGGGCCAGGTATTTACCATTACTAGCTTACACGTAGTGTAGAGGAAGCTCACAATAGTAAATCCAAGTGTTAAGTCCGAAGCAAATTTAACTCTGTTTTTATTTAGAGCCAGGGCGGTAGCCCTAGGCCTCATGTGAACCACTCATATACATGTCAATGTCTGATTGGCTAAAATGAATACCCATCTCAACCAATCCGCTAATGACTGTGTGCCACACACTAACTGTGAGGCACCATGCCTACTTATGTAATAACTGAAAGATATCTACCTACTTATGTAATGGGAGGGCCCATTACAGCACTGCCCACGTTGAGAAGCATGGTGCTGAGTCGTCCCTCTTTCCTGATGCTGCTCAATCCACTGCGTATAGCACTACTGCTGCGGTCGGTGGTGATGGCTACTCGAACAACACTGCGTTCTCGACTACTTTTGTCGCTTCTGCTTCCTCTGCTACAGCATCGGTTGCTAATGACGGTTTTGCGAAGCGTCTTCTATCGAACCCTCCTAATGCCGGTGCTGATTCATCCGCTAACTGGCTGTCCACTGGTGCTGCTGCTGCCACTACTACTATCGCAAACCAGATGTCGCGCGGTGCTTTCGTTGCTGGCTCTTCTGCTGCAAGTGCAATCATGGGAACGTGGAACCATATGCTTAAGATTAAATTGTCTGAGCTCCACCCTATTTTCAAGGAGATTGATTTGATGGCTAACCCTCAGATCCGCCTTCGTTTCCGCGTCAACCAGGGTACGGCTGCTATTGCTGTTGATGCCAGTAAGAACATGTCGCTGACGAGCACTACGCTTTCATCTGATAATGTATGCCCTGTTATGGTTGCATCAGCTGCCTCAAATAATCCTATGGCTGGTGTGCTTGCCGCGTCTGCTGGCTTCTCGATTGCTTGGGGTGCTGTTGTCAGTTCTCTTGAGCCCACTATTGATGGTACTTACATGCCATTCACCACTGCTCGTCTGTATGTACCTTTTGCTCATCTTGAGAATCCGCAGGCTATTATTTCGAAGCCTGTTAAGAAGGTTCGCTACAACGACTGTTATGCTCAGTGGTTCTATCAGCGCGCTGGCACTGGTAAGCAATCGACTCAGTTTAATGCTTCCTTTGATCTCCAGCTGTCTGCTTCGGTTAAGAATGCTAAGTACGTTGTGCTGCTACCGTTCGCTGAGCAGACCGGTAGCTTTGCATCTGCCGCTGTTCAACAGTTCCAGAGTCCTTTCGATACTGCCCCTTGGACTCTTCGGCCTGGTTCGTCAATTCGCAATTTCAATGTACGTATTGGTTCGACTCAGTGCTTTGACATTAGCCATGACTATGACTTCCGTCAGTTCTCGGACGAGGTAAGCAAGCTTGGTGCCATCAACGGTGATCTTACTCCTGAACTTGTCAATGGTCTGCTTGACTACCAGACATGGTCGCTCACGAACCGCATGCTGATTGCTGACGTCAGCCGTCTAATGGAGAAGGATGTGCCTCAGGCTATTCAGATCCAGGGAACTAACGCCGGTTGCCAGGGAGTTAATATCCTGGTTCTGGTAATTAGCGAACAGGAGCTGAGCTATGATCGTCTCACAGGTGAAGTACTTGACTTTACCACGGCTTAATTATTTAAATTAGGAAATTAGATATATACCTAAAGTATATAGATACCATGTCCATTTCTTTCGGTAAGTACAAAGGCTCAACTATTGAAGATGTCTTCGAGAGGGACCCATCCTACTGTCGATGGCTCCGTTCTCAGGGGATGCTGGTTGGAGGTCCTGATTCTGATATTGCTAAATTCCTTGTTGCTAAGTTTAGAAATACTAATGATGACGGCTCTTATATTCTAAATTTTGGGCGATATAAGGGCAAGTCGGTGAAGCAGGTATATTCGATTGATGTTCCCTGCATCCAATGGCTACGATCATCTAAGTTCGCAACTGAAAAGGCACCAAAGCTATGTGCTGCTATTGACGAATTGTTAAATAACTAAATCACCTAATTTTTTTGATTGGGTTGAAAGATTAAAAAACTTAAATTTTTAGCATTTGTTTTTACTATCAAATCCATTTGTTCTTTCAAGTGAATCTCACTATATTTTTCCCTGTGGGATGACTTTATAATATTTTGGATCTTGTATCAGGATCGACTTTATATCATACTCCTATAGAAAAAAATCTGAAATTAATTAATTCAAATATTTGGCTTATGCATTGTTGGAGGTTTTAAGCCAGCCTGGTGTTGTCATTGGCTATATTAGGCTTGACTTTTTATCAGAAAAAAATAATTAATTAAGTTCGGTTTCGCTGTTAGGTTCGACTTTGTCTTCAATAAGTTCGGTTTTAGGCTTACGCTTTCGAGCTCGAATTTGGTCTCTATTCTTATCGTCGTAGCTCTTTTGGTATGACAAGCGAGCGTCGCGTGTGCGCTGATAGTAGCGCTTTTGTGCGGCCTTGATTCGCTCTTTGTTAGCGAGGTATTGTTCAGGTGAGTACGCCATCTCTGTATATTACTAACTTTATATTTATCAGGATAGAAAAATAAACTAATGCGTTGTGGGACAGCCAGCAATTGATTAGCGTGACAGTTCGACACTGACATCAGGCTTACCAAGGCTGAAAACCAGCGCTTTGCTGTATGAATCCACGAAAGACACATACAGAAACCCATGCCTCTGATGCCGAACACCTTTGTTCTGACGAAAATCGATGAGCACATATCGAGAACTTCCAGTTAAGCTCCCATAGTACTTCCCCCCAGTTTCAAATCGATCTGAATGATCGACAGCATGATCACCATTCACAAGCAACTCCCAAAACCAAAGGACGCTCGAGCCACGAATCACCAAATCAACGAATCCTTTGCCGTCTCCCGTGCGCCATTCTGGGGTAACCAGGACATCTCGAGGCAAGCATGATGTTGTGGCGCTGTATAACTCCATTTGAATTTGGCGTTCCCGAGCAATGCTCGAGGTGTTTTCGGTCGCGAAATTCTGCAGACGCGAAACACTCATTCGCTTTACACAAGCGAGAACGAAGTCTTCATGTGAGATATCTGATACCATATACCCGATTGGTTCCGTTCGGTTCGAATGTAGCCAGATCTTGAGGTGCATGCTTGAAGCGAATTGGAGCTGCTTCGCCTGATCCTCGTACAAGAACCCGTACTTCGTCAAATATTCCACGGCAGTCTGACTTCTAGGAGTTCGCTGCCCATCAGATACGAGCATAACCTGCCCAGAAGCAACACCATTCAAGATTTCACTCATCTTCAGTGTTGATTCCTCTGACAGACCATTAGCTTTTTTCACTCGCTGGAAAGCATCAGCAGTCGGGATACCCCGATAGCTGCAGCGAATGTATTGCAGCAGCCCCACGGAGCGAAGTTCCATCTCAAGATCTTCAGCATTTGGCGTTTTCGAGCCAAACTTGCAAGACAAAAACATGAGGATTGCTCGAGCAATTCCTATATGACCCGAGCACAGAATCCAGATGAGATCGGAGACTGATGCGCCAATGCTGTTCCGAACCATTTCTTCCAGCTCCACACGTGAAAGCTGCAGGCCAGGCTTGGATGGCGTTGCATTCAATCCAAACGTATTCTGAGGAGGGATAAGGATCGGAGTTCCAGCGCGTTCATGCTTGCGGTAGGCATCAAAGCTGCCATACGATGAAAAAAGAACGAAGCGTAGGCTGGGTATTTGCGAGTCCAAAGCGTCTTTCACGTATCCTCTCCAGAGCTGCTCGTCGTTATACGTAATTTGGGCTTCATCAATTAGTACCACTCGATCGCATTCGAGTGCGCAGAGCGCTTCAAATTCACAGCCATATAAGAGCTTGAAAAAATCACCAAACTTGCCATCTTCAGTCATTCTGTTTGCTCGAATGCGGGAAACAAGTGCATCAGGCTTGGAGCGAACAATGTGATTGTAAAGTAGATCACACATTGCCGTCTTACCGGACAAAGGGGGAGCGCGGACGAATATCACTGGAAAATACTCGTCATCATCGGGAAACAGAAGATTGAAAAATGCTTCAGTGGTCGTTGATCGGTGGGTTCTAAAAGTTGCAGGGACTCCTCCCTCGTTTCTCGCCTTGGAAAACGAGATTGGTACACTGAACTTCTGAAAGCTTCGCCCGTCGTTGTCCCCTGATGCACCACCCTCCGGAACCACCACCAGCACGTTCACAGGACCATTTCCGGCCGCTTCTTCTTCTTCATCCACTTCATCCACTTCGCCCACTTGCTCATTCGATAATCCAACACGGCGCAGCTTCGCTCGCGCAACATTCAACGGCTTCAAGCCACTGGTGTCAATTACACCTTCCGTCACCTCGTTTTCCGTCAGCCACGCGCCGTTCCCGTCTTCGCCAGGAAGAGCTGCAGGTCGTCAGCATCACAAAGGATCTTGTTGTCTTCTTCCCCTTGATCGCGTCCTTCAACGCGGCCCACCGACTCAGTATCGCCGATTTCACCTCGAACGCACTTCCCGCTTCACCAACGATCGCACAGAACAGCGTCACCATCTTTTCTCGAGACAGCGGATTCTGGAATGAGGAAAAAGAGAGGGAGAGAATTCGCTATCGTACCTAAACGGAAATGAAGATGTGATGAAGGCGTGCCACATTGTCTTCCAACCAATGGCGGTGAGGGTGAACTATTCTTTCGTAATGTCATGATCTTTTTCTCTAGAATGAACATCCTTTGGATGCAGTCCTGTTGTTGCTGTGTGCGGTGCTTGGAGGTGTGGAGGAGACCTCCTTCGCACCAGATGCTACTTAGCGCTGGTGTCGTCGTTTTCAGCAGCTGAGGGCCAGGAAGGTGCAGAGCAGTGCTCGTTGGTATATTGCGGTAAGGAAAAAACTGGCGGTGTAATGTACTGGATATTACTACTTTTGATTTCACAGTGCAGCTTGTCAATTTCTCGTGCAAGACGAAATTGGTCCTTGAGCTGCATCTGTCGGGTGTAGTTTTTCTCGCAACGTTTTCGATGCCGTTCTGATGACGGGGTCGTCTGTTGCATGGTTTCCACGACTGTTGCTGAGTGACTATCCTATTTTGTCCGCTTCCACCGCGGTTCTAAATGTCCTGGGCGGCATACACCCTGTGTGTATTGGTGTCAAGTTCGCGCTCCATTATGCGAATGATTTGTCAACATTGCGCCGTTGGCGGCAATTGCCGAGGCTACGTTGTTCTTCACCTTTGCATTGTTTGCGGGTATCTTCACGTGCACAACGTTCCTTCCGTTGTTCTGGTTTGCGAGGATGTATTCGGAGATGATCAAGGACAAGCAGACGTCGACGGTGATGAAGATCTTGCTGCACTTCAACATGCTCTTCCCCATGCTAATCTGTGCGCTGTGGGTTCAAGTGCTGTTTTGGCGATTAGTGAGCTTGTGTACTGGCGCAATGTGGCAGCTCATGGCAGCACCGACATCGAGCAAACGCCCGAACAAGCAGACCCCCAAAACGCTGAAGAACCAGCTCAAGAGCCTCAAGATGAAGAAGAACAAGTAGATAGAGAACAAACATGCAGACAACTGCGCAAGACAAACTGAAAATACAGAAACCCTTCTTGTTCACGTCTTAGCCTTGCCACAGCCTCTATTTCTTCATGTTCTGAAGGTACTCCTTTCAGCCACTGGTAGCCATCTTCTCGATCTTGTCGTCCACCTCACGCTTCTGCGTGTCCAGGAACGTCGCCATAGCGTCAATGAGTGACGAGTCTCCACCACCGAGGATGCGAACGGCCAGTAGACCAGCGTTCGTGGAGTTGCCAATGGCGACGGTGGCGGGTGAGGCTTATCATCGAGGAAACTGTGGTGATTCATCAAGGAGGTCTGAAAAAGGTGGATCGTCAAGGTCGTTTATGCTTTTGCACAGTGATCAAGTAGGATGGTAAAACGGTAGGCGAACAAGGAAAGTTACTGGTAGTAAAGGTCAATACATAAACGTCCTTGTCAAGCATCCACCTGCAACGCCGCTCGGACCTACCACCGCGATGTTCTCTGCTCCACCAAGTGCTTCAACTGGGGATGCATTGGCTTCACAAACCCCTATAACCGATGCCACAACACCAACGTGGACTTGGAAGGACGTCGTGCTAGGTAGAAGTGCAGCAACACGTCCGAGTTCAGCAGCAGTTCCAACGGCTTCAGCACTGTCATCACCGCCATCACGTCCGACTGTAATGCCAACCCCACCCTCGTTGGTTTCAATTCCCGCTCCTCCTCCGTTACCAAGTGTGCTTCCAACACCTCCTGCTCCACCTTCGATGTCTGCACCGCCTTCGATCCCACCAACATCTCCGCCGTGCCCCTAAGTAAAAGCGACTACCGGTCGCTGCGATAGCGCGGCGGACGAGCCAACCGTGGAGTTTGAGTTTTCGGAAGATGAATCGGATGAAAACATTAAACACGAAAGGACACTATTTCTTAGTCGTGTTGAGTTCGCCACGTTGAAAGCAGCAAAACGTGGTATCGACAGTTTTGACGGCTACGTATATACGTTCCACTACAACTATGGCAAGCGATCTGGAAAAATCGATGGTCGAAGTGTTTATCGCTGCATTTCACACGAAAACTGCGCAAAACGCATTCGACTAGCTCCAACGAATAACGATGATACACGAACAGTATGGCTCCAGGATCATGGTGAACACACTGGAGCTAGGACGGAGTTAAAGAAGCGGGGCATTCCTGGTTTCTTTCTTACTGAAGTGGATGACATTTTGTTGGGATGCGGCCCAAAGAAGTGCAGGAAAATTCTTCTGGAGCGGTATAGTGATGTTCCGAGTCGCTATATGTGCGTTCCGGATGTGACACAGCTGAAAAATCGGAAATCCACACTCATGAAAAACCGTGCAGGTATGTAGTACTTTCATTTCTTGTACGTCATTTACATCACTCTAATCTTATGTTATCAATTTCGTTATAGATGGTTGGTGTAATGGGGCGCTGTTTACAACAGTCCCCAAAACACGGCACGCACGCTTGTGCGGTTGAGGAAGCGTTCCCGACTTGGAGGGAAGTCCCGACTTGGAGGGACAAGGAGCGACTCCCGACTTGGAGGGAGGAAGGCGACTTGAGTACTTGAGGGAAAGTTTGCAACTAAATTGAAAGGAGCTTATGGTTCCTGAATCCTATGAATAAAACCACTAGGGGCCCTTGAGATTAAATGTCATTTAACCTACACATGTAGTATAAAACCTTGGGTTGAATCAGGTTGAACTTGAAGATTCTCCTTCGAAGAATCTTCCTGCCGCGTGGCGTCTTGTGATTGGCCACAAGAACTCAGGTGACACGCCGGCCTTGTTACCAAATAATGTCCCAGGTGAGGAACCATCATCATGCACAAAGAAGTGCAAAGAACACTTGGCGTAATCACTGATTGTGCCATGGGTGGATGTGAGCAAACATTTGACCATGTTTATGCCGCCTTTACCTCCATGACAGCAGTGTGTGAACCACACCAATCTGTGATCGCATAACCAATGTAATAGGCCAGAGGGGCCCATTACATCATCCCCCCCTTAAAGTAGCAATCACTCAATGTCTTTTGGGGATGGTTGGCTCACTTTAAAATTCGCCATGAAGCGATCAAGTGTCCAAGCGTCTCTTGAAGAACCCGCTGTGCGCAAGCAACAGCGTCGCGCTTCAGAACTCTTCGATGTGTCCTGCATCCGCCGTCGGATGGGAGACACCGAGTTCAATAAGGACCGGTTCTTCCGTTGGCGTCGGATCAACAATCGCGATGATCCGAACCAACCCATCGCAGCTAAGAAGGACTCATGACAAACCTTTGTTCGTCTTGAGAACGAGGGCAAGATGGAGCGCTTGCTCAGCAAGACTCCACGTCACGACAAGGCAGCCCATGGCCTTCGTCGCGGTAGTGTCTCCAGCGACACTACAAGCTTGCCTCGTAGCTGCGAACCACGTCGGGAACATCAGACTCAAGGGTCTGTTTCGGTTCCCACGTGTCCGAACTCGGTGGATAGCCGCGCCACCGAACTCGATAGAAGCGTTGACGAGTCAACCGCTTCTTCCCACGAGTCTGTCGGTCTTCGTGACCAACAATCGACTCTACGATCCACCGATGCTCTCCCTGATGATCAATCAGCGGAGGTGGGGCTGAACGCAAGAACGATCGAGCGGCTCTGGAAGTGGAAGAGTGCTCATCGTGCGCAGATCGAGGTACTGGAAGTTCGCAACGCGGTTCTCGCTGACCGGTGCGACAGCCTCGAAGACCAACTGAGGGAGCGGGAGTCAACGATTGACTCGCTGTCTGATGGTCCAGCCCAGCGTTCGGCATTGGAGTCCCGTTTCGAACAACGGTTCGAGCAAGTTCAGGCTGAACTTGAGCGACTCCAGAAGGCTCAGAAGTCTCGCGAGACTTTTCACGAGCGTCTTCTGCACTCCGTGGAGGATGCAGGAACTGCGCTCGAGATACTACGGAAGGAGTACCAGTCTCGACTTCTCGTGTTGGAAGCTGTGAAGGACGAGTCCTTCGATGTGCTTCAGCGCCTCTATGCCGAGAAGAAGCTCCATGACGATGAGTTGAAGACTCTTCGTGATCAAGTGGAGCGACTTCATGATCGTTTGGATCGTCATCCAAAGGCTCGTTAGGGTCAGCAGACCCACTCGGAAGGTAAGGCTTTAGTCTACCCACGTAAAACGTCGGGTGTAGACGCATGCTTGTAGGAATGTCTAGTGTGTAGGCATCACCATTGCATTTCATTACCTTGAGCGGTCCAATAAATCTTGGTAGAAGTTTTGAACTTCCCAAGCTGGACACTGCATGTTCAGGCAGGTTTGCCGTACTAAGCAATACAAGATCATTGACCTTGTAAGTTTGCTTGTTCTTCCGTCCACTCTTATCTGCTTGTTCTTTTTGCAGATCTTGAGCCTTTGCTATTGCGTCTCGAACAAACCTCACAACGGCTTGTCTCCTCACAATAAAGTCATCGACTTGCTGCTTATCACGACTCTTCATGTCGTTCAAAGGTTCCATCGAGTCAAAATTCGCTTTGAGCTCGGAAGCAGCATTCAGGTCATGCTTTGACTGTGGCGAATTCTCAGTCGCCGTAGTCCCTCCCCCACTCAAGGTAGAGACCTCTCCCACTAGCGACGCCGGCACTCTCGGATGGAGACCGTAGTTCACAAAGAATGGGGAGTGACCCGTCGAGACATGCGTGGAGTTGTTCAACGCAAACTCGCAAAGAGGGAGAAACTCGCTCCACTCTTTGAATGACGTAGCGTAACTACGCAATACGTCCTCAAGGACACGATTCACTCGCTCTGTTTGACCGTCCGTTTCGGGGTGTGCCGCTGTTGACATAACCAACTTGGTGTCCAAGAGTCCAAACAGTGCACGCCAGAACTTTGCAGTGAAACGGGTGTCACGGTCTGACACGATCTCAACTGGAAGGCCATGCAGACGGAACACGACGTCTACAAATACCTTGGCAGTCTTCTCTGCTGAGATCTTGTCCGAAACAGGTGCAAGATGAACCATCTTGCTGAATCGGTCCACAAACACAAGGATGCCGTTGCGTCCGTGTTTGTCTCGCGGAAGTCCGAATACGAAATCCATACTCACGGACCTCCAACTGTCCTGGGGGACAGGCAAAGAACGAAGTGGGGCTTGGGTGGAGCCTGAGGGCTTCACTCGCTGACATATCTCGCAAGTCCTCACATACTTGCGCACCCACTTGTACATGTGTGGCCAATAATAATCTCGGGAAAGACTGAGAAACATCTT
Organism: Phytophthora agathidicida; assembly: GCA_025722995.1. Classification (NCBI taxonomy): domain Eukaryota; phylum Oomycota; class Peronosporomycetes; order Peronosporales; family Peronosporaceae; genus Phytophthora; species Phytophthora agathidicida. The sequence continues at coordinate 1,376,780 of CP106979.1, forward strand.
CTCACGTCCGAGATGGCCACCCGAAGGACTGTCATGATACTCATACAAGAGTCGATGACGCACGCCTTCGTCGTTGGGGATAACGATCCTTTCTGTATCCCCGTCGTCAACCGCGTAGTACAGCAACCCATTGCGTACTTGGAAGTGGTGAGCGCGTGATCTTGTTCGAGCTGGTAGACCTTGCAGTGCTTTAGCGGAGGGATCCTTGAAGTACTTGAATAAGTCCTGACAGATCTCGTCGGACTTGTAACCCCCGATAATATCTTCACGCACTGTAGTCGATACTTGAACAGCGATCGCTTGAACATCTTCACAGAGTCGACACGCTTCGACCGGATCCTCGTTCTTGGATTTGGGATCGTAATCCGGACGTCTTGACAAAGCGTCGGCTAAGATGTTCATCTTGCCTGGCTTATAGTGAACAACAAAGTTGTACTCCGCAGAGAAGGAGAGCCACCTCGCCATTCTCTGCGACAAGTGAGGAGTCTTCGCCGCTGTTCGCAGCGATGCATGATCAGTATAGATCGCGAAGCGCTCCTCGCCAAGCAAGTAAACACGGAACTTGACTAAGGCATACTTCATCGCAAGAAGTTCCTTATCATGAACTGGGTAGTTCCGTTCTGCGGGTCGGAGTTGTCGTGACTGATACGATATAACTCGCTCTTGACCCTCATCATCGTGTTGCATCAACGCGCAACCAATGGCATAATCGCTCGCATCACAGACGACGTGGAACGGCTTGTCGTGGTCCGGAAGAGCCAGCACAGGAGCTTCACGCAGACTCCGCTTGACCTCTTCGAACGCCGCTTGGTGATCTCTTGACCACTTCCACTCAACGTCTTTCTTCAGCAGTTGTGTCAGAGGCTGCACTAACGCTGCATAATTGCGCGTGTACTTGTGCAAGTAATTTGCCAGACCCAACCACTGCCGCAACTGCTTGACATTCTGAGGCACAGGCCAATCGTCAATAGCTTTGACCTTCTCCGGATCGATGCGAATACCGTTCTTGCCCACAACGCAACCAAGAACAGGAATCTCGGGGGCAAAGAATAGGCACTTTTTCAAGTTTGCGTAGAGTTTGTTCTCTCGCATGACCTGGAATACTTGACGTAGATGATCGAGATGAACATCAACACCAGACTTTCCATTGACGGCCTTACTATGAACGAATATATCGTCAAAGTAACTTGGTGCAAACGTTCGCAAAGGACGAAGGATGTTTGTGATCATGCGATTGAAAGTCGCAGGCGCATTCTTCAGTCCTTGTGGCATCACTAACCATTCCCACAGCATACCACTCGGGGTACTTACTGCAGTTAGTGGTACATCGCTTTCGCGCATCCGAATCTGATAGAATCCATCTGAAACAGGGCGAGACGCGCTCTGTTTCTTTAGCATACACTAGTATGCGCTTTTGAGGAAGCGTAAGTTACTTAGACTTTGTATGCAAGTAGAAATACACGTCCGTGTATTTCTAAGCAAAAAGACCGAAACTTTAACTTGAAAATAGAAAACTGAATTGAATGCCTCGTGGCGGGCCCTTAGCAAACCTATCTAAATGACTTATGTATCTACGGAGGTGAAGCCATGGTTGGCTCTCACGCTCCGGCCCTTATGTATGCGTTTGATTGGTGGAAATGTGCCCCTTTCCACCAATCGCAGTGCGCTTAGCGCGCCAATGTTTGTGCCATCGGCGGCTCGAAATGATTGTTGACTGTGTATGTGACGCACACACAGAAGGCTTACCGTATACTTGTCCGTGTATAGTCCGGCTATACACGTATATCTGGTGTACCCAATCACACCAGCCTGTGTAACCCTGTTACACCATCTTTCAGATCGATCGCACTGAAAACGGTACTGCCAACCATTCCATCAAGGATCATGTCCTTGCGCGGAACCGGAGTCTGAGCAGGTATGGTTGCATCGTTCAACTTGTTGAACGCATGAACAATGCGCCACCCGCCAGTCGCCTTCTTCACACAGAAAGTGAGGCTGCAATGCGGAGACTTGCTCTCTCGCACATGACCAGCCTTAGCACGTGGTGCGAAAAACTCGTCGATCGCATCGACTTGTTCCTTCGGCAACGGCCACTGTCTTGTGATGCAGTACTTCGTGCCAGGAAGTACATCAATCTCGTGACGAATGCCTCTGTCAAATGGCAATTCGTCCGGCACCTTGTCTGGGAAGATATCTTCGAATTCCTTGGCAAGCGCATACACGGGGTTCGTCTTGAGAGCGTCCCATGACTGCTCCTCAAACCTCTCTTTCCGTGTCTTTCCGTTCAACACATCTACATTCACATTTGATGCAGTGTTGACGAAGTCTTTGTCGATTGCTTTGACAATCGCGCAAAGCTGCGAAATTTCGCCTTTCGCCAGGCTACGCTTCAGCGTCTTCTTGCTCATCGATGGCAAGGAAGTCAACTCTTCGACCGTGCTGGGAGGATTTTCCACTTGGACATGACGCATTATTGTGCTGTCACCCTCATCATTGTAGACCACGACGTTCGCACAGCTGCTTGTGGTGCCTCTCTGTGGGTCACCACCTTCATCACCTTCCTTTGCATCTTGATCAGGGATGCTTGATGACGGAAATCCATCGTCGTCGATCTTCTCTTGGTCTTCATTCTTCACGCCAGAACGCGGTCCTTCATCGTTCTTGGCAACAGGAGTAGTCTTTTCATGGCGCCTGACTGCTCCACCTCCAGCGGTCTTCACGGGCTTGTCTCCCGAGATCGAGGGGCCATCGCACTCCTGGGTCTCGTTTGACACACCTTCCACAGATGTATATGCCCATATCACTTCATCCGTTGTCATGCAGCTCAACTCGGCTGCAATGCACGACTTGTCAACGGAGATCTTCTTCTTCATCCAGTCAATGCGAGGTTGGTAACGCTTCAACCACGGCATGCCCAGGATGATGTCAAACTTGTCATCGAGGTCGAGTAATATGAACTCGTCTTCACCTCGGAAACCTTCAAACTCAATTGCCAAGCGCATCGTTCGCTTTGGCATTCTCACAGTTGACCCATTAGCCAATCGAACAGCCATATCATTCGTCGCATCGGGTGGAATCATACCATTCCCAATCACGACCTTCGCCCGAACAAAGTTGTTCGACGCGCCAGTGTCAACCAAAGCACGTAGAGGCGTTGCAATACCATCCACGTAAACTTTGAGTATGATCAGAGCAGAGCTCTGATTGACACTGCCATCACTCTTAGTGGAATCTGCATGTGCGCCGCGCACATCGGGGCCAGAGTTCTGTGTCTCCACAATATCCACAGTCCTCTCGTTAGACCCAGTAGGGAGCCCCGCCCCTACTGGTCGTTCCCGTTTTTTGACCCTCGGGAACGGCCGAACCGGCGACCGAAGTTTCGGTTGCTGGTCTGGTTCGAACGTGACCCCCGTGTCTCTTGCCGTTCCGGCAAAGACACTCTGCAGTTCCGAGCGATGTGGCCTGGCTTCCCACAGCGGAAGCATTTGCCATTACCACGCGGACGTACGTCTCCCGACGTGGAAGCGTATGATAAGTCCATCGGCTCTGGGCCGTCGTTTACTGGCGACGACATGCGGACTTGACGCGGAATAGGTCCACCAAACTTGGCTTGCTTGATGCTGAATTCTTCTTGCATCGCTCTCTCGATGGCTTGGTCCAACGTCGTCGGGTACTCGCGGAACAACTGGTTCCGGATCGGTCCGTCGTCCAAACCGGCCATGAACGTGACAACTTGCGTTGCCATGTCAATCGGCTGATCCACAATGCACGACACGAGATATCGTACGCGCTGTGCATATGAGTGGAGGTCTTGGCGTCCCTGCCGAAGCTTGAGGAACTCATCACGAGCGCGAAATTCGCTCTGCGGAGGCTCAAACGCGCGCTTCAGCTCCTGCTTGAAGTCGTCGAGATTGTAGAAGCAGGTTGGCTCCGCCAAACGCTTCCCATATGCCCAACTCTTCGCTCGACCCACAAGGTTGGACATCGCGAACAACACTTGCTGAACTGGGTCTCGGAGCTGTCTTGCAGCCACTGCTGCATCCAACTCAACGAACCATCTTGCCAGAGGTTCGTTTTCTCCGCCGCGATACGGAGAAATGTTGAGCTTCAGAGGCATCACTCTCATCGTCGAGACAGGAGTTGCTTGCTGTCGATGAGAGGTCATGATCTCGTGATGCATGAAGTTCACGGCCGCGTTCCTCTGGTCATCTGGTGACGCTGATCTCAGCAAACTGATCACAGCTGCTTCACCAATGATCCCACGCATTCGCTCCAAGGCTGCCCACTCATGAGAAGACAAATGAGGGAATTGCTCATTAGTCAACTCAACAGTTTCCGGTACTGCTGGACCATGAGAGACTTCCATGTCCGCTGCCTCCATGACTCAGTCAAGGAGACTGGATTGCTGGCTTGTGATTTTCGTAGCAGTCAGAACGTTTAGACTCTGAAAATTCAAAGGCGGGGTAGGCACAACGGCACTAAACCACAGACCCAAAGAAAAGAGGTTCCGACGTGATGCTACAATCACAACCAGGCAATCAACGTTTGTCGACCTGCTCTTGGCAGTCGCACAAACAGTCACTTCCGGTCGCGGGAAGGACCACAAAGTGCTACCAGGTGTAACGGGCCAGGTATTTACCATTACTAGCTTACACGTAGTGTAGAGGAAGCTCACAATAGTAAATCCAAGTGTTAAGTCCGAAGCAAATTTAACTCTGTTTTTATTTAGAGCCAGGGCGGTAGCCCTAGGCCTCATGTGAACCACTCATATACATGTCAATGTCTGATTGGCTAAAATGAATACCCATCTCAACCAATCCGCTAATGACTGTGTGCCACACACTAACTGTGAGGCACCATGCCTACTTATGTAATAACTGAAAGATATCTACCTACTTATGTAATGGGAGGGCCCATTACAGCACTGCCCACGTTGAGAAGCATGGTGCTGAGTCGTCCCTCTTTCCTGATGCTGCTCAATCCACTGCGTATAGCACTACTGCTGCGGTCGGTGGTGATGGCTACTCGAACAACACTGCGTTCTCGACTACTTTTGTCGCTTCTGCTTCCTCTGCTACAGCATCGGTTGCTAATGACGGTTTTGCGAAGCGTCTTCTATCGAACCCTCCTAATGCCGGTGCTGATTCATCCGCTAACTGGCTGTCCACTGGTGCTGCTGCTGCCACTACTACTATCGCAAACCAGATGTCGCGCGGTGCTTTCGTTGCTGGCTCTTCTGCTGCAAGTGCAATCATGGGAACGTGGAACCATATGCTTAAGATTAAATTGTCTGAGCTCCACCCTATTTTCAAGGAGATTGATTTGATGGCTAACCCTCAGATCCGCCTTCGTTTCCGCGTCAACCAGGGTACGGCTGCTATTGCTGTTGATGCCAGTAAGAACATGTCGCTGACGAGCACTACGCTTTCATCTGATAATGTATGCCCTGTTATGGTTGCATCAGCTGCCTCAAATAATCCTATGGCTGGTGTGCTTGCCGCGTCTGCTGGCTTCTCGATTGCTTGGGGTGCTGTTGTCAGTTCTCTTGAGCCCACTATTGATGGTACTTACATGCCATTCACCACTGCTCGTCTGTATGTACCTTTTGCTCATCTTGAGAATCCGCAGGCTATTATTTCGAAGCCTGTTAAGAAGGTTCGCTACAACGACTGTTATGCTCAGTGGTTCTATCAGCGCGCTGGCACTGGTAAGCAATCGACTCAGTTTAATGCTTCCTTTGATCTCCAGCTGTCTGCTTCGGTTAAGAATGCTAAGTACGTTGTGCTGCTACCGTTCGCTGAGCAGACCGGTAGCTTTGCATCTGCCGCTGTTCAACAGTTCCAGAGTCCTTTCGATACTGCCCCTTGGACTCTTCGGCCTGGTTCGTCAATTCGCAATTTCAATGTACGTATTGGTTCGACTCAGTGCTTTGACATTAGCCATGACTATGACTTCCGTCAGTTCTCGGACGAGGTAAGCAAGCTTGGTGCCATCAACGGTGATCTTACTCCTGAACTTGTCAATGGTCTGCTTGACTACCAGACATGGTCGCTCACGAACCGCATGCTGATTGCTGACGTCAGCCGTCTAATGGAGAAGGATGTGCCTCAGGCTATTCAGATCCAGGGAACTAACGCCGGTTGCCAGGGAGTTAATATCCTGGTTCTGGTAATTAGCGAACAGGAGCTGAGCTATGATCGTCTCACAGGTGAAGTACTTGACTTTACCACGGCTTAATTATTTAAATTAGGAAATTAGATATATACCTAAAGTATATAGATACCATGTCCATTTCTTTCGGTAAGTACAAAGGCTCAACTATTGAAGATGTCTTCGAGAGGGACCCATCCTACTGTCGATGGCTCCGTTCTCAGGGGATGCTGGTTGGAGGTCCTGATTCTGATATTGCTAAATTCCTTGTTGCTAAGTTTAGAAATACTAATGATGACGGCTCTTATATTCTAAATTTTGGGCGATATAAGGGCAAGTCGGTGAAGCAGGTATATTCGATTGATGTTCCCTACATCCAATGGCTACGATCATCTAAGTTCGCAACTGAAAAGGCACCAAAGCTATGTGCTGCTATTGACGAATTGTTAAATAACTAAATCACCTAATTTTTTTGATTGGGTTGAAAGATTAAAAAACTTAAATTTTTAGCATTTGTTTTTACTATCAAATCCATTTGTTCTTTCAAGTGAATCTCACTATATTTTTCCCTGTGGGATGACTTTATAATATTTTGGATCTTGTATCAGGATCGACTTTATATCATACTCCTATAGAAAAAAATCTGAAATTAATTAATTCAAATATTTGGCTTATGCATTGTTGGAGGTTTTAAGCCAGCCTGGTGTTGTCATTGGCTATATTAGGCTTGACTTTTTATCAGAAAAAAATAATTAATTAAGTTCGGTTTCGCTGTTAGGTTCGACTTTGTCTTCAATAAGTTCGGTTTTAGGCTTACGCTTTCGAGCTCGAATTTGGTCTCTATTCTTATCGTCGTAGCTCTTTTGGTATGACAAGCGAGCGTCGCGTGTGCGCTGATAGTAGCGCTTTTGTGCGGCCTTGATTCGCTCTTTGTTAGCGAGGTATTGTTCAGGTGAGTACGCCATCTCTGTATATTACTAACTTTATATTTATCAGGATAGAAAAATAAACTAATGCGTTGTGGGACAGCCAGCAATTGATTAGCGTGACAGTTCGACACTGACATCAGGCTTACCAAGGCTGAAAACCAGCGCTTTGCTGTATGAATCCACGAAAGACACATACAGAAACCCATGCCTCTGATGCCGAACACCTTTGTTCTGACGAAAATCGATGAGCACATATCGAGAACTTCCAGTTAAGCTCCCATAGTACTTCCCCCCAGTTTCAAATCGATCTGAATGATCGACAGCATGATCACCATTCACAAGCAACTCCCAAAACCAAAGGACGCTCGAGCCACGAATCACCAAATCAACGAATCCTTTGCCGTCTCCCGTGCGCCATTCTGGGGTAACCAGGACATCTCGAGGCAAGCATGATGTTGTGGCGCTGTATAACTCCATTTGAATTTGGCGTTCCCGAGCAATGCTCGAGGTGTTTTCGGTCGCGAAATTCTGCAGACGCGAAACACTCATTCGCTTTACACAAGCGAGAACGAAGTCTTCATGTGAGATATCTGATACCATATACCCGATTGGTTCCGTTCGGTTCGAATGTAGCCAGATCTTGAGGTGCATGCTTGAAGCGAATTGGAGCTGCTTCGCCTGATCCTCGTACAAGAACCCGTACTTCGTCAAATATTCCACGGCAGTCTGACTTCTAGGAGTTCGCTGCCCATCAGATACGAGCATAACCTGCCCAGAAGCAACACCATTCAAGATTTCACTCATCTTCAGTGTTGATTCCTCTGACAGACCATTAGCTTTTTTCACTCGCTGGAAAGCATCAGCAGTCGGGATACCCCGATAGCTGCAGCGAATGTATTGCAGCAGCCCCACGGAGCGAAGTTCCATCTCAAGATCTTCAGCATTTGGCGTTTTCGAGCCAAACTTGCAAGACAAAAACATGAGGATTGCTCGAGCAATTCCTATATGACCCGAGCACAGAATCCAGATGAGATCGGAGACTGATGCGCCAATGCTGTTCCGAACCATTTCTTCCAGCTCCACACGTGAAAGCTGCAGGCCAGGCTTGGATGGCGTTGCATTCAATCCAAACGTATTCTGAGGAGGGATAAGGATCGGAGTTCCAGCGCGTTCATGCTTGCGGTAGGCATCAAAGCTGCCATACGATGAAAAAAGAACGAAGCGTAGGCTGGGTATTTGCGAGTCCAAAGCGTCTTTCACGTATCCTCTCCAGAGCTGCTCGTCGTTATACGTAATTTGGGCTTCATCAATTAGTACCACTCGATCGCATTCGAGTGCGCAGAGCGCTTCAAATTCACAGCCATATAAGAGCTTGAAAAAATCACCAAACTTGCCATCTTCAGTCATTCTGTTTGCTCGAATGCGGGAAACAAGTGCATCAGGCTTGGAGCGAACAATGTGATTGTAAAGTAGATCACACATTGCCGTCTTACCGGACAAAGGGGGAGCGCGGACGAATATCACTGGAAAATACTCGTCATCATCGGGAAACAGAAGATTGAAAAATGCTTCAGTGGTCGTTGATCGGTGGGTTCTAAAAGTTGCAGGGACTCCTCCCTCGTTTCTCGCCTTGGAAAACGAGATTGGTACACTGAACTTCTGAAAGCTTCGCCCGTCGTTGTCCCCTGATGCACCACCCTCCGGAACCACCACCAGCACGTTCACAGGACCATTTCCGGCCGCTTCTTCTTCTTCATCCACTTCATCACTTCGCCCACTTGCTCATTCGATAATCCACACGGCGCAGCTTCGCTCGCGCAACATTCAACGGCTTCAAGCCACTGGTGTCAATTACACCTTCCGTCACCTCGTTTTCCGTCAGCCACGCGCCGTTCCCCGTCTTCGCCAGGAAGAGCTGCAGGTCCTTGGCATCACATGTGATCGTTGCTGTGTTCTTCCCCTTGATCGCGTCCTTCAAGGTGGCCACCGACTTGTTCGCGTCGATGTCACAGGGAACGCGCTTCCGCTTCACCAACGATCGCACAGAAGAGCTTCACCATCTTTTCTCGAGACAGCGGATTCTGGAATGAGGAAAAAGAGAGGGAGAGAATTCGCTATCGTACCTAAACGGAAATGAAGATGTGATGAAGGCGTGCCACATTGTCTTCCAACCAATGGCAGTGAGGGTGAACTATTCTTTCGTAATGTCATGATCTTTTTCTCTAGAATGAACATCCTTTGGATGCAGTCCTGTTGTTGCTGTGTGCGGTGCTTGGAGGTGTGGAGGAGACCTCCTTCGCACCAGATGCTACTTAGCGCTGGTGTCGTCGTTTTCAGCGGCTGAGGGCCAGGAAGGTGCAGAGCAGTGCTCGTTGGTATATTGCGGTAAGGAAAAAACTGGCGGTGTAATGTACTGGATATTACTACTTTTGATTTCACAGTGCAGCTTGTCAATTTCTCGTGCAAGACGAAATTGGTCCTTGAGCTGCATCTGTCGGGTGTAGTTTTTCTCGCAACGTTTTCGATGCCGTTCTGATGACGGGGTCGTCTGTTGCATGGTTTCCACGACTGTTGCTGAGTGACTATCCTATTTTGTCCGCTTCCACCGCGGTTCTAAATGTCCTGGGCGGCATACACCCTGTGTGTATTGGTGTCAAGTTCGCGCTCCATTATGCGAATGATTTGTCAACATTGCGCCGTTGGCGGCAATTGCCGAGGCTACGTTGTTCTTCACCTTTGCATTGTTTGCGGGTATCTTCACGTGCACAACGTTCCTTCCGTTGTTCTGGTTTGCGAGGATGTATTCGGAGATGATCAAGGACAAGCAGACGTCGACGGTGATGAAGATCTTGCTGCACTTCAACATGCTCTTCCCCATGCTAATCTGTGCGCTGTGGGTTCAAGTGCTGTTTTGGCGATTAGTGAGCTTGTGTACTGGCGCAATGTGGCAGCTCATGGCAGCACCGACATCGAGCAAACGCCCGAACAAGCAGACCCCCAAAACGCTGAAGAACCAGCTCAAGAGCCTCAAGATGAAGAAGAACAAGTAGATAGAGAACAAACATGCAGACAACTGCGCAAGACAAACTGAAAATACAGAAACCCTTCTTGTTCACGTCTTAGCCTTGCCACAGCCTCTATTTCTTCATGTTCTGAAGGTACTCCTTTCAGCCACTGGTAGCCATCTTCTCGATCTTGTCGTCCACCTCACGCTTCTGCGTGTCCAGGAACGTCGCCATAGCGTCAATGAGTGACGAGTCTCCACCACCGAGGATGCGAACGGCCAGTAGACCAGCGTTCGTGGAGTTGCCAATGGCGACGGTGGCGGGTGAGGCTTATCATCGAGGAAACTGTGGTGATTCATCAAGGAGATCTGAAAAAGGTGGATCGTCAAGGTCGTTTATGCTTTTGCACAGTGATCAAGTAGGATGGTAAAACGGTAGGCGAACAAGGAAAGTTACTGGTAGTAAAGGTCAATACATAAACGTCCTTGTCAAGCATCCACCTGCAACGCCGCTCGGACCTACCACCGCGATGTTCTCTGCTCCACCAAGTGCTTCAACTGGGGATGCATTGGCTTCACAAACCCCTATAACCGATGCCACAACACCAACGTGGACTTGGAAGGACGTCGTGCTAGGTAGAAGTGCAGCAACACGTCCGAGTTCAGCAGCAGTTCCAACGGCTTCAGCACTGTCATCACCGCCATCACGTCCGACTGTAATGCCAACCCCACCCTCGTTGGTTTCAATTCCCGCTCCTCCTCCGTTACCAAGTGTGCTTCCAACACCTCCTGCTCCACCTTCGATGTCTGCACCGCCTTCGATCCCACCAACATCTCCGCCGTGCCCCTAAGTAAAAGCGACTACCGGTCGCTGCGATAGCGCGGCGGACGAGCCAACCGTGGAGTTTGAGTTTTCGGAAGATGAATCGGATGAAAACATTAAACACGAAAGGACACTATTTCTTAGTCGTGTTGAGTTCGCCACGTTGAAAGCAGCAAAACGTGGTATCGACAGTTTTGACGGCTACGTATATACGTTCCACTACAACTATGGCAAGCGATCTGGAAAAATCGATGGTCGAAGTGTTTATCGCTGCATTTCACACGAAAACTGCGCAAAACGCATTCGACTAGCTCCAACGAATAACGATGATACACGAACAGTATGGCTCCAGGATCATGGTGAACACACTGGAGCTAGGACGGAGTTAAAGAAGCGGGGCATTCCTGGTTTCTTTCTTACTGAAGTGGATGACATTTTGTTGGGATGCGGCCCAAAGAAGTGCAGGAAAATTCTTCTGGAGCGGTATAGTGATGTTCCGAGTCGCTATATGTGCGTTCCGGATGTGACACAGCTGAAAAATCGGAAATCCACACTCATGAAAAACCGTGCAGGTATGTAGTACTTTCATTTCTTGTACGTCATTTACATCACTCTAATCTTATGTTATCAATTTCGTTATAGATGGTTGGTGTAATGGGGCGCTGTTTACAACAGTCCCCAAAACACGGCACGCACGCTTGTGCGGTTGAGGAAGCGTTCCCGACTTGGAGGGAAGTCCCGACTTGGAGGGACAAGGAGCGACTCCCGACTTGGAGGGAGGAAGGCGACTTGAGTACTTGAGGGAAAGTTTGCAACTAAATTGAAAGGAGCTTATGGTTCCTGAATCCTATGAATAAAACCACTAGGGGCCCTTGAGATTAAATGTCATTTAACCTACACATGTAGTATAAAACCTTGGGTTGAATCAGGTTGAACTTGAAGATTCTCCTTCGAAGAATCTTCCTGCCGCGTGGCGTCTTGTGATTGGCCACAAGAACTCAGGTGACACGCCGGCCTTGTTACCAAATAATGTCCCAGGTGAGGAACCATCATCATGCACAAAGAAGTGCAAAGAACACTTGGCGTAATCACTGATTGTGCCATGGGTGGATGTGAGCAAACATTTGACCATGTTTATGCCGCCTTTACCTCCATGACAGCAGTGTGTGAACCACACCAATCTGTGATCGCATAACCAATGTAATAGGCCAGAGGGGCCCATTACATCATCCCCCCCTTAAAGTAGCAATCACTCAATGTCTTTTGGGGATGGTTGGCTCACTTTAAAATTCGCCATGAAGCGATCAAGTGTCCAAGCGTCTCTTGAAGAACCCGCTGTGCGCAAGCAACAGCGTCGCGCTTCAGAACTCTTCGATGTGTCCTGCATCCGCCGTCGGATGGGAGACACCGAGTTCAATAAGGACCGGTTCTTCCGTTGGCGTCGGATCAACAATCGCGATGATCCGAACCAACCCATCGCAGCTAAGAAGGACTCATGACAAACCTTTGTTCGTCTTGAGAACGAGGGCAAGATGGAGCGCTTGCTCAGCAAGACTCCACGTCACGACAAGGCAGCCCATGGCCTTCGTCGCGGTAGTGTCTCCAGCGACACTACAAGCTTGCCTCGTAGCTGCGAACCACGTCGGGAACATCAGACTCAAGGGTCTGTTTCGGTTCCCACGTGTCCGAACTCGGTGGATAGCCGCGCCACCGAACTCGATAGAAGCGTTGACGAGTCAACCGCTTCTTCCCACGAGTCTGTCGGTCTTCGTGACCAACAATCGACTCTACGATCCACCGATGCTCTCCCTGATGATCAATCAGCGGAGGTGGGGCTGAACGCAAGAACGATCGAGCGGCTCTGGAAGTGGAAGAGTGCTCATCGTGCGCAGATCGAGGTACTGGAAGTTCGCAACGCGGTTCTCGCTGACCGGTGCGACAGCCTCGAAGACCAACTGAGGGAGCGGGAGTCAACGATTGACTCGCTGTCTGATGGTCCAGCCCAGCGTTCGGCATTGGAGTCCCGTTTCGAACAACGGTTCGAGCAAGTTCAGGCTGAACTTGAGCGACTCCAGAAGGCTCAGAAGTCTCGCGAGACTTTTCACGAGCGTCTTCTGCACTCCGTGGAGGATGCAGGAACTGCGCTCGAGATACTACGGAAGGAGTACCAGTCTCGACTTCTCGTGTTGGAAGCTGTGAAGGACGAGTCCTTCGATGTGCTTCAGCGCCTCTATGCCGAGAAGAAGCTCCATGACGATGAGTTGAAGACTCTTCGTGATCAAGTGGAGCGACTTCATGATCGTTTGGATCGTCATCCAAAGGCTCGTTAGGGTCAGCAGACCCACTCGGAAGGTAAGGCTTTAGTCTACCCACGTAAAACGTCGGGTGTAGACGCATGCTTGTAGGAATGTCTAGTGTGTAGGCATCACCATTGCATTTCATTACCTTGAGCGGTCCAATAAATCTTGGTAGAAGTTTTGAACTTCCCAAGCTGGACACTGCATGTTCAGGCAGGTTTGCCGTACTAAGCAATACAAGATCATTGACCTTGTAAGTTTGCTTGTTCTTCCGTCCACTCTTATCTGCTTGTTCTTTTTGCAGATCTTGAGCCTTTGCTATTGCGTCTCGAACAAACCTCACAACGGCTTGTCTCCTCACAATAAAGTCATCGACTTGCTGCTTATCACGACTCTTCATGTCGTTCAAAGGTTCCATCGAGTCAAAATTCGCTTTGAGCTCGGAAGCAGCATTCAGGTCATGCTTTGACTGTGGCGAATTCTCAGTCGCCGTAGTCCCTCCCCCACTCAAGGTAGAGACCTCTCCCACTAGCGACGCCGGCACTCTCGGATGGAGACCGTAGTTCACAAAGAATGGGGAGTGACCCGTCGAGACATGCGTGGAGTTGTTCAACGCAAACTCGCAAAGAGGGAGAAACTCGCTCCACTCTTTGAATGACGTAGCGTAACTACGCAATACGTCCTCAAGGACACGATTCACTCGCTCTGTTTGACCGTCCGTTTCGGGGTGTGCCGCTGTTGACATAACCAACTTGGTGTCCAAGAGTCCAAACAGTGCACGCCAGAACTTTGCAGTGAAACGGGTGTCACGGTCTGACACGATCTCAACTGGAAGGCCATGCAGACGGAACACGACGTCTACAAATACCTTGGCAGTCTTCTCTGCTGAGATCTTGTCCGAAACAGGTGCAAGATGAACCATCTTGCTGAATCGGTCCACAAACACAAGGATGCCGTTGCGTCCGTGTTTGTCTCGCGGAAGTCCGAATACGAAATCCATACTCACGGACCTCCAACTGTCCTGGGGGACAGGCAAAGAACGAAGTGGGGCTTGGGTGGAGCCTGAGGGCTTCACTCGCTGACATATCTCGCAAGTCCTCACATACTTGCGCACCCACTTGTACATGTGTGGCCAATAATAATCTCGGGAAAGACTGAGAAACATCTTCTCACGTCCGAGATGGCCACCCGAAGGACTGTCATGATACTCATACAAGAGTCGATGACGCACGCCTTCGTCGTTGGGGATAACGATCCTTTCTGTATCCCCGTCGTCAACCGCGTAGTACAGCAACCCATTGCGTACTTGGAAGTGGTGAGCGCGTGATCTTGTTCGAGCTGGTAGACCTTGCAGTGCTTTAGCGGAGGGATCCTTGAAGTACTTGAATAAGTCCTGACAGATCTCGTCGGACTTGTAACCCCCGATAATATCTTCACGCACTGTAGTCGATACTTGAACAGCGATCGCTTGAACATCTTCACAGAGTCGACACGCTTCGACCGGATCCTCGTTCTTGGATTTGGGATCGTAATCCGGACGTCTTGACAAAGCGTCGGCTAAGATGTTCATCTTGCCTGGCTTATAGTGAACAACAAAGTTGTACTCCGCAGAGAAGGAGAGCCACCTCGCCATTCTCTGCGACAAGTGAGGAGTCTTCGCCGCTGTTCGCAGCGATGCATGATCAGTATAGATCGCGAAGCGCTCCTCGCCAAGCAAGTAAACACGGAACTTGACTAAGGCATACTTCATCGCAAGAAGTTCCTTATCATGAACTGGGTAGTTCCGTTCTGCGGGTCGGAGTTGTCGTGACTGATACGATATAACTCGCTCTTGACCCTCATCATCGTGTTGCATCAACGCGCAACCAATGGCATAATCGCTCGCATCACAGACGACGTGGAACGGCTTGTCGTGGTCCGGAAGAGCCAGCACAGGAGCTTCACGCAGACTCCGCTTGACCTCTTCGAACGCCGCTTGGTGATCTCTTGACCACTTCCACTCAACGTCTTTCTTCAGCAGTTGTGTCAGAGGCTGCACTAACGCTGCATAATTGCGCGTGTACTTGTGCAAGTAATTTGCCAGACCCAACCACTGCCGCAACTGCTTGACATTCTGAGGCACAGGCCAATCGTCAATAGCTTTGACCTTCTCCGGATCGATGCGAATACCGTTCTTGCCCACAACGCAACCAAGAACAGGAATCTCGGGGGCAAAGAATAGGCACTTTTTCAAGTTTGCGTAGAGTTTGTTCTCTCGCATGACCTGGAATACTTGACGTAGATGATCGAGATGAACATCAACACCAGACTTTCCATTGACGGCCTTACTATGAACGAATATATCGTCAAAGTAACTTGGTGCAAACGTTCGCAAAGGACGAAGGATGTTTGTGATCATGCGATTGAAAGTCGCAGGCGCATTCTTCAGTCCTTGTGGCATCACTAACCATTCCCACAGCATACCACTCGGGGTACTTACTGCAGTTAGTGGTACATCGCTTTCGCGCATCCGAATCTGATAGAATCCATCTGAAACAGGGCGAGACGCGCTCTGTTTCTTTAGCATACACTAGTATGCGCTTTTGAGGAAGCGTAAGTTACTTAGACTTTGTATGCAAGTAGAAATACACGTCCCCGTGTATTTCTAAGCAAAAAGACCGAAACTTTAACTTGAAAATAGAAAACTGAATTGAATGGAGGCCCGCCTCGTGGCGGGCCCTTAGCAAACCTATCTAAATGACTTATGTATCTACGGAGGTGAAGCCATGGTTGGCTCTCACGCTCCGGCCCTTATGTATGCGTTTGATTGGTGGAAATGTGCCCCTTTCCACCAATCGCAGTGCGCTTAGCGCCCGCCAATGTTTGTGCCATCGGCGGCTCGAAATGATTGTTGACTGTGTATGTGACGCACACACAGAAGGCTTACCGTATACTTGTCCGTGTATAGTCCGGCTATACACGTATATCTGGTGTACCCAATCACACCAGCCTGTGTAACCCTGTTACACCATCTTTCAGATCGATCGCACTGAAAACGGTACTGCCAACCATTCCATCAAGGATCATGTCCTTGCGCGGAACCGGAGTCTGAGCAGGTATGGTTGCATCGTTCAACTTGTTGAACGCATGAACAATGCGCCACCCGCCAGTCGCCTTCTTCACACAGAAAGTGAGGCTGCAATGCGGAGACTTGCTCTCTCGCACATGACCAGCCTTAGCACGTGGTGCGAAAAACTCGTCGATCGCATCGACTTGTTCCTTCGGCAACGGCCACTGTCTTGTGATGCAGTACTTCGTGCCAGGAAGTACATCAATCTCGTGACGAATGCCTCTGTCAAATGGCAATCGTCTGGCACCTTGTCTGGGAAGATATCTTCGAATTCCTTGGCAAGCGCATACACGGGGTTCGTCTTGAGAGCGTCCCATGACTGCTCCTCAAACCTCTCTTTCCGTGTCTTTCCGTTCAACACATCTACATTCACATTTGATGCAGTGTTGACGAAGTCTTTGTCGATTGCTTTGACAATCGCGCAAAGCTGCGAAATTTCGCCTTTCGCCAGGCTACGCTTCAGCGTCTTCTTGCTCATCGATGGCAAGGAAGTCAACTCTTCGACCGTGCTGGGAGGATTTTCCACTTGGACATGACGCATTATTGTGCTGTCACCCTCATCATTGTAGACCACGACGTTCGCACAGCTGCTTGTGGTGCCTCTCTGTGGGTCACCACCTTCATCACCTTCCTTTGCATCTTGATCAGGGATGCTTGATGACGGAAATCCATCGTCGTCGATCTTCTCTTGGTCTTCATTCTTCACGCCAGAACGCGGTCCTTCATCGTTCTTGGCAACAGGAGTAGTCTTTTCATGGCGCCTGACTGCTCCACCTCCAGCGGTCTTCACGGGCTTGTCTCCCGAGATCGAGGGGCCATCGCACTCCTGGGTCTCGTTTGACACACCTTCCACAGATGTATATGCCCATATCACTTCATCCGTTGTCATGCAGCTCAACTCGGCTGCAATGCACGACTTGTCAACGGAGATCTTCTTCTTCATCCAGTCAATGCGAGGTTGGTAACGCTTCAACCACGGCATGCCCAGGATGATGTCAAACTTGTCATCGAGGTCGAGTAATATGAACTCGTCTTCACCTCGGAAACCTTCAAACTCAATTGCCAAGCGCATCGTTCGCTTTGGCATTCTCACAGTTGACCCATTAGCCAATCGAACAGCCATATCATTCGTCGCATCGGGTGGAATCATACCATTCCCAATCACGACCTTCGCCCGAACAAAGTTGTTCGACGCGCCAGTGTCAACCAAAGCACGTAGAGGCGTTGCAATACCATCCACGTAAACTTTGAGTATGATCAGAGCAGAGCTCTGATTGACACTGCCATCACTCTTAGTGGAATCTGCATGTGCGCCGCGCACATCGGGGCCAGAGTTCTGTGTCTCCACAATATCCACAGTCCTCTCGTTAGACCCAGTAGGGAGCCCCGCCCCTACTGGTCGTTCCCGTTTTTTGACCCTCGGGAACGGCCGAACCGGCGACCGAAGTTTCGGTTGCTGGTCTGGTTCGAACGTGACCCCCGTGTCTCTTGCCGTTCCGGCAAAGACACTCTGCAGTTCCGAGCGATGTGGCCTGGCTTCCCACAGCGGAAGCATTTGCCATTACCACGCGGACGTACGTCTCCCGACGTGGAAGCGTATGATAAGTCCATCGGCTCTGGGCCGTCGTTTACTGGCGACGACATGCGGACTTGACGCGGAATAGGTCCACCAAACTTGGCTTGCTTGATGCTGAATTCTTCTTGCATCGCTCTCTCGATGGCTTGGTCCAACGTCGTCGGGTACTCGCGGAACAACTGGTTCCGGATCGGTCCGTCGTCCAAACCGGCCATGAACGTGACAACTTGCGTTGCCATGTCAATCGGCTGATCCACAATGCACGACACGAGATATCGTGCGCGCTGTGCATATGAGTGGAGGTCTTGGCGTCCTTGCCGAAGCTTGAGGAACTCATCACGAGCGCGAAATTCGCTCTGCGGAGGCTCAAACGCGCGCTTCAGCTCCTGCTTGAAGTCGTCGAGATTGTAGAAGCAGGTTGGCTCCGCCAAACGCTTCCCATATGCCCAACTCTTCGCTCGACCCACAAGGTTGGACATCGCGAACAACACTTGCTGAACTGGGTCTCGGAGCTGTCTTGCAGCCACTGCTGCATCCAACTCAACGAACCATCTTGCCAGAGGTTCGTTTTCTCCGCCGCGATACGGAGAAATGTTGAGCTTCAGAGGCATCACTCTCATCGTCGAGACAGGAGTTGCTTGCTGTCGATGAGAGGTCATGATCTCGTGATGCATGAAGTTCACGGCCGCGTTCCTCTGGTCATCTGGTGACGCTGATCTCAGCAAACTGATCACAGCTGCTTCACCAATGATCCCACGCATTCGCTCCAAGGCTGCCCACTCATGAGAAGACAAATGAGGGAATTGCTCATTAGTCAACTCAACAGTTTCCGGTACTGCTGGACCATGAGAGACTTCCATGTCCGCTGCCTCCATGACTCAGTCAAGGAGACTGGATTGCTGGCTTGTGATTTTCGTAGCAGTCAGAACGTTTAGACTCTGAAAATTCAAAGGCGGGGTAGGCACAACGGCACTAAACCACAGACCCAAAGAAAAGAGGTTCCGACGTGATGCTACAATCACAACCAGGCAATCAACGTTTGTCGACCTGCTCTTGGCAGTCGCACAAACAGTCACTTCCGGTCGCGGGAAGGACCACAAAGTGCTACCAGGTGTAACGGGCCAGGTATTTACCATTACTAGCTTACACGTAGTGTAGAGGAAGCTCACAATAGTAAATCCAAGTGTTAAGTCCGAAGCAAATTTAACTCTGTTTTTATTTAGAGCCAGGGCGGTAGCCCTAGGCCTCATGTGAACCACTCATATACATGTCAATGTCTGATTGGCTAAAATGAATACCCATCTCAACCAATCCGCTAATGACTGTGTGCCACACACTAACTGTGAGGCACCATGCCTACTTATGTAATAACTGAAAGATATCTACCTACTTATGTAATGGGAGGGCCCATTACAGCACTGCCCACGTTGAGAAGCATGGTGCTGAGTCGTCCCTCTTTCCTGATGCTGCTCAATCCACTGCGTATAGCACTACTGCTGCGGTCGGTGGTGATGGCTACTCGAACAACACTGCGTTCTCGACTACTTTTGTCGCTTCTGCTTCCTCTGCTACAGCATCGGTTGCTAATGACGGTTTTGCGAAGCGTCTTCTATCGAACCCTCCTAATGCCGGTGCTGATTCATCCGCTAACTGGCTGTCCACTGGTGCTGCTGCTGCCACTACTACTATCGCAAACCAGATGTCGCGCGGTGCTTTCGTTGCTGGCTCTTCTGCTGCAAGTGCAATCATGGGAACGTGGAACCATATGCTTAAGATTAAATTGTCTGAGCTCCACCCTATTTTCAAGGAGATTGATTTGATGGCTAACCCTCAGATCCGCCTTCGTTTCCGCGTCAACCAGGGTACGGCTGCTATTGCTGTTGATGCCAGTAAGAACATGTCGCTGACGAGCACTACGCTTTCATCTGATAATGTATGCCCTGTTATGGTTGCATCAGCTGCCTCAAATAATCCTATGGCTGGTGTGCTTGCCGCGTCTGCTGGCTTCTCGATTGCTTGGGGTGCTGTTGTCAGTTCTCTTGAGCCCACTATTGATGGTACTTACATGCCATTCACCACTGCTCGTCTGTATGTACCTTTTGCTCATCTTGAGAATCCGCAGGCTATTATTTCGAAGCCTGTTAAGAAGGTTCGCTACAACGACTGTTATGCTCAGTGGTTCTATCAGCGCGCTGGCACTGGTAAGCAATCGACTCAGTTTAATGCTTCCTTTGATCTCCAGCTGTCTGCTTCGGTTAAGAATGCTAAGTACGTTGTGCTGCTACCGTTCGCTGAGCAGACCGGTAGCTTTGCATCTGCCGCTGTTCAACAGTTCCAGAGTCCTTTCGATACTGCCCCTTGGACTCTTCGGCCTGGTTCGTCAATTCGCAATTTCAATGTACGTATTGGTTCGACTCAGTGCTTTGACATTAGCCATGACTATGACTTCCGTCAGTTCTCGGACGAGGTAAGCAAGCTTGGTGCCATCAACGGTGATCTTACTCCTGAACTTGTCAATGGTCTGCTTGACTACCAGACATGGTCGCTCACGAACCGCATGCTGATTGCTGACGTCAGCCGTCTAATGGAGAAGGATGTGCCTCAGGCTATTCAGATCCAGGGAACTAACGCCGGTTGCCAGGGAGTTAATATCCTGGTTCTGGTAATTAGCGAACAGGAGCTGAGCTATGATCGTCTCACAGGTGAAGTACTTGACTTTACCACGGCTTAATTATTTAAATTAGGAAATTAGATATATACCTAAAGTATATAGATACCATGTCCATTTCTTTCGGTAAGTACAAAGGCTCAACTATTGAAGATGTCTTCGAGAGGGACCCATCCTACTGTCGATGGCTCCGTTCTCAGGGGATGCTGGTTGGAGGTCCTGATTCTGATATTGCTAAATTCCTTGTTGCTAAGTTTAGAAATACTAATGATGACGGCTCTTATATTCTAAATTTTGGGCGATATAAGGGCAAGTCGGTGAAGCAGGTATATTCGATTGATGTTCCCTGCATCCAATGGCTACGATCATCTAAGTTCGCAACTGAAAAGGCACCAAAGCTATGTGCTGCTATTGACGAATTGTTAAATAACTAAATCACCTAATTTTTTTGATTGGGTTGAAAGATTAAAAAACTTAAATTTTTAGCATTTGTTTTTACTATCAAATCCATTTGTTCTTTCAAGTGAATCTCACTATATTTTTCCCTGTGGGATGACTTTATAATATTTTGGATCTTGTATCAGGATCGACTTTATATCATACTCCTATAGAAAAAAATCTGAAATTAATTAATTCAAATATTTGGCTTATGCATTGTTGGAGGTTTTAAGCCAGCCTGGTGTTGTCATTGGCTATATTAGGCTTGACTTTTTATCAGAAAAAAATTAATTAATTAAGTTCGGTTTCGCTGTTAGGTTCGACTTTGTCTTCAATAAGTTCGGTTTTAGGCTTACGCTTTCGAGCTCGAATTTGGTCTCTATTCTTATCGTCGTAGCTCTTTTGGTATGACAAGCGAGCGTCGCGTGTGCGCTGATAGTAGCGCTTTTGTGCGGCCTTGATTCGCTCTTTGTTAGCGAGGTATTGTTCAGGTGAGTACGCCATCTCTGTATATTACTAACTTTATATTTATCAGGATAGAAAAATAAACTAATGCGTTGTGGGACAGCCAGCAATTGATTAGCGTGACAGTTCGACACTGACATCAGGCTTACCAAGGCTGAAAACCAGCGCTTTGCTGTATGAATCCACGAAAGACACATACAGAAACCCATGCCTCTGATGCCGAACACCTTTGTTCTGACGAAAATCGATGAGCACATATCGAGAACTTCCAGTTAAGCTCCCATAGTACTTCCCCCCAGTTTCAAATCGATCTGAATGATCGACAGCATGATCACCATTCACAAGCAACTCCCAAAACCAAAGGACGCTCGAGCCACGAATCACCAAATCAACGAATCCTTTGCCGTCTCCCGTGCGCCATTCTGGGGTAACCAGGACATCTCGAGGCAAGCATGATGTTGTGGCGCTGTATAACTCCATTTGAATTTGGCGTTCCCGAGCAATGCTCGAGGTGTTTTCGGTCGCGAAATTCTGCAGACGCGAAACACTCATTCGCTTTACACAAGCGAGAACGAAGTCTTCATGTGAGATATCTGATACCATATACCCGATTGGTTCCGTTCGGTTCGAATGTAGCCAGATCTTGAGGTGCATGCTTGAAGCGAATTGGAGCTGCTTCGCCTGATCCTCGTACAAGAACCCGTACTTCGTCAAATATTCCACGGCAGTCTGACTTCTAGGAGTTCGCTGCCCATCAGATACGAGCATAACCTGCCCAGAAGCAACACCATTCAAGATTTCACTCATCTTCAGTGTTGATTCCTCTGACAGACCATTAGCTTTTTTCACTCGCTGGAAAGCATCAGCAGTCGGGATACCCCGATAGCTGCAGCGAATGTATTGCAGCAGCCCCACGGAGCGAAGTTCCATCTCAAGATCTTCAGCATTTGGCGTTTTCGAGCCAAACTTGCAAGACAAAAACATGAGGATTGCTCGAGCAATTCCTATATGACCCGAGCACAGAATCCAGATGAGATCGGAGACTGATGCGCCAATGCTGTTCCGAACCATTTCTTCCAGCTCCACACGTGAAAGCTGCAGGCCAGGCTTGGATGGCGTTGCATTCAATCCAAACGTATTCTGAGGAGGGATAAGGATCGGAGTTCCAGCGCGTTCATGCTTGCGGTAGGCATCAAAGCTGCCATACGATGAAAAAAGAACGAAGCGTAGGCTGGGTATTTGCGAGTCCAAAGCGTCTTTCACGTATCCTCTCCAGAGCTGCTCGTCGTTATACGTAATTTGGGCTTCATCAATTAGTACCACTCGATCGCATTCGAGTGCGCAGAGCGCTTCAAATTCACAGCCATATAAGAGCTTGAAAAAATCACCAAACTTGCCATCTTCAGTCATTCTGTTTGCTCGAATGCGGGAAACAAGTGCATCAGGCTTGGAGCGAACAATGTGATTGTAAAGTAGATCACACATTGCCGTCTTACCGGACAAAGGGGGAGCGCGGACGAATATCACTGGAAAATACTCGTCATCATCGGGAAACAGAAGATTGAAAAATGCTTCAGTGGTCGTTGATCGGTGGGTTCTAAAAGTTGCAGGGACTCCTCCCTCGTTTCTCGCCTTGGAAAACGAGATTGGTACACTGAACTTCTGAAAGCTTCGCCCGTCGTTGTCCC
Source organism: Phytophthora agathidicida (assembly GCA_025722995.1). NCBI lineage: Eukaryota > Oomycota > Peronosporomycetes > Peronosporales > Peronosporaceae > Phytophthora > Phytophthora agathidicida. The sequence goes on from CP106979.1 coordinate 1,399,927, forward strand.
CTGATGCACCACCCTCCGGAACCACCACCAGCACGTTCACAGGACCATTTCCGGCCGCTTCTTCTTCTTCATCCACTTCATCCACTTCGCCCACTTGCTCATTCGATAATCCAACACGGCGCAGCTTCGCTCGCGCAACATTCAACGGCTTCAAGCCACTGGTGTCAATTACACCTTCCGTCACCTCGTTTTCCGTCAGCCACGCGCCGTTCCCCGTCTTCGCCAGGAAGAGCTGCAGGTCGTCAGCATCACAAAGGATCTTGTTCGTCTTCTTCCCCTTGATCGCGTCCTTCAACGCGGAAACCGACTCAGTATCGCCGATTTTCACCTCGAACGCACTTCCCGCTTCACCAACGATCGCACAGAAGAGCTTCACCATCTTTTCTCGAGACAGCGGATTCTGGAATGAGGAAAAAGAGAGGGAGAGAATTCGCTATCGTACCTAAACGGAAATGAAGATGTGATGAAGGCGTGCCACATTGTCTTCCAACCAATGGCAGTGAGGGTGAACTATTCTTTCGTAATGTCATGATCTTTTTCTCTAGAATGAACATCCTTTGGATGCAGTCCTGTTGTTGCTGTGTGCGGTGCTTGGAGGTGTGGAGGAGACCTCCTTCGCACCAGATGCTACTTAGCGCTGGTGTCGTCGTTTTCAGCAGCTGAGGGTCAGGAAGGTGCAGAGCAGTGCTCGTTGGTATATTGCGGTAAGGAAAAAACTGGCGGTGTAATGTACTGGATATTACTACTTTTGATTTCACAGTGCAGCTTGTCAATTTCTCGTGCAAGACGAAATTGGTCCTTGAGCTGCATCTGTCGGGTGTAGTTTTTCTCGCAACGTTTTCGATGCCGTTCTGATGACGGGGTCGTCTGTTGCATGGTTTCCACGACTGTTGCTGAGTGACTATCCTATTTTGTCCGCTTCCACCGCGGTTCTAAATGTCCTGGGCGGCATACACCCTGTGTGTATTGGTGTCAAGTTCGCGCTCCATTATGCGAATGATTTGTCAACATTGCGCCGTTGGCGGCAATTGCCGAGGCTACGTTGTTCTTCACCTTTGCATTGTTTGCGGGTATCTTCACGTGCACAACGTTCCTTCCGTTGTTCTGGTTTGCGAGGATGTATTCGGAGATGATCAAGGACAAGCAGACGTCGACGGTGATGAAGATCTTGCTGCACTTCAACATGCTCTTCCCCATGCTAATCTGTGCGCTGTGGGTTCAAGTGCTGTTTTGGCGATTAGTGAGCTTGTGTACTGGCGCAATGTGGCAGCTCATGGCAGCACCGACATCGAGCAAACGCCCGAACAAGCAGACCCCCAAAACGCTGAAGAACCAGCTCAAGAGCCTCAAGATGAAGAAGAACAAGTAGATAGAGAACAAACATGCAGACAACTGCGCAAGACAAACTGAAAATACAGAAACCCTTCTTGTTCACGTCTTAGCCTTGCCACAGCCTCTATTTCTTCATGTTCTGAAGGTACTCCTTTCAGCCACTGGTAGCCATCTTCTCGATCTTGTCGTCCACCTCACGCTTCTGCGTGTCCAGGAACGTCGCCATAGCGTCAATGAGTGACGAGTCTCCACCACCGAGGATGCGAACGGCCAGTAGACCAGCGTTCGTGGAGTTGCCAATGGCGACGGTGGCGGGTGAGGCTTATCATCGAGGAAACTGTGGTGATTCATCAAGGAGGTCTGAAAAAGGTGGATCGTCAAGGTCGTTTATGCTTTTGCACAGTGATCAAGTAGGATGGTAAAACGGTAGGCGAACAAGGAAAGTTACTGGTAGTAAAGGTCAATACATAAACGTCCTTGTCAAGCATCCACCTGCAACGCCGCTCGGACCTACCACCGCGATGTTCTCTGCTCCACCAAGTGCTTCAACTGGGGATGCATTGGCTTCACAAACCCCTATAACCGATGCCACAACACCAACGTGGACTTGGAAGGACGTCGTGCTAGGTAGAAGTGCAGCAACACGTCCGAGTTCAGCAGCAGTTCCAACGGCTTCAGCACTGTCATCACCGCCATCACGTCCGACTGTAATGCCAACCCCACCCTCGTTGGTTTCAATTCCCGCTCCTCCTCCGTTACCAAGTGTGCTTCCAACACCTCCTGCTCCACCTTCGATGTCTGCACCGCCTTCGATCCCACCAACATCTCCGCCGTGCCCCTAAGTAAAAGCGACTACCGGTCGCTGCGATAGCGCGGCGGACGAGCCAACCGTGGAGTTTGAGTTTTCGGAAGATGAATCGGATGAAAACATTAAACACGAAAGGACACTATTTCTTAGTCGTGTTGAGTTCGCCACGTTGAAAGCAGCAAAACGTGGTATCGACAGTTTTGACGGCTACGTATATACGTTCCACTACAACTATGGCAAGCGATCTGGAAAAATCGATGGTCGAAGTGTTTATCGCTGCATTTCACACGAAAACTGCGCAAAACGCATTCGACTAGCTCCAACGAATAACGATGATACACGAACAGTATGGCTCCAGGATCATGGTGAACACACTGGAGCTAGGACGGAGTTAAAGAAGCGGGGCATTCCTGGTTTCTTTCTTACTGAAGTGGATGACATTTTGTTGGGATGCGGCCCAAAGAAGTGCAGGAAAATTCTTCTGGAGCGGTATAGTGATGTTCCGAGTCGCTATATGTGCGTTCCGGATGTGACACAGCTGAAAAATCGGAAATCCACACTCATGAAAAACCGTGCAGGTATGTAGTACTTTCATTTCTTGTACGTCATTTACATCACTCTAATCTTATGTTATCAATTTCGTTATAGATGGTTGGTGTAATGGGGCGCTGTTTACAACAGTCCCCAAAACACGGCACGCACGCTTGTGCGGTTGAGGAAGCGTTCCCGACTTGGAGGGAAGTCCCGACTTGGAGGGACAAGGAGCGACTCCCGACTTGGAGGGAGGAAGGCGACTTGAGTACTTGAGGGAAAGTTTGCAACTAAATTGAAAGGAGCTTATGGTTCCTGAATCCTATGAATAAAACCACTAGGGGCCCTTGAGATTAAATGTCATTTAACCTACACATGTAGTATAAAACCTTGGGTTGAATCAGGTTGAACTTGAAGATTCTCCTTCGAAGAATCTTCCTGCCGCGTGGCGTCTTGTGATTGGCCACAAGAACTCAGGTGACACGCCGGCCTTGTTACCAAATAATGTCCCAGGTGAGGAACCATCATCATGCACAAAGAAGTGCAAAGAACACTTGGCGTAATCACTGATTGTGCCATGGGTGGATGTGAGCAAACATTTGACCATGTTTATGCCGCCTTTACCTCCATGACAGCAGTGTGTGAACCACACCAATCTGTGATCGCATAACCAATGTAATAGGCCAGAGGGGCCCATTACATCATCCCCCCCTTAAAGTAGCAATCACTCAATGTCTTTTGGGGATGATTGGCTCACTTTAAAATTCGCCATGAAGCGATCAAGTGTCCAAGCGTCTCTTGAAGAACCCGCTGTGCGCAAGCAACAGCGTCGCGCTTCAGAACTCTTCGATGTGTCCTGCATCCGCCGTCGGATGGGAGACACCGAGTTCAATAAGGACCGGTTCTTCCGTTGGCGTCGGATCAACAATCGCGATGATCCGAACCAACCCATCGCAGCTAAGAAGGACTCATGACAAACCTTTGTTCGTCTTGAGAACGAGGGCAAGATGGAGCGCTTGCTCAGCAAGACTCCACGTCACGACAAGGCAGCCCATGGCCTTCGTCGCGGTAGTGTCTCCAGCGACACTACAAGCTTGCCTCGTAGCTGCGAACCACGTCGGGAACATCAGACTCAAGGGTCTGTTTCGGTTCCCACGTGTCCGAACTCGGTGGATAGCCGCGCCACCGAACTCGATAGAAGCGTTGACGAGTCAACCGCTTCTTCCCACGAGTCTGTCGGTCTTCGTGACCAACAATCGACTCTACGATCCACCGATGCTCTCCCTGATGATCAATCAGCGGAGGTGGGGCTGAACGCAAGAACGATCGAGCGGCTCTGGAAGTGGAAGAGTGCTCATCGTGCGCAGATCGAGGTACTGGAAGTTCGCAACGCGGTTCTCGCTGACCGGTGCGACAGCCTCGAAGACCAACTGAGGGAGCGGGAGTCAACGATTGACTCGCTGTCTGATGGTCCAGCCCAGCGTTCGGCATTGGAGTCCCGTTTCGAACAACGGTTCGAGCAAGTTCAGGCTGAACTTGAGCGACTCCAGAAGGCTCAGAAGTCTCGCGAGACTTTTCACGAGCGTCTTCTGCACTCCGTGGAGGATGCAGGAACTGCGCTCGAGATACTACGGAAGGAGTACCAGTCTCGACTTCTCGTGTTGGAAGCTGTGAAGGACGAGTCCTTCGATGTGCTTCAGCGCCTCTATGCCGAGAAGAAGCTCCATGACGATGAGTTGAAGACTCTTCGTGATCAAGTGGAGCGACTTCATGATCGTTTGGATCGTCATCCAAAGGCTCGTTAGGGTCAGCAGACCCACTCGGAAGGTAAGGCTTTAGTCTACCCACGTAAAACGTCGGGTGTAGACGCATGCTTGTAGGAATGTCTAGTGTGTAGGCATCACCATTGCATTTCATTACCTTGAGCGGTCCAATAAATCTTGGTAGAAGTTTTGAACTTCCCAAGCTGGACACTGCATGTTCAGGCAGGTTTGCCGTACTAAGCAATACAAGATCATTGACCTTGTAAGTTTGCTTGTTCTTCCGTCCACTCTTATCTGCTTGTTCTTTTTGCAGATCTTGAGCCTTTGCTATTGCGTCTCGAACAAACCTCACAACGGCTTGTCTCCTCACAATAAAGTCATCGACTTGCTGCTTATCACGACTCTTCATGTCGTTCAAAGGTTCCATCGAGTCAAAATTCGCTTTGAGCTCGGAAGCAGCATTCAGGTCATGCTTTGACTGTGGCGAATTCTCAGTCGCCGTAGTCCCTCCCCCACTCAAGGTAGAGACCTCTCCCACTAGCGACGCCGGCACTCTCGGATGGAGACCGTAGTTCACAAAGAATGGGGAGTGACCCGTCGAGACATGCGTGGAGTTGTTCAACGCAAACTCGCAAAGAGGGAGAAACTCGCTCCACTCTTTGAATGACGTAGCGTAACTACGCAATACGTCCTCAAGGACACGATTCACTCGCTCTGTTTGACCGTCCGTTTCGGGGTGTGCCGCTGTTGACATAACCAACTTGGTGTCCAAGAGTCCAAACAGTGCACGCCAGAACTTTGCAGTGAAACGGGTGTCACGGTCTGACACGATCTCAACTGGAAGGCCATGCAGACGGAACACGACGTCTACAAATACCTTGGCAGTCTTCTCTGCTGAGATCTTGTCCGAAACAGGTGCAAGATGAACCATCTTGCTGAATCGGTCCACAAACACAAGGATGCCGTTGCGTCCGTGTTTGTCTCGCGGAAGTCCGAATACGAAATCCATACTCACGGACCTCCAACTGTCCTGGGGGACAGGCAAAGAACGAAGTGGGGCTTGGGTGGAGCCTGAGGGCTTCACTCGCTGACATATCTCGCAAGTCCTCACATACTTGCGCACCCACTTGTACATGTGTGGCCAATAATAATCTCGGGAAAGACTGAGAAACATCTTCTCACGTCCGAGATGGCCACCCGAAGGACTGTCATGATACTCATACAAGAGTCGATGACGCACGCCTTCGTCGTTGGGGATAACGATCCTTTCTGTATCCCCGTCGTCAACCGCGTAGTACAGCAACCCATTGCGTACTTGGAAGTGGTGAGCGCGTGATCTTGTTCGAGCTGGTAGACCTTGCAGTGCTTTAGCGGAGGGATCCTTGAAGTACTTGAATAAGTCCTGACAGATCTCGTCGGACTTGTAACCCCCGATAATATCTTCACGCACTGTAGTCGATACTTGAACAGCGATCGCTTGAACATCTTCACAGAGTCGACACGCTTCGACCGGATCCTCGTTCTTGGATTTGGGATCGTAATCCGGACGTCTTGACAAAGCGTCGGCTAAGATGTTCATCTTGCCTGGCTTATAGTGAACAACAAAGTTGTACTCCGCAGAGAAGGAGAGCCACCTCGCCATTCTCTGCGACAAGTGAGGAGTCTTCGCCGCTGTTCGCAGCGATGCATGATCAGTATAGATCGCGAAGCGCTCCTCGCCAAGCAAGTAAACACGGAACTTGACTAAGGCATACTTCATCGCAAGAAGTTCCTTATCATGAACTGGGTAGTTCCGTTCTGCGGGTCGGAGTTGTCGTGACTGATACGATATAACTCGCTCTTGACCCTCATCATCGTGTTGCATCAACGCGCAACCAATGGCATAATCGCTCGCATCACAGACGACGTGGAACGGCTTGTCGTGGTCCGGAAGAGCCAGCACAGGAGCTTCACGCAGACTCCGCTTGACCTCTTCGAACGCCGCTTGGTGATCTCTTGACCACTTCCACTCAACGTCTTTCTTCAGCAGTTGTGTCAGAGGCTGCACTAACGCTGCATAATTGCGCGTGTACTTGTGCAAGTAATTTGCCAGACCCAACCACTGCCGCAACTGCTTGACATTCTGAGGCACAGGCCAATCGTCAATAGCTTTGACCTTCTCCGGATCGATGCGAATACCGTTCTTGCCCACAACGCAACCAAGAACAGGAATCTCGGGGGCAAAGAATAGGCACTTTTTCAAGTTTGCGTAGAGTTTGTTCTCTCGCATGACCTGGAATACTTGACGTAGATGATCGAGATGAACATCAACACCAGACTTTCCATTGACGGCCTTACTATGAACGAATATATCGTCAAAGTAACTTGGTGCAAACGTTCGCAAAGGACGAAGGATGTTTGTGATCATGCGATTGAAAGTCGCAGGCGCATTCTTCAGTCCTTGTGGCATCACTAACCATTCCCACAGCATACCACTCGGGGTACTTACTGCAGTTAGTGGTACATCGCTTTCGCGCATCCGAATCTGATAGAATCCATCTGAAACAGGGCGAGACGCGCTCTGTTTCTTTAGCATACACTAGTATGCGCTTTTGAGGAAGCGTAAGTTACTTAGACTTTGTATGCAAGTAGAAATACACGTCCCCGTGTATTTCTAAGCAAAAAGACCGAAACTTTAACTTGAAAATAGAAAACTGAATTGAATGGAGGCCCGCCTCGTGGCGGGCCCTTAGCAAACCTATCTAAATGACTTATGTATCTACGGAGGTGAAGCCATGGTTGGCTCTCACGCTCCGGCCCTTATGTATGCGTTTGATTGGTGGAAATGTGCCCCTTTCCACCAATCGCAGTGCGCTTAGCGCCCGCCAATGTTTGTGCCATCGGCGGCTCGAAATGATTGTTGACTGTGTATGTGACGCACACACAGAAGGCTTACCGTATACTTGTCCGTGTATAGTCCGGCTATACACGTATATCTGGTGTACCCAATCACACCAGCCTGTGTAACCCTGTTACACCATCTTTCAGATCGATCGCACTGAAAACGGTACTGCCAACCATTCCATCAAGGATCATGTCCTTGCGCGGAACCGGAGTCTGAGCAGGTATGGTTGCATCGTTCAACTTGTTGAACGCATGAACAATGCGCCACCCGCCAGTCGCCTTCTTCACACAGAAAGTGAGGCTGCAATGCGGAGACTTGCTCTCTCGCACATGACCAGCCTTAGCACGTGGTGCGAAAAACTCGTCGATCGCATCGACTTGTTCCTTCGGCAACGGCCACTGTCTTGTGATGCAGTACTTCGTGCCAGGAAGTACATCAATCTCGTGACGAATGCCTCTGTCAAATGGCAATTCGTCCGGCACCTTGTCTGGGAAGATATCTTCGAATTCCTTGGCAAGCGCATACACGGGGTTCGTCTTGAGAGCGTCCCATGACTGCTCCTCAAACCTCTCTTTCCGTGTCTTTCCGTTCAACACATCTACATTCACATTTGATGCAGTGTTGACGAAGTCTTTGTCGATTGCTTTGACAATCGCGCAAAGCTGCGAAATTTCGCCTTTCGCCAGGCTACGCTTCAGCGTCTTCTTGCTCATCGATGGCAAGGAAGTCAACTCTTCGACCGTGCTGGGAGGATTTTCCACTTGGACATGACGCATTATTGTGCTGTCACCCTCATCATTGTAGACCACGACGTTCGCACAGCTGCTTGTGGTGCCTCTCTGTGGGTCACCACCTTCATCACCTTCCTTTGCATCTTGATCAGGGATGCTTGATGACGGAAATCCATCGTCGTCGATCTTCTCTTGGTCTTCATTCTTCACGCCAGAACGCGGTCCTTCATCGTTCTTGGCAACAGGAGTAGTCTTTTCATGGCGCCTGACTGCTCCACCTCCAGCGGTCTTCACGGGCTTGTCTCCCGAGATCGAGGGGCCATCGCACTCCTGGGTCTCGTTTGACACACCTTCCACAGATGTATATGCCCATATCACTTCATCCGTTGTCATGCAGCTCAACTCGGCTGCAATGCACGACTTGTCAACGGAGATCTTCTTCTTCATCCAGTCAATGCGAGGTTGGTAACGCTTCAACCACGGCATGCCCAGGATGATGTCAAACTTGTCATCGAGGTCGAGTAATATGAACTCGTCTTCACCTCGGAAACCTTCAAACTCAATTGCCAAGCGCATCGTTCGCTTTGGCATTCTCACAGTTGACCCATTAGCCAATCGAACAGCCATATCATTCGTCGCATCGGGTGGAATCATACCATTCCCAATCACGACCTTCGCCCGAACAAAGTTGTTCGACGCGCCAGTGTCAACCAAAGCACGTAGAGGCGTTGCAATACCATCCACGTAAACTTTGAGTATGATCAGAGCAGAGCTCTGATTGACACTGCCATCACTCTTAGTGGAATCTGCATGTGCGCCGCGCACATCGGGGCCAGAGTTCTGTGTCTCCACAATATCCACAGTCCTCTCGTTAGACCCAGTAGGGAGCCCCGCCCCTACTGGTCGTTCCCGTTTTTTGACCCTCGGGAACGGCCGAACCGGCGACCGAAGTTTCGGTTGCTGGTCTGGTTCGAACGTGACCCCCGTGTCTCTTGCCGTTCCGGCAAAGACACTCTGCAGTTCCGAGCGATGTGGCCTGGCTTCCCACAGCGGAAGCATTTGCCATTACCACGCGGACGTACGTCTCCCGACGTGGAAGCGTATGATAAGTCCATCGGCTCTGGGCCGTCGTTTACTGGCGACGACATGCGGACTTGACGCGGAATAGGTCCACCAAACTTGGCTTGCTTGATGCTGAATTCTTCTTGCATCGCTCTCTCGATGGCTTGGTCCAACGTCGTCGGGTACTCGCGGAACAACTGGTTCCGGATCGGCCCGTCGTCCAAGCCGGCCATGAACGTGACAACTTGCGTTGCCATGTCAATCGGCTGATCCACAATGCACGACACGAGATATCGTGCGCGCTGTGCATATGAGTGGAGGTCTTGGCGTCCTTGCCGAAGCTTGAGGAACTCATCACGAGCGCGAAATTCGCTCTGCGGAGGCTCAAACGCGCGCTTCAGCTCCTGCTTGAAGTCGTCGAGATTGTAGAAGCAGGTTGGCTCCGCCAAACGCTTCCCATATGCCCAACTCTTCGCTCGACCCACAAGGTTGGACATCGCGAACAACACTTGCTGAACTGGGTCTCGGAGCTGTCTTGCAGCCACTGCTGCATCCAACTCAACGAACCATCTTGCCAGAGGTTCGTTTTCTCCGCCGCGATACGGAGAAATGTTGAGCTTCAGAGGCATCACTCTCATCGTCGAGACAGGAGTTGCTTGCTGTCGATGAGAGGTCATGATCTCGTGATGCATGAAGTTCACGGCCGCGTTCCTCTGGTCATCTGGTGACGCTGATCTCAGCAAACTGATCACAGCTGCTTCACCAATGATCCCACGCATTCGCTCCAAGGCTGCCCACTCATGAGAAGACAAATGAGGGAATTGCTCATTAGTCAACTCAACAGTTTCCGGTACTGCTGGACCATGAGAGACTTCCATGTCCGCTGCCTCCATGACTCAGTCAAGGAGACTGGATTGCTGGCTTGTGATTTTCGTAGCAGTCAGAACGTTTAGACTCTGAAAATTCAAAGGCGGGGTAGGCACAACGGCACTAAACCACAGACCCAAAGAAAAGAGGTTCCGACGTGATGCTACAATCACAACCAGGCAATCAACGTTTGTCGACCTGCTCTTGGCAGTCGCACAAACAGTCACTTCCGGTCGCGGGAAGGACCACAAAGTGCTACCAGGTGTAACGGGCCAGGTATTTACCATTACTAGCTTACACGTAGTGTAGAGGAAGCTCACAATAGTAAATCCAAGTGTTAAGTCCGAAGCAAATTTAACTCTGTTTTTATTTAGAGCCAGGGCGGTAGCCCTAGGCCTCATGTGAACCACTCATATACATGTCAATGTCTGATTGGCTAAAATGAATACCCATCTCAACCAATCCGCTAATGACTGTGTGCCACACACTAACTGTGAGGCACCATGCCTACTTATGTAATAACTGAAAGATATCTACCTACTTATGTAATGGGAGGGCCCATTACAGCACTGCCCACGTTGAGAAGCATGGTGCTGAGTCGTCCCTCTTTCCTGATGCTGCTCAATCCACTGCGTATAGCACTACTGCTGCGGTCGGTGGTGATGGCTACTCGAACAACACTGCGTTCTCGACTACTTTTGTCGCTTCTGCTTCCTCTGCTACAGCATCGGTTGCTAATGACGGTTTTGCGAAGCGTCTTCTATCGAACCCTCCTAATGCCGGTGCTGATTCATCCGCTAACTGGCTGTCCACTGGTGCTGCTGCTGCCACTACTACTATCGCAAACCAGATGTCGCGCGGTGCTTTCGTTGCTGGCTCTTCTGCTGCAAGTGCAATCATGGGAACGTGGAACCATATGCTTAAGATTAAATTGTCTGAGCTCCACCCTATTTTCAAGGAGATTGATTTGATGGCTAACCCTCAGATCCGCCTTCGTTTCCGCGTCAACCAGGGTACGGCTGCTATTGCTGTTGATGCCAGTAAGAACATGTCGCTGACGAGCACTACGCTTTCATCTGATAATGTATGCCCTGTTATGGTTGCATCAGCTGCCTCAAATAATCCTATGGCTGGTGTGCTTGCCGCGTCTGCTGGCTTCTCGATTGCTTGGGGTGCTGTTGTCAGTTCTCTTGAGCCCACTATTGATGGTACTTACATGCCATTCACCACTGCTCGTCTGTATGTACCTTTTGCTCATCTTGAGAATCCGCAGGCTATTATTTCGAAGCCTGTTAAGAAGGTTCGCTACAACGACTGTTATGCTCAGTGGTTCTATCAGCGCGCTGGCACTGGTAAGCAATCGACTCAGTTTAATGCTTCCTTTGATCTCCAGCTGTCTGCTTCGGTTAAGAATGCTAAGTACGTTGTGCTGCTACCGTTCGCTGAGCAGACCGGTAGCTTTGCATCTGCCGCTGTTCAACAGTTCCAGAGTCCTTTCGATACTGCCCCTTGGACTCTTCGGCCTGGTTCGTCAATTCGCAATTTCAATGTACGTATTGGTTCGACTCAGTGCTTTGACATTAGCCATGACTATGACTTCCGTCAGTTCTCGGACGAGGTAAGCAAGCTTGGTGCCATCAACGGTGATCTTACTCCTGAACTTGTCAATGGTCTGCTTGACTACCAGACATGGTCGCTCACGAACCGCATGCTGATTGCTGACGTCAGCCGTCTAATGGAGAAGGATGTGCCTCAGGCTATTCAGATCCAGGGAACTAACGCCGGTTGCCAGGGAGTTAATATCCTGGTTCTGGTAATTAGCGAACAGGAGCTGAGCTATGATCGTCTCACAGGTGAAGTACTTGACTTTACCACGGCTTAATTATTTAAATTAGGAAATTAGATATATACCTAAAGTATATAGATACCATGTCCATTTCTTTCGGTAAGTACAAAGGCTCAACTATTGAAGATGTCTTCGAGAGGGACCCATCCTACTGTCGATGGCTCCGTTCTCAGGGGATGCTGGTTGGAGGTCCTGATTCTGATATTGCTAAATTCCTTGTTGCTAAGTTTAGAAATACTAATGATGACGGCTCTTATATTCTAAATTTTGGGCGATATAAGGGCAAGTCGGTGAAGCAGGTATATTCGATTGATGTTCCCTGCATCCAATGGCTACGATCATCTAAGTTCGCAACTGAAAAGGCACCAAAGCTATGTGCTGCTATTGACGAATTGTTAAATAACTAAATCACCTAATTTTTTTGATTGGGTTGAAAGATTAAAAAACTTAAATTTTTAGCATTTGTTTTTACTATCAAATCCATTTGTTCTTTCAAGTGAATCTCACTATATTTTTCCCTGTGGGATGACTTTATAATATTTTGGATCTTGTATCAGGATCGACTTTATATCATACTCCTATAGAAAAAAATCTGAAATTAATTAATTCAAATATTTGGCTTATGCATTGTTGGAGGTTTTAAGCCAGCCTGGTGTTGTCATTGGCTATATTAGGCTTGACTTTTTATCAGAAAAAAATAATTAATTAAGTTCGGTTTCGCTGTTAGGTTCGACTTTGTCTTCAATAAGTTCGGTTTTAGGCTTACGCTTTCGAGCTCGAATTTGGTCTCTATTCTTATCGTCGTAGCTCTTTTGGTATGACAAGCGAGCGTCGCGTGTGCGCTGATAGTAGCGCTTTTGTGCGGCCTTGATTCGCTCTTTGTTAGCGAGGTATTGTTCAGGTGAGTACGCCATCTCTGTATATTACTAACTTTATATTTATCAGGATAGAAAAATAAACTAATGCGTTGTGGGACAGCCAGCAATTGATTAGCGTGACAGTTCGACACTGACATCAGGCTTACCAAGGCTGAAAACCAGCGCTTTGCTGTATGAATCCACGAAAGACACATACAGAAACCCATGCCTCTGATGCCGAACACCTTTGTTCTGACGAAAATCGATGAGCACATATCGAGAACTTCCAGTTAAGCTCCCATAGTACTTCCCCCCAGTTTCAAATCGATCTGAATGATCGACAGCATGATCACCATTCACAAGCAACTCCCAAAACCAAAGGACGCTCGAGCCACGAATCACCAAATCAACGAATCCTTTGCCGTCTCCCGTGCGCCATTCTGGGGTAACCAGGACATCTCGAGGCAAGCATGATGTTGTGGCGCTGTATAACTCCATTTGAATTTGGCGTTCCCGAGCAATGCTCGAGGTGTTTTCGGTCGCGAAATTCTGCAGACGCGAAACACTCATTCGCTTTACACAAGCGAGAACGAAGTCTTCATGTGAGATATCTGATACCATATACCCGATTGGTTCCGTTCGGTTCGAATGTAGCCAGATCTTGAGGTGCATGCTTGAAGCGAATTGGAGCTGCTTCGCCTGATCCTCGTACAAGAACCCGTACTTCGTCAAATATTCCACGGCAGTCTGACTTCTAGGAGTTCGCTGCCCATCAGATACGAGCATAACCTGCCCAGAAGCAACACCATTCAAGATTTCACTCATCTTCAGTGTTGATTCCTCTGACAGACCATTAGCTTTTTTCACTCGCTGGAAAGCATCAGCAGTCGGGATACCCCGATAGCTGCAGCGAATGTATTGCAGCAGCCCCACGGAGCGAAGTTCCATCTCAAGATCTTCAGCATTTGGCGTTTTCGAGCCAAACTTGCAAGACAAAAACATGAGGATTGCTCGAGCAATTCCTATATGACCCGAGCACAGAATCCAGATGAGATCGGAGACTGATGCGCCAATGCTGTTCCGAACCATTTCTTCCAGCTCCACACGTGAAAGCTGCAGGCCAGGCTTGGATGGCGTTGCATTCAATCCAAACGTATTCTGAGGAGGGATAAGGATCGGAGTTCCAGCGCGTTCATGCTTGCGGTAGGCATCAAAGCTGCCATACGATGAAAAAAGAACGAAGCGTAGGCTGGGTATTTGCGAGTCCAAAGCGTCTTTCACGTATCCTCTCCAGAGCTGCTCGTCGTTATACGTAATTTGGGCTTCATCAATTAGTACCACTCGATCGCATTCGAGTGCGCAGAGCGCTTCAAATTCACAGCCATATAAGAGCTTGAAAAAATCACCAAACTTGCCATCTTCAGTCATTCTGTTTGCTCGAATGCGGGAAACAAGTGCATCAGGCTTGGAGCGAACAATGTGATTGTAAAGTAGATCACACATTGCCGTCTTACCGGACAAAGGGGGAGCGCGGACGAATATCACTGGAAAATACTCGTCATCATCGGGAAACAGAAGATTGAAAAATGCTTCAGTGGTCGTTGATCGGTGGGTTCTAAAAGTTGCAGGGACTCCTCCCTCGTTTCTCGCCTTGGAAAACGAGATTGGTACACTGAACTTCTGAAAGCTTCGCCCGTCGTTGTCCCCTGATGCACCACCCTCCGGAACCACCACCAGCACGTTCACAGGACCATTTCCGGTCGCTTCTTCTTCTTCATCCACTTCATCCACTTCGCCCACTTGCTCATTCGATAATCCAACACGGCGCAGCTTCGCTCGCGCAACATTCAACGGCTTCAAGCCACTGGTGTCAATTACACCTTCCGTCACCTCGTTTTCCGTCAGCCACGCGCCGTTCCCCGTCTTCGCCAGGAAGAGCTGCAACTTGTCTGCGTCGACATCCTTCAAGTCGTTCGTCTTCTTCCCCTTGATCGCGTCCTTCAAATCATCCACCGTGTCGCCTTCATCCACTCGCACCGAGAACGCGCTTCCCGCTTCACCAACGATCGCACAGAACAGCGTCACCATCTTTTCTCGAGACAGCGGATTCTGGAATGAGGAAAAAGAGAGGGAGAGAATTCGCTATCGTACCTAAACGGAAATGAAGATGTGATGAAGGCGTGCCACATTGTCTTCCAACCAATGGCGGTGAGGGTGAACTATTCTTTCGTAATGTCATGATCTTTTTCTCTAGAATGAACATCCTTTGGATGCAGTCCTGTTGTTGCTGTGTGCGGTGCTTGGAGGTGTGGAGGAGACCTCCTTCGCACCAGATGCTACTTAGCGCTGGTGTCGTCGTTTTCAGCGGCTGAGGGCCAGGAAGGTGCAGAGCAGTGCTCGTTGGTATATTGCGGTAAGGAAAAAACTGGCGGTGTAATGTACTGGATATTACTACTTTTGATTTCACAGTGCAGCTTGTCAATTTCTCGTGCAAGACGAAATTGGTCCTTGAGCTGCATCTGTCGGGTGTAGTTTTTCTCGCAACGTTTTCGATGCCGTTCTGATGACGGGGTCGTCTGTTGCATGGTTTCCACGACTGTTGCTGAGTGACTATCCTATTTTGTCCGCTTCCACCGCGGTTCTAAATGTCCTGGGCGGCATACACCCTGTGTGTATTGGTGTCAAGTTCGCGCTCCATTATGCGAATGATTTGTCAACATTGCGCCGTTGGCGGCAATTGCCGAGGCTACGTTGTTCTTCACCTTTGCATTGTTTGCGGGTATCTTCACGTGCACAACGTTCCTTCCGTTGTTCTGGTTTGCGAGGATGTATTCGGAGATGATCAAGGACAAGCAGACGTCGACGGTGATGAAGATCTTGCTGCACTTCAACATGCTCTTCCCCATGCTAATCTGTGCGCTGTGGGTTCAAGTGCTGTTTTGGCGATTAGTGAGCTTGTGTACTGGCGCAATGTGGCAGCTCATGGCAGCACCGACATCGAGCAAACGCCCGAACAAGCAGACCCCCAAAACGCTGAAGAACCAGCTCAAGAGCCTCAAGATGAAGAAGAACAAGTAGATAGAGAACAAACATGCAGACAACTGCGCAAGACAAACTGAAAATACAGAAACCCTTCTTGTTCACGTCTTAGCCTTGCCACAGCCTCTATTTCTTCATGTTCTGAAGGTACTCCTTTCAGCCACTGGTAGCCATCTTCTCGATCTTGTCGTCCACCTCACGCTTCTGCGTGTCCAGGAACGTCGCCATAGCGTCAATGAGTGACGAGTCTCCACCACCGAGGATGCGAACGGCCAGTAGACCAGCGTTCGTGGAGTTGCCAATGGCGACGGTGGCGGGTGAGGCTTATCATCGAGGAAACTGTGGTGATTCATCAAGGAGGTCTGAAAAAGGTGGATCGTCAAGGTCGTTTATGCTTTTGCACAGTGATCAAGTAGGATGGTAAAACGGTAGGCGAACAAGGAAAGTTACTGGTAGTAAAGGTCAATACATAAACGTCCTTGTCAAGCATCCACCTGCAACGCCGCTCGGACCTACCACCGCGATGTTCTCTGCTCCACCAAGTGCTTCAACTGGGGATGCATTGGCTTCACAAACCCCTATAACCGATGCCACAACACCAACGTGGACTTGGAAGGACGTCGTGCTAGGTAGAAGTGCAGCAACACGTCCGAGTTCAGCAGCAGTTCCAACGGCTTCAGCACTGTCATCACCGCCATCACGTCCGACTGTAATGCCAACCCCACCCTCGTTGGTTTCAATTCCCGCTCCTCCTCCGTTACCAAGTGTGCTTCCAACACCTCCTGCTCCACCTTCGATGTCTGCACCGCCTTCGATCCCACCAACATCTCCGCCGTGCCCCTAAGTAAAAGCGACTACCGGTCGCTGCGATAGCGCGGCGGACGAGCTAACCGTGGAGTTTGAGTTTTCGGAAGATGAATCGGATGAAAACATTAAACACGAAAGGACACTATTTCTTAGTCGTGTTGAGTTCGCCACGTTGAAAGCAGCAAAACGTGGTATCGACAGTTTTGACGGCTACGTATATACGTTCCACTACAACTATGGCAAGCGATCTGGAAAAATCGATGGTCGAAGTGTTTATCGCTGCATTTCACACGAAAACTGCGCAAAACGCATTCGACTAGCTCCAACGAATAACGATGATACACGAACAGTATGGCTCCAGGATCATGGTGAACACACTGGAGCTAGGACGGAGTTAAAGAAGCGGGGCATTCCTGGTTTCTTTCTTACTGAAGTGGATGACATTTTGTTGGGATGCGGCCCAAAGAAGTGCAGGAAAATTCTTCTGGAGCGGTATAGTGATGTTCCGAGTCGCTATATGTGCGTTCCGGATGTGACACAGCTGAAAAATCGGAAATCCACACTCATGAAAAACCGTGCAGGTATGTAGTACTTTCATTTCTTGTACGTCATTTACATCACTCTAATCTTATGTTATCAATTTCGTTATAGATGGTTGGTGTAATGGGGCGCTGTTTACAACAGTCCCCAAAACACGGCACGCACGCTTGTGCGGTTGAGGAAGCGTTCCCGACTTGGAGGGAAGTCCCGACTTGGAGGGAGGAAGGCGACTTGAGTACTTGAGGGAAAGTTTGCAACTAAATTGAAAGGAGCTTATGGTTCCTGAATCCTATGAATAAAACCACTAGGGGCCCTTGAGATTAAATGTCATTTAACCTACACATGTAGTATAAAACCTTGGGTTGAATCAGGTTGAACTTGAAGATTCTCCTTCGAAGAATCTTCCTGCCGCGTGGCGTCTTGTGATTGGCCACAAGAACTCAGGTGACACGCCGGCCTTGTTACCAAATAATGTCCCAGGTGAGGAACCATCATCATGCACAAAGAAGTGCAAAGAACACTTGGCGTAATCACTGATTGTGCCATGGGTGGATGTGAGCAAACATTTGACCATGTTTATGCCGCCTTTACCTCCATGACAGCAGTGTGTGAACCACACCAATCTGTGATCGCATAACCAATGTAATAGGCCAGAGGGGCCCATTACATCATCCCCCCCTTAAAGTAGCAATCACTCAATGTCTTTTGGGGATGGTTGGCTCACTTTAAAATTCGCCATGAAGCGATCAAGTGTCCAAGCGTCTCTTGAAGAACCCGCTGTGCGCAAGCAACAGCGTCGCGCTTCAGAACTCTTCGATGTGTCCTGCATCCGCCGTCGGATGGGAGACACCGAGTTCAATAAGGACCGGTTCTTCCGTTGGCGTCGGATCAACAATCGCGATGATCCGAACCAACCCATCGCAGCTAAGAAGGACTCATGACAAACCTTTGTTCGTCTTGAGAACGAGGGCAAGATGGAGCGCTTGCTCAGCAAGACTCCACGTCACGACAAGGCAGCCCATGGCCTTCGTCGCGGTAGTGTCTCCAGCGACACTACAAGCTTGCCTCGTAGCTGCGAACCACGTCGGGAACATCAGACTCAAGGGTCTGTTTCGGTTCCCACGTGTCCGAACTCGGTGGATAGCCGCGCCACCGAACTCGATAGAAGCGTTGACGAGTCAACCGCTTCTTCCCACGAGTCTGTCGGTCTTCGTGACCAACAATCGACTCTACGATCCACCGATGCTCTCCCTGATGATCAATCAGCGGAGGTGGGGCTGAACGCAAGAACGATCGAGCGGCTCTGGAAGTGGAAGAGTGCTCATCGTGCGCAGATCGAGGTACTGGAAGTTCGCAACGCGGTTCTCGCTGACCGGTGCGACAGCCTCGAAGACCAACTGAGGGAGCGGGAGTCAACGATTGACTCGCTGTCTGATGGTCCAGCCCAGCGTTCGGCATTGGAGTCCCGTTTCGAACAACGGTTCGAGCAAGTTCAGGCTGAACTTGAGCGACTCCAGAAGGCTCAGAAGTCTCGCGAGACTTTTCACGAGCGTCTTCTGCACTCCGTGGAGGATGCAGGAACTGCGCTCGAGATACTACGGAAGGAGTACCAGTCTCGACTTCTCGTGTTGGAAGCTGTGAAGGACGAGTCCTTCGATGTGCTTCAGCGCCTCTATGCCGAGAAGAAGCTCCATGACGATGAGTTGAAGACTCTTCGTGATCAAGTGGAGCGACTTCATGATCGTTTGGATCGTCATCCAAAGGCTCGTTAGGGTCAGCAGACCCACTCGGAAGGTAAGGCTTTAGTCTACCCACGTAAAACGTCGGGTGTAGACGCATGCTTGTAGGAATGTCTAGTGTGTAGGCATCACCATTGCATTTCATTACCTTGAGCGGTCCAATAAATCTTGGTAGAAGTTTTGAACTTCCCAAGCTGGACACTGCATGTTCAGGCAGGTTTGCCGTACTAAGCAATACAAGATCATTGACCTTGTAAGTTTGCTTGTTCTTCCGTCCACTCTTATCTGCTTGTTCTTTTTGCAGATCTTGAGCCTTTGCTATTGCGTCTCGAACAAACCTCACAACGGCTTGTCTCCTCACAATAAAGTCATCGACTTGCTGCTTATCACGACTCTTCATGTCGTTCAAAGGTTCCATCGAGTCAAAATTCGCTTTGAGCTCGGAAGCAGCATTCAGGTCATGCTTTGACTGTGGCGAATTCTCAGTCGCCGTAGTCCCTCCCCCACTCAAGGTAGAGACCTCTCCCACTAGCGACGCCGGCACTCTCGGATGGAGACCGTAGTTCACAAAGAATGGGGAGTGACCCGTCGAGACATGCGTGGAGTTGTTCAACGCAAACTCGCAAAGAGGGAGAAACTCGCTCCACTCTTTGAATGACGTAGCGTAACTACGCAATACGTCCTCAAGGACACGATTCACTCGCTCTGTTTGACCGTCCGTTTCGGGGTGTGCCGCTGTTGACATAACCAACTTGGTGTCCAAGAGTCCAAACAGTGCACGCCAGAACTTTGCAGTGAAACGGGTGTCACGGTCTGACACGATCTCAACTGGAAGGCCATGCAGACGGAACACGACGTCTACAAATACCTTGGCAGTCTTCTCTGCTGAGATCTTGTCCGAAACAGGTGCAAGATGAACCATCTTGCTGAATCGGTCCACAAACACAAGGATGCCGTTGCGTCCGTGTTTGTCTCGCGGAAGTCCGAATACGAAATCCATACTCACGGACCTCCAACTGTCCTGGGGGACAGGCAAAGAACGAAGTGGGGCTTGGGTGGAGCCTGAGGGCTTCACTCGCTGACATATCTCGCAAGTCCTCACATACTTGCGCACCCACTTGTACATGTGTGGCCAATAATAATCTCGGGAAAGACTGAGAAACATCTTCTCACGTCCGAGATGGCCACCCGAAGGACTGTCATGATACTCATACAAGAGTCGATGACGCACGCCTTCGTCGTTGGGGATAACGATCCTTTCTGTATCCCCGTCGTCAACCGCGTAGTACAGCAACCCATTGCGTACTTGGAAGTGGTGAGCGCGTGATCTTGTTCGAGCTGGTAGACCTTGCAGTGCTTTAGCGGAGGGATCCTTGAAGTACTTGAATAAGTCCTGACAGATCTCGTCGGACTTGTAACCCCCGATAATATCTTCACGCACTGTAGTCGATACTTGAACAGCGATCGCTTGAACATCTTCACAGAGTCGACACGCTTCGACCGGATCCTCGTTCTTGGATTTGGGATCGTAATCCGGACGTCTTGACAAAGCGTCGGCTAAGATGTTCATCTTGCCTGGCTTATAGTGAACAACAAAGTTGTACTCCGCAGAGAAGGAGAGCCACCTCGCCATTCTCTGCGACAAGTGAGGAGTCTTCGCCGCTGTTCGCAGCGATGCATGATCAGTATAGATCGCGAAGCGCTCCTCGCCAAGCAAGTAAACACGGAACTTGACTAAGGCATACTTCATCGCAAGAAGTTCCTTATCATGAACTGGGTAGTTCCGTTCTGCGGGTCGGAGTTGTCGTGACTGATACGATATAACTCGCTCTTGACCCTCATCATCGTGTTGCATCAACGCGCAACCAATGGCATAATCGCTCGCATCACAGACGACGTGGAACGGCTTGTCGTGGTCCGGAAGAGCCAGCACAGGAGCTTCACGCAGACTCCGCTTGACCTCTTCGAACGCCGCTTGGTGATCTCTTGACCACTTCCACTCAACGTCTTTCTTCAGCAGTTGTGTCAGAGGCTGCACTAACGCTGCATAATTGCGCGTGTACTTGTGCAAGTAATTTGCCAGACCCAACCACTGCCGCAACTGCTTGACATTCTGAGGCACAGGCCAATCGTCAATAGCTTTGACCTTCTCCGGATCGATGCGAATACCGTTCTTGCCCACAACGCAACCAAGAACAGGAATCTCGGGGGCAAAGAATAGGCACTTTTTCAAGTTTGCGTAGAGTTTGTTCTCTCGCATGACCTGGAATACTTGACGTAGATGATCGAGATGAACATCAACACCAGACTTTCCATTGACGGCCTTACTATGAACGAATATATCGTCAAAGTAACTTGGTGCAAACGTTCGCAAAGGACGAAGGATGTTTGTGATCATGCGATTGAAAGTCGCAGGCGCATTCTTCAGTCCTTGTGGCATCACTAACCATTCCCACAGCATACCACTCGGGGTACTTACTGCAGTTAGTGGTACATCGCTTTCGCGCATCCGAATCTGATAGAATCCATCTGAAACAGGGCGAGACGCGCTCTGTTTCTTTAGCATACACTAGTATGCGCTTTTGAGGAAGCGTAAGTTACTTAGACTTTGTATGCAAGTAGAAATACACGTCCCCGTGTATTTCTAAGCAAAAAGACCGAAACTTTAACTTGAAAATAGAAAACTGAATTGAATGGAGGCCCGCCTCGTGGCGGGCCCTTAGCAAACCTATCTAAATGACTTATGTATCTACGGAGGTGAAGCCATGGTTGGCTCTCACGCTCCGGCCCTTATGTATGCGTTTGATTGGTGGAAATGTGCCCCTTTCCACCAATCGCAGTGCGCTTAGCGCCCGCCAATGTTTGTGCCATCGGCGGCTCGAAATGATTGTTGACTGTGTATGTGACGCACACACAGAAGGCTTACCGTATACTTGTCCGTGTATAGTCCGGCTATACACGTATATCTGGTGTACCCAATCACACCAGCCTGTGTAACCCTGTTACACCATCTTTCAGATCGATCGCACTGAAAACGGTACTGCCAACCATTCCATCAAGGATCATGTCCTTGCGCGGAACCGGAGTCTGAGCAGGTATGGTTGCATCGTTCAACTTGTTGAACGCATGAACAATGCGCCACCCGCCAGTCGCCTTCTTCACACAGAAAGTGAGGCTGCAATGCGGAGACTTGCTCTCTCGCACATGACCAGCCTTAGCACGTGGTGCGAAAAACTCGTCGATCGCATCGACTTGTTCCTTCGGCAACGGCCACTGTCTTGTGATGCAGTACTTCGTGCCAGGAAGTACATCAATCTCGTGACGAATGCCTCTGTCAAATGGCAACTCGTCTGGCACCTTGTCTGGGAAGATATCTTCGAATTCCTTGGCAAGCGCATACACGGGGTTCGTCTTGAGAGCGTCCCATGACTGCTCCTCAAACCTCTCTTTCCGTGTCTTTCCGTTCAACACATCTACATTCACATTTGATGCAGTGTTGACGAAGTCTTTGTCGATTGCTTTGACAATCGCGCAAAGCTGCGAAATTTCGCCTTTCGCCAGGCTACGCTTCAGCGTCTTCTTGCTCATCGATGGCAAGGAAGTCAACTCTTCGACCGTGCTGGGAGGATTTTCCACTTGGACATGACGCATTATTGTGCTGTCACCCTCATCATTGTAGACCACGACGTTCGCACAGCTGCTTGTGGTGCCTCTCTGTGGGTCACCACCTTCATCACCTTCCTTTGCATCTTGATCAGGGATGCTTGATGACGGAAATCCATCGTCGTCGATCTTCTCTTGGTCTTCATTCTTCACGCCAGAACGCGGTCCTTCATCGTTCTTGGCAACAGGAGTAGTCTTTTCATGGCGCCTGACTGCTCCACCTCCAGCGGTCTTCACGGGCTTGTCTCCCGAGATCGAGGGGCCATCGCACTCCTGGGTCTCGTTTGACACACCTTCCACAGATGTATATGCCCATATCACTTCATCCGTTGTCATGCAGCTCAACTCGGCTGCAATGCACGACTTGTCAACGGAGATCTTCTTCTTCATCCAGTCAATGCGAGGTTGGTAACGCTTCAACCACGGCATGCCCAGGATGATGTCAAACTTGTCATCGAGGTCGAGTAATATGAACTCGTCTTCACCTCGGAAACCTTCAAACTCAATTGCCAAGCGCATCGTTCGCTTTGGCATTCTCACAGTTGACCCATTAGCCAATCGAACAGCCATATCATTCGTCGCATCGGGTGGAATCATACCATTCCCAATCACGACCTTCGCCCGAACAAAGTTGTTCGACGCGCCAGTGTCAACCAAAGCACGTAGAGGCGTTGCAATACCATCCACGTAAACTTTGAGTATGATCAGAGCAGAGCTCTGATTGACACTGCCATCACTCTTAGTGGAATCTGCATGTGCGCCGCGCACATCGGGGCCAGAGTTCTGTGTCTCCACAATATCCACAGTCCTCTCGTTAGACCCAGTAGGGAGCCCCGCCCCTACTGGTCGTTCCCGTTTTTTGACCCTCGGGAACGGCCGAACCGGCGACCGAAGTTTCGGTTGCTGGTCTGGTTCGAACGTGACCCCCGTGTCTCTTGCCGTTCCGGCAAAGACACTCTGCAGTTCCGAGCGATGTGGCCTGGCTTCCCACAGCGGAAGCATTTGCCATTACCACGCGGACGTACGTCTCCCGACGTGGAAGCGTATGATAAGTCCATCGGCTCTGGGCCGTCGTTTACTGGCGACGACATGCGGACTTGACGCGGAATAGGTCCACCAAACTTGGCTTGCTTGATGCTGAATTCTTCTTGCATCGCTCTCTCGATGGCTTGGTCCAACGTCGTCGGGTACTCGCGGAACAACTGGTTCCAGATCGGTCCGTCGTCCAAACCGGCCATGAACGTGACAACTTGCGTTGCCATGTCAATCGGCTGATCCACAATGCACGACACGAGATATCGTACGCGCTGTGCATATGAGTGGAGGTCTTGGCGTCCCTGCCGAAGCTTGAGGAACTCATCACGAGCGCGAAATTCGCTCTGCGGAGGCTCAAACGCGCGCTTCAGCTCCTGCTTGAAGTCGTCGAGATTGTAGAAGCAGGTTGGCTCCGCCAAACGCTTCCCATATGCCCAACTCTTCGCTCGACCCACAAGGTTGGACATCGCGAACAACACTTGCTGAACTGGGTCTCGGAGCTGTCTTGCAGCCACTGCTGCATCCAACTCAACGAACCATCTTGCCAGAGGTTCGTTTTCTCCGCCGCGATACGGAGAAATGTTGAGCTTCAGAGGCATCACTCTCATCGTCGAGACAGGAGTTGCTTGCTGTCGATGAGAGGTCATGATCTCGTGATGCATGAAGTTCACGGCCGCGTTCCTCTGGTCATCTGGTGACGCTGATCTCAGCAAACTGATCACAGCTGCTTCACCAATGATCCCACGCATTCGCTCCAAGGCTGCCCACTCATGAGAAGACAAATGAGGGAATTGCTCATTAGTCAACTCAACAGTTTCCGGTACTGCTGGACCATGAGAGACTTCCATGTCCGCTGCCTCCATGACTCAGTCAAGGAGACTGGATTGCTGGCTTGTGATTTTCGTAGCAGTCAGAACGTTTAGACTCTGAAAATTCAAAGGCGGGGTAGGCACAACGGCACTAAACCACAGACCCAAAGAAAAGAGGTTCCGACGTGATGCTACAATCACAACCAGGCAATCAACGTTTGTCGACCTGCTCTTGGCAGTCGCACAAACAGTCACTTCCGGTCGCGGGAAGGACCACAAAGTGCTACCAGGTGTAACGGGCCAGGTATTTACCATTACTAGCTTACACGTAGTGTAGAGGAAGCTCACAATAGTAAATCCAAGTGTTAAGTCCGAAGCAAATTTAACTCTGTTTTTATTTAGAGCCAGGGCGGTAGCCCTAGGCCTCATGTGAACCACTCATATACATGTCAATGTCTGATTGGCTAAAATGAATACCCATCTCAACCAATCCGCTAATGACTGTGTGCCACACACTAACTGTGAGGCACCATGCCTACTTATGTAATAACTGAAAGATATCTACCTACTTATGTAATGGGAGGGCCCATTACAGCACTGCCCACGTTGAGAAGCATGGTGCTGAGTCGTCCCTCTTTCCTGATGCTGCTCAATCCACTGCGTATAGCACTACTGCTGCGGTCGGTGGTGATGGCTACTCGAACAACACTGCGTTCTCGACTACTTTTGTCGCTTCTGCTTCCTCTGCTACAGCATCGGTTGCTAATGACGGTTTTGCGAAGCGTCTTCTATCGAACCCTCCTAATGCCGGTGCTGATTCATCCGCTAACTGGCTGTCCACTGGTGCTGCTGCTGCCACTACTACTATCGCAAACCAGATGTCGCGCGGTGCTTTCGTTGCTGGCTCTTCTGCTGCAAGTGCAATCATGGGAACGTGGAACCATATGCTTAAGATTAAATTGTCTGAGCTCCACCCTATTTTCAAGGAGATTGATTTGATGGCTAACCCTCAGATCCGCCTTCGTTTCCGCGTCAACCAGGGTACGGCTGCTATTGCTGTTGATGCCAGTAAGAACATGTCGCTGACGAGCACTACGCTTTCATCTGATAATGTATGCCCTGTTATGGTTGCATCAGCTGCCTCAAATAATCCTATGGCTGGTGTGCTTGCCGCGTCTGCTGGCTTCTCGATTGCTTGGGGTGCTGTTGTCAGTTCTCTTGAGCCCACTATTGATGGTACTTACATGCCATTCACCACTGCTCGTCTGTATGTACCTTTTGCTCATCTTGAGAATCCGCAGGCTATTATTTCGAAGCCTGTTAAGAAGGTTCGCTACAACGACTGTTATGCTCAGTGGTTCTATCAGCGCGCTGGCACTGGTAAGCAATCGACTCAGTTTAATGCTTCCTTTGATCTCCAGCTGTCTGCTTCGGTTAAGAATGCTAAGTACGTTGTGCTGCTACCGTTCGCTGAGCAGACCGGTAGCTTTGCATCTGCCGCTGTTCAACAGTTCCAGAGTCCTTTCGATACTGCCCCTTGGACTCTTCGGCCTGGTTCGTCAATTCGCAATTTCAATGTACGTATTGGTTCGACTCAGTGCTTTGACATTAGCCATGACTATGACTTCCGTCAGTTCTCGGACGAGGTAAGCAAGCTTGGTGCCATCAACGGTGATCTTACTCCTGAACTTGTCAATGGTCTGCTTGACTACCAGACATGGTCGCTCACGAACCGCATGCTGATTGCTGACGTCAGCCGTCTAATGGAGAAGGATGTGCCTCAGGCTATTCAGATCCAGGGAACTAACGCCGGTTGCCAGGGAGTTAATATCCTGGTTCTGGTAATTAGCGAACAGGAGCTGAGCTATGATCGTCTCACAGGTGAAGTACTTGACTTTACCACGGCTTAATTATTTAAATTAGGAAATTAGATATATACCTAAAGTATATAGATACCATGTCCATTTCTTTCGGTAAGTACAAAGGCTCAACTATTGAAGATGTCTTCGAGAGGGACCCATCCTACTGTCGATGGCTCCGTTCTCAGGGGATGCTGGTTGGAGGTCCTGATTCTGATATTGCTAAATTCCTTGTTGCTAAGTTTAGAAATACTAATGATGACGGCTCTTATATTCTAAATTTTGGGCGATATAAGGGCAAGTCGGTGAAGCAGGTATATTCGATTGATGTTCCCTGCATCCAATGGCTACGATCATCTAAGTTCGCAACTGAAAAGGCACCAAAGCTATGTGCTGCTATTGACGAATTGTTAAATAACTAAATCACCTAATTTTTTTGATTGGGTTGAAAGATTAAAAAACTTAAATTTTTAGCATTTGTTTTTACTATCAAATCCATTTGTTCTTTCAAGTGAATCTCACTATATTTTTCCCTGTGGGATGACTTTATAATATTTTGGATCTTGTATCAGGATCGACTTTATATCATACTCCTATAGAAAAAAATCTGAAATTAATTAATTCAAATATTTGGCTTATGCATTGTTGGAGGTTTTAAGCCAGCCTGGTGTTGTCATTGGCTATATTAGGCTTGACTTTTTATCAGAAAAAAATAATTAATTAAGTTCGGTTTCGCTGTTAGGTTCGACTTTGTCTTCAATAAGTTCGGTTTTAGGCTTACGCTTTCGAGCTCGAATTTGGTCTCTATTCTTATCGTCGTAGCTCTTTTGGTATGACAAGCGAGCGTCGCGTGTGCGCTGATAGTAGCGCTTTTGTGCGGCCTTGATTCGCTCTTTGTTAGCGAGGTATTGTTCAGGTGAGTACGCCATCTCTGTATATTACTAACTTTATATTTATCAGGATAGAAAAATAAACTAATGCGTTGTGGGACAGCCAGCAATTGATTAGCGTGACAGTTCGACACTGACATCAGGCTTACCAAGGCTGAAAACCAGCGCTTTGCTGTATGAATCCACGAAAGACACATACAGAAACCCATGCCTCTGATGCCGAACACCTTTGTTCTGACGAAAATCGATGAGCACATATCGAGAACTTCCAGTTAAGCTCCCATAGTACTTCCCCCCAGTTTCAAATCGATCTGAATGATCGACAGCATGATCACCATTCACAAGCAACTCCCAAAACCAAAGGACGCTCGAGCCACGAATCACCAAATCAACGAATCCTTTGCCGTCTCCCGTGCGCCATTCTGGGGTAACCAGGACATCTCGAGGCAAGCATGATGTTGTGGCGCTGTATAACTCCATTTGAATTTGGCGTTCCCGAGCAATGCTCGAGGTGTTTTCGGTCGCGAAATTCTGCAGACGCGAAACACTCATTCGCTTTACACAAGCGAGAACGAAGTCTTCATGTGAGATATCTGATACCATATACCCGATTGGTTCCGTTCGGTTCGAATGTAGCCAGATCTTGAGGTGCATGCTTGAAGCGAATTGGAGCTGCTTCGCCTGATCCTCGTACAAGAACCCGTACTTCGTCAAATATTCCACGGCAGTCTGACTTCTAGGAGTTCGCTGCCCATCAGATACGAGCATAACCTGCCCAGAAGCAACACCATTCAAGATTTCACTCATCTTCAGTGTTGATTCCTCTGACAGACCATTAGCTTTTTTCACTCGCTGGAAAGCATCAGCAGTCGGGATACCCCGATAGCTGCAGCGAATGTATTGCAGCAGCCCCACGGAGCGAAGTTCCATCTCAAGATCTTCAGCATTTGGCGTTTTCGAGCCAAACTTGCAAGACAAAAACATGAGGATTGCTCGAGCAATTCCTATATGACCCGAGCACAGAATCCAGATGAGATCGGAGACTGATGCGCCAATGCTGTTCCGAACCATTTCTTCCAGCTCCACACGTGAAAGCTGCAGGCCAGGCTTGGATGGCGTTGCATTCAATCCAAACGTATTCTGAGGAGGGATAAGGATCGGAGTTCCAGCGCGTTCATGCTTGCGGTAGGCATCAAAGCTGCCATACGATGAAAAAAGAACGAAGCGTAGGCTGGGTATTTGCGAGTCCAAAGCGTCTTTCACGTATCCTCTCCAGAGCTGCTCGTCGTTATACGTAATTTGGGCTTCATCAATTAGTACCACTCGATCGCATTCGAGTGCGCAGAGCGCTTCAAATTCACAGCCATATAAGAGCTTGAAAAAATCACCAAACTTGCCATCTTCAGTCATTCTGTTTGCTCGAATGCGGGAAACAAGTGCATCAGGCTTGGAGCGAACAATGTGATTGTAAAGTAGATCACACATTGCCGTCTTACCGGACAAAGGGGGAGCGCGGACGAATATCACTGGAAAATACTCGTCATCATCGGGAAACAGAAGATTGAAAAATGCTTCAGTGGTCGTTGATCGGTGGGTTCTAAAAGTTGCAGGGACTCCTCCCTCGTTTCTCGCCTTGGAAAACGAGATTGGTACACTGAACTTCTGAAAGCTTCGCCCGTCGTTGTCCCCTGATGCACCACCCTCCGGAACCACCACCAGCACGTGAACTTGGCCCTCATCCGGTCGAAAATTCGCTCCAAAGTGCTTGGGATTCTTGATCCACAACAATGGATCCATCTGCACAAAGCCTCGCGGGTGTCCATGCTCATCGAGTGCCACAGATGCCGCGCCAGCTCCATCCAGCCACGCGCCGTCTCCCGTCTTCGCCAGGAAGAGCTGCAGGTCGTCAGCATCACAAAGGATCTTGTTCGTCTTCTTCCCCTTGATCGCGTCCTTCAACGCGGAAACCGACTCAGTATCGCCGATTTTCACCTCGAACGCACTTCCCGCTTCACCAACGATCGCACAGAACAGCGTCACCATCTTTTCTCGAGACAGCGGATTCTGGAATGAGGAAAAAGAGAGGGAGAGAATTCGCTATCGTACCTAAACGGAAATGAAGATGTGATGAAGGCGTGCCACATTGTCTTCCAACCAATGGCAGTGAGGGTGAACTATTCTTTCGTAATGTCATGATCTTTTTCTCTAGAATGAACATCCTTTGGATGCAGTCCTGTTGTTGCTGTGTGCGGTGCTTGGAGGTGTGGAGGAGACCTCCTTCGCACCAGATGCTACTTAGCGCTGGTGTCGTCGTTTTCAGCAGCTGAGGGCCAGGAAGGTGCAGAGCAGTGCTCGTTGGTATATTGCGGTAAGGAAAAAACTGGCGGTGTAATGTACTGGATATTACTACTTTTGATTTCACAGTGCAGCTTGTCAATTTCTCGTGCAAGACGAAATTGGTCCTTGAGCTGCATCTGTCGGGTGTAGTTTTTCTCGCAACGTTTTCGATGCCGTTCTGATGACGGGGTCGTCTGTTGCATGGTTTCCACGACTGTTGCTGAGTGACTATCCTATTTTGTCCGCTTCCACCGCGGTTCTAAATGTCCTGGGCGGCATACACCCTGTGTGTATTGGTGTCAAGTTCGCGCTCCATTATGCGAATGATTTGTCAACATTGCGCCGTTGGCGGCAATTGCCGAGGCTACGTTGTTCTTCACCTTTGCATTGTTTGCGGGTATCTTCACGTGCACAACGTTCCTTCCGTTGTTCTGGTTTGCGAGGATGTATTCGGAGATGATCAAGGACAAGCAGACGTCGACGGTGATGAAGATCTTGCTGCACTTCAACATGCTCTTCCCCATGCTAATCTGTGCGCTGTGGGTTCAAGTGCTGTTTTGGCGATTAGTGAGCTTGTGTACTGGCGCAATGTGGCAGCTCATGGCAGCACCGACATCGAGCAAACGCCCGAACAAGCAGACCCCCAAAACGCTGAAGAACCAGCTCAAGAGCCTCAAGATGAAGAAGAACAAGTAGATAGAGAACAAACATGCAGACAACTGCGCAAGACAAACTGAAAATACAGAAACCCTTCTTGTTCACGTCTTAGCCTTGCCACAGCCTCTATTTCTTCATGTTCTGAAGGTACTCCTTTCAGCCACTGGTAGCCATCTTCTCGATCTTGTCGTCCACCTCACGCTTCTGCGTGTCCAGGAACGTCGCCATAGCGTCAATGAGTGACGAGTCTCCACCACCGAGGATGCGAACGGCCAGTAGACCAGCGTTCGTGGAGTTGCCAATGGCGACGGTGGCGGGTGAGGCTTATCATCGAGGAAACTGTGGTGATTCATCAAGGAGGTCTGAAAAAGGTGGATCGTCAAGGTCGTTTATGCTTTTGCACAGTGATCAAGTAGGATGGTAAAACGGTAGGCGAACAAGGAAAGTTACTGGTAGTAAAGGTCAATACATAAACGTCCTTGTCAAGCATCCACCTGCAACGCCGCTCGGACCTACCACCGCGATGTTCTCTGCTCCACCAAGTGCTTCAACTGGGGATGCATTGGCTTCACAAACCCCTATAACCGATGCCACAACACCAACGTGGACTTGGAAGGACGTCGTGCTAGGTAGAAGTGCAGCAACACGTCCGAGTTCAGCAGCAGTTCCAACGGCTTCAGCACTGTCATCACCGCCATCACGTCCGACTGTAATGCCAACCCCACCCTCGTTGGTTTCAATTCCCGCTCCTCCTCCGTTACCAAGTGTGCTTCCAACACCTCCTGCTCCACCTTCGATGTCTGCACCGCCTTCGATCCCACCAACATCTCCGCCGTGCCCCTAAGTAAAAGCGACTACCGGTCGCTGCGATAGCGCGGCGGACGAGCCAACCGTGGAGTTTGAGTTTTCGGAAGATGAATCGGATGAAAACATTAAACACGAAAGGACACTATTTCTTAGTCGTGTTGAGTTCGCCACGTTGAAAGCAGCAAAACGTGGTATCGACAGTTTTGACGGCTACGTATATACGTTCCACTACAACTATGGCAAGCGATCTGGAAAAATCGATGGTCGAAGTGTTTATCGCTGCATTTCACACGAAAACTGCGCAAAACGCATTCGACTAGCTCCAACGAATAACGATGATACACGAACAGTATGGCTCCAGGATCATGGTGAACACACTGGAGCTAGGACGGAGTTAAAGAAGCGGGGCATTCCTGGTTTCTTTCTTACTGAAGTGGATGACATTTTGTTGGGATGCGGCCCAAAGAAGTGTAGGAAAATTCTTCTGGAGCGGTATAGTGATGTTCCGAGTCGCTATATGTGCGTTCCGGATGTGACACAGCTGAAAAATCGGAAATCCACACTCATGAAAAACCGTGCAGGTATGTAGTACTTTCATTTCTTGTACGTCATTTACATCACTCTAATCTTATGTTATCAATTTCGTTATAGATGGTTGGTGTAATGGGGCGCTGTTTACAACAGTCCCCAAAACACGGCACGCACGCTTGTGCGGTTGAGGAAGCGTTCCCGACTTGGAGGGAAGTCCCGACTTGGAGGGAGGAAGGCGACTTGAGTACTTGAGGGAAAGTTTGCAACTAAATTGAAAGGAGCTTATGGTTCCTGAATCCTATGAATAAAACCACTAGGGGCCCTTGAGATTAAATGTCATTTAACCTACACATGTAGTATAAAACCTTGGGTTGAATCAGGTTGAACTTGAAGATTCTCCTTCGAAGAATCTTCCTGCCGCGTGGCGTCTTGTGATTGGCCACAAGAACTCAGGTGACACGCCGGCCTTGTTACCAAATAATGTCCCAGGTGAGGAACCATCATCATGCACAAAGAAGTGCAAAGAACACTTGGCGTAATCACTGATTGTGCCATGGGTGGATGTGAGCAAACATTTGACCATGTTTATGCCGCCTTTACCTCCATGACAGCAGTGTGTGAACCACACCAATCTGTGATCGCATAACCAATGTAATAGGCCAGAGGGGCCCATTACATCATCCCCCCCTTAAAGTAGCAATCACTCAATGTCTTTTGGGGATGGTTGGCTCACTTTAAAATTCGCCATGAAGCGATCAAGTGTCCAAGCGTCTCTTGAAGAACCCGCTGTGCGCAAGCAACAGCGTCGCGCTTCAGAACTCTTCGATGTGTCCTGCATCCGCCGTCGGATGGGAGACACCGAGTTCAATAAGGACCGGTTCTTCCGTTGGCGTCGGATCAACAATCGCGATGATCCGAACCAACCCATCGCAGCTAAGAAGGACTCATGACAAACCTTTGTTCGTCTTGAGAACGAGGGCAAGATGGAGCGCTTGCTCAGCAAGACTCCACGTCACGACAAGGCAGCCCATGGCCTTCGTCGCGGTAGTGTCTCCAGCGACACTACAAGCTTGCCTCGTAGCTGCGAACCACGTCGGGAACATCAGACTCAAGGGTCTGTTTCGGTTCCCACGTGTCCGAACTCGGTGGATAGCCGCGCCACCGAACTCGATAGAAGCGTTGACGAGTCAACCGCTTCTTCCCACGAGTCTGTCGGTCTTCGTGACCAACAATCGACTCTACGATCCACCGATGCTCTCCCTGATGATCAATCAGCGGAGGTGGGGCTGAACGCAAGAACGATCGAGCGGCTCTGGAAGTGGAAGAGTGCTCATCGTGCGCAGATCGAGGTACTGGAAGTTCGCAACGCGGTTCTCGCTGACCGGTGCGACAGCCTCGAAGACCAACTGAGGGAGCGGGAGTCAACGATTGACTCGCTGTCTGATGGTCCAGCCCAGCGTTCGGCATTGGAGTCCCGTTTCGAACAACGGTTCGAGCAAGTTCAGGCTGAACTTGAGCGACTCCAGAAGGCTCAGAAGTCTCGCGAGACTTTTCACGAGCGTCTTCTGCACTCCGTGGAGGATGCAGGAACTGCGCTCGAGATACTACGGAAGGAGTACCAGTCTCGACTTCTCGTGTTGGAAGCTGTGAAGGACGAGTCCTTCGATGTGCTTCAGCGCCT
The DNA here is from genome assembly GCA_025722995.1 of Phytophthora agathidicida. NCBI lineage: Eukaryota > Oomycota > Peronosporomycetes > Peronosporales > Peronosporaceae > Phytophthora > Phytophthora agathidicida. The sequence continues at coordinate 1,433,002 of CP106979.1, forward strand.
CTATGCCGAGAAGAAGCTCCATGACGATGAGTTGAAGACTCTTCGTGATCAAGTGGAGCGACTTCATGATCGTTTGGATCGTCATCCAAAGGCTCGTTAGGGTCAACAGACCCACTCGGAAGGTAAGGCTTTAGTCTACCCACGTAAAACGTCGGGTGTAGACGCATGCTTGTAGGAATGTCTAGTGTGTAGGCATCACCATTGCATTTCATTACCTTGAGCGGTCCAATAAATCTTGGTAGAAGTTTTGAACTTCCCAAGCTGGACACTGCATGTTCAGGCAGGTTTGCCGTACTAAGCAATACAAGATCATTGACCTTGTAAGTTTGCTTGTTCTTCCGTCCACTCTTATCTGCTTGTTCTTTTTGCAGATCTTGAGCCTTTGCTATTGCGTCTCGAACAAACCTCACAACGGCTTGTCTCCTCACAATAAAGTCATCGACTTGCTGCTTATCACGACTCTTCATGTCGTTCAAAGGTTCCATCGAGTCAAAATTCGCTTTGAGCTCGGAAGCAGCATTCAGGTCATGCTTTGACTGTGGCGAATTCTCAGTCGCCGTAGTCCCTCCCCCACTCAAGGTAGAGACCTCTCCCACTAGCGACGCCGGCACTCTCGGATGGAGACCGTAGTTCACAAAGAATGGGGAGTGACCCGTCGAGACATGCGTGGAGTTGTTCAACGCAAACTCGCAAAGAGGGAGAAACTCGCTCCACTCTTTGAATGACGTAGCGTAACTACGCAATACGTCCTCAAGGACACGATTCACTCGCTCTGTTTGACCGTCCGTTTCGGGGTGTGCCGCTGTTGACATAACCAACTTGGTGTCCAAGAGTCCAAACAGTGCACGCCAGAACTTTGCAGTGAAACGGGTGTCACGGTCTGACACGATCTCAACTGGAAGGCCATGCAGACGGAACACGACGTCTACAAATACCTTGGCAGTCTTCTCTGCTGAGATCTTGTCCGAAACAGGTGCAAGATGAACCATCTTGCTGAATCGGTCCACAAACACAAGGATGCCGTTGCGTCCGTGTTTGTCTCGCGGAAGTCCGAATACGAAATCCATACTCACGGACCTCCAACTGTCCTGGGGGACAGGCAAAGAACGAAGTGGGGCTTGGGTGGAGCCTGAGGGCTTCACTCGCTGACATATCTCGCAAGTCCTCACATACTTGCGCACCCACTTGTACATGTGTGGCCAATAATAATCTCGGGAAAGACTGAGAAACATCTTCTCACGTCCGAGATGGCCACCCGAAGGACTGTCATGATACTCATACAAGAGTCGATGACGCACGCCTTCGTCGTTGGGGATAACGATCCTTTCTGTATCCCCGTCGTCAACCGCGTAGTACAGCAACCCATTGCGTACTTGGAAGTGGTGAGCGCGTGATCTTGTTCGAGCTGGTAGACCTTGCAGTGCTTTAGCGGAGGGATCCTTGAAGTACTTGAATAAGTCCTGACAGATCTCGTCGGACTTGTAACCCCCGATAATATCTTCACGCACTGTAGTCGATACTTGAACAGCGATCGCTTGAACATCTTCACAGAGTCGACACGCTTCGACCGGATCCTCGTTCTTGGATTTGGGATCGTAATCCGGACGTCTTGACAAAGCGTCGGCTAAGATGTTCATCTTGCCTGGCTTATAGTGAACAACAAAGTTGTACTCCGCAGAGAAGGAGAGCCACCTCGCCATTCTCTGCGACAAGTGAGGAGTCTTCGCCGCTGTTCGCAGCGATGCATGATCAGTATAGATCGCGAAGCGCTCCTCGCCAAGCAAGTAAACACGGAACTTGACTAAGGCATACTTCATCGCAAGAAGTTCCTTATCATGAACTGGGTAGTTCCGTTCTGCGGGTCGGAGTTGTCGTGACTGATACGATATAACTCGCTCTTGACCCTCATCATCGTGTTGCATCAACGCGCAACCAATGGCATAATCGCTCGCATCACAGACGACGTGGAACGGCTTGTCGTGGTCCGGAAGAGCCAGCACAGGAGCTTCACGCAGACTCCGCTTGACCTCTTCGAACGCCGCTTGGTGATCTCTTGACCACTTCCACTCAACGTCTTTCTTCAGCAGTTGTGTCAGAGGCTGCACTAACGCTGCATAATTGCGCGTGTACTTGTGCAAGTAATTTGCCAGACCCAACCACTGCCGCAACTGCTTGACATTCTGAGGCACAGGCCAATCGTCAATAGCTTTGACCTTCTCCGGATCGATGCGAATACCGTTCTTGCCCACAACGCAACCAAGAACAGGAATCTCGGGGGCAAAGAATAGGCACTTTTTCAAGTTTGCGTAGAGTTTGTTCTCTCGCATGACCTGGAATACTTGACGTAGATGATCGAGATGAACATCAACACCAGACTTTCCATTGACGGCCTTACTATGAACGAATATATCGTCAAAGTAACTTGGTGCAAACGTTCGCAAAGGACGAAGGATGTTTGTGACCATGCGATTGAAAGTCGCAGGCGCATTCTTCAGTCCTTGTGGCATCACTAACCATTCCCACAGCATACCACTCGGGGTACTTACTGCAGTTAGTGGTACATCGCTTTCGCGCATCCGAATCTGATAGAATCCATCTTTCAGATCGATCGCACTGAAAACGGTACTGCCAACCATTCCATCAAGGATCATGTCCTTGCGCGGAACCGGAGTCTGAGCAGGTATGGTTGCATCGTTCAACTTGTTGAACGCATGAACAATGCGCCACCCGCCAGTCGCCTTCTTCACACAGAAAGTGAGGCTGCAATGCGGAGACTTGCTCTCTCGCACATGACCAGCCTTAGCACGTGGTGCGAAAAACTCGTCGATCGCATCGACTTGTTCCTTCGGCAACGGCCACTGTCTTGTGATGCAGTACTTCGTGCCAGGAAGTACATCAATCTCGTGACGAATGCCTCTGTCAAATGGCAATTCGTCCGGCACCTTGTCTGGGAAGATATCTTCGAATTCCTTGGCAAGCGCATACACGGGGTTCGTCTTGAGAGCGTCCCATGACTGCTCCTCAAACCTCTCTTTCCGTGTCTTTCCGTTCAACACATCTACATTCACATTTGATGCAGTGTTGACGAAGTCTTTGTCGATTGCTTTGACAATCGCGCAAAGCTGCGAAATTTCGCCTTTCGCCAGGCTACGCTTCAGCGTCTTCTTGCTCATCGATGGCAAGGAAGTCAACTCTTCGACCGTGCTGGGAGGATTTTCCACTTGGACATGACGCATTATTGTGCTGTCACCCTCATCATTGTAGACCACGACGTTCGCACAGCTGCTTGTGGTGCCTCTCTGTGGGTCACCACCTTCATCACCTTCCTTTGCATCTTGATCAGGGATGCTTGATGACGGAAATCCATCGTCGTCGATCTTCTCTTGGTCTTCATTCTTCACGCCAGAACGCGGTCCTTCATCGTTCTTGGCAACAGGAGTAGTCTTTTCATGGCGCCTGACTGCTCCACCTCCAGCGGTCTTCACGGGCTTGTCTCCCGAGATCGAGGGGCCATCGCACTCCTGGGTCTCGTTTGACACACCTTCCACAGATGTATATGCCCATATCACTTCATCCGTTGTCATGCAGCTCAACTCGGCTGCAATGCACGACTTGTCAACGGAGATCTTCTTCTTCATCCAGTCAATGCGAGGTTGGTAACGCTTCAACCACGGCATGCCCAGGATGATGTCAAACTTGTCATCGAGGTCGAGTAATATGAACTCGTCTTCACCTCGGAAACCTTCAAACTCAATTGCCAAGCGCATCGTTCGCTTTGGCATTCTCACAGTTGACCCATTAGCCAATCGAACAGCCATATCATTCGTCGCATCGGGTGGAATCATACCATTCCCAATCACGACCTTCGCCCGAACAAAGTTGTTCGACGCGCCAGTGTCAACCAAAGCACGTAGAGGCGTTGCAATACCATCCACGTAAACTTTGAGTATGATCAGAGCAGAGCTCTGATTGACACTGCCATCACTCTTAGTGGAATCTGCATGTGCGCCGCGCACATCGGGGCCAGAGTTCTGTGTCTCCACAATATCCACAGTCCTCTCGTTAGACCCAGTAGGGAGCCCCGCCCCTACTGGTCGTTCCCGTTTTTTGACCCTCGGGAACGGCCGAACCGGCGACCGAAGTTTCGGTTGCTGGTCTGGTTCGAACGTGACCCCCGTGTCTCTTGCCGTTCCGGCAAAGACACTCTGCAGTTCCGAGCGATGTGGCCTGGCTTCCCACAGCGGAAGCATTTGCCATTACCACGCGGACGTACGTCTCCCGACGTGGAAGCGTATGATAAGTCCATCGGCTCTGGGCCGTCGTTTACTGGCGACGACATGCGGACTTGACGCGGAATAGGTCCACCAAACTTGGCTTGCTTGATGCTGAATTCTTCTTGCATCGCTCTCTCGATGGCTTGGTCCAACGTCGTCGGGTACTCGCGGAACAACTGGTTCCAGATCGGTCCGTCGTCCAAACCGGCCATGAACGTGACAACTTGCGTTGCCATGTCAATCGGCTGATCCACAATGCACGACACGAGATATCGTACGCGCTGTGCATATGAGTGGAGGTCTTGGCGTCCCTGCCGAAGCTTGAGGAACTCATCACGAGCGCGAAATTCGCTCTGCGGAGGCTCAAACGCGCGCTTCAGCTCCTGCTTGAAGTCGTCGAGATTGTAGAAGCAGGTTGGCTCCGCCAAACGCTTCCCATATGCCCAACTCTTCGCTCGACCCACAAGGTTGGACATCGCGAACAACACTTGCTGAACTGGGTCTCGGAGCTGTCTTGCAGCCACTGCTGCATCCAACTCAACGAACCATCTTGCCAGAGGTTCGTTTTCTCCGCCGCGATACGGAGAAATGTTGAGCTTCAGAGGCATCACTCTCATCGTCGAGACAGGAGTTGCTTGCTGTCGATGAGAGGTCATGATCTCGTGATGCATGAAGTTCACGGCCGCGTTCCTCTGGTCATCTGGTGACGCTGATCTCAGCAAACTGATCACAGCTGCTTCACCAATGATCCCACGCATTCGCTCCAAGGCTGCCCACTCATGAGAAGACAAATGAGGGAATTGCTCATTAGTCAACTCAACAGTTTCCGGTACTGCTGGACCATGAGAGACTTCCATGTCCGCTGCCTCCATGACTCAGTCAAGGAGACTGGATTGCTGGCTTGTGATTTTCGTAGCAGTCAGAACGTTTAGACTCTGAAAATTCAAAGGCGGGGTAGGCACAACGGCACTAAACCACAGACCCAAAGAAAAGAGGTTCCGACGTGATGCTACAATCACAACCAGGCAATCAACGTTTGTCGACCTGCTCTTGGCAGTCGCACAAACAGTCACTTCCGGTCGCGGGAAGGACCACAAAGTGCTACCAGGTGTAACGGGCCAGGTATTTACCATTACTAGCTTACACGTAGTGTAGAGGAAGCTCACAATAGTAAATCCAAGTGTTAAGTCCGAAGCAAATTTAACTCTGTTTTTATTTAGAGCCAGGGCGGTAGCCCTAGGCCTCATGTGAACCACTCATATACATGTCAATGTCTGATTGGCTAAAATGAATACCCATTTCAACCAATCCGCTAATGACTGTGTGCCACACACTAACTGTGAGGCACCATGCCTACTTATGTAATAACTGAAAGATATCTACCTACTTATGTAATGGGAGGGCCCATTACAGCACTGCCCACGTTGAGAAGCATGGTGCTGAGTCGTCCCTCTTTCCTGATGCTGCTCAATCCACTGCGTATAGCACTACTGCTGCGGTCGGTGGTGATGGCTACTCGAACAACACTGCGTTCTCGACTACTTTTGTCGCTTCTGCTTCCTCTGCTACAGCATCGGTTGCTAATGACGGTTTTGCGAAGCGTCTTCTATCGAACCCTCCTAATGCCGGTGCTGATTCATCCGCTAACTGGCTGTCCACTGGTGCTGCTGCTGCCACTACTACTATCGCAAACCAGATGTCGCGCGGTGCTTTCGTTGCTGGCTCTTCTGCTGCAAGTGCAATCATGGGAACGTGGAACCATATGCTTAAGATTAAATTGTCTGAGCTCCACCCTATTTTCAAGGAGATTGATTTGATGGCTAACCCTCAGATCCGCCTTCGTTTCCGCGTCAACCAGGGTACGGCTGCTATTGCTGTTGATGCCAGTAAGAACATGTCGCTGACGAGCACTACGCTTTCATCTGATAATGTATGCCCTGTTATGGTTGCATCAGCTGCCTCAAATAATCCTATGGCTGGTGTGCTTGCCGCGTCTGCTGGCTTCTCGATTGCTTGGGGTGCTGTTGTCAGTTCTCTTGAGCCCACTATTGATGGTACTTACATGCCATTCACCACTGCTCGTCTGTATGTACCTTTTGCTCATCTTGAGAATCCGCAGGCTATTATTTCGAAGCCTGTTAAGAAGGTTCGCTACAACGACTGTTATGCTCAGTGGTTCTATCAGCGCGCTGGCACTGGTAAGCAATCGACTCAGTTTAATGCTTCCTTTGATCTCCAGCTGTCTGCTTCGGTTAAGAATGCTAAGTACGTTGTGCTGCTACCGTTCGCTGAGCAGACCGGTAGCTTTGCATCTGCCGCTGTTCAACAGTTCCAGAGTCCTTTCGATACTGCCCCTTGGACTCTTCGGCCTGGTTCGTCAATTCGCAATTTCAATGTACGTATTGGTTCGACTCAGTGCTTTGACATTAGCCATGACTATGACTTCCGTCAGTTCTCGGACGAGGTAAGCAAGCTTGGTGCCATCAACGGTGATCTTACTCCTGAACTTGTCAATGGTCTGCTTGACTACCAGACATGGTCGCTCACGAACCGCATGCTGATTGCTGACGTCAGCCGTCTAATGGAGAAGGATGTGCCTCAGGCTATTCAGATCCAGGGAACTAACGCCGGTTGCCAGGGAGTTAATATCCTGGTTCTGGTAATTAGCGAACAGGAGCTGAGCTATGATCGTCTCACAGGTGAAGTACTTGACTTTACCACGGCTTAATTATTTAAATTAGGAAATTAGATATATACCTAAAGTATATAGATACCATGTCCATTTCTTTCGGTAAGTACAAAGGCTCAACTATTGAAGATGTCTTCGAGAGGGACCCATCCTACTGTCGATGGCTCCGTTCTCAGGGGATGCTGGTTGGAGGTCCTGATTCTGATATTGCTAAATTCCTTGTTGCTAAGTTTAGAAATACTAATGATGACGGCTCTTATATTCTAAATTTTGGGCGATATAAGGGCAAGTCGGTGAAGCAGGTATATTCGATTGATGTTCCCTGCATCCAATGGCTACGATCATCTAAGTTCGCAACTGAAAAGGCACCAAAGCTATGTGCTGCTATTGACGAATTGTTAAATAACTAAATCACCTAATTTTTTTGATTGGGTTGAAAGATTAAAAAACTTAAATTTTTAGCATTTGTTTTTACTATCAAATCCATTTGTTCTTTCAAGTGAATCTCACTATATTTTTCCCTGTGGGATGACTTTATAATATTTTGGATCTTGTATCAGGATCGACTTTATATCATACTCCTATAGAAAAAAATCTGAAATTAATTAATTCAAATATTTGGCTTATGCATTGTTGGAGGTTTTAAGCCAGCCTGGTGTTGTCATTGGCTATATTAGGCTTGACTTTTTATCAGAAAAAAATAATTAATTAAGTTCGGTTTCGCTGTTAGGTTCGACTTTGTCTTCAATAAGTTCGGTTTTAGGCTTACGCTTTCGAGCTCGAATTTGGTCTCTATTCTTATCGTCGTAGCTCTTTTGGTATGACAAGCGAGCGTCGCGTGTGCGCTGATAGTAGCGCTTTTGTGCGGCCTTGATTCGCTCTTTGTTAGCGAGGTATTGTTCAGGTGAGTACGCCATCTCTGTATATTACTAACTTTATATTTATCAGGATAGAAAAATAAACTAATGCGTTGTGGGACAGCCAGCAATTGATTAGCGTGACAGTTCGACACTGACATCAGGCTTACCAAGGCTGAAAACCAGCGCTTTGCTGTATGAATCCACGAAAGACACATACAGAAACCCATGCCTCTGATGCCGAACACCTTTGTTCTGACGAAAATCGATGAGCACATATCGAGAACTTCCAGTTAAGCTCCCATAGTACTTCCCCCCAGTTTCAAATCGATCTGAATGATCGACAGCATGATCACCATTCACAAGCAACTCCCAAAACCAAAGGACGCTCGAGCCACGAATCACCAAATCAACGAATCCTTTGCCGTCTCCCGTGCGCCATTCTGGGGTAACCAGGACATCTCGAGGCAAGCATGATGTTGTGGCGCTGTATAACTCCATTTGAATTTGGCGTTCCCGAGCAATGCTCGAGGTGTTTTCGGTCGCGAAATTCTGCAGACGCGAAACACTCATTCGCTTTACACAAGCGAGAACGAAGTCTTCATGTGAGATATCTGATACCATATACCCGATTGGTTCCGTTCGGTTCGAATGTAGCCAGATCTTGAGGTGCATGCTTGAAGCGAATTGGAGCTGCTTCGCCTGATCCTCGTACAAGAACCCGTACTTCGTCAAATATTCCACGGCAGTCTGACTTCTAGGAGTTCGCTGCCCATCAGATACGAGCATAACCTGCCCAGAAGCAACACCATTCAAGATTTCACTCATCTTCAGTGTTGATTCCTCTGACAGACCATTAGCTTTTTTCACTCGCTGGAAAGCATCAGCAGTCGGGATACCCCGATAGCTGCAGCGAATGTATTGCAGCAGCCCCACGGAGCGAAGTTCCATCTCAAGATCTTCAGCATTTGGCGTTTTCGAGCCAAACTTGCAAGACAAAAACATGAGGATTGCTCGAGCAATTCCTATATGACCCGAGCACAGAATCCAGATGAGATCGGAGACTGATGCGCCAATGCTGTTCCGAACCATTTCTTCCAGCTCCACACGTGAAAGCTGCAGGCCAGGCTTGGATGGCGTTGCATTCAATCCAAACGTATTCTGAGGAGGGATAAGGATCGGAGTTCCAGCGCGTTCATGCTTGCGGTAGGCATCAAAGCTGCCATACGATGAAAAAAGAACGAAGCGTAGGCTGGGTATTTGCGAGTCCAAAGCGTCTTTCACGTATCCTCTCCAGAGCTGCTCGTCGTTATACGTAATTTGGGCTTCATCAATTAGTACCACTCGATCGCATTCGAGTGCGCAGAGCGCTTCAAATTCACAGCCATATAAGAGCTTGAAAAAATCACCAAACTTGCCATCTTCAGTCATTCTGTTTGCTCGAATGCGGGAAACAAGTGCATCAGGCTTGGAGCGAACAATGTGATTGTAAAGTAGATCACACATTGCCGTCTTACCGGACAAAGGGGGAGCGCGGACGAATATCACTGGAAAATACTCGTCATCATCGGGAAACAGAAGATTGAAAAATGCTTCAGTGGTCGTTGATCGGTGGGTTCTAAAAGTTGCAGGGACTCCTCCCTCGTTTCTCGCCTTGGAAAACGAGATTGGTACACTGAACTTCTGAAAGCTTCGCCCGTCGTTGTCCCCTGATGCACCACCCTCCGGAACCACCACCACCACGTGAACTACGTCCTCTCCTAGCGAAGCACCAGGCCCGAAAAGGTTCGGCTTGCTTAGCTTCCACGACGCACGCATGTGCAAATACGGTGAAGTGTCGATTTCGCTCTGAAGCAACGTGTCCAGGTCTTCGTTGTCCGGCAGCCACGCGTCTCCCGTCTTCGCCAGGAAGAGCTGCAGGTCGTCAGCATCACAAAGGATCTTGCTCGTCTTCTTCCCCTTGATCGCGTCCTTCAGGTGGCCCACCGACAGGCCCGCGTTAATGTCGACAGGGAACGCGTTTCCCGCTTCACCAACGATCGCACAAAACAGCGTCACCATCTTTTCTCGAGACAGCGGATTCTGGAATGAGGAAAAAGAGAGGGAGAGAATTCGCTATCGTACCTAAACGGAAATGAAGATGTGATGAAGGCGTGCCACATTGTCTTCCAACCAATGGCGGTGAGGGTGAACTATTCTTTCGTAATGTCATGATCTTTTTCTCTAGAATGAACATCCTTTGGATGCAGTCCTGTTGTTGCTGTGTGCGGTGCTTGGAGGTGTGGAGGAGACCTCCTTCGCACCAGATGCTACTTAGCGCTGGTGTCGTCGTTTTCAGCGGCTGAGGGCCAGGAAGGTGCAGAGCAGTGCTCGTTGGTATATTGCGGTAAGGAAAAAACTGGCGGTGTAATGTACTGGATATTACTACTTTTGATTTCACAGTGCAGCTTGTCAATTTCTCGTGCAAGACGAAATTGGTCCTTGAGCTGCATCTGTCGGGTGTAGTTTTTCTCGCAACGTTTTCGATGCCGTTCTGATGACGGGGTCGTCTGTTGCATGGTTTCCACGACTGTTGCTGAGTGACTATCCTATTTTGTCCGCTTCCACCGCGGTTCTAAATGTCCTGGGCGGCATACACCCTGTGTGTATTGGTGTCAAGTTCGCGCTCCATTATGCGAATGATTTGTCAACATTGCGCCGTTGGCGGCAATTGCCGAGGCTACGTTGTTCTTCACCTTTGCATTGTTTGCGGGTATCTTCACGTGCACAACGTTCCTTCCGTTGTTCTGGTTTGCGAGGATGTATTCGGAGATGATCAAGGACAAGCAGACGTCGACGGTGATGAAGATCTTGCTGCACTTCAACATGCTCTTCCCCATGCTAATCTGTGCGCTGTGGGTTCAAGTGCTGTTTTGGCGATTAGTGAGCTTGTGTACTGGCGCAATGTGGCAGCTCATGGCAGCACCGACATCGAGCAAACGCCCGAACAAGCAGACCCCCAAAACGCTGAAGAACCAGCTCAAGAGCCTCAAGATGAAGAAGAACAAGTAGATAGAGAACAAACATGCAGACAACTGCGCAAGACAAACTGAAAATACAGAAACCCTTCTTGTTCACGTCTTAGCCTTGCCACAGCCTCTATTTCTTCATGTTCTGAAGGTACTCCTTTCAGCCACTGGTAGCCATCTTCTCGATCTTGTCGTCCACCTCACGCTTCTGCGTGTCCAGGAACGTCGCCATAGCGTCAATGAGTGACGAGTCTCCACCACCGAGGATGCGAACGGCCAGTAGACCAGCGTTCGTGGAGTTGCCAATGGCGACGGTGGCGGGTGAGGCTTATCATCGAGGAAACTGTGGTGATTCATCAAGGAGGTCTGAAAAAGGTGGATCGTCAAGGTCGTTTATGCTTTTGCACAGTGATCAAGTAGGATGGTAAAACGGTAGGCGAACAAGGAAAGTTACTGGTAGTAAAGGTCAATACATAAACGTCCTTGTCAAGCATCCACCTGCAACGCCGCTCGGACCTACCACCGCGATGTTCTCTGCTCCACCAAGTGCTTCAACTGGGGATGCATTGGCTTCACAAACCCCTATAACCGATGCCACAACACCAACGTGGACTTGGAAGGACGTCGTGCTAGGTAGAAGTGCAGCAACACGTCCGAGTTCAGCAGCAGTTCCAACGGCTTCAGCACTGTCATCACCGCCATCACGTCCGACTGTAATGCCAACCCCACCCTCGTTGGTTTCAATTCCCGCTCCTCCTCCGTTACCAAGTGTGCTTCCAACACCTCCTGCTCCACCTTCGATGTCTGCACCGCCTTCGATCCCACCAACATCTCCGCCGTGCCCCTAAGTAAAAGCGACTACCGGTCGCTGCGATAGCGCGGCGGACGAGCCAACCGTGGAGTTTGAGTTTTCGGAAGATGAATCGGATGAAAACATTAAACACGAAAGGACACTATTTCTTAGTCGTGTTGAGTTCGCCACGTTGAAAGCAGCAAAACGTGGTATCGACAGTTTTGACGGCTACGTATATACGTTCCACTACAACTATGGCAAGCGATCTGGAAAAATCGATGGTCGAAGTGTTTATCGCTGCATTTCACACGAAAACTGCGCAAAACGCATTCGACTAGCTCCAACGAACAACGATGATACACGAACAGTATGGCTCCAGGATCATGGTGAACACACTGGAGCTAGGACGGAGTTAAAGAAGCGGGGCATTCCTGGTTTCTTTCTTACTGAAGTGGATGACATTTTGTTGGGATGCGGCCCAAAGAAGTGTAGGAAAATTCTTCTGGAGCGGTATAGTGATGTTCCGAGTCGCTATATGTGCGTTCCGGATGTGACACAGCTGAAAAATCGGAAATCCACACTCATGAAAAACCGTGCAGGTATGTAGTACTTTCATTTCTTGTACGTCATTTACATCACTCTAATCTTATGTTATCAATTTCGTTATAGATGGTTGGTGTAATGGGGCGCTGTTTACAACAGTCCCCAAAACACGGCACGCACGCTTGTGCGGTTGAGGAAGCGTTCCCGACTTGGAGGGAAGTCCCGACTTGGAGGGACAAGGAGCGACTCCCGACTTGGAGGGAGGAAGGCGACTTGAGTACTTGAGGGAAAGTTTGCAACTAAATTGAAAGGAGCTTATGGTTCCTGAATCCTATGAATAAAACCACTAGGGGCCCTTGAGATTAAATGTCATTTAACCTACACATGTAGTATAAAACCTTGGGTTGAATCAGGTTGAACTTGAAGATTCTCCTTCGAAGAATCTTCCTGCCGCGTGGCGTCTTGTGATTGGCCACAAGAACTCAGGTGACACGCCGGCCTTGTTACCAAATAATGTCCCAGGTGAGGAACCATCATCATGCACAAAGAAGTGCAAAGAACACTTGGCGTAATCACTGATTGTGCCATGGGTGGATGTGAGCAAACATTTGACCATGTTTATGCCGCCTTTACCTCCATGACAGCAGTGTGTGAACCACACCAATCCGTGATCGCATAACCAATGTAATAGGCCAGAGGGGCCCATTACATCATCCCCCCCTTAAAGTAGCAATCACTCAATGTCTTTTGGGGATGATTGGCTCACTTTAAAATTCGCCATGAAGCGATCAAGTGTCCAAGCGTCTCTTGAAGAACCCGCTGTGCGCAAGCAACAGCGTCGCGCTTCAGAACTCTTCGATGTGTCCTGCATCCGCCGTCGGGTGGGAGACACCGAGTTCAATAAGGACCGGTTCTTCCGTTGGCGTCGGATCAACAATCGCGATGATCCGAACCAACCCATCGCAGCTAAGAAGGACTCATGACAAACCTTTGTTCGTCTTGAGAACGAGGGCAAGATGGAGCGCTTGCTCAGCAAGACTCCACGTCACGACAAGGCAGCCCATGGCCTTCGTCGCGGTAGTGTCTCCAGCGACACTACAAGCTTGCCTCGTAGCTGCGAACCACGTCGGGAACATCAGACTCAAGGGTCTGTTTCGGTTCCCACGTGTCCGAACTCGGTGGATAGCCGCGCCACCGAACTCGATAGAAGCGTTGACGAGTCAACCGCTTCTTCCCACGAGTCTGTCGGTCTTCGTGACCAACAATCGACTCTACGATCCACCGATGCTCTCCCTGATGATCAATCAGCGGAGGTGGGGCTGAACGCAAGAACGATCGAGCGGCTCTGGAAGTGGAAGAGTGCTCATCGTGCGCAGATCGAGGTACTGGAAGTTCGCAACGCGGTTCTCGCTGACCGGTGCGACAGCCTCGAAGACCAACTGAGGGAGCGGGAGTCAACGATTGACTCGCTGTCTGATGGTCCAGCCCAGCGTTCGGCATTGGAGTCCCGTTTCGAACAACGGTTCGAGCAAGTTCAGGCTGAACTTGAGCGACTCCAGAAGGCTCAGAAGTCTCGCGAGACTTTTCACGAGCGTCTTCTGCACTCCGTGGAGGATGCAGGAACTGCGCTCGAGATACTACGGAAGGAGTACCAGTCTCGACTTCTCGTGTTGGAAGCTGTGAAGGACGAGTCCTTCGATGTGCTTCAGCGCCTCTATGCCGAGAAGAAGCTCCATGACGATGAGTTGAAGACTCTTCGTGATCAAGTGGAGCGACTTCATGATCGTTTGGATCGTCATCCAAAGGCTCGTTAGGGTCAACAGACCCACTCGGAAGGTAAGGCTTTAGTCTACCCACGTAAAACGTCGGGTGTAGACGCATGCTTGTAGGAATGTCTAGTGTGTAGGCATCACCATTGCATTTCATTACCTTGAGCGGTCCAATAAATCTTGGTAGAAGTTTTGAACTTCCCAAGCTGGACACTGCATGTTCAGGCAGGTTTGCCGTACTAAGCAATACAAGATCATTGACCTTGTAAGTTTGCTTGTTCTTCCGTCCACTCTTATCTGCTTGTTCTTTTTGCAGATCTTGAGCCTTTGCTATTGCGTCTCGAACAAACCTCACAACGGCTTGTCTCCTCACAATAAAGTCATCGACTTGCTGCTTATCACGACTCTTCATGTCGTTCAAAGGTTCCATCGAGTCAAAATTCGCTTTGAGCTCGGAAGCAGCATTCAGGTCATGCTTTGACTGTGGCGAATTATCAGTCGCCGTAGTCCCTCCCCCACTCAAGGTAGAGACCTCTCCCACTAGCGACGCCGGCACTCTCGGATGGAGACCGTAGTTCACAAAGAATGGGGAGTGACCCGTCGAGACATGCGTGGAGTTGTTCAACGCAAACTCGCAAAGAGGGAGAAACTCGCTCCACTCTTTGAATGACGTAGCGTAACTACGCAATACGTCCTCAAGGACACGATTCACTCGCTCTGTTTGACCGTCCGTTTCGGGGTGTGCCGCTGTTGACATAACCAACTTGGTGTCCAAGAGTCCAAACAGTGCACGCCAGAACTTTGCAGTGAAACGGGTGTCACGGTCTGACACGATCTCAACTGGAAGGCCATGCAGACGGAACACGACGTCTACAAATACCTTGGCAGTCTTCTCTGCTGAGATCTTGTCCGAAACAGGTGCAAGATGAACCATCTTGCTGAATCGGTCCACAAACACAAGGATGCCGTTGCGTCCGTGTTTGTCTCGCGGAAGTCCGAATACGAAATCCATACTCACGGACCTCCAACTGTCCTGGGGGACAGGCAAAGAACGAAGTGGGGCTTGGGTGGAGCCTGAGGGCTTCACTCGCTGACATATCTCGCAAGTCCTCACATACTTGCGCACCCACTTGTACATGTGTGGCCAATAATAATCTCGGGAAAGACTGAGAAACATCTTCTCACGTCCGAGATGGCCACCCGAAGGACTGTCATGATACTCATACAAGAGTCGATGACGCACGCCTTCGTCGTTGGGGATAACGATCCTTTCTGTATCCCCGTCGTCAACCGCGTAGTACAGCAACCCATTGCGTACTTGGAAGTGGTGAGCGCGTGATCTTGTTCGAGCTGGTAGACCTTGCAGTGCTTTAGCGGAGGGATCCTTGAAGTACTTGAATAAGTCCTGACAGATCTCGTCGGACTTGTAACCCCCGATAATATCTTCACGCACTGTAGTCGATACTTGAACAGCGATCGCTTGAACATCTTCACAGAGTCGACACGCTTCGACCGGATCCTCGTTCTTGGATTTGGGATCGTAATCCGGACGTCTTGACAAAGCGTCGGCTAAGATGTTCATCTTGCCTGGCTTATAGTGAACAACAAAGTTGTACTCCGCAGAGAAGGAGAGCCACCTCGCCATTCTCTGCGACAAGTGAGGAGTCTTCGCCGCTGTTCGCAGCGATGCATGATCAGTATAGATCGCGAAGCGCTCCTCGCCAAGCAAGTAAACACGGAACTTGACTAAGGCATACTTCATCGCAAGAAGTTCCTTATCATGAACTGGGTAGTTCCGTTCTGCGGGTCGGAGTTGTCGTGACTGATACGATATAACTCGCTCTTGACCCTCATCATCGTGTTGCATCAACGCGCAACCAATGGCATAATCGCTCGCATCACAGACGACGTGGAACGGCTTGTCGTGGTCCGGAAGAGCCAGCACAGGAGCTTCACGCAGACTCCGCTTGACCTCTTCGAACGCCGCTTGGTGATCTCTTGACCACTTCCACTCAACGTCTTTCTTCAGCAGTTGTGTCAGAGGCTGCACTAACGCTGCATAATTGCGCGTGTACTTGTGCAAGTAATTTGCCAGACCCAACCACTGCCGCAACTGCTTGACATTCTGAGGCACAGGCCAATCGTCAATAGCTTTGACCTTCTCCGGATCGATGCGAATACCGTTCTTGCCCACAACGCAACCAAGAACAGGAATCTCGGGGGCAAAGAATAGGCACTTTTTCAAGTTTGCGTAGAGTTTGTTCTCTCGCATGACCTGGAATACTTGACGTAGATGATCGAGATGAACATCAACACCAGACTTTCCATTGACGGCCTTACTATGAACGAATATATCGTCAAAGTAACTTGGTGCAAACGTTCGCAAAGGACGAAGGATGTTTGTGACCATGCGATTGAAAGTCGCAGGCGCATTCTTCAGTCCTTGTGGCATCACTAACCATTCCCACAGCATACCACTCGGGGTACTTACTGCAGTTAGTGGTACATCGCTTTCGCGCATCCGAATCTGATAGAATCCATCTTTCAGATCGATCGCACTGAAAACGGTACTGCCAACCATTCCATCAAGGATCATGTCCTTGCGCGGAACCGGAGTCTGAGCAGGTATGGTTGCATCGTTCAACTTGTTGAACGCATGAACAATGCGCCACCCGCCAGTCGCCTTCTTCACACAGAAAGTGAGGCTGCAATGCGGAGACTTGCTCTCTCGCACATGACCAGCCTTAGCACGTGGTGCGAAAAACTCGTCGATCACATCGACTTGTTCCTTCGGCAACGGCCACTGTCTTGTGATGCAGTACTTCGTGCCAGGAAGTACATCAATCTCGTGACGAATGCCTCTGTCAAATGGCAATTCGTCCGGCACCTTGTCTGGGAAGATATCTTCGAATTCCTTGGCAAGCGCATACACGGGGTTCGTCTTGAGAGCGTCCCATGACTGCTCCTCAAACCTCTCTTTCCGTGTCTTTCCGTTCAACACATCTACATTCACATTTGATGCAGTGTTGACGAAGTCTTTGTCGATTGCTTTGACAATCGCGCAAAGCTGCGAAATTTCGCCTTTCGCCAGGCTACGCTTCAGCGTCTTCTTGCTCATCGATGGCAAGGAAGTCAACTCTTCGACCGTGCTGGGAGGATTTTCCACTTGGACATGACGCATTATTGTGCTGTCACCCTCATCATTGTAGACCACGACGTTCGCACAGCTGCTTGTGGTGCCTCTCTGTGGGTCACCACCTTCATCACCTTCCTTTGCATCTTGATCAGGGATGCTTGATGACGGAAATCCATCGTCGTCGATCTTCTCTTGGTCTTCATTCTTCACGCCAGAACGCGGTCCTTCATCGTTCTTGGCAACAGGAGTAGTCTTTTCATGGCGCCTGACTGCTCCACCTCCAGCGGTCTTCACGGGCTTGTCTCCCGAGATCGAGGGGCCATCGCACTCCTGGGTCTCGTTTGACACACCTTCCACAGATGTATATGCCCATATCACTTCATCCGTTGTCATGCAGCTCAACTCGGCTGCAATGCACGACTTGTCAACGGAGATCTTCTTCTTCATCCAGTCAATGCGAGGTTGGTAACGCTTCAACCACGGCATGCCCAGGATGATGCCAAACTTGTCATCGAGGTCGAGTAATATGAACTCGTCTTCACCTCGGAAACCTTCAAACTCAATTGCCAAGCGCATCGTTCGCTTTGGCATTCTCACAGTTGACCCATTAGCCAATCGAACAGCCATATCATTCGTCGCATCGGGTGGAATCATACCATTCCCAATCACGACCTTCGCCCGAACAAAGTTGTTCGACGCGCCAGTGTCAACCAAAGCACGTAGAGGCGTTGCAATACCATCCACGTAAACTTTGAGTATGATCAGAGCAGAGCTCTGATTGACACTGCCATCACTCTTAGTGGAATCTGCATGTGCGCCGCGCACATCGGGGCCAGAGTTCTGTGTCTCCACAATATCCACAGTCCTCTCGTTAGACCCAGTAGGGAGCCCCGCCCCTACTGGTCGTTCCCGTTTTTTGACCCTCGGGAACGGCCGAACCGGCGACCGAAGTTTCGGTTGCTGGTCTGGTTCGAACGTGACCCCCGTGTCTCTTGCCGTTCCGGCAAAGACACTCTGCAGTTCCGAGCGATGTGGCCTGGCTTCCCACAGCGGAAGCATTTGCCATTACCACGCGGACGTACGTCTCCCGACGTGGAAGCGTATGATAAGTCCATCGGCTCTGGGCCGTCGTTTACTGGCGACGACATGCGGACTTGACGCGGAATAGGTCCACCAAACTTGGCTTGCTTGATGCTGAATTCTTCTTGCATCGCTCTCTCGATGGCTTGGTCCAACGTCGTCGGGTACTCGCGGAACAACTGGTTCCAGATCGGTCCGTCGTCCAAACCGGCCATGAACGTGACAACTTGCGTTGCCATGTCAATCGGCTGATCCACAATGCACGACACGAGATATCGTACGCGCTGTGCATATGAGTGGAGGTCTTGGCGTCCCTGCCGAAGCTTGAGGAACTCATCACGAGCGCGAAATTCGCTCTGCGGAGGCTCAAACGCGCGCTTCAGCTCCTGCTTGAAGTCGTCGAGATTGTAGAAGCAGGTTGGCTCCGCCAAACGCTTCCCATATGCCCAACTCTTCGCTCGACCCACAAGGTTGGACATCGCGAACAACACTTGCTGAACTGGGTCTCGGAGCTGTCTTGCAGCCACTGCTGCATCCAACTCAACGAACCATCTTGCCAGAGGTTCGTTTTCTCCGCCGCGATACGGAGAAATGTTGAGCTTCAGAGGCATCACTCTCATCGTCGAGACAGGAGTTGCTTGCTGTCGATGAGAGGTCATGATCTCGTGATGCATGAAGCTCACGG
This sequence comes from Phytophthora agathidicida, assembly GCA_025722995.1. Classification (NCBI taxonomy): domain Eukaryota; phylum Oomycota; class Peronosporomycetes; order Peronosporales; family Peronosporaceae; genus Phytophthora; species Phytophthora agathidicida. Next base: position 1,451,836 of record CP106979.1, read on the forward strand.
CCGCGTTCCTCTGGTCATCTGGTGACGCTGATCTCAGCAAACTGATCACAGCTGCTTCACCAATGATCCCACGCATTCGCTCCAAGGCTGCCCACTCATGAGAAGACAAATGAGGGAATTGCTCATTAGTCAACTCAACAGTTTCCGGTACTGCTGGACCATGAGAGACTTCCATGTCCGCTGCCTCCATGACTCAGTCAAGGAGACTGGATTGCTGGCTTGTGATTTTCGTAGCAGTCAGAACGTTTAGACTCTGAAAATTCAAAGGCGGGGTAGGCACAACGGCACTAAACCACAGACCCAAAGAAAAGAGGTTCCGACGTGATGCTACAATCACAACCAGGCAATCAACGTTTGTCGACCTGCTCTTGGCAGTCGCACAAACAGTCACTTCCGGTCGCGGGAAGGACCACAAAGTGCTACCAGGTGTAACGGGCCAGGTATTTACCATTACTAGCTTACACGTAGTGTAGAGGGAGCTCACAATAGTAAATCCAAGTGTTAAGTCCGAAGCAAATTTAACTCTGTTTTTATTTAGAGCCAGGGCGGTAGCCCTAGGCCTCATGTGAACCACTCATATACATGTCAATGTCTGATTGGCTAAAATGAATACCCATTTCAACCAATCCGCTAATGACTGTGTGCCACACACTAACTGTGAGGCACCATGCCTACTTATGTAATAACTGAAAGATATCTACCTACTTATGTAATGGGAGGGCCCATTACAGCACTGCCCACGTTGAGAAGCATGGTGCTGAGTCGTCCCTCTTTCCTGATGCTGCTCAATCCACTGCGTATAGCACTACTGCTGCGGTCGGTGGTGATGGCTACTCGAACAACACTGCGTTCTCGACTACTTTTGTCGCTTCTGCTTCCTCTGCTACAGCATCGGTTGCTAATGACGGTTTTGCGAAGCGTCTTCTATCGAACCCTCCTAATGCCGGTGCTGATTCATCCGCTAACTGGCTGTCCACTGGTGCTGCTGCTGCCACTACTACTATCGCAAACCAGATGTCGCGCGGTGCTTTCGTTGCTGGCTCTTCTGCTGCAAGTGCAATCATGGGAACGTGGAACCATATGCTTAAGATTAAATTGTCTGAGCTCCACCCTATTTTCAAGGAGATTGATTTGATGGCTAACCCTCAGATCCGCCTTCGTTTCCGCGTCAACCAGGGTACGGCTGCTATTGCTGTTGATGCCAGTAAGAACATGTCGCTGACGAGCACTACGCTTTCATCTGATAATGTATGCCCTGTTATGGTTGCATCAGCTGCCTCAAATAATCCTATGGCTGGTGTGCTTGCCGCGTCTGCTGGCTTCTCGATTGCTTGGGGTGCTGTTGTCAGTTCTCTTGAGCCCACTATTGATGGTACTTACATGCCATTCACCACTGCTCGTCTGTATGTACCTTTTGCTCATCTTGAGAATCCGCAGGCTATTATTTCGAAGCCTGTTAAGAAGGTTCGCTACAACGACTGTTATGCTCAGTGGTTCTATCAGCGCGCTGGCACTGGTAAGCAATCGACTCAGTTTAATGCTTCCTTTGATCTCCAGCTGTCTGCTTCGGTTAAGAATGCTAAGTACGTTGTGCTGCTACCGTTCGCTGAGCAGACCGGTAGCTTTGCATCTGCCGCTGTTCAACAGTTCCAGAGTCCTTTCGATACTGCCCCTTGGACTCTTCGGCCTGGTTCGTCAATTCGCAATTTCAATGTACGTATTGGTTCGACTCAGTGCTTTGACATTAGCCATGACTATGACTTCCGTCAGTTCTCGGACGAGGTAAGCAAGCTTGGTGCCATCAACGGTGATCTTACTCCTGAACTTGTCAATGGTCTGCTTGACTACCAGACATGGTCGCTCACGAACCGCATGCTGATTGCTGACGTCAGCCGTCTAATGGAGAAGGATGTGCCTCAGGCTATTCAGATCCAGGGAACTAACGCCGGTTGCCAGGGAGTTAATATCCTGGTTCTGGTAATTAGCGAACAGGAGCTGAGCTATGATCGTCTCACAGGTGAAGTACTTGACTTTACCACGGCTTAATTATTTAAATTAGGAAATTAGATATATACCTAAAGTATATAGATACCATGTCCATTTCTTTCGGTAAGTACAAAGGCTCAACTATTGAAGATGTCTTCGAGAGGGACCCATCCTACTGTCGATGGCTCCGTTCTCAGGGGATGCTGGTTGGAGGTCCTGATTCTGATATTGCTAAATTCCTTGTTGCTAAGTTTAGAAATACTAATGATGACGGCTCTTATATTCTAAATTTTGGGCGATATAAGGGCAAGTCGGTGAAGCAGGTATATTCGATTGATGTTCCCTGCATCCAATGGCTACGATCATCTAAGTTCGCAACTGAAAAGGCACCAAAGCTATGTGCTGCTATTGACGAATTGTTAAATAACTAAATCACCTAATTTTTTTGATTGGGTTGAAAGATTAAAAAACTTAAATTTTTAGCATTTGTTTTTACTATCAAATCCATTTGTTCTTTCAAGTGAATCTCACTATATTTTTCCCTGTGGGATGACTTTATAATATTTTGGATCTTGTATCAGGATCGACTTTATATCATACTCCTATAGAAAAAAATCTGAAATTAATTAATTCAAATATTTGGCTTATGCATTGTTGGAGGTTTTAAGCCAGCCTGGTGTTGTCATTGGCTATATTAGGCTTGACTTTTTATCAGAAAAAAATTAATTAATTAAGTTCGGTTTCGCTGTTAGGTTCGACTTTGTCTTCAATAAGTTCGGTTTTAGGCTTACGCTTTCGAGCTCGAATTTGGTCTCTATTCTTATCGTCGTAGCTCTTTTGGTATGACAAGCGAGCGTCGCGTGTGCGCTGATAGTAGCGCTTTTGTGCGGCCTTGATTCGCTCTTTGTTAGCGAGGTATTGTTCAGGTGAGTACGCCATCTCTGTATATTACTAACTTTATATTTATCAGGATAGAAAAATAAACTAATGCGTTGTGGGACAGCCAGCAATTGATTAGCGTGACAGTTCGACACTGACATCAGGCTTACCAAGGCTGAAAACCAGCGCTTTGCTGTATGAATCCACGAAAGACACATACAGAAACCCATGCCTCTGATGCCGAACACCTTTGTTCTGACGAAAATCGATGAGCACATATCGAGAACTTCCAGTTAAGCTCCCATAGTACTTCCCCCCAGTTTCAAATCGATCTGAATGATCGACAGCATGATCACCATTCACAAGCAACTCCCAAAACCAAAGGACGCTCGAGCCACGAATCACCAAATCAACGAATCCTTTGCCGTCTCCCGTGCGCCATTCTGGGGTAACCAGGACATCTCGAGGCAAGCATGATGTTGTGGCGCTGTATAACTCCATTTGAATTTGGCGTTCCCGAGCAATGCTCGAGGTGTTTTCGGTCGCGAAATTCTGCAGACGCGAAACACTCATTCGCTTTACACAAGCGAGAACGAAGTCTTCATGTGAGATATCTGATACCATATACCCGATTGGTTCCGTTCGGTTCGAATGTAGCCAGATCTTGAGGTGCATGCTTGAAGCGAATTGGAGCTGCTTCGCCTGATCCTCGTACAAGAACCCGTACTTCGTCAAATATTCCACGGCAGTCTGACTTCTAGGAGTTCGCTGCCCATCAGATACGAGCATAACCTGCCCAGAAGCAACACCATTCAAGATTTCACTCATCTTCAGTGTTGATTCCTCTGACAGACCATTAGCTTTTTTCACTCGCTGGAAAGCATCAGCAGTCGGGATACCCCGATAGCTGCAGCGAATGTATTGCAGCAGCCCCACGGAGCGAAGTTCCATCTCAAGATCTTCAGCATTTGGCGTTTTCGAGCCAAACTTGCAAGACAAAAACATGAGGATTGCTCGAGCAATTCCTATATGACCCGAGCACAGAATCCAGATGAGATCGGAGACTGATGCGCCAATGCTGTTCCGAACCATTTCTTCCAGCTCCACACGTGAAAGCTGCAGGCCAGGCTTGGATGGCGTTGCATTCAATCCAAACGTATTCTGAGGAGGGATAAGGATCGGAGTTCCAGCGCGTTCATGCTTGCGGTAGGCATCAAAGCTGCCATACGATGAAAAAAGAACGAAGCGTAGGCTGGGTATTTGCGAGTCCAAAGCGTCTTTCACGTATCCTCTCCAGAGCTGCTCGTCGTTATACGTAATTTGGGCTTCATCAATTAGTACCACTCGATCGCATTCGAGTGCGCAGAGCGCTTCAAATTCACAGCCATATAAGAGCTTGAAAAAATCACCAAACTTGCCATCTTCAGTCATTCTGTTTGCTCGAATGCGGGAAACAAGTGCATCAGGCTTGGAGCGAACAATGTGATTGTAAAGTAGATCACACATTGCCGTCTTACCGGACAAAGGGGGAGCGCGGACGAATATCACTGGAAAATACTCGTCATCATCGGGAAACAGAAGATTGAAAAATGCTTCAGTGGTCGTTGATCGGTGGGTTCTAAAAGTTGCAGGGACTCCTCCCTCGTTTCTCGCCTTGGAAAACGAGATTGGTACACTGAACTTCTGAAAGCTTCGCCCGTCGTTGTCCCCTGATGCACCACCCTCCGGAACCACCACCAGCACGTTCACAGGACCATTTCCGGCCGCTTCTTCTTCTTCATCCACTTCGCCCACTTGCTCATTCGATAATCCAACACGGCGCAGCTTCGCTCGCGCAACATTCAACGGCTTCAAGCCACTGGTGTCAATTACACCTTCCGTCACCTCGTTTTCCGTCAGCCACGCGCCGTTCCCCGTCTTCGCCAGGAAGAGCTGCAGGTCCTTGGCATCACATGTGATCGTTGTTGGGTTCTCCTTCTTAATCTCTTTCTTCAAGTCATCCACCGTGTCGCCTTCATCCACTCGCACCGAGAACGCGCTTCCCGCTTCACCAACGATCGCACAAAACAGCGTCACCATCTTTTCTCGAGACAGCGGATTCTGGAATGAGGAAAAAGAGAGGGAGAGAATTCGCTATCGTACCTAAACGGAAATGAAGATGTGATGAAGGCGTGCCACATTGTCTTCCAACCAATGGCGGTGAGGGTGAACTATTCTTTCGTAATGCCATGATCTTTTTCTTTAGAATGAACATCCTTTGGGTGCAATCCTATTGTTGCTGTGTGCGGTGCTTGGAGGTGTGGAGGAGACCTCCTTCGCACCAGGTGCTACTTAGCGCTGGTGTCGTCGTTTTCAGCAGCTGAGGGTCAGGAAGGTGCAGAGCAGTGCTCGTTGGTATATTGCGGTAAGGAAAAAACTGGCGGTGTAATGTACTGGATATTACTACTTTTGATTTCACAGTGCAGCTTGTCAATTTCTCGTGCAAGACGAAATTGGTCCTTGAGCTGCATCTGTCGGGTGTAGTTTTTCTCGCAACGTTTTCGATGCCGTTCTGATGACGGGGTCGTCTGTTGCATGGTTTCCACGACTGTTGCTGAGTGACTATCCTATTTTGTCCGCTTCCACCGCGGTTCTAAATGTCCTGGGCGGCATACACCCTGTGTGTATTGGTGTCAAGTTCGCGCTCCATTATGCGAATGATTTGTCAACATTGCGCCGTTGGCGGCAATTGCCGAGGCTACGTTGTTCTTCACCTTTGCATTGTTTGCGGGTATCTTCACGTGCACAACGTTCCTTCCGTTGTTCTGGTTTGCGAGGATGTATTCGGAGATGATCAAGGACAAGCAGACGTCGACGGTGATGAAGATCTTGCTGCACTTCAACATGCTCTTCCCCATGCTAATCTGTGCGCTGTGGGTTCAAGTGCTGTTTTGGCGATTAGTGAGCTTGTGTACTGGCGCAATGTGGCAGCTCATGGCAGCACCGACATCGAGCAAACGCCCGAACAAGCAGACCCCCAAAACGCTGAAGAACCAGCTCAAGAGCCTCAAGATGAAGAAGAACAAGTAGATAGAGAACAAACATGCAGACAACTGCGCAAGACAAACTGAAAATACAGAAACCCTTCTTGTTCACGTCTTAGCCTTGCCACAGCCTCTATTTCTTCATGTTCTGAAGGTACTCCTTTCAGCCACTGGTAGCCATCTTCTCGATCTTGTCGTCCACCTCACGCTTCTGCGTGTCCAGGAACGTCGCCATAGCGTCAATGAGTGACGAGTCTCCACCACCGAGGATGCGAACGGCCAGTAGACCAGCGTTCGTGGAGTTGCCAATGGCGACGGTGGCGGGTGAGGCTTATCATCGAGGAAACTGTGGTGATTCATCAAGGAGGTCTGAAAAAGGTGGATCGTCAAGGTCGTTTATGCTTTTGCACAGTGATCAAGTAGGATGGTAAAACGGTAGGCGAACAAGGAAAGTTACTGGTAGTAAAGGTCAATACATAAACGTCCTTGTCAAGCATCCACCTGCAACGCCGCTCGGACCTACCACCGCGATGTTCTCTGCTCCACCAAGTGCTTCAACTGGGGATGCATTGGCTTCACAAACCCCTATAACCGATGCCACAACACCAACGTGGACTTGGAAGGACGTCGTGCTAGGTAGAAGTGCAGCAACACGTCCGAGTTCAGCAGCAGTTCCAACGGCTTCAGCACTGTCATCACCGCCATCACGTCCGACTGTAATGCCAACCCCACCCTCGTTGGTTTCAATTCCCGCTCCTCCTCCGTTACCAAGTGTGCTTCCAACACCTCCTGCTCCACCTTCGATGTCTGCACCGCCTTCGATCCCACCAACATCTCCGCCGTGCCCCTAAGTAAAAGCGACTACCGGTCGCTGCGATAGCGCGGCGGACGAGCTAACCGTGGAGTTTGAGTTTTCGGAAGATGAATCGGATGAAAACATTAAACATGAAAGGACACTATTTCTTAGTCGTGTTGAGTTCGCCACGTTGAAAGCAGCAAAACGTGGTATCGACAGTTTTGACGGCTACGTATATACGTTCCACTACAACTATGGCAAGCGATCTGGAAAAATCGATGGTCGAAGTGTTTATCGCTGCATTTCACACGAAAACTGCGCAAAACGCATTCGACTAGCTCCAACGAATAACGATGATACACGAACAGTATGGCTCCAGGATCATGGTGAACACACTGGAGCTAGGACGGAGTTAAAGAAGCGGGGCATTCCTGGTTTCTTTCTTACTGAAGTGGCTGACATTTTGTTGGGATGCGGCCCAAAGAAGTGCAGGAAAATTCTTCTGGAGCGGTATAGTGATGTTCCGAGTCGCTATATGTGCGTTCCGGATGTGACACAGCTGAAAAATCGGAAATCCACACTCATGAAAAACCGTGCAGGTATGTAGTACTTTCATTTCTTGTACGTCATTTACATCACTCTAATCTTATGTTATCAATTTCGTTATAGAATGTTGGGAAATTAAGAATGTTGCCGAATTGCTGGAGTGGACATCTGCGCACTTGTGTACAACTAGAGCGGAGTTTTTCGTGCGTGGTTTGAGCGGTGACCGAGAATCGTTGTTTGATCCTGTGTACGATGCTGCTGAGTACGATACGTTCGGCAAAGATCTCAAGCATGGTACATTGGTCCTGGAGTGTTTCTCCCATGAAGTAACCCTAGACGACGGTAAAACGACAGACTGTTGCGGACTTATTTTGACCTCACGAGCAATCTTCTGGAACGTCTGGAAAGCATACATGTGGTGTCGGGATTCGCCAGCGGCGTGGCGCGCACCCGTGCCGGCGGTGACGGCAACTTCTGGGTTTGACCGCCGTTAACTGGGAGTCAATAAGTGTGGCACACACGGGAGACGCATTCGGTCCTTCAGAAGAGTTGGTGTGCGCACACTAGAGAACCACTGAAACCACGCGCACTTATCGGTGGCGAGATCCGAACCTAAGACGAGATCCGAACCTAGCAGAAAGATCAGGCAGCTGACACGAGGCAGTTTCCCACATTTTGGGACAGCCGATTTTCAGTTGCGACAGTGGAGTTTCGGAGTTTTGATTGGTGGATGTGGAGTGGATCTATTGCGACATTTTGTGGAAAGAGTGCGTGGTTTGAATGGTGAGCGTGCGGAGAGCCAAGGATGGGCCCTTAGGTTCCGGAAGCGCGCGTTCCAGAGATGTACACTCTGAAACGCACATGCGCTCGGTCCGGAACCGCCCACGTCCTGAACACGGGTCGCCAGGAAGAAGCACAAATTGTCTGCACGAACGTATCGTGTCAGACAACCCGTATTGCCTCGGCTCAAGGCACTGAATACCACCGTTCCAGGCCCAAGAATCACTCAAGTATACCCACAAGCAAGGAAACATGAAGAACAAGACCCACAAGACGCACCAAGACTCAAGATATGAATGTGTATGAACTCACAGGTGTTCAAGAATACCCAGCAACGTGTCGTGATGATGTGGAAAACGAATGAAGCCTGAAACTGACGACCCAGACTCCTAGAAGTCTGAAACTGCCCCCCAAAAGTCTGAAACCGGCCCCGTTCCAGAGAGATATGGCCTCGTTTCAGAGATTAGCGACTGCTGTGGACATTACCAAGCTACCGATACTCAAGAGCAGCAAGCCAAGACATCCTATGACTGTGTACAGCGTGTACGACCAAGAACTGTGCGGCCAAGAGTCCAGTTTCAGAGCAGAAGAGACGGGCCAAACACGTGGAGGTCCTGTCGAAGACAAGTGAAGTGTGTGCGCCCTATACAAAGACCAAGTGAACTCCCCCAAAGGTATACAGAACACAAGGTAATTACCCAGAAGATATTGAGAGATTCAGAAAGAAGATAGCCGAAGTAGAGAGTAACAAACAGAGTTAGTTTTACCAAGTTGAGCACAAGTCGAATTCGTTCGGTGGCCTGCTAGGACAAGGGCGCGGATATAAGGACGCCGCGTACTTCCTCCCAAGCTTCAAGTCCAAGTTGCCTGTGGGGATCGTACGCGACGGCGTCTCCGAGTTGATCCACGGCATTCCATATCCTAGTTGGGCCCACTGAGTGAAGGTAAGAGTGGGGTTCCCATTTCATGTTAACGATTCTGCTTGGAGGGTTTAGTAGTCCCCTTTAAGTGTATTAGTAGACTGCGTTTCAGAGATTCGAGAGTATTGTATCCCTCTTAGAGGGTGGTGCGCGTGAGAAGAAGAGTGCGTTTCAGACTGACCAGTGTCTGGAGCGTATACTCAGTGGACTGGTGATAGACCCACCGCTCAAGGGTCTTAAAGAATAAGTAGCGGCTGTATATTTGCATATATTACTCTGTATTTTGGCTATCTTACAAGGGTGTGTGTTCTGGGGCTTTGTTCCTGGTCTAAAAGGGTGCGTTTCAGACAGTTAACGACACGCCTGACACGCTCAAGGCCTACATTAACTACCAACTCGGCAGGTTGTCAGGTTGCCACCAAGATCGAACCAAAGAGGATACACAAGGGCCACACGCCAACTCTGGAACGTTCACGTTTCAGGGTTTCTGACCCCAGTTCCGGAGAGTTTATTAGCTCTCTGGATCCCCTGGGCTACCGCACTATATACTTGCGGCGAAAAAGGTTCACCGACCTCGCCACACAGCGAGGAGTCGCCGGTAGTTTGAACTCTCGCTCACAACGGTCACATTTATATTTGATATTTGTATAGGCGATAGGAATATCGTAGGATGAGATTTTAACGCCCTCTGGGCGAACAAACAGAACAGATTTTCCCACCAAGTGCAATACCGGCCTCTGGTAAGTCCAAGAAGGTGTCTGGCAGCTTAGGGCGTGAGATGTCTGTCGATGAACATCTAGTGTAGTAGCTTGTGTTCATCCATCGGTCAGGCCAAGAGATAGGCGTGTGTGGTTTGATTGAGGTATAGGTGGCGGTACTAAGCTATCGTCTGTATTGAGGAGCGCGAGACAGCGACTCCTATATTGTCTTACCGTTCGGGGCTTGACTCCGGCACCCTCGTCTCGGGCTGAAAAGTCTCTGGACCCTTCCTTCTGAGGGCCGACGAGGTTTGAAGTATAGTGAAGAAGCGTGCTGACTCTGCTCGTAGTCAGTGGCGCTTGGATTATTTGGTTGGCCTACCGACAACTCACAGCAACACAGGGTCAAGATCAGCCCGGTGTAAGGGATCGGATCTGGGTCTTCAGATTCTATTCCCACTTCTCGTTAAGTCTTCGCGGGCGAGACGAGTGTTGTGGGTGAAGAAGTGTGACAGAAGCAAAAACTGCCGTGTTCCGACACGACAACTGGTGCCGCGACCCGGGACTGGTGTGACCTTCTGTGGTTGTTGTGGTGTGTTGTGTAGGCATAACCTACGAGCAACAAGTGAGAAGAGAAGAGGATGGCGAAGGGATCGACTACAGCGGTATCAGCTACGCCGACGAGGAGCGAGTGGAGCGACGAGTGTGGTGCGGCCGCTCCATACACTGAACGCTTAGCGATCATGGCCGAGCGCTCGGTGAGCTTCGAGGACGCAACGGACGATCACGACCCCGAGGATGAGGAAGATGTCATCGAGGACGACGAAGATTTGGAGGACAAGGCGCCCGTACAGGTGCCCGACCTCCTTGAAGATGCACAAGTGTTCGCGACGAAGAGTGGAGGCGAACGCTCCCTGTCCCGCAACCTAGCGGAAGAGTTTGACGATGAGTCTGACCCCGAGCCAGCTCAAGTCGGCTATGATGATGTGACCGAGGATTCGAAAGCCTCGGCCAGAGTGGGCATGAGCATCACCCAGCAGGAGAGTGACCGCCCTCCAATTAACGGTGACACCCCTGTGGCGAACAAGGTCCTCAGACGGTGTTATCACATGATGATGGAGGAGAGCAAGTGGATGCGCCTGTTCTCCCCGAAACCAGCTCGACAGGCGCATTGGGTGAACCTGGAGCAGGAACTCAGCTACCCGGTCAACTCGACGAGTACTAGTCAAGTCGCTGAAGACACGGTGTCGCTTCTAGCTGCTATGGGGTTCAAGGTGAAAACGTATCCGTCGTCAATTGCGCTTGCCGACTGGACTCCAACGAAGGCTGGCAAGGAACTCCAGAAGTGGAAGAAGAAACTGCGTTCAGCCTTCGGAATCAAAGGTCTCAGCTCTGGACGACAACCGGTGGCGAGAAGTGGCGGTGACATGGTGGATCCGGCTGCTGCTCCGCTGCCGCAGACTCCAAAGAAGACTGAGAACAACGAGCGACCTGCGTTTGCGGCATCTACCGAGCGCTCGCCGTACTTCTAAGACTCGCATATGGTAACTCCCCGTTCAGCGAGCCGTAAGGCACGCATCGTGAATGAGGGAAGAGACATGGACGCTACGGACGACACTCGCAGAGGCAACGGAGCGCAGTATGCGAACCCGAGCTCAGCCACGCTGGCGCTCACAACGACGCCTGAATACCAGCGACAGCTCGTCAGAGGATGAGTTTGATCCATTCGACTTCGGCAACGTCGGCGACAGACAGACTAACGAGCTCGCTCAGCAGATTCGAGAGTTGAGCGAGACCGAGAGCTTGAATGCCACGCCGAAGATTGAGATCGCTACGCACCGCCCACTGACGCAGATCTCCCCGTTTTCCGGTGACCCGGACCTCGTCAAGGGTGAGGACTCGATGCAGTGGTTGAGAACCTTCGTCTATGAGATGAAGGGAACTCACACGCCACCCAACGAGTGGTGTATGGCCTTCGAACTGAGTCTCAGGGGTGGAGCCGTACACTGGCACCGTACATTGTCGAGACAGGAGAAGCGAACGTGGACCTTGCTGAGCGAGAAGTTTATCAAGGAATACTGTTCGCAGTTCAGTCAACCAGCGACAACTCGCTATTATACAGCGAAGAGAGCTGACAAGGAGCACATTCGTGACTACCTTCACCGGCTGAACGGGTACGCGAGGAGCGCCAACATCCGTTTTGAACACAATTCCCGCGCAGCAAGAGACCACATCAAGCGGTTCCTGGAGACATGTGGTGACAGGAGCGTCGAACGACGACTCTATCACATGCAGATCACCGACATGGAGACGCTGGAAGACGTGTTGAAGGACATCATGCGACTTGATAGGCAAACGGCAAGTCGAGATTCAGCTCAACATTCACGTAGTCGAGAACAGCCTAAGCGCCGAGAAGACCGCCGTCTCGATGACGCGCGTAACGGTTACGGACGTAGCCGACGAGATCAAGACCGAGACAGACGCCACAGCGAACCACGCTATCCGCCGCGAGTGACATTGGCCGAAGCCTCGGTCTCGGACCTTATCTCGGAACTACAGCACCGAGACCAGCGTGAATCGCACAAGGAACACTCGGAGGAACGTCAGAACGACTACGTCGATGAGGATGGAGAATATTACGACGAGTCGGACTATCAAAACCTGTTGAAAACCGACGACGAGAATAGCAACTACGACTCCTTCGAGGGTGAAGCAGAACCTTACTTCGCAGCCGCTAACGACAACGAACGCCGTGCTGCAGCTGATGGGACTTACGCTCGCGCCGAGAATCGCCCGCCGAGAAGTGGACCCCCTGGACGAGGATTCGACAAGGGTGATCGACGTGACGGGCGTGATGGACGCGGCGGACGAGATAACAGAGACGGACGCAACGGACGTCCAAACTCGTATGGACCATGTGCTGCATGCGGAGGCAAGACCCACTCAGCACACTACTGCTACCGACGCTGCAAATTGTGCAAACAAGTTCATGATGTCGGCAAGTGCGAAGCCTTCAACGAGCTTGCGAATCTCCTCCGGACCAAGGTCGAGAGGAAGGACCTGAGTCCGGGACTCCAAGACATTGTCTTTGGTGGGCCTTTAAACTAGGAAGCCCGCCAACTGAAACTGGGTTGGTCCCAACCGGGCAGCCACAGTTAGCTGAGCCAGTGATCGACGCAGAATGTATCTACGCGTTCGTTGGCACAAGCGAATGGCCTAACAACGACAATGTGATATCAACGGAATTTGGAGAAGAGAAGGAGGCGAACCTCGGAGGAGGTTGTCGTGTAGGATTCACGATAAAGTTCTCACGTGTCGGGTGAGTTCCCACCACCAACATACGCTAACCCGCAAAGGTCAGCGACTGTTGGATCAAACCTGAAGACCAGGAACGATCCCTTACACCGGGTCGGTTGCAAGCGCTTCTGTGCACTGCGATCGTATAGGTTACCCCTTTATTTAACTCCTCTAGCCACGAGCTTAGGCTAGGAAGCAGTAAACCCTGCAGTCCCTCAGAAGGAAGGGTACCGGCGTGTTAGGCCTTATACAGGGGCGCCGAGGTATAACCTCGGCAGGAAGTCTAGAACACGCAAGAACCCTCGGTCCTCACGAATACACACAGAGCGACACTCTAAAGTCGCTCCCATACACACTCGGCCACGCTTCACTCTTGGCCTAATTATAGACGAACCCTCGGTAATGCACCTTAGCTCAATCTACAGGCATCCACCCTACCTGAGCGTGTCCTGCACTACAATAAGCTAACTACACTTACCGGAGACGGACTTGACCCTTGTTGGCTTGGGGGGAAGACTGCTTACTTATTTCTGCTTATTTGTGGCTCTGAGAGCCTCTGTAGGTCTTCCTATACCTACTCCTATATTCCTATACAAATATCAAGTGTGAACAGATCTCGGTGGGAGACTCTAGAGTCTCACATAGGTACGACCGAGACTACAACAACACGGTGATGTGTGGCACATAATCCTATCCTAACCTAATTCAATACCTCGGTCGAGTTATATTAGTACGACCGAGGGTGTCACTAATTCCTCTCTGTCACTCTGCTGCGGTAAATGTGTTCCGCCAATCACAGCCGCGACTTTCACTGAAAGCGTCCACGGCGGTTGCCCCTGCAACAGAGGCCATGATCCGGGTCAAAAACCCAACACCACACAACGCAGTGAAGTCCGAACGCAAGAGCAACCTTCTTATCAAGAAAGTTCGCATCAACGGCAAAGATGTCCGCATTTTTTTGGACACGGGTGCCAGCACGAACATGATCAAGCCAGGCACGGCGAGTAATGTGCTTTTGTCGAGACGACTGCAAGCTCAGCGTTTCGATGGGACGTTTACTCCGGCAACGGATGTTAAACATGTTGAAGCGCCGGTGAGCATGGACGGTTACTTCTTTCCAGCGATGGAATTCGTGGAGTGGAAGTTACCAGAGTCGCATGACGTCATTTTTGGGAAGCCGTGGTTTCAGGACTACAATCCCCAGGTGAACTGGCAAACTGAAGAGGTTGTTATTCCAGAGAAGTTCCAGTTCAACGACGTCGACGGACCATCGTTCTCGGACAGTCTCAAAGCAGGAGATTATGAACAAGTGTTCCGCGTGAAAGTGCAACTAGTAGCCGACACCGAGGCAATTCCAGAACCGATTCGCAAAGTGGTTGCCGAGGAATTCAAGGATGTGTTCCCAGAGCAGTTACCGGATGGATTACCGCCGATGAGTGAAGTCAACTTTGAGCTGACGCTGAAGAAAGGAGCTCAGCCGAGTTCTCGATCACCATTCCGTTTGTCAAAGATGGAACAGGATGCTTTTGAAGAATTCGTCAAGAATAAGTTGAAGAAGGGGTGGATCGAAGTGTCGAACTCACCATGGGTTTCGAACATCTTCGCAATTCCGAAAAAGGACCCGGTGACGGGACAGATGCCGAAGAGAGCAGATTGGCTACGTAGCGGGAGTACGAGGATTCCATTGCGTTGGGTCTTTGACTACCGACATCTCAACCAGGTTACGGTTGTGGCCAAAATTCCGATACCGATGATCGAGGAATTGTTCGACAAGATGGTAGGCTGTGTTGTCTACACCTTGATCGACTTAGCGCAAGGCTATCATCAGATGATTGTGGTGAAGTCGAGCCGACCGTACACAGCGTTTCGTACACACAAGGAGACGTACCAGCGATGTGTTGCACCTATGGGAGTGGCTGGAATGCCAGGGACATGGTCTCGTCTCATGCGTACGCTGTTCGACAAGTTCGAATTTGTTGTCGTGTATCTCGATGACAGCTGCATCTTTTCAAAGAGCATGGAGGAGCATGTAGAACATCTACGTACAGTCTGCGAAGTACTACGCAAGGAGAAGCTTTACGCGCGTCTGTCCAAGTGTTCCTTCGGTCAGACTGAAATCGCTTTCCTGGGACACATGGTGTCTGAGGCAGGAGTGAGCGTGGATCCAAGGAAAACGGAAGCAATCGCAAAGTACCCGACGCGGACTAACAGGAAGGAGCTTTTGAGTTTCTTGGGTCTGGCAGGGTATTATCGCAGATTTATCTGTGATTTTGCAAAAATTGCACGGCCGTTGAGGGATCTAACGAAAGGAGATGCTCCGTGGATTTGGTCCA
The DNA here is from genome assembly GCA_025722995.1 of Phytophthora agathidicida. Classification (NCBI taxonomy): domain Eukaryota; phylum Oomycota; class Peronosporomycetes; order Peronosporales; family Peronosporaceae; genus Phytophthora; species Phytophthora agathidicida. Next base: position 1,467,094 of record CP106979.1, read on the forward strand.
AGCCGGTAGATGAGGCTTACCTGCATCTCAAGCTGTCACTTCAGCAAGCTCCAACGCTGAAGTTACCTGATTTCGAACGACCATTCATCGTAACAACAGATGCATCAGGAGGGTACATAGGAGGTGTCCTATCTCAGAAGTACGGTGGTGATGACCATCCGATTGCCTTCTACTCGAAGAAGTTGGATCGACATGAGCGTGGATGGCCTACGCACGAGAAGGAGCTCTTAGCTATCAAAGTGGCTACGGAGAAGTGGCGACACCATCTACATGGCCGACCGTTTGACGTGCACACCGATAACTCGGCGTGTTCATGGATGTTGCATCATCCAAGAGTGTCTCCCAAGATGGCTCGCTTCTTGACGCATTTCTCACAGTTCACGTTTGTTTTGCACCGCGTAAGGGGCAAGGCGAATGTGGTGGCAGATGCGCTATCACGGCCACCGCCGGATGGACAAGACGATGAGGAGGATAAGGAACCGCCTTTACCCGATGTGACCTATACGGTACATGAATGCGATGACCCATGTGTGAAGAACGCGTCGCAGGTGCATGATCATATGGTTCAGTCTTCGATGATTCGCCACCTACCCACAGCGGATTCTCACCTGTTACTCAACGATGTCGACTTACGGGGGGAGACCCGTCAGATTGGTGTGGCACAGCAGCAAGTCAACAGCGTCGACTACCATTTTGTGACTCCGCACTTAGCGTCTGAGACGAAGGAAGCGTTTCAACGAGGCTACGCGTCAGAGTCTGCTTTCAAACAACAGTGGTCTAAGGGGACAGAGAAAGAAAAATTCGTGAAGCATAACGGTCTTCTGTTCTTCAAACAGAAGAAAAGCGAAACCGTCTATCGACTATGTGTGCCGAAGTCGAAGAAACTTCGAACGAATGTCATCACAGAACTCCATGATGGCAACACGTCTGCACATCCAGGCAGCAGACGAACGCATCTGAAAGCGTCGCAATGGCACTATTGGCCAACAATGGATCGCGACATCAAAGAATACGTGCGCACATGTGAAACATGTGCAAGGTGGAAGTCTAGCAGTCAAAAGAAGAACGACTTGCTAATACCGATTCCAGCTCCGCTCGAATGTTGGGAAATGGTATCGATGGACTTCATTGCGGGTTTACCAGCGTCAGAAGGGTACGATGCGATATTCGTTGTAGTGGACAAGTTGTCTAAACGAGCGAAGTACGCACCAACGTATACGACGGCTGATGCCAAGGACACAGCTGAAGTGTTCTTCAATGCTGTTGTCAGGCACCATGGTGTACCAAAGGTGATCATTAGCGATCGTGACCCAAAGTTCATTTCGGACTTTTGGAAGTCACTGATGGCAGTGATGGATGTCAAACTGAGCATGACTACTGCGCATCGAGCGCAAGCCGATGGTCAGACAGAGCGTCAGAACTTAGTACTCGAAGATGCACTGAGGTGTATGGTGTCGTATCACGGCGACGACTGGGTGAAGCATCTCGGAACAATAGAGTATGCACATTCTACCCTTATGAACGCGTTAACAAAGCTGACTCCATTCGAAGTCGACACAGGACGCAAGGTGTCTAACATCGTGGCAGAGGAGATGAAGGATCTGTTACATTCAGAGGACGTTGTGACTCTCGCTGAGTATGCCAAGAATTTTGCCAAGGGACGGCAAGAGATCGTAGAACAAACTCAGAAGAATATGAAAGAAGCGCAGGTACGACAGAAAGAGTACTACGATCGCAAGCGCAGACAAGTTGTTTTCAAGCAAGGCGACTTAGTGCTGCTTGACACAAAGAACTTACCGCTAAAGACAGTGAACAAGAACACCGAGCTCAGAAAGGCAAAGTTAGCGGTTAAGAAGGTTGGACCGTTCGTGATTGAACGCATGGTGAACGACAACGTGGCAAAGTTGATACTTCCACGCACGATGCAACGCCTCAATCCTACGTTCAACGTAGAGTTGTTGTTTCATTACCTGACGAACACAATGGATTTTCCGAACTGCCCGATCCCGAAGGCAGTACCGATTATTCTGGACGACGAGACAGGCGAAGAACTCTACATCATTGAGAGGCTGATGAAGCGACGAACCAGACGTCACAAACGAGAATGGCTCGTGAAGTGGCACGGGTCGCCAGAACGTGAGGCGACCTGGGAACGCGAAGCAGATTTCGAACATGTTTCGCATTGGCGTCAACTCCTAGAAGGGTTTCAATGCCGCCAAGTCGAAATCAACCAGGGGGAGATGTCATGCCCACCTTTGGCCTGCTAGCAAGCAAACCAGAGAGCGTGGGCGCATAGGCTCTGGCTTGCTTGCTCGCAGCCAGAGGCAGCATGTTGCTGCGACGGCAGCCTGCAAGGCTCTCCGTTCGCAGTTTACATACATATAGCTAGATATTACGAACGTGCAAAAGAAAAGAAGAGAAACATGCAGGGTAGCAGGACACATAGGCACGTAGAAACAGAAACATGCAGAAAACATCAAGGAGGCCCCTGTGCGAGCTAAGCGCACAGGAAGGCATGCACATTTAGGCCAGACATTTTCATTATCAAATACACCAACTACCCCGCACTCGAGACCAACTCCTACCTACACGACCTACACTCCGACTCTAACTTCAACGACCAACACTCTTCACCTCAGTCACGACAATGATGACAGGAACGATGTTGCGCTCCGGTACGGGTTGCCCAAGTCGCACGAAGTTGGGCTTGAGAGCCACACCAAAGCCCTGGCCTGCATCGCTGTAGACACTCCTGGTGCTCGTGTGGCTACTGGGTCCATGGACTATCACGTCAAGTTGTGGGATTTCGCTGGTATGGCACGTCACGTCCGTCCGTTCCGTGATATTGAGGTGGACGAGGGCCACCCGCTCGTGGCAGTGAGCTACAGTCCATCAGGAGATCGCTTGCTTGCAGTGAGTGGATCATCACGGCCTAAGGTTCTCACGCTCGAAGGTGTCGAGGAGCTGCAGTTCGCGAAGGGAGACATGTATGTTGTCGACATGGCTAATACCAATGGACACACGCACACGGCGACTGGAGGTCAATGGCATCCAACCGTACGTGATCAAATGATTACGAGTTCGCTTGACGGCATGGTGCGACTTTGGAGTCTTGGAGGCAAGCAGACATTTAACAAACTCATCAATACGTCAGTGTTCAAATTTAAGGATCGTCGCGCCGGCGGTGCGGAGTAACAACCTGTCGTTTTAACCCAGGCGGATCGCTGGTTGCAGGAGCCACTATGGATGGTCAAGTGCAGTGCATTGACCCACGCAAAGCTTACGCTGGAGCTGCGTTTACTATTCGCGATGCACACGCAGACGGCGGAGGTGATGTGAGTGTTTCATCGATCCGATTTTCATCGGACGGCAAGTATATGGCGTCGCGATCTTGCTCAGACGACACTGTCAAGATCTGGGATGTGCGCAAACCGAAGCAGAGCTTGAAGGAATTCCGTGGCATTGAGGGCGTCTTTGGAACGTGCAACCTTGCATTTAACAACAACGACACAGCGATTGCCGCTGGAACTTGCGTTCGGAAGGGCAAGGGACTGAAGGGGCAGGTTTTGTTCCTGGATGTACAAACACCTGGTCTTGTAGATCCAGTCGCTCGCATCGACATGAAGGAGGACGAGAGTGCAGTATGTGTGGAATGGCATCATGGCATCAACCAGATTTTCGTAGGAAGCTCTACGGGAACTTGCCGTGTATTCTACGATCCGCGTCAGAGTACGAAGGGTGTTCTCCTGAGCGCCACGAAGAAGCTGAAGGTGCAAAATAATGATTCAGGCGTTCGTATCGACGGTGCTGGCAAGGTATACAACCCCCATGCGTTGCCCATGTACCGTGATGAGACGCCGGGCTCTCGCAAGCGCAAGTACGAGAAGGTGAGAACTGACCCGAAGAAGTCGCATGCACCAGAGAAACCCATTACAGGTCCGGGGATGGGTGGCAAGATCAGTGGCAGCACTACCTTCACGCAGTACTTCATGAGCAGCCACATTAAGTCGTCGTTCCGCGAGGAAGACCCGCGCGAGGCTATCCTCAAGTGCGCCAAGGAGGCTGAGTTGGACCCACAGTTTTTGGGAGTTGCCTACAAAAAAGAGAAGATGGATCCACGCTACCAGTTGGCAAAGCAGACACTGGAGAAGGAGAAAATTGCGAAGGAGAAAGAGGACCGTCGACTGCTGCAGCCCTAGACAGTCATATGAGACTCACGTGGAAGTGTACCTCTTCAGCAACAGAATGAACAATGGGATATGATTGCAGATCGTTGATTGGTGTGGTTTCGTTGTTGCTTGATGCATGCTTCTCGTAAGCTATTTCCTCGCGGGTTGGTCGAGGCGATATACATGTCCGAACTGCGCGTGGGTTAGTTCCAGTGCTGCTTCTTGTGGCGTGCGCAAAATCCTGCGCTATGGATGACATTCATGCATCCATCAGCAGTACACTTGCGTGAGGCGTGAGCGGAGCATTTACCGTAGCGTTGCGCGCCTTTCTTGCAGCCTGGGGCGACACACAGCTTAGCTCCGCCGTGTGTACGGCACAATCCTCCAGTTTGACTGCTTCTACCGCAGTCTTTAACCTTGCACCGCTGACCACCACCGTGGCGCTTGCACCGACCCTTTGACTGCGCTTGATAGGTGCAACCGAAGGCAATACAGCATTTGCCGCTGCCGTGCCGAACGCGCCCTCCGTTGCTTTGTTTCGTCGGCCTGCACCGATCAGCCAAGGAGTTGGTATCAAGGCCATTCAGCCGCTTCTTCACGGCTTGCACAGGCGGCTTGGTCGTGCCAGAGAGCAGTTCCAAAGGTGTCACCAACGTACACAGGTGATCATAACTCTGCTGCGGCGCTGGTGGAGTAAATTCGGCGGAGAATGCGGGGTTGGCACGGAGAAACGACGTTAAGGGCTCGATCACTCCAACCGCATTGAGAAAAGGCGGAACATGCAGCGTCACAGGTAAAATACTGGTATCCTCGCGCGAAGCAACGAACGACTGCGGCGCTCCGTCACGAAAGTCGAATCGGTGAGCTTCTTCGAAGAGATGCATTGGCAGTGGTGGGGCCGGCTCCAGAAACCGGGGTGATGAGTATCCAGAAGAACCGTAGCTGTTGACCAGCACCGTCTCAATCGGAGTCGGTGGGGGAACATTGTTGCTGGGTACCACCAAGTCCAGCAAAGCCGAAATCTCGCTGCTAGTCAGGACGGTGCCATTGTCGTGCACGATGGGCGTACAAGGATGGAGGGGTGAGTGGGCTTCGAATGGATGCGGCTGATAACTGCGCATTTTGCAGAGTCGTGAGAAATCGAGAAGTGGGCCAGTGCTTCGCCTACTTGGAAGGGCAGTGTAGAAGAGTATGACGGGATGCCTCAAAACGAGAAAGGTCTCGATGGCAAGCCAGAATAAATGATGGCCGCAAACACGATGAGAGAGCCCGTGAATCTAGCTCGGCAAGTCTCTTAAACTTGGAAAGTTGTCAACCTGTCAATGCCCTGCGAGAGGAGTGGGTGTCATCGCAGAGCTCCAGGAAAAACATCCACATGCCAACTTCTCGATCAACTCGCCGTTCGTGCTGTTGACGTCGGAGGAGTTCCTCGCCTATGTCAATCGCTTCGCCATCGACCCGAGCTCGAACCCCGTCAAGGCCGGTACCACCACGACAAGCTCGACTGCTGGCATGTTCACCACAGATGCAGGCACCAACACGACGAGTACTTCAAGTGCATCCGGCGACATCATGACCGGATCGGCAGCTTCAGGTGAGACGGTGGATTGGCAAAAGGCTGGATGTGTCACGGCAGTCAAGGACCAGGGAGAGTGCGGTGCTTGCTGGGCGTTCTCAGCGACGGCAGCGATGGAGTTGGGATACTGTGTGGCTACCGGTGGCTCGCTCCCGAGCTTGGCCGACCAACAGCTCATTAGCTGCGATAACGAGAATGGGAACAGCGGCTGTGGTGGAGGCTACGCTGCGTACACGATGGACTGGATCGCCAACGAACGCAGTGGCAAAATGTGCACGCTCGACACATATCCGTTCGCTTCGGACAATGGAAATGTGCCTAGTTGCGCAATGAGCTCCTGCACGGAGTTTAATGTCGGTGTGACCGGCTACGAATCAGTCCGTGAAGATCCTGGTGCTATTGAGGACGCTGTCCGCAAGCAGCCCGTGTCGATCTTCCTGTACAGCGGATCTAGTGCGTTCCAGTACTACTCAGGTGGCGTGCTCACGGGCGCCAACTGCGACAAGACCGGATCACACTCGGGACTCGCCGTGGGCTTCGGCGAGACTGATGACAATGTGAAGTACTGGCGCATCAAGAACCAGTGGGGAACGTCGTGGGGTGAAGACGGATACGTCCGTGTCCAGCGTCGCTACTCCGGAGACAGCGAAGGCGCTTGTGGTGTCGAGCTCTACGCGACCTGGCCAACTTTCGACGTGTCCGCCACCTCGTCCCCCTCCGTCACGACGGCCACTCCTTCGGCCACAACCGCTGCTCCTTCTATCACAACTGCTGCGCCAAGCACTCTCGCCCCGAGCACGGATACGCCCGCCGCAACTAAGGCCAGCCTGAACGTGGATCAAAACGTTGCCAGTGCCAGTTCTGCATCGGGTTCCGATTCGGGCGTCCAGAACGAGACAGTGAAGCAGGGGACCAGCGGTGGCAGCGGATCAATTACGGAGTACGAGGCTGTGAACACGGTCGCTGGTAGTGCAGGTGCCTCGACCCCCTCCACTGAGACCCCGACGACTTCTGCACCGAAGAAGGGTATTGTTCAGAGCGACAGCGTCGCTGGAGACGCCAACTACGCCGTCACGCCGGGCACGGGCAACCGAGACTGCGCCATGTAAACACTCAGCGGAGCCCATACGTCATATAACCAAGGGTTATAGAGCATTTTGCGTTGCCGTTCTCTAACTTTTTTATTGCTGCTGTGGCGCCGAGCGATAGCAAGGCATCGGTATCATCTCGGCGTCGTTGGGTGCTGCTTTCTGGATGCAAGCCAAAGCGCGACGATAGCGCTGTTGAGGGACAAGCGGTACGTCCAGCACTGCTTGGGGACAACAGCAGCGACGAGTACGTTGAAAACTTGGGGCTGACGGCGAAAAAGCGCTTGCTGCAGGGTTTGCTGCTCTTCGCGGACGAAGAAGACGTCGCGAACCCGGAACCCTGGCTGCACCGTTTGAAGCAGCTCCTCATCGATGACTGACGTGCTGCCATCATCAGGGTTCTCTGCAGCTTTCCACAAGCGCTATCCGTTCTGCACGACGTTGGGCATCGTGGACGACGACGTGTTGCAGAGCGGCGGGCACCAAGTCTCGTATCCGAACGAGCAGGTGGTGCAGCACTTGGGGATCACTCACATCGTGAATGCAACGACGGACGTGGACAATGTCTTTGCGGGTGAAGGAATCAAGTACTTCAACGCCGCCAAACCTGAAGCAAACATTGCTCGATTCCTCGACGCGGCGTTCGAGTTCCTTACTTGCATCCGAGTAGACTCTTGATTACTTCCACCTCCCGCGCATGAACCTGAATTCGATGTTGTAAAAAAATTGGTTTGTTTGGCTCGTCGATGAGGGTAAGATGCAAGACCTGTTGGCGCATAGTGAGCGCTGTGAGATGGCTTCTTCCCCTGTCTGAGTCCTCTGGCAAGACACGATCGTTCCCATCCTTTAGATGCCGAAGGTGGCGTGTGACCGGTTGTCCTGTGACTGGCAAAGAATTGAGTTGCTGAGTTCTGGTCTCAGACTGGGGTCGAGCCGCCGGTTGGTGTGTCAGTGTCAATGCGTTGGTATTGGCACTCACATAGTTGGTAATGTGCTGTAGTTATGTAAGTCATGCTTGCTGTTGAAAAAAATTGGCCTGACTCTAGTGTGGAGTTGGTGGCACTAGACTCGAGTCCTCTGGCAAAACTCGCTCGCTTCTGTACTCCTCCGGGTCCTTCTCCGGGTCTTCCTCCTTTGGAGGATGTGCATCGATCCATTCAGGTGTCAGCAAAGCGCAATCGCCCTCCAGTTCCAGGTCAAACTCTTGCTTGAAGACGCCAACTGCAAAAGAAGCAAAAGAAAAAAGAAGACAGATATGGTAGACCTCTCCGAACTTGTTAGATGGTTCATTCACAAGTGCTCGGAATTGCGAGTGCACTTTGTCTGGTTTCCTCCTCGTTCCAGCAGCAACGTCAGCCAACGACACATGGTGGAGGGGAGCATTAATGTGCTCCTAGTCTTCCGAGTGAAGCTAAAGTGATTCGTTGCCGTCCTGCGCGAGCCATCGAGTCAGGGTTTGCCCTGTCAACGACCTGTATACCGTAAATCTCCGAAATCGTCGTAAGGTGGCCGCCTTGGTGGCCCCGGTCGATCGATACCAGCTAACAACTCGTTTTTTCTGTGCGGCAGTGTAGCTGTGGGGGTTTGGAACGCCTGCAGCGTCGGATGAACGATTGTCTAATCGTTCATCTACCCAGCGGTGCAGTGTTGGGTAGGATAGACGAGCAAACTCTGGTTGACGTCGGAAATGTGTTAATGTTCTACTTAGCGATCTGCCGTTCGCAAAATGCCAAGTAACAACCTGATCTCTTTGGCCTTTGCTGTACGGTGCTGTTCTCGCTGCGTTTTGCTGGCTGCTAGAGCTTTCGAATGGCGAAGCATCATTTAAGCCGGCATCGGCAGTGACCGGGTGTTCTTGGGAGAACGACGATAACAGGTCTTAGAGCGAAATGTCTGCACTTTCAGCTGGAAAAACTGCATCCAGTGAAACTTCGTTGCCTACATCGTATTGCGTGACAACGCTGGTAACGACGGCGTTCTCACTTGGCCTCTCGTCTTGAACGAGATTGCCTGATGCAATGTCTGCCTGAAACAAGTCGTACTCTTTCTTCCAGTCCAAATAGTTGTTAGACGAGCTAGAGTGCTCTCGGTTTCGAGCCCGAAGGCCCGTATCCGGGTTGCCATAGGCCGCCATAGTCAGACTGTGGCTTCCCGAAATGACGGTTGTATCTGCTAAAACTTGCTTGGTATGCACCATCGCAGCATCTCGAGGCTCATAAATACTAAGACCAGCCCGAATCAGCATACTGAAAACGGGAGCGAGCAACTCGCGTCCGCGCTGATCCATGCTGGATGCATGCATGGCCCAAATGGTCAAAACAATGCAAATTGAAAGCAACCAAGTGTAGTTGTACAAACCCAAAGACTGGCAAACAAACAAACAGATCCTCTTGAGATGCAGAAGCGCTCTTCTTCTTGCTCGACACTAAGTGCTGGTCACGACCGAATGAGAAACAGGCGCCACTATTTTAACAAGCTCGCCAGCCTGGCAAGCTGCCCGAAAGTCTGCCTCGAGTTCCTTGGCTTCTTCTCGGTTGGTCGTTGGATTGCAGCTTTCAGTATTTTTCGGTTTGTAGGACCCCATTTTGCCCAGCGCTGCAGCGGGGAGGTTGAAGGACCCGTCGACGATGATGCGGCCATCAATGATCCACACCTTTGCGTGCTCCTTCGCAGTGTCGTTCGGAACATACACCTCGAAATTCTTCCACAGCAAGAACTCGTAGACCTCGTGGCAGTGAATAGTCCACATCGTCTTTTTGTCCGCCAAGATCACCACCCGGACCCCTTTTGCCTTGGCTAGCGCCAGCTGAATGACAATCTCCATTAGCGTAAAGTTGAACGCCGATATGATGATAGTATAGTGAGCGTTGCCGACATACTTGAACAGCATTCGTTTCAATACAGGGGTCCGGCCGAAATACGGATCGTGAGAGTCATGGTGGCGGAGACGGATCTCTGCCAGGATCTGTTCACGACATTCAGCAAAGACCCGCGCCTCCTTGCACAGCGCGGCGATGTCGGCGGCGTCGCAAACGTCCACCTCCTTCCCCAGCTTCTGGAGAGCGGACAGCTCAAAGCGATCTGCCAGCTCTAGGATAGACGCCGCCTTCTTGCCGCGCTTTGGCGTTGGCTTGGGCGTGCCCCTCGCGTCGAAGCGCTGTTTGGCTATGGCCGCGGAGCAGCCGCAGCGTCGCTTCACTTGGAGCTTGTCCTCCTTCGAGAGTTATCGGTGCAGAAGAATTTTTAGCCGCCGCCGCCGCCATTGGGCTTGGGGGTTGGTTGGTTGGGGCCTTTTCTCTTCTTTCGTCACGATTCGATCGTGACGACGACGACATCACGTGAGACGAGGCGTGCGTCCTCGGAAAAATTATTTTTTAGAAAAAACTCGCCGGTCACGGTACTTCCGTGAGTCGGAATGACTGCGCCATTGCAGCTCAACGAAAGGAAACGCGATGGCGCAGTCATTCCGACTCACGGAAGCGCCGTGACCGGCGAGTTTTTTCTAAAAAATAATTTTTCCGAGGACGCAACGAGTCTTCACACTTGAAGCTCGAACTGCAGGCGCGCCTCCTTTTCATCCGTGGTAGCTCGCGTTTGACGCTTGGGACGTTTGTAACACCACTCCTATGGTGACCACCACACCCGCGTGGGTGCTCCGTGCTTAGTGCCGTTCGCGAGCCCCGCGCATCAATACTTGCTTTGGAGACGTGTTGCACTTCGTAGACAAGATCGCCAGCTCCAAAATCGAGGGCCCCCCTCTCCATGCAGATCCGCCAGTGTTGTCAGCGACAACACCCCTCAATGTCAACTTGTCAGAGGACAATGCAAGCGCTCCAGGCTTACATATCGAGCGAGTCGATTGCGTCCTCGCGAGGGAGGGACCCGCGTTGTTGTGCATCCGCCCACCTGTTCGGCATATCCTTGTGTTGCAGTGAGTAATTCGCTCTATGACATCTTGGTGCTCAACACGATCAGCTCGAAATCAATCCTTGGCAAGGGGACACCACGGAAACGTGCTCGACAGCTGGCTTCGAGCCGAGTTCTAGGACACAACAGCAAGCGACAATGACTGCCGTTTTTTCATGCCTTGCGACCACGCTCGCGGTTCCCCCCGTTGCCTACAGTATTGTTTCTCGCTCGGATTGTGGCCAAGCAACACAAACAAACGAATAGAACAAATAGATCGTGTAGTACATGCATCGCAGTACATCAGCACCTCCGTCTTTGACGTCGATGATGAAGCAGCCATTGAAACGGGATCGTTGCAAACTTGACGTGACTTCAATGAAAAGCATTCTTAGCGGTTGGTCTCATCTTGAGACTTCGACAAGCGCTCGATTTGAGTCACCGCCGTCAGACACCGCAAGGTTGTGGGTGTTGCCGCCATCGAAGCGTCTATCCAAGCATGCTCTTTATCAAACGTGACGCTATTTATCGATTCTGCCACCGTCAATCTCTCGAACGTGTGCTTGCTTTATTCGACGCAGCTGGAGACGGCGTCCCCGCTATGGATGCTACAGACTGCAACGGTGGCAGACGCCCGTTGCCATGTGCAATGCCGTCCTCTGCTTTTTAATCCTGCAATCAACGACCGTCGCCGCCCGCGTGGACACTCACGGACGGAAAGCTTGTGTGTGCCGACTCAAACGGCTGGACAACTGGGATGTCGTGATAGCGCATGAGTACAGCGATGGGAGCGTTGCTTTCGCGACGGGCTGGAGTTGGGCCGCCACAGAAAGCATTGCGAAGAGAACGTTTTTTCATTCTGCAATTTGCTCCGGCGCACTCAAGAGCTCCTTCGCCACCTTCAGCCAAGCCTCCTACCGACCATGAAGGGATTCTTCGCTGGTGTTATCGCTGCTGCCACCCTCGCGATTGCCTCTGCCGGCGAGTACTGCGGTCAATGGGACTGGGCCAAGAGCTCGCAATACACCGTGTACAACAACCTCTGGAACAAGAACGCCGCGGCGTCCGGCAGCCAGTGTACAGGCGTCGACAAGATCAACGGCTCCACCATCGGCTGGCACACGTCGTACACCTGGACGGGAGGTGCCGCTACCGAGGTCAAGTCGTACTCGAACGCTGCTCTGATCTTCACCCCCAAGCAGGTCAAGAACATCAAGTCGATCCCCACGACCATGAAGTACTCGTACTCGTGCTCCTCGGGCAAGTTCGTCGCCGACGTGTCGTACGATCTCTTCACGAGCTCCACCGCTAGTGGCAGCAACGAGTACGAGATCATGATCTGGCTGGCTGCTTACGGCGGTGCCGGTCCCATTTCAAGCACGGGCAAGGCCATCGCCACAGTCACCATTGGCAACAACAGCTTCAAGCTGTACAAGGGCCCGAACGGTAGCACCACCGTCTTCTCGTTCGTTGCCACCAAGACCATCACCAACTTCTCGGCCGACCTGCAGAAATTCCTGAGCTACCTGGTCAAGAACCAAGGCCTCCCGTCCAGCCAGTACCTGATCACACTCGAGGCTGGCACGGAACCCTTCGTTGGTTCGAACGCCAAAATGACTGTGTCGTCGTACTCGGCTGCTGTCAACTAGAGAACTCCAAAGCAGTAGCTGTTCCTGTCTTATGTGTACCTAGAATGGGTCAATTAACAATGAAAACATGAAAGTTGCCAGTGTTGGCGAAGACATCACTAACACCGTGGACGTGACGATCGGCATCTGATGAGACCAGTCGGGTGCTTGCCTGTGGTCACGTATGTTGACTTTCTGTTGTTTTTATTCAAGCGACTGCAACCGCCAGCATTAGTTGTGATGCCAACACGCTCGCTCCATTGGAAGCAGTCTCGAGCTGCTACGTTGACACAACGCACGAGAGCTTTTAGAAAGATCCATGACGATAACAATGGCCTCGTTGAAGACAACACAGTCCGAGTCGAGGACTTCGAGCTATTTTACAGCGATCAGTTGGTGGACGCCTTCAGGCGCAAGACACAGCAGTTGTGCGACGAAACGCGTGACCTATACGAGCAGAAACTTGAGCGTCTGGAGGCGCAGCACGAGCGTCAGATGCAGAGTCTGCAGCACCAGCTCCGACAAGTGGTGGGCTCGTGCGTATCACTTACAGAGCACAAGCAGATTCTAGCAACGACAGCAGCGGAGCACCAGCGCCAGCTCGAGGGCGTTCGTAGACTCCACCAGTCCGAGATGCTCGAGGTCGAGCAGCGCTGTGAACAGAAGTGGCTAATCAAGGTTGCTGCCGTGAGGAAACAGAGCGAGCAGGAGAAGGCCACTATGATACAGCGGATGGAGCAGATCGAGCTTCAGAAGACCGAAGCCACAGCTGAAGCGAAGGAGCGCGAATTGTCGGAGCTGCGGCTTAGCGAACAGCTCGAGGCTGCTGATCGTGCTAATGGAATTGGGGAGCAGCAAGCCGACGACATGAAGAAGCGACTCCAAGATGCTTGTCAACTCATAGTCGCTCTGAAGACGCGTCTGCGCCGTCACGCGAAGCTGGTCGAATCGCAGCGAGACAAAGCGAATGAGGCGCGGGGCGAGGTGATGAAGTGCAAGGTGGCGTATGCAGAGCTCAGGGGCGACATGAAAAGTCGAGAGAGGGAACTGAACCAGGCGCAGCGTGCGATGGCCGACGAAAAAGTCACGAAGTGTGCACTCGAGGTAAAGTGGAAACCGAGCACCAAGTGGCAGGGCTAAATTGTTCGTGCTTTTCGCTAGAGTTTAGTTACAGGGCTACGCGAGCAATTACAGCGTCAAGAGTGTTTTGCGGTGGAGCTCGCTACCGAGAGCGCGCTGAGTGCCAGGCACCATGCAGCCGAGCGCGAGCAGCTTCAGAGGGAGATTGAAGTGCTGCGGAAGGCTCTGCAAGAGAAGAAACAATCGATTGAAGACGCTGCTGCGCGGATAGACAAGATGCAACAGGGCGCCGCTGAAGCGCAGCTTCAACACCAGGTGCACGGCAATGCCAAAGCGGGAGGGAAGTATCTGCTCGCCCCCACAACTGATGTCTTTTGTGTGGGTTGTTTAGGAGCTCCAAACGCGCTTGGAGCTGCAGCAGACCAAGGAGGGGGCGTTGAAATGGAAGATGCAGAAACTGAAACAGCGCGTGGAACAATTCAAGGCCGTCGTGGAGAAGCTGCTCGCCGAGAACAAGCAGCTCGACGAGGAGGTCCACAACCGAGACGCGTCTACGGAGGCGTGGGCCAAGAAACTCTTCGGCGGGCACTAGAGCCCCGTCTTGTGTGCACGACGATCAAATTAAAGACGCGGCAAGGCAGGTGGCGATTGGGGGCACCGATCAAGGCAACCATCGATCGACACACAACAACTTCAGCATTCGAGAACCTTCTCGCCGCGTGTGTATGCAGCTTCTGCGGTGGCCACCAACACCCCAAGCGATGACGACAGGTTAAGCGCTACCGTCTCCGACGGACATTTTGGAGGACAGCGAGCGAGAAAGCCTTAGCTGGCCGAACACGTGCAGCCCTGCGCCGAAGAGGCCATACCGAATTGAGTGGCTACTGCGCGTCTCGACCAGCAGACAACTAATGTTTAGGTTTCACAGTTAAATGCGTTATTACAGATGTAATGTACTTGAAATTTGTCTCCTGTTGAATTCCTTTATCGTCGTGTACTAGACGTTGCAGGTTCTCGATTAGGTGCGAATGACCTCCCCTATTTGCCCCCATCCAGAACGCGAGCCATTTTCGTTTCGTCGGCCCCGCGGCAGAAGCTCCTCGTCGACCTCCCCCTTCAAGGACCTTACTTCTCCTCCTTCTATCGTCTCTAAACGTTAGTTAAACCATCATGTCGGTCATCGGCGTGGATTTCGGCAATGTGGACTGCGTGATCGGCCAGGCCAAGCGCGGCGGCATCGACATCATCCTCAACGAGAACTCGAACAGAAAGAACCCCAACATGGTCTGCGTGCAGGGCAAGCAGCGCTTCATCGGCGAGGCGGCCATCAGCATGGCGCGTATGCACTACAAGAACACGGCCACGGACATCAAGCGCCTCATCGGCCGCAAGTTCAAGCACCCGGAGGTGCAGAAGGAGATCGCGCAGCTCGCCTACAAGTGCGTGGAGCTCGCCAGCGGCGACGTGGGCATCGTGCTCAACTACAACGACGAGCCCGTGACCTTCTCCTGTGAACAGGTGGTGGCCATGATCCTCAACAAGATGCAGAACATCGCGGCCGCCGCCAACGAGGGCGTTAACCCCGCCTACTGCGTGCTGTCGTGCCCAGGCTTCTACACGGACGTGCAGCGTCGCGCCCTGCTCAACGCCACCAAGATCGCGGGTCTCAACTGCCTGCGCCTCATCAATGAGCACACGGCCATCGCCCTCGCTTACGGCATCTACAAGTCGGCCCGCAACCTCTTCCACGAGACGGAGCCCCAGCACGTCATGTTCATCGACCTGGGCCACGCCAGCTACACGGTCTCCATCGTCGCCTTCGTGCAGGGCCGTCTCACGGTCAAGTCGGCCGCCTTCGACCGCTTCCTGGGCGGACGTGACTTCGACATGGTCATTGCCAAGGACGTGGCTGCTAAGTTCGCTGAAAAGTACAAGACGAACCCGCTCGAGAACCCCAAGTCGCGCATCAAGTTGCTTTCGGCCTGCGAGAAGGCCAAAAAGAACCTCAGCCCCTACGGTGTCACTGCCACGCACCTCAACATCGAGTGCCTGGCGGACGACCGCGACTACAACTCGCAGGTGACGCTCGAGGAGTTCGAGCAGCTCATTGCCCCGCTTTTGGAGCGTCTGGACGGCCCCATTGAGCGTGCTCTTGCTGACGCTGGTATCGAGAAGTCACAGCTCGCCAACGTGGAGATCGTTGGCGGTGGCACCCGTGTCACCAGTGTGAAGCGCCACCTTGCCGAGGTACTGGGCCTCGACAAGGAGCAGCAGAACTACGGCCTGAGCACGACGCTGAACGCTGACGAGTCGGTGGCTCGCGGTTGCGCCCTGAACTGCGCCATCCTGTCGCCCATGTTCAAGGTAAAGGAGTTCAGCGTCACGGACCGTGTGCACCTGCCTGTTCGTGTGTCGTGGGACGGCAGCGCTTCGACGGCCACCGATGCCGCTGACGATGACGAGGACGTGAACATGGAGGCTCCTGCTTCGGAGGACAGCTCGCTGGTGATCTTCAACCGTAAGGACGAGTACCCGAAGACCAAGCGCGTCACTTTCCGTCGTGACAAGCCGTTCTCGATTGACTCCGTGTACGACGAGTCTGCTCAGACTTACCTGCCACCTGACTACGTGATGGACATTGGCAAGTTCACGATCTCCGGCATGCCTGCTCAGGAGGCCGGTGCAGAAATCCCCAAGATCCGCGTGAACGTGCAGCAGGACATGAACGGTCTGTTCTCGGTGTCGTCGTCGCAGCTGATGCAGGAGATTAAGGAGGAGGAGAAGCCCGCTGAGGCCGAGGGCGAGGACAAGAAGGAGGGCGAGGACAAGAAGGAGGACAAGCCCGCGGAGCCCAAGAAGAAGCGCTTCCGCAAGATTGAGCTAACCGTGCAGGCGCAGGTTGGAGGTCTGTCGGCTGCTGACGTGTCCACGGCCACGGAGCAAGAGCTGAAGATGGCGCAGCAGGACCGCGTGATCGAAGAGACGTTCAACAAGCGTAACGAGCTGGAGAGCTTCGTGTACGAGATGCGTAACCAGATCTCGGACAAGCTGGCTGGCTTCATCACCAGCGACGAGAAGAGCACCCTCGAGGGTAAGCTGATGGAGACGGAGGACTGGCTGTACACGGACGAGGGCTTTGACAGCACCAAGTCGGTGTACCAGCAGAAGTTGGACGACATGCGCAAGCTGTCTTCGCCCGTGGAGTTCCGTTTGACGGAGAGCACGGAGCGTGGCGTTGCTCAGGCGGAGCTGACTGCTGTGCTGGAGGAGTACAAGCGCATGGTGAACTCGGGTGACGACGCGTACTCGCACTGGACCGAGGAGGAGAAGACCAAGCTGCGCCAGACGTGCGTGGACGCCGAGACGTGGCTGTTCGACGGTCTGACGAAGCAGGCGGACCTGAACCCGACGGACGCCCCCGTCATCACGTCGGCTGCCATCCGCAGCAAGATCGTGGCCGTGCGCGCCGTGGCTCTGCCGATCACGACCAAGCCCAAGCCGCTGCCCAAGGTGGAGACGCCCGCTGCCCCCGAGCCGACGGAGGTCGAGTCCGCCCCCGCTGACGAGAAGGAGGAGGCCGAGAAGATGGACCTGGACTAAGTTGTCGTTCAATGACAACGAAACTCCGGTCTTTTGCATATGATGTGTGCCGTTTGCGACCGCTGCGCTCGAAGTAGACGCGCAAGGTGGCAAGTAGGCAGGCAGTACACTTTGCTTTCGTAGTCGCCTGGTAGATCCCATACAAAAACAATCTTTTTCTTCAGCTGAATCCGTACTGTATGTGTCCCAGTAAGTACGAACCAAAAGCTCCATTCATCTTTCTACTACGCCATGGCCAGGTACGTCTCGGCGGCCTCTGCTGTATTGGATGTCGTAGGACGCCAGCCTGTTGGCCAACTAGCTGACGATTACAACTGTGACTGTGTTTGTGCCAACCACCTTCTGTACCAGCACTGGAGAGGGCGAGTTCAAGCGCGTGCAGGAGGACGAGGAGGAGTTCCAGAAGGGCCCGCTGTCTGTGCTCATGCATAGCGTCAAGAACAACTCGCAGGTTCTCATCAACGTTCGCAACAACCACAAGCTGCTGGCGCGCGTCAAGGCCTTCGACCGCCACTGCAACATGGTGCTGGAGAACGTCAAGGAGATGTGGACGGAGGTGCCCAAGTCGGGCAAGGGCAAGAAGGCGGCCAAGCCCGTCAACAAGGACCGATTCGTCAGCAAAATGTTCCTGCGCGGAGACTCAGTCATCCTCGTGCTGCGGAACCCACACGCCTAGAGCCGCCGCCACATAGTGCAGTCGGAATAGACGTCACTCAGTCAGTCTATTGGTGTTTGCTAGCAGGTGGTGTGGCCTCTGCCCTCGTCCGTCCTTCTCTACCGATGCTGTGGGTTGCTAGTGACTGACGCATTAACGCTCGTTTATTGTGCTGACGATTCTCCTGGAGTGAATGAATTCAGAGCTACACACGACGATGTCACCGTTGCTGGATCTGCCGTCGGAGCTGCTGGAGCTCAATGTGTGTCAGTATCTGGATGTGTCGAGTATCTTTCAGCTCAGTGGCGTGAATCGCCGCTTGCAGCACGACATTCTGCTGTGCACCGAGCTATGGGCGACACTTGTGGCCCGACACTTCGGCTACGTGAACAAACCGTCGCTGAACGAGGAAGAGAAAATGGAAGTCAAGTGGAGAGCTGTGTTCCTTGCGGCCTGGCGAGATTCCTTGACACTTTCCCCGGCGGCCCTGCAAGAAAGCGACGTGGTGGAAGTTTACCACCAGAAGAAGTTCCCGGTCCCGCTTCAACCTCGTGAAGCGCAGATCCGACAAGAAATCGTGCTCATGCAGGGACTCCGACGGATCCCGACGAGTGTGAAGCTTATTCAGCTGTACGCCAAGGTGATTCGACAGGCTCACCTCGTACCACGCGTGAATGCTGCCAGCGCAGCCATGGCTCAGCGTATGTTGGCATTGTAGCAGAGTCGAGTCAGTGAAGGTGCAGACCTAACATACCTTACCGGTGTTGTGACACCTTTTTTGCTACAGTGTATCTGGGTGGGGTGCTTAATGGCCAACAATTCAGGCAAGGTTGCCTTGAAACTATGTTGCACAAGCATTCAGTTCGTCTATTCAGTTCTGTACGTCTTACTCTCGACTTCCACTCAGGCTTCTTATCGCCATCATTGAGCGTGCGCTCAGCTTCTTTCTTCCGCACATTGTCCTGCAAGCCCGCGAGTCGGGCGCCAACTCGTGCGTATACGGAGGCGCGAGTGGTGAAACATCCTGTAGCTCGCGCTTTTTCCGTGTACTTCATCATGCTCTAGTGGTCAAGGCATCCCAGATGTGAAATAGGATGCCACAAGAGCAGCGCTCTTGCTTCGACCACGGCGGAAGTTTCACCATCTTAGACTTCGGACTCACACAACCGACGACGGAGTAAGGAGAGGCTTGGGCTGCTGCAAGACTTGTTTCCTCGGCGAGTTGGATAGATCAATTTCTCTCTCTGACGCGCTTGCATCTGCAAGGTCTCCCTCGCCATCACTGCCACTGCTGCTGGTGCTTGTGCTGTTAGGTACGTCACGGTCGGTGGCACCACTCTCATCAACCGTGGCCGCTGCTTCTGTTACTGATACATTGTGAATGGGGGTACTTCCAATATCATCAAGAGATGTTTCTGCTGCTGCTTCCTCCGCCGCTACCTCGGCGGTGTGCGCGGGCGTTTGCATGATCTCGATGGCAACTTCTGCTTGAGCACTTCGTTCGTGCGCTGGGACTGATGCTGGTACTTGTTCCATGGATTCAACTGATACAGTTGGCATTGGCGGCAAAGTAGCAGGCAACGATGCTAACACTGTCGTTGCAATTGATGTTGTTTCCGGAGTTGCTGGGGACACTGCCGAATCTAGAGGGGTCTCCGAAGCCCGGGATTCGTGTACAGAAGTCGAGGTGTCGGGCAGTAATACAACTGGTCGTGCTTCGCCTGGAGGCTGCTGTGCGTGGGTTCCCCGTTCAACAGCAGGAGCCTGGGTTGCCAAACTCGCTGGGGCTGCAAGCGAAACTGGTGCAGGCGGCACAGCCATCGACTCACTTGCACCTGGTGCAGAGCCCGGAGGGATGTTTCTCCCTGTAGATGAAGCTGTAGTGGAATCAGCTCTAGAAATACCATGAGCCCGGCTCGGAGCGCTGCTCACAACAGTAGGCGCGGGCATTACGGGGTCGGGGATGCGAGCATCCGGATGGAATGCACAGACATCTTCAAAGATGAGTTCCTGCAGTTTCTGCTTCGTCAGGTCGGTATTCTCGAACGCAAAGTCGAACGGTGAGGGGCACGTCTTCTCTACAGATCGGTCACGCACCATACTCAAGTACGGGTGTTCGAGAGCCTCCTGAATCGTGATACGCTTACGAGGATCGAACACCAGCATCTTCTCGAGCAAATCGAGGCACTGTGGTGTAGCACGCGGGTATACTGACGACAGCGGCACCTTTGGCTTCTTGGGTTGACGCAAAATGAACCGCTTTGCCTTCGGGTTGGTAATGAAGTCGAGCGAGTCCTCTGACGGTGAGCCCACAACGTCCATAATAATCTTCAGTTGGTGTAGGTAGTCATGGCCAGGGAAGAGAGGCCGACGTCCAAGCATCTCAGCCAAAATGCATCCAATGGCCCACACATCCATTTGCTTGTCGTACTTGGACGAAAGCAGCAACTCCGGAGCACGGTACCACCGAGTGACCACGTACTCAGTGAGACCCGAGTCCATTCCTTGGATACCCCGCGCAAGACCGAAATCGCACAGCTTCAAATCGCAATCCGAATTCACCAGAATATTGGACGGCTTCAAGTCACGGTGCAGCACTTCGGCAGAGTGAACGTAGTTGATAGCCACCAGCATCTGATACAAGAAGTACTGCACATGGTCGTCACTGATCGACTGGTTTGAGTGGATAACGCGGTGAAGATCAGTCTCCATGAGGTCTGTAACGATGTACACGTCGTTAAACTCTTGCAGAGTCGGTGGACGAAGCAGATCCAACAAATTCACCAAGTTGGGGTGGTTTAAGTGGCGCATAAGACGGATTTCACGTAGAATGCGCTTTGCATCGATAAGATCGTTGAAAGCATTCGGGATGTTCTTGATGGCGAGTGCTTGGCCAGTCTCCGTATCACTAGCAGCAATCACACAACCATACGCGCCTTGACCCACAGCCTTGATCATCTGATAGCGCTTTGGCACGTCGAAATTTGTGTTGCCCACTCGGAACTGGTGATTATCCCGCTTCGTATCGCGGAATGAACAACCTCGAGCCAATGCAACACGATGGCTCATCGACTGTACCATCGCCCCTGACGGACGGACCTGCGGTGTTGGGGCATTTGGGTCTAAACTGGGCGAGATTTCATCAATACCGTTCCGCGATGCACTCGCAAGATTCGAGCGAGACATCGCCGCGAATGAGGCCATGGAGGCTTCGAAACTAATGCTGAGTTGTACTCGTCCGCAGGTAAACTTTGTCTCGTTCGCAGACAACAGTGTGTACCACTGCGGCACGGCGCCACGGGCGATGTCGGAGTGAATGACACTCTCCCGGACCGTCCGCGACGTACTGGCCAAAGCCAGGAACGGTGCAAGATTTACCTTGGCCACACCGACGACACGTTCGGATGCCTCTCCAATTCCATTGCTGCCCATCACTTCCCACGCCTCAATCAGAATAAAGCACGGCTTACCTCGTGATGATCCCGCGAACGGGATCTCGTGCTTGGAGTTCCACTTGGGATTCCGTGCTTCGTCCGGGTCGCAGGTACGTGTCCGCGCCACGCAGTTCGCGGACGAGGTTGGCGCATACACGTTGGTTTTGCCATCCGTCACCAGGCGCAGACCCAAGAACACACGGCCGTTTGAAGGTCGCTTCTCATCGTCAGCTTCCGATCCGTCAGTCTGCTCTTCATCGTCGATGAATCCCTGATCCGAAATCTGCTCACCCCGGAACACGACGACGTGGAGTCGCCCTGCTGGGTTGTCATGAACTGTGTTGCCCACAACTGCAGCGATCGGCAGCGACAAACTGGACGTCGCGCTGCAGCCGAATACAGCCGAGGCTGCAATGGGATCTGCTGTGATGGTCAGACTTTTGACGCGTCCGTCCGGCGCGAACTCGATCGTGTGTTGCCACTGCTGCGTGAATTTGCGTCCGTTGTCTCTGTTCTTCATCGTCTCCCGTCCAGCTACGACAGCTGTGCATCCTTCTTTGGCCTGGGCGATATCCGTCACAAAGAAAGCTGTGATCTCCACCGTCTCGTACAAAATAGAGAAGAAGTGCAAAACCCCATCCAGACCGTGATACTCGCCCCAGAACGGCACTGTGGGCGCGTAATTGGACGTGAGCACGACGTCCCTCGAGAGTTTCGGGAAGAATTGCGGCGATGACGAGTGCGAGATGAGCAGCTGACGGAAGGCCAAGTAGAACCCTCTCAAATCCACTTGGGTGGGGGACGTCTGCATCTGCAGCGCCTCCATCCCCTCCATCGAAAGTCTCGAGTGTGCGTGTCTAACACCCTCCTCAATCGCTGCTTGCATCATCTCGACCCACATGTCTTTCTCAAGCTCAGTGGAGCAGCACAAGTGGAAGTGTTTGTGGCCCTGCGTCTCCAGTAGAAACCCGTGGGCTTTGCCGTAGTTCTCCGGCCGCACCTTGCTGATGATCATGCGGCCGCGTAAGTTGCGCGTACTGCGAGCCTCCTCCTTGGAGTTGTAGTAGGTGAGTGTGGCCCCGTCCAGAATGAGGTAGCGCTCCTCCCAGCGAGGCAGCCAGTCCCCTTTCTTGCGTACGTAGCCCTCCCAATGGACCTCGTGGGTGATGGCGGCGGGCGTCGAGGCCGACGACGAGTCCAGGAGCAGGTCGTCCATGTGGCTGTTGTTTGTGCTGTTGTTGCTGGTTGGCGGGACGCTGCCGCCGTTCGAGAGCGCGCCCAGAAGCAGGTCGCGCCCTTGCGCTGGCAGCTCCCCGGAGGCGGCGGACGTCTCCATCGGTCCAATTGAGCTCTTCCCCCTTGCGCTGCTACTGTAGACTGCCGCTGTACTGAATCGCTCCCCGTTTCTATCTATAGAACGACGGTACAATCCCGAATAGAACCGTCTTTTACATACAACACACTTGGCTTCATTATGCCTTATCCTGTCCAATACTACCGCACACCTAGGATGTTCGCCCGCCCAAGTTGCTTGTGCTAGTCGCTCGGTCACCTCGAGCGTAAGATACGCTGACAATGTGAGCCCAACTAGCGCTGCTATCATGTTGGGCGCCTGACCACTCACTGCCAGGGGCGCTATCAGATTTCGTTCAGCTCGGGCGTATAAATGCTGCAGTGAGTTCTACGGCGCGGCAACGGACAGACAGTCGCCACTTTATCGACATTCGCACACCGATACAACTTGTCGTCCCCACCATTGAGCTTACTACAGTGCCAGTTTCTCGTCCACATTATTTGCGAGAACTGGTAGACTCTTTGGATGAGAAGTATCGACAAGTTAAGGATAAATTTACTTTTGGCGTGGGGAAGTTACGGAAGATGCATTGTTAGCTAGATTAGCGCATACAGATTCACCCTCAGGTGGAACGAAGTTTTCGCGAACCACGGTTCCCTCACTTTTGCGCGAAGCGGTAAAACCTCGCGAACCAGGTTCGTGAGGTTTTACCGCTTCGTTTGAGATCGCGCTAAGAGTCGTGAAGCAGTTTGAAACGGACGAACATCTTCGTGCTCTGCTATTGCCATTGGCAGAAACACTGGTACTCTAGCTGCCGTTTTAACGCTCTAAGCACAACTCTAATCGACTTCATCATGCTTCATGCTATGGCAGCCTTCACGGGAATGCAAGGCACCAGTGATCAACAACTTCAGCAGCACAATCAACCTGGCGAGCAAGACCAAAGCCATCGAACCAATGATCAGCATGGTGGCTGGTACACCCAAGAACAGCAGCTCGTTCAACGCCGCCTCGTGATGCATGAAGAGTACACGCTGGCTGGAGGTCTTGGTTTCGAGCTCATACAAGAAGCCCTGAACCATGTTGACATGCTCGCACAGCAGCACATTGCCGACGTAGAGCATCGTCTAGAAGTGTTCATGAACTCGACATGCGGTACGGTCGCTGATACCGAGAAAAGACTCCAAGAGCGGCTCGAACTCGCCCTCAGAGCGTCGCACACTGACGTTGTGATGGCGGCAACTGGTGCAGCTCGTGGTATTCGCGATCATATCGGCTCGCTTGATAAAAGAGTGGGGCAGATAAATCTTCAGCTTGAGGCAACGGTGGAGCGCTACGGGGCCCAATTACGCGCGTCACAAGAATCCAATGAATCTACCCATAGAGAGGCATGTCGAGCTGAGCTCAATGAAGCTATCGAAAATTCTCGTCAGTGGTTTGAAGATGTAGTCATCAGTCGAACCGAGTCTAAAATTGCCAAGGCGCAGGAGGACCTGCAATACCAGATCGATGCAACACGAAATGATGCATTGGATCGTATTTGTGAAGCTGAGGCCCGCATGCAGGAGAAGTTAGATGAAGCTGCAACAAGTTCAGCCGAATCGTGTGAAGCTTTCGCAAAAATGGTTGACAATACATCGCGCGGGTTTCAACACCTTTTAGAGACCAAAATTCAAGCGCAGGGGGAGCTTCACGTGGCGGCACGAGATGATACTTTGGATCGTATTTGTCAATTAGAGGCTCGCATGTAGGCCAAACTAGATGAAGCTACAACGACATCAGCCGAATCGCATGAAGTGTTTGCAAAAATGGTCAACAACGCATCTCGGGGGGTTGAACACCTTATGGAAATCAAAATTCAAGCGAGTGAAAAACATTTTCGAGGGGCTGTTGAGCTACAACTCACGCAATTCCAAGACAAGATACAGACCTCCTTTGTGGAGGCGATGGGAGCAGTAGAATCGAAAACATCGGCTCGGTTTGAAAACATGGAGTCAACTATACGCGCAAACGCTAACTCGATGGAACTTCGCGTTGGCGATAGTGTTCAAGCAAAACTTGATTCCAGTATTTCAGAAGTCGAACAGCGAATGAACCGTCTTCTACAAAAGTCAAGATCCGATATATCCGCCGCGGTGACGAACGAAGTGGCAAGTCGTGTGTCTAAATTTGAGGAACGGATGAATCAATCTCAACAGGAGCTTCACCGCAAGATGAATAGTGCTCAGACAGAGGCTCTGTGTAACAGGGTTACACAGGCTGGTGTAACTGGGTACACCAGATATACGTGTATAGCCGGACTATACACGGACAAGTATACGGCAAGCCTTCTGTGTGTGCGTCACATACACAGTCAACAATCATTTCGAGCCGCCCATGGCACAAACATTGGCGGGCGCTAAGCGCACTGCTATTGGTGGAAAGGGGCACATTTCCACCAATCAAACGCATACATAAGGGCCGGAGCGTGAGAGCCAACCATGGCTTCACCTCCGTAGATACATAAGTCATTCAGATAGGTTTGCTAAGGGCCCGCCACGCGGCGGGCTTCCATTCAATTCAGTTTTCTATTTTCAAGTTAAAGTTTCGGTCTTTTGCTTAGAAATACACGGGGACGTGTATTTCTACTTGCATACAAAGTCTAAGTAACTTACGCTTCCTCAAAAGCGCATACTAGTGTATGCTAAAGAAACAGAGCGCGTCTCGCCCTGTTTCAATAATTGTCCACCGCAAATTCAACCTCCGCAGGAACGCCAGTCACCGTCGAAGTAGGCGTGCGGTTTGTTACTGTAGCAGTTCCAGAATTTGCTTGTGAGATCGATTCACCAGCGTTATTATCGGCTGGCATTCGGTGCAACGACTGCGTCGTTGGCGGCACCCTGGTATCTACTGGAGCACTTGCATGATCGTGTTGAGCAGGTTGCAGTTGAGGAGGAGCCACGTTTGGCAGTGCAGTAGCTTGTCGATTTGTCGACGTAGATCTTTGCCTTCCGAGTAGAGGTGGCGGCTGAAGCTGGGGTCTCTGAGTTGGCGAACTTCCGTCAGGCGCTATCAATCCCGTCCAGCTACCGCCTGCTGGAGGAGAACCGGGAGGTGTCGATGGGTGAAAATCAATGCCGTCACTATTACTCGAAGCGCGATATTGATCTTGGAACAAGCGGCGCATTTATTGTTGTCTGACGTGAACGAAGGTAGCGTGCGTTAAACTTGTAGAGTAGAAATCAAATCACAAACTGAGGTGCGTGCCCCCTGGCCTGCAGCGCCACTAAACTGGTTTCACCGCGACTGGCGGCTAAAAGGACAAGCAAATCTTTAGCGTATCCGACGCTTAGGGCGCGCACTAACTTCGACCCTAACGGAAGAGTCACGAATGTAGTTTTCACCAATAGCGGGCCTTCCGAACGAAGCTGAAAAACCTGAAATGCCAAATTGCTTCGCTGGTTCTCAAGGTTTTTCAAAAGAACATGAAACCTTGCTGTTTTGACTTCGGGCCGAAAGGTTTCCGTAACCGAGAACCAAAATCTAAGCGTTTCGAGCTTCGGAGCGCTGGTGTTCGTTCCACCTGAGGATTCACCACACCCATTAAGTGGTTGACAGCTTCTGGTCGGTCGCCGACCCGAGCTGCGTGTGCAAGCACTACTAGTTGCGCTGATACTGCGGACCTGAGCAGAACATGGCGGGCCGTGTCGATGGCCACGTACGACCAGAAGCCGCTGTGGGCACGCATTTTGGAGTGTGTCCAACATATACAAAATGTACAACACACCATTTTCGTACTTATGCACTTGCACCTGAACAGTACCTTATTCAGCGATAGGTAGTCAGCGAACATGCACGCGAAGACGTCGCAATCCCACGTGTTTGTCTGCCGAGGCTTGCGGTACATTTTACAGTCCGGAGCAGGGATGCGCACTGATTGCCCATAGCCATTGTCCTGCACAACGGTGAAAGCCCGTAGGTGCAAGAATATGGTTGTTGGCAGAGCAACGGCAACTTCTGAAAAAGTGATAAATACTACAGCACCCACCAGACATTGATGCGGGGAGCTAAACCATTTATCAATCTTCTCCAGTCCTCCAACATCTACCAAGAAGTAGTAGCCTTCGACCTTGGAGGATGAAAACCGCCACCGATGGAGCCACAGGCTTCTTCCCGTATCCGAAAGAGGTTCGGCTCCGACGAGATCGTGCCCGAGTCCGACTACGAAGAAGAGCACAAGCGGCGGAGGAAGCGCAAGCCGAGCGAACGGAGACGTCCAAAGGCGGACTTGCAGCACCCTTCCACGTGGTTCAAGAAGTCTATCGCTGATGACCTGTGGATGCCTGCGAAAATGGAGCTGAAGAGCGTGCAGAAGCCTACTTGCCCAGCAAAAAAACAAAGACGGCAGCAAAGGAGCCATCGCGAGCACTGGCAGAAAGGGAAACCCGGAAAGCACTGGACACGCCCGGCTCGCGGACGACAACGCAAAGGACGCTCGAAATATGGTTGCGAACGGGTTCCCGACGGCCAGCGCTCGATTGAACCTCTGCTTACATCATGGTTTGACGTGGACAACTTCGCCGAAGAACATCGCCAGACCCCGTGGAGAACGAAAGCGATGCCTCCAGCTCCAGTCTCCAGACAGAAGATCGACGAGCGGACGGATCTGGTCGTTCTCGGACAAGACGAAAGCAAAGTGAACAGCGTTGTCAAGTACTGATTGTATCCCAGCATGGACCAGAAAGAGAAGCTGGATCAGATATTCGCAGCCAACCGAGCTGTGTACAACAAGATGGTCGGAATGTCGAAGGACGATCGAGCTAATCGACTCACTACACGAGATAAAGACATTAAGATGGCATTTGCGGAGCTAAGCAAAAAGTACCGGCCGATCGCCAAGCTGGGTACCATGAACAAATACTTCCGGAATAAGAGAGGGCTGGCGCGCCACCGACAAGTGCCGGACGAAGTAAGGGACTCAGCGTACGGCGATTTCATGAAAGTGGTGAAGGCATCCATCACTGGATTCTTCACCAAGTTGCAGAGGGACGAGAGCACTTCTTACCCGGACATGCGCTTCAAAAGCAAGTTCGCTCCGTCGAACACCATTGAGTTGATGGCTCGGCCTTTCAAGGTTATCCACAAGCATGGTCTGGATCATCTCCGGTCCCAGCCCAAATACTTTGAATTCGGGAAGCAGGACGGCGTCGAGATGAGAGAGAAGCTGCCTAAGTTGACCAAGTCTGTCCGACTACAGCACCTTCGCGAGGGCGAGAACTACCTTTTCATCCCGCAGAAGCCCGAATTTCCGCGATCGGTGACGACTCGAGTCTGCGCAATCGATCCCGGCGTCCGCAAATTCGTGACCGTGTACGATTCCGAAAGCCGTACGTTCAGTGTGAAGGGCTCGCGGTCGGTTCTCAAGAAGAAGTTCGAGGCTGTGGACTTGAAACAGGGCGAGACGCGCTCTGTTTCCCTAGCATACACTAGTATGCGCTTTTGAGGAAGCGTAAGTTACTTAGACTTTGTATGCAAGTAGAAATACACGTCCCCGTGTATTTCTAAGCAAAAGACCGAAACTTTAACTTGAAAATAGAAAACTGAATTGAATGGAAGCCCGCCGCGTGGCGGGCCCTTAGCAAACCTATCTGAATGACTTATGTATCTACGGAGGTGAAGCCATGGTTGGCTCTCACGCTCCGGCCCTTATGTATGCGTTTGATTGGTGGAAATGTGCCCCTTTCCACCAATAGCAGTGCGCTTAGCGCCCGCCAATGTTTGTGCCATGGGCGGCTCGAAATGATTGTTGACTGTGTATGTGACGCACACACAGAAGGCTTGCCGTATACTTGTCCGTGTATAGTCCGGCTATACACGTATATCTGGTGTACCCAGTTACACCAGCCTGTGTAACCCTGTTACACCACCCCCCTCTTTGAACACGAATATCGTGTCTGAGAGGTAACGGTGACCACACATCAATCTGTGGTCACTCCCCGTTTTCTCGCGTCTCGAGAAAACACTCCGCGCCCATTCCACAATGAGCGCGTCAAGTCCCAAGGCCCCCACAAGCCCCGCAAGCTCCGCCGCCGCCGGTGGGGACTTCCCACCGGTCACCAAGTTGTCTGTGAGCGATTATCGCTCACAGCTCGCGATCAAGCAGGCCGAGCGGGCTGCTGCGAAGCCTGATGCTGCTGGGGATCCAGCAGCAAGCGAGTCAAGTGTGACGCAGCCTGTGAAGGCTGCGTCTTCAAGCGATATGCCGCCTGCAAAGGCAGCGCTCACCGGATCCCCTGGATCCGGTGCTACGAGTGAGGCACAGCCTGCGAAGACTGTGCCAGGCGAATCTCTAGGGCCCGAGGCGATGGATGTGGATCTAGATGATTCACATCTAGACCCAGAGCTCGCTGTCGACTACGGCAGCGAGGGGATCGAAGACGACGAGGAGTTGGAAGACTCCTCGTCAGTGTTGAAGGTTGCCGCGCCCGCTGAGGGCCAGCATGCTGCTTCAGAGAGCCCCGTATCGGGCTCTCGCCGCCAGCGCGACGTCGCGCTGGAAGAAGGTGAAGTCGCGCGCCCGAAGCGCGCGCGCTCGGACGTGTCAAGCTCGGCGGAGGCTACCTCCACCGCAAGTGGTTCTTCAACGCCGGCAGGTTTGCCGGCGGGGCGTCGTGCTGCTCGCGCGTCCGATCCGACGCCGTGGATGTCAACATCCACGGCGATCCAGAAACTGCGCTACAGCGACGAGGGGGCTGCTGCCGAGCCCGTCTCTCTCTTCGATGATCGTCCGATCATCGACGATAAGATCGCGGGCCAGCTCCATCTCGGAGCTGACACTGCTGAGCGACGCGATTACTTCGCGTCGCTATACCTGGCGTCGCGTTACTACAAGAACGCGCGCCATGGTCCTCAGAGCAAGGTCTCTGAGACTCATGCTCTGGCACAGGGCTGGAACCAGTTCGTGTCGAACTGGAACGCGAACCCCGACTTGTATCGGTACCGTCTTGAACGGCACCGCACTCGCTATTATGAGCATAATAGCACAGGTCGCGTGGTGCATCTGCACAACATGTGTGCAGATGCGGGCATCCCCTGCGCGGTTCCGCGCAGGGAGCATTGTCCAGTCTGTCCGCAGGATGCGGACAGACTATCCGAGAGTGATGTCATGGGGTACACGCGCATCCGTGTACCCGAGAAGGTGACCAAGTGGCGCGAGAGGGTGTTCCCCGACGCGCGTGTCACCTTTCCACCGCCCAGTCAAACCTTGTGGTTTGACGACGTCTCTGGGAAGTGGATCACTGAGTCGAGAGTTACCCCCAACTCGGCCGTAGGTGGTGTCGCTGTTCGTACGCCATCACCATTTCCGGAACGTCCATCACAAGGACGTTCCGCGGCTCCCAGGAGTCGTGTTGGGGATGCCATCCTCTCCAACGACATCGAAAACGACGCTGACCTTGGTCAGCGCGTGGCTCCTGGTGAGCTACAATTCGCTCGACAATCCAGCGAATTGAGCCGTCTGCAGCCCGCAAGGGCGCAGGCGGTGGGGGGAAGATGTCACGCCCCGGATCAGCCACGCTCGGCTGATCCGATTGTTGGTCGTCTTGAGGCGGATCACGCGGCCTTCCGCGAGGCCGCGTGGAAGACGATCGCTGACCAGGGTCAGCTGATCTCGAACCTCTCCTCGCAAGTGGAGAGTGCTCGGAGCACCGCTGCCGATGCTCTTTCTCGAGCTGCTGAGCTCGAGAAGAAGTTCGCGAAGCTCGTGGAGAGCGTCGGGATGCGCCCTTCGCGGTCCGCCGCGAAGGGGTCTTCTGATGACGACCACTAGGTGGGCCGTCAGGTTCCGGCGTGCTCGTTTCCAACGAGCTCGCAGGCGTATCATGCTCATGATACGCCTTCAGCCGCCCAACGTAGAACGTTGGGTGCAGTCGCATGCTGGACGGTATGTCCAGCGTGTATGCTGTGCCTTGGCGGTGCAAGACACGGAAGGGGCCGATGAAGGGTGGAGCGAGCTTGCTCGCTCCAAAGTCCGAGACTGCATGTCTAGGCAGGTTTTGCGTAGACAGTAAAACTAATGAATTCCTTTTGAACTCACTAATGTTGTTCCTTGACTTCTTGTCCGCGTTCATCTTCTGTCGATCGACGGAAGATGCAATAGCATCACGGACAAACCGCATGACGGCTTGTCTGCTTTGGACAAAGTCCCTTGCATCGACATTGGTCGTCTCGACCAATGTGACATCGCTTGACCTCGTGCCATGCACGAGGTGTCCTTCATCTTGAACGTCCGCAGGTGCTGCGGACGTGGCCTTGTTCTTCATCGAAGTGACGTCGCCCGGCGACGTCACAGCCTTCGTCACTTGGGATCTTCCGGTGTCCGTCTCTGAGACGGACATGTCATCGTCCGTCATGTCTGCTCTTGAGGCAGACGTGGGACGGTCCTTGGCTTGTCGCTTCGCTCCCAGAGCGAGGCGGTCTTGGTCTTGCCTTGGCGCGTCCGTGCCCGGCACGGAGGCGGTGTCATCTGCGATGCCCGCACCCGGTGCGGACGTGATGTTCTCCATTCGCTGACGCGCTGCGTCAGCTCGCGTCACAGCAGCCAACGAATCCTCGTTGGCTGCAGCTTTTGCTGCGGCATTTTCATGTGAGTGCGCTTCACTCACATTTCCTCCCCCACTCAAGGGAGCTGTCACCCCGCCGAGGGTGGCAGGGACACGTGGATGCCGCATGGCATTCACGAAGAACGGTGTATGCCCCGTAGAGGCATGCACCGAGTTGTTGATGGCGAACTCCGCCATCGGCAAACAGTCGCTCCACTCGGTGAACGAGTGGGCGTAACTCTTGAGGATGTCACCGAGCACGCGGTTCACGCGCTCGGTCTGACCATCGGTCTGAGGATGATCGACTGTCGACATCGACAGTCGCGTGCCAAGGAGGGCGAAGACCTCCTTCCAGAAAGCGGCCGTGAACCGAGGGTCACGGTCCGATACGATCTCGCGGGGCACCCCGTGAGATCGGAAGATAAGATCAACAAACAGACGAGCCGTCTGTTTGGATGTGACCTGTGCTGGCACCGCAGCAAGATGCACCATCTTGCTGAACCTGTCGACGAATACGACGACACCCGTCCGACGCTTAGCGTCGGGCGGCAGACCGAAGACGAAGTCCATACTAATGGACTCCCAGCACTCTGCCGGTATAGGCAGAGACTGCAATGGTGCGTGTGAAGCCGACGTCGGCTTCACGCGCTGGCACGCTTCGCAAGCACGGACGTACTTGCGGACCCACTTGTACTGGCGCGGCCAGTAGAAGTCACGCGAGAGAAGCAGGTACGTCTTCTCTCGGCCCGGATGCCCCGCCCATGGGGCATCGTGATACTCGTAGATGACCCGCGACCGCAGGTCATGGTCGTTTGAGACGACGATGCGTGCAGCATCGTCGTCAGCTGTGCTATAAAGCAGCAGCCCATCGTGTGTACTGTATCGGTGCACCTTCGAACGCAGATGTGGAGGCAGCGCTCGACGCCCGGCGTAGGTCGGCTCCTTCACATAATCGAGCAGGCGCTTGACGTCGTCGTCAAGCGCATACGTCTTGCGCACGTCATCGAGCAGCGATGACGTGGGCACACTGCTTCGCTCAACGCCAATGGCGTTGACATCAACTACCTTGTAGTTGTAATCCGGTCGACGCGAGAGCGCGTCGGCCACCACATTCAGCCTTCCAGGTTTGTACTCAACCTGGAAGTTGTATTCAGCAAAGAATGACAGCCACCGTGCCATTCTTTGAGAGAGATGTGGCGACTTCACAGCCGTCCTCAAAGACGCGTGGTCTGTGAAGACCACGAAAGGTCTATCTCCAAGGAGATAGACACGGAACTTGGCCAGTGCGTACTTCATGGCAAGGAGCTCCTTGTCATGCACTGGGTAGTTGCGCTCAGCTTGCTTAAGCTGCCGCGAGTGATAGCAGATCACACGATCACGACCGTCGTGATCGTGCTGCATCAGCGCGCATCCGATAGCATAGTCGGATGCATCGCACACCACGTGGAACGGGCGGTCTTGGTCAGCGATGGCCAAGACCGGCGCCTCAGTCAAGCCCTGCTTGACTGAATCGAAAGCCTGCTGACACTCAGCAGACCACTGCCACTCCGTGTCCTTCTTCAGGAGGCGCGAGAGGGGACGAATACGCCCAGCGTAATCGTGCACGTACTTGCACAAGTACGTGGCCAGCCCAAGGAACTGCCTCAGTTCCTTGGCGTTCGAGGGCGCAGGCCACTCGTTGACGGCCCTGACCTTCTCAGGATCGGGGCGGACTCCGTCTTTGCCGACAAGACATCCGAGAACCGGAATCTCGGATGCACCAAATATGCACTTCTTCAAGTTTGCATATAGCTTGTGCTCGCGCATCAGCGCGAGCAGACGACGGAGATGCTCCCTGTGCATCTCTGTGGCGGTCTTCCCGCCCACAGCCAGGCTGTGGGCGAACACGTCGTCGAAGTACGTCGGCGCGAAGTCGCGAATCGATCGCAACAGGTGTGTGACGCACCTGTTGAACGTCGCAGGGGCGTTCTTCAGCCCCTGTGGCATCACCAGCCACTCCCAAAGCATGCCGCTTGGCGTGCTTACAGCTGTGAAGGGGATGTCCTCCTCACGCATTAAGATTTGGTAGAAACCATCTCTTAAGTCAAGAGCACTGAACACGGTGCTCTTGCTCATCGAATCGATGATCACATCTTTTCGCGGTATCGGCGTCTGCGCCGGTATCGTTGCCTCGTTCAACTTGTTGAACGCGTGGACAATGCGCCATCCGCCCTGCGCCTTCTTGACGCAGAACGTCGGAGCACTGTGCGGGGACTTGCTTTCCCGCACTTGCCCCGCGCGCCGACGAGCTTCGAAGAACTCGTCGATGGCTTGGACCTGCTCACGCGGCGGTGGCCACTGTCGCGTGACGCAGTACTTCGTCCCCGGCACGAGATCAATCTCGTGCTGAATGCCCTTGTCCCGCGGAAGCTCCGCGGGAACCTCATCAGGGAATACGCGGACGTATTCCCTGAGCACATCGTAATAGGGACTCGCCTTGAGCGAGTCCCAGCTTTGCTCGGCAAAGCGGTCCTTCTTGGTCTTGGCGCTGAGGGTAGTGTCGCCCTCAGGATGCTTGACGAGGACCTGCCGCAGGTCCTCGAGCTCCACTGTGATATCGGTATCCTCACGCGCGGTGAGGATGCATACTTGCTCTACGCGCCCGGCGCGCAGATCCCGTGCAAAGCCCTTCCAGCTCTGCACTTCCAGCGCTGTCAACTCCGAGGAAGTGCTCGGAGGACCCTCAAGTGTCAGCTCCTGACACTTGACGCCCGAGAGTGTTTGCGTTAACGCATTCACTCTCTCGTACGTGACGTCACCCCTTGCGGGTGACGCAACCACGTCAGCTACACCCTTAGGTGTATCGCGCTCTTGCGACGGGGAGGCGATCTCTTCCCGTCGGGGCCCGGCCCGATTCAAAAGTGAGGAGTCAGCTTCACTCCTCACATCGCGACCCTTGCCGCGATGATGGGTGCCAGGCCCGGCCTGGTTTCGACCCATATCTTTTTCTTCGACGGGCCCGGCCCGTTGAGATGTCTTGATCCTTGACTCCTCAAACCCGGTTTGAGGAGGCGTCTTCTCTTGGTGCTTCGCCTCGGGCCCGGCCCGAGACGGGTTCTTCTGTATTCTTGCCTTTCCGGACCCCGTCCGGAAAAGGTTCTTCTTGATATTGGCTCTCGCAGGCCCGGCCTGCGAGGCGTTTCTTCCAAACCCGGTTTGGGAGAGGGTGCGCTCCCGGAGTGCACCCACCATTCGTCGATTTGCCTGTGCCCCGGGCACAGGCGAGGAAGCGCCCCGGGCATCTTCCGTCCTCGTCTTGAGCGCGTCGGCCTTTACGGTCGACGCGCAGTCTTGGCTTGGCTGAGCGAGGGTGACCTCGCTCACGTCGCGTGTACTGCGCGACGCACTCGCAGCGCTGACAGGGCCATCGCTCTCTGTCGCGCTATCTGCCGAATCGAGGACGCACGCGTCCTCGAAGCCGTAAGAGACTATAGACTGGGACTTCCAGTCTATCACTGGGGCATGGCGTTTGAGCCACGGCATGCCCAGTATCATGTCGAACTTATCGTCTAGATCCAGGACGATAAAGTCCTCAGTGAAGGCCCGGCCTTCACAGCCAAAGCGAACTGATACAGTTCGCTTGCGCGTTTTCACGGTTGCGCCTGTCGCCAGGCGCACCACCAACTCACTTCGAGGAGTCCTCTTCTCCTCGGCGTTCATAGCCCTCAGGCTTTGCAGTCGAACAAAGTTGTTCGACGCACCCGAATCGACTAGCGCGTGCATGGGCCTCCCATGCACCGCGACTTCCAGGATGATCAGCCCTGCTTGATCATCCTGACGCTTGCTGTGGTGTCCGGCACCACAAGGGGCTGTAGCCGTCACATGCCCGACATCGGCATGTGTGACTACACCAGTAGGGCGCCCCGCCCCTACTGGCTTCCAGCGTTTTTTGGTCGTCCGCGCCAACGATCCCCGTTGGCGCGATACGACGTGCCACGTGTGGCACGATACGACGTATCGCGAGCAGCAGGCCCCGGGCCTGCTACACACTCACGTGCGAAGTGGCCGGTGTTTCCACACCGGAAACACCGTCCCGCGCCTCTGCGCGGCTCCGTCTGCTGCCTGCCAGCAGACGCACTCGATAGGTCCATGGGCTCTGGACCGCTCATGGGTCTTGCACGCGGACGTGGCGCCCCTGGCGTGTCCGCGTGGAGCTTAGCCTGGTGCAGGCTAAACTCTTCCTGCGACGCAAGCCGAATGGCTTGCTCGAGAGTACTCGGGTACTCTCGGAAGAGATAGGTCTTCACAGGCCCATCCTTCAGTCCCTTCATGAAGGTGACTACTTGTGTCGCCTCGTCAATCGGATGATTGACGATACTCGACACCAAGTACCTCGCGTGTTGGGCGTAAGCCAACACGTCGCGCTTGCCTTGACGCAGGTCGAGGAACTCCACCCTCGACCTGAACTCGGATTCAGGCGGCTCAAACGCTAGCTTGAGCTCGCGCTTGAAGTCTTCGTACGTGCTCCAGCACGTACTGTCCGTAAGACGTCTTCCGTACGCCCAGTGTCTGGCTCGTCCAGTCAGACACGACATGGCGTACGCAACTTGGAGCGACGGATCCCGGATCCGTCGAGCAGCAATTGCTGTCTCCAGTTCTACGAGCCATCGTAGAAGAGGCTCGTTCTGGCCACCCGAGAACGGAGTCACTGACACCTTCAGTGACTCAACGCGAGAAGGGGCTGACGCCTCCTTCTGTTGGCGTTCCTTGTCCATGTAGTCGACCACGACTACATGGTGCTCGCTTGGTGGCAGCGACTGTAGCATCGCTGCCACGGTGGACTCACCTACGACTCGCGAGAGTCGTAGCAGTGCCTCCCACTGCTGATCGCTCAGGTGAGGGCAGTCCTCCCTCGTGATGCGGGGAGGACCCGCGCTTGGAGCTCCGTCAGGCAGGGCACCGCCTGACGAAGGGTTTTCGTCTCCGTAGCCGAATGCATCCATTTGGCTAACTCTGTAGGCGTTGGACGGACTACAAAGTGCTACCAGGTGAAACAGGGCGAGACGCGCTCTGTTTCTTTAGCATACACTAGTATGCGCTTTTGAGGAAGCGTAAGTTACTTAGACTTTGTATGCAAGTAGAAATACACGTCCCCGTGTATTTCTAAGCAAAAGACCGAAACTTTAACTTGAAAATAGAAAACTGAATTGAATGGAAGCCCGCCGCGTGGCGGGCCCTTAGCAAACCTATCTGAATGACTTATGTATCTACGGAGGTGAAGCCATGGTTGGCTCTCACGCTCCGGCCCTTATGTATGCGTTTGATTGGTGGAAATGTGCCCCTTTCCACCAATAGCAGTGCGCTTAGCGCCCGCCAATGTTTGTGCCATTGGCGGCTCGAAATGATTGTTGACTGTGTATGTGACGCACACACAGAAGGCTTGCCGTATACTTGTCCGTGTATAGTCCGGCTATACACGTATATCTGGTGTACCCAGTTACACCAGCCTGTGTAACCCTGTTACAGGACTCGATGAAGGCCACGCTTGCGAACATAGACAACGAGACCAAGGCCAGGCACCCAGACAAAATTCGGACTAGACGAAAGCGAGGACGGCGCCACTCGAAGACCAAGCAGCATCGGCAGCGCTATCGTCTACACCGACGCATCCGTCTGACGTCTCGGAAGGCGACTCGTGTCGTGAACGACATGCACCACAAACTCGCTAGCTGGTTGTCCGCGAACGACTACAACGCACTTCTGCCGTCGTTTCACATGCAGGAGATGGTGCAGAAACACTTGGCGGAGGTGACATCGGACGCCACCCCCAAGACGTCCTCCGACGAGGAGCGCTTTACCATCCAGAAGAGGAAAATACACAGCCCGACCGCAAGGGCTATGATGGCGCAGGCATACTACCGGTTCAAGATTCTGCTCAAGTACAAGATGGCGCGCGTCGACGGGCGCGTGATCGACTGCGAGGAGGAGTACACGTCCAAAACATACTCCGCATGTGGCGTGATAAAAAAAACGACCTCGGCGGGAACCACGTGTTCCGGTGCGCATCCTTCCCTGCTGTGCTCGACCGAGATGTGAGTGCCGCCAAGAACATCTTCCACAAGAGCATGTCGCGACTGGGATAACCAACGCTACATTTTGTCGTGACTGAGATGAAGAGTGTTGGTCGTTGAAGTTAGAGTCGAAGTGTAGGTCGCGTAGATAGGAGTTGGTCTCGAGTGCGGGGTAGTTGGTGTATTTGCTAATGAAAATGTCTGGCCTAAATGTGCATGCCTTCCTGTGCGCTTAGCTCGCACAGGGGCCTCCTTGATGTTTTCTGCATGTTTCTGTTTCTACGTGCCTATGTGTCCTGCTACCCTGCATGTTTCTCTTCTTTTCTTTTGCACGTTCGTAATATCTAGCTATATGTATGTAAACTGCGAACGGAGAGCCTTGCAGGCTACCATCGCAGCGACATGCTGCCTCTGGCTGCGAGCAAGCAAGCCAGAGCCTATGCGCCCACACTCTCTGGCTTGCTTGCTAGCAGGCCAAAGGCGGGCATGACACATTTCATCGGCGTACTCTTCGTCGAGGAGACCTGTCAGGTTATACTGATGTTATAGGCCTACGAGTAGACGAGGATGGATCACCTTTGTGGTAACTCCCAAGGGGAACTGCCTAATCATCACATGAACGCATTGGCGGGACCCCGGGGCCCCGGTTGGTCCCCAGATCACTCACAACTACCGGATTTTGATCATGACATGTGTATTATTATTACCTTGTTGTAAGATAATGAAGCAGAGCCGTCGGAGTGATCACGTTTTAGCCCTTGCTGCAATAACAGGAGCACGACACCTTCCAACTGCTACCACACTCTTCCACTGTAGCTCGTATCCCAAGAATCCCATTGTTTTTACTATCTTTGAAGACTTTCTCTCCAATGAAGACTTTCTCTCCAAGCATGTTGACAGCACGAAGATAAGCTACCTCTGCCCTTGTTTTGCGGTGTAGTAGGCCGGTCTACTAAAAATAAATGTATTTTCCAGGAAAACCCACATTTCTTGTTGGGGACGGCGGGGTCGCCAATTCGTTCACATGGACGCGCTGCTGGAGCTACCGGACGCAGAGGTCGAGGGGGACGGCGCCTTCGAAGCGCTAGCGGCCGTGAATCAGCGCTGGCTGGGCCGCTACGCGAGACTGCATCCGAGCTTCAGTGTGGAGCCGGCGTTGCTGGAGCGCAAGAGTCTCTGGATGAATGCCTACTTCCAGAAGAGCCGAATGACCACATCCGCTGCATCTCCGCAGGCCAAGAATCTCATTAAGAAGCACCGCGAGACGGTCCTAGAGAGACTGCGCTCCGCTCCACTGCCGCATTCCGAGTCCCCCTTTTCCACTTGCACGGTGGATCCAATGGCTGCGCTCATGTTCGCTGCCTCTGGCGAGAGATGTCCCCACGATAACCTGGTACGGTGAAGAGTACTTCAGTAAGACCCTGACCAAGAAAGAGAAGCTGAAGTGGAGATGGCGCTGTTGTTAGGAGGACTTACTGTCAGAGGCTTGGGAACTGTTGCAGTGTGCATCGATTCGAGAGCACGCACTAAAGTCAGGTACGCTCTCTCAGTTCTTGTGTAGTATTCAAAGACAAAGGTGGTTGATGATCGTTGTGTGGCAGGTTTTGCCAGTTGCATCTTCCGCTATCTGACGCAGTTCACTGAGACCCAAAAGCGCGTATGACGCGATTCAGCACCGTCTATATGCTAGCTGATCTTGGCGATTAAAGTGTGTCGTTCGATGTCTTTTGTTGCTGTTGTTATAGGTCCCGTGTTTACGACTGCTGGTGTTACTTGCCGAAGAGGACAGTGCTGCGGTGGCTAGTGCATGCAAGGTTGCTGCCCAGGGACAATTTTGGCAGCCCAACATGTTTGTATTTTCATTGCAAAAGCGGCACCAAGATAACGCAACTTTGCGAGAACTGGCGGCCAGGTTACTGGAGTGCTTTTCA
Organism: Phytophthora agathidicida; assembly: GCA_025722995.1. Classification (NCBI taxonomy): domain Eukaryota; phylum Oomycota; class Peronosporomycetes; order Peronosporales; family Peronosporaceae; genus Phytophthora; species Phytophthora agathidicida. The sequence continues at coordinate 1,506,084 of CP106979.1, forward strand.
AGCGAAATGCCGATCCCCCAGCCGATTGCATTAGATCAGTCATGTGGCGACGACGGGGAGGTTCTTGCTGAAAAGGCGAGCCCACTCAGAGTTGCCACTGCTCAGTTGTCGCCATTAAGGATCTCCGATAACGGCACCGCACTTCCGCTATTGAATGGTGGCCAGAGAAGCCAAAGTCCGTATCGACCGCAGTTTTCGCCGACAACAACTATATCGAAGCTGTACCAGGAGGCACCATCTCCATACTGCCCCACTACGAAGCTACCGTTGGCGCGGCCGCCTATTTCCCCGGTGGAGCAAAGTCGGCGAGCAAAGATTTTCAGCATGCCAAAACTTACTGCTGTTGAAGGTCAGCGGCAGTATCGCTGCAACACCCCTAATGCCCCACCTTCTCGGATTGAGCAAAGTAGTGACGTCCTAGCAAGTCGGACACTTGATCCGCTATTTGGTTCACCTCCACAAAGCCCCCGCGGTAGTAGTCCCAACAAGCCTCGGATTGCCGTCTCTGAAAAATATTCGTGGAATCCTGAATGCATCAATTCAGTGAGTGGTTTCGAGTGGTGGTGGAGATCGCTGCCACAAAATCACGCCAGTCTAGAACCAACCCAGAAGCTGAAAATGGTCACGAAAGCTGCCGTGAGATTGCACTCAAAAGGAGAACTGCTGCGCGCTATCGAGTTGTATCTACTGGCGTTATCATCGGAGACTAACGACGAAGTGAAGTTTAGGTTGCGTATTAATCTTGCTTGCGCGTACGAAGCAGCTGAAGATTTGGCATCAAGTATTGATGAATTTCGTCTCGCACTGAAATTGAATCCCGATGACCCTTACGCTATTTACAAGCTTGCAAGTGTACTTACCGCTGCCGATGAATTCGACGAAGCTAGAATGCACTTCGAATCAATTCTTGACGATTACCCTCAAGCTGCAGATGGCTTGAAAAACCTGGAGATAGCAATTAAGGCCCACGCACTAGAAGAAGAGGCGAGAAAAGCGGCAATCGCATCCGCAAAGCTTCGACGATCTCCACTGAAAACGATGCCCCCGCGATTCAACTTTGCAACACCTCGAGAGCCTGTTACTTCAGATTCCCTGGTTGCTCAGCCTCCGGCCCCTCACAAAGAGAAAGCTCCAGCAGAGAAGCGAGAACGTCCGGCACCAAGGGCCAATCCAAATAATACGAGTGAACACCCGATTGAAACGTCAGCTCCAGCACATGACGTATTACTGCAACGACCAGAGACAACATCAGTTGCTACATTCACAGAGGAGCGTTTATCATCACCAAGCTTGCTCGAGGTGCTGGTGAGACGCAGCCAGGAAGCTCGAATCAATATGCTCGAAGTGCTACAAAAGTTGGACCCTCAGCAGCGTGGTTTGGTTCACAAGGAGAGTTTTAACAACCTCCTTCGAGTTATCGTCGGTGATAATGTCCGCTTTGTGGGCGATGATACTAGCCAAATCGCTCTCAACATTTTCCCGTGCGATTGGGTATTGCAAGAGGGGCAAGTTTTCCTGAGGTATGGTGGTTTCCTGGATGCATTTACGATGCAGAGCGAGGTCAAGGCAGCGCGTCTAAGCTCAGGGGAAGCCGTGCAACTAAAGTTGATGGTCGATGACCTTATTCGGCACGACATGGCCTACGTTTCGAACCACAATGTCTCTGAGTGGGTGCGCGCAGGAAGCGAGCGAGCTGCTACAGAACTACAAAGGAACTCTTCGTCGCCAGTAACTTCGGACGTAAATCCTTGTGACGGCGATACTCCTATCCATAAACAGTCTGCGTTGGGAACTGGCAGTGGTGGCTCTCAGAGTGCCCCTGAACTACTCGCTAGTGGAGACATCTTCACGCCTCGTACACGCGCTAGGAAGGATCGGGCACGAGAGGAATGGTTGTTGACGGCAGAAAAGGCCCGAGTTCTCGCTAGGAGGCAGCAGCATTGCATAAAGTCTCTACGTGACATCGCTGCCCGTGCAAGAGCGCATATCTTATCGCGCCGAAGTGCAGTGGCATTTCTGCGAGGGGTTGCTCAGAACGCACAGGACGAACTGCGAGCGCGGAAGTTGCGATGGCTTACCGCAGAAACCCACACAAGCCATGAATGTGAATCTGGGGGCTCTACGGACGTCCATTTACAAACTATGTGCGACTTCGATGGCGATGATCTGCATCTGAATGCCATCATAAGGCTGTCAGAGGAAATCTACGACGCTTCCATCAGAACTGCAATGGCTCGGTTGCGTCAGAATGCCGAACTCCGTGACTTACAAGCTGTCGCTTCACGTTTTGCAGCCTTCTGCCAAGTACCTTCCCACATCTTGGATACCCAAGTGTGGGTCTCAGAAGAAGACGATGCGCCAGGGCTGCAATGACACCAAGTGAATAAACTACAAATAAACGCTGCATTCTCCAGCAGCAGCGGCAACTACAATCGGCTTATAAGCAGTAGCTCCGCTCTCTTCCGACAGACTACCGCTCACGGGTTGTACATGAAATCACGCAGGTACTGGGTCATGTTCTCCGGCTTCGGGACGGTGGCGAAATCTTGTTCATAGCCCTGCAAAACGTCAACAAGTGTATCACGATGTCAGCTCATGTTTCTATCCCCTGCACCAAGAAGATAGCACCGCGATACGTACGTATTCAGCGACAGCTTCAGCGATCTTGAGTGAGACTTCCCGAATGCTGGATAGCGGAGGGTAGACGCAACCAGCGTCGAGGTCGGCGCATGTGGTCAGCCCAGCCAGCGTCTTGGCGGCGATGATCATGATCTCGTCGTTCACGTGTGTCAGACCAGCGGCGACAACACCGAGACCAACCCCAGGGAAAATGTACGAGTTGTTGCCCTGGCCAGGAATGCAGAGCTTGCCATTGATTTCCACAGGGTCGAAAGGACTGCCGCTGGCGAAGATGCACTTGCCGTCCGTGAACGTGTAGGCCTCCTCGGCCGTGCACTCAGCCTTTGAGGTCGGGTTGCTCAGGGCAAAGATGATCGGTCGTTCGTTGATCTCGCACATCTTCTGACAAACCTCCTCGTTGAAGGCCTTGGCGATCGTGCACACACCGATAAGAGCTGTGGGCTTGATGCGGTCCAGAGTTTCCACGAGATTCGGGCACTCTGGGGCGTCATGCGCATACGGCAGCTTGTGGTGCTGCAGCGACTCCTTGCGGGACTCCACAATGAGACCGCGCGAGTCCACCAGCCAGATCTGCTTGCGGGACTCCTCCACCGTTTTGCCAGTCTCGCGCGAGATGGCCATAGCAATCAGGTCGGCAATACCCGTACCAGCAGTTCCCGCACCCAGGAAGACAAACTTCTGATCTGAGATCGGCTTTCCCGAGAGCGGAACGGCAGCCAGAAGACCAGCAAGAACAACCGAAGCCGTGCCCTGGATATCGTCGTTGAATGTGCAGTGCGTGTTCTGGTACTTGCGCAGCAAAGGGAATGCCGTCGAGTTGCCGAAGTCCTCGAACTGCAGCAGCACCTTGTCGCCGTACTTGGCCTTGGCGGCGTTCATGAACTCTTCCACGAGCTGCTCGAACTTCTCTCCACGCACGCGCTTCTGGCGCAGGCCAATGTAGAAGGGGTCGGCCAGGTACTCCTCGTTGTTGGTGCCGCAGTCGAGGACGACGGGGAGGCACATCTGGGGCGGCACACCAGCACAGGCCGTGTAGAGCGACAGCTTGCCGACAGGGATGCCCATGCCGTTGGCGCCCTGGTCACCCAGACCGAGGATGCGCTCGCCGTCCGTGAAGCAAATGGCACGGATGTCCTTCTCGGGCCAGTTGTCCAGGATCTCGGCGACGTGGCCGATGTCGTTGATGGAAATGTACAAACCGCGCGGTGTCTGGCGGTAGATGTGGCTGAACTCCTGGCAGGCTTGGCCGACTGTGGGCGTGTACACGATGGGCATGAGCTCGACCGTATGCTCCGTGAGCATGCGGTAATACACGTCCTCGTTGGTGTCCTGCATACTCTGCAGGAAGATGTACTTGTCCAAGGGTGTACTCTTGCGACGCAGCTGCAGCATGGCACGCTCCGTCTCGAGTTCAATGGAGGTGACTGCAACGGGTAGGAGGCCGCGGAGTTTGAACGCCGATCGCTCTTCTGGGGTGAAGACTTGGCCCTTGTTGGCGATCGGTGTCCGCATGAGAGTAAATCCCGGCTGCGACTGCATTCAGCAACGAGTCCCGTTAGTCATGCAAATATCAAAAAAGAGGCCGTCATCATGACACACCATAGCGTAGATGTCTTCGCGGTAGTCTTCCGCAGCTTCAGCAGCCGTGGAGCTCGCCATTCGCTTGTTGGCGAGCTTGTTGAGAGTTGTCGGGGGTCCCACCGATGCAACGTACGAGACCGCGGCGCGGGCAGCAGCCGATTGATTCCGGAGGAAAATAGCACTGCGAAGAGTGGAGATCATCGTAACTGGAGCGGGGCGAATCGGAAAGTGAACGAGTTGGGCTGGCCGGCGTTCGGTGCAACGTGGGAACCGCGGGGAAAAAACGTCGAGGCGGTTGCTTGCCTGCGTCTACGACGCCTTTTGACCGAGCGCCGACCATCGAAAGTGCTGCAACAGAAACAAGGATTCTGCTTGGTGTCGAGGAGCTGCTCCCCCCGTCTCTAGCGGCACCGCAGTGTTTGCGCGTGTCGGGAGAAAAAGCTCGTGGCAGGTCGCTGCAGTTGAAGTGCGGTGGCGCCGAACGCGGGGCTCGTGACTCGACAGCGTGGCAGCCATGGATGCGTCGTTAACCGTTATAGTAAGCTTTCACGTGACAGCGTCGTGAATTCCGGCGGGCAAGGCTGATTGAGCGAGGCTGACCACGAAAACGTTCTGCCATTACGTGTTCCCCCTTTCACAAACACGGGATTTCTAGGTTCAACTTGGTCGTCGTCGTACCGCTGCCGGCCACGCCTGAAAAGCATGCTGGAAGTGCTCTCCGCGCGCACCTGCTTGTGAGCTCTCTTCTTGACAGCAACCTCTACGCGTCAGTTCGTTCCGATGACAGACAGCAAGTGCGGCACTGCTTGGAAGAGCTCGCCTTTGCGCACACACAGTCACTGGCGGTGAGTCAATCCGCAATACAGAATTGGTCGTACACGCTAACCAGAATGACGTCGTCTGCGCTCGATCCGATCTAACCCCGATTTTGTGCTCGCTCGGATGCAATCGCAGAATAGTGAATGCGAGCAAAGTGCTGCTACAACTGCTTGCCAGGAACAATGTGACGGACAGTCTACGCGTTCAGTGCAGCGAAGAAACGCAGGAAAGCCTTGCATGAGAGCTTCTCCGAGGCGGAGACCGACGCAGGGGTCTCCGGCGCCGTCCAGTCTGCACAATATTTGGTCGTTGCTGCACCTGCTGAATGCTGTCGGCCACATGACCCTTTCGTTCAGGAGACATTGAAACAGCAGACCCCGCCAGCTCGGTTGCTGGAGGGAAGGGTCCGATGTGGACGCTTGAGCTGCTCGTTGGGGACATTTTGCTCATGCAAGAGGGATTTGCACCAAAGCTCCCGCTGGCTTGAGGCAAAGATACGAAACTGCTGCTTGGTTGTCGCGAAGGCAGCTTGAGCGTGCGCAGGCACTCGTCGCGCTGCACTCGCTGCCGAGTCGGGCGTGATCTGCAACAGTGTAGCCATTTGCGTGGCGGACCAACTGCGGTAGCTGTGGCAGTTTTCCAGGCAAAACTGGAGCTTGTTGGTCGAGTTTCCAGCCACTGAGGGCCACCCGTTCTCGAGTTCTGCTTGGAGCTGCGCCGATGCAACAGAGCGTTCAGTGCGGTCGGCGGTGATGCGTGGAGGAAAGCAGGGCACCACGATGGTGACGTCAGCTTGAAGCTTGAACGCATTGCGCAAATCGCAGGACCGCGCGAAGTGCGCCACATCGATCGATCATCTTCGATGCAGCTTGGCGCCCGTGGTTTAACAGCAGCAACAGCTCGTCTCGAGACGTTCGTGCCCGACACCTTCGCTCGACGACAATGAAAAGATCTGCTGGCCGATACTCAGTTGAAGCGATTGCTCACACTGCACCAGAGAAACACGTGGATCTCTTGGCGCCATCATTTCGTCACACTCTCATACGAATTCCAAGTGTGCGCCCATCCTCCTCGAAATTCAGCTTTCGAATCCAAATCGGGCGCTACGTACCCCCAACAGTCCAACAGGCCATTGCCCAACTTGCCCTCGAAGCTCCCCCTCCGCCAGCACCATGCTCTCTCCTTCGCTCGCCAGCGCCGTGTCCGGCTCCGCTTTGTGGCAGAAGAACCGCCCGACGACGACGACCTTCCACCCGCTAGCACTCAGCGCCTACCGTAGTCCGTTGGCACTGAGTGCCGCCAAGAAGGAACACGCGCCCGAGAAGGCGGGAGTGAAGCTGCTCGTGGGCGCCGGCGTGTGCCTCACGTACGAGTTCGCGCTTGGCCACTACCTCGAGTTCATCAAGATCATGAAGCAGACCAAACCGCAGTTCTCGTACCTGCACCTGACCAAGGAGATCATGCACTCCAAGGGCGTCGTGGGCGTCTGGGACGGATTCTTCCCGTGGGGAGCCATCCAGGGACTGGCCAAGGGTTCCGTCTTCGCCTGGGGTCACTCCATCGCCCGCACGGCGCTCACTCCCATGGTCAAGAATGACAAACTCAGCAAGGGCACAGCCGAAGTCATCGCCGGCGGCATTGGAGGCGGCTTCCAGGGCTTCGTGCTCAGCCCCACGCTGCTACTCAAGACGCGCGTGATGACCGACCCCATCTTCCGTGAGCAGATGACGCCGCTCGAGACCATGTCGCGCTCCATGCGCATCGGCGTCAAGGTCATCCACAAGGAGGGCGTGGCCGCGCTCATGAAAGGCTCGGGTATGTTCTCGCTCAAGCGCGTGGCCGACTGGTCCACGCGCTTCTTCTTCTCGGTGCAGGCCGAGAACATCGTGTACAAGCGCAACAACCCCGATCGCGTTCTCACCACGGGCGAACAGGTCATCTCGTCGCTGCTCGGCGGTGTCTTTAGCGCGGCGCTGACGTTGCCCATGGATGTGTTGGTGGCGCAGATCCAGCAGGCCTCCAAGGCCGGCGTCAAGGTGTCGGTGCTTGAGCTCTTCCAACAGCAGTACCGCGCTGGCGGTATGAACCAGGTGCTGGCATTCGGCACCACGGGCTTCGTAGCGCGTCTTGTGCACGCCAGTTTCACTACAATGATCATGAAGACGGCCACGAGCATCGTGTACGACATGGTCGAGGGCCGGAATTAGAGAGCGTTCTCCTCTACTTATCCTCCTCATTTTTCATTCACGGATGCTCGAGCTCCAGTCACCCGATAGAAGAGGAGACAACACAACTTGCCAATAATCGAAAACTACTCCGTTCAACTATAGGCTGTAGTTGAAGATGCTGCGGTGTAGCGATCTTCTTGCGCTACGACTCCATTTCAGTTGGGGGCGCGTTGGCAGGAGCAAATGCAGGCGGGAGGAACTGCGGGTAGTGACTGAGAATGTAGTCTTCAGCCTTTTGCATGCGCTCATAGTCGTCATCCCGCTCGTGGTCGTATCTGTCGGTAACGATGCGTATTATTTCATCAGTCGACTGTAGCATGTAATAACCTGGTACAACAGCTCAACGGATGTCCGTACCCCATTAGATGGCAAAGTCCGTGAGCCATCAGCACGGGCAGTCGCTCCTCCAGCGTCGTGACTTCCTCGAGCTCCGGGTCTTCACACTGACGTCGCACGTACGCCGGACTGATGTAGATGTCTCCCAGATAGCGTCCTGCCTTGGTCTTGACGGGTGGGAACCGTCCAGGAGCACGGACCTGCAGACACCGCAGTGAAACAGATCAACCAACACCCAGGAGGTGAACTCTTCGGGTGTCAACTGCTACTCGTCGTAAATGTGCGTGTTCCTACTTTATGGAAGGGGAAGGACAAAATGTCCGTGGGTTTGTCCTTCTTGCGGAATCTGCGGTTGAGCTTCTGCACGTGGTCATCCGTCGTGAGCATCACGCCCACGTCCCTGCCAATTCATAGCGGCAATGAAGACACAGTCAACGATCGTAAGAGGTAGGTGATGGCTTTTCAGTGTTCCCGTCCGGGTGCGCTCAATTCTTGACGGTTGGTGCTCGTACCAGGGTCCTCCGGGGCAGTTGAGGCAGCGCACCATGGCCTGCACTTGGGCCTGCAGCTTGACCAGCGCCCGCGGCGACAGTGCCGCGCTCGTGCCTGCAAGCGCCTTCGCCACCTGCACCATTTATTGTGAAATGCTGCCCAATACTTTAATCAAGTCAAAACCTAAGTTACTGCATCACCTTCCATTTCCATTTTTTCAATTGAGTTTGGCGACAGGTAGCGCAACTAAGTTCCTTTCCGGCTCAGCAGTAGCAGCCAGCTTTCGTACGTGTAGCCAAGCCATCATCGCCGCCGCCACCACCACCACGCAGGTTTCACCCAGCGCTGGGTTTTTCCTCTTGCTCACTCAACGCGCCGCGGCTCTCTGCGGATTTGGATCATGATTTGATCGCCTGCCGCTGTGCATACCGCCGTCTGTGTAATCCCCGAACCAACCCCGTCGACAATGCCTCGTCAGCGCCAGCACGGCGGCAGTGCTGCGGCGGAGGCAGTGGTTCTTCGGCAAGACGCGGCTTCATGAACGCAGCAGATTTTGTTAAACGAGCATGTACGGTACGCTCGCCACGTACTTGGCCCCATCGTGGAGATCGCCGGGTGCGGCCGGTCTCAGCAACCAAGCAGCGGCGATGGGGTTCTACACTTGCTTTCACTGCACTGCGAGCGGTGGCGAGCGATACGTGCGCAATGATGCGAAGTCGAATGTGCCATGCGACCGTTGCGTATTCATGATTGACTCTGCAGTCTTCAGCTGCAGTACAATTAGTCGCATGGCAACATCTGCCTGCACACACAGCAATGCGTGCACCAATCGACCGCAGTCCGAAACAAGCGTACTAGGCTTCGTGGGAACGTTTTCATATCGATCGTTCTTCAACGACCTCGACCTCCTTCTCCTCGCGCCGCCCTTGCGTTGCTGCAGATACCAACGCAGCCCTAAGCCAATTCATCTGCTGCGTGCGACCCAGCCGCCGTCGCAACGCATTCCAGGTTCCACGAGGGCGACGCATCGATCTCGCGGTCCTACCATCGCCGCAGCAACTCCACGGGAACGAGAACGTGGCAGGCAAGGCGCCGTACTGGCGAGCAAAATGGTGGTGGTGCTGAGCCCAGGAATGCCGAGCAAAGATCACGTTTGATACGCGCTCACGTCGTTTGGGCATAGCCGGGGCAGTTATGACGCCGGCGCGTCGACGGGTGCGTTTCACGAAATAACCCACTGGGTTTTTTAAATAATAGAGACCAAATGACGCGGTAAACGGGTTTAAATGAAAACGCGACGAAAATTAATCTGCGCTCCCGGTCCTTAGATGTTGAGGCCCTGTGCTCAGCAATGGCCGCCAATTCTAACGATGAACTACTGTTACCTCAGGCTGCATGCACGGTCAACCAGACACGAGGCCGCTGGAGATTATACACTGACAAGCCTAGATCAAGCTGAACAAGGATATACAAAACAAAGAGACTAACCGAGCGCGTCAAAAATGGCTGGACGCGCTTGGCGCGCTTTGTTGAAGTAAAGTTCACCCAAGCAGCACAGCCCGAGAAGTGCAAGGCAGAGCCAATCTCGACAGGCTTCACAGTCAGCTTGCAGGCCGCAGACCACTGCCCGTCTTCTGCGCTGTGTCGCTTTCCTTGCAGCGCTCCACGTGTCGTGGAGGAGTGGCAGGCTCGACGTCACTCCACTGCAAGTTGTCATGCAAAACTGCGTAGTTGCTAAGTGCCGCCACCCCGCACGGTGCACAAAACACGGCGTCGGAGCAGTTTAACTGCGGTTGCCCTCCAACACGAGCTGCCACCCGTGCCGGGCGTCGAAGTCGTCTTCGGCTACAAAAACCACGGGAGGTCGGTTCCAAGAACGAAGTGGCCTGAGCTGGAGACTGCCAGGCCAGGCAGCCTCAGTGCTTGCATGACCGCGGCCGAGCACGCAAATGAGCAGCAAGTGGCCGCCACCGCGCAGCGGAAACGCGCAATCGATCAGTCTACGCGGACACCAAGCAGCATGTCCCAAAAACCCACGCCCGTCCATGCGCAGTTTGAAAAACCCAGGACCGTTTGTGAAAACATGTGACGGTGCCTATACAAACTCCAAGATATTCTTATCGACGCGCCCTTTCACCGCATGCGCAGAGACGTGCATGGTCTCCGGAGACTGACGTGGCTTGAGCACCATGAGCACCTTCGGGGCAGGCAGCAGAGCTCTTCATTCTGGTATTTTCCATCTCGTGCAGACTCCGTTCGTCTTCCTCCACCTCCACATCACCAGTCAAGATGGCTTCCTCGGGATACACCACCATGCGCACCCCCCTCGCCAACAAGGGTCTGGCCTTCACGGAGGAGCAGCGCCAGCAGATCGGTCTGCGCGGCTTGGTGCCGGCCGCCGTGACCACGACCGAGTTCGAGACGGAGCGCGCCATGGCTGCCATCCGCCGCAAGACTTCGCCCATTGAGAAGTACATCTTCATGCAAAACATGCAGAACACCAACGAGGACGTGTACTACCGCATGCTCATCGAGCACACGCCCGAGCTCATGCCCATCGTGTACACGCCCACGGTTGGCCAGGGCTGCCAGGAGTTCAGTCACAACTACTCGCAGCACCCGCGTGGTTTGTACATTTCCATTAACGACATCGGCCACGTCGCCGAGATCCTGGACAACTGGCCCGAGAAGGACATCCGTGCCATTTGCTTCACGGACGGCGAGCGCATCCTCGGTCTGGGTGACCAGGGCGCCAACGGCATGGGCATCCCTGTCGGCAAGCTGTCGCTCTACACGGCCTGTGCTGGTGTGCCGCCCCAGATGTGCCTCCCCGTCGTCCTCGACTGCGGCACCAACAACGAGGAGTACCTGGCCGACCCCTTCTACATTGGCCTGCGCCAGAAGCGCGTGCGTGGAGAGAAGTTCGAGCAGCTCGTGGAAGAGTTCATGAACGCCGCCAAGGCCAAGTACGGCGACAAGGTGCTGCTGCAGTTCGAGGACTTCGGCAACTCGACGGCCTTCAACTTGCTGCGCAAGTACCAGAACACGCACTGCACATTCAACGACGACATCCAGGGCACGGCCTCGGTTGTGCTCGGCGGCCTGCTGGCTGCTGTGCCCCTGTCAGGCAAGGCCATCTCGGAGCAGACCTTCCTGTTCCTCGGCGCCGGTGAGGCCGGTACGGGTATCGCCGAATTGATTGCCCAGGCCATTTCCCAGGAGACTGGCAAAACGGTGGAGGAGTCCCGCAAGCAGATCTGGCTGGTGGACTCGCGCGGTCTCATTGTGGACTCCCGCAAGGAGTCGCTGCAGCACCACAAGCTGCTGTTCGCCCACGACGCCCCCACGTGCCCCGACCTCCTGTCGGCCATTGAGCAGATTAAGCCTACGGCTCTCATCGGTGTGTGCACGATCGCCAAGGCCTTCAGCAAGGAGGTTTGTCAGAAGATGTGCGAGATCAACGAACGACCGATCATCTTCGCCCTGAGCAACCCGACCTCGAAGGCCGAGTGCACGGCCGAGGAGGCCTACACGTTCACGGACGGCAAGTGCATCTTCGCCAGCGGCAGTCCGTTCGATCCCGTCGTGTACAACGGCAAGCGCTTCGTGCCTGGCCAGGGCAACAACTCGTACGTGTTCCCGGGCATTGGCCTCGGCATCGTAGCGGCCGGTCTGACCCACGTCGATGACGAGGTGATGATCATCGCTGCCAAGACGCTCGCTAGCCTGACCACCCCTGCCGACCTCGAGACTGGCTGCGTCTACCCGCCGCTGTCTACGATCCGCAACGTGTCGCTGAAGATTGCCGAGGCTGTGGCTGAGTACGGCTACGAGAAGGGATTCGCCACGGTCCCCAAGCCGGAGAACCTGACCCAGTTCCTGAGCGAGTTCATGTACAACCCCTAAGCGCTCGGTGCTTGTGCTGCAGTAGTTCGCAGCACAGGAACCTCTTGACAGGACTGACCAGCACACAGCGGTGCTGCGTTCGCTCTTTCTGGTGGTAATTTGCGTCAGTGTTTTGAAGTTGAATGCACTTATATTGAAGATCATTACCCTGCGTTTCTTGAGTTTGCATCGGCATTTAAATCGTCGTGCTGCACTGTGTGCAAGACTGCTGTTGACTCCTACCTGAGTTGGGTAGATACTGCAAATCCCCACAAGACAACTTCAACGTCAGCAGGGCAAATGGTAAACTTTAGCGGCGCGCCCAACTCAACATCCCCTGCCGCCAGCCACACCCAGGCACGACGTTGGCTCGTACACTGAAAGTGCGTGCACGCTCAACACAAACGGAAAACTGACACCCAGCAGCGCTAATAAGCCCACCCCACGAATCGTTGATGTGCCGCTGCGAGCTTTCATCGCGTGCGACTCCTTCACACTCTTGGGCAGAGCCAACAGCCAAAGTAGCGATATCACTTGCATAGCGTACGCAATGAAGAATGTCATCATTATCTGTTCCCGCACAACCGTCGTGTCCGTCATGATGTCCTCGTTCGTCACGTCAAACTGCGCGTCGATGTACTTCGAGAAAACGAGACCAAGCGAACCAGCAATGAACGCTACACTCGTCACCAACGCACTCACGGTTGCGTGGGCGCTCGGATCTGCCACCTCTGTCAACACCACCGTAGAAATCGTGTAGTCCAAAGCCGACGGGATCGCTTCCATCACGGGTAAACCGATCCAAAACCACTGACTGCGCACGATGTCCCAGATCGTGAACATCGTCGCGCCCAAATCCAACGCGAGTGTGATGATAGTGCCCACGATGATGACGGCACGGTAATCCACATTCCAGTCCTTCTTGCCTACCCACTGCAGGGCCCAAAGCACCACACTGATGGCCACGAAAGACACCACTGTGTCGTTCAGAGGCTGCACGCCGGCGTAGTAGAAGGCGATAGGGTTCACGGCTGTGGCACTCACCCCGGCGCATATTCCTCCGATAAAGCGGCAAAAGAGCACGTGGTTGAGTCCGCAGTTGTGCACGAACGCCCATATTTCGCCTAGTGAGTGCCGTAGTGATAGACGCTCTCGTGTCGTCTCGGCCACAGTGAAGCCCACTAACATCACAGGTAGCAACGCTACCAGACCGATCAGCAACATTACTTGCGTGTACTCCAGCGTGAAATCGAAGTCTCCACCATAGTCCCATCCACTCATGCCGAAACCCATGAACAAAAAGCAACCCAGCGTTGCGATGACCCGGAACTTAGTCAGCACAGGCTGGAACACTTCGTCCTCATCGCGCGGAGATGCCGACACACCAAAGTGGTGCGTCGCTACATCACGGATCAGCTCGTCAGCAGCCACATCGGCCAGCACATACCCCATAGAGGCCACACACATGAGCACAATGTAGAAGGCGCCGTGTGAAGGAGCGTCGAGGTTGATCTTGCTCATCTGCAGCGTTGATAATTCGTCGAGCGGTGTGCTAACCATCTTGCGGTCCTGGAAGTAGGGCGTTGGTTGGTCCTGGAAGAAGATGGCGATCAGAGCGATGGCTGTCACGGCCCAGCCCAGCGTCATGACGGCGCGGAGACGGAAACTTTTCGGTAACGGGAAGCAGTGAACAAACAACGCGAACATCGGCTTAAGTGCCCACGGAAGCCCCAGGAGCGTCCTTGCTGATAGGGTTTGTGTGCCTTCCATGTTGAGGTTGCAGGTAAGGAAGGGGTAGACGCATAGCGGCAGCACGGTGCTGACAATGCCGACTGCGACACTGTGGAGCACGAGTCCACACCATCGCCGGTCCCCAATGATCACGATTGGTTCCTCCACTTGAATACTAGTGGTCTCAACTTTTGCTCGATCTCCTTGGTACAATTAGCAGCACAAATTGGCCCCTCCACAATCAAAACTAGAAGAGCGGTTGCAACCGCCTCGAACCTCGCGATTCTGCAGGCTGTGATGTGTCGGAAGAGCGCTCTAGCTTCGCGTACTCCCCAATAAGAAACCGGACATTCTCCTGTGCTTCGGATAGCATTCCAGCGTCCATAAACTCGGTGTAGTGATGCATGTGCGCCTTGCGGCTGTATAGCTTGTGGAAGCGCGTATTCAGCCGCTCAAACGTCTCTCGAATGCAGCAGTTGTTGGACAGACACAACAGTGACGACTTCAGCCCCACTGGAGGCACCGAGCACACGCCCACCTTAAAACCTTCTTGGTTCCAGTGGATCATGCGCATCTCGGACTGCAACCGCTGAATATTGGTATTGATATCCGATACTTCGGCGTTTCCTCGCATCAACAACCCGCACGCCAAATACACACTGGCACGAGGGTTCGCTCGGATTAATTGGTGGTCCCTGTCGTAAACACGGACAGAGTGAGTATCTCATTGCCATCACCACCTTGTCCGCTAGAGCTTACTTTTGAAACGCATCCGAGAACATTTGGTTCAGTCGGCGAGGCTGCTGTCTCGAATCGGACGTTGCGAACACGGGGCTCATACTCGACAGCAGGAAGTGGAGTTTGGGGAACGGCACCAAGTTGGTCGTGATCTCGTTCAGATCCACGTTCAACGAGCCTTCGAATCGCATGGAACTCGTCAGGTTCGTCAACAATCTGGCAACAATGTTGTTCATCTCCCCAAACGCACTAGATTTCTTCCGTGCACCAGGACGTCCAGCCGTGCTCTTCTTCGTTTGCTTTGGCGCCGACGCCGATGGCCCTTTGCCGCTTTTGTAGAACTGTTCGAGCTCCCTCAAGTCCACGCTGTCTGTTAAACGAGATCCGTCCACCACGCGCGTGGACGAATCTCCACTCAGCGACATATTTCCAGCCGCTAACGTTCCTTTGTCGATCTTCGCACACAAATCCATCAGCGCTTCGTTCTCAATGGGGAGTACGCAATCAGCATGGTCCGTCAGCTCTCTCAATGCCAGCATACTATTGTATGGGGACGTGACGACGTCATCGTCTTCCGATGGGAATACGACAGTCGCGAACCGGTAGACGTCTGGGTATTGGTCTTCCAGCAGACCCAAAATGTACGTGCCCAGTCCCGATCCCGTGCCTCCACCCATCGAGTGCATGACGAAGAACGACTGTAGCGAGTCACAGAGCTCCACGGCGTGATGCAGTTTGTCCATCAGTTGCTCTCTGTATTTGGGGCCGTAGAGACAATGGCCGTGTGCCCAATTGTTGCCCGACCCGGACACGTCTGTGAGCAGCTGCTGCTGGTCGAAGAGCTCGCCCAGAGGCCCGGCCAACGTCTCGGCTACGGGCCCCTGCTCCATGTCCACGAGGATGGCGCGGGCCTTGAGCGCCTTGATGGCGGTCGATTGGTCACTGCGGAACGGCAGATCCGTCGAGTAGCGAGTGTCCACGTTGCGGAAGAAGCTGCTCATGCTCTCGTCGAACACGCCCCGCTTGGCGTACTGGGCGTGCTCGTCCAGGGCCAGCTGCCAGAACTGTCGCCCGATCTGGTTGCCGCATTGGCCGACCTGCAGAGTGATGAGCTCGCGCGGCATCGGCCAACTATGTGGTTATT
Source organism: Phytophthora agathidicida (assembly GCA_025722995.1). Lineage (NCBI taxonomy): Eukaryota > Oomycota > Peronosporomycetes > Peronosporales > Peronosporaceae > Phytophthora > Phytophthora agathidicida. The sequence continues at coordinate 1,521,678 of CP106979.1, forward strand.
GATGTACGATCTTGTTTATGGGGTCTTTTAGTATCCCATAAACAAGGTCGTTGTCCAGTTCGCCATGAGCAGCTTGATCGCCCTACACTCCGCGACAAAACCTTTGTGACACCTATACTTTTTGTCATATCTCGACTTGTAGGATGAATTATAGGTCGCTATTTAGATATGTTCCTCCTATCAGATAGAGTAAGACGAGACTTGTGACGCTGACCTAGATTTGTGGGAAATTCTATAGGCTGACATACAACAAACTGGAATTCGCACTGCGACAAAACTTAGGGACAAAAAATGACTTGATTTCATTATGCCAAGAGTGTAGCCATGTTTCCTAATCCTCCCGAACTGACTTCATTGTCCTATTCTCACTATGGGGAGAGGATCCACCATCTCCGATGAAGAGCGTGGCCGCATTAAGGGCCTACACGAAGCTGGCATGGGGGTCCGTGCAATCGCTAGACGTCTTGAACGGTCGCCTAACGGCATCAGTCGCGCTCTAAGCGCTCAGAAGGCACACGTGAACAAGGGAGGGAGGCCATCAAGCCTCACAGACCGGCAAGTGCGTCAAGTCGTCCGTGCAGCCGCCACCGGAGACCACACTGCGGCCGAACTGAAGGCAACGTACGGCTTGGCGTGCTCGGTGCGTACGATCCAGAGACTACTGTCTCAAGTTGACTATTTAGTCTACTCAAACATGGATCGTACGCTGCCGCTTACTAGAGAACACGAGGTGGCGCGACTTGTGTTTGCCGAGAGACTCTCAACGGCTGCACAAAGAGAGAAGGTGTGGCCGACGATCATCTTTTCAGATGAAAAAAAATTCAACTTGGACGGTCCAGATGGCTACAAACATTACTGGCGCGATCTGAGGCGTCCTCCCCGTCGCTATATGGCACGTCAAAATGGGGGAGGAACGCTGATGGTGTGGGGAGCTTTCGGTGCGAAGGGTAAGTCGGAGTTGGTGGTGCTGGAGGGGCGTCAGAACTCCGGGCACTATATCTACACTGTCTCGGAGCATGTGCTCCCTTTCGCCCATAGAAATTACGGCACTGACTTCGTCTTCATGCAAGACAACGCATCAATCCACGCCTCCAACGAGACCAAGGAATTCTTTAGAGAGATTGGGGTGCAGCTTCTAGACTGGCCTGCTCGCTCTCCTGATCTTAATCCGATTGAGAATGTATGGGCGATTCTGGCCAGGAAGGTCTACAAGCGCGGCAAACAGTACCGCTCAGTATCAGAGCTTAAATCTGCTGTGATGGAGGCATGGGACTCCGTCACAATGAAGGAGCTGGAAGATTTAATGGACTCTATGCCATCACGATGCTTCGAGGTAGCTCGCAGGAATGGTGACAAGACCCACTACTAACAACATGGCTACACTCTCGGCATAATGAAATCAAGTCATTTTTTGTCCCTAAGTTTTGTCGCAGTGCGAATTCCAGTTTGTTGTATGTCAGCCTATAGAATTTCCCACAAATCTAGGTCAGCGTCACAAGTCTCGTCTTACTCTATCTGATAGGAGGAACATATCTAAATAGCGACCTATAATTCATCCTACAAGTCGAGATATGACAAAAAGTATAGGTGTCACAAAGGTTTTGTCGCGGAGTGTACAAGAAACGACCAAAGAAAGACTTTGGACGAGATTTTAGCTGAACTCGACAACGAGCAGCCCGACATGGTGCAGCACGAAGACCCCACCATACTTTTCATACAGCTGTGGTGAACATCCCCGCTTTCGACTCGATGGACGAACTACACCTTTTCCAGTCCAAAGTGGTGACAGTCCAGGCCAAAATGGAGAAAGTCAAATATTCGAAGTGAAAATTCAAAGTGTATTTTTGAATTTTGTGACCTGAAATTTAGTCCACACCAAAATGGTTTTTGTCCAGACCGAAGTGGTTCACTTTCCGTACTCCATCGGCTCGCTCCGCTTGGTAGCAGCAACTGCGTGTGCACAGTGTCTCGCCATTCTATTGACAAGACGTAGATTCATACACGATATGGAATGCTCCGTCGCCTTCTCCAGTAGCGCCATACGGCGCTCTTTCATCTGTCCGCGCGGGACATTCAGCATTTCTTCGTGGTTGAGCGAAAGGTAGCGCTTGATCTTCAATTTCAAAACACTAAAACAACCTAAAGGCAATTGGATAACGCATAGATGACTTAGTTAGAAATGTTCATACAGCATAAAGCCAATCATTCGTACCTTCGATTGGGTTGCGCATAGGAGAATACGGCCCTAGGCGAAGCAAAACTAAGTCATTGCGGGCAAGAACCAACTCTTCCGTTTGACTATGAGTTGGTGCGTTGTCAAGCACCACAACAACGGGTTCACCGGCAAAATTCTCTTGCTAAACAGCATGCGCTTTAACAGTATCATAAACGTCGTCAACAAAGGCTGCGTTTTCTTCCATTTTGATGCTACCGCGCTGCGTAGCATAGTGTAAGAGGCCGACTTCAGTGGAGATCGCGCACTGAATTTGCAAATTCTTGCCCTTGGACGGTGGCAGCTTCACAACCGCCCGTGTCCCTTCCAGGGAGCGGCCCTGAGATCGCTTGCAATATAGGTTGAAGGTAGTTTCATCGTAGTACACGATGAAACTACCTTCGCGCTCATGCTTTAGCAGCTCTTCAGCGAAAACACGGCGCTTCTCGATGTTATCAGCGCTGTTGCATGTCGACGGCTCAATTCGAACCTATATTTGCATGCATACTTCCGTATTAGCAAGGACATATTATTATACAGTAGCAAATCCGTATATCACCTGCTTCATCGTATAAAGTTTACCACGCAACTTTTTACTGATCAGAGAAGTGCTAAGAAGCACGCCATAGTCCAGCATGATCATATTTTGCATCTGCTTCAGTGTAGCGGGGCTACACCGAATAGTGACATGGGTTCAACTATTCTGGGTGGTGTGTCAAACACTACTGACACATCACGGACACGAGTGGGTACATAGTACCACTTGCTCTGAGAGCCAACCAATGGGGCTGCTCAGGTTTTATATAGGTTTCACTATAGGATATTTGTAGTTTGTATTGCAGGCCAAATTATGATCATCCTATAAATATATTCAGTCTTAATTCTACCTTAGTCTTGGTAACTCGTCCCCTTAGGCCAGGGACCAGTGAACTGCCGTTCACTAGGAGTTTGTATACTCCTGCACACTTCCTCTGTGCAAGGTGCTGTGTCACCCCCGTCACATTCAGCGTATACAGACAGTTCTCCTCAATGTAGCGCACGAGGACCTCCTCCATCGCTGCCGTGCACTTTGTTGCCCCATAACGTGCTCCACCACGGGGCTCCACCTCAGCGGATCCCTTGTCGATGATTCGGCGGGCGGTGGTGGGAGGGATCCCGTTGTGGTGAGCCACCAGCTGCCAGTCGTGGCCGTCCTTGAACGCGTCAAACACGCGAGTTCGCGCTGCGAGAGTGTGCTTGGGTTCGCTTGGCATGCTGCCAGCGAAAGAAATCGCAAAGTGCTCTGTCAGCCACCACTTTGCTATGGACTAACTCCATTTAGGTCTAAACTAGAAATTTTGGAAATAAATTTCAAAAATATTAAGTTTACTTCACTACTTCACACCATTTTGGCCTGGACTGTCACCACTTTGGACTGGAAAAGGTGTAGACAGCATCCTGTACGACAACTCCACCAGCAAGCCGCCCTACTCGGAATCATCCTGCATGTGCTACGACGTGGACTTTGATTCGGACGGCGACTCGGACATGACGCGACTCGGCTCGACTGGTACGATGCCTTACTCGTGCGAGTCCACGGGCACGTTGCCGTACGCGGACTACATGGACCACCAGGAAAACAGCTACCTCCAGGGCCATAAGAGCAGTCGAAAAGGAGAGCTGTTCGAGCGTCGACAAGTGGCTCGCGATGTAGAGCAACAGGAGAGTCAACTGGAGCAGGAGAACCGCTCCATCGAGATTGCAAGTATGCACATTGTATTGTTTGAGTTGCGGTGTCTAATAACCCTTCGAACAGAACCCTGCCGGTTACGAAGTCCTCCTCAGTCAAGTATTCGAGTAAATATATTGAATAATGCGTATTGAAGCGTCTACTTGCTATTACGTGGAAAACACTCCAGCACTACCTGCATTACTTAGGAGTGTATTGGGTCCTCCACGATAGCTTTCGTAGTTGCCTATTGTCGATTCATGTTAAAGCGACACCAAGCTCATGGCGACAAATATCTGCGAGATCTCCTGCTTTGAAGTGCGTACCATGCCTTCATAGACTCCACAATGTTGGCAAGCCCAGCACGATGCTTTTCTCGAAGCTTCTTCTCAGGCCATCTTCACCTCCAGCTGCGATAGCTGCTTGGTGATCCTGGTACATACCACCAGCTCAACTTTACCTCCAAAATTGGGATACATGGAATGTTGTAAACCCAAAGAACGCGCTCACCGTGCATCGCCACCACGACGGAACTCGTGGAACTCAAAAGTGCCAACACCTCACGCTCATGCCTAGCACGACTGCGAGCTCGACACCTCGAACATCCTCGCCGGTGCCGTGCATTTAGGATAACGTGTCCCATTTTAACGCAGCGATGGGCTCAGAAACACAAATCGCATCGATCACGCGACTTAGTTGCGACTTGTTTTGAAGGTGTCGACGCGCATGTTCGCATCCTTGGCAATGACGGCGGGGCGGACTAATTTGCTGCACATGAGTAGCCATAGTACTGCATCACGCACACACATTTCATCTGTACCTTGTCCAAACTGGCAAGCGCCAGTTACGTCGCTCGGTTCTGGTCGACTCCGCCCTCGCGCTCCTCCTCGCTCAAACTCGACTGAGGATCGAGCAAGAAATTTTGCACGACAGCTTTGTTGGAGGTCCAGGCAAGTCTGCTAGGCACCGTATGCCTGCCTATCCGGAAGAGACGCGATGCGCTTTGTCTCTCATGTGACCAGGCGTGTTTACTGTACTGGAGAAAAGGAGGAAGCGAGAGGCAGCAGTCTCGCACTGCAGCTTGGCAGGATAGCTCTTGAGCTTGGGTGCCAAAGCTCGAGGGGCTCTGTCGAAGGAAGAAGGAGCTTTGAAGGAGACTATTCGTGTGATGCCACGCAATGTAGCGACGCTCGCAGCTTGGCTATTAGCACGTTTTGCTGAAAACACCAGAATGGGCTCAACTACGGTACATGCACTGTAGCAAAGGTATCCCGGTGCAAATGCAGCAGCGACCACAAGTGGTGCTGTGGAGTTCGCTTCGAGCTCCGCGGAAAGCCACGTAGCTGCAAGGCCATCGTCGGAGCGAGCACTCCCTACCTGCGAAGCCAGGCTGTCGTGAGATACACTTCGTCACGCTGGCCGCGTTACTCCATCGGCTGTTGGTCTTGCCGTAATATGTCTGTAGCGCTCCGACGGACGGCCTGGTCCCTGTCAGTTTGAAGTTCTCGGGATTTGCAACGAGCCCGTCCAGTTCAACTTCGCACCGGAACCCTCCTTCGCGCAGAAAAATCTGCCCTCTACATGAACCATGCTTGTCGCGACTCGACTCGACCACCACCTTCATTTAACACGACCTGGGCGGCCACTGGCCACCGCCCAGGAAGTGCACGACACCATTACCACGCACGACGTTGAACTTGTCTCCGCCTACGACACACCTCACCTGCGGTGGAGGCTGTCAGGTCGGGTGCTTATGGTACGCTTGACCTAGGCGCTACGAGACTGGCAAACGACGTTGAGGATCAGAGCTCCGATCGATCTTAAAGAGACGAGGCTGCATGCGCTCACGCCAACGTTCGCGCTCGCGTCAACAGCTGCAGGAACCGCTTGGCCGTTTACGAGTCTGGATTCTGGTGCAAGAGCTTGGTGGGGCACCTCCAAACGCAGTAGCTTCAGAGGCAACTTGAAGTCGAGGAAAAGAGCAGGACAACACCTGCGCAGAAAGAGCTTGTCTCCGATTTGAATCGTGCCCACGCCCTTGCAGTTCAAGCTCAGGTTAGTTGCAGTACAGCCCGTAATGCCGGCGGTGTCCGCTAAACGTTCATAGCGCGGCCCACGCGGCGTCGTGGTTGAAGTGGATGCACGCGAAACAAGGATTGACGTGTCGGCTTATCGAGCCATCGCTCGCTGCTATCGAACTAGGAGCCCCAACACGAGAGCATCGAGCAGCGTTGGCAAGAATGCATGAACGAACGGTAGTGGATCGGATCAAAGTCTACATGTACTAGTATCATATATATAACTCCATAAGTCTCCACCACTCAGACGTTCTTGGCGAGCTCGAACTCGATCACCTCGTCCAGCACGCTCATGCTGCAGCGGGCGATGTCGCCCACGGCAGACTCCACCATCGCATTGGTTAGGGCCACATCCCGGGTCCTGGAGATAAAGGGCTCCACGGGTGGATCACAGGCTACTTGGAAGGCCGAAAGCTCATCCTGGAACGACGACAGCTCCACCGAATCAGGCGAGAACACTTGCGGCGTCGGCTCGAGCTTGGTCAATGGCTCGTTCGCCGGGATCATGTGAGGTGATGGGGCATCGAGGTGCGTTGCTGGGGCCACTGGCCGGTGCATGGGGCTAGCAGATCTCCCGTACTGGTAGGTCGGGAAGGTATTCCGAATGAGCTCGGGGTGGCGGTTCTTGATGTGGCGCGTGAGGTTCCCGGCCGTGCTGAAGGTCTTGGTGCAGCCGGTCACGCGGCACATGTGTGTCCTCCTGCCGGTGTGGATCTTGATGTGATGGTCGAGCTTCTCCTGGCTTGGGAACGAGCGCTTGCAGCCGTTGATGTCGCACTCGAAGGGCTTGAGCGACGCGTGCAGACGCTTGTGACGCGCCAGGTTGCCAGACGTACTGAAGCGCCGACTGCACTCGGCCAGCGGGCACACATACGGCTTCTCGCCTGTGTGCGTCTTCTTGTGCTCGCTGAGCGTGAACTTGCGGTTGAAGCGCCGGCCGCAGCCGGGCTCCTCGCACACGAACGGCCGATCCTTGGCAGTCGGCGTTGTCGCCTGACCGGGGGTGGCTGGAGGCATGGCGACGGAACCGTCGTAGGAGCCGAAGACCAGAGCGCTGCTGGTGCGGGGCGACAGCGGCTGGGCGAGCAGCGACATCATGGTGGACTGCGGTGGTGATGAACTGCTGCTGCTGCTGACTCACGGACGACCCGAGCACGACGCGGTCAATCGAGAAATGATGATCCGATCCGAGCAGGCCGTGGCGCCGGCAAGGCCTGATGTGATGGCAGCCAGCTGGCGGCAAGCGAGCGGCGTCGCCGAACTCGTCGCGGCCAACTTTTCGAGTCGAGATGGGTACCGTCACGGACGAGCCATGGGGACCAATTCGTCCCGGCCACCGCCGCGCAGGTGCCGCCAAGGTGAACTCGCACGCGAACCGGATGTCGCTGGCCGCGAAATACTTTCATCGCCGTGATGATGTCGAGGTGCCGACGCGCTGGGGACCGGAGACGAAGGAGGCCGCGAAGGTGAAGGCGATGGCGAGGCAGTCGCCTCCCAGCAGCAGCACGTTGTGGAGCTCGATTCTGGCGCCGCCGCCATAGACCTGCGCTGAAGCTGACTGCGTCGGAACCGTCTATTGCGGGGACTGTGGGAGGCGCATCCCCGGGGTCCGAGGCCAAATCCGGCCGGAGCCACGCGCGCTACGGAGACTTTCGCTGGCGTTGGCGTTGCCGCCGCCGGCGGAAGCGCTGCTTCAAGCGCTGCCCGCGCTGCAGTGTGTCGTCCTCGAGCAGCAGCGAGCCAAAGCGTGGTGATCCAGTCTGCTGCATGCAGCCGCAACCCGTGCGGGTGTCGAGACCGGACGCGGCGTTAAACCACGCTGCGTTGCAGCATTTTGGTCCACCGCCGTCATCATCATCGAGTGTCCCCCAGAGTGTCCCCAACGCACCGAGCTGCAAGGCGCAGCCTGCAACTTGGCGGCGTGGCGGCTCCATGGCGCTCGGCTTCCATCACTGCTGCGTCGAGTGGCCATCGTCTCTGCGTTCACCGCACTCGCCGTCGCCATCCAGGTGTGGATGCATGGTTATACATGTAGCTGCAGCACCGAGCACCTGTCGGCGACGTGTATCGCTAACGCGTGCTGGTTCCGCTGACACAGTCCTGTCGATGGCAAACAGCCGTGACGCGCTCCACATCATGTGCACTGCCCCTTTGCTGCATTGCGCGCGGGATCCGTGTCTGCGGTCGACGGTTTCCGAGTGTTTACAGCGAGGGCGGAACCAGCAGAACAGCTCTGCAAACCTTGTCTGCATTGGCTTGGTCTTCTGCTGGGGAGCGACCGCCTAGGTAGGCGGGGCCACATGTACGGAGTAGTGTTGGATCTCCACCTCAATCCGCCAGGCTGGTCACATGCGCATCTTGGTTCGCCGGATGTGCTGCACGCGGTGTATATCGCTGAGCGCCATCCGCGCCGTTCGTCCACAGCGCTCGGTGCTTGCTTGCTCATCGAGAACCGCCGACACTGGAACGATAACATTTCTCTCACCACGAGCCAGGGCTGGTGGCACCAGCGGATGAGACGGAGCTCATAGCTACTGGGGCTGTCTGATGGGCCAGGAAGAAATCTCACCAGTCTCGCGGACTCGACTAACAGCCCCGAGCTGCATCTCCGTCCCCTGCACGCTCTCGGCCGCTGCACACTTACCGTACGCCCCGCGTAAGACGAGATCAGAAATCACGCAATGAACTTCGCGCCTTTGCAAGTTTTTTTAATAAATGGCTACATTGTTAAATGTAGCCATTTTAGTCGAGCAGGTCAGCTAAGGTGTAGCGGGTCTCGGGATGTGGAACTCGAAGCCGTACTTTGGTTACTACATGTAGAACTCCGGCGTGAGGCGATCTTGAAAGTAGATGCTATAACATTCGATATATCGTTGACTACCTAGCAAGCGATGAATGTGAATGTTGCTCAGCAACAAGTGTAGTTCACGGTTCTTTTCGTACTCAAAAACAGCATAACATTGATGCACGAAAGCTAAGCATGAAGGCACATGCTGCCTATGACTTGAAGAGTAGTACTTGTCAAGACCGTGTCCTTCGATACGCATTAGAAGGCAGCGATCATGAATTGTTCGCTCAACGCACAGTGAATAGTTGCACTTGATTCGCCATACAGCTACTACCACATCTAGCCATCATTTCCGAAAAGCATGCTTCGGCGTAGCTACAGAATTCAAGGTAAACGCTGCACACAAGTACTACAGTACTCATGTTTTTTGGTAGTAGTATGTTCACACAGAGACTTGTGCCTGCTCAACAACATTTCTGCTGCCGCCTTCTTCCTGCGGAGAAGGTTCTGCACGCCAAGAGCGTCTCCGCGAGAGGTCCGTGTCCCAAAGATTCGGCTTCTACTGCTCACGGGGAGAGAACGGCGAGAATTTGACACTTTGGTTGGGCACACACAACAATTGGTGGCTGAAAGGCTCAGGTAATGAGATTCCACTATATACTATCTTCAAGCAGTGAGGACACTACATCCCCACTGCGCCTCAGATGTCCCTATAGCATTCGTCACTGCCTTTCGTAAAGAAACACACACACACGCAGTTTAAGGCCGTCTCAGTGATCTTGGTGATAAATAAATGTCGTCACAATACCCGAAAGGTATATCGAGAGTAGCAAATATTTTTGACACATCATAGACAGCCCAAAACACACATAACACAACATGCGGCACACTTGGTCGTTCTCATCATACAAATGCCTCGAATGTTCTTCACATTGGGAGTCCCAGTCGTCTCGGAGCACGGCAGAACGCAATGCAATAAGACGCTCGTCTTCCTCAGACTCGTCATCTGTTTGTGTAATCACTTGAGAATCCTCTTGAAAGCCACCCCCCTCCGCGCGAAGAAGTCCGTCCTGCATGCACTCGGGCGTCGCCGAGTCCCCGAAAGTTTCAGAATGTCATGAGAGTTGCTCGGCGCGGTCAACTCGATTGGTTGGTCGCGTGCTGTCCTCGTAAAAAGAACGCGTAAAAAGTCGTAATTACGGAATGCCCCGCTAATGCGCTGGATGGATACATTTAACGCGTTCGACGGGTCTGAAGATCGGCAGGAATGCGTATCAAGAAGGCCGCTCCGACTCATATACCCACATCCTGCTGCACGCCATGAGCAAGAGGGAGAAGCAACTGGAGGCCGAGTGCGAAGTGCTGCGGAGGTGCGTGCTGCAAATGTATTCCGTCGCACTGGCACAATACAAAGCACTAACTAGCAAAGGGTGAAACTGATGCTGGCCTTGCTCAGCGAGCTGCAGATGATGGAGGCGTTGGTGCAGCGGTATCAGGACGAGCTCTCAGCTGCCAGAGGCGCGAGCTGCTTCCGTCGCAACCCAAAAAACGCCCCAGACCTGCATCGCGTAGAAGAGGAGTTGTTTGAGAATCAGAACCTGGCGCCGAGAGGCTCCGCCATGCGCGTGTCGAGATCCGAACTGCCTGTGCTATGCCGAGCCAACGGCGAAGAAGCGCGATTTAGTGAGGTAGTGCCGCAATTGAAAGGAGGAGGGGGTTATTGCTGTTGTGGATGTTGGTTGCTGAGTGGATTTGGTGGCCAGGTGGAGCTGCCGTCGCAGAACTGGGAGTGGGTGTCCGACTGGCACTTCGACGTCCACGCCCACACGGACGAAAGCGGGTGGACTTATGCCAACTCGTGGGAGCAACTGCTTGACATCAACCAGCTCCATCGCAGGTAGACGAGCTGGTGTTGCAATGGCGAGGTAGTGGATACTGATTGATCCTGTGCAGTGAGCACACCATGAGTGCACGAGTGCGGCAGCGCAGGTGGATACGAGAGCGGATGCTGGTACGATCTACAGGATTACCCAGGACGCTGAACGAAAGTCTACGAACAAAAAGCCGGTTAACAGCTATGGTGCGCTGCCTGTACTTATTGATCGTATAAGTGTACGGTGGTCTTGTGTTGATTATTGTAACTATTGCTTGGTTATGTCGACAGCGCTATACCAATGAGAAGCTCACGCAACAGGTAGTCATCCTCTGCTTAAAACTAAGCTTGTGGTTTGGGAGCTACTCACTACTAACCACTTGCTGCATACAGCTACTTCGAGCGAACGCGCGCATCGAAGAACTTGAACATCGAGACAAAATCTACGAGTGGCACATGGTCAAGCTCCAGCAAGTAGCCCAAGAGCTGTCAAACGATCTGTACGCGCGATCGCTCGATCTCCACGATCCAGTGGCAGTTCCGTACACTGTTTCTAAGAGCACGGAGGTGCTCAAGCAGACGGAAAACCTACTCGGAGATATGCTTATGGAGCAGGGGCTCGCACGCTTGGACACCCTCGCTGTCACGAGCGAAGTGCAGCGTCGGCGATCGGAGATTTTAGCTGCGTGCGAGGACGAGCTCCAGACCACCATGGACGAGTTCAATAGCCTCGCGCGGACGCTGGAGCGGAGGCAGTCTACACCGCCAGATAGTCGCGAGCAGCCAGCTTTGTTCAGCTGATCCAAACGCATATGTATCAAACGTAAAGACTATTTAATTTTAGTGCATTGAGTATTATTGTAATAACCGCTTGCTTTTCCTAATTCGACTGCTAAATCGATCGATTTATACTTCGATTTATAAAGTTATGTAAATCGATTTTGGTGGACGAACCCAGAATAACTACAAGCAACACCTATTTATGCTCACAGGTTGATATATTAATCAACCTGTGACGCATTTAGATCGAAACATGCCAGAATGCCCACTTTCACATCGACAATCAATCGGCCAAGCGCAATGCCGACACCCGTCCGAGTTCACGTCAAAATCGGAGAGATAACATTTACGAGCAGAACCAACGTGCTGGTAGGGGATGCAATATTCACATTTGAAGAAGAAGAACACAATTTCAGCGAGTTTTGCAAGCAAGTAGAAGACCGAGTAGCTGGGAGCTTAAGGCGCTACAAGAAGAAGATGGTTCGTCCCGACGAAAACGTGTACCTAAAGCCCGGCCAAGCATCAAGACAGCGAGACTTTGTTGCACTTGATGAATCTAACTTCACAGCCATGCTTTCAACTGCACGGGCAAACCACCAGAGGCGTTCACAAGCCTCAGGACCCTTTGTGCCTGACTTATTTGTTTTTGCAGCCAAAAAAGCAACAATTTGACCGGTACACGGCGTGCCACGGCGTCTCGGGTGCAAGAAGCAGCTCGACCTATAGACGCCTTCCTATCAGAGCGTCCAAGTGTTCAAGTGGGGGAGATTGCTCGAATCCATTGGTCGATCTCTCATGCACGTCAGTCTGAAGGGACTGAGCTCAGCATGCCGGACACAGCGACATTAATTCAAGCACAGCACATCGACACAATGCAAGCCTCTGGGGCAATGGAAACGGAGCCTGAGCATCAGACCATTTCTGTCCGTCTTAATGGATCAGCAAAATTTTCACTCACCATTAATGTAGTCGAGCTGCGTCGAGTGCTTGGCCTTCCTAACCATAATTTGCTGGCAAGTGGTGTCTTTAGCACATTCGTGCCTCCTCAAGAGCCCGATGAAGACCTCTCAGACGCCGATCATGCTAGCGACTAAGCTTATTTAGAACCTCAACTTCCATACAAAACATCATGCATTCAAAAAAATTATCTCGCTACGCTCGGTTATGCTTCCCACCCACCCCCTCCACCTCCTCCGCTCCGCCTCCCCACCTTAATCTTGCTCTCGGAATGGGGCCAGATTGAGCCTACCTTGGCCGTATCCGCAATGGCGGAACAAATTCACTCCATGGTCATCACACAGTAGACAGCGGCGCATTGCAGCATGGAGAACTTGTTCTGGGTAGAGCGGGAAGACAAGGTTCGCATGGCGAATTAGCCACTGTTTGAGCCGCCTGAACATCATCTCAATGGGGTTGAGGTGGGGGCAATACGGCGGCAGGTACAGCAGGATGGCTCCGCAACGGTGGACCACTTCTTCCAGCTCTCGGTACATGTGGATGCGAGCGTTGTCTAAAACGACGATAGAGCGGGGCAGCGGCCACGGGTTCAAGTGTTTCACGATCTGCCGTACGAACGCTCGATGAAATCGTTTGCGTGAGAAAGTCCCACGCGTTGTTTCCCATGTCACAAAACCTCGAACATCACAGGCCGCTAGAATGGATACTCTACCCCCTCGCTTGAATGGGACTCGCACCACCGCCTTCCTCCCTCGCTCGGACCACGCATAGCGTCGCATAGAGTCTAAGCCGTTCTTGGACGTCTCATCGAGGAACAGCATCTGCTCAGGGTAGCTGTAGAAAGACCTGAGTTTGCTTAGGTAGGTCTCTACCTCTAGAGGAGCAGCCTCACGGGCGCGTCGCTCCAGTACTTTGCGGGATAGCTTCAACGTGAAACGCAGCAACCTAAACACGCACGTCGCTGATAGACCTCTGCCCTGCTCTGGGAAGCGCGCCTTCATCTCGCTCAGCAACTCTTTCACGTAGAAACAAGGGTGTTGCATTACATAGGCCGATACATTATCCACTACTTCCACAGGGTACACTAGTCTGGGGGGTTGCTCCTCGGGGAATACGTGTCCTGTCGCCTTGAACTGAGCATACCAGCGCCGGACAGCTCTTCCTGACACTCCCAGTAAACGGCCGACCAACTCGCACGACACGCAGTACGCGCAGTGCAGCGTTACAACCCGCCATCGTAGATTTCCGGAGTACAGCGCTTCGTTTGTCTTCTTTGCGTTCTGTTTGTCGAGTGTCAGCCACCACTTCGTGTTTTCTTGGTACCCCTAATTACGCCGTTCTACTTTGATTTAAACTCAGTTTTAAGGCTTTCAGAAACTCCGATTTATTTCGCAATTTCGATGCAATAAGGCGTTCAGAATTTGGACACTCCAGCCGGTTATCACAATACTTACTGTATTTCCTATTCAATCGTTCGCGCGCTTTTCACAATCGTTATTGCGCGACGTGAGGATCGAACGACCATGACGGACGCGGATGTGTACGCGTACGAGCAGGAGTTCGACGAGATGGACGAGTGGGAAGCCATGCACGCACATGAGATGGAGGCCGCGGAGGAGGAGATGCGCGCTATGGAGGCCTTCGAGCAGCGCCAAGCGGGGGAGAGCCAACAACAGCAGCAATCAAGTGCCGCAATTCCAGCCACCATGCCGCCTCCGAGCAGCGAGAATACTGTAGATCAAGCGGATGACGGTATTGAGAAGGCGCAGAGTCGTTTGGACCAAGTGCTAGCTAGATGCGCGACACTGTTGGGCGAAGACGGAGATGACGACGTCGCCATGGACGACGAGCGCGTCGTGCATAGAGAGAAGCAGACTCCTGCTACTGCAAATGTGGACACGACTACAGCTGAGTATCTGTTCAGTCGACCGCCCATTGACGTGGACTCGCTGTCCGTAGTGCTGGATGATGGCAAGCGAATGTTTCTACGCAAGAAACGAAGGGTCTCCGGCAAACATTTCACCGCTCGTACTGTTCGCAGCGCAGCATCATCACTTGTCCCCATCAAAGAAATGATGGAGGCAGTTGAGCGGGTAGGTTCTTTCCTGTTGAGTATTGCTACAAGGTGCAAATGGTTGGAATGTGATATTCTAACGGTGGGCTGCTGTTTCAGATGGAAATTGAAGAAGCAGCTTCAAAAGAGGACGACGCGCAGCTTCAAGAACTTGTAATGGGCAGCAAGCAAGTGCCCCTCGCATCGAATGCTGTGCTGTGGCTGGACAAGTACAGGCCGCAAAGTTTCCTGGATCTTCTGAGTGATGAACGAACCAATCGTGAGGTCCTCACGTGGATTAAGACGTGGGACCGATTCGTGTTCCCCAAGAAAAAGCGAGCTAACAGCGCACTCCCAGTCCCTCCTGCCAAGACGAACGCCTTCGGTGGCTCGAGCAAGTCTCCGTGGAACCAAGGCCCCTTCAAGAATCAAGCTAACGACAACTCGGAGGATGACGAGGATAAACGCCCGTTAAACAAGATTATCCTGATTTGTGGCCCACCTGGAGCGGGTAAAACGACGTTGGCCAACATTGTTGCACGCCACGCAGGCTACAACCCGATTGAAGTGAATGCTAGCGACGATCGCACGGCTTCAGTTCTACGGAATAAGCTCATCAGCGCGATGGAGATGCAGTCCATTTGGGGCGAGCGCAAACCTAACTGCATCATTCTGGATGAAATCGATGGCGCTATGAATGGTAGCGATGGAAAATCGGCAATCGAAGTCATCCAAGAGATTGCAAACGCACCGTTGCAAAGGAAGAAAGCTGGAGGGAAAACTGCGGCCAAGAACCGTCACCCGTTGACTCGCCCTCTGATCTGTATCTGCAATGACTTGTACGCGTCCGTATTGCGCCCGCTGCGCCAAATGGCTAAGATTTTCATGTTAGACGCACCACATCCGCACCGTCTCGTTACACGACTGAAGTACATTTGTCGGCACGAAGGCATCAAGGCTTCCACGGGTACGCTAGCAGCTCTCTGCTCCAGTGCTGACAACGATATCAGGTACTGCCTGAACACACTGCAGTTTCAAAGCACTCAGTCTCGTGGAGCTGCAAGAAGTACCACGGCGGTCGTGACTCTGAATACTGGGCTCGTTGCTCAAAAAGACCATGTTCACGGCATGTTTGAGGCGCTGGATCTTGTGTTTTACGAGGCGCGCTCGAAATCAGCCAAAGGAGAGCGTCCTGCGACGGAAAAAATTGAGGAAGCTGTTGCGTCGCTGGGCAACTTACCGTTGTTGATCAATGGTTTGGACGAGAACGTACCGAAGATGATTTTCAACGACCCCACGATGAACAAAATCTGCGACGTCTTCGAGTGGCTCGGACTTGCGGATGAGTACGAAAGCCGCGCTCGCTCAGAACAGCAGTACGTGTTTCAGGCATACATTCCGTTTGCAGCCATTGCAACGCATGCGTCTTGCTGCACAAGTTCCAGGCGTCGTGTAGAATACCCTCGTGCGCAGTTTGAGGCGCAAAAGCGATGTGATCGCTCTGAGAATATCCTTGTAGCCTTGACGGAGGGCGCGCAGTTGCAGCCAATCCTACGCATGAGCACCAGCGTCCTTGTCGTGGATGTGGTGCCGTGGCTAGTCGCGAGTCTTTCGCCCAACATTCGCCGCATCAACCCGTCGCTGCAGACAAAGGAAGAGAAGATGATGATCCAGCGGCTCATTCAGCTTATGGCATCGCTGGGACTGTCATTTCGTCACAAGTATCTGCCTGACAGTAGCGAAGACTATGCGCTAGAACCGTACGTGTCTATCGTCGTTGCGGGTTGGTGCCACGCTTCGAGTTTTTCACTTTTTGTTGTTGTGTACGTTCTTCTTTTCAGAGCACTTAACGAACTCGTGGAGTTCCGAAGCAGCGAAGGCGGTCCAGCGTATCAATCTATGCTTCCGCTAACAGTAAGGAAAATGATCGCTCGCGAGGTGGAGTTGGAACAGATGCGTCGGAATGAGAACTCGGCTGCGTCTAAGAAGCAACACAGCCGCGTCAAGGCGGCGTCCGTAGCCGAGGACAAAGCAAGCGAAGCTACCATTGAAGAGAAAGCTGCAAAGGCTGCGTATGTTCTACCGGAGCTCAGCGGTACGTTGGTTGGTCCTGGTCCAGCTGGGCATTTGCGTCTCATTTGCTTACATTTGAGTGGTGTTGCTACTTAACTACAGACGCGGAGTTGGCCAAGAAGGACGAGATTTTGCGCAAGCGCAACCCGTTCGCATTCGCTCATCGCGAGGTCAAGCGAAAGCGGGACGAGGAGCTGAACGCGAAGTTCAAGCAGCAGCGCACCAACGATGCCCACGCACACTCTATGGTGCGCTACAAGTTCAACGAAGGCTACACGTGCGGCATCAAGACAGCCGTGTACATTCGGGATTTATTATGAAAGCACTGATTGACTGACTGCGATGGAATTTCAGCAAGGATATACGCTCCCAGCCTTCGTTAGAGACTCCACCTCTGTTTCTTACTTCTTGACAGGTTTATTCTTCTTCTTCTTGGGCTTCTTCTTGTCCGCTTGGGTTGGAGTTGTCGGTTGCGGTTTCGACGTTGGAGACAGCGGTGTCGCAGGTTGCCCCGGCAGCGCCTTCATGGGGCCCAGCACCTCCTGCATCACGAAGCGCAGCAGCCTCGTCAGCCGGAACAGGTTGGCCGTGTCCGTGGTGGCGTATTTGACGGCCTCATTGCGTCCGCTTGCGCTGCGAGGGGACGAGGGCGTGGGCTTGACCGACTGGTGCGACACTCTAGCCACCACCTTCACGCTCTTGTTGGCCGTCACGCGCGTCTTGAGGAAGAAACGCGAGTTCAGCGGATCCCCCACGAACGTCAGCTTTGTCTTCTCTTCGAAGCGCTCCCAGCTCATCTTCACGTATATCTATCTTTGCTCTGAAACTTCGACCGACGATGTGATTGGCCGATATTTTTGGCCGTTTTTTTTTTAGCTGGTCGTAACTTCAACTTCAGTTTGCGATTGTAGTCTCAGGTCAGCACTGGGCAATGGACGGGCAAGAGCAAGGTAATATGACTGCCCCGGTGTTGCATGGTAGTTGCCATGGGCTCATCGTGGTGTGTTAACTTTGTGCAGGGACACGTGATGAAGTTCTCGCGCTCAAGCAGTTCCTGCAGGGAATGCTACTTGCCGACCAGGACGGAGAAGCGGAGTTTTCGTTGCCTTCACCACGGAAAGGGGTTATTCGGAACGACAAACTGCTGGAGCTGATGGGGGTGACGCTGTCTGAGGCGAGCTCCAGCGACGGTTGCTCAGCGTACTCGCTCGACGATGAGCGGTCTGCCGCAGTGGCACCACTGCAAATACTGTCGCCTGAACTGCGGCAGCAGAAGGCCCCTTGTCTCCGCGATCACGACAGACAAGCGGCGGAAGCTATAGCTAACTATGATTGTGTCGATACGGAGGAGTTGTTGAGCGAAGAGCAAGACGCAGCGGAAGACAACCGCCGGCGAGAAAGTTATTTCTCCAGGTCGCACATGAACAATAGGTCTGTGAAACTTCTGAGGCGAAGTGCGACTTTCGAGCCGGACTTTCAAACGCGAATGAAGAAGTTTTTGCTCAAGAACCAGCAGAAGAAAGAGAGAATTCGCCAGTCTTTGGTTGTTGAGGATGAACCGGGAGTCACTCCAATGCCGCGTATTAACCGAGTACGATGCCTCTGATATAGGAATGCTTTCGCTAGTGCTGCTAACAGTCTGCTTCGTGTTGTTTATGCTTTGCACAGAGGTCGAAGTGCATCCCACGAAATGTTTCGCACCTCATGGTATGGCATCACGACAAGAAGAGCAGGCTTGCATGTATGCGAGACGCCGAGACAGCCAAGCAAGAAGCGACTTGTGTAGGGAAGCCGTCTATCAGCAAACGTTCGTTGTCGATCTGTTCAAAAAGGCAAGATGATGTTGCGCACTGTAAAGTGGAAGATCGACTCCATTTGCTCGGCCTTATCTACCAGTACCAGCTAGAAGAGCGACAGCGGGCCGACGAAAGACAAGCGAGTTTGAATGTGCAACCTCATTTGGCTCCCCACTCTGCGAATGCGCAGCGCAGGATGCGTTTTTCGGTGCATGATCGTCTCTATCAGTTGTCGAAGCGGTCAAAGAATAATAACGACCATGAATACTGTGCAAAGAATGCAAAGAAGACTGCAACTCGGCGGAGACGAGATCGAAAAGCAGCCAGAGAGCGCTTCGAAGACACCGCAAAGCGACTCCACGCTATGGACAGACAATACAAGGAGAAGCAATTGCTTCAGAGTGAGGAGATGAACAAGTATTTTGACAGCTTACGGGTACGAGTTCTCTGCTGTAGCTCTCGATTTTTATATTGCTGCTAACCAGTTACTGCTCATCGCGCACTAACAGGCAGCACCAAAGATGAGTGCTCGAAGTCGCAAACTTGCAGCGAAGAAGAAAAAGATCCCTGCCCCAAAGAGTCCTCTGCTGTGCGATTGCTGTGGGGGGAAGGAGGATAAAGAGGGGAAGTGTGGCTGCACAGTTGAGCCACGAGTCAACCAAAAACACGCCGCCGACGTTTACGAGCGACAGCTTCGGTGGAAAACGGCCAACGAGGCTCGACGCTCGCAGCAGAAGCAATTGCAGGACACGCTGGCGATGGCCGAGTGCACATTTCGCAATCCGTTTTACCAGAAGGCGTTGAATGCACCGGACGATCGCGCGGACAGAGTCAACGCAGAAAGAGGCAACAACAACAACGACCCCGGGTCCGCATTCTTTAAAAGGTGCATGATCTGGGCCGAAAAGCGCGACCTGCAAGTGGCTCGAGAGAAGAAAATCTCCCAGCAGCGGCAGCTGGCGGAGTGCACCTTCAAGCCTCGCGTTATGGCGCGAACGCCAAAGTACTTGGCTGACAGGCGCAGACAGTCGAACCAGCAGGACGAAGAGAGCACTCCATCCAGTCGATCATCCAGCCCCACACAGTTTCTCGACTGCTCTACGCCAGAGCAACAGCAAGATGAAATGCTCGCACACTTGTACAGTGCGTTGGATCTCCAGGCGTTGGCTGGGGAGCTGTCTCCGCAGCTCAATGCGGATGATGAAGGAGGCTGAGACTGCGCTGCCGCACTTGAACGCGCGAGGAAGGAGGATTTCTCAGACCTGCGCTAAACAATCGTTGCTTGCCGTATTCGCATCTACATCTAAGTTACCATTACATTTTGCGCTACAACAACTGTATATTCAATACAACTGGTCGGGTAGGTTCAGGCGACCGGGTTTATCGTCTAACGAGGACAACATCGAGCAGCGCGCCGCCGCGAACCATCGTCGCACCCTTCTTCAAGGAGCCAACAGCGTCCTAGTGTTCTCAACCGTGACGTACCCACTGAGGCACATTTGTCCGAATCCTGACATCCGGGACGCGCTCGAAGAACGTGCTGTGGCTCTGCAGCAGATTCGAGTGGAGGCAATGATGGTCATGAACTTCCACTGCTGCCGCCTGTTCGAGCACCATCGGCGTAGCCACCCGAACTACCCTGTAGTACCGGCAAGATCTCGCACGATGGAGAATGCCCTGCAGCTGGACCAAGCTACGTTCTACCGGTGCTGCACAGCTGTCTTTGGTGACGAACAGAGGCCCGCGCCAAAACCCTCGCCCAACGCTGCACTAGAGGAGTCCATCAACGAGTACAAGGCTTCGTGATCGAAGGTCATGTCGTACATACCACCTACGTTTTCCTATTCAAGCTCCGCTATCAAAGAACTGGCGAATGACATGCTCGTCGCGGCGAGGCAACATTCCGTACGAACTTCGAGGCACGACTCATCAACTTCATTAGCCTGCAGCTTGCGTATCCGCGGGGAGCAGCTGAGGCCATGGTCGCTCGACTAAAGTCGAGCTCCACCACCCTCACGGACGTCGAGAAGCAATGGCTTGAGTGGCTAGAACTGCCTCCTACAGATGCGAACATCGCTAGCCACGAAGTGCTATTTCTTCAAAAGCTTTACGACATGCTGAAGGTAATGGAGCAAATGCACGACCAAGATGAGATCCCGAAATGGTGCCGATTGTTTACGTTGCTGCCGCAGCCCACCTCCTGTGTGCCATCGTTCTTCCCGGTCACGACAGAGGTGCTCTACCAAGTCGCAAAACAAGTTTTGGCAACTACGGGCAAGGATGTCTTTGGTCTCTACACGTCCACAAACTCTCGTGGCCATCGGACGTATGCCACGCCTACGGAGTTCCAAGAAGTGCGCGAGAGGATGTGGACCTCTGTTTTCAACCTCGGAGATTGCGTCAGCCATACTGCGGCTCCCCGAATTGGCGTTCCCAGGCGCAACTTCGAGTATCAGATCTCCGCAGATGGGTACAGTGCTGCTGTGCTGACGTCAATTCCTGCTCCTCTTGAACGACCTGCTCTTTCTCCGAAGTATATACCAAATACATTGATCGGGATTGACCCAGGTCTACGGATGATGCTGACAGCATACAGCCGTCCTATGCTAGAGTTTGTCTGCAACCCACCGGGAGAGCCATGATACATGCCCGGTTGGTGCAGTACCTGTCCAGGCCACGTTGGCGGCAGACGCCATGGCAAGAAGCGCAGCAGGAACCGCAGTCGTCGCCACCGACGCAAGAGACGCAGCAGAGCGCACTGCGATGTGGAGGGGTGGTGCGAGATCTGTCACAGGCACCACCCAAAGCACCGTCCGCGGAAACACGGTGTCAGGCGCCGGACTCACTTCCTGCACGACAATGCTCACGTCCCGAGAGTACCGACACATGAGTTGTGTCGAGCACCATACATTTTGGCATGAAAACCTGAAGAAGAGGTATCCGCGCTATGGTGCGTTTTTGAAAGACATGCCATCGTTCAAGACTTCGTCGTCGGCGTCCCTGCTCTCTCGCTACGAGCACATCTGGAAGAACGTCAATGCAATGCTGGAGTTCTGTGCTCTCAAAGGGTTTCGAAAGTGGAGATTCACGCTGTCGCGATTCAAACGCAAGGCCGTCGCAAAACTCGCCAAGCGTGTCGTCCCGACCGTGGACCGTGACGTGTGTGTGGCTCTCGGAAAATGGAGCAGCCAGACCCATCTCGCGGGCCACATGCACGTTCCGCTAAAGAGGTTCGCGCTTGAACTCTCTCACCGCGCAACCTTCATTATGGTCGACGAATTCCGCACCAGTTATCTTTGCTCCGAGTGCTCATGTCCGATGGTGGACTTGCCGTTCAAGATCTACGGGACGACGAAAACCAAGAGGTAGAGGAACGTGCGTGTCTGCGGAAACGTAGTGTGCAGAGCGAACTACTGGGAGCGCGACATCAATGCGGCAAAAAACATGTGGCAGCTTGGGCTTCTCCAAGTCACCCACCGGCCTCGAACTCCGCAGTTCTGCAGAGGACACCGAATCAACT
This sequence comes from Phytophthora agathidicida, assembly GCA_025722995.1. NCBI lineage: Eukaryota > Oomycota > Peronosporomycetes > Peronosporales > Peronosporaceae > Phytophthora > Phytophthora agathidicida. The sequence continues at coordinate 1,543,516 of CP106979.1, forward strand.
AAGGTGGCTTAATTCAACCAACGTGGGAACGGGACCCTGAGAAGGACCTCAAACGGAAGCCCACTCGGTAAACGGGCTGCTAGGGAGTGAAAGGCTCAGTACCTTGATTCGTCGGCAGCCCAGTCCGAACGTAAAGACCTCTCGAGATCATTCCCAGTGAATAGACCCCAAGTACACGTTCACGGACTTGGGTGACTTCGCTGAGCGGTAGCACAGTGTTTTCATCCTATCAGAACGTTCCGTTGAGGCTCTTTTTCCGCCAATGGCAGGGCACGAATATTTCTATCAAGAAAAAAACGCCCCCCTCTCGCGCTCACTCGCCAACTCGCCGCTTGGCTGTGAAAGCGCGCAAGTCCGAGAGCGTTGGCCAGCGCATTCGAAGCTCCCGCGTGCGCCTTCCGTCCCCCTCCCCCACTCAGGCGTCGTAAGCGACTGTAGCCATCATGTCGTCCACGCAGTTCTCGTACTCGAGCGCGCGTCTGCGGCGTGTCAAGTACCTGCAATTCGGCGTGTTCAGCCCCGAGGAGATCCGCGCCATGTCCGTCACCAAACAGACCAAGGTCAACGACCGCATCATCCCTGACGGCATCTCGCGGCCTGAAACGTACTTGAACGGACACCCAGTCATCGGCGGCATCGGAGACCCGCGCATGGGCACGTGCGACTTCCGGGCGCGCTGTAAAACCTGCGACTGCACGTACAGCGGCAGTGGCGGCAAAGTGAACGACTGTCCTGGCCACTTCGGCCACATTGAGCTGGCCCGCCCCATGTACCACATGGGATTCATCAAGGAAGTGCTGAAGATCCTGCGCTCGGTGTGTTTCCACTGCTCCAAAGTGCTGAGCGATGAGCGCGACCACCGCTTCCGCTCGGCCATGAAGATCAAGAACGCCAAGCGTCGACTGAAGGCTGTGTACGAGATCTGCAGCAACAAGAGCATGTGCGAGTACGGTGAGGAGGCCGACATGGAGAAGATGCGCGAAGACTTGAACATTGGTCTGCAGGGCGGACTGGACGACAAGTCCAAGCCCAAGGAGGGAGGCCACGGAGGTTGTGGTGGTCTCCAGCCCAAGTACCGCAAGCAGGGCATCAAGCTGCTGGTGGAGTTCCCAGAACAGATGGAGGACGTGCCTGGATCGGGAGACCGCAAGCAAAACTTGCCGGCAGCGAAGGTGCTATCGATCTTCAAGAACATCTCGGACGAGGATTGTTACGCCCTCGGCTTGGACCCGCGTTGGGCTCGCCCCGACTGGCTCGTCATGACGCTCATGCCGGTGCCGCCTCCTCACGTCCGCCCTTCGGTGGCTATTGATGGCATGGCGCGTGGTGAGGACGATCTTACACACAATTTGGCATCTATCGTGAAGGCAAATCTGGCATTGCTGAACTGCGTGCGTAAGGGTGAACCATCGCACATTATCGAGCAGTTTGAGCAGCTATTGCAGTTCCATCTGGCGACTTTCCTCAACAACGAGCAACCTGGCCTCCCACAAGCCCAGCAACGATCCGGCAAACCACTGAAGACGCTGCGACAGCGTCTGCGCGGTAAAGAAGGCCGTATTCGTGGTAATCTGATGGGCAAGCGTGTGGATTTCTCGGCGCGTACTGTCATCACTGCTGATCCCAACATTGAGATTGACCAAGTCGGCGTCCCTCGATCGATCGCGATGAACCTTACCGTGCCTGAACGGGTCACGCCGTTCAACATGAACTACATGCACCAACTGATTGCAAACGGCCCGCTCGAGCACCCCGGCGCAAAGTACATTATCCGTGAAGACGGCAACCGTATCGACTTGCGCTACATCAAGAACAAGTCAGATCTTGCCCTGAAATGCGGATGGATCGTGGAGCGGCATCTTCGTGATGACGATTTGGTGCTATTCAACCGTCAGCCTTCGCTGCACAAAATGTCTATTATGTCGCACCGCGTGAAGGTGTTTGACTGGTCGACGTTCCGTCTAAACCTATCTGTCACGTCTCCGTACAACGCTGATTTCGATGGCGATGAGATGAACTTGCACGTACCGCAGTCCATGACTGCTCGTGCTGATGCCCAGGAACTGATGATGGTGCACAAGGTGATTATCACCCCGCAGAGTAACCGTCCCGTCATGGGTATTGTGCAGGATTCTTTGCTGGGCGCCCAGAAATTCACGAAGCGAGACATCTTCCTGACCAAGGATTGGGTTATGAACCTGCTGATGTGGGTTTCAAACTGGGATGGCAAGGTGCCCACTCCCGCCATTTTGGTGCCGAAAAAGGGAGAATTGGGCAAGTACACCCCGATCTGGACAGGTAAACAGATTTTCTCTGCGATTATTCCGGCGATTAACTTTACTGGATTCTCGTCCACACACAAGAGCAGTGAGAAGTTCTCGGACCTCTCTCCTATCGATTCTCGCGTCATTATTCAACAGGGAGAGCTGCTTGCCGGTATTATTGACAAAAAGATTATTGGGTCATCGGCTGGTGGTTTGGTTCATATCACGATGCTGGAAAAGGGTCCCGATGAAACAAAGCGCCTCCTTGGTGCCATTCAGAAATTGGTCAACAATTGGTTGGTTGGCCGCAGTTTTACTGTCGGTGTGAGCGACACGATTGCCGATGTGTCTACTCTGAAGACTATTGTGGATATTATCACCCAAGCTAAGGTACAAGTACACGATTTGGTGGTGCGTGGACAAAAGGGAAAATTAGAAACCCAGCCTGGCCGAACAATGGTCGAATCGTTCGAAGGACTGGTCAATATTGTGCTGAACACTGCTCGTGATCAAGCCGGTCGCGAGGCACAGGGTAGTCTGGATGAGACAAACAACATTAAGGCTACGGTGACGTCCGGATCCAAGGGTTCGTTCATTAACATTTCGCAGATTATTGCTTGTGTGGGTCAGCAGAATGTTGAAGGAAAGCGTATCCCGTACGGTTTCAATCACCGTACACTGCCGCACTACGGCAAGGATGATCTGGGCCCCGAGAGTCGTGGTTTTGTGGAAAACTCGTACCTGAAGGGTTTGACACCGCAGGAGTTCTTTTTCCACGCTATGGGTGGTCGTGAAGGTCTGATTGATACAGCCGTGAAGACGGCCGAGACGGGTTACATCCAGCGTCGACTTGTGAAGGCAATGGAGTCAGTCATGACACGATACGATGGCACAGTCCGTAACGCACAAGGCGAAATTATCCAGTTCCTGTACGGTGAGGATGGCATGGATGCCGTTTGGGTCGAAAAGCAAAGATTCGAGTCGCACAAACTGAACAAAGTCCAGTTTGAGAAGAAGTATGTATTTGATCCATCGGATGAAGATCTTGGGTGCGTACCGAATTGCCCTGACCAGCTGTACCTCGAGCCAGACATCATTAAGGATATCCGGACGAACCAGCGGACCCAGCAGCTATTGAGAGAAGAACTCGCGCAGCTACAAAAGGACCGTGTGAACCTGCGTGTTATTTTGGCAAGCCGTGGCCAGGGACAGGAGTCCGACAACGCTGCCCAAATTCCCGTGAATATCCGACGTCTTGTGGAGAACGCTCAACAGTTGTTCAGCATCGATATGCGCAAGCCGTCAAGCCTTCACCCGTCCCACATTATTGAGGGCGTAAAGGAGTTGTGTAAAAAGATTATTGTTGTGAAGGGTGACGACCGGCTGAGTATCGAGGCTCAGGAAAACGCAACGCTGTTCTTCCAAATCCTGTTGCGGTCAACGCTTGCGTCGAAGTGCGTGACGCTTGAGCACCGCCTGACAGAGACTGCATTCGAGTGGCTCATGGGCGAAATCGAGTCCAAATTCACAAGCGCGTTGGTGTCTGCTGGTGAGATGGCAGGTGTTGTGGGTGCGCAATCGATTGGAGAACCGGCGACGCAGATGACGCTGAACACATTCCACTACGCCGGTGTGTCCGCTAAGAATGTGACCCTTGGTGTGCCTCGCCTAAAAGAAATTATGAACATCGCGAAGGACGTGCGGACCCCGTCGCTGCGTATCTTCTTGACGCCAGATTGTGCGCATGATGCCGACAAGGCCAAATTTATTCAGTCGCAACTCGAGTACACGACGCTGGCTGATGTGACGGCGAATACATCCATCTACTACGACCCGGATCCGATGAACACTGTGGTGGAGGAGGATCAGGAGTTTGTTGCTTCCTACTACGAAATGCCTGACGAAGACACACCGATCGCTCGTTCACCGTGGTTGCTGCGTATCGAGTTGAATCCGAAAATGATGGCAGACAAAAAACTCACGATGGGCGAAATCGCTGCGCAAGTGGAAGCCGAGTACGGCCAGGATCTTTCGTGCATCTTCACGGATGATAACGCTGATCGTTTGGTGCTGCGTATTCGTATTATGAGCGACGACGAGGAGAAGCTGCAACGGTCTGGCGAGACTGCAGTTGGACAGGAAGATGATACGTTCCTGAAGCGTGTGGAGCACAACATGCTCACGCAGATGAAATTACGTGGTATTGAGGGTGTGAGGAAGGTTTACATTCGTGAAGGACCGTCAACGCACTGGTTCGATGACGTTGGCTTCAAAATGATGAACGAGTGGATGCTGGATACGGATGGTACGAACCTGCTCGATGTGATGTGCTACCCGCAGGTCGACTCCACGCGGACAATTTCGAACGACATTGTGGAAATCATTCAGGTGCTGGGTATTGAGGCTGTTCGTCGCGCGCTTTTGAACGAAATCCGACAGGTTATTTCTTTCGATGGTGCTTATGTGAACTACCGCCATCTGGCATGCCTGTGCGATGTGATGACGTTCCGAGGCCATCTCATGGCAATCACTCGTCACGGAATCAACCGCGACGATTCTGGCCCTCTTGTCCGCTGTTCTTTCGAGGAGACGGTGGAAATTCTGATGGATGCTGCGATGTTCTCGGAAGGTGACCCGCTGACGGGAGTATCGGAGAATGTGATGCTTGGCCAGTTGGCTCCTCTTGGCACGGGTATCATGGACTTGGTGCTTGATGCCAAGAAGCTCGCAAATGCGATCGAATACGAGGCATCGGAGATTCAGCAGGTGATGCAGGGTCTTGATAACGAGTGGAGAAGCCCCGACCAGGGCCCGGGCACGCCAATGGCGACCCCGTTCGCATCGACACCTGGTTTCTCGGCATCGTCACCGTTCAGTCCCGGCGGCGGTTCTTTCTCTCCTGCGGCAGGTGCCTTCTCGCCCATGGCAAGTCCGGCTTCACCTGGTTTCATGGCAGCTTCGCCTGCCCACAGCCCTGCGTCTCCGCTGAACCCGACGTCGCCTGCATACAGTCCGATGTCTCCTGCTTACAGTCCGACGTCTCCAGCCTACTCGCCGACGTCCCCTGCGTACAGCCCGACATCTCCAGCCTACAGTCCGACATCACCTGCGTACTCGCCGACGTCTCCGGCTTACAGCCCTACTTCGCCTGCATATTCTCCGACATCGCCAGCTTACAGTCCGACATCACCAGCATATTCGCCAACGTCGCCGGCCTACAGCCCGACTTCTCCGGCCTACAGCCCCACGTCTCCCGCTTACTCGCCGACTTCTCCAGCATACAGTCCGACGTCTCCGGCATACTCTCCGACATCTCCTGCTTACAGCCCGACATCTCCTGCGTACAGCCCCACTTCGCCTGCATATTCGCCGACGTCCCCTGCATACAGCCCGACGTCCCCGGCGTACAGTCCGACCAGCCCGGCTTACAGCCCCACATCACCGGCCTACACGCCTGCGTATTCGCCGACGTCCCCGGCATACAGCCCGACTTCACCGGCGTATTCGCCGACGTCGCCCGCTTACTCGCCGACATCGCCAGCCTACTCACCGACGTCGCCTGCGTATTCTCCGACTTCACCAGCGTACAGCCCGACATCTCCAGCTTATTCGCCAACGTCGCCTGCTTACAGCCCAACGTCTCCTAGTTACAGTCCAGCTTCGCCAGAGTACAACCCGACGGAGGGCTACAACCCGACTGCTAGCGGTTACAGCCCCACGGACGCCGATGAGAAGAAGGATGAGGATTCGAAGTAAACATGTTGTGTGCGTGGAAGTGCTAGAAGGCGAGCGAGGATGTGCATTACGAATACAGCCGAGAAAACCAAGCGAGTCGTAGCTGAGGTGGAAGAAGGCGTGGATGCTGAACGAGGTGCAAGTGGCAGCGAGCGAGCGAGTGCCACACCTCGCCCTGCATGTGTACCGAACAATGCCGCCGATAACAGTAAAAGCAAAACAAACAGCATTGACACTTCTCGTTTGGCTTTATCAGTGGTTGAAGTCTGCTTCTGCATCTACTCGCTCAGTGCAATGAGCGTCATGAGTCCAATGCCCGCACACATGGCAGCAGCCTCCTTGAGCGACTGCGCAAGGGAACAGTCTTCCAACAACTCGGGCATGACGCTAGTACATGCGATGTAGATAAAGCCACCGGCGGTGAATGGGGAGATCCACACCGCGCTCGAGTCTCCAGCTCCTTCCATGAGCAAACCGATGACTGCGCCGATCATAGCTCCAATCGCCGTTAGCAGTTGTGTGAGCATAGCTTCGCGTCGCGTGAAACCCGACTGAATGAGGATAGCAAAGTCTCCGATCTCATGCGGCAGCTCGTGCAGCAGCATCGCTACTGTCGTGGTCCAACCCGTTCCGCGCAGGAAGGTCGCACCGATGGCCAAGCCGTCCGTGAAGTTGTGCGAAAAATCCGCGGCCAAGTTGAGATACCCTGCAGCCGCAATTGGCTTCTTCGCATGGCCAATCGGTTCGTCATCAGGCACTTCTGCGTCGTCCTTGTCTTCCTTGAACACTGTGCGCTTCCTCGCCGTCGTGTTCTTGCCTGACAGTGAGGATTCTCCTCCATCTTGCACTGAAGCTGAAGGATGTGAGTGCCCGTGGGAGTGTCCATGGCCTCCTCCTCCAGTCTGCGCTCGCACGAACTTCTCCAGCATGAGGAACGTCAACATCCCAGCGAGCGTCCAGAGCCACACGTAGAGATCCGCCATGGAGTGGGAATGGCCGTGTCCCTCATGGTCGTGGTCGTGGTGATCATGGTCGTGAGAATGAATGGCCCCCTCAGGCAGCGAATGGGGCAGCAGATGCAGCAGTGCGTCGCCCAACAATCCGCCGGCCGCAAAACTCAGGAATACGCGCAACATGGGCTGCTGCTTCTCCTGACTGCCGACACCCAGAGGCACCACGAGCAGCACCAGCACAGGCGCAGCACCCACGAGAGCAGTGGCGAAGAGGGCTTGGCCCCATACAAGTGGGGAGAATCTGGCAGTCTTGGGCTTGGCGATGGTCTGTTCCTTGTGCTCGTGGTCGTGGTCGTGGTCGTGATGGTCGTGCTTGGCGTGGTGGTTGACCTCGTGGTGTTCTTCGCCACGGACGGCGGGTGTCACGGGTAGCTCGGCATTGTCGGCGGTCGAGAGGAGGGCGGCGCTCAGCAGGGCCACAGCCAGCAGCAGCAGAGGAAGACGGACTCGAACCCGCATAAAGGAGGAGGAAAAAACAATTTGATTTGATACGCCTAATGTAGCCATCTCGCTGGAGAATGGCAGTGTGCAGATGCCATTTTTTCTAGCTTTTTTAAAATTCGTGGTCACTACCATAATCACCGGCACGGTACATTGCACTTCGCTAGAACAGGGGCGCTGCTGTGAGTGTCTTCGGCTGGTAGGAACAAGTTGGTAGCCTGAAACTTTAGCACCTTGAGGCAGCAAAACTGCGTCATTCGCAAGCCAACATGAGTGTGAGACGAACAAGTCAATAGACAAACGCACCTCGTTCCCTACGCTGGTCCAATATGGTCGTAGTTCGCGAGCGAACAGTTCTGCTTTTCTGTCGGTTGAAGACACTACATCCTCATCAAAGAAACACTCGGGCGGCGGCTTCCAGGAATGGCGAAGTGGAATGCTCACCACGATTCGCGTCAGCTGGCCAAGTCGTTGGCGCACAAGCTGCGCCTGTTCGTAGTCCTTAGCGCGATATGCAACGACTAGCGTTTCCACTGGCAGGTGGTGCGTAGAATCGAGTGGAGTGACCAGTTCACCGTTCTTGCTCAGCTTCAGCCAGTACCAGCACGCATGGAATGTGAAACCCCACGATGGCAATGCCTGCTCACGAAGATACGCCATGTAGCGCGGTCGGTTCGTCACCCACACTGCTAGGATGCATTCGTCCGGGTCTGCAATGTGCGCGATATCAATCTTGAGCAGCTCCGTGTGGTCAAATGTGGGGTAGCATTTTCCACGAGACACACTCTTGTTCTGCCACGGCGGGTCCATCACTATCAGTTTGTGCTCCCCAAGTTCGAGTTGGTGGAGCTCCCGCACATCTCGTTGGGCGAAGCTCGACCCAGCTGGCAGTACGACCTTGGCGCCGCTCACTGCAGCGACTTGCAGGCAATTCGCTCTGTTGCAGTGGACCTTGCCATCATCCAGAGCCTCTGCACTGGAGATCTTTGGCAATGTGCTCAGCACGTCGTGGATTGGAGCGATGGTATTGCTGTCGTTTGAGCTTGGTAGTAAGAAGTTTCGTAGCACAAATCGATCCCCACCAAAGCGCTCGTATGAGGCCTGCAATGCTCCTTGGACTTGACTACTCAGCGGCACAAACTTTCCCTGTGCTATGAGCTCTTCCAGCCATTGTGTTCGTCTCCGGGCTGCTGTCTTCCGCTTTCGTTGGCGCCGCGCTGCAGCTGCCGATATTTCTGCTGGGGCGTGGGCCGTTGGTGGTCGGATGAAAGGAATTGATGGGATCTGGAGAGAGTCGTCACGTAGACGTAGGAGCCCTAGGTAGTACGCGTTCACAAGGGCGGCATGGTTGATGCATGATGCCTTGGTCTCCATTGCCGCTACGAATTAAGAGGCCCCGGTAAAAGCGATGGCTACATTGATCGCTTTGAGTGGTTCCACAACTGTCAATTGAATTTGCTTCAACATGGTCAACAAACGACTGGTCTACAAAAACCTCCTTGTTGCATTTAGAGCCACCACTGACTAAGACGCGGCACCACGACATTTCCGACGGAGCACCAGTGCATCGAACATCAAGCAGTGCAAGGTCGGCCATCTTGCTTCTTCCGTCCTTCGGGTCGAGCAAACCGACTTGGTGGCGCAGCTATTTCAGTTGTTTTCTCTCGGTTGAAGCAATGATGGGGACGCCCATCTTGCTAGAGTGTACTTATCTTTGGTCAAGTCAGAGACCTTCAACACCGCCGGCAAAGCAGGTGAGTCCACGTCCGTGGGCGCCATCCCTTAGTCAATATAAAGTAGCATACGGCGATTAAGATTAAGACGCATATGGGAGGACTCTCCAGTCATGAGCCTCGTCCTGATGTGTACGAGGCTTAAGGGTCTGAATGGATTTGTACTAAAAAAATCTTGCGAACGTTTCATTTAAGAGCACAAGTTTGTTGCACTTGGGTATACAAACATTGATAGGAAAGGTTGCGGAGGCTTTTTGTGGCCAGTTGGAGAACTCTTCGGTATTCCATCTTTTGACCAATGGCCCCCAAGCGCAAGAAGACTGACGACGAGAAGGCGTTCCTCAAGAATCGGGTCCAGCGAAGCGTGATCTGCAAGCTGTCTCGCATCTGCAAACATGAGCAGATTGTAGACGAAATTGAGCGCTCGGCGAAAGAGCTCAAGCAGTGTCAGCTGGAAGCCTGGCACCTCGCAAACGTCCACGTGTTGCGTTGTCTGAAAGAAAACCTACCTCTGCCCAACTTCTACACGACGTTCTTCAATCGATGCTGCGCGGGCGCAATGAAGGAAGCCGAAGACGAAGATCGTAAGATGCAGGAATCGAGAAAGGCAACCAAACCGCGAAAACAACAGAAAAACAAGGCGACGCAATCGGCACTTGATACCGGAGAAGACGGGGAAGAAGAAGATGATCGCGACGATGATCATCGGAATAAAGTCAAGGCGCAGCCGACGGATGAGGAACAGATCAAGACATTTCGTTTGTTTTTGGAGAAGCGTGCGAGTAATCCAGCGTACGAACCGCCGTCACTGGGGTTTAGCGGTGAGATTCGTGGAGAGATTGCAAGAATGACGATGGAGAACTCCCACAACGTGATTGCTATCCAGTTTCGTCGACGGTTGTACCAGCATATTCGTTTCCGGTACGCGAAGGAAGGCGAACTTCAACTGGATGCGAAGGACACGAAAATACTTGTCGAGAGTTACTATCGGATGAAGGAGGCTCCTGCTCAGTCTAAAGAATCAAAGAAGACCGACCGACATCAATCAAACCAAAGAAGTCCTCAAAACCCAAGAAGCCCAAGATGATAAAAGTTTGGGACAAGCGGGACGACACCGAAGACCCAGTCCAACGCGAGTTGCGCAAGGGGTTGATCAAGTTCCTTGGGATTGGAACATTCGAAAAAACTTGCGACCATTTGTCCGCAAACTCTACGATGTGTTGATGTGGATGGAGAAGTTTGCGGAAAAGAACCCGAGAGCTAAGGGAACGCGGCTGTACTCCTTGTTGCCATACCCTGCCTCATATTCGAACTGCTACATCATGGTCAACGGGTCCACTCTTCATGGTATATGTGCACGGATTTTCAAGCGCACCGGATGGAAATTGGACTCGATTCCACTTACACCACGAGGTGGACCACCTCATACGCGTTTTTTCAAGAAAACCGTTCCAGACTACTGGGAGAGGTTTTTAACGTGACACAGTTCGAGACGAGAGTGCCTAACTATTCAATACCGCGGACAGAGTTCGACGCCATGGACCACGAGACGAAGAAGACGTAAGCTAGTCGATACTTTGCCAACCAGATCAGTACAATTGGTTACGGGGCCAGTGTTCTGCTCACGCATCCTAAAGACGTGAATGAGTTTCCAGAAGAATCAAGCGGCAAAGCGCTGATGGACAAACCGGATCCATTTGAGAAAGCGCGCAAATGTCTTCCGACTGTTTACTCTCCTGATGTGATGATTGGCATCGATCCTGAGATGCGGACGTTATGTACTGCAGTCAGTGTTGGTCGCCTGCATCGACGGCGTGTTCGAAGTAAATGGCTAAAGGAACGCAAAGGAAGGAAGCAGAAGCGTCTCAATCGACAGTACCGTCGTGGTCAGAAGATCATTGAAATCAGTACTGGTGAGTATCGACCCATGTCGAAGATGAACCACTTTCGAGCCTGGAACGAGAGATTGAAGAAGCGAGAGTCGTGGTACGCGGGTATCATTCATGCGATGCCGTCGTTCAAGACTGCTAGCTACGAACAGTACGTGAACGGACTCTCGTTCTTCTGGATGCATCTTCGGTTCTTACTGGCTTTCTACACCAAGGATCCGTTTTAAAAGCGGCGGTTTACACAAGATCGACTCAAGGCGAAGACGTTGGAAGCGTTGGCTAAACGTATTGTGCAGAAACCGAGCGCGCAAATTTGCATTGGATACGGAGACTGGAGTCGCCGGGATAGTATCAAGGTCACGCGACGGGACCGGTGAAAAGGTTCGTCAAGGTGTTGAAGAAGAGGACCACTGTGCTCCCGGTGGACGAATTTCGAACGAGCAAACTTTGTTCTTGCTGTCGCAAATGCCTCAAACAAACTCCTTTGTTCACGAAAATCCGGCAAGAACAAGATGGAGGAAAGAAGAAGGTCGTCGAGAAAAAGACTAAGTTGACGGAGAAGGAATTGAAGAAGAACTCGAAGAACGAAGCCAAGGAGAAAAAGGAGATGGAGCGATTCAAGAACCCAAAGCTCGAGGACTTCAAGATCGTCCTGAAGAGCAACCGGAACGTCTTGCGCTGTGAAAACAGTCGATGCGAGGCCAATTTCTGGAATCGGGACGTCAACGCCGCGCGCAACATGTTGGAGCTGATGAAAGGGTACTTTCTAAACCTGGGATGGATGACCGCGTTCGTGCGAGGCGGGTAGCGTGACAATGGAAAAAAGGAGGATGGAGAGGGTCTGAGGCACTCCAGTAGCTGGATGAACTTCAGGTAGCCGGATAAGCGAACCATAGCCAGACCTCATGCGAAAATGCATATATTAGGAGAGAGTTGGGGAGAGTTCGTCTCCTCACTCGGTAGGCACAGGAAAGATGTAGAGGAGACAACAGTTAGGCTACATGTAAGCCCTACTTTGAAAAGTGTTGAAGATTATACTGATCTCCACTAAAGTACACACTACAACTTAGGTGAACAATAGTGAGAAGCAGAACTCGAGAGAAGCCTCAGTTAACAATATACCAAGTACCCCACGGGTGGCCTTTGCTGCCAAACACTGTGTTGACTTACCTTCCTACTCTACGTTTACCTGTGCTAGCGTTTCACTGCGCTTCAAAAAGCATCAACTTACGCTTAGTCCGCAGAGAAGCGCGGGATGGTCGCGTACCCCTGACGACGTCGCCATGTTGCTGCTGAGAGCATGGCAGACCCCACTGCCGCGATCACCATGCCGGCAGACACTAGTGCACTCGAGGGGGTCGTTGCAGTGATCGTTGACGATTCCTCTCTCGCTGCAACACGCATGGCAATGGCTGCGGTCTCATCTGTTTGTGTTAACTCGTCGAGACAACCCGTGGACGCCAGCTTGCTGAACCATTTCGCCGACGGACGAGCGATGCGTTGCAAGTCTGTCGGCTTTGGTTTCTCAAAGTTAGGTGACCCAGTCTCCTCCGTGAAGTTCACGTAGTACAAACCGAAGCGAGGGCCGTACGAGCCCCACTCGTAGTTGTCCAGGAAGCTCCACGCCGTGTAGCCGATGACGGGGAGCTTCTCCTCGACGACAGCCTTGTAGACCTGCTCTGTGTACGACTGAAAGAACCAAAGTTGGTCAAGATTTGACACCTCATCGTTGCCGCACCAGCCGTTCTCCGTCAACAGGATGTCCGCCGATGGGTCCTTGGCGTACATCCACTTGATCGTATCCAAGTACCCAGGCGGATAAGCTGTGTACGACTTGCAGTAGTTGTTGCCCTGACTGTCTTGCAGTCCGGGGCGCGAGCCTGGCACAAGGTGTGTGTCGTCGACGCCCTTGTCCTGACCAAAGCCCACATGAAGTGACGAGCATGGTGTGTTCGACGCCTCGGAGTCGCAGTCCGTAATGGCGCGCGAGTAATAGTGATTTAACATGAAAACGTCGTATGAGCCCTTGAGGAGAGCGGCTTGCTTAGTAGTGAAGCGGGGCAGGCGTTCACCGACGCGCTCGCGCATGACAGGTGGGTAGTCACCAGTGGTGAGAGGCAGCAGCCACCAACCGAACTCGAAATTCATCGCGCGCTCAGTAGCCTCCACATCCTTGGGGTTGTTAGCGTCCAGCGGGTAAAATTGGTTGGCGTTGAGAACGATACCGATGCGTGCCTTGGGCTGAATGACGCCGCTAGCCTTGAGTTCTCGGAACTTCTGCACCGCGTATGCGTGCGAGAGCAATACGATGTGCGCTACTTCGTAGACCAGCGTGGGGGAGTCGTGGAACCCAGGAGGGTGTAGCCCGGTGTTGTAGCCATACACGACAAAGGACAAAGGCTCGTTAAATGTAGTCCAGAAATCCACCTTGTCGCCGAACTCTTGGTAGAGCAGCGTTGAGTACTGCACGAAGTGGTCGATGATGTCTGGATTGAGCCAGCCTTGCGGAGTCAGTTCGTTGTGCAGCTCTGTAGGCAGATCCCAGTGGTAGATCGTGAGAATCGGAGAGATGCCGTTCTCCACTAGTTTATCCAGCAGCGCGTGATAGAAGACTAGACCAGGGAGATTCGGCTTCATGCGACGCGTTTCCGAGTCCCAGTTCATGACGCGTGACCACGAGACGGAGAAGCGAAAGGACTGCAGCCCCGTTTCCACCATGAGCTTGATATCGTCCGCATAGCGGTGGTAGAAGTCGTCGGCGACATTGGCGCACTCGAAGCCAGGCTGCTGGCGACAAAAGTCGTCCCAAATGCTGGGGGTGCGGCCATCCTCGTTCCAAGCGCCTTCCACTTGGTAGGAGGCCGTGGCCGACCCGAAGAGGAAATCAGCAGGGAAGCATCGCGGCTCGGACGCGGTCGTGAAGCTGGGGAGTAGAGCGACGGTGCAGCTTGCCGCCACAAGTCCAAGGGGATTGAGCAGCCACATCACGACTCGGCAACTTCAGAAGTGAAAGCTTGAGATGAAGCCGATCGTAGCTGTTCACTCCCGTGAGTTGAAGAAACATTTGCGCCGGCCTTTGATGAGTGTGATAACGTCGGCCAGCTGCATCCACGCAGCGTTGATCACACTGTGGGTCGATAATCGCCCATTGAAGATGTGGACGCGAAAGGAGAACTTCAATTTCCTATTTACAATATAATTAATTGTATCAAATCAAACAATTCCGGACGAATGTCCGGCGCTGCGCTACTGGCCGTGTACCATGGGCTGTGGAAGGCGTCCATGCCTCTCGTGTCGTGGTATGTACGTCGGAAGGATTTGCGACGGCTGGTACCACGCGTCATCACCGCCGAGCGCTTCGGTCGCAGTGAACCACCAGGTAAGCTCATTGGTTGGACGACGACCACATTGATACCAACGTTGTGTATTAATCTCTTTTTCGTCTTTCAGTCCACTGGCGTCGTAGTCGCAGGGGTGATTGCTTTACGCTGTGGATCCATGGTGCCTCAGTGGGGGAGTGTCTGTCGGCTTTGCCACTCGTGGAATTGGCGCTAAGTCACAAATTAAACCCAGCGCTGGCGCCGTCGACCGGTGGCGAGAAGAGGAAAGTGCGGGTGGTCGTGTCGACGACCACGACAGCAGCACGCCAAGTTGTCACCGAACGGTTGAAAGAGGTGATATTTTGTACATGTGGCTGAGTGGTTTTGGGGGCGCCATTGATGACTTTCGTTTGTGGTTGCTGAAAATTGTTGACAGAAGGCAGACGCCGTGTGTGTGTTGGCGCCTCTCGACAACTTACAGAGTGTCAACCGATTTTATGATGTGTGGCAACCAGAGTACGAAGCAGTTGTCGTATTGGTTCTATCATAGCGTCCTTGAGACTACTGTGGGTACTGATCAGGTGCGTTGTGGGGTTTGCAGTGCAGGGATCTGGATCGAGTCGGAGATTTGGCCGATATTGATCACCGAAGCAGCGCGGAGAGGGATTCGCATTGGCTTGCTCAACGGTCGAATGTCGGCGCAATCGTTCCGTTGGTGGCGATTGCCAGGACTGCACGAGTTTTCGAAGCGCATCGTTGGTTTGTTCTCATTGGTACTTTGCCAAGACGAACCGGTAAGCGCTTATCTTGTTCTCTGGCTGTTTGCATCTGGATCGACCTCTAACTCGCGCGCTTTGGCTTGCTTCACAGAACCGAAAACGTTTTGAACTCCTTGGGGCGCGAAATGTTCACGCTGTGCAAAACCTCAAGTTTGGTAGGAAGTTCCTGCAAGTTAGTTGCGCACATTATAGCATGACTAATATCGTGCATATCGTATACCTGCACAAACAGCATCTCCACGCTTAATCGGCAACGAATCCGAGGTTACCGCGTTGCAGCGCGCAATTGGATCGAGACCCGCGTGGGCTGCAGTCAGTACACACGACGGCGAGGAGGTCGTGATGGCTGAAGTGCACGCAGAACTGTCCAAGGGTCTACCAAACGACCAACATCCACTCGCGGTTATCATTCCGCGACACCCCACTCGGACATCGTCCATTGTGAAACAACTTCATCAACTGGTAAATCCTCCTTTTGCCGCTGGGTTCAGTCTTGGTACACTTCGATAACGATATGCACAATTGGCAGTTCCCTGGACTTTCAGTCGGCTTACGCTCCCGTGATAACTGGCCAGCAAACTCGGTCGATCTGTTCATTGTGGACACTATGGTACGTGCTGTTCGATTTCAGTTATGTGCGTGGGTAGTAGCGTACCAATTCTCTTCCTTTTCGTACAGGGTGAAGCAAACTTAGTGTACGACGCGGTTTCAGTTGCGGTGATCGGAGGTGAGACTTGTGAATTGTGTCGGTACCTGGCGTTCTCTTCTCACGGGCGAGCGGGTTGTTGCCCATTTTTGTCAGGTTCCTTCGTGAGGCGCGGTGGTCACAATCCAATCGAGCCACTGCGAGCAGGGTACGCCCAGAGTGTGGACAGTCTCACTTTGCGACGTCTAAAGACTAACAGAAGCGTGTTTCATCCACAGGTGCCAAGTGTTGACGGGTCCTCACATGGAAAATTTTACTGACATTCTCCAGAAACTGAATCATCAAACTCCAGTAGCAGCAGGGTCTTTTCAATCGGTGAGTGGACCGAAAGAGCTTGTTTCAGCGTTGGAATCTCGCCTCAAGTTCCCACACATGAGCTCCAACGATGCCACCTTTCCTCCTGCCTCAGCAACTGACCATAGAATGAAGCTGATGCGAGCCATGTCCGAGCTTGCAGTTTCAACGCTTGCTCTGCATGAAACACGGCTAATTAGTTGGTTAGCGAACGATAAGGTGTAGACGTCCGTCCAAGCTGCAATCAGTTCCAAGTAATACATGTAAACGCGGCAGCAGGGTGAAAAAAGTATTGATTTCATAGCAACAGATAAGCTGGAGAAGCTGAAGCTTGGTGCGAAAAACAAGAACACCATAGCTGGGATACGCAAGTTTCCTTGCGCAGTTCGCATCGGTCCTCTGCCTTCACCTTCTCGAGGCGTGGTGCTTAGTACGGGCGGTATCTGTCCGATCGCCCACCAGAGCCGCCTTGAGCACCACCGGAGCCACCTCCCTGGCGGTAACCACCACCGTAGCCGTAGCCGCCAGCAGCAGCTCCGCCCTGACCACCCTGGCCTCCCTGTCCTTCTTCGCTATATCCTCCTTCTTCCCCACCTGCGCCGCCTTCACCGGCGCCCTCGCCACCAGCAGCACCAGCTCCAGCACCATAGCCATAGCCTGCATAGCCTCCGTAGCCGTACCCACCGCCGCGGCCACCTCCATAGCCTCCATAGCCGTAGCCAGCGTACGACTGCGGGTAGCCTCCGTACGCAGCGGCGCCGTAAGCAGCAGCGCCATAGCCAGCAGCACCACCATAGCCACCGCCGTATCCAGCACCAGCACCATAGCCGCCGCCATAACCACCGCCATAGCCACTGCCATAGCCGCCGCCATAGCTTCCACCTCGACCTCCACCTCTCCAGCCGCCGCCGCGGCCTCCACGGCCGCCGCCATATGCACCACCGCCGCCACCGCGAGCTTCCTTGGGCTCAGCGCGCTTGATCTCGACGGACTTGCCGTGGATTTCATGGCCCTTGCTGATCACTTCGGCAACAGAAGACTGAAACAGAACAAACAAGGAGCAATATGAGCAAGCCGTCGACTGAAAGGTAACAAATTGCAGTGGCTATCGCACGCACCTCTTCCTCAAATGTGATAAAGCCAAAGCCTCGCGAGCGCTGCGTGTCGCGGTCAATCATCACAACTGCGTCCGTGATCTTGCCATACTCCTCGAAGTAGTGACGGAAATCCTGCTCCGTCACAGTAGGGGCGAGGCCACCAACGAAGATTTTCTTCTGCTCCGTGAAGCCGCCACCACTAGCACCGCCGCCGAATCCTCCGCGTCCGCCACGGAAATCACTACATAGCATGAGGTAGGAAAACTGCACGTTAGTCTTGGTCCGTCACCTGTGATCGCACATGCTGTAAGGGCGGCTTGCTGCTGCTACGCTCGCTCGCTTCACCAAGCAGTCTACTTCTACGCCAGAGCCCTTTTCCACGGGAGTGTGGCTGAAGAAGGGCTGGACGGAGAGAGCGAGGGTCGATGGGCCAGAAGGTGGCGACCAAACGCCATTCGTTCGTGTTGAGTAGGATTTCTCTTCTTCTTCCTTGTCCTGTTCCTTGCTGCTCTCTCCCTGCCTTCCTTCCTGCCCTTCTTCCTTCCTTTCTGTCTCCTTTTTGTGTGTGGCTTTCCCTCCTCACCCAGTAAATAAATACTAACCTAGAACCGCCGCCCGGCGCCGTCCTCTCCCTCGGAATCGCGCGCTTCACTTCCACCGATCGGCCGTCCAGCGTATGCGTCTCCTCCAGCACGCGGTCAATAGCTGCAACGACAATTGCAACAACAGCATCATTAAATCAGCACTAGCACCTCTCCACAAGATGAAGACAGCAGTCCTCTCTCTCTACCTGATGCGTCCGCGAATGTCACAAAGCCGAAGCCTCTGGGCTGCCCCGTGTACTTGTCCTTCATCAGCGCCGCGTCAGTCAGAGCGCCGTACTTGCCAAAGTGTTGACGCAGTGTGTCCTCCGTCGTCTCCCACGACACTCCGCCAATGAAAAGTTTGCCTGGTTGCGTGCTGCTTCCATTCTTGTCGTAGCCTCCTCCGCCCTGGTGCTCCATCTGCTGCTGCCCCGGGTGTTGGCCGCTGCTCTGTGCGTAGTCTCCGTAGCCTCCTGCGTCGTGCTGCGGCTGCATGAGCTGCTGCTGGTGTTGAGCCACTGGGGCCTGCTCCGCGTCCAAATCGTCCGGGTTCCCAGCTAATGCGCGGATCTCCTCGTCGTCTTCGGCCTCGTGGCTCGGCGCAGACGACGCCGCCACCTGGTTGTCGCCCGCGGGCGTCTGCTGGATGTCCACCGCCGGCTCCTCCTGCTCGTACACGACGCCCAGCCCCTCCATTGGGATGATGTCCTTTTCGCGAATGTATGAGCTTGACTATCCCCCGGTCTGAGCCAGTCTTCCCTCCTTGCGAGACGATGTTGCAAATATAGACTGTATAGTATCCCTTTTCGCAATTATTACAGCTTTAGCACTTAAACTATATAGAATGTGACTGTTTTCAGCGAATCATAGACGTTTATTTATTATATACTATAGCCGCAAACGGCAGTTGTCGACGAGGATGGCTACATTCACGTTGAAGCGGCATGCCCAATGGCGACGACGAGAGCGCCGAGTGGCTTGGCGTCATCGAGCGACAGCAGCAGGAGATCGAGCTACTGCGGCAAAAACTCGCAACTAGTCGCGGCGACGAAGGCTCGGTGTCTCCGCTCCGCTACTGCTTGGAGCGACGTGGCAGCGACGTCAGCAGTGTCGCGAGCAGCGCGGTGTCATTAGCCTTTTCCGTCTTGTCCTTGCGAGACGGTGACTCGACTGAGCTACCGATGGACAGCGACCGCTACGCCACGATTTGCGAGAAAATGGAGCGCATGCGAGCGGCACTGGCCAGGAAAGACGCCAAACTGCGGAAGGCGCAGGCCCAGAGCAGCGCAGGACAAAAGGAGAATGCTCATCTCAGAGACGCGATGGCGAATTTGAGATCGGAGCTGGAGACGCAGCGCGCGCAACTTGCGCGAGAACGCGCCGCCTGCCAGGACGCAGTGGACAAAGCAGTGGAAACGGCGGCCCAAGCTCTCAGCAGGAACGACCCTCTGACTGCCGAGTTGAGTAAACTACGAGAGCTGGAAGCTGGGCTGCGTCAGGACATTCGCGTGCGAAGCAATGCTGTAAAGGCGGCTGACATTGCGAAAGAAGATTTGCAGAAAAACATTGGCAAGGCTCAGCAGGAAGTATCGCGACTAGCGACGGATTTGCGAGTGGCACAACAGGAGAAGAACATCTTGCGGAGCAGGCTTCGAGGTGTCCAGGACGAGCTGGCTGCCAAACGCAAGAGCATTTCCGAGTGGAGCAAGCTGGATGCGCAGAGACAAGCGCTGAAGCAACGCGTGAATGAGTTGGAAACCATTGTGCAGCAGCAGGCAGTGCACCTACACCAACAGACTCAACTAATCGACGAGCAAGGTCACCAGATCAAGCACCTCAAGGATGATCTGGTGCTAGCAGAGCGAGCTGCTGCAGTCGAGCGCACTGAGGATCAGAGGCATGCTGCTCATTTGCTGAAAGGCAATATAGCGTTGGAGCACGAGTTAGAGTGCGAACAAGCCCGGGGCCGCACGCTCCAAGAGCAAGCCCGAGGACTATCCGAGACCTCTCTAATGCTTGGCGAAGACTTGTTGCAGGCCAAGCTAAAGGTTCTACGACGAGATCAAGTACTACAACAACGTGATGAGAAGTACTTCGAACTTCTTAACGCGTACCGAGGGTTGGGAAAACATACACAAGCTTTGGAGCTGTCAGAACGCAAGCTAGTTTCCGTGCTCATTCCAACCAAGAAGCGACTGGTGCTCCTTCAGGACACGTTGACGCGATTTTGCTACGAACTGGAAGGCGTAACCAAGCAGATGATAGCGAGCCGCAATCGGTCAGTGCTGGCAGAGTACGGTGAGGTTGTGAGCCTGTGGATCCTCGGCTAACGTGCATCTATGCAGTGAAATTTCGGTCGGTCGAGCGCTGCGTGAATACGGCAAGCGCAATCGAGAGCTGCAGTTAAGCGTAGTCGCTGCCCGACAACAGGTGCCTGCATTTGTTCGTTTAGTGGTGATTTCTTCGTCATACTGATCTTCACGTGCATGTTCAGTTGCGCTCCCTTGTCGGAGCATTTCGCAGCAGTGAGAAGCGCAAGGAGCAGGCAATTTCTGCCAACTGGAGTCTCAAGCGCGATTTGGTGCTCGAGCGCTGCCAGCGCACAGAGTACGTCGGCATGTGACTGAACAGTTAGTTGTGAACTTCAGTTCCACTAACCGGTGTGTTGTTTACTGCTAGTCTGGTGAGGCAGTGCAAGGAACTGGAAAACTGTCTGGATTCGTGCCAAACTTCGGCTTTCGAAACCCAAGCGCGTGCTGAAGGCCTCGAAAGAGATAACGGCGTTCTGCAGCACGCCGTAACTCAACTCGTAGCCTACGCTAAGGAGCTCATGAGTTCTCAGCAATCGCTGCAGCGAGAGCTCACGATGCTCGAAATTACAGGCAAACGGAGCACGGCAGTCTACGGTTGAAACTGCACCTGTCTCTGCCTTGCTTGCCATTGCGAGGTCCACAGTAGAAAACGCTGCTAAAATTGAAGAAGATATCACCACCAGCTAGCCTGATGATTCTAGACGCTCTCCATGACGATGTTAGGTGGGTACGCGCTTCCTCCTTTCATGAGTCGGATCGAGTGCTGTAGGCTGCGCAGTCGGTCGATCAGTCCCTTCATCACCAAGTTCCTCTCGTATACCTCCTACAAAAACCAACGCGCACTCCATCAGCTCTGCCACCCCCCACAACTGTAACCCACCTCCAATGGCTCCACGAACCTTGCGTAGTTGATTCCTCCTCGCCACCAGCTTGGCCATCGCGTCCTGCAGCACCAACAATTGCCACTCTTCCCGTCAGTATATGTATAAAAAAGAGCAACTCATCATCCACAGCTACAACTTCCGTCACCTTATCGTCCTGCTGCGGCTCGTTCTTTTTCTCCACTTCCTTCACAGCCTCCAGCAGTTCGGCACTGAGTTTCATGTACTGATTCTTGAGCGCCGCCATCTTCGTGTACGTGTCCTGTATCTCCTCAGGTGAATAGGGCATCACAATGGGGTGGCTCTGACCACCTGCGTGCGTGTGGGCGCCTGCAAACCCAGCAGCCAGCCCATTGACGTCCGGATGTGTCTCGTCCTGCGGCGCTTCGACCTCTGAGGGGGAGCGAGGGGGCGATCCGGGGGCTGCTGGCACGTCGGCCGCGAATAGTTTGGAGCTCGGACGCAGCGGCGGCTTCAGGTTCATGTGCTTGGTCTCCTCCAGCACGTGGTACGCGATGGCCAGCAACTGCGACAGCGTCTGCTGCCCATTCTTGGTCGCGCTAGGCGTCGCCGCTGTCTGCTCCTCCATGTTGTTTTGTTATTGCTCCGAAAAGCACCAAAATAAATATTTTCAAAGCCTTGTGGTGTGTCGTACACCATGTTGAAGTCGCTGTAGCCGTTGACGGTCAGTCTAAATCTCGCGCACTCAGGTCCAAGATGCCGCTGGACGGCTCGAGCGCGTCCAAGGCGCACACGGACCCGTCAACGGAGGCGAGCGACCGCGAGGCCCGCGTCAATGTGCGACGCCAGCGCATCGATGCGCGCACCGCGTCCAAGGACGACGCGTCGCGCAAGAAACAACTGTTGGTGGGCGAGTCGCAGCGCATGAGTCGCGGCCAGCAGCAGGTGGCGGACAGCCTCAACCAGCTCGACCGCCGCAAACTGGCAGGGATCCGCCACGTCACCAGCGTCCGAGTCGAAGCCGATGACGCCGAGAACCGACGCCGCGTTGAGGAGGAGGAGCGGCGTCACAAGCGCGTGGAGAAACTGCAGCAGGAAGCAATCGACAGTGGAGCCAAGAACGCGGCTGTGGAGATGCGCTGGTCCGACCTCTTCGAGTTCAGTATGCCACAGGAGCTGCACAATGAACTGGAGCTGCAGAACCGAGCGTGCGCCGAGATCTTGGCGTCGAAAGATGGCGTTATCCGCGAGTTCCAGAACCAACTGAAGGCCAAAGACGAAGAGTACGTGACGGCGCTCAAAGTTCAGGCGGAAGAGGTGGAAAAGCTGGTGGACCGCATGAGCCAACAGTATCGGGAGATGCAGGATGAGTACGAGTTGGAACTGGAGCAGATGGAGGACGCGTTCCTGAAGGAGCGAGACGAACTCATCGCCAACAACAAACTAGAGATCGACTCGCTGTTCGAGCGTCGACGAGAGATGGAGATGGTCTACATGGAAGCCAAGCAAACGCGGGACGAACAGTACTTGCAGGAGATTGAGGACTTGCGAGTGCGCGATGCTGAAGACTACAACGAGCTAAAGATCAAGCTGGAAACCAACATCCAGACGTTGGAGCAGCAGCTTGAGGAGATGCGGGCGACGTATCAACTCAATACAGAAAAGCTGGAGTATAACTACCGAGTACTTACGGAACGCGACATGGAAAACTCGGCGACATTGAGCCAGCAAAAACGGAAGTTGGCTCGCTTGAAGGATGCCTTGGCAACGCTCATAGCAAAGTACAACCAGACAGATGCACGTGACCGGCACCAAAACGAAGAACTCACTGAGGAATACCGGCGCCTTACGAAGCAGTACCGAGACTTACAGAAAAAGTATGCACACTTTGAGGCCAGCGACAGCAGCAAGTTTGACGAAGTCTGGCAGATGCATGAAGAGGAGGCGATACGCAAAATTGAGAAGCTGCTGGACGCAGACCGCATTATTCATGATCAGCAACTTGGTCTCACGTGGAAACCACCTACACAGTCCATCCGGAACTGGAGTCAGTCTGCCAGGGCTAGCGATGTAGCAGCTCTTCAAAAGCAGCTCGAGAACGGAGATGAGATGTCACCCGATTTGACAGAGACCGACAAGGGTGGCAGCAAACGTGACGACAATGGAGTCCACGCGGATCAAGACGAATATGATGACGAATCGGTTGAGGCGTACACACCTCCTGTCAAGAAAATATCGGGCGCGAAGCTGAAGTACATGCTGAAAATGCTAGCTTCTGAGGCTGGGTTCTTAGTTAACGGCAGTGTTCAGCAAGCTCTCGAGAACCTGCCAGACAATGAGGCTGAGCTGGTGAAGGCAGACATGATCATGCGCACGCTTGGGGTGGACAACGAGGAGGACATGGAGAAATTGATGGGATACTTCTTCGAGGACCCGCGGCAAGAAGTAGTCTTAGACTCACGAAGTGGTGACAGCAACAAGGAGATCAATTCATCTGACAAGGACGACAAGGTCGCAGGAGAGTCGAAGACATCTTGGGGGCTGGTCGTGGGGCCCGAGGATGTCATCAGAGTTATCAAGCGCTTCGTCGAGGTTCGTATCTGCATATTCTATTGCTTGTTCATTGTTTTGTGTCTGGTCCAACGCAGTTGTTGTTGTTGTTGTTGAATTGCCAGGAAACGAACGAGCAGAAGCGAGCGGCGCCAGTCGCGCGAATCCTTCACAGATCAGCCAATGGCGAAACTGAAGCAGGCAAGAAGAACACAAAAGGCAACAGCTCAGCGACACTCAAGGCCAAGGCGCGAAAGGCAGAGAAGGAGTATTGGACCAACATCACCAAGGTGTTCCCGGCACAGAAGATCCGCGTCATGACCACACTGGAGAAGGGCATGACACATTACAACACGGCGCTACTGCGACGCAAGGAGCTGATCGACGAAGTGACCGCCATGAAGGCGCAAAACGCAGAGCTAAAGAACCTCCTGAAGCAGTATCTGGCCGCCCCCATCAACGAGGACCTCATCGTGCCGCCCACGCAAATGCAGTTGTATCAATGATGCGGACTCAGATTTGTATACTTAATGAAGTGACAAGCGTAGGATGGTGCCATTTAGATCACATTTATAGCATATCGCAGGGAACAATTGGTTAGTGACGTCTATCAAACCGGTCCATATACCATCACACGAAGAGGACTAATGAAAAATTTCTTGCATTCAAGAATGGCTTTCAAGGCAAGAGCACAACGCACAACCAGCTACATGTACGTCGCGCTCTTCTTCGTGAGCGCTGCGGGCGCAGGCCTTGTGCGATCCTTTGGCCAGAGTACCTACCGTCTACTTTCCTCTGCTCTCTTCGCGCAGGGACGGGAATTAACTCTCTCTCTTCACTGTAGACGTTCTGTCGAGACTCGGCGCATTTGACGAGTGCGACGCCTCTGCGTTCCCGAGCAACTGCGTGGGCAACCAACTGGTCTACCGCATCAGCTTCAGCTTGGGCTGTTTCTTCACGTTGACGGCGTTTCTGAGCTGTGCGGTGGCCAGCGGCTGCGAGAATGTGTGCTGCATGCTGCTCTTCCAGCTGCCCTTCTACCTGGGGATACTCGTGGCGTCCCTCTTCATCCCCAATGGTGAGGGAGTTCTGCAGAGGACTCTATCGAGCTCCACTAACCTACAGTTCTCTACAGATTTCTTTGACGGCTACGTGGACATTGCCCGCGTGGCGTCGGCGCTCTTCATCATTCTTCAAATCATTATCATTCTGGACTCGACCTGTACGGGACTTTGATCGTGTTCGTGTTTGTCATGCTGTTGACCCCACTGTACTGTTGAACGTCGTTCAATTATCTGCAGACAGTCTTCGGGACTATATTCTGGATAAAATGGACGAGGCAGATCGCGACGACGACGCTCGTCACGCTCTACTGGGCAGCAGCTCCGACTCGGCTCCAGGAGACGGAAAGAAGGCCATGTGGTGAGACCAATTAGCTGACGAGCGATACGTGTCAGATGGGGGCTAACCCTTGTGGATTGACGCTGCCACACTGAAATGACCAGGGAAGGAGCGTATCTTGCGCTGGTTTTCGTCTGCATGGCGCTGTCAATTGGGGGACTAGCCGTGATGTACATGCGCTACGCAGAGTGTGATCTAAACGTGATATTCATCTCCATCACGCTGTTATCAGCGATCGTTCTTACAGCACTGAGTGGTACGTACTGCGGGTATTGGGCGGTGTTTCCAGCTCACTAACATGAGGTGGTGGTAGTGGTAGCGTGGGTAAACGTGGGGCTCCTGCCGTCAACTGTGGTCTCCCTTTACCTGGTATTTTTGTGCTACCAAACTGTCCGAGCGAACCCAAGTGCGTCGTGTGCACCACTACATCGATCAACCGAGGGAGAGCTGCAAAAGCAATCGGGTGTGGTTATGAACTCACTGATTGCTGCATTTTCGCTTACTTGGACGAGCTGGCGGACATCAGCGACCAGCACTGCTTTCTTTGGTTTGTCATCTACACCGACACAGCCTAAAGATACAGGCGATGATGAAGTTGACGAGGAACTAGCCAATATCGGGTTGGCATCTTCTCGCTTGAGTAAAGAAGTCCAGCCCGAGGTGGGCGTGGTGCCAGAGTACCAGTTTCATGTGCTAATGGTGTTGGCATCGCTTTACATGGCGATGGTCCTTACAAACTGGGGGAGCTTCGACGGGTAAAGTTATGTAATTGGGATTGCTATTACAGCGAAAGCTTACACTGTTCGCTATCTTTACAGGTCTTCGTCGAATGATGACGAGATTGTGACTATGTGGGTCAAAGCGATCTCTCAGTGGGTGGCGTCGGGTCTGTTTCTATGGACGCTCGTGGCACCTGCGGTGTTTCCTGACCGCGATTTCTTGTGAGTGAGAATGGAGGCGTAAGTGGTATACTGTGGAGTTACAAGACTGTATCTGCATTTTCTTGCTTTACTTGGTCTCTATTCATCCGTGAGATGCGCTTCATTTTCATGGTGTTATTCAACGAGTGTCTTTTTGTATGGATCTCGCCCCAATTCATGAACGAGCAGCAAACAACTCACGAACGTTTATAAAGGCAATTCTACAATCAACCGCCAAATAATAATCCCATCAAGGCAAGATAATGTTTAGATTTCAAGTCATTTCCTAGTTCGTGGATCAACGCGCTGTCGCTTGCGACGTCCAGATCCTGAACGGGACTTACTCCCTCGATGCCTCGTGGACATTGATTTCTCAACGCAAAGCTTCTGGCCTCCACATAATGATCCGTCCAATTTGTGCAGAGCCTCAACGGCCAGCGTTTCGTTCGAGAAATCCACCATATACCCAGCAGCACCATCCTTTGCGAATGACACCACCCCAGGGCAGTCCTGTAGCACACCAACCAACGTCACAAGCTCAAGCGGTTCGCTCGTCGACACGTGAATCGAAGATGTCTGGCTGCTGCAACCACTGTTACTATCCTCAACATCCATTTGCTCCGATGATGAACGTGGTTTGGGAGCAGCAAACGAATCACCTGTGTTTGCCTTGTTGCTGATATTGTTGACGACAGGAAATGCCACTTCTTGTTCAGGTGCGCACGACAAAGGATACTGCGGCATTCCATCTTGGTAATATGGTTGTGATTCCATCCACCCCGGCGCACTTCCTCCAAAACTTTGATGCTGCGGGTGTTGATAGTTCCCTGGCCCTCCGAAGTTTGCATATGGTTGAAAAGGCTGCTGAGGTGGAGGATATGCCACGAGTTGCATCGGATAATACTCCACCCCTGCGGGTAAACCCATAGATGCATGGAATGCATTTGAATGAGATGGTGGATATACGCCCGCTGCCATGGGTGATAACTGGTCGCCGAGCGCGCCTTCACTCGGCGAAGCCATCGAAGAGTAATGGTGGAAGTACGATCCCTCTCTTGTGTACGGATGCTCTGTGCTTCGCATCAGGTGCGCAAAACGTGCCTCCACAGCGCGTAAATCTACGTCTTCCGAAGAACCCGTTACAATCCGTTCGTCCGCCGTGTGATCTAGCCGCATGGAGTCGTTGGTGCTGTGTGAATTGCCGCCATGTGTAGTGGTAAATAGGCTCGGGGCCAAAATCACGATCGCCTGCAAGAACTTGCCTGAACCGAGTGGTAACTCCATTTGGTGGAGCTGAAGCGCTGCCTGTGTAGCATTCGTCTCACCGTCAAACTTCACGAACGCTACTCCTTGCGCCTCACCGGTACTCTTTACAACCTTGATATCCATGAATTCCATTCCCGAGAAAGATGACACGACTGAAGAAAGCATATGGGTCGCCAAAAAACGATCGTATAGCAACAATACCCAAAGACGGTCCTTTCCGCCGGGAGATATAGCAGTCGGGGTAGAAGACGCTGGCTTATTTGCTTGTACTAGGCTGGGGTATAAGCTAGAGGAGCAACCCAGCGCTCTTTCAGCGTTGAATTGAGCTGTTTTCGGCCTCTGCTGCGAGTATAAATCACCAGTTTCGTGTGCAAAGGATAGCTGACAGCACGCACCACGTAGCTCCTGTTAGCAGGTAACACGACTTGCTTTAGGAAATGCATTCGCGTACCGTCATGAATTCAGGTCGTTCCGGGTCTTCATCTCCTTGGGACGACTCTTCTCGAAATGAGTTGACAACAAATGCCGCAGTGCTAGGCTACAGAAGACATAAGTTTCATAAGTGACAACCAATTGAGTAAGATGCAAACCTCGGTCGTAGATCCTAGCAGCACTTTACCTTTGAATAACGAATGTAAGCCATGGTTTTTACACGACCAAAACTTTTGACGAGCTCTGCGGATTCAAAATCGCCGTACACCACAAACATTGCTTCGAGCTCCTGCTCCGTGAACTGTAAGAACATGAAAGGGGGTCGTGAGTGCCCAAATGTCCTCAAGGTTTAAGTAGGTTGTCGCACCTTGTATGTCGACGTGAAAAACAACCTGGTTCGTGTCGGCTCAGCGGTCTCCGATTTGAACTCGAGCCTTATATCCCCATCTTTTCCGCAGCTCTTATCTACATGCGGGATGCTGGACCCCCCAAGCCCTCGACCTACCAAGCCGACATCGTGCTCACGTCTCTCCTGCGTTGCCTGCTGCTTCGCTAGTCGATATGATTTCTCAATCGCATTGTCTGGCGACTGTCGTTTACATAGCTTTTTCGATATTATCTCGGCTTTCAGTGCGTCAGGCGACAAACTAATGTCACTTCGATCGGAAAATTTTCTCGGCGGAGACAACGACTGAGGATTGACACCAATCTGGGGTTTGATCGTTGGCGGGGGTGATGTGGTTGTGTTGCTTCTTTTGCGCCGGATTCCAGTGCCGTCAGACCCATTTTCAGTGCTGGAACCACTGTCATCCATACTCTGCCGTCGCCTGCGGAGGTGGTGTTTCGAGCGGGGAGGAGGCAGAATGTCGCCTTCTCGCGTTGTTACTCTCGGTGTCTGTAGAGAATCGGCAGCAGAGCCTCGCGTCGTCAATGGTGTTGAGGCCAATGACACCGACCGAATGCTCGACGCCAGCGAGTCGGTGCTGCTTTCTTCTTCTTTCGATCCCGGAACCACGACCATCAAATCTTGCCTCCGTCCAGGAATTGCCACCACGTGCTGATACGCAGCAAAAATGTCGCTGCTCGCTGTGGTCTGTGTCTCGTACTGTTCCACTGCAACCACCATCGCATGCATCACCTGCTCCACTTGTGTTTGGCCATCATCAGCCTCCATCGACTCGTCCTTGGAATCTCGTACAGTTGGTAATGGTATTCGACTCGCTATCATCGTCTCCGTCGTCAAAGTCTTCGATTGCAAAGCACTCACTCCAAACGCTTCGAGTCTGTTGTTTTCCAGCAGAAACGCCGGCGTCACTCGACTCGGGCCCAGCGGAAGAGCTGCAACAACTGGAGGTGGAGGACTCGACCGCTGTCTCTTGCCCGGCAGTCGAGCGTCGATCCCCCCACTCTCCGACTTTTCGTCCACATCTTGTCGCGCGTGTTGGTCCCTTTTCAGTTTTCCATTTCCTCCCACTGAACGTTCCTTAGCGATCGTCACCTAACCAAATGGTAAACAGTGAGCATTGTCTGTTGGTATAATGTGTATTGCAATAAAATAAGACTGTCCACCTTGAGGATATGTCCATCGTCCAACTGCATGTGGTCCAACTTCTCGATGGCTGCAACTGCATTGGTGGGGTCTTCGTACTGCAAAAAGGCGAAACCCTGTTTCAACACGTTACAACCACCACATACGTTCACCATACATTCGCCGAGTGCAAGAGGTTAAAACATGGATGTACCCGCGACTTTTTGCTCCGATCCAGCGCCAGGTGCAGGTGTTTGATGGGGCCGCAAGTCGCGAAGAGCGCACGAAGTTCGTCCACTTTGCGGTCGCGTCCGCACACGATAAACAGTCGCGAGAGGTCGGGCCGTCGCGGGTCTGGAGGAGCACGCTCTGGTTGCGCTGGTGCTGGCTGGGGCGCGCTGGCACACGCGCTCGGAGCGGCACCACCTTGGTCGTCCATGCGATGAAGTTTTGTGTTGTGACGACGCCTTTTTCGACGATTTACGATATGCTTAAGGATGGGTCCGGCGCAATATGATGGGCTTTCCGCCGGTCGTAACATTGAAGCCATCCTCGATCTTTTTAACACAGCGACACCCAAGCATCATACTCATGCCGATGAACTCCGCCATGCGTGCATTGCAGCGACTTATCATACCGATGAACTGCGCATCTAGTGCGTGATTCTAACGCTACAAGCCCGAGACTCTGCGAACAAAATCGCGTTTTTGACTGAAAACCGACAGCGGCTATTTTGGCTCAGTTCGTGATCGTCTTGCAGTGCATGTACGAGTCTCCCATGGGATTCTTATGATACTCGCTCAAAACACTACGCAGCAGAGACAAGAGTTCCCCAGCCTGCGATGGTTCCTCGACGAACCGCCAATCTCCTTGATCTGTAACCATATCTGAATGGCGGAGAAATCATCTTTGATGCAAGGCGAATTGGTAGCTTCGTTTTTATTTTTTCAACTTATTGACATCGTGGCCCTGACTGGCACTGAGTAACTGGGACGTCATGACGAAGCACGTGCTGCTGGGCAAAAGGGGCCCGCGAGTGAGTTCGATGGAGTCAACTGTCCCTACTCATGAAGGAGAGTTCGTGTCTACGCGTCTCAAGGGCAAAAAGTACGAGTACAAGTGGCAGATATTCAACTTCTTGCGTCGGCTCGGAGCTGTTGCCTCTGCCTGCACGTACGTGTACGCTTCCATGGCGGCGACGTGGTGGACTTTGAAAGTGCTGAGTGGAGCGCGCAACCCGACGGAAACTCTTCGTGTATTCACGTCGTCGCTCATCAAAGGATACGTCGGAGACGGATTGATCCGTGACAGTCCACTGGTGCTAGACGTGCTGGGTGGTGACACCACACCGCGCAACTACTCATTGTACCTCGAATCCAGCTCGAGCACGTCCACAGATGGCTGCTCCGGACTGCCACACTACGATCCCTCAGTGTACAGCTACGACTTTCTCAGTCAGCAATATACAGGCATGGTATCCGATACCAAGTACAATATCACCGCCCTCGCCGACTTGGAGCTCGTGCTCGCAGTAGTCGACTGCTCGTTCACTCAACTCAAGACAGGGGACTCATCCGAGGTGCGAGTGTACAATTTGGTGCGTTCGCGCAACGACCCGAGCGACGTGTACTTAGCGACTATGTCACTTTCAGTGCAGGAGTATGAACAACGCGACCTTAGCAAGCAAGGGCCGGCCGTATTGGGCATGCTCACTCTCGTGCACGACATGCAAGACACGGATGTGACGCAATACTACATGGTGGCGCTGACGTATCCGTACCAGCGGGCTCCAAGCTTCCAAGTGTACCAGATTGTGGAGATTACAGATGAAAGCTTCGTGTCTCTGAGTAGCATCCCACGGGATCCGGTCACGGAACCTGTCAAGCATGTGCTCACGGCTCGGAAACGTGGGTTTTACAATGGAGATAGTCAATCCAATGTTCGCACGATGTACTCGTTGCTGGATGGGGTGAACGCAACGAATGCGATAACACGCTGGGAATGGGTCGGTGAGGCAGTCACGGTTGATTCGTGGGCCTGGGTGCACTGCATTCACTTCTTCTTCGGGATGCAGGTGGTCTATGCCCTGGCTGTGCTGTCCCTAGTTACGTACCAGAAATTTAGGTCGGGCAAACTCTGGCTGGGTGATCCGTTCGCAACGATTTCGACTGCGACGCTCGTCATGCGGGGCGTTTTGGTGTTGATCTCGTGGGCTATAGATTCCTTCTGGTCCATCAACGAGTTTGCAATGTCGAGAGCTGCCTTGCTTACAGGCGCAGCGCCTGTACTGGTCCACGCGGACCTGATGCACGCCGACTTGTTCGCCGTGTACTTTTGCTTGGTTGGATTTCTGAGCTCCGTGTTTCGAGAACGGATTGACCCGTCATTCGCCACATTGCTGTTCGAGGTAGTTTACCAGGACCGACAGAAAATTCTTCAACTTTCTTCGGCGGTGGTAAAAGTGATCACCACCTACTCGGACGCCCAGTACAACATCGGCATTGCTCAAGTAACCCCGCTTCTCGCCGAAATGTCACCACTGCGCCTGTGGTCGTCCTTCCAGTTCCCTGAAAAGAACGCCAAGTTCCTCTCTGCGTCGTTCTGCCCCATGATTTTCCTCATGTGTACCGTCACGGTCTTTGCGATTCTACGCAAGATCTATCGTTGCTTCAGACCTGACACAATTCGTCAGAGATCAAGCGTAAGCACCGACATCTCAAGCAACGAGAGGGCTGCGCTGACGATGGGAGGTGTTGTCACCAAATTCGAGATCTCAACCGGTGCGATGCTGCAGAACCGCTTCGGCCTCATCTCGGACTATAACAACTATGTGTTCTTCAAAGGCATGAAATTCGCGTCGGCAGACGGAGTGTACTGCTCGGGATACGTGATCGTGAACGAGAAGTATTTAGTGAGTTCGAAGGACCTGTTGGCGATCGTGATGATCAAATTGGTGCAAGCTCGGTTCACGAATGTCTACGTCTACGAGGTGCATGGCCACACGGTGAAGGACACGGCCAGACTGGTATACCCTGCGATGTTCATGTGGTCCGACCTGTGGCGCTTGAACGTCACAGTTTTGCTTTGACCAGAAGACGTTAGAGCCACGTACGATACAGAACTGTGCTGGCTGAAAGTGAATACGCTTAAAGTGCTTGAAGATGTGTCGTTAGACAAGTTTGTGTTAGTCATAACCTTTGTAGGGAGCACAACAACACCCCAGGTGTAGCTAGCGAACGACATGTGACCCAACCCCCCCCTGGTCGGAGCAGAAACTCAGTGAATCCTCGTATTGATGCCCTCCACTTGGTCACTCGCTGAAATGACTCGATGAGACTGGAGAGCGTCACAAGCACATACTTCCGTCGCCGCGTAGAGATCCTTGCAAGCATTCGATAGTTTCCCATCGCGAGCACGTATCACATCTCCCCTATCATGGCCACTAAGTTCAGGTACCTCTTCGCCTCATCCAGCTCCATCAACGCGCGTGCCCTTGTCCAAAAGTGGCTGCACTCCATTACACAAAGGGGGAACACCTCCATTTTGCGCCGCAAGATTCGAGCCAAACATAACGCGCACTCCCATTCGAGAATCTGCGCGGAATAAGACGAAAGAATTAGCGAGGGGGAGCGTCATGACGCAACCGGCTGAGGTGGAGTTCACGCTGCGCCTTCTGGGCGACGTGAGCGAGCGCGTCATGTGTCTCTTGGGCAGCGCGACGGAACTGGGCGCCTGGGACGTCGAGAAAGCTGGTGCGGGGACTTATTACATAGTCTTTTGAGCTTGAATCTCTATCTTGTGACTCACTTTCCCCCTCCCTCACTATGTGCAGTTCCCATGGAGCTCATCGAGCGTCTAGAGGACGAAAGCAAGTGGCGCGTCACTGTCAAGTTCGCGACGACGACCAACACTCTCGAGTACAAATACATGGTGAAGCACTCGCAGACGAAGGAGCTGATCTCGTGGGAGGGACTACCAGGCAATCGGACGCTCACGATCGCCCCCGGTACCAACGTCGCACTAGGAGCCCCAGCCAGTCAGAGCTCAACGTACACGACGTCACGGGCCCCAGCGCCAGGAACGCGTGATGCGAAACTGGGCAACAACGGGAGCACCAACGGATTCCTGGAGTGGCGCTGCTGTCGGACGAACAAGGAGGCGAACCCGTGGTGGGAGGTGGATCTGGGCAAGGATTACGCTATCTCCAGCATTCATGTGTGGAACGCCATGACGTATCATGAACAGGCGAGACACCCGGACGGCCGCCCACCAATCACGTCGAAGGCGTCGACGTCTTCTCCTGCGCCGCCGCTGTGGGCGTTTGTCTCGAAGGAGCCTCTGGCTCGCGGTACAAATGCATTTGAAGATGCACAAGCCAAGGCCGCGAATGCTGCTTCTGTGCGAGCTATTGAAGTGCAAAGTCCCTTTGACAGTCGCGTACGATCATTGACATTTCCTATTGAGGGCGAGAAAGGAGGGGACAGCTCGAGTGCTCCTTTTGAGGGACGCTATGTACGACTGCAGTGTGTGCGTGCATCGTGTTCTCTCCAACTCGCTGAGGTGGAAGTATATGCACGGGGGGATGTGGCCAGAACGGGAGCTCCAGAAGAGAATGCCTCGCCCTTCAAACACGACGATGGATTCTACGGTGTTCCTACCGCACTAGATGCAGATTTGCGCGAGTACGTGGAGACCGGATGGCTCAACCCGGCGACCAATACAGCAGAGCTGCAGCTATGGATCGGAAGCTTCGCTAAGCCGGCTATTCAGTGGCAGACTGGTGAACCAGAACCCGCTCGTGTAGCAATTGAAATGCGTCACGAGAGGCAAACTAAGATCGCCAACCGAACAGACTCAGCGGTGAAATGGGAAGTACTACCTGTCGACTCTAAAAGTGCGGCACTACTGGACAAGGGTTCAACCGACTTACGGCAGCTTTTGGAAGTGCACCGTGCTGGAAACGACATTTCAGAGTACCTGAATAACGATCCCAACGGAACCACACCTTCTTCGCCATCGACACCGTCCTGGTTGTCGAGGCTGGCGTTTGTCCAGTCGCTAGAGGGGTCGGCAGTGGAACTTCTAGCTGGTAAGATTGCCACGCGAAAGTACTCCAAGGGAGAAACCATTTTGAGTTACGCAGAGCAACAGCGCAAAGTCTTCTATATTGAATCGGGTGATGTAGAACTGGTGGGACCCGAATCCTCCACGGGATCGAACACCATCGGGACGGTGGGCAGTGGCGACTTCTTTAATGAGATGGGGCTCTTTGGTCGTTGGTCCAAGCAAGCTGCACAGTTCAAGGCGAAAAGTGATGTGGTTCTCCACCTGTTGGAATTCGACGAGATCGTCGTTGCGCTGGGAAACGATAAGGTGTCTTCGATTCGAGAAGACTACATTCGTAAGGGGCACAAAGCGTCATCTTCGTTTGAGGCTGAGCAGTTTTCTACTGTGCATTACACAGACAGCATACACGTCCAGACGTTCCGTGTGAAGGTGCCCACCTCCGTAGTGGACGGTAGTGGAATCTACAACAACGGATTCACGCATCGTTGGACGCTCGACCTTTACGATTGCCAACTTGATGACAAGACTGGTGCCTACACCAAGAACAAACTCTTGGGTTCAGCTCACTTGCTTCCATCGCAGATTGACAAGCAGGGAGAAGCAGAACTGACGGTCCCAATCTTTTCGTTGGGAGTGGGCATTGTCGGTCAGATCACGCTGTCATACTTGGTCTTGACTCCGTTTGTCCACCCCAAGAACAATATTGCGAATGTGTGGCGCTCCTATTGGCGCGAACGTCCGCCTTTAACCATCGGTCATCGAGGCATGGGGCGGTCGTACTACCAGGTTGAGGGGTACCGCCTTGCGTTGACCCGAGAAAACACTCTCGCATCGTTCATTCTTGCTGGACGGAGCGGCGCAGACTTTGTGGAGTTTGACGTCCAGCTCACCAAAGACCGGGTACCAGTCATTTACCACGATTTCATGGTAAATGTTGGCTTGGAGGACAAGAACGCAGGGGCGTTTGGCACAAAACCCGAGGCGTACGAGATTGGCATTCATGATATGTCCTTCCGTCAGCTCACGCAATCTCATACTACTCCTGTGCCTCACAAAAGAGGCAAAACCCAATTGTTTCAGAACCGAGTGAAGAAGCATTGGACGCGTCTCCGAGGGGATAAGCAGGCCCCTTCGCCAAAACGGAAGCCAGTCGGGCATGATGATGACAACGCTAGCGAAGAGCATCACCTCGTGGATTTCTTTCCTCGACTGGAAGATCTCCTCAAACACGTTCCTGCTGAAGTCGGCTTGAATATCGAGGTCAAGTACCCAGACGACTTCTTCCGCGTGTCGATGCGAAGTTTGAGCTGTTTCGCGATCAATGCGTATATCGACAGGGTGCTTCAGTGCGTCTTCGACTTTGCAGGTTCGCGTCGCATTTTCTTTTCGTGCTTCGACCCCAGTGTCTGCATTGCACTTCGTGCCAAGCAAACCAAGTATCCCGTGCTGTTTCTGACGTATGGCTCCATGGCGCCGAACGTGATGGATGCGCGGATGACGCTGCAGTTTGCCACCAATTTCGCAAAGATGGAAAAGCTGCAGGGAATCGTGTCGAACTCGAGCTCGTTTATCGAGACACCGGAGCTGGCCCCACTGGTGAAGAAGGTCCTCGGCACCGTTGTCATGACATGGGGTGACCAAAACACCAACCACGAAATGGTGCAGCTGCAGAAACGCCACGCCGTTGACGGTGTCATTAGCGATAACGTCATTGACCTCATTAACCAGGACAAGAAGCTGCAAGCGCTGTCCAAGTAATATTGCTGATGCTTTGACGCGGACGTTGTTTGAATGGATACATGAAACACCAAATCGAGACTTCCAAAAATGAAAATATCGGCGGATTATTAAGAACCTAGGATATAGCGGCGGTGTCGACTTGCCACCGCAATGCTGGAGCACCTGTTGTCCCCGTCCTGACCGCGCACGCGGTTGCCACCTATGGGCAGGGCGGGTATTGGCAGTTTCTTTTCGGGTCGGGAGACAGCACTGTGCCCGTCGACGGGCACCACAGCGCGACTTCAGGGCAGCCTCGACCTCCATGGTTGCCGATGTCCAGCGTGCCAAAATCGTCGCCGCCGTCACCATCGAAACCGTCGTCGCCTCCGTCATATCCGTTGTCACCTCCACCTTCACCTCCATTGAAGTCACCGCCACCGACGCTCCCGACAGTCGATGCCGACGTCGAACTGCCGTCTGCCACACTGCAGGACGCCGAGGACGCCAAGATCGCCAAAGTCGCGGCCATCACCAGCATCGTCCATCGCTGCTTGAACCCGTCGCAGAACATTTGTCGCTTGCAAGTTGCTTGGAGGCACTTGACACGAGTTGAGTGTTTTCAAGAATGACTTTCTACGACGTTTGAAGTTCGCAAATGGGACGAGCAGACTCTGTAGAAACATGCACCTACCATCTGACATACTATTATTCTATAGTTTGGTGCTATTTCGCCCCATGACCAAGAATAACCCTTCTTTGTCACATAAATAGTGCCCAACGGCCTTCCTCGAAGTCGCATCGGCACTTCCTTGGGCTCTTGCACTCCGGGCCGCCCCCAAATGGAGCGCGGTGCAAGCCCCATCCGGTCGCCTCTGGAGCAGCAGAAGCGCCGCGCACTGCTGGACAAGATCGCGAAGTTCGAGGCCCGCGGCGCGATCCTACAGACTGATGCTCGCACACTGCGCAGCCAATTGCACGACAGCGCCAGCGGCGAGTGGAAGGCCGTGGAGGTGCGTCTGCAGCAGCTCTCGCGCAGCTGGAACCCGTACCAGGACGACAGCCGCTCGTCGTCTGCAGCTAAAAGACCTAAAAAGGAGCAGAAGAAGAAACTCGACTTTTACCAGCTTTTGGAGCTCGAGAATGGCCCCCAAGTGGCCACAGAAGACGTCAAGAGGCAGTTCCGTAAACTGGCACTGCTGTTGCACCCAGACAAGAAGAGAGCGAGTCGAAAAAGCGACCGGGAGTCGGACGAGCTGGACGAAGACAAGCTGCGAAACGTGGACTCGACGCAGTTTGCTCGGCTGCGATTGGCCTATGAGACGCTGAGCGACCCTGAGAGACGAGCGGCGTACGATGCCAAACTGCAGGAGGATTCGCAGCCGCAGCAGTCGCACCAACTGGGGGAGGTGGTGAAGGACCAAGTGAAGCTGGAGGCGTCGTCGGACTTTGCGTCCTTGGAGTGGATGGCGCGAGTCAAGCACAAGATGGACGTGATGGCGCGGATCGCTGAATGGGCTAAGTTGCTGTCGTTGAACGCAACGGAACTGCGTTTCGAGACGGGAGATCCGTGCACGGGCGAAGGGTGCGGAAAAATTGTGACCATGGACCGTGATCTGGAGTGCTCCGGGTCGCCTCGCCGCCGAGTGTACATTTGTCTGCTGCACAAATATATCCATGCTTGCGACGAAAGTTGCACAAGCACATTTGGTGACGCCGAGCTCGACAGGCGCGTATGTCGAATGCGAGCGTACTGGCTCATTCAGAATTGGCTGTTCGACCAGTTGCAAGCTGCGACCTTACAGCGTCAGCCACTTAACCCAACGGCTAACGAGTTGACGGAAGGACAGCCACCAAACAAGAAACAGAAGCAAGACGTTGGCGTGCTTCCTACAGTACCTCTAGAGGAGGCTGGTGCCCCAATGATGTGCGGGTTTGAGCCGTCCGAGATCCACCTAGGCGACCAGTACACCCGCTTTCAGGTTGAGAAGATCGCGGACTGCCAGAGTGCCGAGTGTCGAGGCAACTTTCAGTTTTTGGAAGATGGTATTTATGCTTGCCGTCGCCACGGTACGCCGCACATCTGCACTTTCGAGCAGTGTGATCGACAGAAGCTGCACATGGGCAGCTACATTTGCTGGGTGAGTGGGAAGGTGTATGGTCGTGAACGGGAGCAAGCCGGCACCGACGTTCGTACGCGTCGTGTCGTTTATTCAGATGCACTTGGTGACGAACACTCTGTTGAAATGGAAGTCCCCGTGATGCTTCCCCTTGGGGAGACGACGGGATATCTATTGGAAGGAGATCCCTCGCTTCAGCACTCTGCAGACGTGTCATCGCTGTCTCCACCTCCACCAGATGAGAAAGCTTGGAAGAAGCGACAACGTGTGGATTCGGGCAGCTATGATGAAGGTGCTGATGATGTTCGGTCGCCGAGGCGCGAGGTCCGGAAGAAGTTCAAGCGTGGTTGCGAACGAGACCGAGAAACCTCGCCAGTGCGTAAACGCTTGCGCGAATGCTTGGTATCGAAAATTCAATGGTCAGAGACAAAGTCTTTCCCCATTTTCCTCAAGCTTCCGCCTGCTGTTGCCATCTTGCCGAAGGTCGCACTGGAGCTTGAAGAAGCTGCAGACAGCAGCTCAGATGATGAAGACTCGCCGTCGAAAATAGCTAAGGGCAAGGAAAGCTTGTTGCAGATTTTCGTTAACTCGCATCACACCGTCAACTACATCAAGTACTGGATGGAAGAACTTACGGAGCAGCAACTATCAATTTGGGACCAGCAGATTTATTGGGGTGATACGCTCATAGGCGAAGAGACGGACGTGATGGTCCTCGAAGAGCATGGCGTATCTGCGGGTTGTGTACTAGAACTGCGTCTCCACGACGATTGTCCACTGCTGGTATCGACCTGGAACGGCAAGAATGCTGCGGCTGGAGGTGGGGGTAGTGCTCCTATTGAGTATAATACGGTTCAGATTTCCAAGGAGGCAGCGGAAGACTTAGACGATCTCCAGGACGAGTGGGAAAATGTTGTGGCTGCTGAAGAGCAAGCTTTTGAGGAGTCTCGACTAAAGCGGCAGCGTGAGAAGTTAGAGCTTCGAGGTGCTATTGAGCATACAGAAGTGCTCCACTATGATGACGCCAAGTCAAAACCTCGACTACTTGGAGTGATCCAAACGCGAACTATTGGCAATGACAATGGCGGTATGCAAAAACGACAGCTCATTCCACCAAATACGACACCAAACGCAACTGGTGCAAAGCAGACAGCTCTGGTGTCTATCAAGAGCGAGGTTTTAGTAAAAGAAGAGCAAGAACAAGTTCCAAAAGGAGTCGACGCGATGAGATCGTTGTCGAACGACGCTCAACCAGTACACAGACTCAAGAAGATGCGAACAAAATCAACGAAGAAGTGAGAATGCTATTTGCATTTCTAATTACTCGTCAAGGAGCGAGGTGAAGACCCGTCGGCAGCTCTCAAATAGAGACATCGTGATAGCGGTCGACGGGGCATGAAAAGCAACGCGAGCTCCTGCGCCTTTGTACAGTGCAAGCACGCCCTCCGTTCTGCTCACCACATCAGAATACCATGGGTCAGTCAAGTTTCAACGTCCAACTCCGACCAACAATAAATAATAGCCAACACAGCAATGCACAATGCCTACCGGATCACTTGCGTGACACCATCGACGATTCCGTGATAGACTGGGGGGATTCCTTCCGTTGCGTACGCTCGTTGGACCTGTCATAAACCGAGAATACCCGTACTTAGCTTTTAACTGAGGGCAGCAGGATTTTGAGCGATACCCTTACCTGCAGTCGTAGTTTGATGAGGTCCAGCGGGTTGGTGAGGAACGACGCTGTAGCACCAGCAACTGCCGCACTAGCGAGCGTGTAATGCGCTGGCAGCTCCTCCACACCCAGTCGTTTCTGTGCAAACGCCTTGGCCTTCTCATAAAACATGAAGTAGAGCGCCGAGAACGGCCCGAAGGAGAGCAGCGTAGCAGTGTAGCCCTTGTACA
This sequence comes from Phytophthora agathidicida, assembly GCA_025722995.1. NCBI lineage: Eukaryota > Oomycota > Peronosporomycetes > Peronosporales > Peronosporaceae > Phytophthora > Phytophthora agathidicida. The sequence continues at coordinate 1,583,430 of CP106979.1, forward strand.
GACCACCCAGTCGTTCGGTACTTGCGATCGTCTGCACGGCGTCAAGCGTATTGCGATAGTAGATTTTCCCGCTAGCTCCGGAACCGCTTTGCACCTGCATGCGCTCCTTGATGACGTCGATAGGCACCCACAGCACACAACTCAACGCCTCAGCCGCCATCCCCGCCCCGAGATACAACAGCGACGGGCTGCATTGGAAGCTTTCGATGCCCATCAGCGCGTCCTTCGACACCTCGTACGACGTCATGTAGAGACAAGTCGCAGGCGCCGAGCCTAACATGCTCACACCTATACCCCGATACAGGCTGCGCAAGTGCTGCAAACTGCATGAAAAGAAAGCATCACTCTACTAACTCCCCCACGCTACTGTTAACATTGGTGTAGCCCACCTGAAGGCTCGAAGGTTGAGTTGGGACGTGATGGTTTGACCTGTGACGGTGCTGGCCTGCAGTCGAGCCTTGACGGTGTCCAGTGGGTGGCAGAAGACGCGGCCAATCATACCGGCAGCAGCGCTTCCCTGTTTGCAACAATGGTGAGTATTAGCGAGAGAATTCATGTTAGCACACGCGCAGAAATGTCAACAAGGCGGATGGCGAGCGTACCAGAAGCGTCGGAAGCTGGTTCTGCTGGGGCTACAGGGCACAACACGAAACGAAAAGCAGTGCAAAATGAACGTTAGAGTATGGTCGTTTAGGACAGGATGGTGGGTGTGTCGGGCCTCGAGCTGCACGCATCACACGCACCGTCGAGCTTCCATCGCCTCCCATCTACGCTGTGTTTGTCCAAATGCGCAACTGTCAGTGGCAGTCGGCGGGGTATTTACATTTTGCGCGCAATTATTTATGACGAACACGGTGCTGCATACAAACTTCAAGTGAATCGATTTGATAACGATTCAGTGAGGTTATCCCATCACAAACGCGAGTGCCTCCAACGCGACGAGGAGTTGGACAGGCTGGTGTCAAGTCTCGCACGGGATGGTGTGCCGGCAAGTGTTTCATCGAGGAGTTCGTGAATGTGCGGTCTGGAGGGCAACTTTAGGGTCAAAATCGGGCGTCTGGGGCGTAATGTTGCGCTCGATTTTAGCTTCTCATCTACTGTAACGAGTTTAATCTCACTGCTCGCTTCAGTGGGTGCGTATGCTCCAAGTGCTGTTGCTGCTTACGACTCTCGAGACTTCGTAATCAAGATAATAAAGACAATACTGGCTCGGATTTCACTTGAAGTCGCGCCGGATCGTTCACCGTCGCGTCGATCCTATTTATTCGTCGTGTTTACCGTCTGAGTCTGCTTTTCGTCTACTTCGTCGTCGTGTTCGTCTGTGTCCAACCTGCTGTCGACCGCCCTCAGAGTACTTTGTCACTGCCCTCGAATCCCGCCCGAGTGTAGACACCAGTGCCGCAAACCACCACGTTCACGTCACCACCGTCAACTCGTGCCGCTCGAAGCCCAGTCACTCGTACCCCAAGTTGTTCGTCAGCCGTCTTTCTTGCAACGCGTCCGTCACCTTCGTAGTCTTCGTATCCGTCGTCTGTGTCGCCGCTGTTCGGGTACTGCGTCTGCTGCGTTCTGTAGTCGTCTGTGCTTCAGCTCGCAAGCCGAGAAGTGAACTCAAGTGTGCTTCAGTACGCAAATCCAGAAGTGAGCTCGAACTCACCCCCAACTCCTCGCTCGCCGTCGTCGCATGACATTTCCCCAACGCCCAATTCTCCGATCGCTCCTTCATCGTCTCCTTCGTTGCTGCGCCCATGCAAATCTCCGCCGCAGCTGCAAAACTCCGTAGTTCGTCATGCTCACCGCCACGCGTATCCCACACGCTACAGAATCAACAAATGAAGCTCTTCGCTCGTCTATCGGCTTGTATAAAACTCGCATGCTTATTCGCCGAAAACTCTACCCCATTTCGGCGAATCATCCGCAGCCGCCAGCCGGCAACCTCAAGTCGCCATCACAATCGAAGTCAAGTGCTACAAGACACCCATCAAGATGGCGCGCGTGTACCTGGACTATAACGCCACGACGCCCGTGGAGCCCGCCGTGTTGCAGGCGCTGCTGCCCTACCTGGGTCCTCAATTTGGCAATCCGTCGTCGTCCTACGCGCTGGGCCAAACGGCCAAGAAGGCGGTGGATGTGGCACGCGCCCAAGTTTCGTCGATGCTGGGAGCCGCTGACCCGAGCGAGATCGCGTTCCTGTCGGGTGGCACCGAGTCCATCAACTACGCCATCAAAGGATCAGCATTGGCAGCCAAGCGCGAGAGCGGCCGCAACCACATCGTCACGTCCTGCGTGGAGCACGTAGCTGTGTTGGAGACGTGCAAGTGGCTAGAGACGCAGGGCTTCCAGGTTACGTACCTTCCTGTGGACCGCTTCGGTTGCGTCCGTCTGCAAGACGTAATCGACGCGCTCACTCCGCAGACGTGCGTGGTGTCTATCATGCTCGCCAACAACGAGGTGGGCTCGTTGCAGCCGGTGGCCGAGATTTCCAGAGCTGTGCGGCGGGTCGTGGAAGAAGCCGAGGACCGACTGCCTATTGTCATCCACACTGATGCCAGCCAGGCGATTGGTAAAGTGCGCGTTAACGTCCAGGACCTCGGCGTGGACCTGCTCACTGTGGCAGGACACAAGTTCTACGCGCCCAAGGGCATCGGTGCCCTCTACATTCGTGAGGGAATTGTGCTGGATACGATTATCCACGGCGCCTCGCAGGAGAATGGGCGTCGAGGTGGCACGGAGAATGTCGCGCTGGTGGTAGCGCTGGGTCAGGCCTGTTCACTTGTGGAGAAGAACTTGGTCGAGTACGCTGTCGTCATGCAGGAGAGCAGGGCATTCCTCCTCGAGCAGATCCAGAAGCACTGCAGCCTCACGAATGTCAGCTACCAGGTGAACGGCCACCCGGAGCTCTCGCTGCCTAACACTCTCAGCATCAGCTTTGAGAACATGAACGCACCGCGTCTCTTGGACTGTACGTACCGTGCGTGAAGCTCATCTCGCAATGCCTCAAGAACTAACGCTGCTTTGGTTGTTTATAGTGATCGAAGCCGACGGCGTCTATGCTAGCGCAGGATCTGCGTGCCACAGCCACAAACAGGACTGCAGCAACGGCAAGGAGAAGAAACCCGAGAGCCAGGAGGGACACGTCACTATTTCGCACGTACTTTCAGCCATGCATGTGGCTCCTGAGTTCGCCAAGGGCACGCTTCGCTTGTCAGTCGGTCGCTCAACTACACAGGAAGAGGTGCTGCATGCTTCTAACACTATCCACAAGGCCATCCAGCAGCTTCTGTAACCTTGATCAAGATGGATGCACGGACTCTATAACGTTGGCTTGAGTGAGGCCGGTGCCCCGTGCTTCCCGTGTGCTTAGCTTTCTGCGCGTGATCTCACGACCGAAGTACCATCAAAAACGCGAAATAGACACATGTTACTTACTGATGCGCTGTCACGCTGCGAGTAAGCTGCCGACAATCTTCATTCACATCACTTCTTCTTCTATCTCTCAGTAGCGTTTCGAAATCCAAGCCAGAAGCCACTTGAGGTGCGTGAGCATGTACTTCAGCGCTCGAGTCCACTGCTCATCGTTTCCGAGGGAGATCGGTAGCCCGCCAATTTTACCGCGCTCCACCTTGTACGGGAATTTGAGCGACGGCTCCTCTTTCATTGCGCGACGTCCTGCATCCTCGACACACTCGAGGAAAAGTATCATCGCCTGGTTGAAGCCGCGGCGACGGAACATGCCGCCATCGCTGTACAGGCTGTACTCCTTGCCGTACATATTGACAACTCGTGAGAAACTACCCTTAGGTACGAGACGATTCCGTGAAAACTCAAAGTTGGCGCGATCTGCAATGGTAGCAAGCAGCAGGACTGCCTGGCCCAATGCGGCGTTAATTTCCACCCACTCCACCGGCTTCGATGGTAAGCGACCAAGCCGCAGTCCGTTGATCGTTCCAAACAATCCGTCGTGCCAGATATGGAAGACATCGTTGCACACATTGTAGCGCTGGAGGCGACGCAACATGTCTGATGCATGGACTGCAAAAACACCCACAGACTGGCGCTCATCGCGACTGAGACCCAGCAAATGTTGCAGGAATGCTCCCTCGGCAAACGTCCCATGGACCAACTGCTCCAGGTCCATACCTGTAGACCAGAGCTCGCGCCTCTTTGCCGTCACCTGCGCTGTCTCATCTTCGATAGCTTCCAACTCAGCCTGGAGTCGTCGTTCTTCCTCTTCGAGTGCACGTAACTTTGGGTCATCGTGCCATTCATCGGCATCGTAGTCGCCATCTTCACTAAAGCCTCGTGCCGATGCTCGCTCCTCGTCGGCAAACTGAGTCATAAAACCCTCGTACTGGTTCCGATCATCCTCCAGTTCGTTTAGCGCCCTAGCAGATAAAGGCATTCAGTTAGTTCGTCAATCCCTAAACGAGAAAACAGCATATGAAATTGCTTCTACGCACTGAGTGAATCGGGAAAGTACTTTGGTTTCACAGTCATGGCAGGTTGGAAGCCTCTTTTTCAAAAGAAGCGTACTACAAAGTAAAAAATTGTGGGGGTTAGCGTTCATTTCGGGGGGAACGCGCATTTGTTATTGTGACGTACCTGCAGTCGAGCAGCTCCTGGAACCAACTGAGGTCGGTGCCGTCAATGCAGCGCTTGCGGATCAGACGCCTCCGTCGCACTAGTCGCTCTTGTGAGGTCTCATTTAATTGTTCTGCAATTGCACTGTCGTCTTCGGCCTTACACTCCGCTCCATCTTCTCCAGAAACTAAAGGTTCCTCCATCCTGCCGAAATCCGCGTACGAAGCTGCGTACATCCAACCTTCCTCGTCGCAGTTCAGCAGAGAGTGGTCCACTTCCCACTCCGAGATCCACAAGTGCGGCTTGTTCAGCAGTCGTGCAGGCACCACATCTGCAACGTTCTGTCCAATGTCCCCGCGATTACAGCTCGTGAACGTCGCAATCCCATTCATGAGATCGAACTCCGCCGGGACCCACACACCGACGTCGCTGTCGTTGTTTAGCTGTTGCCGCTCCCACACAATCTCGGGCACAATAGCTGTCGTCTTCTGTTGCTGCTGTTGCTGTTGACTTAGTGAAGGCCTGGCAGCATGTGCCGCTTCCTCCTCCTCGTCTGCATCTGTGGTCTCTCCAGCGTCCGTTCCTTCCGTGAGTCGGGGCATCTGGTCCTCCTCCTCGTCCCCCTTGCTGTCTCGTTGCTCGCACTGCTCCGTCGGGTGCTCGTAGGCCACAGGTCGAAGCTTCATGATTTTCTCCTCGATAGATACTGGGTTGTGCTGGAACTTGAGCAGAGCGCCGCACTGGTGACACGTGAAGAGGCTCTTGCCTTCCATGGCGACGCGTCTGGCGCTTGGTACGGGGCTGTTGGCGTACGGCGAGAAGGACGCGCCGGCGGAGGACGGCACAGGAGATAAAGAAGCGGATGAGGCTGTTGTGGGGGCACCGGTAGTGGCTGGAGGCCGCGGTAACGCTGTGATAATTAGCGGCGGCTGCAGCGAGCCATTGCTGCTCATTGGGCGGCGATTTCTCGGGCTACAGGAGGCGGTTGAGCCCCGTGAAGACGCCTAAATGACGAGAATTACGTAGAGACTATGGAGCGATGCAAATGACCGTGCTGGACGCGTCGTATCGAGAGAGATGGAGCGGAGAAGCAGGGCGACGCGCGTGCTGGAAGACGCCGCAGAAGGTGGAGTAACGCCACCTTCTTAGCGCAATCGAACGATGAACGCTGATTGGGTGAAAATAGATTTATTATGTACGGTACACTTTGGACGATCTGCCCATCTGACGTTGAAGCAGGTAAACATGGCGATTCTCACATGACGCTGCACCCGCCATTCTTAGCCGCGCCTTCTTCTTTTTGCTGTTGCTGCGTTTGTTCCTCTTCCTCCTCCTTCTCCTCCTCCTCTTCTTCAACTTGTGCCGATGGTGCAGCAACTCTCTGCTTTGGACTGTGGACTCGAACTGGCGGACTCTTCCTCGTGGCCTTGCCGCTGCCTCGATCCACCATCTTGGCGAACGGGTCGTCTGCCTGGTCCTTTTGTTGCAGTTGCTGCTGCGTGGCGGCCACCACCTCCATGGGCACGCCCATCTTGGTCGCGTCCAGCTTCATCTGCTCACGCAGCAGCGCCTTCTTCACCGCGTCGTTCTTGAACGGCACTGCAGCAGCCACCATAACAGCAATAGCGTTAGGAAAAGTCAGTCACAGCAGTAGCAGCATCCAACGTAGCGGGTGCCTCGTACCGAACGCGTCTTCTGCAGCGTCTGCCTCCAAATCCGCAGGTTTCTCCCATCGGTCCTCGCCCGTCTCCGTGTTGTGGTAATAAGTTTTCCCTCTACTGGACGTGAGCACCGCCCATCGTTTCCTCTTGGGCTTCTTCTCTTCCGCTGCTGCTGGAGCGACTCCAAGGCCGTCAAACGCCACGGTCTCCACCTCGATTCCTCTGCCGTCCGCCGTCACCGCCGCCTCATATGCCCGCCCGCAGACCGTGCACTTGCCCAGCGCCAGCATGTCCTCCTTCGGGACGTTCACGCGGCAGCCAGCGCACTTGATGAAGCGCTCGTTCAGCGAGGCGCTGGCCGCCCCGTTCACGCCTCGCGCCGCCATGTTTGGGGTTTATTTTTACGAATTATTCGAGTAGGAGAAAAACTCATTGGGCGAATATCTTATGCGATAGGCGGGGTTTATCGCAGAGCTCAGAATTTCGAAGCGACACTCGCGCTCGTCACAATTGCATTTGCGGCGAGTGCGGCGGTCCAGGGCAAGTGGAGCTTGGGCAAGTGGAGCTTGGGCAACACAGAGCGATGATCGTGGACGCCGTGCGGTGCGTCTACGCGTGCTCTCCATTGCATAGCCAAGATGAACTAACTTTGCCGTTTTGCCAGGTGGGCGACGACTAAAGTGGACGAGTCGGTGGTGAACCCCGTGGCCTCGCGGCTGGCCGGGTCGGTGGCCAACCCGGCCGTGCTGAGCTTCCTGCTGTGGGACCGACTCAAGACGCTGACGCCGCAGCGCGCGCGCGACCTGACGCGACTGCTGGCTACGGCACTGGCCAATGCGCTCGGTGTGTTTGGGACAGAGCGGGGCAAGCAGCTTGGAGCCAGCACCACGCAGCTGCAGGAGGACTTTGTGCGTGCGGCCAGCTCCCGCAGCGGCCGCGACGTGGTGCTCAACAGTGTGGCGACAGTGGCCAAGGTGGCGCAGGCGCTCAACACGCCAGAGACGAAGGCGGCCACGCAGCAGCTGTTCCTGACGCTGCAGTCTGTCGTGGACTTCTTCGCCAGCGACGACGGCCGCCACATCATCTCGAGCACCGGCGAGTGCCTCACTAGTGTCAGCGAGATGGCGGCATCACCCGAAGCCTCCATTTTCTTGGCGGAACTGGCCACGAACCTTTTGCACACGCTCGAGAGCGAGGAGAGACGACATCAGAATACGCAGGAACACGTGGACGTGAAGTTAGAGGAGAAGGAGGAGGAAAGACAAGAAGAACAACAACAACAGGAACTAGACCAAGAATTGGAGCGAGAAATGGGGGCAGAACGAGAACTGGACGACAAGCATCCGTACTCGCCCACGTCCTCGATGGCGGATACGAGGTGGAGCTTCGACACGGAGTCGATGCTGTCCTCGGCGCCTGGAACGCCCATGACAGGAATGTATACACCCCGCGCGTCGGTGGACGCATCGATGCCAGCATCATCTCCAGTGCGACCCGGTCCGCGGCGTCGGGTGTCGGTATTGGCGCCCGCTGAAAAGAATAGTGGTTACCGCTCGGCGCGCATTGAGAAGGAGGTTTTGCTCAAGATGGGAGTTGACCCATCGATGCTTAGCGAGATCCAGCGTGTGCTTGATGTCATCGCTGCGGACGAAGAAGAGAAAGCGCGTGTGGAAACGCAGCGTCAGCGTGAAGAGGCCGAGTACGTTGCTAGTTTAGTTGTGCCAGAGTCGACTGACCAAGTCGAAGACGTGGGTATTGCACACGCATTTGGCAATGACGATGAAGAAGAGGAGAAAACCGATGAGGTCATCCACGGAGATGAAGATGTGCAGCCCCCGACGCCCGTATTGCTCCCTGAGTGGCACGAAGAACCGCTGCGGGAGGCACTTCGTCGTCGTCACGCTCACGCTGAAGCTGTGGCGGAGCAACGCGATCCTGCTGAGCGCCAGGCTCGCGAAATGGCAGCCGTACTGGCCCAACGTCACATTATGCACGGTAATCTGCAACCCGCAGACGTGGTGGCGTGCCGCATTATCGCCCGGATGCTCGTCTATGGCGTGGGTTTGTTCCTGTTACTGTCAGGTTACTTGCTCAGTCGGAACCTCTTCGATTGAGGACCGCATTTTCCTCGTTATCAATGTATTTGCCTCTAGATGTCCGTGGCTACCCGAATAGCATCGCGGCTAAGCTGTTCTATACGAACCTAAGTGTTGTTGGGCCTATTATGCTAGCGCAGAGCTAGCAGGACTCCCCGATGTAGGAACACCGGTGAACTGGTCGCGCAGTACGGACATGCCACGTTTTGGTGGAAGATGTTCCGTGCTGCGTTAGCATCTTGATCTTGGACCATGTGGCAGTGTTTCTTGGCTCAATTCGGTGGCATCGAGGACATCACGAACTGGTTCAAAACGTTGATCAAGCTCACGTTGAATGACAGCAGCGGAATGACCCATACGTGTCCAGATCCGCACTTGGCGGAAATAGTCGTCGTAAATCTCGGCTGCACATATAGGATGGAATTTCTCCCCGGCATCTTCCGCTAGCTCGTCCAAATGTTCAAGACCGAAGGGCTGGTTAATTAGCACGCAGCATCGTCGTGGATCCGAGATACCATCACCAGACGTTAGTGTGGCATGAATTGCATTAATCGTAGAGGCTGTCGTCGGGTAATACAGAAGTCGAGGAAGCTTTTCAGGCTTTTTACCCCTCCTGGCAGCGGGCGCTTCATCGTTCTTCCCATTCGCCTTCGACTCTTTGTCCTTGGTTTTTACTGCAGGGTTAGCCTTCACCTTGGCAACGTCCTCCTGTGGCTGCGTATTACCAGAGACCTGTTGCTTTGAATCGTGGGCGGTATTTGCCCACATCGAGGCTGCCTGAGCAAGTTCTTGTTCCTCTAGTTCCTGACGATGTCGCTGGTCCTGCTCCTCAGCATCCGCCTTTGCCTTCGCCTCTGCAGCGATCTCAACTCGCTCACGCTCTTCGAAATCCACAGCTTCTGCTGGGGTAAGGACAGCATAGCCGTGGTGCTCGAGGAGTAACTTCAGCGGCGTGAAGTTGTGCGGTGTTACATCCAAAACTAACGTCTTTCGATCGTCCACAAAGCGTCCACACCATCTCAGCACCTCCAGCAGCAACGGTGCTTTGGAGTCAATCAGCACATTTACCTCCTGCTTCAGTCGTGCCCGCTCGCGCAACGTGACGAAAGATTCTCCACCGAGATCGCACGACTGGCGCGAGTCGCCTAACAGCACGCAGAGACTACGGAATGGTCGTTGCAGTGCGAGTGCAGCCTGCCTCTCTACAAGACGATAAGCTTGTGACGCATCTTCTATCGATAACTCTTCGTCGTTTGGCAACGGCGTGTTAGGCATCGTCCGCAACTCAAAGGCTCTGTCCTTCAACGTGGCATCCGCTTCGATGCACAAGATATACTTGCCTGTGGTTGTGCGCAACAAAAATGACTCATCAACATGTAGACCTGTCCACGAGTGCCGGTAGCCGTATTGGCCTCTGGGCACGCGCCACACGCATGGCACTCGACCTTTCAACGACCACAGCGCCACCAAGTGACGGTGTTGCTCTGGGTTTTCAAATACGGGCAAAATGTGCACTCCGTATCGAGCCATGGACACTTCCGTGACGTCGCTCTCTTTGCCTGCAAGTCGGATGATACGCTCTTGGATGCCCTGCAACGGCGGTTCGAGTCCTCCGTACACGTTATCCATATATCCCAATGCTGCCGTGCCGCTGGCCCTGACAATATTGAGCAGCTGCGTCACCACCATGAAACCCGCCAACATCGCTCGTGTAGTGAACACGCTCATGACCCTCAGCTGCAGTGCCGCATCAGCACTCGACATGGCCGGATTGAAGACTCTCAGCAGCTGCGTCGGATCGAGGTCAAGCGCTTGAGCCACGAGCTCCGGCGCTCGCGTCTCCCAGATGCAACTGGCCAGGAAGTTATGCGTTGCGTATTTGTACATGAAGAGAGCGGAGTCCGTTGTTAAAGGTTGCACAGGGTCCAACAACAGATACGCCTCGTACACCGAGAGACCGAGCACTCCACTGGAACACACACCTAATAGCGCCAGTCTAGCAGGCTGAGCGATACTCTGCATGGACACCCGAGCAACGCGCTGAAGCACTTGCAGCTCTCGGTCCAATGTCATCGCGTGGCGGTCGATCACCGAACGCCCTGGGAACTCCTGCTCGGGTTTCCACACGACGTCGCCCAGCCGCTGCTCGTTTGGGAGTGTAGCAGAGCCTTTCGACGACTCGTCCGACCTGTTGGAGAGAGGCGGCAGCGAGCTCGAGGACGGCTTGAGCCTCCCCAGAGTGGCCCTGAGGCCGTCTGCGCTGCGGCTGCCGACCCACGCGCGCCGCAGCGACCGCAGCATGCCCCTCATCTATAAGTTGAAGCCGTGGATTTTGATGTGGGGGGAAGCGTTTTATCTAAAACACTATGTTTTAGCTGTAAAAGAAGAGAGGCGCGAAGCGGCGGTACAGACTAAAACCAGAGGCATCGCGTACATGGCAGGATGCTGGCATTGCTTCTTGGGCGCCGCCACAGCCAGCGTTGTTTCTCGATACGGTGCGAATGTCGATGGACGCCTGTGCTGCAGGCAAGACCGTATCCTCTCGACTTCGTTGAGTTGGCATGCCCAGTTTCGCTACGCTACACATGCGGACGAGTCCATAAACATGGCTAGGTGGGTGTGTAGGAGCTCACCGAATTGGCGATCCTAGGAACTTGCTGCCCGACTGCAGTCCATGTTTCTGAGGCGTCGACGGCAGCGAAAGCAATTCCACAGGTCAACACAAGTCGCTCAACTGCTTTACGCTCACGGTACTGTAAGGCAACACAGCCTGCAGCGCTGGGGCCCCGCTCCAGTTGGGCGGCCCAACTGCTCGCTTCGCTGAGCACACATGTTAGGGCATTTTTCCGATGCAAAGCTCATTCGCGCTCATCGCTGCCTGGTTCTGTCAGCCCATGGGCAGAACCGGGAGGTATTCGGTTCAAGTCTACTGTTTGGTGTTCGGCTCCGCTCCACAGGTAGATCAGTGCCAGTTACCATTTGCCTTGAGAACCTGCCCACCATGGACTACGACCCCGCTCAGGTGCTTCGTTTCCTCCGCACGGCGTGCCCTATCGGCGCCTCGCTCAGCGTCCTCATCACCATGGTCAGCTGCGTCATCATCGTCAAGGTGAACCACATTTGGGTCAGTGGACTCACGTGGCCCTTCCTCTCGGACATGGGGCGAGGTGCGTGTCTTCCTACTCGTTATGGTGTTGCATTTATTTGGGCTGGCTGACAATGCCTTGGATAGACTACCCGGCCTACTACGTCTTCGCCACGGGCCTCACTTTGGTAGCCATCCTGCTCGTGTGCACGTGGACGTTCAACTGGCGCTACCACATGTCGGCGCTGCCGCAGGACGCCACAGCCTTCCGAGTGATCTCCACTATCAGCTTTGTCGCTGGTGTTTTGGCTAACCCGGGTCTTCCTGTTCTGGTGGGTGACGACGACTTGGACTTAGCACCGTGGACTTTTGACTCACTGACTGTATGGTCATGACAGGCTTTCTTCGACACATCCAAGCACTCGGCGCTTCACGCGGCTGGTGCCGAGTGGTTTTTCTACATCGAAACCATTGCAGTTCTCCTCAACGTACGTGGACCACTCCGTCGCTACTGCTGTTGTCGCTCTAATTCCTAGTATCATTTCCTGTCACCTTGCAGACCATCGTGAGTTACAAGCTGTACAAGATGCTGACAGGTTTGCAGATGGATCTAGGAAACGCATGCTCGACTGTGGGTGCTAAGCTACAGAGGAGGAAAAAGACGCTGATGATTCAAGTGCTCTTCTTCTCGCTCTTCTTCGTGGCGTTCCTCATCTATATGCCCATTGGGGTAGCAGTGGCGCCACAGGCCCAACGTCTCTCCATTGACGACTGCATCGACAAGGGACTTGGAGAGACGTACTGTGAGGTGACAATGCGTCTCAACTCGACGTCCACCACATTGTACGACAGCGGTAAGTGGATATATGAATCGTATCGCCTGCTGCGTTGATGGGGCTCCATTTGTCTAACGAATGCTTGCTTTCTGACATTGAATTGCAGAAAAAACATACGGCACGAGCCAAATGCGCGCTGCAGCGCAGCTTGCCTGCATCCTGACGCTCGTAGGATACTCCACCTCGTTCATCACGAACGATTATGACGATTCGGAGGGTCAAGACTTCACCCCGGACGCCAAGATTGCCGTGCTGCAGTAACGAGGATTCCGTCACTTCGGTAGATTTATCTGGAACGGTAAATATTAGGAAATGGTAAGCTAGAACTTGTTTAACTTGTTCTGTCGATTTCTGTCATTGTTTTCAAGGACGACGTGGGAGAATTGCAAGTTCACATCTGGATAACTGCATGCAGTAGCATCGCATCCAATGCGACCGAAATCGATATCAATAACGTCAGGAAATCAAGGTCGCGTCCCAATACACAGCGAAATAGTGCGCCGCTGATGCCGACTTCAACATTGGCGCGCGTGCTTCTGATCTTGCCGTCTCATCCTCGTACCTGGATCGTGATTGCCAAAGTGAAGCACATTTGTGTCAGTGGACTCATTTGTCGGGAATGGGAGGGTTGACATACCAGCCTACTACGTGTTCTGCGCAGGTCTTGCTAGTTGTTGGTGTTGTTGACGTGGTCGTTCAACTACGGCCATATCTCGGCACTACCGGTAAAAGCGGATTCCTTCGAGTGATCGCATATATATTCTACGTATGCTGGTTGTTGGCAACAACTTGTTGCAACTTGGGACTCCCAATATCGGTAAGAGCTGCGATTTCAATACAGAAAACCCTTGCACTTTTGATCCCTGTCATCGATGATACCATTCCATATATGATACGAAATGAATCCACCGATCGCGTTCCCATACAAAGTCTATTTAGCAAACTCGATAACTGTCAAACGCTAAAGTTGATAGGCATTTTCACGGAATTGATCGATACAAATTGCGGTCTAAATTGGCTGGAAAAAGCAAGTGAGTGACGTCTGCGTCATCTTCTCTTCTTGTTCTTGCAGAAGTTGACTTTGCATTCGCGCTTGGTACTTCCTCAGGTCCTTCAGCAGCTTAATTTCAAAGTCGGGGTGATCCGGTAGACTCATAATCACTCTGCGAATGGCATCTGCCGTCTCCTCAGTGGTTAAATCCGGAACCGATTCGCTCTCGTCGCTGTATAATGCGTCAGTGTCCTCGAACTCGTTGCTTGTGGTACCGAGGAATATATCATCAGCTGAATCGCTCAAAAGTTCTTCGGGCGTTAGAGCTTCCATCTCTGTGGCTATCTCGGCAGGGAAGCACAAGAAGTCATCGATGCTCATTGGGTCGCGAACTCTCAGACGTCTCATGCAGGTGATGATCTCGCCTGACAGCATTTCTTTCGCTCTTCTGCACCAGCGTTGGATCGATGACATTCCTGGTACGAGTTTGGTATGACGGAAGCAGTTCAATATCAACTCGCCGGATACGTCTTTCCAGCACGATTTCACCCACTTCATTGCTAGCAACTGATCCACAGCGTAAATGTCGCGATGCGTGCCTTCATCTTCAAAGTCTAGCGCTTGATGTAGTTGTCGTTGACGATAGCGACGTTTGAGAGCAGCGATAATTCCTGCATCTAAAGGCTGAAGCTTCGAAGTTGTGTTTGGGGGTAAAAAGTGTACGTTAACGTTTCGTAGCTCCATACCTGCTGTGAAGTGCGAGGATGCGTTGTCGAGTAACAGCAACACCGTCCGATTTTGGTTGTTCATGTCCATATCGAATTCTCGCAGCCACTCTCGGAAGATGGTGCCGGTCATCCAAGCTTTTTCATTTTTTCGGTACAAAAATCCCAACTGCTCGCCAGTTTTCTAGTTGAAACAACGGGGCTTGTTCGCATGACCAATGAAAAGAGGCTCCCGCTTATCAGATCCGTCAGCATTGCAAGCTAGAGCAATAGCGATGCGCGTTTTGCTCTTCTTCGATCCTTCAATTTGGCGAGCCGCAACTGCTTTATCTGGACAGAGTTTGTAGAATAATCCACTCTCGTCGAAGTTGTAGACATCCGCCAGAGCATATCCACTCACTACAGCGCGGAGAGCCTCTCGCTGAGCTGGAAGGGCGGAAATGTCGACAGACCCACTCCCACCGTAGGTGCTGAAGCTCTTAAATCCGTGGCGATCTTGGAAAGACTGAAGCCAACCGTTAGAGAACTTCATTTGGTCGGATTCCGAAATACCCATCTTGGTCAGCAGTCGCAGCCCTTTGGCTTTGACCATGCTACCGTCCAACATAATGCGCCGATTCTGGCAGTGCAGTACCCAATTGGCTAGAGCCTCGTCCAGTTCAGGAAACTGCAGTGGTCTACTACGCCGAATATGCAGATCTTCGGTGCACACGTTGAGGTAGCGATCTGTTTCCTTGGGAATTCCTGATATTGTGCCTTGGGCGGGTAATTTGATCAGAGCGAACTCCTTTTGTGCCTTTTCAGCTAGCTTCTTTTGACTTAGCGTTGGATTATCTTGCTTCCAGAGACAAATTCGTTTCTTCTACGAGAAGTCGAGGGTGCCAACGTGATTCTTGGTTCTCCCATGGCAAAAATGAGTGTGAGAAGGAGAAGTGGAGCAAGAAGAAGCGCTAATATTAGGGTATTGCTTCACGATCTTGTCGAAGACTTGCAAATCTGATACAGCCGCCATATCTGATAGCACGGATTTCCACGGATGCTATCGATTGTGCAAGGGTTTTCTGTACTATACTGTACTTCCTCTGTCCGGAAATATAAGGCCACTATTTTCTAAATTCAAAATTAAGACGAAAAGAGATATTTTAAACGTTTTGATTGGTTTAATAAACGTGTCAATCATAGCTCTACACGTTCCCCTTTGATTCGTCGCAATCGGACCAGCCAAGCCCGAAATATGGCCGCCTGACTCCTTCACTTGGTCATTTTCGTCTTACCCATGACCCCACAGCCGCCGACAGCCCGCCCCAAGCGCAAGAACCTGACGCCGGAGGAGCGTGAGCGCGCCCTCGCGCTCACGCACTCGGTCGCAGCGAACATGAAGCTCCCGCCCAAGGAATATGAACGTGTCGCCACTGCTTTGGACTGCTCAAAGCGCTCTGTTCGTCGGCTGTGGAAGAAGGCCTACGACGGGGTGAAGGACGGAAAGTTGTGTGCTGTGGAGAGCGGCAGGAAGTCTCGCGTAGCTGCTGGGTTCCCTCGAGATCTCGCAGAGAAGATCGCACTTACGCCTTTGCATTTGCGAACCAATATTCGAACTTTAGCAGAGCAACTCTGTATTCCAAAAACATCGCTACACTCGTACCTACAGTCTGGGCTGTTCCGTAGCCATCATGCTCGAGTCAAGCCTCGCTTTCCAGACGCCCAGCGCGTTGCGCGGATGAAGTTCGCGCTTGAATTTGTGAAACCATCACCTCGTGGGGGGTATGAGTTTGACTCACTGCTGGATTACGTACACGTAGACGAAAAATGGTTCTTCTTGCGAAAGGAGAGCACACACTATTACCTCGCCCCAAACGAGCCGCCCCCTCACGTAACGGTACAAAACAAGAACTTCATGGTCAAGGTAATGTTCCTCGTCGCAATTGCGCGGCCACGGTGGGTTGCAGCACGTCAAGAAGTTTGGGACGGCAAAATTGGCACGTGGCCGTTCGCTGTATACGAGCCGGCCAAGCGCAAGAGCAAGAATAGGGAGGCAGGGACGCTAGAGCTCAAGACCTACACTGTGGACCACGATATTTGTCGCGCCTGCCTGGTCTACTCAGTCATCCCAGAGATCAAGCGCTTGTGGCCGTCTGGAAAGAGGGTGCGCATTCAGCAAGACAATGCCAAGCCACATGTCTTGCTGAACGACAGCGCAGTAGTGGACTCATGTGCTGAGGATGGATGGGATATGACGTTGACGGCTCAACCTGCTAATTCACCGGATTACAACTGTTTGAATTTGGGCTTTTTTGCATCGCTACAAACACTACAGCATCGAAAGAACTCACGCACAATTGAAGAATTGGTAGAGAACGTCGACGAAGCGTTCAAGGAGCTATCCTCCGACAAGATTGACAGGGTCTTTGTGACCCTCCAGTCAGTATTTGAAGCTTCGCTGAAGGTGGACGGAGAAAACTGTTACCAGATCCCGCACAAGAACAAGAGCGCGTTGCTCTTAACGGGTAAGTATGGGTTGCTTCCTTTGACACTTCCGTGTGATGCTGCTGTGCACGACACCGCGAAGGCCATGTTAAGTTCGGTTGATGCCAGTAATTTCGCAACTAATCGTACTTAATTTCCCACTTGGCCTTATATTTTCGGACAAAGCTTAACTGTCGAGGCGGCTTTATATTTCCGGACAGAGGAAGTACCATTTATCCTGGTAGTGCTTCGGTACGAAGTACGTACAGCCCCAATAGGGCTTAATTCGGGAAATATGTGGTCCACAATAATAGTAGCTACTGCTTGATAAGGGTTACGGATCTTGGACGAAGAGAAGGGAGGGGGGGAGTCACCACTCGGAGCTTGACCGGAGCGAGGACACTTGACCACTTGAGGGGAAGAAGGGAGATTCGAAAGTGATTGATTTATCGGAGCTTACTTTGTCTGCACTGCCTAGCTATCCTCATAGACACGCAGCACTGCATCCAATCGCCATCACTCTGCACTCGTCCAATCACCCTAATCGTCTTATCATCGGTAGCGCAATCAACGTACCGTAAACATCGTGTGATCGGATTGGACAGGTTCACCGTAACCTGGTACAGGCATAACCGGTTACCCTCAATACTGCTCTGATACAAATTTCAAGTAGTGAGGTCTTATAGATACGCCATTTTGTATTGATTTACCACTTTCATCAATTTACACAGTGATTAGATGACGGAGGTATTTGCGTTAAGTACGATCACGAGTGTGAGCCTGGTAGAACGCCAGGTAGAACGGCTTTCAGGTGCGGCTTGCTAGCATGCGTTTGCTACTGCGCCAATTCTTAAACGCGTGTTGTCAACTCCGCATAGGTCTAAGACAAAATCTAACATGTACGCCTTCACGCGCATCGATTTTTAAGCAAGCACAGCTCTTCGCCATCGTGTGGGCGTTTGGATATGTCAATGCGTTTGACGTATTTAATGCGTTTGATGCGTTTCTTTGCAGGTTAGTATTGCGAGATCGGCCCCATGGTTACGAAGGATTCACTGAGTAAGGTAAGAGTGGCTACAACGAAAACCGAAAAAGCAAAACTGAGCAATGTCTGGGGGCTTCATGTATTAGGATTGACTGATGGTTATCGATACATATATTTACAAGAATTCGAGACTTGGTTTTCAGAAGAAAACTTGCGAGGTTTCTCCATCATATCAAATCGGTCTCACTGCAAACCAGTCCAACCCTCGTGGACGAGCTCTCCCGCATGACGGTCGCCGTCAATGGCACTATGCATGGCGTCGCCAACACACTGTTGCAATTTGTGTAGGAAAAGCCGAGGTATATTACAGTTATTGATGCTTTTGCTGTATTGTTGGTACCATTGTAGACAAATAAGCGGGTGGAGGACGTTGTGACTGTAGTCAGCATCCTCAGTAGTGCTATGAACACCGAGAAGAATGATGTTGAGCGCGACTTGATGCTGGCCAAGGCGGCCACACTCGGTAGGTGCAGTAACTGACGACATGCCTCCGAAATATGTATTGCGGTGTCGGAATTCTCCGGCGGCGTAGCGCGCACCTATGCTGGCAACGACGGCAACTTTGGGGTTTGGCCACCGTTAACTTGGCGTCAATGGTGTGGCACACACGAGACACGCATTCAGTCTCGGGACCGAGTGGTGACGAGCGCTCGCTGACCTCCGCCTACAAGGATAGAGCCGCTGAGAAGCCGTTCAGTCACTCAAGAGAATTGGTGTGCGCACACTGGAGAGCCGCTGAAAACATACGCACTAATCGGTGACGAGATCCGAACTTAGCCGACGAGATCCGAACCTAGCAGAAAGATCGGGCAGCGAGGAGTCGCCGGGAGTTTGAGCTCTCGCTCACAACGGTCACATTTATATTTGATATTTGTATAGGCGATAGGAATATCGTAGGATGAGATTTTAACGCCCTCTGGGCGAACAAACAGAACAGATTTTCCCACCAAGTGCAATACCGGCCTCTGGTAAGTCCAAGAAGGTGTCAGGCAGCTTAGGGCGTGAGATGTCTGTCGGTGAACATCTAGTGTAGTAGCTTGTGTTCATCCATCGGTCAGGCCAAGAGATAGGCGTGTGTGGTTTGATTGAGGTATAGTTGGCGGTACTAAGCTATCGTCTGTATTGGGGAGCGCGAGACAGCGACTCCTATATTGTCTTACCGTTCGGGGCTTGACTCCGGCACCCTCGTCTCGGGCTGAAAAGTCCCTGGACCCTTCCTTCTGAGGGCCGACGAGGTTTGAAGTGTAGTGAAGAAGCGTGCTGACTCTGCTCGTAGTCAGTGGTGCTCGGATTATTTGGTTGGCCTACCGACAACTCACAGTAACACAGGGTCAAGATCAGCTCGGTGTAAGGGATCGGATCTGGGTCTTCAGATTCTATTCCCACTTTTCGTTGAGTCTTTGCGGACGGAACGAGTGTTGTGGGTGAAGGAGTGTGACAGAAGCGAAAAAAAACTGCCGTGTTCCGACACGACACGTCCGTCGTGACGACGAAACGCCTAGTGTGGTCCGGGAGCTTCAGGACCGGGGCTTGCTGCAATGTCGCCTTCAGGTACATGAACGCTCTGTGCTGCGTCTCCGTCCAAATCCAGGGCACTTCATTCTTGAGCAGCTCGCTTAGAGGTAGTACAATTTTTGCAAAGTGCCCGATAAAACGACGGTAGCACCCACAGAGCCCGAGAAAACTCTGTAAGGCTCGCGCAGATGCATGGGTTGGCCACTCCTCAATGGCTCGAGTCTTGAGCTTTTCAACCTGCAGTCCTGTCGCCGACACCGGGTGCCCCAGGTAGTCCACAGACTGGTAGCCGAACATGCACTTGGACATCCGGCCGTAGAGCTTATGAGCGCGCAGGACCTCAAATACCGCAGCCAAATAAGCAATATGCTCCGCCTGCGTCCGCGAGTACATGCAGAGGTCATCCAAATAGATCACCACGAAATCAAAGCTGCCAAAGAGCATCCACATTAGACGCGACCAAACGCCAAGCATTCCACTGAGACCCACGGGGGCCACGCATCACTGACAAGTCTCTGACTCAGTCCTGAACGCCGTGTACATGCGTCTGCTGGGATCGATGCGCATTTGATGGTATCCCTGTGCCAAGTCGATCGTCGAAAAGAGTCGGCAGCCCACCATCCGGTCGAAGAGCTCTTCAATTCTCGGGAGCGAGATTTTAGGCACTTCTGTTTGAGAGTTCACATACCGGAAGTCCATGACCCACCTCACCGGTAGTGAGGCATTGCCCGACCGAACCCATTCCGCCTTTGATGGTGCCTTTCCTGTGACCGGATCCTTTTTCGGTACCGCAAAAATACTCGACACCCACGGCGAGTCGTACGTCTCAATCCACTTCTTACGAAGCAGCTCGTTCACGAACAGTTTGAGCGCTTCTTGCTCCGTCTTAGAGAGTCGAAATGGCGCTCGTGGGCTGGGACACACGTCTAGCTTCATGTTTAGCGCAAATTCAACCGCACGCGATGCTGACAGCTCATTGGGCAGTTCATTCAGAAAGCAATCAGCGTAGTCCCGCAGCATGCGATCAACTGCAGTCGACGTCCATTGCACGCCTTCACGCACTGCACTGCCCTTGTGGTCTCCGGGTACTTCGCCGCCGCTGCGCCAGTCGGCATCGTCGTCTGGGGTTTCGACCTTGGCGCTTACCGAGTTGCACGGTGTCCGTCCTGCCGCCTTCGCCTCCTCAGCCATGGCGAACAGGCGTTCGTCGTCCTCGATGAGCCAGTAGGGATCCAATAGGCCAAAATCGAGTACTACCTCGTGCGTGTGCCAATCGACGCTCGGGATATAACGGGAAAACCACGGTTTACCCAGAATAACGTCGTGAATCGCGGGCAGGTCCCGCTCCGAAAACAGCATATTCTCGAGCACATACCCCTACAATGTCATATTGGTCTTCACTTCATTGACCGATTGCGCGTCGGTGACCGAGCCGTCAAAACGCTCAGCAAAGGTCCTCTTGCGCCTCACCAATCGTGTAGCTAGGCCCTTGCGCGGCACATTGTGATCTGCGCCACTGTCCAACAGAATCTGGACAGTTGTCTCATTCACCGTGCCCTTCTTGACGAGCAGCTGATACGCCATCGGTTCTTCGTTCTGGATTACTGAGCTTCTTATGCCAACAGCATTAATTGTCAGCCTCTCGAACAGCTCTGTCTCAGCCTCAGCCTCAGGATCCTTCTCTTCGTAGGCATGGACCGGATGACTTGGTGTAGCAGCGGAGTTGTCGTTGCCGCGAGGTGTACGCGTGTTGCTTTGGCGCTGGTAGCTCTGCTGCTGGCGTTGGGGCTGGCGGGGAGGTCCGCGTTGTCCACTACGTTTCCGGCACTGAGTCACCCGATACCCTGGCTACTTGCAAAAGAAGCACAGGTTGCGTCTCTGGCACTCATCCCTCGAGATCACTCTGCCGTACCCTATGTCAACGGGTTCAGGATGTATCGTATTGGGATCACGGCAAAATATACTCTTGTCCCTCCACTCTCAACAACAACTGACTCTTCTCGAGTCAGCAATAAGTGGGATCTACTAACTCGATAGTCCTCGAGTCGATCCCTTCCAGGCTAGCGTTGACCTCTGCACCAACCGAGTGTCGTTAACTCTTCAACTGTTAATATAGCGTCCTTGGCCTCGGGCTTGACCAACACGCTCTTCACGCACACACTTGACCTTGCCGGTCCTTCAGTAGGAAAGGTACGTTGACTTTTCAGCTGATAACAAGGTTGTTAGAGTCAGGCTCCGACAGCAAGAATCGACGAGAGTAATCTCTCAACTCTGACGATAACTCGAGATCGTCTACAGTAACTCGGCCACTCCTTCTTCCTTCGTCTCTTGGCCTGTCGTGGATGAACGCTTCCCCTTAACCTCGTTCATCGACAGACATACACACTACTTCAAAAGCGGCCAGACACCTTGGTTTCCCAAAGCCGGTAAGCACTTCGTGTGAAAATCTGTTCTGTCCTTCGCCCTCTGAGGGCGTTAGTTCTCATCCTAAATCCTACTATAGAGTATAAAAATATCAAGTATAAATGCAATCTAATTACTCACTTCGCAACGGTCACCTACTACTCGGCCAATCCGCTGACGACCACTCGACTAAGTGCGGATCTCGCCTGCGACTTCCTTCGTGTACACCACACTCCCTCGGATCAGTGCCCAACTTTTCCTAACGGCCAAAGTCACTCTTCTGGACTCTACAACGAGGGCTCGTCATGAGTCATATTCCGCCAAAGTCCGAGTGGTGTGGACACACCAGTGCTTGAAACTTAACAGCGGCATCCACAATTCTCCGGCGGTCTCCAACCGCAACGAAGACAACTCATCCACCGAGAAATCCCGACACCACAGATGCGCACCTCTTCCCGGAGCGCGATTGTGATTGCGGCCAAAGCCATCACACCCTCGGTGGTCAGTGGCTCGTTGAGACGTGGATCGGGAAGATCCCCGCTGAGCCGGACGGGCACGCTCGTACTCCACAGCCACGTTTACGTCTTGGTGCACGGTATTGCACCGGCGATACACCACCTCCGCGCGAGTCTGGGACACGAGACCACGCGTAAAGAGCGTAATCTTGTCCAGCTCGCCCATACCCTTGACTCGGCTAATTAGCTGGCGATACTTTGTGGCGTACTCACCCAGATCTCGGCACTCACGCTGCTTTAGTTGGTACAGCGAGTCACGCAGGCGCTCTTGCAAATCAGGTGGAATGAATTCGCGGCGCAACGCCGCTGCAAGCGCCGTAATGTCGGTAATCTCGTGTTGCTGCGTGGTGTACCATGCGGCAGCTTGGACCGTTAGGTTAGAAGCCATGATAGCCAGCACGCACTTGCGGTTGACCTCGTGCGTGTAGTCGATATTCTTCGCCTCGAAGAATAGCCTGGCTTAATCCAGGAACAGCTCCAGGCTTTCGCTGAGCGAGCCGCCATAGTGCGGCATGCTGATGCCTCCGACCCACCGCTCTGCGGGTGGCTTATTCTCAATCTTCTCCATCAGTTCCTGCTGTTTGCGCAGAACCGTGGTCACCTCTGCCAAAACCTGGGCAGCTACGTTTGCGTCCATTTTTGCATGACGCTCAGAGGGATTTCAGCGCAGCTCTGTTGGCGGGCACGACGGCACAACGCTTACTTCTTCTTCTTCTTCTTCTCAAGCACTGCGAGCACGACGGCACAGCGCAACCCCGACTTCAACTTGAACTTAGTGTATACCACACGGAATTCGGTTCGATGGTGTCCGGTGTGTGTGGTCCACACTATTCCTCCACCGTGAGCAAGTGCTACCAAATGTGGAGTTTGGGCACGACGCTACCGGAAGTAGGGTGAGTTTGGAGCGAGGAAGCTTGGCAGTTGCAGAAGAGTTGTAAGGTCGCAGAGGAAGTTGTTCTGTTGCTTGTGAGGCAAAAAGGAAAGTGAATTGATTCTTAGCTCAAAACTAACAGATCGCTGGCATGCGAGCGCAGTAGAGGAAGTTGCAGTTGAATCTGGCCTCGCATACAATGTTCTTCATATAACTGGCACGCCCTCAGCAGCATCGAGAATCTCCTAGCCAGCACTGTGGCGCCGACAAACGCGTGCTCGTAAAGATTCCGTCTCCAAGTCGGCGGCGCCCAGCAGCTCCTATCGGAAGGAGGTATTCTGGTAGAAAGTAGATTCGCCCTCAGCGGGCGAAGCAGAGTGGGTGACGCA
Organism: Phytophthora agathidicida; assembly: GCA_025722995.1. Lineage (NCBI taxonomy): Eukaryota > Oomycota > Peronosporomycetes > Peronosporales > Peronosporaceae > Phytophthora > Phytophthora agathidicida. The sequence goes on from CP106979.1 coordinate 1,606,606, forward strand.
ATCCCTACAACTGTGTTGACCTACTTGAGCTACAATTGTATTAGATCCGAAGGATGACGTCGACGGGGAAGACGCTCGATTAAGACCTCCAGCTCTAAATGTTCACAAGCGGAAGAATACCTTGGTGGTGATCCAGACTATCTTCTTCTCGTGCTTCTTGATAGCGCTCGTGGTTTACGTTCCGTTCGGAATACCCGACAATCGGGGTGTCATCTTCTGCACAAAGACAAAAAGACTCAACGCAACGATGACCAAGCTCTACGATGCCCGCACGTACGTTTATGCGTTTGCTACGGTTGGCAGTTTACGGGTTCACTACTCTTGCCTTGCTTCCTGTTTGTGCTTCCAAGCACTTTTGCTGTGAGTCAAATGAGCAGACCGCGTGCATCCTCTTGCTTGTGGGCTATTCAATCTCATTCGCCACAAAACGACTACGACGGATCGAGTAGCTCCGCTATTACTGAGGTGCACCATTCAGACCAAGAATGTCTGGTAAGATGACCATGTACATGGATTGATGATAGGTCCGACACACAAGTGCATTGTTGTTGAAGTTGCCTGTGGCGGAACGAATCCGACGTCGGGGAATTGCCTCACGATTTGCACTATGTATCCTCGTCTCCGGGGCTTGCATCGCCGTCGGCTCACGTGTATTGTAATTCCCAGCAAGGTATTTGCAGGCGAAGGATGGGACCCGAAGGCACAAATTATAGTCAGAAACCACAAGACAGCAAAACACGCTTGGCGCTGTGTGTGTGGCGATTGCGAACAAGTCGATTGGTCGAACATCGCCATTCCGACGGCGGCGTTAGCAGGGTATCAGGCCACACTAGCCGCTGTGGTCTGCCAACCCCGTTTGCCATTTTCCATTTCTCATCCGACGACAAGCTCACCACAACAAGAACGATGTCCAAGCGTTCCCTTTCTCCATCGAAACTCCCTGTCACGATCCTTACGGGGTTCCTCGGCAGTGGCAAGACGACGCTGCTGAATCACCTGCTGACGGAAAACCACGGCAAAAAGTTCGCCATCATCGAGAACGAGTTCGGTGAAGTGGGCGTGGACGACCAGCTCATTCGCCAAGTCACCAGCCCGAGTGACATCGGAGGAGGCGACTCGAGAAGCCGCAAATTCAACATGGGCGAGGAAGTGCTGACCATGAACAACGGCTGCATCTGCTGCTCGGTTCGAGGCGACCTCGTTCGGCTCATTGCACAGATCCTCAAGCGCAACGGAGACCGCAACCAACTGGATGGGATCATCATTGAGACCACCGGCATGGCCGACCCTGGACCCGTGGTGCAGACCTTCTTCGCTGAGCCTTTGGTGGCGGCGACATGCGAGCTCGACGGTATCATCACCGTCGTCGACGCAAAGCACATTTTGCAGCACCTACGTCCTGGCGCGGGGGTTGAGCATGAGTGCCAAGAGCAGATCGCTTTCGCCGACCGCGTCCTGCTCAACAAGACGGACTTGGTGAGCTCAACCGAGCTCACGGAGGTCCATGCTCGCATTCGCGACATCAACAGTGCGGTGTCGATCACTGAGTGCCAGCACTGCCGGGTGGACCCTGCATTGTTGCTCAACGTCCAGACTTTCGACCTGGACTCCATCCTGAAGAGGCAGCCTGATTTTCTCAAGGGTGACAAGGACGACAGCGACTCTCACAGTCACGGCCACGAAGACAAGAAGGAGGGCGGTGACCACGACCACAAACACGGAGAAGAGCACCATCACAGCAAACACCAACACAAACACTCGTTGGTGTCATCGGTGGGCCTCACGCTGAAGGATCCGATCCTGGTGGCACTGCTCGAAGAGTGGATCGACGACCTACTGGAAACGGAAGGAGACGATCTGCTGCGCTACAAGGGTGTGGTGAACGTCGCCGGCATCGACCAAAAGTACGTTTTCCAGGGCGTGCACACACTTTTCAACGGTCGGTTCGCTGACAACTGGGCTCCAGGCGAGACTCGCGAGACGCGGTTCGTTTTCATCGGCAAAAACCTCGACCGCACGGCGCTCACCGACGGGTTCCTGGCCTGTCGAGCCACCAAGGACCTCCGCTTTCGAGTGGGCGATAGAGTCCTGGCCAACACCGGAGACGAAGGATTCCAAGCGGGCACGGTCGTGCAGCTGTGGGACCAAGGTAACCCGTACGCTATTCAGCTCGACTGTGGTCGTAAAATGTGGGCCCCCGTGGATGAAGTCGGCCTCGTACAAGCGCTGGAGGTGAAGCAGGAAGAGAAGAGCGCTGCTAGGCAGCCTCTCACGATGGTGCACATTCTGGCGTGAGGTGGGGACTCGCACTGTAAATGGTGCACATATTTTTCATCAAAACAATATACGTACATGCATGTCCTTCACCAAACTCAAACCTCGCTTCTCAACTGTAAGGCAGACGATGCGTTGGTGCCGATCGCAGTGTACATTCGTGCTCGTCGCCGTGTCGGTTGTTCAGCCAGCAGCGCCTACACGCGATGCCGCGAAGCGGGGAGAAGAAGTTGAAGGCGCCGCGCGGTTGTGATGGAAAAGCCCCTGCGGACAATGGGCACAGCAATTTGTGGAGTCCCGACGTGCCACGTAGGCAAACCTGCTTCAATGTCAACGTCGGCATGACTTTCGTGGCATTGCAACCCCGTGCTATTACGACAGACACGCCCCGAAGAAGCAAACGCATTGGTAATGACGGGCGAAGCAACGGGTTTACATAGCGTCGTGGCGAGGCAAAGCCAGCCTTGTCGTGTTAATACGAAGCTTGCTGCCTCGAGTGCAGTTGAAGTTGTTGTCCCGTTGACGGGATCACAAGTCCAGCGAGCTCGACTAATCCAAGAGGCTTTGCACTGCTCCGGCCATCGGTGCTCGCGCTCGGGCAGCGACTGGCCCCGTCGCCGGCACACGAGCAACAAGGGAAAACGTCCGGAGGAATGCGAGTCTGCACACTGGCGTGCGCCCGCTGTCGCATTGGGCTGCAGAGAAACCGGCAGTGAGAGGCATCTTCCTGCTGCCGCTACATGCACTATACTACTAGTCTGAGTCGGAAATGAGCGAGGAGAAAGATACGAAGTAGATGCCGTCGCAGTGGATCCTCGGCATGTCACGGAGAAGAGTGTATCTTGGCTTGGCGTGGTCGTGAAGAGAGAAGGCGCGATATCCAAGCCGCCGCCGCCGTCCATTTTGTGCGCAGTACAAAAAGTGACGCCTCTTCTGGCCGTGGAGCGTTCGAGAAGGGCTGGGGCACACAAAATCTTGGCGCCTATGGCAGAATTCGACCCGAGCGAGTGCCAGTCCCTTCACAGCGTAAATCGCCTCCGAGCGTTCTGGCAACAGCAAGCGAGACAGGCGCGGAGCAGCTCAGAACCGCCCAGACCCGTCCGAGCCACAGCATCAGCAGCGTCAGACAGACCCCGCCCTAGCTCACATCGAGGAGTGGCGCCAGTGCTCGTGCTACCAGTCGCCCCCAAGGAACAACAACAAGAAGAAGAAGAGCCCGAGAGTGAGGAGGACCTACGCAACAGCTCCACCGACAGCATGGCCGGATACAACGAGGAGTGGGTCGACGTGCAGAAGAACACGTTCACCAGAGTACGCCCGACGGCCACCTAATAGGAGGAGGAGGGAGGGAGGGAGACTAACTAACGCGTCCGCTTTTATTGTTTTGCAGTGGGCCAACACGTACCTGTCCCGCAAGCGCATGACAATCGATGATCTGTACGAAGACCTGAAGGACGGCATTCGCCTCATCTCGCTGCTGCAGATCATCTGCCGCGAGAAAGTGTGCCGCGTACGTCCGTCCGTTACTGAAGAAGGAGCTCTGAGGGAGATATCTAATCTTTGTCCCGTGTGACTGACTGACTGACTGTAGAAATTCAACAAGAAGCCGCGCATGCGCATCCAGAAGATGGAGAACCTCAACTTCGCCTTCGCCTTCATGCGCGAGAAGAACGTGAACGTGACCAACATCGGCTCGTCCGACATCCTGGACGGCAACAACAAACTGGTGCTCGGCCTCATGTGGACGCTCATCAAGTCCTTTCAGGTGGCCGAGATCGACGTGGAGGGCGTCTCCGGCAAGGACGGACTGCTGCTCTGGGTCAACCGCTCGCTGGCCGACTACCCCACGGTCGACGTCAAGAACTTCTCCAGCAGCTGGAGCGACGGCATGGCCTTCTGCGCCCTCATCCACCGCTACGCGCCCACACTCATCGACTTCAACTCGCTCAACCCCAAGGACCCGCAGACCAACGTCAAGCTCGCCTTCGACATCGCTCGCGAAAAGTTCCGCATCCCGCAGCTGCTCGAGGTGGAGAACGTGGCAGGACACGCCAAGCCGGATGAGAAGAGTATCACCACGTACGTGTCGCTCCTCTTCAAGGAGTTCGCGTCTGGTGTGCAAAAGAAGAAGGCCGTGACCACGATTTCCAAGGCGCTGAACATTGCACAGCGTCACCAGGAGTTGGCGGCCGAGTTCAACCAGAACGCATCGGGTCTGCTCGAGTGGCTCCAGCAGCAGACGGAGCGTTTCCAGACGCTCAGCCAGCCTCGCCATATCCCTGACATTAAGGAAGCTCTGGCTCGCCACCTCGACTACAAGAGGAACGAGAAGCCGCCGCGTGAGGCCCAGTTTGTTGCCGTCGAAGGCTGCGCAGGACGCTGGATTGCCAGTTGTAAGAACAATGGTCGTGCGGTTCCGAACCTGGACCCACCCATTGAGAAGTTGCAGGCACTGAAGGCTCACTTGGATGAGCTGGAAACGGCCTTTGAACTCAAGTTGCGTCAGAACCTGGAGAGCTACCAGAAGACGGAGATTTTCCTCACGAAGGTGGTGAAAGACCTTGAGAAGGTTGAGGGCTGGGCCAAGGAGAAGGAGGCGCTTGCTCTCTTCGCCGAAGACCTGCACGTCACCTCCACGACTGACGCCGAGGAGAAGCTCGAGAGTGTTGCCTTCCTGCAGGGTATTGAACTCCCGCGTTACAAACAGCTTCTGGCTATGGTTGTGGGCGAGGCTGAGGGGCTGTCGGAGGAACACTCGGCCACCAAGGCCACGCTGGAGCGCGTGGAAGCGATGAAGAACTTCGTTGCCATGGCTGAGAGCAAGGTGGAAGGCGTGAAGGCTAGATTGGAAGAAAGCCTACGCCTGCAGCAGAACGTGGACGCGGTAGCTAAGGACGCGAAGGCGTTGATGCGCAACCTCAAGTATGTTATCGAGGAGATGGACGAGGAAGTTGAGGCGGCTACGAAACTCCAGGACGTATCCACCGCTGGAGTGGTTGCTGCCAAGCATCAGTTCGATACTGTGCTAGTCCCCAAGGTGCAGAACGCCGTGGTAAGCGAGAACGAGAAGCTGATTGAGAAGAAGCAAATCCTGGCCGACGCTGGTCGTGCCAGCGATGTGGCGCTCATTGAGAAAACCAACACTCGTGTCCAAAAGTTGCTGGACTCACTGGCGGAGAAGCGTGGCTACTACGAGGAGGAGCTGGCGAACGTGGAGAAGCGTGATGAGGTCTGCCGCGAATTTGCTGCGCTGTCCGCTCGCATCAAAGAACGGTGTGCGCAGAGCACGCAGTCGATCAATGTTGTGGAGGGATCGCTGAAGGACCAGTTTAATTCAATGGTGAAGCTGCGCCGCCGACTGTTCCGCGCGGACACTGGCGTTGCGCTAGAGGATGAAGTGGAAGAGAAGCCTGAAGACCCTGAGATTACCGGCGTCGAGTCGTCTGCTGTTGCTGAGGTCGCGAAGCCAGCCACTGAGAATGAGATTGCTCCTGAGAGCGAAGAAGGCGACAAGTCCAAGGATGTGGCCCCCGAAGCCGAGGAGGCCAAAGCGAAGCAGGTCGAGGAGGCCATGGTCAAGGTCGCAGAGATCATCAGTCCACTTACCGAGGATATGGAGAAGCTCGAGCGTATCAACGAGGAGTTGGAGCGGCTGCAGGTACACACGAACCCGTTCACGACGGACACGATCCACGGTCTGCGTGCGCAGTTTACGTCTCTTGAGACGGCTGTGCGCGACAAGGTCAAGTCCCTGGAGAAGGAGCTGGCCCTGAGCGAGGTGGGCAGTCTGACCCCTCAGCAGGCGAAGGAAATCAAGGAGGTCTTCGACCACTTCGACCTCGACAACGACGGTGTCCTCGCTCGCGACGAATTCATCATGGCGTGCAAGGGTCTTGGTCTGAGCCTGAGCGAGGATGACTGCCACGACTACTTCGACAAGATCGACGAGGAGGACAACGACGAGATCACGTTCGAGGAGTTCGCTACTTTCTGCACAGAGCAGCTGCAGAGTGGTTCCACGAAGGACGACGTGCACGAAGCATTGGACATCCTCACTGGCGAGCAGCTGACGCTCGAGCAGATCGAGGAGCGCTTCGACGCGTCCCAGGTCGAGTTTATCAAGAAGAACGCACCAGAGCTTCTGGAGGCCGATGGCAAGTCGGTGGACACGGAGAAGTTCACGGACTTCATCTTCAGCGTGTAATCTGGTACGAGTCAAGAGCCCAACCTCACGACGGGATCAGGTGGTATTGGTTGTTTCCCATATCGTTGAGCTCACTTTCAAGTCGCTTAATTTTTTATGGCTCGAATTTTTAGATGAAAACAATTTTACTATGACAAATCAAACGTGTAGGAGACGACGACCGGTTGGTTGTCACCTTCTTCTACAGCTTTGCTCTCTTTCGCGTCGGCTTCGTAGTGTCTGGGTCGACGGCTCTTCTTGTGATCAGCTCCAGTTGCAGCTTCCTTCGCTTCTTTGGCTTCGGCGCGTTTGGCGTCGTCGTTGGTGTAGACGTGACCTCGACGCAGTCCAGTGAAGTACGTGGTCACGCGTGGCGGGTTGGTGCCTTGCGACTTGTTGGTTTGGCATCCAGCATCGGCTGGCAGATAGACTTGAGTATCGACTTCGCGACGGAAGCTGCTGAGTGTTGTCTGGGCACCAACGGTACGACAATGTCGGAGGTTCGCGATTTTGATGGCTTTCCGACGGAGATTCCACTCGTTCCAGTCGTAGTTGTAGTCGATGCACTTCTCGACGAAGTGTGTGGGCGTGGCGGTGCTGGCGTCCACTTTCTGCGATGGAGGTGGGGCCAGCAACGGGTGAACTCCACGAGGTCCTTCAGCACGAAAGCGATGGCACATTTTCAGCAACGAGGACAGCGTGATGTTCGGGAAGGATTCCTGCAGACGCAACAGGTAGATGAGTGCTGGTTGGCGAGCTGCGCGGTGCAAAACTCCCTGGACGTAACGACGTGGATGGATCATGAACTCGCCAAGAGCACGCTCATTGACAAAGACGTGGTAGGCATTGCGATACTGAACGACACCCAGCGACGGATCTCCAGGGAGTAGCAGTCCCCCACGCTCCACCACTGTCCACGGACAGAATCCTTGGTACTCAAGCGGCAGCTGCATGAACTCCGGTGTCGATTCCACAGGCATTCGGATGGGAAAGCCCGAGCCTTCTTCTTCGTTTGGGTTGCTGTCGTCTTCGTCACCATCCAATTCATCCCCCTCCAAACTGAAGCCTCTGGTTTTGCCATCTCCAGTAAGCTGCTTCTCGGCGGGGAAAGTTTCAACATGCGAGAAGAGGTCTTCTGTGGGGATGGAGCCTCCGCGTCGAGCTAAACGTACGATTGGTACTTCAGGCGACAGCGTGCGTGTGAAGGTTGTCTTGAAACGCAGCAACGACCGCAAAGCTCGGGCACGTGCCTGCAACAATTCATGTTCTTGGTGCAGCTCAGCCCATGAGCGCGACACGGCCTCGAAAAGCGGATACACATGCGACTTTGGCAACGATGTACGGGCTCCAACGAGGTTTTGCAGCGCGCTCATGTCGGCCTGGAACATCTGCAGCCGCGTACCAACCTTCTCGTGCGAGAATGAAATGTCCTCCTCAAGACTCTGCAGATACGAGAGGAACTGCCGTCGGTTGCTCAGCTCGTCCTGCCATCGTGCGATTTCGTCTGGGGTTGGTGGCTGCTCCAAGGAATCTGCGTCGTCGCGTGCGCCCATTTGGTGATGTACGTGCAGTAGCACCTCAGTGTACTGCGTGCAAATTTCGTTGGCGTCGCGAACCTCGTCTCGTGCCAGTTTTGCCAATGCAGCCACGTTGTCCTGGATATCTCGCGCACTAGCTGAAATGCCCGCGCCGCCTTTGCCCAGCTCCTTGTTGAACAGACGGATACCCTCGACAATGCGCATGAGTTCGTCCAGCTGGAAGCGCTTGTCGTCGGGAGACATTGTCGCGAAGGACTTCAAGCCAATTCGAGGGAAAACACTTTCGAGCGCTGCAGCCACCTCCTTCTCCATGGCGCGGCGCTCTGCCTGCTGTTTGTTGGAACTGTTTTGGTGCCTCCTGTTGTTGTCACTATCATCGTCGTCGCTGCTGTTGTAGCCGTGTCCAAGTCCGTCAGCATCCAGCATCAAGAGAGTGAAAATGTGTTTGTACAGCGTCGAGAGCGTCTCGAAGTCTGTGGCTTTCTCCGGTACGAGAGAGGCAACAGTTCGTTGCAGCTTCGCCACAGCCTGTTCCTTGCGCTCTCTTCGCGATCGCAGCTCCTCCTCCAGATTCGCGTACGTGAAGTCGAACTCGAGCTGCATCTTGACGGTCTCCATCGCTGGGTCATCGGTGCGCAGAAGCGCCGTCTCGCACTGCTCCGTCAGGTACAATTCGTCCTCGGGTGACATGGGTTGCTCCAGCACTAGACGCCGTCGACTACGGTGCACTACCAACCGCACTGTGAACGCTGCCAGCGTCTCGGACACCTCCACGCCGCGGTATCGACATCGCGCCACGATATCTGCCACCACGCGCTGCGCATTCTCCATGGTGGATGGATGGATTGGCTGCGTGCGAATAGACAAGTGAAGGTGAGCATTCCCGACTGCCATGCGATGCAGCGCCACGTACCTATTCCCAGCAATAACCACGGCGGTTGAAGTGGTCCCACATGGCTACACGATTTCGACTGTCTATTGGCTTGAATAAACCCTGCATTTCGACTAATCACAGCACAGTACGCGTATCGCCCCGTCGCTGCAACTCTGAATTTCCATTTTCGGGAACAACGTCGCCAGCGTCTTCTTCTCTCAAGAGGCTTGGCTCGCTCGAATACACGCAGCTCTTGTCTTCGATCTCCTCGCAAGCGCTTCTGCTGCCTCCATCCACGCCCTACACACCAAGTGCACAAGTCTTCCAGCAATAGACACTGCATTATTAGTATACCCAAGCTCTCTCATGGCGACGGATTCCAGCGACCTGTCGATCGCAGTGGATGACAGCGACGCGCCGTGTGCAGCTCCCGCGTTGACAGCGCAGCGCTCTCCGTCGCTGACGCTCTCTCACGGCAGCGGCCTTTCGCTGTCTCTGCTGAGTCTGGACGGAGGCGTCCTGAGCCAGGCGTCGTCCCGCTCCAGCGAACAAGTGACGCGAGAGCTGCGAGTGGACACCAACTACGGACTGTCGGAGCTCTCGGTGCGTGAGCGGCAGCAGGAGTGCGGACTGAACGAACTGGCGGAGGAGGAGGAGGAATCCATCGTCGTCAAGTTCCTGGACCAGTTCAAAGACCCGCTCATCATGCTGCTCATGGCCTCCGGAGTCGCGAGTGTAGCCATGGGACACACGGACGACGCCATCTCCATCGCGGTGGCCATCACCATCGTCGTCACGGTGGCGTTCGTGCAGGAGTATCGCTCCGAGAAGACGCTGGAGGCCCTCAAAGAGCTCGTGCCGCCGCGCTGCAAAGCGCTGAGAGAAGGAGCAGTCGTGGACATGTTGGCCAAGGAGCTCGTGCCTGGAGATATTGTGGTGGTGGACGTGGGCGACCGAGTCCCGGCAGATGCGAGGCTGGTGGAGGCCGTGGATCTCGAGGTCGATGAGTCCAATCTGACGGGGGAAAATGCACCAGTGGCGAAAGTTACAGAGTCTATCGCTGACAGCCACCTGCACCCGATCGCAGAGCGCAAGAACGTCATTTACATGGGCACACTGGTGCGTGCTGGACGTGGACGAGCTGTCGTGATTGGCACTGGATCACGCACCGAGTTCGGAAAGGTCTTCGATGTGGTGCACAAAGTGGAGGAGCGCAAGACGCCGCTGCAGAACAGCATGGACACATTGGGCAAGCACCTCAGCATGTTCTCACTCGCCGTGATCGCAGTGATTGTGGTCATCGGCGTAATTCAACACAAGGGCATTCTCACGATGCTGCAGATCGGTGTGTCATTGGCTGTGGCTGCCATTCCTGAGGGTCTGCCTATTTGTGTGACGGTCACGTTGGCCTTTGGTGTCATGAAGATGGCGAAGCGCCACGCCATTGTGAAAAAGCTCCCTGCTGTTGAGGCACTGGGATGTATTAACGTGGTTTGTGTGGACAAGACAGGCACGATCACGACGAACAAGATGGAGGTGATCGAGATTTTCGTCCCCTTTGAGAGTGTGACAGCTGAAGTAAATGGCGTTGGCGAGCGAGAGCGGTCGTCGTCACAGACATCGGCAGTTGACATGGCCAAGATGAGTGCGCGCGCGGCAGTCACCATGCGCGGTGAGCCTGTTACAGAGGAATCTCATCCCCATGTTTACCACTGCTTGCTGTCCGGTGCACTGTGCAATAACGCGACTATTGTGGACCGAGAGGTGTTGGGTCAAGCTACAGAGGGTGCCGTATTGCTTTGTGCGCAGAAAGTGGGGATTACTCCGTCGGTCATTCAGCAGTTCCGCCGTGTCAGTGAAGTCCCTTTTAGCTCGGAAAAGAAGTGGATGGCTGTGTGCTGCGAACCGCCGTCGGGTGGTCCATCTCGTTGGCACCTCAAGGGCATGACCGAGGCTATTCTGTCGCGCTGCGATAAGATTGAGGACAATTGCGGTCGTGAGAAGGATATGACTCCTGGTGATCGGGAGCGCATCTTCGTGACGTCCCAAAAGATGGCAGCACGTGGACTGCGTGTGCTGGCATTGTCCTACGGTGACCACTCGGACCGTGAAATGGTTTTCGCTGGGCTTGTAGGAATCTCTGATCCCCCTCGCGCTGAGGTAGAAAAGTCAGTACTCGAACTGTCGCTGAGCGGTGTCAAAACCATCATGCTCACCGGTGATTCGAAGGAGACAGCTATTGCGATTGCCACCAAGGTCGGGATTATTTCGAACGACAATTTCGGCAGCGTTGACCTCGACGACGAAAAAAGCAATGCTGTGGATGAGCTGGTGATTTCTGGTCAGGAGCTAGAGATCATGGACATGGTAGAGCTGGAGCAGCGCATCCTGAAGACATGCGTGTTTTACCGTACGTCTCCGCATCACAAACTGAAGATCGTTCGGGCTTTCCAGGAGGCTGGACTGATGGTAGCCATGACTGGAGATGGTGTGAATGATGCACCTGCGCTAAAGGCTGCAGATATCGGCATTGCTATGGGCACAAATGGCACGGACGTCTCGAAGGAGGCAGCCGACATGATTCTGCTGGACGACAATTTCAGCACGATCCTGTGTGCCATGGAAGAGGGAAAGTCGATTTACCACAACATCAAGCACTTCTTGCGCTTCCAGCTCAGTACGAGTATATCGGCTCTCTGCCTGATCGCGTTCTCTACGTTGTTCAACCTCCCGTCCCCGCTAAATGCCATGCAAATTCTGTGGATTAACATTATCATGGACGGACCCCCGGCGCAAAGTCTTGGTGTTGAGCCCGTGGACCATGATGTGATGAAGGAGGGACCTCGCTCCAAAGATGCCAGCATCATTACGCGCACGATGATTCGTCGAGTGCTCACTTCGGCTTGCTTCATCGTGTGCGGCACCCTCTACGTGTTCTGGGTCGAACTGAGCGCTGATGGCACGATTAGCAAGCGCGATCGCACAATGAGCTTCACGACGTTCGTCATGTTTGACATGTTCAACGCACTCTCGTGCCGGTCAGATGATAAATCCATATTGGAGGTCGGCATCCTGTCCAACACGTTTTTCGTGTACGCGGTAGGTGCTTCGCTGCTGGGGCAGCTCCTGGTCATTTACTTCCCACCTCTGCAGGCCACATTCCAGACTGAGGCGCTGTCACTAGGCGACTTGGTGTACGTCTGCTGCATCGCGTCGAGCGTACTTATCTTCGATGAGACGCGAAAATGGTGGCAAGTGCGCAAACTGCGTGGAGCAATGCGCTCTGCAACCATCGCCGCCGGTTTCAAGCCGAAGAAAAGGAAACTCTCGTGGGACAACGATGCAAAAGCTTACGACACCGTGTAGATCAGAGAACCAAAGCGGAGCCCGTGTATTATGTTGATGCTCCTCTCATCTTTGCTGCGCACATGAATATGCTGTGGGGGAAACGAGCTGAATAGACAGAAATGCCTGCTTTACACCTGGCCTCCCCACTTCTTGCCAATAACTTACTACGTACTCTAAAATCAAAGCGGCGATGCCCAGATTTGCTGAATGACCGCTTTCACGGCCTGCAGCATATCAAGCCCCACCAGTGCAAGTGTACACGGCACGTTCGCAGGGAATACAGCTTCACTGCACTCCGCATAGTAGCTTCGAGCTGCTGCAAGGTCTTGAGGAACCCCATCACCGGTCAACAGCATCAAACCACAGTTGTAGCCAGCCTGCGCATCGCCTAGCTCAGCTGCGAGTTGGTAGCGCTCTAGTGCACGCGGGCGGTTGCTAGGACACACACCGACCCAGGGCTCGTGGAAGCACGCGCCAGTCTTTCGGACGGCTTCTGAATCGTTCAATGCCGCCGCCTGCGAGTACAGTGCGAAAGCTTCATACAGCGGCGGGTTACTACTTGAGTCTTCATTTGACTTGGCAAGCCCAAGCCAGCGCCACTTCAGGATACTTTCGCCGTGATGCTCGAGCAAGAAGGCCGCATTGCACTGTGCATCTTCATCACCCAACTCCGAAACCAACCGGTAGTGCAGGTACGCACGCAAGAAATCACCCTTCTTGTAGCATTCATACGCTTTGACCAGCGAAAATGGAATTCCTGAAAGGAGATCGGGGTGCAGCGCCACTGTGCGGAACAGTGGCAGTGCAGTGCGACACGAGCGCGGGGTGCCAATGCCTTGAAAATGCATGACGCCCAAGTTGAACAGCGCCTGACTCGACTGGCCGTCTGTGCCATCCACAGCCTCCTGGAAATGAGAGAAGGCCAGATTGAAATCCATAGGAACACCACCGTCACCATGTAAATACGCCGATCCTAGGAACAAGTGCGATTCAGCGTAGCCTAGGCTGATGGCCTCTTGAAAGTATTCGAGTGCGCGTGTCACATTTTGCGGCACACCATTTCCAGTAAAGTAAAGCACACCAAGGCCGTGGAACGCAAATGCCTCGTTCTGTCGAGCGGCGCGGTTGAAATACATAAGTGCTTGTGGAACATCTTGGTTCACACCCATACCGTTAGCGAGAAGCATTCCGTAGTTGGCTTGAGCCAGTGCGTCACCGGCATCTGCTGCTTGACGGAAGTATTGTGCTGCAAGCCCTTGGTCTACCGCCACATGAGCTGCTGGGTTGCCGAAAAAATAAACTTCTCCAAGACGTTGCATTGCCCGCGGATACTGCTCATCCATCGGGTTGTTGGCAATCGCGCGGTAGTACTCCAACTCATGAAGCGCTTGGTTTTCGTCGTGCATCGGATCGCCCCCACCAAATCCGTATTCTTCAAAGAACCCTCCTGTTGGATCGAACATTTCGTCTGATAGACGGACAACATCAACAGGCCGTTCGCCACCTTCCTCAACAATTACGTGCACATTTTCCTCTGCACACGTATGGAAATGCGGCAACGCCGCTTCACAAACTGCATCAGAGTCAGTAGAGGCCACCTTTTCGCCGTCTTCAACCGGCACTGGGATTCTTCCGGACAGAGTGCCGTAAGCTACAGCTAGCGTCGCCATAAAGTCATGAGCGTCAGATAAACCTGCCAGCGCCTTGTCCGCGCGGAGTTTCCTGTCTTGCGACGAAAGCGGAGGTAGACTCGGATCCTCCAACTCCTCTAGGTTTGGAACCCCCACCAGATCCAGCATAGCCAACACGCCTAGAGCCGATTGCACGCCAGTCTCCGCAGCGACGTTGAGGTTGTGAAGTGCGTCGATAAATGTCTGCTCGTCCGTATTGGAGTCGGCATTGGGTTCGAAAAGCTGCATGTACGACAGCTTCGTCACTGCAAAGGCCCAGTCACGAGACTTCTCTGAGTCTCCAGCTTCTCCACGAGTGTGTGCCATCCTCGTTAACTCATCCACCAGTTCTGTAGTGTGTCCTTCCTCTGCAATGCGATCTTCCAGCGCCAGAAAAGCTTCGGACGCGTCCACAAACAGCCGAGACGATGTGTCCGTCTGCCAGTCCTTATAGTCGTCGTCGTCTTCGATATTCAGTATGTCCTGCAAGTCCTGCGGCTCCTGCTCCTGTGGGGAGGACGCTGCTTTGCTGTCTTCGACGTCTTCAGGAAGGATAATTCTCCAGCGACCGTCTTCGCCCCTTTGGATCTGCGTCCTGCCGCCTGTAGACGGCGTTGAAGGCTGCTGTTTGCTGGAGACAGATCCGTCTGGCTGCACTTCCCAGGACGCGAACTTGTGCTGGTTTATGTGGCCTGTGGTCGGCGCTGGGGCCGGATTCGTCTCGCCGTCGGCTGTGTGTTGTTGCTGTTTCTTGGCTTGTGGGGAGGGTATGAAGGCTGCGGAGGGCAAGATCGCGACTGCAGAGAGCAACGCGATAGAGGATCGCAGTAGATGCACCATTGACGCTTCTCGGGGAGGCCTGCAGCGCGGGGGAGATGCAGCGACGAAGCGACTTGTCTGCTGCGGATCGCCACGTGTGGAACAATGTAATAATTTATTTTTATGGAATCAGAAATGTATATATGATATAGCAGAATAATATTTTGTTTTGCCACATGCCCGTGGGCAACCCATGAAGGCAGCCATGCTTTCTTCGTGGGGGGTGTTTGGGCGATTGCCACGGTCTTTTGCGGCATTGCATTTGAATAGACCACTTGCTCGCTTGCGCTCGAAACCAGGATCCTTTTGTGGTCGTCCCGCTGGAGCTGTAGCACCGGGATCAAGAGCTCGAAACGTTTGGGAGCATGACGGATATAACCGTGGGCACCATGACGTACAAGTCTGGCACCAGAGGAAGACCGTGTTACGGCGGCGGCATCTTCGTTGAGGTTGACCGACCAGGTTCCCCCGGCGTCATGCTTACGCGGGCAAGCAGCATGTGCATGTTGAAGCTCGTGTAGCCATTTCATGACGCGCGCTATGTCAATTGGAGAGCTCGCAACGTGTAGACAGATGCCGTTAAACAACGGCGTGGGGACACGTTGAAGTTGTCCGTTAAATGTCTGCAGCTTTCCTGCTCTCGTCGCCCGCTTGCTCCGAGTCGATAGGCTGCAAGCCTGCAAGCCTGCTAGCGATGCCCATGGCTTGGCGCGGCGGTCTCAATTGCACTCGCCCCCCCCCCCCCCCCCCCCCAGGTGCAACAGGAGTCAGAGCGTCTCCCAAGTCCATCGCAGCCCTTGACGCTTCGTAAACCACCGGCACCGTGCAGCACCAGGCCAGGCTGCTCGGATTATCTGCCAATGAAATAGCGGCAGTCTACTCGCCTGTGTCATCATGTCGGTTGAAGTGGAAGTCGCGCCAACCTCGGTCTCATTCCTGAACTTGCCCCCAAGAGGAGAAGAGAGGCTCTCGCTGTTTGTCTTCACCACCACCATGCGCGCGTCGTCACCCCTGCACCCGCTGGACGCTTCGTCGGCTGCCTCCGCTAACGTGGCGTCCGACCCAATGCGTCGTAGCCCCAGCTGCGAATGGCGCGAATGGGAGGAAACGCTCGACAGCTTCGACGCTGTCTCCGGTCTCATGGGCGTCGACGCCTGCACAGACACAGACCTGGGAGGTCTGGACCAATTCTTGTTAGCCACAGCCGACGACTTCCTCGCGCCGTTCGCGGACGTCAACACGACGCCCGACTCGCCGATCTTCGCTGCCAGCCCAGAGTTTTACCACGAGCGAGAGCAGGATCTGAACATGCTGCAGGCCGCCAATTTCAGCGGAGGCGGAGAGATGCTGAGCCTCGTGGAGTGCAAACTGGAGCCGCAGCCGATGCTGACAACAGCAGAATCGACCACTCATCGCCACCGCAAACGGAAGACGGCGGAGCTCCACCGACTGCGGCCAGACCAAGAAGTCCACTTGGGCAAGAAGATCAAGCGACAGGAGCTGCAGGAGACCAAGGAGCAGGCAGAGAAGGCCTACCGACGGAGATACGACATCTTGCACGGCATCTTGGAGGCCTGGAACACTGGAGGCATCGAGGACCTGGAGGAGATCGCCGACAACGTGTACGACGACGACGTGACGCTCATCAGCCCCGACTACTCGGAAGGTCTGCACGGCGTGGAGGCGGTGATGTCCCACTGGAACCTGCTGCTGGATGCCTTCCCGGACGGAATCATGGAGGAATACATCATTCATCGTGAGGAAGGCAGCAGCGAGAAGATGAAGGCCACTTGGACATTCAGCGGCACGCAGATTTACCCGATCTTCGGTGTGCAACCACGTCACAAGAAGGTTTGCATCAGTGGCAAGTCCTTCTTCACGTTCAAGGGCGACCGAATCCGGCAAATGGTGCTCTCGTGGAACTACCGCGAGACTCTGCTCAAACTGATGGGTGTCCAGCCTGGCAAGGCGAACACCGTGGTGCTCAGTGCCTCTGCAAACTCTTTTCACTCTTCAGGGTCCATGGCGCAACCTGGTACCGTTCGGCCGTAACCACATCTAGTGAAGTGCATGATTGTACGTATAAAGTTAGCGCTAGAACAAGAGGTGGCTGTGTGGCGCGCCATCAACGACGCTCGCTCGTCCTCGAAAGAAAGCAGTGGAGCACTGATCAATAATTATCTATCGACTCACCAAAAGGTCAACTTGCATTATCTAGCTTGAGCAGGTAGATGCGGCCTGGAATGGGCTCCCCGCTCTCTTTGCGAACGTTAATATCTTGCTGGACAGCGGTGCTGAAGCCCGAACGACTCGCCAGAGACTTGATGTACTCGTGTGAGTGCTGGAATCGGCCCGATGGCGCCAAACGGAAGCCCATCGAAGTGGTGTTTGTGTCGTCATCGATACTTTTCATGACACCCGGCACCAACAACTCGATCGAGAAGGCCATCCAACCCGTGGAGGCGCGGAGCTTGCGTGCACTCAAAGCGAACACTTGCTCCAGCGCGCCCACGTATATCCACACGTCAGCCGAGATAATGAGGTCTAGCGATTCATCAGAGCACGATTTGAGGAATGGCACGATGTCTATAGCTGCATGTTTATAGACGAAAGACAATCAGAATAAGCATGCATGACGAACGAACAAGCGTGGTTTTAGAACGTACTCTGAAGTGCGTCATAGCCACCCTCAGCCCGTGTCTTCTCAATCATTGAGGGCGAGATGTCCACCTGCATTCGATTGACAACAGATACGTCAAATTACAACGATTCACACTGCAACAAATCCTGCTCACCCCAGTGATATGCTTCACATGCGGACGAAGGAGGCGACCACAAAGGCCGGTACCACACCCAACATCCGCCACAGCCCATTCGGGATCAGCGGTCGATCCCTTCGCTATGAATCCGGGCGGCGAAAGGTTTTGGAGAGACTCGACAAGTTGCCAGGGTACACGGTACTCTAGGTGCGCCACCAGCTTCTCCTCAAAACTGTCTGCAAGCTCGTCAAACACCTCGGCAACATAAGCAAGAGCGGCTGTCTGGGTCGTGGTGGATCCCTCTAGTGTTGCAAGAGAGTGCACGGCTCGAACGTGGCTGTCACGATTTTCTGCGAGGATGCAGTGATATCCAGCAACAACAAGGCCAGGTTCTTCCAGATAGTACACGGACCTGTAGGAGACACAATGGATCAGTACATAATTTGCTTATGAACAATGGCGCTTGCGTAACAATCTACCAAGTACCGGAGGACTGTGTGCGCAACGGAGTCGCTATCGTCGAGGGCCACGACACGCAACATGCACGACACAGCGAAATAGGTCTCGCCTGTAGAACGAATGCGCAAAGGTCAACCACACTTTCATAGACTCAATCAGCCGGTACATATTGCCACGTACCGATCATTTGCAGGATAACGGCAAGATTGAAGCTGGATTTCGTACACGTCGAACAGTGGAGCAAGACTTTCACAAAGTTCGACGCAGCTGGGAGGAACTGTCCCGTTTCAAACAATTCCAAAGCCCCCTCGCGCATTTCCACCAAGGCTGGATCCTCAACCTTTAATGGTGCGGGAATATCTGCACCCGTCGCAGCAACGTTAACTTGCCAAAGTGGCCGAAGAGCATCCCACGCAGCGGCAGGAGCTCTATTGCCTCTCAAAAGCTCTCCAAGCACATTCCCTGATGGCGATAAGATCAGCATCCGTCAGTCAATGGCACTGACACGACAATAAACAAATGTCCGAATCTTGAACCTTACATGACACAGTGACTAAGGATGCTACTTCATCGTTTTCCTCGTCTTCTTGACATTGTCGGACTTCTTTCTACACACACACCACACACGTCAATTGCAACTGTCAGATTTCCTTGCATTGTGTCACCAGTAGCAGCAAATCAACGTTCACCACCTCCAAAGCTTTGAGCGACTTCTGCGTTAGTGCTTGACCCTGGGCGTCCAGCAGCACGCACGCCGGTAGATCCGTCACTTGGAAGTGTTTGCACAGCGACCGGAACGTTCTAAGAGCATCAATGCCAATTGTTAAAGCTAGCAAATAGCAGCAATTAAGTACAGCATTTGCAGTGTACGATGGCTCGAGGCGCTGCACTTTGGCGTCACTGCTGTCTCCTCCATCTCCGTCCTCTTCAGCGCGACGAACTTCCAGCAATCCGATGAGTCGGTGCTCCCTGTCTAGGCCGTTTACTCTATCCAACACTGTGCGCAATCTCGGCAGCGCAATCTCGTCCACGGGCTGCACCCAGGCGCTGGTGAAGTACGCTACAGTGTACAGCGCGTCGCAGTCGTCGAGCCCAAAGCTCGCCATCGTTGATGTGGGTCGATGTGCAATAGTGTGTCAAATCACCCTCACTAAGTACGATAGATCACGGATATGAGTGGATAAAACCACCTCGAGGTCTTTCCTGTGACTGGTGCAAAATGGGCATTTCTCCACGCTGCTTTGAGCCGCTCGATCTCCAGTCAACACCAGGAACAGCTACGAGCGAGTGTCAGCCCTCTCCCCGTGTCTTCACTCCATCCGTCCGTCGCAATGGGAGGTGCACCGAGCAAGTCCGAGCGCTCGGCCAGTAAGCGGTACCCTGTCCTGGCCACTAGCGCGGCTCCCGTACGTAGAGCACATCGTCTCATTCTACCTTCGTCCACCATTGCTCTGACATGTGTCCTTCGTTCTACCAGGAGGGAGATATGCCTGTGTTCATGCAGCAGGTGGAGGAGATCGAGAAGGAGCGCGCCAAACTGCCCAACCCTGGACTCTACGAGAACGCGCCCAATGAGCTCAAGTCGCCTGTGAGCCCTGACGCCTTCGACGGCTTCCGCTTCGACTTCACGCGCATCCTGGGCGCGCGCTGTTCCACGTCGCACTCGTTCCTGCTGGGCACACCCATGATCCCCGGCGGCCTCTACCAGTTCGGCGCCAATGTCGTGATGGGCGACCCCATGGACCCGTCCACGTTCCTCATGAGCAAGATCACACCGGACGGCTACCTCGACGCCCGATGGAACCAGCGGCTCTCCAGCAACTGGAAAATGCGCGTCAAGTCGCAGCTCAAGAACGAGGAGCACGGATCCCAGGCGCTCGCTGACTTCGACTACATGGGCGAGGACTTTACGTGGAACATGAAGATCTCCAACGGCCCGCTGCTCGGCGTCAGCTACCTGCAGAGCGTCACGCAGAACCTTGCCCTCGGTGGGGAGGCCTACTACCACGGCAAGCACCGGAAGGTCATCTCGGCTTACACCGGCAAGTACAGCGAACGCGACTGGGTGGGTGTTGCCACCTACGGCGCCATGGGCACGTTCCAGCTCGCGTACCTGCGCAAGGTGGGCCATCGGATCCGCTACGGATCGGAGCTCGTGTACAACCACGCGTCGGGCGAGGCGCAGACCACCTGCGGTGTGGAGATGGATCTGGGACAGACACGGTTCGTGTCCAGCGTGGACTCGACCTTCCGCGTAGCGACGAGCATCGAGACGCGGGTGCTGCCCAACTTTATGCTCACGCTGTCGGCTGAGGGCTTCCCACTCAAGGACGACTTCAAGTTTGGCTACGGCGCGCAGCTCTCCTTCTAGATTTAGAGTCGCGGTTGAGTCGGAGGACAGCAGCATACGTGCCAACTGAGTAGCACAGAGCAGGCAGGGAGGGACCAGATAGGAAGCGCCGCGTGAATTCTTCATCATGAGCTGGTGCTCAGAGGACCCGAGTCCGCGGCGCTGCTCTCCCGGTGACCCCGCTTTGTTAGATCACGGTCTAGAGAGCACGAAGGAGCTCACTCTTCCAATTGAGACTGTTTTTTTCTTCGATTGCCTGTGCTAGACTACCAAGCTTATGCCCGTCTGAATGAAGCTGTGACGTGGTCGCACAACTTCATCTTTAGCTCTTGCCGTTTGGGCTGCTGACCCAAAAATCTGCGCACAACTCAAGCGGAACGCATGGAAGGAGTCGCGTTGACGCAGCTCAATTCGCCTCTGGGCGTGGAAGAATGGGCGTTCGTGCAGTCTGCCCTGGAGAACGAGGCCCCAGACAACCTAAAGGTCAACGCAAGCTGCAGTGGTCGCTTGGAGGTGGAAATCAGCGTATGAAGAGCGAGAACAACCGACTGAGGGCGGAACGAAAGCAATTCACCTATGCAAAGCAGCGAGCAGATCGCGAAGCCGCGTATCAGATCGCCAAGCTGGAGAGGGAAACCAGCAGCTCTACAATATGTGGAAGGATCAAGTGATCAAACGGGTCGACTTCGAGAAGAAACTTTAGCGTTTAGACACGGCGAGTGCCAACCAGCTCAAAGAGTGCAAACGGTTGCGCAACACCTGCCTCCACCAGGCTGCAGCGATGATCGACATCCGCCATGAAGCTCTTCAGCAAGATCGAAAGACGTCGATGAAAGTGGCTGAGAAGGAGGAAAATGCTGAGACGATGGAGCAGTGGCTTCAAAGCAGGCTCACGAGTGTCCGAAAGCGTGATCGGGAAACGGAGGAGGAGGAGGAGGAGAGGGTGTTTGTTAAGAGGGCGAAGGGAACTTCAGTCGCAGCGAAGAAATATAAGGAAGGAACCAAAACCAACTTGACCAAGAAGAAGAAATTGTGCCTGATCACCAACACAGCTACGACTGAAAACTGTATTTCGCCCACGATGCAAGAAGGGTTTGAACTGCTAGATGCAGACTACGGCCAAGCGCAAGTTTAGTGGGACCAACAAGATGCTAGCGAAACTAGACGCGAACTTTTGGAGAAACCTACTGGCTGGCTCTGCTTCGTCGACTGGAAAGCGCTCCACAATAAACTGTGCCCGAGGTCTGCGCTCACAATCTCACCACTCCAAATCTTGTGCCAATTTCACACTGGCGCTGCTGTGCTCATCGCATTAGAAGGGCCAGTCGCCAGCAGGTTTGTTGTTGCTACCACGGTATCCGGAGTTGGAGCCCGATGAGTACGAGTTGCCACCACCCTGAGAGAAGCCACCACCAGTTCCGCCTTCAACATTCCTTATAAATCGCAACGACAAAAATCGAGTTAGTTCTGCAGACAGCCTATGTCCCCAAAGTTCTACAACACAAGCCTTACAGAGGTCCTTCCAGCACTGAATGGTAGCCGAGCAAGCGGGGGAGCGAGTAAGTCAGCAGCTCCTACAAACACGAGAGATCAACCACTGTTAGGCCAACTAACGCCACCTAGCAGACCCCGTGCTTCCGCCTCACCTTGAAAACTCGAGCCTCGCCCACATTGAGAGTGGCAACAGATTCTCCCTCATGGTTGACCTTGATCAGAATCAACGGGTTTCCGTCAGTGGAAGACGCACGCGTAATTTGCAGCGACTTGGTGTTTTTATCTTCCTCCGACGCGTTCATGTTGGGCGAGTGCGTGAGTGACAGCTCCGGGATGCGCGAGTCCAGCAGCTCCAACACCAACCCCACTTCCGACGGACTCAGCGAGAAGAACTGCAACCACAGCAATAATAGTCAGACGCCTCTGTCTTACAGCCAACAGCTGCAGTCCGTTTAACGCACCGTCTTGTTCTGGTAATTGTAGCCTGAGTTGGTGGCCTTAGCCCACGACAGCATGATGGCACCCTGTCCACAGCATCAACGAGGTCATTTAGTACCACCTTTTACAAGTAATAGTGGCTGTAGAAGTACAATAAATGTTCGAGCTACTCACCACACGCTTCGTCTTCAAGTAACTACCACCGTTGGTGTATTGTGGGGCGGTGGGGGACACCTGGAAAGCCGAGTCGCTGCCGTAGATCGAGAAGTTCGGGAACACTCGCTCGGTGGCTGAATCGCGAGCGACAGAGAAAGAAATTAGATGCGTGAAGAAAGGCAATAGAGCAGTTATGACACGTACAGTACAACGCAGAGCTACGAGGAGCCATACGCAGCCCCTGGCTCGCGGTCTTGCGGAGCGTCTGCAGCAGCACCATCGGGAGCTCTTGATACCGAAAAATGTGATGGCCATTTTCGGATCTCGCTAAAGTACGATGTAGCCATGTTTTAATCCGGAGCTCGAAACGACGCGAGCGCTTTTGCTCCTGATATAATAGCCGTCTGCTGTGTCAACTGGCGCCTGTAGGGTAGGTAGTCGTTGCCATGTTCCTGTGCTGTGCGACTGCATCGGTGGTCAAGACGTTTGAGGTAACTTCGGAGGCCATCACACACCTGCGCACCCTCAGCTCGCTTAATGCCGATGTGACGTGCGTCCGGTACAACCACAATGGGAGGATCTTGGCCAGCAGCAGCGTGGAAGGAGGAATCTGTCTAGATGTGGCCTCGTCGGGAGAACTGCTGTCAAGGTTCTTCTGTACTGGCGAAACGCCCGCGAATCGAGTACGTGCAGTTGACTCGAGTGACGGCAGACGTCACTAGAACCTAATCTGCGGTGGGTGCCATCTTTTCCAGCGTGTGAATGCGGTGCAGTTTAGTGGCGGCTCCAGGTTCCTCGCTTCCGGCGGCAATGACGGGTGTGTTCAAGTAAGTTGACTGAGAAACTCTGCATGAACTCGACCGTACAGTTAACTTTGGGTTGTCAACTGCAGTTGTGGGACCTGAAGACACAGGAGGTCATCCAGACGTACAGTATCAGCGCGAGCGCAGTCACGTCCGTAGCCTTCAGTGGATACAAGGACGAATACATCGTCGGAGGAAGCGCTAGGTACGAGCTCTGAATCGAAGTGTGTGTACATTAACCCACGGGTCTAACCTTGTGTTCGAACCTAGTGGCGGCATTTCCGTTTGTGACGTCCAAACAGCAGAGACGGCTGGGTTTCTGTCAGTCGATCCTGGTCATGGGGTACGTTGATAAGGTTGCTTGCACGGCATGTCTTCATAGCTGATATGACAACGTTTGTCTGGAATTACCAACCCAGGTGCACAAAGTTATGTCGATTCAGGCCTCTCCACACCCATACTCTCGCCACACGCTCGGTTCCACGTACTCGGACGGATCAGTGCGTGTTTGGGACTTAATCACCGGGCAATTATCGGCTGAGTTCATTCGGCAGCATGAGGCGCCAGCCACATCGTTAACTTTATCACCTGTCAGCAAGGTTTTGCTCGTAACGGGTGGTCTCGATGGTCGGGTGCTCTTCTATGATACGCAGCATCGGAAGTAAGATCCGCTGTAGATACGTGTTTCACTTTGCCAACACTGACGACTCACGGTTTCTGCTGTAACAGACAGTTGCGCTCCTTGGACTTGGAACAGCCTGTGTCCTCATTGGCACTTTGCGCTGATGGTAAAACACTCGCAGTGGGGACGACAACGGGTGAAATCATCATGTACGATCTCCGAGGAGCGATCACGCCGCTATTCTCCACACTCGTACATGAAACCTCTGCTGTACAATCGCTTCAATTTTCACCGCCCATACCTGACGCCCCAACTACCAGCATGATTCCGGAAGGAGTGCCCGTCGTATCTGCTGAGCATGTATCTCCATGCAAAAGCGAAACTTTGCAAGAGATTGCTCTGCGAAAACTCGAAACGTTGGGAATAGGGAGCCCGACGAGAAAGCATCAGGACCAGCAAGGAGAGGTTCCTTCATCACCACCGCATTCTCCAAATCGGTTTGCCACTCGATCAGGTGCGTAGTTCCCACCTACGACGAGCTTTTGTGACCTTCTGACGAAATGAGTTTTGTTGCTGTTCATAAACAGCGGAGATCCCCGAACCTACATCCGCACAGGGTCAATTGAATGGTCTGTCTCCAGCCCAGCAATCTATCAGCCGACCATTTGTAAATCAGCGCTCAGAGCTAGCAACAGACCTCGGGTCCTTGGATGAGAGGCACCAATCCGAACCCTCGTCAATGTCGTTTCTATCTACGCTATCACAAAAGCTGCCCAATGAGGGGAGCACCGAATACTACTCCGAGAGCTCTCCGTCGCGACAAGTGGGCACCGTCAAAACCACCATGCGCTCAGAGATCCAGCGTCTTCGAGAGGAGATGGAACTTCGCCGACGAGAAGAGTTAGACCAGCTTTCAAATCTGCTCGGAAATTTAATGGATCGCTTTGACGCTGTCCTGGAAGAAAATCGGTCATTGCGCCAGGAAAATGAATGGCTGAAGTCACACGTGCCAGCATCCTGATCCTGATAAACGAGGGCGCCAACGATACGAAGTATAACTTGATAAACTGAAGCAATAATCTTCAGCTTACACCTCTTTATGGTCCCATTGTGCGTCTGCGAATCGCAGGAAACCTCCTTGAGCAATCGTGATGCGATCATGGAATGGGTCGGTGGCAATACACGTAGCAGTGTCACCGATAAAGCCGCGGCTGATAGCAGAACCATCGCCGCTTTTGTATAACAAGAGGTCCTGCCCACGAGCTGCCATAACAACTTGGCCGTTCCGAACAAAGATCGGATGGAAAATTGCCTTGCTGTCTTTCGACTGGGGAGATTTCCGAAAAGTGCAAACTGGAGTTGATGCGTTACGCAAGTCGAACAAATAGAAGTCGGGATCGAAGCCAGCCGACAGCAACAAGTTGTCATCCGTGGGGTGGAACTGAACACTGTTGATCGCTCGGGAGTGAACGCCGCCAATTACCACAACAATCGGATTAGCTGCTACTCGCGCGTCATTTACGCGCACTTTCCGGTCATTTCCACCGGAGGCAAAAAGCTGTGGTTTGTCTTGTGCAAACCGCACACATTTAACGACTCCGTCGTGATCCTCATAGCGCTGTATCATCTCAAGTGATCCTGTATCACCTCGAAATTGCGAAAGCACAACCGAGGTATCCTTCGAGCACGTCAAAACAGAGTCTCCACACACGTCCATCCCGAAGATTCCTTTCTGATGTTGAATACAGCTGGTAAACATCTCTTTCGGAGTTCGCAGCATCGCGGAGCTGTGATTAAGGTCCCAGAGCTTCACAGAAGCATCGTTAGACGCAGTCATGAGCAGGTTCGCTCTTCCTTGAATACTTTTTGCGAGGCTGATAGCTGAAATCCACCCGCTATGTGCCTTGAACGACATGAGTGGCGCATGGCCGTCAGAGTCATCAACATTTTCTTGTTGGTGGTAGGAGTTTGAGAGTGCAAAGATTGACACTTGACCTCCGTGGCCACCCGCAGCAACGAGCCCATTCTCGTGGAAGTTTGTGAATGCGATGTCGTAAGTTTTCTTGAGACTATGATCGTATAGATAGGCTTGTTTGTCCACTTGGAATCCGGTCAGCTCTCGATCAGGGCTGTCTAGTGTGGAAGATGGCGGTGCATTTCGGGTAGTTTCACTTCCATTGACAGAGTACCGAAGCACATTGGACTCGGTAAACGACACGTCCTCTTCAACAGGATTAGATCCATCAGACTCGTGACTCGCTCCTTCCTGACTTCTCGCTGAACCAACAGCAGTCTCTCCAAGTAGACGTCTGGACCTCCGAACAGGTTGCAACTCCACTGGTTTCCTATTAAGTTTCGGTCGTCGCTTGATCTGCTCTGCTTTGGTTCTCCGAGGTTGCTGCAATTGCCTCGTCATGTCCAATTGGGCGGAGGTCATCCCTAGCTGCTGCAAGAGTTTAGCATTTTCTGCCATTTTCGCCTCCCGCTTCCGTTCGTATTCCGAGAGTCCGACGGGTTGCTCTGGAGTTTGCACTGGAGTAGCAGGCGATGAAGGAACTTCACTTACAGCTGCACTGCGCTTCGTCGTCTGCCGTTTGGTGCGGGGCGCAATGGCACTATCATTTGGATTGAGCTTATTGGGGTCAGTATTCGACGAGCGGTTCGAGTCTGCAGTTGAATGAGGTGGCGTCGCGACTGCAATGGAAGGATTGTCGTTTGTCAGGTCGACTGCAGCTTCCTCACGCGGCCGCTTGTCCTTGCGGATCGGCTTGAAGAAGTCCAAGATGCTAGACGGCATGGCACTTTTGGAGATTGAAAAAATAATGGCGCCAATTGTCTATTTTGAAGGTTAACCTTTTACTTGATGGGTTAAATGGCACACCACTCATGTAGCTATCGGCTCGGCGTTAGATGTCCAGTGGGTGCAGCTTTTAGTGAAGTGTGTCCTCGATGTTGTGCCACGGGAGCTCTTCCCACGGCGCAAGCTGGAAGGACTTCACGAAGCGATCTCCATAGCAACTGCGCTATTCCTCCCTTGAAGAGTATAATATAGCGTACACAGGATAAACAAATGTCGAGAGTGCGTGCCAGCGGCGAGCATCAGTTGCTCTACGAGGCTGGTGGTCCAGTTTCTAGTGATCCTCTTCGCTGAGCTCGAGCAGCACGCTCTGGTTCGCTCGCATTCCACAACTTGCCGTCTCCTACTCAAGCGACTTGGACCAAGCCACCAGCGGTCGGCGGTGCCGGCGCCGAGGGCAATACGCCCCTCGTCAAGGCTCAACTACCGCACCCAAAGTCTGCAGCCAAGAATCCTGCACCCGTACTGAGCATCGTCCGCGGGCAGGAGGCTGCGTTGCTCTTCGAGTCGTGCTGACGCCGTCGCAAGTTCAAGATGCTCCTGCGAATGGAGCGAGCGCGCGGCCGAACGGTGGAAGTACACGAAGGCTTTGCACTTCCGATACTTGCTCGGGATGCGGGTGCCTCGACGCGAAGCTTGGTGTCAAGGAGGTGTGCACTCTGCCACCTCATCCAAGACCGAGATGCCAGCTCGGCGTGCCGTGCCGGCGGTTCAACCGGTGTTCCTACATCGGGGAGTCCTGCTAGCTCTGCGCTGGCGTTATAGGCCCAACAACACGTAGGTTCGTGTAGAACAGCTTAGGACGGAGGCCGTGATGCTATCCGGGTAGCCACGGACATCTAGAGGCGAGTCCGGTAGGAGTTAGGAACCTACAGTTTGAATTTGAGTTCGCCGCGAAAAAACGAGCTCCTATTTGATTGGCCATAAATGGACAAGTCATTTTTGCACAGGATCTCGTCAATAAACTCGATCTGCAAGGACGATCATGGCGGAGAACCCGCTCCCGACGGTTCTGAGCGCCGTACAGGCGCTCTACGGCATGGTGCGTCGGCCCCCAATTCTAACCGTGCCATTCCCGTGGCTCAACTCTTCTTGTAGGCTTCAATAATCCTCTTTAGAGCAACTCACTGACTGTGCCACAATTGACCAGGAAGGGGCAGCACGACAACGAGAAGCCAACGAGTTCTTGAACACTTTTGCAGCTTCGGATGCGGCGTGGAGCGTAGGGTTCCAGATGCTGCAGGACGAGGCGCTGCCTCCTGAAGCTCTTTTCTTCGCAGCCAACATGGTGCACACCAAAGTGCGCAAAGAATGGGTGCGACTGTCGGCAGAGCAGAAGGCTGCCATGACGGCATCTCTACAGACATTGATGCAGGTGTTGCGAGCTGGTTCCAGACCGGGTTTCCAGCAGGGGCCGATGGCGAGCAAACTCTGCGCCATCTATGCGGTGGCGATGATCTCGTCTCCGGACGACTGTAGAGCTTTGTTGTCGCAGTTGCTGGCTAGTAGTTCGGCTACGGGGGACGCAGAGGGGATTGCATTCTTGTTGGCGTTTTCGCGTTGTGTGTGTGAAGAGATGGAGGACGCAGAGCTTGCGTTTGCTGCCAGGGACGCGATGGAGATGCACCTGTCTTCTTTGAGTGGCGACTTGGTAACTTTGATTGGGAAGATCGTACTCACGCGTGAAGATCAGAACGCCCGTTTGGCAGCTCTTCACGGCGAGGCACTATCGTGTTTGAGCGTGTGGGTGCGACGAGCGGGTCTATCGCTGGCGTTGCTTTACGCCAAGGACGAAGCCGTGCTGCATGCGCTGCTGGAGGCACTGCAGACCAAGTCGCGTCATTTGCATGCCTGTTCCGAGATCCTCACGAAATTAATTACAGTGGCATCCTACCCGACTCCAGCTCAATTGCAAACGACGTTGCTCGTTGTGGCTCAAGGACTTCTCAAAACACGTCCAGCATGCGAGAGTGCGCTTGCTGCTGCTGAAGAAGAGATAAGTCATGCCCTGACGGATGTGATCTCCACATTTTGCGAAACATACGTCGACTGGATCCTTGACGGCGAACAACCTCTTGAAGCTGCTGCGCTGGGTGGGCTGATGTTATTTCTTGGTTCTCATCCGCGTCGGCAAATCGCGTCGCTTACGCTTGAGTTTTGGATGATCATTCAAGACGAACCAGTCGCGTCACGATTACACTTTTATCAGCATGATGCCTTCATGCAGCTTTTTGATGTCATGCTCAAGCAGTGCTCTTTCCCTGCGGGGAACGCCGAGGATATGGATGAACTCGAGCTCGACGATCTCATGGCTTTCCGGGGTGGTTTCCAAGGTGTTTCCGACACTTTTATAGCGATATTTACGCTGCTGAAGGAGCAATATCTGGCCCACTTGCTTCCTATCCTTACCTCTCCGGCATCGAGCGAGTGGCAAAGTGTCGAAGTAGCTCTGTTCGCTATCTGTACAGTGGCGGATGAAATCAAGAAGAAGCTACCCAACACTTCTGGTAACACCCCGCAGCAGGCAGAGTTGGAGAACATGGTATCGAAAGCAGTGTTGGGTTCAACAGCCAATAGGCACCCTCTGGTAATCACAACGGCTTCACGACTTCTGGGTCAGTTTGGTGCTTGGATTAACGACAGAGCCTTAGCTGCGCGCGCATTTGACACTGTTGGAGCCGTTCTCCAGTATCTAACAGGAGCGCTAGGCCTAGACGCAAGCCGCACCAATGCTGCTAGAAGTTTTATGCAAGTTGCAACGAGTTGTACGGGCTGTCTTGCGGAGATGCAGCCTGACTTTCTCGTGGCTAGCGTGCAACATTTTGGTGCTACGCCTGGCCAAGAAGCCATGCCGATTGACGATCGATTACTGGTTGTTGAGGGTCTCGTCCGTGCTGCAGCTGTCTCTCCTCACTGTTCGGTGATACTTCAGGCCATACTCAACGATTCGCTGACCCGCCTTGACCAAGTGTTGGCTGCATTGGGGGTTGATGGCACGGCTGTAGCTAGTCTAGTATGCAACGAGCTTCGGGTGCTTGGCAAGGTGATGCGATTCCTGGACGCCATCGCAGAAGTTGCGGGTGGGAACGCTGTTACGGCGTGGGCAGTTCAACAGATTTGGTCTCACTTGGATCCGATCGCACCACGATTCGACGCGGACGAAGCTGTGATGACGGCTCTTTTCGAGCTGTATGGGTGGTGCCTGCAGAGTTTGCGGCAAGAAATGGCACCCCAGCTTGGTGGAATCGCTACGCTAATTGTGAGGGTCTTTGGTCATCATCGATTTGTTGCTTCACTCGAGTGTGCATCTGTGGCCGTCGATGTTTTCGGCAAAGAGGCAAGTGCTGAGATTGTCGACAGTTTCCGGGGACTTATGGGCGCATTGAGCCAGTCCGCATTCCATTTCTTCACAACTCATTCGCTGGCAGACTCACCGGAGGTCTTGCGCTCCTTCTTCGAGCTGACCTATCGATTTTTGTTGTTTTGCCCAGCTGCGGTGCTTACTGCTGCTGAGTTTCCTGTACTAATCGAGCTCAGTCTGGCTTGTCTGGGTAATCAGGATCGTGCATCCACAAATGCGGTTCTCATGTTCCTCACATTCTTGCTCAACGAGAGCACAGCTAAGCTGACATCGTTCACGGCAGTGATAAATGCCAGCGTGCTGGATGCTGGACAAACCGAAAAGTGGCTCGACAGCGTCATTGGTGCTCTAGCATCGAGGAGTCCTAGCTTCCTCTACGACTCACTCTCCAAGCTATTCTACGCGCTGCTGACTAGCTTCGTTGATAACGAGCGCGTACGGGCTACGCTGATGCAGTCACTGACTCGCGACGCATTGGGAGTGGCGGAGCTTCGACCTGAAGATCGGCAGCAGGTGCTGCACTTGTGGCTTTCACTCGCTGCGGAGCCTTCACGCTACTCGGAGCGGCGTTTCCGCGGCTTGTGCTCCGACTTCGCCAAGGTGTGTCGCAAGGAACAGACGGCGGACACACTTCACTCCATTGAGGTGCCCAACTAGCAAGTCTTGTTATCATGGATAGATTTTTGTAACCGGGAAGAATGGAGTTTCTGTTTATCACATGTATTGGCTTGCCTTGAAGACGACTACGCCTTGGGTCAGGCGCGATCACAGTTTCTAGCAAATGATGACAGCAGTGAGGCTCGCGTCCTTAGGCCAGCTCTCCGACCTATCGCAAGAAAGCGTTAAGCTTAGCATTGACCTTGCCAACATAAGTTCGAAATCAGAGCAACGTACGATAGGATACTTCTCGTAGTAGAACTCCTTAGTCTCGTCGAGCTCCTTGTTCTTCTTGTCGTCGAAGTCTGAGACATCGTCGCTGATGTCCTGAAGATCACCACCAGAAATCACCAAAACGAGATTAATACGCTGAAACCTCCTCGTTCACAGAATCAAATCAGTCCGCACCTCTTTCTTGAGCGAGCCCAGCGCCAAAGCGCGCGTGCAAGCCTGTAAAAACAGTAAAATAAATCATCGCCAGACACGTGTCAATACGCATTTCAAACCAGTCGATCTGCCAAATCATTCGTGTGTCAACTGTACCGTTCCGGCAAACTGGTTGTAGGACTTGCCCTTGGCGTAGAACTTGGCCCCAGAGGTCACATCCAGCACCTGCAGCAGACAAACACGTAGCAAAAGCCGCCGTCAATATGCCATGTCCACAGTATTGCAGCATTGACGCCTCGTCGTGTACCTTGCCGCCGACTGCCAGCAGAATCGGCTTCTCCTCGTCCGACCCGTCATACCTGCCAGGAATCATCACGTAAGTCAGTACAAAGTACCTAGTACCCAATGTATACAAGACGCACTCGCGCAGCTGGTCCAGCGTGTACTTGGTCAGTCCTTCCGCCTCAGCGGCCGCTTCGTTCTCGGCGCCCTTGCCCGTTATGAACACGGAGAAGGGGTACGGGCAGCTGTAGCCGCTGGCGATGAGCTGCTGCTCGATCTGCGGCCAGGCCAACGCCACGATGGCCACCACCAGCGCCACACCGAACAGGAAGAAGCGTCCCAAACCTGCCATGATGTCGTTCCGATGGTCTGCTCTCAAATCGCCAACTGATGCTCAAGAAGACTGCAATGCAACACGTACGCGACGCCACAGCTTCTACATCACATTTGTGTACGGTACACACTGATATGTGGGACACATCACCCGCTGTCTTGTCAACACCTTTTTTGACTTGTTCAACGTCGACAAGCTCACTTTCGAATCTGCAGCGATGAGCGTGAACGTGGACCGGATCCTGAACAGCCCCGAGGCGACGTACTCGGCCAGCTACAACCAGCGCGACCTGCTGCTGTACGCCGTGGGCATCGGCGAGTCGGCGCTGCAGTTCACGTACGAGTTCGACGACAAATTCGCGGCCTTCCCTCTCTACCCTGTGTGTC
The DNA here is from genome assembly GCA_025722995.1 of Phytophthora agathidicida. Lineage (NCBI taxonomy): Eukaryota > Oomycota > Peronosporomycetes > Peronosporales > Peronosporaceae > Phytophthora > Phytophthora agathidicida. Next base: position 1,638,657 of record CP106979.1, read on the forward strand.
TGCCGTTCAAGGGCCAGTCGCAGGACGTGGTGCCCTTCCCGCCCGAGACCATCTCGGCCGCGCCCGACGGCATGCCGAGCTTCAACCCAGCCATGATCCTGCACGGCGAGCAGTCGGTGGAGATCCTGCGGCCGCTGGACCCGAACGGCGGCACACTCACGGGCAAGACCAAGGTCATCTCCTTCTACGACAAGGGCAAGGGCACGCTCATGGAGACGCAGACGCAGTTCGAAGACGCCAACGGCCCAGTAGCCAAGCTCATCAGCGGATCTTTCATCCGTGGACTCACGGGCTACGAGGGCAAGGGCCGCAAGCTCCCGGCTCGCGTGGCGATTCCCAAGCGCCAACCGGACTTCCACGACGAGTTCAAGACGTCGCCCCACCAGGCGCAAGTGTACCGGCTGTCGGGGTTAGTTGGTAGTCCTTCCTTCTGTAGTCATTGCAATTGTGGCTAACGATATGGTGTTTTGTGTCCATTGCTGCTAGCGACTACAACTCGCTGCACGTTGACCCGGAGATCGCTAAGAGCGTTGGCTTCAAGCAGCCGATTCTGCACGGCCTCTGCTCCATGGGCGTCGCCAGTCGCGCGCTGTACAAGCAGTTCTGCGGCGGTGATGTGGCACGCTTCAAGTCCATCCGTGTGCGCTTCTCGAGCCCGTGCTTCCCGGGCGAAACCATCCAGACCCGAATGTGGCAGGAGGGCAGCGGCAAGGTGCTGTTCCAGAGTGTGGTCAAGGAGCGCGGAGTCGTGGTCGTCGACGGCGGCGAGTTCGTCTACGCCCAAGATGCGTCCTCGCGTCTGTAAGTTTGTGCAGCGAGTCCCATTGCTGGGCAGGAGAGCTCTTGAGTCTCAACCGTTAATGCACGTCAACAACTTGAAGTTTGCTTATCCGGGTATTAAATCTGTCAGTTCTTCCGTCAATACAACACCATATGCATTTCCGGTGTGCGAGGCAGGCTGATTAATTCCCAAAGGTTCAATTATAAAATAGCTCGCCAAGACCAGGAAAATGAGCACCTCGGCCACCCCCTCTCCTCTGTCTCCATGGACCAAGTCGGTGGTGGCCGGCTCCGTCTCGGGTATGGCAAGCGTAGTGGCGTGTCACCCATTCGACACGATCCGTACACGGCTGCAGCTGTCTCCCTCCCGTTTCCGTGGCTTCTTCCACTGCGCCAAGCAGACCATCGAGCAGGAATCCATGCGCGGTCTGTACAAAGGTTTCCTGCCTCCGTTCTTCAGCCAGGGGGTGTACAAGGCCGTCATTTTCACCACATCGTCCGCACTGCGCGATGACGTGCTGCCCCACGTGCCTTTATTGCAGCCGATGCTCACCCCGACGGTTGTCTCACTGACGGCCGGCGCAGTCGCTGGCGGAGTCAACGCCTTCCTGGTGGCCCCCGTAGAGCTCGTCCGCAACCGACTCCAGGTGCAATACGACAACCAACCAGAGACGCGGAGGTATCGAGGGGCTTACCACTGCGTCACTCAAGTGGTGCGCAATGAGGGCGTCACGGCCATGTGGAAGGGTCTGACCACGACAGTCGTGCGAGACTCGCTCGGCGTCTCCTTGTACTTCCTCGGCTATGATTTTGCCAAGCAACAGCTTATTACAAGTGGGAAGCTTGGGGAGACAGCCACATTGCTGACTGCCGGGGCGTTTGGTGGCATCTGCTTTTGGGCGGTAGCGCTGCCGTTCGACACGATCAAGTCGCTGATCCAAGCAGACGGAAAAGAAGGCAAGTACACGGGCTTGGTGTCCAGCACTGCGAAGTTGGTGCGGGAGGAGGGTGTGATGCAGCTCTTCCGCGGATGGCAGGCTGCATTTTCGCGCGGGATTCCGAGCGCTGCTATCACTTTTTGGACTTTTGAGCGAGCAAACAAATTTCTTAACGAGATGTGATCAATTGTCAAGGCCAACTTACTGTAAGCGAGCAAGGGTCGACCCTACACTGTGCAATAGGTTAGAGGGGAATGACTCACCACGCGTCAATTAGTTTTGTTTTGATAAATCCGTCCGCGCGCGTCGCAATTGTGTCGCGATCGAGGCAACTCGCTCCCCCAAGCCAATTGCTTTGTCCTTGAACATACCATGAATAGCATCCGGGTCGGTTGGGTAGCAAATACGAGGGAAGTCTCGCGGTTCCGGGCTGTCTTGCCATGCAGGATCAAATGGCCCCTCGCCAACGATAGCTGATGCGCCAAACGAGCTCGTCCAGCGCTCGCCTCCAACGATAATCATGCGAAAGATCATGAGCGAGTGCAGCAAATTCACCATCGTCAACTCTTCACCGGCAGAAATCCCGCCACTCGTCACGAAGACAGCGCCAACTTTTTGGCTCAAGTCCTCAGTAAACGACCACTCACTCAAAAACTTTGTCACCTGCAGCGACCAGCAATAAAACAGCATTTCTAGTCAGCAACACGGTTTCGTATTTATTGTCGTCTCCGCTCAACGAACCTTTGGCTCGACGTTCGCATTCACGACGTGAGACCCAAGAATTACAGCGTCTGCCCACATCACGTCCTCCGTGAACGACGCATTGTCCAGTGTACGAACACGCAGCGCCGTCGTCTCCTTGCCCAAAAAGTTACGGACGCCAATTTCCACTGCCGCTGCGAGTTTCGAGAGATGCGGGCCGTCCGAGTATGCAATCAACACGTTGGTCGCTTCGCCTTCACGACGAACGCGTTGCCACGTCGCCCCTAAGACGCCACGAGACTGAGTGTGCGGTTGGTGCAATAAACTCGGTTTTTTCGCCTGCTGCGTCTCCAGTCTGGCCAACACTTGCTGTGTGGTGCCGATGACGTGCACGAGGCCGATCGCTGTCCCCAAGCAGAAGAGCAGCAGCAGCACGCCAGCAGCGTGTCGAATTCTCTGGCTGTCAGAGTTTTGTGGCGCGTCGCTGGGATTCAGACGCTGTAGCGGTGTGTATGCAGGCGCAACAGGTACACGAGGAGGCCGAAGAGGACGCGTCTCGCTCCGGTGCAGAATGCCTTGCGAGGTCATCGTCGTGGTCTGTGTAGCTCTTGGTAGATTTCAATGTGACAGTCGAACTGAAGGCTCACCACACATTTTCTGCACACCAAAGTGCAGCAATGATTCCGAAATGGCTACACTTTTGGATACAAGTTGAAGCTGTGTTTATCCAGTGTCAACTCCGTACTTGAGCTCGTGGAAGCCGCAATTGGCGATGGTGCCGGGACCGCCTTTGCCGTCGCTTCCACCGTAGTTGGGGTGGCACGTGCAGATTCCCGTGGAGAAGTCACAGATGCCGTGGTTGGAGCACAAGGCGTTTTCCCTTGTCCCTTTGACGGATGTTTGGCCCAGCAGCGAATCTCCGCCAGTGACGAACTTGAGGGATCCTGATCCGTCCTGCGCGTTGCCGTTAATACTATCCTGCAGCAATGCGTTGGATCCTGACAGTGGTGGGAGATCCCCCAGTTCAGTCAGGAAATCCACCAGGATGACGATGTTAACGCTGTTGGAGCACGCTACACTTCCTCCGGCGAAGGCGACGTTTACTTCTCCGATCGTGGACAACTCTTCCAGTGCAGCTTTTATAGTAAACTCCACTGCATTAAAGTCGATGTTTGTTGTGGTTTCGTCTCGGAACGTGAGCGTGAAGCTGCCAGCGTCTGCGATGCACTGGATGAGTTGGCGCTCGATGGCGTCATTGTCCGTGTTGAAATCGTCGCCGCGCGGACACTCCTCTGTGCAATTCAGCCAAGTGTTAAAAAGCATGCGCGTTAGTTTGTAAGGTTGTTGTGGAGACTCAACCGCAGGTGACTTACTCAGCGAGCAGTCATAGCCGAAGAAGTTGGGATCGCAAAGGCAGGAGCGAATTCGTTGGGCATCCCAAGTGGCCACGTTGTTCGGATCTTCTCCGTACGTAAAACCGCGAGTCACTCCGTTAACTTGCGTCACAGGCGCCAAGTCGTACAGCATCAAGCATTGGCCATTGCCATTGCACTCCACGTCAATGCCGCCACAGGCCACTGCACAAGAAAGAAAGAAGTCAGCACTTATTAATTTAACAGCATGATTCAGCAGGATTTGACGTACTGAGTTCGCAAGCACTGCCAGTATACGGCGCTTGGCATTTGCACTGGCCGTTGGTACGGTCACATTCGCCGGCGTTGCTACACTCGGTGCGATTTTGATGCGCTACGTTGTCGTCGCTGGGGTAATCGAACCACGAGTTGCCAAACGGACACAATCGCTCCGAGCAATCACTGCCTCTCCAGCCATTCGCACAGGCGCAGCGATAAGTTGGACTACCTGAGCAAGTGCCGTGTCCGCTACATGCAAGGTCTCCCGGACATCCTATCGGAATTCGAGATGGTGCGCCGCAGTCACCGCGGTTAAAGGTCAAGTTGCCGATGTTGCCGTTGCCATCACTATTGGTGTAGCCCGTTTCGCAAATACAGCGACCAACTGTGGCTTCATCGCAGTAACCACGATTCGAGCAGACCTCACTCTCCTTTGTGCCGTCCACAGATACAACATCTGCAATTGCATCTCCGCCACCAGCAACAAGAATGCTGGATCCAGCACTCATCATGCTATCGTCGACCACGATGGTTGGGAGACTGCAAACCGAGAGCACACAATACAGAAAAGCAATACGTTAGTTTTGCTGCCATCTCCTTTGTCACGGATCATTACGCACTTCGCGAAGTTTTGGGTGAACGTAAGGCTCGCGAGGTTCGCCGGAGTTTCGCACACTTGCGCATCCGAATAGCTCACGTCAATGCCCTCGATTGATGGTAGCTCCAACAATAGAGCCTGTAGTTGCTGCGTAGTAGATTGGGCCGGTATGGGGCGAGTTGTGAATCCCCGAAAACTCACGGTAAATGGACCCCCGCCTTGATCTACGGATGCCTGTATTTGGCTTGTTGGGTTTGGCGTGAAGGTCTGGTCAAGTGGTTCGCACAAAGCCCCCTTTACGGTCTCAGTAAAACTCGAAGCGAACTGCAGGCGATTCGCGATATGAGCGAGTCCGTCAGTGCCGCCGTTGTTTGTTGGATCAGCTAGGACTTCCACAAGGTCTCCATCTCCGTTAGTCAACTTCGTCACAACAAAGCGGAAGGTAATTGTAGTGCCAAAGTCGCTGCAGAAAGTGGTCTGTCCCCCCGCATAGATTACGTCGATGTCCGCAATGTACGGGACTTTGGTCTGGATCGTCATTTTGAGCGCGTCAGCAGAGATAGTGTAGGGTAGCCCCGTCAATTTCGTGCCGTCTTCGAATGTGAGTGCAAAATTGCCACTCGTAGCTCCGCACAAAAACTGCTGCTCTTCAGTGATGCGGCATGAATCAAGCCCTTTGACCACCTCTTTCGTTTCCGCGTCGATGAAGCCGTTGCCGTTGTTCAGAAACAACGTCTGGACTCCTTTCAGATCCAAAGTCACGAAGGTCATAGGTGGTAAGTCTGCTAGCAACGCGCGGTTCCAAAATGTGGTAAGAGTCATGGTCACGAAGGTGCCTCCAGGCGTGCATACGTTGTTGATAGGCCCGCCAGTATTGGTCATCATGGACACGGTCACCTGGCCGTAGAAGGAGAACTTGGACAAGAACGAGAGGAAGGTGTTACTGTCAGCATTGTACGGGATGTTGCGGATGGTCTCGTTACCGAAGGTGGCGGCAAATACTCCAGAATCAGCAGCGCAAATAAATTGCTGAACTTCCACAGTTCTCCAACCTGGTACAATTGCGTTGTGTTTGGAGTTTGTTAATGGGAAGGTCACTCGCCATTCAGCTCGGGTTGGAATTGGATCTGCTCGGGTGACGGTGATTGCGTCCACGCCTTGCAGCGCCAGCAGAGACGTAGCAATTGACGGACCGAACAAATCTTGATCGGCCAGCGCCATGAACGAGATCGGACGCGTGTACAGACTGCCGAATTTCAGGATGAACTTACCTTTCGTGAGCGGAGCGTCCGACTGCAACACGATCGTTTGTTGCTGATACGTTGTTAGGCACTCGATAAGTTGCATTTCATTCACTTGGCCAGTTGTAAGGGGGTCATCCCCAACTGGACAATCTTTCAGCGAGCAACTGGGGCTGTGAAACCCAGCGTCGCATTGGCATCCGTGAACCATATCGAAGTCCCAGATCTGGTCGTACACGAAAACATCTCGGTCGTACAGTTCTCGCGAAACCACCTCGTCCTCCGCCAGCATTTGCATTGAGATGCACTTGCCATGGTTCGAACAGGACTCGGGACATTGAATATGTTCACAGGCGGGCCCAGTGAATCCGGTCTGACAACTGCACGAGCCACTCGAGTACACGCAGACGCCACGTCCCGAGCACTCGACCGGTTCATGAGCATCATCGACTCCTGTGATGACCCCCCACGCCTTGCCTACAGGGCAGTACTCGAGCGAGCAGTCGTATCCGAAGAATCCGTCGTGGCATTCACAGGTTAGCTGTTTAGTACAGAGCCCATTGTTCGAGCAGCCATTCGGGCAGGATTCGTCCTCTGCACTGACGAGCGAGGGTCCAATTGAAGCGAACACCACAGCTAGCAACGAGATTGTTGCCCTGCATCTCGTCATGAGTACTTAAGAAATAGTGGCAGCAGTTTCTCGCGTCGCTTCAACTGGTAAATGAAGCGCAGCACTGTCGAAGAGCGACGTTGGGACACCACGAAGAGGAACGGGAGTGTTGCTACTCCTCCACCACTGGTGGCGACTGCAGCCCTTCAGGCCTATTTGTCAAATGACGTCGATGCCAAAAGCAGGATACCACGTTCTCTTCCTGCAGCGGAACCAGTTGGAAAGGAGGCGTTGAGATCTATTGCGCCTTCGAAAAGAAGACAAGCGCGTGATGCTAGCTGTATTCATACCAAACCTTCAACACCAACGCAACTTCGGATACCAGTTGATGCCACTACTGCCAATGTTGCAGATAGCCCCTTGTCGCGCTTCCAGAAACACGTACGATCTGTCGACGTCTTCTGCTATTAGCCCTTCAGCTGACGTTGGTGCGTTGATGCAGATGAAGCAAACTCAATTGGCACCAGATCGAAGAAACAGTCTCCAAGTGTCTGTCAAAATTCCTCAAACGGAACACCTTCACTATTTTCAAAGAAGAGATACTGTCGCAACAGTGAGGGCTCCCGCAGCAGGATCACCACAAGATTTGACCCGATCTCTGCTGGCTAAAATACAAGAGTCGAAGCGTTTACTGCAGACGGAAGCTGCTACCGGTAGCAGAAATCAAGTCAAGCAACGTTGTGATCCAGGAGTCCAGCGCTGTTTGCAAAGTGCACTTGAGCACCAAATTCCGGGCGGAGTCTTGACCAATTCAATCTGCCTACTCAACCGTGACCTGAATGCATTGTCACCTCCAGCTCAAGAAAATCTCGATGCAGCTCAGTCCATAGCTACAAACTCAGTCTTGAAAACGTTTCCACCGATCCCCCACGCAAAGCCGGTAATACCCGTGATCCCATTGGTGCCAACTTCTCCATCTTCTAAAAAGTTGACAGCAGAGAACCAACATGCTGATCATGTTATTGAGAAAACAGCAAAGAAACGAGCACCGAAGGAGGCAACACCCAGCATTTGCGATGTAATCTTGACGACGAATGCCGTTTTATCAATCCAACGAATGTGGCGACGAAAGCGGCTCAGTGTGCGCAGTCGTAAAAACAAACGAGAGTTCATCGATGGGACAGTCACGCTTATCATCGATAAGTGCTGTGATGGTGTCGTTCCTTTATATTCTGCGGCAAAAGCGAGGAATCACCAAGTGACAGCACAGCACATTGATGAGGCCGCGGACGAATGTATTGTGATAAATGACGTTAGGGACATGGAGCCGCTCCACGTTTCTGGACACCCATGGGCGGATCACGAGTTGGTTTTTCTTGAAGAAGGACGCTGCATTGGTGAACTCCAAGAGGCTGTATGCAGAGGTGTTCCTGCAGATAAAGACGAGCTGCTCTGGAAGCGTCCACAACAAATTATTCAGCAGCTAGAAACCCAGAGAGTTGCTACGACCCAGAAAACCCGACGGAAACGAGCACCTAGTCGACAGTATCATTTCCTGCCGAAGCCCAGCGCTTCTCATGTGCCGAATTCGTTATTTGTCGACGCAAATGCAAGCTTTCCAACCACTCTGACATCCACACATTGCATACTCCCTCCTTTCGAGCACGCACCATTGCCCTACGAAGAGACCACCACGCTTGTTGGAGAAGAAGGTATTCGGCGAAAGCTCAAACTGCCGCGTGTTCACCTCAAGCACAGGAAGATCGCAACAAAAAGGGTGTTTTCCGCAGCAGGAAGATCCACAGTATCCAGAATGCGGAGATTACTCGTTCGTGTCAAGGGATTCCATCCGGAAAACAGCGATGTTGTGGTCGAAGGTACAGCAGGCAAAGAGGAAGCTCGATCGTGGCAACTCCTTGACGAGCCAAACATCGCCGAAGTGCACTGCAGTATCAGTAGCGTGCAGCAATCTGGTACTGGCATGACTGAAAACCCAACCGATGAAACCTTGCATCGAGATAAGGACTTGGAAGGTGGCACTATCTCAGACATGCTCGCTTGTTTCGTAGTGTTTGAGGATTCTGAGGATACGACCAATGATAAGGATACCCAGCGTTCACGCAATGACTTGATTAACATGGGTGATCTCGCTCTAGCCAGGAGCCTGCTCGATGACGAACGCCATTCCCACACTACGGTCGACTTGGCGGAGCACTACATCCCGCTGAAGTTATCACCCTCTTCGCCGCCAGCTCCTCAACCAAGAACGAAAACACAGATATTACTAGATAAACCAGCATCGACTTGTGACCAAGATTTGGTGACTACTGCTCGCTCTAGTAGGAGCCACCGACACGGAGACGAGTATGGAGATCAACCAGGCAGCTGTACGGACGACGACAACAACGGTGATGCTAGTACGGGTGAAGAGCCTGAAGATATGGCTCACCATGAATATCCATGGACATGGGAAGAATTGCTGGCGTGGGTGAATAGCAGTGGCGGCAGCAATTCTTTGTTAGGTCCTTTCACCTCCGCACGTTCCAGCGAAGATAACGCTTCAACCGAGTCGTGCATAGAAGACGAGTCGACGGCGCCTCAGCAATGCAGTCATCCCACAGCGGGTCCTGTACAGACCTTGAAAGTGGTGAGGAGTGCAGTCACCGAGACAATGGGACGGATCCACACGAAATACCGAGACGAGGAAGCAACCTCCAGCGAGCAACCAGAGGTCCTGCTGTCTTCGCCACCTCCTGCATCGGCCGATTCGGTGGCGCAGACTCGACTAAACGAAGACAAGCGCATCGAGTTCCTGCGCGTGCTGGACGAATTCAAACGCTGTCTGCAGGGGCCATCGCCTGATGGTAACCAAGCGGAGACCAGGCAGAGGCATTTAAACTGCAACTGAGTCAGACCTGTAGACGAATGCAATTGGCGCGTCTCTCGTAACGTGGCCTATTGCCTTGAACCAGTCGCTGTTCGTACCCAAGCAGCACCATGTCCACCCGTTTCCCCTTTGAATCTTTGCGCGGGAAATTTAGAGCAGCATCGCTTTGCTGATGCGCAGCCAGGGGATCGCAAAGGCGGTGGTGTTCGTGATCAGTTCGTACAGTGTCAATTGATTTTCCGCAACAGTATTTATTCGTCACTCTAGACATGTTATTAATTATGGAAGGCGCATTGGACTGTGTTGCCGTATGCTTATGTTTAGCGTCGTGGTATTAGTTTATAGATGCATTTGTTCCAGCTGTTTAGTGCTACGGTGCGCTTTCGTTCCTGCCGTCCAAGTCTCTGCACACGTTCATTCCTCAACCAGCCGCGTAAGAGAGACTCCCTAGTTCGTCTACAGCTTGAGCCATGTCCTCGTCCGGCCCGCAGGTGACGCACCACACCGAGTGCCCTTCTCCGGACTCGTGCTTCGTGCAGCAGCCGCACGTGCACCGCCCGCGCCAGTCCGAGCCCAAGATCCTCAACTCGATCCTGGACCACGTGGGCAACACGCCGCTCGTGCGTCTCAACACGATCGCCAGGAAGGCGGGGCTCGAGTGCGAGCTGCTGGCCAAGTGCGAGTTCTTCAACGCCGGCGGATCCGTCAAGGACCGCATCGGCAAGCGCATGATCGAGGACGCCATGGCCTCGGGCCGCATCAAACCGGGTGACACGCTCATCGAGCCCACGTCGGGCAACACGGGCATCGGCCTGGCGCTGGCCGCCGCGCTCTACGGCTTCCGCATCATCATCACGCTGCCCGAGAAGATGTCCCTAGAGAAGGTGGACGTGCTCAAGGCGCTCGGAGCCGAGATCATCCGCACGCCCACCGAGGCGGCGTGGGACTCGCCCGAGTCGCACATCGGCGTGGCCAAGCGGCTTGTGAAGGAGATCCCGAACGCCCACATTCTGGACCAGTACAGCAACCCGTCCAACCCGCTGGCCCACTACGACGGAACGGCTGAGGAGATCCTCGAGGCCTGTGGCGGCCACGTCGACATGGTTGTCATGGGCGCCGGAACGGGTGGAACGCTGTCGGGTACCGCCCGTAAGATCAAGGAGAAGTGCCCGAGCTGCATCGTCGTGGGCGCTGACCCCATCGGCTCCATCCTGGCCGAGCCCGAGAACCTCAACGACGAGAACCGTCTCCAATCCTACCAGGTTGAGGGCATCGGCTACGACTTCATCCCGCAGGTGCTGGACCGCTCGCTCGTGGACCGCTGGATCAAGACGGGCGACCAGGAGTCGTTCCTACTGGCTCGTCGTCTCATTCGTGAGGAGGGACTGCTTTGTGGCGGCTCGTGCGGCTCGGCCGTGGCTGCTGCACTGAAGGCTGCCAAAGACCTATCCGCCGGCCAGCGCTGCGTCGTCGTGCTGCCTGACTCGACGCGTAACTACATGTCAAAGTTCCTGTCGGACGACTGGATGTACGAGCACGGCTACGTGACGGACATGTCCAAGAGCGCGCTAAGCTCGACGTGGTGGGCCGAGAAGAACGTGTCGGAGCTGCTGCTGCAGGCGCCCGTGACCATCACGCCCGACCTCTCGTGCAAGGAGGCCGTGGACATTCTCAAGAAGGAAGGCTTTGACAACCTGCCCGTGGTGGCGGACGACAACTCGATCGTTGGCGTCGTGTCCGAGGGCAACCTCATCGCGCAGCTCATGCCTGGCCGCGTGCACCCGACGGACGCCGTGGAGAAGGCCATGTTCAAGCAGTTCAAGAAGGTGAACCCGCAGACGTCGCTGTACGACTTAAGTCGTATCTTCGATCGCGACCACTTCGCACTCGTCGTCACGGAGCAGAAGCGCATCCGCAAGGGCGGCGAGGCCGAGACCAAGTCGGTCATCTTCGGCGTCGTCACGCGGATCGACCTACTCACGTACATTACGCGCCACAACGAGCAGTAAAGTCCTACACCACATAAGTCTTAGCAATGAGATGAGGTCAAACGTACAACGTCAAACTGCGGGGGAGACCATTGCATATATTTTCCGATCTTAACGGACGCCATCGATCTTTGTTCGAATATGGTGAACCTTCCACCTCTGGACAAAGGCGTTCTGCCTCTGCAGAAGCTTCGCGACAAGTACGAGCGTGCGCTGACGCATCTTTTGGATCATTTGGGCACAGATCGGGTCTCTCTCGTGCTTACGAAGCGGTTGGCAGCGCTGTTGACGCACGTGTTGGTGGACGGTCTCGGAGTCTTGAAGAGTCATCACGTGGTGGAGTGTCTGGAGCTGGTGGACGAAGTCTCCAGTGTCTCGACGGACACTACCGTCGTCTATCTGGCATTTGCATGCACAAACGACGTCCGCGCAGTGGCCGCACACGCCGAGAAGCTGCTGGAGCAGGAGGACGATGGAACACGGAGACGAAGACTGGCGCTCTACGTGGTGGGCAAGTGGACGACCATGTTGGATCAAGCATTGGGCAGCGGACGAGTGCGAGGCAGATTCCAAACTGGGGAGTTGGCTATGGGCTTCTTCCCATTAGACACGGATCTACTCACTTTAGGCTTCCGACGGACGCTGTACGAGTGCGAGGTGGGCGGGAACAGAAGTTCGTTGGTGGACATGGCGGCGGCATTGGATCTGCTGCAGCAGGTATACGGCAAGTTCGGCAGCATCAAGTACAAAGGAGAACTGTCGATGCTTGTGCTAAACCACTTGATGGAGATGAATGCAGGTGGATCAGGGATGATGACTGGAGCGGGAGCTGCTAACCAAGCGACACCAACAGGAGCGCAGCGATCGAGACTTGATACGTTGATTCTGCTGGATCGCAGTGTGGACTTTGCGTCGGTGTTTTCAACTCCACTAACGTACGAGGCTTCGTTGGATGAAGTGATGCAGATCCAGGACGGATTCTCCATGGTGTCGCCGCAGATCCTTCGGGCGGATGACAGTGCTTGCGATGTCCCTGTCCCTGTGGCAATGAACTCGACCGACGATATCTTCCGGCAGATCCGAGATAAACATATTCATTCCATCCCAGCCGCGCTAAACGTCCAGGCTGTTGCAGTCAAGCAACGTTTCACAGAATTTCAGCGGGTAAGCACCACTGCAACTGCTGCAGAAGTGAACGAGTTTGTGAAGACAGTACCACAGATGAAGGCGTCACAGCAGTTGATCGAGCAGCATATCAACTTGCTCGAGAATCTGGAGACAACCACGTCAGGCAAACCTTTTCGCGATCTCTGGCATTTGGAGAGGAAAATCATGGACCAGGCAGACGGCGTACTCGACACGATCGAAGAACTCATTTATCGTCATGAAGACCTTCGGAAGGTCCTTCGTCTTCTTTGTCTCTACTGCGTTGTCAACGATGGAGTGGCAAGGCACGAATTGGAGCGGTTGAAGATGCACGTCGTCAGAGCGTACGGGCATGAGTTGATCTTCTCATTCCGCAATTTAGAGCGAGTTGGCGTGCTCTACGAACGACATCCAAGGTCAAGTCTTCTTGGCTCCGATGTCCCAGCTTGTTCCTTCCAGCATGTTGCGCATAGTCTCTCAGTCGTCGATGTGGATGTCAACATTAAAAATCCGAAGAACGCCACGTTCGTCACCTCAGGCTACGCTCCGATATCTGCTCGTCTCGTGGAAGAGATTCTGAAGCGTGGTCACTGGCGAGGCATCGACCACGTCATGAGTCATCTTCCTGGCCCACGAGCGGAAGTGCATCTTACTGAAAATGATAAACAGGACAAGTCGAGCAACGCGGATGAGACCAAGAAAAGCAAGACGAAGAAGAAGTCTGTCGTCGTCGTAGCCTTTGTCGGTGGGGTGACGTTCCTGGAGATTGCAGCGCTGCGGTGGATCGCATCCTTCTGTAAGATTTTGCCAAGTGCACTTTGTGCTGGGGCGCTGTACTGACTTACGGACGATGTTGTGTAGATCCTGTTGAGCTTGTCATCGCTTCAACCAGTATCCTCAACGGCAAGACATTTGTGAGCGAGCTGTTGGAGCTTGTGTCGCCCACTACTACACAATAACCTGGTTTAAGGCAGAATCCATCCAACTCATGGGAACAACACAACAAGTTTCAATGGTGGTGGGTTTATAGAAGTCGAGGTAAGCGGTAAACATCGAGGCCAATTGCTGATCTACTTATGCGGTTTATAGCTGTCGCCTGTTGTGGTACCGAGGTCGCTTCCAGCACGGCACTCTCCGCGAAAGTTAGCGCAGTCCACCGCTTTGTGTCCTGTGTAGCCCGGGATGTTGTCGCTGTAGAAAAGTCGAAGACCTACTTGTGGAATCGGACGGAGAGCACTGATTTCCTCAGGGCCGTTCGCTTGGGCCACTGCTTCCGCGCTGTGTGTTGTTCGAGGCAGGAAGCCTCCGTAGCCTGGAATCTGGTTGGTAGCGCGGGTAGTGCCCAGGTTCAGGTCCGCAGTGGTTGTTGCCATTCCGCGCTTTCGCATGTACGGTCGGTCTAGTGGATTCCCGCCATAGGTGCCGAAGTCGATTTGATGACTACTAGCGGGCGTCGAGGAGTGGACAAGGAATTCGTTGAGCTGCTTCTCGACAAAAGTGTTTGACCCCCACGTTTTACTACTAGGTTCTGGCATTTTGCAATGGGCTAGTTCGTGACCGAACAACTTGAGAACGTGGTCGACGGCTTGACAGAAGAGAGCCCAAGTGATACGGTCGCGAACACTTCCACGACGATCCAAGTAGCTGTGGAAAACTTCGATCACGCGAGGTATTGCAGCGATTCCGAGTGCGAGCTTGAGAACTTCTTCAACCTGGATTAGCTGGATCGTCGCTTCATCTTGCTGCTGGTTGTTCTTCGCGACGGTCATGAACGCTTGTTCGTACTCATCGAGTCGCACTTGTAGTACGCGTGTGCGCACCTCATCAAACGCCGGGAAATCGTGCATGTACGTGCTGGAGGCGATGAAAGGCTTCGCGTCAGGTTGTTTCTGGTTCACACTCACGCCCCGACGGTCGGGCACTCGATAGTGTTCGGGCTGCACTTGCTGTCCGCTCTGCATGGCCACAGACTCGAGAGCATTCTTCCCCATGCGGTTCATCGTTGGCGGAGCAATGATGGACGAGCCCATGGACGAAAACTTGGTGGCTCGCTGCTCGTACGATTCGCCAGGCTTGAGCGTCGCGCAAGGTTGCACCGCGAAGGACTTGAACCCTTGATACCCGTACGTCTTGGAGGCACACATGGCCTTGGCTGCAGCGAAGCACAACCACAGCGACTCCGAAAGAGGAATGCTCAACCAACTTACCTGCGCATATCGAGATCAACTATTTTTGCGCTGGACAAGATGCAGCACCTCAACGTAATGTGACCGAAAAGGAACATGGCAATGGCAACAAGTAGCAGAACGCTGAGCGCCGAGGCAATCGTCTATTAGTGGAGGTGGTTCTTCCTTCGAGGGAAAGCGTCGAGCGCTGCAGTTGGATGCTGCTGGCGATCGACCACTTCGCCTACGAAAGTTGCCGATAGAGCAGACGCACCGCCACGAACGCGCGGTCGACAACGGGGCTCGTGAGCTACTTCTAACTAGCAGCGTCACTCAAGATCGGCTAATAATGAACCGACCGATCGGCAACGCGCTGACAAAGCCTGCTGCTTAGTCCTGGAACTCGCAGTTCTCCGGGAACGTGCAGCCCGAGCGGGCGAGCACAACCTGGGCGGCCCAGTGCCCGGCGTTCACGCACTGCTCAAGAGGCAGACCCAGAGCGAGACGCGAGATGAATCCACCCACGAAGGCGTCACCAGCGCCGTTGGTGTCGACGATGGACGAGGCGGCCATCTTGGGCACGTCGAAGGTCTGGACCTTGCCCTGGTGCACCACGATGGTGGGGTCGGCGCCCTGCGTGAAGACGACGGTGCGGCAGCGCACGCCGCTGGCCTTGTTGAGCTGCGCGGTCTTGAGTGCGATCTCCTTGATATCCTCGCCCCAGCCCTGCACCTTGCCGAGCGTCAGCGCCTCGCTCTCGTTGCCGAAGACAAAGTCAGCGAAGGGGATGGTGGCCATGAGGGGGTCCTTGAAGAACTCGACGATGAAGGGGGCCGAGAGGTTCATGAGGAAGACCTTGTTGTTGTTCTTGGCGTGCTCGGCCAGCGTCATGACGGCCGTGGGGGAGACCGTGAGGTGGAATCCGGCCGAGTAGTAGAACTGACCCTTGTTGATGATGTCCTGGCTCTCGGGCTTGGCCAGGTGGTCGTGGTGGAAGTGGTTGGCGGCCGACAGATTGGCCACGAGCGAGCGCTCCGAGTCCACGACGCACACGGCGCACGTGCCCGTCTTGATGTCGGCGTGCTCGAGGTACGACACGTTGACGCCGTCGGCCGACGCGCACTCCTGCAGCTTGGCGCCGTGCGCGTCCTTGCCGACGCTGCCGAAGAAAGACGTGGCCGTCTTGTTGTGCTTGTTGAGCATCCACTGGGCCACGCGGATGCTGTTCTGGGTGGCACCGCCGGCCACGTACACGGGGCTGAGCGTCAGCAGCTCCTCGAACATGGCGGCGTGGCTCTCGTCCGCCAGAATGGCGTTGTCCAGCTTGAGTCCGTATTTGGAGAGGAACTCGGGCGTCACGTCGGCCGAGATGTCGAGCAGCGGGTTGCCCAGTCCCACGATGGAGTGCGTCAGGTTCTCAGAGGCCATAGTGCTGGTGATAGTGGTGCGCTGCTGCTTGGGCTGCTGGACGGAAGGGGAATGCTCGGGATGGGTCCGCTTCATATCAAAAAGTGGGACCCCAGTGGACCAATCGGGGAGCCTTTAGAGCCAACCGTTGATTGGGTGCTATCATTGGACAATTGGAGAGGATCAGAATCTGAGTCCAACTTCAACTTCGTATCCGATGAAAACCAGCGTCGAGCCCTAAGGATCTAGCCGTCCACAAGATAAGACGGATGGTGGCGGCGTTTGAGTGCTTGCCTGCCTCGTTGCGATGCATCGTGCTCTCTACAGCCCCTGTCGGTGTATTAAGACAACCTGCACGCATCGGTCTACACCTTCACAGAGCTGGAACCAGATCAGTGGAAGGCAACATCCTTTTAAGACCCCGATGTATCAACTGTCCCCATTGGAAGCTATCCTCCACACATCAACAAGAAGCACAGCAATGACTTGCTGTATAACACACACCGCTTCATCACTTACGCCTCTTATCACATCCGTGGTGTTGGCCTTCTTGCGCTTACTAAGCGCTTAGCATCAGCTGCAGCTCGACTAAAAATGAGGACGTGTAGCAATGGACAATCTATTACTTTGCCGACCGAGGCCGACCACCAAAGCGTCGGCTTCTCTTCTACTGCTGCGACTTCTTTTGCTTCCTCTTCTTGCTTTTGGTCTTCTGCTGCGCGCCATCGGCCGATTTGCGCTTCTTGGACGAGTCGTCGGCACCTGTAGCCTTGCTTTCGCCGTTTTCCAGCTCGATGACCACGTGAGGGACACCAGCAGCAGGAGCAGCGGGTTTCTTGTCTAGCACCTTCTTAGACTTTTTTGTCTTCTTCACCTTCTGAGTATCACCATCGCTCTTGTCAGCATCTGCAGCGCCCATTTCACGTGCGACGCATACGGAGAGGCAGGTCACGCGAGGCTTGGTGAGGAGCACAGTCGAAGCCATCGGCTCTACAGCCTTGTTTGATTCCTCGGGGGACGAAGCATCCAATGTGAAAGAGGCGAAGTCCCAGACCTGGAACGCCCCGTCAGACGTAGCAAGCACAATCCACGGGAGATTGTCCTCGCCATGTGGATACACCACTCGCAAGCATCGAATGCGAGCGCCGATGTCCTTGTGAGTCGCCTTACCAACCAGTCTGTGCAAACCACAATCGCATCGATCACAGTCAATACGGCAAAGAGGAGCGTGGGTGGCAGGCAATTACTTACGTTCCGTTGGTCTTCCAGATATAAATATACTTGTCGCCGCCGCCGCAGACAACGTATTCATCCGTTGCGAACACGGCGCAGTGAATCTTTCTCGAGTGCTCCAGCGTGCCCACGAGCTGAATGACAGCAACGAAGGATCATCAGACATTACTCCTAACGAGTAGCAGCTTTGCGATGCAGTTTTGCGACCGACTCACCTCTGCGTTCATGTTAAACACTGACAGGTCTTTGCCGAATCCGAGCGCATAGTGAGTACCCTTCTGCGAGATCATGACAAGCTCCGCCTCCTTTTCCAGACGTCGAATAAACGCAATACGGCCCTTCACGAGGTTCCACATACGCAGAGTACGATCACGCGCCACTGAGAAGCACAGCTTTCCACTCGGATGCACTGCGATCGAGTTAATCTCGCCCCTAAAAGTCAACAATGCCAACGCCAATTAGAATCCGATCAAAGCACCACATCACCCCATTCCAACCACTCACTTGTGACCACCGAGAATGTGCAGACAGTTCCAATCCGATGTGCGCCAGATGCAGATGGAATTGTCTGCGCTGCCGCTGAGCACGTGGCTCTGGCCGAAGAACTCGAGGCTCGTGATAGCGCCATGCTGCTCCATCAAGCTGCCGACCTCCACGCGCTTGTCCACGTTGTAGATCCTGCATGCAATAGCAAAAGCCCCGCATTAGCCCATCATGGCCATTGAGTCCATCCCATTGTGCAATTGACCAGCACGCACTTGATCATCTCGTCGCTGCCACCAGACAGCAGCGTTTTGCCCTGCTTGGCGGCCATCAGCGCCACGCTCTTGATGCATTCCGAGTGGGCGGCGTAGCCGAAGGTGAGCTTCATCTTAGTGCTCTCGCCTGTGGCTACCGTGGGGCACTCCCACCCGTACAGCAAGCCTTCATACGTTCCTGCCACCACGCGGATCATCGTGCCAATACTCGAGTGGACCCGATACTGTTGGCGGTGGACGATTCGGGTAGAAAATGTGATGAGCATAGCCTCTGGTGACGCGTAGGTGGTGGTAGCTATGTGACGTGTGAGAAAGTGTATTTTCATCGTCTTGCTCTGCGATTGTGAACGGCGATGGGATCGAGCATGGGGCGCCATAGTAAAAGTGCGCGTTGGTTTCGCGGCTAAGCAAAAGGCTGATGGCGAGCCTGATGGCCACACTTTCTTTGGAGGCGCGACGCGGAAGAATTAGCACCAGAACTAGCACTGCCTTTGAGCAAACCCAGCCATGGACTTGAACGTGTTGGTATCAAACCACGACGGAGATGCGCGCAATTCACCAATGGGCGGCAAACACCAACGAAGCTTGTCACTGTCAGCCAAGTGGGCGAGTGACAAGTCGATGGCCGTCGAGTACCTCCGTCGACAGCGTGTAAGCATTTTGATGTGCATTATCACTGCGTACTGGCGCAATAGGTAACAGGTGCTTGGTCATGGTACAGGACGTGATGACATGGATTGAGAGTGTGCTAGAGCATGAGGTGCCGACCACAGACCTGTTTGAGGCGTTAAAGTCCGGCGTGGTGCTGCGTGAGATGGTATGCACTTCAAGTACGGGGTAGCTTCCACCCAGCTAACACGCTTATGTATCCTTAGATGCAAACTTTGTTCCCCGACAACTCCCACTGCATGTCGCCAATTAGTCGGAAATACTCAAAGCGAATGGCCCCGTGGAAGGAGCGTGAGAATATATCCGTCTTCCTGCGCCAGTGCAAGTCGTACGTGCCGGAGCTGTTGGTCATCGCTGTTCCAGAACCAAATACTAACGATGTGGTTTCGCAGAATTGGGATGAATGACTTATCGCTGTTTTGCACGGACGACTTGTATGAAGGCACCAACATGGTGCAAGTACTGTTCTGCCTGCAGCACTTCAAAATGTTTTCGGAAGAGCACGCCGGCCACCAGTTTATGCCTGTTGCTAAGAACCAGCCCGCTGAATTCTCCAACCAGGAGGTACGACGCTATCCTGGATGGCGTATCTTTTCCCAACGTGACAAATCTAACGTCGTGACTCTGCTATCTGCAGCTCGAAATGGCGATGTCGAAGATCGAGCAAGCTGGAGTGGATGTCACCGCGTTACAGGACTTGATATCGACCGACACATCTTCAGTAGTGGCAGAAAAAATGGCAATCTTTGAAAAAGAGAGCAATGTGAGAGCAGCTTCAGAATCAACGAATGTGTCTTCGAATGAGGAGAAGCCTGAAAGTACCAAGGAAAAAGAACCTGCGCAAAGCGAAAGACCCGATGAAAAAGCCAACGTTAAAGTTCAACCTGAGGTATGCAATCAAGCGTCGGAAGACGAACAGGAAAATGCCGACATTCCTGCTGCCGACGACGATTTAAACCCCGAACAGGAGTCTGGAAGCGATGCAGGCGACAACGAGGGAGTTGTTCTAGCTGAAGATAGCGCTGTGCTTAAACAGGAGACGAGTGTCGACGAAGTCGATCCACCATCGACTCGAGATCAAGAGACTATGGCCGTGGTTCAGCAAATTCTGTCGTATTTGTCGACAGCGATTGAAGAGTCCGAGGCACAATTAAATCCTACCCAAGAAATCTCAGCCCCAAAAGCTGAGTCCGAGGCGCATAGTGTGGAAATCGCCAGTATTCCCGAGGAAGCGGAGCAAGAGGTAACAGCTAAGGCGGTATCGGACGCGAAGAAGGAACTCAATGCGGATACCGTTGACCAAGCCAACGTCGACATTAAAGTTACCGAGGGGGTAGAGGCTCCTGCTGCAGAATTGACAGATGCCCCCATCGGTTCTGCTCCAGCTGGAGAAGTTACCAGCATTGATCTTTCACCCGAAGCAACAGAACAGGCGACAGAGCAGAAGGAGGATGCGGTGAGCTATTGCAGGTGTTCGTTGGAATCGGCCTACTCAAGTCTAACATGCCTTGATTTTGTTGCTATGCAGACGCCACATAACATACAAGAAGAAGAGCTAGAGTCGAAGGCAATGTCAAAATGCATGTGCGGGAAGTGTGCTATCATGTAGACCTCATCGGCATGCGTAGCCCGGACGTAATAGGCAGCATTTCCTTTTACTTCTCAATGTGAGCTTCTATTGGCGCTTGATGCGCGACGAAATCCACTCGTCAGACTGCCGCAGTTGTCCGTGTACAATGGTAGAAAGTCGAGACAAAGCTCGATTGCTAACCCGAATGGAAGTAGGAAACACAGTTCCAAGCTCGATAATAAGTTGGTATGGATCAATCAACCAAGAGGCTGAGCTACCTACTTGGCTATCGAGAATCGTACGAAATGCCCCTTGCTGTGGGATTACCGAGCTAGTGGCCACAACAGATGAGTGCGTCTCCTGTGATCTCGATGCACGGAGTTTCGTTCTGTTTGAAAGATAGCATGAGGCTCTTGAACTCTTCAAAATCCGAGCTGCTTAGTAAAACATCGATCACATCCAGCGGGATCTCATCTGTAAAGTATTCCACATACGAATGGTAAGACGCTGTGAGACCGCAATCTTGGAAACAGCGTCTAATGAGCGTTGTTACCTTCATGTTCTTGAATCTGGTTGCAGAGCTCTTCCATCGAGAAATACTGGAAGATACGTCGTACAAATTAGTGTTGTAAAAAGTAGCATTCGGTTGTTATGCACTTCACCTCGAGTTTCTCGTGAAGACGTCGCTCAATAAACGTTTCTTGACAGGCACGCAGTACAGATAAGCAACAGCAGATGAGTGAAAGTATTAGGTGCGCGTACCAATTAGGTCCGTGTACTGCTGGAAGACATCCATGTAGATAAGCTTGTTCTCGGACACGTTGTCGAACATCTCTGGTCTCCAACACAAATGTCAATAATGGCACCACCTCAACAGGTGCGGTAGAGCCTTACCGCAATGATCGCGGCAGAACTCGCTTTGCATGTCCACGAACTCAGGGTCGATCAGGATGTCCTGCAGTACTCCGATCATCTCATCGAATTTGGTCTCCTGCAAGGAGTCGTCGTTCAGGCAATAGTTAGCAGTCGCTGAGCCAGGCAACAGAATTCGTAAGCCACCCCGCACCTCGGTGTTCTCTTCTCCTACGTCGTTGTCGTAAACTTCCTCCTCGCCATTATCATCGCTGTCCAATCCCCCGAGGTCCGGCATCTCGGGCTGGTTCATGGTTTCCTCTACAGCCACCGCCAACGTTAGCACCAGAAACCTCCTCAGCAGGACACAAGAGGACAGCACGCACCCTCGCTCGACATGAGTGGCGCTACCAATGGTACTTGTGGCTTGGGTGATCTTGAAGAGGCGTGCCCTATAACTCGCCGCATTTCCACCGCAACAGCCGGCAACGGCCACCATGAAACCAACGGCGGCGGTGGGTGCACCCATGCACATGCTGTAGTCAGTGCTTACGCCTTTCAATACTACGGAACGTGATCGACACGTACCGTGCTGCTCTATTTTTCCTGCTGAACCGATAGTATTAGTTTGTCTCCGTACATTCAATTTAGCAGACGTGTACGGACTCTTTTATTGATTGCATATGATACCCAATCTGGCAGGTTAATGATATTTATCCCGCTCACAAACAGTTTTTCTCCTTTTAGAGCTGCTTGATAGACAGCGCACAAACGCAGCGACGACACCGATTCGGCGACACCTCCAGCCTCCTCCTCGACGCTCCTCCGCCCGCAGACCTTCCTCCTCGCACCATGCGCAAGAACGGGTGGGAGACACCGTTCCATGTGCTGCAGCTGGCCACGTGGGTGGTCTTCCCGGCCGTCATGGCGCTCTTCTTCGCTTTCTACACGCCCATCCTGGACAAGACGCCGGCCATCACCCTCAGCGTCGTGTACGCCGCCGCCTGCCTCGTCACAGTCGTGTCTGTGGCTGTCTGCACGGGCACGGACCCGTCGGACGACTGCATCACGAGGCCCTCGGTGCGTACGGCGACGTGAGATTTAGCCGCCGAATTAGCACTCATGTTTTGTGTTTCTATGACTGCAGACGATGGCCGACGCTAGAGACTCGCGCCCAGACAACCGAGTCTACTGCAACGTGTGCACGAAATATGTCAACAACCAGAGCCGACACTGCCGCCTGTGCGACAAGTGCGTGGACGTGTTCGACCACCATTGCAAGTGGCTCAACAACTGCGTGGGCAAGAAGAACTACCGCTACTTTCTGGGCTCCGTCGTGGGCGCGTCAGTGTTTCTAGCAGTGCAGATCGCAGTGGGGATTTACCTCGTCGTGAAGCTCTACACGAACGAAAATGACATCAAAGGGAACGCAGCTACGAGCTACGGATGTTCCACGGAGAAGGACGACGCGACAGGACTCTGTGTGGACGGACAGTACCGCATCTCCCTGCAGACTCTGAGGATCATCCACATCGTACTGTTGGCCTTCCTGAGTCCGTGGCTGTTCATGATCGGACAACTCGCGCTCTTCCACTTCCACTTGTGTAAGTGTGCAGGACCATTGATCCGAATTTGGCTCGTGTGTGTGCTAACTACCGCTTCTTGTCATGGCTTTGGTTGTGCATTTCGCAGGCATGGAGAACATCACGACCTACGACTACATTGTCCGCCAACGCAAGCGGAAGAATGCTCAGGACCAGCAAAACTCTGTACGTATCTACCCCATCTGCTCCGACCAAGTCTCAAAGACGGAGAGCTGCGACTCGAGCACCAAATCCCTTGGAATTGATCGGAGCAGGACCAGAGCACCACCGTATTTATAGATGTTAATCATGGGCACTTTGGCGCTGGGTGTTTTGCTTGTGCAGGTTCGTGTGCCGTGGTGGAAGAAATGTTGTGCAGAGAAGCCGAAGCCCGAGGCGCCGTCCGATAACTCAAAGCCCAGCGTCAACCAGACGAGCGACTCGCGTGTGTCAGGCGAAAGCGTCCGAAGCGAGGAAGAAGAGCTGGCAAAGATCGAGGCAGAGGTGGATGATGCGTTGGAGGTGCTCAGCAACCAGAGCGGGGAGATTCGCGAGCGCGACAGCAGTCAGCGTGGCAGCAGTTTGCATCGCAACAGGAGGAGCAGCAGTGGCCCGAAGCGGGGGTTCAGCCTCCATGTCGATCTGGCCCAGCAAAGGAATGTGCAGACCAAAACCGGCTCAAACGGCGATATTTACACACCGAGGTCAGAAAGCGGCGACACGAGTTACTTGGCGGCGCCATATTCTCCAGGAACTCCTGCTTCGCCGTTATCACCTCGCTCCGATGCAGGTAGTGCGTATTTTTCCAGCTCACAGGTGGACGAGATCGAGACCCGGGACGCCGATGAGGCTACGAACGAACCGCTACCGGCTTACAAGGTGTCTAGCAACTCGTCCATGGTCATGTACGGCCGGCCACCCATTGATTTACCAACAGGGAACCACATCGTGTAAGTGTCTTGAGTTCTTGGCACCTTCTTGACAAGCAGCGGACGCCTTGCTGACTTCTCAGCTTGTGTAGAGATGTTGACAGCCGTGCAGGGAAGCAGTAGCCATGACCGAGCGGATCTACTCGCTGCATCGCTGACTGGCAAACAACTTGGACAAAGACCACAAGTATTTATGGTGCACACGCAGGGCAAGCTCACCCATCACATATCCGCGGCACGGCCAGAGCAGGCAACCAACCCAGCCCAATTGCTAACATTTCGTAAGAAAAAAAAGAGTTTTGCTTTAGAACGAGGAGAAGAAAGACGGTGGTCCAGCCAAGGAGGCTGCAATCGCTCTACAGTTCGCAACAACAACTTCCTGCCAGTTTAAGCCTCACGCACGGCCGCGACCTTGAAGTTCTTGCCGCCCTCGTCAGCGCCGATGTCCACGTGCAGCACATCAACGATGCCGCTGACGCTGGGCGTGTACAGCGTCTTGCCCAGCAGAGCGCTGTTGATCGAGTGCTCCACCTCCAGCGAGTAGAGTGCGGCCACCGCCGTCCATCCGCCCATGTCGTACTCGTGTTCCTTGATGGTTTCCTCCGCTCCAGGCGCCAACTCGCGCGTCTCCGTGATCTTCCCCTTTCCCTCGGCCTCCAATTCGTCCGAACCGAAGACTGCGACTACCTTCACAGTGTGCGCCGTCGTGTTCTTGAGCGCCACGGACTTGACGTATTGCGGAGGGGGAGCCATGGTTCAGTCCTAGAGCTTCAACTTGCCGCTCGCGATGAGTTTTTCTGAGTGAGAAGCTTGTTTGACTTTTGGATGCAGATTGTGTGGCGCACACCAGACAGATTGACATACAGTCCTGATTCGTACTTAATTAGAACTATTTGGTCACCGTTCAAAACCGAAAACCGGAGAACGCACACGTGAAGGCTGCAGGAGCTCGCCACGACGCTCAGACGGCGGATAGCGACGCAAAGACCAACTCATTCAACTCGCCTGCATCTTGGATACACGTTGATACCTCATTTAACCTCCATTTCGGCCTGTGTCGAGTGCAGTACCTCTTTAAAGCGACTGGGTCACTTAGCACGAAATGGCACGGAGCAAAGAGCAGTGGAAGGCCCAGCAGCGAGCGCTGCATACTCGAGTCCAGTCAAAAAGCGCCTTCCAGATGAAGAGACCAGGCCCTCCGACTCCCGGTGCGAGGCCCTCAGCTCCGCCGGCGGTGTTCCAGTTGGGACGTCCTACGTCTGCAGCTCCTGCTGCTGTAACTCCAGTGACGCCCATGGCGCTGAAACCTGATCCGGTGCCAATGCCAAGTCAAACCACCAGCTCATCTGGCAATGTGATCGACTTGACGCTGGATGAGGAGGAGGAGGACGAACCCATGGGGGATAAACAAGAGTCTGCAGATACTGTTGCTGTTAGTACTGCTACTACTCGTTCGACAACGAGTGTGGAGAGCTCTGCAGCTCTTGGTGCAGGCAAGTTGAGTATGCTGGATGGCACTTTGAACCCCGTGTCGACGTTGGAGATGGCAGTGCCGTTGGCAGAAGATGTCGAGTCGGATGTGGATGAGGAGTGGCCGTCCGTGCCGCCATCAGCGGCGATGTCAGTCCATCCGCCGGTACTTTCACTAGTGACTCCGATGGTGTCGTCGCCGTCTCCTCCGTCGGCAATTGAGCTAGCTTGTCATGACCAGATGAGGGAGGACGTGGCAGCGGCGTTGGGTGATGTTCGCAAGTCAGTTCAGCCTTCTCAGGACGCACAAGAAGGAAATGATCTAGAGCAGAATGTTCAAGTGGATTCGACTAAGCCGCCACTGTATGGTGACAATGACGACGATGAAATGGAGGCGGACGTGGATGAAGAACTGCCGAATCAAGCGCCAAAATCTGGACAGAATACTGCGGGATCACCGACTACACCGGATCGAATTGTTCGAATTGAGAACTTGGAGGACGGAGAGATTTTCGAAGAAGGGGTGGCTTCAAAGCCGGTGATGCAAGTGCAGCGCCCAGTTATGCTGGACAACCTGACTAAACACTTTGAGCACTTCGTTGATGCAATGGGAGTTCGCCCACATCTGCGCAACAAGAAACAGAAAAAACGCGGCAAGAAGAAGACTAAGCGGAAGATTGAGGCGATGCAAATGATGCATGATCCACCATGTGAAATGCTGCCTGAATTTGAGAGGGCAATCCGCCAGCGACCTTTTGCAGATGCTCCGCCGCCAGGGCAATATACAGTTGCGATGATGAGGAACGGGCCACAAGGTGAACCAGTGAATCGGCATCCTATGTTTCAAGACTCATCCCCAGCTCCTTTTCGACCTGGAGGCGTGTATGTCGGTGTTCCACGCCCTCCGATGAGACCTCCATTGCAGCATGCACCAACTCCTCCACTACCACCGCCTCCACCGTACGAAGACAGCCAGATTCTGCGTGTTAATCGTCAAGGTAGTATGGAGATGTTTGATGGTGATGCCGAACTACCCACACACGCAATGTTCTCAGAGCCTCCACGGCGCGGGGGATTTAAGTACCGATCGGTGTCGATGTCTCCACCCAGACCCGCGTCAGGTGAACCGATCCATCCGTTGCAGGGCTCAGTAAGCGATAAACCGCGCTTTCCTCCTATCCCTCCCTCTGGTGGTGGCAGCAACTCCAACGCGGTTGCTAACAGGGATCGTGAAGCCTCTGATGATTTTGATCTTGACAGTCTTCGAGCGGCTGCGCTTCGATCTAAGACCAAGCGGCCCCCGCAGACATCAATACCGACAGCAGCCGAAGAGATTACATCTTCGTCGTCGTCATCGTCGTCTTCGCCGATGCCAGCTCACACACATTCCGAACCGACGAGTCCCGAAATTGATAAAATGCGCATCGAAATCCTACGGTCCATGCGGCGAAATCGGAAACGAATTGCTAGCAAGGCCGTTCAATTGCCTATTTGTGAGGCAAGTGCAACGGAGAAGCCTAATCAAAGTGATGGCACGAAGTCTGCGAGCGGGAACGAAGACGACAAAACTGCTAACGAGATAAGCCCAGTTCAGACACGTTCAAGCTCAACAAAGAGGTCCCCAGAGTCCGTGCTGACGAAGTCCTGTGTTGCTGATCATATTGCGAAGGACGAGTCCAGTAAATCTACAACTGCGCCTGAGGAAAATGAAGCAGGCAGCAAGCCTGAATCTCCGCTGGCTGCTGTTTCAGAAGCAGAAAACCCTTCAGTTGAACTCACTGTCACAACTCCTGAGTACCGCCCTCTGACAGCGTGCTCTCAGTCTATCGTTATTCGGCTCAATCCGGACGATTTTTCTCCACGGAAGTGTGGGGATAGCACACGCTCCAAATCCACGGTGTCAAGTAGCATACATGATGCAATTAAAGAGATGCGCCGTCGGATTGCTGAACGGGAGAAAAAACAATTGGAGAACGCTGCAACCAGACGGTTAAAGCAAGCAATCGTATCATCATCAAGCCCAGCGTCGTTATCAACTTCACCACAGTCGTTGTCTCCAGCAAGGAAAGTGGATGTACTAGAAGCTGCTCAGCAATCTAATACTATGGCGACACCACCCGAGGTATGTTCCTCTATTGTCGAAATGGTGAAGGAATCCCGAGCAGAAACCAGTACCGATGGAATTGAGACTCAAGGAACTATCAATGGCGTCAACACACAAACCGAAGTAAGCGGCGGGAAGGAGATACCGATCAAGCAAGTATCGTCCATTGAAACCAGTACACCGGCGGAAGCAGCAATAGAGCAAGAATCTCCTCAGAAACCAGCTTCGCCACGAGAGCAGGATGAAATATCAGGGGTCAGTACATTCATGGACATGTCGATCGTACCTCCTGTAGTACAGCACCAGGTGCCGTCGAGCAGTGATGGGCGAAACGGAGATCCAGCGAGCGAGCCTTGTGTAAAGAATCTATAGACCCTGTCGCTGCGGCGTAGCGCCAAGTGCGGGTGCGTACGTGTGCTTGGGCGCGGACACTAATCGTTTGTTGTTGTTGTGTGTGTGTGTGTGTTGTATCGCGTTGCTACTTCAATAGGCTGCTGAAGCGTTGGAAACTACAAACAGTTTACAGGAGGAAGAGCCGCGCGATGTAGAGAAACCAGCTTCATCGCAGGAATCAATTCCTCATAATGACAGAGGGAAACTTGACTACGATGCAATCCGGGCAGAGTATGAGCAATGCGTGGCAGAGTGCGAGGAGGCGGATATGCACATCGCTCGATTATCAAAAGACATGGCTCAGCTTGAGAAGAAGTTGCCTTCAATTGGATCGACGGTGGGAGGGGCGTGAGGATATCGTGTCGTGTAAGTCAGATGAGGGATTGTCGAGCCAATGCTCAGCATTGGTGGCACTGACTTGGTGTTGTTGTCGGCAGGAGCTCGAGGAGCTACTTTTCGTGTTTTGAGGCCGCCAGAAGATATTGGGCGGACGAAGTGAGGATGATGCCTGAAATTGTGGTGCGGTTCCAAAGCTGGGGGTGTAGACTATTGTAGTGGTTTCGCCTAGTAGGGTGAGCACGTTGAGTGGCGTTTGTAGGAGCACTACCCACGCCAATGATTTTGTACGCTTTGAAGGAAGAGTGTGTAGGTATAGCTCGAATTCTATCTTGCATGTATTTATCGGAATCAATTGATTCGCTTTGAACCTTGCAGTTTGTTTCTCGTCAGAAGTACAGCGGATTCGAGTACGGCGGGTACCGATCATCAATCCAAATGTTCACCAGGTCGTCCACTTGCAGAATGATATCAAGCAAGTTCACCTCGTCCTTGAATGCCATAGGTGCTGGGTGTAGTGGCGACCCACACAACGTGACCATGAGGCTTTCGTCCTCGTGAATAAAAGCTCTGGCCATGATGTCAAAGTCCACCTCGAGCTTTGGCGACTGGAGTAGTTGAATCATGCTGGCTTTTGCAGTGTCAAACAGCACTTGGTGCTGTGGGAATGCTTTCAAGATCTGAGGTCGTACGAATTGCTCAAGAAGATAATCGGCAATGGAGAGCACACGCAGCATAAAAGACCCTGCCTTCGCCGTAGTGTGGAGTTTGGTGAACTCGCTTGTACTCACGTTAAGCTGTCCCAATGCTTTAATCGATGCCGGCGTGTTGTCGTTCCCTTCGTCGATGCTACTGGGACTAGTGCCGAATGAAAAAGTCAGGGCGCAGTGCTGGTTTGGTTTCTTGGAAATTGCTGACCCGCCTGAAGTGGACTTCTCCGGAGATCCAAGAGCTGCAGGTTTCTTTTTGGCGGCAGCTAAAGCCTGCTCTCGGCGCTCTTCTTCTCGTGCTATCAGCGCATCGAGATCTAAAAGTACTTCCGTGGACAAGTCCGCCAGCATGACACGACCGACGGGCTCCAACGCTTTGACCGATGATCGCTTAGCCTCACCATTCATCGCCTTTGTAGAAACTGAGGGTAACATGGCGTCCACCTGCATTCCAACACGCTTATTTCCCAGTGCAATCATCTCTGCGCGATAGAAGCCGAGGAAACATGGAGGTACAGCAAGTCCGATGCTTAAGGGCCCCCGATAGTCAGCGTCCTTGAAAGACCCGTTGACTACACAGTCATCACCAGTACCTTTCACATTCCCTGCAAGCTCCGCACTCACGTCATTGACATTTTCTCGAACAAACTCGATCACTTTTTTCAAGGTCTGCCAAAACTTGCTGAAAGTCTGGACTCGCGTTCGGAATGAGTCCTCAGCCGGACGGTATCGCCTCAAGTCAAGAACTGGGGGTGACCCCACAGGGAACATTTCACCGACTGTGTTTGTAGCAGCAGATGCAGCGGCTGCAGCTGCGGCTACCGCCATGGCTGGGTGCACAGTAGCTTTTCGTCCAAGTCGAATACCGTACATGAACCCGTCTGCGCCAGTACGTGGCTTGCTGTAGTCGATACCGAGTACGACACGTTCGTACAACTTGGATAGGGCTTCAATGACGTTGAGCATATTGAGTGTCGAGTAGAAGTGATTTACAGAGACCTGTACACTCGCTGGTTTCTTGGACAAACGCTTAATAGTGTCGAAAAAATTGTCCACATCGAAGAGCTCGAATTGATTTTGCGTTGCTGTCGGATCACTCTGGAGTGGTGACATCTTCTAGCGTGACTTTGGTGACAGTATAACAGCTTGCATTTTCTTAATGTAGACCAGCTCGAGAACATATTTCCACGCTGCGCGCAGCCTCTCGTCTTGAGTCTTTCCGCCATTGCCTTCTTTTGACTCGATGCTTTCTTCATCTGCTGAAAATGCTTTGTAGTACGCACAAATTGAGGCGAGAGAATGAAAGCTGTATGCAGAGGGGAATAGTCCACTACTTTTGAGTGCCACCAGTAAATTGAACTGAGGTGGAGAGAGTCGCAACAACTCTGCAATAGCTTGCATTTGCTTGTTCGAGCCCGTCAGCAATGAGGAGAATACATACGTGGCAGCTGAAGCAGCACCCATAATGGGAGTCAATGGTCGTACAGAATCTTCAGCGCCAGTCGTTTGGTCGCGCTTTATTTGTTTTTCTTGCTCTTGTCGGATCACGTTTAAGTCGAGCTCCTTCAGCTCCTTCTCCATGATATCATCAATGGACTCCCCTGTTATCTTGATCTCACCTTTGATGTCAAGCTTGGCTGGCGGCAAGTTGAACGCTAGTGCCAGCTCGTACGGGAAGTACAATAGAGTCAAGTCGCGAATTAGAGAGCTCAGCACGTCTGAGCAGAGTTTACGGACCATCGGCTCGGGTAGATCCATTCCACCTTTCACACGTCTTGTAAAGTTAAGAAGCTCGACGTACGTGGACTCTGGCGAACACAGGAACTCCCATCTGCCTTGACCCACAGCGCTCGGGTCGTCAAGATCCTCCACGTAAATGAGATTAATGCACGCTTCAAAATCCGAATCCATGTACATACTGTCCCAGACCGACTTCGGTATACGCGTTCCCTTCTCACCGACAACCTTCACATGCTTACCGCAACATACCGTGTGGCCTTTCATCGACACTTTGCACGTAGGTGTAATTCCCTGTGCACCATTGGTCTGGTGGCTGATCTGGATCGAGAATGAGCCATTAAAGCTCTCGACGAAGAAGTCGCGAAGTCCGTAAAAAATCCCGTCAATGCTGAAGCGCAAGGAATACTCATTCTCGCGCGGATGCCAATAGAATCGACGCAGTGCATCTACCTTGGACTGGGCGCAGTGCATTCTCGCTGCTAGATTGATCGCGTTTGTTGGACTATCCATCGAGGCAGCAGTCGGTGTTGACTTGCTCATCGGCGACGGCATCGACGCTTGCTTTGTATAACGGGGACTACCAAGAACTCGTGCTCTGTCTTGTTGGCGCTTTTTCTCTTCCTCCAGGCCAACCGCCTGCATCGACACGATCGACTTCTCAAGGAGATGTATCTGTCGCTGCAACTTTTCCTTCTTGACTCTCCACTTCTCCTTCCTTTTCTCTTTTAGATCTTTAGACCGCGTGTACACTTCCTCTAAATCCTTTACAGTCAATTTCCACGCAGCATCGAATGCAGCTTTGTCCATACTCATCGAAAAGTGCTCGAGCTCTATCCGTCGCGGATACTTTTTGGGCGACGTCGGCGGTGACCCAAGTTGGTCATTATCATTGGGTTGGCCACAGCTTTCTAGGTTCGTATATTCTTCCTTCTCGGGCGCTCCACCATTTTCTTTTGGAGATGTTGGCGTAGCCTCATCGACAACCCAGTTCACGACGTCCTCCCCACTTCGTCCTTCAACGTCGTTTTCGTTTTTGGTGACTCCTATTGGTTGTTCGATAGACGGAACATCCTTGTGCACACGGCGACGAATCCGTACCCACCGCCTTCGTCGCACATAATCTGTGGCATTAGGCTCGTTGCGCTCTTCACCTTTCTTAATCAAGTAGTTGATCATAGTAAAGTCCAAAGCGTAGACCCACCCATCGGTATCACACATGCAAGACGATTTATCTACGACCCAATCACTTGCCCACTTCCAGTTCACTGGCAATTGGGGCTCTACTTTCTCGCGGGTTTGGCTGGACGGCGACCCGTGCCGTCCGCTCCATTGATGACGGTCCGTCGGAAGAAGATGGCCTATCAGACACCCCCCGTCATTAGACCAATGTATTAATATTGTCTACAGTAGTCAGTACAAGCATATCAAACCTGGGAAGGAAGAGCCCCACGAGAAGCTCAGGTAGGAATACCGCTGGTGCTCGTAAATGTCGTCGATCGCTTCTTCGCCGCTGAAGTCGCGGACACCGAATTCGCGGTGCACACGCTGCAAGAACTGCTCCTCCTTGCCCTGTCATCGAATACAACATCACCACAGCGCATTGTTATTACATTTCCATCGCAACAGCCAGAACATCAACTAGGCGGACCCGATGGTTGTCGAGGATCTCCTTGACGCGATCGACTTTGCGGGGGTCGTGCGCCCAGTAGAACGCGCGCAACCTCGACTGCAAACTCTCCATTCGCTCCTCTTGGTCGCCTAAACGGATACACGCAATTCACAGGCAGCGGTGATCAGCTGATGCAGGCAAACTATCTTGGCCTGTTTCCACTAGTTGCTGCACTGTAACCGCAGCGGAATAGCAAGCGATCGACAATGTTTCTAGACGTGAAATAAACACGGTTGGAATCGCAAGATGACATACATTCCGTCGATGCTGCATTGTGGACGAGGGGGCCGTCCGATGCAGCGCTGGAGCTCGACAGCGGCGCCGTCTTCACGTCCGCCATCTTGGTGTTGTCTGTCTACGCGTCTGCATCTGAAGATGGCTACAAATGAAGATGTAACGGACAGGCAAGCGATTGGCTGACTCATTGGCCAATCATCGGCGATGATTGCGTAACCGTCGTTTCGCCCTCTCAGTGCAAAAGTTCCATCAGAGATGGCGGATCTCCTGGCTGCTGTGTCTGGGACGCCCCACGCTGCGGACTCCGACGAGAGCGGCGCCGTCCTGGGCCTGAGCAATGAGCAGCTGGCGGATGTGAAGGAGCAGGCGATTGCGTACGCAGCGGCGCACGGTCTGTTGGTGGGATGGCGCGACCCTAGCGAGCCCAAGGAGCCGACGCCAGCCTTCACGCACATTCCCTTCTGTCTGCTGCCCGTGCAGTTCCCGAGGAAGCAATTCGAACATGGAGTAGCGCTGTCCCCAGTCTATGGGAAGCTGGTGGACCGCGTAAGTCGCGACGTCGAGTGGCTGCACAGCTGCGTGCAGAGCGTCGTGCAGGAGGACGCGTTCACGGGGAGGCTTCTGGAGCTCTCGCGGCAGGTGCAGAAGGAAGGCGTGCAACAACAGGCCTATCTGGGCATCCACCGCTCCGACTACATGCTGCACGAGCCTCAGGCAGACGTGGCGGGCGACTTGCAGCGGCTGTTGCAGGTGGAACTCAACACCATTTCGTCCTCGTTCGCCTGCATCAGTTCGCTCGTGTCGGGCATGCACAGGTTGGTCGGAACAATTTATTTAAGAAGGAGTTTACTGTAGTGCTGACTCCGACGTGGTTTGATGCTAACAGTTTCCTGGTTGGTCGTGTGGGAGTTGAGATCCCGGCGCTGGACAAATATTATGGAATCTCGTCCGCCGATTATCCAAGCGGATTGCCGCAGAACGACGCGATCAAGGAGCTGCCGAATGCACTTGCAGCTGCACACAAGCACTACGGCGTCAAGGAGTGCGTTAATGGGCTTTTGTTGCATTAGTTAGAGGATACGTGTCACTAACGAATGTTGTATTGGGGCAGTGCTGTTGTGATGTTTGTGGTGCAGCCGAATGAGGCCAACGCCATTGACCAGCGCTGGCTCGAGTACAATTTGTGGGAGCATTACGGCATCCGCGTGCTGCGTCGTACGATGGCAGAGGTGGATGCACGCGGCAAGCTGGTTGAGCGCGATGGAAAGCGCACCTTGGTGATCGACGGGCGTGAAATTTCGGTCGCGTACTTCCGCTCTGCGTACACGCCGAACGACTACCCTACTGAGCAGGAGTGGGCTGGTCGGACGCTCATTGAGCGGTCGTACGCTATTAAGTGTCCATCAATCGCATACCACTTGGCTGGCACCAAGAAGGTGCAGCAGGTGCTCGCACAGCCTGCAATGCTGCGTCGCTTCGTGTCGGAGGAAGAGGCCAAGCTGCTGGAATCGTCGTTTGCCGGTCTGTACGGACTCGAGAAAGACTCGGCTACTATCGAGGACGTCAAGAAGAAGGCGATTGCCAATCCTCGTTCCTACGTGCTTAAGCCCCAGCGCGAAGGTGGAGGCAACAATCTATACGGTGATGAGGTCGCTACGGCGATTCAGTCGATGAGTTCCGCTGAGCTGGAGTCGTTCATCTTGATGGAGCGGATCTTCCCCAAGGAGAACCCCGCCGTCCTCGTGCGCAACAATCGCACGTCAAGCGGTCCCACGATCAGCGAGCTCGGCATGTTTATCACCAGCTTGTTCGACGGTGAAGGGAAGGAGATCGTGAACAAGCACGCAGGCCACCTGTTGCGCACGAAGCTTTCAGGAACCGATGAGGGTGGTGTAGCAACGGGTTTCTCGGTGGTGAGCAGCCCACTTTTGATTTAGAGGAATGCAAGATGCATAGTTGGTAGATCTAGACACCACAAGCCCCTTAGCTCCATGTGCACGTGGAAAGCCTTGAAATTTGCTGCTGCCTGGTTTAGAGCTACAACTAATAACGTGACTCTTCATTCTTGTCGTGTGCATCTTTACCATGTTGGAAATGAAGAGAGGTGATGCGAATGAAGGAGGCGAGGGGCCCAACGACCAGCTCTACAACGTCGTGTACCATCCGCAGCTTGACAGGTTTTTCCTGGAGGACGAGGCCGTGTATCAAGGTAGGATTGAGCGCAAAACTTTCTCCATTCCGTGGGGACAGTGGATAGTGCCGCCCAAGTCTCCTTCAAAACGCGACCAGCTAGGTGATGGCAAACTTACAAAGTTGCAAAGAGAGGAAGACCCAGCGGTTCAATCCGTGCCATCCCTAGCATCCGATAGCACTTTAGTGCTGTCAAATGCAACAGCCGAGATGAAGGGCGACGCAGCAACTCTGGGCAACGAAGCGGCGGCTATCCCCGCGTTAGATTTTTCGAGTTTCCACCAACCTTTATGTGAAGCCTCAGCCCAGATCTCCAAGAGCATTGCAGCTAGCCCAATTGCCACAATGAAACCAAAGAAGACACGAGTTCAGAACTACACGGTACACTTCAAACAAAGCAACCAAGACGTAGCGAAAGCCATGGCAGCCAGCGTCGTTAGCGCTGAGCCAAACGACGAGCATGAGGTCAAGTGGAATGGCGAGGTGATCCATGTGCAAATTCCCGGACTTCAGTCTGGATCGGAGCTCGATGCAGCTAGCGCCGGCAAGCCAAATGTAATGGAGCATGAACTCCTGCACAGATCGTCTGGCGATCAATGGTCGGGTTCAACGTTTGAACTGAAAAACCTGATGCGTATTCGAGCTCATGCCGATGGTTTACGTGGCGTCAACTCAGCAAACCGCTTCGTTGCAGTGTCTTCGTCCGAGTCTTCGGAATCGGAGGAAGAGGTGCAAAGACCGTCACAACAGGAATCGGAAGAGGAAGATGAACTGATGCCCGTATTTTTCCGGGATGATCGTGTCCTCTTTCACGCGAAGCACCGTTGGTTCCAAGGAATCGTCCGGCGCCGCATCCCGAAGTCGGATTTCTACAACATTCGGGCAGATAATGGGACCTTGTTTGAAGCAGTGTTAGCGTCGAAGATTGAGCTGCTAGACGAACCTGAAGAGCTGCCGTACTACGACTTCATGAGAGGCGATAAAGTTCTCTGGATTCCTGACATCAATGACACAGTCACCACCAACAGCAGCAACATATTCGCCACAACAAGAAACAGTAGAGCACGACAGAGCAACAACCCCGACGAAGAACTTACGTACAAGGCGAAGATCATGCAGGTGCGTTTATTGAACCGTTTCGATCTGCTGCTGCGCACCGGTCGCGTGGTGAAGAAAGTGCCCTACGAGCAGATCCGCCCTCGCGACGTTGTCGACTTCGTATCTACATCGACGTCATGGCATCGATAACCCGCGTCACCCCGCATCTATCATGGCGCTGTGGTCCTACTTGTTTTTGCGCTTGGCAGCCTTCTTGCTGGCCTTCTTGTTGACCTTAACGGGCGGCTCACCGAGCGCCGACATGATGGTGTCGTTCCACGAGTTGATGGACTTGCTCATATCGTTGCGGTCCACCCACGGACGACGCAACTCGCCCCACGCCTTCTCTCCGAGCAGTGTCACCTTAACAATAGGTGCCTGGAACAGGTTGAAGGGCTGCGTGATGGTCTGAATCACGAGGGGCGGAAAGAAGCCCCACTTCCAGTGCACCAGCACCGTCACCACCGTTCCCAGAGCGTACTGCAGCAATAAAGACACCGTAAACAGCTCCTCCTCAAGTAGACCTTTATGCAGTGATCACGTACACGTTGAATCTCCTTCCAGGCCATGCGCTGGTCGTGCTCGGACACTGTGATCTTCTCGTCGCGGTCGCCCGTCTGGCCGAAGCCCAGATC
Organism: Phytophthora agathidicida; assembly: GCA_025722995.1. Classification (NCBI taxonomy): domain Eukaryota; phylum Oomycota; class Peronosporomycetes; order Peronosporales; family Peronosporaceae; genus Phytophthora; species Phytophthora agathidicida. The sequence continues at coordinate 1,674,926 of CP106979.1, forward strand.
CTCCTTCACCGTCACCACACCCGGCTCCGTGTTGCTCTTGGCCTTGGCGTACAGATACAAAAGCACAGCGTAGCAGAAGAGCTGCGAGAAGCCGTAGACGCCGCGCACGATGGCAGTGTGGACTGTGTCAATTGATGCCAACAACAACAAGAGGGGGTAAGTGTACTGGGGCTTCGACTACTGCAATAGCGCCAACGCACAGGAATTGTCCGCGTCCAACACGGAGCGCGTGGCGATCGCCAGCGTCAGCGTCACGCCCATCATCTTGAGGTTCGGCGCCATGGTCGCCAGGAAGACGAGGGGGCCAACGGGGATTAGCGACGGCCACGTCAAAAGTACAAATGGTGTGTCATTTGTGTGCACGTATCACTTCTCACAGGTACTATCTCTCAAAAAAAACGGCGGCAAAAAGCACCAACGTCCGACTGAGGAGCTCAATCAGCTTGTCCTTATCGCAGCCAGCCGCAGTCATGACGCCGCCGCAGAACCCGTACACGTTCACGCGCAAGGAGTACGACAGCCTGGTGAAGGACACGCCCAACTGCCAGATGAGCCAGCGCTCCAAGTACGAGGAGATCGAACTGGTGGACGACTGCACGCTCTTCGACGTGTATCGCCAGCCGCGCGCGCCCGTGACGGACCCCACGGCTACCAAGACGCTGTCGGTGCGGCAGCTGAACGCCGACCTGACGTGTCCCATCTGTCTGGGCATCATCAAGGAGACGATGGTCGTCATGGAGTGTCTGCACCGCTTCTGCGGCAATTGCATCTCCAACGCCATTCGCCACAGCAAGCGCGAGTGTCCCTCCTGTCGCATCCACATCCCCTCCAAGCGCTCGCTGCGGCCGGACACCAACTTTGACGCCCTCATCCGCAAGATCCACCCGAATCTGGCCGAGTTCGAGCGCAATGAGGAGCACATCATTGAGAAGTTGAACCGCTCAAGGCATTTTAACAACGCCTACACGGAAAGCACACGCAAGGGGGTGCTTAGTCAAGCGGCCTCTCGACGTCATGTACGTTGCAGACTGGAGATTTTGTATACAGAGAGGATTGTTAAGTGGTTGTCGTTATGATCATTAGGGAGGGAAGAAGAAAGTTGAGGGAACGGCGTCGGCCTCGTCGTCGCGTCCGTCTTCGCCGCCGGCCGGAGCTTCACCACCTGTGGGGGAGAAGCGGAGGTCGCTTGATAACGGATCGCCGAGCGACAACGCTCCATCGTCGGCTGCTGCTTCCGAGGACAAAAGCGCTCGGAAGAAACCCCGGGTAGCGACCACTACGAAAACCTCCTCAAAATCCATGGCGACCGATCGTGTAAACCTGCGTGTGCTGCTGCACGAAGATGAAGAGCTCAACGCGCCCAAGCTGGAGCGGACGCTGTTCACGACGTCGACCAAGCTTAAAATTCGTCACCTCAAGAAGCACCTCGCTGCTCTTCTCGGATTGGACTCGTACGATAACATGTGTATCGTGTTGCCCACCGTGAACTGCACGCTCAGTGGGCTGCGCAAGTCGGCAAATGCCCACAAGAGTGTCGGTGTTGTGATCCGACAGGACTTGCAGTGCGACCAAGAGCTGGACGACTTTGTGACATTAAAGGATATTTATCAGCAGTATGATACGGGGACAGCGTGGGAGCTTCGGCTACTGTACCACTTCTCTCCAGGCACCATCGTCAACGGCATCGCCCAATTCGTCTCAACGTCCAGCAGTGCATAAGTGCGGGAGTGCTGATTCCGCAACAGCTTGGACACTTGCCATTTTTGAATCAGTTGGCGGGCTAGATGCAGTTGGAATCGGGGCTCTTTTCGTTCGTTGCAACCTTCCCCCTTCGTTGTGGAGTATGCAGGAAGCAGAATCGCATACAAGCAGCAGAGTGAGCATTTGTTACGCTTGTACATGTATTGCCGTCATTAGCGTCACCCTCACATACGCAACCATAGATCTTCTAGCGCGTTGTCATTCTGGACTAAATGCTTTCTCAAGATCGCTGTTAAAGAGTTGAGCTCATGGCTCAATGCTTCGTCGTGAGACGTCTTACCAACTTGTTTTCTGCGCACCAATACACGCAGACGCACAATGCACCAGGCGGTATACCGCCTAGAAAACTGGTTCCCACACTTCCAAGCAATCTCGATTTCATGCAAAATCGTACGAAACACGGAAGGCCATTCGATAGCTTCACCACTCCATGTCTTGAATATCTCATCCCACGACGACTTTAGCACTGCATCCTCAATCGGTCTTGGCTCTGCATTTGAAAGAGTTCTTGCCACTTGAGAGATCAACTCGTACACCGCCGTCAGGTCACTGATTTCGCCCCTCAACAGTTCATTCAGCAAACGCTGCATCACATAGCGTCGATGACACCAAAGCGCCTCGTGCGCTGGGTAAGACGCCATGATTTCCGAAAGAAACTTGTATTCCGTGAGAATCAGGTTCCCGGAAGCATTTTCCACGCCACCAGATTCTTGGTAGCGCTTGGCCAGCTCATTCAATGTGTGCTGGCGGTGGTTCCAGCCCGAGTGGTCGGTAACATGCGTTCTGCACCAATGCTCCATGTCCCCAAGCTCCTTGAGCGCCAGGTCTAACGGAAGTCGAGACACGATCCAGTGGCGAAAACTCCACGCATGATAGTTTCGTGGCTTCTGCTCCGCTAGACAACTGCAAACTTCGATCTGCTGCTCGTAAAACACTCGCAGATCGTCTCCAGACAACGACTCGCACAACCGAATAGCCAGCCAGCGCCTGCACCACCACTCTGATTGTTAATGTCTCGAAAAACGACAATATCTTTTCTTCCAGCCCACTCACCGATACGCCCACGTGTCAATACTCTTTGGATGCAGCGTGAAAACCAAATTGGTGAACTGCACCTCGTCCAGAGCGTCCAACCACCCTCGCGTCACGAACGCCTTCCTAGTTTCGCCCAACAGTCCATAGCGTCAATACTCTACCCCTAACTCTCCATTGCAACACCACTCCACAAACCCCACCGAGTGTTCCACGCCGTGTAAAAGTCCGCGCTGACGAGGAGAATGGCTCGTGTGCAGTGCAGCAGCTGTGCACGACGTCCGGTGTCCTCCGTCTGAGTGATCTCCGCTGCTTCTCGCTGCAAAAGCGCGTTCAGCGGGAGGAACTGCGAGCGAGCGGTCTGGAACAGTGGGACCCCAGCTGCGAAAGCCACGCCCAGCTTGTGGTTCTCCAGGAAGAAGGCGCTCTCGGGTGTTAGGTCGCTCTGCTCAATGCCAAAGAGCAGACCCACCTCATCACTACGCGGAGTTTGAACAGCGATAACAGCGCGTATTAGCAGGTTTAAAGGGTCAGCGGGGTATTGGGAACACGCACATGAGCGGGTCTTGCTGGAAGAGTCTCGAGAGCCGCGCGAGTAGCACCTCCCCTGCCGCCATCGTTGTTTCGTCACTTGTGGATGACGAAAAAAAAGGTTTTGTCGTTTAATTTTGACAAAAAAAATCTTGGTTTTTGCAGTTTGAAGCGAGTCGAAGAACTCGATCAAACGGCGGAAGCAAAATGCTCTGTACCGACGAGCTTACGCTTCGTCTATCAGCGAGGGCTGCTTAATAGCCGCGACGAAGAATTTGTGCGGACCATGACAGCAACGTCCATCCGGTGGTGTGGAGGCTCTCAATTAGGACAATGGTGCTGCTGTCTTGCGTCCGCCACTAGAGTGCCGTCGCCACTTTGAACGATGTCGATAACAGAATGGAGCTGAGAACGAGAACACCGAAGAAGTGAACGTCCTCGTCAGACGACCTACGGCTCAACAACGTGGGTCCCATCATTACGACTAATTTGACACATCCGCTACCTAGGTACCTGTTTGTTGAGGTTTCTAGGCGTAGCTCCCGCGACTACTTCATGATCTTAAGGTGCGTCGAAGGTTGGCTTTGTTAGTATTGCGGCTTCTTAACGTTGTTGCTGAAAAGCATCATCTAAGGAGAGTGAATCGCTTGGGACGAACAACGGACAATTTGCATTTACTGTCAACACTAACGAAGAACGTCGACGAGCAGAGGGCCGTGAATCAACTTTTTGCTGTTGGGCATGATTTTCTAAGGGTGTGGTTGTCATTTTCTTTGCGGTGGATACCATTTCGACGCAACGAGAACTAGATCAGTGGACGAGCTGCAACCCGCCACCAGGGTTGATCGTCTGGTGCTTGGAAGTATTTGGTCCATCACTGCGCGGCTTCCAAGTAAGTACTCGTCGCAGTCGCTCCAAACCAAGAAGAACGTATAGCTGGAGCCGTGTTATCGTGGTCGATCTACGTAGCTGGCTACACTGGGCTACTTTCGAGCAAGAAGCGAGCAAAGATATCGTGAAAATGGCCAGGCTACGACATTGGGCATGACTTGGCCTGTAGCAAACGGGTGGCAGCAGATAAGTAAGCGGAGGTGCTGCACACGAACAGACATGCAGCTCTGCGTTAATTCGTTGGCACTTTTCTGCCGCGCTTGGCCCATTCATCCAGCCAGCCAGCCAGCACCGCCGCGATTGCTCGAATCTACGCTTGCATAGCCTGTGTCCGATGTTGCATGCTATCGGCGCAAAAGGCAACTCGACATAGAATTGCTGATGACGCGCGCGACTTTACCGCCATGTTTCGTCGACACCATTGTAGGTCATGGCCACATTCTGTTGGGCAGACTTCAACGAGAGTCGCACATAAAAGCGATCCAACAGTCGCCGATTTCAACCATTCCGCATTTTGCCTTCAAGTACACACTTCCCCAGATCGCCACCATGTCCCTCTCGCCGCAGATCGTCCAGCACAGCTCGGGCTTCGACGCCGCACTGCTGGAGCTGGCGCACAGCCGCCGCACCATCTACGAGAACTCGCGCATGTCGGGCGAGAACCGCACGGCGCACCGCATGCTGCCCGTGGACCGCCGCGAGAGCAGCAGCGACGCGCTCGAGGCCTCGTACGCGCGCAACATGGCCAAGTACTTCGGCGAGGCGCCCGCCTACAGACGCGCGCACAGCACGCCGCTGTCTCGACAGGAGAAGCTGCTGGACCAGGCGCTGCTGCTCGTGGCGCACAGCCAGCGCTCCATCTACGATAGGACGCGGATCTCGGGCGAGAACCGGAGCGCACATCGCATGCTGCCCACGGATCGCCAGGCCGAGCGCTCGGACCGCTGCTCGGACGCCACGGACGCGTCCTATGCCAACGCCATGGCCAACTACTTTGTGTCCAAGAACGTCAGTCGGCTGTGAACCGCAGCATGAAGTACTATCGTATTTAACATCGCTCCTAACGTAGTTGCCTCTAGACGTCCGTCACTACCCATCACGGACTCCGTCCTAAGCTGTTCTAATCGAACCTACGTGTTGTTGGGCCTATTACGCTAGCGTAGACCTAGCAGGACTCCCCGATGTAGGAACACCGGTGAAATGGTCGCGCAGTACGGACGCACCCACGTTCTTGTGGAAGATGTTCCGTGCTGCGTTAGCATCTCGATCTTGGATCAGGTCGCAGTGCTTGCACCTGTAGACCTTGTTGGCGCCGAGCTTCTCGTCGATGCAGCCACACCCCGAGCAGGTCTTGGACGTGTACTCCTCGTGCACTTCCACCATTCGACCACTCGTTCGCTGCATCTTGTACTCCAGCATCTTCCTGAACTTGAAGTGCGACAGCGTCATCATGGCGCGGACAGTGGGGCGACGCAGCTTCCGCTTCCGTCCCCGAAGCACGAGTTCTTCAGCTGGAGCGAGAAGGCTCTCAGGCGTGATGTCCAGACGCTCTTCTCGGACATATCGAGCGGCCATCTGCTGGGTCTCGAACGTTGGCAGCAGCACCTCGTGGTAGTTCAGCGACAGCCACTTTGAGACCTTCTGGTGCATATCGTGTACCATGCGCGTCACCTTGCCTAGAATTTGTCGGATCTGCTGACGCAGGCGCTGACGCCGCCGCTTGTTTCGCAGCAGTTCAGTGGTAGCGACGCATTCTGCAGCCGTCTTCTTCTTTGCCACCTTGGTCTTTGTGTGGCACGGATGTGAACGCTTGCTGTCCTCGTTCTTCGCCGACTCACGCCCCTCACTCGTCCGTTCGCACGCACAGTCCTTCCCCCGACACGGCGGCTCTACAATCTTCTGTTCTAGCAGCGCCAGCTCGCGCCGCAGAGCGTCCGCAATCTTGAGTCGCGTGAGTATCTTCTCGTCGGGGTCCGCGATGCTGAATACTCGGCCGCTGGGATCGTATAAAGTGATGAAACAGCGCACACCTGGGTCAATAGCACCCGTGCGAGTGCTCAGCGTAGGCGCAAAGTTCTTGCAGGCTGGCACGCACAAGTAGAAGCCCCCCTCACGGGTGCGCACTAGACACAGCATTGTGGTGACCTCAGGCAGAGGCTCGGACAGCTCGATCCATTGCTTGCCCATGAACTTCTCGTGGAAGCGAACTGATATGCGATCCTTGGACACGAAGAAGTAGCGGTCTGTCCGCAGCGCCATCGAGTCTGAGCGCGCAAATATACTCTTAAACCCGATGACCGGGAACGTTGTCTTCTTGCCCTTCACCTTCAGAGCGTCAAACAGCGCGGCGGACGAGACGACAGCATCCTGGAAGTCGTCAAAGGCTCCAACGAAAACCTCCGAATTGCACCGAATATGCTTTGCACGCTTCTTTTGTTTCGGAAGTGGTGGTGGACGCCTTTCTTGGTGGCAACTTCGCGATACAGTTGCGCCAATGACTTGGGTTCGATGAACCCTCGAGCTAAACGCGTAGCTCGTCCCTCCTTCGATAAGGCTACAAGCTTGTTGTAGACAGCTCGATGAGTCACAAACATTTGATTCAGCTTTGCTGTTTGCTCCGATAATGGCTTCATCGTCACCTTTGTGCAACCTGTGATAGGTGGTAGCTCCTTGGGTGTATCCCCTTCTTTCAGCGAGCGGGTTTTCTTCGTGCGCGGCTTGGGCAGCTCCATGGCGAAGTCGGTGATCGTCGGGTGCCAACCAATAAGGTCGGTGTCCACGTAGTGGGTTACACTGAACCAAGAGTTACAAAGAGGCTTGAAGACCGTCGGTACCGCAGCAACTTCCTGACGGAACCACACATCTGGGCCTTCGAGGACGCGTCCGTCTTGCGTGACTCGCTGTTTCTTGTTCTTCTCGCTGTATCCGCCGATACCCTTGCGTTTCTTGAGTGCAGACGACTTAATGGCCTTCTTTTTTGCAGCAGACTTCTTCTTTTTGCCCCGCCCCTTGCGAGGCGAAGACTGCGCCATAGCTGCTCCTAGCGGCAGAGTTTATATCAAACGCTTTGTCCTCAACTGGCAGTGGGAGGGCGGAAGGGGCAAACAACGCGTTAGCACCACCATAAGCAACAGGAACTCCACTAAATGAAACAGCATGTTGCTCGGCAGCATCGCGCACGACTTGGCGCATGAGAGTCCTCATTAGTCGATGCCCACCAAATAATTGACTGCTGGAGTGGCCTTCATTTGACGTTGATCCTTCTCCACCGAGTTCCACAGTGATATGGTACTGGAAAATCCGCTGGCAATGGGATGCGTCCAAAGTAACCTTGTAGCAATTGGTTGTGAGCGTCTGCTCAACTCCATCACTGCCAGCACCAGAGCGACAGGATAGAGGAATGTTGTCGCACAGGAATGAATCTTCAGCAGGGGTTGGCTGTGACCGCTCCACTCATTATCAGCAGGATCTGGTTCCTGCAAGACCACTTGAGCAATTCGTGCACTCTGCGTGTGAAAACTTCTACGATTTTCATCACTTGGGCGGGCTCGCGAGCGGTTGCGAGTCACTACTGGACGTCCACGCTCACGGCAGCCAAACGAACCCACATCATCACAAGAGCGCGACCAGATACGAGGCGCAGCCGGAGGCTCTCGATTGTTGGAACTCCGACCGTGATCAGCAACATGGCGTGGGCTAGAACGACTGCGATTCCTACGCTCTCGGCCATCACGAGTGATATCATGGCGGTGGCGCGAACGTGAGCGGCTGCGAGAGGAATACTCCTGCGTACGGTGACTGGTTACGTGATAACCATAGTCCTCTTCGTGACGGCGAGGTCTCGAACGACTGCGAAACAAATGCCCTCGACCATAAGAATCATCGAAATCGAAGTCGGAATCCACATGACGGCTTGGCATGCCATCGTCGTTCTCCACTGCATATCTGGAAAATCCCCAGTCTTGTCCGAATTCTTCGTTGTGTTCTGCAGCTCTCGAGTCATAACGGAACGCACTCCTATCTCGATCATCATGACCTCCTCGCCTTCTAGGAGACGGAAATCGATCGTGGTGGTGATGATATGTTCGCCGTGGACGCACATTACGGGACCATGACGACTCACTTGGTGAGCGGGAGCGGCGGTGACGAGAGTTGCGAGTGTGACTGCGTCCTCGCGAATATCCTCTTTCATAGCTGCGGTAGTAATCATATTCTCCTCAAGCATGAGAATCTCTTCGCCACTTTCCCAACCTCGTCGCGTACCAACGGTGTTGAAGTTGTTGCAATGAACGGTGCAATGCTCCAACTGCCGCATCGAACAGCAAACTGTTTTTTCATCTCACTTTGATTTTCTCCACGCCGATCACAACCGACTCTCGATCAGCCTGCGCAAGATGAAGATCAAAATCGCTGCCATCCTGGTTCTAAGTGCCGTCGCAACTTTCGCAGATGGAGTAGTTGCTGTTGCCCCGTGCAACTCGACAGGGCTGGCGAAACTCTTCGTCGCCACAATCGTGAGAACGTGTCAAGCGGAGTCCGGGTTCAACCCCACGTCATGGACAGCACCGACCGACGCGCAGCTCGACGCCGCTTGTAAGAGCAGCGCGTGCAACGAGACAGTCAATGCCGTGAAGGGGGTGGCTCCGAATGAGTGTATGCTTGGTCCCATCCTGTTGTACGCCAACGTGATTGATCCTCTCCAACGACGCTGCGGCTGGAACAATGGCTCTGCTGGCGCGAATGGGTCGACGAATGGATCGGAGCCAACTGCGGGATATCCATCAACCAGTACGCCTCCGCCAACCGCGAGCCCACACACCAGCTCGCCAACACCTGTGCCTGGAAACGGAGGCACCGACGCCCCCACTCTTCCGATGTGCACTGCAATTGCAATCCTCGCAATTGCTATCGCTGTGATTCTCTAAAGGACTTGAATGGCGTAGTGTAACCCCAAGTTTGAAGGCCGGATTCGCGTAGTTTGCTGCACAAGTAGCCCCACAACAGCTCATTTCAAAATCAAAAATTTCTTACCATTTGGAAATCTTGTCTCTCCTTCGTGTAGTTTTACAGCTTCATCCTTGGCAAGCAACGCGATCGAGCACACGTTCGTCCCGTTCAAGACGGGTCACAGTTGCAGCATCCCCATCATGTTCAGGTAGACTGGCATCACTGCATCTAGAACTTACGCGGAATCGTGCTGGAGCTGGATGAGCGCCACCTCCGTGCGATCAATTGCAGACTGCACACGTTCTGTCTGGAACGCATCAGCAGTCAGCATTAAATAGACATCGCCATCTAGCTCGACTCTCAAGAAGCCGGCTTCTGCCAAAATGTCAATAGCTCCTGGTACGGCCACGAGCTTGGACTGGATGGCCGCGTTCGAGAGCCGAATCTTGCGGAACTTTTCCTCCTGCAACAGCAACAAAAAACACAACCACCATCAGACTTTTGCTACTACCTCCACACGAACCGCAGCAGAACCAACCTGCGGGTTCTTGACAATATTAGTTAGCATCGTAATCAGCGTCTCGGCTGCTGTGATGGCTCGTGTCGGCTCCTGACGCAGCAACACGTACACTGCACCGTTCTCGCCAGCGTCCGAGCTCAATGTTCCATTAGGTGACGACACTGAGGGAATTGCTGGGAACGGTGCTGGAGGTGGAGCCGAATTGCCATTCGATGATGAAGCACTCGTTGCAGTGCCAAACCCGTTCATAGCGGAGACCGCCTGCGTGGAGGACGAGAACGTGACCGCGTACGGATTGAAGCCCATCTGCTGGTGCGCGTTCTGTAGCTCTCGAGCCTTCACTTCTTCATTGGAGAGAACCACAGGCGGTGGGGCTGCAGAGGCTGCTGCTGTTGTTGTTGACGAGGCTGAGGTCTCGGTCGTAAACTTGTTCTCCCGCTCCTCCTCCTGCTGCAGTCGCGCCTTCCGAGCGGTGGCCACGCGCTTCTCCCAGGCATTGCCACGTTGGTCCAGCGCCTTCATCTGCTGCTCGCGTCGCTTCTGCTGCTCTTCTTCGGAGGGAGCAGGCGGCGGCTTGTGACTAGTGAACGGCAGCTTTACGGAGGGGGCTCTGGCGGGCGGCGCTGCAGCTGCGGGTGAGGCTTCAGTGCCACTGCCTCCCAGAACGTTCCCTTCGCCCTTGAAAGCCGTCCGCTTGTTGGAGATCTTGGCTGCCGCTTGCTGGGCCGCTTCCTTCTTCTTCTTGAGCCACTCCATACGTCTTCCTCTGGTTGGAAATGATCACGGGAAGTTAATATGATGGGCCAAGTTTTTTTTGTCTGCTAAGGAACTATATGCCCGCAATTATCATATTTCAAAGTATATGAACTGTATTGCGATTTGAATAGCAGAGTGCTAGCATGGTTTGACGCCTTTAGTAGATTGAGAGCAGCATCATACAGCTCTTTGCTGCATGTCAAGCTAACTGGAAGCTGTTTCTGTCTACGAAGTTTTGCCTTCCCCAAGTGGGGCAGCTTGTACAAGTTTCACCCCTCCTCCTTAACGAGTTCCAACATGCATGACTGCAAAGTCAAGAAAATGCCATCCAAGGTGTCGTAATCCAACTGCTCAAACGCGCCCTCCGCCGACGCAACCAGCGCTTCAATCCCCTTCCTTGGTAGCCGGTATTGGATGCTCTGCATCGACGCGAACACACCGCAATCCAGGATGTTGAGATCTGGCGAATTGGGAGGTTGGCACAGCAGCCTGATGTTCCATCCGTTTGCCGTGCCGGCCGCGACTACATCAGGGTCCGATGGCGCTACGTGCGGCTTGGCATTGTCTTGCTGCACGTAGATCACTTGGGACCGGTCCTTTCTTGGCCACTTGGCTTTTATTGATGGGAAGAGTTTTGTGAGCAGGTATTCTGTGACGGGGGTCACACAGCACCTTGCACAGAGGAAGTGTGCAAGAGTATACAAACTCCAAGTGAACGGCAGTGCATTGGTCCCTTGTCATGCCCGCCTTTGCCCTGCGAGCAAGCAAGCCAGAGCCTATGCGCCCACGCTCTCTTGTAATGGGCCCCTCTGGCCTATTACATTGGTTCTGCGATCACAGATTGGTGTGATTCATACACTGCTGTCATGGAGGTAAAGGTGGCGTAAACATGGTCAAATGTTTGCTCACATCCACCCATGGCACAATCAGTGATTACGCCAAGTGTTCTCTGCACTTCTTTGTGCATGATGATGGTTCCTCACCTGGGACATTATTTGGTAACAAGGCCGGCGTGTCACTTGAGTTCTTGTGGCCAATCACAAGACGCCACGCGGCAGGAAGATTCTTCGAAGGAGAATCTTCAAGTTCAACCTGATTCAACCCAAGGTTTTATATTACATGTGTAGGTTAAATGACATTTAACCTCAAGGGCCCCTAGTGGTTTTATTCATAGTATTCAGGAACCATAAGCTCATTTCAATTCAGTTGCAAACTTTCCCTCAAGTGCTCAAGTCGCCTTCCTCCCTCCAAGTCGGGAGTCGCTCCTTGTCCCTCCAAGTCGGGAACGCTTCCTCAACCGCACGAGCGTGCGTGCCGTGTTTTGAGGACTGTTGTAAACAGTGCCCCATTACACCTGGTAGCACTTTGTGGTCCTTCCCGCGACCGGAAGTGACTGTTTGCGCGACCGCCAAGAGCAGGTCGACAAACGTTGATTGCCTGGTTGTGATTGCAGCATCACATCGGAACCTCTTTTCTTTGGGTCTGTGGTTTAGTGCCGTTGTGCCTGTCCCGCCTTTGAATTTTAGGGTCTAAACGTTCTGGTTGCTACGGAAATCACAAGCCAGCAATCCAGTCTCCTTGACTGAGTCATGGAGGCAGCGGACATGGAAGTCTCTCATGGTCCAGCAGTACTGGAAACTGTTGAGTTGACTAATGAGCAATTCCCTCATTTGTCTTCTCATGAGTGGGCAGCCTTGGAGCGAATGCGTGGGATCATTGGTGAAGCAGCTGTGATCAGTTTGCTGAGATCAGCGTCACCAGATGACCAGAGGAACGCGGCCGTGAACTTCATGCATCACGAGATCATGACCTCTCATCGACAGCAAGCAACTCCTGTCTCGACGATGAGAGTGATGCCTCTGAAGCTCAACATTTCTCCGTATCGCGGCGGAGAAAACGAACCTCTGGCAAGATGGTTCGTTGAGTTGGATGCAGCAGTGGCTGCAAGACAGCTCCGAGACCCAGTTCAGCAAGTGTTGTTCGCGATGTCCAACCTTGTGGGTCGAGCGAAGAGTTGGGCATATGGGAAGCGTTTGGCGGAGCCAACCTGCTTCTACAATCTCGACGACTTCAAGCAGGAGCTGAAGCGCGCGTTTGAGCCTCCGCAGAGCGAAGTTCGCGCTCGTGCTGAGTTTCTCAAGCTTCGGCAAGGACGCCAAGACCTCCACTCATATGCACAGCGCGCACGATATCTCGTGTCGTGCATTGTGGATCAGCCGATTGACATGGCAACGCAAGTTGTCACATTCATGACCGGCTTGGACGACGGGCCGATCCGGAACCAGTTGTTCCGCGAGTACCCGACGACGTTGGACCAAGCCATCGAGAGAGCGATGCAAGAAGAATTCAGCATCAAGCAAGCCAAGTTTGGTGGACCTATTCCGCATCAAGTCCGCATGTCGTCGCCAGTAAACGACGGTCCAGAGCCGATGGACTTATCATACGCTTCCACGTCGGGAGACGTACGTCCGCGTGGTAATGGCAAGTGCTTCCGCTGTGGGAAGCCAGGCCACATCGCTCGGAACTGCAGGGTGTCTTTGCCGGAACGACAAGAGACATAGGGGTCAAAAAACGGGAACGACCAGTAGGGGCGGGGCCCCCTACTGGGTCTAACGAGAGGACTGTGGATATTGTGGAGACACAGAACTCTGGCCCCGGTGTGCGCGGCGCGCATGAAGATTCCACTAAGAGTGATGGCAGTGTCAATCAGAGCTCTGCTCTGATCATACTCAAAGTTTACGTGGATGGTATTGCAACGCCTCTACGTGCTTTGGTTGACACTGGCGCGTCGAACAACTTTGTTCGGGCGAAGGTCGTGATTGGGAATGGTATGATTCCACCCGATGCGACGAATGATATGGCTGTTCGGTTGGCTAATGGGTCGACTGTGAGAATGCCAAAGCGAACGATGCGTTTGGCAATTGAGTTTGAAGGTTTCCGAGGTGAAGACGAGTTCATTTTACTCGACCTCGATGACGAGCTTGACATCATCCTGGGCATGCCGTGGTTGAAGCGTTACCAACCTCGCATTGACTGGATGAAGAAGAAGATCTCCGTTGACAAGTCGTGCATTGCAGCCGCGTCGAGCTGCATGACAACGGATGAAGTGATGTGGGCATATACATCTGTGGAAGGTGTGTCAAACGAGACCCAGGAGTGCGATGGCCCCTCGATCTCGGGAGACAAGCCCGTGAAGACCGCTGGAGGTGGAGCAGTCAGGCGCCATGAAAAGACTACTCCTGTTGCCAAGAACGACGAAGGACCACGTTCTGGCGTGAAGAATGAAGACCAAGAGAAGATCGACGACGAAGGATTTCCGTCATCGAGCATCTCTGATCAAGATGCAAAGGTAGGTGATGAAGGTGGTGACCCACAGAGAGGCACTACAAGCAGCTATGCAAACGTCGTGGTCTACATTGATGAGGGTGACAGCACAATAATGCGTCATGTCCAAGTGGAAAATCCTCCCAGCACGGTCGAAGAGTTGACTTCCTTGCCATCGATGAGCAAGAAGACGCTGAAGCGTAGCCTGGCGAAAGGCGAAATTTCGCAGCTTTGCGCGATCGTCAAAGCGATCGACAAAGACTTCGTCAACACTGCATCAAATGTGAATGTAGATGTGTTGAACGGAAAGACACGGAAAGAGAGGTTTGAGGAGTAGTCATTGGACGCTCACAAGGCGAACCCCGTGTATGCGCTTGCCAGAGAATTCGAAGATATCTTCCCAGACAAGGTGCCATACGAGTTGCCATTTGACAGAGGCATTCGCCACGAGATCGATGTACTTCCTGGCACGAAGTACTGCATCACAAGACAGTGTCCGTTGCCGAAGGAACAAGTCGATGCGATCGACGAGTTTTTCGCACAACGTGCTAAGGCTGGTCACGTGCGAGAGAGCAAGTCTCCGCATTGCAGCCCCACTTTCTGTGTGAAGAAGGCGACTGGCGGGTGGCGCATTGTTCATGTGTTCAACAAGTTGAACGATGCAACCATACCTGCTCAGACTCCGGTTCCGCGCAAGGACATGATCCTTGATGGAATGGTTGGCAGTACCGTTTTCAGTGCGATCGACCTGAAAGATGGATTCTATCAGATTCGGATGCGCGAAAGCGATATACCACTAACTGCAGTAAGTACCCCGAGTGGTATGCTGTGGGAATGGTTAGTGATGCCACAAGGACTAAAGAATGCGCCTGCGACTTTCAATCGCGTGGTCACAAACATCCTTCGTCCTTTGCGAACGTTCGCGCCAAGTTACTTTGACGATATATTCGTTCATAGTTAGGCCGTCAATGGAAAGTCTGATGTTGATGCGCTGTTTACAACAGTCCCCAAAACACGGCACGCACGCTCGTGCGGTTGAGGAAGCGTTCCCGACTTGGAGGGAGGAAGGCGACTTGAGTACTTGAGGGAAAGTTTGCAACTGAATTGAAATGAGCTTATGGTTCCTGAATACTATGAATAAAACCACTAGGGGCCCTTGAGGTTAAACGTAATTTAACCTACACATGTAGTATAAAACCTTGGGTTGAATCAGGTTGAACTTGAAGATTCTCCTTCGAAGAATCTTCCTGCCGCGTGGCGTCTTGTGATTGGCCACAAGAATTCAAGTGACACGCCGGCCTTGTTACCAAATAATGTCCCAGGTGAGGAACCATCATCATGCACAAAGAAGTGCAGAGAACACTTGGCGTAATCACTGATTGTGCCATGGGTGGATGTGAGCAAACATTTGACCATGTTTACGCCACCTTTACCTCCATGACAGCAGTGTGTGAACCACACCAATCTGTGATCGCAGAACCAATGTAATAGGCCAGAGGGGCCCATTACAGTCTTGAAATGGATTCTCACAGCTGAAAGCGATGTAAGCGCTATCAGTGTCCATTTCTTGATACTGGAAATCAGCTCGATCGAAGTAGAAGTCGATGCAGTCGTAGCAAAACTGGAGCATTCGGAGTTTAGCGAGCTGGTAGATAGCGATCGATAGGTGAATCGGATTCTTGTTCTTGAGTCGCCGCTTCTTCATAGTGATTTCGCACGAGCCATTGAGCTCCTCAAGCCCGTGGAACGTAAAGTGCTCAATCTTTGCCTCAATTTTCTTGTCATCGGACTCATACTTAATCTCTTTGTGTTTTGACATGTCCATTCCGGACCGACCGAAGGCTGAGTTTCCTACGAGCTTCATCGTTTCGGCGATCGTAGCATTCGGTTTGTCGACGTCACCCTCGCGTGTAGCATTTGACACAACTTCCATAAACGGAGCGAACGCCTTGTGAGAGCTAGCATTGATGAATGAATATGTCTTAGTGATTTCCATACCATGCTCGAGGAACCACTTGAGCAGTGGTGCATAGATAAGGATTTTTTCACCAAAATACGACCCAATGAGCTTACTAGCAGGCTTAGCCCGTTGATTACCACGCAGTTGGTTGTATTCGTACATATGCGTGCCGATGACCTTCTCGTCAGTGCAATCAATCAACGCGTTCTTGAAGATGGGTATCATTTCCGAGAAATAGTCTCTCGAGTGCTCTGGTGTTCGGATATCACATCCGAGAAAGCCGAATATCTTGTCAGACTTGATGTCATCGACAATTCCAGGATAAGCCTCAATAGTAGCCAACCGACCGCACGGCATGTCGTTTCCGAGAGCCCACAGGTATAGAGAGTTCGCATCATACCCTATCACCTTCTTACAGAGCTTACCACCTCGAATAGTAGTCTCGTTGCGCTTAGCATATCTGTTAAAGATGATAGACGGTCCACCAGCAATGTTGGCCTTCATCTTAGCGTAGATTTCCTTCTCCTCCTTGTCAACCGAGTAGACGAGTCTATCCGAGTTGAATTCGAGCAGTTTGTTAAAGCGGAAACCTTTGAGTGACATGTTCTTGCGGGCAGTATTGCATTTGATGCAGCTAATCAAGATATTACCATCGATATGACCAAGCTTGTTATTAACTCTGTCTGCAGAAGCCGTCTCGGCAGTCAGCTGACAATAGCAAAGACCACAACGGTACTTCTGCTGCTTAGCTAGATCATTCAAGTGCTTGATGGTCATGCTGAACTCGCGCTTGGCCTCAGCATCCTGAGCTTTGTAGTCGCTGATGCGCTTACCTGGAAAGCTAAATGCCTTGGCAGGCTTCTTGCTTGGGTATTGGAGGTTATTAAAGCAAGTCTGATACATGACCTTCTCCGATAGACCAGGGAGAGATACACCGTCTGCAAACATATCCAAATCGAACCGCTCGAATAGCTCACGCTGAGCCTTGATAGCCTTAATGAAGGGGACAACATCGAGATTGTTGTACCAGATCAATAGGTCCTTGATCGACTTCATTCCATAGTGCTCCCAGACAAACTGTACCCGCTTGTAGTCGCCATTGCTGATACTTGTACCACGGAGCTGGCTATCGAAAGCTGGTTTCGGAGGAATACTAGTTTGGCTGAGAACGTTGAAGGCGGTAATGTACTCGTTCGGGAAAATGCCCTTACCAAGCCCGCATACACATCGGATCTTGTCATTACATTTGCAATCCCTGAGATAGGTACTCAGATACTTGCTATAGCTAGTACCGGCAGGAACAAAATTGCTAATGTCGAGCATTTTCATGCTCGATGTCGCAATGCACATGTAGCTTGGATTTTTGATCACAGATTCGATGTTATCAGTACCAATAACGGCGAACAAGTCGTTCTTGATCAAGTTTATATCATAGCGACCACTATTGAAACCTAGTACAGGAACTTGATCAATCTGCTGCTTGATCTTACCGTAGTCGGACCTTTGTTTCCCAAAGCCAATACTGTTGCGAAAGTCGAAGAAGCTACCATATCTGCCTCCCTTAATCCAGCTGTCCACGTCTGACATGGTGTAGGTTTTCCCAAGCTCAATTCCTGGGATCTCCATACCTGTCAAGCCGTGAGCAGCGATGATCTTCCGCAGAAGGGGCTCATACTTATCCATATTGTATTGTTGGATCTTGAGCGACACACTCCCAATGTACTTGAATATATCCGTAAGCAGCGCTTTCGGATCATCATTTACAAAGCAGCGTACCTCCTCGGTTAAACTATCTGCTACCGATACCGAAACAGGGATATGCTCGTTGGTGAACGTAGTATTCTCTCCATGCTTCACTAGCGTCGGCTTTGGAATAGCTTCGAAATCATATACTATGAAATGATCTAGATATTGATCAGTGGATTTGATAGAGTACTTCATAAGCATCGATTTAACGGGGTTTTGAGCCGGGCGATAGATTGTTGGCTCGGCTGGAAAGCTTTCAACATTTACGAGCTCACATTTATTTTTCGTGTGATTACGCAGCTTGTCAGAGCTTACAAAGACCATCTCACACTTAGAGCATTGATACTTGCTTTGGAGCATGTCAATGTTCTTGATGTATAGAGCGTGGTTTTCGTGGGAGAGAATGTGGATACCCTCGTAGTCGTTATCAGAGCGACGTATGCAGTTTACTTTTCCAGTATCCACATCCATAGAGTAGACGTTAATAGATAGTTGAAAGCATTCTTCAAGCTCGTCGAGCTGTAGAAGATCGATTGGCTTAAAGCTACGGAAGAGGCCCAACGTATAGCTAATCCCCTTGTAGGTACAGTAACGCTTGAACACTTCCGTCACCTGGGCCTGAACTCTACGAGGATATTTTTTACGATCCCTCAATGAGTGCCATGCAATGCAGTGGAAGACGCACTTGCCGTTAGTCTTTGGGAAGTTGATCACATGCTGGTTATCACGTATGACCTTAGGAATTACGACCTCGCTATCGCCTAGGGCATGATTACGATGGTAGATGTATATCTTAAACCCCGTGATTGCCTTCAGCTTGTAGCCAGAACTAGGATAGTTCAGCTTGTCCGCCAGCTCCATCGATCGAATCTCAGAAATAACCTTTTTTCGGATATCGGCTTTGCTATTGATAGCAACCGGTTTATCGAATACGTTAGTATTGGCAAGATTAGGATGCCAGTACTGTGTGAATCTATCTTCCGTTTTGCTAATTAGATCATATCCAAGAGCTATGTTGATCTTAAAGGCATTCTTTTGACTAGCAAGAACGTTTTCGAGCTTATCGTAGAACTCAGCAGGCTGAATTCCCTCGTATAGGTGTGACTCCATCTGTTTACCCTTATAGAAACGGTACTTTGGATCGGTCTTGTAGTCGGAAGAAATATGCTTCTTCAACTTATCTACACTGACCTTGTATTGCTTAGCTACTAGCTGTTGGTTGCTTGGGCGGGATAGATTGCTAACATAAACCATCCTTCCAGTTTTCCCGCGAACCTTAACTCGGTAGCTGCTGCCCCATTTAATAGCCTGAATCTTTAATCGCTGTAGTCCTTCAAGCTCGTATGCAAACATGTTCGCTATATATGTGTGGCAATAATAATCTGGTAAACTTGACTTTATATCTGTTGGGTCTTGTATCAGGATTGACTTTATATCTTAGCCTCGACAATTTTTTTTGAAATTAAGTAATTCAGAGACACTTAGCATAAGCCTTGTCGAGGCCCTGGAGCCAACAGAAGTAATTTTTGTCATTAGCCTTGACCCACTCGAACGTCTTATCACGGTACTTTCCAAAGCCAATAGTCGTTCTTAGTAGTAAATAGTGGGCTAAATCCCTCTTTGAGGGCTCAGATACAGTAGAGCACTCGAAAAGGAACTGAATATATGAGTCATCAACACCTAAAAGCGTTTTAGGCTTTCTCCTCTTATATTTTCCGAAGCTTAGCTTCTCATCGCTAAACGATGTTAAGCCACGCTCTCTACAGTCCTTACAGTACTTATAACTACCTCGGTACCGGTTTTGGCATCCGAGGCAGACTTTGTAGTGACCACCAAAAAGTTTGGCGCACTCAGAACCAACGAAGTGATGATTCTGATCCGTATCGATGATTAGGAAGTGCCTCTTGATGGGGGTATTACAATAACAACGATCCACAACGTTGGGATAGTACGCGGGGCACGGATAGATCT
Organism: Phytophthora agathidicida; assembly: GCA_025722995.1. NCBI lineage: Eukaryota > Oomycota > Peronosporomycetes > Peronosporales > Peronosporaceae > Phytophthora > Phytophthora agathidicida. Next base: position 1,694,365 of record CP106979.1, read on the forward strand.
GGGTCTTGCATACTTGGGCCCATCGCTTCTTAATCGCATCCCAGTACCACCCCGAAGCGTGGTACTGACTCAAATCGCCAAGAGCGTCGATCAAAACCTTTAGCGTGGTGTTGTCTATGTCTGTCATCAGCTATATCAAGGCTGACTTTATATCTGCGAAAAAAATAAATTAATTAGCTAAGTTCGGCTTCTGTGTTAAGTTCGCTTTCGTTAAGTTCGTCCTTTGACTTTCGCTTACGGGCACGAATGTGACCCCTGTTCTTCTCGTCGTACCCTTTCTGGTACGCTAAGCGAGCCTCCCGCGTCTTGAGATAGTAGCGCTTCTGAGCTGCTTTGATGCGCTCCTTATGCCGTTGATACTGTTCAGGTGTGTATGCCATTATACTTTATATTATACTAAAACTTTTTATTTATCAGGATTAAAATATCAACTTCGGTGCAGTTACTTTCGTAACTACTGGTGCATATCAATGCTCAGTCACGTCGCTATAACGCCTAGACAGTTCATTACAACAGTGGAATAAAAGTTCGTTCATGAATAAGACCCGCAAGATCATGCCATGGCTCCACTCTTTTCTTCAGCTCAACTACCATGCGTACACAAGCTAGCGGCTCACCGTGTTGAATAGCTCTGCGGTCGACAAATAGCACCTACCAACCTCGAGTTGTGTCCTGAGCCCTTAGCTAGGACCTTGGGCTCCGCTGCTACCCCGTCATAAAATAATGTGAACCGTACGTAGGATCTTGCAATTGTTCCACTACCACGTGCTCCACCGCATACGTGGTCCTCCAAACCAGGATTGTTATTGGCCGCGTTCACCGATCACGTCCAAAGAAGCTACAACTGGTTGACCTTGGCAGCAGCTCCTGGCCGCTTAGAGTCTGAATTGGAACCCGTTCGGATCGATTGCTTCTTAAATTCGCTTCCCAAGTGGCTTGGAACCACGAACGTGAAATACAGGCGATCTCTCGCAATACCAACGCCCTCCAGCCACTTTATAAAAGCATTCAATAGTGCACCCTTGATTCCATGATCCCGATTCAGTGTCATCTGCAAGCCGTAACATGCGTTGCCGACAAAGACGAATGCATCCAGAGTATCAAACGCTTTTGATGTCGGCCGATAGTAGACCCCGCTTTCAACAGCTTTGATGTCGGCCAAACGGGAGAAGCGTACCGTTTTCAGTTCCCTAGGTATGGAAACGTCAACGGAGGCTTGTCCATCACCCAGCGGACGCAGCACCAGCTTGTGTTGCTTAGGCAGGCTAAACCATTTATGACACAGCAACTCGTAAATCTTGCTCCGAAGCACGGATGTACTTCCCGAGTTATCACCATCGTGCGCAACCGCGAATTCTGACACTTTCCGGATACTTTCTTGGTCCACTTGGTCAATGATCGTCTCGGCGATATGGTTGGACAAAAAATCCAAATAGAAATCCACTCGTAGATCCTTTTCGCTGGGCACCATCTGAAGGACACGGTGGCTGTAGTTCTTTTCTCGCACAGCTGACTTGCTTCTGGCAAACGAGATAATCCGCAGAGCACTGAATGAAGCGACTGCATGTTGCAACTCTGCAGTTTCTTCACGCTCGTTTTGGGTGAAGACGAATCTGGGAATCCCACCAAACTTATGCCATCTCGAAACCAAAACATCGTCACTCAGTTTCCAGTCATCTTGGAGGAGTGAATTATACTCACGAAGCTCTTCAAGGGTCCATACGGGCATGATGTACCTGAAAGAGGTGACTTTTGTAAAATCGTTGATGCCGTCAACATCTGGTGATGCAAACAGAATCGAAACTCCATGCCAGCCCGCAAGGTCCGACGAAGTCGCCTCGACGAGTCGAATCACATTGCTCCGGCCCTGAAGCAAAGAAACATCACCTTCGTTCAATTCGATAAACTCGTGGCTCTCAGCATCGAACTTGTGATATTTCTTGCCATAGTTCACCACCAAATCGAAGGAAGGAAGCTCCTTAACTTCCACGTTAGTGCAAAAAATAAGCTGAAAGATGCAGTACAGGTAGAAGCGACTCTTTCCTATGCCTGGATTCCCCGTCACCACCATGCTGCAATCTACGCCCGTCTCTAAGAACAACTTGGCGTTCTTCATTAACTCTGTGAAAATCACAACATACGCGTTCCTTTCCACAATCTCCTTGTATTCCTTTTTCGGATGAGCCAACGGCGGAAACCCAGCCATCTCGATATACCTCGTGATGCGATCTGTCTCGTTACCATCCACGGTCACTCTGCTTTTCTTCGTTCGAATCTGGTCGATGAACCATTCATCAGCTCGAGTGCGTTTGCCCAAAACATGCCCCTCCGGAACCACCACCAGCACGTGGATTTGCCCAGTGGTTGGCTGATCCATACCCTCCAACACTTCTGCAAGGCCATCCTCTCCTTGTAGCTCTTCGTCTTCATGTGTCAGCGCTTCGATTACAGCAGTCTTCTCGCCCTTCTTCAGCTTTTTCACATCTTCTGAGCGGGACCGCAGCCACGCGCCGTCCTTCTTCGCCAGGAAGAGCTGCAGCTTGTCCGCGTCGACATCCTTCAAGTCGTTCTGCTTCTCCTCCTTGATTGCCTTCTTCAAGCCCCCACCGACTTGTTCGCGCCGATGTCCACAGGGAACGCACTTCCCGCTTCACCAACGATCGCACAGAAGAGCGTCAGCATCTTTCCTCGAGCCGGCAGATTGTGGAACGAGCGAGAGAACTTTCTGTTTGTGTAGCGGGCCACTTAGTGGTCAAACGTCACGACAGATTCTTGAATGAGAGACTGCCAATGGCAATGGCTGCAAGCGGGAAATTTCCGCCAAGACGTAGCCCTACTCTCGACCGTAAATGGCGCGAAGACAAAACTCGCTGAGTGGCGTTCCATATTACTCCGGTTTGTTAAAGATACTGGGGAGCTTCCCGGGACCACGTCTAACCAACTTGACCAACTTGACCACTTCCTGACGCTGTCCCCAGAATTATTTTGACCCTTCTTCGAGGAGCCAACAGCGCCCTAGTGTTCTCAACCGTGACGTACCCACTGAGGCACATTTGTCCGAATCATGACATCCGGGACGCGCTCGAACAACGTGCTGTGGCTCTGCAGCAGATCCGCATAGAGGCAATGTTCGTCGTGAACTTCCACTGCTGCCGGCTGTTCGAGCACCATCGGCGTAGCCACCCGAACTACCCAGTAGTACCGGCAAGATCTCGCACGATGGAGACAGCCCTACAGCTAGACCAAGCTACGTTCTACCGATGCTGCACGGCTGTCTTTGGTGACGAACAGATGCGAGCGCCAAAACCCTCGGCTAACGCTGCACTAGAGGAGTCCATCAACAAGTACAAGGCTTCGCGACCGAGGGTCATGTCGTATATACCACCTACGCTCTTCTATTCAAGCTCCGCTATCAAAGAACTGGCGAATGACATGCTCGTTGCGGCGCAGCAACACATTCGAACGAACTTCGAGGCGCGGCTTGTCAAATTCATTAGCCTGCAGCTTGCGTATCCGCGGGGAGCAGCTGAGGCCATGGTCGCTCGACTAAAGTCAAGTCCTGGAGACCTCACGGACGTCGAGAAGCAATGGCTTGAGTGGCTAGAACTGCCTCCTACAGCTGCGAACATCACGGGCCACAAGGTGCTATTTCTCGGCAAGCTGTACGACATGCTGAAGGTAATGGAAGAAATGCACGACCAAGATGAGATCCCGAAATGGTGCCGATTGTTTACGTTGCTGCCGCAGCCCACCTCCTGTGTGCCGGCGTTCTTCCCGGTCACGACAGAGGTGCTCTACCAAGTTGCAAAACAAATGTTGGCAACTACGGGTAAGGATGTCTTTGGTCTCTACAAGTCCACGAACTCTCGTGGACAACGGACGTATGCCGCGACTGCGGAGTTCCAAGAAGTGCGCGAGAGGATGTGGACCACGGTGTTCAACCTCGGAGACTGCGTCAGCCATACTGCGGATCCCCGAATTGGCGTTCCAAGGCGCAACTTTGAGTATCAGATCTCCACGAATGGGTACAGTGCTGCTGTGCTGACGTCAATTCCTGCTCCGGTTGAACGACCTGCTCTTTCTCCGAAGTATATATCAACTACATTGATCGGGATTGACCCAGGTCTACGGATGCTGTTGACGGCATACAGCCGTCCTATGCTGGACTTTGTCTGCAACGCACCGGAAGAGCCATGCTCCATGCCCGGTTGGTGCAGTACCTGTCCAGGTCACGTTGGCGGCAGACGCCATGGCAAGAAGCGCAGCAGGAACCGCCGTCGTCGCCACCGACGCAAGAGACGCAGCAGAGCGCAGTGCGATGTGGAGGGGTGGTGCGAGATCTGCCACAGGCACCACCCAAAGCACCGTCCGCGGAAACACGGCGTCAGGCGTCGATCTCATTTCCTGCGCGACAATGCTTACGTCCTACAAGTCACGTCCCGAGAGTACCGACACATGAGTCGTGTCGAGCACCAAGCATTCTGGTTCGAAAACCTGAAGAAGAGGTATCCGCTCTATGGTGCGTTTTTGAAGGACATGCCATCGTTCAAGACTTCGTCGTCGGCGTCCCTGCTCTCTCGTTACGAGCACATGTGGAGGGATATCAACGCCATGTTGGAGTTTTGTGCACTGAAAGGATTTCGAAAGTGGAGATTCACGGTGTCGCGATTCGAACGCAAGGCCGTGACGAAACTCGCCAAGCGTGTTGTCCCGAATGTGGACCGTGATGTGTGTGTGGCTCTCGGAAAATGGAGCAGCCAGACTCACCTCGCGGGCCACATGCACGTTCCGCTAAAGAGGTTCGCGCTTGAACTCTCTCGCCGCGCAACCCTCATCATGGTCGACGAATTCCGCACCAGCTATCTTTGCTCCGAGTGCTCACGCCCGATGGTGGACACGCCATTCAAGATCTACGGGACGACGAAAACCAAGAGGTCGAGGAATGTGCGGGTCTGCGGAAACGTAGCTTGCAGAGCAGACTACTGGGAGCGTGACATCAATGCGGCGAAAAACATGTGGCAGCTTGGGCTCCTCCAAGTCACCCACCGGCCTCAAACTCCGCAGTTTTGCAGAGGGTACCGAATCGACTAAGGCGACTTAATTCAAACCAACGTGGGAACGGGACCCTGAGAAGGACCTCAAACGAAAGCCCACTCGGTAAACGGGCTGCTGGGGAGTGAAAGGCTTAGTGCCTTCATTCGTCGGTAGCCCAGTCCGAACGTAAAGATCTCTCGAGATCATTCTTAGTGAATATACCATACGTGCACTCTCTTCGTAAAGTTTGTCTACCGCAGTAGCAAGTGTACCGTTGCTACGCTGTAATCTCCGAAAATACGTGCGGTACAATTTCACGTGCAAAGAAAGACCAGCACAGACAGCAAAAACAGTAGGTCGCCAGTCTCAAATTTTGCCACTCCGAAAAGACTCGTAACGACATCCACGACGGGCTATACAAGGATCAGAGTGATATGTACGCGCCTGTGGACCTCGAGGCGGCCAAACTGCGGCAGCTCAAGACCCCTCCGCCTTCCAGGTCAATGCAACTGAAGCGAGTGCTGATGGCGCTGGCACTCGCAGCCCTAGCGCTAACGGCCGGTCTCTTGCTCTTCCGCTTCGTACGCAGCGACGATTTCGACCTGGTGGTGCAGTGGCTGCAGATGCACAGAGCGTTGGGCGCTGCGCTCTACGTCTGCAGCTTCACGCTTCTCGTGGTGCTGTGCTTCCCGTCCACGGCCTTCGAGCTGCTGGCCGGCTACATCTTCGGGCTGTGGCTGGGGCTACTGCTGGCCACGCTGGGCAAACTCGTGGGCTCCGTGCTCTCGTACATCATCGGCCGCTTCTTGTGTCGCCGCCGCGTGCACGCGTACATGGCACAGGGCCATCCAGCGCTGCAGGGGTTCCAGAGTCTGCTGCACAAGCGACAGGTGCTGGTGGTTTTCCTCACGCGCGTGGCCTTCTTCCCCATCGCAGTCAAAAACTACGGACTCAGTGTGTTGGACGTGCAGTTTCCCGTCTTCTTCGCGGCGGCGCTGCTGACGGGGCTGCCGTTCTCCGTCGTTTGGGTTTATTCGGGCCACGCGGTCGAGAATTTCACGTCGCTGCTGGCCAGTCCCACAGCTGCGAGACACAGCACCGAGATGATCCTGCTGTTGGTAGGCGCCGGTAGCGCTCTACTGCTGCTGTTCGTGGTGGGGTTCTACACCCGCAAGTACGTCATGACTCTTGCGGAGGAGGAGGAGAAAGAGGCTGCAGTGGAGACGGCAGCAACAGCGACGCCGACGCCCAAGCGCACAGACGAAGCCACCGCCTTTGTCGATGCGGTATGAACTATAGTAACATACTTGTTAGACAGCGTGTTTAATACGACTCTTGCGTTTTGTCATGTATTGTAGCGCTGGAAGTGATCGATCGCTGGACGCTGGTGCCATCACTGGTGAGTTTTCTTTCGTGTCCTACTTGTATCATAGGTGAATGCGACGCGTTCTATAGAATTTAGATGGAATGGCCGAGGCAAGCAGAGGGAAGCCCGTCGAGGAATCCGGCGTCGAATTTCTTGTTCTTGCCGCTGGCTGTCGTGCTCATTCGACATTTCGCCGCGGACGTCAGCCATGACAAGTTCCCGGCGAGACTCTCGCAACAGCAAACGCAAGCCAAGCAAGACGAAGCCGATCCCCACCACCGTGAACTTCAGCTCGTCGGTCTCCAGTGTGTCGAGTGAGCCAATGCCCATTCTCGAGACTTCGCTCGCCAGCTCCTACCAGAAACATGTCCTGCGTCGCCACCACCAGAATCGCGGCTCTCGACGTCACCCAACGTCCGCAAGAGGAGCTGGAAGTGTTCGTGACTCGCCCTTCACGCCTCGTCGACCGACTGGCGCTGTCCCCGAACTCTTCGTGACTTTCCGCCATGTGTCACTGGCTGTTGACGTTCCTGTGTCTCCTGCTGCAGCGGCGGCAGCAGCTCAAGCTGCTTCGGGTCAAATGGGACGCGAGACGCTGGCAGCCAAGCGACTGCCCACGATATCGAATCACGTGCGAGGCATCATCGCTGCTCTCAGCGCTAGCAAGACGTTCGCTCGTCGACAGATCCTCAAGAACGTGACTGGAGCTTTTACCTCAGGATCGATGACGCTGCTGCTCGGACGCTCTGGGTCGGGCAAGTCGACGCTGCTAAAGCTGCTAAGTGGACGGTTCAACGTGTCGTCCAAAGGTGTGACGCTGGATGGAGAAGTCTCGTACAACGGTTTATCTCGGGATGAAATCAAGACGCAACTTCCTCAATGTGTGTCGTACGTCCCGCAGGAGGACACGCATCTGCCTGTGATGACGGTGAAGGAGACACTGGATTTCGCCTTTGAGTGCTGCGCCATCAACGCAGACGCGAAACCAGTCGGAGCTGTATACAAGTCGCCTGCCTCGGAATACCCTTTGGCGCTTCCTATGACGTACCTCGGTGGTGAACGAGATCCGGTGACTGTCACGCGAGAACTCGGATTGACTCGTTGCCAAGGCACCATCGTGGGTGACGACCGCATTCGTGGCATCTCTGGGGGCGAGAAGAAGCGCGTGACAACTGGAGAAATGGCGTTCGGTCCGCATGCTGCGGTGCTGATGGACGAGATCACCACAGGACTCGATAGCTCCGCAGCTTTCGACGTTGTCAATGCGCAGCGCCGTTTGGCTCGACAACAACGACAGACGGTGGTGATCTCGTTGCAGCAGCCTGCACCTGAAGTCCTGGCGCTTTTCGACAACGTCCTACTGCTGGCCGAAGGTGAAGTTCTCTATCACGGTCCACGAGCCCATATCCAGGCGTATTTCGAGGCGCTAGGCTTCGTCTGCCCTCCTGGTCGTGGCCTCGCCGATTTCTTGTGCGACTTGGCGTCACCGCAGCAGCTCCAGTACGAGCAATCCCATGCTCCGATGCCTGGAAGACGTCGTCATCCACGTAGTGCCAATGAATTCGCAGACTTGTGGATCATGTCGCCAATGTACGAAGCGATGGTGGAGGAATTAGACCATCTCGACCACGACACGGAGACGTACGGCCAGATGCACAGCAAGAATGGCGAGAGAGGCCTCTACTTCGACCAAGAAGAGCTACTGCGAGTTCCAGCATTTCGCCAGAGCTACTTGCGCAGCACGTGGACAGTGGTAAAGCGACAGATGCGGTTGTTTGCTCGCAATAAGGTCTTCTTCGTGGGTCGACTGCTGCTCGATGTTTTGGTGGGTTTAATGTTAGGATCCGTCTACTATGGCATGGACCTAGCTGACTCGCAGGTTACCTTGGGCGTGGTCTTCTCTTGCGCGCTGTTTCTCGGACTTGGTCAATCAGCGACCCTGGCTCCGTTTTTCGACGCACGCGAAGTCTTTTACAAGCACCGCGGCGCCAACTTTTACCGCACATCAAGCTACGTGCTAGCCTCGTGTCTCAGTCAGATCCCACTTGCTATTGCTGAAGCGCTTGTCTTCGGTTCTCTCGTCTACTGGATGGGTGGATTCATCGCAACCGTCGAGCACTTCTTGGTGTTTGTGCTGTACATGCTGCTCACAGTGTTGGTGTTCGTCGGCGAGTATTTCTTCTTGTCGACTGCGTGTTCGACGCTGCATGTGGCTCAACCTGCATCGACCCTGGCGCTGCTATTCTTCATTCTGTTTGCTGGATTTGCCGTCTCTCGTGACCAACTCCCGTCGGCGATGCGGTGGATCTACTGGAGCAATCCCCTGGCCTGGACCACGCGTGGAATTTTGGTGAGTCAATATCGCAGCAGTGAGCTGGATGTATGTGAGTACGGCGGAATCGATTACTGCAAGGCGTATCAGGGTCGAACCTTGGGCGAGTACTCTCTCGCCCTGTACGACGTTCCTGATGACCCCAAGTGGGTGGCGTTGGGAATTATCTTTTTAGCAACCGTGTACGTCGTCAGCATGTTCCTGTCGTACGTAATGCTGGAATACTCCCGCCACGAGTCTGTACCAGCACTAGCGACGCCACTGCCAGCTTCGTTTTCGGACACGATCATCCCTACACCAAGACAACCCAAGGAGTCGTACCCGATGTTGTCGACGCCTCATGGAGATGACGACGGTATGCTGGAGAGCGACTTTGCTGGGTTTGCTGAGCAGAACAGTGTCGATGTGCTGGGTGAAGACAACGGTGCGAACGACTCGTTCAACGCTTCGCAGGGGCTTCCCACCAACCCCGAAGATATCATGGTACAGTTGACGCCTCGATGGGACGTCCAACCTGTCACACTTGCCTTTCAAGATCTACGCTACAGCATCACAGCCCCTGCAAATGTTGTTACGGACATCGCAGGTCAAAGTGGAGCTGAAGGAGCTCCAGGCCGTCCTGTTTCAGTTGATTTTCGTGACAACCCCGGCAAAAGTAAGGAAACAGTAACTCGGGAGCTACTGAAGGGCGTCACAGGTTACGCAATGCCCGGTACTATGACTGCACTCATGGGTTCTACCGGAGCTGGAAAGACGACACTCATGGACGTACTCGCTGGTCGCAAGAGTGGCAAAGCAGACGGCAACAAGAAGAACGGTGCACCTACGTTACGAGGTCGTGTGCTGTTAAATGGAGTGGATGCTACAGAACTTGCGGTGCGCAGATGCACTGGTTACTGTGAGCAGACGGATGTGCATTCGGATGCGTCTACATTCCGTGAGGCGTTGCAATTCTCGGCGTATCTCCGTCAAGGCGACCGGGTAGCACCTGAAAGGGTCGAAGAGATTGTCAACGAGTGTCTTGATCTGCTGGGGCTGAACGAAATAGCTGGCCAACTTATCCGTGGTAGCTCAAGCGAGCAGCTGAAGCGGTTAACATTGGGAGTGGAGCTGGCTGCTCAACCTAGTGTACTGTTTCTTGATGAACCTACTAGTGGTCTGGATGCTCGTGCGGCGAAATCGCTCATGGATGGCGTACGTAAAGTGGCAGACTCCGGGCGCACAGTGATTTGTACGATTCACCAGCCGTCCACTGAAGTGTTTTTGCTGTTTGATACCCTCCTCCTTCTTCAGCGTGGTGGCGAAACTGTGTACTTCGGTGAGTTGGGTCTCAACGGTGAAACATTAGTGAACTACTTTCAAGGCCTGGGCCTGCCGCGCAATGCGCCAACATTCAAGCCAGGCGACAATCCGGCCACATGGATGCTGGATGTGATCGGTGCTGGTGTCGAGAAAATTAAGCTGACGTCGCTGCCTTTGAAGTTCAGGCGGCCCCCACCGGCTGCGCTGAGGAACCCTCGACTACAGCAATTTGATAGCTCTCTGGATTCCTCGATGGCCTCCGAGTACTCGCGGCAGCATCACGACGACGATGTGGACTTTGTTGCCGCCTACAAATCCAGTCGACTAAAGCAGCGTTTGGATGCCAAGCGTGCTGCGCCTGGAGTGTTTATGCCGTCGGATCGCCTGCCGCCCGTCACGTTCGCTCAACGTCGAGCTGCAAGCGATGGACTGCAGTTTGTCATGCTCATGCGTCGGTTTGCAAGGCTCTATTGGCGCACGCCGTTCTACTCGTTCACTCGCATGGTGACTGCGCTTACCCTCGGCTTGATGTTTGGATTGGTGTATTCGGGCAGCAACGAGTTCGCCTCGTACCAAGGTGCCAACGGAGCAGTGGGGTTGATTTTCTTCTCGACGTGCTTCTTGGGTGTTGGGGCCTACATCCATGTGCTGCCACTAGCGTACGAAGAGCGTGGACCCTTTTATCGTGAGCGTGCTTCCGAGACGTACAGCGCTTTGTGGTACTTTGCAGCTTCGTCGGTCGTGGAGATCCCCTATGCAGCTACGGCATCGATGATCTTTGTGGGGGTATTCTATCCGATGGCGGGCTTCTCGGCATATGGAGATTTTACTCAAGTCGTGGTGTACTGGATGGTCCTTACTGTGCACATTCTGTTCCAGACCTACTTCGGCCAGTTCTTTACGTTCGCTATGCCCACCATTGAGCTTGCCGCTGTGTGGGGAGCGCTCTTCGACTCGATCTTCCTCATGTTCATGGGGTACAACCCGCCAGTGTCGAGCATTCCAGCCGGATACACGTGGCTGTCGCAGCTTGTGCCGCACCGCTACACCTTCGAGGTGCTCACGGCGCTTGTGCTGGGCGACTGTCCGGACGAACAACTGCAGCAGATCACCGATGCCGCTGCCACCAACACCTCGATCGACGTGTCGGGGTGGCCGCTGGGCTGCCAACCACTGACTGATGCTCCGCAAGCTGTGGCCAACATTCCGCTGGCCTCGTACATTGACCAAGTGTTTGGCGCACGTCGTGAAGACACCACCCGCTCTGTCGCCGTCGTGGTTGGTCTTTTGCTAGCAATGCGACTCGCTACGTTGATCGTCATGCGCGTCGTTAACCACCAGAAGCGCTAAGGTGTGAATGCTGCGTGTGTTTTCTTGTCATGTTCTGCACAAGTTGAAGTGATGCCATGCAAAAAATCAATTTCATGTACTACGGCACAAAATGAGAGCACAGCAATTTGGACTCAACTACTCATCAACTCCATCCATAGTCTGCATATCAACTCACTTAGTGCTTACGACATCTTGCGAACTGTCCGCTTTTCATCTTGCCCCCCCCGCCCCCCCCCCCCTTCAGGACATCATTCTTCTTCTTTAGAGACTTCGTCTTTTTCAGCAGGTCAACTTCAACTTGCGTCACTGAACTGATTGCTTCATTTTACTGCCTCTTATCCACCAATCAGACAGCAACAGGTATCAATGCAATTTGCACCATGACGGCCCGAGCAGCGACGCGGGACGAGAAGCGGCGCCTGGATGCGTCTCTGGTGGCGCTCTTCCTCTTCTCCGTGTGTCTGAAGCTGCTGCTACTACCGTCCTACACTAGCACGGACTTTGAGGTGCATCGCAATTGGCTGAGCCTCACACACGAGCTGCCGCGTCACTCGTGGTACCATGAGATGACCAGCGAGTGGACGCTGGACTACCCGCCCTTCTTCGCCTACTTCGAGTACGCACTGAGCTTTGTGGCCAACGCAGTGGACAGTAGTATACTACGCATCAGCTCTACGCCCGTATTCTCGCCCTCCATTCTGCTTTTCCAGCGCCTCAGCGTCATCGCCTCGGACGTTGTGTTGTTCTACGCTCTACACACCTACTGCTCGTCGTGGCCCACAGTCACCACGACGGAGTGGGCGTTCTCGAAGGCTAAACGACTGGCCATCATGTTGATCACGGTACTGGACGCGGGGCTGCTCTACGTGGACCATATCCACTTCCAGTACAACGGGATGCTGTTGGGGATGCTGATCCTGTCGGCCACCAAGTTCCGACTGCAGCAGGACCTGCAGGGGGCTTTCCTCTACGCTGTTCTACTCATGTTCAAGCACATTTACCTGTACGCGGCGCCGCTCTATTTCATCTACTTGCTGGGACACTACTGCTACGTCAAGAAGCCGGACGCCGAGTCGTCGGACAGCGACGAAGACGCGAAGACGAAGAGGAAGAGATCCATCTCTAGCACCGATGTGCACGAGACGATTCAGGATCTCCACGACGGCAACGTAACCTTCTCGTTTGTCAACTTTGTGCAGCTCGGGGTGATGGTGGTGGCTGTCTTCGCGTTCGCGTTTGGAAGTATTCTGTGGCACCACGAGGACCCGATTGCCGGCATGAAGCAAATCATGTCACGGTTGTTTCCGGTGCAGAGAGGTCTGTGTCACGCGTACTGGGCGCCGAACGTCTGGGCGCTGTATGCTTTTCTGGACAAGGTGTTGGTGATCCTCGGCTTCCCTGCATCCACGGAAGGCGTTGCGCTCATGAGCGGTGGACTCGTGCAGGAGGCGAGCTTCGCCGTGTTGCCTACTGTGTCGCCACTCATGTGCGCTGTGCTCACTTTCGCTATGATGACGCCGGTGCTGCGGAGTATTTGGAAGTACCCAGACTCGTCGCTGTTTACCAGTGCACTCGCGTACTGCATGCTCTGTTCGTTCCTGCTGGGCTACCACGTGCACGAGAAGGCGATCCTCCAGGTGACACTGCCGATGGCACTCATGGCTGCCGACAGTGTTGCCAGTATGCGGCTGTACAGATTTGCGTCGGGCGTGGCGACGATCTCGCTGTTCCCGCTACTGTTTACGCCCGCCGAGCAGGGATCGAAGGTGCTCCTGGGTGCTTGCCATGCTCTTTTGGCTGAGGTCGTGCTGGTCCCGCTGCTGAAACACTCACTAAAGGAACGACACATCAAAGTCACTGCAGTTGGAATGTCCATCTTCGAGCGGGTTTTCCTAACGGGGCTGGCGGGTCTAGTCTTGTTGGCAGCAGTCTTCCCGTATATCCCGCGTATCGGCTCGCGATATTTGTTCGTGCCACTCATGCTGATCTCAGTGGGCTGTGCCATTGGCAACATCTACGTGTGGGGCTTTACAGTCACCCAGCATTTCCGAAAACTCGACGCTGTCAAATACTACCTCGATGCACAAAGGTCAAAGTAAGACCACTTCACAGTCGTCGACGATAGGACATACAACGAAATAGATTGGTGTTGTTTCCTTGTTTATTCTTTTGTGCTTCTCTTTTTGCACTAAAACATGCATGAGTAAGGAATTCACCGCCTGGCGAATACACTTCACTCTCTACGACAGCTTGCCAAGCTGCTGCTTCTTCTTGATGGAGTTCAAGGCATGGAAAACGCCCGAGTCCACAAGTCCAAGAATGGTGAACACACCGCCGATCACTGCACACAGGTGCGTGATGAAGTGGTAGAACGGGATGTTGTCCGTCGTGATCTGCACCACCAGTGGCGAGATGTCAAATGCGAAGAGCGCAGATGGCTGTTTGTCATCATACTGCGTGGTAGTCGCCGAGAACTCGTACGATCGCTGCTGCAAGTGTGTTTTCCGTGAGTTATCTTGGTTGTCAAAACCCACCACCTGAATCGCGCGTAGCAAAGCAAAATGTCAGTAACAGCAACTAGCACTCCACCAGATTAAGCAAGGCACCCTTACGTTCAAAAAGTGCTGCACCGTAACGTGTTCGCTCTCGATGGTGTAAATCTTCTTGTCCAGCGGGAAACGGTTCGACGGTGCTGCGAGCAAGCCGCTGCCTCCAGTGAACAGGCTCTCCGTACGTCGCACTTGACCGAACGAAAAGTGGTTTACAACATGAGAAACGTCGACAGCCTGTGCGTTGAATGACAGGTCGTCAGAGCGCGCCGTGAACACCAACATACCGGGGACACGGTTGACGCTGATACTTCCCGAGATCTCGCATCCTTCCGTCGCGCCAGTCTGTACTATGTTCGACGGGCGACGCTTCTTGAAGTCGATTCCTTCCAGGTTCTCTCCGTTCACTCGCACGGGCAGTGGCAGCCCCAGACGGTCGTTATTGACATTCACCTCTTCAGCAAAATCGGCATCGGGCTCCAAACGTCGGAAGAACAGGTCCAGGAACTGCAGCAGGTGCTCCGTCTTGCGCGGTCCGTTGTAGATGTAGCGCGTGGACGTGCTTCCGTACATGTAGATGAGCATCGAAGGGAAAGCGCGGATGTGAGCGCGACGACAGAGCCACACGGCGTCCGGGTCCGTGCAGTCCACCGAGGCCATGCGCACCATCTCGCTGTACTCGGGATGGTCCGGCAACTGTGCTGCTGCTCGTTCCCACTCCGGGTGGAGTTGGTGACAGAACGGACACCAGGGCGCGTAGAAATTCACGAGAACCAGCTCGTATTTGGCCATAAAGTCGTCGAAGTTCTTGGACGTGAGCGGCGTCGAGTAGTGGACGTTGGCGCCCTCCATGTCGTGGTGGACGCCGCCCCACACGGGGACGCCCTTCTCGTGGTTGTCGATGACCACCTCGTCCAGTCGCTGCAGCTCATTGGTCGATTTGTCCGCCGCGAGACGGAAGTGGCGGATGTGGCGCGTGAGGTTCGTGAAGCGCTGGCCCATGTGGTCCTCCAGGTCCACGCTGGCCACAGCACAGGGCACGTTGAGCAGACTCACGTTGAAGTTCACGCGCAGTCGGTCCTCCTGGTGCTCGTCCATGACGACGGTGGTCTTGGTGCTTTGCTGGCGATAGGCGTCCCAATGGGTGAGCAGCAGTAGACCCATAACGGCGAAGGACAGCAGCGAGAAGAAGCTCCCGCTGTACGTGTGAACCTTGAGGTCCTCCGGCACATGGCTGGAAAGAGAGTTGGCAGACGAGAGTTAGATGGGAAGCATTGCAAGACGAGGGAGACGCAACGGGTGTTGGTTGGAACGGGTGAGAGCGGCGGTGGACGACAGGGGATCGCACGCACCGGAAGAAGTCGAGCTTCGCCATCCTGCCACGTCGGCAATATTAGAAATAATTGATTGGAACGGGTATAGAAATGGATACACTCTCGTACGGTTTTAGAAACGCTGTCGCTTTTCCTACATGTATTAACGTTCGGAAGTCTTTGGCGAGATAATAGCTCTGCGTGCCGCTCGAACGCAGAGACTCATCTATCCCAGCGAGCAGCATTGAACAACCCCAGTACGTAACCAGGAGCTAGAGGACCCGGCGCTCACGGCTTACATATTCCCTTCGCCTTTTTCTTGATTTTCGGATCCTTGCAACGCGCGACCTTGAGCAGACATTTGTTCGGGTAGGTGACGTTGTTCGAGCCGCACACGGGCAAATATTCGCGCGTGCAGAATGTAGGGCACTTCTTGCCGATTCGTGCCCATGTTCCTGTTAGCTGCAGCAGCGCGACTACCACAAAGACCGCCAACTTGTTCATGTTCATGGCACTTCTTTCGTCGGGATATCTAGTCTGTGCTGTTCCAAGCGAATCGGGAAATGTGGCGTGAGTTGTGGAGCCAGGATGGATCAGCTCAGATGAGAGCCCCATCGTTGTTCAGCCCCATCATAGAACTGTATCGACACCCATGCCAACGCAGAGTTGTGTACGGATCGATGCATATGTAGTGCCGGGTGATGCATGCATTGCCTCAGGGGTCAAAATAGGAAAAGTGCGGCTCGGTTGGTACAATGGAGATTATTGCCCTCGTTTTTGACAAGGCAGTGGACGCAGTTAACCTTTACTTATGAATGAGACCGCGATGGGCTACATGTAATCGCTTTCAATTGGTGCTTTCTGTTGTTACAATCGAATGTAGTGCATCGTGTAAACTACGGGCTCACACGTGGTTTACGCGATACACTGTTTCGTCTGAACGAAAACAAGCACCAAGCTGCGAATTCATCTCAACGGGAGGGATCGTTGCATCTCAATGTTCATTGATTCAGATGTTTGGTGGGAATACGGCAAACATTGAGCTACACCATGAGCCAGTGTTAACGTTTCAACGCAAAATCCGAATGCGAAAGACCACTTCAGTTCTAACGCACACAAGGATATGGATACCACGCATTTAGAAGTCGCTTATCAACTTTCTTCTTCTTTGCTGTTTTCTTATCAAACAAACATTGTACGTTTTTGCCGAACAAAGCCATATATGTATGATTACTTCTAGAAAGAAAAATTGAGAACTAAATGCCAACCGGTTTATCAAACATTTCTAGACGGTCTGTACGCACCTCACCAATTCGCAGCTCTTCACGGGCGCGGAACTAATGACGCTTGGTCAACGCCATCGGCCGTGTCGTCTGCTGAAGGTCTATCAAATTGCGATAAATTACTTCGAAAGGGAATCGATTTACCCATCCATGTATTGGTTTGGGTTCTGCCGCACTCCTTGTTGTAGGTATAAGAGAGAACTTGTGGATGGTTAGTTCAGAGATTTGACCGATCACACACAGGCACAAGTAGTATCTGTTTACAGGTTTTGATTTCCTTTCAACTTGGCATAATCCCAAAATCTGACATCTCCTAAGCAAACATAAAATTCCGCAGGAAAACTATGCTGCGGCCGTGTCCAGCACACAAGGTTTTCCACACTTAGATTGACACTCTTGACGAGCCGTTTTTGTCAACTATGGCATGCATGATTCGGCAGCAATGCCACAACATGTACTTTGCAAACCACGCGCGCCCAACACAGGAACAGTTCATGTAACGAGGCAAAGTTATCATACTCAGCTACCGGCACTGTAGCGATAATGTGTACATGTATTACTCTACAGGCGCACCGTTGCTACTTGATACACTGTGGCCGAACCCCTTTTCGTGCTGTTCTCAAGAAGATCAGTGTTTAGTGGGCTAATGCAAACAAGCGCTGTTAGATACTTTTTGGTATGCGATGGTCCAGCCGAAATTCACTTACTGATCCGACCTGTGCACCAGTAGTGCATTTGCCGGAGCACTTGCTCTTGACTGACTATAATAGAAGGCAACCTCGTGTAACAATTGACAGTGGTGAGCAATGTTTTGAAAATGACCCTGAGAGTATATCTTAGAGACCACGAAATTGATCCATGCAGCTTATAAAGACAAGGCTGGATGAAGGTACCCTTAAGTTTTGCCTCTTCATCACTAGGGAATAGAAACCACGTACTTCAGCCAAAATAATGCTGGTCAATCTGCGTACTAACAGAAACCATTATATCAACAGCTTTAAGCGTATCGTTAACTTGGTGATGATTAGTAAGTGTACTTCACACTGGAAATGAAATGAGGATCCTGTCGTCGTAACATTGCCATACTCTGGTCGGTCTGCATGAAACGACCAAGGTTTCTGTCTGCTACTTCTACTGTAGACAGCGTATCATTTCGACAACCTTTGCTGATGTCGTGCACAACTAGTCTTACAGCTTGGAGCCCATTGAGCTCTTGACCGTACCACCGGATCGACAAGGAACATTTTCAACTATCCCTTTAGCAGATACCGATGGTGACCATGCCCCCGCAGCGGCACTTGCCGTGCAAGTTTGCACCGAAGTCTCACACGTATTGCTGCGCCGGGAATCCAGTTCGTGCGCCAAACTTTGGCCAAGCGTCAACCAGTGCAAGTGCTGGTTGCACCGGATTGCCTTGGGCGATCTTTTGGGATCTGCTCCCTACCCCTGTGACATGCTGTCTTGACATCAGCTTTGCCTCGAGTGCCGTTTGACATTCGCAGCCAAAAAGCTCACTCACGATACCAGAGTTTTTCAGCTTCACCAAACTAACACATCAATCGCTGAGCCTATAGTTCACACTCACACATGGCTCTGAGGTAGTTGACGAGAAGTATAGCCATCGCATGTCATGCAAAAGTCAACCAGCAAACATGTCAATCCGACCCAACAAGCGCAAATCCGGACTGTACCGACAGCTCGTTCGATGTGCGATAGAGCTTTCGTCGCAAAACCAGGACTGCAACGACGCTATTATATAAGCAGAGGATCGGTCCAAGTGTGGCCACGGAATTCGGTCCTGCATCGACGATGCAGCATCGTTGCTGGTTCCACTACGCTACGTAACACGAAGGATCGAAACCACAGCTGCACGTGTATCTACACGCACTGTGGCCGAGGAAGCACTCGCCAAAGGGCCGCATGTATTTCTGAGTATCCGTGACGTCTTCGGCGAGGCAACAATTGCAGTGCTTCACGCACGAATTTCCACGCAAAGGTGGGCGCAGCACCAAATCCTGCTGATGGTCCACGTGCACACCAACTTGGACATGTACAATTTGCAGTCAACTGCAACTTGCACGGACTGCCGCCCGGTACGTGTCGACGACGGAAGTCGTACTTCATCATCGATTGCTGGCATCTCCGGGCGCACGAATTGTGAGCTTGTTGGAGACATAATGCCGTTCTAGAGTGGCAGGCGTTTGCGCTGAATACTTGACCTGCAGCCAAGAGCATGGAATTGCAGTGTCTGCTGAACCCTATCCGCAGTGTTGCCGTGACCTCACTTTTTCACACGTTTCTGCCCCGCGTGTTTCCCCTGGAAGACAAAGCTGCCTACGCCTTCATCACTTGATGCACAGTCGATCGCCGATTCGAGATGTCCTCGCCGGTTCTGCCTCGACGCCGAGCAAAATGTGGCGGCGGCGACGATGAACGTAGGCAGTCGTCCCGAATCACTGGAATTCTGTGCATGTACATGACGTTGCCCTTTAGTGCAACTTGATACAAATGCCAAGATAAAGCGTGACGCGACACACGGACGGACACCCGTACAGGTACGGCTGCCGCTGTGTCGCGACAGGTTATTGGTGGGTTGTTCGCGTTTCTGCTCTGGCCTCCAGTTCCAGTTCTCCCCAGCAGCAGCTCAAGCAACCAGCAGAGCCCCCAAGAGAGAGGCAGCGCGCGCGAGGAGAAGCCCCCGACCAGACGCACAGCACCACGTCGCCATGGATCTCTCCATGATCCTCAGCCCCGCCGTCGAGGAAGAGAAGGCTGCCGCCCCTCCTGCTCCACGCGAACCCAACCGCAAGTGGAGCGCCGACGAGCTCCAATGCGCCGTGGCGATCCTCCAGGACTTCCAGCAGCCGTCCACCGAGTCCCCCGTGGCCTCGCAGGACGGCAGAGGGCCGTACTACACTACGCAGACTCAGGCATACGAGCCTGTTAAACCAGCAGCTCTCAGTCGTTCGGACGACGACGTGAACGAGGCATCTGACCGCAAAACCAAACTAAAGGGCAAAAGTCCCCAGCAGCAGCAAAAGTCCTCTGCGGTGTGGGAGGACGACAACTTGTCCAAGCTGGACCTGCTGGTGCAAGCCGACGCCATCATCAAGCGTCGTCCTGCCAAGGCGCCGTCGTCTCCCGCACAGAACTATCTACGCAGTGGCGTGTGGTCTCGTGCTGAAGAAGAGTACGCGGGCGCACTCGTGTCCTTCTTCCTCGAAGGGCTGCTGGACCTGCCCGAAGGCATGACGCTCCGCAAGTTCCTGGCTGAGATGCTCTGTTGCAACCGCCGCCGCGTCTCGATGAAACTAGGAACAGAAGCACTGGCAGGTCGCAAGATCCCTAGGAAAGTTGGCGCGTCGGTATTTGTAGCTGCTGACCCTCCACCAAGTGACGAGCAGCGTGAGGAAGTGGAGCGCGTGCTGGAAGAGCTTCGAGACGCAAGCTTCAGCTCGGGGCTATTGAACAGCCGCCTCCTCGACGACGACGACAGTACCATCCAACCACAGCGCAGATTGTTCAAGCTGGATGAAGACGATGACGATGAAGAAGACGACGATGTGCTTCGTATCCGCCAAAAGATTTCTGCTCGTGGCAGCAAGAGAAAAGCACGCAGTGACTTTAAGCCAAAGCGCGGCAAGCCTACGATCATTCGTACAGGCTTTGAATCGCCTGAAGAGGAGGAGTTTGCCACCACGATGTTCGAGTATTTCGTGGCCGGTGCTTTGGACTTGCCCGAAGGCACCAAGCTCGTGCACTACCTGTGCCAACAGCTAGGCTGCACGCCGAAGCAGTTGTCCATGAAACTCGCACCGCAGCGTATGGGTGAACGCAAATTCCCGGATAACGTCGGTTCTATCACTTACGTGCGCAAGCGAGCAGGAGATGCCTCATCGGATAGCTCGGACGACGATGACTTCTCCGAGGAGCTTTTTGAAGTGGAGAGCCGTCTAACTGAGCTGCGCCTAGCTCATGAAGAAGCTCATAAGAATGCTCCGCCTCCGGTAGTGCCTCCTCCAAAGCGTGAACGCAAGTTCAGCACCTCCAGCGTATCCAGCATGGGGACAGCGAGCGTGACCAGCACGCCAAATGCAAGCCCCGTGCGCGCATTCCGACGCAGCGGTCCATGGTGTCACGATGAAGAGGTATACGCGGCGGCATGCATCGACACATTCTTTAAAGGAGTGCTGGACGTCACCGAAGGCACCACACTCCGTGCGTTTCTGTCGACTCGCCTATGCTGCAATCCCATGCGCATCTCGAAGAAGCTCGCAAGCGAGTGCATTGCAGACATTCCGATCCCGAAAAAGTTGGGGAGCTCAACGTACGTGCGCAATGTTGAAGTGAGCCTGAAGGAGCAAACTGAGGCGGAAGAGGCTCTCCGTAGCCTACAGAGCGTTTACATCTACTCAGGCCCGTCCAAGAGAAAGAGTGTTGTGGGCTCCAAGCGCCCGCGTCAATATCACGGTCCTCGTTCTCGGCCTTTGGGTGCCACGACAGCTACAGACTCGGACTCTACTGAGGCAAGCTCCAATGCACACAATGCCGGCTCCTCTTTTGCTCGTGGGAAGAGCCCGGAGAAGCTCCAGAAGACGGACAAGTCGCATTCACCGGCCCACGAAGCGCGGAGACAACGCTTTCAAGTGCCCCACGTTGGTCCTGGGCTTGTAGTGCCAGCACCGCTGAAGGAGCAGCTGGCCTAGGCCCATGGGGTTGTTCAGGTAGACCAAGTTATAAGTCTGCGCATGTAGTTGCAACTAGGTTCCAGTTCCTCTTTACAAAACATGTTAATGCATTTGGTGTTCAAGCCGACTCGGTTTGAATTGAAAGGTTAATGAAACCTGACGAGAGTCTCTCTGCTCGCCTACTGCTTTCCATCGTAGAACAGGAAGTACACACTGAAGAGGAACACGCCAGCCATCATCGAAAAGGCCGAGGCGTAGTATGGGTAAGCAGCTGGAATGAAGCGCTCGTACTCGTCGTGCTTGAACGGGCGGAGCGAAACCTGCGTCGTCGTGTAGATCGTAGACAGCCCCAGACGGCGATACAGCACGCGGAAAAGGAAGATGCCGTACACGTCGGGCGCCTGGAAGGTCACGGAAAAGTGGCCCTTGTTGTCGTGGGTCAGCGTCGTGCGCACGTGCGGGTCCAGCATGACAAACTCCAGCTGCACATCGTCGGCCTTGTACGGGATCCACTTGCCGTCCTTGAGCTCGTGCAGGTCCAGAGAGTACGTCAGGTTGTCCTTGACACGGTACACCAGCGAGTCACGCGCCACCTCAGCGTCCGGGTACAGTGTGATCGGTTGGTCGCCGCGGTTGGCGTCGCTCAGCATTTTGGCCGGCTGCGAGCCGTCCTCGCGGTGGTGCTTGACGTTGGTCATACGGAGCACGCCGCTCTCCTGGAATCCCCACTTGGTCACAGCGTCAGCAAACTCGGCGTTGGCGAAGTCCTTGTTCTCCATGTACTTGTCGCTGAAGAGGTCGAGCGAGCCAGCGAAGACGAGACGCGCGTTGTTGCGGCCCTGCACGGCACTCACGAGGCCGATCTGATTGCCGAACAGCAGGTCGCTCGCCACCACTTTGTCCGTGATGGGCTTCACCGGGTTGGCCGAGTAGGCCGTGGCGGGCGCCATAAGTGCGTGGAAGGCGAGGATGTTGTTGGGCTCAAGCGACATGCCCACGCCAGAGAAGGCGACAGGCTTGGGCTTAGCAGCCAACGATCCCACTACGCGCTCCGAGGCCACAAAGTCCTTGGCGGCGATCACCGAGTTGTAGATGTCGTTGCCGTCCTCGATGGGGTTGACGTGGTCCAGCACCACGTTGCCCTTCTTCTCGAACTCGACGCCGCACTCGAGCGCGAACTCGCGCTGCACCTTGGTGAGCTTCTTGCTGGCGGACAGCAGCACGTTGCCTCCTTCCTCCACGAAGTGCAGCAGGTCCGACTTGCGCACGGAGCCCAGCGCCTTCTGCGGCGTGAACAGCACCAGGTTCTCATACGTGCGCTCTCCAAAACGCTCGAGCTCCAGCGGCTGCTGCTCGTCGCCAGCGAAGAAACTCAGTTCATGGCCACGCGCTTCGAGCAGCTTGAAGAACTTGGAGTGCGTCTTCTGCAGCTCCGGGGATTCGAGCACCACGGCAGTACGCGCGGCCTGGGCGACGGCCAGCGCCAGCGCCAGGCACAGCGCCGACAAGAGGGAACGGAGCGCCATGGCGACGGGATCCGAGATTTGGTATATTATGCCGCGTGTCAGACCTAAAAGCCTGTGGTGAATACATTTTAGGATTACAGTTTACGCGTGCTAAGAGTTTGTGTAGTACGGTTCATGTTGAAGCTGGTTCTTATTCTTAGGTGCAGTCTCTGAATGAAAGCTGCGGCTCCACCAACAGGAGCTCGACGCCGCCTTCGGTCGCCAGGTGTGGCTGCTTCACGTCGCCAGGTCCCACGACTGCCGCCGGTGCAAACTCTAGACTCCCCTCGCCCAAGAGACAAGAGCCCGAGGCGACTCGTTGATCACAACAATGCAGAGCGGCCGGCGCTTCGAGAGGTGGAACCAGGTAGTGCTACTAGTAGCACTAGTAAAGCGACTACCGGTACAAAACCCACGGAAACGGTGCGCGTCGTGGTGCGATGTCGGCCTATGAACGCAGCAGAGCGAGCGCGGGGCGATCCGTCGCTCTTTCGATTCCTGACGAAGGAGCCCACCACGCTCCAAGTGGTTTCCTCTGCGAGTAGCAGTAGCAACAACAACAATACTGTGGGCTCGGGCCGTGAACTGGTCCGCAGTTTCCAGTTTGATCTTTGCGCGTCGGAGGAGCTCTCACAGGGACAATTCTTCCGCGCTTGTGGAGTCATTCCGCTGCTCGAGTCGGTAGTGGAAGGATATCTCGCTACCGTTTTCGCTTACGGCCAAACAGGGTCAGGGAAAACGTACAGCATGTCGGGGCTTGACGAGCTGTTGGCAGGTAATGCTGCGTCTCGCCAAGAGCGAGTTGGGGTCGGACTCTCCGACGGACTGATTCCAAGAGCGCTCAAACACCTCTTTGCGCTTTTAGAGCAGGCGCCTGTCGAGGTGAAGAGCGTCGTGCGTGCTTCCTACTGTGAGATCTACAACGAGCAAGTGTTCGACCTGCTGAATCCGGGGTCTGGATCATTAAATGTGCGATGGAACGCGCGTGCCGGCTTCTACGTGCAAGATCTGCTCGTCGTGCGCTGCGACTCGCTTTCCGACGTGTTGGCAGTCGTAGACGAAGGCCATCGAAATCGACATGTGGGATCACACGGTATGAATGCCGATTCGAGTCGTAGTCACTCGCTGCTAACTGTCCATGTGGACCGGACCGAGACGCGCGACTCGGACAGCGGGAATAGTCACGGAGTTACTCGATACGGAAAAATAAGCTTCGTCGATCTCGCCGGCAGTGAACGGCTGAAGGAGACAAGGTCCAGCAATACGGAGGAAACGAGCAACATCAACCGCAGCCTGCTTACTCTGGGGAAAGTCATCTCAGCGTTGGCAGCATCGTCAGCTGGGAACAACTCCAGCACCGTGAGCGCTAGCCAATTCATTCCATATCGTGACAGTAAACTGACCAAGCTTCTGATGGACTCGCTAGGAGGTCAGAGTTTGACGTTGATGATTGCGTGCGTGTCTCCATCGGCTACGGTGTTGGAGGACACTTTAAGCACTCTCAATTACGCTACCAGAGCCAAGAACATCCGCAACAAGCCGGCGGTTCAAGTGGACCCCATTGAGTTGGAGCTCAGCAACCTGCGGCGGGAAAACCACGTGCTCCGAGCTGAAAATGATGCACTTCGTCTTCGGCTACAGCTACCAGGTCTAGCGTCGAATCAAGCCCAGCCCAGTCTAGCGTCCATTTCGTCCACCTCACGCTTGCTTCCAGCAATAAACACATCACCAACCTCTCGTACTGCGCTGAAGCCTTCGCCACCTCCGCTGTCGCCATCTCGGTTGACGACCTCGCAGCGCAATCAGCTCCAGGCGCTTCAGGACGACCACGAAAGGTTGGCACAACGGGCTCAAGCAACCGAACAGAGACTGCGGCGGGTAGAAGCGGAGAACACGGCTCTCCGACAGAGTCAGAGTCAGCAGCAGCAAAGCAAGAGCAGCCCACACAACGAAACGAGACAACTGCGACAACAAGTGCAGCAGCTGCAAGAGCGCGAGCAGGAGCTCATGCAGGCCTTGGTACGTTTGTGTAGGATGCGCCTATTCCCAATACTCTCCAACTCTAACCACCCAATTCGTGAAATGTTTTGCAGTCTAGACGAAGTCGAGGGCGGCGTGAAGCTCAGTAGTCCAGAACGCTTGAACATGTACCGTATGATAGACCTTCCCATTGATTGGCTACAGACACTCTCATCTTGAAGAAGTTGCTGCCGCAGCGTCGAACACCTCCTACTGGGGCAATGGGCAGAAAGCACCGCTGGAAGCTTGCTGAAGTCGGCTCCCAAAAGGAATTGAGGCGCAAATGGCGACTGCAGATGAGGGCAGCGGTGACTGACACTGAGCAGAAGTTGGAGAAGGTGGCGTCTCCAGTTGGCGGATCAAAAGCCCAGGCCCGACAGCGACGCATGCAACTTTTGCGAGCTGATCGCATGGCAACTGGCGATGACGAAAAGATGGCTGCATTCAAGAAGAAACGCCGCCAGATGCATGATTCCTTCAGAAGGAGACAAAGAGAAAAACACCGGCGTCGTACATCCAAGACAAGCGCCGAGTCTTCTACGAACAATAATGACCAAGGCGACACCAGACAGTCTGTGCTGGCAGACGAGCAGAGGAAGCCTGAGACTGGTCAAAACGCCCTCTTAATAAAGGAGAGGGATCAAGACAAGGACCGGATGGGTTTTCCTGACGCTAATGACGCACAGACAGCGAATTCTCGACGTGAAAACGATCAAATGACAATGGTGTCGGCTGATCTCTTCACGACGGAGCACTTATCGGACACCGAGTCAGAAGAGAGTTATCAACAGGTTGAACGCTTCGAGGTCTGTGAACATGATAGGCTGGGTGCGATCAAGGTGAAGCAACTCCAGCACGAGGCGGCGAGAACTAGCGAGAGGTCTCGTATGTGTGAAGTACAAGCGCGACACCCAAAGCTTGACTCCACAGTGTGGAGTGGAGACGACGTTGGAGCCCACGATTTATCCGAACCCGGCAGCCCCGAGCGAGCCAGCGATGCATTTCACGACGTGAAAACGGAGATTATTTGTTCCCCTTCGAGGCAGGAGGATATGATCAAGGTGGAGTGCGGTGGCGTTGGCTCTCAGTCGGAAGCCCCGGTGGCATTTGAGATCCCAAGCATCCTTCATGACGAGCACTACCGGTAGATAGAAGAACAAAATTCTTAATTATTTTTCGTATTTTTGGGTTTTATTGGCCTCAAGTCGCAAAGGCTGTCGAGCATGGCCGAGCCCGAGGCCGCTGCGTCGCTGCCCAAGAAGAAGGCGCTGCCCTGGCTCAAGCGTCTGAAGGGGGCGCTGGATGACGACGACTCGTCGGACTCTTCGTCGCAGCCGAGAGAGCCGTCGCCCAAGAAGGCGGCGAGGAAGAAGGAGGCTCAATCAGGCAAAAGACGTCTCAAGACGAAGCGGCAACAGGCAGGAAGCAGTTCCGACAGTGACGAGGCAGAGCAGAATCCCCGTAGAAGGCTCAAGATGGCCACGAAGGCACAGGGCGTGAGACGTAAACGCTCGGTAGAAACGACTAAGGCTGCGAAGGAGGAGTCGAGTGAGTCGAAGAGAGCGACAACAGCCGCCCGAAGGGAGCAGCGGAAGCACAAACTGCAAGCGGCTCGAGTGGATGCTGGAGAACATAAGATAATGGCCAAACGACAGCAGTCGGCGGCGGCTTTTAAAGAGAAGGAGAGACAGCGAATACGCGCGATTCGAGCGAAGAAGGGTGACCGGAAGACCCCCACTGGTGGTACGGAGGCTGGTATCGAGGATGAAGGTGCACCACCACGACAACTACGACGACCGAATGATTCTGCTACTGTTACTGCAGACAAATCGGGACTAAAACGCAAAAGAAGCAGAAATGCTCCAATGAAAAGTGCAGATGACGCGAAACAGGAAGCAACAGGTTCGACGCCGTTGGACATTGTTGATAAAGCTCCTGAAGCAGTGAAACCGGGCGATGACAAAGAAACACATGTGGAGACACTAGTGGTCGTGAATGGTATACCACCACCGTCAAAAAGCGACGACGGCAAAGCAGAAGGGTCGGTGACGTCCCCTGAACCAGTTACACCTGACGGAAACGAAGCCACTGTCACGAAAGACACGTCTTCAGAACCAGAGAAACCTCAAGTCAGCGGGGAAGGTCAAGTTAGCGCCACGGAGAGCGCCACAGACACTTACACAGAGCCAGATAAACCTCAAGACACAGACGCAATCAAACCGGTGCCTGGTATGACCCACAGCGAGACGTCGGTGGAGACAGCAATACCGGATTCAACAGAGAAGGCGTCAATAGAGCCGCAGTTGATCGTTGAAGGCATAGTTCCTCCAGCGGGAAAGGGAAGCAATGAAGAAGAGCAAGTGGGACCATCGAAGAACGCTAGTACAGCTACTTCGTTGGTAAATGATGAAGGTGTAGATGGGCAAGCCAGCGAGGACAAAAAGAAGGAGATGCTATTGGATACGATGCCAATCCCCAGGAAGGTGACAAAGGAAAAAGAACCAACTGAAGTTCCAAGTGCTGAGTCGTTTGTGATCCCAAAGCGAACGTTTGCGAAGACTGGTATTGATGGGAGCAAGACGATTACGCAATTGGGGCAAACAGACACTGAAGGGACTCGAGAAAATGCTGATAAGCGCTCGTTGGACCCACCCGTGCCAGTTGCGATGCCACCGTTACCGTCTCCTCAGTCAAGCCCAAAGTTGCCACCGGCTGACCCCGTTCGCCCGCAAAGGAAACGAACGAAAAACCCGGTTCCTGTGAAGAGTTTGTTGCATTCACCGCAAAATCGAGCATTGATGCGTCTGTCCAGAAAGCGCAATTCCATTTTCATGGCAGCGGCAGAGCTGGCAGCTCAGGGTCCTGACATTCGGAGCAATAAAAGGGGTTCAGCAACACAAATGGCTGGATACGAAGTTTATGATGGCGGAAAAGAACTACCTGACCTGATTCCCCGTTTAAGCTGTGCGACGAAACGCGAAATGGCGTTGAAACAAGAATCGTATGGTGCTTCGTTTTTTGGTGTATCTCTTGCTGCTCCGAAAGCAAAAGAGAACGCAAGTTCAAATCTCGATGAATGTGGTGACGATGAGGTTGGTACGCGGATATTAAACTGCTACGAGGAGTTGCGATTCGAGAGACCCGAGGACAGAGAATTGTACCAACGGAAAATGTACGGCACGGCATTTGTGCCGCTGAATTTGCGCGGTGGGATAACGCTGATCGTCCGGAATGCGCGTTTCGAGCGCAAGTCCACGGGGATTCGCTTTAACCAGGACCGTGATCGTGAGGAGTTTGCAGCTTCATTGAGCAAGCGATACACATTTAATAAGTCCGTGCCACGGTGCGATATCCCCCGCGAGAACTGGCAGAAGCTACTGAGAAATCAACCGGGCACGGTTTATATGCACTACTACAACCGCGAAGACGCTGAGCGAGCGTCACATATCTTTCGTGACGACATTGGACACCCGTTGGAACTTAAACTGGACTATAAAGCAGGTGTGAAACTTAGACGAAGCTTTTCTCCAGCCCTCAGACAGAGGCCCCAACGTATCCCGCGTCGCTCTTGCTCTAGCGAGCGAAGTGTTCCAGAGCCATCTCCCTTATCATCGCAAAACGGTAGCGCGCGTAATACTCCGTTGCGGCGTCGAGATCACCAACCAATATCGAAGAATGACCATCGCTACGCAAGATATGACCGTGGCGCACCGCCACCTTCAGGGCCATGGCCTAGGGGCGAGAGTCGATACGGCCCACCCGCAAGTGGAAATAAGCGGTCGCGTGCGTTGTTGGAGCGGAATTCTCGTTCCCGCTCCAGGCCCAAGTCATTTCATACACAGCAATATGAACCCGATGCTCCTGAAAACAGAGCTGAGTCTGGAAGGAGTAACGTAGAATCAGCGGCACCAGCTATCAGCGCAAGGACTGGAGGTAGTAGCGCTAGCAGTGTCGTGCACAGTGACGAAGGCACACCCGCTCGGAAACGAGCTCGAACGTTGCCTTGTTCCCCGCGCCAATCTTCAATTGGTGACCAAGAGAGGAGTATGCGTGAAGAGAAATTTGGAAATGTCCAAGGAGAGGTCAGGAGCAGCTCAGAAGTTGCGCTGATGGAAACTTTCAATGGTGGGGGTGAGAGAAATGAAGGTCAGGGCGGTAGGTCCCACCCCAGACGGTGGCAGGAACCAAACAATCCAAGACCACACCACAGGCGAGATAGCTTTTCAAGATATTCGCGTGATCAGTCAAGGGAACCTGCCACAGAACGTCAGCAGCAACGCAGTCGCGAGTCAAGTAAACGAAGAGGTCGATCGCGTTCACGGCCCAGGACTTCTTCGCCTAGTAGCCATGGTGATCGGAATAGGGAGCGTCGAAGCTCTCGGGAGTTTGGGGGCGGTGGTGGTTATGGTAACAATACCCGTGACCAACGTATGCATGCTAACAGAGGACGCGGAGGATTTAATCGCGGTCGAGGAAGCTCAAATTCAGGACCACGCTAGAAAGGTGGTGTATAACGAAAGCTTGTACTTCATTCAAGGAATGGGCCTAGGCTTCTTTACTCTCGTCGTCTAGCTCCTGACCTTTGCGAAAGAGGAACTCCGCCAGGTAATCGATTGGATCCGTTGGTTGCACTTTGACGACTTCAAGCATTCCTTCAGTGAGTGCTGGCAACACTGTGTCCATGAGGTACGTCCGCAGTGGTTTGGCACGTATTTCAAGGAGCTCGGCCTCTTCGCGTTGTAGCAGTTCAAGTCGAGCACGTTCTCGAGCAAGTTTTGCCTGCTGGGCCGCCTCGTCTTGGGCGTCCTGGTCTCGGGTGCGCTGTGCAGCGCGAACCTCAGCTTCTCGAGCTTGCTTCTCCGCAGCACGGAGCTGCTCGCGTACTTCTGCGCGCGTGGGATGGAAGTTGCGTGGCGCTCGGCCTCCTTGTTCCATGTACCGCTGGATGGGAGCAGCAAAAGAAGCGTCATCGCGATACCCGTGCTCGTCCCTCAGAGTGATCTCCAACACTTCCACGCCGTCTGCAGCGGTCGTCTTCACGCTGGAGCGTGGCTTTGGTTTCTCGAAGAATGCCTCCAGAGCTTCAGTGTTGGCCTCAAACTCGTCGAAACGCCGAGCGAATGCCTCCTGCGTGTTTTCCGTGCGTTCAGCCTCAGCCTCTGACAGCGCTTGTGCTCGAATTTCCAGGAGCGCTCGAGGAGCCTGCAGCACAATCACTCGGTTTGGTACTTCAATTAACTGCCGGGGCTTCAAACGTGCCTGCATTGCTTCAACGTCCACCAAGGGGGAAGCAGCAGCTCCACCATCACCATTCTCTCCCCCAGTTGCGTCTACCCCATCAACAGGATCACTACTTCCGGCTTCTCCAGTTTCTCCCTCCCCATCAAGGTTGGTGTCGGTGTTGGGTTCCTGCTTGAAGATTTGTTCTGCCTGAGATGCGGAGATAGGAAGTCCGTCCAGCACGTAGCCTTGGTTGCGGCATTCAGCTCTACGCAGCTTCCAGCGCAGCAAAGCTGTCAACGCATTCATAGGAAGCTGGGTAGTATTTCCACTTGAGCCACCTGCAGTTGGAGCCCACTGCTGCAGCTCTTCCTGCAGCTTCTGCGTCTCAGCAGCATCCGGATCCTCGTGTCCCCGTGCGTCTTCTTGCTCTCCATCACTCTCTGGATTAAGTTGACTGGCCTTGGGCGTGGCATTGTTCTCCGGCGCAAACAGCGCTTGCAGAAGAGTTGCAGGGGACAAATACGGCAGGTAGTAATCTCTCGCAAGTTTCCGACTGAGCAATGTTTTACCCGCACGAGGTGCGCCTAAGATGATGGTGCGCAACGGCCGGAGGTCCATGGCTTGAATGAAGTCGTCTACAAAAAATGCCAGGTTTCCCAGCAGACCACTTGAGTAGTGACGCCATTCTTCAGGTGCTACCAACGTATGAATCGCTCCGGCGGACGTGTCAAAGCGCAAGTGCATTTGAAGTGGAATCACGAGTTCCTCTTCTTCGTCGAAGAGCAGCGCATCGGCTTCAGCGTCCGCGGTAGTCGCAGAGTCCTCGCGGTCACGTAGGCGGCCCGAGGCGAGCAACGTGCTCACTCCGCGACACACGTCGCGCAGTGTTGTGCTGCTACTGGCCTTGTCCACTGCGAGCAAGTATTTTTTGGGAGGTGGTGACGGTGAAGCTGCCACCCGGAAAACGAGCAGCGCCAGATCGTAGAGACTGATCATGGGTAACAAATTGCGACCTTGAGCGGTAGCCTGGGTAGTGACCAGACTAGGCACTAATAGTGGTCGATCTGGATTCAGCCAGGCCTCTCGAAAGACCAGCTGCAGCTGTGACTGGGCACCGCCGTATATTAGTCCTGCGCCTACGATGCAGGTTTCAAGTTCTCCCGTCCGATAGGCGCTCAAGATCTGGGTCTCTGCAGTTTTGAGGTCTGCATATTTGCGTGCTGGACGTCGCGACTTGAAGTCGTCCTCAAGATGACCCGAATCTGCACCTGATGCTGCAAATGGTGAGTTCTTGCTCCACGAAAGCACCGAAGACACGGCGACGAAGCGTTTGACGTTTTCACCGCCTTCGTCTTCGTTTCCCTCCTCGTCACCCTTAGTCGTCCCGCGTTTTTCGAAGGTCTTGAGTGTCTCCATGGCCAGCTTCGTGTCTGTAGTCAAGGCTGTGACCACGACGACGTCGGATTGCTGCACTAGTCGACGCCAAGCCACCGTATCCGTTTGCAAGGCAACGGGCTCCGTGATGGCCCCAGCAATATCGCTACCAGGATGGCTCTGCAGTTGACGTTTGAGTGCGGTCACCTCGGATTTTCCGCCTCGAGCGGCTGTGCCCACAACCTCAAGACCAGCATCCTGACAATTTCGAGCCAACTCTGTCGACAATGACGACCCCAAGTCCGTGATGAAGATGCGCATGCTACCAATATCTCCGTGCAGGTTTGAAGCTGGATGATCTTGCTGAGAAGACTTGTCCCTCGTGGTGGGTCGGCAGTTGCAGGAAGAGGTAGCTATTTATTCTTGCGTCGACAACAAGCTGGAGAACCAAGTCAAGCCTCGATACCCGGCTTAAAAATTAACAACGGCGGCCATGAAAAAGGAGCTCGCGCCGCTTACGTCGGGCCCGAAGAGCATAGCATCTTCATCACGTCCACGCCAGCGGAATGGTACACTTGACTGACTTTTGGTTAGTGGAATGCTTGAATGATTTAACTCACCCTTGGTTGATACTCCAGCTGGCATCCTCGAAGTCAAGATGAAGCATCGGTTGCTGGAAGACCAGAAAGCCGTGGCGGTGGGAGTGCTTTGTCGGCCAAACAAAGAACAGGGAGGACAGCACCATTGTTCCAAGAAGCCACAGCGACTACCGAAGCTCTCGTCGAAATCGGAACCTATACTCAATACTCGGCCGATTTCGTTTGCGTCGGAGAGAGATCAGGTCATGTCGGACCTTCAGCTGCCTTTGCCTACACGCTCGGTCATTGATCGTCATGTTCAAATTACCAAGCACTGCACCCAACTCGCACACGATGCGCTCCCACCTGTAGCAGGAGCTTTCAAGAAGCGTGGGGTGCCTGCATCGGTGTTTCCTCAGGCGTATTCACGCAATGAGCTCCCTATCATGGTTGAAGGAGGCAAGGGTGGTGGGAAAGCTGGTCTGCGCTGGACGACACCGATGGAAGATCTGGACTTCAACAAGTACTTCCCGCTCTTTGTAGACGGCATGCGCGAGAAAGCTTTCCCGTTCAGCTTCTTGGCACGTGAAGGCGCTTTCCAGCTAGCAGCTTTTGCCCAAAGGTACCCGAACAAACTCGTTGACTGTCTGCACCGTGTTATACCGGCGCTTCGTACGAATTTGGAGACTCGTGATGATGGAGCACTGCGAGATGCGCTGCTACTGCTACAGCAACTGGCACAGACTGCAGGTGTGGGCCCGCTGCTAGTACCGTACTACCGGCAGGTGCTGCCGATACTAAACATGTTCAAGAGCAAACGACGAAATCTCGGTGATGAGATCGATTTCCGACAGCAGCGCGCACAAGATCTCGGCGAGGTGATCATCGAAACGCTGGAGCTGCTAGAGCGAACAGGAGGCGAAGACGCATTTATTAACATCAAGTACATGGTTCCAACGTACGAGAGTGCGTTAAGCTGACACCGGTAGGAGCGCATAGAGCAAAGTATTAACATGGTGCGAGACTTGGTGAAAATTTTCTTGTGGGCGTGAAGCAGCTTTCACAACCTTCACGAGGTCGCGTCTTCTACTGGTACAATATTCGGCTGCAACTTGTCGAGCTCTGCGTGGTGGCGCTTGTGGATGCGCTGCATTTCATCCTCACACTCGCGAACTTTTTCACGCAGCTCCTGCACTTGCGCACGCAGCTTCTCACTTTCCTCAGCATGTTGACGCTCGCGTTTTTTACGCGCAGACGGCAAGTCCTCACGATTCAGGCGATTCATACCTTGATACTGCTCTCGAATCTGCTGCAATTGCTCGCGCATCTCGTTGCCAATTTCCGCACGAATGCGAACCTCCATCTCCATCTTTTCAGCTTGGGCCTGCGCCAGTTGCTGCCGAAGCTCCTCATTCTCTAGCTCCATTTTGACCTGCACAATAAGTCCATCAAGTAAGCAGAATTCACCGTCAACCGTAGCAAAACACAAGGTAACGTACCCAGTGTAAATCCCTCTTGGCGATCGCCCTTTGCGTCTCCATCGGTGATGTCCCGGCATCTGTAGTTTTTGGTTTAGCTGCTGCTGATTCGCGCCGACGCCGTGCAGAATTTTGTGTTTGCTGCTTAACTTTCACTCGCGTCGGTGGCGATGAAGCTGTCGTGTTCACCCCTGGATCCACACGCTGCTTTACCTTAATCGGCACAGATTTTTCTGTTGATTGTCGTCGTCTCTTCTTCAACCGACCATCCAAATCGTAGAACGTCGCTGTTGGCGCAGCTTTCCTGGGGATGGATGTCCGTGTGCGCACCAACTCACGTGCAACAGCACTGTACTTCAACGTCCGCAGTGTTTCATCAAACTCGTGGCTGGATGGGTTCACTGCCACGATCATCACGAGCGGGCCGTGGTCATTGTGCACGAGGTTCTCCTGGAAAAGACGCGCTAACTTGGATTCTCGGAATGGAACCATCTTCTGCAAACTGGGCGGGTGTTGCTGATTCCACCTCAATGTCTCGAGGCATCGCATGAGGTTCATCAGCGAGCCATTGATCTTGCTGGCCTCTTGGATGCGCGAACCCGTCGCGCCGCTTTTGGAGCCACGCTCCGAGCCCGCCAAATCCACAATCGAAACCTTGCTGCGTAATTCCGAAGCAAATCTCGACACTTGGTGATACAAGTGCAGCGTGAAGACGCAGTGACTGCGACTGGAGTTCGAGTTACAATTGGTCTCGGCCATTTGTTTGTGTCTTGTGCCCATTTCCAGCAGCTCGAGTCCCTGCTCCAGCGTCTTGATAGGTTTCTCCACAGCCCCTCGCACCTGGATCTTGCCATCGCAGTCCTGGAGACGCAGCGCTCGTCTCTTCCTCAGCGCAGGCGACAACAAGTCGTACACGTTTTCATTGTAGATCTCCAAATACGTGGCCGTCACCTTCATCACCTGTTGCTCTTGGCTCTTGGACAGCTCGTCCATAACGTACTGCAGCGACTGGGGCAGCACTCCAGGCGCGTCCATTGTGCCGCTGATCGTGTACGTCTTGCCCGAGTTGGTGACGCCGTACGCGAACACGAGGCCGCTTTTGCCGTTGAGAGCGGCGTCCAGCACGGGCCTCGTCGTGTTCTCGAACAGCTCCGTCTGCTGCGTCTGCGGCTGGAAGATGCGCGAGAACTGGAAGTTCGTGGCGGTTCCTGTGGACCGGTACGACTGCGACGTCTTGGGCGGTTGCGCCAATAGAGACACATCCGACAGCACGCGGAAGCACTCGGGCTCCGTATCGGTCGGCGGCGGCTCTAGCGGTCGCAGGCGGATGACAACCTGAACTTTATTATTGCGCTCATCCTGCTCTTCCTGCGCGTCGTCAGGCTGTCCGCGGTTCTCTGCGTCCTGCTCGTCCATGGCGTCGTGACTGAAGCTGAGCTTGCGTACGATGGCGTTGGCCTCCTCTGCAGTGAGGGACGGCGTGTCACTGGCTTGAGTGCTGCCGCTGCGCTCGCGGATGGCGCGCATTCTATTGATGTATCGGAAGATTGGCGAACGCCAAGCAAATTGGCCCTTCTAGCTGGCTCTACAGCTCTAAGCTCCAAACGCCTGTTATTATGTATGAATTCACAAACTTACTTCGTATTCTGGGCTAGATAGGACGATGGGGATTGAATCGGCATCCATCGCCAGGAGCGCTTGAAAGCCAATGTCGTCCAAGATGCCTGCTGAGGAACGGTATCACCGTCATTCCGCGGGAAAACGTCGGGTTCGTGGAAGGTCTTCTCAGCATCACTCAGTCTCAGGGTCGGAGAGAGTGTGAGCCTCAGGTTCCTGGATGTCGCTCGCTGTCACTGGCAATGTCTTCAATGTCTTCTACCCACATTCTGTCCTCTCCCCACTGCTCACTGCCAAAGCGTCTCGCTCGTCGAGTAGTAGGAAGACTCTCGGGATCACGGATCCCGAGACAAATCAGCCAGTCTGCTTCGAATGCCGCAATCGCGTCGTTCACTGCCGGTATATAGGCGCTGTACATCATATTCTCCCAGTTGACTTCCATGCCGCGAGCGCCGTCGTTCGCCGACCCAATGACTACCAATAAATTATCGATAATCGTAACTTTCTGGTGTTGCTCGTGATAGGCAACCGGGTTGATAGCCACGAGAACACCTGCGTCCAGTAGCTTTCGGATGCATGCCTTCGCGCATGCATGACGCGCCATCGTTTGATCTAAAATGACCTTCACAATGCGCTTCTTCCCCTTCTTGCAAAGCAACTCGATGACCTCAGCGTGTGTGAGTGAGTACATCTCCACGCGTATCTCCTCGTCCGCCGATGACAAATACTTCATGTGCTCCATGTAGAAGTCTTGATGCCTTCCTCTCGAGAAGGTGATCTTCACCGGCGGCGGAGGTGCATGCTCAGCGCGAAAGAGTGTTCCCCGACTCACGCCAACAGCGGCTGCTCGTTGCTCACAATTGCTAGGAGTCTCGGGAAGCTCCTGCAGCTTGCGTAGTATTCGGAGAGGACGGTTCACGGGCTTGGGCGTCCTGCCAGGGCTGCGGTAGAGTTCGCCACTCTCGCCACGGTCTTCGACAAGATTAATCGTTCGAGCGTGTCTGTTGAACAAGCGCGCGGTGCGGCTGTAGTTGGTATCCCTATTGGCTCTCTTGTAGCTGGCAATAGCCCGCCCTGATAGCCATCCGTTCGTCGAACGTGGTGTGGTGCTGGCGGAGTCGTAAGGTCGACTCGGCGTACTCGTTGTCGACCTCCATCGCCGTCTGGGAGCCACCTGACGCTGTCGCACCTGGGCGCGTAGAGTCCGTAGAGTCCATTCGAGTGACATCGGAATCGGTACTGCTGCAATCGGCAAAATGATCGATGAGTGCGTCGAGTGCGTCGTCGGAGTTCATGTCCTCCTGCTCCGAGTCACTGTCGGATTCCGCAATGATCGCGTCTACGCTCGACTGGGGTGAGTACCCTTGACCACCTTTCACAATCCAATCCAGCCGCCGAATCGTTCTCGCTTGTTTTGCTAGTCGCTTTCGCAGGTCCTGGTTTTCTTGCTGAAGGTGAGCTATCAAGTAGCGTTGGCGAAGATCACGCAGTTGTCGTTCCTCCGGTCGTGCAGGATATTCCGCATCCAGGGCTCGAAGCGCTTTGAAGGCAACGATCTTCTCCTGGCTATTGAAAGCGAAAACCTCCTCGTGCTTGTGGAACAGCGCGTCTGCCATGCGTAGTTTATAGTTGATCAGGAGTTGAATCAGGAACCGCTCGGCCGTGCGCACCAGGTCCTCAGGGGAGCAGCAGCAGGCTTAGCCGCCTTGGGCTTGGTGACCATGACGACCAGGAAATCATTCTCCTTCACATTGTACTCGGCCAGTGTGCTGTCGTCTTGGAGCACTTTTCCTGCGAGGATGAGCTTCTGCCGAGTCACGGGGGAACGTCTGGAGCTCCTCGATCTTCTGCTTCACGGAGGAGGCCTGCCCTCTGTGTCGAGCAGGGTCGAGGAGGAGAGGGTGAGGCGGACAAGTACCGCGTCCGTGAGCTCTGCGTTTAGGGAAGCTCCGTGTCCGTCCTTGTCTCCAAGGAAAGGCGGTGCGCATTGAAAACGCGAGCGAGCAACTCGATTCCGCGCTGATCCATGCTGGATGCATGCATGCATGTTCAAAATGATCAAACAATGTAAATTGAAAGCAAGCAAGTGTAGTTGTGCAAACCCAAAGATTGGCAAACAAACAAACAAACAGATCCTCTTGAGATGCAGAAAGCGCTCTTCTTCTTGCTCGACACTAAGTGCTGGTCATGACCGAATGAGAAACAGGCCCCACTGTTTTGACAAGCTCGCCAGCCTGGCAAGCTGCCCAAAAGGCTGCCTCGAGTTTCTTAGCTCGTTCTCGGTCGGTCGTTGGCGTGCAGCCAGCGGCGACGCAGCTAGTCATGCATGCCCCCAGCGCAACGCTGCAGTCGATGATAGCGAACGGAGTGCCAACACCTGCGGTCACTGTGCCAAACGTCGCTCCGGCGGAAGTGTAACACGCCACAGCGAGGGCATTGCAGCCCGTTTGGCAAATGCCATACGCGAGGGGTCCAGCATTGACTTCGGGCGCACTGGCGAGTCCCAGCACCAGGAACGCGGCTGTCAACGTCTTGAACGTCTTGAACATCTTGTAGCGCTGCGAGTTTTATCTACGGGCGGCCGAATGAGTTATGATCAACATTGTAGAGTAGAGAAGCTTTGGATACGTTGTTGCGATAGCACTCGTTTTGCATCAAGTCACCTGGTCACCCATGGACATCAGCGCCAGTAACACCACCGATGCAGATCTACCTGCTGCTTTCACTTCGTTAGACAGAGCCAATTTCAATCTCCAGTGGCTCTCTCGTCGCCGCGGCGTTGACCAAGTTTGCATCCATTGCTGGGGGTGAGGCGGTTGAACCGAGGTGGCGCACCTGGGCACGTAGAGCTCTCCACACGATCAGTTTGCTGTGATGCCAGTTGGCACTTATTCTGCCCGTCAACACCCCGAGGAACCTCATCGTTTGACAAGGGGTCCACGAAAGTAACGTAGGAGTCGCAAAGCACACGTACGTAAGACGCACGACGTCCCAGTGTATCTAAGACGCGGCCCGGACAACGTAGACTACCTTCATCTTTTGAGCTGCACAGACCGTGATGTCTTCCTATTCGACTTCGAGCACTTTCTTGATAGTTTTGAAGACGTCTTCACGTCCTGAATCCAGTTCACTTAGGCAAGAGTGCTTTAGCCATCGTTGAGGCCTCGTGCATGTACTTCCTGAACAACAATTAACTGTCGCTGGTCCTACGATCTTTGCGCCTACTGACCAAGAGTGTGGCGCGCTCGCTGGTGTCTGAGCAAGTCGGGAGTCCGAGCTGTTTTGTAGGTGCAACCATCCACTCCGCACACAAACCGTTTGATGCCCCTGCACAAATGACAAACATACAAGTAGCAAAACGTTTAGTTTCAGATGACAAGCGTACTACAGGTCACTTACTCATGCAAACGTTCATGGGCTCGTCGGCCTGATGAGCGAGCAAAACGTTTACCGCAGCCGCCATATTCGCACTTGTAGGGCTTCTCACCCGTGTGAACACGAGTGTGTGTTTTCCAGTCGGCTTTACGCAAAAAGCCTTTGCCGCACGTCTCGCAGCACCACTTCTTGTCACCGCCATGAATTAAAGAATGCCGATTGAGATCCCCTTTCCGCGTGAACCTCTTACCGCAGTCTGGAAAGAAGCACATGTACACCTTCGGTGAGTTCTGTGGTGGCGGCTTCTGGCTCGCTGTCCCGGGCGATAGTGGCATCACTGCAGTTGGCGACACCACACTATTGGAGTGCTGCAACTCGGTGAAGGTGGCATCCCCGCTTAGGAATAGCTCCAAGTCCGCATCGGGCTTCGAAACACGGGGAGATGCTGAGTCAGCGTGCGTTGTAGGACATCTCACAATCTGTCTGTCGTCCGTGCTCGTTGAGAAACCCTTCGTAACAGACTCTACCTTCGTAACTAATTTGCCAGCCTTGCAAGCAGCTTCAAATGCGTCGGTGTCCTTGACGGCTTGTGCACGGTCGGTGGTAATTGTGCAGCTCTCGGTGTTCTTGGGCTTTAGAAAGGCTTTCCTTATCCCCTCTTCACCCAACGCCGCCACAGTGATGTTGAATGAGCCATCGACGATAATACGGCCATCGCAAATCCACTGTTTAGTGTGCTGCATAGCAGCGTCCAGCGGGGTGTAGATCTCCATGTTGTTCACCAGTAAATATTCATAAATATCGTGACAGTCTTTATTCCACATCGTTTTCTTATCCGCGATGATCACAACGATGACTCCGCGGTTCTTCGCCGCCACCACACGCTCTGCCACAGCTCGGTGCGAGAAATAAAACGATGAGATGTACATTGAAATGTGCGTGTTGTCGATTAACCCGAAAAGTAGTTCGAGCACAGTGCCATCTCGCCCCCATGTACCTTTAACTGGTACGTCGCGTAACATCAGTTCCAGCAGTAGGCCATCGTGGTAGCGCCCATAGTTGCGTAGGCTCATCCCTAGTATCTTGGCGATTTCTGTTCGGTTGTACGAGATTACACTGCTGCTGCTTCTTCCAGCAGTATGCTGTTGCGCTGACCTTCTTGCTGCTGCTGCTGCTGCTTGAAACTTGTCCGCTACTCCAGCAACAGATAAAGGCGGGGGCCCTCGTGTCTTCTTTGGCCGGCCGCGACGATCAAAGCGGGCCTGGACAAGGCGAGTCGTGCACCCGAGAATCCGCGCCACCTCGCTCCTGTCGAACCGCGACAGTCCACCACCTCCATCCTGCTGCAGCGCCGCGCTGCTGCCGATGTCCTGCAGACACAGCAGCACAAGCTCTGTCGTTATCGACGCAGCAGCGGAAGAGTTTTCAGCCGCCGCCGCCATTGGGCTTGGTTGGTTCTTCTTCTTCTTCTTTCTTTCTTTCTTCTTGCCGCGTTGCTTGTTCTGTTGTAGGCCGCCATTTTCTTCTTTAGCTTCCTGTTACCCCCAACTTTGCCAGGCACGTTTCAGCTCCGGGACCGTGATAGTGCCATGTATCATGACATTTGTGCCCAAATCTCGTACGAACTGGTCGCTCGGCAACCGGTGCAAGGAGCTTTCCGAACGGACTTGGAAGTCAAGCGCGCACTTGAGGTGCTTCCAGTTGCAACTAAGCACATTCTTCGCCCTCTTGCCTTCTCGAAAACCAGTCAAGTCAACAATCTGGCGCTGTTCCGAAAGGGGACATGCGAACTTGCCAGCTACGTGGACCGGGACGTGTTCGTCCCCGGTATCGTGGCGGCCGAGACCGCGGAAAGGATGTTGTCCCTCGACTTGGAGGAAAAGAAGGTGGAATATGCCGTACAACCACCGACGGACTCCCAGCTCGTCAGCTGGAGCTACCGCCTAGAACTGTGCTGCAAGTTCTTGCTGAGCCCCAACATCCGCCTGGAGTTTACCGTGACGATCGTCCACGAAAACTGCACGCTGACGCACGCTGAACCAGCACCGGCGGCAGGCGAATACCAGGTGATGACCAACGAACTCGAGCATCGATCACTACGAAAACAAAATGCCCCCGTCAAGGTATGGAACTTCGTTGTATACTAGGGCAGCAGTTGTAATCTGGCTCATTGTTGAATGACGTTGTGTTGAGTTGAATGAATGTAGAAGTCGTTGGTGGTCATTGTGCGTTTGTGAAGACTCGAGGGGCTCTAGTAGGACTACTACGGCGATTGAAAACTATCACCACGACCTTGGTTCCGTTCGAGGCGAGGCAAATTGCAGAGTGGTGAACTAATCCGTCGATCGGAGCGTAATGATATCTACTTCCACGAAACCCAAGCGGAGTCACCAAGATCTCCAAGCATCGTCAATTCCTTCACCCGACATTGCCAGTTTTTATATCGCCACGCGATGGAACTAGGTGTTGACGGCGAGCTCCCACTCCAGCAGCAACGTGCAAAGGGGTCCTAGTCAATACAGACCACATTACCCCACAGCCGCAAAATCCTTTTGTTTTTCATTATCACTTACGTCCACTTGCCACTCTTGGCGTTGTTGGCAATCTTGCTGGGATTCTCGAACGGCGTCGCCATGATCGTCTTGCGTGAGTTCTCTCCAAAGAAGATTTTTCGCGAATGAATATCCGTTCTGCTTTGCAGCGTGCATCTACATGTATAAGATACGCTGTTGTGAGCAGATCCACGCGCCTGCGAATCGTGTGGTTGATTTCCGCTGCTGGTGACGAGCAAAAAGTCGCCTCCCCACAAGAAGCAACGGCAGCCCACCATTGCGCCAACGACTGAAGCTGAGCGCTTGAAGATCATTCGAAAGGTTCTTCCTTTGCTGCGGAAACAGGCCGCCATCGACTACGCCGACGTCGGCCGACACTGTCAGCCTCCGCGTGACGGCAACCGTCAAGAAGATCGTGGAGAGGTATAAGCGCGGGGATGCCTGAGCCGATGAGGCGTTGCAGTGGGGTAAGGCACGCAATCCTGCCCATGAACCCATTCGCGTACACCGCCGAGTCCAAGACCTGCGTGCAGCGGATCCAAAGATCAGCGACCGCGGTTGCGCTCGCGCGCTCAACATCGTCGAGACCACATTCGCCGACATTGCAAAGAAGATCCGGGACATTCTTTCTTCTCAGCTTGTGTTCTCTTCGGGGAACCCCAACTTCGCTCCGATGTATCTGATGCAGTTGAAACTTCCTGCAGATACGCTCCGAGCAACTTTCTTCTCCCTC
Organism: Phytophthora agathidicida; assembly: GCA_025722995.1. Classification (NCBI taxonomy): domain Eukaryota; phylum Oomycota; class Peronosporomycetes; order Peronosporales; family Peronosporaceae; genus Phytophthora; species Phytophthora agathidicida. Next base: position 1,736,018 of record CP106979.1, read on the forward strand.
ACGCACATGGGAGTGACGGGATCGCTGGTGGCACTTGCTAAGGCGAACGTTAAAGTCACCGTACTGTTGGACCGGCAGCAGGTGATGTCTCCATTTGAGCTCCCTCGAGTTCGCGAGCTGTTAGAGGCGGATATCGATGTCTTCGTTCAAAAGTCCACGAAGACGCAGCATCAAAACGTACTATGCATAAATTGAAGATCATGTATGCAACGCTAACAAAAAAGTGGTGCTTTGTTAGATGGTCATTGCCGCCGATGTGATGTGCTCGACGGGATCAGCCAACCCGTCGATGAAGGGCTTACATGATTCGTACGAGAGCCTCACGTACCATTTCATGGCGAGTGAAAGTCAGTAAACCAATGTGAATACGGTTAGCCACTTGGTTCTAACACACCTTTTGATGCAGTCGATAACGCTACGGTAAACTTTCTCAAGCAAATGAAGAACGACTGTGAACGGCTCACGCTCGTGTGGCTGGGTGAGCAAGAGCGCAAACGAACAGTCTCAAAAAAGGTAGCGCGCACGCGTGCAAGCGAGGGCGTGACTGAAGTGGAGCGTACTGCTCTCAATTCATTTATGAGCGAGGAAGGCACTGAGTTCTACACAACGGATCATGTCGAGAAGAAGAGGACCAGAGAAGTCAAGAAGTCCGCAAAGGCATACTTTAAACACAAGAGTGAGCACGTCTGCGTCAAGTGCTGGAAGGCGTTGGACCCATCGGAGACAATGGTTTGCTGCAAGTCGTGCAGGAGGAAAAGAAGCGTGAAGGCGATGATGAATGTACAAGAACACAAGTGCTGCCGATGCGGCAAAACCAGGGAGCGCAGCAACCGTACCCGCTGCAATGCCTCATCGGCCAAGTGGCGGGCGCAGTCTCGAGCAGCATGCAAGGCCCGCGAGCGAGCCGGGGGACGAGTGCCGAGTGCGGGAAGAACGGCGTCTGTGAACCGAAGCCTGGTGGTGGCAGAGTCTTCGCGGGCTGTCTGTGATGAGGTGGCTCCAAATTTCTGAGACCCCACTCATCTGACCGAAAGGTTGTCATCCAGGAAGGAGCCGAGTGAGATGTGGGCTAGGAGCAGCTGCTTGGAGCTACTGTGTCCGGAAGTGGAGCTGGCTCCCGGATTGTATAGACGTCGTGGTTGTTGTGCGTGTTGCCGAGTGTCTTGTGGTGGCAGCATGGAGCCGAGTATCGAGTCCTGACACCCAGCGTCTCGATGGTGTGTAGTGTTGGGTTTTTGACCCGGATCACGGCCTCCGTTGCAGGGGCAACCTTCGTGGACGCTTTCAGTGAAAGGCGCGGCTGTGATTGGCGGAACACATTTACCGCAGCAGAGTGACAGAGAGGAATTAGTGACATCCTCGGTCGTACTAATATAACCCGACCGAGGTATTGAATTAGGTTTGGATAGGATTATGTGCCACACATCACCGTGTTGTTGTAGTCTCGGTCGTATGTGGTGTCGGGATTCGCCAGCAGCGTGGCGCACACTCGTGCCGGCGGTGACGGCAACTTCTGGGTTTGACCGCCGTTAACTGGGAGTCAATAGTGTGGCACACACGGGACACGCATTCAGTCCTTCAGAGGAGTTGGTGTGCGCACACCAGAGAACCGCTGAAACCACGCGCACTTATCGGTGGCGAGATCCGAACTTAGCCGGTGAGATCCGAACCTAAGGCGAGATCCGAACCTAGCAGAAAGATCGGGCAACGAGGAGTCGCCGGTAGTTTGAGCTCTCGCTCACAACGGTCACATTTATATTTGATATTTGTATAGGCGATAGGAATATCGTAGGATGAGATTTTAACGCCCTCTGGGCGAACAAACAGAACAGATTTTCCCACCAAGTGCAATACCGGCCTCTGGTAAGTCCAAGAAGGTGTCAGGCAGCTTAGGGCGTGAGATGTCTGTCGGTGAACATCTAGTGTAGTAGCTTGTGTTCATCCATCGGTCAGGCCAAGAGATAGGCGTGTGTGGTTTGATTGAGGTATAGTTGGCGGTACTAAGCTATCGTCTGTATTGGGGAGCGCGAGACAGCGACTCCTATATTGTCTTACCGTTCGGAGCTTGACTCCGGCACCCTCGGCTCGGGCTGAAAAGTCCCTGGACCCTTCCTTCTGAGGGCCGACGAGGTTTGAAGTGTAGTGAAGAAGTGTGCTGACTCTGCTCGTAGTCAGTGGCGCTTGGATTATTTGGTTGGCCTACCGACAACTCACAGCAACACAGGGTCAAGATCAGCCCGGTGTAAGGGATCGGATCTGGGTCTTCAGATTCTATTCCCACTTCTCGTTGAGTCTTCGCGGACGAGACGAGTGTTGTGGGTGAAGGAGTGTGACAGAAGCAAAAAAAACTGTCGTGTTCCGACACGACAACTGGTGCCGCGACCCGGGACTGTTGTGACCTTCTGTGATTGTTGTGGTGTGTTGTGTAGGCATAACCTACGAGCAACAATTGAGAAGAGAAGAGGATGGCGAAGGGATCGACTACAGCGGTACCGGCTACGCCGACGAGGAGCGAATGGAGCGACGAGTGTAATGCGGCCACTCCACACACTGAACGCTTATCGATCATGGCCGAGCGCTCGGTGAGCTTCGAGGACGCGACGGACGATCACGACGCCGAGGATGAGGAAGATGTCGTCGAGGACGACGAAGATTTGGAGGACAAGGCGCCCGTACAGGTGCCCGACCTCCCTGAAGATGCACAAGTGTTCGCGACGAAGAGTGGAGGCGAACGCTCCCTGTACCGCAACCTAGCGGAAGAGTTTGACGATGAGTCTGACCCCGAGCCAGCTCAAGTCGGCTATGATGATGTGACCGAGGATTCGAAAGCCTCGGCCAGGGTGGGCATGAGCACCACCCAGCAGGAGGGTGACCGCCCTCCAATTAACGGTGACACCCCTGTGGCGAACAAGGTCCTCGGACGGTGTTATCACATGATGATGGAGGAGAGCGAGTGGATGCGCCTGTTCTCCCCGAAACCAGTTCGACAGGCGCATTGGGTGAACCTGAAGCAGGAACTCAGCTACCCGGTCAACTCGACGAGTACTAGTCAAGTCGCTGAAGACACGGTGTCGCTTCTAGCTGCTATGGGGTTCAAGGTGAAAACGTATCCGTCGTCAACTGCGCTTGCCGACTGGACTCCAACGAAGGCTGGCAAGGAACTCCATAAGTGGAAGAAGAGACTGCGTTCAGCCTTCGGAAGCAAAGGTCTCAGCTCTGGACGACAACCGGTGGCGAGAAGTGGCGGTGACATGGTGGATCCGGCTGCTGTTCCGCTGCCACAGACTCCAAAGAAGACTGAGAACAGTGAGCGACCTGCGTTTGCGGCATCTGCCGAGCGCTCGCCGTACTTCCAAGACTCGCATATGGTAACTCCCCGTTCAGCGAGCCGTAAGGCACGCATCGTGAATGAGGGAAGAGACATGGACGCTACGGATGACACTCGCAGAGGCACGGAGCGCAGTATGCGAACCCGAGCTCAGCCACGCTGGCGCTCACAACGACGCCAGAATACCAACGACAGCTCGTCAGAGGATGAGTTTGATCCATTCGACTTCGGCAACGTCGGCGACAGACAGACTAACGAGCTCGCTCAGCAGATTCGAGAGTTGAGCGAGACCGAGAGCTTGAATGCCACGCCGAAGATTGAGATCGCTACGCACCGCCCACTGACGCAGATCTCCCCGTTTTCCGGTGACCCGGACCTCGTCGAGGGTGAGGACTCGATGCAGTGGTTGAGAACCTTCGTCTATGAGATGAAGGGAACTCACACGCCATCCAACGAGTGGTGTATGGCCTTCGAACTGAGTCTCAGGGGTGGAGCCGTACACTGGCACCGTACATTGTCGAGACAGGAGAAGCGAACGTGGACCTTGCTGAGCGAGAAGTTTATCAAGGAATACTGCTCGCAATTCAGCCAACCAGCGACAACTCGCTATTATACAGCGAAGAGAGCTGACAAGGAGCACATTCGTGACTACCTTCACCGGCTGAACGGGTACGCGAGGAGCGCCAACATCCGTTTTGAACACAATTCCCGCGCAGCAAGAGACCACATCAAGCGGTTCCTGGAGACATGTGGTGACAGGAGCGTCGAACGACGACTCTATCACATGCAGATCACCGACATGGAGACGCTGGAAGACGTGTTGAAGGACATCATGCGACTGGATAGGCGAACGGCAAGTCGAGATTCAGCTCAACATTCACGTAGTCGAGAACAGCCTAAGCGCCGAGAAGACCGCCGTCTCGATGACGCGCGTAACGGTTACGGACGTAGCCGACGAGATCAAGACCGAGACAGACGCCACAGCGAACCACGCTATCCGCCGCGAGTGGCATTGGCCGAAGCCTCGGTCTCGGACCTTATCTCGGAACTACAGCACCGAGACCAGCGTGAATCGCACAAGGAACACTCGGAGGAACGTCAGAACGACTACGTCGATGAGGATGGAGAATATTACGACGAGTCGGACTATCAAAACCTGTCGGAAACCGACGACGAGAATAGCAACTACGACTCCTTCGAGGGTGAAGCAGAACCTTACTTCGCAGCCGCTAACGACAACGAACGCCGTGCTACAGCTGATGGGACTTACGCTCACGCCGAGAATCGCCCGCCGAGAAGTGGACCCCCTGGACGAGGATTCGACAAGGGTGATCGACGTGACGGGCGTGATGGACGCGGCGGACGAGATAACAGAGACGGACGCAACGGACGTCCAAACTCGTATGGACCATGTGCTGCATGCGGAGGCAAGACCCACTCAGCACACTACTGCTACCGACGCTGCAAATTGTGCAAACAAGTTCATGATGTCGGCAAGTGCGAAGCCTTCAACGAGCTTGCGAATCTCCTCCGGACCAAGGTCGAGAGGAAGGACCTGAATCCGGGACTCCAAGACATTGTCTTTGGTGGGCCTTTAAACTAGGAAGCCCGCCAACTGAAACTGGGTTGGTCCCAACCGGGCAGCCACAGTTAGCTGAGCCAGTGATCGACGCAGAATGTATCTACGCGTTCGTTGGCACAAGCGAATGGCCTGACAACGACAATGTGATATCAACGGAATTTGGAGAAGAGAAGGAGGCGAACCTTGGAGGAGGTGAATGGTGTGAGAAGAGTGGTGATGGGGACGGTGATCGTCCTGCCAAGGACTGGATAACGAGTGCTGTAGAGGTTGACGCCAAGACGTCAGTGATGACCAAGACGATACGGTTGCTCCCGGCCGAACGAATGGGATGGTGGTCATCCCGTAAGTTTGACCGTCGAGTGAGGATGCGAGCTCTCGTCAAGGGGGCTGTGGATGATACAAGGACCCAGATACTGCTGGACACTGGTGCTAATGTGAGCGTGATAACGACGAGTCTGGCAAGGAAGTTGAGGCTGCAACCGATTCTGGGGCATGGCAGATTCCTGGAGGTACAAGGGATCAAGAAGGGCAAGATGACGACGAGTACTCGAGTGTGGGCCAAAATCACGCTCGGGCGGGAGACAGTCAATGAGTTCGAGTTCTGGGTCATGGACCACAGTGCCGGCGCAGAGGTTGTGTTGGGAACGGATTTCATGATTCCAGCTGGGGTACGGCTGGGCTTGTTTAACGCGACCGCACAGCTTCCGGGCGAAGTAATGGTGCCGTTGGTTAGGCCTCAGAGCGTGGAAGACAATCTACCCGAGGGTATGCATGTGACCGGAGGTCCGACCGAGAGCATGCATATCCAACGAGGCGAATGAACGGAGTTCAGGCTGCAAAGGAACCGACCGTCAACGGGAACACACGATGTGTGGATTCGACGAACTGCGGCACTCGTTCCGACGGTGACGAAGTTTCGTCGTGGGCAGCCTGTTAGGATACGCCTCACCAACATTACAGATAAGTTGGCGTTTTGCCCAGCCCATTTCTATGTGGTGGTCTGGGTACCCCGTGGATTCCTGCCGCGGATGGTCGGTTACGTGCCAATCGACTCAAGGAAGTACGAGGAGTGGCAAATACTCGCCTACGCTGGAGCACGTGACAAGACATTGTTCCGACGAGAGTGTGATTTGTACGAGCAGTGGTTAGCAAACCAACCATCAGTGGTCGAAAGGAGGCAGTACACAGTCCCGACGAGTATCCAACGCCGACCGGACGTTATTTTAACTGAGGGCGACGAAAGATTGGAGACTGCCGAAGAGTGGAGTCACCCAGAGGAGGATCCAAGACGAGAAACATGCGACGAGATGATCCTAGCAGCTACTTCTGGCGAAACGAGAACTCAAATGGATGCATCAACCCCAGGGGTGGCGGACAGGGGTGAAGACACTGCGACCGACGACTCATCTTGCGGTGAGCCGACAGAATCCGAAAGCAAAGGATCGACTGAGTTCCCAGCCGACAACATAAACAACGATGATGAGCCAGGGGCGACTACGCCACCATCCGGTGTTGGAGGAGGCACTTCATCCCAAGCGACAGTAGCCGAGTTGGATAAGACGTTCATGGCCGTGATGACTGTACTCTCGTTGGACAGCGGACAAGATGTATCGGATAAAGACTTCGCGGAACATATAGCGAACGAGATCCCTTTGGAAGATTTCGCCCAACAACTTGCGTTCCTACCTGAATTCACCGAGGTCTCGGCGACAGCTTTGGATTACTCAGCCCCTAACGTGCTGAACGAGAAATTAAGCATGGAACAACAAGGTGGGTTAGTGGATGTGCTGAAGCGGCATGAACGGATCATAATTTCGAGTGGCAACGCGTTGCCTCCTCCTGCGTATGGAGTTGTTTGTGACATTGATGTCCGAGGTCACGAACCGATCAAGCAGAGAGCTCGGAGGATCCCTCTCCGACATCTGAGGAAGCTGTATGAGCTTCTGAAGGGACTGTTGAAGGCAAGTCTTATCGCGTTCTCGGACAGCCCATGGGCATCACCTATCGTGATTGTGCTCAAGAAAAATGGTGTCGACATACGACTATGCATCGACAACAAGATGGTGAACGCTGTTACAGCAATCATCGAATATACCATGCCACTTGTCGATGACCTGTTGACGGAGCTAGAGAGTTATCTGTGGTTCTGCTCACTTGACGCTGCAAGTGGGTTCTGGGCTGTGATGATGACTTTACGTGCGCGGAAGATTTCAGTCTTCGTTTGTGCATTGGGACATTTCGAGTGGCTTCGAATGCCTTTCGGATTAAAAAATGCTCCGATGATCTACCAACAAATGATTGATAATGCCTTGTGGGGCTTTGTACAACCGAAGGGTGGCTGGAAACAGTTTGCCAAACGCATGGAGACAGCCGAAGAAGCGTCAAAATGTCTCCGGTCTAACAACGAGGATTCCGAGTTGCTGATGGACAGTAGACCGACAGCTCGAACGAAGTTCGACGCTGACCATGAATCAACAGTGGACAGCGACCCAGTCTTGCAGTTGGTAAACAGCTCAGACGCGGACATGTGCGCGACGAATGAGGCAGACCAGTCAACGTTGGTGCCTGTGTTTGAACGGCGTTCCTTCGTGGATGACATTTGTTTTGGCGCGAAGACGTTCGATGGTTGTTTGAACACTTTGGACCGACTGCTGAGCCGGTTCGAAGAATGCCGCATCAGCGTGAGCTTCCCGAAGAGCACGTTCGCTCAGTCAAAGATGAATTTCCTGTCTCACGAAGTCTCACCTGAAGGTATCCGAGCTGACCCGAGGAAGATGACTGCTATCACCGAGCTCTCGTTCCCAAGAACCAAGCGCGGGATGCAGTCGTTCCTGGGTGCGCTGAACTACTACAGCCGCTTCATTCAAGACTTCGCAGTCTACGGTGCGGTGTTGTATCAGCTGAAGGAAGAAGATTTTGGAGCCGGGGGCAACCTCTCGGCAGCAAAAGAAAGTTTCAAAGCGCTGCAGCAGAAGGTGGCTGATGCTCCCATCTTGCGACACTTCGATGGCAAGAAGGACGTACACATCATGCCGTTTGCCAACGAGTGGGCGTTGAGCACGACTTTGATGCAGATGCATGACGACAAGTTGCACCCTGTTCGATTCTGCGGGCGAGTACTGAAGGATACGGAAATGAACTATCACCCGGCGGAGAAAGAGGTGTTGGCGTTGCTGCTGCTATTGAAGGTGTGCTACTCACAGTTGGCCGGGAAGACTTTACACGTCTATACCCGATTCTCGACGCTCGAATGGCTTCGCAAGTCTAAATCGCTATTCGGACGTGCGGTCCAGTTTGCAGTGTTGCTGTCACCATGGCACCTACTGGTACAACGGATTAAGGAGAAGGACTGTGTCTTCACGCAGCTCTTACAGTCAACGATAACTAACTTCGTTGATCTCGATGACTCGTTGGCCCTGGTGACACCACCGAAGACGGGTTCACCGACTACTCGGCTAGACCCGCAACTACTGTACGCACAATTACCCCGCGACCACGAAGGTTTCGTTGTCTCATTTGACGGTTCAGCGAAGACCGAGAAGTATGGAGGCTACGGAAGTTGCTCATGGATAGTGTGGAAGCTACCTGAATGGCGCATAGTGATCGCTGCGAGTGCTTACCTCGAGAACACCACGGTGAACATGGCGGAGTACTCGGGCATGCACAATGGGGTGACTGCTGCCCTGGAACATGGAGCCGAGGACTTGGTTATCGTTGGTGACTCGAGACTCGCAATCCAGCAATCCCTAGGGGTGATCGCGTGCAAGAAGGAGTCGCTGATGGCACTACTGAACCGTCACCGAGAACTCGTTGCCAAGCTGAACTCAGTTAAATACCTGCACGTAGTTCGCGAGTACAACGCAGCTGCCGACTCCCTTGCCGGCGAAACACTGGAGTCTAAGGTGTCCGAGGTGGTTCTCAGCGAGCACCGAAAGACCGAATTGGCTGAACTAAATCGGATCCAAGAGATGATCTATGAGCCTGCATTGGACGAAGCCAATGTCGAAAATTCGACCCCGGAGAATTTCGCTCACATTCTGGATGGCTACGAAGCACCACGACGGAAGACGTTCGTTGACTTTGTACGGGCAGAGCGTGGCGATATAGCTGAAACGACTCGCCGCCAAGCGAGAGCTAAGCAGAAGCACGTACAGTTCGCTGAAGAGATCGCTCCAAAAGACGTTGAAGAACAAATGACACCAACTGAGGCAGACAACGAGAATCTGGCGGAAGTCCAACAACGAACAGCTGAGAACTCACTTGCACCCAACGCTGAAGACATTGATCCAGTAGAAGTGCAAGAAGAACGACGTCGGCGCATTGCTAAAGCCCAAGACGAAGAGTGGCGGTGGTCTACTCTGAAGACCCTCTTGCGTGGAGATGTGAATAAGATGAGCTACCGAGAATCCCGAGAAGCCTGGAAGATGGCTGACAAGTTCGTCTTGTCAGAAGACGACATTCTCTATTATCTGGGATCGAGTCGTCGGAAAGACAGTGACAACCAAGCTGAGACGACGTTACGACTTGTAGTGCCGACAACGATGATTCAGGAAATCCTACAAAATTGCCACGACTCACTGGAAGGTGGACACCAAGGAGTTGTGAGAACCTACCAGAGAGTCAAGCTGGATTACTACTGGATTGGACTTTACGCGGATGTTGAGAAGCATGTGAAGTCCTGTATAGACTGCAGTACAAGCAAGAGCCGGCCACACTTGAAGGGATACTCTCCCGGTAATGTGTTGGCTGAACGTCCGTTCCAGATCGTGTCCATGGATTTCGTGATACCACTACCGAGGTCTCGCCAAGGAAACACGGCCTTGTTGCTGTTCCAAGATTCGTTCACTGGATTCGTTATTGCCGAAGCTATGTCAGACACTACAGCGTTGAAGGTTGCTCAGTCGTTTGAAAACAATGTCTACAAGAGGTTTGGAGCGCCATCCCTCGTTCGACACGACAGAGACCCGCGATTTATGAGCGAGGTCTTTCAGACATTTACAGAAATGACGCAATGTCGGTCAAGGGCAACACTGAGCTATCGTCCACAGGCTAACGGACAGCAAGAGCGGTCTGTGAAGACGGTGATGCAATCGGTGAAGACTTACGTCGAGGATCCTTTGCAACAAGACTGGGATGAGATTGCAGAACGAATTGTCTTTGCGATCAACAACTCCCACGACATGACGAGGAAAGAGACTCCGTTCTACCTCGTCCATGGATGGGATGCCTTCACTACACTCCGAGCCATGTCAACATCACTCCGCAGAGGAGTCGGAAAGCAATCTGAAGCGTGGGCATGGCGACGGGAGGTCAATCGTCAACAAGAAATCGCATGATCCATGGCCAAGGAATACCAGGCAGCAGAGAAGGCTCGGCGTGCGAAGGCGCACAATGAGGCACTCAGCAGGCGAGAGCAAGCTGCGATACCTCGAGCGAGGACTGACAGTGCTTCACAGCAGAACAAAGATCCAACAGATGAGTCAACGAACACAACGCCAAGGTCTCTGTTCAAGCCAGGTGACCGAGTTTGGCTCTACATGGAACGAGTCAAGCCTGGATTGGTGAAGAAATTAGCTCACCGGCGGCACGGACCCTTTCGAATAGTGGAAAAGGAAGAAGAGTTTGCGTACAAACTGGAACTACCAGACAAAAGTGGCTACAGGTTCTATCCAGTAGTACATGTGTCTCGGCTGAAGGCTGTGAATGAATTTGGAGACCGACCGAGAACTCGTTTGGCGAAAGACGTGACCGAAGATGCGAGGTTAGACTTCGACGAGGAGTTGCTTCCGGAAGATAGCTGGGAGCCTGATCAACTTGCCGGTGAATATGAAGTTGAAGCAATTCTCAACGATCGAACCCCGTTGTCAACGGGAACTGAACGATCCGTCCGTGAGTTCGAGGTGAAGTGGGTCGGATATGACGAGACTACCTGGGAACCAGCGTCGAATTTGTCCTGTGGAGGTCTGCTGTACGATTATCTACGCAACAAGAGGAGCGAACAGCGTCTGCAGATGGTCCAAGTCGCTGACGAGGACTAGAAAACCATTATCATCACGAGTGAACTGGATGTGAGGCGGTGCAGCTCACATTTACAGACGAAAACAGCTACTGCAACCAACAACTTGCATATTACTTGGATATTACGCGAAAACTCGCGACTGTGACTGAAAATGAGACGAAAAAAAAAAAGAAAGAAACAACAAACTACTCCAAGCACCTACCTACAAAACTTCAGAACAGCGAGAACTTGTGGGGCTTGGAGGGCAGAGAGCGAGAATTACGGGATTTCAGAGTCAGGAACAAGCTCCAGTCCAGTACCAGCTACGGCTGCAGCAGCCAAAAGCTGCAACAACTGGCCGAGATCATCAGAATTCAGGACCTCGGAGTCAGCATCGACTTGGTTACCGATTTGCCGGGCGACCGGCGAATCCTCTTCCAACTCCAACGTCGCCGCAGAGGTGTCAGAAACTCCACCAGGAGAAGTAGGAGTTACAGCGACTGAAGTTGGCCCTGAATCTGCTGATTCTTCGGTGCGGAAATCCGCATCCCAGCCGTCCGCAACTTCATCATCTCCGAGATCTGGACTCTTGACTATGGCTTGACCGATGGAGTTGCGTGAGAATCCAGCGGGAACGAAGAGAGGCGTGGAAGGATTGCACGGGAAGAAGGTTGTGTTATACGGGTGCTCGGCAGGAGACAACATCCAGCACGTCCGCCACGGTTCCTTGCGATCCAGCTCCTTCACCTCTCGGCACCAATCAGTGGTAGTCGGAATCCATGGCAATGGTTCTAGCGGGTAAATGGACATCGAGGGCTCAAACAAAATTTCCGCAGGCAAACGCTTAGACTCCGGGACTGCGTCTGTAGTCCAAGTCCACATCTTGGCCGGAATCTGCTGGCGTAAAATGTCAGCTCTCAATGACCGTTCGCGATTATATTGAGCCCAAGCTTCCTTCATCTTTTCCAGTGAACGGCGGACGCATTGCTTTTGAGCCTTCGACCACTGCTTCATTTTGTCCACCGAGTCCGACATGCGTCCAAGCATATTCTTGACAGCTCTCGCTGGAATCCAATGGTCACGTTCCCATTCGGCAAAGCCCAACGAGGCTTCAGATTCACTTCCGTGTCCACGACAACGACGCCAGATATGGCGAAGACGTTCTGGGATGGGAGCTCGCTGAGAAACGTGAGCCTCTACGTCAAAGTTCGTGGTGTCAAAAAGACAGGCATGTTCAGGAAAACTCCCACGAAGTTGTTGCCACGGATGGTCATCCGACTCGAACTCCCCGAAGTCTCGAATGAACCGAAGAGAACATGGAACCAGAGCGTCAGGCGGCACAACTTGAGGCACCCGTTTAGCCAACACTCGAACCCAGCACTTGTCTGCACCTGGTAACGAGAAGTCAGGAGTCAGAAACTTGGTGGCCCACTTGATGCCACGCTTGGAAGCTCGAACGATAGGTGGAGTCTTGGAGCGGTGACGCTTGGATTTTGAGTTTGGGACAACTGGAATTTTCCGCTTGTTGGAAGCTCGTGAGGCTGGAGGAGGAACTGGTGCTGTTAACTTGGGCTCAATCTCTTTCATAATAACATCGTCCAAGCACTCAGTCTCCGGGATCAACTTCGACAACTCCTTCTCCATGAGAGCGTCATCTTCGTCAACATCTTCGGACTCCGACGACTCAGGACTGGGAGCTGCTGGAGGACTCTCGTCGATGACGATTACGGCCTCATCAGATGATGAGTTGTGGACAAGCGGAGTCACCTCGGGTCGGACCTTAGGTCCAGACTTGGTCTCCGGCGTAGACGAGGGCTCAGTCTGCAATGGAGACGATGTTTCAGTCAAATTCAGCACGTCATCGTCCTTAGCCGATTCTTGTTCCAACAGCAACGAGGCTTTGAAGTCAGAACGAATGGCTGCTTGCCGACGTGGGGTGGAACGAGAACTGGAGGCAGTCGACTTGGCGCCACTGGAAATCACAGAGTCCGAACGAGGACGAGACGGAATCGAAATAGCAGGAGGAAGATCCACACAAGAGTCCACGTCGGCAGAGTCAACATCGGCAGAGTCACCGACAGGCGGAGTTGACTTCCCGTTAGAAGATGAAGACGCCCTCGAGCGGAGAGGAGAACTGCGTGGAGTAGCTGGAGTCTCGACGGTAGCCGTAGGTGGAGGGCTCGCTGCTTTCTCAGGAGATGCCGGCACACGAGTTTTCTTCTTCAACAACTGATGGCTGGAATTAGTCGACGACGAGGAAGGACCGGCAGACTTCTGGTAATCATCGCTGTCCACGTCTGCTTCCTCGTCCGCTTGGCCATCCAGCTCACGTTGACGCTTGGATCTCACGGCCCGATTTTTTCCAGTGGATTTGCGTGGAGACGAACCAGCTCTCGGTGACTTGGATTTCTTGGTTGGAGTCGAAGCCTGAGACTTGGACGCAGCAGCCGCTGCAGCTTGTTCTTCACGCTGTTCGGCAAATAAGAACGCTGCTCGAGCCAAGTCGTTGGCCAACGTGAACTTGGATTGGTCAGCATCAGCAGTTCGATAAACTTCACGAAGCACTTCACGAGTTTCCTTATCAACTTCCAGCGCTCGCCAATCCAGCTCGCCATTCGATAACCCTGGCACGTGAGCGATAAGTCAGTTGCGAAAACGGGTAAAACAGAGACGTCGTCGAGAAGTGATGCGTACCTTCAACTACGGCAACCAAAGTCTCCGGGTCCATCTCATCCAGCTCAACGCGAGCTCGCAGAGTCTTGTTCGCGTTCCTTAAGCGTTGGTTGTGGACGAGGAGATCGCTGATGCGACGGCGTAACTTGGAGGTTATCGGCGTCTCAGCTGGATCACTCCGTAGCAGCAACTCGTGAAGCCTTTTCTTCTGCCCCGTATTTGCGAACATGGCGGCCTTGAATGTCTCTCTCTCGAGCTTGAGTTGGCGTTCCAGGAACTCGATGTGATACCGCTCCATCTTGATCTTGTTTTCAAGACGATTGCAGATCTCGGTGTGACCTTGGACGACTGCGTTCATGGTAGCAACTTGGTCCAGAAGCGTGGCGACTTGACGTTTCGAATCTCGCACGGTCTTTTTGTGAACTTCCAAGGCTGCAGTGGTATCCTTCAGGAAACACTCGGCTTGCTCCCGACGAAGACACTCTTGAAACAGCTTCCGCTCGACCGCGGCTTGTCCGCTTTCAGCAGCGTGGAGTTGGGCGCGGATGACTGCGAGATCCAGCGACTCTGGACTAGTTATCACGGCGTCCGACCTAACGACAGCTGTGATATCGGTCAACGAAGAAGCGGCTTGTAGGCCGCGACGCACAGTACCGTCACCACGAATATTCGGGCCAACCTGAAGCTCTGTCACCAAGCGACCGAGTTCCACTAGCATGGGAGTTAACGCCGAGATGATCTGCTCCGAACCAGAACAGACACTGTCACGGATCATGGAACCGAGGTGACCCGCAGAAATGGCGTGCCTGGCGACGTCTGTAGGGACTCGGATCATCTCAGTGTTGGCTTCTGAGAACTCGGCAGCAGGACGAGAGGAAGCAGGATCTGCAGCAGACGTCTGGAGGTGATGCGAGTCAATACGCAGTTAGCAGGAGCTGACAACCACGAGGTTACCGTAACCGAGAACTCACCGTTACAGCAGCAGTGGATGTCGCGATCGATTGCGAAGCTGGAGTCGCTGCAGACAGAGTGGATAGAGCTGAGGTATGAGCAGACGATGCCTACGCACGTGCACGACGTGATTCAAAGTCAGTCAGAACCAAATCCTGAAAACGCTGTGAAGATGAAAACGTACCGAGATGACGGCCGCTGACGAGTGTGATGACTGGAGAGCCGGGGCCGCTGAAGAAATGACGCGCGTCGATGACGATGAAGCGGAAGAGGTCTGCGCAGATGCAGCAACAAGTCCGAAGTCAATCTTAAGCAGTACAACAAAAACGCAGCAAGGTTGAGTACTCACCGTTGGATTATCGACGGCACCTACGGCAGCGTGGGCTGACCGCAGCGCGTCTTCGAAAGGATTCGGCTGGTGCGGCATGAGCGTGCAACAAGACACTCACCAGTGCCGGGCTCGTATCGTGTTGGAGGCAGTTGTGGTGCCGGGATTCGCCAGCAGCGTGGCGCACACTCGTGCCGGCGGTGACGGCAACTTCTGGGTTTGACCGCCGTTAACTGGGAGTCAATAGTGTGGCACACACGGGACACGCATTCAGTCCTTCAGAGGAGTTGGTGTGCGCACACCAGAGAACCGCTGAAACCACGCGCACTTATCGGTGGCGAGATCCGAACTTAGCCGGTGAGATCCGAACCTAAGGCGAGATCCGAACCTAGCAGAAAGATCGGGCAACGAGGAGTCGCCGGTAGTTTGAGCTCTCGCTCACAACGGTCACATTTATATTTGATATTTGTATAGGCGATAGGAATATCGTAGGATGAGATTTTAACGCCCTCTGGGCGAACAAACAGAACAGATTTTCCCACCAAGTGCAATACCGGCCTCTGGTAAGTCCAAGAAGGTGTCAGGCAGCTTAGGGCGTGAGATGTCTGTCGGTGAACATCTAGTGTAGTAGCTTGTGTTCATCCATCGGTCAGGCCAAGAGATAGGCGTGTGTGGTTTGATTGAGGTATAGTTGGCGGTACTAAGCTATCGTCTGTATTGGGGAGCGCGAGACAGCGACTCCTATATTGTCTTACCGTTCGGAGCTTGACTCCGGCACCCTCGGCTCGGGCTGAAAAGTCCCTGGACCCTTCCTTCTGAGGGCCGACGAGGTTTGAAGTGTAGTGAAGAAGTGTGCTGACTCTGCTCGTAGTCAGTGGCGCTTGGATTATTTGGTTGGCCTACCGACAACTCACAGCAACACAGGGTCAAGATCAGCCCGGTGTAAGGGATCGGATCTGGGTCTTCAGATTCTATTCCCACTTCTCGTTGAGTCTTCGCGGATGAGACGAGTGTTGTGGGTGAAGGAGTGTGACAGAAGCAAAAAAAACTGTCGTGTTCCGATACGACACGTACCTATGTGAGACTCTAGAATCTCCCACCGAGATCTGTTCACACTTGATATTTGTATAGGAATATAGGAGTAGGTATAGGGAGACCTACAGAGGCTCTCAGAGCCACAAATAAGCAGAAATAAATAAGCAGTCTTCCCCCCAAAACAACAAGGGTCAAATCCGTCTCCAGTAAGTGTAGTTAGCTTATTGTAGTGCAGGACACGCTCAGGTAGGGTGGATGCCTGTAGATTGAGCTAAGGTGCATCACCGAGAGTTCGTCTATAATTAGGCCAAGAGTGAAGCATGGCCAAGTGCGTGTGGGAGCGGCTTTAGAGTGTCGCTCTTTGTGTATTCGTGAGGACCGAGGGTTCTTGCGTGTTCTAGACTTCCTGCCGAGGTTATACCTCGGCGCCCCTGTACAAGGCCTAACACGCCGGTACCCTTCCTTCTGAGGGACTGCAGGGTTTTACTGCTTCCTAGCCTTAGCTCGTGGCTAGAGGAGTTAAATAAAGGGTTAACCTATACGATCGCAGTGCACAGAAGCGCTTGCAACCGACCCGGTGTAAGGGATCGTTCCTGGTCTTCAGGTTTGATCCAACAGTCGCTAACCTTTGCGGGTTAGTGTGTGTTGGTGGTGGGAACTCACCCGACACGTGAGAATTTTATCGTGAATCCTACACGACATGTGTGTGAACGTAACGTGTTGCATTTGGACAAGCTCGGGGCATTTGAGCTTGGATATATCACGTGGAGACGGGGACCTGCTAAGCGAGAGCCAAGTTCTGCTTTGGTAGTGTTCTGTGTTGGAGATTTCTTGTCTTGGTGATTTCGAGAATCGAGGACAGCTTGGTGTGGCCGACGCAAGTCTGGGCCCAAAGCGTAGCCTTTAGTTCAAGAACCACTTTTCAAGGGGATATACAAGAGGAGGACCCACACGCCGACTGGGAACAGTCTTTGGTGTTCCCGGGGTCGATTCTGTTTGGCTTTCTCGTGGGTTTGGTCACCGCCTCGCCACATGTCTGTCGAGCATGCCGAGAAAACGAGAATCGCGCCAAGCGCGTTAATTAAGAGGGGCCTCGACAGTCGAGAGCAAAGTAGTTCTTGGCGCGAGCGCGCGCGTCGACGGCGTCATCGAATAGACAGTACGTTTGCACAAGGTCCGTGTGTTTTGTAACACGAAAATCCTAATTTTGCACACGACAATCCGGTTTTCTCGGATTTTCGTGTGCAAATCACAATTTCGTGTGAAAACACAAAAGGACCATACAAACACCAAGTGAAAAAAGCATACTTTAATCAAGTGCGAAAACTCCGTGTGTGCTCGGAAAAATTCCAAAAATTAATTTGGAAAACAACTCGCCGGTCACGGTACTTCCGAGTTTACTTTAATCAAGTTACGGAAGTACCGTGACCGGCGAGTTGTTTTCCAAATTAATTTTAGGTTGCTGCGAGCACGCACGGAGTTTTCGCACTTGATTAAAGTAAACGTTGAATCATCTAAATATACCACCGTTCTAAACGAGTTCATAAATCAAAGATGACGACGACGACGAGCGCGTGGACGCTGACGCTCTTTGTGCTGTTGGCGGCGACGCTCGCTTCCGCCGACCCTCGCGAGGTGGAGAACGCCGAGTATGTCTTGCGACCCCCGTCTTCCTCGCCTAGCTGCTCCTCTGCAGCCCTCGAGCTAACCTTTTTCGTGTGGTGTGTATCAGCAGACTCCAAGAGGAGTTTGGCGACGAGTTCGACGACGAGCGCGCCATCCCAGCGCTGGGGGAGCTGGAGCAGCGTCTCAAGTTTGAGCTGGAGCACCAGTTGGCTGTCGGCGCGCCCTTCACGTCGCGTGGCGTCGTGGAGATCGTGGCCAGTGCGTCATCTCCCAAGCCCCAAGTCTCGTTCTCGGCGCTGCCGACGCTGAGCGGCGGGGACGTGGAGATGTTGGAGACGCTACTGAGACAGGGGCGCCACTACATGGTGCGCGCCAAAGCGGACCCGGCCGACCCGAACTCGCCTTACATCATGACGTCCGTGCCCATGTGCATGTTGGCTGCGATGCGACTCCGCGAGGACTTCGCCTTCCACCTGTCGGACAGCGGCAAACTCGTGGCTATCGAGTACCTCACGCCATATCTGGACCAGGAGGCCTGTGACGACCACCAGACGCGCAGTCTCAAGGACGTGCGCTTCGGTCCGTTCGGCACGGTCCTCAAGGCGCAGACTGGACCTTCGTACGTGTGCAGGTTCTTCCTAGCTGTAGGTTGTGTTGAAAGACTACTTACTTCTCGCTGTTGTATCTGACCGATGCAGACCTCCCAAGAACATTGTGGTCAAGCGTGATCGTGCTCCACAGGGTGTCAAACCGGTCAAGAGCGAGGACGGCAGCGATGAGCCCGACGAAGAGAGCCAATCCTTCCTGCGCAAATACGTACGTGCTTTCGAGTGTGTTTAAATGTTGTTCGCTCCACTCACGTGACCATTGTGCGCGCTTTCTGTAGTGGTACATCATTCTGCCTATTGTCGTCATGAGCCTGTTCGGTGGCGATGGAGGTGCTCCGCCTGCTGCTAATGGAGCTCCTGCAGCTCCTGCCGCCGGCGGAAGACGACGATAGAGCGCTGAGCGAGGACTTCCCGCTGCATCAAAGTGCATGCTGTTCGATTTGATCGATCCCACTAGTCAGTCAAAACTCATAAACCAGAGTTGAGAGCGCTACACGATCAAGCTGGTCTGCTCCTCTTCGTCTCCCTTTTCCTTCTTGCTCCACACCGTTTGAGGAGCTGGCGGCCACTCGTGCTGCGAGACCATTCGCCCCCACAGCGTGTGGTCTCCCGTCGACACCACTACGGCCACAGCCGTGCCTTGCAGCACACTCGTCGTCATGAGGACAATGTTGCCGCACTGCAGTGGGTCCTGCTGCAGATGCAGCGGTGGCGTGTCCGTCGTGACGTGTTTCCTGCTGCCTCCCTGGCCTGCTTCCTCGTCTTGGCCGTCGTCGCCCACCAGTATCGTCTGGTCCACCACGCAGTCGGCAGAGCACTCGACGACGCGCAGATCCGCGCCCGCCACGTCCCCCGCCCTGAGTTCTACCACATCTCCGTACACGAGGCTCATAGCGTCCATCCGCATGCGACGAGTGGCCGCCGATTGGCCCTGAGCAGCCGCCGCCGCCACCCGACGGCGCACTGTCGCCTCGCGAGGCAGCGCCACCTGATACGCCTGCATGGAGGCTGTGCGCATGAGGCACGGCAGCAAGCAGCAGACCCAGGACGGACAGTTCACGGGCGGCGTCACGCGGTTGGCGCCGTACAGCGCGCGGCGCGTCAGAGCGTCGTCCCGAGAGAGGCCGAGGGCAGGATCCACCCCCACCTCCGCCACAAAGTCCGCGACATTGGCAGGTCGCTGGTAGTCCTAGTACAGCACAGCACAGCAGCAGGCACGGGGAGAAGGGTGAGAGGGGGATAGCAGCTAGACAATGACGACAAACCTCAAGCTCTTTCATCCTCGGATCAAAAGTTGTTATCTGATCTGCTCGAAATGATACAAAATGGAGCGGGAATCGCTCCAATCTTGTATTTTGCCTAGGTCCAGAAGGAAAAGTTGGCAATTACCAAGTCGCTTGGCCGACTTCCTCGCGAGCGACTGCGACTACCCAAACATACTGATTGTATCGATGGCTCGCAAAGCAAACGGCACTAAAACTCATTGGCATTGAGACCTGTATGCACTGTTCACTCCAACGAGCGCAACTCGCGGCACGCCTTCTGATAAGTGTCGTTGGCACCGCCAGTGCCGGCCTTCGCGCCACCGGAGATTCCGGCCGTCTTGGCGCCAGTATCCGCACCACTGGTTCCGACCGTCTTGGCACCAGTGTCCGGCAGGCGTGGTCAGATAGATTGAGGAGAGAGTTTGTTCTTAAAAGAGTTGGTCGAGCGAATGGAGCTCGAGGAGGTAAATTTGAGGATGACCAGAGGCCGGTAATGCGCTGATCGTGGAACAACTTTGTGCCGTTCGGGCGTCCCTGATCCTGTAGTCCCAAATGGGTTGGTGGTATACAGAACTGGAGGCTAGCACTGAGGAGGTGTTGCTAGCGGATAGCCTCGTGTAAACGTCATACGGTACTCACACGGTACTGAAGGCAGCGCTCGGGCATTGCCATGCGCAGTATTCTGCGCTGTAAAAATGTACAATCGATCTCGGCTAGATGCTGTTATGGTCAACACCCATAAGATCGGTCAGTGGTAATGTCTTGATTAAGCGAGTTACTCTACAGCTTTTCTCTCTGCTCCGCAATGCGTGGGCAAACGTATCGATCAAGGACAAGGCAGGGGTCGATTGCGGCCTCCGTCACGCACAAACGTCTAAACTCGCAGACGGTTGGCTAGTGCACTTTACATCTTCTTATCGGTGTTTTGTGGACCCGCTCGCTTGAAGACCGAAATGGTGACTCGCCTTCTTACAGACAGCTCTTTTGTTGACGGGCACTGCCTGTGGAGTTGGCGCCGGTTGTGGTGACTATTCTGCGTGCACTGCTCGTTACAGACACTTGAGGAGGTCAAGCTGCACCCCGATGCGCGTCCGTCTTGTGTCTTATCCGAGCCACAAATTATACTGATACTTGTATGCTCGATGTTGAAGTCGGGCACTTCCACAAGGTATCGCTCGTGTGTTTGAAATGGCAGCGTGATTTGTGCTTGGCTCTATCAAGCTGGCTGGCATCGTGCTCCCGTGCCACCGCTGGGCGGAAACACCTGCCGCGATCTTCAGGTGACGAAGGACGATGGGCCATACGCGCTACTTAAGTACGTGTTCGACTTTGTAGCACAGGTCGAGTTGGCGGGTTCACTCTATTCCTTAACTCTTGCGACGCTAGGGCACCGTTCGATCAGGCGTCAAAGTCTCTCTCATTTCCAAATCTACTCCGGAAAGCGAACTACTCGCCCAGCAAACTATCACGACTACTCATCGACTCAGCATTACGCGCCGCAATGTTTAACAGCAGCAAGATCTTCGCGCTGCTAGTCGCCGTCGTGGCCCTGACGAACGGAGCGCACGCCGAGCAAGAAGCAGCCCAGACCTTCGGTATGTTCGGCGGAGGATTCCCCGGCATGGGCGACATGGGAGGCATGGGGGGTCTCTCAAGCCTGACCAAGATGATCCCTGGTATGGGTGGCGGCACTAGCGGTGGAATGGGTGGCCTCCCGGGCTTGGGTGGAATGGGCGGTCTCACCAGCATGGTTCCAGGCATGGGAGGTGGCACCTCCGGCGGCACGAGTGGAGGGGGTCTGTCTAGCTTTATGAACATGATCCCCGGTATGAGCGGCATGGGCGGTGGCACGAGTGGCGGTTCTAGCAAAACGACGGCAAGCGCAGGCGCTGGCATGAGCGGACCAGGTACTGTTCACGCGCCAAGCATGGGTGGCATGGGCACCGGAGCCGGTGCTACAACCGCGGGGACAGGAACGACTGGTACTGCAGGAACGACTGGTACTACAGGAACCACCGGTACTACAGGGACGACAGGAACCGCTGGAGCTGCTGGACCAACTGGGGCTGGTCAGACATACCGTCGCAATCTCCGTTCAGACTAAGCTGGCGGGTGCTGTAGCGAGTTGCGAATCATTTGGTGATACGTGTTGTCAAGTATCCGTGCGATAGTTAGTGCGGAATAGTATAAGCGCTTGTTTGTGAGTTTCGAAAGCTTAGATTCTCTCAATTTGCCGACTTTCTGACGTTTTTGAAGTCGATCAGCATAAATGGTTTGGTATTCACGGTCTACCTGGCGCTGCATACTTAAGTACCAAGCTTCTGTAGAAGCCCCGTAGTCTGTATCTATGCTGCCCCACAACAGTTGCAATGGCGCGATTCGACCGTGGCCTGCGATCCTTTTTGCGAACGGCAAGAAACCATGTCAAGCAAGTCGTATGGTGCCCGCCATCAAGTAGCACTCACTCACTACTCGTCCGCTCTCATGACGACGACTACCGGATAAGAAATGGCAACGACGGCCAGATGGATCGTACCAGTCAAAGTTGGCCGTACGAAGGCCTGCGTTATGCCCGTAATCGCACTAACGCACTTGTAAGCCCCAACAACCCACACATTCATTTCCTCATGGCAGATCCGCTAAAACACGATGTACATCCCATTGTTGTGGCGCCAGTCAGTTGGGGCATCAAATGCGCGGTAAGTTGGCTTTGGGCTTGGGGGACACCCTGCACTGGTTTCCTCAATACCATACGCCCCACCAACACCGTCAGCTCTTCTGCTCCGCTTCATTCGCGTGGAACTTCCTCGCGCATAAAGCTCAGCTCGTCGTGTTGACTCACTTTTCATCCTGCGCGCCAGGCTTCACACTGCGCTAAGCAAACTACGCAAACCCCAACAACAACTCTCCTCTAGTCCTACAAATGTTCGTCGGCAATAAGATTCTTGCCCTGCTCCTCGCCGTTGTGGCTGCCTCGAGTGGTGGTGCACACGCTGAACAAGAAGCTGCTGAGACGTACGGTGGGGGCGGTCTCCCCGGTGTGAGCGGCGGCGGTCTGCCCGATCTCACCAAGATGATGCCTGGAATTGGCGGGAGTGGAAACAGCGGTGGCCTACCTGGAATGAGCGGTGGACTGTCGGGTATCAGCAAAATGATCCCCGGCATGGGCGGCAGCACCGGAGGTGGCCTCTCCAGCTTCAGTAACATGATGCCTGGCATGAGCGGCACTGGAACTAGCGGTGGTCTCTCTGGGATGGGCGGTGGACTGTCGGGTATCAGCAAAATGATCCCCGGCATGGGCGGCAGCACCGGAGGTGGCCTCTCCAGCTTCAGTAACATGATGCCTGGCATGAGCGGTGCCAGTGGCGGCCTCTCTGGCCTGAGCAATATGATCCCTGGAGCTGGCGGTAGTACTGGATACGGACCAGGAACGGTTCATGCGCCGGGCACCAGCGCCACCGGCACCGGAACTGCGACTTCAGGTACGACTGGTACTTCAGGCAGCGCGGCGACGACGACGAGCGTTGGCACGACAGGTACTGGGACCACGACAGGCACCACCACTGGAAGCGGAACTACTAAAACCGGAACTGCCGGGACTGGAGCGGCTGCGTCCGGAACGTCGTCTCCGAAGACGTACCGCAACCTCCGCTCCGAGTAAACGTCAGTCATGATCGCCAACTCTTACGTCTAAACGTGTTTGTAGCAGGCCATAGTCTCCGTAGTTGTCGTTTTCTCAGGTTTGCCAGTTCAGAAAATACATCGTTGTGATCGATCATCAAATTGGTAAAATAAGGCAAATAAAACTGGCCCACAAGCAAAAGCGGCATTCCACGTGGAATGTGGAATTTCCACATGCAATAGACATATATTACAGGATGTCCTGCATCTCATCGTCACCTGCACCTGCGAGCCTAATAACCAGATCTATATATCTACGAAATTTATAATCTGCAGCAAGCGCAGATTGCATCATCACAAACAGTCGTGCTGCTACTGGCGACTGGGCTCTGCATTGCAATGGTCCACACTTGAAATGAAAGCAGAGTAAACCACCAACTAGCAAACACAGTTTCATTATCTTTCTCACGATGCTACAAGTAACGCAACTCTACACAAGGACAGATAAGTACCAGGAACGTGATAGGGCACAAAACGAATCACGTATGAGGGAACTTCACCCGTTCACTCCACTGAGCGCAGCTTACGGTACGCCTTCTGAGAAGTGGCGTTGGCACCACCGGTGTTGGTCTTCGCTCCACCGGTATCGGCCGTCTTGGCGCCAGTATCCGCACCACCGGCTCCGACCGTCTTGGCTCCAGTGTCCGGCAGCGCGGGCGAGCCTCCCGCGTTGGCGTTCGCATTCGCCGAGGCGCTCGCAGTGGCAGTCGCCGACGCACCACCAGCACCGGTGCCAGTGGTAGTCTTCGCAGTGTTGGCCCCATCGTTGCTCGTCACGCTCACCGTCTTGCTCGAGTAGCCGTTTCCGCCGCCAGTACCAGCACCCACGCTAACGTCGGCATCATGAACTCCAACGGCGGCAGGCGCAGCCACATTGACGCCATTCACACCGACTGCGGGGCCGCCCACAGCAACACCCGGGACGCCAACTCCAACACCATTCACGCCGACAGCACCGGGGAGACCAACTCCGACGCTGGCAACACCAGGAACGCCAACACTGACACCAGGTCCGACGACACCAGGAGCACCCACTCCGACGCTCGCGACACCGGGGACCCCCACACCGACGCCGGGGACGCCAAGCAGGCCAAACGTTTGAGCGGCCTCCTTTTCAGCGAGGGCACCGCTTGACAGAGCCATGGCGGCGATGCAGAGGGCGATGATCTTGCTGCTGTTGAACATGGTTGGGATGGTCTGCGAGGCTTGAAGTGGATGGACTTGGAAGGAGTTAGTCGGAGCTCGAGGTGGGAAATTTGAGAATGATCTCAGTGACGGCATTAACCTCGGGATGGTTTGACCGATGCAAGTCGTAGTTGTTGTAGTCGGTGGAAATTTTGCGGTTTCCTGAATTGCAGCGGCGATGGTATCGGATTACCAGCTTTCACAGAGTCTGTGAAGCTCACATCCGATTTGAGCTCCATACAGCTTCAAGATGAGGCATATAACGGTTAGTATCAAATGGGCATAAAACATAGGTTGGTCGGGCCTGCTTCGTGAAGAAGTGCTGTCGGATACGAGCACCAACTTAATTGGCTGTGGCCCGGATGGTATTATAATTGATGGAACTGAGGCGTGGATAAGACGATGTAAAGTCTGCCAACAGTACAGTGACCGCATATTCACCGTACGTGTTGCATCTTGCCGATTCCGTGATACATTCGCTGCCATCAATTAAAATTCGCATGGAGCTCTGTACCTGTATCCGTCACGAAGATTAGAGCTACTTACTACTACCACGGGCACTGCTCCACTATCTACCACAACACATCACGCATCCTGCTTCCGCTACTCCGCTTCACACTACGTTAGGAGCTGGCACTTAAAACGTGCCGTCACTGAGATCATTCTCAAATTTCCCACCTCGAGCTCCGACTAACTCCTTCCAAGTCCATCCACTTCAAGCCTCGCAGACCATCCCAACCATGTTCAACAGCAGCAAGATCATCGCCCTCTGCATCGCCGCCATGGCTCTGTCAAGCGGTGCCCTCGCTGAAAAGGAGGCCGCTCAAACGTTTGGCCTGCTTGGCGTCCCCGGCGTCGGTGTGGGGGTCCCCGGTGTCGCGAGCGTCGGAGTGGGTGCTCCTGGTGTCGTCGGACCTGGTGTCAGTGTTGGCGTTCCTGGTGTTGCCAGCGTCGGAGTTGGTCTCCCCGGTGCTGTCGGCGTGAATGGTGTGGGCGTCGGCGTGAATGGTGTTGGAGTTGGCGTCCCGGGTGTTGCTGTGGGCGGCCCCGCAGTCGGTGTGAATGGCGTCAATGTGGCTGCGCCTGCCGCCGTTGGAGTTCATGATGCCGACGTTAGCGTGGGTGCTGGTACTGGCGGCGGAAACGGCTACTCGAGCAAGACGGTGAGCGTGACGAGCAACGATGGGGCCAACACTGCGAAGACTACCACTGGCACCGGTGCTGGTGGTGCGTCGGCGACTGCCACTGCGAGCGCCTCGGCGAATGCGAACGCCAACGCGGGAGGCTCGCCCGCGCTGCCGGACACTGGAGCCAAGACGGTCGGAGCCGGTGGTGCGGATACTGGCGCCAAGACGGCCGATACCGGTGGAGCGAAGACCAACACCGGTGGTGCCAACGCCACTTCTCAGAAGGCGTACCGTAAGCTGCGCTCAGTGGAGTGAACGGGTGAAGTTCCCTCATACGTGATTCGTTTTGTGCCCTATCACGTTCCTGGTACTTATCTGTCCTTGTGTAGAGTTGCGTTACTTGTAGCATCGTGAGAAAGATAATGAAACTGTGTTTGCTAGTTGGTGGTTTACTCTGCTTTCATTTCAAGTGTGGACCATTGCAATGCAGAGCCCAGTCGCCAGTAGCAGCACGACTGTTTGTGATGATGCAATCTGCGCTTGCTGCAGATTATAAATTTCGTAGATATATAGATCTGGTTATTAGGCTCGCAGGTGCAGGTGACGATGAGATGCAGGACATCCTGTAATATATGTCTATTGCATGTGGAAATTCCACATTCCACGTGGAATGCCGCTTTTGCTTGTGGGCCAGTTTTATTTGCCTTATTTTACCAATTTGATGATCGATCACAACGATGTATTTTCTGAACTGGCAAACCTGAGAAAACGACAACTACGGAGACTATGGCCTGCTACAAACACGTTTAGACGTAAGAGTTGGCGATCATGACTGACGTTTACTCGGAGCGGAGGTTGCGGTACGTCTTCGGAGACGACGTTCCGGACGCAGCCGCTCCAGTCCCGGCAGTTCCGGTTTTAGTAGTTCCGCTTCCAGTGGTGGTGCCTGTCGTGGTCCCAGTACCTGTCGTGCCAACGCTCGTCGTCGTCGCCGCGCTGCCTGAAGTACCAGTCGTACCTGAAGTCGCAGTTCCGGTGCCGGTGGCGCTGGTGCCCGGCGCATGAACCGTTCCTGGTCCGTATCCAGTACTACCGCCAGCTCCAGGGATCATATTGCTCAGGCCAGAGAGGCCGCCACTGGCACCGCTCATGCCAGGCATCATGTTACTGAAGCTGGAGAGGCCACCTCCGGTGCTGCCGCCCATGCCGGGGATCATTTTGCTGATACCCGACAGTCCACCGCCCATCCCAGAGAGACCACCGCTAGTTCCAGTGCCGCTCATGCCAGGCATCATGTTACTGAAGCTGGAGAGGCCACCTCCGGTGCTGCCGCCCATGCCGGGGATCATTTTGCTGATACCCGACAGTCCACCGCTCATTCCAGGTAGGCCACCGCTGTTTCCACTCCCGCCAATTCCAGGCATCATCTTGGTGAGATCGGGCAGACCGCCGCCGCTCACACCGGGGAGACCGCCCCCACCGTACGTCTCAGCAGCTTCTTGTTCAGCGTGTGCACCACCACTCGAGGCAGCCACAACGGCGAGGAGCAGGGCAAGAATCTTATTGCCGACGAACATTTGTAGGACTAGAGGAGAGTTGTTGTTGGGGTTTGCGTAGTTTGCTTAGCGCAGTGTGAAGCCTGGCGCGCAGGATGAAAAGTGAGTCAACACGACGAGCTGAGCTTTATGCGCGAGGAAGTTCCACGCGAATGAAGCGGAGCAGAAGAGCTGACGGTGTTGGTGGGGCGTATGGTATTGAGGAAACCAGTGCAGGGTGTCCCCCAAGCCCAAAGCCAACTTACCGCGCATTTGATGCCCCAACTGACTGGCGCCACAACAATGGGATGTACATCGTGTTTTAGCGGATCTGCCATGAGGAAATGAATGTGTGGGTTGTTGGGGCTTACAAGTGCGTTAGTGCGATTACGGGCATAACGCAGGCCTTCGTACGGCCAACTTTGACTGGTACGATCCATCTGGCCGTCGTTGCCATTTCTTATCCGGTAGTCGTCGTCATGAGAGCGGACGAGTAGTGAGTGAGTGCTACTTGATGGCGGGCACCATACGACTTGCTTGACATGGTTTCTTGCCGTTCGCAAAAAGGATCGCAGGCCACGGTCGAATCGCGCCATTGCAACTGTTGTGGGGCAGCATAGATACAGACTACGGGGCTTCTACAGAAGCTTGGTACTTAAGTATGCAGCGCCAGGTAGACCGTGAATACCAAACCATTTATGCTGATCGACTTCAAAAACGTCAGAAAGTCGGCAAATTGAGAGAATCTAAGCTTTCGAAACTCACAAACAAGCGCTTATACTATTCCGCACTAACTATCGCACGGATACTTGACAACACGTATCACCAAATGATTCGCAACTCGCTACAGCACCCGCCAGCTTAGTCTGAACGGAGATTGCGACGGTATGTCTGACCAGCCCCAGTTGGTCCAGCAGCTCCAGCGGTTCCTGTCGTCCCTGTAGTACCGGTGGTTCCTGTAGTACCAGTCGTTCCTGCAGTACCAGTCGTTCCTGTCCCCGCGGTTGTAGCACCGGCTCCGGTGCCCATGCCACCCATGCTTGGCGCGTGAACAGTACCTGGTCCGCTCATGCCAGCGCCCATCCCGCTCATGCCGGGGATCATGTTCATGAAGCTAGACATCCCTCCTCCACTTGTGCCGGAGGTGCCGCCACCCATGCCTGGAATCATGCTGGTGAGGCTGGACATGCTCGGGAAACCGCCGCTCATTCCGCCGATACCAGGGAGACCGCCCATTCCACCGCTACCCATACCAGGGATCATCTTGGAAAGGCTCGAGAGACCCCCCATACCTCCCATGCCAGGGAACCCAAACTGGGCGTGCACTCCGTTCGCCAGAGCCACGACGGCGACGAGTAGCGTGAAGATCTTGTTGCTGCTAAACATTGTAGGAAGCAGCGTCTAGCGACGGGATTGACGATCTACAGTTGTTGCTTCTTGGGATGAGTAGCTCACTTTCGGGGTAGATGTGGAAATGAGAGACGATGGCAGGAGCTCGACGTCGGGTCAAAAGATGCCATAGCGTTGGTGGGGCGAAGACGATGACGGATGGTACGTGTTGCCCGGAATGGCGCTCGTATCGATGTTGCAAAGGCAAACACGAACTGCGGTGGACTTGCTCTGAGTCAGCGACCTTCGTTGCGCAGGTGTTCCGTCCGATGGCTTAGAAGATGGAGGATTGTGTGGCGTAGCTTCGGGGCAGTTAAGATTTATCTTATCGAACTTGGTGGTCGGGGCCCCAACTTCAACGTCGAGCATACAAACATCAGTATCAAATTTGCTCGGATAAGATCCGACGGCCGAGGTGCTGGCAATGCCCCGCAAGTTTGTGAGAATGCACCATCAGTTGCAGTGTCTGCATGAACAGTGAGCGATTGTCAGACAGTTATTGCCTCAGACCAAGAACCGTGATTGCTGTGCCCGCCATCACAAAGCTGGCTGGATGAGGAACGACCGAGGCCACAAAAAACAAAGATAAGAAATGTAAAGTGGTCGAGCCAACTGTCCGCGGGTGTGAAGAGAGACCGTGATCGATCCACCCAGCTTTGCTCAGTCGATTCGTTTAACCACTCGTTTGCTTAGTAGATGTTCCACTCAATTTCACGAACTTACGGATGTTGACCATAACGACATCTTGCCAAGGTCAATCGTACATCTTTACAACTGATGTCGTGTAAATACTCAAGCCCCACCTTCAGCGCCGTATGACGTATTGCACAAGGCTATCCACATGTAGCGCCTTCTTTGGTGCTAGTCTCCTGTTGTTTAAACCAGCTATTACACTTGGGCAATAGACGTAGCTATCCCTTTCGGCACCAAGCGCGTGGATGAGTTCGTTGTCGTCCTTTGCCCATTCTCAAATTTCCCACCTCGAGCTCCGACTAACTCCTTCCAAGTCCATCCACTTCAAGCCTCGCAGACCATCCCAACCATGTTCAACAGCAGCAAGATCATCGCCCTCTGCATCGCCGCCATGGCTCTGTCAAGCGGTGCCCTCGCTGAAAAGGAGGCCGCTCAAACGTTTGGCCTGCTTGGCGTCCCCGGCGTCGGTGTGGGGGTCCCCGGTGTCGCGAGCGTCGGAGTGGGTGCTCCTGGTGTCGTCGGACCTGGTGTCAGTGTTGGCGTTCCTGGTGTTGCCAGCGTCGGAGTTGGTCTCCCCGGTGCTGTCGGCGTGAATGGTGTTGGAGTTGGCGTCCCGGGTGTTGCTGTGGGCGGCCCCGCAGTCGGTGTGAATGGCGTCAATGTGGCTGCGCCTGCCGCCGTTGGAGTTCATGATGCCGACGTTAGCGTGGGTGCTGGTACTGGCGGCGGAAACGGCTACTCGAGCAAGACGGTGAGCGTGACGAGCAACGATGGGGCCAACACTGCGAAGACTACCACTGGCACCGGTGCTGGTGGTGCGTCGGCGACTGCCACTGCGAGCGCCTCGGCGAATGCGAACGCCAACGCGGGAGGCTCGCCCGCGCTGCCGGACACTGGAGCCAAGACGGTCGGAGCCGGTGGTGCGGATACTGGCGCCAAGACGGCCGATACCGGTGGAGCGAAGACCAACACCGGTGGTGCCAACGCCACTTCCCAGAAGGCGTACCGTAAGCTGCGCTCAGTGGAGTGAATGGACGAGTTGGGTTAGCCTCAACATCTTGGGGACCTATAGACAGGACAGGATATCCATGTCCTGAGCTTCTTGCTGGGCATCCATGTAGATGAGGTTTAGTGCTGTTTTCATTGCAAAAATGCAAGTGTTGTTCGATGGTTTTGGTTGTCGTAGAAGCTGGAACTTGCCGGGAAAGTTGACCAAAGCGCTGCACTTTTCATCATTGTCTCCCACACGTCGAATCGGCAGCAATGAAGGGGTCATCCTTTCTGATACTCGTGGTCGTGGTGGTTGGAGTTGCCGCTTTCGTGCCTACTACGCAGGGATTGGAAGCGGGTGCTGTTCCAACAGAAAAACAAGGTAAGCACTAGTTTCATCGGAAGATAATAGAGTGAACGAATCACTGTAAAAGAAATATTCATCTAGACTCACGGTATCGCGTGTGGTGTTGGACAGCAGCGCGTATGCACCGCATTTCGGGGGAAGAGCAGCCTGCTGCAGTCCCGGGGACGACAACATCAAAAATCGCCGTGATGGAGACTGATGAAACCCACGCTGTTCCTGAATGTTCCCCGGGTGCGCGCAATTGGCCTCAATGCAACCCGTACCGTCATCTCGAGGAAGATCCGTCGACAAACGTTGGTCAAGAGGCTCCAACAGAAGACTATGGGCACCACGCTCCCTGGCCCAGAAGCGGTTGCTATCCGGGTTCACACCTATGGCCACGTTGCCGCGGTTGGGGATCTCGTGGAGACTGCTTCCCTGGGTCACGCCTTTGGCCGCGCTGCAAGCCCTTCTAGAAGTGCCGCCACAGCGCAAAATCTTAACGACAAGTCCCCAATGGCCTTTCATCTACGCGTAGTGCAAGGAATTTGATATACTTCGAAGTATACAGGGACAGCTAGCAGCTCCCAGTGTGATAATTCCATGAATGGGTAGTTAATCTCAAAAAGTGTGTATGTTGCTGCGCAGATACCTGGTGTTGCAATGGCTGCATACCTGGAAGACTGTCGGTGGGGTCGAGTGAACACAGCGTTTATGATGCTGGAATCCACTGGTTGATTGTCGGTCTGCAATTTGCTCGTGTTGCACTACTTGGTTACTTTACCGATGCACTTGCCAAGAATCAACTGCATCATCACGTACATACACACTGACTGTCAGCAACCGTAACTGAAGCCCGTAACAACTTGAGGGCTTACCTTGTCACCCGGTTTGATAGTGAAATGGAACGACTCGGGTGCCTCGAAGACCAGCACAACCGTAGAGCCCAACTGCATGCATACAACACAAGTTAGCGAGCAATAGCATCATCCGCTGATAGATAGAATTTCGTACCTTGAATTGTGCCATCTCCTCGCCTCGCGATGTGTCTTCTTTGCCACCGTAGTTCTTCGTAATGCACTGACCCACCAACGAGTCCTGTGCAGCGATGTTCGTGCGGAATTCCGGCTCCTTCGAGAGGGCAATGGAGCCGACGTTGGTGGCACCAACAGCAGTGAGGGAGAAGAAGCCGTGCTCCCACTCACCTAACAGAGCCACACGCTCATTTTCCACAAAGAGACTCGGAATCAGCCGCACAGCAGTCTGGTTCACAGGGAAGAGGTTGCCGGGAAAGTGGCGACGCTCTTCAACCTGCCAGTCCACAGGTGCGTGGATGCGGTGGTAGTCTCCAGGCGCAAGGTACAGTACGCAGTGGAAGAGCTTTTTGCCCTTGGACGGAGAGGTCTTACTGGTGAAGAACGAAGGCAAGTCACCGAGGAACTCGTCCAGTCGGTAGCGCGCGCCTTTGATCTGCTCCAGCGTCGGCACATTGGACGCGTCGTCCACCACGCCAATGGAAGCCACTGTGCCGTCCACCGGACTAGCGAGATGGCCAGGAACCGAATCGAACGGACGCACGCCGTCCTTCAATGGACGCGAGAAGAACTCACCGAGGTTGACGTAGTGCTGCAGAGGGTACTTCATCTCGTCCAACTTGCAATTGAACACGGCTGTCCACGCCTTGTAGACTGGTTCACGCAGCCACATGGGCAGCTCCTTGTCGTGCACTTGGCCCCAGAGGCGACTGGCGGCTCGGTACGGGAACAGTTTAAGCGACTGCAGCTGCCGTTCAGTGGCCATCGTGTCCTCGAACGCCGTGTGGGCGCCAGGGAGACGGCGCAGCGCCTCGGCCGGATGCGTCTTGCGCTCCTCGTCCGTCGGGTGGTTGAGATGCTGCCACTGCAGGAAGCCGATGAGTGCGAAGCCCATGGTGGCTGGGATCTTCCAGCTGCCTGCGAAGATGTTGCCACCGCTGTTTGTGGACTGCTGCATGTGCTGCTGCGAGAAGCGGCGGCGCTGCTGAGGCCTGAGCGGGGCGCGGCGAGGCGCTCGGCGGAACATGAAGCTGGTCGAGACCATGATCCGCACGCTTATTGACTAGCGGCGACTATGGTGATGGCGGATAACTACAGATATCCTAAGCTGTGGTAAAACGAGGCATTAAAACTTAGGAGAAATGGTTCATTGTGGCATCGCTGACTGTCGGCCAATAATCGGTCGTCAAGGGAGAGAATAGTAGCGAACACCCAGCGCTCGCAGCAGTAAACCTTCGTGCAGCAAAGATGGACTCCTGGGGTGCGTCTACCTACTTTATCCATGCGCCCATCGCCACCAGCTGCTAGACCTGCGGCTTGCGCCTGTATTGCAATTTTCGCCGCTCGCTAACTCGCTCTGGGCCGCTCATATTTCCATTTATCCCTGCAGATGACGACGAGTTCGAAGTGCCGACGGTAGCGGAGACGCAGAAGGTCGCGGCCAACTGGGACGACGAGGAGGAGGAAGAGGAAGAGCCCGTGATGACTGCCAAAAAGGCCGAGCCGGCCGCGCCCAAGGGCCCGCTCAAGCCCAAGCAGCTCAAGAAGATGAAGCTCAAGGAGATGGAGGAGAAGCAGAAGATGGAGATCGCCATGACCAAGGCGCGGCTCGCTGCACAGGCCGAAGAGACCGACGAGCAGCGCCGCGCCCGTGAGAAGGCGTCGATCGAGGAGGCGGACTTCGAGATGGCCATCGACGCCTTTGCCGGCGCCCCTCCCAAGGCTGCGGCTGGCGCTTCGGACGAGGCGGACGCGGCGGTCTCGGCCATGCGACTGCTATCGCTCGCTGACCACGAACACTTGGGTGACGTGGTGGCGTCACGGTTGGCCACGTCCAACTCCAAGTACGCGCTCGAGTGCATCAAGGTAATTCTGACCAAGGCGTCAGTGAATTTCACGGCGGACGACATGAAGGAGGTCACGACCATTGTCAACGTCATCAAGAACGAGAAGATTGCGGCCGCCAAGCCCAAGGGAAAGAAGAAGAAGCAGACGGGCAAGCAGGGATACGCCAACGTCGAGCGCAACGTCGGGAACGGTGGCGCTGGTGGCAAGAACTACGCTGGCTACGAAGACACGTACGACGACTACGATGACTTTATGTAGGCACATGTTAGAGGTGCAGGCGTTCAAGACTCGCGTTCGACCTTGAGAAGCTACAGATAAAGGTGGACGAACAAGGTGCGCGTGGGTTGCTTGTTCTGATGCTGGTTATGTGTGAGTCTTTCTCTGTGTTGTGCGTCCAGAATGGTATCTAGTTGACAGCAGACTCCACCAGCTTCGCGTAGATGCCGTGCTTATTGACCAGTTCCTGGTGAGTGCCTTGCTCTGTGACTTTCCCGCCACTCACGACACAGATCTTGTTAGCCTTGCGGATCGTAGACAACCGGTGCGCTATCATGATGGTTGTGCGACGGTGAAGAGCAACCACCTTGTCCAGTGCCTCCTGTACAACTTTTTCACTCTCCGAGTCGGGAGCGCTTGTGGCTTCGTCCAGCAACAGAATCTTGGGGTTCTTCAGCATCGCTCGTGCAATGGCGACCCGCTGCTTCTGACCGCCCGACAGCTGCTCGCCCTTCATGCCAACCTGCGTTTAGTAGCCGTCAGGGAACTGCATGATGAAATCGTGCGCGTTCGACATCTTAGCCACGGCCTCGATTTCCTCCATATCCGGCATCACGTCCAATCCGTACGCGATGTTCTCCGCAATGGTGCCGATGAAAAATGTTGGCTCTTGTCCCACCAGACCAATCTGTCTGCGCAGCCAGCGGATGTTGAGCTCCTTGATGTCCACTCCATCCAGCATCACTTGATCTCGAATTGGATCGTAGAACCTCTCCAGCAACGTAACACACGTACTTTTGCCGCCCCCGCTTGGCCCGCAAAATGCAACAGTCTCGCCAGGCTCGATGGTGAGATTGTAATTTTTCAGCACGGTCACCTTTGGTCTCGTCGGGTATCTGAACAGAATGTTTTCGAACTCGATTTTGCCAGACATCTGCAGGACGAAGACCATCTTCTTGGAACGAATCAATTGACAAGTGACGCCCACGGATAGACAAGATGGTATCTCCCGCCTCGAACGCGCTGTCGGATCTGCAACGTACGCCACCGAGGCCCCAACACTTTGTGATGACATGATGATGGCCATCAGGGTTCACATTAACTGGCGGAACGTGATCATTTTGTCACTGACGAGCTTTCCACCATACCAAAATGTAAAGGCGTATGTTGTGAAGACGATGGAAGAGCTGAAGCCCACAGCCAAACCATTTACTTGAGCATCCCATTCACCCGCTTTTCTCGGCAGTCCAAGCAAAGTGGAGAATTTATCACACGACGAAGGCTCGAGACCAAGTGGCACGGCAGTACGAATGTTACCAAGCACCTCTGAAGCGTGCGCACCGACGTCGGCCATGTCGTCCGCTAGAATACCCTTTCCATGCATGTTCTTTGACCAGAAAGCGTTACCTAGGACCAACACCGGGATGATGGCGAGCATCACAAGTGTGAGAAGCCAGCTACCGGACAAGAACGAAATGAGCAGTGCAGCTACAGTCGTGAAAACTGCTTGAAACAACCGTCCCGGGGCTTCTCCAGTAATCAACGCCACACGCAGCGCACTTGTTGCTAGGTCAGCTGTGAGGGCTCCAGTTGCGTGTTCGGTTTCGTCGAAGAAGGCAGTGTTTTGGCGGCAGAGCGAAGAAAAATGCATCTCCCGAAGTCGAGACGTCAACTTTTCAGCAACGTATCTGAACCCGTAGCTCTGAATTGCCGCGCCAGCGAAGAGAACAACCGATCCAGCTAGGTAGAGAATACCATACATTGCGACCTCGTGAGGTAACGTGGGCAAGTACGAGCGATCATCGTGCTCTTGGTAGTTGGCGTAGTCAACAGTCATTATCGCAACCAGTTCACTGATGAGAACCGCCGAAGCGGGGAATGCGGAACCGTTGATAGCTGAACCAACCATACCCAGGATGAAATACTTCCGTTCGGGTCTACTGATCGCTTTGGCGAGTCCGACAGTAAATTTCGGCGTCTCCGCTGCATCTGCAGCCCCAAGTTCTTGAACTCCACTCGCCGGTTGCCGACCACTGCTGCAAGTATCATCACTTCTCATCGACTGGCTGCTCATCTGCCGATTCAAATGACCAGTGTTTTCAATGATCAGATGACTCGGGTCCGACTCGGCTTCAGCCAAAGCCAGCGCTGCAGCTTCCAGTTCTTCTTGGGCTTTTGCTTCTTGGATCGTGTATAAATTTCGTTAGACACCATGTTCAATCTCCACCAACTCACCATGGGTTCCTTCTTCGACAACACGGCCATCCGCCAACACGACAATTTTACCCGCATGCCGAATTGTACTCAGTCGGTGTGCAATTGCTAGCGTCGTTGTGCTTGTCTTGACCATCAAGTCGTTCAATGCTTCTTGTACGATCCGTTCGCTTTCAGCATCCAATGCGCTCGTAGCCTCATCTAGCACCAAAATCTTTGGCTCTCGTATAATTGCACGAGCAATGGCTACACGCTGTTTCTGTCCTCCAGACAACGACACCCCCTTCTCTCCGATCAGCGTGTCGTACGTTTCTGGAAGCGACACGATGAAAGCGTGAGCGTTGGCCAATTTTGCGGCGGAAATGACGTCTTCGCGGGTGAAATTGGCTCTTCCGGTCGTGATGTTTTCAACTATGGACGCTGCAAACAGCACAGGCTCCTGGGATACCAAACCAATTTGTGAGCGCAACCATTTAATGTTCAGAGTTCTTAGGTCACGTCCATCCAGCTGAATAGAGCCGCTTGTTGGGTCGTAAAAGCGCTCGAGCAGTGAGATGATAGTGCTTTTTCCGCCGCCACTAGCGCCCACAAACGCTACAGTCTGACCTGGTTCAATCGTGACAGAGTAATTCCTGAGAATTGTGGCATCCATTCGGCTAGGGTAGGCAAAATCGACGTTAATGACCTCAATTCTGCCGAGGCAGGCGTCTGGGATTACTCCTTTGTTTTCGGTTGAGGCGTCGATTTGAGAGGGAGTGTCAAGAAGTTCGTAGAGAGCAACGGCAGTTCCTTTTGCATCCATGACTGCAGTGAGGTTTGGCGATATGAAAGCTAAAGAGCGCGAGCCCATTACGACTGCCATCAAGGATTGAAAAACTTGTTGGGGTGACACGTTTCCGTTGTAAACTTGATATCCACCGTACCACAAACCAGCCGAGTAAATCAACCACGAACAGCCTCGAAAAACTCCGAGCACGAGAGAAAACACCCGTCCTTGAGAGATGTTCCCCTTTTCAACTTCCAAGGTCCGTTCATTGTACTTCTGTATCGCGCGATGCTCGGCGGTTAGCGAGCTCACGGTTTGAATAGAGCCTAGTGTTTCTTCAGCCACTGCACCCGCCTCTGCATACATCCGCTGAGTGTATGCAGCACGAGCGTGCCAACTTCGGAGGACGTACGCCATTGACCATGTCATCACCGGCATGACACACATCACGACTAGTGTGATGTCCCATCCGCACGCAAAGCCAATGATGTATCCGGCAACGAATTGGCACACATACTTGACAAAATCACCAAGCTTCTGACCCATTCCATCTTTGATCTTCACTGTGTCACCCGTGATTCGACTTGACAATTGCAGTGGATCGTGCATATCGTACCATGCAATATCCATGTACAGCATGTGCTGCAACGCGTGAGCTCGCAACGCCTTCATCTGTCGTTCAGCTGAAAGGGAGAAAAGGAGGTAGGCGAGATAATCTGTCACGAAGAGCCCGATGGCGATGAGGAAGTAGTGTAGCGACGCCTTGTTCAGCGCCTCGCGATCCACACCACCGTCGGTCTGCGCGAATGCAGCGATGGCTTCACCGAATACCAGGGCTATGCATGGGAACAGGGCGTCGTTTAGTGCCGCCATGATCACACCGAATACCAGCAGCACTCGACCCGAGAGCGTTGCAAAGCGGTAGAGCTCAAGGAACGAGAAGGATGAAATCTCGACTGCTTGGAGGTTTGGATCTCTTCCATGTTGGTCTGCAATTTTGACACTTGGCTGCAAGATATCCACTGCCAACGCACTCCCATTGACACTTGCGACCTCCTTGTTCGTGGACGATGAAGACGCCCTCGGAGTTACCAGCCGAGCGTAAGGGAGCTGGTCCGAATGTGAGATCGCCATCGCGGCGGTTGAGCAGTATATTGGGAAGTGAACCAAGTGGCTGAGGCTGGTCCAAGTTGTTGAGACTTGGTGGATGAGTCAGGTGATGAGTGTACAACAAGTGAGTTAGACAATGACGACAAACCTCAAGCTCTTTCATCCTCGGATCAAAAGTTGTTATCTGATCTGCTCGAAATGATACAAAATGGAGCGGGAATCGCTCCAATCTTGTATTTTGCCTAGGTCCAGAAGGAAAAGTTGGCAATTACCAAGTCGCTTGGCCGACTTCCTCGCGAGCGACTGCGACTACCCAAACATACTGATTGTATCGATGGCTCGCAAAGCAAACGGCACTAAAACTCATTGGCATTGAGACCTGTATGCACTGTTCACTCCAACGAGCGCAACTCGCGGCACGCCTTCTGATAAGTGTCGTTGGCACCGCCAGTGCCGGCCTTCGCGCCACCGGAGATTCCGGCCGTCTTGGCGCCAGTATCCGCACCACTGGTTCCGACCGTCTTGGCACCAGTGTCCGGCAGGCGTGGTCAGATAGATTGAGGAGAGAGTTTGTTCTTAAAAGAGTTGGTCGAGCGAATGGAGCTCGAGGAGGTAAATTTGAGGATGACCAGAGGCCGGTAATGCGCTGATCGTGGAACAACTTTGTGCCGTTCGGGCGTCCCTGATCCTGTAGTCCCAAATGGGTTGGTGGTATACAGAACTGGAGGCTAGCACTGAGGAGGTGTTGCTAGCGGATAGCCTCGTGTAAACGTCATACGGTACTCACACGGTACTGAAGGCAGCGCTCGGGCATTGCCATGCGCAGTATTCTGCGCTGTAAAAATGTACAATCGATCTCGGCTAGATGCTGTTATGGTCAACACCCATAAGATCGGTCAGTGGTAATGTCTTGATTAAGCGAGTTACTCTACAGCTTTTCTCTCTGCTCCGCAATGCGTGGGCAAACGTATCGATCAAGGACAAGGCAGGGGTCGATTGCGGCCTCCGTCACGCACAAACGTCTAAACTCGCAGACGGTTGGCTAGTGCACTTTACATCTTCTTATCGGTGTTTTGTGGACCCGCTCGCTTGAAGACCGAAATGGTGACTCGCCTTCTTACAGACAGCTCTTTTGTTGACGGGCACTGCCTGTGGAGTTGGCGCCGGTTGTGGTGACTATTCTGCGTGCACTGCTCGTTACAGACACTTGAGGAGGTCAAGCTGCACCCCGATGCGCGTCCGTCTTGTGTCTTATCCGAGCCACAAATTATACTGATACTTGTATGCTCGATGTTGAAGTCGGGCACTTCCACAAGGTATCGCTCGTGTGTTTGAAATGGCAGCGTGATTTGTGCTTGGCTCTATCAAGCTGGCTGGCATCGTGCTCCCGTGCCACCGCTGGGCGGAAACACCTGCCGCGATCTTCAGGTGACGAAGGACGATGGGCCATACGCGCTACTTAAGTACGTGTTCGACTTTGTAGCACAGGTCGAGTTGGCGGGTTCACTCTATTCCTTAACTCTTGCGACGCTAGGGCACCGTTCGATCAGGCGTCAAAGTCTCTCTCATTTCCAAATCTACTCCGGAAAGCGAACTACTCGCCCAGCAAACTATCACGACTACTCATCGACTCAGCATTACGCGCCGCAATGTTTAACAGCAGCAAGATCTTCGCGCTGCTAGTCGCCGTCGTGGCCCTGACGAACGGAGCGCACGCCGAGCAAGAAGCAGCCCAGACCTTCGGTATGTTCGGCGGAGGATTCCCCGGCATGGGCGACATGGGAGGCATGGGGGGTCTCTCAAGCCTGACCAAGATGATCCCTGGTATGGGTGGCGGCACTAGCGGTGGAATGGGTGGCCTCCCGGGCTTGGGTGGAATGGGCGGTCTCACCAGCATGGTTCCAGGCATGGGAGGTGGCACCTCCGGCGGCACGAGTGGAGGGGGTCTGTCTAGCTTTATGAACATGATCCCCGGTATGAGCGGCATGGGCGGTGGCACGAGTGGCGGTTCTAGCAAAACGACGGCAAGCGCAGGCGCTGGCATGAGCGGACCAGGTACTGTTCACGCGCCAAGCATGGGTGGCATGGGCACCGGAGCCGGTGCTACAACCGCGGGGACAGGAACGACTGGTACTGCAGGAACGACTGGTACTACAGGAACCACCGGTACTACAGGGACGACAGGAACCGCTGGAGCTGCTGGACCAACTGGGGCTGGTCAGACATACCGTCGCAATCTCCGTTCAGACTAAGCTGGCGGGTGCTGTAGCGAGTTGCGAATCATTTGGTGATACGTGTTGTCAAGTATCCGTGCGATAGTTAGTGCGGAATAGTATAAGCGCTTGTTTGTGAGTTTCGAAAGCTTAGATTCTCTCAATTTGCCGACTTTCTGACGTTTTTGAAGTCGATCAGCATAAATGGTTTGGTATTCACGGTCTACCTGGCGCTGCATACTTAAGTACCAAGCTTCTGTAGAAGCCCCGTAGTCTGTATCTATGCTGCCCCACAACAGTTGCAATGGCGCGATTCGACCGTGGCCTGCGATCCTTTTTGCGAACGGCAAGAAACCATGTCAAGCAAGTCGTATGGTGCCCGCCATCAAGTAGCACTCACTCACTACTCGTCCGCTCTCATGACGACGACTACCGGATAAGAAATGGCAACGACGGCCAGATGGATCGTACCAGTCAAAGTTGGCCGTACGAAGGCCTGCGTTATGCCCGTAATCGCACTAACGCACTTGTAAGCCCCAACAACCCACACATTCATTTCCTCATGGCAGATCCGCTAAAACACGATGTACATCCCATTGTTGTGGCGCCAGTCAGTTGGGGCATCAAATGCGCGGTAAGTTGGCTTTGGGCTTGGGGGACACCCTGCACTGGTTTCCTCAATACCATACGCCCCACCAACACCGTCAGCTCTTCTGCTCCGCTTCATTCGCGTGGAACTTCCTCGCGCATAAAGCTCAGCTCGTCGTGTTGACTCACTTTTCATCCTGCGCGCCAGGCTTCACACTGCGCTAAGCAAACTACGCAAACCCCAACAACAACTCTCCTCTAGTCCTACAAATGTTCGTCGGCAATAAGATTCTTGCCCTGCTCCTCGCCGTTGTGGCTGCCTCGAGTGGTGGTGCACACGCTGAACAAGAAGCTGCTGAGACGTACGGTGGGGGCGGTCTCCCCGGTGTGAGCGGCGGCGGTCTGCCCGATCTCACCAAGATGATGCCTGGAATTGGCGGGAGTGGAAACAGCGGTGGCCTACCTGGAATGAGCGGTGGACTGTCGGGTATCAGCAAAATGATCCCCGGCATGGGCGGCAGCACCGGAGGTGGCCTCTCCAGCTTCAGTAACATGATGCCTGGCATGAGCGGCACTGGAACTAGCGGTGGTCTCTCTGGGATGGGCGGTGGACTGTCGGGTATCAGCAAAATGATCCCCGGCATGGGCGGCAGCACCGGAGGTGGCCTCTCCAGCTTCAGTAACATGATGCCTGGCATGAGCGGTGCCAGTGGCGGCCTCTCTGGCCTGAGCAATATGATCCCTGGAGCTGGCGGTAGTACTGGATACGGACCAGGAACGGTTCATGCGCCGGGCACCAGCGCCACCGGCACCGGAACTGCGACTTCAGGTACGACTGGTACTTCAGGCAGCGCGGCGACGACGACGAGCGTTGGCACGACAGGTACTGGGACCACGACAGGCACCACCACTGGAAGCGGAACTACTAAAACCGGAACTGCCGGGACTGGAGCGGCTGCGTCCGGAACGTCGTCTCCGAAGACGTACCGCAACCTCCGCTCCGAGTAAATGTGTACGTATCAAGAGAGTCTCAGTTGCATGTGGGTGTTAGAGGCCAGGCGTGAGCACGTTGTAGTTTCAATGAGTATTTTTCAATACAATGTAGTGATGTGACCTACTTCTATATGGTTTCCCCCAACACTGAAGTATTCACTACTCAAAGCATGGTTCATCGGGTTGGCATTCGTACGTGCATTTTGCGGATCTGGATCGCGGTAATGGTGCGCTAAGCCGAAAAGGGAACCGCTTCATCCAAGAAAGTGTCCTGCGTACAATGCGTACATTGCAGGTAGCCGCGCGACATCTTTGCACTCCAATTCATCGCCACATCTTGAATTGTCTTCGACCTCTGCGAGCGGCTGAATGTTAAGCCAGAACTCATCATTGCAATTTCGAACGATGCAGGAATGCATCGGGTCTACGGGCGGTGGATCAATGATCGTCCAACATCTGTCTTCAAATTGGAGTTCTTCTGTCGATCGCATCATTCCAACTTGAACAACTTGACTCCTGCTTTCGTGTTCGCAGTCTTGCAGTCGTTTTAAATGAAGAGAGAAGTAATACAGCTTCGACCATCGATCGCCTGGCCGTCGCTGGGACTTGCTGCTTGTGTCTACATGTATAAAGCATTTATTACATCACAAGGAGATTAGTTCAGTTTGCGATAGGGAACAGAACTCAACGTGGTGTGTGAAGTTGAAGGGTTTCTTGATCGTTTTCCTTGTTGTGACATACAATAACGTCACATAATGTTTGTGCAAGTATAATACTTTTGCAGCAACAAGTAGCATCAATCGGAACGCGACAGGACCAAGAGGTACAACGACATCCACTCCGAGGGAGGCACTCGAATGCAGTAACTCTGTTCGTGCAAGCACTACGCCACGTGGGTTTGCTGTATCGAGAATTTAATTCTGAGAGTTTCCGTATCCTTTCAAGCACAGCAAAACTGGATAGCACCTCAGTTCTTGAATTTCTTACGACAAGTAGTCGACA
The DNA here is from genome assembly GCA_025722995.1 of Phytophthora agathidicida. Lineage (NCBI taxonomy): Eukaryota > Oomycota > Peronosporomycetes > Peronosporales > Peronosporaceae > Phytophthora > Phytophthora agathidicida. Next base: position 1,778,342 of record CP106979.1, read on the forward strand.
CACTCATATGCTATCGTCGGGGTGCAAATTGAGTCTACTCCTCCTCGACAAACTCGTCAGCAGCCAGCTCACCGCTGTCCGTGATGGTCACCTTCTTGCTAGGGGTACCGCTCGGGGAGCCCACAGCCTCAATGGCGTCCAGCACGTCCATGCCGCGGATGACGCGGCCGAAGACGACGTGACGACCGTCCAGCCACGACGTCTTGACCGTGCAGATGAAGAACTGGCTGCCGTTCGTGTTGGCGCCCGAGTTGGCCATGCTGAGCGTGCCCTTGCCGGCGTGTTTCCTGCAATAAAACACAGCAACCGGTACGTCAGCAACAAATTAGCAAACCCATTTATAAAAACTGGGTATTCGAAACGAGCGACGCACAATTTAAAGTTCTCGTCCGGGAATTTCTCGCCGTAGATGCTCTCGCCGCCCATGCCGTTGAAGTTGGTGAAGTCGCCGCCCTGCACCATAAAGTTGGGGATGATGCGGTGGAAGATGCTGTCCTTGTAGTGCAGCGGCTTGCCGCTCTTGCCCTCGCCCTTCTCGCCCGTGCACAGCGCGCGGAAGTTCTCCACCGTCTTCGGCACCGTCTTGCCGTAGAGCCCCATGACAATGCGGCCTGCGGGATTGCCGTCGATGCTCACGTCGAAGTATACCTGGTTGGTGACCTTGGGGGTCTTGGGGGCCTTGCTGGCCTGCACCGCCAGCACCAGCGCCGTCAGGCACAGCACCAACAGGGAGAACGTCCACTTCGCCATCGTCAGCTCTGGATCTGTAGGTACGCGAATGAGGGTGTCCGTCCACGTGTAGGATCTCCACTTTTTACGAGCGGATCCCACCCTTTTTACGAGACGTAATTACGAACACGACATGGCTACATAGGGACATGGCTACATAGGGACATGGCTACAAGGATGTTGAGGTCCTATTTCCAGAGCAGTTTCCTTCCCACGTCAGGTCAAAGTCTTGGGCGATTTGCAACCAAGCTAGACGCGAGCAAGGAAGAACTTCTACGTGACGTGATCTGCTGACGCCATGGATGACAAGATCCAGGACCCCGTGGTGCGCGCTCTGGCCGAGTACATCAAGACGACGCAATTCCAGCGTCAGTTCGAGCAGTTCTTCCTGGACCACGCGCTCTCCTTCACGGACGAGCTAGAGCATCAGCTCGCGTACATGACCATCTACATCGAGTTCCAGCACATGTTCAACGACCACATGGAGAGTAAGTCAAGTCTACTTGCCACTTTGAACAGCCTTGTGTGTTTGGCACTGACGTCTGTCGTCGGAACACAGTCTTCTTGGCACAGCAGGGGATAACCGAAGACGAGTTTGCTGAGCACTGCCAAAAGGCGATGAAGGCCGACCCAAAAGCGGAGCAGTACGTCGAAATTGTGATCGCGTCCATGGACTACGACGCTTTTTACAGCCTCATGAAGGCGATGCGGGCACGCGCCTCGGTCGAAAACCACCGTGCGGACGCGAAAGACTGCGATAGTGCCCCGAAAACGTGCGGAAAGCGCAAAAGCTCCGAGGGGAAACTTAGTAAGGACGAGGAGGCGCCTGAAGACGTTGAAGACGAAGGTGCAGCAAAAGGAGCAAAGGCCGCTAACAACGACGAGAAGGAAACGGTAGGGACGGAGAGCAAGGAGAGCAAGTAGAAGAAGACGTCGAAACACGCAACAATTTCGCTGCTTATTTGTTTGTGTTACGCAACCATTCAATTAGAGATGTGGCTAGTTCGGAATAAAAAAGATGAAGAGTACTAGCTGTTGGGCACCACGGTCTTCGGTCTCAGGCCGAATTTGTCTTAGACCGAGTATCTGATGATGACAGCGATGATTGCGAGAACCGCAGCGAAGCTGAGCGACTTGAGCAACCGCATGTGCAGTCGCGTGAACGGGTACATGAGGGTGCTTAGGATATACTTCTTCGTTGGTGTGTATGGCGGGTATCGCTGCGGCAGATCCAACAACCCGTTCTTGTAGAGCACAGTCTTGTTGTGAGAGAAGGCCTCAAAGCCGTAGTGACCGTGGTAACCTCCCATGCCGGAGTTGCCCACACCGCCAAAAGGTACGTTTGGATTCGATAGCTGCATGAGCACGTCGTTCACAACCATGCTGCCAGCGGACGTCTCGTTCACCACGCGTTCCTTGTTCTTTCCGTTCGAGCTGAAATGATAAAGCGCGAGTGGCTTATCTCGCCCAGTGATAAAGTTAATAGGTTCGTCCAAATCTCCAGCGGCATAATAGCAGATCGGTAGCAAGGGACCAAAAATCTCCTCGCGCATCGACGTGCAGGACAAAAAGGTGTCAAAATCCGTGCGGAAGTTGAGCAGTGTTGGCGAAATGAAGCGCTGTTTGTCATCGGTTTCGCCGCCGTATGTCACGTGCTTGCGATCTTTATCCAAGATACCCTCCAGGCGACTGTACATGCGCTGGTTAATGATGCGGCCATAGCTGTCCGACTCCTTCACGTTTGCGCCGCCGTATTGCACTTCCAATTCTTCTTGCAGCAACTTGGTAAACTGATCGCCCACTTGCGCGTCCACCAGGAGGTAATCCGGACGAACACAAGTCTGTCCTGCATTGGCGAAGCCTCCCCATGCGATGCGTTTGGCAGCCAGCTTCAAATCCGCCGTTGCGTCAATAATGCAGGGGGACTTACCTCCCAACTCCAACACTGTCGGCGTCAGATGCTGAGCCGCGGCCTGAGCCACAATCTTTCCCAGGAAGTTGCCGCCCGTCGCAAAGATCAGGTCGAAGCGTTCCTGCAGCATCTTCTTGGTCTCCTCCACGCCTCCGTACACGACGCGCACGTAGCGCTTGTCCATGTACTTGTCGAACAACTGGATCAACACGTTGTTGAGGTAGCGCGTGGTGTCGTCTCCCGGCAGTCGCAGGATGACGCAGTTACCAGCTCCCAGAGCGGCCACCAGCGGCATCAGTAGCACGTTCATCGGGTAGTTCCACGTGCCGATGACGCACACGACGCCGAGTGGTTCAGGCCTGACGTAGGACAGTCCTGGGAGGTTGACGATGTTGGTCGGCTTCAGCTTGGGCTTGGCCCAGTCGTCGATGTAGTCGATGAAGTCCTGGATCTCGGCCTTGATCAGCGAAACCTCCGTGGCGAACAGCTCCAGCGGGTGCTTGTGCAGGTCCTTCCACACGGCCTCGTTGATACTCGTCTCGTTCTCGTTCACGAGTCGCTGCAGCGCCTTGAGCAGCGACTTGCGCGTCTGCAGGTCTTTGGTGGCGCCCGTGGCGAAGCTGGCGCGCAACGCGTCGACGTCGGCGTGCGTGTCCTGCTTGCTCACGTCAGGCAGCGACGGAGTGTCCGTGGTGGAGCCGTACATGTCGGCGCTGGGGTGGACGTCCGAGACGGCGATGTAGCTGGTAGCGTTCTGCGGGCTGTCGGGCAGATCGGAGACTGTCTGCGGCATAGCGAAAACAAGAATGGCCACGACGTGAATGTTCGTGAACGTTTAACGAGTACTATTGGAGGACTCCACTCCGAGTGGCGATTGGCTAAAATCACCATGATTATGTATGACTTCAATATGCTTGCTTAGTCAGCACTACTTGCCAGCGCTGTAAACTCGATTGCCGATTGAAGACATGCTCCAAGCCAAATGCCCAGTCAAATGGGTACGTGGTCTGGGTTCCGAGTGCCAACAGTTCGGCAACGACACCATTCACCCATGTACCGCTGCATGAAGCTTTCCGGTAAATACGGCGCCAGGGCGGTATCCCTTCATTGCTTCCTATAAGATCGCCATGCCCCTGGTACAGAAGCGGTTGCTATCCGGGTTCACACCTATGGCCTCGTTGCCACGGTTGGGGATCTCATAGAGACTGCTTCCCTGGGTCACGCCTTTGGCCGCGTTGCAAGCCCTTCTAGAAGTGCCGCAATGATGACGTACAGTGAACGGGAAGCGTGGAATTGCAACTGAGTGAAGGACGAGAATCCCCCACAGTCTTCAGAGCACCGGCAATGCAAGGAATTTGATATTGCGGCGGAAGCGCTGGTTGACCTTCCCAGCAAATGCAACAAACTACCCAAAACCATGGTTATCTCGAACAACACTTGCATTTTTGCAATGAAAACAGCACTAAACCTCATCTACATGGATGCCCAGCAAGAAGCTCAGGACATGGATATCCTGTCCTGTCTACAGGTCCCCAAGATGTTGGGGCTAACCCAACTCGTCCATTCACTCCACTGAGCGCAGCTTACGGTACGCCTTCTGAGAAGTGGCGTTGGCACCACCGGTGTTGGTCTTCGCTCCGCCAGTTCCGGCCGTCTTGGCGCCAGTATCCGCACCACCGGTATCGATCGTCTTGGCACCAGTATCCGCACCACCGGCTCCGACCGTCTTGGCTCCAGTGTCCGGCAGCGCGGGCGAGCCTCCCGCGTTGGCGTTCGCATTCGCCGAGGCGCTCGCAGTGGCAGTCGCCGACGCACCACCAGCACCGGTGCCAGTGGTAGTCTTCGCAGTGTTGGCCCCATCGTTGCTCGTCACGCTCACCGTCTTGCTCGAGTAGCCGTTTCCGCCGCCAGTACCAGCACCCACGCTAACGTCGGCATCATGAACTCCAACGGCGGCAGGCGCAGCCACATTGACGCCATTCACACCGACTGCGGGGCCGCCCACAGCAACACCCGGGACGCCAACTCCAACACCATTCACGCCGACGCCCACACCATTCACGCCGACAGCACCGGGGAGACCAACTCCGACGCTGGCAACACCAGGAACGCCAACACTGACACCAGGTCCGACGACACCAGGAGCACCCACTCCGACGCTCGCGACACCGGGGACCCCCACACCGACGCCGGGGACGCCAAGCAGGCCAAACGTTTGAGCGGCCTCCTTTTCAGCGAGGGCACCGCTTGACAGAGCCATGGCGGCGATGCAGAGGGCGATGATCTTGCTGCTGTTGAACATGGTTGGGATGGTCTGCGAGGCTTGAAGTGGATGGACTTGGAAGGAGTTAGTCGGAGCTCGAGGTGGGAAATTTGAGAATGGGCAAAGGACGACAACGAACTCATCCACGCGCTTGGTGCCGAAAGGGATAGCTACGTCTATTGCCCAAGTGTAATAGCTGGTTTAAACAACAGGAGACTAGCACCAAAGAAGGCGCTACATGTGGATAGCCTTGTGCAATACGTCATACGGCGCTGAAGGTGGGGCTTGAGTATTTACACGACATCAGTTGTAAAGATGTACGATTGACCTTGGCAAGATGTCGTTATGGTCAACATCCGTAAGTTCGTGAAATTGAGTGGAACATCTACTAAGCAAACGAGTGGTTAAACGAATCGACTGAGCAAAGCTGGGTGGATCGATCACGGTCTCTCTTCACACCCGCGGACAGTTGGCTCGACCACTTTACATTTCTTATCTTTGTTTTTTGTGGCCTCGGTCGTTCCTCATCCAGCCAGCTTTGTGATGGCGGGCACAGCAATCACGGTTCTTGGTCTGAGGCAATAACTGTCTGACAATCGCTCACTGTTCATGCAGACACTGCAACTGATGGTGCATTCTCACAAACTTGCGGGGCATTGCCAGCACCTCGGCCGTCGGATCTTATCCGAGCAAATTTGATACTGATGTTTGTATGCTCGACGTTGAAGTTGGGGCCCCGACCACCAAGTTCGATAAGATAAATCTTAACTGCCCCGAAGCTACGCCACACAATCCTCCATCTTCTAAGCCATCGGACGGAACACCTGCGCAACGAAGGTCGCTGACTCAGAGCAAGTCCACCGCAGTTCGTGTTTGCCTTTGCAACATCGATACGAGCGCCATTCCGGGCAACACGTACCATCCGTCATCGTCTTCGCCCCACCAACGCTATGGCATCTTTTGACCCGACGTCGAGCTCCTGCCATCGTCTCTCATTTCCACATCTACCCCGAAAGTGAGCTACTCATCCCAAGAAGCAACAACTGTAGATCGTCAATCCCGTCGCTAGACGCTGCTTCCTACAATGTTTAGCAGCAACAAGATCTTCACGCTACTCGTCGCCGTCGTGGCTCTGGCGAACGGAGTGCACGCCCAGTTTGGGTTCCCTGGCATGGGAGGTATGGGGGGTCTCTCGAGCCTTTCCAAGATGATCCCTGGTATGGGTAGCGGTGGAATGGGCGGTCTCCCTGGTATCGGCGGAATGAGCGGCGGTTTCCCGAGCATGTCCAGCCTCACCAGCATGATTCCAGGCATGGGTGGCGGTATTTTCTTTCGTGCGTTACATGAAATCATGCCATTTTGTCCTCGTGAGCATCAGTAAGATTTACACTGCTAACCGGCGGTGCTGGTGGAGGTTCGAAGTATGAAGCTCTGCAACTTCATTACTCTTCTTTTCTGGGACTACTACAATGCTACTTCATTGATCAGTTGAGATGGAATTGATAACTATACGCTCGCAGCAGATTCCTGCTTTCGATCCCCATGAAGACGTGCAGATAATGCGTTGGACGGAACCTCATCAACACTACGCCCCTCCTGATAACCTGGAAGAAAATAATTCTCGGCGTGAAGAACCAACTGCTGCCGCAACATGCACGGTTACACCCAATGACAACGTGGGCATCGAGTTCGACGCTTTGCAGGTTCCGATTCAACACTCAGCACGCACCCTGGATTATCCAACATGGTTGGAACAAGATGTGAGCAAAGATGCAAAGCGGGTGATCCCGCAAGTTCACCAGCCGAGTACCAAACCATGTGGTGCACGTCCATCACTGTTGGATCTTTACCAGCAGATGCTTTACTTTGTCGTGAAAGGACAGCTCGACGTAGAGCGAAAAGAGGCAGAACGCGAGGAGCGTCAACAGGAGGAGCGCCAACGAGCACGGGAGCGCCAACAGACGGTGATATCTCTGATTACTGCTATGATCAAGTCATAGCAATCGTAGGTAACATCAAAAAACAAAATGTCATTGAAGTTGTTCATCATACTTGGGAGGGGCATTTCGTAGTGGGTACAACGGAATGGCTTGATAGCGTCCAGCAACAGACACATAGCGCTGATCGATTTGAGCTTTAATGCGCCTCGCCAACGCCCGATGAGATGGGTAAGTATCGGAGCACGATGGTGATGCCAACATCGTGAACTTTTGGCGCAAGCGAATGGTGGTTCTGTCGCCCCATGAAGGGTCCTTGCGCGACGCGTATTGCTCTGCCACCCACGTCCATTCTGCTGGTGTAACAGGTATTAATTCTTCTAGGATCACTAGCAGCAGCGTAAGTTCCTCGTTGCTGTGGTTCTTGTACCCTTGTGATTTCACCATCTAAATACACAGCGCTCTCTTTAGTAGTAATTTGGTGGATTGTGCAAAGATTGACGCAGGTTGCCATCCGTTCCGGTTCCTCATCTTCATCGTACGCTCCACTGTCTATCTCACAATCTTTAAAGTGGGAGTATAGATCATTATTCGTCTTGTAAAAGGCAAACGCAGCTGATACGGAAGGGCGCCGGATTTGGTGCATTCTTCGCACTTTAGACATCTGCTTATCCGTGAAATCTTCAACAAGGGCTACTCGAAAAGACTCCAGATCCTGTACAGATCTCGGTAATAGTGTCACAGGAGGATCAGGAGCAGCATCAAATACCACACAGTGAGATCTGATGCACCGATGCCTTCTACTCCGCATTACTCTCGTCATCGAGCAAACTGTGGCGAGCTGGGTCATCATTCTCACTGAAATAGTCACCGTATTTAAGTCAACACCCAGGTCACCCGGAAAGACACCAACGTAAAACCCGTTTGCGATAGCAAACTTTGGTATTTTATGCAACTTGACCAGGCGTCACAAACCATACTCCACCGTCGATAATTGCCGTAGTAGTCTCTGTAAACGCATACCGGTGATCGAGATAGCAACATGTCAGATAAGTCGTCTGAAAGTGTGGAACAATCGTACTGCTTCACCAGTTTGTCGGGGATACCTCCGGGTATGCAACCCAGTGCTTGACAGATTTTTCTGAAATAGTCCAAATCTTCGTCATTCACACGAACAGCACCGCACCTCGGAGTGGTTCGATCACACACAAGACAAATACACTCGTCCAACATATCGGGCCCAAGCGCCTATCTAAGTGTCGCCATAATATAGTCCCTGGTTTCTTGTGCCACAAGAGACATGACTGTGGTCTTCGGATCTCTTTTGGTGGCATCACTCGTTTTACTTTTAGATTTCTTCATCATCATTATCACAACGTGCTAATTGCTGATTTCGGGCTCTGAAGTTGGCAGCGCGTTGACATCCCATTTCCCGCTGTCCGTAATGGGGCGCTGTTTACAACAGTCCCCAAAACACGGCACGCACGCTTGTGCGGTTGAGGAAGCGTTCCCGACTTGGAGGGAGGAGACGACTCTCGACTTGGAGGGAGGAAGGCGACTTGAGTACTTGAGGGAAAGTTTGCAACTGAATTGAAATGAGCTTATGGCTCCTGAATCCTATGAATAAAACCACTAGGGGCCCTTGAGGTTAAATGTAATTTAACCTACACATGTAGTATAAAACCTTGGGTGGAATCAGGTTGAACTTGAAGATTCTTCTTCGATGAATCTTCCTACCGCGTGGCGTCTTGTGATTGGCCACAAGAACTCAAGTGACACGCCGGCCTTGTTACCAAATAATGTCCCAGGTGAGAAACCATCATCATGCACAAAGAAGTGCAGAGAACACTTGGCGTAATCACTGATTGTGCCATGGGTAGATGTGAGCAAACATTTGACCATGTTTACGCCACCTTTACCTCCATGACAGCAGCGTGTGAACCACACCAATCTGTGATCGCATAACCAATGTAATAGGCCAGAGGGGCCCATTTCAGCTTGTCTGTGCCGTCGGCATTAACTGCGAGGCACATGGTCAACCGATCTTTGGGCTTCTTGCGACCGGCCACCTTCTTTCAGCGCGAGAGTGTACGGCCGCTGACTTGGTTGACGTACAGCGCCGTTTCATCCATATTGTAGGTGTTGCGACGGGGGTAGTTGGCGGTGAGCGCCAGCATGCTTTGCCTACCAGCACGGATCACCTCGTCGGCGACGGATGCAGTCTCGCCATGCTTGACTCGGAGTTCAATTCTGTGTCGACGCTGGAACTTATACAGCCAACTGTTTAAGAACCGTGGCTGCCCATCCGGTGGGATGCCCATCCGATCAGCCACTTGCTTCGCCAGTCGGATGATCATCCCGCCGGATACGGTCTCAACTTTGCTCGCCATGTCGTCGAATGCGGCGCGCAGTTGGTCGTCGTACTGAGCGAAGGCTGCGCCGGCAGTTTTCTTTCCCATGCGCTTCTCTGGTGGAACCCGAGCGGGCTCGTTGTGGCTCCGCAATGTACGCTGAGCTGTCGACAGCGAGATGGGCTTGCTCAAGTTGAACGCGCGCGTCGCCCATGCGACTGCAGCAGTTGGACTGAGGTTGTATCGTGCAGCTGCCGTGCAGAGCTCGCATTTTTGCTGAATGGTGAGGACGGTCATCGCATAGGAGGTCAGCATTGGTGCACACCGTGGAGTAGAATCGAAAATGCACGTGTCGGCGAATTTCCGCCATGCCTACACTTGCATTCACCAATGCTTAGCGCGCCAAATCACACAAGTGCTTAAAAGCTCGCGCGCTTTTCCATACGTCATCTTGCACTTCGACTTGAACATGTTCTTCTCTCTTCCGACACCAATGATTTTGAAGTGATGGGCAAATTTCCCTTTAACCCAAATAATTACTTGGGATGATGTGCCATCTATGGAGAGCATCTCCCTGGTTCATGACGTTTGCAAGTTTATTTGAAGGTGCTGGAGGTCATTCTGGGGGGGGGGTGTCTGTATATGTAATACATATACTGTTCTAGTCAATCATAAAGTACGAAGAAACTCAGAGCAGGTACAATCCTAGCACATGCGCCATCGTGCTCGCTTAGTGCCTAATTTTCAGCAATGGCCTTAGCCAGAGCCGCACAAGATCTGGTTTCTTACCGTTTATTGGTATGGGATAATTCCAAAAGGTGACTCAAATCCAAAAATCTCTTCAAAAGGTGACTCAAATTGTTTTAAACACTTTTACACGACAAATTATGGTAAAATACGATTAAGTTACGGTTACTGCGTTATGATGACTAACAAAGGGACGGGTACTGTACCGGCACTGTTCCAATTGGATTACACATTGAAGTGATGGTGTGCATATCCCAGGAACGACCCGAAATCGCTCGAGTCCCAGCATGCACCTTGGCGGAGTGGTGTAGGCGCCTAGAAACCTTTGTGTTTCAGGTGCTGTGGGTTCAAATCCCACAGCAGTAGTAAGCGGTACTTGTCAGTTGCTTGAGGTAATTGTCGTGTATGAGTGCTTAGACGGATCAGAGACATAATTAAGGGCCTGGTGCAGCCCGCTCCACCTTCGGGTGCGTCTCATGTGATCAGACTGGGTGATCTTGGTTGGATAACGTGCCACCAATCAGGGTTATCCGATAGTCGTTCGTCTCAAGCCGGATGAGATTAGTCTCTGGGTACACACGATCTCGGTTGGCGCGCTGACACATTAGAGCTTACAAGAGTAGAAGAACAAAGGAGAGATGAACAAACGAAAGTTCACTTTTATGCATTCAAGAAACTACATGGTCCACCCTCCCCTTCTTTGTGTAATGATCACAAAACTGCTCTGCATGTGGCACGGTTGTGTCCATCAGACTTACCGCACTTGTACACTTTGCGTGTCCGTCCTGTCTCCCCGCGAGACCGGATCCTGCGCTTCCTTGGTCGGCCCGCCTGCTGCTGATACAAAGCCGGCAGTAGCTCATCCTCATGGTCAAAAATCGTTTCTTCTGGTATCTCGATTGGGACGACTCCTCGAGAGTAGTGGCTGACCTTGTAACAATCCGCCATCATGTTGAAGATCGCGTCGGAGCCACTCCCGCGTTGACTCATGGCGATGATATGGCGACACACTATGAAACAGGGCGAGACGCGCTCTGTTTCTTTAGCATACGCTAGTATGCGCTTTTGAGGAAGCGTAAGTTACTTAGACTTTGTATGCAAGTAGAAATACACGTCCCCGTGTATTTCTAAGCAAAAAAGACCGAAACTTTAACTTGAAAATAGAAAACTGAATTGAATGGAGGCCCGCCGCGTGGCGGGCCCTTAGCAAACCTATCTAAATGACTTATGTATCTACGGAGGTGAAGCCATGGTTGGCTCTCACGCTCCGGCCCTTATGTATGCGTTTGATTGGTGGAAATGTGCCCCTTTCCACCAATAGCAGTGCGCTTAGCGCCCGCCAATGTTTGTGCCATCGGCGGCTCGAAATGATTGTTGACTGTGTATGTGACGCACACACAGAAGGCTTGCCGTATACTTGTCCGTGTATAGTCCGGCTATACACGTATATCTGGTGTACCCAATTACACCAGCCTGTGTAACCCTGTTACACACTACACCGTGCTGTACCCAGAGAACGCAAGAGCACATTGGACCGTCTGCACGAAGCTCGACACGACGTTGCTTCAGCGGTACGTTGATGCGCGACACAAACGCGACAGAGTCGGAGCTTTGGTTGACACAGTAGCTCGCCGCGTCTTGGATTTTATGCTGTAACTTGCGCTCTGCCCGGGGTGTCAACAATCGCTCTTCGGTACGCCAACGCTCGGCTGACTTCGCCCTTGCATGCACTTCGCCCATCATGATGATTGCATACGCCTTGCAGTACTCGTACGGCAACATGAGACGAGGCTTCAACTTCAAGCTGCGCGCTTGTTCGCTCTCGACAAAGTTGGTCGTGCGCCATCCGTATAGACGTGTGGACTGGTAGTGTGAGTAGAGCGCCCATTTTGCTGCCGGAATCTTCCTCAGGTACTCTGCTGCACTTGGATTCACTCCAGCAAGGCTGTTCAAGTTGAAGTTGAAGTCAACTTCGGTCAAAGCTGCGTTGGCAGCCCACACGAACTTCTCTTGTGACACGGGCAATCGCACAGCTTTGCCGCTTCGCATATTTCCTGCGTATACACGGTGTCAATGCCATATCAAAATCGAAAGAGAAAGGCCAACATACCAATGATGTGATGAACGCAGAACATGTTGAAGATCCCCAACTCCGAAGAAGCTGAGACGATCCCCTTGTGTCGATCAGTAAACACCGGAACGGTCGTCAACGGGAAGCCGTGGGTCAAGATGCGGTCGAAAAACCAGAAGTAATTGTCGTGGTCTTCAATAGGAGCCAGGGCAATCGCAGCAACTCGATTGTTGAGATTGCCGTCGCGGCCGACCATGACGATCTGGACGCCGTTGTACTTCCGGTGCTTCATGTGTGCTGCGTCAACGCCGCACAGGTTCTGTCCAGCCGAGAACCAAGCAGGGTTCAGAATGACAATCGCACGCCGAAAGTGACCAGTACCATCACGCTCCAACTCGGTAAAAGTGCCGGGGTTGAGCTGCTGAAACTTAGACAAGAACCTGGACAGCATTGTGATCGTCATCGGGTCTTCTGAGAAGAGGTCGGCATGGATCGTCTGCTTCGAACGATACATCATGCTTTCGCTGCATGATATTCCGGCTTGATGACGGAGCTGCGTCACCAAGGAGTGAGCTGACGCGCTGATGTTCGCTGCGACAGCAGCACGGACCACCGGATGTGAAGCAACTTGAACGTGAGTCGGATGAGCGGTGCCGGTGCAGTTCCGATGTTTGAGATCGGCAACTGTAACGTGCCAGTCGCCTGGTCCTTCTTTGCTTCGAAAACGTGACAATTTGACCGTCCATCCACAGGCCGGAGCGCTGGTGCACACGAGACACCTGAATGTTCCGCCCTTCTTGTCCACCCTGGCTTGCTTGCCCTGCAGGAAGGCAGCTCTCTTGATGGCCGCGACCGCTTCCTTCCCATTTCTCCATCGCTCGCGCTTAAGCTCAACAGCGCTTGGAGGCTCTTCCATGCTCTGCTCAGATCTGGCTCAAAGACGAACTCACAGAAGCAGGGATTTGAACGGGTTGAATCTGTCTTCAGAGCAATGCCCTATGCGTTAGAGATGACTGCTTTCTTGACAAGGCTTGGAGGGTTATACTGTTGGTTTGGGTGGTGGATTTGTGAATGGACACCCTCGTCGACCACGCATACTATTCCTATGCAGCCTCTTCCGCGATGCAGTCTCTACCAATGAGTTGCGGTAAGTGACGCACCTACGGTCCTGGATTCACTTCAATGTGTAACTTAATTGGTACAGTACCCGTCCCTTTGTTAGTCATCATAACGCAGTAACCGTAACTAAATCGTATTTTACCATAATTTGTCGTGTAAAAGTGTTTAAAACAATTTGAGTCACCTTTTGAAGAGATTTTTGGATTTGAGTCACCTTTTGGAATTATCCCTATTGGTATTGACAGGAGTCATTCTGACAGTAATTGTTTGGTAGGACTCGTGATAACTCGATGTACAATCTCGTAAGATGACAAAGCGTTCCTTGGTCGTGTCAGAGAGATGTCAACATCAGGCAAACACTGATCGCGTGAATCGTGTTTCAACAGCAGGCCGATCAGGCAAATGAACGAATCTACACCATTTCCCAGTCAAGTTGCAGGGATTGGCGTCGCCCGAGCACTACAGTACCGTAACCAGTAGTTCACTCGGATAGTATTATTTTGTATTGCCGAGTCACTGCTCGAGATCAAGAAGCGCAGCCTGAAGCTTGTCATTATTGACCACCCCGCTGGATTGCTAGGTGCGCGCAGCGCGGCGCTGGTGGCTTGCCCACCAAGATTCTCGCAATTTTTCTGCGGTTCACGTCGTGTTCCTCCACGTTGGAGCTGCTGGTTGCCGCTTGCGGAGTCTGCTTCCTTCGCATCATGCTGACATGGTACGCTACATGCTTGTGTTGCTTCATTCGGGTGCACGTCGATTTCTTGCTCGTAGTGTGCTTTTGAGTCGTGTGTTTGCAGCCCCAGGAATTGTGCGCTCATTCTGCAATTTGCATTGCTTTGCACAGACAACCGACCTGCTCGCTGCCACCCAAGCCAACCCCAACAGTCCTGATGAAGTGCGCATTTACGGACTGCATCAACCCGGAGTAAAGCTCCACGGATCCATACTCCGTCTGTGACAGCGCTATCCACCATCTCTGCTCGAACGATCTGTTTGATCCTGGTAACATCGCTGTTCGGTACGTCTGCTATTCAAGTTTCACTTTGGATGGTACTTGTCATAGCCAACAATCTATTCTAGCTTTCGGTCCGTGGAGCTTTACTCCGGGTTGATGCAGTCCGTAAATGCGCACTTCATCAGGACTGTTGGGGTTGGCTTGGGTGGCAGCGAGCAGGCCGGTTGTCTGTGCAAAGCAATGCAAATTGCAGAATGAGCGCACAATTCCTGGGGCTGCAAACACACGACTCAAAAGCACACTACGAGCAAGAAATCGACGTGCACCCGAATGAAGCAATACAAGCATGTAGCGTACCATGTCAGCATGATGCGACGGATGCAGACCCCGCAAGCGGCAACCAGCTCGGAGTGGTTCAAGCGTTGGAAGACAACGCACGGCCTGCCTTTGGCGACCTCAGGGAGCGCCGAGATGGCCACATTTGAGATCGTGGGGTGGTCACCCGGTTCGTCGCTGCGCCAACCAGCCACCCAAGACTCCAAGATAACGGAGTCGGAGCAAGGAGATCCTTCAAGCAGACAATCGCCAGCAGCCGACTCGGAACCTCCGCTGTGCGTGGACCAGGACGGTATTCCACTGGAGGTGCTCGGTACCGACCTCTGGGCAAGCGCGACGACCTGTGTAATGTGGCACGCATTCTCGCAACACCGTACTCCGTTGGCATCGACGACGGCGAACGCAGTTTCCATCGGTTGCTGCTCTCGCTCGTGTGTGGCTTCGCCGCAGCTCCTCCAACGCGAGGACTCGTGCCATTTTCATTGTTGCATCTGTTTCGCTTAAAATATATTAAAACCGTCATGGCTACACTCGTGTACGCCCACACCACATCCGTTTTTTCGTCGGTGTCGTCGCTGCAAGAAGGACTGAGAAGAGATGGCGGCGCCCCAGAGTCCGAACCTCATGTCGTTCGACGATGAGCCAGCGATCGTCACGCCCGCCGCACCGGCCTCTGCTTCTTCCGTCGACAGCGTCGAGTCTCCCTCCTCCTCCTCCTTTTCGTTAGCGACGCCGGCGTCCCCCGTGGAGATCCCCCCAAGCGACGCCACCGAGTCGGAGCGCGCCGTTCTCCACTTCTTCGTCTCGTGCCGCGGCGTGGACGGCAACTCGCTCGTGTCTCCGGCGCGCTCGGCGCATACGCTGGTGCGCGGCGCCTTCAACATGCTGAGCAGCGCCACGACGATGGCCAACACCAAGTCGCCCAGGGCCAAACCCCCGACCGAAGTGAACGTGGAGGTGCGCGTGGCTCGAGAGACGCCCATCTTCGGCTTTGGCTCAGACATTCCAGTACAGAACCCTCCCCCAGCCCCAACCAGCGGCGGGCTGACGGTCGAGATGGACAGTTTTGGAGAGTTAGGGACACGTTTCTCGGACAAGGCACCGCCCCCAACTGACGGCCTTCTGGACAGTGAAAGTTACTGGAGTGAACGTCATAAATCTCGCAATCCGAGGTTCTCGGTGGGCTTCAGTGTCCGATGCAAGAGCCCAGCAGAGTTCGACCGCCACGTACAGATTATGGTTATGATCCCAGACGAAGGAACGCTCTCCAACAGGAATAGCCAAGTGTTTGGGTATGCGTTGACATCATTTCAGGAGATGTTTACAGTGGCGACCAGTGGGAACTACAAGCAAAAGATGACGCTGCCTGTGCATTCGACGGTGCTCGATGGAGCGACGGTGGAGCTGCAGTTTGCAAACATCCAACCGCAGCAACACCCGCTGTTCAAAGCGCAGCATAATTTGTTTAGGAGCTTTTTGTTCTACCCGTTGATGAAGGAGGAGCATGCGGAGATGCAGGCGGCAAACGCCAAGTTGGCGGTGGAAGAAGCGGCGGAAGTGGATTTTAGTGTGAAGATCCCGTTGCAATTGCTGCGGGTGTGTCAGTACGAACTGCTGCAGATGTATGACGAGTGGAAGTTGCGATACAATTACACCCGCAAGAAGAATCGCTACTTTGATAACGATGCAGAGGCTCTGAACTTTGGCCATGACGTTTTCCGGGTTCAAGTGGTTTGTGGCCGTGCTTTAAAGATTAGATCAAGAGCCAATGCTGCATCAGCAGCGGTGGTAACAAGTGATGAAACTGAAATGACGACAGATCTTGACGTACGCTCTTCACGTACTTCAGGGTTTTCGATGGGAAGTATGGTTGGCGGCCGAGGGGGCTTTGTGAATCGGATAAAGGCTGGTAAGTGGGGTGGTAGTAGCGGTTCCTCCTCCTTTGGCAGTAATGATCCCGACGCGGCTGAAGTGGGAGCTGAAACCACCGGTAGCAACAGTGTTCATCCATTCGTTGTGGTCAAATTCGATGACGGTGTGGTTGGAAATCGTGAGTACACGGTGGGTAAAACGAACACAGAGTATGATTCGCCGAATCCAGTTTGGTCGTCAAACATGAATGCCAGCACCAAGTGCCCTCACGGCAAGCCTAACACTAAGTTTCACGCGTCAAGAGTGCTACGGAGCCGTGTGGTTATGTCACCAGTAAATGCGTTGAAGCAATTTGTATTTTATAGGCCGAGTGTACAGGGATCGACTGATCAACAGCTTCCAGGGTGGCTACGTTTCCAAGTGTTCAACGAGCACTATGGATACATGAGTGGAATTGAAAATGATTTAATTGGCGAGGTGATGGTTCCTTTACAAAGCATACGTGACGCAATGACAATCGAAGAGAAAACTGTATTTGACGATGACGACGGAACTGAAGTCAATGCGAGTAGAGATCACGAAGTGAAACCACGCCAAATCGTTACGTCCCTCACACTCGTGGATTGGTTCGATGTCCGCTCCCCCTCGACAGACGAGATATTTGGACAAATTCAATTGCGCATTAATATTTTGTTAGCAAACCCTCTCGCACCACTGGGCGATGATGACCTATTGGCTGATCATACGCCGGAGCCGTCGCCAGCTCTTCCAAGGAGATACAGACGAACTGCTGACTGTTCGCCTTTCCCGGGCGATGGTGTTGTTGAGGGCGAAATACCCCTGAACTTTTTGTATCCACACGTGTTAAACATTCGCAAGCAAGTGACTGAAGTTACTGATATGATTCGGCTGACGGAGCATTTGGTTGAGGAAAAGAAAACTTTCAAATCAAGTCTACACAAGAAGCGCGCAGACATTCAAGGAATTCCGACAAACCTGCACGTATCTTACTTCCGTATTTTCCGTCACTTTGGATCTCAAACTTTACCTCAGGCTCCGATAGACGCACATGCATCGACTGAGGATCTACTTGGTTTGGGAGATGGCGACGCACACTTTGGTGCGGCTATTTACCATGAATCTTTGTCAATACAAGAACGTATGATGATCCCAGAGACTCACGCGACTGTAACTTGTGGTGCGCCGACTGCCCACGCAATGGGGCTAAGCGATTGCGGATTACGAGAAATGGAGTTGGAAATGCACAACTTCCAATCCGTTCTGGAAAAGAGTTCCCCGCGATTAATAGTAAGCCCGGTAAGCCCGGCTAGCGACAGCAACTGCTTTATCCCAGAAGATTCCTCCGATTTTTTCTACCCCCCACTCGACGATGAAAACGAGGTGGACGCCGAGGATGATGACATTCGTAGCACTGATAGCGGGTTCTCATCTGACGCTGCTACCTCTAACAATCCTGGTAGCCCTACCGCTACTACCTCCACAGCACCAGCAGAGCCAGCACCAAAGAAGAAAACCTCGAAGTACTCTGTGATGGCTCGCAAAGCTGCTGCAGCTCGAGCGAAGGCAATGTCAAACAAGCGGTTCATTAAGAAGAAGAGTTCTCGACAACTGGATCAAAAGAACAGCGACGAGAAGGCTGCTGTGTACGCAAAATATCCTTCATTTCGTACAGAACCAGAAGAGGGTGTGGATCCAACAACATCCGTAAACTATGCCGTGCGGATACTGTGCCGACTGGAAATGCTGCGCACCGAGTATTATTTGAGGAAAAGTGTTGCTGTGTCGCAATCTGTGAGCAGCCTCGTCACCTGTTTCATGGCGGAGCTAGACTTGTGCCTACAGGAAAGGAACGATAAGGTGTTGGATCAAATGGCTAGAGTCGGGTTCCTGATCGGATGGGAGAGCCTAATTTCGTCTCACGGTAAGGAGTTGTACATGATTTCCGACGCTTGGGTGGCTATCAAATGTTTGGAGACGTTCTCCTTTAAGATCTGTGAGAGCACCGACATGGAAGTGGTGGTGGAAAAGAACGAGGGCGTGGGCTACATTATTAAAGTTCCAGTGCCCCCAGCACAGTTTGCGGTACTTCCAGAGACCCTGCGGTTCGGCGGTTTAATTAGCGTTACAGCGGTACTTTTCACGCAAGGCATTAACGAAATGCAGAGTTTGGCGAATATGGTGGGGCACTCGGGCGTCTCCATCCAGCGCAAGATTAACAGCACCAGTTTCCGTACTATCTCGGAGTACTACAATCGCTTTACGGAGACATGCGGCATTGGCATGTCTGAGGTGAGTGTTGGCTCCCACCCCGATGAAATCCTTCGCAATTTACGCGTAAGTGTCGAGAGCGAGAACTCGGCCTCCAAGAACACGTGCATCTTGTTGCATGCTGCAGATGCTGTACGAAGTTTGAACGGTGGACGAGTGACGTACTGCAAATCTGGCAAGGACAGAACGGCCATGAGCACAACACTGGAGCAGGCAAGGCTGTTAGTTCAGCGGAAACGCCATGTCCTTCAAGAAATCGAGTCGGGAAGTGCTACCGAGTACGGGCCGCTTGAAGAAGTGAAGGACGTGGCCAACACGATGCGAGAGTTTGGTGTTCGGATCCATGTCGCCAAGAAGAACGTCGGGCGCTTCAAGTATTCGTTCAACTCGCTGCAGCGAAAGCTGCTTCCCGAGATATACCGCCCTCCAATGTCCACGATTCAAGATATGGTGACCTCCGTGACAGCACGAGATTCCTAGATCTTGTGGAGATGCGACTACGTGTACTGCTATGTGATGATTGATGCCCATTTCATTCGAAGCTGTATCTTAGACACGCATGTCGTTATTGACATAAATGCAGCAGGTGAGCGACCAACTCGGCCGTAACAACGAACTATGCTAAGAGGCAGCCATGCCGCTCCCTGCGCACCCGCAAGTAAGTACCCTTCTCAAAACACGCACATGAAATCTATTCTTCGTCCTCCTCCTCGCTCTCCTCCTCGGGCGTCTCGAGCCACGTGAGCCACGTCGACGTCTGGATAATAGCCTTCATGCGACCAGGAACGTCTCCGTCCACGTCGTACTTGTACTCGAAGAATCCGGTCTCGTCAATGATGTCCAGACTGTAGAGAGCCATGAAGCACTTCTCGATGAGTCCCTTGGGGAAGTCGTACTTGTTCAGGAAGACCTGCAGCGCGTACAGCGCCTCCATCTGGTCCTTCTTGTCCGAGTCCTCCATGCCGAACTTCAGCAGCTCGCCGTACGCGGGCATGGCGATCCAATTGGCGCTGCTCTTAGCCAGGTCCTCATCCGCCGCCGTCACAGCCTCAAACAGCACGGCGCCGCTGGGACGGCCGTTCTTCTTGAAAATGTCCTTGGCGACATCGGCCAGCTCCTCGCCTTTCTTGCCGCTGGCGAGCACCTGCTTCATCGTCTTCCGGTCCGTCTCGGCCTTCTTAGCCGCAGCCTCCTCCGCCTTCTTCTTCTCCTCCGCGGCCACGCGCTTGGCCTCCTCGGCGGCCAGACGCTCCTCCTCTGCCTTCTTCTTGCGCTCCTCGCGCTTCTGCTGGGCGCGCGCCTTCTTGTCTGACACCTGCGGCTCCGGCGCCTGCTCCTGTCGGGCACTTACGCGCATGTTGGACATGCCCGAGGACAGTCCCTCGTCTCCGCCACGCGCGAATCGTCCCGCCGCGCGACCGCCGCCCTCGTACCGGTCCTCGCGTCCAAAGCGGTCCTCGCGTCCGAAGCGGCCTCCGCTGCTGCCGCCTCCGAAGGCGCTCGACCACTTGTCGCCAGCGCCGCCGCTGTTGCGCACATCGCCGCTGCTAGATCCCTCGCCGCGCCGCGCCAGGTTCAGACGCATGTGCGCCGGACGCTCCTCCGACTGGAACTCGTCGCGCGACGGGCGGTCATAGCGCGAGGGGCCGCCGAAGCGGTCGCCGCCTCCGCCGCGCCAGTTGCCGCCCTCGTCGTTGCGGCCTCCGGAGCGGTCTCCTCGCCACTGGTCCGACTGCTCACTGCGCGACTGCTCGCGCTCTCCGTAGCGGTCTCCACGGTCTCCGTAGCGGTCGCCGCCGCGGCCTCCGCGGTAGTTTCCATCGTCGTCGTCCGCGCGCGCGCGAGGTCCCGAGGGCAGCGCCGCCTCTGGGATGTAAGACGCCGCCTGGTCGCCAAGGAACTCGCCCAGTCCGATCTTCTTGCCGCGCACCATCGTCTGTACTTGTCTTGGCGCTGCGGAGCTGCTCGAGATGGTATGTGACGTCGAAGAAGACGAAGAAGAGGGAGAAAAAGAGCGGCCAGTTTGAATGGCTGGCTGCAGTTACATACTCGCCACACCACATTATCAGCACATGACTTGAACTTTGTATGGACATGGCTACACTCGGCCACGTCAGTCGGGTAACGGCCGACATGCTAAAGCTGGTGGAGCCACCACGATGAAGCTGAAGCGAGCCCACGCACAATGTCGTCGAGGCGCTGCGGCGACGGCAACAGCCCCAACCAATTGCCGCCGGTATCAAATCACGTACGTCCCGAATAAATACTGCCATCACTTCCTTCAGATCTCTCTAGGTAACCAACCACCTCACTCTGCTACCAGAGCAGAATGGCGCACAGTCCCCAACGCGGTTCCTCGGCCGCATGAGCTGGGAGAAAGGAATGCTCGACAACGCTGTCAGCCCTTCGTTCCGCACTTGCAAGGACGCTACTCGACCAGGACTGGCTGAGCTCTCTCCGTCACCGACCAAACCCTCACCGTTGACTTCCCAGCCCACTTCACTGAAAAGTGTCTCCACATCATCGTCACCAAAGAAGCACTCGAAGGCAGGTTGCGGCTCTCGTCCGATGACGATCGAAGAGTCTTATGACCAAGTGGAAAAGATGCTGGAAGAGCACATGCGTCAGCGCAAGGAGCCACGACCTCGTCGAGTTGACACGATGGAGCCATCCTCTCTCTCTCCACTGCCACGCCGGACGTTCGTCTACGCGCCTTTAGATGATCCGCGAATGATAGCGGAGATCGCAGCGCAAGACGCAAGAGAAGGGTTCTCGAAGAGTGACACGGAAATCGACATTGACCGAGAAATGGCTGGATCCAATGCGCGGTTGAAGTATTTCGGCCCCGAAGCTCGAGCATCCTACTACCGCACGTACCGAGAGCTTCACAGCAAACCGCAGCTTTTTATTGACCGCGACGCACACGAGCACCATCGTCTTGGCTCGTTACGTAACAACTCGAATGTCTCCGCTCCGAGACGATACACAGCTCTGAGGAAGTCTCTTGCTACACTGGATCAGGCACAGATTTCTGTTGGCGGAGGTGACCCAAATTTTCTCTCGTCTGTGCCACGCTCCCCACGCGCGCTTTTCCTCGGTGCATGTTTGGCTGGCAGTCAGGCCGCTCCGACACTGTTGCTGCGGAAGGAACACAATAAACGCGAGTTCGATTTCAGTCATCAGGGATTGGGCGACAACTTCGTAGTGCGCTTCGCCGCGTGCTTGCCAGAATTGCCGTTTGTCGAATCTATTAACGCGTGCGGCAATCGGTTGACCGACGCGGGGATCAGTTGTTTGCTGCGTGCACTGGAGAACAAACCCCACCTCACATCGCTGGACGTGTCGTCAAACCCGATGGGTTCCGATTCAGCAAACATACTACGGGGATATATACGCTCCTCACTCTGCACGCTACGCGTACTAGCACTCAACGAAGTCGCAATGAGCGACAACGAGTGCGCGCGGCTGGCAAAAGCTCTGGAGCACAATAAGTCTATCGAGAGGCTCTTGCTCCGTGGGAACCAAATTGGCCTGCAAGTACTTGCTGCTAGAGGAGAATGTGAAGACGACGATGAAGAGGAAGAAGACGGCAACAATGGAGATAAAGTGACGAAGCTTGCCACAGGTGGTCAAGCGCTCGGTGCCATGCTTACAGCGAATCTAACTCTACAGCATCTGGACTTGTCTTGGAACCAGCTGCATGCAATTGGCAGCGGATTCATCGCAGCAGCATTGCCTACGAACTACCAGCTACGAGAGCTAGATTTCAGCTACAACTCCCTTGGTGATACGGGAGCACTATCAATTGCCCACGCGTTACGTGCTGGTGCGCGACTGCGGAGGCTCACATTGAGTTACAATGGAATCTCCGCTCGTGGTGGCGTAGGTCTGGCCAGTGGTCTGGCCGTGAACACGTCTCTATCGATGCTTATTCTGGATGGGAATCCTCTGGGTGCTCAGGGCGGTAAACCACTATTGCACGCGAGCTGTGCACCTCGACATACTCCAGCAGCTTCGAGCGTCTGTCAACTCTCGCTTATGGACTGCAGCTTAAATGTTTCAGCACCTACGATGTCTTCTGCTACGGGTGACGAGCAGCTGCATGTTTTTAATCCGATTGATCCGGCAGGCAGCTACGTACTCGACCTCAGTGATGCATACGAGCACATGGTCGCGCACGAATTATTACGGCTCGCAGCATCATATTCTGGTCGTTACCATTTTTCAAGACTCGAGTATGTCGCCTCGACACAAAACAAAGGGCAAACGATTAAGCTGGAAATGGTCAAACACCGGATTCAACCTTCCACTGCGCAGACAGAGGACGCAGTTATTGAGAACATCAGCCCTATCAGTTTTGGGCAAGTCCTTAACCCGGTGACAATGCTGTTCCGACGTCTCGATGCAGATGGATCGGGAACAGTAGAGATTACTGAGCTAGTAGAAACTCTACGCAGCTGTGGTTTGAACCTCTCCGATGACCAGCAAACGGAATTGCTTCAAAAGTACGACTACGATCGAAATGGGGTGCTTCACAAACGCGAGTTCGCTGATCTGTTTGCGCGCGTTGGATTTGAACTTGTCGATACTGACAGTTCCGGTTCGTTAGATGAAGACGAACTTCGGCGTGTTTTCCAATTGCTTGGTGTGAAGGAGGAAGTTGAAGTGAGTGACTCGATCGATCGCATGTTAGCGAAGTACGATATGGACGGGTCTGGCGAAATCGACGCGTATGAGTTTCTCGAATTCATGACTTCTGAGGTGTTTACCGTTCACGAAGACTCTGAATCAATTAAAGAGGCAAATGAGGCAAAATTGCTCAAGCTCGAGCCTTGCGAAGTCAGTTCTGGGGCAATCTGGCAGGTTCCGAGTTCTGGTCAACTCACCGCCGACTTTGTTCACAGAGGTGGATCGGCTGACACTGGTGAAGAAGTAGATAAGGACCGACAGCAACAGAATAGCGGTGGCTACGCAAGTGCAATACATCGTCCATTGGACTCGGTCCTAATGCCAGACGCTACATTGGCTCGATTTCTACTCAACGCCTCCAGCACAAGCCGGAACATAACTGAGCAAACTGATTTTCTACACACCGTCCTAGTCGAGTCAGGAATGTACTTGTCTGCAGCCCAGGGTGAGCAGGTATTGATCCGAGAAGGGGTTTCTTCTTCTACCGTTCGGCCTGGAAGACGACTTTCAGCCCTAGCAAGACTGCTGCCCCGGGTTATTGATCACCGTGAGGCATCGAATCTGGTGACTCGCGTCGTGAATATTCACAACCAGTGGATAGAGCGACTAGCACTACGTCGTTGGCTGGGAACACAACGCTTCAGCATCCTACTAGGATCCCTGACGAACGCGTATTCATTCGACCTAACTCGGGAAGATCATCGTGCCGCCTTACGCAGACTGGCGTTAATCGCGCAGGAGGAAAAGCAATTCAGTCGCTGGCGTTCTGGACGCGCTGATACTTCACAGAGCGGGAACTGGGAGAACTTTCGATGGGCTACGTTGGATGGAGAACCGGTGCTGCTCTCAAGCTCCTATATCCTGAACAAATTGTTAGGACCTTCTCGTGCGTCAACGTTAGCACTTTCGACACCGTCCAAACTTGTCTTTTACTACGTGAGTACAACTCGGCCGCCGCGAGGAACAAAATGTCTGAGTCAACGTCGTTTTGAACAACTGCTAGCTGTTCTAGCGCAGCCGCCAACCGAGAGTGAAATATTTGATCTTTGTGACGAACACTCGGGTGAAGCGCCCCACGAACACGGTGATTCGTCTATTGCGTCCGAGGACAAGAAGCGGACACAAGCCTTGTTGTACTGGGAGCTGCTTCGTCGCTCTGTTACAGACCTGGTCGCCAAAACCCATAAAGTGAACAAGCGACGAAGTACTGCAAGCGAAACAATGACCAGGCTCGCCAACACTGTCGAAGGACTGCACCAGAAATTGTTGTTGCTAGAGATCTTGGTGGCTGATCGATGGCTCAGTTGTGCTCAAGCACAGGAACTGGTCGACGCTTTCCCGAAGGCAGTTAAAGCTCGAGCTCGAGCCGCATGTCTTGCTTTCTCTCGCATCGTGGATCTCGAGAACTTTGTCCAGGTGCGTCAAATTTGAAATGTAATGGAGACGACGATTGTTTTAACTTGTTATCCTGCAGATCTACGACAATCTCTCGCCTGAGGACCAAGAGGAGTGCGTAAGGCGACTTGGATGGCTCAACATGTTGGATCCTCTGCACCCGAATCGGCAGTATCCGCCCTTGGATTTGAGCATCCACGATGAACGCGAACTCGTGCAGATGCTGGCGCAACTTGCGTCGCAGGAAGGGGTCAGTCCATGGTTTCGTATCTATCTGTTTCGTGTATTCTGACTAATCTATTCGCCTTCTTCTTCCTATGAAAAATATGGATAGTCTTCTTGCTGGCAGAACGCTTCATATCGCCCGAGCATCACATCGGCAGGACGAGACCAGACGGAACCTTCCGAGAGCATGTCCGTATTGCCACCACCAGGATGGGGCCGTCCTGACGCTGTAGGGCCTGAAAGTGTGAAGCACCACGGAACTGTTTGCTTGCGTTACCTGTCGGGGGATGACTCCAGTAGCTGCGGGAACGATGACCAAAAGAGGACAGATGAAGCCCAGCGAGATGCGGACAGGCTGGCGCTGCGCAATCGCGTGTTATGTGGTTCAAGGCTTTTTCTCTAATGAACTTTGCTGATCAACGATGGACTCGATGATCCACAAGGCCGAGAAAATGGCGATGAAGCACGCGGCCAGGGACTACGCTGAGGAACACGGGTCGCGAAGAAGAAGCACCACCACCATGATGAGGACGAGTCCATTCTGGACAAGGCCAAAGAGGCGGTGGGTAAGTACACGGGCCACGGAGACTTGCACAAGAAGGGTAGTACATGGTAGTACGAGAGACTTACGTAGTACGAGAACAAAAGGCCCGACTGATCCATACCACCAGAAGGCGCAACTTGGCTACCGGTACAGATCCTCGACAGATTAGTAGAAAGGTGATCGTATCTCCTCTATTTCAACAGCATCATGCCGCCGCTGCCATCATGTATACCCAGTACGAGGCTCCGTCGCACTGCAAAGCAGTAGGCAGGAAGGTGCCATTCGTGAAAAAACTTCGAAGAGAGAAAGCAAGCGATATGGTGACTACGTTCGAGCACCCCAGCAAGATTGCCGGCAATGCGGCCGACCAAGCTAAGAGAGCGGTCCAGCGCGGCAAATTGACGTACGCGAAACGTGTTGTTTTGTGACTGTGGAGTGATGTGGTGATGTAATATGGATTGAGGAACTTTTTAGGTCTCCTTTGCTCGTAGCTGCTGGATTGGGAGCTGTGGTCTGGTACATGACGCCGAAACGTGACCAGAAGCCCCACGACGACCCGCGTAGTAACCCTCCGTCCGTGATGTAGACGAACAAGCAGATGCGGAAGCTGCGTTGGGGTGGTTACGCTCATTTACCGTCTCGGTCTTTTAGCTACTACAAGCAAACAGTCGGCCCGAGGTCCCTGTATCGAAACCAACACCAGCTAGATGCCTATCAGTGTCCACGCTTTTGCAGATGTACACGCGCACAGCGTCACCGCCACGCCGATCTAGTCAGCGAAATGCACATCATCGTCACGTTCACATAACGCACGTCAAGTTTGACATGCAAGACGCGACTAGCTCGAATTGAGCTAGTTGCGCAGTGCACAAAGCGCACCAAATTCACTTCCAATTTTTCTCGTTTCCTGGATCGCTACTCAACGCAAGCCTCACAAACGCCATGCTCACCACCAAGCTAGGGTTTGTTGCTTCGTGCATTGCCACGTTGTCGGCCCCCGTTTCGAGCACCGTGTACATCAGTTCCCCACCGAACAATTGCAGCGCCTACGCTGAAAGCGACGTTGACACATCTACCTGCCTAGCGAACAAGATCAATGACGGCAGGCTCGGTCTCCTCGTCATCGACCAGCAAGTCAGCTTCCACCCCGGAGGTTCATTGGCAATTGCTACTGCGAACGAAGACGCCGCTCGCATCGCCGCCTTCATCTCCAACCACTCGTCCGAGCTGGACCAAGTCGTGCTGACCATGGACTCGCACCAGAGATACCACATCGCACATGGAATCTTCTGGCAGAACGCCACGGGTGACTCGCCCGAGCCGTACACGACCATCTACGCGCAGAACATCTCGGACGGCGTGTGGATGCCGCGCGACGCCAGTTTGCACGACTACGTGTTGGCGTACACGCAGTCACTGGAGGCGAGCGGTAAGTTCTCGCTCACGGTCTGGCCAGAGCATTGCCTCATCGGGTCGCACGGGCACAATATCGTCTCGAACGTGCTAGATGCTGCATTGGCGTGGACGAAGGAGTCGTTGAAGCCGATTCAGTACGTAATGAAGGGCAGCAACCCCTTCACGGAGCACTACTCTGCGATGAGGGCGGAGTACGAGCTGCCGTACGACCCGTCGACAAGGTGAGAGTTGCGATGGAGGAGCTATAACTTGTTGATGGGCACGTATTGATGTAGTTTTGTGGCCGATTACGCAGTCTCAACACGGAGCTGATCAAAACGCTGCAGCGGTCGAGCAAGCTCGTCATCGTGGGCGAGGCGCTCTCTCATTGCGTCAACTTCACGGTGCGCAACCTGGTGGAGTATTGGCCGGCTCATCGACTGGGTGACTTGATCATTTTGACGGATTGCTCATCCCCCGTGGCTGGATACGAAGCGGAGGCAGAGGTAGACTGTATTGAAGGCGTGCATGTGTCGATGTGACGCGATACTAACCTCTTGGTGGTTGATGCAGCGATTCCTCAGCGACATGGCGGCGCTCGGCCTCACGCTGACGACATCCGCTGAGTTTTACGCCTAGAGCTCTGCGTCTTGTACAAACAAAATGGTCAATGCACTTGCATGCAACGTCTTGGCCATGATCCCATTCAAAAGTTTTGAATCAAAACGCAGCATGTTTCGTCGGCGTCGGCGGGATCTCCTTGATTGCGAAGCGTGCTGCTGTACCGCACAGAGTCCGTGCGGTCGAAGTGCAGAGCGCGTGCCTCCGGGTGTTGCACTCCAGTCCTGCCCCGTGCATCCGCATCGTCATGCCGCACAGGCCAACGAAGGCCACGCGTCACAGCGCGACCCAGGCGGTCAATTGTGCTCCCCGACGGCACCAATGCGCCCCAGCCGACGTCTCCATTGCTCAATCTTGCTTGCTGGTATTGTGCACTTCGTGAAATGGGTATTGTCGCCTTGCTAGCGGAAGGTGTCCGCATCTCGCTTTGTGTCACAACAGAGCTCACCCCTTTTTTCGTCCACGCGATGGCACCATTTTCGAGGACCCCCCTTTCGTACGTCATTCCGAAAGTCTCATCGTAGCCCTCAAGTCTACCGGCCACCATGGCGGAACCCGCAGCAGCACCCGCCGCGCAGCCTCAGGCGGCGGCCAATACCAAGTACTACATGAAGAACGCCGTGTTCTCCATGCTGTCGCTCTACCTGGCGCACCAGTTCGCCGGCTACATCTCGAACCGCGAGGACCCGATCGCCTGCGACCTGCACGTGAACGACCACTCGTGGTTCGGCGAAAAGCGCTACGAGTCGCTGCGCTTCTTCGACCCCAAAAAGACCCACCACGAGACCCAGTACGTGGCCATGCGTGACGGCGTCGACCTGGCCGTGGACTCGTACCTGGCCGACTACCTCTGGGACAGTCACCAAAAGGTGCCCACCGTGCTCTTCCCCACGCGCCACGGCCGCGGCTACACGCTCGACTTCCCCTTCAACCTCTTCACGCGCTACGAGCGCAAGTTCACCAACCCGCGGGTCAACGCCTACGTGCAGCGGTTCGTCACCAATGGATACGCCTGGGTCTCGGTGGACGTGCGCGGCACAGGCGCCTCGGCCGGCACCAAAGCGCACGACTTCGCGGACGCTGAGGTGCAGGACGCCTACGACGTTATTGAGTGGATCACAAAGCAACCCTGGAGCAACGGGGAGGTGGCCACGTTCGGCCAGGGACTGGACGGCGTCGGCGCGCTGCTGGTGGCGGCCAGTGGCCATCCGGCGCTCAAGGCTGTGTCGGTCAACAGCGCGCCCGTGGACGTGTTCCAGGACGCACTGTTCCCTGGAGGCGTGAAGAATGAGAAGGCCCTAAGCGACTGGGCGTCGTTCACTGGCGCCACGGACCGACAGATCCGCTGGGACAGCATCCCGACGTTCAAGCCTCGTCTTATGTTGAAGCACTTTGGTGGCAACGTCTACCGCGTGGACGACGACGACGCCAAGTTCGACAACTACATCTACCAGCACACCAAGAACCCGGACCTGGCGCACGAACTTACGGACGTTCACTTCCGCGACGACAAGCTCGCTTCCATCGGAGTGACGGCCGAGCAACTGGACGCTATTCGCCACCTTGGCAAGATTGCTGCGTCTGGAGTTGCGCTGCAGACCTCGGCGGGTTTCTTCGAGATGGGCGTGGCTCGCTCCAGTATTTTGCTCTTCAAGTACCTGACCAACACGCTGGACGCGGACGCGGCGTCGCTGCTGCCGGAGCTGCCTAAGGAAGCGCTCGAGGCTGTTGAGAAGGATGCCACCCACCACCGCCTCACGCTCGGACCATGGAGTCACGCTGGTGTTGACAACGCGGACCCGTTTGCCCAGTCGAAGCAGAAGTGCTTCTACCACTTGGACGAAGTGAGCCGCTTCTTTGACCACCACATGTACGCTAACCGCCGCAAGATCACCAAGCTAGAGGACGAACTGCCCGTGCACTACTTCACCATGGCGCACAACCGCTGGAAGGAGTCAACTACGTGGCCACCGACTTACCTGAGCGACGAGACGTTCTACCTTGGTGCTAACCAGGAGTTCCAGGCTGAACCTGAGACCGACGCGAACGAGGTGACGCGTAATGTGACGACGAAGCCCACGCTGGACTCAGTTTCGCGCTGGAATATGCTGGACCACCTTTTTGGTCTGCGCCCGATGTATTACCACGACCGCACACCGCTGGCTGACCAGTACTCGACGTTCCTGACCCCAGAATTGCCGCTGACGGAGATCACAGGCGAGGCTGAGCTTCGTCTCTTCTTCTCTGTGGATCAGCCGGACATCAACCTTGTGGCTTACCTCGAGGATGTCGACTACACGGCTCCGTTCCCGAACGAGAACAAGCGCCCCGGTGTCACGTACATCACCGAAGCGCTGCTGAACCCGGTGCACAAGACAGTGCGTCCGGACTCAAGTGTTCACTCCTTCAGGCGTTCCGACTCGCGTAAAATTGTTCCTGGCCAGGTGTATGAGGCTGTCTTCCGCTTCGAGCCGACCTCGTACGTTGTCAAGCGCGACCATCAGATCCGCGTGTCCGTGGGTGTTGCCAGCCCGCCTGACTTCGGTTCGGCCGGCGAGAAGGAGGCCGCTAAGCTCACGATCCACTTCGGAGGTGCCTACCCTACCAAGCTCACGCTGCCTTCGTACATGGGCGTGTACAACGCCAATGTGGTGCCGCGCGCGGAGGTTGTCGACGACCTGGAGTCTATCCCGACTGAGTCGACTGAGAAGCCTTCGGAGGAGGATGAGGTCGATGAGTTCGCCGAGGTACCGGAGGCCAAGGACGAGCTGTAGGTATGCAATAGGCACGAGTCGTTCTTCCCAGTCTGCAGAGCTTAAATACATAGATCTTGATTCGACTACGTCAAGTAGTATGCTTTAGCTAAAGAGAATTATCTGTACGCTGACAACCACGTGCGTCACGGTGTCTAGCACTGGTGCAACCTCGTACGTTATCACTGGAAAGCTCTTGAGCTGTGGCCGTAGCGCAGTCAGCAGTGCCTCCACATCAACGAGATCACTCATTTCTTCAGCAAAGCAACCGTGCAGCCGACTCCACTCCATAACACCCAAGGAAATGCCAGCACCTCCTCGATCCGTGCCAAGCGCCTGCTCCAGTTCGTGTCTTGACAGCATTTTCTTGCCAAAGGCACCGAGCAATGCACGACTGGCTCGAGCTACATCCACCTGCCACGATGTGTCCGCGAATCCCCACAACCACTGACGGATTTTCAAGAGGATCGGTCGCGTCAAAGCTGACTCCACTCGTAGCTCGTTGTCACTAACAGAATCATCGACATGGTTTAAACCAATATCAATGACTCCAGTGACCACTTCCTTCCGCGTGTAGACATTTTCCAAGTCCATCCGCAACTTTCCAAAGACTTCGGCTTCGGTACAACCAGCAGGGAGCTTGACACCTTTGCCAATCCATTGCGCGTAGTGATCGCAGCTCATTTCATGTGCAGTCGCGCCTGAAAGTCGGAAGCCCCAACGATGTCCTTCGTCGTCCATGTAGAGCGAATGCACCGTCATATTTGAGGCAGCAATCGGGTGCAGCTCGGCTGTCAATGATCGCGTACTAAATGCTCGCGAGCATAGGTTAATAGGCTGCGAAAATGCCCCAAGGTGGCCTCGAGATGTAAGCGTGAGCGATACTGCAGCCTTCGGAGCTTGTCGCGAGAACTCCAACATCTTCTGCATCTTCTGAGCACGCGTGGACACGGTGATCAAGTCGTGGCAAACACTAAGCGCCCCAGAAATCTGCCGAGTTAGAATGGGGAGCGTACTGAGCTGTTCACTACGAGAACCAGCAGCGACCGCAGCATGACCACGAGGAAAAAGCAGAACCAACACGCCGACAATTTCTTTGGCGTAGCTGCTCCACACAGGACAAGCCACCACTGCATGGCGAGTAAAATTCAGTCGCACGTCGGAGTGAGTAGCCTTCATTGTATACAAGTCCATACGTGCGCGCGACTTTCGACGAGCTGCACTAGATGGCTTCAAGCTGCTGGCTGCGCCTTCTTGTCTTTCGCCGTCGTCAACCTCATCGACGATCCAATTTTTGACTATGACAGCACTACCACGCAGCAGAACTTGCTCGAACAACCCCTCGCTGGTTGGTGCACGAAGTATTTGATCTGTCACCACCGACAGCTTCCGTGATTGTGCTCCTAACGGTGGAACGAAGTTCATGCCGGTCGCTCCCCGTGTGTCTGGAGTAGCGTGCAAGACGTTCGTAGCCGAACTATGCGGAGTTGTTCTGGGTGCGAGCGAAGCTGCGGCATGGGGAGAGATTTTTGACGACCACATGTGCCGTTCACGTTGCTTGTCAGCAGGAGGAGCACCCTCCTCCCAGAGGTAGAGATGCGCAGTGGTGTCTGTGTCGAAAATGCTCACGCAGGCGTTGTAAACTGCGTTGATGACTCCGATGGCACTCATTTCCTTGAAAAATGACATCGAAGCATCCAGCAGCATCGCGATTTGTTCCTTTTGGCGTAGCATCCGGTGCTTCTCGAGAATTGCGGCCAATACGCTGCAGCTTTGGCTCTGCACGATAGATAGGAACAAGTCGTGCTGGTCAAAGTTAATCTTTCGTCCCTTGCTATTAACAAGCTGCAGCAAGCCCACAAGCTTTTGTCCTGATTCCGCCACCATTGGAACATTGTTCTCATCGCCTCTGGTCAGTTTATTCATCCCCGGCACGATACCTTCGTAGTCTTCCACTATTAATGGGGCAAATAACACGTTGCGTGCAGATAGCCCATTGAGACTGTCAACAAATGCATTGAACGAGCTAACCTTCCCGAGATCATTGACAATCGTAACTTGCTGCGATCGGATTGCGTCTTCCATCAAAGACCCAGAGTAGGCTGACTCCGATAGCGCGATACGATAGCGGCGTTTGTGATGGAACGTCACGAGTTCCTGTGTGTCGGGGTCGACGACATAAACGGCAGCGCCTTCGGCGCCAATAATCTGTTCAGCCGCACTTCCGAGACTCACGATTGCCTCCACGAGGTCCCCATCCGCGATTAGTTTGCCCACGTTCCAACAGAGCTCTTGGTTTCTCTGGAAGACCTGCGAGTTCTCAATCGCCAAAGCAATGAGTTTCGAGATCGTTTGCAGCAAAAACTCGTCTTTTGCCCGGAATGGAGCGCCGCCGGACTTATTGATGACCTGCACCACCCCAAGCAACGTCTGTTCCCGTCGAGGGCCATCTTGCTTGTTGCCTGAATCGATGTTGGACTTGGTCCCGGGCTTCTCTGTCAACCCGACGTTCGAGATAATTGGTACTGTCAGCATGCTCTTGGTTCGATAGTGGGTCTTCTTGTCCCAAGCTGAATTGAAGCGTGGATAGTCATAGGCATCTGGAATGTTGATAGCTTGCTGTGTTTCAGCGACTAACCCGACAATACCTTGGCCAAAGTGGATCGTCATACCGGTATTTGCTTTCTGCGCAGATCTCTGGTAGACCTCAACACCTGCGCCGCTGATGTCGCTATGCCAATTGTGCAGCGTTCGCTTCGCGGTGTCGGCGACAAATAGCGAGCAACGATCGGCGTCTAAGATGCTCTTCGCGTTCTCGATTACAACTTTGCCGAGCTGATCAAAGTGCAGACATGTGAAAATCTCAGGCGCCAGTTGGATGAAGGTTTCCTCGTTCACCTTGTTGGCCTCGACGTCTGTGAAATAAGCGACTTTGGGGAATAATCCACTCGAGAAGTGGCACAACAGCGTTAGCATTGCCTGATCTTCGGCAGTAAACGCGTCGGATCTTTCAAGTGCAATCGAAAACCCCAACGCTTCCACCTGTGTCAACTTTCCACAGACCTGTACCACCGCATGCACGCGGTTTCCATGTAGGATAGGAACCAGCAATGTCGCGGCCTGCGGATGCAGCACAAGACGATCGGCATTGTCGTTAGCGATGGAGTAACTCGAGTGTCGAACCATTTGGCCAGCAGAGAGGGCCAATGCTCGCTTTGTATGATACACATGTGCCGCCAACCCACACGGCACCACTGCCGAGTTTGGTGAGCCTGGTGTGTAACTCAAAGGTGGCAACGCAGAGCGCACCGTTCCCAGCTGAGGCTTACCTGCGTCAGTAGCTTCGGGGTCTTCAGTCGCAAGGCGGGACGGCATACGGCACCAGAATTCTTGCTCGGACTTGTCAACTACGAGCACGAGCACTTGTTCAGCCTGCAGCAGCTCTTGACATTCCTCTGCCAGTGTCTCAGCGAGTTGATACATGTGCGTACTTTCAGCGACGTGTTGAAGTGAGCTTGCTATCACCTGGAAATACTGATGCAGTATCAACATCTGTGACCCACAATGCCGTACCTCTCGAAGCCAATCTCGAGTACTGCGATCCAGTGTGTTGTCGTGTAAACCCATGAGCTGGTGGCTAAGCAGTTGCTCAAACGCTTGGCCGGTGTGAGACGTAAATGACACCGGTGTCAGAGCAGTTGATGCAGTAATCGAGCATTCTTTGGAAATATCGTCTGAACTGCTAGTTGGCGCAGGTAGTGGCAATAGTCCTTTCCAAATGTCGTCCGAGAAAATGTTCCCCACTTGCAAACTCCCGCGTCGACCAGCAGCACTGACAGTGCTGTGTGAAGAGGCACTTCCTAACGCTGAGTTGCTGCTTCTACGACGCACAGCGGACGTAGAAGTACTCGGCGTACTAGGCGAGCTACAATAAAGCTGTCGAGTTCGCTGGAAACGTAGTTCATTGTCTTTTTCTTGAATCGCGATGTGAGCCTTCTCTAGAAGTCGCTCCAGCCGTGAGAGTGCGTGCGAGTAGTTGGCTAGTTGGTGGGCGTGGCGGTGCTGTATACCCTTACGCTCCTCTTCCGCTTTCTCGAGCTTGGTCATGCACACTTCTAGCATGTGCACCCCTTGAGATTGCGACTTACCACCGCACGAGCAACCTTGGTCGGCTGAAAGTGTCACGGGTGTTTTAACACGAGGACTCTTCCGCGGACTCCAGCAAGGCGACGAAAGTGGCGGCCTTCGAGATGGTGAACCAGCAGATCGCGGAGTTAAACTTCTCGTTGCTGTGTCTTTATCTTCTCTTGGAGTAATCGATTGTTGTGGTGGTCTTGGTACGGCTGGTAAGGAAGCTTCGTGGCTCTTTGTTCCACCAGACATGGTGGGGTGCAGAACGCGAAGTGTCTGCGTGTGTATCTGCACCTCTGTCCGTAAACTGTCGATCAACTGCAGATGCTGCTTCTTCTCTTCTGTTAGATTAGCCACCAATTTGCTTTGCTGTTCCAGTTGATGAGTAAGGTGCTTGTTCAATAATCGTAGGCGTGAGATGACTGTGTACGTGTGCTGGTCGTAGTAGACCAGTGTTTGCCGCTCTCGTTCCGTCTTGGCCACTTTAGCTCGCACTTTCGGCTTCATGCGGCAGTCGTCGTCAACTAAAGCTTCCGGTTCCCGCTCTTCGTCCAGAATATCCGTTGTAGTATTTTCGCTTTCATCTCGACTGCCAGCCTCAACAGCACTCTCATTCTGCATCAACTTGATGATATTGTCATCTGAATCGTCCCCATTTCGCATCTCTTCACCATCATTTTCGTCTTCAGCTTCGAGGGAGACTGCATACGTTTCGACATCATCTCGCACTGACGTGTGACCACTGGTACAACTTGACCGCTTTCTGTTCTGCACGAATGCTGGAAGTGGAGCAACTGAAGTGAGTCGTGTCGGGCTACTGGTAGGCATATTTTGTGCCTGCTCATAAGACGGTGGAGGTTCAACCCCTCGGGTGGCTCTCTTCGAGGTCTGCAGCCTGATTTCGACTTGCGTCCGCGTCATTCTCGGCCGGTTGGACTTGCTAACCTGCAGAAGGACAGACAACTAGTGAGAACAGACCACTATGCCGGCCTAAAACAGGAGCTCTAAAAACAATCGAGCGACGCCATCGATGATACTTGAACACAAGCACGCACGAGTCATACAGCAGAACTCACACGTGAAGTCTTCACGCTAGAAGCACCGTTATTCAATATACAACTTCGCGCCACACGCAGCGAAGTATTTCGCGTCGTGTTACGAACTACGTCAAGCAGCAACGACAAATGGCCTTTAATCCACTTCATCCAAGTCCAAGTCCTCCTCGATACTGCTGGCATCACTTAGACTGCGAGGATGGTTCATAACATTCCCACTAGACGAATGGGGAGCTGAGGATCGAGGCGGGGACAACGATGACGACAACGAAGAAGACGAGGAAGAAGGCAAGGGAAACCCTGACACCAACTCCACGGGATGATTCGTGTCCTCGGCTGCAGAACTGGTTTCACTGTGGACAAAATTCCGCACACCGCTCAGCGTACGACGCATCACCTCCAGGAAGGTAGGGAACCCCGACGATGCATTCGAAGCCGCTGATTCCGCGGAGGCAGACGATGTTCTCTCGGGTCCATCGGTGCGGTCGCTATCAGTCTGCTCAGCAATTCGAGCTTGATATCTTTCTTCAGCCTCTGCAACCTCTGGAATCACACCAATGGAACCACCGCCGAACTGGGGACTCCCTTGACTTTGAGGAGTACGCGGAGAAGATATTTGACTAGACAATGAAGGCGGTCGATACGGCGTACGTACCAAATCGGAATCTGTGCTTGAGTCGTCATCACTGTCGTCACCTTCGCCACGACCGAATGACGTGCCGAAAAAGTCATCCGATAGAAACTCATCCAAATCTCGAGCTACAGCACGCTGCTCTTGACTCGGCTCGCTTGGTTGCGAGTGACTGCGGTGGCGATACGAGCCTAGCAAAGGGACGCGACTGTGGTCTCCGTCGTCATCGGTAGTGTCCGCACTTCTTCCCTCATTGAATCCAAATGATCGTCCAGTTGGAGGAGTAGAGGGTGCTTGGACACGCTGGGTCGAGCCACCAGTATCTAATCTGTTACCAGCGTCGTTATTGCCACGAGCCAACGAGGCAAAAGACGCAGGTGCAACAATAGCGTGAATATGTACATCGATGCTGCGCCTAGGCTGGTTAGACTCGGTTGGGGTACTCGAGGATGTGGTGATCAGATCGCGGATGGACAACGAGTTGTCCTGAGCTTCCATCGAAGCCGAGACGCTTGATGCTTGTCGGTGTACACTTTCTCCGCGGGCATGCCTCAGCGCTGTCGAACGGCGCTCTTGCTGACGTTGTGACGTGCCTCTCAGCTCTGTGCGCAGCAATGGATCCAAGTACTGTGTCGAGTCCATCAATAACCGTCCGAGCCGATCAAACAGAGGCGCCACCAAGTGCGCAACTTCACTCACTTCGCTGTCCCGAACATTTGCTGCCTCACCTGTTATCGTCAGTTCCGCAGGTTCAGCCGCAGGCTCCACCACTTCTGAAACTGAACTCTGCGGCATTGGATTCCGCGCTTGCTCTCGGCTCAGATCCTCCTCACAAAAGTCTGCAAGACGGTCAATATGCGGCATCATCTCTCGCATCAGGTTGCGCACATCGACCACCATCCGTCTCACGTCGTTGTCGCCTACTCTCGGTGCACTCGGCACTCTTGTCGTCGGCACGGGCGACATGCGCTGCATGTTTTGTGTGTGGAGAGTGCGTGTGCGGAAGGCTGCGATTCTGTCCGAGTCGAAGTCAATCCACTCGTCCCACCTCGTGGGCCAGCCATGGTAGTGGATCAGCACTTTCCCGTCCGCGATATCCATCACCGTGGACTCGAGCCACTGGTTCACCGTGTCCTTCACATCCAGCCACTGACCCACAAAGAATTGTCTCGGGCCACGTCGAGCCGTCTGCACACTCGCCGTCGTCGTCTCCTCCTCCTCCTCCTCCTCCTCCTCGCCAGCCAATTCAACTCTCTCGTCCTGCACAACGTCGTCCTGCAGCGCGGCCGTCGACAGCACCGTCCGCATGGTCAAAATCCCCTGCGTAATGGGCTCTAAATCCACCGCCGTCTCGTGTCCGGCGGCCGGTTCTGCACTGGAGGATCCCCGTGTCAAATTGCCCAGCCCCATGCCCTCCGCCGCCTCCTGCGGCGACTCGTTCATCTCGTCCAGCAGCTCGTGCAGCATCGGCAGTCGCTGGTTCCGCTGCGTGGCTGTGGCCGTCGCGTTGTTCCGTCTCAGGGCCAAGCGGAGGTTGGCCAAGTTCCAGGCCGCGCCGTCCAGCGGCCGCTCCTGTCGTCGTCGAGGGCCTCTGGATCTACTACCAGTACCTGCTGCATCCTCCTCATTGGCTGCGGCCGCTTGGGCCGGCGGCTTGGCCACCAAATGCACCGTGTGGCCGTCCTGCAGATCGTACGCGGCCAGCGCGGCCCCGTCCTTGAGCAGTTTGCCGCGGTAGATCAGTCGCTGTCTCGGGGCCGGGACGGACGTGGCCAGCGCCACTTTGGCGCGGAAGTCGGCTACCGACATGGACGAGGCGGCCTCCACGTCGAACACGCGCTCGTCCAGCGTCTTGAGTCGGAGGTGCAGCGCATCGTCGGACGAGGCAGTCGGGGGCGGAGGAGAAGGAGGAGGAGAAGAAGGAGAAGCAGGAGAAGTGAGAGCTGCTGCAGGAGAGTCCGGTGGCGTGTGGATGGAGGGCTGTGGCGACGAGAGGCTCGGCGGCGGCGGCGGAGAAGCCGCGCCCGAGTCGTCCGCCATGATAAGAATTTATTCTCGAAGTTCGGCACTCCGACTAATTTATTATTGAGTAGTACTATTGTGAAAACCGATTCGTTTGTCCGACCAAATTAGGCGATGAAGCAAGCTCGAAGCGGATTTGTAATGCGTTAATTCTTAGAATGAGTGACTTGCAGGAAATTTAACGTGGGTATAAATCAGGATGGCATTTCGTAAATAGGAGTCTTCTTGTAAATCGACTGTGCTTGGTAGCGCAAGTGTGGGAGGACCCCAGTTACAGCGCGTATCACGTGTCCGTGGTGTATTAGCGGTGTTGCAATTGCTGTTGTGCTCAAGTATCTATTGTTTTGTCTTTGTATAGTCTGTCTTCGCGAATAAAATAACAGCAATCTTGGGCAGCTTAGCCTTGCTAGAATGCCACGAGTCAAACTTATTATAAATCAGACGGAATGTCGAGTTTACCCCCGGACATTCGGGCCGATTTGCATGTAAATCAGCTGTAGCGAGCTTATTAGCTGAGCAGCAGCTGGTGCGCGTGTGTAAATCCGACGAGGCCACGTGCTTGCTAAAGTACAAACCTATTTGTTAATCAGGATGCAAATCTATCGCTGGCAATCTAATTAGGAGGTCGGATTTAATCAATCGGATCGATTTAGCTAAATCCGACGATAAATCAACAGGTTTACTATCTGATTAGACAAACTAAGCGGTTTCCACAATACTTCAAGTACGGCCAACTTGCGGAATATATAAAATGTTACAGTGTTCACCCCGCCAAGCCTCTCGCTTCTCGTCCACGGGG
The DNA here is from genome assembly GCA_025722995.1 of Phytophthora agathidicida. NCBI lineage: Eukaryota > Oomycota > Peronosporomycetes > Peronosporales > Peronosporaceae > Phytophthora > Phytophthora agathidicida. Next base: position 1,817,183 of record CP106979.1, read on the forward strand.
CCTGTTCTCGCTGTAACCCGAGATGTAAGCTAGCTACCCTACTGCTGCTGCTCGCCGTTGACCTGAAAGACGCTCAACGACCCAGCGCATACAAACCGCATGATGTTGAAGGCAGCGTTTTCGTCCCTGTTTGCGACGAAGCCACAGTGCGGGCACACGAACACGTCCAGATTGCGGAGAGAGAGGTGCAGTCGGTTGCAGCGACCACAAGTGCGGCTCGTATACATCTCCGAGCAGAGCACCAGGGTCTTGCCGAGGACAGCGCACTTGGCCAGTAGTCGCTGGCGGAACTGGAAGTGGGCGAGCGTCTGCATGTGGGAGTTGAACTTGTGCGTCCACGGCGCGCTCCGTCGCAGCATCGACTTGGAGTCGAACTTGGGCAGCAGGATCACATCCGAGTTCTTGCACAGGTATGCCGAAGCTTGGAAGTGTAGATCCTTGATATAGTTCTCAAGCTTGGCGGACGCACAGAAAAACTCTCGACGTGCTGCTACGTATCGTTTCCAGTCCTCACCGGTGTGCCTCCGCACCTTCTTCACGTTGGCGAACGCGCTCATACCACGCTGTGCTGCGCTCTGGCGCTGCTTCAGTTGGTCCAGTTTACCCCAGTTGGCCCGCCCAATGTGTGAAATGTCACCGTGTAGGTCCATGCCGTGTGACGATCAGTTGCTCCAGGACTTTTTTGTTTGATGTGCCCACTTTGCGGCGATAGTCGACGCACTTGTTGTACGTGTACCGACACGCGTGCATGATCTTTTTAAGTTGGGCAGCTTGATCCACGGATGGCTTCAATCGGTAGTGTCGGGTACGGCGCATCAAAAGGGCGTCCTCGGACTCCAGCATTCTCTTTTCGTTTGAGAGTCGGGTCAACTCTCGTTGGAGTGAGCTCTTTCGGGCGCGCGTCAGCCTCTGCTGCTTCAGTTCCGTTGCCACACGTTTGATCTCGAGTCTGAGCTCGCGTTCTCGTGCTGCACGTTGATGGCGTGAGCGGAAAGCATCGATCTTGATCTGTTGGGCTTGTTGGTCGACTCCCCAGCCATCACCCCCAAAACGCTGGCGGACGTCGACCAAACCATTGTCGATCGGGCGCGGGTTTGTCCACTCTAAGATTGAGAACCACGATTGATTCGGCTGCGCACGCTGAAGCGCCGCCTCGTCAATGCGCCTCTGTTGCATCCGCTGTAGAACGTCTAGGTATCTGTGGTCGAATGCCATGCCGAGCGTCTGCTGCTGCTGGAGTGGTAGTCGTTGTACTAGTGGCTGCATCGCATCGAAAGAGTGCAGTATAGCATGCAGCTGTAAGTTCGCCATGATGTCGGTGAACTCAACCCAATCGAAGGTCGGCTCGCGCTCCTCTAGCAGCCCTCGCACTTGCTGTCGAGTAGGTTCGTCCTGAACGTGCTGCCCCCCTGTCTTGTCTCTCCAGAAGCCGCAGAGCTCGAACGGCTAGAAGCTGCTCTTCTTCGTCGTTGACGAATACGCGGAGTGTTTCAATGCTGGCCTGTAGAGTTGGAATGGTTGCTATGGCGTCGGGCACACTGAGGCAACGGAGCACACGGATGATGACTCGCTCGCGGACACGACCCAGCCACCCTCGGACTCGCAGACAGGCACGATCATCTTCGCGTTCTCCCAGAACGGGACCATAGCATTTGGATTCCGCGAGTGTAGTTGAATAGCGTGAGTGCAATTGGATCCTACCAGTGTGGTTGATTTCCGCAAGTGCAGTGTCGAGTAGATAAATCCGCATCAAACTAGACCTACCCAGACGAGAAATTCGCCAACTAGTTAATCAACTCAAGTTCCTTCCTCTTCCTCCTTTGCTACGACTTCCTCCTGAGTCTGCAGCAGGAAGATCATTCGAAAGGTGCTTCCTTTGCTGCGGAAGCAGGCCGCCATCAACTACGCCGACGTCGGCCGACACTGTCAGCCTCCGCGTGACGGCAAGACCATCAAGAAGTTCGTTGAGAGGTATAAGCGCGGCGAGGCCTGGGCCGATGAGGCGTTGCAATGGGGCAAGGCACGCAATCCTGCCCATGAACCCATTCGCGTACACCGCCGAGTCCAAGACCTGCGTGCTACGAATCCAAAGATCAGCGACCGCGGTTGCGCGCTCGCGCTCAACATTGCTAAGACCACATTCGCCGACATGGCAAAGAAGATCCGTGACATTCCTGCTTCCCAGCTTGTGTTCTCTTCGGGGAGCCCCAACTTCGCTCCGATGTATCTGATGCAGTTGAAGATTCCTACAGATACGCTCAGAGCAATGTTCTTCTCCCTCACGCACATGGGAGTGACGGGATCGCTGGTGGCACTTGCTAAGGCGAACGTTAAAGTCTACGTACTGTTGGATCGACAGCAGGTGCTTTCACCATTTGAGCTACCTCGCGTTCGCGGGCTGTTAGAGGCGGATATCGATGTCTTCGTTCAAAAGTCCACGAAGACGACACAGCATCAAAATGTAATATGCACGATTTGGATGTCATGTATGAAACGCTAACAAAATATGTGGTGCTCTGTTAGATGGTCATTGCCGACGATGTGATGTGCTCGACGGGTTGGCCAACCCGTTGATGAAGGGCTTACATGATTCGTACGAGAGCCTCACGTACCATTCCGTGGCGAGTGAAAGTCAGTAAACCAATGTGAATACGGTTAGCCACTTCGTTCTAACACATCTTTTGGTGCAGTCGATAACGCTACGGTAAACTTTGACAATCAAATGGAGAACGACTGTGAACGGGTCATGCTCGTGTGACTCGCCGAGCAAGAGCGCAAACTAACAGCCTCAAAAAAGGTAGCGCGCGCGTGCAAGCGAGGGCGTGACTGAAGTGAAGCGTGCTGCTCTCAATTCGTTTATGAGCGAGGAAGACACTGAATCCTACGATACCGATCACGTCGAGAAGAAGAGGGACAGAGAAGTCAAGAAGTCCGCAAAGGCATACATTAAGCACAAGAGTGAGCACGTCTGCGTCAAGTGCTGGAAGGCGTTGGACCCATCGGAGACAATGGTTTGCTGCAAGTCGTGCAAGAGGAAAAGAAGCGTGAAGGAGATGATATATGTACAAGAACACAAGTGCTGCCGATGCGGCAAAATCAGGGAGCGCAGCAACCGTACCCGCTGCAATGCCTCATCGGCCAAGTCGCGCGCACGAACAAGGGCAGCATGCAAGGCCCGCGAGCCGGGGAACGTGTTCCAAGTGCAGGAAGAACGGTGTCTGTGAACCGAAGCAGTAGCCCGTACACGAGCCACAGCACACAATTGACGGCACCAGCGACGATCATCGAGAGTGGCGAAAGCTCCGTGTTGCGTTCTTGGATCACCCTCTTGACCATTTGTTGGGCTCGTAGGTGTAGTATACTACCAGGTAGAACAGGGACAAAGCGACCCCCACACTGTTGGTGGCCACGACCGTCTACAACATGCAGTTTTGCCGGCGAAAGTTTGCAAGTCCGTCATCGAACACTAGCACTGGAATGTCATCGACCCCGTGGGGTTCACTTGCAACGGCGGAGGTCGAAGAATACTCACAGCACAATCTACAGACGGATAATGTGCATCAAGCCAACTCGTTCAGAGCAGAATAGTGTTGCGGTCGTCAAACTCGCGTTGCTCACTCTCGCAGACCACCAGCTTCGGTAACCATAGAGCTCTTTTCGCCGACTTTGACCACCAGCTTCCACGATCACTTGGCACACCTCAATGCTGCAGCTTCAACAAATGGCGAAAACCTTACCTGCGTGTGACCGGTTGTCGTGTGACTGGCAAATAATTGAGTCGCTGAGTTCTGGTCTCAGACTGGAGTCGAGCTGCCGGTTGGCGAGTGAGTGTCAATGCGTTGGAGGATGTGCATCGAGCCATTCAGGTGTCAGCAAATCGCAATCGCCCTCCAGTTCCAGGTCAAACTCTTGCTTGAAGACGCCAACTGCAAAAGAAGCAAAAGAAAAACAAAAGTTAGCGCATATTCCGAGGCCACAAACATGCCAATCTTGATTTCCTTGAGCTCAGGGTTTTTGATCAGCGCGACGATCTTCTGTTTGCCGTTGCTGTCGAACCAATAGTCAGGGACTGCCAGCTTCAACCGCTTCTTGACTTCAGGTCTCAAGTGATGGAAGGTAGAAGCAGGGATCCCCGCGTCCTTCGCGGGTTGGTTCAGGTCCGCGTTCGAGTACACATACTGCGGCAGGTGCTGGGCGATCTCGATGACGGCCTTCGATATGGGCCACTTAGGTGGGAGGCCCTTCAGCTTGTCCCTGAAGCCCTCGCCGCTCTCGACGCGCTTCGCCCACATCGCTGCGCTCTTTTTGCTGCGTCCGCCGCCGACCATCACTGGGGAAAACATGGCAAGCTGTGGTGACCGCGGGAATTATTTCAGAGTGGAGATCGCCCACGACTCGAGTTACTCTGATTGCCGTCAAATTGCTGTCGCCTGCGACGGTGATCGCTAGATTATGAGGTTGTCATGCTTACGCTTTGAGCAGCTGGTATTGTAGTGTACCGATAATTGCTGGGGCAGGAACAACGATGCAAGGTCAAGGCAGCATTTTCAAGGAGATTCAAGTCGTGGCTGATTGAAGAACGACATCGGACATACCTACTTAAGTATGACTCATAGCCAGGTTCGTCCCTCCTTTTAATCACTCTTCTTGGTCGGAGACGACGCAGAGCTGCCCACCACGAGCTTCAAAAACAGCATCGAATATGCAGCGGCCACAGAGCCAGCGACCTTAAACTGCAAGTCGTCGCCCAGCTGCGAGATTCCCCAGCCTCCACTGTACACCCCAAGGATAACACTGCAACCTGCAGTCGTATAAATGCATCATCCGTCGCGAGTTAATAGTTGTCACACCTCCTACAACAGTAGCATGATGAACGCACCTCCGCCCAGGAATGCCAGGGTGCCGCCGATGCGGTGGCCCGGGTTCTTCCACTGCCAACTCGTCTTCTTGCCACCAAAGGTGGTGGCAAGGCCCTAGATACAGCACCACAAAGCATCAGTTTCTAGCACAACAAATACCAACCAAAGAGACTGGCTGCACCTACTCCCAACATGTTCAGTGTGGACAGCGTCGCGGTCGCCCCCGCGAGCCACGAGTGCGTGGACGTGAAGTGGTCCTTGCCAAAAGCGTTCTTGGTCATGTAGGCTGCAGCACCTCCGACGCTCAGAAGCAGCATCGCCAGCACTTGCGAGAACATGTGTAGCTTGGACAGGAAAACGCTATCGCCATCACATGTCAATAGCTACTACTACCACGAGTCCCCTCTCGTTTGCCAACAACGCACCGAGTCTTAAAGTCCGCCACGCTCTTGCGTTCCAACATCACGTAGAGCCCCCTGCACCAACGTCTATCAGCACCTTATAATTGCAATACTTAGTTGATGACCCAACTACGGGGCGATCTTACAGTGGGAAGCAAAGCAGGAAGGCGACGGCGTTGGCGGCCGGGTGCACGGCGAACAGCGACGGTGCCGCCGCACACTTGGCCAGGATCGTGGCGCAGGGCGCGCCCAGCAGTCCGCTTAGTACCAGCAGCTCCAGCTTCTTGGCCATCGTCTCTACTGCGTTCCGGAGGTGTCGACCGTGCTCGAAGACTCGAATCGCGTTGTGACCAGCACCACCGGGAGGGGTACATGAAGGGGGTACGTATATTTTGACTTCATTTCTGTATGGGGTATGCGACGGTAATCAAAGAGTAATCGTTGATGTCATCGGGGACTGCTGCATTATGCCACCTTTGCCACCTTCTTGCCTCGTCCTTGACTCTCTTGACGTTGCGGCACCAGCGACTTCCCTAACAACGTCACATGTGCTGCAATGATGAGCACTGTCAGTTGGAACTGTCGCTCGGGGGTGAAGTGCTTGGCTCCCCATGCACTCGTGTGCAGTCCGTAGAGCATGGTGGCAACCCCGCCAATGTAGATCAGCACGCCCGTGAGTACGTGGGTCTCGTCCCTCCACTGCCAGTTAGCCTTCTCGCCCTCGAACGTCAGCAGCAGTCCCTGGAACACGTTGAGCGCGAAGAACATGCCAGTCACCAGAGCTGCCCATGCGTGTGGTGTCGTCAAGTGCTGGTCACCAGCATCACGCTTGGTGACGAAGACTGCAATACCCGCAAGGGACACTAATACTCCTGCTAAGATGTTGAGCAGCAGATGCAGCTTGGTCAGCCAGACACTGCAACAAACAACAGTCAATAACTAACTCGGTCAATACTACACGTATTTCAGTGAGAACGAGCGTGTTGCGTACCGCTTCGAATGGTTCGTCTCGTCCTTCCTTTGGAGCATGGCTTGCAACGCACTGCATGGGGTACAGACCATCGGAATAAACGTGTCAGAGAGAGGAGAATAGCGTGCCAATTGCATTAGAAGCCAATCAGCTGCGTACCTGGGCAAGCACACGAGCATCGACAATGCATTAAATGCGGGGTGCAGAGCAAACAACGACCAGTCGGCTATGCAGCGCTCAAGGATAGCGGCGCATGGCAGCAGGAACAGCGTCGCCGTGAGCGCCAGCTCCGACCGGCAGGGCATTTTGACACGCGCGTTATCAGCTGGTCTGATTTTTGACGTGAAGTAGCGCACACCAACGTAGCCATCCTGTCGCACCTTCGCTAAGTACGAGCGAACGGATTGCGTATGTGCTTTGACTTGCTTTTAGTATGTGTCTAGAATGTTCGCGACTCGGTCTGGAAGTTCCCAGCTTTCCCACTGAGCGCCCTCCTCACAAGCGGCAGCCACTTCAACGTCGCTCTCATTATTCAATCTGCCAAGTGTCGAGCAAGTCAACAGAGCAACTATCACTATTACAACCAAACCCACCACTGCGATGGAGGCCCAGACATCCCACGAGAAGAGCCGCCTCCAGGCCATCGAGCAGAAGGTCAAGGACGTGCAGGACATGCTGGCCACGCGACTGCCGGCCCAGTACCGGCACGTGGCTGCCCTGGTGTGCGGCGCCAAGTGGCGACTGCAGACGCTCCGGCCGCAGGACGCAGCGGCCGTCGTCAAGAAGATGCGTCTGGAGCTCGGCGCCTTCGACTACCGCGTGAAGGAGCAGGCGGAGCTGCTGACGCGCTACCTGATCGAGCTGGACGACGTGCTGAGCCATGGCGACGCCAGCATCAAGAGCTCTCGCAAGGCGCTGGTCGTGTTCGTGCAGCAGTTGCTGCCCCAGGCTGACGCCTTCAAGGAGCGCAGCGCCAAGTTGAAGCAGTTCGGAGAGAACGCACTCCGCGGCATGGAGGGGGCGACGCCGGCGCCCTCAACGCCCAGCGACAGTGACGCCGAGTCCGACGACATGCACGTCAATGCTCTATTCAATGAGCGTGAAGAGGGGGAAGAGGAAGAAGACGACGAACAGATGGAGGAGCCGACGCGCGTCGAGCAGGACGAGGCCATGGAGCCTGATGCTGAAGATGAAGCTGATGACGGAGCCGACGACGAGGAAGTTGCCCCGCCACAGAAGACGTCGCCACGACTGCAACCTGCTCCAGTCCCACAGACTATGGAAATCGACGCCAACTCGCTGCCTGTGTGGCGGCCGTACTACCAGCTGCAGCGTCGTCAAGACGGCATCTACCTCATCGCGCGCCTCAACGATACCGACCCAAGCAATGTACGCGTGCAGTGGAACGAGTACAACGGTGTGCTGCGGGTGAGCGGCTTCAAGTCGCCGACGCAGAAGGACATCATGATGTCGCGTCTCAGTGGTGCACCGACGTTCGGCCGCTTTGAGATTGCCGAGCAGTTCCCGCGGAATATGCTCAACATGGACGAAGCTACGCAACAAGTCTTCGAGGACGGCACGTTGCAGATCCGCATGCCGTACTACATGGTGCGGCGCCCTGTGCGACACCACCCGGCATCATTTTTCCAGCCGCAGGACTGCTTCGTCTGGTAAATAAACGGAGGAAACTAGCAAGCTCAGTATGTACAATAGATAGGGAGTTCATACTCATAAAAAAAACTTTACTGCAACGAGTTTGTGGAACTCAACTTCCTACGAGGAAGGAAATTTACTAGTTAACGCTAGCGGAGTTTTTGTCCGAGTAGGGCTACCTTAGGATACAAAATTATCTACTCGAGGCTACACTCCCGGGACTTCCCACGAGACTACTTTGTGAATAGTGCAATGGTGCATCCCATTGCTATGAAAACGCGTATTGGAGCTCCAAACTCGCTGCAAGAGACGTAGTTATTAGCAGTGTCAGCTATCAACGCTCTGTTTCACTACAAAAGACACGTGCGTATTTCCTCATCGCAACGATGCTGAAGTGGTCGAGGTTACTGTACCACCCCCTTGGTAACCACATCTCGCAGAAATTGCTGCACAAAACTGTCAGTAAGCTTATCGCAAAGGTACAGAAGTCGAGGTGTACCTTGGCAGACTCCTCAAAACCAGGGAACAGCAGTCCGTCAAAATTACTAGATCCCTTAGTCTCTGCTTGGCCCAAGCGGCCACCAGGCTGTGAACTGCGAAATTTATTGTGCCCATTCAATGGAAAACGTTGGTCCTAGTGAATTGGAGAACGCCGAAGTACTTTCTCGTTTGGTTTTAATTCGCTCGATGAATTCCACTTTCACAAGTTTTGGTCTTTCTCGAACGAGCCCCCCCCACCTCACCACTAACAATTTCAATCCCAGAAAGGACCATCTTATACACGACAAAGCATCAAGCATGGACGTCGTTTTCCGCTTCATCATTCTTGCGTTCCTGCTGACGGTAGATGGCCACGCCGTGCAGCAGCACGAGCCACATAAGAGCCTGATCTACCGCCACCTCCAGCGCGAAGAAAATGAATCTGACTCTGCTGCGACCGACTTTCTTGCCGAAGTGACTGCGGCAATCTTGAAGGATGACCCAGCTGCAGACATCGCTAGCTTCGTGGCTCTCATCGACGGTCTGGCGTCGAGCGCGTCCGAGAGCAATGAACCATCTTTCCGCTCGAATCGGTCGAGCACGGTTAGCCGCAGCGATGGCCTCAGCGATGAAGCCGGCGGCGACGGAGACGCGTTCGAAGGCGTCGGCAGCGACTTCGCCCCAATCCCCGAATCGAGTTCGACGAGCAGCGGGACTGATGCATCGATTTCGTTTGATCAAGTGGTCGGCTCGAATTTCAGCGCGAGCAACGATGGTGGCAGGGAAAACTCCGCTGACACCAACATGGCCGGTGGTAAGGAAAACTCCAACAGCTTGGCGATGATGCAACAACCACGCTATGTTGTCGTGGCGATCATCGTGCTGCACGTGTTGGCTATCATCTATGAGGTGGACGACTGAGCTGGTCAAGACATCGTTCGAAGACTAGGCTGTGGATAAGAAAGCAGTCGAAGCTTAGTAGCCACACGGAGTAGTATTTCCACCTAGTCTCGCGAAGATCACTTTACAAGAAATAATGAGCCGAAAGAAATTGTCGAGAAATTGGCGAAGGAGCGAGGGCTTGCTCCTTGAAACGATGCCGCTCGTGCCTTGGGCATATTGCTCCTTGCTTGGCCTCCGAAAAGATTAAAAGACCGAATTCCACGCACAGCTCGTGAATACTGCGGTGAGAAAAGCCGGGAGACGAAGCGTGAAGAGGAATGTTGTTTGCCGAAGACGCACTCCACCATCTTGATGCCCACAAGGGAGCTAGCGAAGAAGGTCACCTCTCAACTCGGCCAAAGCAATTGCGCCCCCTGCCAACCAAGCCTGCGGTGGAAGGAAGGAGCCGCCGATCATGCACGGTCCGTAGTAGCTTCGCAGCAGAAATGTCGACCATCGCGGATGGCGAGGAATCAGTTCAGCCTGAGCGGCGGCAGGACTGTTTTCAGATGTATTAAATCGCATTTCCACGGCGACACGCTTCTCGATTGCATCAGCGCTCGTCGACAAAGTCCCTCGTCGGTCTCTTCGTCATGAGCAAGCGATGCCAACTAACTAATTACTTCAGTAGTGGTCAGTGAACTAAATGGATCGATACGTGCTGCACCCTGGAGCCCCGAGATGTGTCAAACAAACACCAGAAGGGATCCTCATGAACCCACACACCTTTGTAGCCAGAGATGTCGATCGATACGTAGGAAACGCTGCCAATGCGTTGGAACCAGCAAGTTTGCTCCAACAAGCTGTTTCGATGCTCAATAAAAAGAATAACATCAAAGGAGGGGCTATTGCGTGTGTGGAGAGCTGTCCACTACGCGCTTCATGAAATGCCGGGTTAACCGCAGCACAATATGGAGGCCCCCTCCATTTCCGAGGCCAAGTACGTGGCAAGCGTTTCCTGCCCCATTTCTGACCAACGGATCCAATCGGATCTGAGTCCTCCATCTCTCTTGCGCTCACTATAGTCCACGTCTGAGTCCATCGAGGCATCGCCATGAGAAAAGAAACTGCCGGTTGGCGGCACTTGCGCCGGCAGTTCCGTTCGTGCGTGGCAGCGCGCAGAAGGGCGAAGGCGCTCCCCGACTCGACCAAGCAGAGCAGCAGTGACAATATGTTGAGCACTGTGGCGGTTTCGAAAGAGTGCGTACTCCTGAAGTTCTCCCCCCCCCCCCTCGTTTGCCACTTTTTGGCGATAAGCACACGGCTATCTTCCGCGCCTTTGTCGGCTTCCTCTCGACTTGGGCGCTGTTGCGCCGCGCAAATTGCCAAAATCTGCAAAACATTAAAGATGGCTAGCGGATCTTATTTGTGGCTCTAACCAGCTGCGGTTTATTTATTATTCACAGGAATATAATTGCAGCGGCGGCGTTGATCTCGGGCTGCGCCTTCCTGGCTGCAAAAGGCATCGTGGGACCTCGTTCTGGCATGACCAAACGCATCGTTGCCGGAAACTCGGAGCTCAACGAGTTCATGACGACGGTAAGTTAAATGTGGGAAATGTAACGTTATTTTTTTTGCAAACTTTATTTGTGGTATTTACCATTTTTAACGTCTTGCAGGCTCTGCAGCCCGTGTTGGACCGCTACACGCCGACGTGGTGGACCAACTCGCACATCCAGTGTTTCCTGACCTTTTTGGTGCCCCAATCTCCTGTTCTGTACCGGAGAGACGTGGTGACGTTCAAAGATGGTGGTCAGGCTTCGTTGGACTGGGCTTTGGAGACTTCGGTGGAGATGAAGTCCCCACTGAGAGAGGACGCGCCCATTGCCATCATCATGCACGGACTGGTGGGCTGCAGTGAGAGCATGCGGTCTCTGTGTGCTGAAGCTCTGACGCACGGATATCGACCTGTGGTGTTCAACAAACGCGGCCACGGAGGCATGAAACTCTCGACGCCAAAGTTGCAGGCGTTCGGCTGTGTGCGAGACCTGGAAGAGGCTATTGCTCATGTGGAGAAGACGTATCCAGGATGTGAACTCTACGGCATCGGCTGCTCGGCAGGAGCTGGACTGCTGTGTAGTTACTTGTGCGAACTTGGTGACAATTCGCATCTTCGCGCCGGGGTGTTGATCTCTCCCGGTTACAACGCCTTCGACCTGTTCTGTGGTGGCAAGATCAACCCCGTCTACAATTTCCTCATGACCTTCACACTCAAGTCATTTCTGCTTCGTCACAAAAGCGAATTAAGTGATGTCGTCGATGTGGATGGGGCTCTGCGCGCCACCAATATCCGTGAGTTCGACGAGCACGTGTACATGAAGATGCACGGATACGAAGACATTGAGGCGTACTGGAAGGTGAACAACCCCATGCGCGACGTGGACAATCTCAAGATGCCGCTGTTGTGCATCAACGCGCTGGACGACCCCGTGTGCACCAAGGAGACGATCCCGTATCACGAGTTCCAAAAGAAGCCCAATGCGATGCTGGTGACCACAGGAGAGGGGAGCCACTGCGCCTTCTTCGAGGGCAACTTTCAGCTCAAGTCGTGGAGCCATGGAGCTGCTATGACGTACCTTGACCGGCTGCGTGAGTTTAGCACTGCACGCAGCAGTGAAAGCATCCCGGAGGTTGCTGTGGAGGCTCTGACTGCTGCTGCTACCGCTTAGAAAATAAAAGGAAGTCGCATAATCATCGTGTTGCTTAGATCCTGGCTGTATAGCATATATACCACCTGTGCTGGCTCGTGCTATTGACCATTGCTCACTTGGCTAGACCTCGGTAGCCGTCGTCTTCGTAGTAGTCGCAGGTGTAGAGCAAATTGCAAGCGGCGGCTGTGGAAGGATATCCTGGAATTCCAAGCGGCGCTATCGCGCTCCTGTTATTCGGCCCCGTCGAGCCCATTGGGATGCAACGAAAGAAACAAGCAAAGAGTCTCGTGAACGATGAAGACAACTCCTTCTCTTTGGTCTTCGAGTCTTTCACGGCATCAAGTGAGTCGAAGGTGAACGCTGTTTCCCCCACATTTCTCCGCATGGGCGAGCTCTCTGGACTGCCGTCAATGTAGTCCGGACTCGGCTTCTGTCGCAGCGGCGAACCCTCTCCGGAAGAGTTATCATGCGTGTCCGAGTCGTCGTCGGTGTCGGAATCATCACGAGCATTTTGAATCGCCTCGCCAAGCATCGCGGACAAGCGTCGAGCATCCGTCTTCACCGCGTGCAGCTTGTTCTTGACTGCTTCACGGGCTGCCAGCTTCTCCTCGCGTTCCTTCACGGACCGCTCAAGATCCTCGGTTGTCTTCGCCTGGGTCAGTAATTCATCTTCGACGGCATTTACCCACCTCTTGCGCTCCAGACTCGACCGAGCTCGGCACGTGACCTGCTTACCAGGTGCGGCTTGAATTGCAAACTCATGAGCAGATCGCTCGTTATCCCCATCGGCTACTGCGATATCCAACAGTTCGTACACTGCCACCGGTGTCGGAGCTTCTCCAGACGAGATGGCCTGGGATTGGTTCGCGTACACAAGCCAGTGAGAGCCCACGACGACGCAGTAGCGAGTCTTCCAGTGTTTGAGCGGCTTCATCTTCATGGGTTTCTTCTTCTCAGACTTCCGCAAGTCCTTGAGTTTGAGATATCCCTCCATCCTCGCCCCAGGGATGAAAGGCAACGTCGCATCGCGTGATACCGTGTTCTCTGTGGATTCTTTTGTCGTTGCAGCAGTGATGGCAGTTCTCCATCGCGAAGCTTCATCTGCGGTCTTAGCGATGCATTCCAAGTACACGCCATTACTTGTCTCGACTTGAAAACCAGTACCTTTCAAATTGCTTGGCCCACCGCGTCCAATCGTGGTAAATACTGGTCGCCACTTCTCCACCCCAATGAGCTCATGTTGCTCCAGTGCAGCGCCCGTGATGCTCTCGTCGCTGTCTTTAGACTCTTCTCGTTCTTGGTTCTCTGAGTAAATCGACAGTTGACTTCTCTCTAACACCACGAATCTATCGTGCCAAATGGACCCGAGGTTATGATGTCGAACTCGCAGATGTCCTTCTGTCTTGGTCACGACAGAGTCAGCTTCGGCGCTAACGGCGTTAGCTTCTTCAGCGCTAGCAGCGATACTCGCAAGATGAGCTGCAACATCTTGCGTAAACTGACGCTCCGATATGCTCAGAGATCGTTCAGCTACCACAAAGTTTAGCTCGTGGTGCAACACTTGAATCCACTGGTGCTTTTCTTCGATTGTCGGAGCAGTGAAGCACGTGCCATGACGAGATCCTTCAACTTCCATCTTGAGACCGAAACTCTCGTTCTCCTTGCCAATTGTCAGCCACGATGTAGTCGGTGCTTCCCAAGAGGAGCATGCGGTGACTTCAACATCAAGGGATGGAGGTTCCTCTTCTACCGGCGCTGACGACAACGATTTCCTTCTTGATGCACTCGCTGCTGCGGCTGTACACGCAATTTCTCGAGATTCATAGCACCGCAATCGACAGCCAACAAGAACCGCGTACACTGACACCATCGCCTTCATCTTCGAGCTGCCAGGTAAACGGATCGGAGATGTTGATGTCTGCCACGGAATTAGTACTCCTTCCATTGCAGCCGTCCGGAAGACGAAAGAAGTTGTAGACTCGCTTGTAATCGGTAAACTATCCTCTTCTGACGGTATATCCATAGCGAGAGTTAACGGCTTCTCTTCAACCCCGTTATTATCCGAGCTGTCAGCTTCACCATTGCTGTTAGCTCCCCCGTGCTCGCTGCGAACCACCGGCTCTTCCTCGTCTCGCTCAAGTTTGAGCATTATCTTCTCATCAGCTAGTAGCGCTTCACCTCGAGCGAAATCGATCCTGCTAGCAAACGCCTCCACCCAGAGATCGTGCTGAGACGGCAGCGTAGGGAAAAACTCGAGCATTGCTGTGCGTTCTTGGTTCTCATTGCTCATGTCATCTGCACATGAACTTCGCAACGGATGAAGCAGCACAGCAAACGATTGTGATGTAGGAACAGTCTCATTCGCTCCTGGAAAGAGGCGGCGCAGATTCGACTTCGACTTTGGACTGTGTGTAGACACAGCAATTGAGCTTACACCATCACAGAGCAGCTCTACTGCCTGTGCCTCGCAAGCTGGCGCATCTCGGCGATAGTACGAACTCTCATCGTCATAGACGGCCACATGACCCCGCATGTTCAGTACGAGGTAGCCTTCCCGCGGAATTTGTACTTGAGTTGCGTGTCGAGCTTCGCCTGAAGAGAGTAAAGATTCAACAAGTCGGAAGGAAAGGTATCCGGTCATCGGAGGTTCCTCTTCTTCTTGATGAGCTGGCACAACAGGATTCGAAGCCACAAATATTTCTCGATCGTCGTTGAAGTGTTCTCGCTTGCTGATTAAGCTGCGACGACCTGGAGACATGGGCGCTTTGGTCTCCAGTAGTTGTTCTTCCAGCATTTCAAGTGCTGCAGCTTGTTCAGCGCCTATGCGGAGTTGACGGATCCACTTCGCTCGCTCGGCGTCGGTTGCTGCACTACAGCTCAAGACAAATTGTTCTTGGGTCACGATCTGAAAGGGGAAGCGGGGTGCTCGATTGCCAGCGGTCACAGGCCAACATCGAGGACTGGGTGACCAAGCACGGGTACTCACTACTCGGAAGCGGGCCTGCTTCTCCCCAGAAGAAGTCGCTTTGGCTATCAAGAACTCGTTGCCATTCTCCAGCGCTACACTGCACTCTTCGATGGGGGTTGCAATCTCTCGTCTCTTCCAGTGTTCTTCTTGTTGGCAGTCAAAGTCCAAGCGTAAGAGCAAGAAACCCCTCGCATCGACTGCCGCACCACTAGTTAGGCCCCTCGAATTCATACTTTGGTCGTCTGTTAGTAAACTTTGACCTAGCACCGTATCTAGCGCAGCACGCAGCACCTGCACCCACAAGCGCTTCTCCATGGTGTCGCGCGCCTCGAACCGTATCCACATGTGATCACTCGTCTCCACAGCGAAGCGATTGGCTGCAGCTTGACGTCCGTCGTCGTCTTTCACTACTAGAACTGTCATTCCTTCACTTAATCCTGTACCCCCACTCTTGAACCCCTCACGTGTTGCAAAGAGCGACATCGTCAAGCCATCCACAGCGACGTACACCGTCTGCGCACGGTTCCAGAGCGAGTTGGAGTTGTCGCCTGCAGTCTTTTTCAGGTAGCCGTCCAACTTGAGAGTTGCAAGCGCGGTGGCTTGTTCAGGATGCGGTGGTAAAAGTGCCAACAAACCTTCATCCGCCGCTAAACCCGTTCCATACGCTTCGTCAATCGCCTGGAGTAGTGCTAACTCGCGTTGTGCGTAGCAACTCAACAACAAATCCAAGTCAGGAAGCTTCGCTGGGTTTCGTATGCGATAAAAATCTGCCAGCTTCTCCCTGAATTGTTCTCGCAGTTGTCGCTCGTGCTCCGTTTCGCCTCCACCTTCATTTTCACCCTCCAGTTCAACACGTCGCTGTTCACTTCGAGCAAGCGCGATACCGCGGCGGAATGCATCGACCCATTGCTGCTTTTCCTTCGACGAAGACGCTGCACAGAAGAAGGTTTTCCCATCAATAGTCTCGAGTTCCATTCCGTGTTCATACGTGTGTGACGCTGTTTTACCATGCCAGTCGCCCACAACCTCAACACGAAAGTTACCCAGAGGACTCGTCGTAGCACCACCACCAGGGTTTTTGCTGTCATCGTGTGTGACGTAGTATGAAAGTTCATTCCCGATGAGCACGCAGTATCGCTTCCGCATAGACGGAATCTTGTGGCCGCGTTTCATGAGGTATCCCTCCATCAGAATCACTCCATCTCTAGGTTCGTCTGCAGATGGTGTGGTCGGAGTGGCAGGTTGATGCTCCTTTGCGTATTTTGCTGCGAGATCCGCACACAACGAAGTACACACAGGATCCGTCGATAGATGACTCTTGTAGACAGTGTCAATCTGCTCTAACAGCGCACCTTCTCGACCTTCAAACGAATGAAGCAATGCGTCTACGTCCGACACCTTCGATGGGCTATGCTTCTCATAGAAATCTACAATCCGAGCACGAAGTTGCTCAAATGAGCTCCCTGGGTCTTTCTTCTCAATGGCGCCTGCTTCAGTATCGGCCGATTTTGGTTGACTTGCAACCGCAGTTCTTAAAGCTTGCACCCAGTCGTGTACAATTTCCGCAGCATCGGAATGTAGCATGATGACGCCGCTGGTTTGAGTTTCAAGACGGAACACCATCGTCTCGGCCAATTTTGCCGTCACTGGGTGCAGGCTGACCACCACATCCGATAGTAAAGGGGCATGGCCGCTGTGTGCAACGACGCTGCTGTCGTAACACTGCCATATTGTTCCATCGAGCACGCAAAAGCACTTGCGGTATGAAGCGCTCAACCGCGGGTGCTTGACGGCCAGATATCCTTCTCGGTAAATTGCAGGGCTTGGGCTGCTTGGACGCCCGTTTGGTGGCGATGGATAAGGCAGAAAAGCAGCAAAACTACCATCTGAGCTGACGTTCGTGCCGTACGTCGCATCCAACGACGCCAAAAGCTGCCGTTCCCGTCCAGCAAAACTTGTAAGCAGAGTTTCCACGTCGCCAATACGTTTCGGGTTATGTCGCTGATAGAACTCTATCAACTTTTCCTCAAAAGTAGTCGCTTGCGTCGAAATTATTGGCGGTGTCGCTGCTTTTGTAGCTGTCGATGGGGTAGGCTGAGGCTCTGGCGTCGACGAGTGCGCTGCGGTTCTTGGTACAGTCTTTAAAGCATTACGGATCTTCGTCATCCACTTCTGTTTTGCCTCCCCTGTCGTCGACTGGAGTACTAACAACTCCGTGGAGCTTCCGATTTCCAGCTCACCCGACAGATAAAACTGCAGCTGTTGGTCGCCCACAGTCGATCGGTTCGTCGTTGGGGACGGTGTTGGATAGTCATGAACTCCAGTCACTACGAACACAGCTGAAGGGGGTGACCCTGTTTTGTGTTGCTGCTCGGACTCGAAGCGCTCAAGACGACTTCCTGACAGAATACAGAAGCTTGGGCTTGTGTCTTTGTTCCATATGAGCCAGTCAGTGAGATCTCTAGGCGCTCGAGGAGCAGGTGACGCCGAAGCAGTATGAGTAGATGACACTGGGAGCGGTGATGGAGGTGGTGCAGGATTCACCAGTGCCGCTAATGTAACTTGGACGTTCACATCCTTCCCCATAGAAGTGCCATACAGGCGATCAAGATGCTCAACGAGCGCTTGTTCGCGACCTTGGTATCGTGATAACAGCATGGGCACGTCGCCTAACTTGCCCGGGTGGTACTCAGCATAGTATCGTTGTAAAATGGCTAGGAAATCTCGTCGAGCCGAAGCGTATGAAGGTCGACGGTGAGGTTTGCCATCATTATCGTCGCTTTGTTCCTCAGTTGTTGCAGATTGATCAATAATTTTCGAACCGCGCTTAGACTCGTGTTGATATCGCAGCAATGCCTGTTGCGCGCCAGTGACCCACCGATTTCGTTCCTGAAGACTGGGAGCACTGCAATAAATACTTTGGTGCTCGGACGTTTGGAGCAGGAAGCTGTGGTCGTAATGCATCAGTGTTGCATGACCGTCCCAGCTAGAGACACCACAAACGTGATACGTAGCACCCCGAATTGTGGGGCGTTGTTGAGCTGGTTCTGATGCACTTGTCGCCTCCTGGTGCGTGTTGAAAACGTATAGCGTGAGCGCTCGCAGTACGCAGTATTTCTTCTTCATGGCCTCCTCGAGCGAGCTCTTCTCAACCAAGTAGCCTTCAACCACCACGTCGGATGTTAATTCTTCAGCTTCATCGATTGCGGTTTTCTCGAAAGTCTCGTTAGCTTCGGTCGCTTTTGTTTCTTCCTTCTTTGATTCGTCAGCAGTCTGTCGCTTAGGGGACACCGGAGTCGATGCCAACAGGTCGAACGAATCTCGACGCGACCTAGCAGCTCGTGCTCGATGTGGAGACAGCGGAGGCATAGTGAGTCCTACATGCAACGCTGCAATCCAATCTTCTTGGCTTTTCTTGAGGGGCGCACTGCATCGCAGTGTCTTGCCCTCCACTGTGAGCACAGCGAACGGATTCGGGTACTGCTCGTTCGTGCTTGTCTTGGGACTGTTACCGCTGAACGGTATAACAAGTCGTCGAAGTGGCGACGTGGGCTTCACTTTTCCGTCCCATTCAGCCACCTCTGCAACATGAAGCACACCACTCGGTGCGTCCATCTTGTTGATAAATGCGTCCTGGTCTGCGTACCAGCACAGCGTATTGCCCGTCAGGACATAGTAGCGGCGATGCATCGACGTCCTCATAGGATGTTGGCAAAGCAAGTATCCCTCCGCCAATGGGTCTAAGTGCGACGCTCGGGTGTTGGGAGCGCTACCTGCTGCGTCATCCCCCCACGACGCAAGTCGCTTCGACCTCTGCTTGACCCGTTGGGCGTCTTCTAGACTCTTGGCAGCCACTTGTCGTAGGACTTTACTCTCCTCCATGCACTTTTGCACACGTTGCGCGAGCTCCTGCTGCTCTTTTGAGTTGGCCTCCGTCTGAATTTGTAGCAGCTCCACGTTGCGTCCGTGCGTAGCTTCGGCACTTGCGGCCACTTCAACTTTGGCTGCCAGTCTCTCGACCGCCTCCATCGCTTGATCAAAGGACGAAGTCTCCTCCGACCCGAGCGACGATGTGTGCACACGCTGTCTCGCCTCATCCAGCGCATGTTCAAGCGACTGGAGCTTCTGCAGTGCTTCACCTTGCAGTGTGCGGGCGGTCCCCAGCTGCGTGTTCAACTCGACTGCGATCGCTCGATTCTGCTGCAGTGCAGCCTCTGCATTAGCCTGTTCTCGATGCTGTCGACCGGCCGCTTCCACCGCCTCGGTGGCCTGCTGCACTGCCCGACTGTGGCGCTGTGCGTCCTTCATCAACTCTTCTTGGACTTCAGCAATCTCCTCCTGCGCCATTCGATCCGGTTCTTTCAGCGCGTGTTGCAGCGCCTCCAGCCACACCTGCTGCGTCTCCCGTGAGTCTGCTCGACAGTGCAGCGAGCCGCCTCCGTCCACGTCTAGATACTTGAGTACGATATGTGGAGGGTGGGTCGTCTCGCTGGAAGGGGGCCCCGGCGCGATGCGGAAGTCCACAATCTCGAGCACGCGCTTAGGGACGGCCCCCGAGCGTTGAGCTTCATCTTGAGTGAGGTAGAACGATAGCATAGTGCCCTTGAGCACGGCGTAGTACCGCTTCCTGAAAACACGGATTCTAGTAAGGACGTAGTACGACTTAGTGCTGGGTAAAGCTGTAGACGACGTACATGCTGGGCACCTTGCGGCCCTTTTTCCAGAGGTAGCCCTCCATGAAGACGAAGGTCTCCGCTAACGTCTATGGGGGGACTACGACAGGATCCGATGAAGAGACGTCGCGATCCATAAAGGTCGTGACCCGTCACGGACGGGAAGCTCGTCATGCTGTGATAACCAGCATGGAACTTGCACCCCTCAGCTGGTCGTCCATGCGGTGAAGGATTTGCATCAAGCTCGCTGATACCGCATGTCGCCTGAGTTTCTGTGGTCGAGGGGCAGTTGGCAACACCACGTCACCAAAGACCACCCTTGAGCTCCTCGCGACTTTGAAGTCGGCGTCCACCTTTGCACGAACCCACGCACTCTTTTGCTTCGGTACCAGCTGAGTCAGTGTTGGGTAGTACGACAACAGGAAGTGAGATTGCTTGTCGACAGGAACAAGCTCCGCCACGAGTTCTCGCTATAGTGGTAGAACGCACAAGCAGAGAACGCGGGTCGAGTGCCTGTCTTTCATCCTTACCACGCACTCGGGTGGTCGTTGCGCCACTACGAGAGCACTTCGACCGGCAATGCCTTCAAGCATTGGCCATCACTTCGATCGAGCTCTATTGCGTCCAGCTGCGTGCTCGAAGTCTTCCTGCCGGCCATGCTTCGTGTGTTATTGTCCCTCATTGACGAGACGATCAATGTACGCCGTCAATCACGTCGCCACATTGGACAAGCTGTTTGAGAGGAGCCATTCGACCAGATGGGCGTTGCTGCTGACACACATGATTTCGTTTGCAATGCTCGTGAGTCAACGCGTGAGGTCTCGATCGTTGCTCGCGCCGAGCCTCTATGCGAGAATCCTTCCTTGCCTGAGCACGGCGCAGGCGTCACTCTTAACCCACACGGCCGTCGTCCAAAAGTAAACCACTTCGCCAAAGCCTGGCGCTGCACGACAGGTGGCGCGCACATGCCAGATTGGCGAGAAGACCTCAAACATTTCGTCGCGGGACGACCGGACGAAGTGGAGCCGCTCCTTTATGCAGCCTGCGCGGCTTGAGCCCATGTCGCTCGGGTCACGTCAACATGCACTTTCGAAAACAACGCGGGAGCATCAGCACACCAGTCAACCGACGGATTCCGGACTTCACCCACGTCACATCTGCAGTTTGAGGAAGACCCCAACATGCAGCCGTGGACTCCACCCGAAAACACGATCGTGCTCACCAATCTGCTTCGGTCTCCGCAACAGCAGCAACAATGCCAGAGAGATGTTAACTACGTGAAACCGGAGCCTGAATTCGTCAACTCCCGACCGGGACTAGTAGAGCTGCCACCACTTCTCCCTCCTCGAGCACCGATGTTACCAGCCATATCGGACGTGCTTCGATCCACGAGTCCTCAGCAGCAAAGGTATCAGAACGATAATCAAGAGGCCGTGAATTTCTCTGGAAACTACGGTCCTCCTGTCCAAGTCGCGGATTTCTACTCTTCTGAACCGCCAAACTACTTCGCTTCCTTCATGAGTATGTGTTTTTTCGACATACCATTAGTGGTCACCAGGATTTCTAACGTATTCCTCCTTTCCTACAGCTCGACCAAGCGTCACGGCCTACAGCAACCACAGCGGTGGATTCGTACTTCCAAGTCTACCACCAACTGCAAGCCCCTACGCTGGTGACATGACCCCACCGGGTCTTGTAGGTGCTAGAACTCGACCCATTGGTAACGGAACGCCGAGCCCCCGAGAGGCGACGACACCACGTCCAGCAAACCGAACGTGCAAGTTCGCTGGCTGCACCCACTACGTCGTCGACCACGGCCTTTGTGTCCGTCACGGGGTACGTCATTTTACAACTTGTCGTCGTAGTTCGGTACTGCATGTCTGACTTTTGGTTGTCTATTGAACAGGGTGGAAAGCGCTGCACGGCTGAAGGCTGCAGTAGTCGAGCCAAGCACTTTGGTCGCTGTTGGAAGCACGGTACGTCGATTTGGTTGCTTGTGTGGACGAACTCTGTCTAACGCAGCATCGTGTTACCTTTAGGTGGGTCGGTGGAGTGCAAGGCTCCTGGATGTTCTAACCGAGCCAAGTCGCGCGGTTACTGCTGGTCTCATGGCGGCGGCACCAAGTGTAAAACAGGAGACTGCGATAAGATCGCCATCTCGAACGGTTTGTGCTGGGCCCATGGAGGAGGTAAGTCGTAAGCATCCCGGACGGAGGCTTTCGACTCTGCGCTAATCTGTGTGTGTGTGGGGTGTTATCTATCGTAGGCAAGCGCTGTATTGTTCCTGGTTGCCGGAAACAGGCGTACGAACGGACCTGCAATTACTGCAACAGCCACTTTCAGCAGTACCAGAAGACTGCACTCGAGTTGGCTCAGCATCAGCCAGGGATCAACTAAACTGACCCCAGTTATTTATTCGGCATTTCGTTCGGTCCACATCTTCCACTTGGAAGCCGCCTTGGCTTTAGCAGGATCGCTACGCAAGAGCTGACAGTCATATTGTGGGATTACCGTCGCGAGCCACCGGAAAAGGTGGTGCAAGTTGTAGAGGAGGGTGTCTCTATCTGGAAAGGCAGGTGTGTAGCTTGCAAACACGATTTCGTGTCAATAGAAATGGAAAATGTAAGAGTGATTTATATACAAATCCTGTTACTCGTTCTAGAAATGTTGAGGTGGATAGTGTTTGCTCGCTTTTGGTGTTCCTGTTGCAGGTTGTGCAAAGAGTGCACAACGAACACACTGATGAAGAAGACTCAACTGAATGCACTGCACTGCACTGTATTGATACTAGAGCTGTAGAGGACATGCTTGTAACAGAGGAAGCTTTTTTGAAGACAAATTGAAAAGTGTGTTGTTGATTGATTTATTGGTCTACGATCTCTTTGTGGCTGCTCTGTTGTAGCCACTCATTCTAGAGTACACTTCATCCACCTTAGCCATCAAGTGAACAACATGACTGAACATCGTTTACCGCGCCGAGGTTGTGATCTTGGAGTAAACCTCCCTGGCCTCGGCGTGGCCGCAAACGGAGTCGCTGTACTCCGTTGCAAAGCTGGCAATGCCCATTGATAAACTTCACGCGATTGTGCATGCAAGAATTGCAAATACAGCTATGCGAGTTTACAAGCGTCGAGGTTGGCGATCAACTACCTAGCTTTCCGGTCCAGTAAATCGCAGCCCTAACAAATTCAAGAGAATCCTCGATTCGTATAAGTGTAAGGACAAGCATCCGACGAATCTTTGTCGATCCTACCGAATCAATTGGTGAAGTTGCATCGCAGCATATTATTACTGAGAAGTGGCGAAGCAATGCTTTGCTTCGAGTAGGGGCAATAGATCGTATTTGCCGGATATGATGCGAGCTTTGTTGCGGGCATGCGCGGCACCGATACTTGCACAAAGATACGGGGTATCCGATATTACTCGACACGAATTAGTCCGCGTCATCAAAGCTGTGAATTCCTGAGTTTGTTATTCCTGAATTTGCCATCTTCTTGGCAAGCAACCAAACGTTCCGCCGCAATGCCGAGCTACCGCAAACTTCTGTGCACCAAGTTGTCGACCAACTTCCGTAAGGCGACGGAGATCGTGACACTCCAAGAACTGCCCAAGGCTAGCGCTGGCCACGTCGTGGTCAAGAACAAGTATTTGGGTGTGAACGCCACGGATATCAACGTGACCAACGGCGTCTTCAACGAGAACCCGCCGCCATTTGGTACGGGACTGGATGCTGCCGGCACTGTGGTTGAAGTCGGCCAGTATGTGACGGAAATCCAGGTGGGAGACTACGTCGTGTACGACAAGTTTGGCGCCTACGCTGAGTACGTCGAAGTGCCCATCGGTTCGGTGCACAAGCTTCCAGAGCTGTCCCCCGCTGCGCTGCCCCTGACAGTGTGCGGCATTTCGGCGTCTATCGCCATCAAGGAGTGCGGCGAGCTCAAGACCAACGAGACAGTGTTCGTGACGGCGGCTGCTGGTGGTGCTGGCCAATTCGTCGTGCAGCTTGCAAAAATGGCGGGCAACCACGTCATTGGTATGTGCAGTAGCGACGAGAAGGCCGCGCACCTGAAGAAACTCGGCTGCGATCGCGTGATTAACTACAACAAGGAGAGCATCGACGATGTGCTGAAAAAGGAGTACCCCAAGGGCATCGACATTGCCTTCGAGACCATCGGTGGTGACATCTTCAAGACAGTGTTCGACAACATGGCCATCCGCGGCCGCATCATCGTGTTTGGCCACATCTCCGAGTACCGCGGCGATACACCGCGCTCGCCTTTCACGGTCAGCGCTATGAACGAAGTGTTGTTGATGAAGGCCGTCACAGTTCGCGGATTCCTGCTGCGCACGTACGCCGACATCATCCCGACGCACATGGCCAACCTCTTCAACCTCATCAAGGAGGGCAAACTACTTGCTGGTGTAGACCCCACTAAGTTCCACGGGCTGGAACAAGTCCCGGATGCTATCGACCACATGTACGCACACAAGAACATCGGCAAGATCGTCGTGGAACTCCCGTAAGCGTGCTCGTGTAAGCTCAGCTCGAGACCTATCGTAGATCTCTATTGTGCCCATTCAATGGAAAACGTTGGTCCTAGTGAATTGGAGAACGCCGAAGTACTTTCTCGTTTGGTTTTAATTCGCTCGATGAATTCCACTTTCACAAGTTTTGGTCTTTCTCGAACGAGCCCCCCCCCACCTCACCACTAACAATTTCAATCCCAGAAAGGACCATCTTATACACGACAAAGCATCAAGCATGGACGTCGTTTTCCGCTTCATCATTCTTGCGTTCCTGCTGACGGTAGATGGCCACGCCGTGCAGCAGCACGAGCCACATAAGAGCCTGATCTACCGCCACCTCCAGCGCGAAGAAAATGAATCTGACTCTGCTGCGACCGACTTTCTTGCCGAAGTGACTGCGGCAATCTTGAAGGATGACCCAGCTGCAGACATCGCTAGCTTCGTGGCTCTCATCGACGGTCTGGCGTCGAGCGCGTCCGAGAGCAATGAACCATCTTTCCGCTCGAATCGGTCGAGCACGGTTAGCCGCAGCGATGGCCTCAGCGATGAAGCCGGCGGCGACGGAGACGCGTTCGAAGGCGTCGGCAGCGACTTCGCCCCAATCCCCGAATCGAGTTCGACGAGCAGCGGGACTGATGCATCGATTTCGTTTGATCAAGTGGTCGGCTCGAATTTCAGCGCGAGCAACGATGGTGGCAGGGAAAACTCCGCTGACACCAACATGGCCGGTGGTAAGGAAAACTCCAACAGCTTGGCGATGATGCAACAACCACGCTATGTTGTCGTGGCGATCATCGTGCTGCACGTGTTGGCTATCATCTATGAGGTGGACGACTGAGCTGGTCAAGACATCGTTCGAAGACTAGGCTGTGGATAAGAAAGCAGTCGAAGCTTAGTAGCCACACGGAGTAGTATTTCCACCTAGTCTCGCGAAGATCACTTTACAAGAAATAATGAGCCGAAAGAAATTGTCGAGAAATTGGCGAAGGAGCGAGGGCTTGCTCCTTGAAACGATGATGCTCGCGCCTTGGGCACATTGCTCCTCAAAACTGGATTTCAAACTTATTCAACGAGATACCATTATGGAATATAACGAGTGATTCTACGTTATGCCTGAATTTACAGTCTCAACACTGAATTGATCATATCGCTCCAACGCGCACATAAAGTCGTCATCGTAGGGGAAGCTCTCTCACGCGAAGTAAATTTCGCAGTTCACAGCCTGGTGGCCGCTTGGGCCAAGCAGAGACTAAGGGATCTAGTAATTTTGACGGACTGCTGTTCCCTGGTTTTGAGGAGTCTGCCAAGGTACACCTCGACTTCTGTACCTTTGCGATAAGCTTACTGACAGTTTTGTGCAGCAATTTCTGCGAGATGTGGTTACCAAGGGGGTGGTACAGTAACCTCGACCACTTCAGCATCGTTGCGATGAGGAAATACGCACGTGTCTTTTGTAGTGAAACAGAGCGTTGATAGCTGACACTGCTAATAACTACGTCTCTTGCAGCGAGTTTGGAGCTCCAATACGCGTTTTCATAGCAATGGGATGCACCATTGCACTATTCACAAAGTAGTCTCGTGGGAAGTCCCGGGAGTGTAGCCTCGAGTAGATAATTTTGTATCCTAAGGTAGCCCTACTCGGACAAAAACTCCGCTAGCGTTAACTAGTAAATTTCCTTCCTCGTAGGAAGTTGAGTTCCACAAACTCGTTGCAGTAAAGTTTTTTTTATGAGTATGAACTCCCTATCTATTGTACATACTGAGCTTGCTAGTTTCCTCCGTTTATTTACCAGACGAAGCAGTCCTGCGGCTGGAAAAATGATGCCGGGTGGTGTCGCACAGGGCGCCGCACCATGTAGTACGGCATGCGGATCTGCAACGTGCCGTCCTCGAAGACTTGTTGCGTAGCTTCGTCCATGTTGAGCATATTCCGCGGGAACTGCTCGGCAATCTCAAAGCGGCCGAACGTCGGTGCACCACTGAGACGCGACATCATGATGTCCTTCTGCGTCGGCGACTTGAAGCCGCTCACCCGCAGCACACCGTTGTACTCGTTCCACTGCACGCGTACATTGCTTGGGTCGGTATCGTTGAGGCGCGCGATGAGGTAGATGCCGTCTTGACGACGCTGCAGCTGGTAGTACGGCCGCCACACAGGCAGCGAGTTGGCGTCGATTTCCATAGTCTGTGGGACTGGAGCAGGTTGCAGTCGTGGCGACGTCTTCTGTGGCGGGGCAACTTCCTCGTCGTCGGCTCCGTCATCAGCTTCATCTTCAGCATCAGGCTCCATGGCCTCGTCCTGCTCGACGCGCGTCGGCTCCTCCATCTGTTCGTCGTCTTCTTCCTCTTCCCCCTCTTCACGCTCATTGAATAGAGCATTGACGTGCATGTCGTCGGACTCGGCGTCACTGTCGCTGGGCGTTGAGGGCGCCGGCGTCGCCCCCTCCATGCCGCGGAGTGCGTTCTCTCCGAACTGCTTCAACTTGGCGCTGCGCTCCTTGAAGGCGTCAGCCTGGGGCAGCAACTGCTGCACGAACACGACCAGCGCCTTGCGAGAGCTCTTGATGCTGGCGTCGCCATGGCTCAGCACGTCGTCCAGCTCGATCAGGTAGCGCGTCAGCAGCTCCGCCTGCTCCTTCACGCGGTAGTCGAAGGCGCCGAGCTCCAGACGCATCTTCTTGACGACGGCCGCTGCGTCCTGCGGCCGGAGCGTCTGCAGTCGCCACTTGGCGCCGCACACCAGGGCAGCCACGTGCCGGTACTGGGCCGGCAGTCGCGTGGCCAGCATGTCCTGCACGTCCTTGACCTTCTGCTCGATGGCCTGGAGGCGGCTCTTCTCGTGGGATGTCTGGGCCTCCATCGCAGTGGTGGGTTTGGTTGTAATAGTGATAGTTGCTCTGTTGACTTGCTCGACACTTGGCAGATTGAATAATGAGAGCGACGTTGAAGTGGCTGCCGCTTGTGAGGAGGGCGCTCAGTGGGAAAGCTGGGAACTTCCAGACCGAGTCGCGAACATTCTAGACACATACTAAAAGCAAGTCAAAGCACATACGCAATCCGTTCGCTCGTACTTAGCGAAGGTGCGACAGGATGGCTACGTTGGTGTGCGCTACTTCACGTCAAAAATCAGACCAGCTGATAACGCGCGTGTCAAAATGCCCTGCCGGTCGGAGCTGGCGCTCACGGCGACGCTGTTCCTGCTGCCATGCGCCGCTATCCTTGAGCGCTGCCTGTGCTACCCATGCCAGTTGAAGATCCGTGACCAAACAGCGTGTTCACGTTGCGCTATTAATTCCCGTACCCCGAAATGGCCGACCTGCGTGCAATAGATTATTCGGCCCCTCCCCACGACACACTTCAGCCTGAAAGCAATGAGCTGTGTGTTGGCGCTGCATTGTTTTGGTGACCGCCACTATTTTCCTTTCGACCACCATAAAACGGGGGAGGCGAAGACGATATCTAGAAAATGCATGCCGTGGCTACTATCTTCGCATGAATTGTTCATCACGATTGGATCCATTCTCCTCTGCTCAGTTGTGAATTCGCCACCAACATCCGACCCTGAGTCCAAGATGCCACAACGACCCATGACAAAGTCCCGCCTCAAGTGCACGCCGGATGCACCAGCTGCATCCGCGCCAAGCTCTACAACTGTTGTGGTGTGACGCCATTTGTCAAGCCCACGATCTGCGCTCGTACTTCTGCGACGGATGCATCCTGCACACTTGTGTCTCCGTCGCTTCCGATGTGTCCGCATACTCGTGCTTAGCCTCCGACGAAAAACTCCACGCTCGCGCCACCGCATGCAAACTCGTATTGGAAACTACATGATGAGTAGTTTATGCGGCTGTATGGAACAACTATAGTAATCCCCACGCTGGATACTCCCAGTTAAGCACAGCAATCTAGTAGGAACTGCCAACCCAGACGACACGAGATACACTTGCATCGAAGGGATCAAGAGGAAGAGGAATTTGCTACTACTGGTAGTACTTCAGTTGCCATGGCGGACACGAAATTGTGGTTGATAACCAGAAGATTGAATCCGTGGATATGCGCCAGAGATGGCAACAGAGAAGTTGAAAACACGAAACTAGCGAGTTGTTGGCAAATGTGTACGCATGTATAAATTCATTTTGCATTGATGTCGAAATCATATTCCCGTTGCCTCCGACTTGCAACGTGATCCAAGGTGCCGACAATAAACTCGTTTACTTCTCTACCATCCCGCACCGTCGATCTCCTTCAGCAGCGACTGAATGAACGCCACACCGAAGCCAGTGGATCGCTCATCGTCGCCCGTGAACACCGGGAAGGCCATATCGACGTGCAGCCACTTCCCCGTTTGCTCAAAGTCACCGAGGTGGTTTGCGATGAACTGTCCAGCGCACGACACCTGCGCGTTAGCGCGGTTCTTGACGGAATTCTTCATGTCAGCGATGGTGCTCTTGAATTCGGGGCGATGGAACTCCGGCGCGTACGGCATCGGGTGCACTAAGTCGCCAGAGATTTTACCCGCCTTAACAGCCAAAGCCTCAAGCTCTTCGTTGTTCGTGTAAATCGCACCAATACGATTGCCCGTCGAAATTCCCTGTGCACCCGTCAGCGTGGCCATGTCCACCACCACCTTAGGGTTCAAGTGCTTGACGGCGTACGCAACACCATCGCCAAGCACCAGACGTCCCTCGGCATCCGTGTTGTTCACCTCTACCGTCTTACCCGAGTACATCACTAGCACATCATCCACACGCATTGAGTCCGGTCCCACCGAGTTCTCGGCAATGCACAGCACCACGTGCAGCGGGGTCTTATCCGTCGTGTTCTTGGCTAGACACGCCGCTTCGAACGCAGCCAACAGCGACGCCGCGCCGCCCATGTCTCGCTTCATGCCGACCATGATCCCGCCCGTCTTGATCGACAGACCTCCCGTGTCGAAGATAATTCCCTTGCCAACCATGGCCACGCCCTTGGCATCAGCCGCAGCTCCCTCGGGCACGTGACTCAAGCAGACCAGCGCCGGCTTGTGCGTGGCCGCCTTGCCGACTCCGTAGATGCCTCCGAAGCCCTTTTCACGCAATTCTTCCCCCTGAATGACTGTGATCTTCGAGTGCGTCCTATCAGCCACCGCCTTCGCCTCCGCAATGAACGCATCCGAGTGCAGTTCATTAGGCGGTGCGTCCACGAGCCTCGTGGCCAGTTGAATGGCGTTGGCTGTGTGCTGCACGAGCGTCGTCTCCTCAGCAGTCAATGACGTCTGGTACACCACCTCAAGACTGTCCGTCGACGTCTGCTGCGTCGCAGGCAGAGCGTTGCTCTTGGTAAGTTTGTGCTCGTACAGCGGTGCGGCTCGAGCCACCGCCGCCCCAGCAGCGAACCACGTGTCTGTGTGGCCTGGCAGCATGAGCACGACGAGCACTGACTCGTCCTTACTGTCGGTAGCGTCTCTCTTGGTCACTAATTTGTTGTGGCTCTTGACGAAGGACGCGATGGCGTGCGGACGTGCGAGGCTGTTGGAGCGAGACACTTGCGTCGGCAGCGCGTGCAGCGTCACGTGCAGTGCGCCCGCCTCACGAGCCAACAGCAACTTCGACGTGGCGCCATTGTCGGCGCTGGGCGTTAACGTGTCCAGTGCGTGCTGCAGTAGAAGAGGATTGGCGCCTGACGAGAAGGTGACGGAGTTGGACGAGGCGATGGTTAGCGTCTGCTGCAGGAAACTATCGGCCGCGCCCTGGGACTGCAGCGTCTCGAGGGACCCGACCACGAGCACGCGGTTCACGCGCCGTTGCAGTGACGAGAGGGCGGAGAAGTGCACCATGGTGGAGGAGGAGGAAGGGGGGCGATTGTCTTGGCTGCTTGGGGGCGGATTGGAGACTGACAATGGAAGATTGCAAGATAAGCGTTGGGATGGGTGGCATGGGGATTGAAGAGAGAAGTATATTGAGAAGAGGAGAGTTAGTTGACACCCCGTCTTACTGTAGACGAACGGCGATAGAGAAAGCGCGGTTGATGAGTGTTTTTCTTGGATCTCCCTCCATGACGCTGTTTTTGCTGCCTATCGACCTGCTCCACGCCGTCTGCAGCTTCTTGAGCGGCTTTGACGTCTTTTACCTCTCGCACACGAACTCATGGGCTTTACGCTCTTTGTCCGACAACAAATTCTGGTATCAACGAGTTGTACACAGGTCGAGAACGTTAGAGGTTCCACTTCCGGATCGGATCTGGAAGCAACAATACATGCAGGCACGATCGCTACAATTCATCGACCATACTTCGCTCTCTCGCCAATCGGGACCTGGCAATGCCCGACGGGGTTTTGCAATGCTGGTACGCCCCGATCTCCCTGCATTTTATCTGGATAGGCAATTTCGGATCCGGAGTGAGATGATCTCCGACAACTTCAGCTTCGACGCTTGGTTCTGCCTATTTCCCAGTACTTCTAGCCATCCTGCAGGGGGAGTTATCTACGGTCTTCAAACTAGATGCGCTTCCAAGCCCATGTCGAGAGGCACCTCGGAGCAGTTTGTTCTGGTTGACACGCAGCGGGATTTGGTGTGCTCGGTACTGAACGAGAAGCAGCCAGTGGCTCGGAATTTGGACTTCAGCTGCTGGTATCATGTAGCACTGACGTACGATCTGGAGCTCCAGCGTCAGGATGTTTACGTTGATGGAAAGAAGGTTTGGTGTGCATTCGGTGCACTGAACGACAAATTGCAACAATGTCATCACGAACAAATTGGCACAGGGCACATTGCGAGTATGACGGCGACTGGAGTTGGCTACATCCCTACTGTGCCCTCCCCCGGAGCGGAATGGTACTCTTTTAACGGACTCATTGATGAATTTCGCGTCTGGAAATCCGTTTTATCCTCAGAAGCGATAGATGAGCTTGCTCGTGGAGGGCAACCCGGCAAATGCTCGATACTTGCTACCGTCAAACCCTCACATGGTGGAAGGCATCCATGGATCAACACGAAATGTGCTCGTTGTACTCGTCCAGTGGAAGGGAAAAACGTTGATATTCACCAGCAACGATGCTTGAGAGTCATTTCACGACGTTGAAGCATGTCATTCACAGCTTCGTATTGCCGCATGGTGTTGGAATTTGTAACCAAAAGTTGTTCGATTCGAACTCTGTACCCGCTAGAGCTGTAAACGATGACAAGCCGCTTTCACGAGAAAGCTCTCTACAAGTTGCTTGGTGGAAATGAACATCTTCTGGAAATTTGATCGTGCGTAATGCACTTCGTGCGCGAAAGAGCTATGCCCACCTGTCAGCATCCTGACCAAGAAGTACACAAAATCGTGTAAAAGCGAATTCCACCACTTTTACGAGATTTTTATTAAAAAATGCGAAATATGTATGTTTTTGAAAGTGTGAAAACACAAAAAACGCTCGGCATCTACGGAAAACGGGAGCTCCATCTCGTCGTCGAAGAGATGGGCGACTTCGAGTACCTGCAGCAGCGCGTGGCGCTCAAGGTGGATGTGATGCGACGCCACGTGGCGGGCGTGGCCGAGGTGGCGCTGGCCCCGAGGGCGTCGGAGTTGCGCGTGTTGCGGCTGCACGCGCGGCAACTCAAGGTGCGGGCGGTGCACATCGACGGCGTGAAGGCGCACTTCGAGCAACTTAACTTCCTGGACGAGGTCGTGGACGAGAGCTACCGCGATCTGGCCACGTTCGACCTGTTCTACCGAGGCGCCATCGTCGCGTCCAAAGAAGGAGAACTCATCGTCGAAATTCCGAGAGAACTCTCGTTCCAGGAGGACGAGGAGGATGCCGACGACTCGAGCAACTTAAGAGATCAAGTTTTGTCAAAAGACGATCAAGATGAGGAAGATGAAGATGAGACAGAAGTTGGCACTCAAAGTGAACAAAAGTTGGTACTGGACCCCTGGGACTTGGAGCGGCTGCCCAAGAGCTCCACGGGCTTCAAACCCGTGGTTGTGAGGGTCGAGTACGATATTGATGAGCCCACGGGAGGGCTGAGGTTCGTGCTGCCGGATGAGCAGTATCAACCCAAGAGAAGTCCACACATGTACACTTATTGTGGACCCTTTGGAGGTCTCTGTGACGGTGCACGCTCCTGGATGCCATGCAGAGACACTCTAAGAGACGCCTGCACTTTCCGGATCGAGCTTACGGTGCCCGACTGGTGTGTGGCAGTTTGCAGTGGCCAAATGGTGCAGCAAGTGCTGAATCCAGAGACAGACGCAGACGGAGTGCAGTGGAGGACGTTCAGATACGTAGTGAACCCCAAGACCAACTGCTCGTCCATTGGGTTTGCAGTGGGGCCTTTCCGCCTTTATGTGCCGCCCGAGATGCCCAGGATGACGCACTTCGCACTGCCAGAGTGTTTTGAAGATCTCGTGCATTGCACGTCGAGACTGGCTTCGGCCATGACGTACTTTGAACGGGCACTGGGGGCCTCGTATCCCTTCAAGACGTACCAGCAGGTGTTTGTGGAGGATCTGCCGGATCAGTTGCAGTATATTGCTGGAGGAGCCATCTTGGATCAAAATTTGCTCCATGGACCGCGGATTATTGATCGAGAGTTGCCGTCGCATTTAGCACAGGTGAAGGCTCTTGTCGGGAGCTGGATTGGAGGAGCTGTGGGTATTCAGAGCACCAAGGACGCTTGGGTGCTGATTGGTGTCATTGGCCATCTTGTAAACACTTATGTGAGATCGATCTATGGCGAAGAGGAATACGGTTATCGTATTCAACTTGCAATGGATGCGCTGACAACGATGGAGTTGACGATAGATCAGCAATCGCCTCCGTTGTTATCGTCGGAGGTGGACGTGTATTCTGAGTATGATCCGTTATCGCTGACGCTGCTTGAAGTAAAGGCACCCCTCGTGCTTCACATGATTGAGCAGCGCGTTGGCCAAAAGCATTTAAGTATCGCTATCCAACGTGCGGTGTCTGGTGGTAGTGCCGTCCCAGCAGCTACTGGCGCTGCGAATGGTGGAAGTGACGCTCCTGCTAACGGTGATGGAACTGCGAACAAGGACGAAGATGCGAATAAGGCACAGGATGACAAGAAGAGTGCAGATGAAGAAACAGGCGAGCCAGGTGCGGAGAATCCTAATTGCGGGGCAGCTGGGAAATCTGCAGGCGGCACGACCGCATCAGAACCCTTGACGACACTGTCGTTCCTCAAGACGGTGAAGACGATTGCGGGTGCTGCGGGCCAGGACCTTACCAAATCGTTCCTCACTTCCTGGATTATCGAGCCTGGAATGCCCTTTTTTACAGTCGGTTATTGGTACAACCGTAAGCAGACACAGGCAGAAGTCGTTCTCCAGCAGGAGATACCTCCTGGCGGGAAGCTTTACACTGGTCCTATCCAAATAACGATCGTCGAGGATACGAGCGAATACTCCTACCAGAAGCGTATTGAGCACAAGCGGCACAAATTCGACTTCCCGTGTCACTCGAAGGTTCGAAAGAAACGCCGAAAACGTCAGGGACTTGCAGACCCAGACGACTCGGTATCTGTTGGCGGTCCAGGCATGGGTTTGAATGATACACCTGTATTCTGGGTAAAGATCGATACGGGTTGTGCTTGGCTCCGGCACGTAGTGATGCATCAGCCAGACTTCAACTGGATGGAGCAGCTTCTGTCCGACAAGAAGGTTGGTTCGCGTGTGCACGCTGCCCGTGCGTTAGCGCTATTCCACCGACCTCATGAGAAGCCGAATGTCATGTCGTGCCGAGTTCTCACGGAGTGTATGAGCGGTCTTACGACGCACTCGAGAAGATTGCGCGCAGAGGCTGCTCAATCGCTTGGCATTTGGCAATCAATCCACGCACCGCTGACGAACGCAAACACACAGCTTCCCATCTGGAAGGCAATGCACAACCTTGTCCGAATCTTCAAAGAGCACTTTTTCGACCGGGCCACGGACATGCCACTGCCGAATTATTTCTTACCTTCTGGTGGTAAAGTCATTCTTGAAGCTCTTGGTGCACAACAAGCGTCGATCTCTAGCAAGCAGATTCAAGTGCAGGACTATGCTGCTGGTGAGTACGAGATCAAGAAGAGCATTCCTAAGGCGCTAGCGATGATCCGGTCTCAAAACGGCAAGTCACCGCCAGAAATCGAGACTTTCCTGTTGCAGCTACTTACTGAGAACGACAATTCGAAGAACTATGTGGAGATGGACGACCAATCCCAAGTGGCCGACGACTGCTATTACATTGGCAACTTGGTGTTGTCGTTGTCTGTGCTTAGCATTGATCGACCAGCACGCTCGGATGATGGCGATGCTCTTGTTGTGCGTGAAATATTGCGCTACCTGCACTATGACCAGGTCCAGCCCAGTTACAACAAGACCATCACTGTTTGCTGTCTTGAGGCGCTGTGTAACTTGGTGCTGGCTGGACGCTGCGAGGAGAAGCCGGTAAACTTCCACTCGTTTGCGACACCGAAGCACTCTAATGTCGTGCGTAAAGCTGCCATCGAAAGCATTCTACGCTTGTATTTTGCTGAAGATCCTAACGGCCCGACTGCAGGAGACAACAATTCTTCGTCCATGGGAACGAGTTACTCCGTTGGCACCAGCACGCATCATAAACCAAGCAGAGCATCCACCCGAGGAACGACTTCCTTACTCGTAAACAGTTACGGAGCCACGGCGGCGATGCTATGGCTTTGTGAGGTATTGAAGGCAGAGCAATCTCCAGGGATCCGCTTGTTTGCTGTTCAAGTGTGTTTGAACTGCATGCGTGGGTTTCCGCCGGGGGTGGGAAAAGAAGTGCTGGCCACTTGGGACCACAGCTACACGCTCGGTTTGATGAATTATATTGAGATGAAGGAGCCGACGTCGTTTGTTCTCAAGAGCCCGGAGAAGGACAAGGTGCTAGGGTTGTTTGACCGCCCCAACTTGAGCAAACTTCGTGACGACAGCAACTCGGCCAAGCGTATCGTCGAGGAGCTGTGGAACCTTATGAACACTACTGCTGCAATGGACCAGAGACTGCGAGTGGCTCTGATCGTTCTGTACCGGAAGGTGTGGGGCGAAACAACTCCCATTTCCGTTGCGCACATCGTTCAGGACAAACCTGCAAATTGGGCCGGCGGATATGAGAGTCTTCGACTCATGATGGAGGAGAGCAAGAACCGAATTCTGATGAACGGCGGACGCGGCGGTAGCAATGCAGGTCTCGGCGGCCCTGACGCCAATGGTCTTGGCAGAAAGACTGACGACGATCGAAAACGAGGGTTCTCGTCTGCAACCAGCAGCCCAGCGGATGCTGCGCTCGAGCAGCTCCGCGGCAAGAAATTCAAGTTCAAGATGGGCGATACCACTTTCCGATCGCACAAGCTGTAGGCTTGTCACGTCAATTAATGGAAAGAAGAAGAATCCAATCCACTGTGTCCATCGAAAAAATCTATGCCTCTTGCATTTTTTTCATTCCTCATGTGAAACAAGAGGAAATGGTGGATCTGGTGATGGCGGTGGGAGACGCGTTTTCTGTGTGAGTGAATGACGGTGACACATTTCGTGACCTGAAGAAGGCGATAAGGGTGAAACAGGCAAACGGTATGGAAGAAGTTAACGGGGATAAACTGCAGCTCTTCTTGGCCAAGACTAATCTTAACGAGTGGTTAGCATCCGATTTCGAAGATGCGAAGAAGTTGTCATACTGCTACAATCGAAGCACTCCCACACGAAGACGAGGAACTTCAAGGGGAATCTGGTCTTTGGAAGAAGGGCATGATTCTGCGTGATGCGATTAAAACGGACCCATGCCACGTTACCAGTGTGATTGTTTCGTACGGCGACTTGTGATTGCCCCAACCAATCGAGCGGTCGATACCGATCGAAACATCTTTCTCGTAGCGCGTATTGTGTCGATTTTTCCTGAACGGGAATTGCTCGCATTCCTGTGAAAAGTGGTTCATTTTGCGATTGTCATGCAATGAAGGCTGTCTGCTGTTGTGCACTACCGTCCAACTTATCGAGCGCAAGTTGCGTGAGAAAGCACCGAGCCAGGAAATTTGTACCTCTTCTCGGCATTGACGAGCACGACAAGATTGAGCGAGTTGATGGTCAAAACCAATTTGAGAAGAGGGTGCTCGTTCGTGAACTCGTGGACACAATAGGGAACTTTCTGTGTGCACAGCCGCCGAGTATGGTTTTGCTACCAATGTTTGCTGGAACAGCTTATCGCGTGTTTGATTGCCTTAGCTTGGATGGCGATCCTACGCGGCTGCCTATGACTGTGTAGCATGATGGAGAATGACCAAAGGTATGCTTGGATGCTCAAGTACCCCCCAAAGTTGCCGCAATTTGTTCGTCCTAGGTGGTGTGCCGCGGTGGGTTGTCGGGTATCTAACAGAAGTAAAACACACTTACGGCGAAACGAAAGCCGTGTGTTTGGAAGTCATCAACAATAGCCTCGTGAAAACCCAGGAAATACGTTGACATTAACTCAGTTGCTAGAACCCTGCAGTTCGTCCGGTTGGTAGTCTATACTGTATCTGGCCATGGGGTCTTCATAAAGGGCTTGTTCGATAAAATCTCCACGTGGTGGAAACGTCGGGATTCTTCTTGTTGATTTGGCGTTAAAGATGCAATAGTGCAACGCGCCCATTGCCGACGCGCCTGCATCACTGTTTGAAGTTGTACGTGTACGTACCTCGAGGTCTCTTTGCATGGATATGTTGCGTGTCTCATCCTTGCAGCCTGGATGAAGTTCATGCAAACCCAAGTCGAACTCAATTCCCGATCCGCATCCCGTCGAACTCTATTTACGAAGAAGCATGTGTACCCAATTGCTACTAGAAACGTTGCCTGCTGACATACTGGACGCCATGAGCTGCTACTTGACCGGGTGGGACGTCTTCCAGCTCTCTCACGTCAACGCACAATGTTGGAACCATTTTTCACGATCCACATTTTGGGATCAGCATTTCCCCAGTCTCAACAAGAGACTTTCGGGCTGCAACTCAAAGCAGTCGTACGCACAAACTCGTTCTTTCATATTTGAAGGTCTTCCGTTGAAGGAACGATTGGGCCACTGTGGTGATACCGACGGATCTGGTGGTGCAGTCGTCCAAGATCCTTTGACCATGGAACCCTTCACGGAAACATTTACGAGAGGATCGTCGTTCACGATTGACCTATGGTTCAGTCTGCTGGATGGAGAAAATGACGGTATTTTGACAGGAGGAGTGCTACTGGGAGGACAATCTCCGTTGATGCGCACTTGTCTGTGGACGAACCACCACGTTGCATTCGTGGCTGTGGACGGAGACTGCAATTTGTTCTGCTCCATGCTGGACGACACTGTCAATTGTGTCGCGACGAGACTTGACTTTGGTCGATGGTATCACCTCGCACTGACGTACGATGGCAAAGTGCAGCGAGTGTGTCTCAATGGAGAGTTGGTGAGTGAACTCAAAGGAACGCTGCACCATTCGTGGCGCGAACTCTCGCAGGTGCAGATTGGAACGGGTTTCGTATCGTCGTTTTGGAGGCAGAAATCGAGTTTTCACTTGGACACACGGGCGAGAAGCGTACGCACGTTCTGCGGGTGGCAGAATTTCCACGGCCTGGTGGACGAGTTTCGAGTATGGAGGGAACGATTGAATGATGAAGAAATTCTGTTGTTGGCACAATGCAAGGATCGATTTTTGTCAGAAATTCCAGAGTACTCGTTGAAACATGCTGTCACCGATTCACAACTCAAGCATTTACCGTGTACAAGACCATCAGAGTGTTACAGTCTTCACCCCGCCAAGCCTCTCGCTTCTCGTCCACGGGGCCTGTTCTCGCTGTAACCCGAGATGTAAGCTAGCTACCCTACTGCTGCTGCTCGCCGTTGACCTGAAAGACGCTCAACGACCCAGCGCATACAAACCGCATGATGTTGAAGGCAGCGTTTTCGTCCCTGTTTGCGACGAAGCCACAGTGCGGGCACACGAACACGTCCAGATTGCGGAGAGAGAGGTGCAGTCGGTTGCAGCGACCACAAGTGCGGCTCGTATACATCTCCGAGCAGAGCACCAGGGTCTTGCCGAGGACAGCGCACTTGGCCAGTAGTCGCTGGCGGAACTGGAAGTGGGCGAGCGTCTGCATGTGGGAGTTGAACTTGTGCGTCCACGGCGCGCTCCGTCGCAGCATCGACTTGGAGTCGAACTTGGGCAGCAGGATCACATCCGAGTTCTTGCACAGGTATGCCGAAGCTTGGAAGTGTAGATCCTTGATATAGTTCTCAAGCTTGGCGGACGCACAGAAAAACTCTCGACGTGCTGCTACGTATCGTTTCCAGTCCTCACCGGTGTGCCTCCGCACCTTCTTCACGTTGGCGAACGCGCTCATACCACGCTGTGCTGCGCTCTGGCGCTGCTTCAGTTGGTCCAGTTTACCCCAGTTGGCCCGCCCAATGTGTGAAATGTCACCGTGTAGGTCCATGCCGTGTGACGATCAGTTGCTCCAGGACTTTTTTGTTTGATGTGCCCACTTTGCGGCGATAGTCGACGCACTTGTTGTACGTGTACCGACACGCGTGCATGATCTTTTTAAGTTGGGCAGCTTGATCCACGGATGGCTTCAATCGGTAGTGTCGGGTACGGCGCATCAAAAGGGCGTCCTCGGACTCCAGCATTCTCTTTTCGTTTGAGAGTCGGGTCAACTCTCGTTGGAGTGAGCTCTTTCGGGCGCGCGTCAGCCTCTGCTGCTTCAGTTCCGTTGCCACACGTTTGATCTCGAGTCTGAGCTCGCGTTCTCGTGCTGCACGTTGATGGCGTGAGCGGAAAGCATCGATCTTGATCTGTTGGGCTTGTTGGTCGACTCCCCAGCCATCACCCCCAAAACGCTGGCGGACGTCGACCAAACCATTGTCGATCGGGCGCGGGTTTGTCCACTCTAAGATTGAGAACCACGATTGATTCGGCTGCGCACGCTGAAGCGCCGCCTCGTCAATGCGCCTCTGTTGCATCCGCTGTAGAACGTCTAGGTATCTGTGGTCGAATGCCATGCCGAGCGTCTGCTGCTGCTGGAGTGGTAGTCGTTGTACTAGTGGCTGCATCGCATCGAAAGAGTGCAGTATAGCATGCAGCTGTAAGTTCGCCATGATGTCGGTGAACTCAACCCAATCGAAGGTCGGCTCGCGCTCCTCTAGCAGCCCTCGCACTTGCTGTCGAGTAGGTTCGTCCTGAACGTGCTGCCCCCCTGTCTTGTCTCTCCAGAAGCCGCAGAGCTCGAACGGCTAGAAGCTGCTCTTCTTCGTCGTTGACGAATACGCGGAGTGTTTCAATGCTGGCCTGTAGAGTTGGAATGGTTGCTATGGCGTCGGGCACACTGAGGCAACGGAGCACACGGATGATGACTCGCTCGCGGACACGACCCAGCCACCCTCGGACTCGCAGACAGGCACGATCATCTTCGCGTTCTCCCAGAACGGGACCATAGCATTTGGATTCCGCGAGTGTAGTTGAATAGCGTGAGTGCAATTGGATCCTACCAGTGTGGTTGATTTCCGCAAGTGCAGTGTCGAGTAGATAAATCCGCATCAAACTAGACCTACCCAGACGAGAAATTCGCCAACTAGTTAATCAAATCGAGTTCCTTCCTTCCTAAACCGTATTCTACGTTATATTCTGCTGATCCCATTTGACGAGGTCTTTGTGTTTTCTGACAACATTCCTTCGAGATTGGCTCATATCAGTCAGAAGGGATTGGCTATACACGACCAGTTTCCACGCCTTCAGCTGGTAGCACGGAGTTTGGAATCAAATTGCATATTGCAGCCTCGAACCTGATCGGATTGTAGCGCTAGGCTGCACTGATAGGAAGAAAAATGTAGTTGTAAACGATACTTACGCTATAAAACCACCGATTTCGCCCAAACAATAGATCGGTTGATATATACACTCACTAGTCGGAGTGCCATGTTTTGATCGAACTGGTCAACGAGTTGAAAGTCGATGTTTTGCTTACACAGTGGCCAGGTGGAAGTGAGAGAAGTCGTAAGTTGAGAATCACCAGAATCAAAATCTGACCTGAAAATGGTGTAGATAGTACTTGCTCGACCTCATGCACGTTGTCGCGTATCGTCATGATGATGTATAATTTAAACAATGTAAACAGGTCTCTTCTCACCGTTCCTGGTCTTTCTGACCGATTGGCACGTAATCGTCTGTAAGCAAAATCACACCAACCACATAATCAGCGGGCTTTGCTGTCCGAAAAGTATCTTCAGTGGCTAGGCTGTTCATACTGTCAGCTTTGTGGCTCTCACTTTGCAATTTTCCTCCTAAGCCTCACAAGCGCCAAGCCCCAGACCTCGTACCATGCGACCGAGTTTTTTCCTCTTGGCAGCGACAGCAGCTGCGTTATTTGGACGCTGCATTGGCGACCCCAAACGGGAAGAAAACCCGCTCCTGGCTGTCGATTCGACAGACGAAGTTCAACGTGCTCTGACGGATGGCAAACGGTTTCTGCGGAGCTTCAGCGATATTGACGACGACGGTGGAGACGAAGAGAGGGGCCTCGGCTTCCTACTTAATATTTTCAGGGGGCACAGCAATGACTTTGAGAATCCAGCGATGAAGAAGGGGTTCGACAGAATTATGGGCCTCTTCGGGCAGTGGGGGGATCTGAAAGGTGCGGCACTCGCCAGGACGGCGAGGAACGCCGTGGATAACGATGCGGAAGCCCAAGCTTTGTTGGAAATGCACAAAATGTTCAAAAAAATGGGCAGTGACCAGCTTTACGCTACACTGGTGAAGGCAGCTCGCGAGCGCCATGCCCATCACGCTTAGGAGGTGACTTTCTTCTGCAAAATCCCCAGGTTAGGAGAAGAGTCAAGTGGAGGATTCTACCATAACAATGAGTCTCATGTGGGATTGGTTGCATACCAGGACTCTATAGTTTAACAAACACGGAATAGAGGACCTCTTCAAAATGAATGAGTAACAGTTCACTTCCACAAGTCGTTCATGGGCAAGCAATGGATCGAGCTGTCCGAGCCTCTGCCTGAGGTCACCACAATGGCGCGGCTAGTGCGCATCCGTGAGGGGGGCTTCTATCTCTGCGTGCCTACCTGCAAGAACTTTGCGCCTACGCTGAGCACTCGTACGGGTGCTATTGGTCCAGGCGTGCGTTGTTTCATCACTTTATACGATCCCAGCGGCCGAGTATTCAGCATCGCGGACCCCGACGAGAAGATACTCACGCGACTCAAGATTGCGGACGGACTGCGGCGCGAGCTGGCGCTGCTCGAGCAGAAGATCGTAGAGCCGTCGTGTCGAGGGAAGGCCTGTGCGTGCAAACGAACGAGTGAGGGGTGTGAGGCGGCGAAGAACAAGGAGTGCAAGTGTTCACATCCGTGCCACACAAAGACCAAGGTGGCAAAGAAGAAGACGGCGGCAGAATGCGTCGCTACCACTGAACTGCTGCGGAACAAGCGCCTGCGTCTGCAGATCTGACAAATTCTCGTCAAGGTGACACGCATGGTGCACGATATGCACCAGAAGGTCTCCAAGTGGCTGTCGCTGAACTACCACGAGGTGCTGCTGCCAACGTTCGAGACCCAGCAGATGGCCGCTCGATATGTCCGAGAAGAGCGTCTGGAAATCACGCCTGAGAGCTTTCTTGCTCCAGTCGAGGAACTCGTACTTCGGGGACGGAAGCGGAAGCTGCGTCGCCCGACTGTCCGCGCCATGATGACGCTGTCGCACTTCAAGTTCAAGAAGATGCTGGAGTACAAGATGCAGCGAACGAGCGGTCGAATGGTGGAAGTGCACGAGGAGTACACGTCCAAGACCTGCTCAGGCTGTGGCCGCATCGACGAGAAGCTCGGCAGCAACAAGGCCTACAGGTGCAAGCACTGCGACCTGATCCAAGATCGAGATGCTAACGCAGCACGGAACATCTTCCACAAGAACGTGGGTGCGTCCGTACTGCGCGACCATTTCACCGGTGTTCCTACCTCGGGGAGTCCTGCTAGCTCTACGCTAGCGTTATAGGCCCAACAACACGTAGGTTCGATTAGAACAGCTTAGGACGGAGGCCGTGATGCTATTCGGATAGTCACGGACATCTAGAGGCAACTACGTTAGGAGCACAGCCGCCTTTGCTCATTCCTCCATGCTCAGTAATAGTTATTGCGAATATACTGGTCCGAGGTGCGGCGGTTGCGCGCGACTTCGTTGGCTAGCTGGTGGTTCGCGTACAGCGCCTGCAGTGCCTTCATCCGCTTGGCGTTCAAGTACAGCGGCCGACCACGACGCACGTTGATGTCCTCTTCGCCAAACATATCAAGGTACGGCGATCCGAAGTAGGAACTACGCGGTCCAAAGACTAGCAGAACAGACGACGACCGCATGAGAAAAAAGAGCCCAACACCGGCGCCACACGTGATGGCGTGGTGCGTGCAGGCGCCCATGCCGTCACTGCGTCGTCGACAGCACTCTGTTCCAGCACACAAAACTTGCTCGCACACGAGGCAAATGGCCGGATTCTCTACCGTTTTCCATGTCTGCTTGCACTTGCTCTTCCCCAGCACCTCCGAGTGCAGATCCGTGTACGACGACGCTAGTTTCACCAGCCGAATATTAGCGAAGTGGAACAAGTTCTTGTGTTGCTGTGCGTCCGGCTCCAAACGAAGCGGAAGTTTCGGCATCTCCTGCAAATTGCAGCGTGCAATTCGCGTTTCACGCTCAGTGTGATTACCATCCTTGCCTTGCTTTTCCTCCATCGATACAAGTTCTTGAAGCCCAGTAACAAGTGGGTCGGCGTGGC
This sequence comes from Phytophthora agathidicida, assembly GCA_025722995.1. Classification (NCBI taxonomy): domain Eukaryota; phylum Oomycota; class Peronosporomycetes; order Peronosporales; family Peronosporaceae; genus Phytophthora; species Phytophthora agathidicida. The sequence continues at coordinate 1,860,066 of CP106979.1, forward strand.
CGTGTTGCTTATAGCGGAATTGTACATCTTCAGGTAAAGCAGCACTAGTGGGGCGAACACGAAGCTCACGAGCAGCTCGCAGGAGATAGTTTACCAGTGCCTCATCCGCCAACAGCTGAGAGATTCTTGGTAGTCCTAATTGCTGGCACATGTCGTGGTAGTTTGTACTAAGCCGCAGCGAGCTCACAAAGTTGGCACTCCATGAGGCATCCGGGTCTTGTTCACCACGGAAGAACGCACGGCACAGAAGGGTCACCTGCCGCATAAATGCAAGGCACGAAGACTTGAAAAGAAGTTGGAGCTGCCGTCCTTGTGGTGCTGGGCGTCTGCGCGGATGATCTCTTGTACTTCGCTCCTTATCGTCCTGTTCCGTGTGTACGACGAAATCAACACCAGCTTCTTGTCCGAGGCGTGCCATGAGTGTCTCGAGCCCGCGCTGCATTTCATCCCGTTGCTCTGGGGATGCGTCGTCTGTCATGGCAACACGTTTTCCCTCAGTTTCGTCCTGGTCTTCCTCAACACAGTCGTCCTCATCTTCAGATTCCATTTGAGCTAGCTGGATGAGCACCTGGGCCACGTGCAAGACGCACAGAGACCGAATCGTGAGCAGGATATCTGCCTTAGTCTTTAACATGCTACTGCAGATAGCCACGCAGAGATAGAACAAGTCCTGGCCCAGGACGGGCTGACCCAGCTGCAGCGGCGGCCCGTGCGATAATGTTTCCAGCCAGTGCTCAGTCGAGAGAGCAAGTCGAAGATTCTGGGCGATAGGAAAGCCCATGCTCTGATAGAAGCTTTGACGACGCTTTGGGAAGAGCAGTGGAACGCGGCGCAGCGAGCGAAGTAACACATTCAGCTTGCTGTCATCCTTGGGAGTGAACTGATCAAGCTGTGGGTCCAATGCTTCTGGTAACGCCACACCTACGCGTGCCTTCAGACATGGCACAGCAGGATTCAAGATGTTTGTAATTCTCAACGATGAAAACGAAGACGCGGCCATCGCAGGACCTGCGCCCCCCTTAGTCCCATTCGCAGAGCTAGGGCGCCAGCTGCCCCCTTTGTGTCCGCTCTTCGAAGCGGCTGAATACGTTTCGAGCGAGTAGATAGCAGAAGAGATGCCGCTTAGTTGAGCATTAGTGATAGTCGAAGCCACCGAAGACCAGATTAAATGCGTCAGTTGTGGGCCGGTAGAGAAAAAACCTTTCTTGAGTGCATTCATTGCAGTTGCCAGGTGTGTCATGTCAGGTTGGAAGCGCAGCATTGCCTCCAAAAACGAAACACCAAATTGATTCATAGCACGGACGTCATCTTGACGCCGCAACTGGGTCCTTTCATCTCCATCGTCTTCGTCGTCGCTCATGTTTTCATCTTGAGACGCCAAAGCCTCTAACCGACTCGGCAATCCGTCTGAAAGCCATGAAAGAATGCTAGATGTGTCTTGCTTGGACTGGAACACTCTCTCCATGGCATTGCGATCACGTTGCTGATCTGTCAGCGTTAACGGCGAACAAATTGGTAGGCATGGCACGAGCATAGAACTGAGCGCTTGGCACAGCGGGCAGAGAAACTCGCCAAAATGCGCGTCAAATGCGATGTTCGTCTGACTGTGCTCGAGGTTAAACCGAGACTGCGCTCGCACCGATTCGAAGTACTTCTGCCAACATTGCAAGTGTACGGCGTGACCACACAGCGACAAATGAATTTGAGGTGGGAACACTGCTGTCCCTGTGGGAGACGAAGACGAGGAGATGCTACTGTCACCATTGTTCCCCTCGGCTACAGCAATCTCCACATCACCAGGAAGGTTTTCAAGTGCGTGGTCATTGACCCGACTCATCTGAGCGTGTCCAATATACATGATGGGTTCGTCCTTCTCTTTCTGCGAGCAAATAATGCAGTCTGGTGGCGGCGGCGGTCGGTACACAATAGTATGTCCAGGCAGTTCGAGATTGGGATCGTCCGAGTCCATCCCAAACTTGCCACCAGATCCAGTTCCACCAGCGTCATCGTCATCCTGGTCCTCGTCGGCCATATCGGCAAATGCGCTTGACTGCGCAAATGCCTTTTGACGTGCCATCATCGCCGCGATAGCGCGTTGCTGGTGAAGTTTCTTCAGCTGTGTCTTCGACATTCCATTCTCAGCCACCAATTCTTCGTGTTTCTTCATTCCGCTCCAGACCTTCAGCTCGACGTAAGCATGAATGGTACGATCCAGTGCTGCCAACTCGTTCAGGATCCAGTAGATAGCCGAAATTGTTGACTTCGAAGTTTCAAAGTCATGCTTTACCATATCCTTCGAAAGCGCCACAAGCAATGCAACTATACTCAGATCCTTCACCTCGCCCAGGTCACCTTGATCACTATCGCTGCTCATTTGCACATCGCCATCGTCGTTGGACATCGGTTGTCTCTTCACACGCTTTTTGCCACGTGAAGTTGTATCCGATTCTTCAAATGCTTCAGGGCCATTGCGCAACAATGCAAGCGTCTCACGTCTCTTACTCTCAGGCAGTATGACCTCAGTTGGTTGCGGTAGAGTAGCGCCACCAGCACCACGTTTCAGTACAAGCACTACCAAATTGATCAGGTGAATTGCGCGCAGCACCACCATCACATTGGTCCTCTTGACTCCCGGTGTAGAACTTCTTCCTGCGCGGGGAGCATCAGCAGGGCTATTTGCATCCTCCAGGACGAGTCGTAAGATGCCCAGCAAGCCCTTCTCCAGCACGAGGAAGCGCACCTTGCCTAACGACAAGTGAGGCGGCGGGACTTGGGTTACCAATGGAATAGGCGGGTCCTCTACCTTCCACGTCTTGAACAAGGCTTCCTGCCGTGCAAACTGCGCCTTCTCATGGCTCGACCGGCTCAAGTGATAGAAGGACGGATCGTACTCCTTGAAGTACTCCTTCTTCAGAATGTACTTTGTGGGCTCCATTGCCCCGTCTCCCATGCTATCATCGTCACCAGCGTTGTCACCCAAAGGGGCCATCATGATCGAACGCTTTACCTGTTCATCGGCCACTTCATCTAGAATCCGCTCGAGCCGTGTGAGGTGCTGCTTCTCCTGGCGGGCAGAAATACCGCCGTAAGGTGTGGAAACGACGAACGTGGTCTGATCAAGTAGCTCTGACAGTCGACACGGATGCTGACTCAGGCGATGGATGATTTCGCGACGAAGCACTGTATCTCGTTGCTCAATTGCATCCAGCGGGGGTGTAAGCTCGGTCACAATCCAGATCAATTGTAGCAGAGCGGCCTCCAAAACTCCGACAAGTTTTTCGTCCTCACAGTCACTTGATAGTGTCTCGCGAGCTGAAATGCCAGAGCTTTCATCGCTAGCATTTCGGACATTGGCCCATGTAAGAAGCCACTCAGAAAGACCAAAACGATCGAAAATAATCGTTAGGAACTTCGGGAAGCCCACGATCGTCGCGCTCACCTGTACAAGGAAGAGATCCAGGTCCCGCAGCTCGCTGCACCATGGTGGGCTCGTGTAGTTGAGCATCTGACGTTGCATGTTCTGCCCATTGCGAATCCATAACCCACAGCCGATCTGAGCACAGAGCACCAAAGAGCGCAGTGGATATTCCATCATTCCATATATCAACATGTTTTTTTTGTGTTGAATAAAATCGTTTTGCTCTTCTCCCTCAATCCCGTTTAACTGCAACACCTTGGTCATCGATTTATCAAGTAGTCCGCCCCAGTTCGTAATCCATGGGACCGCACTTCCAGGAGCTGGAGGTGGGCCATAATACAGGCTCTCAATGAGAAAGCTAGCCAATAGACCGTGAAGGGGATTGTGGAAAGACACTGGCTGTGTCGACACGTCATATTTGACGATTTTCTCGGTATACGGCGAGCCCATGAGTCTACCGCACGGTGGTATGTAGAGCTGCAACCGAGTTGTGGCCATACCGGCCCGATCCAACTGGTCCCAGAAACCTTCCAGCATATTGAACACCATGCGCTCACGGTCCTGGTTGCGAGAGACTGTGTCTGCAGCTTCGTGGTAGCGCAGACCCTTCGAAATGAATGCAAGAATTTTGCTCACGTTGGCGTGGAAAGCAAAAGCCGTAAGCCACGATTGCGTCTCGTACGTTACGTGAGCTCGGCCATCCTGTATCCGGACCTGAGGATCCAGACCCTGAATTTCTGCAAGAGCATTCAGCCATTTCTCCAACAAATCGGAGCGAAGAAGCAAAGCACTTGACATCGCCGGAATGCCCAGCACATACCCAAAGTTTTCAATCACAAAATGATACCGCTTAAACTTGAGGAGAGGGTGGTCGCAATCCAGCGTGTGATAAATTACCTGATGTTGGTGTGGCGGTAGTGCTGGAGTGCGCGCCATTTCAAGTGCCGTATTGATCGTATCCAACAGCATATCCAGCAAGCCAAGACTCGCCAAGTGGTGAACAATAGACGGTGTTGTGAGGATCTGCACGCCGTATTGAAAAAGTGATTCTTCGCGTGTGCCGACTCCACAGAAATACTTGAGCATCATGCGGTCATATACTCTCAGGAAAACAATAGAGAACTGTAGTTTGGGATCCTTGTCCCCCTGAAGCTTCAGATACAACTCATACAGCTCCAAAACAATATCCTTGCGAAAATACGGATCTGAGAGGAACATAACTTGGATCGGCTCCTTACTTTGGCCGTTCGTGGCGAACAGCTTGTCACAAAACAGCACGTGAAGTTGTTTTGACAACGAGCAGATCACCTTCACCCACTGGGTCACGCGCAACAGCACGTCTTCATCGTGAATAAACCTGTCCTGAACTACACAAACATGCCATCCCTCACTCTTGAGCGCCTGCATCAGCGTCAGCGCGTCACGCAGCGTCAGTTTCTGTGCCACAATCTCTGACCCGTTCGAATCAATAGCGCGCACAAGATCTTCCGCTTTTGGGATCCGTTTCTGCGATAAAGAGCGGATCAAATCCTCGTCCGAATGGACATCATCATTGCAGATTCTCACATGGAACTGCCGCTCCATCGCCTGTGCATCCTCCATCGTAAATCCGCGTTCCTGTAAAGTCCGCCGCAACTCATGCAGCGTCTGGCGTCCCTGTTCATCCACATATTCCGCATCGAACACCTGCATGGACCTCTTGGCCATCTCAACACAAAACTCCACAATTGCCGTAAACAGCGCGTCCGCCACTTGCACGATCTCGTCCGGCAACGAACCTGCAGCTTCATGGCTATTGGCAGCAGCTGCTGAATCTCCATCTCTCTGTCCGTGGTTGACACAGAAGCCCTCGGGGGCCCACGCTTCGCTGTCTCCGCAGTCACAAACTCCTCCGGGACTTGTGCGATGGAAAAAGACGTCGTGGCCCTCGTGGTTGCCGTTCTGGAAGCACTTGAGACACAGAACGCACGTCTCGTCGGACTGGCACGTCTTGCAGTTGAACACGATGTCGTTGCGCTGGAACAAGTAGCCGCAGAGCACTTGGGCGCTGCTTTTGGGCTTGAATCGCTCGAAAAAGGCCTCCCTCGTCACGGGTGGCAACTGCAATAATGCAGCCATGTTAGAATTATCTTGAGTCATTAAACGGTCTGCGTGCGCCAATAGAATGGCATCCAGGAAGTCCCCGAGGTTGTCCAGAGGTACTGAATTAGGCTCCTTTGTGTCCCCCGGATCCGGAAGACGACGCAATTTCGACAGCAAGCTCGGCATCATACTGGGGCAGATGTCGGCAACGCTCTGCGTCTGCAGGAAGCGGCGCAGCGCTGTCGGGTCGTCGAAAACTGGCAGCGTCGACATGGTGTAGCGTTCAGACGGCGATTGCGGCGGTTAGAACGCGCTTCAAGCGGCAAATAGTAGCTGGTCAGAGAGCCAAGACAACGGCGCACACGATGCGCTGTAGAGCGCGCTGCTTAGGGGCTCAGAAGACGAGGAATCGACCGACGAGCAGCGGCACGTCGGGCGCTGATATCGTAGATGCGACAATGTTGGGAAGGCGTCCAAGGGAAGAAGATGGTGTGCGGCACATCAAATGTGACGAGGCGATGTGGTTGAACCTGTACACTGTACTCTGTTCACATCAAGGTTTAGTTTTTCGTCTTTGTAGATCGCTACTGCTCTGATCTACGCACACCACACCACGTTTAAGACTTACGCGCACCACGACATATACCTATGGGTCTTGAATCCACCAGCTCTTTAGCTGTAAACTTGGGCGCCGACCTGGCGAGGCCACGTCGTACGCACGAGCTCTGCAAACGGCGGGCCTTGCAACTTGGCGGCGCGTGCGGAGCTGGAACTCTTCCTCACGGCTTTGTCGGTGATCCGGTCAGCTGCTTCTCCCAGCAAGTCGCGACGGAGAGAGTAGCTTGGGTCGTCGACGAAGTCGCTGCTACCACGGAAGAGAAGCTGCACTTGAGAGCTGGTGAGCTCTTTACGACGCCACACTCGCATGTCGAAGACCAAGCCGCTGAAGCCGAACCAACCGGAGAAATGAGGCTCCGGCTTCGCTGGCGCTAGGCCACTGATGCAGCCGGAACCTACATTCACGTGACGCAACTTCGCCCAATCTGGAAGCAGAGGGCCGGCATCCAACACGCGCTGCTCTCCGTTTAGGTAGACTGTCAGGAGCATCTCTGGCTGGTCGTTTCTGGAGAAGCTGGAGCTGTCCGATCCGGCGTCGCCGCCATACGTTACCACGAGATGGTACCAGTGGTTTGGTGAAAGCTCGCGAGCTACGCAAATCGGAGTTGGACGCTTGAGGAACGCGCACCAGAGATTGCCCATGGGGTCGATAGATAGCAGTTGCTGGTGGACGTAAGGCCACCCGCTGGCATCACTCGTCTCCTGGAAGGGTAGATCTTGCGCACCCAGCAAAATACCACCCATGAATGTATCGCCGAGTTCGGCGAGAGAGAACCACATTTCAATGGAGAACGGATCGACTAAGCCTCCAGCTTCGTTTTCGTAGTTGCTGGCGTCTCCACTGGTGGTAAGTATGTGGGTGAGTGATCCTGGCAAGGGCAGCGCCGAACCACGGTCGCGCCAACGAGGGTCCATTGGAAGCCCGCGGAAACGAAACGAGTCCGTGAGCAGCTGTGGCTCACGCTTAAACGATAACTCCAGTGGTCGTGGGGAGCTCTGAACAATGGCACCAATCTGCAACCGGTCAAGACCACGTACGCTTTGGCCGTTGACTGCAACGATAACATCACCACGCTCCACGCGACCAGAGGCTTCAATCTCCCCCGACGCTCCAGATTCAGCGCGCAGGAACTTGCTGACAACGACGCGGTTTCCTATCGAGTTAATCTTCACACCCAGCCATTTTTGTCGAAGCTCTACAATAGAGATCATTGTTGGCGATCCAGGCTCGATTTGCTGCGGTGATGCTGGTAACTCACGGACGGGAATTCCAATTGCCGTAGGTTTCGCTGTCGGGTTGCTCGTCGGGCTACTTTGGCGCCTGGCCAGCTCCGGTGCATTCAACGCGTTCTTCGCCGGAGTACCAAATGGAGGGGGTGCCACTCGTAGATAGTCTGCGCTGGAAACTCGATGTAATGGTAGTGCAGGAGTTGCATCAGCGTCACAAATTTTGTCGCCATCACGCTCACGCTCCTCTTCAGCCAGAGCCTGCAGCTCCTCGACAACTGTGTTAATGTCAGGTCTCGCTGCTTGATCAGGATCGCACATGGCCTCGACTAGCGACCACACATTCTCTTCCACTCCGACAGGAGGAGAGGGCATTTTACCTGCCAAAACTCGTTCGCGAACTTCATCGTCGGCCATGAATCCCCAAGGCAGCTCCTCTGACAGCGCCTCCAAAACTGTCATTCCAAACGCATAAACATCGGAGGCCAAGTCAGCCTTCGGGCTGTCTTTCAGCAACTCGGAGGCTTGCCATCTTAGCGATCCCGAATAGTAACTTGGCTTTGCACTTGACTCGTCCTCGGCAAGGCACCGAGAGAGAGAAAATGAGCGTAGATTCGCGAGTCTGGCTTGGCCATCATCTCCAACAAGAATATTTGCGCAGCAGATATCACCGTGAATTAGAGACGCCTCATGCAGACTCTGTAGTCCGGTGGCAGCTTGTGCAAGCAGACGAAACAATTGGCGGCGGTGGTCAACAGACAGGTTTAGATAGTCCTCAAGCGATGTCACCGTCGCTGATCCCGGCTCAGAAGCCGCCCACGGGCTTACAAATGCCACAAATGGCTGTGAACCGAAAGTAGAAGCCCCCGCTAGTTGCAACACGTGCGGGTGGCATACAACGTCGCGTAGCAATATGGTCTCATGCTGGACAGCCTCGACAGCTTGGGTGAGGTTCGAATTCACTCCATTCCCGGCCACTAGCTGCTTAATGAGCAGTTGCTGCACTCCACTCTTTCGCTGACCACGGCTGCGCATCCAGCTAGCGCTTGTAATTTGGCATTGCGGGCCACCACGGAACCGAGTGCTCGGATTCATCGCCACCTCAGCAGGTGAAAGGAACCACGACGGCAGCACGGGGACCTGAACGCCGCAGACGCGCACCAACCTGCGAAACAACACACGCAGCGACTCCTCGTGGTCCGGGAACAGTGCTGCTCCATCTTCTTTCTGCACCTCTGCCGCCTCATCACTGCTGCTGGCATAGCTACGACTTAACCTCTTCTTCATCTTCGAGCGTCTGGTCACGTCCTGCACTTGCTTGAAGGCGAATTTCACCACTGCAACCATCTCACGCTGTTCATTGTCGGAACTTTCGGCTGCCGCGTCCACTTGCACTCGAGCGGCACATTGCAACGCCTGCTCGACACGTTCCAACGCTTCTTCCCACTCCTGCGCCCAAGACGCGCTCGGATCCACGTGCTCGGCATGTAATCCGCGAAACGACGCGTCCAGCCACACGTGCAACGATCGCAGCTCTCGAACAGGAGACGGAGCCACAGCCAGTCGAAACACAGCACTCTCGGTAGCTGCCAAACTCTCCAGTAAAAGCGTGAAGCGTGAGAGAGCAGCGTCTACCTGCTTGGGCCATTGTAACTCTGCCTCTGCGGGGCTGTTGGTCTCCGTCGGGGCCGGCTCCTGCTGCTGGAAGTGGTCTGTGTAGCCGCAGATCGCCACGAGTCGTCCCAGCAGCGTCTCGCACAGTGGCCGCAGCTCCCACGAGCGCTCGCACAGCGTCTGCATTGCCATCAACGCCGGCTCCATGTTTTACACCTACCTCCGCGTCTCTCCTTGGCAATTCCTTTATGGAAGGACTGGCTGACTGGTCGGCCACGTCGACGGCGGGTACGGGGGCGGGAAAAGAAGCACGAATGGCCAACAGATCGAAGGAACGAGCCGAGCTGGAGTCTGGTGACGTCTCTAGGAATATGGAGAGGCCCGATAGATCGTGAGATGTGACCTCGACAGCAGAGACTTGTCAAAGAGTGGACTGGCGATGTGAACTTCCGCCGTCGACGGGTTGCGTCTGATCTGGGAGCGCGATGTGCGACTCTGGCAAAAGGTAATGCTGGCTGGAGCTTGCCCTGTGCCTTGCCGCCGACAAGTTGGGTCGGCAGCAGCACATACAAGCGCCACCCCCTTTCAATTACTACTGTAGTATTAACTGGGCGTGCTCTTCTGTCTGCGCTAAATACCGTTAGTAGCAGCATTTCTGCTGCGTGCACATCCCGAGAGCTCCGCTAAAGGCGCGAGTCCCCAAAGTGCATGTTCACTTGCCGTTTGTCCGACCTTCAGGATCGACTGTGTCACGGCTGTATATACGCGTAGTCTTGTATACACTGTACGACCTCGCTTCTTTATGCTGCGCTCAAGCAGTTCAAGTCTGCAAGCACTTTTTCGTCGGTGTCTGCTCGATGGATCACAAAGTCGCTGAAAAGCGCGCTCTCGGAATCGTGGTTACCGTGCAACTTCACGATGACATTGCGCAGAAGGTCGAGCGACGAAGCCGTGATATCGACACGGCGAGTTACTAGACTTGGAGCACAGGAGAAAAAATTGGCGCTGTCGCCAATGTTCTCGTCGTCGTCTTGAGCTAACACCATCGTTGCTGCGTGCCTTAGCTTGTCGCAGCATGCAAGCGAATGCAATGGACTCCACGTAGATCGGCTAGACACCTCGATATACGTACGCGTGCAAGACGCATCAACTGCTCCAGGGATGTATGCCGTCAAGAGCGAAACAAGCACTTGAAGATGATCTTTTGGGTTCAATGGATTCGCCTTGTTCGTGTCTTCGCCAACACATCCATGGGTTGCCACCACGGACGTACAAGTACGCATCACGTTCTCCATCTCTTCTCTCCAGGTTGTTCTTGCATTCTCGTTGCCTTGTAACGCTAGAAGCGGATCTCCGAATGCTGTAGTCCACTCTTCCGGATCCAACTTCGACAGATACGCCAGCATATCATACAACGCGAAAATAATGCGACCGGACGTGACGTCTTCTGCTGTTGGTGAAGCTTCAACTTCACCAATACTGCCAATGTAGTGCAGCACCAACCGTTCACTGACGAGATTGATCAACGAAGAAAGTCGGCACTCACTCGGCAGGACACTGCTACAACGTCTCAAAAGGATAGCGCGAAGGAGTGAAACCAGCATGCTGTACACCTCGACATCGCAAATCTCACGACTCGCCTGAAGTTGACGCTCGCAAAACATCAGCTGTGCAACAACCCTTGGGTCAGCACCGCCAGAATCCATTGGGTGGATTGTCATCGCCGCACAAAACACTAGAGCAGAGCTTGATGTGCTGCTTAGACTGAAGTAGAACTGACCAGGGACGCAGGATCGAACGACGCGCTGGACACTCCGGGCACCCTCGAGTGCGCTCAGTAGTTTCGTCTCAAGCACTGAAACATCACTTGGAGAAGTGTCACTTGGCAAAATCAAACACAACTCGACCACACTTGAACTTAATCCCGGCAGCGTAGTGTCGATCCGCTGCACGGCATGCCGGCCATCGATTCCAACACCGTGGATCCAAGCTTCCGCTAACACGTTCACACCACGAAATATTGTGCTCCGTGTTTCCTCCTGAATGTTGACTCCAAGTAAATCCAGTGCAGCGTAGAGTGTAGTGCACGCCGGTGAGATCGACTGCATCGCATCACTCTGGTGCCCAATCCAAACAACGTTTAATGCAGGGTTTTGAACAGACTTCATCTCCTGCAAAGGCCATTGCACGGATTCCTCCACCGACGTCACTATTGTGAGCTGGTTGATCGGACCAAAACCGGCCGCAGTCACATATCTGTCGATACAATCCTCGAACTCATGAAACGAAGGCGGATGCGGAATCGCCACTATGTTGTCGAAATAATTCGTCGAAGTGAGGAGCAAGCGGTCTTGCAGGATCTTCAGCAATGCTGCAGATGACATTGCTGACGAAGCTTGAGATCTTTGAACGCAAAGCAGCCGAGACGCTTGAAACGGAGAACCCATTAGGTGCAAGATCTGAGCCCGCCACATGAATGTGCTTGTGTTCACTCCACAATCACTCATCACGACACTTTCGTTGACGTACAGGATAAACAGTTTTGACGTTCTTGGTGCAAACTCGGCCGAAAGTTTAACTTTCTCGTCGCCGTTGACACGTAAAGTGCTCACCTCTGAAGCGTTCTTGTCAACAACAAATGGTGGCGATGTCGTGATCACTCGCTGGTTCTGGATGAAGAGAGCAGCTCCAATACGAGCTGATAACTCAATAGGCGGGTTAAGCACCGTTCGCTTGGCTGATGTGCTCTCCAAGAGATCATTAGAGTATGACGCACTAACCCCTTCTTTCGTCGACATGGTAATGTGAGGAATTTTGTTTCTCACTATCAAAGGCAGTCGATCGTCTAGCTCGACCCGAAGAGTCTGCCCACGCTCGTCTTGTACGACTTCAACTCCTCGAACAGTGAACGGCGCACCTAACTCGGCATCTCGGGTATATTGCTTGTTTGGTCGGTAACACAATGTCACGTGGTCCGCAAGCTTGTTTGAGTGCACTAGAGGTATATCTGATAGCACCCTATGTTGGGAATCATCGTCCAGGAAGAGACCAAGGTAGGTTAATCCGCCGACATCTCCGTCCGACAGCGGGTTTGCGCTGAGTCTAGCATGTCCAAATTGCGGCGCGAAACTGTGAGCGCGCGGGTCATTCTCCCAACGCATGAACATGCTAACAACTTTGTCAGGAGGCACGCCGTGCGAGTTGCGTTGCCCCATTCGAAATGCAGTGAGGGCGTCCGGGCACTTCAATTCAACGATATGAACACGACAGCCCTTGGACTTGGCAATGTCTTCGTACGGCTCATACTCCCACCGTTGGGTGCTCGTGTTGTCGACTAGAACAACGTGCTGGTGAGGGCGACGTTGGCCATGACTACGCGGGATATCTCCATGAACAGCCTTCGTGAAGTCTCCTTTGCACATGCTGTGAGCGGCGCCTAGTTTCCTCACGTCAAACACATATCCCCGTGCTGTTTCAAAGAAAAAGTCGGCTGAGCACGCCGTGAATGCAACTCCACGATGTCTACAGATCGCCTTAATCTCGCATCCAAGGGTGCTCTTTCCACTACCCGGGATTCCTCGCAAAATAACCACCACAGGCACTTTGGCATCAACATTGCCTTGCAACATTCCTTCCACAAGAGGAACCAGCTCAGGATACCGGAGCCCAGCTAGATCATGACGTCCAGTGTGTGTCACCTCCGGTAGAAACACCCGTTGAATCTCCTCCTTTTGTTCTCCCTGCACATTCACCACCAATCGACTCCACGTGTGTTTTCCTTCCCACAGGTACTTCTCAACTTCCATAGTCTCCCACTCAGCGAACACCGTCGCCAACGGCAACACCAGCCGATGGGTCGACAGTAGCACCTTGGATAGCACTCCGCAGCTCTTGAGTCGCAGCATCAGAGAAGTCGCGAATCTCCACAGCGCGTCCTCCGACGCTCGATTGAAGCCCAAACTCAGCGTCCACTCGTCGTACCTAGCGTCATGACGCAGCGTCGTCTTCGCCATCAGCTGCTGCTCCTCGCCGCGCTCTTCCGGCCGCTTCAGCGTCGCCAGCACGCGCTGCAGCTCCACCAGATGCTGCCACTTGTCGATTCCGCACTCTAGCAGCTCCACGCACTCGTCCTGACGCTGCGCCTCGATGTGCTGCTGGATATCTGATAGGACGCTACGTAGCGGCTTCGCTCCGCTCTCCACGGCGTCCAATTGGAGCGCCACACGCACACGCATGGGACTCTGCTGGATGCTGCGCGCAATGTCCTGCTCTGTCAGCTCTCCAGGCGGATGACGACGGCCGCCACGACCTCCAGAAGACGCAGAGCGAGAGCTGCTTGCTGCAGAGGAGGAGGAGGAACTACGGCGGCTCTTGCTCTTGCCCCAACCCATTGCGGAGGATTCGGCGTGTGACCTCTTGATGGTCAATTGCAATCTAAGGATTTCGGAGGAGATGGCTACAGCCAACAAGGACCTTCACTCTGGACCTTCACTATTAAAAACTCGTGAAGAGCATATTTGTGAAGATGAAAGATCGAGGGTTGAAGTGCTGATCTTTGCTTGACATGCACTGCAACAAGGGTACAGAATAAAGTAAAGTCGATGTAGTAGGATAGATAAAAAGCTACCGCCATTCAAAAGTAGCGCGGGGCCTGCTTGTCCTGCAGCGGTGAACCCAAGAAGCCTGGGATGCTTCTGCTGAACTCGTTCACTTTCTGCGAGCGTTTGCGCAGCTCTTCTTGCAGCTTGGTCTCTGCGGCGGCGACTGCAGAGGGCAACGCGGCGCCTGCTCCAAACGCAGCAGAGTCCGTCTTTTGCTCATCCAATACTGCTGGATCCGGTTCGGCCTCGACCAGTGCCATGCTTGTCGTCTCGTCCGGTTGTGCCTCTGACTGCTCATCTGCGTACTCCTCCAACTCGCGTTTGAGACTGCGGATCCGCTTCTCCCACTCGTCGATCTCCTTGGCCTGCTCCGCGTTCCGGTCCTCCATCTCACGAGCGCGCACGTCGTAGTCCAGCGTCTGCGAGCGCAGCAGCTGGCACGAACACTGGAACAGCATCTTCGCCGACGCCTGCGAGATGCCTGTCGTGTCTCTCTCAGCTTTTGCCTTGCGCTTCCGCCTCCGGTCCACGCGCTCCGACTTTGCAGCCACTTTCTTGGCCACCTTCACCTTCCCCAGCTTTGCGTTGACTTTGCCAGGCTTCTTGGCTGCAATGGGTGGTCGCGCTACTTCAGTTGCAGTCGCAGTCTTCATCTGGTCTTTATCCTCCGTTTGCTCTCCGCCTTCCTTTGGCTCAGAGAACAGCGACGCCTTGGTTTCCACCGTCACAGGCGCTATCGGTGGAAGCCCAGTACCGACCATCACTCTCTGCTGCTGCTCATCTTCACTACATGTAGACGTGTCTCCAACCACTTGACCATCACTCTGCATCGTCTGCTTCTTGTCGGTCTCCGCTACCTTCCGGCTGGACGACGATCCAGAGCCACAGCCGCCGACCAATGGATCAGCGTCTGGTGCGTGAAGCCCCACACAAACCTTCAACTCTGTCGGCATCGCCACTTCTTCGTCTACTGCGGACGCTGGCATCTCGACGCTAACAGCCCGAAAAGACTCGCTCCCGGTCCCTCGTCCCGCGTGATTGACCGCGGTGTCGTTCACGCACTTGCGACTTTTACGTACGCGCACACCACTCCATCTGCTTCAAGTTACGTACACGCACACCAACTTTGTTCACGTCAAACATTATCGCATCCTCTCGTAGTGCTGGAGCTGCAGGAGGGACGTCTCTGTCTATCGCTCCTCAGCGCCATGGCGGCGCTCAGTCTGCTGCAAAAGTGCGAGGAGTTCCTGCTGCACCCGACCGTTCGCTCCCTGTCTCTCGCCCAGCGCGTGGACTTCCTGGAGAAGAAGGGGTTATCCCCAGAGGAGATCACGCAGTGTCTGAAGAGTGTGGAGCGTCGCAACGGCCTCTCGCAGCTGGCGCAACGCACGGTCGACGATCTGGCGGCCAGCGCTGATACCCGCAGTCTCAATGCATCGGAATCTGCTGCTGGAGCTGCCAAGTCGCCGCTGCAGCTGCTCAAGTTCATTGTGAAGAAGTATGGCGTGGTGACGCTGCTATTGGTGTTGCTAGGCTACGGCTACGTGCAGTTCAGACGGAGGAAGACGGAGCAGTTGCTGCTGACACACGAGGCTGCCAAGGTGCAGCGCAAGAAGCGGATGCATTCGAGAGTGGAGGCGCTGCTGGCGGTTGTGAAGGACCAGCAGAAACAATACAACCAAGCGGCGGAGTTATTAAATGCACGAGTGGCCAAGTATCTAGCGGCGCGACAGGCGGCGACGAATCAGGTGACGGCGTCCAAGGCCAACTCGTCGATGACGCAGATTACGCGCGGACTGGAACTGCAGGCGCTGCAGAGTGAGCTCATGGAGCTGAAGAGCGCCGTTGTGAACACGTATTTGCACCCGCCAATTGCCAAGAAGACGTTGGAGAGGAAGAAGGAGCTGCCGATTGTGTTGCGACCTGCGGAAGTTCCTGTAACGAAGAGACTAGCTCTGGATGTACAGGACATAGCGGTCGCGTCAGATCAAGCTGAGAGTTCAAAGACCATTGAGGTCGATGGCACGTCAAAAGGACAACAAATGGCACAAACTGTGGCTTGCTCGCGCCAGAAACACAAACGAGTACAGGCAGCAAGGCAGAGTGACATCAGAGACCAGACTACTATGAGCTCTGAAGAAATCGCCGAGTTGTTTGAGCGAGGACAGGTTGAAGAGGAACTTTCAACAGCAGGGAGCTACCGGTTTTTGTTTGCGACTCAAATGAACTGAACTGTATTGCTACACGTGCTTTAAAGTGACGCATGCTATCATGTACGCTCCGTTCGCGTATATTCCTACTTGAGTCGGTTGATGATAACATTTTTCCCCTCTGCGGGGCGCGTGCACCGAACTGAATGCGTGTTGGTCCAGCAACCACGGCGATCCCGGCCACGCTTGATCGTCCCAAGGACCGAGAATCCGTCGGGTTGCTCGCATCGAGCGAGTTTAGCAACAGCTTGAGCAGGTAGAGTGCCATTCCAAACACGAAATTCGTCGATGAGACCGTAGAAGGAGTACCAACCTCCATTCTGTCGCGAGTGGGGCAAGCGCACAAAGGGTAAGCGCACGCCTCTAGCTCTCTCCGTGTCGCCGCAAAATCCTGTGCCGATCTGTTCGTGCTTGAGTCGGTGCCACATGCTGTTCAACGAACCCATCTGAATTGAAGCAAGCTTGCCATCGACGTAAACTTCCTGTTGCTTGCGATCAACGTCGTAGATGAGAACCACATGATACCAGCAGTTCGGCTTCAAGTCTCGCGCGACAAGGTGCTTTTCGTCCAGAACGGAGCAGTATAAGTTGCTCTTCGTATCCACCATCACAAACTGACCAGGATTTTCTCCTGGAGAGCGATCAATAGCTGGTTCCGACTGGAGACCATAGATGACACCACCAGCAGGCTGATTGACTGTACCGGGAAACAAACAGAACCACAGGTCGAAGCTGAAACTGTTGCTCTTCACCGAACGAAGGTCGACTCGACCACTACGCCATTTTCCAGGATCGGGAGGACGCTCGAATTTCGCGAAACCAAGACGAGATTGGTTGCAGCCTAACAGCATACCATGGATGTAGCTGTCAGCTGATTGGGGGTCGACGAACAGCAGTGACCGCTCCTGTATGTAGCGTTGCTTCCAACTCCGTGGATTTTCAGGAGTACCATTTCCGGTAACTCGTTTCTGCCAGTACAAGTTCTCGGACAAGACGCTGAGAGTCCACGAATTGGTGTGCGAGAAGCGGAAGACCTCGAAGCCCGAGAGAAAGCTGCAGACCGCGTGAAGGACGTCAACGGGCAGCATGCAATCCATGTCTTCGATTTCAAATGGGAGGGACGCCACCCCACCCTTGCGAAGAATCGTAAGAAAGGACGACGAGCTCTCTGGAGCGTTAGCAGTTCTGTTGAAACCATAACTACGTGGGTTCGTATTCTGCAATCAGATTAAACAAATTCGGGCGATTGCAGTGTATTTTTTGTAAGGGTGTTGCGACCTGCAATCTTGATTGGCTCTACGAAAGTATCCGTGCTACGGATTTTAGTTGACAAGCTGTGAAATGCGCGTGTTAGGAATCCAACGCTCGGTGACCTTGCCATTGATGCATCCTCACTTGGGGCACCTGCCCTTGCCCTTCCTCTTGATTGACGGGTTCTTGCATATCGCGACCTCCAGTAGGCATTCATTGTCGTAGGTAACTCCGTTTGACCCGCAAACGCGCAGCAGCTCGCGCGAACACAATGTCGGGCACTTTTCAGCTTTGGTGGCGCGGATTCTCGCCCAGGTGCCGGACAGCTGCAGCAGAGCCACGATCGCGATAATCGCCAACTTGTTCATGTTCATGGTGCTAGGGGGCGTATCTGCAGTCTTGAATTCGGTTGTGCTGTTCGAGACGAAAAGCAAAGTAACACGCAGCGCCATTGATCGCTTCTCATTATCATTTGATGAGAATAATACAGCCTGTTGCATACGCTCCCGATCGCGACTCGACAAACTCCAAGTACTTCCTACCACATGTAACGTGGCAAAGTGCAAAGGGGGTTTGCTCCATGCGTGAGAACCTCCTCAAACCCCAGCTTCACTGCACCGCACACCGGTTTATGACTGCTTGTGACAGTTTACTCTGTACGTGTACAATGCGCCATGATGATTACGAGCTTGACTGTTCTTGTCAACATGTCAACCGAAGGCATCGAAACGAGGATAGGCACTCAACCCCTCCTTTCTGGAGCTCCATCCAACACCTTGAGCCCCTGTCCTACGAACGAATAACAATGGTAGGTACTTCTGCAGTCCAGAGTGTCTCTCTTCTCCTCAAAAGTTGCAGCAGCAGAATACTCACCATGTACATATTATTTTTTTTATGGTTTCTACAACCGCCTTCCTTCTGTCCTGACTGTTGGCTTAGTGTTTCTTGATGCACTTTCCGTCGGACGCCTTTGTGATGGTCGAGTTCTCGCAGTGGGCGAAGTCCAGCAGGCAGTCGTTGCCGTACGTGACGCCGTCCGAGCCGCACACGGGCATAAGGTCGCGCTCGCAGTTGTCGTCGCACTCTTCCGTGCTCCTCTTCAGCACCGCCATGTGCATCTTCGCCTCGTCCGTCTGCGAGTGCGCCGAGACGCCCGCGAGCAGCAGCGCCACCGTCGCCAGAATCGTCGTCTTGTTCATCGTCCGCTTCTGCTTTTTTTTTTTGCAGTTTTTCGCTGACTCGAAGGTTCAGGGTTTACTATGGATTTCTTGAGTTCTCGATGCTTTATGGTCCAATACATCCAAAAGTCAAGAGTAAATGGACCACAATGCATCGAGAATTGCGGTTTGTATGGAATATCCATGCTGCATAAACCTACAGAACAACATACGAACTTAGTATTAAGTTCGTATTCTGGTCCAGAGTCTTATTCTGTTCTGTAGGGGACCTTCGGGGAAGGTCGTCAAAGAAAGAGGAAACGACATGGCGAGACAAGGTTCCGCGGGTGGCCCGACGACGGCCAAGAAGAAGGGAGGCGCCCGGCACCCGGTGTCGAGCGACCAGCGGAAGGACATCATCCGCAGGCTTTCGCAGTCGGTACGCGCAGGGGCAGCGCCGCGCTTTGCGGAGATCGCAAGCGATACCGGATTACATGAACAAACGATACGCAACATACACAAGCATTTTACGCAGGGGCTCCCGTGGGGAGACGCCGGGCGGCCGATCGATCCCAAGCATGACCCTCGCTTGGTGGCCCGGCAGATCGAGGAGCTCAAGGCGCAATATGCAGCAGAACAACGTGCCAAGGGAGGTGTTGGGACTCTCAGCAACAGATCATGTGCAAAGCTCCTGAACATCAAATGGGGGACCTTCTCTCGAATCCTCAAGAAGATCGCTACCCTACGCTCAAGTGACATCACTTTTTCTCGCGATCCTAACGTTCAAGCTGCTGCGCCACATTCGTCTAGCTCTGTCTAGTGTACGAGTAACCATGTATAGTCTTACACATCCTAGTGCTTCAGGTGCTCTAATGGAGATGATGTTTAGGAAGGGCAGGAAGGTGATCGTACTGGCGGACCAGAAGATGCTTCTCTCTAAGTACTCTCGGGCACGCATCGAAGAGCTGATGAAAGCGGGTATCTCGGTTTATTACCAGAAGCAAGCCAGTCGTGATCAGCACCAGAAGGTGATACTCGTCGATGACGTTGCTGTGAGCGTGGGGTCTGCGAATGCAAGCTTGAAAGCTGCCGACTTCAATTTCGAAAATATTGTATATCTCTACAGCGAAGACGATGGTGCGTATTCGGTACTTGAGCATGATTCTATGCGCTAACTTTTGGTTTTCTTTTGCTTCTTTTGCAGTTGGCGTTTTCAAGCAAGAGTTTGACCTGGAACTGGAGGGCGATTGCGCTTTGCTGACACCTGAATGGATCGATGCACATCCTCCAAAGGAGGAAGACCCGGAGAAGGACCCGGAGGAGTACAGAAGCGAGCGAGTTTTGCCAGAGGACTCGAGTCTAGTGTCGTCAACTCGGCAGTAGAATGAGGTCAATTTTTTTCAACAGCAAGCACGAGCTACACAACTACAACGCATTGCCAACCATGTGAGTGCCAATACCAACGCATTGACACTCACTCGCCAACCGGCAGCTCGACCCCAGTCTGAGACCAGAACTCAGCGACTCAATTTTTTGCCAGTCACAGGACAACCGGTCACACGCCACCCTCGGCGTCCAAAGGGTGGGAACGATCGTGTCTTGCCAGAGGACTCAAGACAGGGGAAGAAACCATGTCATACGCAAGTAAGGTTTTCGCCATTTGTTGAAGCTGCAGCATTGAGGTGTGCCAAGTGATCGTGGAAGCTGGTGGTTAAAGTTGGCGAAAAGAGCTCTACGGTTACCGAAGCTGGTGGTCTGCGAGAGTGAGCAACGCGAGCTTGACGACCGCAACACTATCCAGCTCCGAACAAGTTGGCTTAATGATTGCATCAGGAAGTCTCGTTCAAGACGAGAGGCCAATTGAGAACGCCGTCGTTACCAGTTTTGGCACGCAAGACGGTGTAGGCGACGAAGTTTCACTGGATGCATTTTTTTTCAGATGAAAGTGCAGACATTTCGCTCCAAGACCTGTTATTGCCATTCTCCCAAGAAAACCAGGTCACTGCAGATGCTGAAATCGACGTAAATGATGCTTCACCAATCGACAGCTCTAGCATCCAGCAAAACGCAGAGAGAACAGCTCGGTACAGCATAGGCCAAAGAGATCAGGTTGTTTCTTGGCACTTTGCGAACGGCACATCGCGAAGTAGGACATTGACCCATTTCCGACGTCAACCAGTTTGCCCGTCTTTCCTACCCAACACTGCACCACTGGGAAGATGAACGATTAGACAATCGTTCATCCGACACTGCAGGCGTTCCAGTTCCCCACAACTATACTGCAACACAGAAAATAAAAGTTGTTAGCTGGTATCGAAAAACCGGATCCAACAAGGCGGCCGCCTTACGACGATTTCGGAGATTTCCGGAATACAGGTTGTTGACACGGCCAACGCTGACTCGATGGATCGAGCAGTACGACAACGAATCACTTCAGCTTCACACGGAAGACTAGGAGCACATTAATGCTCCCCTCCACCATGTGTCGTTGGCTGACGTTGCTGCTGGAACGAGGAGGAAACCAGACAAAGTGCGCTCGCAATTCCGAGCACTTGTGAATGAACCAGCTAACAAGTTCGGAGAGGTCTACCATATCTGTCTTCATATTTCTTTTGCTTCTTTTGCAGTTGGCGTCTTCAAGCAAGAGTTTGACCTGGAACTGGAGGGCGATTGCGCTTTGCTGACACCTGAATGGATCGATGCACATCCTCCAAAGGAGGAAGACCCGGAGAAGGACCCGGAGGAGTACAGAAGCGAGCGAGTTTTGCCAGAGGACTCGAGTCTAGTGTCGTCAACTCGGCAGTAGAATGAGGTCAATTTTTTTCAACAGCAAGCACGAGCTACACAACTACAACGCATTGCCAACCATGTGAGTGCCAATACCAACGCATTGACACTCACTCGCCAACCGGCAGCTCGACCCCAGTCTGAGACCAGAACTCAGCGACTCAATTTTTTGCCAGTCACAGGACAACCGGTCACACGCCACCCTCGGCGTCCAAAGGGTGGGAACGATCGTGTCTTGCCAGAGGACTCAAGACAGGGGAAGAAACCATGTCATACGCAAGTAAGGTTTTCGCCATTTGTTGAAGCTGCAGCATTGAGGTGTGCCAAGTGATCGTGGAAGCTGGTGGTTAAAGTTGGCGAAAAGAGCTCTACGGTTACCGAAGCTGGTGGTCTGCGAGAGTGAGCAACGCGAGCTTGACGACCGCAACACTATCCAGCTCCGAACAAGTTGGCTTAATGATTGCATCAGGAAGTCTCGTTCAAGACGAGAGGCCAATTGAGAACGCCGTCGTTACCAGTTTTGGCACGCAAGACGGTGTAGGCGACGAAGTTTCACTGGATGCATTTTTTTTCAGATGAAAGTGCAGACATTTCGCTCCAAGACCTGTTATTGCCATTCTCCCAAGAAAACCAGGTCACTGCAGATGCTGAAATCGACGTAAATGATGCTTCACCAATCGACAGCTCTAGCATCCAGCAAAACGCAGAGAGAACAGCTCGGTACAGCATAGGCCAAAGAGATCAGGTTGTTTCTTGGCACTTTGCGAACGGCACATCGCGAAGTAGGACATTGACCCATTTCCGACGTCAACCAGTTTGCCCGTCTTTCCTACCCAACACTGCACCACTGGGAAGATGAACGATTAGACAATCGTTCATCCGACACTGCAGGCGTTCCAGTTCCCCACAACTATACTGCAACACAGAAAATAAAAGTTGTTAGCTGGTATCGAAAAACCGGATCCAACAAGGCGGCCGCCTTACGACGATTTCGGAGATTTCCGGAATACAGGTTGTTGACACGGCCAACGCTGACTCGATGGATCGAGCAGTACGACAACGAATCACTTCAGCTTCACACGGAAGACTAGGAGCACATTAATGCTCCCCTCCACCATGTGTCGTTGGCTGACGTTGCTGCTGGAACGAGGAGGAAACCAGACAAAGTGCGCTCGCAATTCCGAGCACTTGTGAATGAACCAGCTAACAAGTTCGGAGAGGTCTACCATATCTGTCTTCATATTTCTTTTGCTTCTTTTGCAGTTGGCGTCTTCAAGCAAGAGTTTGACCTGGAACTGGAGGGCGATTGCGCTTTGCTGACACCTGAATGGATCGATGCACATCCTCCAAAGGAGGAAGACCCGGAGAAGGACCCGGAGGAGTACAGAAGCGAGCGAGTTTTGCCAGAGGACTCGAGTCTAGTGTCGTCAACTCGGCAGTAGAATGAGGTCAATTTTTTTCAACAGCAAGCACGAGCTACACAACTACAACGCATTGCCAACCATGTGAGTGCCAATACCAACGCATTGACACTCACTCGCCAACCGGCAGCTCGACCCCAGTCTGAGACCAGAACTCAGCGACTCAATTTTTTGCCAGTCACAGGACAACCGGTCACACGCCACCCTCGGCGTCCAAAGGGTGGGAACGATCGTGTCTTGCCAGAGGACTCAAGACAGGGGAAGAAACCATGTCATACGCAAGTAAGGTTTTCGCCATTTGTTGAAGCTGCAGCATTGAGGTGTGCCAAGTGATCGTGGAAGCTGGTGGTTAAAGTTGGCGAAAAGAGCTCTACGGTTACCGAAGCTGGTGGTCTGCGAGAGTGAGCAACGCGAGCTTGACGACCGCAACACTATCCAGCTCCGAACAAGTTGGCTTAATGATTGCATCAGGAAGTCTCGTTCAAGACGAGAGGCCAATTGAGAACGCCGTCGTTACCAGTTTTGGCACGCAAGACGGTGTAGGCGACGAAGTTTCACTGGATGCATTTTTTTTCAGATGAAAGTGCAGACATTTCGCTCCAAGACCTGTTATTGCCATTCTCCCAAGAAAACCAGGTCACTGCAGATGCTGAAATCGACGTAAATGATGCTTCACCAATCGACAGCTCTAGCATCCAGCAAAACGCAGAGAGAACAGCTCGGTACAGCATAGGCCAAAGAGATCAGGTTGTTTCTTGGCACTTTGCGAACGGCACATCGCGAAGTAGGACATTGACCCATTTCCGACGTCAACCAGTTTGCCCGTCTTTCCTACCCAACACTGCACCACTGGGAAGATGAACGATTAGACAATCGTTCATCCGACACTGCAGGCGTTCCAGTTCCCCACAACTATACTGCAACACAGAAAATAAAAGTTGTTAGCTGGTATCGAAAAACCGGATCCAACAAGGCGGCCGCCTTACGACGATTTCGGAGATTTCCGGAATACAGGTTGTTGACACGGCCAACGCTGACTCGATGGATCGAGCAGTACGACAACGAATCACTTCAGCTTCACACGGAAGACTAGGAGCACATTAATGCTCCCCTCCACCATGTGTCGTTGGCTGACGTTGCTGCTGGAACGAGGAGGAAACCAGACAAAGTGCGCTCGCAATTCCGAGCACTTGTGAATGAACCAGCTAACAAGTTCGGAGAGGTCTACCATATCTGTCTTCATATTTCTTTTGCTTCTTTTGCAGTTGGCGTCTTCAAGCAAGAGTTTGACCTGGAACTGGAGGGCGATTGCGCTTTGCTGACACCTGAATGGATCGATGCACATCCTCCAAAGGAGGAAGACCCGGAGAAGGACCCGGAGGAGTACAGAAGCGAGCGAGTTTTGCCAGAGGACTCGAGTCTAGTGTCGTCAACTCGGCAGTAGAATGAGGTCAATTTTTTTCAACAGCAAGCACGAGCTACACAACTACAACGCATTGCCAACCATGTGAGTGCCAATACCAACGCATTGACACTCACTCGCCAACCGGCAGCTCGACCCCAGTCTGAGACCAGAACTCAGCGACTCAATTTTTTGCCAGTCACAGGACAACCGGTCACACGCCACCCTCGGCGTCCAAAGGGTGGGAACGATCGTGTCTTGCCAGAGGACTCAAGACAGGGGAAGAAACCATGTCATACGCAAGTAAGGTTTTCGCCATTTGTTGAAGCTGCAGCATTGAGGTGTGCCAAGTGATCGTGGAAGCTGGTGGTTAAAGTTGGCGAAAAGAGCTCTACGGTTACCGAAGCTGGTGGTCTGCGAGAGTGAGCAACGCGAGCTTGACGACCGCAACACTATCCAGCTCCGAACAAGTTGGCTTAATGATTGCATCAGGAAGTCTCGTTCAAGACGAGAGGCCAATTGAGAACGCCGTCGTTACCAGTTTTGGCACGCAAGACGGTGTAGGCGACGAAGTTTCACTGGATGCATTTTTTTTCAGATGAAAGTGCAGACATTTCGCTCCAAGACCTGTTATTGCCATTCTCCCAAGAAAACCAGGTCACTGCAGATGCTGAAATCGACGTAAATGATGCTTCACCAATCGACAGCTCTAGCATCCAGCAAAACGCAGAGAGAACAGCTCGGTACAGCATAGGCCAAAGAGATCAGGTTGTTTCTTGGCACTTTGCGAACGGCACATCGCGAAGTAGGACATTGACCCATTTCCGACGTCAACCAGTTTGCCCGTCTTTCCTACCCAACACTGCACCACTGGGAAGATGAACGATTAGACAATCGTTCATCCGACACTGCAGGCGTTCCAGTTCCCCACAACTATACTGCAACACAGAAAATAAAAGTTGTTAGCTGGTATCGAAAAACCGGATCCAACAAGGCGGCCGCCTTACGACGATTTCGGAGATTTCCGGAATACAGGTTGTTGACACGGCCAACGCTGACTCGATGGATCGAGCAGTACGACAACGAATCACTTCAGCTTCACACGGAAGACTAGGAGCACATTAATGCTCCCCTCCACCATGTGTCGTTGGCTGACGTTGCTGCTGGAACGAGGAGGAAACCAGACAAAGTGCGCTCGCAATTCCGAGCACTTGTGAATGAACCAGCTAACAAGTTCGGAGAGGTCTACCATATCTGTCTTCATATTTCTTTTGCTTCTTTTGCAGTTGGCGTCTTCAAGCAAGAGTTTGACCTGGAACTGGAGGGCGATTGCGCTTTGCTGACACCTGAATGGATCGATGCACATCCTCCAAAGGAGGAAGACCCGGAGAAGGACCCGGAGGAGTACAGAAGCGAGCGAGTTTTGCCAGAGGACTCGAGTCTAGTGTCGTCAACTCGGCAGTAGAATGAGGTCAATTTTTTTCAACAGCAAGCACGAGCTACACAACTACAACGCATTGCCAACCATGTGAGTGCCAATACCAACGCATTGACACTCACTCGCCAACCGACAGCTCGACCCCAGGCCCAGGCCCTCAATCAGCAACTCATAGCATTCATCAGCACGCGAGTAAGCACTAAATGGACCGCACGCCAGAAAGCTGATAGCAAACGCGTAGTAGCGCCACCGACTTCAGAAAATTACTGCGAATGAACTGTAGACCAACTAAAACTAGAGTGCACGGCTCGAAAACTCGCAGTCGGCAAGAACACGAAGAAAGACGACCGCGTAGAGATATTGGAGGTGTACGACCAGTCCAAAGGTGGGGTAGCACGGCTTCTGGAGCATCAGTGACTTGGCAAGCGTGCTGCAAAGAAGGCGGATGAGGCTCACCGCACAAAACATTGCATGTTTCGACAGATTAACGTGCTCTTTTCGGACACCTTCGAGACGTTTATTTCTTCGGGCGACCTACTCACTCGAAAGGAATTGGATGAAGGTGGTTCCCGTTTCTGGAGGAAGTTGCTGCTGTTTTTAATACAAGCAACGAGATATTTGATGATCTCATTTCCGACGACTCTCTCTTTGACGGCATTGACCCAAGCGAAATTACGGTTCATTCAGCAGCCATACTCAAGTCATTTTGGAAAGAAGCAAGCTCGAATTTCGCCCAAGCTGAGGCAGGGTCAAAAGTATCTGGGCAGCACGATGACTTTTGGAACTACTGCCGTGGAAATAAGGTCGCCATGTATTTGCATATTTGATGCGAGCATCGAAACGCCGGTCGTGAGTTCTGCTCAGCAAGTGTGTATGAAGACAACGAAGACGATTCAACCAAGGAAAAGAACTTTGCAAACACCCAAAACGCGAGAAACAGAAAGCGTCGAAAGCCCCTCGATCCTGTGACTGCCCTGACAGGTGTCGTGAAGCAGCTTGTGGAGTCGGAGACCAGCATGAAAAGCGATCTCATCGCCGAGAAAACAGCACTAGCTCGTGCACAGCGCCTTCGAATGAAACGAGATGATACAACAGAAAAACAGGCCGCCTTGGACGGAATCCTCATTCGTCACCGCGCCTCGCTGGCTAATGTGGAGCAGTAAATTTATGACTGCAATTTGAAGGGAATACCGTTGGCTCATCTCAGAGATGAAAAGCAAAATCTACAACGGCGCATTGTGAATCTCCAGAACAAAGTGGGTGAATTAGAAGGGGAAATTATCGCTTGCTGAGCAAATAGCTACCACTGCTGCCTAAATCCAGGCCGTGCTTTATTGTAGTTGGAGATATGCCCCATCACCACTTGCCGAAGTATATGTCCATTTCTTATCTTCAGTTGAGCGTTGTGGAAGTTAATGTCGTCTACTGTGCGCGAGTAGTCTGTATCTTCCAGAGCGTTGTATTCCTGCAAGACAAGCGAGCTGCGTTTAACTTCAGAGTATCCACGAAGACGATCATCAATGCAGAAATTGTAGAAATTGTAAGCGGAATGATCGGGCGACTTTAACTCCAGCTTGGTAAAAGGAACCAAAAGCGAAGATGAAAGGATGTAAGCATTATCGCCGATAATATAGCAACCGAAAGGTAGACTGCCGATATCCATACTCAAAGGCCACTTTTTAAAAGCCACACTGTCAGCAACCTTGCCCGGTGAAGTGAAGCAGTACCCAGTGAACTTGCAAGATGCATCACACATAGCTTGCACATTAATTCCAAATGTAAGGTAGTGACCTGAAAAAAATGCAGATACATCGGGGACTTCTTCAGAGCTCGGCGCCTTAATCTCACAAAGCCAGCCGTCAACACAACCGACGCACGATCGATCCTGAACTAAGTGCCGCAAAACCAGTAGCAGCCGTATCCATTGCGGGAGACGTGACAGGAGCAGCAATTCGGAAGTATGGGTGATCTGAGATTGCTTTCATCACTTCCCCGATAATAGTATAAAAGGCTGAAGCACTCACGCCCGATAAAGTTCGAATAGTATGATGAGAGCTACCAGCTAACCACGAAATCGTCAT
The DNA here is from genome assembly GCA_025722995.1 of Phytophthora agathidicida. Classification (NCBI taxonomy): domain Eukaryota; phylum Oomycota; class Peronosporomycetes; order Peronosporales; family Peronosporaceae; genus Phytophthora; species Phytophthora agathidicida. The sequence continues at coordinate 1,887,373 of CP106979.1, forward strand.
CTGCGTCATAGTCACCACGGTTATCGGCCCTGTTCGTGTCCTACGCACCGACTGCAGCTCGTCACGTTGAAGTTCTGGTGTCAATAGCTCCACTAACAAATCAAAAGCTTCGGCGCTCATCCGATACAGTAGCTTGAACTAGCCTTCAAGCAAAAGCCGCTCCCGATGGGAGACCCACTCGACTCTTGCGAGGAATAACGTCATCACGCTGGTTATTGTTCTTGCGGATAACGAGGACGGCAGTCACTAGTAGTGTCATCGTAGTGACCTTCATAGCGATAGCGAGATGGAGATGAGTCGTGACCTGAGAATGGGTAATGACCCTAGGCTCAGATCACAGGGAGCAACATATGCATTTTTAGCGACCAATCAGAGCAGAGATTTTCGGACCATGCTCCAATCATGATCCGGTTAAGAACGCGCCTCAGGCGAGCTATTACCAGCTTCAAGAGAGCCAATGTGCCTACGAACTACAGCCGCATCGCGAGCGTGTTCAGTAGAGACGTTCGAGCGATTCGTCTTGTCGAAGACTATGGCGAGAGTGGTGAATTCTACCGCAGCCCTGGCAGGACGCCCAAGCCCGAGAACCGTCCTCTCCGAACACTACGAAAGCTGCAGGGGTGTGGTGAAGCATGTAACAAGATTACGGATAGCGAGCCGAGGAAGAGAAAGCTGAAGGACGACTGAGGAGAAGGGATCGACAAGGTTGAGGGGCCGATCGACAAGCGAAGGATACAGATTGAACCAGATCGGACCAGATCGGGGCCGATCGGTCGATTTTCCTGATTGCATACGGGTTCTGGCAGATAGACATACAGGCTATGGCGATCGGTATTCTCGATTGCATAATGGTATTGGCAGATCGGTTTTTTTCGATCGGCATACAGGTTCGTGTGGTGTCGGGATTCGCCAGCGGCGAGGCGCGCACTGGTACTGGCGGCGGCGGCAACTTTTGGGTTTGGCCACCGTTAACTCGGAGTCAATGGTGCGGCACACACGAGACACGCGTTCAGTCTTGAGACCGGGTGGTGACGAGCGCTCGCTGGCTTCCGCCTACAAGGACAGAACCGCTGAGAAGCCGTTCGGTCATTAAAGAGAGTTGGTGTGCGCACACTAGAGAACCGCTGAAACCACGCGCACCTATCGGTGACGAGATCCGAACTTAGCCGGTGAGATCCGAACCTAAGGCGAGATCCGAACCTAGCAGAAAGATCGGGCAACGAGGAGTCGCCGGTAGTTTGAGCTCTCGCTCACAACGGTCACATTTATATTTGATATTTGTATATGCGATAGGAATATCGTAGGATGAGATTTTAACGGCCTCTGGGTGAACAAACAGAGCAGATTTTCCCACCAAGTGCAATACCGGCCTCTGGTAAGTCCAAGAAGGTGTCTGGCAGCTTTAGACATGAGATGTCTGTCGGTTAACATCTAGTGTAGTAGCTTGTGTTCATCCATCGGTCAGGCCAAGAGATAGGCGTGTATGGTTTGATTGAGGTATAGTTAGCGGTACTGAGCTATCGTCTGTATTGGGGAGCGCGAGACAGCGACTCCTATATTGTCTTACCGTTCGGAGCTTGACTCCGGCACCCTCGTTTCGGGCTAAAAAGTCCCTGGACCCTCCCTTCTGAGGGCCGACGAGGTTTGAAGTGTAGTGAAGAAGCGTGCTGACTCTGCTCGTAGTCAGTGGCGCTTGGATTATTTGGTTGGCCTACCGACAACTCACAGCAACACAGGGTCAAGATCAGCCCGGTGTAAGGGATCGGATCTGGGTCTTCAGATTCTATTCCCACTTTTCGTTAAGTCTTCACGGACGAGACGAGTGTTGTCGGTGAAGGAGTGTGACAGAAGCAAAAAACTGCCGTGTTTCGACACGACAGGTCCTCGGGCACTGCTGGTATAGCTTGTCCTGCAAAAGCGTCATTAGTATTGCCAGCGTTCTCCACACGAGACAAGGCGTCAGCAACCACGTTGCTTGAGCCTTTCACATGATGCAGGACAAACGAATACTGGCCGAAAAAATCGAGCCAGCGCTCAAGCTTTCCAGCGACGTTCGGGTAACTTAAAAACCATTTGCGCGCGGAGTTGTTGGTAAAGACGTCAAACTCAACGCCATACAAATAATGCCGCCACTTTCTTAGCGCGAACTTGATTGCGTACAGCTCTTTTTCGTGAGTTGGCGAATTGACTTTGTGACGAGATAGTTTCTTGGACAGAAATGCAACTGGGCGACCGACACCATCATGTGCTTGTGAAAGCACAGCGCCACAGCAAAACCCGGATGCGTCCGTCGTCACAGTGAAGCGCTTTGAGTAGTCAGGAAGCGCGAGCACGGGAGTGTCGTGTTGGGATCACGGCAAAATATGCGCTTGTCCCTCCACTCTCAACAACGACTGACTCTTCTCGAATCAGCAATGAGTGGGATCAACTAACTCGATAGTCCCCGAGTCGATCCCTTCCAGGCTAGCGTTGGCCTCTGCACCAACCGAGCGTCGTTAACTCTTCAACTGTTAATATAGCGTCCTTGGCCTCGGGCTTGACCAACACGCTCTTCACGCACACTTGACCTTGCCAGTCCTTCAGTAGGGAAGGTACGTTGACTTTTCAGCTGATAGCAAGGTTGTCAGAGTCAGGCTCCGACGGTAAGAATCAATGAGAGTACTCTCTCAGTTCTGACGATAACTTGAGATCGTCTACAGTCTCTCGGCCACTCCTTCCTTCTTCGTCTCTTGGCCTGTCGTGGATGAACGCTTCCCCTTAACCTCGTTCACCGACAGACATACAGACTACTTCAAAAGCGGCCTGACACCTTGGTTTCCCAAAGCCGGTAAGCACTTCGTGTGAAAATCTGTTCTGTTCTTCGCCCCTGAGGGCGTTAGTTCTCATCCTAAATCCTACTATAGAGTATACAAATATCAAGTATAAATGCGATCTAACTACTCACTTCGCAACGGTCACCTACTGCTCGGCCAATCCGCTGACGACCACTCGACTAAGTGCGGATCTCGCCTGCGACTTCCTTCGTGTACACCACACTCCCTCGGATCAGTGCCCAACGTTTCCCAACGGCCAAAGTCACTCTTCTGGACTCTTCAGCGAGGGCTCGTCACGAGTCATATTCCGCCAAAGTCCGAGTGATGTGGACACACCAGTGCTTGAAACTTAACGGTGGCATCCACAATTCTCAGTCGGTCTCCAACGGCAACGAAGACAACTCGTCCACTGAGAAATCCCGACACCGCAGGAGCCTGCTGTAGTGCCATTTTCAGGTGCAGGAAGGCGTGATGGTATGACTCCGTCCAGCTCCACGGCGTGTCGTTCTTGAGTAATTCGCTTAGAGAAAATACAATATCTGCAAATTGGCCAATGACGCGTCGGTAGTAGCCACACAAGCCGAGGAAACTCTGCAGGGTCTTGGTCGACGTCGGAACAGGCCACTGCGCAATCGCGCGTGTCTTGCGGTCGTCCACGCGCAGACGTTCCGCTGACACGGTGTGTCCGAGGAAGTTCACAGACGTGCGCCCAAAATGACACTTGGAGAGTCGAGCATACACCTTCTGCGATCGCATCACCTCAAACACTACAGCCAAACGCGCGATGTGCTCCGGCTCCGTCCAGGATAAAATGCACAAATCGTCTAGGTATACCACCATGAAAGTAAAACTGCCAAACAGCAATCTCATCAATCTCGACCACACGCCGGGCATACCTGCTAAACCCATTGGGGCAACGCACCATTGGTAAGTTTCTGAGTCTGTACGAAATGCCGTGTACTTGCGGCTGGAAGGTTCCACCCGCATCTGGTGGTGCCCCTGCGCCAAGTCCACCGTAGAGAAGTAGCGGCAGCCTTGCATGCGGTCGAATAGCTCCTCAATTCGCGGCAGTGGGATATTAGGGGTTTCTGTTTGCGAATTGACATACTGGTAGTCGACCACCCAACGGACCGGTAATGATGCATTTTCCGAGTGTAGCCATTCCGATCGCGACCGTGCCTTACCGGTCACTGGGTATTTCTTCGGAACACCGAAGATACTAGAAACCCACGGCGAGTCGGAGATCTCAATCCGTTGCTTACGCAGAAGCTTCTCCACAAACAGCCGCAGTGCGTCCTGCTCAGTCTTGGAGAGCCGAAACGGAGCGCGTGGGCTCGGATGTGCATCGGCCCTCATAGTTAGCGAAAATTCCACTGGAGAGCATCATGGCAGCTCATTGGGTAGTTCATCAGGAAAGCAATCTTCACAGTTCTGGAGGAGTTGGTCGACCGCAGGCAACAGGCATACGCGAACCGCACTCGAGGTTTGGCCGGTCGGCATTTTGCCTTCATTGTTACAGTCGTCGCCGTCCAGAGTGCCGTCCTTGACGCTTTCAATAGCGCACACCGTATGTCCTTCAGCCTCCGCGTCTTCGATCATCTCGAACAGTCGCTCGTCCTCGTTAATTAGCCAGCGGGGATCCAATAGGTCAAAATCCAATGTGACCTCGTACGTGCGCCAATTAATGTCCGGGTTGAACTGCGAAAACCACGGCTTGCCCAAAATAGTGTCGTGCGTTACTGGCAAGTCCCACTCCGAAAAAACCATGTCATCGAGCACATACCCCTCTAACATAATATCGGCCTTGACTTCATTGATCCACTGCGGTGCAGTGGCAGAACCGTCGAACCTTTCAGCCACAGCGTTCTTGCGGCGAAGTATTTCTGTCGCTAAGCCCTTGCGAATGACGCTGTGGTCTGCGCCGCTGACCAAGATAATCTTGACAGGTGTTCCGTTGACCATACCCTTCTTGACCAGCAACTGATGAGAACGGGAGTTCTCCTCTTCCGCTCCCATACAACAAAGACCAGCTGCATTGGTAATCAGTCGCTCAAAGAGCTCGGTATCGGCGTCGTTGCTATCACTAGCTGTCTCCTTCTCCTCGTAAGAATGAACACGATGGCTTGGCACGGACGATGGCGTCGCGCGGCGCGGCGGGCGAGTGTCGCGTTCGCGCTGGAAGCTCTGCTGTTGGCGCTGCTGCTGACGAGACGGTCCGCGCTGTCCGTTGCGTTTTCGGCATTGAGCCATATGATCCCTGGCTCCTTTCAAAGGAAGCACAAATTGCGGCGTCGGCACTCATCACATGAAATCATCCGGCTGAACCCAATATCCGTGGGTTCTGGCCGAGACTCACGAACTGGGGTTGGGTTTCGAGGAAATACAAACCCGCGGTTTTCTGCTTCACGGGTTCGAGAGTGAGAGGACCCGCGAGACCCATGATTCTGGTTAGGATGTGCACGCTCATACTCCATAGCAACGTTGACGGCCTGATTCACGGTGCTGCACCGGCGATAGACTACCTCTGCACGGGTTTGCGAAACGAGACCACGTGTGAAGAGAGTAATCTTATCGAGCTCGCACATATCCTTGACACGGCTGATGAGTTGTCGATTCTTAGTCACATACTCCGCAAGGTCCGTGCACTCTCGCTGCTTTAGCTGGCACAGAGAGTCGCGTAGGCGCTCCTGCAAATCCGGCGGAATGAACTCGCGACGCAAAGCCGCAGCCGGTGCCGTGATATCGTCGATTTCATGTTGCCGCGTGATGCACCACGCAGCGGCTTGGCCTGTAAGATTTGAGACCATAGTCGCGAGCACGCGTTTGTGGTTGTCTACATGCGTGTAGTCGATGTTCTTGGCCTAAAAAAACAGTCTGGCCTGGTCCAGGAAGAGCTCCAGGCTTTCGCCAAGCGAGCCGCCATAGTGCGACATAGTGATGCCTTCCACCCGTCGCTCGGCGGGTGGTTTATTCTCAATCTTCTCCATCAACTCCTGCTGCTTACGCAGCACGGAGGATACCTCTGCCAACACTTGAGCAGCCATATCCGCGTCCATGATGACTTGAGACGCTCAGAGGGCCTTCAGCACGACTCTGTATGCGGGTGTGACGGCACGACGCTTCTTTCTTCAGGGGTCTGCTTTCCAAAAGCTCTGCGGGCACGAAGGCACAGCACAACCCCGACTTCAACTTGAAGTTGACTTGGTGTGTGCCACACAAGGTTCGGTACGAATGGTGTCCGATTTGTGTGGACCACACTTCCCTCCGGGACCGTGTGCAAGTGCTACCAAATGTGGAGTTTGAGCACTGCGCAGTCAGGAAGAGGTGAAGATCGACAAGAAGTTGTACTGGGTCGAGGCTTGGTGTTTTGACGAGTTGAGATAGGAAGTTGTAGTGGTGTGTGGCTTGCGAGGCAAATCGGAAAGTGAATTGAGTCTTTAGACTAAAGACTGCGTGCACTTCTAGACTACTTGGCAGCAAAGGAGCTATGCTGTTGAATCTTGGCCTCATACGCGACTTGTATATAACTAGCTCACCTTCATGGGGAAGTCCTGAATCTGGACGATTGCCGGTGCGAGTAATCTCGTGCCGTGAGCATCAGATTCACTTGTTGAATGGCAGCGCCTAGCAGCCCCGCAGCGGAAGGGGTATTCAATAACGTAAAGTAGATTCACTTGCTCGGGACAAGCAGCACAGACGCAAGGAATGCGGCGCAATCCTTACATGGGTCACGTCCAAGCACGATCGCTGGAGTTGCTGTCTTTAATCCACGAGCACCGCGACTATCGGATGTAAAGTAAAACCGTGAATCAAACTGCTTTGGAATGTCTAGCGAACTCGATTGCTGTTAAACAGAAGTGTCGTCTTGCAATGACTCGCTGTTGTGCGTCAGAAATGACATGGAGTATCCAACCAACGTGAGAATGCACGCTAGCTGGCCCGCTGAGCGCATTTGGTTCAGCCCATGAGCGTTGTCTGCAGCAACAAAGAGCGTAAAAAGTGAGTTTCATTGCTCTACCGTATAAAGAGCTAGTACCAGCAACGCACCGTAGTTCCACAGCACAGTGTCCGTGTCGTTGAGCCTCATCGTATCGGTGCAATATTTCTCTCCCAGGTTAAGATCTAAGCACTGTAGCAACAACAATGTCAGATGCAGCAATAAACCGAGCCGCAATGCACAGACGTACGTCTTTAATGGTAAGTCGCTGGAAGTTATCGATGAGCGCCAGACCAATTGGGATGTACAGCAGGAATGCTATCCAGAAGAGCGTCGTGCAGACCACCTGAATGGAAAACGTGCGCTTCGTGCTGGACTTGGCCACGCTCCAGGGGTTAAAAGGCTTCACCGACGTCGCCGCCTCAGGATCCGACGTATAGTACGCATTGCCCGAGTCGCTTAGACGAGCAAACTTGAAGCTCGCAATGGTCTGCAGCAGTCAGTTCGGCCACGAGTCAAGCATTTATACTCCTCAAGGCACACAAACAATGGAGTCACGTACGTTGAGAACCAGCGCGAACGCCTCCAGCACGAAAAACCAGTAGGCAGCGTATTTGTGGACATCAGGATAACTCGTCGTGCTGAAGAATGCGAGCACCGGGAGGCCAAACGCTGAGAGAACGCCCAGCACCCGCACGATTTCGCAGTGCTTTCGGATGGTCGATGCATAGACGCCCTCCGAGTTCTTCCGCATTTCTTTCTCGATCAACTCTCGTTGGAATTGGTAGTTGGCGACCCACGTCACGATGAGAGCAACAGCCACAATAGTCAGCCCCACACAGAAGACCGAGTACCCCGGTGCATCTAATGCGCAAAACACGAAGCACGACAACGATGATAGTATCTCAACCAAACTATAGACACTTTCTGCAGACTCGATCTCACCTCTGCCTGTATCTGAGAGATAGGGCCACGCCAGTCCACCGAGGTAAATGTCCTTCGCTTTGGCGACCGACACGCAGGTGATCAGCGTCACGATCACCGCGGTCGTGGCCACTATAGGGGCCGCTTTTATCCCGAGCGCGTAGGGCACCACCAGCATTTCCTGGATGTTATTTTGCTATGCAAATGATCCGTAACTCTCCTCTACCAGCGAATTCTGGGAATGCCACCTAGGTGCAGACTATCCCCGTCGCGTCATCAAAGCAAAAGTCCAGAGCAGATCTCCCCGTGTGGTCCCTACCTACGTTACATGCAATGTAATGTAACGTAGGGACCACACGGTGGAGATCTGCACTGGTTCGTGATACGAACCGCTACGAAATGGCTACACCATCTTCAACTTGGTGTTTATTGTTTTCTAGGAAATGGTCGCGACCAAAGCTCTCACTGCTGCGATGAGCTCGTTTGGAGCAATCTCGTACACCTCGTCAGCTACACCGGCACCACAAAGTAGATACCGCTCAGACTGGAGGCATTCGTCTATGATGATACGAGTAGCTTGTTGCTCCCGCAAGCCAATGGGTCCGAGACATCCTCGCGAGTAACCAAACACTCGCACTAGCGCCTTCACACCGACAAAACAACAATTAGTTCTTTTCATGAATGATACGGCAATCTCCAGCACAAGATACAACGCACCTCTTGATCAGCTAGAGAAATGTCTTCTGGGTCCACCTCAAGTAATGCTGCTAGAGCCTGCATATCGATGGATCGATCCAGTGACAATACGGCTACTGCGTGAGTGAGGCGTCGTGGTGCGTTCACTAGTTTCTCCCCTCGAATGATCAAAGCGATGCTCTTAACGATTAGCCCCTCCTCACCGATCTCGTCACATTTCAAGAATCGAGCGTCTACCCCCAGCGCTTGTAAAGCAATTTTGACGTGCAGCTTCCCAAGCGGTTGCGATACAGAATTCATCATCCACGAGCTTCGACCGGTGTCGAAGCACTTCAGAAAGTCGGTCATGGAGCAGTTTTCACTTAAGTCAGCTAGTAAGTGCACCGAAAGGCGTTGAACGGCGTACGCGTCTCTCGCTGCGTATTCGAGCTGACTACTGGATAGCGGCCGGCTGCCCCAGTCGGAACATTGCTGCTCCTTATCCACTTGCTCTCCAAAACATTCTCGGTACAGCCGCGATAACCCCCAGTTTTTAGCCGGAATATGCCGAAACAAAGCGATATCTTTTAGCTCAAGTAGCAGAGGAGTGCTATCGAAGAACACGCCCAAGCTTGGAAAAGAATTCTTGATCCGTTGAATGTCGCTGGATACGCAGAACCCGATCAACAGGAGTCGAGACGCAGGTCTCCAAATGAAGCTTAAAGGCGCTGCGGCTGCCGTTCCGAGCACTTGAACGTCTATCACGTAAACGACGTCTCCGATTGCAAGCTGGTAAATGCTCAAGCCTACTTGATCTTCATCGTGTAAATTATCGTTACCAATGTCGATTGAGGTCGAGTTTTGTAGAAGCTGGGGCCTCCACTCACAGTCAATCCCAACAAGCACGTTCTGAGCAATTGCATCTTCAGAGCTGATGGTCGATTCGCGCTTCTCCAAGTGGTGGATTACCTTTTCCATTTCTTCGAGAGAATCGATGTATTTCCACTTTAGTAGACGCTTATTGCCATTGTTCAAGGATCGGTTCTTCACATGGTCGATAGGATGCCCACTGAAATCACGAGGAATATCACCAATCGCCAAGGAAACAGCGTTTTGAACTACTGATAGTTCCGATGGGGTGCTCTGAATCCCAACAGCAACTTTATGCAGTCGCTTCAGAGCCTTTGTCATATTCAACAGCGACAGGTGCTTGAAGAGCGTTTGAAGCATGTTGTGATCTTGCGCCACAGTGGCAAGACGCTCGGCACTCTGCCAATCAAACTGCTCCACGAATTCAGCAAAGATGCTTTGGACTTTTCGCGAGTCCTCCGTTAGCTCGAGTCTCCTTTGGTTCGGGATAAATTCTCCAACGTGGAACACCCGAATCACTTCGACCACAACAGCATTCCAACGAGGACTGCGAGCAGCAAGCAGTTTGGCGAGAAAACTGAGCCTGCTGCTCTTTTCTGAGCCTCCCCATTGACTTAGCTGAGCGGTCTTTAGAGTAAGGTCGATCGCATGTAGAACAAGATTAAGGAACTCCCACCGCTCCGAGTCACGAGCAACTTCAGCTAGAAGCGCCACCCAATCTGAACATTCTTGCACTGAAGGCTTTGCCCGTTCATCCGAGTTAAACTCACGATTTAATCCGTCGAAGGCGTCCAGCAACAAGTAGCCTACTCGTCGAGCATGTTTCGACTCATCGTCGCCATTGGCACCATGAATTAGATACTCCAGACACACACGAAGGTACGCGGATTGGCCGCTGTGAATTTCTGAATTCTGTCTTCTCCACAGAAAAAATTCTCTAGTCGACCGCTTTAGGTCAGCGTGGGTATAGCGCACAACTTCGGTGCCCAGCAACGGCATGAGTTCCTGGCACAAGTCGCGTGGATCAACAGTAGCAGGGTCTGTAAACTTATGTCGTTTCTGTTGATCATGTGCAGCGGCTTCATCCTCGTCTGGCTTGATAAAGCCTTCATCAGCAGAATCACCTCGACGAACTTCATACTCGCGCTTTCCAATTCCAGTCGCAACATTCCTTCGAAGAGTGCGTTTGAATCGAACAGGTTCGCGGCACAGCGGCGATGGATCCCAGCACTTTGGGTCGAGAATGAACCCTCTAGACAACTCGTACCAGTGCTGACGGCCGCCTTCGACAATAAATTCCGAGTTGTTTGGGCAGCGCACAATTTCAGCCACCAGCAGAGGCATTGCTATGCCGCCCGTTTTGTTCGTCTCTCCGGAGACTTGCTGGAAATGATCTCGTACAAACTTCATCAATTCCTCAAGTGTTAGAGATACCACTTCGGGGATACCCAACCTGTTATCCCCTTCGACAATAACCTGACCAGAAATCTGAACCTCCACAGCAACCACTGGACACAACCAGTGCAGTTTTGGCAGGATTACAAAGCGACTTTCGCCTAGCACTGCCTGATCATTCGCTCGCACTTTGGCAGGCAAATCCGTTTCCATGTCGGAACTCCACCACCCGCGCAAATGATTAGCAGCAATGCTTGGATTCGTCAACGTCTTCGATCCACAGCCTTGAGTCGAGATTGCAAGGTTCCGATGGAACTTCCAGTCGTGTGCCATTGTCGTCTGTGAGGTCGACACGAAATGGCTTAGCGGTTCGAAGAGATATCCACGCAGAACGATGTGAGACTGCACATTATTGCTGTAATTCTCGTCCAACCACGCGCGTACGCTCTCTCCACGACGCATTGCTAACTTCCGGTCCACCTCTTGTACTCGCCACGCCAAATTTTCTCCCAGATGAGGGCCGACATACTGCTCAAGCGGTATGTAGTCATCATTCTTCACAGTTGCTACATCCTTCTCGCTCTCTGTCGTAGCCGCTCCGTTGTCGATCGGATTCAGCAAAAAGAACTTGACGGACGACTCGACGTGGAAGTCTCGAACTTCTCCAGGCAACTGGAAATTGCAACGAAACAAAAACTTCAGCTGCCCCACCGTCCTGTTCGTCGACGACACAATCTGTTTCCCAATCTCCATCTTCTCCATTCCGAAGTGGGGGCAGAAGCGCAGCCAAAACTCGAGCAGCGTCGAAAAGTAGACACCGAGCGCCAACAATCGACCGCTCGAAGTCGTTTCTACAAACCACTGCTTAGTCAAATTACTCCCCTCATCGACAGACAACTGGTCCTTGTTTACCTTGTAAGAACGTCAACAACGGTGTTGGGTCCGCTACGAGGGAGTTCAGCCAGTTGATGACATTGTTGAATTTCAGAGCTTCTACTCCGAATTCCGGTGGTAAAACGGGGAACCGATCCCCGCTAAGCATATGCGGACTCGTGGCAGCCCACAACAAGTCACGCAACACCTTTGGCAAGAATAATACGTTGGGTAGACAGGAAGACGCATCGTCCAGAATCATGTTGACTTGGTCTCCGATAGCGAAATGTGAGGCTGCTAACGGATAACGATTGGTCAAAAACTACTGCAATGCTAGACAAGATGAACACCAGGAATTGTAGGAACTGTAGCACAGAACAATGCACACCATTTTTTTTCTGAAGCAGAACACTCGATCTCTCTGCTTTTTGTTTTTACTTGTTCTCCTCGACGACTTGTGCTCCTTCACCGAGATCCACTTCGACTTCGCTCAGATCCGTTGGGGTGGTCGCTGCAACGGATGGGGCGATGATCTGCACACTGCCATGTCGGGTGAACCTCGGAGGCGCCGAAGCGTTCGGAACTGTCATGAGTTCCGGATCGGACACGGGCGAGTTGAGGTCATTTGCTTCAATGGACTCGTCGGCTTCTTCCTCCACCGTAGCTGCTGCTCCAGAAGCACCTGCAGTAGCGTTGCTGGGGAGAGCGAACGCACGCAACGCACCGATGGCACTCAACGCCTTGATTTTCTTGCGCGCGCGTTTCCACTTGGCGTGAACAGTGAGCTTCGCGTTGATGCGGAACCCCTCCATGAACTCGTTGATGTTGATCTCGTTGTCGTGGCTAAAGTCCATCATGCGCATGTAGTCCATACCGTTGGTGCTAAAAGGCTTCGTTCCGGGAGGCAGGTGGTCGTTCAGCAGCTTGATGCCGTTCTCCAACTCGTCCACTGAGATGGTGCCATTGCCGTCACGATCCAGCACACGGAACAGCGCCTCAAGGCGCGAACGGTGGCGGTATAGCGAGTTAAATGCACTGCGTTGCTTCTCCCGCTCCGGGTCAGCCTTTTCCTCACTCTCAGCGCGTCGTAATGCTCCCTCTGCGTTGTATCGATCCACGAAGTCGTTGTACGGCACTAAACCTTCTTCATCCAATGCAGTCAACAGTGGCTGAAGAGCCTTCCAGTCCAATGACAGATCCAGCACTTCCTCCATAATGGTCCCCCACGTCTGAACCGTCAGTTTGCCAGATTTTTCATGGTCGAAGTTCTCAAACTCCTCAATCAAATCAGAGCGGTATTGTACGATGAGCGAGAAAAGTGCGTCCAAATTGGACACAGCCATGTCACGACTCTCGGCACTCGCCATGTACTGGAAGAAGGCTGGTTTGTCTTTGCCCGACGGAACGCGCATGAAACAGCCCAGGTTATTCGCTTTACCGCAGTAGTTGGACGCTGAGAACAGCGTAACCAGCATTCCCTTCTCCTTGTACGGCCAGTCGAAACCTCTTGGTACACATTCATGTGAGCGCACGACCAACGCAAGCTTGTTCTTGGTCATAAACTTCTGCACGACGTCCGGCCCATAAATTGTTCCAGCACCACGCTTGTTCTCTTCGTAGCCCTTGGTAATCTTCGGGTCACTCCACAGCAAGTCTCGAATGATCTGCATCTTGCGATGAGGTTCGCGGTCTTTTCGGCTCTTGGGTTTCGTTCTATAGCGCGTGAGGTCATACCCCGCACGATCGAGCGTGTTTAATTCCTTCAGCAGATTGTTATCGCGAGGCACACCGCCATGCACTACGAGCACTCGGTCGTCAATAAGCGTGGCTAGCGGCAGATAACGGAAGCTCTCGCAGAAGAGGTCGTACACGTATCGGTCGTATTTAACCTCGCACTCCTTCATGAATCCAAACACTTGCGTGATCGAGTTTTCCTCGTGATTGCCTCGATTCAGCAGCACGTGACGCGGGTAGAGCAACTTAAAGAGGTAAATGATGATGGCGATCTCCACACCACGATCGCCTCTGTCCACAAAGTCTCCGTTGAACAAATACGGATTAGACTCCGACGGTAACCCGTTTTCTCTTAGGATCAGTAAAAGATCGTCCAACTGTCCGTGCAAGTCTCCGATAATTGTGATGTGGTTGGCAGGTGCGATTTTGAACTCCACCATCGTCGGATCTTTACGGAACAGATTCGTGGCTTCCGTGATGACGCGCACCACCACATTGCGAGGGATTTTGCGACCGTTACGACACGAATCAATCAGGTCTTGAACGTTTTTCAACGTGATGACGTCGTCCAGCTCGTCTCCCTGCACGTACATGTTGGCGATGTCGATGTTGCCCATTTCCTGCTGGGACACGGGGCGGGGTTCGAAATTCCCTTTCGATTTACCATCGTCCAGCCCAGGGATGTAATTGACCAGAGCGTCCAGGAATAGTGACAGCTCTAACTGTAACGTAGGCACCACAAAGTGTCAAACTATGCAGCTTCAACTTGTCAAAAAATGCCAAAACTGCTAGAAAGCTCACCACTTCGGCCTCTTCTCGGTTCTCCAGGTCGTTGAACAGCTTCCAATTGGAGATGATTTGGTCTTCAGTGGGGGTGGATGCTGTGGAACTGGATGGGGATGGAGGAGGTTGGAATTGTTGTTGCTGCTGTTGCTGCTGTTGCTCTTGCGGAGGCGGGGCTGCAACATAAGACATAAGTACGTCACCCGTGCTGCAACTTAAGCACCGCACCCTACCTGCTCGCTGCTCACTGGCGGTTAACTGCGCGCTCGACTTGGAATTCCTGCCAATGGGAAGAGGTCAGTGACAGCATTGAATTCAAGCCAATCGCAGCTGAGCTTACGTTCCGCCCTTCCGTCGCGGGTATTTGGGCGCCAAGCGCGTGGAGACCGACTGCCTTTGGTGGCCGCCCACCTCGGACGAAGGTTTGTTGCCCATGACGCAAAGCCCCTGGAAGTGGTGAGGCTCCCTCGATTGAGGCGGGAGAAGAAGACCAAATGAGTACAACGTCTGACTTGTTTTTAGGGGTCAACGCCCATCTGCGACATCTGATTCGCCATAATCTGTCTGGCCGCTCTGATTGGCGCGTTAAATCGTTTTGATGTGGACCAAGCCATAAATTAACGTTAAGACAGATGTTAACGCAGAAATTAACCAAAAGGTCCGAATTAATCGACAATTTACTCGAAATGAAAAAGGCAACTTGAAGCATCTTCCTAGGCAGCCTTGACGACTTGGACATATCGAGTTCGCTCAGTCCGAGAGCGTCTGGAAGGCCTGCTCCACCTCCTCGTCCAGTCCGCTGAAGAAGGCCTTAAGCTCGGCCTCTGGCTGCTTGGGCAGCTGGAACTTGGTCTGGATGATCTTCTGCAGCACCGGGTTCATGGACGTCTTGATCTGTGCCCACGTCACTTTGGCGTCGGGCGGAGAGTCGGCGATGGCCTTCTGGCTCAGGTTGTAGAACAGCACGATCGACCGCAGCATACCCACACTCTTCACCAGTGGACACGTGAAGTCGTAGTCCGAGAAGGCGTTCTGCTGCAGGAAATCCTCACGGATGATCTTGGCCACCTCCATGATCACCTTCTGATCCTCCGACAGCGACTCCTTGCCGACCAGCTGCACGATTTCCGTCAGATTGTCCTCCTTCTGCAGGATCTCCTGGCACTTGGTACGGAGCGTCGAGTACTCCGGGTCAATCTTGTTGAAGAACGGCTCCAATACGCGCATGTACTTGGTGTAACTGATCAGCCAGTTCACGGACGGGAAGTGCTTACGCTGAGCTAGCTTCTTGTCCAGACCCCAGAAGACCTGCACAATACTCAGAGTAGCAGCCGTCACAGGGTCCGAGAAATCGCCACCAGGAGGCGACACGGCACCCACAACGGTAACGCTACCCTCACGCTTGGGGCTTCCCAGACACGCCACACGACCAGCACGCTCGTAGAAAGCAGCCAGACGAGCACCCAGGTAGGCAGGGTAACCGCTATCAGCAGGCATTTCACCCAGACGACCCGAGATTTCACGCAGAGCCTCGGCCCAACGGCTGGTGGAGTCAGCCATCATCGACACGTTCATTCCCTGGTCACGGAAGTACTCGGCCAGAGTGATGCCAGTGTAGATCGAGGCCTCACGGGCAGCCACAGGCATGTTACTGGTGTTGGCCACGAGCGTCGTACGTTTCATGATGGGCACCTCGCGGTCATTGATAGTCATTGTGAGTTCGGGGAAATCGTTCAACACTTCAGCCATCTCGTTACCACGTTCACCGCAGCCCACGTAGACAATAGCGTCCGAGTTGGAGTGCTTGGACAACGCCTGCGAAATGACCGTCTTGCCGCATCCGAAAGCGCCAGGGACAGCGCACGTTCCTCCCAGCACGGACGGGAACAGCGCGTCAATAATGCGCTGCCCCGTAGTCAAAGCCACATTGCCAGCCAGTTTCTCCGCCACGGGGCGAGGTTTACGCACCGGCCACATGTGTGCAAGACCGAGCTTGTGGGTGGTGCCAGTGGTGTCGTCACGCACTTCTAGCACCGTGTCCTTGAGCGTGAACTGCTCGTTGTTGTCAGTGCCAGCTCCGTAGATTTTCACAACAGTACCGAAGACATTGGGCGGACACATGATCTTGTGCGAGTGCAAGATGTCGTTCTCGTGGACAAGTCCGAAGATGTCGCCGCCAGAGATGGGGTCTCCCTCCCGGAAGTTCACAGGCTTGTAGCGCCACTTCTTGTCTGCGTTGAGCGAGTTCACGTCCACTCCTCGAGGGATGTACACGTCCTTGGTGAGGTCGCTGATAGCGTGCAGCGGACGTTGAATGCCGTCGAAGATGTTGTCCACAATGCCCGGCCCCAGCTCCACCGACAGCGGCTGCTTGCGACGCTCCACAGGGTCGCCCACCGTCAGTCCGGACGTGTCCTCGTACACTTGGATGGATGCGTTGGTGTTCTCCAGCTTGATGATCTCGCCCACGAGCTTGTCGTGCCCCACACGGACCTAAAAAGTGGCAGACCTTTGTCAATTCTGGGGATAAAACTGCGGTGAAAGCATGGATCGATAGAGGAACGTACCAGCTCGTACATGGCAGCACCGTGCATGTTCTCGGCGATCACCACTAGAGAAAAAATCAATAAAAGTAAAGTTAAAATAAAAATGGAATCTTCTGCATAACTTTTCAAGGCCTGGAGGGTGTGCGTGTGGGGGGGGGGGGGATCATTACGTACAGGGACCCGAGACCTTGTAGACGTAGCCGAAGTCCGCCTCCTTCTCGTTATCGCCGAACACGTGCGCCATGGCTGCTTAAGTTGCTTCAAGCTACAGCCCCAAAGAGAGATCTTGCTGCGTCTCTATCCGAAAGCGATCTTTCACTTGCGTTTGGTATGAAAAGTGGGGCTCAAAAAAACTTCTTCAAGCGGGACCAGGTCTTCGCTTTTGTATACGAAAGAAGGGGTGAAACAACAGGAAAAGCACCAGGTGGTGGTCGTGGATATCTTCTCCTCCCATTCGTCAAAAATCCTCAGACTACTTGCGATTGGCTGAAACCCCATCGACTTTTTGACTGGCATCAAGCAAACGTCACAAGTAGCACAGCAGTCGACCATGACGGACCAAGTCGAGCAGGTCGCGACGTCTCTGGAGGCTGCGCAGTTGAGTCCCAAGGCATCAGTAGCAGCGGAAGCTTCTGGCAATTCTTCCTTCTCTTACGCGGCAGCTGCAGCTGCCCCCGCGGCCCCAAAACCTTCTCCGAAGACCAACAAGAAGGTTCTGCACCTGGTCGTGGACTCTGGCGCCATCATTAAAGGCACCAACCTGGCGGTGCTGGCCGAGGTACGATATTCTGCCATTGCAACATGATATTACAGCTTTTGCACCCTTTGAACGGCTGGAACTGATTCATTTTTATTCATGTTGTAGAACTTCTGGACGGTCCCTGATGTGCTGGACGAGATTCGCGATAAAAAGTCGCGCGCCATTCTGGAGCGACTTCCGTTTACTTTGCAGACCCGCGAACCGTCGGCTGAAGCCATGAAGGCGGTGGTGAATTTCTCCCGTAAAACTGGCGACTTCACGTATCTGTCGCTCACGGATCTGCGCGTCATGGCGCTGTCGTACCAGTTGGAGGTGGAGGCCAATGGAGCCGACCATCTGCGTACCAGCCCCGAGCTCTCGCAGACTGTTACACGTGCTGCGAATGGCAAAATTGTGGGCGGATCGCAGACTAACATCCCGTGCAAATATTTCGGTACGGCCATGGGATGTAAGTACGGAGACGAGTGCAGATTTACGCACGATGAGGCAGCTGCTAATGGGGAGGAGGGAGCTAAGGCGACGAAGAAGAAAGTGGACATTCCGTGCAGATTCTTCAACACTCCTGAAGGATGCAAATACGGCGACGAGTGCTCGTTTATTCACGAGAAGACGGAGGAGACGGAGGAAAATGCTGAGGAAGAGCAGGAGGCTGCTGTTGAGCCTGCAGAGATTAGCGAGGAGATCCGTAACGCTGATGTCAAATCTCGCATTATGGGCGGATTCGCTGCGTCTAGCAACGCTGGTGCTGCTGAGGACGACGGCAAGAACTGGATTACGAACGACAACTTTGCCAAGTTCACGGCGTCTCCGTTTGGTGACGGTAAGGGTCTGGAGGAGATCTCATCGCGGCTTCCTGTGGCGTGCATCACTACGGATTTCTCGATGCAGAACGTGATGCTGCAGATTGGACTGCGTCTGCTGTCGACAGAAGGAATGATCATCAAGCGCGTGAAGCAGTGGATTCTGCGCTGCATCGCCTGCTTTACGACGTCGACGGAGATGGACCGCCTGTTCTGCCCCAAGTGCGGCAACAGCACCATGGAGCGCGTGTCGTACAGTCTGGACCGAGACGGCCACATGACCTTCTACACACGGGCGAACCGCCCCACCAAGCTTTCGGGCACCAAGTTCTCTCTGCCCAAGCCGAAGGGTGGACGCAACGGCGACCTGTTGCTGCGTGAGGACCAGCTCCTGGTGGGTATCTGGGGCCAGCGCCAACGTCAGCACAAGAAGGTGATGCAGAGCGCTTTCGGCGAGAACGTAGCACACGACCTCGGAGTCAAGACCGAGAAGCAGACAGGTATCCAGGTGGGCTACGGGCGCATGAACCCCAACGCACAGAAGGGTCGTGAACGCCGTGGCAAGAAGAAGCGCAACTAGAGCATTGAGCAATGGATCGGGCTGTCTATCGCTTCGTAAGTTTTAGATTTGGCTGGCAAATGGCTAAGATTTATCGGATGACCTATTTGTAGTTTTCTTGTGGGGCTAGCAAGGTTGCTAAACGAAGCTTCTTGACTTCCTTCGCACCATTACTTTGGCAGTGCGAGGGTCGATGGAGTCTGGAGGATGGACATCTCTTAGCCGAGGTGGCGGGCCTATTGTGACAATACTGGACTGTGCGGCGACAGGTGAACGGGTGAATTCACCGCGGAGTCTGGAAGCATGTCGTCGAATGGGTATCAAGCCCAGCGAACTGCTACCCAAGACGGTGGTGGAGTTCCTGGACCAAGGAGTAAATCGGAAGTACTCTTTAGTGGAGAAAGAAGCAGCAGTGCTACGTCACGAGCACTTCGAGCAGCAGCGACAGCAAAACCTCGACACCGTACGAGTAGAACGGGAGGCGATTGTGTATGGCCTAGGACCTGCCCCTCCTTCCACGGCTTTGCTTGCGGTGCCAGGGAATGCTGAATCACCGACATGTGAACTTGGTAGTCCAATGTTACAGCAGCAAGTGGCTCCGGGTTTTCATCCTCGGAGAGCTCAATCTGCACGAGTTTGGAAGAACGCTTTAGATGGGGATGCCGAGGTGGTGGCAGACTCGACATTGCTTCAGCTAGAAGAACGACGCCTAGCTCGCATCAAGCTACGACAACAAAGGGATATCCAGAACGCTATTGAAATGGAGGCCAAGCTCGCTCGATTTCAACAAGAAAATGCTCATCGTGCTGCCGAGGACGCCAAACGGCAGGAAGATCAGCAACGCAAGATGCGAGCAAGACGAATGCAGTTGACAGCAGCGAAGCATGAGAAGGAGCTGGCCAAAAAGCGCGATATGGATAAAGAGGCAGCGGAACGAAAGGCGAGGCGGAAGGCTGAGGCTGAACGTGAAAAGTTGGCAGCTGAGGAAGCTAAAGAGAAGGCTCGCTTACGCTTACAAGAGGCAGCTCAGAGCGAACTTGAGAGACGGCAGAATGCTGAGGCGTGGCGTGCACAGACAGAGGAGCTATTGAGGCAGCAAGAAGGAGAGGTAGCCGCAAACAGGAGGCGGATGTTGGAAAAGGAGCGCCAAGTTGCTCTGAAGATGGAGAACGCAAACAAGCGACGACATCAAGAGGCACTCGAGCGCCGAGAAAAGGCAAACGCACGTATCCAGAACGTCACGTACCAGAACGAGATGGCACTTGCGCGAAAGAAACAAGAGATGACAGACAAACAAGCTGCTGCAGCGGAGCGTGCGCGCGAGATTCAACGAAAGACGTCAAACGATCTCAAGGAACGCGCCGCAAAGTCCAAACAGGAAGATCTCGTTCGCCAAAAGCGACTCGAAGCTGCACATTCGCTGCGCGATAAGCATGTGAGCGAGTTACTGGCGAAA
Source organism: Phytophthora agathidicida (assembly GCA_025722995.1). Lineage (NCBI taxonomy): Eukaryota > Oomycota > Peronosporomycetes > Peronosporales > Peronosporaceae > Phytophthora > Phytophthora agathidicida. The sequence continues at coordinate 1,907,498 of CP106979.1, forward strand.
CGTGAACAACTTGAAGCAAAGATGGAGATGACACAGCAGGAGCGGGAGAAAGCGAGACAACTCGCTCAGGTGGAACACCAATTGGTGATCTCACAGAAGGAGCAAAACGTTGCTCGAATTCAGCGCATGGAGGCCTATGCTCGTGAACAATTGGAACGTCGGATCTCATCGGCAGATGCCCAATCGCAAGCAGTGAAGGATCGCAAACAAGCATTGTTGCAGGCCCGGCAAAAAGTGGCGACAGAGGCGATGATTCGGCGTCATAAACTTGCTGAAGCTGTCGAGAAACTGCGGACATCGTCGAAATGGGACAAGATCGAGGAGACCTTGTACGGACTCTAACTGCTAAGTGTTGCGTAGCCAGGTAGATGGCACAGCACCAGGAAGCAACTCAACACTTGTTACTCCTGCTTACACCTCCTTTGTTACGACTTCCTGCTGAGTCTGCTCCACTTCACAAAACAAACCAAGACTAAGACAAAACTCCTGTGGCCGAGCGCGATTCTCTTTTTCTCGGCATGCCCGACAACTCACGAAGACTCCACCACCAGGTTTCGGTTCACAGACATCTTTCTTCCCGCACTTGGCACACGTCCCCCGGCTCGCGGGCCTTGCATGCTGCCCTTGATCGTGCGCGCGCCTTGGCCAGACAGGCGTTGCAGTAGGTACGGTCGTTGTGCTCCCTGGTTTTGCCGCATCGGCAGCACTTGTGTTCTTGTACATCCATCGCCATCTTCACGCTTCTTTTCCTCCTGCACGACTTGCAGCAAACCATTGTCTCCGAAGGATCAAGCGCCTTCCAGCAGTTGACGCAGACGTGCTCACTCTTGTGCTTAATGTATGCCTTTGCGGACTTCTTGACTTCTCTGGCCTTCATCTTCTCGACGTGATCCGTTGCGTAGAATTCAGTGCCTTCCTCACTCATATGCAAATTGAGAGCAGCACGCTCCACTTCAGTCACGCCCTCGCTTGCACTCGCGAGTGATGCCTTTCTTGAAGCTGTCAGTTTACGCTCTTGCTCGTCTAGCCAGACGAGCGTGACCCGTTCACAGTCGTTCTCCATTTGATTGTCAAAGTTTACCGTAGCGTTATCGACTGCACCAAAAGATGTGTTAGAACGAAGTGGCTAACCGTATTCACATTGGTTTACTGACTTTCACTCGCCACGAAATGGTACGTGAGGCTCTCGTACGAATCATGTAAGCCCTTCATCGACGGGTTGGCCGACCCCGTCGAGCACATCACATCGTCGGCAATGACCATCTAACAGAGCACCACATATTTTGTTAGCGTTTCATACATGACATCCAAATCGTGCGTATTACATTTTGATGCTGCGTCTTCGTGGACTTTTGAATAAAGACATCATATCCGCTTCTAACAGCCCGCGAACGCGAGGTAGCTCAAATGGTGAAAGCACCTGCTGTCGATCCAACAGCACGGTGACTTTAACGTTCGCCTTATCAAGTGCCACCAGCGATCCCGTCACTCCCATGTGCGTGAGGGAGAAGAACATTGCTCTGAGCGTATCTGTAGGAATCTTCAACTGCATCAGATACATCGGAGCGAAGTTGGGGCTCCCCGAAGAGAACACAAGCTGGGAAGCAGGAATGTCACGGATCTTCTTTGCCATGTCGGCGAATGTGGTCTTAGCAATGTTGAGCGCGAGCGCGCAACCGCGGTCGCTGATCTTTGGATTCGTAGCACGCAGGTCTTGGACTCGGCGGTGTACGCGAATGGGTTCATGGGCAGGATTGCGTGCCTTGCCCCATTGCAACGCCTCATCGGCCCAGGCCTCGCCGCGCTTATACCTCTCAACGAACTTCTTGATGGTCTTGCCGTCACGCGGAGGCTGACAGTGTCGGCCGACGTCGGCGTAGTTGATGGCGGCCTGCTTCCGCAGCAAAGGAAGCACCTTTCGAATGATCTTCCTGCTGCAGACTCAGGAGGAAGTCGTAGCAAAGGAGGAAGAGGAAGGAACTTGAGTTGATTAACTAGTTGGCGAATTTCTCGTCTGGGTAGGTCTAGTTTGATGCGGATTTATCTACTCGACACTGCACTTGCGGAAATCAACCACACTGGTAGGATCCAATTGCACTCACGCTATTCAACTACACTCGCGGAATCCAAATGCTATGGTCCCGTTCTGGGAGAACGCGAAGATGATCGTGCCTGTCTGCGAGTCCGAGGGTGGCTGGGTCGTGTCCGCGAGCGAGTCATCATCCGTGTGCTCCGTTGCCTCAGTGTGCCCGACGCCATAGCAACCATTCCAACTCTACAGGCCAGCATTGAAACACTCCGCGTATTCGTCAACGACGAAGAAGAGCAGCTTCTAGCCGTTCGAGCTCTGCGGCTTCTGGAGAGACAAGACAGGGGGGCAGCACGTTCAGGACGAACCTACTCGACAGCAAGTGCGAGGGCTGCTAGAGGAGCGCGAGCCGACCTTCGATTGGGTTGAGTTCACCGAGATCATGTCGAACTTACAGCTGCATGCTGTACTGCACTCTTTCGATGCGATGCAGCCACTACTACAACGACTACCACTCCAGCAGCAGCAGACGCTCGGCATGGCTTTCGACCACAGACACCTAGACGTTCTACAGCGGATGCAACAGAGGCGCATTGACGAGGCGGCGCTTCAGCGTGCGCAGCCGAATCAATCGTGGTTCTCAATCGAAGAGTGGACAAACTCGCTACCGATCGACAATGACTTGGTCAACGTCCGCCAGCGTTTTGGGGGCACTAGCTGGGGAGTCGACCAACAAGCCCAACAGATCAAGATCGATGCTTTCTGCTCACGCCATCAACGTGCAGCACTAGAACACGAGCTCAGACTCGAGATCAAACGTGTGGCAACGGAACTGAAGCAGCAGAGGCTGACGCGCGCCCGAAAGAGCTCACTCCAACGAGAGTTGACCCGACTCTCAAACGAAAAGAGAATGCTGGAGTCCGAGGACGCCCTTTTGATGCGCCGTACCCGACACTACCAGTTGAAGCCATCCGTGGATCAAGCCGCCAAGCTTAAAAAGATCATGCACGCGTGTCGGTACACGTACAACATGTGCGTCGAGTATCGCCGCAAAGTGGGCACGGCAAACAAGAGAGTCCTGGAGCAACTGATCGTCACACGGCATGGACCTACACGGTGACATTTCACACATTGGGCGGGCCAACTGGGGTAAACTGGACCAACTGAAGCAGCGCCAGAGCGCAGCACAGCGTGGTATGAGCGCGTTCGCCAACGTGAAGAAGGTGCGGAGGCACACCGGTGAGGACTGGAAACGATACGTAGCAGCACGTCGAGAGTTTTCCTGTGCGTCCGCCAAGCTTGAGAGCTATATCAAGGACCTACACTTCCAAGCTGCGGCATACCTGTGCAAGAACTCGGATGTGATCCTGCTGCCTAAGTTCGACTCCAAGTCGATGCTGCGACGGAGCGCGCCGTGGACGCACAAGTTCAACTCCCACATTCAGACGCTCGCCCACTTCCAGTTCCGCCAGCGACTACTGGCCAAGTGCGCTGTCCTCGGCAAGACCCTGGTGCTCTGCTCGGAGATGTATACGAGCCGCACTTGTGGTCGCTGCAACCGACTGCACCTCTCTCTCCGCAATCTGGACGTGTTCGTGTGCCCGCACTGTGGCTTCGTCGCAAACAGGGACGAAAACGCTGCCTTCAACATCATGCGGTTTGTATGCGCTGGGTCGTTGAGCGTCTTTCAGGTCAACGGCGAGCAGCAGCAGTAGGGTAGCTAGCTTACATCTCGGGTTACAGCGAGAACAGGCCCCGTGGACGAGAAGCGAGAGGCTTGGCGGGGTGAAGACTGTATCACTAATCAATCTCGATCACATCCTCGCCACCTTTAGATGCGCCCGAAGACTGTGTTGCCGACGAATCTCTGGCCATGGTTTCCTGTTGTTCGTTGTCACTAGCATCACTGTCGGATATAGTCAGATCCACAACGGCTGCAGAACCTTCAGGTTTCGTCCTTGCGGCAGTATCTTGACCACCGCGACATCCCCCAAACAGTTCTTGTCGATCTCTTTTTCTGCTGCTTGGATGAGATGAATGTGGTAGTGGAGTTTGAAAGAGCGCTTGGATGTTGCCCACTAAGAAGTACCCGTCCTCGTCGCCATCTGCAGAGAAAATGACTGGAGCCGACGGTGGGGACGCAAGAATTGGCCAACTCGAGGTGTTACTATCTCCGTCGTGGTCCTTCTTCTTCTGCCTTTTGTTGGTATCGAGATCAATTCCACGTTGAGGTGTATCCTTCGTCCCAGCACGCGGAGGCTTTGTATCGTTACGAGCCGATTTCTTTGGTTTTGTGTTGTCACCATCCTCTTCAATCTTAGGGAAAAACTGCTTCACGCTCGGTGCTGTCTTTGCCTCCTTGTCTCTCTTCTTCTGCTTTTCCTCGCGAGCGAGTTCCCTCTCCTTCTTCTTTGCTTGTTTAGCTGTAAACTCCGCAGGCTCTTTAATCTTAGTGTAGCTGCCCCCGCAGCTCCGCTCGTGATCAGCCCACCAGGGATCATTCGGTCCAGGAGCACGATTCATCGCTCTCTTAACAAGACCAAAGTAGGGTGGAGTGCGTTGACACGGTCCCTGCAATACAATACCAAGTTAGTACTGCCCCAGACCCCTAAATTGTCTAGCACAAGACAAAACTCACGCTGCACTGCCACACATGGTTGCGATACGAATCCACTTCGTCGTGGAAAGTGTGGAAAACCGTAATCTTCGTCATGGCAGCCTCGTTAATCCGATTCATGTGTGCCTGGAACAATGGTCCGTGGTCTTCATGATCTCGTACAGGCGTCGCCACGAACACGTACGCATGGATCATCTCATGCTTCTCGGCAAAACAAAATACGTTAGCACAAGGGAGTTATATCAATGGGGTAAACAGTATCCATAGAGTCTACCAAAAGAGTGTTGACCATGTCACTACGTGGTCGAAGTTTCAGCAGTGGTTCACTGAAGGTAAAATCAAGATCATAGATTGGTACTGAAATTCAGCAGAAGGGATTACAACACCAAAGTGGGAGCACCTCAACCGAATGGAGCAGAAGCCGCTGCGAGGCTGAAAACTGCACAGTCCGGCACTGCAAAAAGGAGGTTAGTGAATAATATTTTGTTAAGTTTTTATCTTGTGTAATGGCCACGACGCACCAGAGCGTCATGCGCTTGCTCCACTTGACTTCGCACCCTGCCAGGCGACCTTCGAAGAACATGCGGTTGTACTCCTGTCCGACGTAATAAATAAATGAGATTTTATCCCATACACATCACAGTAATTGGGTCGACGGCGTACAAGGAAGAGCGAGTGCAGGTCAGGATTCGGGTCTGGAATGGGTCAAAATGAGGGGGAAGTTAGTGGGTATTAGTTTGGGAAGCAGCTTTAGCGCCCCCAACGGCGGAAATTTGCGCCGAGAATGGGTGCGTACCTAGAACCTCGTTCTCTGCAGCTAACAGATTGCACTGTTGCGTAGCCAGCGTGTCGCCGCGAGCTGTAGCGAAGGCATGCGCCAACGTCGCCTTGGCGAACTCCATGGCGAAGCAAGGGAACTGTGTTTTTCACATGAAATTTGCCAGCCTGTATACAATTGTATACTGTATACACCTACCCATGTATATCCATCTTCCACGTGGCTTGCACGCTGCACACCAACCGATCAACCCTCACTTCACATTTGGAGAACCAAGAGCAAACACGCCAAGAACACCAAGGGGTTTTTACACTCAACAAGCGCCATGATTACCCGCGGAGCCCAGGAACTTACAGAAGCGCCTACCTCGCCTTCGCCCAGGGCTACGACAGCCCCGTCGGACTGCGAGCCCCAAGCAGCGAGCCCCGAAGTCGTCGACGTGACGGAAGGGGGAGAGCCCTGGACGGCGACCTCCGTGAGGCGCGTGTCTGACCCTCCCCCGCTCCATGCGAGCAAGCGTGCGGCGTCGAAGCCCTCCACGGACGCGGCTCTCACTGAGGCCCGAAAGGGCAAGAAGAAGGCAACTAAGCGAGTCATCCCAGGACCGACCAACGCTGTGGCCTCAAAGAAGACCGCCCGGTCCGCCGCACGTGCCTCCGACTCGGAAAGTGAGGAGAAATCATCGCCGCCAGCAGACAAGAAGCCAAGGAAGACGTTGGCCCCGGTTGCATCGGACCCACGCGCAGGCACGCTCATTCGTCGAGACGAGGGCTTTGACCTGTCGGAGTTCATGGTTTCTTTCCAGCCGGGGACAGCGAGTGCCACCTCTCCTCCTGTCGCTGCGAACACTTTGTCGACGTTCTCGACGCCTACGCCGGAAGTACCAAGTGTCGTTGAAGAGCTGCGTGCTCTCAAGGAAGAGGTCCTGCGGCTGCGTGGCATCGTCGGATCTCAAGCGTCGGCTAGAGAGGTGTTGCCTACGATCCCTACTACTACAGCCCCGAATGCGAAAGGTGAACTCCCTCCCAGCGAGTTGCGCCACTTGACGTCGGGCAGCTTCCCCGAAAGTGGCAAGAAAGCAAAGGGCGACTACAACCCTCCGCAAGCGCATATGCTGGCTGCTAGCCGCATGTTCCGGTCCTTCGGGACCGCATTAGGTAAGCCCCTGTCTGCCATGTCGTTTGTTCTCTGGATGCGGGAGTTGGACTGCGTGAAGTTTCAAGTAACGCCGGCCGTGCTGATGGCTATCTTCAGTGGTCGGCTAGGTTCCCGCGGTCTCACGCTCATGCGCTTCAAGGAGGCGACGGAGCTGGCCAGTCTCGAGGACGGCTCATCGAACGTCAACTTCTCCAGCGACTTTAGCCCCTCCGCCGTACTTCCATCGGCAAGTACCCGGTGCTCGTCCTACGAGGACATACTGGATGCCATCCACGGTCTCAACTCCCTTGGCCAAGAGGTGTGGTACGACCATATGCGTAAGCTGACGTCGCGTCTACAGGCCTTCGTGGCCAAGAACAAGTCGACTGATCCTACGAACACGCCGGCTCGCGTTCGACTGACGCTGCTCTACGCCAACAAGTTCATTGGATGGGGCTCTCGGGTTCATGCAAGCTGATGAGCCGCAGTGGTGGTCCGGCTTCTGCGAAGCACTCCGCGCAATCGATTACCAGTCTCCTCAGTGTGCGATGGCTCTCGTCAGCGTGTTGACTCAAGTCGCGGAGGACGACGGTGAACAGCGCCACGTGTACAGTCGTCGTGACCAAGATGGGTGGCGTGAGAAGCCACGCCGGCCCGCCATTCCAGACGCAATTCGACGACTGATCCCCCTGAACCTCCAAGGCAAAGAACCATGTCTCCTCAACGTTGCCTGGCTTCCCTGCTCGGGCGGTTCCCGCGATCGCTGCGGCAACCCCCGACGTGTCCACAAAAGGAAGGTCGTTTGAGCACTAGATGTCAGAATGCAAAGCGATTGATTTAGGGCCTTAGTTCGCAAGCTACTTGCAGCCTCTAAGCCTACTGGATATTCCTGCTGGATACACTCTACTGGACTCCTAACTGGATAGAAGGTCCTTCAGCCAATCAGCGAGTGCCACGTCGATGTCCATCCTGTACCCACAATCTTGTACCCACGCGTCCCATCATCAGCGTCCCGTAATCCTCGTCCCATCATCACACGAATGATGGCGGCACCACTGAGTGAAGGTCCCACTGGTACCTTACTGATACACCGCAGCTGGTCGAGGCGACTTCTTGACAACATCCACAACTGGCGCGAACCCCTTCCCGGACGCGTGCAAGAGTGGATCGACCGCACGTACGGATCTCGTGTGAACGACCAAGATGAGCGTCGCTGATGCTGCCGAGAGGATCGCGGCTCGACATCCTTTCGGACCCACGACCAGGTTAAGGAGAGTAATACACTTCCTCTAGCTGAAGACATGGTTTCGAGCACCTTCCATCGCAATTTTCCTGCAGGCGCGGTGGTAATAAACCCAAGCCTAGGGGAGGAGGATAGGGTGGGAGCGCAGCGGCGAGGGGCAAAAAATGACGCGCAAGCGGAAAATTACCCGGAGAAGCAACGATTTGCTCCTCGAAACGCCGCTCCAGACACGAAAACACCCGTTCGCCAGTCCTTTCAAACGGTTGGGTCTAGTGTTGACATCCTGACTATACAGTCACTACCGGCTATACAGCCTTCCTCGACAATACAGTCCAAACCAACTATACAGTTGTCGAAGGCCATACCGCAACGGTTCCGACACCCTACCCCTTTCCGACGTTTTCCGACATTTCGGGCTGACACAAAGTAAAGCCAGGTATAGGGTAAATCACATTAAGTACTCTCACGCTAAGTCCGACTCACACAAAGTACGACGAGTCCAGTCAGCTTTCAAAAGGTGATTCGTAGGCACCAGGAAATGCGCTGTAGAGGCCTGTAGGCCGAGAAAATCGACTTTTTCTTATCTAGCGCTCATATGGGCCTGGACCAGTGTGCGTTCCAGCCCGCAAATTCATGAATGAGACCTGATGCGCGACAGGGGGCCACTAATAGGAGCGAATATCTTTCAAACAATGACAAACTCAACTCACAATAGTGACGTATTCTCTACAGCCAATCGTTTTAAAACCTTAGTAAGGTTTTTAGCTGGCCAATAGGAAAGCTCCACGAATAGACACCCTGCCGACATGATGCCTAGCACATCAGTCTTCTTTTTTGGGTTCAAACCCCTCAGATCTCCAGTGGCCTCCGCCCACCCAACTCCGACGACGAAGCTCACAGGTTGAGCGCAGGCCTTGTCCTGAGGAGCGGGATCGATACCCGCCGTCGCCAAGAAACTTTGGGTGGGGGCCTAGCGAGCATCGGACATGACAAAGGCGACGTGAGAAGTTGGAGGCGTGCGGTGTGCAGTGTGGTGGTTTGTGCGCGTGTCGGTGAAGATAGCTGTCGTGTAGGATTCACGATAAAATTCTCACGTGTCGGGTGAGTTCCCACCAACAACACACGCTAACCCGCAAAGGTTAGCGGCTGTTGGATCAAACCTGAAGACCAGGAACGATCCCTTACACCGGGTCGGTTGCAAGCGCTTCTGTGCACTGCGATCGCAATAGGTTAACCCTTTATTTAACTCCTCTAGCCACGAGCTTAGGCTAGGAAGCAGTAAACCCTGCAGTCCCTCAGAAGGTAGGGTACCGGCGTGTTAGGCCTTATACAGGGGCGCCGAGGTATAACCTCGGCAGGAAGTCTAGAACACGTAAGAACCCTCGGTCCTCACGAATACACACAGAGCGACACTCTAAAGTCGCTCCCACACACACTCGGCCACGCTTCACCCTTGGCCTAATTATAGACGAACTCTCGGCGATGCACCTTAGCTCAATCTACAGGCATCCACCCTACCTGAGCGTGTCCTGCACTACAATAAGCTAACTACACTTACCGGAGACGGACTTGACCCTTGTTGGCTTGGGGGGAAGACTGCTGTTTTATTTCTGCTTATTTGTGGCTCTGAGAGCCTCTGTAGGTCTCCCTATACCTACTCCTATATTCCTATACAAATATCAAGTGTGAACAGATCTCGGTGGGAGACTCTAGAATCCCACATAGGTACGACCGAGACCACGACAACACGGTGATGTGTGGCACATAATCCTATCCTAACCTAATTCAATGCCTCGGTCGGGTTATATTAGTACGACCGAGGGTGTCACTAATTCCTCTCTGTCACTCTGCTGCGGTAAATGTGTTCCGACAATCACAGCCGCGCCTTTCACTGAAAGCGTCCACGACGGTTGCCCCTGCATCGGAGGCCGTGATCCGGGTCAAAAACCCAACACCACATAGCGACGTGTGAAGGGCGACGTGCTTGCAGTAAGTAGTGTCAGTGTAGGCGGTGGTGGATGTGAGGCACTGAAATGTATGTATTTGATGCAAGGATCTCTGTGTACTTTACACGTGGCCTACTATGGTAAGTATGTCTTGTGTGTCGACAGGTGCGGGGTCTTCGATGCATCCGATGGCGAGGAGACGCTTGTATGTGTAGATGCGCTCGTCCAAGGCTCCCGACTTGTGCAGTGGGCGCAGTGCACGCAGGACGCTTCCTGCACCCTTCGCGTTGGTGCTTCGTTCCTTCAAGAACGCGACAACTGCGTCTTCAGCGCGTCTGCCGGCGTCGAGGACTTGATCTTTGTAGTCCTCCGCCTTAGCATCTAGAGCGAAGCCTTGAGGGAGGAAGAGCTTCATGAAGGCGACGACGTGGCGGAACTCCGACTTCTTCTGGCGATCGCTTGAGTCCCACACGAGAGGCACCTTGGTGCACCATTCGTACCATGCGGCAGACAGGTTTGTAGCGTGCTTCTTTCTGCGTTTTGATTTAGGTTCTTGGTCTGACGATATTCGAACTTGTTCTTGTTCGGCAGTGACTTGTGTTCCCTTTCCCTTTAGCTGAGCCGCTTCGACAATCGCTAGACGCGCCGCCATGACCCTGTTTGAAGCGATAAGCTCATCAATGACAGCTAGAAGGTGATCATGCTCTCGACACGTGTGCGTCTTCTCTTCGGTCTTCTCTTGTTCTTGTGCACAGACTGCAGCTTCCTCATTCAGCGCCATGGACCACGCGAGCAAGTCAGCGGTACAGATCTGAGCGGCTGCCAGGCACTCCTCCACGCGCGTGGCGATAGGGGCTTCTGGTGCTAACGCTTTGAGCTGTGGGAAGTACCGTACAAGGTAAGTTGTAAGTACACTAAGTGCCTTGGTACTCACGTTGAGCCGTTGCTCTTTTAGCCCTGTACACGTGCTGAACAGGAGCTCCTGCAAACACCCAAGCCGCTCGCGTGTCGTGTGGTCTTGTGCCGCGATGTCGATAACCGTGGGAGAAGCACAGGCATCCCACCCGCTCAAGACTCGAGCCACCTTGCGGTCTTCACGTGCAGTGTTCGTGATGTAGGCGAACGCCTTGCTTGTCTTGGTCATGTCCCATGCCCCGCGGTCGAAGATCCATTGGGCTGCGAGGTTGTCGTCGCCGTTCGCGTGCTGAGCTCCGCCGCGACGAAAAGAGTGAGAGGTAAGGTCGGCAACAACTCCTGCCGGCTCGGCGACGCGCTTGAGCATCCGGTTGACGTGGCCCTGCATGCTGTCCTCGCCCCGTTTTACATCCCCTCCGGTGGGCTTCTTCTGTGGTGGGGTACAGCTAGCCGTGGTGCATGTACTCGCAGGTGACGACGTGAGAGTGGTGCTTGCAGTGACATCGGCGGTTGAGTCGACAGCGGTGGTTGGCACCACGGCGACTTGGAGCGATGCAGGTTCAGCCGCAAGCAAGTCGTGCAGCGGGATGACAGCGTCAAGGGGCGTAGCGACTTGCGGATTTAGTGCTGGCAGGTGGCCAAGCAGGGAGGCGCATGGGCTTCTTGGGTAGCTAATGCTACGGCCAGTGTGAGCAAGGGACACGACAAGAAGTCGTCTTTGTCGGGAACCAGGGTGAGTCCTTGTTCCTCGGTCGTCTTGACCCGTAGCAGCCGCAGGTAGAAAGCGCCGTCGGCAGACACTGAGACGTGTTGCTTCTGGACGTAGCCAAGATCCGATGAGCGCCCGAAGCAGTGCCACATCGAGCATGCTAGGGCGGCATCCTGATAGTCTGCATCGACCCGGGCGGTCCTGTAAACATAACCAACTAAAGCTTTTAAATCCTCTTTCGTACAGGGAGGAGCTTTATTAGTTAGTCCACCATTTTCACGTTTTAAGCAGTGCTTATCTAGCGTTTTACCTTGCTTTAACAATATCAATTCAGTACCCACACGTAAGTGTGGGTATGTGTCGAATAGCCAAAGTTTATCATTTCTATAGTACGAAGACGCGGTGTTCCGTGCCAGCTTACCATTCTTACCTTCATTTGTAGCAAGATAATAGTCGAATCGATCCATTGCTGCGGCGAGGCGTTTACCAGAATTGTCTTTGAGAATGCTAGCATGGACAAATTCCATGCTAACACCCTCAAGATCCAGCATTCGCTTGAACGCGCTGATAGCAGTGGCACGTGCCTTTTGCGTGTTCGTCGGCACAAAAGCAGAGAGGCTAATGCGCGTGTCTTTTATGCTTTTGTAAAGTGGTCACGGATGCCTACCTACCAATGCCCTCACCTATCCTACTCTAGGATTAAGCCTAGTTGTAGGAACCGTTCGAATATATTCAGAACATTGTTTTGACTTCATGTTTGTATCTATATATAAAATTTTTGGCTAGGCTTCCGACAAATACTTGTCGGAAAGGGTCGGATGCTGCACACCTAACCCTAAACGAAGTCATTGGCTGAAACTCAGGAGAGACGAGAATTGATAGGCTAATATTCACAACTGAATAGCAACGAAGCAAATCTAAAGGACTATCTGTCGGAAAGATCGTCATATTCATCCATATTACTCCGGTTTGGTAAAGATAGTGGGGAACTTCCCGGGACCACGTCTAACCACGTCTGACCTCTCGACTTATAATGCATCTAGTGTTCAAGTCGCCTTCTGCGGTCAACATTGTGAAAGTTTAGAGTCGTAGTTGAAGCCGCTGAGGCAGCAGCGTCAGCACCAGCAGTGGAGTTACGGGAGACGGCGTCTGCGACGTTGTCAGGTGTGACGAAAGTGTACTTGGCTGCGGTGGCCAGCAGCCTCACTATCAGAACAGTCAAGCCTCCTGTCTCCATGGATTCGTTCGCTATCGACCACGGCATCGTCGAGCCTCTGCCAGAACTCGCGGTCGCGTGGAGACCGCCTGATGACGTCGACATCGAGCAACGCGCCGCCGCGAACCATCGTCGCACCCTTCTTCAAGGAGCCAACAGCGTCCTAAAGTTCTCCACAGTGACGTACCCACTGAGGCACATTTGCCCAAATCATGACATCCGGGACGCGCTCGAACAACGTGCTGTGGCTCTGCAGCAGATCCGCATAGAGGCAATGTTCGTCATGAACTTCCACTGCTGTCGGCTGTTCGAGCACCATCGGCGTAGCCACCCGAACTACCCTGTAGTACCGGCAAGATCTCGCACGATGGAGACAGCCCTGCAGCTGGACCAAGCTACGTTCTACCGGTGCTGCACTGCTGTCTTTGGCGACGAACAGATGCCCGCGCCAAAACCCTCGGCTAACGCTGCACTAGAGGAGTCCATCAACGTCTACAAGGCTTCGCAATCGAGGGTCATGTCGTATATACCACCCACGCTCTTCTATTCAAGCTCCGCTATCAAAGAACTGGCGAATGACATGCTCGTTGCGGCGAAGCAACACATTCGAACGAACTTCGAGGCACGACTCATCAAATTCATTAGCCTGCAGCTTGCGTATCCGCGGGGAACAGCTGAGGCCATGGTCGCTCGACTAAAGTCAAGTCCTGAAGACCTCACGGACGACGAGAAGCAATGGCTTGAGTGGCTAGAACTGCCTCCTACAGCTGCGAACATCGCTAGCCACGAAGTGCTATTTCTCGGCAAGCTGTACGGCATGCTGAAGGTAATGGAAGAAATGCACGACCAAGACGAGATCCCGAAATGGTGCCGGCTCTTTACGTTGCTGCCGCAGCCCACCTCCTGTGTGCCGGCGTTCTTCCCGGTCACTACAGAGGTGCTCTACCAAGTCGCAAAACAAATTTTGGCAACTACGGGTAAGGACGTTTTTGGTCTCTACAAGTCCACAAACTCTCGTGGACAACGGACTTATGCTACGTCTACGGAGTTCCAAGAAGTGCGCGAGAGGATGTGGACCACGGTGTTCAACCTCGGAGACTGCGTCAGCCATACTGCGGATCCCCGAATTGGCGTTCCCAGGCGCAGCTTCGAGTATCAGATCTCCACGAATGGGCACAGTGCTGCTGTGCTAACGTCAATTCCTGCTCCTCTTGAACGACCTGCTCTTTCTCCGAAGTATATACCAAATACATTGATCGGGATTGACCCAGGTCTACGGATGATGCTGACAGCATACAGCCGTCCTATGCTGGAGTTTGTCTGCAACGCACCGGAAGAGCCATGCTACATGCCTGGTTGGTGCAGTACCTGTCTAGGCCACGTTGGCGGCAGACGCCATGGCAAGAAGCGCAGCAGGAACCGCCGTCGTCGCCACCGACGCAAGAGACGCAGCAGAGCGCACTGCGATGTGGAGGGGTGGTGCGAGATCTGTCACAGGCACCACCCAAAGCACCGTCCGAGGAAACACGGTGTCAGGCGCCGGACTCACTTCCTGCACGACAATTCTCACGTCCTACAAGTCACGTTCCCGAGAGTACCGACACATGAGTCGTGTCGAGCACCATGCATTTTGGCATGAAAACCTGAAGAAGAGGTATCCGCGCTATGGCGCGTTTGTGAAGGACATGCCATCGTTCAAGGCTTCGTCGTCGGCGTCCCTGCTCTCTCGTTACGAGCACATGTGGAAGAATATCAACGCCATGTTGGAGTTCTGCGCTCTCAAAGGGTTTTGCAAGTGGAGATTTACACTGTCGCGATTCAAACGCAAGGCTGTGGCGAAACTCGCCAAGCGTGTCGTCCCGACCGTGGACCGTGACGTGTGTGTGGCTCTCGGAAAATGGAGCAGCCAGATTCACCTCGCGGGCCATATGCACGTCCCGCTAAAGCGGTTCGCACTTGAACTCTCTCGCCGTGCAACCCTCGTCATGATCGACGAATTCCGTACCAGTTATCTTTGCTCCGAGTGCTCACGCCCGATGGTGGATACGCCATTCAAGATCTACGGGACGACGAAAACCAAAAGATCGAGGAATGTGCGTGTCTGCGGAAATATAGCTTGCGCAGCGAACTACTGGGAGCGTGATATCAACGCCGTGAAGAACTTGTGGCAGCTAGGACTCCTCCAAGTCACCCACCGGCCTCGAACTCCGCAGTTCTGCAGAGGGTATCAAATCAACTGAGGCGACTTCATTCAGACCAACGTGGGAACGGGACCCTGAGAAGGACCTCAAACGAAAGCCCACTCGGTAAACGGGCTGCTGGTGAGTGCAAGGCTTAGTGCCTTCATTCGTCGGTAGCCCAGTCCGAACGTAAAGATCTCTCGAGATCATTCTTCGTGAATATACCATACAGTCCCACTTAACCACACAGTTCCCTTCGGCTTTACAGCCAGTGTCGGCTATACAGCCTTTGCCTCCTTCTGAGCCATATTCACTTGTAAGCGACAGTGAATCGGAAAGCGAAAAACCTATTCCACCGTCACATGCGCGAGCATCACTACGAGCGCCCATCACATGTAACACTGCAACAGCGAGCATCTCGCCCTCAAGGAACACGAATCAAGCTGTGGTGGCTGCGGCGCGTTGTCCATCAGCGCATAATCCAAAGAACAACAGCGGTCCTGGCGTTTACGCCACCGTATCGCACTCACGGAAGCAGTTACGCCCGGTCGTTCCAAAACGTGTGGCCAACCAGATGCACGCGAATGCTCAAGCTCGATGCCAATTGCTCAAGGAAGCTCGAAGCGCCACACTGGCCAACTGCATGCGCAAATTCGGGGTCAAGCCTCCGGTTCATGACTATCCTGTTTCGCGAACGGGCGCAACCGGAACGGAATATCTTCTGAACAAGCCGTTACAGCACGCAATGTCTGAACTCGCGCGGAGATCAGGGTCTGCGTTTCCTGCATTTGTCGAGATGATACGAGGCCAAACCGCTGAAGACTATCGACCGAACAAGAACTTAGTGCCAGCAGTGCTGACGAAGCTGTGCAGTGGGTACCAACATCTCGATCAACTGCTGAAGATAGCTCGGGAAGGAGTAAAAGTGCGACTCCAGACGAAGCCGCCGCATCAACAGGTGCGACCACCAAACCATGGCTCTGCCCGGGACCGTATCAACATCCTTCGCAAAAACATTCGCAAAGAACAAGAAGCATGGCGATGCCTGGTGCTGGACGCGGACCTTCTTGAGCAATGGCCTGAGCTCGTCATCAGCCCATTTGGGGTTGTGGACAAGGGCAACCAGGATTCCAGCGTTAGCGGCTGCACGATTCATGATCTCTCGTACCCTGAAGGCGAGTCCGTCAACGACTACACTGACCAAGACAGTATCACCAAACCAGAATACGTTCACTGTGACGCGGTGGCAACCTAGATTCTTCAAGTGAAACGTGAACACCCCGATGCCGAGGTAGATATCATGGCTGTCGACGTCGCTTCAGCTTTCCGAAACATTAGCATACATAGCAACAGTGTTTTTCTGTTCGCCGGACGGATAGAGGAGGAGAACGCCATTGTGATCGAGCTGTCAGCGCCTTTTGGCTGGACAGGATCTCCAGGGTTTTACGAAATTCTGGGAGGAGCAGTTTCTCATGTACATGGGTCTCATTACAACGCTGGCAACCCTTCCGGATTCTTCAATTATCATTGGGTCGACGACCGCATCAATGTGGCAGCAAACATCGGATCTACTCTGGACGACATGGAACGGTCTCTCCGGTTTGCTATGGTAGCCGTCTTGGGTAATGAGGCGATCAACGACGAGAAGTTCACGCCGTGGAAGACACATCAGCGCGTACTCGGACTTGAGTTTGACTGTGGCGGAAACGGTGTCCATGCCGGAGTCCAAGATCGCCAAGGCTCGCAGCGTCGTGGCTTCGGTGTACTTTGCCGACACCCTAACGCGCAAGGCATACCGTTCGCTGATGGGAAGCGGCAGTCGGAGAAGATGGAGAATGCGCATTGCGGCAATCTGCAGCAGCTCAACGAGATGCTGGCCCAAATTAAGGCGGCGTACTTTGAGTTGATCAAGTTGGCGGTGTGCGTACAGCTCCCAGTGCCGCGGCTTGCGGCAGGCGACAAGGCGATCGATTCGGGCGACGGGGAACAAACAACTTTCTTGCATGGCGACATGCGTGAAATCTTCTTGGAAACCAATTCCGTTCGGTAAGAAGAAGAAGATGAGGACGTTGTGTGTGTATGTGTTTTTTATTAAAAAAAAATAAGTTGAAGCAGGTAGGTCATGTTCGCCTTTTTTCAGCTAACGAATTTGCTTCTCGATGACGAGGGCTTTCAACTCTGACAAGTAGAGCGAGTTCACGCCAGCATCAACAAGTTCGCCGACCTCCTCCAGACGAATCCGTTCCAGCTTCTCCAGCTCACGCGCGAATTCTTCTTTGAGTGCTTGTCCCTCCTCCTGCTTCTTGATGAACGTGAGCTTCTTCAATCGCTCCTTCTCTTCGATTTGCGACTGCAAGGCTCGACGATGCGCCATGCTTGCAGACTTTCGCTTTTCGTCTCCTTCCTTGACACGAGTTTTGTCCGACTCGACCTGCACCATGATTGAGTCATACTCACGCTGTTGCAGGGTCGCCTCTTTGACGCGAGCACGTTCACGATGCATCGCTTGAGCATTCCGAGCACGTCGCAGCTCCTCCATCTCCTCTTTGTGCTTTCTAGCAAGCGCCAAATCGGCTTCACGCGCCTGCCTCTCGCGAGCTTCGGCAGCGCGTTTAGCACGCAACTCGTCCAGTTCGGCCTTTTCGTTGGCCATCTTCTCCTGCATTGAACGTAGTTTGGCACAGCGCAGCTCGGCCTCGTGTCGTCGCTGTGCTTCTTCTTCCTCTTGACGCTTGAAATCCTCCGCCTTCTTCATCTGATATGCCACCACTTGGTCGTCCTCTTCTTTTATCTTGCGAGCCACCTCTTGTCTTCTCACTAAGGTGTCGTCATTGAACCTTTTTATCTCCTCCATCGAACGTTGCGCGCGCAAAGCCTTCTGTCTCTCTTTCTCGGTGTCTTCTTCTTTCTGGCGCTGAATTTTGTCCAGCATCTCTTGTGCTTCCTGCGCGACTATCTCGCTCTCTTTCTGACGCTGACGACGACGATCTTCAATCTGGTCTTCTAATACCTTGCGGTCTGCGTAGCGCTTCTGCTTCATGACTTCATCACGGTGTTCTTGTCTCTTCAGACTTTCAAGGCGCTCGATCTCCATCAACATATTCATTTTCCCATCGTACACGTGATGTTCATCTTCCAGATCCCTCTTCACCTTGAGCTGCTGGTCACGGATCGTGAATGCCTGAGCGCGAGTACCAAGTGTCTTCATCAGCTTTACGCTGTCGTGCATGTGGTCCTTTAGCACTCGAGCACGACGTAGTATCTCCTGCTTCTCGGCTGAGAATATCTGCTCGATCTCGCTCTTGGGTGCTCGCTGAGCTGCCTCCTCACTGAGCTTGAGCATGTGTTCCTTCCGAGCCTTCGACGTCAGTCGTTGCTGCTCTTGGTCAGCTTCGCGCTTGGCTTCCAGCGCCTCCAAATCGGCTGGCGTCAAGATTTTCGTTTCGGCCTTGATACGCTCGAGCTCGTCCTCGGGCACCACCACGGTCGGAGTCTTGGTCACCATGCGCTTTCCCGTTCGTTTGCCAAAGTGGCTACCAAACGACGGTTTGCTTTCTTGCTCTACTCCTTCTTGGTTCGACGATGCGCTCGGCTGGGCTCCAACAATGTCCCTGTCGAAACGCCAAACAAATAACAATGAGCAAATTTCTCCGAGCAACACAGCAGCATTCTGGCGAATGCACATACCTTCCAGCTTGCAGTGTGCGGTCATTCTTGCGGCTCTTAAGTAGTTGGTTCTTCTCGCCAAACAGTGTGTCGTCCACCTGGGGCGTGTGTGCTACACGACGGTAGCGGCGAGATCCGCCTCCGCCGTGAACCGGACAGTTGGACGAGCTGCGACTCGAGGCAGAGTGGGCACGCGCGCTGGAACTCATCATTGCAGAGATCTCAATGGCAATCCACGCGTTAGCCACCACCTGCGTATAAATACTCCTTCACTGCAGCTTGCCCCACGTTTCTCCGCTATAAACAGAAGTCAACGAGCAAAAACTGTCTGGGGTCAATGCCGAAATACAACAGGAAGAAACTCGCACACCACATTTCAGGACAACCAACTCCATTTAGCTCGAGCCTCCTCCATCACTCCACCCTGCAAATGCTCCACTCTGTCCAATGCCCTCCTCGCTGTCTACAACGCCGATAGCTTGATAGCCTGTTGCAGCGTGAAGGTCTGTCCCGCGGGGAGTTTCTGCTGCTCACTCACGCGACCGGGCTCGACACAGAGCATGGTCGGGTACTCCTCGTCCCCAAAGTCGCTCATGCCCTTGGCCTTGTCCACCCACGGGTTCCACACCACGACGTCGCTCTGCTGAGGCAGCTGCGAGGCGCCGCTCTTGATAAAAGCCTCCTTCTCGATCGTCACGACCTGCTCCTTGCCGTCCGCGCGTTTCATGCGGACGACAACGGGCGACGGCGCGTTGGCGTAGACGCTGTCGGTCTCCTGGGTGATGGTCAGCGCTTCTCCTTCCTCCGTCCTCTCCTGTGCCGCCACCTTATCGTGGTACGTGAGTCCCTTGAGGCCCTCAACGACAACGCCTGCGTCACGCACGTCGTCCGCCGACAAGTACGTGTGCAGCAGCGCCTGGAAGGCCATTTCCTCGCTGTCTGACTTGTTTTGGATATGGAAAGCAGTCGCCAGCGCATTGGCGAAGAGTTTCACCTCGTACACAAGAGCGAAGTCGTGCGGGTACATTTGCTTAATGTCCTCCGAGACGTCGAGCGTGAAGGTGGCGACGGTGGGGCTCTTGTTGTCCCCCACCGTTTGGTCCAATTGGCTCAGCTTCCACTGGTTCACACGAGCGAAGCCGTGGTTGGGGAACCCCTCGGCAGACCCGAAGACGGGGAACACGAGCGGGATGCCGCCGCGAATGGGTTTGCTGCCGTCCAGAAGCGCCTTCTGGGACAGGAACAGCACGTTGCGCTCGGGCTCCTGCGCCGCGTAGAAGGACGTGACGGTCGCCCCGTATAGATGCACTTCCGCACGGGACCCCGAGGGGTGGCGCAGCTCAATGACCGACTTCTTGGTGGCGCTCATGACGACGAGGGATCCGCTCAATCTTTCTGGCGAAGATATCGTCGTTGTGGCGAATCTGCTGACGTCGCGGTCACGGTAATCCTCTTCGCAGAGAGGTACACTGTACCGGCCCTCTCTGAGAGCTGATGATCAGGTAATGAAGGCCCTTGATATACTGGTATTGCAGAGCTAACTATGCTATAGTGTGTACCAGTGTAGTTTCTCCAAAGCCAGCCATCCTAACTCTGCTGCAGCAGTACTGCTGGCACGGCACAAGCTCTAATCTACCTTACTTCGTCTTTTGACGCCTTCCTCAACAAACTCTTCTTTCTCTTCGCCCTCCTACACTATTGTACTGGCCAAAAAAGTTTGTGCCAGGAATTTTAACACGACCACTTTTTCGAACACAACTCTTTTATTTTTAGACATTAGACGCCGTAGCTACAGGCTCAACTCCCACAAATGATTATCACGGGAGCCGTGTCATCAAATATCATTTATTATTCCAGGCAAAAATATCATTTGATAGAAAATAAGTGGTTCACATAATAGCATAGCCAGTCCAAACAGCTTCCATTCAGAGAACGACTACCATGCCGACGAAGCCTCGTGTTCTCCGCACAGGCAACCTCACCGAAGGGGAGAAGCTACAGGTCTATGACAAGCACAAGCGAGAGCCGAAGTTGACGCAGAAGGCGCTAGCGGAGTGGTGTCGCGTCAACTTTGGACTAGAGAAGGCCCCAGCTCAAGCTACAATATCAAATATACTGCGACGCTTCAGTAAATCACCAGCTATCACTATTGCCCCCGATCGGAAGACGAACCGGACTGTCACGTATCCGGAACTAGATGAGGCTCTCGCCCTCTGGGTCAACGATAAGCAGGCCAACAATGTACCCATATCGGACGAGCTCATCCAAACAAAGGCACGGCAACTGTTCGAGGCGCTGAAAGAGCGTGGCGTGACGGGGAAAGAGATTACATTTTCTGCTGGATAGCTCACTGCATTTGAAGGGCGTCATGGCTTCAAACGAGTGCGGCTACATGGGGAAGGTGCTAGTGCAAACAGTGAAGCTGTTGTCGATTTTTTTACTCGCATTCAGCCTAAACTTGACACTTATTCGGCTGCAGACATTTTTAACTTCGATGAAACTGGACTATTCTACCGACGTAGGCCTACGACTACGATTGGAAAAGGGCATGCTGCTCTTCGAGGAAGCAAGAAGGACAAGACTCGGCTTACTGTTGGAGTGGCTGTCAATATGGATGGATCGCGCCAACTTGAACCATTGTTTATCGGTCACGCAAAAAAGCCCCGCGCATTCAAAAAAAAATTACCAGTCGAGCTTGGTTTCTCACATTATTATTTCAACAAAAGCGCATGGATGACAACAGTTATTTTTCGTCGATGGTTGGAAAAAGTTAACACAAGCATGCTCCGCCAAGACAGAAAAATCTTACTCTTGATTGACAATGCTACGTCTCATCTAGATGTGGAGCTCTCGCACATTGAAATCGTTTTTCTGCCCCCTAACGCTACAGCCATCCTTCAGCCGTTGGACGGTGGCATAATTGGACGTTTTAAAGCTCACTATCGGCGTCTGCACTTCATGCACGCAGTTGCTGCCGCTGACAGACACGAAGAAGATTGGTTTAAAGTGGATATTTTGACGGCGATGAGAAGGGTAAAGTTGGCGTGGAATGAGGTGTCAACTGGAACGATTGTGAATTGCTGGAGAAAGAGCGGCTTTTCCTGTGATTTTTCAACATCCACTAGAGTGTATCCACTTAGTGTTCGGCGTTCCTCGGAGGAGTCTGTGGCTGACATTGTACAGGCCATCCAGGTTTTGCAGCTCTCGAACTGTTCCTCTGTCGATGCTATTTTAAATCCACCAGGAGAAAATGATGTGCATCTTGCCCACACGGATTCTGACGTTATAGACATGGTGGTTGGCATTGAAGATGAAGACATTAATGAGGATGGAGAAGAAGAACAGCAACTTATTCCGAGCGATGGTGAGTTTGCTGACGCCGTGGACGTAGTTCTTCGCAAGCTGATGGCAGAGAATGATTCATCTGAGGCGCTTAGCATTACTAGGAGCTTTTTGAGCAAGAGCTTGTTCGAATACAACAAGAACAAGCTCGCGCAAAAGGAGCAGCAGCTCATTACCTCGCACTTTAAGCCAGTTTGAAAATATCATCGAAGGTACCAATTCGTATCAACTATCACCTATGACAGATAATATCAATGGCTATACTGAATCCCTAACAAACAAAACGGGAGATCGCGAAATGCGATTTTCGATCATCTATCACGCCATATCAATTTAAAGAGCATCATTTATGGGAGTTGAGCCTGTACCATAAAAATACTCGTGAAACAACGTCCTTTCACGTACATACAACAGCATTACACGATTTAGACATCAAGTATGGTCAAGGGCAAGAAACTTACCGCCGGCGAGAGGCTCATGATTGTAAATGCGTACAAATACTTGTCATGCCCGCCTTTGGCCTGCTAGCAAGCAAGCCAGAGAGCGTGGGCGCATAGGCTCTGGCTTGCTTGCTCGCAGCCAGAGGCAGCATGTCGTTGCGACGGCAGCCTGCGAGGCTCTCCGTTCGCAGTTTACATACATATAGCTAGATATTACGAACGTGCAAAAGCAAAGAAGAAAAGCAAAGAAACATGCAGGGTAGCAGGACACATAGGCACGTAGAAATAGAAACTTGCAGAAAACATCAAGGAGGCCCCTGTGCAAGCTATGCGCACAGGAAGGCATGCACATTTAGGCCAGACATTTTCATTATCAAATACACCAACTACCCCGCACTCGAGACCAACCCCTACCTACGCGACCTACATTCCGATTCTAACTTCAACGACCAACACTCTTCACCTCAGTCACGACAATAAATGTCCCCATTTTCCTCTTTCGAACGGTCCATACATTTACGCATGGCAACTTCCAAAGTCCGCTTAGCATCAAATCGAAATGCTAGATGCACATGGCGTGTCAACCACCGTTTCAAAAGGCCGAATCCGACCTCAATCGTATTCAACTGAGGAGAATATGGTGGTAAGAAGAACAAAAGCGCTCATGTCGAATGAACGAGCTCTTCGAGTTCCCTGTACATGTGTATTTTAGCGTTGTCAAGAACGACAATCGATCTGAATCGAAATTAGTTATAGCTGTGGTAAAATACCGCCAAAAAATAAATGCAGAACGTACCGTGGCGGTGGCCAGGGGTTTAACAATGGGGCGACATTTTTACGAAACGCGTCATGAAAACGATTTCTGTCAAAAGTTCCAGGAGTTGTTTCCCATGTAATGAAGCCTGAGATGTCCATTGCAGTCAGTATTGACACACGATCGCCTTCAATAGCAGGTTTAGTTACAATTGTGTATCCGTACAAAAGAAAATAAAGATTACCTCTATCAAGTGGCTGGCGGACAATTGCCGGTGTGTTTCTTGTTGACCATGCGAAACGGCGAAGAACGTCGCGGCCATTTTTCGCCGTTTCGTTCGGTGAAACCAGTTGATCGGGTCCACGGTAGAAGGGGGCTATTTTTCGTGGTAAACATCGATTTCTGCCTGAACACTCTCTCTTGCTCGTTTGGTGAGGACTTTACGAGTAAGACCGAGGTCAAAACGCAAATCCCGGCAAATTGTCGCAGTAGAAATGTTGGGTAACTCAGGAAAGGTTGACTTGAGAGCTGCTTGGAGCTCTTCTATATAGAAACATGGATGCTCGTCGACAAAACCTTTGACAAACTTGATGCATTCTGGGGGCCAGCGTGTCTTTCGTTCAATTTGTACGTTAGGAATCGCATTTCCTCGGCGTCTAAAAAGCAAACCCCATCTTGAAATAGACCGTATAGACACTCCCATCACTGATGCCACAACTACCAAGTCGATATCGTAGATGTAAGTTAAAACGATAGAGCGCCAACGCATAGCAATTGAGATCGACATACTTTAGTAAACGCTAGTTGAGGGAGAGAGAAAGAGTTAGAGTGTTCAGGACATGGGTTTGTCGCTTTTTCCACGGCCATTCAACGAAAACGACTCCAATTCAATCTTAACTCTTCTCCTAAGCTAGCTATTCAATGTTAACCCGAAGACAGCTGCAGCTAACTCAACGAAGACTCAACCTTCGAAGATTTGCTAAAACAACGAATTGCGCCGTGGTTTAGCCACAAAGCCTGCAAGGCACAATAAAACTTACGACAAATACCGTTACCGTTAAGTACGACAAGTACGTCAGCGCATGTCAACGCAATACACTCTTTCCTCCCCAGGATGCGGCGCCACGTCCTGGAGCGCGTCCTGCTGAGCGCGTGTACCTGTCAATTGGCTCTCGAGTTCCTCCTCTCCAGTGCTGACGATGGCGCGTCCATCGCTGGCTGGTGCATCGTCGCTCTGCTGCTGACTCTGCACTCTCCAAGACGCGAACTGGCGCCGCTCTACGCGTCTCTGGGGCTGCGCGTCCTCCTCCGTCCTACTACCCCCTTCTCCCCACTCTCCACCGTGGCCTTATCTTTGGCTCTGGCCTGGACGTCGTCGCTGCTCTTCCCATGGCCAGACTTCTCCCAGCTGCACGGCGCCCACCAAACCATCGGCTGCCGCTCTGCGCGTCTCGGGGGCGTCGAGTGCCGCGTCTTCTACCCTTCCGCAGACGACCACCATACAAAGACCAAGACTCTTTATCTGCACCATGGCAGCCACCTCATGAAGGGACTCGGAGTCTTCGCCAAGATGCCTGCGTGGCTCTTCCACAACATGAGCAACGCGCACCTGGCCGCTCTCCAAGACGCCCCCTTGGCACCACCACCACTACCAACAGGCTACCCGGTGGTCATCTTCAGCCACGGACTGGCCGGGTCGCTGGAGCTCTACTCGTACGTCAACCAGCAGCTAGCGAGCCACGGGTTTGTGGTGGTGGTGCCCAACCACTGCGACGGATCCGCCTGCGTGTGCAGTCCGGAGCCTGGCCGCATCGAGTACTACCAGCAGATCACGCCAGAGGTACGAGACAATGTCGACGGAGCAGGCTTCCGCTTCCGCAACGGACAACTGCAGCAGCGAGTGAGTGAAGTGCGTGCAGTGCTGGATGCCATCACGCAACAAGATAAAGGGGTCTTTCGTCACTGCGACTTCGCGAACGTTTGCGTCGCTGGACACTCCTTTGGGGCGGCGACAGCGCTGAGCGCTGCTCATGTAGACGCTCGGTTCAAGAGGATGGCGCTGCTGGATGCGTGGATGGAGCCACTGGACGACGAGGTGCGCGACGGATTGGGCGCACGCGTTCCTGCGCTGCATTTGATGTCAGAGCACTTCCTGCACTGGAAGTCCAATGCACAGAGCACCGAGCGCCATGCTCGTGGCTGTACCCATGCACAGTCACGCCTCACGTGGCTGCGGGACACAAGACACAACAATTTCTCTGACATCCCCGTGTTTTCGCCGAGACTCAACCGGCTCCTGAAGTCCGCCGGCAAAATTGATCACCTGTACGCTCTCCAAGTTATTGGGCAATTGTCTGCCGCCTTTTTGAGCGGTGACTTTGATGCACGAGCAGCAGAAGTTCCAGAACTGGTCGCTGTCACCACCCAGCACTAAATAGACGATCGAGGTGCATGATAACCTTATAGAATCTCCGCCATGGTTGATACTAGATCGAATCAATGACTGGAATGGTGTGTTGAATCGATGGGGGTTCCCATTTATTTAGTTAATGACTGGTACTACGACACTTACGCTTCTCTATAGATCCCTGACACCAGTTCACGGTGAACGGTGGCGCCCTCATATGGACAGGTTGGCTTGGGCACAGGACATGCACGAATGCAAGCAACTTGGGTTGCCGACTTAGTCGACGCGAGTTACAGGTGCCGACGGCAACGCTGTCTTGTTCGAGCCTCGGCGCAGGAAGAAGTTTTTCACATCGGTAATCGTGCTGAGCAGCACCGGCAGCAGTAGCATGCCATTGAGCACACCACAGAGCACCACCATCATGTACATGCGGAAGTAGTACTTCTTGAACACGCGCGAGT
This sequence comes from Phytophthora agathidicida, assembly GCA_025722995.1. NCBI lineage: Eukaryota > Oomycota > Peronosporomycetes > Peronosporales > Peronosporaceae > Phytophthora > Phytophthora agathidicida. The sequence continues at coordinate 1,933,338 of CP106979.1, forward strand.
CTGCCAGCGTCAAGACGCTCAGACCGATGACCTTGGTAATCGTAATACCGAAAATCACCGACGTGAAGACTTGACGAAGTGCATCTCGAGCACGCTCGTCACCCGTTCCTTGTGCCTTGGCGAAGAACCGAACGTAGTGACCGCAAAACTCCACTGCAATACCAGCCGCGATGATCAGGTTCACAATCGACAGACCGTTGAGCATGATGTCCAGCGGCTGCATCAGACCCAGCACAAGCACCACGATGTTCGTCGCCATGAGGGAGATAGCCAGCGCGTAAAACACGTTGCCCAGGTACAGCGTCGTGATTACGAAGATAGCCGCCAGTGCCAGACCAATTAGCCTGTACGCATCGTCGATCACCGTCAGGTACTGCTCGAAGTAGACGTACGTCAGCGAATACACCCAGATATCCACGCCAGTCTTCTCGCTGATCCACTCGGCCGCAGCAAGGTTCTGCTTGTAAGAGTCAATGTAGCGCTGCTGCGTCGGGTTCGATGTACCCGTCACCATGTACGACCAAGCTGTGATCTCATCACCGTAGCCACTGCTGTTGATCTTCACTGCCGGCGTCGAAGCGTTCACAGTCGGAATGGGTTGCTCGTCAATGCTGAACTGACCACGGTAGATCGAGCCACCACCGTAAGAGCACGACGTGCCAGCACTAGCCGTAGCAAACATGCTGAAGAGCGACATGTACTGGGCCTCCGGCACAGGCGGGACGGTCACCGACGTAGCCAGACAAGTGGCGTCTTCCGAACGTAGGGTCGTGTACGTGTCGTTGCCAGTCTCGATCGGGACGTACGAGCCCTCAGAGTTCACACGACAACACTCGCTGTCCGGGTTCACGAAGCCCCAGTAGTCGTCCATCCACGAGTACGTCGTACCAGGACTAATGTGCGTGACAGTCTTATCACCGTGGTTAGCCAGCGCGTTCATGATATTGGGGATGGAGTAGGTGCCACAGATGTCCTTCGACTTGCAGAAGATCGTCTCCACACTCTCGTCATTGAGCGACCAAGCGTCCGGGTTGCGGCCGTAGCCCGTCTCAACGATGAAGTACACAGGCACACCAGTTGCCAGGTACACATCCAGTGCGTTAAAGTACTCAATCATGTACGAGTCGGACGGCATCGCCTCCTTCTGAGGCAGACCCTGGTCCAGCGATTCCATCGAGTAGATCGACCACAGCGTCCATCCCAAGAACGCCAGGAGAGTCACCAGCTTCACAATCTTGTAGGTCAAAATTGATGCGTACACGTCCACGCAGTGGTCAAGAATATCCGTCAGCGTGCGGTTTTCCGGGGTCACGGAGCGCCGAGCGTCTTCAGGTGCAGGGGTCTTGGGTTCTAGGGACACAAGTGGTTCCGCCGTCTGCTGAGTCTGCAGTGCAGGTGCTTGCGCCTTCACGTATGACGCACGCTTGAAAATGATGTCGTACTTACCGCTCAGCTCGCGACGCTTGTCCAAAGTAAGAACAGATAGGAACAGGGTCATCTGGAAACAGAAGTTGATCGCCACAGCACAGCACGCCATGGCTGCGAACCACAACACGACAGGCATCGCCGAGATGGAACCGAAGGCAAAAGCCACTGACTCGGCCACAGAGGCCATGAAAATACTGGGACCAATGTACGCCAGACTCTCGGAGACGATAGTCGTGGTGATCTCCTCAATCGCCTTCGGGTTGTGCTCGAGTCCAACGAAGAGACTCGGCTGTTCACGGCGCATCTGGTCTTCCTTCTCCGTCATGGCGTGAATCAGCAAGAAAATGTTATCCACACCGATGGCCAGCGACAGGAAAGGAACCACCTCCATGATAATGAGCTGAAGCTTGACTCCGAACCACATGTAGATACCGATAGTAGACGCCACGCCGCACACAATGCTCATAACGCCACAAAAGCCGGCCACGATCTTGGACGAAATGAAGAACTCCCGACTGAACTTGATGCGGTTAATACCCAGCGAAATGTAGATGATCATGAGGCAGTAACTCAGCGCCACAGGACCCATACCGTTGCTCGATTCAGCATCCACCTCGTCTTGGACTGAAATCTCCGCGTAGAAGTAGACATTGAAGATCGTGTTCGACGCAGCCTCGACCTTCATCGTCTTGATGTACTCACGCTCCCACTTGATCGCGGGCTCGTTCTTGTCGCTGTCAGCGTAGTTGTAGTTCAGGTACGAAGAAACAAACGCCACCGAGTCCAGGAACAGCGTGTAGTTGCTCTCGGCGCCATCAGGGAAGCCACCCAAGTAGGTGTTGTACAGGTTCATGGGCGAACCGAAAGCCGACAAACACGGGCAGTCACTCATAGTCGAAGGAAGCGAGTCGCCGTCCTTCAACGCATTCTTCAACTGTGTGCAAAGCGCCACGTCCGACGTTGTCGGGGAGTAGAGGCAGTTGCTAAAGTGCTCCATTTCCATGCCGTACTTCTCGTAGAACTCGAAGTGCTCCATGTTGTTTTGGAAGTACTGCGTGATGGAGTTGACCGTGCAGCCCGTGCCCGTGGCCTTCCAACAAATGTCGTCCAATCCGATCTTCTCCTCACCATCGTCCGAAGTGTACGTCACATTGGCCGCTACGTTCTGGACGCGGATCGCCTCCTTGATGATTGACGAACGGTAAATGTTGCCGCCGTCCTTCGGGACCAAAATGAGTTGCTCCGAGCGGTAGAAAGGGTTGAACATTTCGCCGTAGTGCTGGCGCTGTTGGTACGAGGTACTCGACGTGGACACCCACAGCTTGATGGGGTCCGTTTCGATGTCAATATTGTACAGTCCGACAACACAAACCACGACAACGAGCAGCACCAACGGGATGATCTTCTTGGGCCGGCTGCCCGTCGAGACGAATATCGCCCAACTGCGCAACTTGTCCGTCATGAGCTCGTCCAGGTAACTCAGACGTGTCGTGTTTGTCTCTATCGCGTGAGCCACGCCGTGGGCTTCAGGCGTGTACGGTCCGATTTGGGGCGTGCCAGTGTGCGGGTTCGGAATACGGGATCTTCGTTCGCGACAGCCAGCAACGATGAAGCCCACAATGAGCAGCAAGGCAACCGCTCCACCGAATATCACGAGGAAGTAGTTAAGCGGCGTCCAGTCCGTCACCGGGATGTTGCTGGCCAGGTACGCGTTGAGCTCCGCCCACGTTGAGTCGTCGTCAGAGCCGGCACTGCCGCTAGCCGAAGCCGACGTCGCCACGTTCGTGACCGCTCCGTAGCACGACTCCGAGTACGTGCGTGAATCGCTGGAACTCACAGCGCAAAGGGAACCGCAGACGCCGACACACGACGTCATTTTGTTGTTCATGGGCAGGATGCAGTTGGTCGCGTTCACGTTGTCACAGTGGCAGAACTCGGTCATCTGCTTCACCTCGGGGACTTTGTCCATAGTCGTCACATTGATCTGCAGCGGAGAGCCGATGCTGTTGTAGGCGTACTTGCCCATGTACTCCATGAGGCCATAGCCGTCGTGGCAGTCCTGGTTCGGGTTACAGAGCAAGGAGAAGGAACTGTCGTCCTCGCAGAAGTCGTAGATGTCACGGATCCAGTCGTTGCCCACGTAGTACGTGGCCTCCTCCACTGCAGGGAACACCGCATCGGCGTGCTCATCGTCACCGCCCATGATGCGCACTTCGTTGACGTCCAGGAAGAGACTGTTGTTGGGGCTGCACGTGAACTGGCAGAAAATGTTGCGCAGGTTCTCCTTGCAAGCCGAGCACAGGCCGGGGATCATGCGGACCTGTGTGGACAGCCCCGTGTACTGGTTCTCGGTACAGCAGAGCATGTCGTCGCCCTGGCCGATGGTCTCGTTGTACAACAGCGGGCAGTCCACTTGGAACTGCTCGCGGTTGGTGTCGGACCACTCTGAGAATTTGTTGGAGAAGCCTGCGTCGTAGGCGTCCTCGACGGACGTCGGGTAGTACCGGTTGGGGATGGCGGCGCTCGCAACGGTGACGTTGACGTAGGCTGAGTCAAAGGCGACGCAGTGGCCGGGGGCGCGTACGAGAGTGCCGAGCTCCTGCACCAGCGCTGGGTCTTGGATGCACTCTTCCACTTTGGAGTAGGTGCACATGGTGAGCTGCGACCGAATGTCGGCCAGCAGAGTTGCATTGTCGGCGAGCGTCCAGGGCACGTAGTTCGAGGTGGACGACGTGCTCACCAAGGCTGTGGAGGATGTGGAGCCCGCGGTGCTGCCGGCCGCCTGTACGATGCCCAGAGGCAGCAGCAACGACGCGAAGGCCGAGACGCGCATGATGTGTACTGTCTTAGGGAGGGAGACAACCGGTGGAGACAGCAGCAGCCAACCCTAATCTATAGCCGAACGCCTCGTGCTCGATCGCCGGTAGATTTTGAAATGAGGACCTCGCTCGGACAGAGAGAAGGATGAATCCACGCCCATCCATACCGAGAACCGACACGACCAGAAGTGCAACAAACTCGAGCAGATACTGCGCCTGCGACGTCGGCTGGACATGGCTATGTCTGGATCCCCCGTGCAACGGCGTGACCCACGGCTCAGGCAGACGCCGAGCATGAGGTTATCGCGTCTTGGTGGCGAGCGGCTGGTCTCGTCCCGGTTACTCACACACAGTCGAGATGGCAGACTGCAGGCGGTGCAGGTCACCCGAACAGGTCGCGACGCGAAAACGAGGCCTTGCGCTGGTCGGAATGGATCCCCTGGTTCGCTGGCTCTCCTTCGTTTGGAGTTTTTGTATGATGAGAGCAGCGAGAACATTGGTCACCAAGGTCTGGTGGAGCCCGTTGGCCGGGCTAGCGCAAGGTGGTGGTGATCCATGTGCAGATCGGGATGGCTACGGCTGCTGTGGACGAACCGCAGGGTCCACGAACTGCGAGCCTTCCGTTGGTCACCAACTTTGGAGCTCGGTCGACGAGTCGGCGTGGTGCTAACGGAGCACCGCTCAACGCCGTTGTGGTGCTCGGCCTTCGAGACAAAGCCAAGCATGATCGCTGCTGCAGAGAAATTAACGACGAAGATCGCTCATGCATATCCAAATTAAAGCGCACTCGTGGCAACCGTGGTCAGCCAGGCACGCTCGGTGATTGTGGACGCAGAGGATGACGCGTGAAAGGCAGAATGGGTCCACGCGCAATCCGCTCTTGTCGCTCTTGTTGCGTTGGCAGGGCAGTCTGCCTGGCAGACTCTGCCAGCGCAGGTCTGCAATGGATCACCTGCAAGTCAAACTTGACCTTACGACCGTCGAAAGGAGAGGAGTCCTAGCAGAGAGTGGGACAGGTGTCCATCAGTAATATATCATAGTTCATTTAAGTATACATTATAGGCTAATTTAGATAGAAGGTGCACGATACATTTATTTCGTATAAATCTTCATAGGATTCAATTAAGTATCTTATCGGTGACGCTTTCTGAACCGATTCTGAACTTTGCCTCTTCTGATCGTACCTCGTGAATGTGATAGTGTATCTAAAATGCCTTTGGAGGGTGCAGGGCTGATGCTTGGAAACTCTACTAACATGGTAACAACGGAAGATCGAGCGCTACGATCAAGCCAAACTCATGATGATCGTAATGCTAAGTATTAAGAAGGTTTTGATGGACGTGATAACGAGATTAACGGTATCAACTAAAACTATGGCAATCGCTGCCTTGCATTTTTTTTTTGTCTTATGACGGCGACCTACTACAGCTTAGTTTCCAATTGCTGCTGCCCTACCTTGTGCGCCACGCTGCTGTCACCGATGCTCGGTCAAAACTCGTAAATTGGAGCCATTCCGTCAGCGCCGCCAGCTTACGGAGACTTGGTCGAAGCACTCTTCACTTGCTTCGTTTGCTCCTGTTCCTCGCCCGACGCTTTGATCTCCTTGCTCTTCTTCTCCTGGGCCTTGCCGAACGCCGTCTGACTCCACAGCTTCTCGAACTCATCGGGCGTGCCCTGCGAGCAGATCGTTTGGTGCTTGCCCTCATCCTTGGCGTCCTTGCGGTTCCAGGTCGTCTTGAGACGTTTACCCAGCAGCTCTCGCTCATGCTCAGCTTTCAGTCGTCCGGTCGAGTCCTCGTAACGGCGACGCGTACTCACGATCTTGCGACCTTCCTCGTCCACCACCGACGAGCTGCTGAACGAGTAGGACGAGAACGCGCGTTTGTTCTCCTCCTCCTTGTGCGGCTCCGTCTTCTTCTTCTTTTCCTTCTGCTGCTGGAGGTCCTTGAAAAACTCCTCGTCCGTGCTCACTCCAGGCACGTCGCTCATGCTCATCGACAGCTGCGGCAGCGTATTGGTGTCCATCATGGACAGCTCCAGCATCGACATGGGGTGCCACATCGTTGGGCGCACCAGATCCCACGCGGAAAACATCCTCAGCTCACTCGCTCTGTTGGTTGGTCTCGATCTGCTCTCCACGAAGAAATTTTGAGAATGACCTCGCTTCGAAAAGAGAGCGAAGAAGAAAAGCAGAAGAAAAGCAGAAGAAAAGCTCGAGGCCCGTCGCCCAACTGGGACAAGTGCTGCATCTAGATCATTCTCTAACTGTAGCGTCTAAAACCGCACAAAAGTGCAAGCAACGAAGTTGAAGTGAGGTTCGATTGTTCTATGCTGATATTGGCATAAAGTATCGCAGGTCAAATCTCCATACTCATTTGAAGTCAACTACGCATTGTATCAATACCCCAACGCTGCCGCGTCCCTCGAGACTTCCTCATCGCTGTGATGGTCTGGCAACTGGTCTGTGCCGGCTTCTGCCTGTTGCTGTCAACCCCCATCGTTCGCGGACTGCTCGCCGTGCATTCACTCGAGCAGCGCGCGTCTTTCCAGCGTCAGAGCTTGATTCTGGCCCGCGCACTACACCGCCCGCTGTATACAATATGTTTGCTGCTTTTGTTGCTCCGTGCGACGTTTCTCGTGCTTATTACCACAAGTAAAGTGGAGCTGATGGGGTTTGCCTCGAAAATGGCAGCTTTCTGGCTGCTGGACATGCCCAGTGTAGCTATTACAATGTTAAATGGCTACATTGTGCTGTTCGCAGTGCGCTTGGTGTTCCAACGACGCTGGACAGGATCGACGGTGTCTGCAACAAGTGGCAATAGTGGGCTGTTGAGTGCAGTATTTGTGGCGTTTGGGGCGTCACTTGTAGCATTGGTGACACTTGTAGCCATTTGCAGAGCTCAAGGACTTTCGTTGGTGCCGCAGTGGATGACGTTCGGCTATTCTGCAACGATCTGGACGACGCTGGGGCTGCTGATGTTAAAGTATGGAGGCCTGGCAGTGCAGATTTTGTGGAGACATCGACGCCGGAATCAATGGAGAGGTGGAGATGGTGAGGAATTGGAAAAGAGGTTAAATCGGAGGCTACCAGTGCTGAGCATCGCGTGTTTGAAGAACTTGGCAGTGTGCAGTACACTCCTGGCAGAAATTCTGGTCTTTCGAGGTGTTTTGTGTGCTGTTGCAGCTTCACAGAATTTTGGTATGGATGCCATGCACACCGTAATTGTTGATTCATGGCGGGGCATAATACTCCACTACTGTGCTTGGGAGGTTGCAAGTGTCGTGATCGTGTTACACATGCTGCATCAGACGCCAATTGCAGTGCATTGCTGCAGTGGTGAGCCGAACAGTGCAGAACATTCACCAAGGAGATGCAACGAAATACCTTCGGCACCAAAACTCGATGCGTGCGAGATCCAATTTCAAGTGCCAAATGTTCGCGGACTTGTCGCCGACTACGTAGTTCCGTCAAATACGTCGTTACTATCAGCCCGCCGAAGAGGGATGGAGCATGAGAACGTTGTGGAGCATTGTTATTGTAGAGTGCACCACATCGGGGCGCCGTCTGAAGGCGTTGAGTATGTTAACTGCCGCTGCCATCATGGAAGTGAAGACGATCACTTCTCGAGCACTGCGAATGTGCCATTGCTCACTGAAGACTATGATGATCGATTTCAGCACGAGGAGAGAACAACGAGTACGTAGACGATAGAATAGTTTGTAGACATGCTGAGTGAACATGTCAAATTGTACTTCTCAAATGTCCAAGTCGTCGTCAACATCATCGTCATCCCAGTCCGGATCGTCCTCGTCAATGAAGAATAAAGTGTTGCTACCAGCAGCAGAGCGATTTTTGCTGCCAGCGTCGCTAGGCCCGCTACTAACCGCACCAGAGCCTTGGTGCATGTACGGCAGTTGGACTTGGCTTTTGGCCCGTTGCTCCGCAGCGCTGATGGACAAATTGAAACTCACGTCTTCTTGGTGCACAGGAAGAGGAGCCTGGCCAGCGATTTTGGGGTTGGGCGGATGGGAAGTAGTGGTTGATGCAACGTCTGTGTGAGACTTCCGCTTGAATTCTGGCTTCTTTGAGCCCGCTGAACGTGTCTTCGTGCTGCCATCTTTGCGTTTTGGCACTGGATCTGATGCACTATGGTTGTCGATGTCAGTGGCAGCGACAAACTGCACCTTGCCAGGGAACACTTGAAAGTACTCGAGGCTCTCGCTGCTTCGGCCGTTCTGAACGAGTAACAAGGTAAGCAAACATTAGGCCTTTGTGTAGCCTCAAATACTACACCACACAGCAACTCAAAAGATTACCTTCTTTTGCCGCACGAGCAGCACGAACCCGTGCATTCCCTTTGGGATCTCACGCCGTCGTTCCTTGGACAGAACTGGGTATGAACGCAAAGACGAGCGTGTCTCCACGGTCACCAACGCTGTCGCCTGGGCTGCCAGCGCCTGCAAGACTTCATGGGACTCAGCGCTAGCATTCAACCGAGCAATCACCGACCCAACCACAGCGTGTCCACGAAGTCGGCGCAGAAACAGCATCACTTGCTGCAGCGACGTCTGCTGCAAAATTGCATTGAGTGAGTCCAGCACCACGACCACTGGTCGAGTGGACGTCGCCCCCTTCAGTTCAACCTTCGCTTCAACGCTCTCAATGTCGTGCATTATGTTGGTCAGTAATTGCGAACTGGTAGTTGACGGTTGGAAGTTTGCATCGGCAGCGTAGTCGACGTGTGTGAATTTGGCCGAGGCTTCAACACCTTCTGCCAGTTGAGGTGAATCCTGGACAGGTGACATAACCCAAGTTAGCAACAACCTAAGCATTATTTGCAATGCAATTCCACGACGTACCAATGTAATTAGCAGCACGTTCGTCGTCTTGGCGGACTGCAGCGTAAGCTTCAGCATTGCAGACAGAATGACACGCGATGCACCATGAGCCTGTTGGTTTTCCTGCACTAAAACACACTCGGCTCGTCCCGAAGACTGCCAAATGGAAGCAGGAGCTTGAATATCGCCGCCATCCGCAGTCTTTGCCACGTCCGACGTGACGCAATGGTGCAGCAGGAACTCCTCCATCGTCGATGACCACCAAAAGCTCCCATATGCTGCATAGTAGGTGTACTTATTCTGTTCGATGGTGCTGTGAAACGACGTTGAAGTATCTGCTCACTTCGAGATGGCATCAAGCACGCTTGCATGGATAACCAATGTTTTAGCATTGCTCGGGTGGTCTACAACGATATTACTCCTCAATGGTGCACTCGCACAAGCTTCGAACGTGTCGACGCGGCCTATATCCATGATCATGCCCAACCCCAGCGATCCGGTGGGTCGTCGTCTCGTGAGCGGGCTGACATGCGACTTGGACATCTACAACCAATTCATCGAGTCCGACGAAGGCCAAGACATCTTCATCATGTCTACACTGTGCGAGTCGCGTATCGTGTACCTCAAGAACGTTCGTGCAGGTTGGTACGGGCCGGTTCCGCAGACGGCTCTGGCAACAGCCATGTGCTCGGACGAGTGTCTACGTAGCGACGAGCTCCACAAGAAAGCCATGTCGCTGTCTCGATGCACATGTGCTGACGTGTCCGCCAAGACGTTCGTAAGATACGATTTCTGTCTCGAGAGCTCCGCTCGACTGTTGTGTACCCATTTGAGTGAGTGTGGGCATTGGGGCTGCCAACTCGAGGACTTCAATTGTCTCCGCTTCGAATGGGATCATTTGTATCCATGTTTCAGCTCTCGTACTTCGCTCAACGTCGTGGTCTTGATGTTAGCGCTCGCTGCGTCTTGGTTAGCGTAGGTTACATGGTGGTTACATATGGCTACATTAATGGTTACTATGAGGGTGACTCTCCATTTTGCCAATCACAAACAGAACAAGATGACGATGGGTTGCGCTGCTGGAAGCGTCCGCTGGTCGCTCTACCAGGACTCTACCTGCTTGGGAAGCGATTGTGTGTTGAGCGGGTGTATTCCTCTTGATCAAGCTAAAGTTTCACGGCCTCAAGCGACCCAGAACCTGTCTGGCAACGCTTCAAACTCCACGTATTTTTCACTGGACTCGACTGGGTTTCAACTCGTTCCGGAGCTCCAGCGACGTGTAGAGGAACTTTTAGAGCGGAAACGAAGTAGCAACAGCAAGGGTATTGAAGACTCTATGGGTGTGAGCGATGACGCTGTCCCCGTCGCAGTGGAAGACCTCTTATTAGGCTCTAAAGCTGCAGATTTGGGGCTGGAGGGCAAGACTTTGCTGTATTGCAAGCTGCAGTTGGACGGGGAAGTTGCTGGAGCCGAGGCGAGACACAATGCCGACTGGTTCTCGTGGAAGTTGAAGCGTGCAGCCGAGTATCGAGTGCGTGGGAACGACGCTTTCAAGCGGGAGAGCTTCAGCTCAGCAGTGAGGCTCTACAAGCGTGCGTTGGCGTGGCTCGAGCCGCCAGCATTGCGGTCAGATGCACTACTGGACGCCAAGATCGAGTACTCAACGGAGGAGAAGCAGGAAGTGAACCTGATTGCCGTTGCGTGTTACGCCAACATAGCCACATGCTACTCGAAGCTGGACGGAGACGGAGATGTGGACCGCTGCATCGCTGCTGCTTCCAGTGCGTTGAAGCTGGACGAGTCTCACGTCAAAGCTCTCTATCGTCGTAGCCAGGCCTATGCGTCGTCCAAGGAGTTCGATCTTGCACTGGCTGATCTCACCAAGCTGCGTGAAGTGGAGCCAGACAACAAATTGTTCCGATCTGCGTTGACGCGAGCTCAAACCGCCAAGACGCAGCTCCGCAAGAAACAGCAGAGCGCCTTCGCCAACCTCTTCCACAAGCAATAGCAAAACCAAACGAAGACCGGTAAGTTAAACAGGGAGGGGCGTGTTCCATTTTCGCTCAATTGCAGCCGAGTTACCACGACGACAGGAGCCGGCGGTGGAGCCACGTCCTCACTCTACTACTAGGAGCGCGGTGTTCTGCCAAGATACACACACACAAGTGCCTGCTCCAATCGTCCATCAGCGAGCAGCGTAAATCACACAACCCGCGTCGGCGTCATCGGGCACCAACAGGCGACTGGAGCTCCAAGGGATTAAACTTGGGCAAGCGCTTACTCCTCGGCGGCCACAGCGCGAGTGTAGATAAGCTGCGCGTGGTGGCCCAGCACCTTCGAGATGCTTCCATTCTCCTCCAGCTCGTGGATCGAGGCGCGGGCGAGAGCGGCGTTGACCTTGAGGCGCTCCACGATGGCCGAGGCCGTGATCAGCTTCATCTTGGGGACCTCCACCAGCAGGCGCTCGTACGTCTCCTGGTCGTACAGCACCTTGTTGGCGACTTTCTCGCGGACCTTGCCCTTGGACCATTTCTTCTTGCCCTTGCCCTTGCCACCGGCCATGGCGGCGGCCATCTTCTGCTCCTTGGTCTTCTGCTGAGTCTTCGGCGGCTGTACGGTGGCATCACCAACACAAACGACGGACGTGTTAGCACCAGAAAACTAACTGCGAGAACACTCCTGTGTAGCCATTTTGACAGGATGGCTGTAGCCATTGGAGCTGCTGCTGCTGCTAACTGTGGCACTGGAATCATCCTCTGCACCGCGTCGTGTTCCTGTTATTGTTTTTTTCTTTTCTTTTCTTCTCGATTTCTCCTTTTGTGTCGGCCTGTATAGTCGTTGGAATTGTCCATTGCCACTGCCAGCACCAGCAGCAGCAGCAGCTCCGTCTCTGGCTCCTTGTCATAGTGAAGCCATTTACTGGAGAGAAGAGAGGAGGTCATGCTTACCATGGTGACTTGGTGCTTGCTACTACGCTCCCTGTTTAATTAGCTAGTGCAGCCGTATTGGGATTTTCGGCGCCCAAGGACCTCGACCAGCCATCCGATGGCCGCGGCGGTCCACTTACATGATACACAAATTTAACCGGTTAAAAAGTACTCGGACCGGCTAGCGGACCGATTATGACACTGACTACTGCGATAATCACGTTACCTTTTGATGATAATCGGTCTGGCGTCGAGGCTGCTGTGACCATGGCTGCGTTCTGGCGGCCTGGCGCGACGCTCCCAGGCGCCGACGCTGAGGCTGAAGCTGCTCGGGATCTTCCAAAGGACGCAGAGGTTCCAGCCCTGCAATTTAATCCACTGCAGGGGCTTCCGTTGCGCTCCCAGAGAGCTCGTTTGCCAGTGTATCAACACCGCGACGAGATCCTGTATGCAGTCGAGACGCACGCTACGACGATCCTCGTGGGCGCCACGGGCTCAGGAAAAACGACACAGGTGCCACAGTATCTGCTGGAGGCGGGATGGGCGGCATCTCGACCGAGAAAAGCTCATGCAGGCGATAACACGCCCAGGAACAGAGTTATCGTGTGCACGCAGCCGCGTCGCGTCGCTGCCGTCACGATCGCCGAGCGGGTGGCCCAAGAGATGGGTTGCCAGCTGGGGGGTGAAGTCGGGTATGCAGTCAGGTTCGAGGAGAAGTGGGATCCGGAGCGCACCAAGATCAAATTCGTCACGGACGGGCTACTGCTTAGAGAGACGATGAGAGACCCGCTGCTGTCGAGATATTCGGTCGTGATGCTGGTCAGAATGGCACTGTTTAAGATGCTAGGAGGTGTACTGGTGGGTTGTGTACTAACTAGAAGATTGTTTTTGATGTAGGATGAAGCTCATGAACGGAATTTGGAGACGGATCTGCTGTTGGGGCTGATCAAGAAGATCCAGAGGAAGAGACCGGATCTTCGAGTAATTATTGCGTCGGCTACATTGCAGGTGGACACTTTTGTACGGTTCTTCCGCTCTAGGAAGAAGGAAAAAGAACAAGAGGAGAGTTTGACGAAATCGCAACCGATGCTGAAAGATGTTGTTGCGGTATCGGTTGAAGGAAGACAGTTTCCAGTGGATATTGAGTATCTTCAGGAACCGTGTGGAGATTATTTGCAGAAAACGATTGATACGGTGTTGGCTATCGACGAGCATGAAGGCGAAGGCGACGTGCTGGTGTTTTTGCCTGGTCAAGAGGAGATTGATTTTGTTGTCAGAGCGCTCAACGACAGAGCGCCGACACATATCCTTCCTGTGCCGCTGTACGGGACGCTGCCACTGCACATGCAACAGAACGCGTTCTTGCCGGCTCCTCGAGGAATACGTCGGAAGGTGATTGTGGCTACCACCATCGCTGAAACTTCCGTGACGATTGAAGGTGTGGTGTTCGTGGTGGACGGGTGCTTTACCAAGCTTGCATTCTTTAACCCGCTGACAGGAGTGGAGGCTCTGCTAACGGCGCCAGTGTCCAAAGCTTCAGCAAAACAACGAGCAGGCCGCGCAGGACGTTCACGGCCTGGAAAGTGTTTTCGCCTGTGCACGCAAGAGCATTTCCGCGCCAAACTTGCGAAGGAGACGATCCCGCAGATGCAGCGTACGAATTTGGCGACAGTGGCGCTGTACTTGCTGAGTATGGGCATTCAAGACCTGGCACACTTTGATTTTGTGTCACCTCCCTCACCGGAGGCTCTAATTCGTGCTTTGGAGCTGTTATTCTCGCTGGGTGCCATCGACACGGATTGCCGCCTCATCGATCCACTTGGAACGCAGATGGCTGAATTTCCAGTAGCTCCAGCACTAGCGAAAGTGTTGCTGTCATCGTTCCGCTTCGACTGCACGCAAGAGATGCTCAGTATCGCCAGTGTATTATCTGTGGGAGATGTTTTCCTGGGTTCTCGCGGTTCCAGAGAGCGACAAGAGAAAATTGCCGAAGCCATGGAGCATTTTGCTCATCCGGACGGCGACCACATGATGTACCTGTCCATCTACGATGAATTCGTGGATAATAACAAGAGTCGATCGTGGTGCGACGAGTATTTGCTCAGTCATCGCGCGCTCCTGCGAGCTACAGAAATCCGCCGGCATCTCAAACGGTACGTCACGCGATTCAAGTCACTGGAGGGTAACAATGCTGGAGACCGCGAGGAAGACTACGTGAGACTTGGCGGAAACGGTGCCGAAACTGAGGACAAGGCTCGTAGTGCTACGATTCGCACGTGTCTGGTCAGTGGATACTTTGCGAATGGCGCGAAGCTGCACGCGGACGGAGTCTATCGGACCCTTCGCGACCAGCGACCAGTGCAGCTTCATCCAACGTCAGTGTACTATCACATGGGCACGCTCCCCGACTGGATCATTTTCCACCAGAGTATCCTCACCACTGAAGAGTTCGTCCGCGACGTATCCAGAATCGACCCGCGGTGGCTTATCGATCTCGCCCCAGATTTCTACCGTGCAAAAGAGGTCAGCGGCGCAACATCAGGAAGTTCTGGTGCGCTGGGCTTACCATCGGCACCGTCTTCAATACCAAAGTACAAGAAACCGAAGACCAAAGCTTCAGAAGCAGATACACCACCTCGACAATCAGCAACGGGCTCCGATGGCCGCATCCTGTTCCGAAAGCCGAAGCGTTCCGGCCAAGATTCAAGACCCGAACTACCCGTGCACATCGGCAAGAGGAAAGGAGGTCTCCGCTCGCAATTCTAGGCTATCATCAAGTACACTACACCAGCCTTTTCCCCCGTCACGAAAACGTTCATTACTATCGATACAGCTACTTTCTTATACACCATCTTGTCACTGGTGTGCTCTCTCTCCGAACTGGCTGTCGGAGCCTGCGCGAAGTCGTCGATCTTCCAGCACGCGCATCTTCCTCTGCCGTCGCTCGATGGATTCTCGCTGGCGGTCGAACACGGGCACACTATAGTCCTGCAGCGACACGTAGGACGAGCCTCGCTGCGAGATCTCGCTGGGCGCGACGCTCAGGAACTCGTCCAGCACGCCGCTGGTCTTAGTGGCCGGATGGCGGATGGCCAGCCGCAGAATCTCCTGGAAGCGTTTCTTGCGCTGCTCCACGAGCCGCACATCGTGGCGTTTGAGGTAACTCCAGACGCCCGCACTGGGCAGCGACGGCAGCGTCACCGTCCTGTAGTTGGTATTGGAGAGCGGCGGGCCTTTCTCCAGTGCCGCAGCACTGTGTGGGCTCAACGGGATGTGGTTCTCCGGCCCGTCGGTCGGCGACGAGGCTCGCACTGTCACTGCGGCGTCCACTTGAGCTCTGGACGTCTGGTACTCGAGCAGCAGGCGACTGAGCTCCGTGTGCAGGTTCTTGAAGGCGCGGAAGCGGCGACGGATAGTGTAGGTGGATAAAATGCCGTCGGGGCCCTTGATGTCCACGTGGTACATGACGACGCCCTGGTTGTTGATGGAGTGGTTGTTCACTTCGATGGTCACCCCCTGGTACGGGTCCAAGAGCCCTGTGGGGGTGAGGAGCTGACTGGCGGACGCGTCGTGGTCCGCCTCGAGGTTCCAGAAGTTGAGCACGTCGAAGCCGCTCGCCTCGCTCGTGTAGCTGTCGCGTAGTACGAACGGGTCGTGATGCGGCTTGTCCAGCGCTGCTAAGCTGCTGCGGTTGGCGCTGGGCGGCAGTTGGAACGCGACGTCCAAATGCTCGGGCACGGCCGACTCGCTGTAGCGCAGAGAAGGAGGGGGAGGGGCGACGATCCGCATCGGTTCCCAACGAACAACTAGTATCCTTTCTGTTTGTGTGCTGATCTGTTGAGCTGTACGGCGCAAGATGGAGAGTGAGCGAGTGGATGTCAACTGGGTTCTTGGCCCGCGGCTAACTGGACAAAGCTGGTGGAAACTTCGGCTGGTCGCTGTCGCAGCCAGGAAATAAGTTGCTGCGGTGTGTAGCGCCGACTTCCGACGTTAGAAACTTGGGGGGCAGCAGAAAGCGACCCCTAATGGACGACGATTTGCTGCCGGTGGCAACGAGAGGAAACCAATGGAGCTGATCTGCTGTGCGTGGTCGGTTGGAGAATGGACTCGAGAGCTGGTGGCAGTCGTGGCGTGGGTTGCTGCGGCCTGCCACGCGCGGGTATCGGTTTCTCTGAAACGCCGCATCAGCAGCTCGTGTATGGCTTGGACAGCTTCTTGGCTATCGGAGGCTCCTTCCTTGCTCTCTCCCGCCACCGTAGTTTGTAACAGGGGAAACGAGCTTCAGTCACAGCTCCATCAAGACGCGGCGAGGCTGACCAATTTTTAAGGAGCTCGCCACCGCTGCTACATGAACATTCAACGCCACGTGGTGGGGGACTGTCCAAGCCGCTCGCTCGCCTGGATCAATTCAGTAGCGCGAACGAAATGCAACCAAGTCGCCGCAGTCACCATCGCCGTCAACATCTCGGCAAAACCGGAGCTTGCAACAGCAGGCAACGACAGCGTTGCGCTTCGGGCATTGAAGACATTTGAGCGAAGCCTCTGGGTGGGGGCGGACTATGGCGAACTTCCGGCGCGCCCTTTCATGATCACGTGGCAGATCCAAAAGCCGGTCCAAAATGTAGCCATCTCTGGTTGAAGTCTCCCATGGCGTGTTTGCCAGCGCATTTGCTGCTGTTTGCTCGGCGTGTTGCAGGACCTCACGTTAAAGCCGCTGAGCCGAATGCATGTGGTGTATATTCACAGTCGTGATGTGTCTGTGTTTCAGCTAAATGGAGCCCGTCTGGCAGACAATCTTTAGTTAGAGCACCTATTTTTGAAGAATTGCTGTTGCCCTCATCGCTGAGGCCGGGCCCACCGCACGAGAGAAAATAGCGTCTGTGGGCCGTGTATTGATCGGCAGAGCCCTGCACGTAGGCATTTCATACTACTGGCAGCGAGTAATTCATCTTCACGTTGTGGTTGCTATCGGATTTCTACCTTGGAATGCCCCGCGCATAACTATCTCTGCTCCTTCGACTAACCTTAACACGTGACTGCTTCTCCGATGGGCGGCGGCGTGTCCAAGAGCGAGTATGAGCGCATTCGCAAGGAGTTAGTACTGAAAGACCAGGTCATCCGCACCCTCCAGGAACGTCTGGGAGATGGCGGCAACATTGGGCCGATGCATTCCACCCCAGGAGCTAACGGCGGTGAGGAGGGCTTATCACCTGAACGATCCGCGACTTCGTCCACAAAGACGAAAAACAAAGATACAGACAAAGAAACTCGAGTATCGGACGCTGAACTAGTGTCGCCCCAAAAGAACAGCAGCGTCAGCTCTCGATTCACGCTGCTTGGCGAAGCAAAAGAATTGTTAGGAGATACCCTCGGTCAATCGGATGCAGAGGCCAAAGGCAGATACACTTCAATGGACGAGAACGGGAGACTCGACAGCTTTGTCGGCACAGCTCTAGCTCCTGGTTCAAAGGGCAAAGTCCGGCGGATCGAGGTGAGTGCTGAAGTGATGTCGAGTCGCAACATCATGTCGACCAAAGAGCGTGTGGTGTATCCAAAAGGAGAAAGCTCCAGACTTCTACTGCTCAAGGTTTTGCAGTCCAACGTGCTGTTCAAAGGACAGTCTCATGGCGAACTGCGCGATTGTTTGGACGCTTTCTTCCCCATGCGCGTCAAACCCAGTCATTTGGTGATTCAGCAGGGAACACAAGGGGATAACTTTTATGCCGTGGAAAGCGGACAGCTCGAGATCCTCGTATCTATGGGCGGTGCCCCACCAATTCGATATGGTTTCCTCGGTCCTGGATTGGGCTTTGGCGAATTGGCACTGCTGTACAATATGCCACGAGCTGCTACCATCCGTGCCGTGACAGAAGTAGAGCTTTGGGCCCTTGAACGTAACGTTTTCCGTGAAATCCTAGCTTCACACAAGCTAAATCGTCTGAACCGGGCGCTGGAAGTATTGGGGAAGATTGCAATACTGAGCAAACTCACGGCGTCAGAAATGCAGCAGGTAGCTGCAGCCATGGACTGGGAAGATTTCAAGGAGAACGATGCTATCGTACGACAGGGAGAAGTGGGTGAAAAGTTCTACATTATCAACAAGGGCGAGATCGTAGTCACGCAGCTGGACGCCAACACGGGTGAGGAAAACGTTATCCGAAGGCTAAAGGCTGGTGACCATTTCGGTGAGATGGCACTTTTCAAGGACGAAATGAGGTCAGCAACATGTACGGCAGTCACGAGAGTGCAGTGCGTTACGCTTGAGCGCGCGCACTTCATTGCAATGTTAGGAACACTTCAGGAACTCATGGATCGGGAACCAGCCCATCTTGAAGCTAAAGACCTTACTACACGGCGTGCGTCCACTGAAGTGTTGGATCCTGCA
Organism: Phytophthora agathidicida; assembly: GCA_025722995.1. Taxonomy (NCBI): domain Eukaryota; phylum Oomycota; class Peronosporomycetes; order Peronosporales; family Peronosporaceae; genus Phytophthora; species Phytophthora agathidicida. The sequence continues at coordinate 1,951,736 of CP106979.1, forward strand.
GACTACAAGTACTACATGGAAATCCCGCGCGAAGAGCTAGAGGTGTTGCAAACCTTGGGGCGAGGTGCTTTCGGACGAGTTCGGCTAGTGCGTCACGCAGCTTCCAACCGCGCGTACGCACTGAAATGCTTAATCAAATCGCATATCGTGGAGAACAACTTGAAAGAGCACGTACTGAACGAAAAGCGGGTGATGCTCGCACTAGATCACCCCTTCATCCTCAAGCTGTACACGACGTTCAAAGATCGAACACATCTTTATTTCCTGGTAGAACTCGCATTGGGAGGCGAGCTGTTCACGTATTTGCGACGGAAGGACCATTTTGAGGAGCCCGTGGCACGGTTCTACATTGCCAGTGTTGTGCTTGTCTTTCAACACATGCACTCAAAGGGCATCGTGTACCGTGACCTGAAGCCGGAGAATATTCTGCTGGACAACGAAGGCTTCATGAAACTCGCAGACTTTGGTCTAGCTAAACTTGTGACGGACCGAACTTGGACGTTGTGTGGAACCCCCGACTATCTTGCGCCTGAGATTATCCTGAACAAGGGACACGATAAAGCAGTAGACTACTGGGCTCTAGGTATCCTCATATTTGAGCTTATGACAGGGTCAGCTCCGTTCTACGCTCAAGACCCGATGCAGATTTACGCTCTCATTATCCAGGGCAACGTCAAGTTCCCAGCATACATGGGGTAGGTTGATTGTCAGTTTGTGTTTCCTTGTGAACTCGTGCTAACTGTTCCGCCTCATGGCTTTCTCAATGCAGTCGAGCAAGTGTTGATCTCGTACAAAAGTTGCTGTGTCAAAACCCAGCACGGCGACTTGGAAACATGAAGCATGGCATTAAGGACATTATCAACCACCGCTGGTTCTCGGGTTTCCAATGGGAGAGTCTGCGCAACAAGAGCATGAAACCACCGATCGTTCCTCAGGTCCGCGACGACTTCGACACGTCGAACTTCGAGGACTTTCGGCACGAAGTCGAAGATCCCGGTCATGAATGTGATTGGGACCCCGATTTCTAGGTCGCGTGTTCGAGATATCGCAACAAGTCAAAGCATATTTAGCTACCTTGTAGATGAGTTGGGGAGATATTGTGAAGACTGCAACGGAATCACGGTATGTTGTCAAAATCGTAGCATTGGAAGATACGCTAGAAATCGTCAGGCATCTTGCCGACAGCAAGTTTACGATACTTGTCGATAAGCTGCGCAGTTGACTGATCTGGAGGTGGGAATTGGCCAGGCTTGAGTTCTCGTGGCGGGTTGTACACATAGTTTATAAACCCCTTCTCCAGTTTCATCTCGCATGTCTTCTTGTTGGTGTCGGCATTCTGCCGTCTGAGCTCATCGTCGACCTCTTCGTCCAAGGGGAATCCTTCATACGGACTAAGCGAGTCTTCAGTAGATCCTCCTTTCCAGCGTTGCAAAGTTTTGGTCGAGCTTCTGCTAACTAACGAAGAGGACTTTGTCGACTTTGTCGCCGGAGTTAACAATTGCGCCAGCTCCATGACGCTCATTCCTGTCCTCACGGGGGTTGACGAACCTCGTCGTGATGATGTTTTCCTTGATGCGGGATTTCTGGGACTGTTGGTGCCACTGACAGTATTGCTCAGGTGGTCGAACATCCTCGCTGCAGACTAGACACACAGGGATGCAAGTCAGTGAGTGACTACTTTGCATCTTCTGCTCTAGCAACATTGGAACGTACACTAGGTCGGTGTCCGAACGTCACGCTCTGCGATGTCAAGCGTGCGCTAGTGAAAGAAAAACGAGCCAAATCGCATTCGTCAGTGGGGTGAGTTCTGAACGTGTGAGCGGTGTTGAAAGTGAGAGTCGTTCACCTGTATTGATCGTGACCTGGCGGGAGCAAATGTCGAGTACTTGCTTTGGTGTCCACGGTGTATTCGGTCACGGCATTGTTGTCTCCAGGAGGTTTGCGAAGATCGCTTGGGTCGACGCTAACAACTTTTGGGGTAGTGAAATGCGCTACCGCTGGTTTGTACGACGTGGCTGCTGGTAGCGTGGAGAACTCGGGACGCGCTCGCACGTCGAAGAGCGAGCTGGCCAGCAAATCTGTGGACTGGTTGATATACTATAGATCCAAACACGTCAGATACACTTCAAATTACATGCAGGCTTCACAGTGAATCCTTACGCTTGAATGGTTACGAGGGTTCTGCCCCACGCGCGCGCCGTCCTGCACGGATGTCGAGTAAAAGCGAGGATTCTACGTTGAAGTGAACAACCAAGCACCGTTCGAGTCAGGAAACGCTATGCTACTACCGACTTGCTCCGAGTTTGTTGAAACCATGGTGGGGACAGGACAGTACCTTGTTGAAGTTGAGCTGCTGGTAGCTGTCGGCTAACTGGCGCTCCACACAGAACGGATTGGTATCCACATCCACACGAGGCTCTCGGACGCGCTTTTTGGTGATATTCGTGGCGATCGCGTTCGTTTGGTCGCGGTGGAATTTGAGCAGCTCGTGCTGCATGTCCCGCTCGCGACGGCGATCGGCATTGGAGCGAGGTGATCGCTGCAGCGTCATGATGGCTAGGCAAAAGATTAAAATCAAGGGGGACAAGCCAATGTGAAATGCTACGCTGGTGCCAACTGGACGGATCGCGTAAGGGAGATAGTGGAGGTGGTAAGAAGGCTTTGGGGGGAACACCTCCAATGCGCTCTATAGCTATTTTTGCGGGGTATTCCTGGCTTGTCTTCCTGAAGAACGCCCATGATCGTTGCTTCTTCGTTGAGAAGTGGAAGAAGCAGCTCCAAGTCTCGCTGGGGCAGGACCAGAAGAAGTCGGTGCCTGCAACCGAGAGAGAACAGCGTTTCATCGGTGCTGAGCACCAGCCCGACGACATCAAAAGTGAGGGTTGGGACTTTTGTCTCTCGCTGCAGCCGTGCGATGCGAGACTTGGATAGCCATTTGCTTATTACAAGCCATCTTAAGCATGTTGGTCGACTCGCAAAGTCCTCATTGCACGCGTCAAGCAATGACATCTTCAACTGATCTTGTTTTTAGACGCTTGGATAAGCACGTGCATGTTTTTAGCGCATACAGGACGTAGCCATCTGAAAATGCTTGGTGTAGCGTGATACAGACAAAACAACGCATATGAACTTCATGGAGGCCCTCGAAAGCGAGTTGTACTTGTACAGGGATCAGATCGCTGCAACCACAAGAAGAATAAGCGCTCTCTCGCGCGTTCTACTTTTCTCAAATGATCAGTGAACGACATCTAAAATTCAATTTTCGAGAAAAAATGTTTGCGATTGCGCCGAGAACTTGTGGTTTGCGGCGATCAAGCTTTTTATCGTCAACTTATCCATCCTGTACATCAACGTCCTATCCATTCAGCACATTCACAGCAGCAGTGAGCAAGTCAAACAACTTGAGTTTTCGACTAAAAGCCGCCAATCCTCGCAAAAACTAGATTTTCTAGCTGCAGTCTTCAATCCCAGTGAACGAGGACCATCGGCATCAACTACAGCAACGCAAAGCGGTCTCTGAGTCAGCGACCGATTGTCTCTCAGCAGCAGCAGCAGCAACCAGAGTCGACACGAACAAAAGTCCGCAACAATCTTACCGCCCAACTACAAGCAAATGGTTCAACGCTTGACAGAGCCGTCAGCTTTTACCGATACAGCCTTGTGGCCGCGATTGGAGGCGTCGCCAACAGACGTCAAGTTTGAACAGCTGCGCTGTCGATGCAGCTCGAGTCGATGCGCTCGTCGATCCAACATCTCCCCTAAAACCCCGCAATTGATCCGTTCCTCCAAGCAAACTGCCAAAGCCAAGCGGCCAAATCTCAGCAAACTTTTGCAAACAGTGATACTGAAACCAAGTGTCGGGCGGTCCGTTTCTTGAAACCCCGCCTTCAAAGACGGGGGTGATGAGCCTGCTTCCCTCCACAGCTGCCCCCGCGCTGCTCTGCGCTCTGCTCAAGTCACAAGTCAATTCGCAGCCCATGGCGGAGCCCTTCGTACAGGTACAGCAGGTGTCGCGCGGCCAGCAGCTCGAGGCCGCAGTTGACCGCCTTCCCGACTGGTACTTCGCAGCAGCGCAGGTGCTCAACCCATCGCCGATCAACGGCAACTGCCTCGTGTCTGTGGGCAGCAGCAGCAACTTGTACGCGACGCTGGGCTCGGTATGCGAGACCGAAGACAAGCCGCAGCCCCTGAGCGAGGACGACGTCCTCAAGCCCCGCGAGCCGCCGTCCAACGCCACGATGAGCTGCGCAGACGACGAGCTGGAGCTCGAGAAGCTGCAATCCGTAGCGGACACAACCGCCGCCGAGCAGCAGCAACACACACAGCAACAACATATCAGACAGCAAGAGCTGGGCCAATCCGCAGCCTCCAGTCGACGCTCCACCGCGTCATCATCCGACGCCTGTTCGGACCTCGTGCTCTCGGGCTTCTCCATGCGCGGACGAGAGAAGAAGGTCATGTACCACATCGACGTGGTGGATCACAACGCCCCTCTCCAGACGTACACGATCCGCCGCAGCTACTCGGACTTCAAGGACCTGCACATCCAGCTCAGCGACATTCTCGAGAACCGACAGAGCTACTACCGCAGCAGAGCGGTCTCCAGACCAACCAGAATACCCACTGAAGAAGACAAATTGGAACGCGCCATCACGGCGTTCGCACTGCCGCCGCTGCCCCACGCGGGCTTCCTCACGTTCTGGAAGCGACACGACCGCTCGCACTTGCAGTCGAGGTGCGAGAGCTTCCAGGAGCTGCTCAGGGCAGTGCAACAGATGGCCTTCCTGCGAGAATCTTTCGCCATGCAAAAGTTCCTGAGCGTCGCGCCCTGCGCAATCCGAGAACGAGGGTCGTCCTACGTGTCGCTCTGCGAGTACAGTGTGCCGACGTTGAATCCCGAGGAGGAGCAGAGAGAGAGGAAACGACGAGCACAGCAACACCGACGCAACAGCAGCTCCAGCAGTCACTCGATGCGCATGGTCGAGTATTGAGTCGACTATTAGTTGTTTTTTTTTCTCTGGACACCGTGTAGTATTGAACGTGAAGCAGTCAGTGGGGACGCGTAGCGGCCGAAAACAGGGTGTGACAATAGGTAGTGGTAAAGCAACAGCGATGTACAAACAAACCGATGCATTGGGGTAGTCGAGCGTCACGGGCGACTAGCGACTAGCTAGCATAAGTTACTCGGAGTAACTGTCGACTTGGGTCAACTTGAAGTGCGACGATCAGAGGAAACCCGTCTCCTGCAGCATCAGCTCCTTGGACGAGGCCATGTAGGCTTTGGAGAACTCTTTGGAGTGAGGAACCTGCGCTCGGATCGAGATGCGGTTGCCATTGCGAGCTTCGCACTCGGCAGTGGCCAGGTCGTGCAGCAGCTTTGCCATCCCCAGCGTTTGCTCTGCTGTCTCAATCAATTCAGGCTCGCGTGGTTTGGGTATGACGAGCTCCTTGGACGGACTGGAAGAAGCGAATGTGGCCACATTAGCGTCTAGGAATGGAGACGGATCCTTAACTGGACCGTCACTATTAGGATTCACGTGGACAGTGAGCAGCAGTCGGTTGAAGCGGAAGGGCTTTTCGCACACATACTCCTCGAGCGTGTTCACGGGGGTAACGATGACTGACCTTCCCGAGAGCTGCTCAAGCAACAGAGATCAAAGCGATGGTTGGTGATGAGCGCACGCATTTTCAACAATGGGGAGGCAAACTATCTGTACCTGTGGGATGAGCTGCATGTCCATCACTAGGGCGTCGGCCAGCTCATTGACGTAGTCTGGCATGAGACGGCGATGATAGGCTTTGTCCATGAACTTGAGCGCCGGATTCCGAGCGATGAAGAACGCAAACACGCCGTGCAAGAACGTCCGAATATCTCTCATTTCCAAGAACTCTTTGTCCTGAAGATCCACGGCATCCAGCACAGAGGAGAACAAGTCGGGCGATATCATGCTTGTTGTAATACATTCTTCTGTATCATCATCGTCTTCGCTGTTGGCAGGACGAGGTTTGAGAATCCAGGCAAGAGGCACTTGCGATGGGCGGGGCGATTGAGTTCCTGTTGGCGAAACATTTCTTTTGGTTGGCGACGCGTTACTAGACTTCATTGGGCTCTTGGCAGCTAGACCTCTGCAGCCGTATGGGGTGTTTGGTGTGAGGGTTGGTCTTGGAGGTGATCGGTTAAAGCGAATTCCAGTTTCTCCAGCCGTATGCGGCCTGCTTTGATATTCTTGCTGTTGGTGCAGGTACTGTTTCTGCTGCTCGTTGACACTACAACGTGGGGTACCGCACTCGGATATGTCGCTGTCTGAATCTCCTAGTTCCGTCGTGAGTTTTCGCTTGTGAGTGCTGAATTGGGTCCTACCTGTTACTAGGTGCTTCTTCATTCGAGCACAAGTCGTCTCTATCAACGCGTTCGAGGCCTTCAGCTGGCTAGAAAGATCTTGAATATCCGCTTTGATGCGCCCACGTTCTTCTGCGCTTGAACCCCCGACGATTTTCACTTGTTTGTCAACCAGTAGAGCGAAGCCTAGAATTGCGTCATTGAGTCGCTTGACAGAGCGCTCGATCAAGCCGATTTCGTCCCTCGATATGTCGGTAAGATGCAACGCCTCAAGCAGAACGGTGTTCACTCGTCGATCTTGAACAGGTGCAAACTTCTTTAGTGGAGATCGAGGAGACGACGACGAGGCAGCAATTCCTGCAACGACTGAGCGGGGATACGAAGGCTCCTGTGAGTCGACAGACTCTTCATCTTGGAACCGCACTGAGCGAGGTCTTTCGGCCGCTTGCAACGCCGATAGTTGGTTTAATAACGCTTGTTCATCCTCTTCGCTAACCGAGTTCAGCTCCTCTCTTTCGATGGATGTACTTCTGGCGGTCTGCATTTCATCGTCACCTTCCTGTGAACCGAGCAGCTCTTCAGTCGTGCACGCGTCGTACTCCATTCGGCCACCGCATTCCTGCAAGCGCACCGTAGGCATGGTGCACAGCTACTACGATAAAAGCTTAATGCGAACGTAGTGCCCTTCAACACGCAAAACTTGACACAGGCGGCTCCAGTCCTCATGGTCTAGGCCGTAAAAATAGTTGGGGTAACCTGTGTAGCCATCTGTGTCACTAACGTCTCGGTGTGTCACTCTTTCGGTGGGGAAGATGACAATAACGACGTTATGCAGCGTGAAGTGCAGTGTTACAGTCTTCACCCCGCCAAGCCTGTCGCTTCTCATCCACGGGGCCTATTCTCGCTGTAACCCGAGATGCTAACTAGACTACACTACTGCTGCTGCTCGCCGTTGACCTGAAAGACGCTCAACGACCCAGCGCATACAAACCGCATGATGTTGAAGGCCGCGTTTTCGTCCCTGTTTGCGACAAAGTCACAGTGCGGGCACACGAACATATCTTGGTTGCGGAGAGAGGTGCAGTCGGTTGCAGCGACCACAAGTGCGGCTCGTATACATCTCCGAGCAGAGCACCAGGGTCTTGCCGAGGACAGCGCACTCGGCCAGTAGTCGCTGGCGGAACTGGAAGTACAAGCACGGCTATTGGTACGCGCAGATTCCCTACGTGATCGAGCCCCAATTATCAAAGGACAAAGATCGCTGTAATGCATGTGACCCAGGCCTCAAGGCATTCCTGACGTGCATGGACCTACACGGTGACATTTCACACATTGGGCGGGCCAACTGGGGTAAACTGGACCAACTGAAGCAGCGCCAGAGCGCAGCACAGCGTGGTATGAGCGCGTTCGCCAACGTGAAGAAGGTGCGGAAGCACACTGGTGAGGACTGGAAACGATACGTAGCAGCACGTCGAGAGTTTTTCTGTGCGTCCGCCAAGCTTGAGAACTATTTCAAGGATCTGCACTTCCAAGCTGCGGCATACCTGTGCAAGAACTCGGATGTGATCCTGCTGCCTAAGTTCGACTCCAAGTCGATGCTGCGACGGAGCGCGCCGTGGACGCACAAGTTCAACTCCCACATTCAGACGCTCGCCCACTTCCAGTTCCGCCAGCGACTACTGGCCGAGTGCGCTGTCCTCGGCAAGACCCTGGTGCTCTGCTCGGAGATGTATACGAGCCGCACTTGTGGTCGCTGCAACCGACTGCACCTCTCTCCGCAACCAAGATATGTTCGTGTGCCCGCACTGTGACTTTGTCGCAAACAGGGACGAAAACGCGGCCTTCAACATCATGCGGTTTGTATGCGCTGGGTCGTTGAGCGTCTTTCAGGTCAACGGCGAGCAGCAGCAGTAGTGTAGTCTAGTTAGCATCTCGGGTTACAGCGAGAATAGGCCCCGTGGATGAGAAGCGACAGGCTTGGCGGGGTGAAGACTGTAACACATAGTCAGTTCATTCCCTGTCCAAATCGATCGCTACAGCTCGACAACACGCACCCCCCTACTTTACTTTACTTGGGTCTCCTCTCGCCATGGAGGGCATCCGCGTGTTCATCCCGGACGAGAAGCTCGTGTGGGTGCCCGCCACCGTCCTGTCCGTGGATCCCTCGGGCAAAGTCTTCCGCGTGCGCGTGCAGCCCCCAGTCGACCAAGAGAGTGGAGATCATGAGGATACCCCAGCTGAAGAGCGCTCCATCGACTTGAACGAGGACGGAATGCCCGACTCCTTGCCACTGCAGAACGAAGAAGACCACCACCACTCCCTCAAAGGCGTCGGAGCTGAAGACATGTGCAACTTGAATCATTTGCACGAACCGGCCATCGTGTACAACGTCAGACAGCGATTTTTCGCCAAAGAGCCGTACACTTACACGGGCAAGATCGTGGTGGCTGTGAACCCGTACCAATGGATTAAGGAGCACTACTCCGAAGGGCTACGGGACCTCTACACCCAGAGACCGTGGGACGAAATGCCTCCTCATGTTTACGCGACGAGCGCCGAAGCGTTCCACCACATGAAGCAGCACAAAAACCCTCAAAGCATCTTGGTCAGTGGTGAGTCGGGCGCTGGCAAGACGGAGACGGTGAAGATCATGATGGAGCATTTAGCCAGCATCTCAATGGGCATCGCGAAAGGACTGCACCCCAACGAGAGTGGGGAGACGATTGTGGTGGAGAAGGTGCTCAAAAGTAACCCTTTATTGGAAGCGTTCGGCAATGCCAAGACGATCCGCAACGACAACTCCAGTAGGTTCGGCAAGTTCACGCAGCTGCAGTTCAATGCAGAGTTTTGTCTCGTGGGGGCGGAGTGTCGCCACTATTTGCTGGAGAAGTCGAGAGTGGTGGCGCAAGCGGCCGGAGAACGGAACTACCACATTTTCTACCAGTTGGTGAGTGCTAAAGAGAACGCGTTTGGGTTTAGTGAGCACTCGTCGCCCAAGGAGTTCAGGTATTTGCAAGATGAGAAGCTTGTTCTGGACGGGAAGACGGATCTGGAACGGTACCAGGTGACGCGCGATGCGCTGACGACTATTGGACTCAGTGACAAGGAGCAGAACGAGTTATTCAGTGCTCTTTGCGGTATATTACGTCTTGGTCAGCTCGATTTTGTGCCGCTGGAGTCGAACAAGGACGATGCGAGCCAGGCTGTTGCTGCTGCGTCGCCGTCTAATGTCGTCACGGCTGAGAAGATCGAGCAGCAGAAGAAGGAGATTGAGCAGTGTGCGAAGCTGCTTGGCGTGGAAGTGGCAGCACTGAGCAAACAACTTTGCAGTCGCACGGTCAAGGCCCGACAGGAAGTGTATTGCGTGCCGCTGTCTGCTCACCAAGCAGGAAACAACCGTGATGCTTTGGCAAAGGAAATCTACGCGCGAGCTTTCGGCTACTTGGTGCGCCGGGTGAACCACAGTATCTCGAATTCGGCCGACAGAAGTGCCTCAACGCCTTCGTATCTGCACATTGATCTGCTCGATATCTTCGGATTCGAATCGTTCGAACACAACAGCTTCGAGCAGTTCTGCATCAACTTCGCAAACGAAAAGCTGCAGCAGAAGTTTACAATGGATGTATTCAAGACGGTCCAGGAGGAGTACCAGCAAGAAGGTGTGGCTTGGGAATTTGTGAAGTACCGTGACAACCAAGATATGTTGGACCTGTTGGAGAACTCGATGGGCGTGATGGCGTTGCTCAACGAAGAGTGTGTGCGTCCTATGGGTAGCGACCAGTCGTTCGTGTCGAAGCTGGTGTCACTACGCGAGTCGCACCCACGACTCGAACGAGCCCGTCTCAGCCAAACGCACTTCCTGCTGCATCACTACGCGGGACCTGTGACATACGACGCTGAAGGTTTTGTTGAGAAGAACAAGGACTCGTTGCAGAGTGATCTGTTGGAGCTGCTGGGCACGAGCTCAAATAACTTGATGTCGATGGTTTTTGGCGACGACGACAACATGGCATTCATGACGGATGCCGATCTGGCCGTCCGCGCTGCAACAATGATGGAGTCAGGTCGACGCAGCACAGTTAGCAGGAAAACGTCCACGTTCATGCAAGAAACCGTGAGCTACAAGTTCAAGGCGCAGTTGTCGCTATTGATGAGCGACATTTCCAGCACCGAAGTGCACTACGTACGCTGCATCAAGCCTAACTCGCAAAAGAGCCCAAACATCTACGAAATCGATGCTGTTGTTAATCAGCTACGCTGCGCTGGTGTCGTCGAAGCCATTCGTATCACGCGAGCCGCGTTCCCGAACAAAATGGCGCACGAAAAGTTCCTGCGCCGATTTGTAATGATGAGAAGCAAGACGCTCACGTCAGAGTCTACGACTGTTACCGAGGCATGCGAACAACTTGCAAAGGAATTGCTAAATGGGGACGATTTCGCCCGTACGCAAGAAGGAAGCGAGCATTCCAGAACGCCAACGTTCGTTGTCGGCAAAAGCCTGGTCTACTTCGGCAAAGATGTGCTGGAGTTCCTCGAGCACAGGCGCACAACGTTTGTGCATGACCGAGCGATTGTGATTCAGCAGACTGCACGACGCTGGATGGCAAGACGAAGGATCAAGAAGGTCCGCACGATGATCTCTAAGATCCAGGCCCTTCATCGCTGCCGGATGCAGCGTCGATCGTTTTTAGACAAACGCAGGAAGTGCGTTGTCGTGCAGAGCGTGTGGCGTGGAGTGCGCTCGCGTCAGCGTGTGTATCTGCTGATGAAGGAGAAAAGCGCGATCAAGGTTCAAACGGCGTACCGCAGGCATCTATCGGAGAAGAAATTTGCCACGTTTCGTAGCGCTGTCATCAAGATTCAAAGTGCGCTAAAGATGAAGAAACAAGTGGCTAAATACCACAAGCTTTTGTCCGAACGAAAGGAACAGGATGCTATGGAGACTGAAGTGGACCTACTGAAGCACCGTCTGGAGGACGAAAAGCGAGCCCGCATGGAGATTGAAGCCGAAAACTCTTCATTGCAGCAGGAACTGAACCAGGTCCGGAATAACTCTGTACCGAGTGCAAGCAACAGTCTCTATGAGACCGAAGCTCCACCCGCGTACCAAAACAGCATGCGGTCAAGCAGGATAGAACGCGAGTCGATGGATGACGGCAAGCTGCTTGACGATTCTGAGCGCATGATCGACTACCTGCGGAAGGAAGTTACTAAGGGGCGAGAGCTCATTCAGATGTTGTCCCAGGAGAATGAAAACCTGAAGGCTGAAAACAAGAAGATCAAGGATGCGTACACGGCAGCTGGGGCATCGTTTGCTGCGCTCAACCAGCACAACAAACAGCAGTCGAAGGCAAACCTGCGCCTCATGAGCACCCACGCTGCTCTGATCAAGTCCCAGGAGGAGAAAATGAAGAAGTACAAGAAGCAGGTGGCCGAGTTGAAGGAGGATCTGCGGATGCAGCGCTCTGTGTACTCGGCAGAACTCAAGGCCCGCGTGCAGCAACAGGATGTTCTGGTAGAGGTCATCAACCTAGCGGAAGCCGACGGCGTCTCGGAGGATTTGTTGGAGCGCATGCGAGCATTGGCCGTGGACTCAAAGCCCTCGTACGACAACGGACGACGCAGCAGCGAGTTCATTAACCGCCGATCCTCGTACGTTCGTTGCTAGCATATTGGTTCTTTGTTAACTTGACTAACTTCGTGCTTGTGTGTTGCATGATGTGCAGTGCTGCCAGCAAGGTGGCAAGAGAGAGTGAGCATCGCGAAAACCGGTCGGACACGGCAACATCAATGGGGCCCGTGCCAGTGTCGGTGTCGGTCAGCTCAAACCTGTCTCGTACTGAACGCCGTGCAACGTTGGACACGATAATGAACAACCCGGTGGCGCGTGGAGTCTCACCGCAACCTGAAGGGATGAGTCCTCCCGAACGCGGGAGTGGGAATCTCAACCGGAACAGTCTGTACGGGGAAGATGGCCACCGGAAGTCGCGGATCGGAGGCATGTTCAAGAAAATGTTCAAGAAGGACGAATAGGCAAAGACCAACTCAGATGAAGATGTTTAGCAGTCGACGATGCACTGGAAGTAGAGGAAGCGGGTATGGATTTACATGTTGATACCATGGTTTCTCAGTTCTTGCTATTCACCCTGCGTTGTGGACCAAAGTCTGCACATAGACCAACCAGAACGGATCTAGGAATCGACAGCCAAAGCCCTCCCTCCGCCACCTCTCGAGAGATGCCTGGCCCCGTACTGCTTGGCGGCTGGTCTCCTGCCTCTGTGACGCCCGAAGCCCGTGCCGCTTTGGATCGTGCCTTAGCTGGCTCCGATCTTATCGTGACCAACGTTTTGTCCGTGCGCTCGCAAGTCGTGGCCGGCACCAACTACGAGTTCGAGGTCGAAGGCTCCAGTGCCTCCCACAACCAAGTTACTCGCTTCCTGGTGCAAGTTTTCGACCAACCGTGGACCAACACGACGCAGCTCAAGTCGGTTGTCCCCAAGTGAAGAAGCTCATCAATTGAAGCCCCAACAGCTTCGTAGTTATCGGAGAAGCAGCATACTCGATGATCAGTCAAAAGGCTTGACGCTGCTCCTTGTGTACTCCACATTTTACAAAGCGAACCGTCGGGCGTTGCAGCTCCTGCTGCATTCTTGTCCTTGCTGTAGGCCTCTAACTTAGTTTATCCTCATCTTCTTTGTGAAGCAGTGGTGGCAGGAACGATGGGTGGCGCAGCGTCAACGCAAGCGTCGTTCGAGCAGATGCTGGCGTGCACCATGATCCTCGGAGACGCCATGGTGCAAGGTCTGGATCCCCGTTTCGTGCGGTTCCCTGACCTGTATCGACTGTACGACTTCCACATCGGGCCCAAGAATCCTCGAGATCAAGCACGCGGCTTTAAAGGGGGCAACATGGTGTTGCTCGTGCACTCTCCAGACCAAGAAGGCAAGTTCCAGCAGTTGGTGCTTGAAAACGGAGAAGTGGTCAAGCCTGTAGCGGACAAGTCTCAGGTTGTCGATGAACCTCCAGAAGACAACCAGCTGATCGTCTACGTGGGCAACGACAAAATTGTTCTCGATAAGGAGACGCTGCATCAGCCCAACAACGACGGCTGGACGCCCTTGCACTCAGCCTGTCACATGCTCACGGCACAAGAAGCTGGGATCGCGATCCTCAAGGAGTTGGTCGCTCGCAAGGCCGACCTGAACCTCGTTACTCGTCGTGGACCGGGTTCGTTCTCATGCGGGTGGACGGCATTGCATATCGCCTGTGCGTACGGCTTGGAGGCGTTGGCAATTAAACTCATTCGTGCCGGTGCCAATGTCAACACTGCCAATTCGGTAGGGTGGACCCCGCTTTACGATGCCTGCCATCGTGGCTACACGACAATCGCACAGGAGCTCCTACGCGCAGGAGCCAAGCACGATGTTATTTGCCCGGAGTTTGCGCTGTGTCCGTTTCCGGGGCAGCTCCCACTTGCGGAAGCTGCACGCCAAGGTCACACACCCACCGTCAAAATGCTACTAGACTGGGGGATCAACAAGAACGCGACGAACAAACTCGGCTGGACTGCACTGCATGAATCTGCGTATCATTCTCGTGTCGCCATTGTGAAGATGCTGGTCGTTTATGGCGCCGACGTGCTGCTCAAAACGGATCGTGGGTCTATCGCGAAAGACCTCACGATCCACAGCGAGATCCGCACCATGCTGGAAGACATAGCGTCCCATTTACCAACTGCGCCGTCTCCGTCTCCACCAAAACAAGTTGATGCAGCTGCCAGTACGCCACCAAAGCACGAGGAAAACCCGACCCCAGCAAAGAAGGCGGCACCTTTGTCGCGTAAGGAGGAGTACGAGTTACTCGGTGACTTGCCGAGCTTGAACGCTATCACCATCCAAGACGCCGATGCAGGCGACGACGGAGATGAAGATGCTGAAGAAGACACTGACGCCAAAGCTTCTGCTGCAGATTCACCGTCCAAGGAGAAGCACAAGAAGAAGCCGAGAGACCCCTCCAAGAAGAAGAAAAAGAAAACAAGTTCACGGGATGCTCCGCCGGAGTTCAAATGTGCGGTGTCATTGAAGCTACTGAAGGACCCAATGCGATCACCGTACGGTCAAGTCTTCGAGCGACAAGTCATAGAGGCGTGGTTCCGCGATTTTGGCAATCGTTGCCCATTGACAGGAGAACCGCTTACACTACAACAATTGAAAAGCGACGAGAAGCTGCGCGAAGAGATCCACGAGTGGAAACACGGATCGAAGAAATCCAAAACTCGTGATGCCGACCCGAAGGAAAACGCCGAGATCAAAGAGGTTCTATCCATTACTAGTCCTCGAGGCGACGAGTACGACTTCTAAAGGCAGTTGCTACGATGGAGAAGATGCATCTCCCGTGTCGCTGACGCTTCCAATACCAGCACAACTTCATCGGTAAGATAATGCTCAATGCACATGCGCTGCTAATTGTTTGAATGTGGTTTCTATTTACTACGTTGTAGTTCGACTTGTACTCTACAAGGCAACGCCTTGGGTTCTTCGACGTTGCCCTCATATCATAGTAAGTCGGCCGAGCAAATCTACGGCCGGGTGGCTGCAATGTACATGGCCCACGAGCGGGAGAGCCCGTCATCCATTGTGACAGTGCGTAGTTTTTCAAGCGCGAACTCTTTGTTGACGGTGGCGTAATTCATATAGAGCAGCGAGAGCCACGGGTTGGTCTGGTTGTCGTTTTGGACGATGGCCTCGCGCGACAAGATCTGGTCCCATTCCTGCGAGACGAAGTCGCGTGTGCGTACGAACTCAGTGACGGCCGTGGCCGGGAGCATCTGAATGCCATGGATCGCGTGCTTCTCACCGCTGAACCACGTGGCGTAGTTGACCTTGTTGTCGAACAGGATCCCCATGACCTTGTTGTCACGGTAGCGGTCGGGGTGAGCACGGTTGCCGTCTTCGAGCAGGAAGTACGTCTGGATAGCGCGAGCGTTGAGCTTGACCATGAGTTTGCCAACAGTTTCGAGATGTTTGTCGCCCGTGGCCTTGCCCAGCAGCGTCATTCCGTAGTAGAAGTTCATGTCCTCGGACGTGCTCTCCTCGTCCTTGCCGTCTCCGAGAGCCGTGATGCCGTGCGAGTACGAGTGGCCACGGTACCAATCGAGACTGCGGAATTTGGGGAAGTACGGGTCAGCGTCGGACGGGTTCGCAACATCACGGATCATGAAGCCTGCCATGCGGTTGAGTGCAGGAGTGCCCGACCAAGTGGGGTCCAGCTTGTTGACGATGGCAGCAGTGACCACCCAGTAGCCGTAATGGTAGTGGTGGTCGTTGTACATGGTGTTACCAAAGTCGACGTTCGGGTCGTGAAGCGTGAAGCCCTGTGAGCTCACCACGCCGCGGTAGATTGTGTCGTAGTTTAGTGGGTTGGTCCACGTATTGTTCAGGAACGGAGTCAGCAAACCCTCCAGCTTTTTCATGCAGCGCGGGAGCAGCGTCGTGTCATCTTCACCAACGATAGACGGATCTCCAGCCATCAGACAAAGTGAAGCGTATTTCTGTGCAGCCTTGCCGTTGAAATAGTAGCTCTGGCCCAGAGCGATCGACCACTCGGAGTCGATATCGGCGATCAGGTTCTTCTTCATCGCGTACGCCTCAACGACACTAGCGTCGGGCTTTCGCGGCGGATAGAAATCCACGGGAAAGTCCACATTCTCTACCATGCGCCATTCGGGCGGCGAAGTCTTAGTCACAACTCCTTGCATCAGGCCACGTGTGGTGGAATGCGCAGCGACACCTTCAGCTTCCACAGCGTATCTACGGTCGAGAGTGTCGATGTGGTGCACCTGCGCATAGTGCAACATTCCGTTGGTACAGTCGCCGCTGGTCTGCCACTTGTAAGCGTACGCGTCTTCGTTGTGGGCTTCAACGCGGCCACCATCGAGAACGCAGCTCGCCGTTTGGTCGAAGATCCTTTGCTCTTGTGCAGATGCGTCGGGGATGAGTGCAACACGGGCGATGCCGTGGAAAGGCTGCTCCATAGCAAGTGTCGAGTAACCGTCGAAGTGAAGTGTGACTTGAGTCGAGAAGTACAGCGTCCAAGTGGCACCGTTGTCGAACTGCAGTACGTATCGGTCGTTGGTGAGCGGACGGTTGACGGTCTCTGCGGGGTTCATGCCGTTGATGGTCGAGATATTGTACACGGTCTGGAAGCGAGGGGTGAGACCCGAATAACGAGCCGCGACGAACGCCATTCCGCTAACGAGTGTCACCTCGAACTTCTTGGCCGAGTCTTCGCGGGACATGAAGCGGAGCTGCACACTGAGGTCATCCCAGTCGAAGACCTCGAAGAGGGGGTGCGAGGCGTTGGAGAATTCAGTCGCGGAGAAGGCGAACTCGGGCACTTGGCCGTGCAGATAGTACATCTCGGCGTCTCCATTGCCGGTCAAGCCGCCCCCGAACAACCGGGTGGTATACGGGTAGTTCATCGTGAGGCCGTAGGGCTCCAAGAAGATGGAAGGCGTCACGCTGTACGGGTTGGTCCACACGGGGTACACGACCTCGTCCTCACCGACCGTGGCGCCGATCATGTTGCTCCACCAGTCATTGGTCGGAATGGGACGGGAGCCTACAAGACCAGGGGCCAGGAACTTGGGCGGCAGCAGCGTCTTGTGTGCGTCGGTGTGGTTGAAGAGACTGTGGGGCGGGGCTTCGGCGTTGAAGATGGGTGTGAACAGGTCGAACTTGGCATCGGGTGACACGGTTGTTACACTTCTTAAGGTCGAAGGACTCGGCTTAAAGACGCCGAACACTGC
This sequence comes from Phytophthora agathidicida, assembly GCA_025722995.1. Classification (NCBI taxonomy): domain Eukaryota; phylum Oomycota; class Peronosporomycetes; order Peronosporales; family Peronosporaceae; genus Phytophthora; species Phytophthora agathidicida. The sequence continues at coordinate 1,968,883 of CP106979.1, forward strand.
GGCGGTGAACAGGAGAGTTGATACGATTGCAAGAACGCTCCATCGACTCACGCGGCTTCGGACGGGAGCTTGTGTGAGCGGAGTAGAGTTGGTATTTAGCAGGGGATGGATCTCGCCGGTGCTATGGGGTCTGGGACTCGATGACAACATGGAGGCGACTGCAGAGATACTGGAGTCGATGCTGGTGGTACTGTGGAGGTGTACTGGGCGGATCGAGGCGAAATGGAAAGTGAGTCGATCGACTTGTCGAGCTGGTCAGATTGCACTGTCCGACAGGCAATCACAGAGCAATTGCAGCAGCCACGGAGGTGCATGTCTGCGCTGATACGAAGCCATGAGCTGCTGGTCGATGCCCGATGAGACGTTATCGTGCACTTGTCTTGGACGCCCTAAGTGCAACGTGTTAAATCGTGGGGTTTGACCTGAATTTGGCGGATTTCGACCAATCGGAGGCAAGTTGAAGCGGTCGTCGTGTCGAAAGTTCAGCTTCAAGTCTGAAGATTTGACATAGCTTCAGTAGAAATCGGCGTCGGTCGCAGAGCACGTAGCGCAGCACGCCACTGCAAAATTTGCGAACAACTTGCTCATTCAGGCTGAAACGAGGACAGCAACCTCTTGGCTCGGTCGACATGGATCGCACGCGAGCGCGTAGCTAGATACTGAGTATCCCCTGGGGGGGGGCGTACACTTTTGGCCCTTGCAGGCAACTGCGAATGGTGTCGCACTGTCAACCACTACGGAAAGCGTTGCACCTTCTTGAATCTGTCGCTGACGGGTGTACCAGCTCAGCTCAGTCGAATTCGGTGGTCACCGTATTAAAACATTGACAGCCCGGGAAAACGGAGAAACGGTCATAGTTCCTGCTGCGGAGGAGGTTGGTGTGAGCCAGCTCGGTTCGACATCCTTCCGGACCGATTTGCGCTTGAGCCCGAAGTTGTCGGGGAATCGTGTTGATCGCCTTGAAGTTCGAGAGACAATTGACACCGATACTCGCAAAAAAAAGAGCCTTAGTTCACATGGAGAGCTTGATCCTGTCGACCAACCTGCCTGAAGTTTGCGGCGGCAGAGCTTGGCCGCACATCTAAAAGCAATCGTCACCCTGTACCGGGTCCGTGTTGGGACACTCTGCGCTCAACTGTCTGCCGGTGGGCATTTCAGACCAAGAAAAAATTGTCCCTCTTCGGTCCCCGGCTTCAGCAGGATAGGACCAATGAATTTATCGAATTATGTACGCTTCCTGCTCATGCATGGCTAGCTCTGTTTGACGCGCTTGTCACGATGCTTCGGCCGCAACCCCGTTGCCCCTTAGCGACGAAAGCGACTTCTCTGCGATTGAAATCTGATTTTTCAACGCCGGGAAGCCACTGAAGCAGTCGCGCAGAGTCGTTATCACCACTTCCTCCACCGTGTCGGGCGCTCGAAGAATGCCCTCCGACCCCACTCTATCGACAGACTTGTGGCTCTTGCTCTCTTTCTTCCGGTCTTTGTTGCCTCCGAGCAAGTCGGCCACAGCTCCAGCGAGGCCTCTCGACTTGAGGTTCTTCCTGTCATACGACCGAGCCGCTTGTACCAGTTCGTCCATGACGTTGGACGCGGCATTCATCGCACTGCGAGCCGCGGTGACCTCGGATTCCGATGGACGTTCACGGTCAGTGATTTGGTTGGCTGCGCCTCGCAGATCCGACGCCGTGTCCTTCACTGCTCGGGTGTCTCTCCTCAAGTGGAACTTGGAGGTGCTGACAAGCACCAGACCGTGACGGCGGTCAAACTCGCGTAGATTGCCCTTAAGCACCTTAAGGCAGTTGACGGCGTCATCTGCCGTCTGCATCAGCATTTGCTCCAGCTCGGAGAACTCCTGCTTACGGTCGGCGGCCTTGCCCATAGCTGCGTTGAGGTCTCGTTTCTGAATATGAGAGCACCGCCACCACTTTCGAGGATAATGGCTTCTCCTCGCGCGACAATTTCGAGACAACGGTCAAGTCGACTGACTCGACTTCACTATCAAATGATAGGGAACCCCTGTCCGAGGAAGGACGCTTGGTAGCGCTGAAGAAGCTTCACGATGGCTTGGGGCGCCTGCGAAAAGATCAGCGACGCGGACGCTGGGAGCCATGAACTTTCGTTCTTCAACGCGCCTCGATCTCGACCGACATGGAGCTCATTTCACAACTTGATCTCAAGCACACAAGTGACACCAGCCAAGCACCGATCGACCAACTCGACAACGCAAGCATGGGCAAGTCCGACATGACCGCCGAAGAGGAGTTCCAGAAGCTGGAGCATGTGCTCAACCAGACTGCAGACGACACGTCGAACTGCCTTAGGCTGCTCAAGAAGCACCTCTCCGAGTACGACAGCCACAATGGCAACCACTTCGCCAACACGGCGAAGTCGTACATGCGGAGCGACATGCGCACGGCCAAGGACACGACGGCGGATCTGAAGCATGTGGCTCACCAGATCAACGAGAACAAGAAGCCGTCCAAGACGGAGATATCCTCCGCCCGAAACATGATGGACGCGACGGCCAAGGCAATGGAGAATCTTAACATCACAGCTCGCAACTACGACAGGGAGAATAAGCAGAAGATGGGGATCAAGGGAAGAGTCGACGCCGCTATTGGTGGACACCACCACCGCAACGAGAAGGATGAGCAGCGTGGAGAAGGTTTCATTGGGAAGAGTGGCCAGGAGAAAGAGGCCGAGGGTGGCTTCAACGACAAGAACGATTATGCCCAGCAAGGCAGCTCCGGTAATAGGGACGACGAATACGGCCAGCAGCGCGGTCTTGGCGACAGGGACAACGAATATGCGCGGCAGGGTGGTCTCGGCAACAGGAACGATTACCAGACGCAGGGCAGCCCCGGTAACGGGAACGAATACGGCCAGCAGGGCGGAATGGGGACGAGTGACAAGGAGCACTTGGACAAGGATGAACGCCGTGAAGGCATGCCCGGCAGCGAAGACAAGAACGGAGGCATCATGGGGAGCTCTGAAACTGTGGAGACGCTGGTGAAGGAGACACTCCGCGACAACTTCAGCCTTAAGGCGCTGGACCAGCAGATCACGGCGGCCGACAAGGCCCTGAAGCCTTCCATTGTGGGGCGTGCGAAGGAGAAGATCCACGATGTGAAGGAGAAGATCAAGGGCGACAAGACCAGCCCCACGCACGAAAAGCTCCACGGTCACCAACACGAAGGCCACCACGCCGATCACGCCGTGACTCCGTAAGCAGAATGGGGTAACTTCAAGTGGGTAGGCACAGCAGCAGAATTCTCATCAGACTGGAACCGAAGTTTGTTTGCATTTGATACATGTATCGAAGGATCGATTCAACAAGAAAATGACAGTTCTCATTGCGCTTTACCAAACACATTTTGGGGTAATAATAGGCAAACCTTGATGAAGTTTGTATAGATGATGTACAAAACACCACTTTATCTTATCAACCAATCAAAATACATTTGCTTGGCGTTTATCGTGCGGCGGCCACTCAAAGTCTGTGCGCAAGGTCCGTCCCTCATGCTCTCTTAGCTCTTCACGTGGCTGTAGCTGCGTCCACAGAGCGAGTCTTCTCTCACTGCTTCGTGCATCTGCTAACCCGTCGTCTGCTCTCTTTGTGTATACAGGTTTCACCTTCTCCCGTCCCTCCGTCGTCGAGTTATCCCCAGAAATCCACCAACATGTCCGTCGCAGTCAAAGGTGTGGTTCGACTTCGTGTGCTGGCGGGCAAAGCGAGTCCGTCGCCAGCCATCGGTCAGGCGCTGGGTCCTCTGGGTGTCAACATGATGGAGTTCTGCAAGGCCTTCAACGACCGCACGTCCAAGATGACGGAGAACATCCCCGTCCCCGTGGTGCTCACGGCCTTCACGGACCGCACCTTCACGTTCGCCACCAAGACGCCACCGGCCTCGTGGTTCCTCAAGAAGGCGGCGGGCATCACGTCGGGCTCGGCGACGCCCGGACAGCAGGTGGTGGGCACGGTGCACCTGCGCCAAATCTACGAGATCGCCAAGGTCAAGCAGCAGGACGAAATGGTGGACTACATCGACCTCCAGTCCATCTGCAAGACCCTCATCGGATCGGCCAAGTCCATGGGACTCGATGTCGTGCCGTAAGGCTACCGAAAGAAGTTTGCAGCGGAAGCTCTCAACAGCTAGAAGAAAAAAAAACATTTGAGAATATCCACGCAGTTGTCACTTTTTCGCTGTTCTCATCGGATAGACGAGACGAAGCTCGGAAGACGTCCAGCTGCCTCTGATGTGAGTCTCGTTTCGGTCTTGCTTACTTTACTTCGAACTATTAATGCAAACGTTCAAGGAGCGCACCGCTCCGTTGCGCGAAAGATATGATGGACAATTAGACATGGTAGGTATCCGCTCTGGCGTTGAGCTTCTTCTGGCGTAGCTTGATGGTGCCTTTTGCCGGGAGCCCCGCGTCTGCACAAGCAGTCGGATGTGGCGCGAAGGCTCGTGATGGAGCAGTGCAACTACCGGATGGTTGAAGCTCCTGAAGAATGTATATTGGCGCTCGTGGGTAGTGAATGAGGCCTACTCGCCCAGCTCCATCTTGATGTCGCTGTCACGGAAGACCGACGTGCGTCGAGACCCAATGATGTCGCTGCCCATGTAGCTGAAATCGTCAAAGTGCATGGCCATGACGCCCGATCCGGTAGATGAGCCCAGCACACTCACCACAGGCGAGTCCGCTACTTCTTGCTGTTTGAAGATATTTGGCACATACTGCAAGTTGGCATTGAGCGCAGCGCTGCTAGTCCGTGCACGGCTGCCGTGGATGTCTTTCGTCACCGGCTTGAATGGAGGGTCCAGTCGGCGGTTTAGTAGTGCATCCCAATCCACGCCTTCGAACCAAGGGTGGCCCATAATTTCAAGCGCACCGTCAGCGCCACAACCCATCCGCTGCCTCGGGTTCTTGACTAAGAGTCGCTGAAGGAAATCGGTGGCAGTGGGCGAGAAGTGCTCAGGAGGGTACGTCGGCTCCTTACTCAAGATGTTCTGGAACATTTGACGGCGGTTCTTGTCCCAGAAGGGCGTGTGCCCTTGAATCATTTCGTAGACCAGCACGCCATAGCTCCACCAGTCGACCGTATTGCCATATGAAGTGGCTGTACGTTGGCTGCAGAGCAGTTCAGGCGCCAAATACTCGGGAGTGCCTACAAATGTAGAGCCTTCGTCATCCTCCTTGGACAAGCCAAAATCGGTAATAGCAACGTGCCCCTCGCTATCCATCAGAATGTTTTCCAGTTTCAGGTCACGATACATGATGTGCATGTTGTGCAAATGCGCCAGTGATAGAACCAGCTCTGCAGCATAAAAGCAAGCTCGCTGCTCCGTAAAGCGCTTCTCCTTCCGCAAGTGCACAAACAGCGACCCACCGGAGTAATAGTCCATCACAAGGTACAGCTTCTGGTGGTTCTGAAAAGCATACCGCAGCCGCACCACAAACGGGTGTTCCACATGCTTGAGAATCCGTTGCTCCGACTTGGTGTGCTCCACTTGCTTCTTTTTGAACACGTCCTGCTTGCGCAGCACCTTCATCGCGTACACCCGACCAGCATTTTTGCCATGCTTCTTCTTAGCGAGAAACACTTTCCCGTACGCGCCTTTTCCGACCACAGACAGCAAGTCGAAGTCGTTGACGCTCATGGAGGTGGAAATAACCATACTGCGTCTGGTGGAGCTGCGTGCGCTGTTGGAGCGACTTCCAAGGTGGTTTCCAGCAGCAGTTGCATCCTCTTCCACATGGAACTCGGCATCCTCCATGTGCTCCTGTTGATGCGGCGCCGATGACATGGCAGCCGCGCCAGCATACGCATACTGGGAGAGCCGACTCATCTCGTCCATGAGTTCATCTTCTGCCGGCTCGTCAGGCATCGATCCCCTCGCACTATCAAAAAAGGCGAACACTGTATCCATACTGGCCGCAATAGTCCACGCCGTATTGGACGACTTTTGCTCTGCTGGAGCTGTGGGTTCCCCCGCAGAGAGACTCAAACACCCCAACTGCGTGCAGTCCTGCAACTGAGTGCCCGGACTCTCCTTCGATCGTTGCCAATTAATGGCTCTCGTGCCCAGCAACCCCCTCACTTCCTGCGTATCGTCCGCTTCGATGCGGTGACTGGATTCGATGAATGCAATTGCTGCCAGTTTGGCTCTCAGAAGCGGCTGCGTGCACACCAAATGCTTGGTCAACGACCCTCCTCGGCCATACGCAGCCACGTACACTTGGGAGCACGAGGCTCGGACTCCATACGTCTCCCACACGTAGCGGACGTGGAGTTCGGGTGTACTGGAGTACGGGATTGGGATTTTCTCGCTGCCGACGCTCACTGTATTGGTGCTGGGGTTCATGACCACGACCCCGTAGCCCTTGGACAGCGCCGTGTGGAGATACGGCAGCATGGAGCCAGAGCGGTACTGATTGGGGTTCGCAGCCGCCTCCAGCACCAGCGAGCGACTCCAAATGCCAGGCTGGATGCCGTTGCCGCTCACGATCACGAGCAGCAGACGGCGGCAGATGTGCCAGTTCGCACTCATGAAGATGCTGCAGCGAGCGGGGCTGTCCGGGGACGGGATGCACGTCTCCACGAAGCCCAGCTGGACCATCTTCTGCTGCTCCTCGAGCACGATCTGGTGCAGGAGCGCCTCCATCTTGCCACGCTCGTCGTCCCGCGGGTGCTGGAGGAGGGGGGTACGAGGTGTTAAAACGTCGGAGGGTTCACTGAATGTAGCCATCTACGTGCCGTACCATTTCGTTTCGAGTCTTTCTTGACGGGAGAAAAGGATTTGACTTCGCTTCTGCTTCTCTCTCGGCGTCAGCGTTTTACTAGCGCTCTATGAGTCCGAGGCTTCTGGTCGGGAGTATTATACCAGCGGATAGAGCACGACCGTGGGGGGAAAACAGCTGGCCGCGAAAGCACTTGCACGCAGTATGCGAGATACAAACGGCAAATGACCTGACAAGTTAAGGTGCACCACACGCCAAGTTGAAGTGCCCAGACCAAGAAAGTCGCCGTCAAAATGATGGAGAAAAGCTCGGAATTGGGAGCTCGTGCTGGCGTAACTCTGCGCCCTCACTGTGAATTTTTCATCGTAGTCATCGTCCAAGTAACGCAAGAGATATCGGGGTCGGGGATGGGCTGGAAGTGTCTTCTACTGCTGGCCGCGCTGTTGTTGGACGGAGTGATCAGTCAATTTGGTGGCGGTCAAGCGTTCTTCGGGAATTTCCAGTCGGCGCAGCCATCAATGGGGCAGTCGCAGGTGTCGTCTCCAAGTTGGTCGTCACCAAGCATGTCGTCACCAAACATGTCGTCGTCCTCTCTGGCTGGTTCGGTGCACAAATCGAAGACTTCTTCATTCAGCGCCGACTCGAGCGATACTGGAAGTAGACACCGTATCAAAAAGCGTGACGATTCCAGCAGCAACTTTGGTGGTTCCGACAGCTCCGAAGGAAGTGGAGAAGACAGCGGCAGTGGAAGCTGGGATATGGGCTCGGGATCCAGCAGTTCGAGTATGGAGTACGAATGCGACTGCCGATCTATCCGCCGAGTGTCACTGATGGGGGCCTCCGACTATTGCCTGTCACCCAATGCCTCGCTCAGCAGCAAATGTGGCAACATTGATCTGGCTGAAGGTGGCGCTTGTCCGATGACTGGAGCCATGCCTTGCTCGTCCAAGGGCCACATCTTGGCGAACGACTCGCTGTGTGCATTGGACGACAAGGACGACACGTACAAGTGCGTCGCCAGCAAGAAAGACCTGGAGATCCAGAAACATGGCAAGAAGAAGAAGAAGAAAAACAAATCCGGCCGCCACAACGGATCAGACTCCAAGACGAGCACGGCGTCGACGCACCTGATGTTGACAGCACGCCAAGTACTGGCAATCGTGATTTGCGTAGCTGCCGGTGTTATGGCTGTAGTGTAGGCGGGCGTTGTGTGTGCGTGTGGTGTTGCCTGTCACGACTACGAAATACCCACAACAGTTAAGTATCAACAGCGTTCGTTGAATCCAGAAGGTTTTAAAGCTATCTAGTCCTGCATCTTGCTTACCGTCTACGAAACCCTCTTTACTTTCTTCAATTGTCCCTCTTGTCGTCCTCCGGCGGAAACACAAAGTTGCTAAGACGCAACCACTTATACGACGTGAAGTAGTCCTGAGTCAGCAGCATCAACGGCACCATCACACAGCCCTGCGCAATGAGCAGCCCCACCAGGTTCTCTGCAGTCGTATGGAAGAACGATGCAGTGAAGAAGAGCAGATACGTCGCCAATGCGCCCACAAGAATCAGCCACCCGCGCAGCATCGTTCGCTTCAAACTCGGGCCGGCACTCTCAACGCTCACCGCAAACCACTCAAACAGCGGGATTGCCAGGTAGTGACTCACCAGCAGCACAATGTGGTCGGAGTGGTCAAAGTCAGCCGGACAGCGCTTGCCTCGCCGTAGTTCGGCGTACCAGCAGGAGTGATCAGAATGACCCATGAGGAGGTGCACCAGCCGCTTCTCCACCGATCCGATCCCCATGTACAGCACCACAGTACGAAGTGCCATCACCACCACATACAGCAGCCCGCGACGCACGTACACTTGGACACGGGGCATTGTCACATTCGGCCCCAACATCATGGAGCCGTAGTTGAACACCAAAGCTGACAACGGGATGGCCCACGCCCCCTGCAGCAATAGCACAAGAGTTAAAAACATTATTCTGTAAATATCAACCGTATGTCTCCACAAGGACGTACTTGAATCGAACTCAACACGGGCATGAGGTCCATGGCAGTGTAGCAAGGAGCATCGGCGTATCCCCCCGCCTCATTATTGCAGCAGATTGGCTCGGATCCTTCAGGGGAGTCCACGTGCAGCCAGTTTGAGTCGCAGCTGTTGTATCAAAAACCGTTAGAACCGAGCGCAATACCGGCCCAATGTGTCAAACTGTCGTCACGTACTCGCCCTGGACGCGCACGAACTTGTGCGGGAAACGGTGCGACGTGTAAAACACCAAAAGCAGCAGCAGCGCGTTGGCCGCGAGGAACAACCCGCGCGCGTGGATCTTGTGCAGCGTCAGCAGCGCCTGCTGTGCCGCCGAGAGCTTCTTCGTGGGCCTGTTCCCAAGCATGATGCTGATCTGCCAATTGGTCCGAATCCGCCAAATGGTGTGGCGCACACAAAGGCAACATCCGACAGTTAGGTTGAAGTTGTGGGTGCCATTCGCCAATTTTCCTTGGAAAACGCAAGTCGCAATGGTGGACGAAGACGTGCAAGCCGTGGTGGTCGACAATGGATCGGGCATGTGCAAGGCCGGATTCGCGGGGGATGACGCGCCTCGCGCCGTGTTTCCGTCCATTGTTGGCATGCCCAAGCACTTGGGGATCATGGTGGGCATGAACCAGAAAGACGCCTACATTGGCGACGAAGCGCAAGCTAAACGCGGCGTTTTGACGCTCAGATACCCTATTGAACATGGCATTGTCACCAATTGGGACGACATGGAGAAGATCTGGAGCCATACGTTCTACAACGAGCTGCGTGTAGCTCCGGAGGAACATCCAGTGCTACTTACGGAAGCTCCGTTAAACCCGAAGGCGAATCGAGAACGTATGACGCAGATCATGTTTGAGACGTTTAATGTGCCGGCGATGTACGTGAACATCCAAGCGGTGCTGTCGCTGTATGCTTCTGGCCGAACTACGGGTTGTGTCCTGGACTCAGGCGATGGGGTCTCTCACACGGTTCCAATCTACGAAGGCTACGCACTGCCCCATGCCATTGTGCGGATGGACCTGGCTGGACGAGACTTGACGAACTATATGATGAAGATCCTGACTGAACGTGGCTACTCGTTCACTACCACGGCAGAGCGCGAAATTGTGCGCGATATCAAAGAGAAGTTGACGTATGTTGCCATGGATTTTGACGAGGAGATGGAGACAGCGGCCAAGTCTTCGAGTCTAGACAAAACGTACGAGTTGCCCGATGGGAACGTGATTGTGATCGGCAACGAGCGCTTCCGTACGCCGGAGGTGCTCTTCAAGCCGTCCAAGATTGGTCGCGAATGTTCGGGTGTCCATGACTGTGCGTTCCAGACGATCATGAAATGCGACGTCGACATCCGCAGAGACTTGTATAGCAACGTGGTGCTATCTGGAGGCTCGACGATGTTTCCGGGTATTGGCGACCGCATGACCAAGGAGATGGCCAAGTTAGCCCCCGCCGCGATGAAAGTGAAGATTATCACGCCGCCCGAGCGCAAGTACTCGGTCTGGATTGGAGGCTCCATTCTTGCGTCGCTAGCAACGTTCCAGCACATGTGGATCTCCAAGATCGACTACGACGAGTCGGGGCCATCCATCGTGCACCGCAAGTGCTTCTAAGGGATAGCCGACACAACACCTTGAGGCTCAAGTGCTTCGGTGTTGCTCTTCTCGCTTTCGTGCTCGTGACCTTGCTTTCCAAATACGATTTTTATTGACAACACGACACCAACGTAGCTTGGGGTTCGCTACGGTACAGCTCGAGAGGAAAAATCACTAAGCTCCTCGAGCTTCTTTCGTCTTACTCAATCGCACTGCCTCTGCGAATTCTGCGATAGGCTTTGCAGTCCACATCGTCGGTGTGCTCTGACGAGCAATCTCTCCATCCACTTTCTCGCGAAGTGAGCTCTCGTAGTAGGCCAAGTGGCCGCCCGACTTCGTCACGCACAGAATCACGTTCGGGCACGATTCCACTAGAGCACGCGATGGCAAAGCCGTTCGTACGCTGATAGGATCATCTTCAGCGTTGATACAGAGCAGTGGCACCTTCACCGCACGAAGCTTCTTGTCGGATGACGCGTCTTCGTAGAAGTGATCAGCGTTCTTGTAGTCGAACAAAACGCTTGTGAGGGTGTCATCGAAATCTCGCACAGTGCGGGAGGCCCTCACAGCTTCCATGTCGAGGCCTGGGTAGCCCTCGAACATTTCCGCAGCATTACTCTTATCGAAGAAGAGCGCACGCATGCTGCTGTTGAGAGCCTTATCGTACATAACTCGATTGAACAGCGTGCTGGACAAGTTCTCCGACACCTTGGGCAGATTGAAAGGGTTTCCTACCGAAACAGCTCCGGTCAACGGCGTACGATCGCCTTCTTCTCCAAGATACTTGACCAGCACATTGGAACCCATAGAGAACCCCACAGCAACGAACGCTTCTCGACCAAAGTCGTATTTCTTCTCCAGTTGTCGCAGCACGAAGCGAAGATCATCCGTGTAGGACGTACAGTAGAGCTGGGCCGTTTTCAAAGGGGTTCTGGCACACCCACGAGCATTCAGCACCACACACTGCCAGCCAACCTCACGAAGTTTGGCAATAGTGAAGCGAATGTAGTTCGCTGGGCTACCTCCAGTGAGTCCAGGTAGTAGCAACACCGTGCGTCGCGTAGTATCCACGCCTTCAATCCACGATGACCTTGTTCCATCCTCCAAATCCTCATTCACTTTGGTGGTTGCCGGCGTGTGGCCTGGTAGCAGCGCCCAATCCAACGAAACCACACCACCGTCCGGCATGTCGAGGAGTTGACGCTTGTAATCGATCTTCGGTCCACGCTTGTCTGCCGCAAACTTGATCGTTTGCAGGTGCCCGTTGAAAAGGCACCACGGAGGATAGTACTTGGTCTGCGCTGCAGTAGAAAGTTAGGCCAGTGCAAGCAAGAAGCGTTAGACAAATGTCAACGTACTCATGGTGACACAGTGCGACAGTAGCTTCGTGTTGGCAGGCGTCTTGCGGTAGATCAGTCGTGGCGTCTCGGCCGTGTGAGCGTAGTGCCAACGCAGCAGCATCGATATCAGCGTCGGTCCTAGCAGCTTCTTGCCTAGATACAGCACCATTAGAACGAGAAACAAGCCGAAAAGACGTTGCTGCTTCTGAGGACCCAAGGCGAGACTGCAGGCAAATACATTCCCCATGGCTTCCGCACTTCCGAGGATTTTCACGAATGACGCGATGATTCAGCCGTTCGTTGCGAGTGCGACTGGCAGGATCCGCGGTCCAGCGTGAAGATGCCCGAAGATTGCACAATTCGTTTCGAAGCGGTGTTCCACTTACCCGAGAGGGGTTGTCATAGATTTTGCGTTGTAAACCGCAGTTAGCACCAGGTGTCGGCTGGGCTTGGGTGAAAGAGCCCCTTCTCGCTGCGAAGTTGAGAAGAACGTCGGCCCTCGTAGACAACTTTACTGTACAGGCAATGGCGAATTACGCAGTGAAATGATTAGCTTCGTTTTATCAGCCAATCAACAACGCGTTCTCCGGTGCCACTGTGTGATGGGTTCTGGCTCCCTACCTACAGTACGCCATTCAACCTACACCTGGTTTGTCAGGATGGCTACGTCTCGAAGAGCAAAGGCCGGAGGAAGCGCGCACAACCGAGACGCCACCGACGAGCAGCGGCCTCCGAATGGACAAGTAACGACGCTGATGATCTCCGATGATGATGAGGCCAGGCTCGGCCATAATACTACCGCCTGTGATCAACTGTCCCCGCGGTCTCGACGAAGACGAAAGAATCGCGACCAAATGCGAGCAGCGCGTCAGAAGGAAAAGGTACGTGGCCAAGCTGCAGTGTTTCTTCGGTATCGAGAACCCACGTGGATTGTTACCGCAGGAGACGATGCAGAGACTGCGCGAGACCATGCACCGTCTGGAAGCTCGATACCAAGAAAGTCTATCTCGGGGTATTTTAAAGGAACCAGCGACGGGCTTAAATTCCAGCGAGCCTACAGCACAGGATACATCAATAGGGCTTGTTTCGTCGTCTCAGTACGTTGAGTTACTTGAAGAGGGCGCTCGACTGCAAGACGAGAACTTTCGCTTTCGACGAGCTCTGCATGAGAAGAATAAGCTTCAGGAAACACTGGAGCGAGTGTACGAAGATTTTCATCAGCCACTGACAGAGGAGGAGGAGGTAAACATGAGAAGCTGTGTTTTGGACGACCCACACGACTCGTGGACACCGCTCACCTGCGAGGAAATCTGGACATACATCCGCGCCACGCACGATCGAGTTGCAGCCACGATGCGAGCAATTTCACGACGTGCGGCACTAAAGGAATTGGACCCAACTGTCAGACCATTGCCTCCGTTCTTGGGATGGCAAGTACGATATCACCGAGAGGATGATGAAGTTTTGTTCTCCTTCGAAAAGCCGTTCTACCACGTCACCGCACTGCAGGCCATGCAGCAAACGTGGAACAACGAACTAACTATGCAGAGTTACCGGAAGCCGGTAGATGTAGCAACGCAGGCGATGACTGTATTTCAGACCATCAACGACGACACCTATGTGTTTCGGCGGCGGCTGCGATTCCAAGAGCAAGTCATCACAACGCACTATCTCCGTTTCCGACTGAAGACAAATGCAGGCTACGCAATTGGTCATTGTACAGTCAACCGGACGCCGTCACATGACGAAGGACAAATCTGGGCAGCTAACCTAGCACTTTGGACAGACTTCAACGCCGCATGGTCGGAGTTGGACCAAGAGTACTGCATCGTGCGTATCTCGGGTAGGATGGGTGTAGACGCTACCGACTCGGCGGCAACTCAAGCAGCAGTCGACATATTATTCGGGCTGCTCCGTTGGGAAAACCTGAATATTGGCCCCGTGTTCACCTTCACCGCGGGTTAAACGAGTAAAGCTGGATGGTATTCAGAGACTCAAACATGCAAAAACGCCGCAGCTAGCACTGACGTGGGGCTCGGCTGGTGAATGAATGGATCTTCTTCAAACTTGATATGGGACATACACAGCAAGCAACATACTGTAGCTGGTTGTCATGGCAGCCGAAACTGTAATGGATGGACGTATCGACTTGAAAAATTATCAGGAAGGCACGAGGGAGAGCGACGAAGAGGGCACGATGGCCTGCTCCCAAATCATCGTGCGAGAGATTGCGTTTACGAGACGCACATATATGTCCTCCTGGGTGTTGTACTCCGTGCGTGCAATGAACTTGACGAGGCACCCAGGCTCGCCAGTCGTTTCGTCATGCTCTGCAGAAAATTCTACCCAGTTGGAGCTATCCACATACTCGAAGTTCGAGTCTCGCTCGGCCATTGCGCGTACCTCAGGTGAGGTGGGGTTCACGGAATGACGGCCTATTACGAAGCCCTTGTCAGTTTGCATGCGGAAATTCAGGAAAATCACACGCATAACCTTGTCGTGTTCCACAGGGTGTTCAATATCGGAACCAGCGATGTACGTGCTATCGTTGATGGCCTGCAGTATTTCAAAGCGTATTTGGCGTCGGAAGGGCGTCGACTCGGGCTTGGCGTACCTCGTCCAGCTGCCCATCATGGCCTCTTGCGGTGAAATCCCAGCGAAAAACTTCGAGAAGCTCACGTAAAAATCCCCGTCGGGGTTAGCTTCATGACGCACCTCCCAGCCGAACGTCGCGGACGGTGGGAAAACGCACTGTTTGCCAGTACTCGGACGCTTTGGTGTACCTGGAGAAGCCGGTGAGCTCGGCGATTCTGCCTCCGAAGTGTCACCGTCGGGAACCTCGTAATGCGAGATGATTGATTTCTCCGTCTCCTCCATCAGTCTCATTTGCTGATAGCAATTGCGGATATGTTCATTGGCTTGGTCCTCTGTCATGGGCACATACTCATAATCCGAATACAGCGTTGAATCATCCGTCGTAAGCGGACACGCCAGCTCCAGCTCCTGTTTTCGATCGACCATCACCTGTTGGAAGCGTCTGTGGGTCTTCTGCTTCTCCACCAACATTTGCTCCAGCAAAAACTTCTCCTCCTTGAGCGTGTGCGATAAATCAGCCAATGCGTAATAATCTGCCTCTCGTGCCATCGAATCACGCCCGCTATTGCTGTTACTGCTGCTGGCTCGACGTCGTCTTGCCTGGGACTTCTCGTTTAGCTCCTGGTAATGTTTCTCCAGCTGCTGCAGCGTACACTTCATCCGCTCAACATCATCGCGTTGGCGGCGTCTCGCACGTTGCATGGACTCTCGATTTCTTTTCCGCCGGATCTCCAGCGGCGTCAGTTTCTTGTCTTCTCTCTTCTCCTTCGCGGACACTGCGGCAACTTTCCCTGCCGCAGACTTCCGCTTCCGTTGCACTTTGTCCTTAATCTGATTAACTACGTTAGGTTCAACCTTGACCATCGTCAGTTCTTTGCTGTCACTCTTCTTTATCTTCGTCGTCGAACTTCTCGTCACTCGTTTCTCCGTTTTCACGTCAGATTCCGTTTGCGAATCTTCCGACATCGGCACTTGTCTTGCCCTGCTCATAACGTTAGGTTCCAGTTTAGTGCGGCTTTGCTTCACCTCGATCGACACGGGGGAGATGGTCTCTCGAGGCCGCGACGGCTCCACGAACGCCGCGAGCGCCGCCTCCTGCTCCTCCAGCAGCAGATCCACGGGCCCCAAGCCTGCGTCCTGCTTTTTATCCACCGGTTTAGCGTCGTCCAGCGTTAATTCCCACCAGCCAGCAGCGGCTTGTGCTCCTCCGCCTCCCTGCGCCTCCAGGTCCCCCCACACTCCCATCATCGCATCGTCCGGCTCGGCTCTGGTCTGGGGCTCGCTGGCTGCCGTGTCGTCCAGCAGGAAATCGGCGTCTTCCGCTGCCAGCAGCTCCAGGTCCACTGCCATGTAACGGGCGTAACGCAAGCGAGCGGTTTAGTGCGGACGGCAGTCGTCGCAACCACAGCGACAATTGGAGAGTGAGCAGATTTGATGCATTGCGCGCATCTCCTTTTTAGTGTATCGTTCGTGTGATCAGTCGCAATAGAGAGCGGCGATTGGCCCAAAAAATCGGTAATAGAGCTCTGCGATTGACTGAGATTGTTTTTGTGAATGACGGTCGCCGAGGCGGCTTCAACAGCAGCATGTCGTCTCCATCACGAAGACACTCTGCGGACATTAGACTACTTGCTTCCGGCACTTGTGAAGACGTTAAATCAATTGCCTCCACAACTTGCCAAACCTCCCTCCCAGTTCGCCTCGAAAACGTCACCGGTGCCCCCCGCCTCACCTTCCAATGCAATGCAATGGCCTCTTCGCCCTGTCTGCGGCTGTGGTACGGGGATACTGATCGACATTGCGTTGAAGCTGCAAGCGACATCGACCAAGAAGAGAACTTTCGTTTTCTTGTTGACTCGAATCCTCCAAACGCATATACGTGTATCGATCTTATTGCTAATGTGCTAGAGAATTCTGCTGCTGCTGCTTCCCCCTTGTCACCTGATGATGCCCCCTTTACGGAGTCACGGCGTGATCGGCGTGGTGGCCTTCGTGTTGGTGACCGTGGAGCTTTTCGTGCGTGGGGCTGGTCTTGTCGCCCTTGATCTTCTCCTTCACATCGTGGATCTTCTCCTTCGCACGCCCCACAATGGAAGGCTTCAGGGCCTTGTCGGCCGCCGTGATCTGCTGGTCCAGCGCCTTAAGGCTGAAGTTGTCGCGGAGTGTCTCCTTCACCAGCGTCTCCACAGTTTCAGAGCTCCCCATGATGCCTCCGTTCTTGTCTTCGCTGCCGGGCATGCCTTCACGGCGTTCATCCTTGTCCAAGTGCTCCTTGTCACTCGTCCCCATTCCGCCCTGCTGGCCGTATTCGTTCCCGTTACCGGGGCTGCCCTGCGTCTGGTAATCGTTCCTGTTGCCGAGACCACCCTGCCGCGCATATTCGTTGTCCCTGTCGCCAAGACCGCGCTGCTGGCCGTATTCGTCGTCCCTATTACCGGAGCTGCCTTGCTGGGCATAATCGTTCTTGTCGTTGAAGCCACCCTCGGCCTCTTTCTCCTGGCCACTCTTCCCAATGAAACCTTCTCCACGCTGCTCATCCTTCTCGTTGCGGTGGTGGTGTCCACCAATAGCGGCGTCGACTCTTCCCTTGATCCCCATCTTCTGCTTATTCTCCCTGTCGTAGTTGCGAGCTGTGATGTTAAGATTCTCCATTGCCTTGGCCGTCGCGTCCATCATGTTTCGGGCGGAGGATATCTCCGTCTTGGACGGCTTCTTGTTCTCGTTGATCTGGTGAGCCACATGCTTCAGATCCGCCGTCGTGTCCTTGGCCGTGCGCATGTCGCTCCGCATGTACGACTTCGCCGTGTTGGCGAAGTGGTTGCCATTGTGGCTGTCGTACTCGGAGAGGTGCTTCTTGAGCAGCCTAAGGCAGTTCGACGTGTCGTCTGCAGTCTGGTTGAGCACATGCTCCAGCTTCTGGAACTCCTCTTCGGCGGTCATGTCGGACTTGCCCATGCTTGCGTTGTCGAGTTGGTCGATCGGTGCTTGGCTGGTGTCACTTGTGTGCTTGAGATCAAGTTGTGAAATGAGCTCCATGTCGGTCGAGATCGAGGCGCGTTGAAGAACGAAAGTTCATGGCTCCCAGCGTCCGCGTCGCTGATCTTTTCGCAGGCGCCCCAAGCCATCGTGAAGCTTCTTCAGCGCTACCAAGCGTCCTTCCTCGGACAGGGGTTCCCTATCATTTGATAGTGAAGTCGAGTCAGTCGACTTGACCGTTGTCTCGAAATTGTCGCGCGAGGAGAAGCCATTATCCTCGAAAGTGGTGGCGGTGCTCTCATATTCAGAAACGAGACCTCAACGCAGCTATGGGCAAGGCCGCCGACCGTAAGCAGGAGTTCTCCGAGCTGGAGCAAATGCTGATGCAGACGGCAGATGACGCCGTCAACTGCCTTAAGGTGCTTAAGGGCAATCTACGCGAGTTTGACCGCCGTCACGGTCTGGTGCTTGTCAGCACCTCCAAGTTCCACTTGAGGAGAGACACCCGAGCAGTGAAGGACACGGCGTCGGATCTGCGAGGCGCAGCCAACCAAATCACTGACCGTGAACGTCCATCGGAATCCGAGGTCACCGCGGCTCGCAGTGCGATGAATGCCGCGTCCAACGTCATGGACGAACTGGTACAAGCGGCTCGGTCGTATGACAGGAAGAACCTCAAGTCGAGAGGCCTCGCTGGAGCTGTGGCCGACTTGCTCGGAGGCAACAAAGACCGGAAGAAAGAGAGCAAGAGCCACAAGTCTGTCGATAGAGTGGGGTCGGAGGGCATTCTTCGAGCGCCCGACACGGTGGAGGAAGTGGTGATAACGACTCTGCGCGACTGCTTCAGTGGCTTCCCGGCGTTGAAAAATCAGATTTCAATCGCAGAGAAGTCGCTTTCGTCGCAGTTTGTAGAACGGAGCAACGAGGTCGTGCCGTGAAAAGTTGGCTTTGGCGTTAGTTAGCTAGACCTGTACATTGTTACTCCGACGAAAGTCGTCGAGCTTGTATTCAGTGTAGCCATTTCATGAAAACTCGGGCTCCGAATGACCGTCACAAGTACGCAAACTCGCGTGTTAACAAGGTTCGAGAACCATACGAGCATATTTCTACAACAATTCCAGGCTGTCTCCATCGAACTGTATTCCCCAAGAAATGTTATCTTGCTCGTCGATCGACCACAAAGAACGCTTTGCCGGTATTCCTTCAAGCAGAATCTCATACGGAACTTGCTCACAAGCAAGCTTAGGCATCCAACACCGACGTGACGCCTGAAGTTCGAGCCCACGGCTGGCTAAACATGGTCACCACAAAGCTGCGCGGTGACCCGCATGAAGAACCCTTACACTCTCCACCACCCACGCCTCTGCAGCCTTTGATCCGGAATTCGTAGTTCATCCCTTCAACCACTTGACTCTGCACAGACGAGATTGAAGTCACGCAGACGTCTGTCGCCGAGAGACCTCGGATCAAGCTTGCGCGAAGATTTGGCGTGACGGAAGTAGGAGACCAGCCTCCGAGCACCAACTCATCGGCAGACGCACCTCCAGCCACCAGCAGGAGAAGTGTTAGCATGTGCATCGCTTTCCCTTTCAACCGATTGCCAACTGCGTTGCGATGGCCCTTGTCAAACTCTATCAAGCTTTTATGGTACAAACTTTTTCACACTTCGCCGAAAATGTCACGCGAGATCGGCTTCATCTGTGATGGACGGGTCCCAGAGTGCAACGGAACGCTCGATACGTTTGAGACGAGCGATTCGATGTCGCCATCGCTGCTAGCTGCAGAACGCTGGAGAATCGACACTTTCACGCTATTACGTGTTGCTGATCCAAGCACTGTTCCTTGCTCAGGATCTGGTTCCACAGGTGCTGCTACACTTACTGCAAACTGTCGAAGTGTTTCAACAGCATCGCGTGGCAGCTTGTATCCCCACCTTTGTTCCTGAATGACCCCAGAAAGCACGTGGAAGAGGGCACTACCACCACTGAGAGTTGATTCAGACCCCACCAGAAGCAGCTTCTGCTTAGCGCGTGTAAGTGCCACGTTAATGCGACGCCAATCTGTGAGGAGCTCCCCGACGTGGTTTTCCTCGTTACAACGAACGAAAGAAACCAAGATCACGCCCTTGTCCTTACCTTGGTATTTGTCGATGGTACTCACTTCAATTGAGTGCACCCACTCTGATCCACCAGCTCGGCGCAACGCAGCAACTGCAGTCAAATGCTGTTGAATCAACGCGACCTGAGAACGAAATGGAGAGATAACAGCGATCTCTTCGGCTGGAACCGACCCTAACACAAGAAGCTCCACCAGCCCAGCAATCACTTGCGCTTCCACGACGTTTTCCATACGTCGACGGCCGCTGGTACTCATCTGCGCAGTGCTCGAGCTCTCCGCTGTTGCTTCACCCATCGCATCCGTATCCAAGAACACGACACCTTGGTTATTCGTCAGCACTCGAATAGGCCACACCAGCTTATGTCCAATGGTGTCTTGGCGGTGCCATCTCACCTTGAGATGGTTTGATGCAACCTTAAAAGAGCCGCATTTGAGTTTATCGCCATATACCAACCGATTCGCCAGCAGCATAATATCTCGGTTCATTCGGTACTGGTAAGACAGTTGCTGAGTAGCTTCAGGATGAGCCTCTGCTAACCGCCGAAACAAGCTCACATCCATGCCTTCTTTACGCGCCTGCGCGTTTGCTACGAGTGGCGGGAGCTGATAATGGTCTCCCACAAGCACAAATGTATCTGCACAACGCAGAGCGCTCAGGACAATAGGTTGTGTAATTTGAGTGGCCTCGTCGACGATACAGAAATCAAACCGGCGCTTTGCAAAGAGCACATGGCTGTTGACACTTAGACAAGTGCAGCCCACCAGCTGCGCACGAACCATTTTGGCTTCCATAGCCTGCACGCTTGAAATTCCATCTCGCTCAGCTTGTCGATCGAGAGTAAAATCTGCAATCAAGGGGTGTACTTGAGTCGTGTTGCCGACACGGAGCATGGGGACTTTGCACGCAAGCAGTTTCAACAGTAGATTGTCCACAGCTGAGTGTGTATAGCTCGTTACTAGGACAGAAAAGCCCAGGAACAGCAGCACTCGAACAGTGAAGGCGATCGTCGCAGTTTTGCCAGTTCCCGGCATTCCTAGCACCAGCGCGTAGTCGAGAGAGCTCAACACACGCTGGACTGCCCGCTGCTGGTCGATATTCAATTCGAAAAAAGCATCCAGCAAGGATTGGCCGTGCGATGCCACACTACCGTCGTGGTCGCCCTTAGCACAATCCAGGCATCGCTGGGTTACCAAATCCGTCACCCGGCACGGTTTAAAGTGCGGACGAGCGAGGTGCACGATCAAGTTTCGTCTCCTTGCATCACCTCCACCTGGTGCATTGTCATCATCATCGCCACTAGTGCCTAACGAGACCATCGAGACCATCGAAGCCATACGTACCTGTAATTCCGGCCGAGCTGACAAGGCCGTTCCAGCTGATACCACCTCAGGTGGAGTTCCAATAAATAATTGCACGAGATTTTCTTTCGCGCGTCGTAAGCCACTCATGATGGCATCTTTGTCCAGCCTCCACGTATACTCTTTGCCAACGGCAGATTGGCCGCTTGTCACGATCGACGGGATGTTTTGACGTGCCTCGATCGTGATAAGCCCATGCTCAATTTTGCGGACAGTAGCACGTGAAACATGAACCAGCAAACTCTTTCCGTCTAGCGATTCCGCCGACAAAATGACACGTTCGTCTACTCGAAAACGCACGCCCGCAAACGAAGTTGGCTGTACGTTTACTCCATCCCCGCTTTCTAGAGTTGTATCTTTTCGTTTTCGCCGATCACGAACAAAGCGCAAAGTTCGTTTAGCACCAGACTCGGACTGCGCAGGAACGTCGGATACCAATTTAAGGTGTGCTATACACGTGCTGCTCTCTTGTGCTCTCTCACGCTTCCACCCGACCTGCAGCCAAAGCGCCCGAAGATTCTTCTCCGCATGCTGCTGTTCCAAATCAATGAGGTGATTCCAAAGTTTGAAATAATGTAAGTCGGCTTCGCTGAGATGCTTCGTCATCAGAGTAAAAAGCTCGTCAAGTCCACTCGATTCCGCCGTACCATTTTCCGTCGCTGCATGGTGCAACACGCACTCGTCTTTCTGAAAGCACCGCTCACAATCCCTGCGATTTTGAATCATCGGCGGAAATGCCTGAGCAGACGTGGAGCTTCCGATCGCCTTCACTTTAGCTATGGCGCTGGCAAAATTGTTGCGGGCCATGATGAGGCCGCGAATATGGGCAGCCATGGCTTCGATGCGGTTGGTCTCAATGGGTGGAACGTAGATCAGCAATCCTTCCCGGCACTGTTGACGGTAGCGTTCATTCAGCAGCAGCATGTACAGGATCACTTGGCCCTGGTGTTCGACCCCAGCATACACTTTGCTTCCTGTTTTTAGCTCGAGAGGCAGAACCCCACTTTCTGTGTTTGGGCCATTCGTGTTGTTCGGGGCAAGGATAGCTCCTTCAACGGAGGCATCCGTGGCACCTTTCAGCCCCCATTTAATGGACCACATCATTTCTTCTGTAGCTAAAACGCGGCTCACGCGCAATTTGGATCCCTTTCTCGGCGGCAAATCGTTCAACAGTGTCCCGGGTCCTGCAATAGCACTGCATACCCACGACCGGTAATCTTCAACCACCTTTTGCAGCTCCAAGAATGCTGCCTCCTCGTTTAGTCCGCACTCCACAAGACCCAAGATGCTGTTCACACGCACGCAATAACGTCAGAAAATGACTCAGGTGTGACGAATGTATCACACCAACTTACTTCGACTTTACGATTCGTCTGGCTTCTTCTAGTAGGGCCTCGCTGCTGTGTAAACCATTCAAAAGCGCGTGCTCGAACAGGTCATGCTTCAATGTACCCAGAAAAGCCTTCTTGTTGGTCGGATGGCTGACTGCTAGAGTTTCCTGAAGGACTGCTCGTCGTAAGCAACCGAAACTTGTCGTCACTCTAGTGGGTGATACCTGAATCAATCGGTTGCAGCATCACAGATAGAAACTTCAGCAACAGACTCGTGTTTGCAGTAGCGAAGTGGAAAATCACTAAACGTACCAGAATATCCGGGTGGACGATAACAACGTTATGCGCATTGTCCACGTGTATCCGTGACAACGGTTGATTCATTTGCCTTTTGTGTCCACCTTGTGAGAAGAAACCATCTTTGTCCTGCTCAGTAAATACAATATTGATCGTGTCACCAGCTTCGATAAGCACATCATACCAGTCTTCGCTCAGTATAGCCTCCAGTTGCACATCTTGGTCATCTAACAGTCGCAAAAGAAGCGAGCGGTTAACAACGTCGCGATCCACTTCAAGCACCAAAAAGCGCTTGTAGCTCTCAGATGACTCCAGTTGGTGGGTATTATGTACTACTGGCCGCACCACTGAAACCGGAGGATTAGTTGGCAGTACTGGTGGAGGCTTCTTCGGTGCACCAAACGCCGCCGATGGCAGTGGTCGCGGAGTCAGCGCGAGACTCTGCGATGACACAAACTCCGTCTGCGACTGTTGCGTAGCTTCGACGGATACGTGTTGACTCTGTAGCTGGTCCAGCAAAGCCCACGACTCGTCCGTGAAATCATCAAACAAATCCGCTTCCACTACCACCGATTTCTCCGGCGTCTTCTTCACCTCCTCCTGCTCCTTTATCGGCGGAAGAGCTTTGCCAACCTCGCGATTATTAGCCACCTCCTGTGTCTTACAAGGTTCCTGAGTCCGTAACGAGCGTGGAGACAGCGTCCCTGTCGATGAATAACTGGGCACTGGAGTCGGCGTCAAATCCACTTCCTGCGTCGACGAAGCAGCAGGTGGCATCGGGCGTTGCTGCAGGTATTGCTGCCGTTGTTTCCTGGACCCGGTTGGCCCCACCACATCTGGACTGGCGTATTTCTGCTCCATCTGGTCCAGTACACTAAATAGTTCGTCCTGTGAGTCTCCTCCTCGCTCGGTCGACCTCCTCCTCCTGACAGTATTAGGCGTCCTCTGGGCATCTGCTGCTGCTGCTCTCTCCGGTGGACTGAACATCAAATGCCTCGACGTAGCTGCATATATACATAATATCTCACATTAGTCATACTACCCTCTCAGCAGTCATGACCATGAGTACTCACCTTTCTCCTCCTCTAGACCCGCTTTCCGCCTCGTCCTGACGCGTTCTCGACCTGTTTTCTTGTCCTCTTCACCACTGGAGGGCGGCGACTGCTGACTGGCGCGTGCCAGGCGCCCCACGAAGCCCTGCATCTCCCTCCGGACCGCCATTTTGCCCGTCCCGGACACTTTGATCTGCTTGTCTGCGGGCGAGTCTTTCCACACGATTTTGGACTCGCTGCCGCCGGATCCAGGCGTGCGACCGGAGGACGACGAGCTCTTGTTCTTGTTCTTCTTCTTGGCGCCACTGACGCGGCGAGAGGAAGGAGAGTCCAGGCGCCGACGCTTGCGCTTCGACGACTTGTCCATGACGCTGCTTGGAGTGCCGCCAAAAAAAAAAGCTGCAAACGAATGAGAACATTAACTTTTGTCGATGACATAAAGTTGGACCCACGCCGCTTTTTATAAAAAGCGACAGCATGGCAAGCATACAAAACGCAAGTGAAAAAACGCCATACTGTAATCAAGTGATTATTTGTGGCAATCCAGTTTTGAATTTGTGGTACGAGCTGATCATACTGATAAGTTGGTGATGCCATTTGGGCCACTTGACTTAAAGTTTGTATGTAGTGGCCCATTTGCTATGTACCACCTGGGTTTGTATGGGCATTGCCATCCGGCATCAACCGCCCTACTTATTCTGGTCCTATGCTGTCCTGTAGGGGATCTTCTGGGAAGGGCGCTCAAGAAGAAAAGAAAGAAGGGAAACGACATGGCGGCGAGACAACCTTCTCCCTCCGCGGCGGCGGCGGCGGAGGTGGTGGCCCGACGACGACAACGATGACGACGACCAATGATAATAATAATAATAAGAAGAAGAAGAAGAAGAAGAAGAAGAAGAAGGGAGGCCTCCAGCACCCGGTGTCGAGCGAACAGCGGAAGAAAATCGTCCACAAGCTTTTGTAATCCGGTATCGCTTGCGATACCGGATTACAAAAGCAAACGATACGCAGCATATACAATCATTTTATGCAGGGGCTCCCGTGGGGAGATGTCGGGCGGCTGACCGACCCCAAGCATGACCCTCGCTTGGTGGCCCGGCAGATCGAGGAGCTCAAGGCGCAATATGCAGCAGAACAACGTGCCAAGGGAGGTGTTGGGACTCTCAGCAACAGATCATGTGCAAAGCTCCTGGACATCAAATGGGGGACCTTCTCTCGAATCCTCAAGAAGATCGCTACCCTACGCTCAAGTGACATCACTTTTCCTCGCGATCCTAACGTTCAAGCTGCTGCGCCACATTCGTCTAGCTCTGTCTAGTGTACTAGTAACCATGTAGTCTTACACATCCTAGTGCTTCAGGTGCTCTAATGGAGATGTTTAGGAAGGGCAGGAAGGTGATCGTACTGGCGGACCAGAAGATGCTTCTCTCCAAGTACTCTCGGCCACGCATCGAAGAGCTGATGAAAGCAGGCATCCCGGTTTACTACCAGAAGCAAGTCAGTCGTGAGCAGCACCAGAAGGTGATACTCGTCGATGACGTTGCTGTGAGCGTGGGGTCTGCGAATGCAAGCTTGAAAGCTGCCGACTTCGATTTTGAAAATATTGTATATCTCTACAGCGAAGACGATGGTGCGTATTCGGTACTTGAGCATGATTCTATGCGCTAACTTTTGTTTTTTCTTTTGCTTATTGTGCAGTTGGCGTCTTCAAGCAAGAGTTTGACCTGGAACTGGAGGGCGATTACGCTTTGCTGCCACCTGACTGGCTCGATGCGAATCCTCCAAAGGAGGACCCGGAGGAGTACGGAAGCGAGCGAATTTTGCCAGAGGACTCGAGTCTAGTGCCGCCAACTCGGCACTAATCAGGTCAATTTTTTTCAAGAGTAAGCACGACTTACACAATTACAACGCATTGCCACTCACTCGCCAACCGACAGCTCACTCCCGGACTTATTACTTACCACGCCATTGCCAACTTTCGTAGTGCGTCAACCCCTTCCTACGATGCCTCGTGCCCTACCCTGGATCGAGCTTGCTGTTGGCCTCACTCAAGAGGACGCTGACCTCCTCTTGGAGTCACTCAAGGCCTACCGGATCTCAAAGAGCGCTCAAGCTCCGTGCTCAGTCTGCACCGACCCTTTCCCCCACGACATGAGGAAGCACATCCTACTGTGCGCTTGCAGGCAATGCAAGCTGGCGATGCCGTACTCGCGCTGCCAGTGGCAAGGCAAACAGCTCAAGTGTGAGCGCCAAAACATGGTGGACCTGTTCCAACTGGCGGCACATGCTACGACGCGCCGCGAACCTCGACCACCACGCCTTACACGTGCCATGAAAGGCTTTGCTCAAGAGATGGCGGACCAAGGGCTGAAGCCCGCACGAGTTTGCACGGGTCGGATGCGCAAATTTGCGCTAAACGCAAGCTCCCTGCCCTCCCTCAAAATTGTGCAGCGATTTGTGAACAACTACAAGGCTACTCAGTTAGGTGGTAACGACTACATTGACGACCTGCGGTGTATGGTACGCGAATCGGGGTTTACGGGCCATGAGCGCGAGTTTGACGCATTTGCGTTCACATGGAAGACGGATGCTGAAGGGAGACCCTATCTCGGCATTGGGTCAGACACCAACCCCTTCCTCGTTGGAATTACAACGAAGGCACTTTTGTGACAGGCAGACCGTGATCCATGAGCGTTTGTGCTGCATATTGATGCGACATTCAAGTTGACACAAGTGGACTACCCAGTTTTTGTTGTGGGCCTCTCGAGCCGATCGCGTGCTTTTCAACTTCTCGCAATATTCGTGTCCTCTCAGCGCAAAGAGTCTCACTTCGCTGACGCCCTCAAAGCACTACGCAACGTTTACACACGGGTGACAGCTAAGCAACTCAGCGTAAGATATGCAATGGGTGATGCTGACGACGCCCAGTTCAACGCAGTGCAGCAAGTGTTTGGGGTTGACAACGACGTCAAGATTCTCGTGTGCTTCTATCGCGTCGCGGCTAAAGTATATGAGAAGACAAGAAAGCTTCCACCTACTCTCTACAGCACTGTGGCAAGAGGCTTGAGCGACCTTCACTACGCTACGACCGAGGCGGGGTTCCTTTCAACGCAGAAGCGTGTGCTGGAGGAGTGGTCAATGCACACTGGGCTCGATTCTTTCCGGGTATACTTCACGAAGGTTTGGTTGGCGAGCCGCTTTTGGCGGTGGCAGATTTTCCATACGCCACCTGTGTTTGCCACCACGAACAATCCAGTCGAAAGCTTTAACGCCACGCTGAAGCGCGACTACACGCTTCGAACCCGCATGAAGGTGGGCTCTCTTCTGCGGCAACTAATGGCGTGCTGCACACATGAGAGTACAACGTCAAAAGTCTTCGCTCTAGACCCAACACCTAGTGTCATAATTGTCCGCCGAGCCAACGAGACGAGAAGAGCTGGGATTCTCTTTGAGCGTCCACACGAACGCAGATCAATTGCGTTCCTGCTGAATGATGCCGACGAAGGAGCATCGGAAGCTGCAATTGTCAACGTCGTATCCCTTCAGGTGGCTCGCATCTACGATCCTGAAAGCAAGCGTACCCACGAAGCTCTACCCGTCACCGCCCAGCTGGGCAAACAAACAGCGCGCATGGAAGTTGATGGGATGCCGGAGAATGGCTGGGCAGTCAATACCCAGCTGTGGTTGTGCCCGTGTCTATACTGGGCCAAGCACGCATACTGCGTACACACGCTGCTTGCCAAACATGTTCGGGGAGTGCACGTGATGGACCACCGGGAGAAGCTGGTATATCGAGGAGGCAATGACAGGAAGAGCGGTCAATGTGCAGGGCGGCCGCGCAGCAACCCACCTGCACTGTAACTAGAATAGTTAGAACGGTAGCTACGCAAAGAGCAAAATAAAGTGCTTACCAATTATCACGGCTTATCCAATCTGCTGCAGCAGCTATCGCAGCAACACCGAGTGGCGATGGGGCCACCTGGCTTCGGCAGCACCAAGCTACTGCAGCACCCAGAACGACCAGCTGCCTGTGTATGTCCAGCAACAACTACGCCAAGCGAGTAGCGGCGGGCTCGGCAACAATAGCAACACGTTGGTGGCGGCGGGGCCCAGCAGCAACTGCGGCACACGAGCAGCGACGGCGACTGGCAACTTTGACAGCACGCAAGTGGAAGGGGTGTCAGCGTCCGGCAACAGCAGAGGGTGGCAGTGTCTTTGGTAAGGGAGGTGTGTGGCCAGGTGGCGGCCTTTATATCTGATCAAAGATTTGATATCAATTATAAAGGAGCGGCAATTGTCGACGATTCGACGATTGCTAATTTCGACGGCCGTACTCTTGCCTGGGTGCTCAGCGGACGATTTGAGTGCTGCACGTCACTTCGGTGAGTGTTTATAGGATTTTCCCGTCCCATTCTTATGACGCGGCGTGTGGCGACCGGCTAGCGCAGAGTACTCGAATCACATCCATCTCGACTACGTCTTGCCCATGAGGACGGAATATCGCTTCCCAGCCGAACACATGCTGCACGACCTTGGCAATCGGCTTGGACTTCATGTCTTGTGGACGGATTTCACGGACACACATCGGAAACATGAAATGTTTGTCTTGCTACCCGGTCGCAAGATTGACGTTGATATTGTAACAGGGTTACACAGGCTGGTGTAATTGGGTACACCAGATATACGTGTATAGCCGGACTATACACGGACAAGTATACGGCAAGCCTTCTGTGTGTGCGTCACATACACAGTCAACAATCATTTCGAGCCGCCAATGGCACAAACATTGGCGGGCGCTAAGCGCACTGCTATTGGTGGAAATGTGCCCCTTTCCACCAATCAAACGCATACATAAGGGCCGGAGCGTGAGAGCCAACCATGGCTTCACCTCCGTAGATACATAAGTCATTTGGATAGGTTTGCTAAGGGCCCGCCACGCGGCGGGCTTCCATTCAATTCAGTTTTCTATTTTCAAGTTAAAGTTTCGGTCTTTTGCTTAGAAATACACGGGGACGTGTATTTCTACTTGCATACAAAGTCTAAGTAACTTACGCTTCCTCAAAAGCGCATACTAGTGTATGCTAAAGAAACAGAGCGCGTCTCGCCCTGTTTCAGATATGGTGTACCGAGCGCTATCTCTGTTCTATCCGTTGTAAGGCTACCGACTCGAGTGTCATGGCATAAGAGCAGACGAGAAAGAGTGGCAGCTAATGCAGATGCTTTGGATGGATGCTTTGGATGGTTTAAAAGGGCCACGACTGGACGCCTTCCAAAATTGACATACAATCGACTTATAATGCATCTCTAAATTTGTCTCCAAATAGAAATTGTGTAGAGGTCGCTATATGTCAAAGGTCTGCCTTCGTTGCTAGAAAAGAGTCGGACAATACAAACATCAAGTATAATGTTATGAAGTTGCACAATTAGAGGGCGATGTGAGCCTTCGCTTCGTCAGACGAAGAAATGGTCTGGATAAATAGAGAGGTCGTGCTATTGTCCCAAGTACAGTGAGGTGTAGCAGTCAAAACGATCGAATTAGACAGGTTATTTTGTGACAATAACGTTGTGCAGCTGTCACATTTCAGCCGTGCACTATTCGATGGACAGCAGCGAGAGCGACAGCAGCAGCTCCGAAGGCGAGGAGCTAGCACTTCTCGTGATTCTAAGCCGCAGCGGCGGTCACGCTCGATCTATCCGATTTAATTTTGAGCAGTCATCCTCCGCCAAGGTTTGGCGGTCAAAGTTTCGCTTCGAGAAGGACGACATCATCGATCTTGTCAATCATTTCCGGGTGCCAGACCTATTTCCTACGCCGCAGCGTTATCACGTCTCCGCGCTGGAAGCACTGTGGATTTTCCTCCGCAGGATGGCGTATCCAGCCCGTCTAGAAGACCTAGAAGACCTATTTGGGCGAACTCCGACAGCCATTTCCTCGATCTCCAACGCTGTGCTAGATTTTCTCTACGATTCATTCTCGCATCTATTGCTGTTTGATACCCGACGCCTCACGGCCACTACACTGCGCGCCTACGCTGGGGCTGTCTACAACAAGGGGGCCCCATTAAGCACGTGCATTGGGTTCATTGACGGCACGGTACGAGGAATGTGCCGTGTCGTGTTGGGATCACGGCAAAATATACACTTGTCCCTCCACTCTCAACAACAACTGACTCTTCTCGAATCAGCAATGAGTGGGATCAACTAACTCGATAGTCCCCGAGTCGATCCCTTCCAGGCTAGCGTTGACCTCTGCACCAACCGAGCGTCGTTAACTCTTCAACTGTTAATATAGCGTCCTTGGTCTCGGGCTTGACCAACACGCTCTTCACGCACACACTTGACCTTGCCAGTCCTTCAGTAGGGAAGGCACGTTGACTTTTCAGCTGATAGCAAGGTTGTCAGAGTCAGACTCCGACGGTAAGATTCAATGAGAGTACTCTCTCAACTCTGACGATAACTCGAGATCGTCTACGGTAACTCGGCCACTCCTTCTTCCTTCGTCTCTTCGCCTGTCATGGATGAACGCTTCCCCTTAACCTCGTTCACCGACAGACATACAGACTACTTCAAAAGCGGCCAGACACCTTGGTTTCCCAAAGCCGGTAAGCACTTCGTGTGAAAATCTGTTCTATTCTTCGCCCTCTGAGGGCGTTAGTTCTCATCCTAAATCCTACTATAGAGTATACAAATATCAAGTATAAATGCGATCTAACTACTCACTCCGCAACGGTCACCTACTACTCGACCAATCCGCTGACGACCACTCACTTAAGTGCGGATCTCGCCTGCGGCTTCCTTCGTGTACACCACACTCCCTCGGATCAGTGCCCAACGTTTCCCAACGACCAAAGTCACTCTTCTGGACTATACAACGAGGGCTCGTCACGAGTCATATTCCGCCAAAGTCCGAGTGATGTGGACACACCAGTGCTTGAAACTTAACGGTGGCAGCCACAATTCTCCGGCAGTCTCCAACGGCAACGAAGACAACTCGTCCACCGAGAAATCCCGACACCACAGCCGCCCCAAGAAGAACCAAAAGTACGTGTACAATGGCCACAAGGTAATTTTTTTTAGTGAATTGAGAAGCTGTGCTCACCAAAACTAACGTCGCTGTCGTTGCTGTAACAGAGAAAACATGCACTTAAGTATCAATCGGTTCTTGCCCCTGATGGCATTATTATTCATCTCAGCGGTCCCTTTCCAGGTACTCGCCACGATGCGTTTATCCTGCAGCAAAGTCGCTTGCTATAAGCTGCGTCTCCCTCTCTTGCAATTGATGGCAAACACTATGTCTTCTGCGGCGACCCAGTATATGGTCAGCAAGATCATGTTGTTGCTCCCTTTAAAGGCGCGTCTTTGAATGCTGACGAGAAAGAGTTCAACAAGCGAACGAGCACAGTTCGCGTAAGTGTGGAGTGGGGATTCGGCAAAGTAGCACGGTACTGGGCGTTTATGGACTTCTCCAAGAACCAGAAACTCCTGTTACAGAGGCTTGGAAAAATGTACACCATGGGCACACTGTTAGTGAACGTTCACACCTGTCTATATGGCAGTCAAACCTCGAAATATTTTCAGATTGCCCCTCCTAGTGTAGACGAATATCTACACAGCTAACACTATAATTAATGAATAAAGTTTGCTGTTATTCTTTTTAATCCTTCGGGTTAGTGATTGCCTCCATCATCTTCGCCATCATGCTCATCTGCTCTGACATCATCTGCATAAGACTCTCGTTGCGCTCGTGATCTTGCTCCAGACGCTGTTCTTCAAGCGCGAGCCGGCGCGCTTCTAGATCTAGCTGCTGCAGTCTTTCTTCCGTTCTGCTACTGCGGACGGCAGCCTTTGTTTCAAGATACTCTGATATTAGCTCGATGCTTGTTCGCTTTGAGCGCTTTGCTGCCGGAGTCGAAGGTGACTCGCTACCGGTTTCACTCGAACGGGAGCGACGCAGCCCTGTCACCGCATCACGAACCACCTCTGCTGATGCTGCCTCACGGCGCTCCGCTTCTTGTTTTTCTTTTTCAGTGTTGTCAACTTTCTCCTGCTGGTGTGTGTCGTGTAGGATTCACGATAAAATTCTCACGCGTCGGGTGAGTTCCAACCAACAACACACACTAACCCGCTAAGGTTAGTGACTGTTGGATCAAACCTGAAGACCAGGAACGATCCCTTACACCGGGTCGGTTGCAAGCGCTTCTGTGCACTGCGATCGTATAGGTTAACCCTTTATTTAACTCCTCTAGCCACGAGCTTAGGCTAGGAAGCAGTAAAACCCTGCAGTCCCTCAGAAGGAAGGGTACCGGCGTGTTAGGCCTTATACAGGAACGCCGATGTATAACCTCGGCAGGAAGTCTAGAACACGTAAGAACCCTCGGTCCTCACGAATACACACAGAGCGACACTCTAAAGTCGCTCCCACACACACTCGGCCACGCTTCACTCTTGGCCTAATTATAGACGAACCCTCGGTGATGCACCTTAGCTCAATCTACAGGCATCCACCCTACCTGAGCGTGTCCTGCACTACAATAAGCTAACTACACTTACCGGAGACGGACTTGACCCTTGTTGGCTTGGGGGGAAGACTGCTTATTTATTTCTGCTTATTTGTGGCTCTGAGAGCCTCTGTAGGTCTCCCTATACCTACTCCTATATTCCTATACGAATATCCAGTGTGAACGGATCTCGGTGGGAGATTCTAGAGTCTCACATAGGTACGACTGAGACTACAACAACACGGTGATGTGTGGCACATAACCCTATCCTAACCTAATTCAATACCTCGGTCGGGTTATATTAGTACTGAAACAGGGCGAGCAGCGCTCTGTTCCAGGCATACACCGTATGCGCTTAGAAATGAGGAAGCGTAGAAGTACTTAGAGTTTGTATGCAATGAATAGAAATACGCGGCGTCGCGTATTTCTAAAGCAATACAAAAGACTCGTGAACTTTAACTGAAAATAGAAAACTGAATTGATTGGCAGCCCTGCTGCCTTAGCAAACCTTACTGTAGAATATCTATAGCGTAGTGAGGGCCGACGGGTGGCCCTCACGCGTCCGCGTGACGTGCAAGCACGTGGTTGGTCAGAAAGCTGCGTCTTTCTAGCCAATTATCGTGCGCTAAGCGCCCGCCAAAGTCTGCTCGCTTTGGCGGCTCGAAATGATTATAAACCTTGTGTGTGGCACACACACAAGGGGTTTGCATCCATTGTGTGTATAGTCGTATCCGACTATACGTATAGTGGTGTGCGCCACACTAATTTGTGTGACCCTGTTACAAGTACGACCGAGGGTGTCACTCGTTCCTCTCTGTCACTCCACCGCGGTAAATGTGTTCCGCCAATCACAGCCGCGCCTTTCACTGAAAGCGTCCACGACGGTTGCCCCTGCAACAGAGGCCGTGATCCGGGTCAAAAACCCAACACCACATGTGCATCCAACTGAGCAGAGCATAATTAGTGTTATTAAAAGACGTAACAATGCGTACAATACTTACCATCGATGGGATGTCTGTCAGTAGCTGCTCGCGCTCATTGTCGTCTTCCGTCGTGCCTGAGGCGCGCAGTGACTCCATCTCTTCACAACGGAAGGCTTGGAGCAGGGCGGAAAACCGGTGGTGGCATGCCTTACTGTCCGCTGTGCACGTCTGCAACGCTCCCCTTTTACCTCCCGCCACTCAGTCCCATGCAGCTAGTGCCTCGCCATGCCCGACCGCCCAAGGAGTGTGTTTCAATACCTCTTTGAGGATGAGGACGTCGCTAGATGGCAAGAAGCGAAACGCTTTCTTCCGCTTCGCCTTACCCCCACCATCAGCCGCAGTATCCACAGCATCGGTAGCAATGCCTTCGCTTGACATCGTTTGTTGGACTAACTGTGGCCAGTAGTTTGTTGTGACCTCTGGGCACAGTGAGCTCGGTTCTAACGTCTTTTTTCTTCGTGATAAATCGCAGTGGAAACCTACCCCCGGACATGATTGGCTTCACAGTTCTTTTTCACGGTCTCATTACAGCTGCACAAGGTCTGTGACGGGGGTCACACAGCACCTTGCACAGAGGAAGTGTGCAGGAGTATACAAACTCCTAGTGAGCGGCAGTTCACTGGTCCCTGGCCTAAGGGGACGAGTTACCAAGACTAAGGTAGAATTAAGACTGAATATATTTATAGGATGATCATAATTTGGCCTGCAATACAAACTACAAATATCCTATAGTGAAACCTATATAAAGCCTGAGCAGCCCCATTGGTTGGCTCTCAGAGCAAGTGGTACTGTGTACCCACTTGTGTCCGTGATGTGTCAGTAGTGTTTGACACACCACCCAGAATAGTTGAACCTATGTCACTATTCGGTGTAGCCCCGCTACAAGGTCTCTATTATGAGTTTTCTTAACTACACTCCGCGACAAAACCTTTGTGACACCTATACTTTTTGTCATATCTCGACTTGTAGGATGAATTATAGGTCGCTATTTAGATATGTTCCTCCTATCAGATAGAGTAAAACGAGACTTGTGACGCTGACCTAGATTTGTGGGAAATTCTATAGGCTGACATACAACAAACTGGAATTCGCACTGCGACAAAACTTAGGGACAAAAAATGACTTGATTTCATTATGCCGAGAGTGTAGCCATGTTTCCTAATCCTCCCGAACTGACTTCATTGTCCTATTCTCACTATGGGGAGAGGACCCACCATCTCCGATGAAGAGCGTGGCCGCATTAAGGGCCTACACGAAGCTGGCATGGGGGTCCGTGCAATCGCTAGACGTCTTGAACGGTCGCCTAACGGCATCAGTCGCGCTCTAAGCGCTCAGAAGGCACACGTGAATAAGGGAGGGAGGCCATCAAGCCTCACAGACCGGCAAGTGCGTCAAGTCGTCCATGCAGCCGCCACCGGAGACCACACTGCGGCCGAACTGAAGGCAACGTACGGCTTGGCGTGCTCGGTGCGTACGATCCAGAGACTACTGTCTCAAGTTGACTATTTAGTCTACTCAAAAATGGATCGTACGCTGCCGCTTACTAGAGAACACAAGGTGGCGCGACTTGTGTTTGCCGAGAGACTCTCAACGGCTGCACAAAGAGAGAAGGTGTGGCCGATGATCATCTTTTCAGATGAAAAAAAAATCAACTTGGACGGTCCAGATGGCTACAAACATTACTGGCGCGATCTGAGGCGTCCTCCCCGTCGCTATATGGCACGTCAAAATGGGGGAGGAACGCTGATGGTGTGGGGAGCTTTCGGTGCGAAGGGTAAGTTGGAGTTGGTGGTGCTGGAGGGGCGTCAGAACTCCGGGCACTATATCTACACTGTCTCGGAGCATATGCTCCCTTTCGCCCATAGAAATTACGGCACTGACTTCGCCTTCATGCAAGACAACGCATCAATCCACGCCTCCAACGAGACCAAGGAATTCTTTAGAGAGATTGGGGTGCAGCTTCTAGACTGGCCTGCTCGCTCTCCTGATCTTAATCCGATTGAGAATGTATGGGCGATTCTGGCCAGGAAGGTCTACAAGCACGGCAAACAGTACCGCTCAGTATCAGAGCTTAAATCTGCTGTGATGGAGGCATGGGACTCCGTCACAATGAAGGAGGTGGAAGATTTAATGGACTCTATGCCATCACGATGCTTCGAGGTAGCTCGCAGGAATGGTGACAAGACCCACTACTAACAACATGGCTACACTCTCGGCATAATGAAATCAAGTCATTTTTTGTCCCTAAGTTTTGTCGCAGTGCGAATTCCAGTTTGTTGTATGTCAGCCTATAGAATTTCCCACAAATCTAGGTCAGCGTCACAAGTCTCGTCTTACTCTATCTGATAGGAGGAACATATCTAAATAGCGACCTATAATTCATCCTACAAGTCGAGATATGACAAAAAGTATAGGTGTCACAAAGGTTTTGTCGCGGAGTGTATCTGTATGTCGGGGTGGTATGTCAATCTTGGAAGGCGTCCAATTGGGTGACCGACGTGCAGCACTAGCATCGTTGGCTCTAGGAGGTATTTCCTAGGCCAACAGTATGATCTGCTTCGTGAGCTCTAGCCAGCTTAAACTCGGCAATGTGCCTGGACTAACGCGATAAACAACCATCAACTCAATGTCCGACAAACAACCTAATTTACGAGCAACCAATTTTGTTTTAGGAGATGACGTGACATGAAACAGCGTGACGTGAAAAAGCGTGACGTGAAAAAGCGTGACGTGAAAAAGCGTGACGTGAAAAAGCGTGACGTACATTTTCTATACTTTAACCAAAGTTAAATGCAAGAGATTATCCCGAGATAAGTGTATTTGCTTGACCACATGTCAGCTTGGAATACTTCAATACATATGGTGGTTGATGCAGTATCTAGCTCATGAAGTAGATGAACTACAAAGAACAATGTCATTATAGGTAAAATATTACTACGAGGAAATGCCGACAACTTACCACTCATTCAAACTGATCCCCCATCCTCATACCGATACGACCATGCGGTTAAGGAGAAAAGGTTTGCGTGGTTGAAATGAAAGAGATCTACTCCGATGTGTACTATGTAACACAGGTACAAGACATGTACCGGTATACTGCATTGCTAATATGTATTTGGTAGAGTTCAGTCTTCAGTGCGAACGTATCGCCTTCAAGTTTTACATGTAAGTGCATTGCATCTAACAGTGGTGGGTTTTGCCGAAAGCATTTCGCTGCAACCAGACCAGCACAACATTTTGTCCTTAAGTATTGTAGCTGTCACTCATCACGAGCAAGTCTTTCGCTATGCTTGCCTACACCGGAGATACGGTAAAGTTGCAGCTGACAACTAGCGAACGATTTGCCCGCAGGAAGAGGGTTTCTACGTAGTACGGCATACCTACTGTTAGTATATAATACAACGTATGATACACTGTCAGCCTCGCATTCAGTTAGCAATTTGCGCTGGAGCTCTCAACAGATTTCGGAGCATCATGCACGTGAGCTATTTCGTCTATCTGGCAGTTCTAGCCACGCTCGTCGCAAGTAGCAACGCACTCTCAGGAACCAACAGTCAGCAAACCGTTTCCGAAGCGAATGAACTCGGCAGCCGCAGATTCCTCCGGGGAAAGACCGCGACAACTGAAGCCGCCAGCTCTGAAGAGAGAACGCCGAACGTCGACATTCTGATCAAGGACACCGCCATCAAAGTAAAGGAGGCCACTTGGTGGAAAGTAAAGTTTGCAGTTTGGAAGTATCTCCTCTGGAGGACACCACACGACGTGCACAAGAACTTGGGAATGGGGGGAATGGGCCGCGAGGTGTACCAATACAAGAACTATAAACAGGGCAAGGCTTATCGGAAATTTCACGGGCCGGACCCGCCGACGTACCCTTAAAACGTTGTTGTGCAATGCAGTGGTGGTCAACATGAATCACTTATCGTCTGCACCATTTCGTTTCAGGCGACTTCATTTTGCTTCAACACCTGCACTCTCGAAAAGGGCAAGTAGCACTTGTAGCCATTATGAACGACCTTCACTCAATAGACGGCTACGACGAACTTACCACTTGCTCGGTGTTTCCAACTACTATGCCGCCTAACGCGCATTCAGACAGTCGAGAGGCACCTTGCGTTGATGTTAGTCCCAAGACATGTCAGATCTGCCTGGACGAGCTCTCATCGAAGGAGCAAAAGCCCGTAACTCGCTCCTGCTCGACATCCTGCCCCGCAGTCATCTGCGCTCCGTGTCTCGAGAGGCATCTGCAGGTATCCATGCAAGTTCCGTACGCTGGAGCATTGCCCAAGATCCGTTGCCTAATATGCCTTGTGCTAGTGAACAAACAAGTATGGACTCGCTTCTTGAACCCCGACGCCCCAACAGCCGAGCAACTGCTCCAGCAGTACCTACAGCAATGAAATGCCTCGTGTACCTTCACGCGCCCGGGATGTCACAACGATCACTACACGCAACTACCAGAATACCAGGAATCATGTCTTCGCGCTGCTACTCTCACACTCCGACCGACCGACAAGTCTCGCATCCCCGAGCTTCGACGAATCGTCCGTCAATTTTGTCGGCACCGCAAGGGCACCACTGCACGCGATATCACTCAATACGTCGCCAACAACTTCCCGGCTTCAGAGTCCAACCTCATCGTCCAAAACATACTCCCGCTGATCCAGGACGAGGAACGGCGAGCGACGTTGTTGTTCACCCACCACAGCATTCAACGCCGAGTCGTGACTCATTGTTGTGGCGTATTCGCTTGCTTCAACTGCAAACGTTTCCTGCCTAACGAAACCACGCCATGTCTGGGCGAAGAGGAGGACCAGGAAGTGATCAGCGACGAAGACATCATTGGGTGCCGCTCGTGCCGTCTGATGCTCGTCAAAGTCGATGGCTGCAGCTCGGTCCGGTGCGTTTGCGGGTTCGGTATGTGCTGGACCGATGAGCAACGCACCAAGAATCTATACCATCGCAAATTGCTCCCGGTGGACCCGTTTGACTTGACGATGTACAACTACTGGGCATCGTGGCATTACACGTTACAGAGTGCTGCAGACGAAAGCTACTGGGAACTCCGAGAATCTGCAATTCTACACAGTCTCAATAACTCTCATCCCAATTTCCGTGAGACTCTGCGTCAATTCGTCTGGAAACGGCGGTTCAGTCAAACGATCGCAAGCGCTGAGCTCAAGCTGCGGCAGGAGTTTACGTTCCGCTGGTACCCCGTGTTCAAGGAGTCATTGCGAGTGCTGGTGTGGAGTCGACGCCGATCCCACCGGAAATTGCTGGACGAGTGCCGCGTTGCTTTCATTTCTCGCACTGCTCGTCGTCAGTCAACAGTGCTTAAACCCGTACTGCTAAAGCTTATGTGGTACCGGCGCTTCCGACACAAGGTGCTAGGCTCACTGCTTCGGCGTTTCTACTGCCGCCCAAAGGGTTGGGCAGATCTAACCGAAGAGCAGCTCGAAGTTGAAGAAGAGCAACTCACCTTCCTCAGCATCGGTCTGAACTAAACCATCGAATATGCCATTTGCACCGTACCCTTTAATGTTCAATCCGTGGTCTTGGTTGTTAGGAGAACTATCGGATGCAGCAAAGTATTAGTAACTTCGAATTGAAGCCCTTATCAAGGTGCGCTGCAACCAAGAATCGAATCTATCCTATATTATCTAGGTACTTCCTCGAGTTTAGGACGCGGGGGTAAGCAGATGAAGAACTTGCGTTGGTTCTGTCTTGTCGTGGTATCGATATGATCTCCATTATACCAACAACAACAAAGGAGGAGGAAGCAATATTACATGTTCACAGAAGCGAGCACAAGCGATCTCGCTTGCCACCCGCTCGTTAGAGGACCGATCGGCCAGTCTACAGCTTGTCGGTTGTTGTCACGACCATGGCCGCTTGCTTATCTGGAGACGCCCTTGTTCTCCTCCTTGGCGAAGGCCGGGTCGAACTGGCGCGACTGGTTGATGGCGTTGCGGTGCAGGTTGGCGAACCGGAAGCGGCGCGCGCGCCAGTCCGCGCCGTCCTCGCTCTGGTAGTGCATGGAGCTATTGCGCTTGCTCTTGTCGAAGCACACGTCCGGGTTGTGCAGCAGGTAGCGGCTGGCCGAGGCACCGGCGGCCACGGCGGCGAAGCTGCAGATGATGACGACGGGGAAGGTGCCGCTGTCAGTGGTCCAGAGCTTGAAGAGACCCATGCTGGAGCGTGCTGCCTTGGCGGACATGATGGTGGTGGTGGGGTGGTCTAGAAGACTTGAAGTGGTGTTTGGTGGAGTGCAAAATGTGCAATGAGCTTTGGACAAACAACTTTTGGCGATCCGAGTCGCATTTCGACGATGCGGCCTGGACTTTGAGGTGTGCCATTCCATGCTCGTAGATACGCGATTCGCTGCGTGTCTAGCTACTGTCGTATCAGAGCGATTT
The DNA here is from genome assembly GCA_025722995.1 of Phytophthora agathidicida. NCBI lineage: Eukaryota > Oomycota > Peronosporomycetes > Peronosporales > Peronosporaceae > Phytophthora > Phytophthora agathidicida. The sequence continues at coordinate 2,008,224 of CP106979.1, forward strand.
GTGAAGTAACATAAATGCCTTCCAAACCGGTACATTGTATCGGCCAAGGTTGACAGCTTACCGGTTTTCATTTAGGGCGGATCTACTTCAACGCTTGTGTGCTGTCGGTGTCTTCGGTGTTGCGGGTCTTGCATTTTGTAGGCTTAGCTGGAGCTGTCGGTGGTCGACACTGCTATTAAGGTGTTGATGACGCCTCCTCGTGTGTTTAACAAGAGAGCTACGGCAAAAACATGCCGGATAAGCAAGGAGGCAAATTGTGTTTCGAAGTAGACGAGGTGCGCGCTGCTCTCGTTCTGTCCACCTTGATACGGTACTCTCACATGAACACGCGATTGAAACTAAGCCAACGAGGCGACCGAAGTTCTTTCATCATGCGGGAAGATAAACATGACACCCGGAAGCAATGTAAGGCCTGTCGTTTGCAATTCCGACCGACCGGGCGGGGCGCGTGTCCATGCCTTCTCATAGACACTCCGACGGGTGCCACCAACACCACCGAAAGCAGGATTTGCGCTTCAACTCGAAGTCAACTCCGATCGATGCCCGTACCGCATTTCCCTGCAGCGACGGCGACGGCGGTGGTGACGGGGCCATCCTGACTCACCATTGCGTCCTTGCGCGGGTGTACTGACGAACGGCCATGCAATCTTTTTCGCGAGGCGCATAAGACTACTACTACGTGTCCTAGCGGCGTTGGCGTACAGTGCTGCTGTAGTTGTCTAAATCTCGGTTTTGAGCTTGTCGAACGGAAAGCTTCTCCAACCCAACGGTTGGTGTCGCAGAATGCAAGCTGCACGGGGTGGTGGACCGTGTCAAGTGGCGTTGCAATCAGTCGGACGGATCACCGCGGCATAAATATTATTCGCGTGAACCGATCGGGTCGTCGTTGCGAACAGTGACCTCACCGTAGGGGGCCTTGTTTGGACAAGACCCCGCCGTGGCTCCACCGATCTCCTTTATCTACTAAACACTATGAGTTATTTCAGGGGGAGCTCTCTGTCCTCAGGCTCAACAACCCCCCCCTGTGGTTTCCTGCTGGAAGAGCGCCACAGATACGCGCGATCCCCGCTGAAGTAACATTGTCAAATATCGGTTCGTGGATAGTTCAGCTCCAAAGCTACTTCAGTGCTGTAAGAAACGCGTCGCGCGTATCTCTGCGGACGGTGGGGGCTCAAACAGCGTTTGTACGGGGCAGTCCCAGTAGAATTTCTTACAGCGGGAGGCTTCCTCCTCCGATCTCTGAAGTTAAACGTAGGGCTCTGCGTATCTCTTGCGTCGCCCTCGCACGCCCAATGTGTGGCCAGCCTCCGCTACCGCAAACTGCAGGCAGGACGCTATGAGCTCATTGCACATTTTGCACTCCACCAAACACCACCTCAAGTCTTCTAGACCACCCCACCACCACCATCATGTCCGCCAAGGCAGCACGCTCCAGCATGGGTCTCTTCAAGCTCTGGACCACTGACAGCGGCACCTTCCCCGTCGTCATCATCTGCAGCTTCGCCGCCGTGGCCGCCGGTGCCTCGGCCAGCCGCTACCTGCTGCACAACCCGGACGTGTGCTTCGACAAGAGCAAGCGCAATAGCTCCATGCACTACCAGAGCGAGGACGGCGCGGACTGGCGCGCGCGCCGCTTCCGGTTCGCCAACCTGCACCGCAACGCCATCAACCAGTCGCGCCAGTTCGACCCGGCCTTCGCCAAGGAGGAGAACAAGGGCGTCTCCAGATAAGCAAGCGGCCATGGTCGTCTCCAGATAAGCAAGCGGCCATGGTCGTGACAACAACCGACAAGCTGTAGACTGGCCGATCGGTCCTCTAACGAGCGGGTGGCAAGCGAGATCGCTTGTGCTCGCTTCTGTGAACATGTAATATTGCTTCCTCCTCCTTTGTTGTTGTTGGTATAATGGAGATCATATCGATACCACGACAAGACAGAACCAACGCAAGTTCTTCATCTGCTTACCCCCGCGTCCTAAACTCGAGGAAGTACCTAGATAATATAGGATAGATTCGATTCTTGGTTGCAGCGCACCTTGATAAGGGCTTCAATTCGAAGTTACTAATACTTTGCTGCATCCGATAGTTCTCCTAACAACCAAGACCACGGATTGAACATTAAAGGGTACGGTGCAAATGGCATATTCGATGGTTTAGTTCAGACCGATGCTGAGGAAGGTGAGTTGCTCTTCTTCAACTTCGAGCTGCTCTTCGGTTAGATCTGCCCAACCCTTTGGGCGGCAGTAGAAACGCCGAAGCAGTGAGCCTAGCACCTTGTGTCGGAAGCGCCGGTACCACATAAGCTTTAGCAGTACGGGTTTAAGCACTGTTGACTGACGACGAGCAGTGCGAGAAATGAAAGCAACGCGGCACTCGTCCAGCAATTTCCGGTGGGATCGGCGTCGACTCCACACCAGCACTCGCAATGACTCCTTGAACACGGGGTACCAGCGGAACGTAAACTCCTGCCGCAGCTTGAGCTCAGCGCTTGCGATCGTTTGACTGAACCGCCGTTTCCAGACGAATTGACGCAGAGTCTCACGGAAATTGGGATGAGAGTTATTGAGACTGTGTAGAATTGCAGATTCTCGGAGTTCCCAGTAGCTTTCGTCTGCAGCACTCTGTAACGTGTAATGCCACGATGCCCAGTAGTTGTACATCGTCAAGTCAAACGGGTCCACCGGGAGCAATTTGCGATGGTATAGATTCTTGGTGCGTTGCTCATCGGTCCAGCACATACCGAACCCGCAAACGCACCGGACCGAGCTGCAGCCATCGACTTTGACGAGCATCAGACGGCACGAGCGGCACCCAATGATGTCTTCGTCGCTGATCACTTCCTGGTCCTCCTCTTCGCCCAGACATGGCGTGGTTTCGTTAGGCAGGAAACGTTTGCAGTTGAAGCAAGCGAATACGCCACAACAATGAGTCACGACTCGGCGTTGAATGCTGTGGTGGGTGAACAACAACGTCGCTCGCCGTTCCTCGTCCTGGATCAGCGGGAGTATGTTTTGGACGATGAGGTTGGACTCTGAAGCCGGGAAGTTGTTGGCGACGTATTGAGTGATATCGCGTGCAGTGGTGCCCTTGCGGTGCCGACAAAATTGACGGACGATTCGTCGAAGCTCGGGGATGCGAGACTTGTCGGTCGGTCGGAGTGTGAGAGTAGCAGCGCGAAGACATGATTCCTGGTATTCTGGTAGTTGCGTGTAGTGATCGTTGTGACATCCCGGGCGCGTGAAGGTACACGAGGCATTTCATTGCTGTAGGTACTGCTGGAGCAGTTGCTCGGCTGTTGGGGCGTCGGGGTTCAAGAAGCGAGTCCATACTTGTTTGTTCACTAGCACAAGGCATATTAGGCAACGGATCTTGGGCAATGCTCCAGCGTACGGAACTTGCATGGATACCTGCAGATGCCTCTCGAGACACGGAGCGCAGATGACTGCGGGGCAGGATGTCGAGCAGGAGCGAGTTACGGGCTTTTGCTCCTTCGATGAGAGCTCGTCCAGGCAGATCTGACATGTCTTGGGACTAACATCAACGCAAGGTGCCTCTCGACTGTCTGAATGCGCGTTAGGCGGCATAGTAGTTGGAAACACCGAGCAAGTGGTAAGTTCGTCGTAGCCGTCTATTGAGTGAAGGTCGTTCATAATGGCTACAAGTGCTACTTGCCCTTTTCGAGAGTGCAGGTGTTGAAGCAAAATGAAGTCGCCTGAAACGAAATGGTGCAGACGATAAGTGATTCATGTTGACCACCACTGCATTGCACAACAACGTTTTAAGGGTACGTCGGCGGGTCCGGCCCGTGAAATTTCCGATAAGCCTTGCCCTGTTTATAGTTCTTGTATTGGTACACCTCGCGGCCCATTCCCCCCATTCCCAAGTTCTTGTGCACGTCGTGTGGTGTCCTCCAGAGGAGATACTTCCAAACTGCAAACTTTACTTTCCACCAAGTGGCCTCCTTTACTTTGATGGCGGTGTCCTCGATCAGAATGTCGACGTTCGGCGTTCTCTCTTCAGAGCTGGCGGCTTCAGTTGTCGCGGTCTTTCCCCGGAGGAATCTGCGGCTGCCGAGCTCATTCGCTTCGGAAACGGTTTGCTGACTGTTGGTTCCTCGACACACCTTGATTACTCCTTGCAGCCTCCCGTAATGGCCCAGCATCGCGTGCTCTCGAAAATGCCAAGCAAGTTGGTCAAAATCGCCCATACCAACGCAAACGACAGGTAAGATATTGTAAACACGCCCATACGTCGACTGCTGCCGCCTGATCTCTTGAGAGCCTGCGCCTCCGCCTTTTGGCGAGGCAGCAACGGAAGAAAGATCAGCGCCAGCAGCTTCATCACGTACGAGATCAAGATCGTAATGGTCACGTCACGACGCACCTCGCCCGTGTCGTTCAAAATGTCTTCGTTGTACACCTTGAAAGCAGCGTTCACGTTCTTCGTCAGAGTGAGGGCAAATGGCCCACCTAGGTTGCTCACTGTGGTCAACAGACCGTAGATTGCTCCTTCATTGCCGTGCCCTGCAAGCTCCACCACCACGTACGTCGAGATGATGAACCCTACGGCATCCGGCACGGCCTCGACAATCGGTACGCCCAGCCAGAACCACTGCTTGCGCACAATATCCCACGTCACCAGCATGGTGCACATGGCGTCGAGCGCGATCACACTCACCATGGTGACCACTTGCATCGTCCGCCAGTTCCAGTGCAGTCCATACTTGCCCGTCAACGTGAGCGTGATCACCGTCACAAAGCTGCCAAAAATGCTGCTAAGACTCAAGTTGAAACTCGTTGCATGCACCCAGTACGACGTCATCGGGTCTTGTGCCACGTAGGTGAAACCACTAAACACACCCGATAAGAAGCTGTAGGCGATCACTTGGTACACTGCTCGGCTCTGGATGGCGGCCCACAACTCGCCAATATACTTCTTAAACGTTGGCCGTTCCTTCACCACCTCTTCACGCACAAACATCCAGGTCATGGGGATCACAGGCAGACAAAATACTGCCAGCAACAACATCGTGTCTGGGAACGAAATGCCAAAGTCAAAACTGCCGCCATAGTCAGGCGAGCTCAGTCCGAAACCCGTGATAGCTTGTGCTACCACGTTAAACAACGTGCGCACCGTGTAAATTGCCGTCTGGGTGCGTCCCCGCGTCTCTTCTGGCTCACGCTGAGCATATTCGACCACTACAGCATCCGCTGCCACATCTGCAAACAGGTATCCGAGCGTGGCGAACATCATGAGCACAATGTACTTGGCTCCACTACTGGGCGCGCTCTTATTGAGCGACTGCACCAACTCCAGCGAGTAGTCGGTCGGTTTGACGCTTCTCATTGTTGGGTCAGGGAAATAGGGTTCTTCTAGAGGAGACGCAGCCATGATCAATAGACACAACACCGTCACAGACCAGCCCAACACCATGTACGGTCGCCGCCTGTACCCGAAGAGCGGCACACAATCGGACAGCACGCCGATGAAGACTTTAAAGCTCCAGGGGATGGAGATCAGTGCTCGTGCTGAGGTTGTGGCTGTGCCCTCCATGTTGAGGTAGTACGTGAGGAACGGAGTGATGGTGCTGGGCAGAACGCCGAAGACCAGGCCCACGGCCGCGTACTGCGAGATGAGACCAACACTCTCCATAGACAGAAGGCGAGGAGCTGAGCCTTGCCGTAGCGCGCCATTCGCACTGGGTTGTACATCGTCATCATTGGGCAATTTCTTTTTCTTCTTCTGCTGTTTATGATGATGCAGTTGCTTGAGCTGCGTGGGCTTTTTGGTCTGCAGCGAAGACGGAGGTGAGTGGTCGTCGCCCTGTGCGCCTTCTCGAAGAGAAGAGTGCTCGTCCATCTGCTCCAGCTCTGCTTCTTCGTCCTCCGTCACCGTCGCGGACGACGTGCGCTCCTCGCCTCCCGGCATAGCAGTCTGCAGCTCTTCTTCTTCTTCTTCTTCTACTGCTGTTGGCTGCTTGATTGAAAATGGGTGTAAAATACACCACGCAGCGTATTCCGAATGGCTACATTTGTCAATCCACGTCAAATTTGTTCTACGAAAGAGGACCAAACCTTGGAGGACAACCATCTGCGGCGGCCATTGTACAATGGTGCTGGATGCAGCCCACTGAGGCAGACGTGGGGCCCAGCACTTGCACTATAGTTGCTTCATACTGCGCGTTTCGATATGGATACAACGGTCGCTAGTTTGACAAGGTGGATAAAAGGACAAGACTTCGGTTGCATGTATTGGAGGAGTTCTGCTTTCAGGTTACGCTCTCTTGACACCCTTGTTCTCCTCCTTCTCAAAGGCGTCGTCGAATTGGCGCGACTGGTTAATCGCGTTTTTCTTGATGTTGGCGAAGCGGAAGCGACGAGCCCTCCAGTCCGCACCTTGGTCCTCGTTGTAGTGCATGAAGTTGTTGCGCTTGGACTTGTCGAGGCACACGTCCGGGTTGTTCAAGAGGTAGCGGACACCGTTGCCGATGGCGGCGGTCATGGCGATTCCGACGAGGAACACGACTGGGAAGGTGCCTTTGTCCGTAGCCCAGAGGTTGATCAATCCCTTGGTAGCACGAGTTCCCTTGGCAACAGCCATAATGAAGCGATGAAGTCCTGCGCTGGAATGAGGCAGAGGACTCAGGAGTTAGCGAATTGCCAAATGGAGTCGAACTTTGATCATTGTCGGAAGCCGCGCTGTCGATGACGGCGTCGACCTCATAGGTGCAAGGTGGTTGATGGATAACGAAGGAGATTATCCATGAGATTCTGCGCTAGTGCACTTCCGCAAGGGTGCGACAGCGCACCCTTGCGGTCAATCCGAACGGAGTGTCAAACAGCGATATGCTCGAACTCTTGGTACACAGTCATGAAGCGTCAAGAAGGCTTGAATGGTATTCTTGCAGATTATACGACGTGTTACAGTCTGAATACATTTATCTTGGAGAGGGCCCACGCTTGCTGTGATACCAGTTTTTGCTCAGTCCTCGGTCTGGCGTGACTGGTTGACTGGGTTCTTGTCCATGCTGGCGAAGATAGCTCGCTTGGCTTGCCACTGTGAGCCTTGCTTCTCGTCGTAGTGCATGGAGTTGCCCCGCTTGGCCTTGGTCAGGCACACGTCGGGGTTGTTCATGAGGTGGCGAGCGCAGTTGCCGATGGCGCCAAGCATGGCGATGCTGACGAACAAGACGACGGGAAAGGTGCCCTTGTCGGTGGTCCAGAGGTTGATCACACCCTTGGCCGCTCGCGTTCCCTTGGCAACCATTGCACTTGTCTGTTGGAAAGTTAAGTCCTTCGAAGCTGGTGAAAAGCAGAATAGCTCTCGGTTGAGTTCGCGGGGTTGGTAGCTGTAGCAGGCTTGGAGCAGTGTGACCGACCGCCGACACACAGCGCGCTGTCGCAGTAGATAATCTCACCGATTGCGCTGGTCAGCCTAGCTTTGCACTTGGCACGGCCAACAGATTTGATGCAGGATGCTTTGCTCGGTTTCCCATGCCCTCGGTTGTTGCTGTTCCGGACTGGGACGTCATGAGATTGCTGTTGTGTTGCTTGAAGTCCCCTTCGTCTGGTACAATTATGTAGTGACCCCATCGAGAGCATGGCAACGCTAATTTGCACCAAAGCGAGCGCAAGAGATCTACATGCAGTTTGCAGCACTACATTGGACAGGTATAGCCAAAACGGCCGCTATCCACGGGAGAATCTGCTACTGAGTGCGAGCGGCACCTATGGATACGCGATCGTCCCATAGATTCCCAGGAGCAATGTCAATGCGAGTCACTGCACGTTGAAGTTGCGCCAGTTTCGGCCAATCCTGTTTTTTTCTTAATTTTCACCCAATGGGGGTCAGTATCAGATAAATCTTCCAGCGACTGAAGAAAAACAGGTGCACCGCCATATTGCTGGCAGAGGCTGCCCTCACTAGCGAACGAACGCTCGCTGTCTCTCTCCAAGCCAGGCAAGAAGCCCCGTAACAGTCCCAACCCATGGCCGCGACCGCGTTCCCTCAGAGAGCCAAGGCGGGCCTGTGTGCGTTGGTGTCGTGCTGTTTCCAGCCGTCGTACACGCCCGAGTCGACGGACGAGGCCCGCTACATGATCCAGGAGAAGCCCAAGCGCCGCTCGACCGCAGACGGCGAAGACCCGACCGCCGCTATCCTCCCCAACTACCAGGACCCTCCGCGGTGGGTCAAGGACGAGTTCGTGGAGGCCTGCGTGCTCTGCGGCGTCGAGTTCGACCTGATGAAGCGGAAACATCACTGCAGAGGCTGCGGCCTCGTGTTCTGCGGCCGATGCGCGTCCCACTTCGACCGCGTGGTCAAATTCGGCTTCGTGGAGCCTGTGAGACTCTGCAACAACTGCAACACCACAGCCAAGACGGAGAACGTCTTCTACGAGAAGTATCTGCCGCTGCTGGAAGGCGGAGATCTGTTCAGCAAGTACGGCCTGCTACGCAAGAGACACGTGTATCTCAAGTTCGTACGGGCCAAGAACTTGTTCCAGTACCAGAAGTTCGACCCGGAGACGAGGAGTTCCGACGGAGAGATTAAGGCTATCCCTCTAGATGAGATCACGGATGTTAGGGAGGTGGATGTGGGGCAGGATAACTCGGACGTGGGGATCGTCATTGCCGTGGGGCCGCAGGAGCACAGGTTCGACGCTACAACGGCGCTCAAGAGGCAGCAGTGGATGGAGGCCATTGCAGGAGCACGACAGGTGAGAGAGGCAACGCTGGCTGCAGAGCGCGAGAAGCGCGCGAAACAGGTCGAGAAGGAGAACGAGGAGATCCGCAGAATGTCTGACAACTTGCAGAAGATGGAGGAGCGTCGCACCACGTTCCAGGAAGACCGCATACGGCGCCGTGCCGAGAAGCGCGAACAGCTACGTGCCAAGTACAACCTTGCAACTGCGTCGTAACCTATGAGCGGCGAGTCGAGTGCCGAGTGACGTGCGCCAGTGAGCAAAGCTCGCTTTTTACCACCGTATTTCCTGTTTTCTTCATCGGAGACCTTTAATCTCACCCAGCGACATGCCAACAACCGTGCTGTATATAATCGACACCACTAACGCATTCTCCTTACGCTTTTTGCTGCATCCAAAGAATGTTAAACATGTGCTCGACATAAGATGTAGCATGTGATTTCAATTGAGGTTAGCGCTGCGTGAGTGCAACGAGCTTCGTAGCGCCTTCACTTTAGTCTGCTACTTCTTGCTCTTGGCGTTGGAGTCGCGGATGGTGGCCTCCAGATCATCCCACTTCTCCTTGCTCACCGTGCCGAACATGTTGAACTCTCCGGCGTTCGACACCGTCTCGCCGCCATCGAAGCGGATAATCTCGCCGTTGAGCCAACTGGCGTAGTCGCTCGTCATGTAGCTCGCCAGATTGGCCAGCTCGTCCACCTCGCCGAAGCGTTTGAGCGGGTTGTTCTGGATCATGACCTCCTCAAAAGCTCCCGACGGATCCAGACGGTCGAATGCGCCCTTGGTCTTGATGGGGCCAGGAGCGATCCCCACGAATCGGATGCCGTACTTGCCCCACTCCACCGCCAGCGACTTGATCATCGCCTGCAACGCATCAATCAATCATTGGTATCACATCATAGTGTATATGTTCTAACGACAGCAACGTACACTGACGCCAGCCTTCGCTGCGGCTGACGGCACGACGTAGCCCGAGCCCGTCTCGGCGTACGTGGTGGTGATGTTGAGGAAGACTCCCCCTTTTTCGTGCTGGATCATGCGTTTGCCAGCATCCAGCGTCACATTGGCTGTCCCCTTGAGTACAATGTCCACAATGGTGCCAAATCCCTTGGCGTTGAGTCTCTCAAAAGGCGAGATGAAGTTGCCTGCCGCATTGTTCACCACGACCGTCGGAACGCCCGCGAGCTCGTCCAGTTCGTCCAGCGCCGCCTTGACCTGCTCCGGGTCGCGCACGTCGCCTGTGAGGGGGATCACCGTGTTGCCCGTGATCTTGTGGATCTCCTGCGCCGCCACGTCCACGACCCCGCGCTTGCGACTCATGATGGCGACGGTGGCGCCCAGATCCGACAGCTTCGTGGCGATGCCCTTGCCCAAGCCCGTCCCGCCGCCCGTCACCAGCGCCACTTTGCCCTTGAACGTGCCAGGCGGCAGCATGGTGCTCAGCACAGGCGCCGTGCGTGGCTTGGCTGTGCTCTTGAAGCGGGCGAGAGGGGATCGGACGGAGATGGAGGACGCGCGCTTGCTCAGCATCTTAGTGGGTCGAGGAATGGATAACAGTGTTGAAGCTGTTCATGTTCACGTCAGCATACTGGTGAAAACCCGTCGTGGAGATACGAGCGGCGATTGGTGGAAATAGGCAGGCATTATTGACCAATCCAGAGCTAACGAGACTTTTTGCAGCAAAATAAAGCGACACTCGTGCGGACAGCGATGAATGGGCAACTGCGGGCGCTTGGGGCGCTGCGTCGCGGGACGCTGGGGATCCGACGCACCCCGTTGTCTTGCGGACAGAATCCGCTGCGTCGTGGCAGTGTGCAGGCAGCTTTTCCAGCTGTGAACGCGTCGTTTTCGCTCGACAATCGGCACTTTTCCACTTCTGATGCGGTTCCGCCACCGACGCTGGAGCTCACGATGGCTGACGGACAGCTCACGGGTGCGTAGTAAATGCGTTGGAATGTTGGGATCATTGGTAGATTGACATGCTGTATTGGTATTGCAGACGTTGCAGCTGCTGTGGCAGGGATCGGAACGAGTCACGAGCCCTGGGCCATCGTGCAGGGCATCCAGTCGGTTCTGGAGACGGTGCACACGACCACGGGGCTGCCCTGGTGGGCAACGTTAATGGTACGAAGGCTGAGGCAATTGAGGGTGATGTAGAGAAAGAGAGAGAGTGCTGATGTTTTATTGTTTATCTTTATGCTGTGCTGCTGTAGCTCTCGGGTGTGACGCTGCGTGCTGCCATCTTCCCGTTCTACGTGTTCCAGATCCAGGCGACGCAAAGGTAGAGCAGCATGTTTGATGATAGTAGTGGGGTGTTGTTTCGTGGTATGCTGATATGTTCGTGGACTGATGATTTTTTACAGGTTGATGCAGGCGACTCCAGACTTCAAGAAGCTGTACTCGGCATACAAGTACGCTCGCACGTTCATGGTAGGAGGAACTGTGTTGTTGTATGACATTGTTGGTGACATTGCTGGTGCAGTCTTTTGACTTTGATTATTTTGTGATGCAGCCTGGTTCAGATCACAAGGGGCATCTAAACGCCATCCTGCTTGGACGCGAAGGAGTCCATGCCGTGATGAAAAAGTACAGGACACGCCCCGTGCAGACTGTCTTGGGCACAGTTGCGTACATCCCCATCTTCTTCCTCATGGCGTACAGTGCTCGAGACATGGTGCGCTCTGGGAACTTCGCGGGCTTCGATTCAGGCGGCCTGTTGTATTGGAAGAACTTGATCGAGGCGGACAGTACGTTCGTGCTGCCAATTCTCGCGGCAACGTCGACGTACGGCAACCTTGAGCTAGCCGTACGAACGAAGAGCGGGATCTGGACGGATCTGCTGCGACTAGGACAATACGGCACCATTTTGGCCGTCCCATTCCTGGCTACTCTACCTCAAGGAGTGTTCTTTTACTGGCTTGGGGCGTCGTGGTCGTCGATGGCTCAAGTGACTGCGATGGACAACAACAACTTCCGTCGACGAGTCGGCCTCAAGCCCCGCATTAGAGATCCGCCCCAGTCGCCTGCTGCCGCTGCGGCGGAAATGCTAGGGAAGGCTCCTCCAGATGATACCGGAGGTGCGACCGTTGTCAATACCAAGACTACGACGGCGAGGCAGCAATAAAAGAGGAAGACTAGTAGGTGGCTGCGTTGCACATCAATGCAGTTGCTTTACCTTTGGCTTGCAACTTGTTTACCACACCCAAGCAGGTCAAAATGGCCTCGCCATCAACGCTCGTGTTGTGGATTTTCGTATTTTCGTCCAATCAGATATCCGATCTGGAAATGTAGCCAATCGAAAATCAGTATGTCGCTTCTGAGAAAATAGCACCTTGTGCGTCAACAATGCAAGTGCGTGTCATTCCTCAATTTTCGTCGTCAGTGACACATGCGCTCCCCACGCCGCAATTCCGTCGACTCCTCACAACTACAGACCGCCACGCATCTGGTGATACTGCAGCATGGTCTTCTGGGCAGCAAACACGACTTCGCTCGGTTCGTGGAGATCTTCCGTGCCCAATTCCAGTCGGACGACCTGCTGTACCTGCACACGGGGGAGAGCAACGCCACCAGCTTCTTCCGGACGTACGACGGCGTGGATGCAGGCGGCGAACGATTGGCTGACGAGGTCCAGCAATTGGCGGCCAAGATGCCCAAGTTGCAGAAGTTTTCCATGATCGGACACTCGCTCGGAGGTCTCTACAATCGCTACTGCATCGGACTGCTGCTCGTGAGAGGGTTCTTCGACAAAATCGAGCCAATGGTAGAGTACTGTACAAGGTAGAGAAAGAGAGAAAGAGGGAGTATTTGACTGGGTTGTTTTTGTGGCGCAGAATTTCGTGACGCTGGCGACGCCACACCTCGGAATTCGACGCCCTCGTCGTGGAGCGACCAACGTCGTGTTCAATGCGCTCATGCCCAAGATTTTCAGTAGAACAGGAGAACAGCTGACACTGACAGATGCAGCGAGTGAGGAGACGCAGGCGTTGAGTAACGCGTCGAGTGCGTATCTGAACAAAGACTTTCATCCAGGTACAGTTGGCTACTGATCCTTTGTTGAGGGTTTCCAAGTGCTGATTGTGCTTTATTTGTGCAGCTTGGACAGATGTGAAGGGGTCGTTGCTGATCAGTCTTCCAGCTCCCGGACAAGAGGCATTTGAATTGTATGACGCCGCACTCAGTGAACGAAAACTGCGGGTGTTTGAGAACAAGGAAGGGGGAAATGACGCCAAGATAAAGTTCGAGGTTGATCTTTCTTGCGCAGATGTAAAGATTTTGCTGCCTAGTGGAAAAAGTACTGGTGACGACGCCAACTACTACTCCAGTTTTATCGGATGGGGACAAAATGGCGATGAAGAGAAGTCCGACGAGCCTGGGAACTTCGACATCCAGATCTGTTGGTCTGCTGAGACTTCTCCCTCTGACGTAGCGAAGCTATCAGATACCAATCTCTGCGTGCTCCGCATCCCTGAGGATGACGTTCACCGCGATTGGCGATGGCTTGTGGCGCTCAGTAACGCTAGTTTCGGTGTGCGCTGCTTGACTTCGGGTGTAATCGCGAAGGAAGGAACCCCAAAGGAGCCAACGACACCACCCCTGCTCAGCTGCTTGACACGAGGCCAGTTCATGCAGGCGCTGCAGATGTTCAAAGTGCGCACGCTGTACTCGAGTATCTTCTTCGACATGCAGGTGCCTTACACGTGCGCAGCAGTACGAGCATTCAACCCGTACAGGCTGAGCGCGAAAGAGTTAATCATGTCTCCTATCTACACGCACATCGTGAACGACTCACTGCAGAGCGCGCGCAAGTTACGAGACACTATCCCCCTCAAGGTCAAGCGCCTTGCGATGAAGTATATGACGCCCAACCACGCTGCTCTGGCCTCGCCTTCAAATGAGGAAGAGCAGGCTCACAGTGGCCACAATTCTGAAGCCAGTGACGGCAGCAGCACCCACAGTAGCAGCAGAAGTACTCGCCGCCACGCATCAGATCCTGGGAGGAAGACTCCGTCGCCGTCCAGTGACAACGGTCGACATAGGCACCATTTCCGCAGTCGTCGCCACCGCGGGAAAACTGTCGGCAGCGCGCCTTCGCTCCTCTTAGGTGGGTCTAGACCTGAACCGTTTGTTGAAGGCGACGTCATTTTCGACCAGCTCCCGTACGCCTTCACAGCGGACGCCGAACAAGACGAGCTGCGTGGTATGCTGCTTTCCGTGCAAAGTTTGGGATGGCGCCGCATCGACGTGTTGTTTGGGGGCATGATGTCGCACGAACACATTATTGCCAAGCGAGCGAACCTGGACAAGCCTCTGGAATCGGGCATCGACGTCGTACATCACGTTGCTGACACATTCCTCCTATAAGATCACTTCGTAACACTCTAGGCTACTGAGGTGCGTCAAATTGTAATAACTTGAAGCAAATGGGTGTGGCGTTTGCTCGCCAATCTCGCTCTTCGGGACAGTCAAGCGGTGCTGATTTTTCGAGCTCATCGTGAGGGAGGCACAGCGAAACCAAGATGCGTGTAAAGATGTCCCACCACATCTTTCATACCCCGATCACCAACAACAATTTTACTGGGTTTTGGATGAACCTACCAGTAAGTGAGCCTGCTATTACAATATCCACTGCCTAGAACTCTCATTCTTACTGCACAAATTGGACTCCACTCTTCACTCTTCACTTTCGAAGCTATTTCAATCACATGTCGGACAGCAGGGGTGCGCTGGGAAAGCGCAAGCGCAAACGAAGTCTTGGTGAAGACGATTCCCTATTACCATCCGAAGAAGAGACCGACAGTATCGCCTCTGTCAGTGAAGACGAATATGCCGACAGTTGCAGCGCAGATGACTATGGCGACTTGCTGGGCGGTGAAGATGAAGACCTGGACAACACAGCGGGGCAAAGCGTGCCGATCCGAATGAGACCAGACGTAGCTCGACGCATCCGAGAAAACAAAGAATTCTCTTAGCTGACATTAACAAAGGTGTATTGGAGTGCTACGACCTGTTGAACCTGCACTTTGTGCGACTCTGTAGAGAGGGTATGTAGATTCAGCCATTCGATAGGAACTACGTCCGGCAGTTCCTATCGGCTGTAATGACTGCGGGCTCTGGATCTCGCGAACCTCCTGTTGACCAGACGATTCTCGACTCACTGGAACTCTACCGCTCCTATCGCCACTCCAGTGCTCTACGCGCAAGCCACGCGGATATCAAATTCGGCTTTCAAAACAATGTCGTAACCGAGATTCTAACGACGATTCATAACTCTGTGCAGAGGGCATTTCTTCGACGGTTCAACAAATTTGCACAGGTCGATTTGGGGGTGGAGGGAAGGACTGCTTGGAGGTTAGTCAATCGAATTATTGCTCCAGAACCAAGTAGGACACCCCCCGGTGCAGCCAACAGACAGCGAGATTATGCCTTTGTCGAGACATGGCGCGGGAAATTCCCCGCAAGCCCAATGGCCAGCTCAACTACGCTCCACATTTGCTAGTCCTGCTTACATACCCCTTTTTAGTAAGAATTGAGGAGCACAATGAAGCGGTTAGACGTCGTGCAGAGCGCGCTTGCGGGGTAGGAGCAGCAGACAAAAAGGTGAAGCGAATCCTACGAGAAGTCACCAAGCCGTTCACCATCATGCCGACCAAGAAAGGTTTCAGCACGAGCCACGTGCAAATTGACTCGATCGGACTTCGGGAACTCATGAAGCGTAGCGGCCTTCGACCTCCTAACTATAACCAGTGGAGCGAAGTGAAGCACCTCTTCTGGAAAAAATTCTTCCGAATTGACAAGGTCGAAACAGGGAACCGTAAGTTTGCCAACGAACTCTCCACGGACGGAAAATCAATCAGCGTGCGGATTCGTAAGCCCAAGAATGACGCCGCCACCAATCCTAAGGAAATGGGCACTGTGGACTACGACGATAGATGGGGGCTGGATCCCGGAAGGACCAACTTGTTTGTCGCTACTAACCAGCTCGGGGAGACCATCTCATGCTCTGGGAATGAGTTCCGTGAAGACGCGCATTACATCAAGAGCGAGCAAAAGATCAACAGGTGAACGGCTGACCGTCCCGACATCAGGCAGTGTGTGATGCGATGCCAACAAAGAAGACTGCATCTCTCGATCGCCTCGGTGAGCATATCAACTTCAAGACGCAGCACATGGATCTGCTACTGACTTTCCATCGGCAAAAGCCGTTTCGACGACTTCGATTCCGTCGATATATATTTAAGAAGAAGAAGCTGCAAGAACTTTGCCGAAAACTAGTTCGACCTGGCAGGGTAGTCGTGATCGGCTTTGGCGACTTTGCAAATCTCGACCCGGACGGCATCATCCGAGGCCATCCTCTAGTTCCTGTGAAAGAGTTTGCTCACGAACTTGCAAAGATAAGGGGCTCCAACGTCATCTCAATTGATGAATACCGGACGTCTCAAATTCACTACGAGTGTTCTAGACGCCTGTCGAAACAGTACCCGTATTGCTGTCGACACAATGCTCCAGTTAACGTTTCCACATTCCCTGTGTACAGTGTGCTCCATTACCAAAACAATGGTTGCGCTGGCATTACTGTACACAGGGATGTGAATGCCTCCAAAAACATGCTTCGACTTCTCAACTGCGAACTTGATGGCCAGCCTCGCCCCGCTGTATACGCGCGATAACTAGAGGAGATGTGTCAAGATCCAAGCTCAAGTGCCTCTATGTGCCTCGATCGTGAAGTGAGAGGTAGCTCGTAAACTCGAGCATTAACCAGGAATGGGGGCCTTACTGTAGTTCAGCTTTGTAGAACGCCCTTGGGGGAATAAAGGGTTAATAATCCCCGAGTTTAATTTTTTGTTCTTCAATTCAGTCGACTTGTCCGAAGAGCAGGTCGGTTGCTTCATCGTACTGCACATTGTTCAACCGGAAGCGACAGACTCGTCGGGTGTCAAGGACCAAAGTCTTGGGTTTTCCAGTTTTATCATCGAACTTGGTGAATAAAAGCTCGGTGACGTGAAGCAGATCACCAACAGGATAGCTATCAGGCCTGCTTTTCTTCTGCCTCAAGGCCTCCGTCACGGACATGTAGCCGAGGAGTGCTCCAGGTTTCTTCTTTTCTGCCGACCGATCGACTATTTCTGCGAATGCAGTCAAGTTCATCAACCGGAGCTCGTGGACTTCAAGCATTTGGCGGCCAGTGGCCGGGTATTTCGCAACCCTGAACATGAGCGGAATGGTGTCTGGTAACTGCGCAACACTGGTGTTCGAGCTTGATAGAAGTTCATGATCGAAAGCCTTGGTCTCGCCTGAAGTTGAAGGTATTAGGTCGAAGAAGTGCAGTACAGCAAGAGGACCCGCCACGAAAACCGTGAGCGCCACAGGAAGCGACCACAACAAGAATTGCTTCGTGGATAGCATTATCGAGTAACCTTGTTCTTCACCAGCGAATTGTAGAAGTGTCATCGGAACAAAATCCACCTGCGATCTGTGTATCAGCGTAATGCACCCATCAGATTCCTAAACTCGGACGATGTAGATAGTCTAGAGAACATTCCTTGCGAAAGAAGATGTCGTAAGAAAGCATTCCTTGCGAAAGAACAAGGTAAAGCAGTTGAGGTCGTAATGTATGGTTTGTAAAGCTACTTCTTTCCTTTTTTCTTTCCTCCCTTCTTGCCAGCCTTCTTCTCTGACTCAGCAGCCTTGCGTTTTTCCTCCTTCTTGGCCATGTGTGCCCGGTAGGCGACTTGGATGATCCTTGCGGCCGTATTTTGAGCCTTGATTTCCTCTTTTCGCAACGCCTCGAGTTCTAGCAACCTCTGACGTTCGTCTTCCTTCTGCTTGATGGTCGTCATCTCCTCTTGCCA
Source organism: Phytophthora agathidicida (assembly GCA_025722995.1). NCBI lineage: Eukaryota > Oomycota > Peronosporomycetes > Peronosporales > Peronosporaceae > Phytophthora > Phytophthora agathidicida. The sequence goes on from CP106979.1 coordinate 2,025,774, forward strand.
CCGCTTTTGGAAGTTTTCAAGTCTTTGGGCATTCGCGTCCTTGCGTTCTTGTAACTCCTGCAATTGTGCCTGCTTCGCTTGTGTATCTTGCTGGTACTTGGCGTTCCATTCAGCTAGTTCACTTTGGAGTTGTTCGTGACGGTCTTTCAGAAAATGCACAGTCTCGTCATGTACCTTGGTCTCGGTTGAGCACTTTCCCTGCAGATCTTTGATACGGTCGTGCTGCTCTTCCATCAATTGGTGGTACATCCGTGCCGTGCTACTTCGCTTCGCCTTGGCTTCGTTCCTTGCATAGCGAATATCGATCTGCGTCTTGGACTTCACAGCGAGGATCTGCTCTTTCAATCGAAGAATCGCTGCCTTGTGCTCGGCCACCTCTTTCTGATGCTCCAGTTTCTCTCGTGCAAGCTCTGCTCCCAACCTCTTCACCTCGTCCACTGCTTCTCTCTCTTTCTTGAGGATCTCGTGCGCCTTCTCTTGCGTGCTCTTGCCGTCCGCCACAAAAGTCAGCAACGTTTCGAACGTGCCGTGTTTCTTCATCTCGGCCAGCGTTTGGCCGAGCAGCTCCAACAGACCTTCTCGTTCTTGTTGAATCTTGAGCAGGTTCCCCGCGAAGTTGGGGTTCTCCTTGAGGTTTCGACATAGACTCTTGGTGGACTCGCGCAGCAACCGACTGACCTCCTGGATCTCGCGCTGGTTCTCCTTGAACTTGGACTTGTTGGACAGACCCTTCAGCACCGCTCGCTGGGCGATGAGCTTCTCGTATTTGCCCTCGAGCTGGCGCTGTTCCTGGATGATACGGGAGATCTCCTCGCCCACGACCTGCGACAGCTCCTCACGGTGCTGCAGGATGTCGGGCGTGATACTCCCCAGGAAACTCATCTTCTCCAGAGACTCCTCCAATACGCCACAGGCGCGGAGACTCTCGGTCGGCGTCAACTTGAACGCCATGCTGGCTGGCACGGTCGAGCTTTGGACGGCTTCGCGTCGCTTCGTGTCCGGCGTAGCAGGAGGACATTGCTGGCGCCTCAAAAATAGTTTCCCCTACAAACTGTCGGAGCCCATAGTACTCCGCACACAGCCCATAGCACTCCGCTCCCACACCACTTGCCTGGAATGTCTGGAATTTCGTGGTGCCTCGAGCGCAAGTGAAAATCCACTGCGACGACTCCACGTTGTGGAAGCATGGAGAGCGTCTGAAATTTTTCCGTGTCGCTGCGACCACACAGGTAAAGGTGGAGACGGCAGCACTAAGCTGAGCCTTGTATTGTACGCGGTTGAGCATCGAGCGGAGACTTTGCTGCAGGATGGTGTTGGCCTGACGTTAGTGAGCGAGGCCATAATCGGTGACGAAGCACTGTGACGTTACTTGCCCATCTCCTTTATGTGGCATACACAATGTATATGACACTACAATTCGCATTCAGAGCTCATTCTTTAATTCGCCGTCAACTTGCTCCATCCCTCCCGAGCGCCAGAGCACCAAGCGCCAAAGCAACACAGTTCAACAGCGATGCTGAAGGAGCAGGACCCGATGATCGATCTCTTGCGGGAGTGGATCATGTCGCCCGTGGGGGACTCGGTGGATCTGCGCGTGTCCGTGTTGCAGGCCTTCGACTTCATGAGCGAACTCATCGCCGAACACGCCGACAGTCCGGAGCGCAGTCGACTCAAGAAGTTCCTCCCGAAGCTCAAGAAGCTCTTCCTGCCGCTGGACCTGACACGCGCCGCCCTCGAGTACGACGCCAGTACGCACTTCCTGGCGCGCAAGCGAGTGCCGCCCACGTTCAAAGAGGTGCGGCACATCCTCAACTTGGCCACGACCAACGCCATCGCAGGGAAGCTCAAGCTCGTGACCTTCGACGCCGACGACACCATCTACGAAGACGGCGGCAGCATCAGCAAGAGCTCGCGCATGGTGCACATCATCGTGGAGCTGCTGCGACGAGGTGTCGTCGTGTCCCTTGTGACGGCCGCCGGGTATCCGGGCAATCCGGGCCGCTACGAGCAGCGCCTCCGCGGTATTTTGGACGCGCTAGAGGACGTGACGATGGAGGAGCGAGCACGGTTTTTAGTCATGGGCGGAGAGTGCAATTACCTCTTTGAGACGCACACGGACAAGACGTCGGGAGCTGTGGGGCTGCGGGAGATTGACGGTGCTGTCTGGAAGGACGGGCGCGGAGAACGGTGGGCAGATGAGGAAGTGACGGCGCTGCTGGACGCGGCCAGCGTTGTACTGGAAGAGACGGTCAAGGCGCTGCACTTGCCGGCGAAGATTTTGAGAAAAGAGAGAGCGATCGGCATCATCAACACGTCCGACAAGCGGATTCTGTACGAGAACTTGGAGGAGATCAGTCTGACGCTGCAACATGCGTTGCGTCACTTCCAAGTGCCGTTCTGCGCGTTTAATGGGGGGAATGATGTGTGGGTGGACATTGGTCACAAGGCACTGGGCATTCAGGCACTGCAGAAGTACGTTTTCAGGTTCTTGCCCAAGGAGCTTCGGGACAGTGAGGAGCTGCGTAATATTCAGGGTCAGGAGTGTCTTCACGTGGGCGATCGCTTCACTAGCACAGGCAATGACACTCGATCGCGAGATGCAGCCACAACGATCTGGGTCTCGAACCCGCAAGAGACCATGCACATTATGACGATTTTGCTGCAGACGATTGACCTCGTGCGGGAGCAGAAGAAGGAACGAAGAGTGGAGCGAGAGAAGGAGAAGAAGGCGAAAACCAAAGCGTTGGCAGCTGCAGCTTTGCTCAGCGACGACAGCAGCGACAACACATTTGACACGAACGGCTCTAGCGATGGCGAGAGCAGTGGTAGTAGTGATGAGCGGGAGACCACAGGCAAGGCTGCGATTCAGGCTGCTACTACAGCTTCGCTGGCAGAGTAAAATAGTTGATACAGATTGACAATAAACTTTACTTGTTGTTCTTGTAAACCTTCATAACGTTAGATGCTGCTGTCCACGTCTCCTAGTCTCAGCTCATCGACAGGAAGACTGGACAACTTCTTGCTAGACGCTGCTTTGACTTGATCAAGTCCAAGGTCTTTAGCGACGCTTTGCCGTAATCGGTCAATCTGACCACCAAGTAGTTGATGTTCTTCGTACGCCAGCTCCATCAACAACGGAGCACCATGCAGTCGCTGGTCGCGAGCACGCAGAAACCGGAAAAGCTGCGTGTAATCGACGTTTTCAGCTAGCAACTCGTGCTGTGAAATGCGTAGCAACGCAATCGCCATCGCGAACACGACTGTGGAGCCTTCAAAGAAGAGAACATCCAGGAACCGAAAGGAGACCTCGCTTGGGAATACAGCACAGCAGAGGGGTAGCAACCATTGCGTAACGAGTACAAGACCCATCGGTGGTGCGTGTAGCTGCTGGAAATGACGATGCAATTTCGGAAGTCGCATTCGTAAGAGTTTTTCCAGCACTGCGCCGTCCACCTGCAATCCGGCCATTCCTTGTGTGTAGTACGACGGGACTAAGTCCTCGCAGATCATGTGAAGGAGCCAGAATACTCGTTCCTCGTCCTCAATGCAGAGTTCAGTGGTCTTTTGGTTCTCGTCCGTTGGTCCATTCCGTATTTGCGCGTGAAAGAGGCACAACAAACGCCCGACGACAAAAGTCATAGACTGACAGTATCCCAGAGTGTTGTTGTGCAAAGCGTACGCAAGCAGAACACGCCCCATCGCCTTTTGCCCCATGGGCGATGTGAGCCAGCATTCGTCATTACCAGCAAATGTGCGCTTCAAGTCCACCTGGATTTGTTTCTTGGCTGCAGCAAAGCGTAAGCTCTTTTGTCCGGAGTGCACTTCATCTGTCGGGTCTTCAAGACGCTGAATCAAGCTGGGGAAATAATTTCGAGGGTAGCGCGTCTGCATGACAGACGCCCCGCTCATCTGCGAATATAGTCTGGGACGTCGCGACATTGGGATACCTCGCCAGACTAGTTCTCGGACTTGGCTTTCATCAAAGGTGCACGGTCCTAAGCCACTTGTACCATCACGTTTGCTGAAGATTTTGCTCGTCCCATTACGTAGACTCTCGCTAGCACACACTTGCGGTGTACAATTGGTGTCAGCAATATGAAGTTGGATACTTCGCCACCGGGTTTCCTGTTGCCGCTCAAGAGCTTCGACCAAGAGTTTATAGTACATATAGGACCTCACTGTCCCTGAATGTAGATTGGTTTGCTGCCACTCGCCATTCCGCAACTGCAACTCTGGATCAAACACCCCAAATCCCAAACGATCAACGACCATCGAAGCATGCGAAAACTGGGACGAACACAAAGAAGACGTTGAAGCTGTCGAGCAAACCGAGCCGGGAGGAGAACCATTATCGTCATCCTTTCCTGCTCCTGAAGAAAGCTGCGGGTCCAGCAGCTCCTCCGCTGTTGTTCCCCATGTATTTGGTAGCGTAGGGTGTGGCAGCTCCGTAACTCCGTTCGGTAGGAACAACGTCCGAAGAAGAACCAGTCCACTATCCGCCTTAGGGTCATTCACGTTCCCCAACGGCAGCCACTGCATTTTTGCTGGCATGCCTTGCACCAAATCCAACAATGGCACGGAGACTTTACCCACACAGCAAGAATCGTTTCGTCCTTGAGTTTCATAATGAACACTGATCGTCATTTGAGTATGTGCCAGCGATTCAGGCACTCGAAACACAGTATCGAGTGAAAAGCGAGGGTGGCGCCATACTTGTGAGCTCCCTGACAGCACCAAATCATTTTGCAGTATGGCTAATAATGAGCGCACGCAGTAGATTAGTCTGGTACCGCTACAGGCACCGCCGGCGCATTCGACATCAGGAGTTGAGGGTGTTTCGATGGCAATCACAGCATAGTAGCACCCCTGCGGTGCATTTTGGGCAGGATTCACGGAGCCTGAATTCGATTGTGACGCCAAAAGAGACGACGCGTTTCCGCACGGCAAGCCACGACCTTCCAGCAGTTCAAAATGTAGGTCCCCGATGAATGATAACGCAATGGCCTCCATCGGTGGGTCCTCACTGATAGCTCCAAAGAATCGCTGGAGGCTTGAGAGGCTTCGGCGTCTTCCGCCATCGCTTGTCGTAAAAATTCCAGAGAGATTTGGCACAGAGTAGCCGCTAAAACCGTTCCGATTGCGAGCTTGCATTCGAACAAGATACTCTGTGTCTCTTTCTAGGACGCACAACCAATGTTCACGCGCATTCGGTTGCAATAGCACCCTCAATGGCTCCCAATTGAGCAAATACGGCGACGACATCAGCGCAGAAGTTACCGTTGGTGGTGCTCTCGGACTTCCTGGGGATGTTGATGGCATCAGCATGAGCATTGTAAGAAAACCACTGGCGCGTGATAGACTTACAGGCTTCTTGGAGATCTCCAGTTGAAAATACAGCGGCTTCAATGTCTCCCAAAGCCGTGGGTCGTTGCTAGCAGGCTCGATGTCCCATCCGACACCAAGTGAGGTAGTATCAGCGCCCAAAAGCCTCAACCCTGACGGTACTTTTGGCACTTTAGAAATCTCCTTGAAAAAGTGCTGGATCACAGTTGGACGCGTTGATGCAAGATCCACCGCTGTCTTCCCTTCTTTTGTGCGCGCCGTTAAATTCAGTTGATGTCGTGTTGGAGCTTCCAGCACCAGCCACTCGCAGACTTCAAGTGACGCACCCATCGCAGCGTAATGTAAAGCAGAGGCCCCATTCTCGTCCAATGCATCTAACGCAAGCTCACCCCGCCGCGGGTTTTCTGGCCCAAGCAGCCATTTTAATACATCCAAACGCCCATTGAACGTAGCGTAGTGCAGCATACTACGTTTGCTGGAAGAAGTGATTCCCAGTCGCGATACGTATCCAGCTATCGCAGGCCGCGGACTCTTCAAACCGTTTTGTTTCCCCTTCACCAGTCCAGCAATCCACTGAATCATGTCCAGATTGCCATGAATTGCCGCAAGATGAAGTACGTGCGAGCCATTGGCGTCAACAACTGAAATTCCCTCAGGATCGTGTTCGTACAGCAATTTCAGCAGTTCCAGCGCCGTCGCCCCCGTTGAGGCTGACACAGCGTCGTGGAATGGCGTGCGTCCGTCTCGACACCTCGCAGACGCATTGGCTCCATGGAACAATAGACACTTGGCCACCTGCACATTACCACATCTGCACGCCTGATGCAGCAGCGTCCTCCGTCTCCCGTCTACGCAGTGCACCGCGTCAACTCTGTCGCTGGAATCTTCGTCGGACCTTTTAACCAACGTGAGGCCGCGAGTCTCCAACAGTTGAAAGAATTTCTGACCTGCGCCAATTGACGCGAACAACTCCTTGGCGTCCGATGCTGGAGGCGACACTGGAGGCGAATAAGGCGACGAGCCCACGAGCTCCGCCAGCCGATTCGGATCCGGTGTGAAGGCTGGGGAGATTGATGGCAACGACGATGGTCGTGACACAGTAGTAGGGGTTAGTTGGCTATTGTTGACCACTACTTGCTCTTGTGGGCCCTGGAAAATAAGAAATAGCAAAGTTCACTCGGAATCTGAACTTGAAGTGCAAGATGTTGATACACACTCATATAGTCATACCGTACCGTATCGGTGGTCGCTGTGCTATGCGGCGGGCGCTTCATAGCTGGTAGGAATCGACCGGTAGAGATTGATCGCGGTCGTGGTGTAGTTTATCTCGGTGGAGAAGACGGTGAACGTTGTGAAGCGCTGCTGCTGATTCAAGGCAAGTCTCACGCAGTGGAGACTGTCGTTTGGACGACCGCGTTTTCATTGGTAGAAACTCATTTTCGCCACAAGTTGAAGTGGCCGAAAATATCATACTTCGAAGTAGTAGCTTTGCTGGAAGTGCATCAACCAAACCAGACAACCAACAAGCTTTTGATGAACCGAGAAGAGGAACGAGATGAAAGTCAGCGCGACAGAGCTGATCGAAATTCAAAAGATGAAGATGCAGCGTGGAGCGGGAAGGAAGAGGACAACGTTGACCAAGACGACAATTCCGACTATCCCGCCCACACCCTGCAGTTAATGGACACCCACGAGATGCAGGCGCTGCGTGCTGCATTAAACCGAACCGAGATACAGATCCGACAGCAAGGCCACGTGCAAGAATACGTGCCTCGAAAACCCGCGTCGTCAAAATTGCGTCGTTGGTACGGCCTACCTCGGGACCATCGAGCTACGAACCGTCCGACTATGTCGGCAGGTCCGACATCTCGCCTCGAAAACTCCGATTTGAGCCCCATGGTGAACGCCAGCAATCAGTTGCGAGAACGACCATCAACTTCGACAAGACCAAAAAGCAGAGGAATCAAAACGGCGGATTTCGCGAGGGCTCTGAAGCATGAAACACGCCAAGTTCGCGGTAATGATGTGTTTTGCGACTTGTACACTATCACGGGGTTCATTTCTTGTCTCATTTTGTAGACCTGGAGCACCGCTACGAGGAAACCAAACGCGCGTTGCTCGACGTAAGGGCCGCTAAAGTTATTCTTTGCTATAGTCTGTTGACACCTAATACGATGTTTCACTGCTAGTATATCGACGTTGTTACCTCGTGCAAACCAAACGATCGAGTCGGCGGCCATGAAGTCTACGAGCAACTTGCCGATCTCACTTCGTTCGCAACCCAAAGTTCTGGGCCTGAGTAGAGGCTCCTGGTACCAAACAACCAAATTAAACAAATTCATGCATCAGCGGTAGGAGGTTTATTATTCTGTAGATGATTTTGTGCGTTCGAATGGTGAAGCAGCTAGAAAAATTTGCAGTCGAACAGCGAGCTGGAGTCGGGCTTTTTGCCGTTGAGCTCGATAGTGGTCATAGCAGCTTCTTGAAAATCGGCCAGTCTCGCTCGGTAGATTGCTGCAATGAGGTCTTGGAAGGCCTCGTTGACGTTTTGCCCCGTCTTGGCTGACGTCTCGACGTACGCCATGTGGTGTTTGGCTGCAAACTGCCGTGCTTCCTCTGCAGTGACGGCTCTTTTGTCTGCTGGGAGGTCGCATTTGTTCCCGACGAGTGTGGCGTGCAAGCCGGGTTCAGCGACATTTAGTAGCTGGTCTAGCCACCGTTCAACATCGAGTAAACTGGTACGATTGCCAACGTCGAAGACGAGCAATGCTCCCGCAGCTTTGCGGTAGTAGGTTGACATCATGGCGTGGAATCGCTCTTGACCAGCGGTGTCCCAAATTTGTGCCTTCACGTCGGTGTTGTCGACTTTAACTGTGTGAGTGAGGAACTCGACACCGATTGTAGACGTGAACTGCTCGTTGAATTCGCCTTTATGGAGTCGACTGATCAAGTTCGTCTTGCCCACGCCTGAGTTCCCAAGCAGGACGACTAATCACAGCACACGAGGAGTTAGCGCGTTGGATACTAGCAGATCAAGTAGGTAGGCGTGCATACTTTTGTTGACTGAGGGTTTGCTTGGGCTTTTAGGAGTCGTAGGAGTGGGGTATCCATACACGCCCACGGGTTCAGCCCTGCGAGTTTCCGTCGAAATGGGCGGAGGATTAGAGCTGAACTTTGTGCCGTATCTGCAAACAAATCGAAGAGATCGGTTAGATATCGATTCGAGAACGGTCAGATAAACACTTGGCGACATACTTCTTGTCTAATTCAGCGTATAGCAGATGCATTTGGTGGCTATATACCTCCACCAAAGCATCCACGTCGTCCAACTTGTCATATAGGCCTTGTCGAGTGTAAAAGTCCCGCAGAAACTCGTGCGGAGTCAGCGTTTCCACATCGTCGAAAAGCGCGGGCGGCTTGATACTTGAGAAGAATCCCTTGGAAGGGGGCGTCTCACATGGAATATAGCCCGCCATGACGCCGTCCTTATTGATAACTTGTCTTGAGCTGGCGACAATTGCAAGTGCTGCTCTGAGCTATTGAAAGAAATCGTCAGGAATAGAGGTCGAGGGAAACGACAATCCCATATCCTAGAAACGCTTTACAATTGTTGCTACGATTTTAAGGATACAGTCGAGGTCGATGCAGTCTAATGGAGATGAATCCAGTCGATCCGATACCAGGCATCGATCAAAGACTGTCCACGAAAGTGCGGTCCAGCGCTCGAAACGTGAAGCGGCAGATTCATCGTTCTCGACCGAGCAAGTGCAGCGGTCGAAGGGCGTCGAGACGTGGAACACTAAATGCACCGCAGAAGAGGAGGATTTCGAACAGCAAGGTGGCATGGATCCGTTATCACTCGTGTGGTAAGGTCGACGCTAATACTTGTGTTGGCACACAACGCTTTTGCTGTAGCTTCTCGCTTCGAATATGATTTCTCCAAGGCGCTGCAGTCCACCACCCACCTCGGAGTTCCGAATGCGCTTCGTACTGCGATCTGCTTCGACGTGCTGTCGAAACTTAGCAACAAATTCCCACGATTCCATAACATCATGCAACTTACGCGAACGGAGTTGGAGCGATCGATTTGTATGAAGGATGCCTCGAACAAGTCGCTGGTTCAGGAGGATATCGGAGGTTTCACCTCTGAAGCAATGAGGGAATTACTGGTCAGGCGAGCGTATTTTACGGAACTGAAGGAAGTGTTAAGTGAGAAGGAATCGCTGGAGCAGCGTTTGTAAGTGTATTCTACGAGTTTGTATGAAAACTACGTATACTAACCGCTCTTCTCTTCTGTGCAATGGTGCAGATCTCGACTCGACACGCTACATCGATTTATGCTAAAGAGACTACGCAACAATGAGCTCATGGTCGATCGTTTAGCAAAACGATGGGGTCGACTGGTCATGCGTCAAACTCTAGCAGACTGGAAGAAGATTATCGTCCGCAAGAAGTATACACGCGTTTTGTTGGAGAAGACTCGCGGGAGGTGGTCGAAGCAGCGACTCATGAAATTATTTCGTCGTTGGAACGACTACGCCGTAGCTGAAAAAGTGCGCAAGTCCCATGAGCAGATCCAGTTGTATCGCGACAACAAACACGATTTTCAGGAGCTCATCGGACGACTGCAGGTGCAGATTGAAAGTGCGAAAGTGGAGACTAAAGCACATCGCGAACATTTGGACTTGGCTAAAAGACACACATTGTCTTTGGAAGAATTACTTGCCCAGCTTGAAAGCCGTGTCCGACAAAGCCAAGAACGGAAGCTACAAACTATTTCCAACCAGTGGGGTAAACTTTGCTTCGCGTTCGTCGACTGCGAGTGCGACTACCTACAGAATATGCTCGATGCTGTATCTGCAGAAGACTACGTTGATGTCAGTGTCATTTTCCGGAAAGGAGAGGATGATGCCGATCTTCTTCGTATGCCTTCAGAACTTTTGGTTCTTCGCTGGATCAATTTTCAGCTTGATCAGTGCGGAGACGCTTTCAGGCACTTGTTCCCGTTCTGTACGGGTTTGATCCAAAACTTTTCATCCGACATGCACAACTACTACGCGCTTCTCCACATTGTGCAACGTGTATTAACGGCTAAAATGCGGCGTCAACCTGCGAGGCCAACAAGAATGCAAAGTACATTCACATTATTATCTCGTACTACAGCTGACAGCGTTGCCGCTTCCAAGTCGCCGTTTCCGACTCGCGAGGAACTTCGTACCGCGCTAGCGGAGAAACTGGATCCTCCCTGTCCGGCATTTCTGTGTGATCACGTGCTCAGCAGCGAAATCGCCAGTGATCTAGTGTTTTGCCTGTTCAGCTATCTGGTATGTGAACATCCAAGCCTCACCATTGGACAGGCATCAAATCCAGCGACTTCGTATCCATGGCATGAAGCCCAAGTCGCTCTAAACGATGCACGAGAAAGTTGGAACTCTATCAGATCCCAATGGAAAGAGCTGCGTACCCCGTTTGACGTCCTGGTAGCGTCCACAACGTCTCCGGAAGCGACATCACCCCCGCAGCTACTGGCAAAAGCTAACATCGCGTTGCAGAATGCCGTGAACACAGTGCAATATGCGTGTTCGAAGCGTAGCATTGCGATGCGTGTATGGGGGTGTTTGCAACGTCGAATTCAGCAAGACGCACTTCGATTACTAGCACGTCGAGGACGTGAGCAAGCACCGTTTGAACTGGTCGACCGACGGATTCTGCGGGAGAAGTACATGCTGACCACGCTAAATATTCCGAAGATCGTGCAAGTATTGCTCGATCAAAGTGAGAACAGGCAAGCTAGTGATAATCTCACTGATGAGCTACGACGTGTGGAAGAAGTGCTTGAGGAGCACTATGAAAACCTGCGTCGAGTCTACTTCTTCTATGCCAATATCGAGGCCAGTCGCGGAGTTGCAGGCGAAACCAAAGGAGGGAGTGCAGTGGATGAAGCACGCTTCTTCCATAAAATCTCTGCTAGCATGTCGGTGGCGGAGTTTTATGTTTTCCTGAAAGATTGTCAAGTTTTCGGCAAGGCTCGGTCATTCCCATACGATTTTGTCCAGAGTATTTTCGAGAAAGTGAGTCCTGACGTTGCATTATCTATGAGGGCCGCCACGTTAACACTGCCCCTCACTCACACACTGTCAGCACCTTCGAAAGAACCCGCTACCGTAAATGGGAGGGACATGACCCCAGCTGAATTCGTGGAGGTGCTGGTTCACGTACTTCATAGTGATCTTGTGCATCGGAAAGGGACAGAAATTGGACCAGCCACAACTCTAGCGCAGCGATTCCGAAAGTTTCTCGAAGAGATCGTGTTCCCATGCGTCATGCGCCCTGACGAAGAGAAGAGAAACATTTTTCGACCGCAGCTATTGACTTTCGAGTGTCGAGAAGTGTTCACAGCTCACCACAAGAAGCTACGCTCCATGTACGCGCACTTTGTTGCAAGCGAAGTGGAGGTTGAGAGACGCTTTGCACACCAGGACAGCGCGGGGTTGCGTGTGTCCTCCAAGATGCTGTCAGCTAATGGCTTTGTCAACTGCTGCCAGCACTTCGACCTCTTCCGAGACAACCTGCTCCACTTCGACGATATTCAGCACATTTTAGCGGAGACACTGCAACTCGAGCGCGAAAGTGTTCATTTTGATTTGGCTGGTGTGGCTATTGATTCTACTGCGGACAGCGCACAAGAGAGAAGAAGCTCCGAGCCGAAACACAGCGCGAAGCTCGGGCAGCAAGAGGAAAACGTGTTGTTGACATTGACTGAATTCCTCGAGGCCCTTGCAGCGGTGGGATGTTACTTGAACCCGGACGCATTTGTGCCGCTCGCTGCAAAACTCGACGTGTTCTTCAGCGAGCGGCTTGAATCGAGTGCCATCGTGTCGTGAGGTTACAGGTCACTGTATCCGATCAGAAGATTATCCGTCATCATGATAAATCATGTAAGCATGTGCACACACCCATTAGATTACGGCCCATGATCCAGCCGCAAACGTTGATGCAGAGGATTTTGACCACAAGCATGGCAGCAAACACTCTGCTTGACTAGTGAGCAAATCTTCCCACGAGATCAGCATGACGTCTCGCTATAAGTTAAGCGACCTACTACTCGATCACTTTCCAATTTGCTCGAGTCTCACCAATCAGAGCAACAACAAGACCCCCCTCTACAATTCGCGTTCCTAGTGCTGCTTCAATGGCATCGACGGGTCCGGAAGTCGGGTACACCTCGGGCAAGGACATGCTAATGCACGGGCCCATGAAGCTGCACGAGGATATCGCCGCCAAGGTTGAGACGGCGGTCACTTCACGGTCTTCGAAGACGCATTCTGTGCGTTAGCACATTCTGCATGACGTCACGGGCTCATTCCGACCCGGAACGACGACGCTCGTGCTCGGCCAGTCGGGTGCCAGCAAGTCGGCACTCATGAAGCTGCTGCCTCATCAAGAAGGAGATCTCCGTTGAAGGCGAGATAACGTACAGCGGCGTTCTTCGCGAAAAACTGCTGACGCGTCTGCCACAACTCGTCAATTACGTGACGCAAGACGACACGCCTCTGCCGACGATGACAGTACGCGAGGCTTTCGTGTTCGCGCTCGAGTGCTACGGTCGGCACCTTGATAAACGCACGTCGGAGTTGTTCTCGCGCGGGTTGCCGGCGGAAAATGCGTCTTCGAGCACTATCCGGAGATCGTCCTGCAGACACTCGGACTCAAAGACTGCTAACACACGGTTGTGGGTAACGCGCTGTACTGGGGCATCTCTGGAGGTGAAAAGAAACGGGTGACGACCGTCGAGATGGAGTTTGGCATGAAGTACGTCACTCTAATGGATGACATCACAACCGGTCTCGACAGCGCCGCGGCGTACAACATCATCGTGGCGCAGCGCAGTATGGCCCAGCGTTTCCGTAAGACGGTGGTTATCTCACTACTACAGCCATCGCCCGAGATTTTCAAGCTGGTTGACAGTAAACAAAGACCGTGTGCTCTACTGTGGCCCCAGATCCCAGGTGCAGCCATACTTCGAGTCACTGTGTTTCATCTGTCCTCCACGGAGAGAGCTTTACGATCGTCGAACTCCGTACTCTTTCAGGGGCGCATTGTTATTTACGATCGTCTACTATCCGATGGTTGGGCTTAAATGCTTCACCGATGGTGTCATGTACTGGATCAACGTGGTAGTTATCATTCTCTTCCAGGCGTACGTGGGCCAACTGCCGGCCTTTGCGCTACCAAGCATCCAGGTCGCCGCTGTGATCAGCTTCTTGTTCAACGCGATCTGTCTCCTGGCTGCGTGCTTCAACCCTCCAGCGATGCAGATCCCGCAAAATTACAAATGTCGCTACGCGATTTCTCCGCTGCGTTTCTGCAATCGTGGCCATCGCTTTTGGCAAATGCTCAAATGAGCAGCTCGTGAACATCATGGTGACAAAGGCCACCGCAAACGGCATCAACTCTCTCGACATGTCGGACTATCAGCACGGCTGCCAGATCGTGCAGAATGCGCGTGCCGCAGTCGGTGAGATCCCGTGCAGACGTATGTTGAAGTTGTCTTCGGCATCAAGCACGCCTATATCGCTCAATACGTTGGCATCATGGTGGGGTGATCGTGTTCTTCCGCGTGCTTGAAGCGCTGATCGTGCAGTATATCAATCACCAGCAGCGATAAATATGCCTGTTGGCTAGGTGTCGAATACCATGTTGCATCGATCGATCCACAGATCCACTCACATAATATATAAACGTACATTAGTTGCCCATATTTCGCCAGACTTTGCATGACTCAACTGCAATGGACCCCACCTCGTCAAAAAAAAGCATCTACTGCACGAGACGCAGCACGATGCGACTCTCGTGGAAGGCAAAACCCGGCGCCAAAAACTCCACACGCAACTTGGCCAGCGCCGGCAGCTGACACCTCATCTCCAACAGACTGAGCGAGATCTCCTTCTTGGTTCTCAACGGACACGGGCATTGGCCCAGCAATGTCTTCTCGTGCCAGAGCTTGAAGACGAACTTGTAGAGGAGTCTCGGCTGACTGTGCTGAATATCCACATTGATCTGGTAGTTCCCTTCCTGCAACACGGAGATGCCGTCGTTCACCACCTCGAAGAAATCCTCGTCCCCATGACCGCTCGCTCTCTCCCAGTTCACGAGACCTGGTGACTGAACGCTGCCGATAGCCTTGGCTGACATGTAAATGAGCGGCGCAATGGTCTCTAGACTCAGAATTGACTGTTGGTGGGATGTTTCTGGTTGGATATCGGCAGTGATCTGTGCTGAAGCTGCTACGACGGGTCTAAGAGTGCTGACCACTGCCTCAGTAGTGGCAGAAGTCGCAGCGGTAGTTGGCCCGTTAGTGTTGACGCCCTTCTTGGCGCCACGACGACGCTCATCCCGGGACTGCACGTCACCTTCCTGGTATCGCTCTAGGATGTGTTGGCCAAAGCGCCTCAGTCGCCAGATGGCTGAGCGCGTGACGCCGTAGCGCCGCGCCACATCCGCCTCGGTGACGGCCGCTCCGCTCTCGAACAATTTGAAGATCTCGACGCGCTGGCCGTCCGTCAGTCGCTTCCCCACGCCGCGGCGCTCCATCTGCTGCGATAAATGCAAAATGGACACTTCAGGCCGATCGTATCTTTTTTTTATTAAAGGGTTAGGGTAATTGCGCCGAATTAAAGTCGAAAGGAAGGGATTAGAAACTCTCACAAAAGTCCTGGGAAGGCCTCCGCAAGTACCTGCTACATCGAAAACGAAAGAGGAGTCGGTTGGCAGCGACGGCGATGAAGTTTCCTGCTCTTCATTTAAACTTCGGAAGGTTATAGTGTCATGGTAGACGTGGCCGCAAGAATCGTCAAGAACGCCGATACTCGCATGGCTGCGAGTCAGTCGGCAGTTCTAAGAATGCCCAACAGCCGGATACCAGGTAAGTTTGTTCATTAAAAGCTGGTGGTGCGAATTCTACCCGCAGACGAGAGTACTGCTTAGCGATACTTGGCACTACAAACAGTAGATTGAATACTACCATGCTGAGGCAGAGTATTTCGCGTACTTATGTGGTGTCGGAATTCGCCAGTGGCGTGGCGCGCACTGGTACTGGCGGCGGCGGCAACTTTTGGGTTTGGCCACCGTTAACTTGGAGTCAATGGTGCGGCACACACAGGACACGCATTCAGTCTCGAGACCGGGTGGTGACGAGCATTCGCTGGCCTCCACCAACAAAGACAGAACCGCTGAGAAGCCGTTCGATCCCAAAAGAAAGTTGGTGTGCGCACACTGGAGAGCCGCTGAGAACACACGCACCTATCGGTGACGAGATCCGAACCTAGCAGAGAGATCGGGCAGCGAGGAGTCGCCGGTAGTTTGAGCTCTCGCTCACAACGGTCACATTTATATTTGATATTTGTATAGGCGATAGGAATATCGTAGGATGAGATTTTAACGCCCTCTGGGCGAACAAACAGAACAGATTTTCCCACCAAGTGCAATACCGGCCTCTGGTAAGTCCAAAAAGGTGTCTGGCAGCTTTAGGCGTGAGATGTCTGCCGGTGAACATCTAGTGTAGTAGCTTGTGTTCATCCATCGGTCAGGCCAAGAGATAGGCGTGTATGGTTTGATTGAGGTATAGTTGGCGGTACTAAGCTATCGTCTGTATTGGGGAGCGCGAGACAGCGACTCCTATATTGTCTTACCGTTCGGGGCTTGACTCCGGCACCCTCGTCTCGGGCTGAAAAGTCCCTGGACCCTCCCTTCTGAGGGCCGACGAGGTTTGAAGTGTATTGAAGAAGCGTGTTGACTCTGCTCGTAGTCAGTGGCGCTTGGATTATTTGGTTGGCCTACCGACAACTCACAGCAACACAGGGTCAAGATCAGCCCGGTGTAAGGGATCGGACCTGGGTCTTCAGATTCTATTCCCACTTCTCGTTGAGTCTTTGCGGACGAGACGAGTGTTGTGGGTGAAGGAGTGTGACAGAAGCAAAAAACTGCCGTGTTCCGACACGACAGTCGGATCGCGCCGTAACCTTCAACAAGAATTTCGGTATTGCCACCGACCGTGATGGAGCCCCTGTTGGGTGTAAGTGAGGTAGTGTCGGGTGCTGGTACTTCTGAAAAATATGCGATTGTATTGAAATTTTACTGGTGGTCCTTCCAGTACATCCTGTTATTGAATGTATTTACCTAGTAGAGCCCTGGCTTCTTTTACTAGGGAAGTCTTCGGTTCCCATGAGTCTTCCGCAGACTATCTCTTCGTGCCCCACTTAATAGGGTTAAAGCTCCCAATACAAAAACTAGTATTAAAAATATGCACTTTCTACCTCCAATATTTGCCGTGCAACTGATCAGGAGAGATGACCTCCCGTGGCGTGGTACTCAGCAAAGCAATTTCGCCGTGCGGACAAGCACAACGGTATTGAACATGTCGTACATTGCACTATTGTTTGCACAGTCTTACCGTTTTGTCGGCAGGTTTCACAGACAACTCGACGCTCAAAGAACCCGAGGAGGTGAGTCGCTGCTTGATGTGTTGGTTGTGGTCTTGGTGTATCCACGTGCCCGCCAGTAATTAGATGCCATGCTAACTTGTGTCAAAAACTGCGATGATTCAAAGCTGGGCGACCAACGCGCTCACACACATTCTTCTGGACGATGTAGGAATTTATTATCACAGTGTCCAGCAGCCAGTACAGCAGCGGCATCCAGGTACGTGGACTGGTAAGCTGGGTTTTGAAATAGGAGCGATACTGATCAGAGATATCCACTCCGTTCATGTTGTGATTGTAGTCATCAACCAGTTTAGGGATCAAAAACTTTTTTCGTACAGAATCACCAAAGTTGCGGCGAACCGGAGCACCATTTGTCGATGTAATTCGTGGGTTTTTGCGCTCTCGTTCAACTAGCCACTCGGCACCCTCAGAATGGTGCACCGTAGTTAATAGCTGCACAGGTCCATTATCCATCCAAAACACAACCAATACATCGCATACGGGTTTGTTCAGCAACGTATTCCACGCAAACTTTAGTGTCTTATCGTTTCGAAAGCGCACATCCTTTGGATACTTAGCTGAGTTGGACTTGACGGTACCGCACGCACCAATACCAATACCTCATAAATATGAAAACAAAGGAGTTGAAGTGAAATAATTGTCCGTATAAACATCGAATTCAAACTTCGAAAACGGGAGTTTTCAGCACATGTGCACAGCCAAATTATCGGTGTTGCTTAATCCGGGTACCACGGCAACCGCAGCTTTCTCCACTCGAGAAACAAATTCGAAAGTAAAACAGTATCCTTTTCCACAAAGAGCCATGATCTTGTACCCTTCTGAAATTGGTTTGTTCTTCATTCGAACAGTGTGTTTAGATCTACCTGAAAACCGAACCATCATTTCGTCAACGCTGACATTAGCGGAAGGCACATACATTGATTCACACTTGGCTTTCACGTGCGACGCCAGCGGTTCCATCTTGCTGTACCATTCCGGGCCTTCATTAGAAGGGTCGGCGACGTGAACACAGCGCCGTGTTTGTTCGAAACGATTCCGGGACATGTACTTCGTAAATGGATACGTAGGCAAGCTGGCGTCTTGCTTCCAGCAGTCGCGCGTTTGTGAAACACGATACAAACCCAAATAAATAACAACTCCAATCCAGGTGCATAATTCAGCTCTCGACAACAATCGCCACTTAGATTTCTGTTGCATTTCTGCATATTTGTTGGTGTTGTCGACCATTGTAGCTATGTCATCAGAAGTAATGAAGAGCGAAACAATACCAAAAGCTGTTGTATCTGCTGCACTGACAGGAACATCGAGGGCCGCGACATCAAGTCGACCACGGTTAACCCGCTTTATTGGCGTGTAACCCGTTTCGCACGGAGTTGCCGCGTTAATATCACCCGCACCAGTGTGTGACTCATTGCTACTTTGCCCTGATGACCGACGCCGCGAGATTGTCGCGCGAGGTTCCGTGTCGCTGTCGTCTGAAGCCGATGCCATCGTCGAGATCTCGTCCACCCCGTTGTCCGTTTTCGTACCACCTGGAAAGATGGCTTTTTTACCATGGCGGCTCCCTGCAATCAGCTCTATTTTAGCGAATAGTTGGGCGTTCTCGGCGTTCTTTTTTTAGAAAGAATCGTGATTGGCTGTACTAGACAGCCGGCTTCGCAGAAGCGCGTGTGAAACAAACCTGGACACAACAAAGTTTGAAAATACAAATCTGCATTGAGCGGGGCACGAAGAGATAAGTCTTTCCAGCTTGCTAGGACCTCATAACCATTGATGGATCTGTTTCAGAGACACTTTTTCAGCTCACTGATGGCCAATACGGTGCCTTGAGCGCCACATGCTCGAGTATGTCCTTGGTAGCGTCAAGACTTTTGTCCACATAGAACTTTAACCGTGATGCATGGACATCTCACTCTGGTCATTGAGTGGCGTGCTCGGAAAGAGCGTGGGTCCGCACGGACCACCGCATATGATCCTTGCCACATGACGAGGAGCTTTTATTTCTTCTCATCTACACACGAGCGCAGGATATAGTCCCCCACACCAAAGTTACTGGGCTCTCACCACGCTCTCTTTCTTTTTGTTCATGAGACACTTGCAGAATGTCACGCTTGGCACGTTCCACGGAGCCGTTGATCCATGGACTGTAGGCTAGTGTGAAGTTCTGTTTTGCTATTGAGTCTTAGAGAGCTCTGCAACCACTTCGTTCTTAAAGTGGCTGCTGTTATCACTGAGCCACACTGGCGAGAAGCCAAATCGACTGTGCGCTTCAACTTGATCTTGGCCGTTGGTTGTCCATCCCATCTAGACAGTATGTCCGCCTAAACGTATGCAACTCCATTGACATGTTTTCTAACGTAGCGATGTGGCATTACCTTCAACGCCCACTGAAGCAGTTCGCCTCGCATGTGTTTCTTGATGCTAACATGAGGCGCGAAAACATAGATAAGGTTGCGTTGATCACAGAATATCTGGAAGCATTGGTCGCATCAACAGGTAGTCGAGCTTTCAAATGTCACCACTGTAGGGTAGACTTCTTTCTCAATGATGATCCAGTTCAGCTGTGCTCCTTTGGATGTGCCACTGAGGTACGTAAGCAGTTTGTACTGCTACACTGAAGCTCATACTTGTGGGCCAAAGTTAGTCACCTGGGTGGCAATGACCGAGAAACCTCCGTCTGAGGCATATGCAGGCCTCTACAGATATGTAAATCAAATCAAAAGCCCCGTTTTTCCCATATTAGCTTGTTTTACCCTTTCGCAATGCAAGGGTGTATTTCTCGCCGTTATAGACGTGCTCGCACGATACAGACCTGCGTTATGGTCCAGTGTGTACGGGCAATTTCCCCCACGTGAACATCAAAACACTGGCAGGAAATCGTCGATATTTCTGCAGCTTGTTCAATCCGGCCCCGGGTTACTCGAGCCTCCTTAGCAGCGTTTACAAACAACTCAAACCATAGCGGCCGGTCCGCCTTTCTTGAGCTTGGCCTAACACGCTGCGCCAGTCGTCTGCTGTCAACACCACGAGATCCTTTTTGCGCAGCACTTAAACTTGGTTTTGAGTAGATATTCATGTCCGGACGGATTGCTTTCACTTCACAGGCGGCAAGTGCTGGCTCAATGTTCGGCCCTGCTTGTTTGAGTGACCCACCAATTTTGACCGAAATGCGAGGTACTGGCGGATTTATAAGGCTAGAATACCGACTTGGAAGTCGGTTCTATTCATATCTAAATCCGCTGCAAAGGTGGTTGGACCTATTTAAAGCCAAAGTACAACAGTGTTCTTATTCGGGATTAAACCGATAACAGCTATTTCTAAATAGAAATGTGGTTTAAGTAAACAAGAGTGTGCAACTCTAAATAAGACTACAAACAGTCAATTAAGAGTTCAATGAGACCTTCCGATCGGTTTTCACACTACAGTATTGTGCGTTCTACTTGAAATTTCCGCGGTCGATTGATTGAATTGATCCGGCCAAGTCGCCGCGCAATCGACCAAAACTTCGAACTCACTTCGATTCACTATAGGAGTCTGATACTGCCATGTGGCTCGGATTGGGCGATTGCCAAACAATTGAATTTGTATTGGAAGGTTTGATCCAGCTACCTAAACCGAGCAACATCGGCAAATTTGGCCGGAATCGACAATAAAACGCAGATAATTCGCCGAGAGCTACTTCACTGTCATAAATCCGTTTCAGTATTACCGATGCTGTAGTGGCTGTTGTGCTGTCGCAGTTCACTGCGCCGTAACGAGAATCATCAATCGTCTTTATGTTCTCTGAAATTTATTTCAGTCAGATATTATATTCCGCTCATAACGCACCTACGTCTAAAATCTGAAAAAATGCTCTTAGAGAGCACAAGCTCAAAATCTCCCTCAAAATTCAATAAATTTTCAACACGCGACAAAATTTCACTTAAAATTCAGGATTTGGTCTGAACCCTCCCGTACCACAACTTCAAATGCAGACGTTAGATATATTGCCATCTTTTATCAAAACTCACTCCCACCTCTAATAAATGCTGAAAACTGATCACTTGTATGGATGTTGCTTGTGGCTCACCTTTCTCCTTTGCTCGACATTCAGCTAACATCTCGCGAGCAAACTTGAAATTTGCAATACGAAAACTATGCTTTAGCAGCTAAGCCTTGGCACTCACATAATTAGGTCTGCTCTTGCTGGTTACGGGTAGATGAATATTTTGACAACCATGCCACAAATGTGGCCCACAATACATGTGCATGTACGTACTTTGCAAACCATCCAGATAAGCTCGTTCATACAAACTTCACCTACGAAGAACGATCAATTTCACAGCTCATGTGGGCGCTTACACACGGCCTTGTGGAAAATTAGGTATAATAAGATATCCGTAGCATGGCAGGTACGTTGACACGATGGCCGAGCGGTCTAAGGCGCTGGTTTTAGGCACCAGTCTTCGGGCGTGGGTTCGAATCCCACTCGTGTCACTTTTTCACTAAGGAGAATGGCCAGTTAAGGGCCGGATTTCATTGATGGTTTACTATTGACCATAGCTTTGGATCTAGTGGCCGGAATTTACAAAATTTGGCAGGTATGAAAAGCTTTCTTTCTCTACTATTTTCCCCTATTTTTTGCAGCAGAAGACCAATCAAAGCGACGTTGTGAGGCTTCGCTGAAGTTGCCAATTGAGGGCCAGATTTATACTTGATTTCAGTAGTGCCATCTACCTCCACCACAAACGGGAAATGACGCTTCGATAGGGTAGGGTTACTGCAAAAATAGATAAATTTACTTTCACATAAATTAACACAGCCTATGTTGTCATGAAGGTGCAGGCTCAATCAGCGCCATACATGGCCTCGTTGCAGGCACGAGGACATGTATGGCGCTGACAGCTTGAGTCGTTAAGGCGGCTGGCACATTGAGGGCCCTTCGCGGAGGGGGGTTGTCGTAGGTTTGAGTCGTCTCGATGCCGTTAATGCTCTGGTAACCAACAACTTGTCGGCCCACCACCCAATCGTACAAATGTCTTTCTCATTAGGAGCGGCAGCGGTCTAGGTCTGGATGACTCCAGCTGTTGAAGATGATGTCCGACGGCGCTGGATTTCCGGGGTGTCGCGTTCCCAGATTCATGGTGTGGGCCATGGAGTGTGTTTACGGTGCAGCATACGTTATGCCTTGCATTTGTACGTGTGTGGTGAGAGTTAATCGGACGCCGCCCAGTAGGTCTAGTGGTTAGTGGTGCCTGATCAGATCCCTCTGATTGTGGGTTCGAGTCCGCCAGGGCACAAACTTTAGCAGTCTGTTTTTGCATATGGAAACCGTAGAGTCTACAGCAGATGGGATTTTTATGGATAGCTAGGCAACAGCAACTTCGTATGGCAGGCTAGAGAGAGAGAGAGAGAGAGAGAGTCTTAACTACTCAATCACACATTACTTTTGGTTTTGCAATCTCGGCCCAAAGCCTTCTTCATTACTTCACCGCCCGCACCGACACCTTTTACTCTTGTAGCTATCTGCACCTTCCTAATCGTATCAGCAACCCTGTTACTGGTGCACCTCCTTCCTAAAATACGTAACCCATACAATAATATGCTCGTGGTAGCGCTGCGGAGGCGCCTAGGGAGTGGTCGCTGCAGTTTGACCACAGCCAGCCTCACACCCCTCGACAATAAACTCACGGCGGTCAAGTCAATTGTAGATTAAGCGATTTTCGCTGGTGCCTGGGCTTGGGGAGCCAGGGATAGAGGTGTTGGGCAGTGACATGCAGCTTGTCGCTAGAGACTATAAAGGAGCGATTGTATTGTAAATGGCTTTCTTTTTGAACTGCGTGACGTTCTTGTTCTACGTTCTTGCTACTTCGGCGTGTGTGCGCGCCACAGTGAGTTTCTTGCAATGACCACTCGCTTGATATTGACAGTTTGTACGCTTTGAATAAGGAAATCTACTGGAGTATACACGAGATTTAATTGGCTGTCTGAACTAAGTAGGAGACTAAGATCAGGCAATGTAGTGACGGCAACCGCTGTTTTGCTCTTTTTTTCGACCTTCTTACACGCGCATACATGCACCAACTCCACAGTTTGCGGTCATTTTCCGAGACCTAAACATTTTGATCTATGCAGTAGGCGGCACATAATTCTGCTTACGGTTTTTTGGAGCACGACATATATACCCCAGAATGTTCACTAGACATCGAAGTACCGAATTAGTTTAAAATGGCGCCAATTTTACTTCTATCACCGAGCGTACTCTTCGCTTACGTTCCATCCCGACGATTTCTGCCTTCTGTGGAGCGAACAAATTTTAAAGCACTGAACGCTATCCATTATGTACCTCGTCGGGTGTTTGCTATTTATTCACGTATAATTCCTTATTAGGAGAAGTCGTGGTTTTGGCACGGATCTGACTGCTTATGAGAGCTCAACAGTAACAACTCCAATCATGCGCGGAAAATGCAAGCCTTCTTGCTTTGCTTACGAAGTTCTTCTTGAACACTTGCTGACCGATGTGCAGCGCCGACTTCTAATTGCGCCGTCTTAGATAATTTAGTCACATGATTGTTGTTCAAGCACTTCTGGCACATTTCCACTTGGTGGCAACTAATTAGGCAGCGCGTTCTCCACATCGACAATCGGCGATGGGTCCCCGGAGTTACGCAAGAATCGCTCGTCTTGTTAGCTCCGTTGGTCCAAAGACAGGGCTCTTCCAGTGCACGTCTGCTTTAGGCATAAAAGCAACTAAAATACCCACACAGCTGTCGGCGTAGTGTAGTGGTTATCACGTCTGCTTTACACGCAGAAGGTCGCCGGTTCGAACCCGGCCGTTGACACACTTTTACAATTAAGAGTCTTGAATTGGATCTGATAGTACATGAGGTGCTTTCAAAGTTTATTACGTCTTTCCAAATGGCTCTCGCCCCCATTCGTGCTGACGCCACTGCCGAACGCGACATTGGTTTTGTCTAACCACATGTAGCAGCAAAGCCACTACCATGAAGGGGGTGATGGGTCAGTGCTTTCGTACCAATTCACCATAAACGCGTCCGACTTTGCATAATTTGCGGAAACTGCAGAAGGACGATTTACCGGGCAGTACACACAAGCGTGATCGAATTTTACTCCTGGGGGCCAGAAGTAATAAGTTTATCCACTCCCTTCCCCACGAGCAATTGCACTAGGATATATCACATTCATAAAAATAGCATTTTCCCGGTACATCATGCTACAAGTTAGATTCCATCATACAGGGACACAAACAACATCAACACGTCTACTCTTTTAAAGCCAGAGCAAGCGCCGATTCAGCCAGCAACTTCGAAAAAAAAGGGGGCAGAATCCAAAGCTATGTATCGGCAGCGCAGCGTAGGGCGCGTGGTGTGTGGGCTTCGAAGCGTGCGTACGGTGCGCTGCGGTTGCTGTAGAGCATTTTTGAAAATGTGTGCGTTTTTAACTGTTTGGAGTGGCCTCGTGGTCTAGTGGTATGATTCTCGCTTCGGGTGCGAGAGGTCCCGGGTTCGATTCCCGGTGAGGCCCCGTCTTTGCTGCTCAACCTGTGCTCGCTGCCACCTTTTGCCGATCGTTTTAGGACTGGCCCTGCCTCCCACGGCATACTAGAGCGGCTCTCTGCCTCCGCCACCGCGTCGCGATGCAGGCTGGGTCAAAACTCGCGACCAACACGGCGCTCCAAGGTGACCACAACGTGGCTTCGACCGGCCCATGGCACCGTCGAACGGACGACGACGGATACGCTCACGGCGAGGCGTGACCCCTGAGAGGCGGCTGAGCGTGACGGACCGCTCGGAAACCGCGCAGACCACGCGGAAAGCACGGCGGCAGATGTCCATGTCTAGGTGTCTGTGGCGGAGCGAAATCGCGTGTTCTGCGGAATCCAAAGCTATGTATCGGCAGCGCAGCGTAGGGCGCGTGGTGTGTGGGCTTCGAAGCGTGCGTACGGTGCGCTGCGGTTGCTGTAGAGCATTTTTGAAAATGTGTGCGTTTTTAACTGTTTGGAGTGGCCTCGTGGTCTAGTGGTATGATTCTCGCTTCGGGTGCGAGAGGTCCCGGGTTCGATTCCCGGTGAGGCCCCGTCTTTGCTGCTCAACCTGTGCTCGCTGCCACCTTTTGCCGATCGTTTTAGGACTGGCCCTGCCTCCCACGGCATACTAGAGCGGCTCTCTGCCTCCGCCACCGCGTCGCGATGCAGGCTGGGTCAAAACTCGCGACCAACACGGCGCTCCAAGGTGACCACAACGTGGCTTCGACCGGCCCATGGCACCGTCGAACGGACGACGACGGATACGCTCACGGCGAGGCGTGACCCCTGAGAGGCGGCTGAGCGTGACGGACCGCTCGGAAACCGCGCAGACCACGCGGAAAGCACGGCGGCAGATGTCCATGTCTAGGTGTCTGTGGCGGAGCGAAATCGCGTGTTCTGCGGAATCCAAAGCTATGTATCGGCAGCGCAGCGTAGGGCGCGTGGTGTGTGGGCTTCGAAGCGTGCGTACGGTGCGCTGCGGTTGCTGTAGAGCATTTTTGAAAATGTGTGCGTTTTTAACTGTTTGGAGTGGCCTCGTGGTCTAGTGGTATGATTCTCGCTTCGGGTGCGAGAGGTCCCGGGTTCGATTCCCGGTGAGGCCCCGTCTTTGCTGCTCAACCTGTGCTCGCTGCCACCTTTTGCCGATCGTTTTAGGACTGGCCCTGCCTCCCACGGCATACTAGAGCGGCTCTCTGCCTCCGCCACCGCGTCGCGATGCAGGCTGGGTCAAAACTCGCGACCAACACGGCGCTCCAAGGTGACCACAACGTGGCTTCGACCGGCCCATGGCACCGTCGAACGGACGACGACGGATACGCTCACGGCGAGGCGTGACCCCTGAGAGGCGGCTGAGCGTGACGGACCGCTCGGAAACCGCGCAGACCACGCGGAAAGCACGGCGGCAGATGTCCATGTCTAGGTGTCTGTGGCGGAGCGAAATCGCGTGTTCTGCGGAATCCAAAGCTATGTATCGGCAGCGCAGCGTAGGGCGCGTGGTGTGTGGGCTTCGAAGCGTGCGTACGGTGCGCTGCGGTTGCTGTAGAGCATTTTTGAAAATGTGTGCGTTTTTAACTGTTTGGAGTGGCCTCGTGGTCTAGTGGTATGATTCTCGCTTCGGGTGCGAGAGGTCCCGGGTTCGATTCCCGGTGAGGCCCCGTCTTTGCTGCTCAACCTGTGCTCGCTGCCACCTTTTGCCGATCGTTTTAGGACTGGCCCTGCCTCCCACGGCATACTAGAGCGGCTCTCTGCCTCCGCCACCGCGTCGCGATGCAGGCTGGGTCAAAACTCGCGACCAACACGGCGCTCCAAGGTGACCACAACGTGGCTTCGACCGGCCCATGGCACCGTCGAACGGACGACGACGGATACGCTCACGGCGAGGCGTGACCCCTGAGAGGCGGCTGAGCGTGACGGACCGCTCGGAAACCGCGCAGACCACGCGGAAAGCACGGCGGCAGATGTCCATGTCTAGGTGTCTGTGGCGGAGCGAAATCGCGTGTTCTGCGGAATCCAAAGCTATGTATCGGCAGCGCAGCGTAGGGCGCGTGGTGTGTGGGCTTCGAAGCGTGCGTACGGTGCGCTGCGGTTGCTGTAGAGCATTTTTGAAAATGTGTGCGTTTTTAACTGTTTGGAGTGGCCTCGTGGTCTAGTGGTATGATTCTCGCTTCGGGTGCGAGAGGTCCCGGGTTCGATTCCCGGTGAGGCCCCGTCTTTGCTGCTCAACCTGTGCTCGCTGCCACCTTTTGCCGATCGTTTTAGGACTGGCCCTGCCTCCCACGGCATACTAGAGCGGCTCTCTGCCTCCGCCACCGCGTCGCGATGCAGGCTGGGTCAAAACTCGCGACCAACACGGCGCTCCAAGGTGACCACAACGTGGCTTCGACCGGCCCATGGCACCGTCGAACGGACGACGACGGATACGCTCACGGCGAGGCGTGACCCCTGAGAGGCGGCTGAGCGTGACGGACCGCTCGGAAACCGCGCAGACCACGCGGAAAGCACGGCGGCAGATGTCCATGTCTAGGTGTCTGTGGCGGAGCGAAATCGCGTGTTCTGCGGAATCCAAAGCTATGTATCGGCAGCGCAGCGTAGGGCGCGTGGTGTGTGGGCTTCGAAGCGTGCGTACGGTGCGCTGCGGTTGCTGTAGAGCATTTTTGAAAATGTGTGCGTTTTTAACTGTTTGGAGTGGCCTCGTGGTCTAGTGGTATGATTCTCGCTTCGGGTGCGAGAGGTCCCGGGTTCGATTCCCGGTGAGGCCCCGTCTTTGCTGCTCAACCTGTGCTCGCTGCCACCTTTTGCCGATCGTTTTAGGACTGGCCCTGCCTCCCACGGCATACTAGAGCGGCTCTCTGCCTCCGCCACCGCGTCGCGATGCAGGCTGGGTCAAAACTCGCGACCAACACGGCGCTCCAAGGTGACCACAACGTGGCTTCGACCGGCCCATGGCACCGTCGAACGGACGACGACGGATACGCTCACGGCGAGGCGTGACCCCTGAGAGGCGGCTGAGCGTGACGGACCGCTCGGAAACCGCGCAGACCACGCGGAAAGCACGGCGGCAGATGTCCATGTCTAGGTGTCTGTGGCGGAGCGAAATCGCGTGTTCTGCGGAATCCAAAGCTATGTATCGGCAGCGCAGCGTAGGGCGCGTGGTGTGTGGGCTTCGAAGCGTGCGTACGGTGCGCTGCGGTTGCTGTAGAGCATTTTTGAAAATGTGTGCGTTTTTAACTGTTTGGAGTGGCCTCGTGGTCTAGTGGTATGATTCTCGCTTCGGGTGCGAGAGGTCCCGGGTTCGATTCCCGGTGAGGCCCCGTCTTTGCTGCTCAACCTGTGCTCGCTGCCACCTTTTGCCGATCGTTTTAGGACTGGCCCTGCCTCCCACGGCATACTAGAGCGGCTCTCTGCCTCCGCCACCGCGTCGCGATGCAGGCTGGGTCAAAACTCGCGACCAACACGGCGCTCCAAGGTGACCACAACGTGGCTTCGACCGGCCCATGGCACCGTCGAACGGACGACGACGGATACGCTCACGGCGAGGCGTGACCCCTGAGAGGCGGCTGAGCGTGACGGACCGCTCGGAAACCGCGCAGACCACGCGGAAAGCACGGCGGCAGATGTCCATGTCTAGGTGTCTGTGGCGGAGCGAAATCGCGTGTTCTGCGGAATCCAAAGCTATGTATCGGCAGCGCAGCGTAGGGCGCGTGGTGTGTGGGCTTCGAAGCGTGCGTACGGTGCGCTGCGGTTGCTGTAGAGCATTTTTGAAAATGTGTGCGTTTTTAACTGTTTGGAGTGGCCTCGTGGTCTAGTGGTATGATTCTCGCTTCGGGTGCGAGAGGTCCCGGGTTCGATTCCCGGTGAGGCCCCGTCTTTGCTGCTCAACCTGTGCTCGCTGCCACCTTTTGCCGATCGTTTTAGGACTGGCCCTGCCTCCCACGGCATACTAGAGCGGCTCTCTGCCTCCGCCACCGCGTCGCGATGCAGGCTGGGTCAAAACTCGCGACCAACACGGCGCTCCAAGGTGACCACAACGTGGCTTCGACCGGCCCATGGCACCGTCGAACGGACGACGACGGATACGCTCACGGCGAGGCGTGACCCCTGAGAGGCGGCTGAGCGTGACGGACCGCTCGGAAACCGCGCAGACCACGCGGAAAGCACGGCGGCAGATGTCCATGTCTAGGTGTCTGTGGCGGAGCGAAATCGCGTGTTCTGCGGAATCCAAAGCTATGTATCGGCAGCGCAGCGTAGGGCGCGTGGTGTGTGGGCTTCGAAGCGTGCGTACGGTGCGCTGCGGTTGCTGTAGAGCATTTTTGAAAATGTGTGCGTTTTTAACTGTTTGGAGTGGCCTCGTGGTCTAGTGGTATGATTCTCGCTTCGGGTGCGAGAGGTCCCGGGTTCGATTCCCGGTGAGGCCCCGTCTTTGCTGCTCAACCTGTGCTCGCTGCCACCTTTTGCCGATCGTTTTAGGACTGGCCCTGCCTCCCACGGCATACTAGAGCGGCTCTCTGCCTCCGCCACCGCGTCGCGATGCAGGCTGGGTCAAAACTCGCGACCAACACGGCGCTCCAAGGTGACCACAACGTGGCTTCGACCGGCCCATGGCACCGTCGAACGGACGACGACGGATACGCTCACGGCGAGGCGTGACCCCTGAGAGGCGGCTGAGCGTGACGGACCGCTCGGAAACCGCGCAGACCACGCGGAAAGCACGGCGGCAGATGTCCATGTCTAGGTGTCTGTGGCGGAGCGAAATCGCGTGTTCTGCGGAATCCAAAGCTATGTATCGGCAGCGCAGCGTAGGGCGCGTGGTGTGTGGGCTTCGAAGCGTGCGTACGGTGCGCTGCGGTTGCTGTAGAGCATTTTTGAAAATGTGTGCGTTTTTAACTGTTTGGAGTGGCCTCGTGGTCTAGTGGTATGATTCTCGCTTCGGGTGCGAGAGGTCCCGGGTTCGATTCCCGGTGAGGCCCCGTCTTTGCTGCTCAACCTGTGCTCGCTGCCACCTTTTGCCGATCGTTTTAGGACTGGCCCTGCCTCCCACGGCATACTAGAGCGGCTCTCTGCCTCCGCCACCGCGTCGCGATGCAGGCTGGGTCAAAACTCGCGACCAACACGGCGCTCCAAGGTGACCACAACGTGGCTTCGACCGGCCCATGGCACCGTCGAACGGACGACGACGGATACGCTCACGGCGAGGCGTGACCCCTGAGAGGCGGCTGAGCGTGACGGACCGCTCGGAAACCGCGCAGACCACGCGGAAAGCACGGCGGCAGATGTCCATGTCTAGGTGTCTGTGGCGGAGCGAAATCGCGTGTTCTGCGGAATCCAAAGCTATGTATCGGCAGCGCAGCGTAGGGCGCGTGGTGTGTGGGCTTCGAAGCGTGCGTACGGTGCGCTGCGGTTGCTGTAGAGCATTTTTGAAAATGTGTGCGTTTTTAACTGTTTGGAGTGGCCTCGTGGTCTAGTGGTATGATTCTCGCTTCGGGTGCGAGAGGTCCCGGGTTCGATTCCCGGTGAGGCCCCGTCTTTGCTGCTCAACCTGTGCTCGCTGCCACCTTTTGCCGATCGTTTTAGGACTGGCCCTGCCTCCCACGGCATACTAGAGCGGCTCTCTGCCTCCGCCACCGCGTCGCGATGCAGGCTGGGTCAAAACTCGCGACCAACACGGCGCTCCAAGGTGACCACAACGTGGCTTCGACCGGCCCATGGCACCGTCGAACGGACGACGACGGATACGCTCACGGCGAGGCGTGACCCCTGAGAGGCGGCTGAGCGTGACGGACCGCTCGGAAACCGCGCAGACCACGCGGAAAGCACGGCGGCAGATGTCCATGTCTAGGTGTCTGTGGCGGAGCGAAATCGCGTGTTCTGCGGAATCCAAAGCTATGTATCGGCAGCGCAGCGTAGGGCGCGTGGTGTGTGGGCTTCGAAGCGTGCGTACGGTGCGCTGCGGTTGCTGTAGAGCATTTTTGAAAATGTGTGCGTTTTTAACTGTTTGGAGTGGCCTCGTGGTCTAGTGGTATGATTCTCGCTTCGGGTGCGAGAGGTCCCGGGTTCGATTCCCGGTGAGGCCCCGTCTTTGCTGCTCAACCTGTGCTCGCTGCCACCTTTTGCCGATCGTTTTAGGACTGGCCCTGCCTCCCACGGCATACTAGAGCGGCTCTCTGCCTCCGCCACCGCGTCGCGATGCAGGCTGGGTCAAAACTCGCGACCAACACGGCGCTCCAAGGTGACCACAACGTGGCTTCGACCGGCCCATGGCACCGTCGAACGGACGACGACGGATACGCTCACGGCGAGGCGTGACCCCTGAGAGGCGGCTGAGCGTGACGGACCGCTCGGAAACCGCGCAGACCACGCGGAAAGCACGGCGGCAGATGTCCATGTCTAGGTGTCTGTGGCGGAGCGAAATCGCGTGTTCTGCGGAATCCAAAGCTATGTATCGGCAGCGCAGCGTAGGGCGCGTGGTGTGTGGGCTTCGAAGCGTGCGTACGGTGCGCTGCGGTTGCTGTAGAGCATTTTTGAAAATGTGTGCGTTTTTAACTGTTTGGAGTGGCCTCGTGGTCTAGTGGTATGATTCTCGCTTCGGGTGCGAGAGGTCCCGGGTTCGATTCCCGGTGAGGCCCCGTCTTTGCTGCTCAACCTGTGCTCGCTGCCACCTTTTGCCGATCGTTTTAGGACTGGCCCTGCCTCCCACGGCATACTAGAGCGGCTCTCTGCCTCCGCCACCGCGTCGCGATGCAGGCTGGGTCAAAACTCGCGACCAACACGGCGCTCCAAGGTGACCACAACGTGGCTTCGACCGGCCCATGGCACCGTCGAACGGACGACGACGGATACGCTCACGGCGAGGCGTGACCCCTGAGAGGCGGCTGAGCGTGACGGACCGCTCGGAAACCGCGCAGACCACGCGGAAAGCACGGCGGCAGATGTCCATGTCTAGGTGTCTGTGGCGGAGCGAAATCGCGTGTTCTGCGGAATCCAAAGCTATGTATCGGCAGCGCAGCGTAGGGCGCGTGGTGTGTGGGCTTCGAAGCGTGCGTACGGTGCGCTGCGGTTGCTGTAGAGCATTTTTGAAAATGTGTGCGTTTTTAACTGTTTGGAGTGGCCTCGTGGTCTAGTGGTATGATTCTCGCTTCGGGTGCGAGAGGTCCCGGGTTCGATTCCCGGTGAGGCCCCGTCTTTGCTGCTCAACCTGTGCTCGCTGCCACCTTTTGCCGATCGTTTTAGGACTGGCCCTGCCTCCCACGGCATACTAGAGCGGCTCTCTGCCTCCGCCACCGCGTCGCGATGCAGGCTGGGTCAAAACTCGCGACCAACACGGCGCTCCAAGGTGACCACAACGTGGCTTCGACCGGCCCATGGCACCGTCGAACGGACGACGACGGATACGCTCACGGCGAGGCGTGACCCCTGAGAGGCGGCTGAGCGTGACGGACCGCTCGGAAACCGCGCAGACCACGCGGAAAGCACGGCGGCAGATGTCCATGTCTAGGTGTCTGTGGCGGAGCGAAATCGCGTGTTCTGCGGAATCCAAAGCTATGTATCGGCAGCGCAGCGTAGGGCGCGTGGTGTGTGGGCTTCGAAGCGTGCGTACGGTGCGCTGCGGTTGCTGTAGAGCATTTTTGAAAATGTGTGCGTTTTTAACTGTTTGGAGTGGCCTCGTGGTCTAGTGGTATGATTCTCGCTTCGGGTGCGAGAGGTCCCGGGTTCGATTCCCGGTGAGGCCCCGTCTTTGCTGCTCAACCTGTGCTCGCTGCCACCTTTTGCCGATCGTTTTAGGACTGGCCCTGCCTCCCACGGCATACTAGAGCGGCTCTCTGCCTCCGCCACCGCGTCGCGATGCAGGCTGGGTCAAAACTCGCGACCAACACGGCGCTCCAAGGTGACCACAACGTGGCTTCGACCGGCCCATGGCACCGTCGAACGGACGACGACGGATACGCTCACGGCGAGGCGTGACCCCTGAGAGGCGGCTGAGCGTGACGGACCGCTCGGAAACCGCGCAGACCACGCGGAAAGCACGGCGGCAGATGTCCATGTCTAGGTGTCTGTGGCGGAGCGAAATCGCGTGTTCTGCGGAATCCAAAGCTATGTATCGGCAGCGCAGCGTAGGGCGCGTGGTGTGTGGGCTTCGAAGCGTGCGTACGGTGCGCTGCGGTTGCTGTAGAGCATTTTTGAAAATGTGTGCGTTTTTAACTGTTTGGAGTGGCCTCGTGGTCTAGTGGTATGATTCTCGCTTCGGGTGCGAGAGGTCCCGGGTTCGATTCCCGGTGAGGCCCCGTCTTTGCTGCTCAACCTGTGCTCGCTGCCACCTTTTGCCGATCGTTTTAGGACTGGCCCTGCCTCCCACGGCATACTAGAGCGGCTCTCTGCCTCCGCCACCGCGTCGCGATGCAGGCTGGGTCAAAACTCGCGACCAACACGGCGCTCCAAGGTGACCACAACGTGGCTTCGACCGGCCCATGGCACCGTCGAACGGACGACGACGGATACGCTCACGGCGAGGCGTGACCCCTGAGAGGCGGCTGAGCGTGACGGACCGCTCGGAAACCGCGCAGACCACGCGGAAAGCACGGCGGCAGATGTCCATGTCTAGGTGTCTGTGGCGGAGCGAAATCGCGTGTTCTGCGGAATCCAAAGCTATGTATCGGCAGCGCAGCGTAGGGCGCGTGGTGTGTGGGCTTCGAAGCGTGCGTACGGTGCGCTGCGGTTGCTGTAGAGCATTTTTGAAAATGTGTGCGTTTTTAACTGTTTGGAGTGGCCTCGTGGTCTAGTGGTATGATTCTCGCTTCGGGTGCGAGAGGTCCCGGGTTCGATTCCCGGTGAGGCCCCGTCTTTGCTGCTCAACCTGTGCTCGCTGCCACCTTTTGCCGATCGTTTTAGGACTGGCCCTGCCTCCCACGGCATACTAGAGCGGCTCTCTGCCTCCGCCACCGCGTCGCGATGCAGGCTGGGTCAAAACTCGCGACCAACACGGCGCTCCAAGGTGACCACAACGTGGCTTCGACCGGCCCATGGCACCGTCGAACGGACGACGACGGATACGCTCACGGCGAGGCGTGACCCCTGAGAGGCGGCTGAGCGTGACGGACCGCTCGGAAACCGCGCAGACCACGCGGAAAGCACGGCGGCAGATGTCCATGTCTAGGTGTCTGTGGCGGAGCGAAATCGCGTGTTCTGCGGAATCCAAAGCTATGTATCGGCAGCGCAGCGTAGGGCGCGTGGTGTGTGGGCTTCGAAGCGTGCGTACGGTGCGCTGCGGTTGCTGTAGAGCATTTTTGAAAATGTGTGCGTTTTTAACTGTTTGGAGTGGCCTCGTGGTCTAGTGGTATGATTCTCGCTTCGGGTGCGAGAGGTCCCGGGTTCGATTCCCGGTGAGGCCCCGTCTTTGCTGCTCAACCTGTGCTCGCTGCCACCTTTTGCCGATCGTTTTAGGACTGGCCCTGCCTCCCACGGCATACTAGAGCGGCTCTCTGCCTCCGCCACCGCGTCGCGATGCAGGCTGGGTCAAAACTCGCGACCAACACGGCGCTCCAAGGTGACCACAACGTGGCTTCGACCGGCCCATGGCACCGTCGAACGGACGACGACGGATACGCTCACGGCGAGGCGTGACCCCTGAGAGGCGGCTGAGCGTGACGGACCGCTCGGAAACCGCGCAGACCACGCGGAAAGCACGGCGGCAGATGTCCATGTCTAGGTGTCTGTGGCGGAGCGAAATCGCGTGTTCTGCGGAATCCAAAGCTATGTATCGGCAGCGCAGCGTAGGGCGCGTGGTGTGTGGGCTTCGAAGCGTGCGTACGGTGCGCTGCGGTTGCTGTAGAGCATTTTTGAAAATGTGTGCGTTTTTAACTGTTTGGAGTGGCCTCGTGGTCTAGTGGTATGATTCTCGCTTCGGGTGCGAGAGGTCCCGGGTTCGATTCCCGGTGAGGCCCCGTCTTTGCTGCTCAACCTGTGCTCGCTGCCACCTTTTGCCGATCGTTTTAGGACTGGCCCTGCCTCCCACGGCATACTAGAGCGGCTCTCTGCCTCCGCCACCGCGTCGCGATGCAGGCTGGGTCAAAACTCGCGACCAACACGGCGCTCCAAGGTGACCACAACGTGGCTTCGACCGGCCCATGGCACCGTCGAACGGACGACGACGGATACGCTCACGGCGAGGCGTGACCCCTGAGAGGCGGCTGAGCGTGACGGACCGCTCGGAAACCGCGCAGACCACGCGGAAAGCACGGCGGCAGATGTCCATGTCTAGGTGTCTGTGGCGGAGCGAAATCGCGTGTTCTGCGGAATCCAAAGCTATGTATCGGCAGCGCAGCGTAGGGCGCGTGGTGTGTGGGCTTCGAAGCGTGCGTACGGTGCGCTGCGGTTGCTGTAGAGCATTTTTGAAAATGTGTGCGTTTTTAACTGTTTGGAGTGGCCTCGTGGTCTAGTGGTATGATTCTCGCTTCGGGTGCGAGAGGTCCCGGGTTCGATTCCCGGTGAGGCCCCGTCTTTGCTGCTCAACCTGTGCTCGCTGCCACCTTTTGCCGATCGTTTTAGGACTGGCCCTGCCTCCCACGGCATACTAGAGCGGCTCTCTGCCTCCGCCACCGCGTCGCGATGCAGGCTGGGTCAAAACTCGCGACCAACACGGCGCTCCAAGGTGACCACAACGTGGCTTCGACCGGCCCATGGCACCGTCGAACGGACGACGACGGATACGCTCACGGCGAGGCGTGACCCCTGAGAGGCGGCTGAGCGTGACGGACCGCTCGGAAACCGCGCAGACCACGCGGAAAGCACGGCGGCAGATGTCCATGTCTAGGTGTCTGTGGCGGAGCGAAATCGCGTGTTCTGCGGAATCCAAAGCTATGTATCGGCAGCGCAGCGTAGGGCGCGTGGTGTGTGGGCTTCGAAGCGTGCGTACGGTGCGCTGCGGTTGCTGTAGAGCATTTTTGAAAATGTGTGCGTTTTTAACTGTTTGGAGTGGCCTCGTGGTCTAGTGGTATGATTCTCGCTTCGGGTGCGAGAGGTCCCGGGTTCGATTCCCGGTGAGGCCCCGTCTTTGCTGCTCAACCTGTGCTCGCTGCCACCTTTTGCCGATCGTTTTAGGACTGGCCCTGCCTCCCACGGCATACTAGAGCGGCTCTCTGCCTCCGCCACCGCGTCGCGATGCAGGCTGGGTCAAAACTCGCGACCAACACGGCGCTCCAAGGTGACCACAACGTGGCTTCGACCGGCCCATGGCACCGTCGAACGGACGACGACGGATACGCTCACGGCGAGGCGTGACCCCTGAGAGGCGGCTGAGCGTGACGGACCGCTCGGAAACCGCGCAGACCACGCGGAAAGCACGGCGGCAGATGTCCATGTCTAGGTGTCTGTGGCGGAGCGAAATCGCGTGTTCTGCGGAATCCAAAGCTATGTATCGGCAGCGCAGCGTAGGGCGCGTGGTGTGTGGGCTTCGAAGCGTGCGTACGGTGCGCTGCGGTTGCTGTAGAGCATTTTTGAAAATGTGTGCGTTTTTAACTGTTTGGAGTGGCCTCGTGGTCTAGTGGTATGATTCTCGCTTCGGGTGCGAGAGGTCCCGGGTTCGATTCCCGGTGAGGCCCCGTCTTTGCTGCTCAACCTGTGCTCGCTGCCACCTTTTGCCGATCGTTTTAGGACTGGCCCTGCCTCCCACGGCATACTAGAGCGGCTCTCTGCCTCCGCCACCGCGTCGCGATGCAGGCTGGGTCAAAACTCGCGACCAACACGGCGCTCCAAGGTGACCACAACGTGGCTTCGACCGGCCCATGGCACCGTCGAACGGACGACGACGGATACGCTCACGGCGAGGCGTGACCCCTGAGAGGCGGCTGAGCGTGACGGACCGCTCGGAAACCGCGCAGACCACGCGGAAAGCACGGCGGCAGATGTCCATGTCTAGGTGTCTGTGGCGGAGCGAAATCGCGTGTTCTGCGGAATCCAAAGCTATGTATCGGCAGCGCAGCGTAGGGCGCGTGGTGTGTGGGCTTCGAAGCGTGCGTACGGTGCGCTGCGGTTGCTGTAGAGCAGTTATTGAAAAAAGTAGAGAGCGGGATTTCGCTCCTCCATAGATACCTAGACAGGGGCACTTGTCGCGTTGAACGTCGCGGTTTCCAACCGTTGCCCTTCCTACAGCTTTATTTTAGTAGTTTCGCTCTCCTTCGCAAGCCGCAGTGATGAGTGTCAATACGCCGTCGATCTAATGGAATATTTTTTTAATGAGGCTCAACTACCAGCAGCCATGAAATTTAAAGTCGCGGCAAGGGGCTAGGAAAGGTATGTATCAAATTCCACCTCCACATCCTCTGAGAGAACATCTAAAGCATATCTCAACCCCTATTTGCTGCCCCGCTCGTCGAGCAAGCGTCATTCGCATGTCCGCGTTGGTGTATAAGGAAACCCACGCTGTTCTGAAGGTTTTCGTGGCTAGCGTTGTACGCGACGCAGTTATGTACACTGTACACTGAACGTGCTAATTGGAAGTCAGTGCCGGTGATGGATGTCGTTCATGCTCTTAAACGCGATCTACGGATCGAATGCAAAAATTTAGGCATGAGAGCAGATGACATAATTCAAGGGAAAACAACTTAAGGTCATGGCATTTGTACACTGCTGCGCGTATTGCTCGTATTTCAGTAGTCAGTAGGTATGCACACGTTGAGATCCACTCATCAATATATATATATATATATCGAAAGTTCCAACATTTAAAAACCTTCGACTGCGACCACGAGCTTCCCGTATCATTTGCATCCATGTCGTTTGCCCGGCTTTAAGCGCTTCCGGGATCGTTTCCCAGTGGACGCCTGCCAAATATGCATTAAGACGCCGACATATCTGCAGCAGATAAGGCAGGTCATATGCCCGACGTAAATTTCGCAAGGCGCAGATTTCGTCTCGATAAGATGTCCTAGCCCTAGTTATATGTTGTGTAGCCATCATAAACGTTTGTCTTAGTTTTTGTAAAGTTTAATTTGATCATCACTCTGCATGGTGATCGCCTGCATTATATCTTCCGACAGCTCGAAACGTCGTTCACTTTCAAATCTGCGCATGAAGACATCAAGCCAGCCTGCAAACATCAAGACAAGCCCAGCCCAACAGTGTGTTGTGAGTGGATGAATGTGGGTGTCATTGACTGTTAACTTACGGGATCTGCATACACAGGAGCGATGGTGCGTCTCAAGCACTCCGCGATCTACTAGAAACGCCGCTGCATCCACGACTCGTTCAGTAGTAGCGACGAAAACCTGCCACCAAACATCTTGACGGCTCCACAGCGCGCTGACGACGACTTCAGCGATACTGGTACAGCAACACCCCCTTGGCTTTCGCCAGAGCGGTCCAAGCGTCGGTCCAAGCTCGCAACCAACCCGCCTCCAACTCCGGAGACGACGATTGCTCCAGTGTCGCCTTCACTGACCACCCGTCAATCTGCCACCCCCACGTCTTCGTCTCCTGTGCTTCTAGAGACACCACCAAGACCACTGGTGCGTCCGAAGACAACCCAGACGCGTCGCTCTCGCCGAGAAGGGCGTCAAACGCGTCGTAACGCTGCTGCGCCTTACCTTCGTCAGAGCTCTGTGCCCCAGCGTGCGAATCGATCCGTTTCCAACCCACTCGCGTCATTGCGCACCATTGCCGATGAAGTGCCTCGACCTCGACAAGAGATGTCTCGGCCAGGCGATGTGTTCGTGCCTGCGAGGTGGCCATTTGGCGTGGCTCACCTGCGTGAGCAGTTCAACCCCCTGGCGACGGCCTTCCCTGCAGTACCTCATTTCGGTTCGTGTGGGTGTTCGTCTCCTTGCCGCGTGGACTCCTGCCGCAACACGCTGATGCATTTGTACTGCAACATCAACTGTTGCCCGTACGGAGGACCATGCGGCAACGGTCTGCTCGAATCGAACAAGGTATTCTTGGGGCGGAACATACGCACACGGTCGCTCGGCGTTGTTGCTGCCGAACACATCGACTCTGGTGTGGTGTTGAGGCAGTATCTGGGCGAGATGGAGCACGTCAGTGTCTCTCGTGCTGGACGGCCACGCAATGGTGGCTACCGTCTTGTGATGAAGCAACGTCCCGAAAAACCTGCATACCCAGTTTGTGCTGCTATCAACGCTGAATGTATGGGTGGCATGATGAGGTTTGTCAACCACTCATGCCAGCCTGTGGCGAAGTTCATCAAGGTTGCCAACGGCCGTCGCACCACCGTGGTCGTGGCAACGACACAAGAAATTCATCGTGGCGATGAGATCACCGTGGACTACGGCGACGACCTCTGGTTTGTCTGCCGGTGCCAGCTTGAAGGGTGCGGCCACCGCGCTATCCATGGTGATGAAGATCCATGAGAAGGTCAAGGGCATGACGATGCGTTTGGTCACTATGTACGTACGAGGCTTGTTGGGAAGCATACATGGTTGAATGATGCAATGAAAGTGACTGAAATTCGTGGGTTCATTGATGTTGAATGCAGCGTATCTAGCAAAACATCAACGTGGGCGTCGCGTTCAACGTGAAAGCAATGGGTTTTGGCGCCGTGATGAAGTCCTCTTCGAAGTTTTTGACTTGCGCGTTGTAGCTGTCATTTTGCGCGCGCAGATTTCGCGCGCTCTACGTTGAAGTTGCTGCACAGCTACAACCTTTCAAGATCCTCTTCAAATTGGTGGTGGCGGAAGCTTGTCCTCGAACAACTTGCTGTCGCTGCACGGCGCGAGATTCTCTCACTTTGGCTTTTGCCACACAGCGAGCAAGCATCCACTCCGAACTCGCCTTCCACATCCCGCCCCAAAACTCCGCCCAGTACGAAGACGCAATCTCCATCACATATGCCTTCACCGCTGTCTAACTGATGTTGTCGTCGTGTGATGGTCTACAAATGGGCAAGAACTCTGGAACCACTAACTACACCATGGCCGACACCGACCGCCTCCTGCACCTCGTCGAGCGGTCACTACCGCTGGGCAGAGACGAATGGGAGCGTATGGCGGTGACGTACAACACCTCTCGAGCTCGTGGTACGCCCGAGCGTGACTTCTAAAGCTTGCGCCGCAAGTTCAAAGTGCTTTACAGCACGCGCAAACCTACGGGGATGCCGAACATGCCCCCTCACATCAAGAAGGCGAAGGAGATCAAGCAGGCTATCGACGACAAGGCCAACGTGATTGAAATGGACGATGAAGCTGACCGCGACGAGAGTATCGTGGAGCCAGACTTCTCGTTCGACGTGGACCCTGACGACAGCTTCTACGAAGACGGCGACGGAGAGGGCTTGCGCGTTGGCATTGAGACCACTGGCTCCGGGCTTGATGAGCCGCTTGGTACCGACGAGTCGGTTGCGGGCGAACTGCCTGCTTCATCGTCGAACCGGGGACAGTTTCAGGAGCTGCTTGTATCTCCCCTGGTCAGCGACGGACTCGAAGCCCTTGCACAAACACCGCGTCCGGCACCACTGCATGCGTCCCAAACTACGCGGTCGGCTGGTACTGCAGGGCCGCTAAAGCCACGCAAGACTATCACCAACACCGTGGCAAACACCACTTTGTTCCCGACGGAACATCCAACGCCCCAAGGTCGCCCGTCTGGAAAGCGCGACGAAAACAAGAAGCCCAAGTACCAGAACTTCTCGAATCGTTTGGGAGGAGGCAATTTGCCGGTCTTCCGCGATACTGTCGGCGCGAAAAGAGCTCTTGAAGAGGACAAGGAGACACTCGAGGCCAGCTATGCGAAGGCCAAGAGAATTCGGGCTATGAAGGCCACCACTGTGCTCAGGGCCAAGATGAGCGGCCTCGAAAATGCTGCTAGCAACATGGGTGGGAGCATCATGGAGACCATTCTTCTTCTACGTGAAGAAAACGAGCGGAAGGCGGAGGCACGTCGTGCCGAACAAGAACAAATTCGCCGTGATGACATCGTGGCCAGAGAGGCACGTCTGCTTGCAGACAAGGCCGAGGCCGAAGAACGCCGCCGCCAAGACAAGCTTGAGATGGAGGAGCGTGCTCGTCGCGACCGTGAGGAAGGTCGAGCTCGCACGCAGGAGCTGATGCTGTTGCTCCAAGCGATCACCAAGAAGTCCTAAGCTACAAGGGGCTGATGCAGGACATGCACAACGAATTGAGGGTTTCGTATTCATATCATAGTCGCGTTTTACGTAGCACGAAGTTTCTAAATGAACAAGTCAAACAACTGCACATGGAAACTCACATGCGATTCCTTCTTCGTTCACTTGACTACATGTTCAGTGTGGCTTTACCACCACCAGCGTCGTCATCATCGGCAGCTCAATCACCACTGAAGACAGAGGGAGATTGCTCGATCTGCATGTTGACAAAGAAACAGAAGGCCATGAACACAGATCAACTATGCGTTGCTATGCATTATTGATGCATGAACAGCTAGCTACACAGGCGTAGCGAACCCGCGATCCTACTCCAGTTGGGGCGGCGCATCCATTTCGCCCGAGAAGGTCGTGCGAATTTGAGAAATGCCTACTGTGCGTACACGGTAGTTTGCCACCCGGAAAAGGTTGTTGAGCCTGAGTCCACGAAGCGCAGGGTCGTATGGCAACGGAAGATTGAGGCGACTATAGATTTTTTGGACGCTCCCCATGCCCCACTCGGCCGCCTGCCGTACCGAAGTGATTGCATTGTGGAGGGTCCGTGCCGATCCTCTGAGTGACGGCCACAGTTTCTCCAGATCACCATCTTTGAGTGGCGTGAGTATACGACCGGTCATAGCAGTCGAACATGGGAACGCCGAGTCCGAGACAACGTTCATACGTTTGTCTGGTCAATACGCAGAGTCCAGCAACTTGGTTCGAAAGCCTAGAGATGTGTCGGAGTCATTCCACCACCCCGGACAATTATGCTTGCACCATACGATACACCCGTCGGCGGCGAAGCAGATCGTTCCGGTCACGGAGACCGAGTGAAGCCAGCCATTATACATTGCATTCTGTAGGTCACCGTTCGATGGCTGCTGGACCTACACGACAGCAAGTATTAGTATCTAGTACATGTCGTATTGAAAACCAGTGTTGTGTACCTTGAAGTTTTTTTCCGTCTATGAACCCGAATGTGTACTTCAGCAGAGGCTCGCGAGCTTCGACAAGCTTCGCCAGTTTGGTTTGACGAGCGGGAGACGGCCATGAAATCCTCGCAGGAGCGTAGTTTTCCAGCGCCTTTGATAGCGCTTCCTCCGCCCTCCTCAACGTGCGCGATAACGTGCTTGGCGGTGCACCAAACAACATGCACAGACTACCAAGCTCCATTGGTCCCACGTAAAAAACAGCACAAGCCCCAAAATCTGGTGATGATAGCGAAGCTTGAGTGGGTGGCCTCTCGATTGTGCACGTGGAATGTAAAAGTAGCGAGCAAAACGCCGAAGGAGCTGGGTAAACGCAGACCTACAGGCAGTAGTAGTAGAGATAATGGTAAATACAATGATTTGAACTTCGAAACACATAGTATCATACCGGGTAAGGCTCGTAGTGTTCAGGAAGTTGAAGTCGGTGCCGTACTTGTACACCACCATCCACGCCGAGTCGCACGGCGTGTCCAAGCACTGGGCCGTCAAGTAGTGGCGGCTTCTCATCGCGATCTTCCAC
This sequence comes from Phytophthora agathidicida, assembly GCA_025722995.1. Lineage (NCBI taxonomy): Eukaryota > Oomycota > Peronosporomycetes > Peronosporales > Peronosporaceae > Phytophthora > Phytophthora agathidicida. The sequence goes on from CP106979.1 coordinate 2,067,754, forward strand.
GCCTCGTCCACTAGCAACCGAAATACCTCCCGCCTCACCGCGCGCAGCTCCTTGCCTTGCTTCTCGAAGGCGTCGACAAGCACCAGCAACAAGTCTGAGTCCACGCCCACCATTTCCGCCGACACGAAATGTGCCCGACGAATGCAAGTTGAAGAATGATGAAATCTAGTAAAAAAAAAAGAAGTGCAGCGTCGAACGTGTCCGGATCAAATTGACGGTACATTCTGTAGTCCCAGAAAACGCTAGCGTGATAGTCCAATTCAGGACAGTATCAGTTGGACGCAGGCAGTCGTTTTTAGACACTTGTGATGGACGTTTTTAGCGATAAATCGACATATATCTTTTTTATGACGGCCTTATCTGCTGCAGATAAGGCGGCGTCTTAATGCATATTTGGCAGGCGTCCAGTAAGTAGTGATGTTTTACATTTTTTATGCCCAAAAACTCGTTCACAATTTCGCACATTCTTTTGATTTTTGCGATTTAAATGGGAACTTGTTCTATAACCGTTGAAGATCCGTCACCACGCAGAGCGTCGCTATCTCTGAAGAGATGGGGCAGCTGCAGGGCAAGGCAACGTATCTGAAAGCCACGACCTCCTTCCTCAATGGTGAGCTTCCGCTTCTTCCACCTTCCACCTATTAAAGGTCTCACCTGCATTGGTCTCTCGCAGCCTCGGAACGAGACGTCAACAAGCTCTGGGAGTGCTTCAACGACGTGGCGGAAGGTTTCGGCCTGAACCAGGACGAGCTGGTGGAGATCTGCCGCTCCATGCAGCAGACGCTCGAGATCCACGCGCGCAACGAGATGGACCAGCTCAGCTCCGCCCTTTTCACGGCTCTGGACACGGACGAGGTGCAGTCTGCAACATTTACCAGTTTTTCCTTTTTACTATTTCAAGTAATGTTGTCAATTGACTCCAACCGATAGAACGGACTGGTGGACGCCCTCGAGTTCCTCGGCACGATGGCCATGATGTCGGCCATGCCGATCCCGCAGAAACTCACATGTAAATTTCCAGCGGGTGTTGCTATGCTGAGCTTGAGCGTTTAACTACTTTTTCTCTGATATTTGTTGCTGCAGTCGTGTACAATTGCTACGACTTTAACGAGACGGGCCAATTGTCGCTGGACGAACTCACATTGGCGTTCAAGTCGACATTGACGGGGCTGTGCAAACTCTGTGTGGGCGTGTCATGCCCGACGGAGCTTGTTTTAGAAGACCTGGCACAGCACGCCTTCCACAAAGCACAAAAGCCTGGTGTCGACGCTTTTCTATCGTTGCCCGAGTTCTTACGCTTCGCAGAGACGACACCTGAAGTGACGTCGTGGGTAGACTATTTTGACTGTCCGGACGAATACGTGGACGAGCAGGATGGAGATGACAGCGATGCAGAACGGGAGGCTGCTGCGGGGCTGTTGGCACCTTCAGCACAGGACGATGAAGATGTAGCGAGGAAGAGAGACGCAAGTCTCCCTCATGACGCAGCAGCGCCTGATTTGACGGCGGACAAGATGGTGGCGCGACGCCCTTGGCAGGTGGCCGTGGCAAATACGACGCCGAGTGCGCCACCCACGATTGATCCTCGGATGCCAGCGGCTAGTCTTGAGCTCGAGTGGGTCTACGGATACAACAGTGATCTCCGCAACGTCGTACACTATGTGTCGCCTGCTGAGGCAGTATATCCCGCTGGCAGCGTGGTTGTTGTCTACGATACCGTTGCACACCGGCAGCGTTTTGCATGCCATCACTCGGGACTTGTGCAGACACTAGCTGTACATCCGTCTGATCGTCGTGTGATTGCTACGGGTGAAGCTGCTTTACTACCAAAAATCGTGGTTTGGTCCACGCAGACGCTAAGCGAGAGCGGAGCAGGAGGTGGCGGGGGGGTGCTTAGCGTTCTTCGAGGCTTTCACCGGCACGGTGTGTCCCATTTGGCGTGGATGCCAAATGGACGCACACTGGTGACTATCGGACAAGACGAATTCCATTGTGTTGCTGTTTATCAATGGGAGAAGGCAGCAGTCTCAGCTGACGGTAGTGGTGATACCGCAGACTGGATCAAGCCAGCGGAGCTTATATTCGCAGGTCGTGGAGGTCGCGAGCCTGTTCACGCACTGACCGTCTTGAATGGGCCATCAGGACAGGCACAGTTTGTGACGGGCGGTCGACGTCATTTATTCTTCTGGGCTCGTGAACAGGATGCACGCTACTCAAGTCCCCATGCGCTCTTTGCCCGACTTCCAGGTGTCTTAGGACGCAAGGCAAAAGTACAAACAATCCTGAGTTTAGCCGCTTTACCGGGCGATACCCAAGGGAGTGGTGCCATTGCAGGCACATCTCGTGGACAATTGTTGTTATTCGAAGGACGGAACTGCGTGCGTGTATTGTATGCACATGCAGCAGCAGTGACGGCTATTTTCGCTTTTGCTGGTGGAGTACTCAGCGGTGGCAAGGATGGAAAAGTTCGAGTCTGGAGTCGTCGATTGGAACCTGGGGCGCAATTTGATCTGGTGGCAATAGGTAGTTCTGCACCTCGTGTACGCAGTCTTGCCGTTTCTCCAGACGGTGGTGCAAAGCTATTGATCGCCACTGCCGGAGCCGAAATTTTCGAGATCGCATCAAGTGACGGTGCTAATCTGCACTTTGGTCCTGTTGTTTGTGGGCACTCGGCATTCCAGCTTCACGGACTTGCTGTGCACCCAGTACGACGCGAATGCTGTTCGGTGGGGGATGATCGCACTGTGCGCGTATGGGACCTTTCAGCTCATCGTCAGCTACGTATTGCTGCGCTTGATGCCCCCGCTCGAGCATGTGCATATTCACCTGATGGATCCACTATTGCGGTCGGTCAAGGTGCAGAGGATGAGGATGAAGGAAACCCAGCAATAGCAAGCCCAGATTTATTGGCATGGCGTCGACGACAACAGCCTAAGCTGGTGAATCCAAACAAGCAAGGCGCCTTCACAGTACTGAACGAGTCATCACTAGCAGTGAAATTTGAGGCCAAAGATTCCAAGAGACCAATCCAAACGATGCGCTTTTCCGGCGACGGGCTCACGCTGGCTGTGGGGTCCAGCGACAACTGCATTTACTCATACCACACGGAGGATTGGGCGTCCAAGGGTAAATGCCGTGCTCGAGATGCTGGTGTAGTCATCAACACCTTCGACTTCTCGACAACTGGTGAGTATATTATGGCAAATGCACGGAACCGTGGCGAGATGGTCTTTTTCGAGAGTTCTTCGGGTGTCGAAGTCACGCGCGTAGCTACTTTGAAGGACGTCGACTGGTTGTCGTGCTCGTGCCCGTACGGATGGGGCATTCAAGGCGCTTGGCCTACACACAAGATTCAGGCCTACGAAATCTCGGTGGTTGATCGCACTCCTGGTGCAGAGACTCCAATGATCGTTGCAGGGGATACGCTCGGCTCGTTGCGTCTCTTTCGATATCCATGCGTCAATCCAGAATCGTTGTGTCAAGTTGTCCGTGGGGCTGCTAGTACTATTTCGGCTGTACGATTCACTGCAGATGGAAGCTACGTCGTAGCTAGTTCACGTGATGAACGATGCATCTACCAGTGGCGTGTTGAGCGCGAAGAAATTGATGCTGATGGTGGAATGAATGGCAGTATCGACGCAGATGATGTTCCAGCTACTTCCGACGACGAGCGAGAAGTAAGTCACGGAAATGAGCGCTCTGCCTTCGATGAGGCTGTTGCTGCCGGAGATTTTGCTCTTGAACTTTTATCAGAACGACAGCATGATCCAATCTTAAACCAGGAAGACGAGCAAGGTGAAGGAGAAGTAGATCCACCAAAACGTAGCTCTGCAGAACCAGCTACTTCAATATTGCCATCCAAGCCGTGGGTTAGTAGCAGCGTGCCACCTTCAGAGGCACCAGATGAAGGCGACTTGGAGCTTTCAACAGTACCCAGTGACAGCTTGGAACTAGAATGGGTCTACGGTTATCGCTGTCACGATGTAAGGAATAACCTTTTCCTCACGCGTGCTAAGGGTTTGATAGTGTACCCGGCTGCAAACGTCGTTGTGATATTGGACAGCAAGCTCTGGTTGCAACGCCACTTCAAACAACACACGGACGAAGTCACAAGTCTCGCAGCCCATTTTGGCTCAAGCGGTAAACCTAGCAATGCGGCTCAAGAGATCGCAGCTTCAGGACAAATGGGGCGCCTTCCAGTTATCCACGTGTGGCGCATCGACTCGCTAGAAGTTTTGACATCTCTACGTGGATTTCATCGCCGAGGAATTGCTGAACTGCGTTTCAACTCTGCAGGAAACTTGCTAGCAAGTGTCGGTCTGGACGATCGGAACTCACTCGCACTTTACGACTGGCGAAGCGGCGAGTTACTCGCCCATGCAAGCACTACATCGGTGGGTCGTATACTCGGCATGAGTTTTCAACAGGAGCCTGTATCCAAGGGTGTTGTAACTGCACCGCAAGACGATGCCATCAACCCAGCAGAAGCCCCGGTGACACCCGTTGTGATTGTGACTGTGGGGGTCAAGTCGGCAGCATTTTGGCGCCTTGCAGCAGGTCAAACGCTGGTCAAGAAGGACGCTTTGTTGGGACGTAAAGGTCGTCAAGGCGGTGCATCACTTTCATTCCTGAGCGTTGTGCACTGTGGCAAGGATGCGATTGCAGGTACAGCTAGCGGGGATCTGTTTCGCTTCAAAGGGACCGAGCTTTCTAGCATTGTACCAGCTCATACTCGTGGAGTTGCAGCGTTGTATAGTTCGTCTGCAACGTCGGGTGGAATCGCAAGTGGCGGACAAGACGGGCTGGTGAAGCTTTGGAGTGCCGATTTGGAGTGTTTAGCCGAGTTTGGGGAGTTCAATGCAGTGTCTCGCCATGCAATACGCAGCGTTTTCTGGGACTCAGCCAAGGAAACGCTACTAGTAGGCACACGAGGCAGCAGTATTCACCTCCTTTCGTCTCTCGATGGTACTCCGTTGAGCCTCAAAACTCCCGACGGAACCCCCGTAACATCACTCGAGAACCATGCACGCGGTGAACTGCATGGCCTAAGTGTGTGCTACGCTAAGGCACGAGGCTGCACTACTGGTGACGATGGTGTGCTCCGCATTTGGGACTTAGCACACCATCTTTTGGTGATCTCCAGCAAGCTCGACACTAGTAGTCGTGCGTGCGCATACTCTCCGGATGGAGATTTCATTGCAGTGGGTTTGGGAAGTGGAGGAACTGGAAGACGACACAAGAAGGACGGCAGTATGTTGGTGTTCGAAGACCGTGGACAAAGCGTGGAGCTTGTGTATGAGACTCGCGATACAAAGCAGTCTGTGACGGTCTTGCGGTTCTCTCCTGACGGTCAATCACTCGTGTGCGGAGCATTAGATGGCTCCGTGTATATCTACGACGCTCCCAGTAACTACACAAAGCGTGCAGTTTTCTCCAAACACAAGGCGCCGATCACGCATCTCGACCTGGCCAGCGATTCGCAGTATGTTCGCAGCAACTGCAAAGGTTTTGAACTATTATTTGCCGACGTCACCACTGGGTCTCACGTGGCGAGTGCTACAGCTCTTCGTAACCACATGTGGGACTCGTGCAGCACTATATACAACTGGTCCAACCAGGGGGTTTGGCCGGTGGTTCCGACAGGACTCGGAAACGCCGTAGCGCGAGAAATCACTTGTTGTGCGTGTTCGCTGCCTGGTGCTCCCTACCAAGGCAGCAATGCCATTCTTGCAGCGGGAAATTCTCATGGAGCGATCAGCGTATTCAAATATCCGACGTTTGTGCAGGGAGCTGGAGCCAAAACGTACTATGGGCACAGTGGTGCAGTTGCTCAATTAGGGTTCTCAGGGTCCGGTGGAGCGCTCTGCGTGAGCATCGGGCGCTCGGATCGCTGTATGCTTCAATGGCGACGGCTTTATGGCGCTAGTAGTGGCGGAGACGCTGCAGCAAGTGGAAATGCGAACATCGCAAAAGACCCCGAGGATGATCCAGACCTAGATGCTGAAGGACGTTTCGTGCTTGAGGCGTTCGTAAATGATGGTGGAATTTCTCAAAGTGAGGTGAAGCCGTATATAAGCGCTATCTTGCCACCTTCAGGCAATGTGCAGGAACCAAGTGAGGCAGATGGGGTTGCTCGACACCGAGCGTTTGAGCTGGAACATGTTTTTGGCTTGCGTACTCATGACGCGCGACAGAATGCTGTGTACGCTCGGCCGAAGCGAATCGTTTACCCAACTGGATGTGTTGGCGTGAGTTATGACAGGCGAGAGCACCGACAGCAGTTTTACACGGGACACACGCGACCCATCTTATGTTTGGCAGCATCGCCTTGCGGAGCTTTCGTGGCTTCGGGGGAGATTTGTGTCCGAAGCTTCGCGCATGAGCGACCACGCATCCACGTTTGGGAGCCTGCTACTTGTACACAGGTGGCAGAGCTCAGCGCATTTCACAGTAAAGCTGTGACTTCTTTATCGTTTAGTGCTTCCGATGGAAAGTTGTTAGCTGCAGTGGGCCAGGACGAATTTCACTCACTTGCAGTCTATCGATCAGCTTCGGGGAGGTGGTTTGACAGCGCATTGTTTGCGAGTTCTCGAACGACTCGACATTCTGTGTTCTTCGTCTGCTTCATTGAGGACGCGCAGGGTGCAGGAGGCTGTCGTTTAGTCTCGGGAGGTGAGGACCACGCTTTGTTTTGGAAAATCTCACCGCCAGCTCTCATAGCACGGGACGGCATTTTTGGCGCTCGAGCACAGCGACAACCAGTTTTGTGTGGTGCTTCAATGGGTGGACTTGTGGTCACAGGCTGCGCATCAGGCCATCTTTACGTTTGGGAGGCTTGCGCTGTCGCGCGAGTGGTTCCAGCTCATAATGGGAGTGTCTACGCCATTCATACGACGTCTTTGGGCTGCGTTACAGGAGGTCGTGACGGTCACGTGAAGCTGTGGGCTCGCACGACATTGACCCCGATAGCCGACTTCGACGTCGCCGGATGCCACCCAGCCCCACAGAACGCTGTTGTGCGGTCACTTTGCTGGGATGTAGCGGAGGACCGATTGCTTTTAGGCACAAAAGGTGCCGAGCTTCTCGAGTTATCTAGACTCACAGGAGACTCGATCCTCGTGTCCGAAAGCCACTTCGACCGCACTGTTCAGCTCACCGGCCTCAGTGCACATCCGTCGAGACCTGAGCTGGTAGCCACCGCTGGTGGAGATCACACCGTGCGCCTGTGGCATCTTGAAAAGCGCTGCGTGATTGCAAAAACTGGAATGGACGGCGCACTCCAGAGTATCGCGTACTCTCCTGACGGTAAGTGGCTCGCGATAGGCTTTGGCGGGCCCGCGGAGAATAAAAACAACCATAAGGATGGGGCATTTGCTATACTGGACGGACAGACTCTGGAGCTACTGCACGAAGGTCGAGACAGCAAGCTGAGTGCGCTAGACTTGACATTCTCGCCCGACCTGACTCTGCTAGCGCTGGCTTCAGCTGATCATTGTGCATACTTTTACTCGACGCTCGACAACTTTTCGCTGCGGTTCAAGTTCTCCAAACCAAGTGGTCGAGTCACTCGTTTGGACTTTGCCGCAGACAGTAGTATGGTTCGAGTCTCGACTGACGCCTTCGAGCTGCTGTTCGTGAGCACGATGGACGGTAGCCACATAACGTCGGCCGCTAGTGCAGCCGACGTCACATGGGCAACACACAAGTGCTTGTTTTCCTGGGCTGCACAGGGCGTCTGGGACGTCGCTGGGAAGCCGGACGACCACGTTCACGCTTTGGCAAAGGCGAGTACGCAAGAAATGCTGGTCGCAGCTACCAACCAGGGAGAAATTCGCGTGTACAACACTCCGTGTCTGTCCAGACAAACGGAGCAGCATACGCTTCGCGGTCACAGTCTGAACGTGGCCAATGTTGCTTTCACTTGCGACGACTCGAGGTTGGTCTCCATCGGCGCCAACGACAAGAGTTTGTTCGTATGGAAAGTAACCAAGGCGAAAGTAGGGTCAACTTCAACATGAGCATCCAATCAAAAGAGAGATCCGATTCAAACGAACATGTTCTAGCGCTGAAGCACAGTGCTAACAATGCATTGGACAAACAACAAAATGCAGAGCCGACAGTTGACCACCGACTTGAGACTGCAAGCTCAACCTCTTAGGACTGCGAGACGCTCGAGTCCGGGGGAGGGCCCCACGATCCACTGCCCATCGGTCCGCTGCCAGGGGGTCCCATGCTGTCTGCATTCGCATTGGCGACACCTCCGTTGGCGGTGATAGTGGAGGCAACGCTCACGGTCTTCGCCAGCGTCATGTCGACCCCAACCGAGATCCACGCGAAAATCCCGTTCTCTACCGAGTCTCCCAGCAGCGTGTACTCCATGACCGGGTCGAAATCATTACCCGTTGACTCGCTGTAGATGCTGTCGACAGCATTGAGGGTGAGCTCCTGCGTGTTGGTAGCATACACGCCCGTGGCTTCTACTTTCGAGATGAGGTCCTGGTCGAAGAAGATCTGCCCCACGTGAGCGCCAACCCCACCCGAGTACGTATTGTTCTTGAGCACGGTGCCGTTGTACGAGCCCAAGATGTGGATGTGAGTGGCGCGACCGGTGTAATGACCCGGAAACTTGGACATGAACGACACGAGGCCATCCTCATCCGTCGGTGCGAGTCCTCGGAACGCCGTGCTGTTGATATTCGACGCATCGGATGTGTCGCCGTTGCCACTCGCCACCACACCCGAGTACACCCCGGTGGAGTTGCAGTGCCAGAAGTCCACGTAGAGATTTTCCACGGGCTCGCACGTGTTGACATCCACGAACTGCAGTTCTGCATACAGAGTGACGCCTTCTTGGCCCTCGGTCACATCCGATCGGATGAACTCCCCGTTGACGTAATAAGGACCCTCAGTCACCTCGGGTTCAAGGACGCACTTGACGTCATTGCCAAACAAGACGCTGGCATTCACGTTAGTGACATCGTCGATCACCAAGTCGGACTGGTGCTCCGTCGTGGGGGCTGGAGTATCGTTGCTTTGGGTCTGAGAGACACCACCTCCGGCACCGAGTCGACGACGCGCATTCAAATTCTCGAGCGTGGCAGCTCGGCGAGCACTGTTGCGCTCCTGCAGTCTGCGTGCTTGGGCAGAGTCCTTGCAGGCCTGCAGCGAGCGGTGGCTATCAGCCTGGAAGAGACGACGTTGCGCCAACTCCATGACTGGCTGCGTGTTCGGCTGCTGAACAGAGTGCGCGGAGGCCGACACCGCCAGAGTTGCGAGCGTGAAGAAAGTCGAAAGCCGAACCATTGCGACGTAGAGCGGAGCGGAGCTTGGTTGTTGTACTGGCGAAGGCAGAGGAAATTGGAAAGTGAGAACGACGAGGACGAGGACATTTCCGACGGGGGTCCTGGAAACGGAGTCGCGGCGAGCGTACAGCGTTTAACGATCGGTTTGGCCTGTAAGAGGTCTAAGACGAGGGGTGACACGAATCAGCCCTTGACCGCCAATCTGGTGGTGCATGCAACTGGATTGGCGATGATAGCTCGAGATCAGCTCGCAAGAGGATAACATCGTGTGAAAGTTGAAGTTGCTTTGACGTGATCATCCACGTAAAAGGCGCCAGCTGGGTTTTAGTCGCAGCCATGTGGACTGAAATTTTCCGTCTGAAAATGGTAATGTGCACGCCGATCGGAGAGAACCAGCGGAAACGTGAATGTACAGTGTTAAACGTGCATGACCGATCGGGACAGAACCACTGAATGTCGTACAGAGAGATCCGGCATCTTGTCGGATGACGGACGCTTCTACAGCCAACACTCATGAGATGGTTCGGTAATGCCAACTATCGGCAAAGACATCAAAGGATTGTAGCAAAGTGTCCAACAGGGGCAAAGCATTCCCAGGACAGGCACCATATAAAAGAATTGTGCTCGAGTATCTCGCTTTTGCAAGTCAAACTTTCGTGACAAAAACGAAAGTTGAAGTTACCCGACATTACATTACGCCATGACACAATCCCATCCCTATATAACCTTATTTTCTGTCATCTATTCTACTTCAAGCCAGAAAGCCTGAGAATCATGGGGCGCGTCTTTGAGGAGTACGTGGAGAGCAGTCGGATCTACCGCTGCGCCAAGTGCAATGCGCATCTAGCCCGCAACGAAGATATCATCTCCAAGGTGCCCTTCTGTCGCTCGTCTTCCGTCTGACATTGCTGCTATGCTACTAACCAACTCCAAACCAGAACTTCCAAGGCACCAGCGGTAAAGCCTACCTCTTCGACACGGCGTGAGTCGGACGCTTCTTCTGTATCTACAATAGAAAAAGACACACATACACAATCATCTACATCCCACTCACTCTGGGTGCCCTGTGATGCACGCAACTTTAGTGTCAACGTGTGCACGGGTCCGCCTGAACAGCGGATGCTCATGACTGGGCTGCACGTTGTACTGGATCTCTACTGCAACACGTGCTGGAGTCCCGTGGGCTGGAAATACGTAAGCGACTCGATCGCTTCACTTGTGTCGAGGTTCTGCTGTGTCTGACTGGTTTTTTTCTTTCTCTTCTTCTTTGTCTTGCTGTTGTTGCTGCCTGCAGAAAGAAGCGCACAACGCGTCGGAAAAGTACAAGGAAGGCAAATTCATTCTCGAGTTAGCCAAGACGGACCAGCTGCCCTGAACAGCGCGGAGCTTACGGCAATGTGAGCGGGATGAGGAGAGAGAGCTACAGCAAACAGCAGCGTGGACGACACACAAGAAGCAAGCACAGTGAACTACCTCCACACCCTCTTGACCAGAAAGCTTTCCAGTGACCGTGTATGCGTGTAACCAACCAACCAAGTTTCTTTGACGTTCGTCCACCCACCCAAATTCTTGCCGTAGTTCTTTACAGGAATCCGCTCGTGTAACGCTGTTGATCCAACTCGCGCAGAGGATAATAGTGTGCCTGCACTTGGTTTCCGCCGAAGAACCGGCCGTGCAGCGCCTGCTTGGCCTTCGCGGCTCCAGCTGCATCGTCAAACAACACAAACACGCGCACGTGGTCTGCCAGCTCGTGGATTTCCACCTTCTTGACGCTACCGAACTTGCCACATTCTCCACGCACCTCATCTTCGATCTCGTCGTCCACTTCGCCGCGGTTTACGAGGTTCATCAAACAGAGGCAGCACTTATCGTCGCTGTCCGCCACGTCCTTCACGCCTTCCACGTCATCGTCGCCAAACGTTGTCTTCTTTTCCGGCTGAGCCATTCCGTTGGCTCCACCAGCGGTAGCACCTGAACCATCGCGCACAACCTTGTCTTGACTGATGGCGAGATTGATCAGCATAGCTGCTTCACTAGCCTTTCCAACCTTGAGCGGTTGGCCAGCCAGCTCGAACCCGTTCATATGCTGGATCGCACTTTGCGCGCAACTCTCCTCCACAAACTCCATGAAACCATACCCACGGTGCTTCGCACGCAAAATTCAACGACGTATGCATCAGTTCGCAGCCTCTTCCCCATCATCAAATTTGGTATGCGCTTTTGCTTACCACTCCAGGCTCCAAGGGCGAAACCGCAGCCATGACACACGAGTGTATAGCTCCAAAGGGAGAGAAAATACTCTGTTTTCAGCATGCAATTTGTTAGGAACAAACCAATCAACAAATACACTACCTACCAACACACGGACCTGCAAATGTTCACTGTTAAGTTCCACGCGAACATTGGCGATGTAGACACACTTAGTTGGCACGCTGTGAATAGGCAACCATGTCAGTTAACATGCTTTCAACCTTCAAGCAAAATTCACAACTTACTTCTTGATCGCCTCCTGTCCGATCGAAAGTGAATCATTCGGGTTCGTGTTTCCGCGGTGCGGTCGACCAACCTGCAAGCAGAACCACAATGTAAATATCAACTTATGAGTTGATCACTACCACATCATACAAGCCCTCAGCACTTACTCGAATCGTTCGGTTGGCCAGTGACGATCCATTAAGCACCTGCACTGCACTCTCCGCTGCCAAAACGTCTTCATACTCCAAGAAGCAGAACCCCTTCGATCGCGACGCGCTATACACAAAAATCCCCACATCAGAAATGATCCACAACGCTCACAGAAAGCGCCTCCTCCCTCTCCTCACCCTGGCTCCAGCGACAAATCGATCGAGTGGATCGCTCCGAATGGTGCGAAAGCACTGCGGATGTCCTCCTCCTTGAGATCGTAGTACAAATTGCCAATGTACAGACGTCGCGCCAGATCATTGGCCGAGACCTTGGCACTAGGCAGATTCAGCGACAGCAAGCTGGCCTGGGCCAGGGCCCGCGCCCTCGCAGCTTGCGCGTCCAATTGGCCGCCCGCACCCTAAAAGCAACAGCAGCACGAGTATGAAACTAAAGCACGGCGGATAAAACAGCATCAACCTCCGAACCACCACTCTCTCTAGGTATCCACTGCATAGTTTACTATCTACTCACAATCAACGGCCGCGTAGCAGCAGCTGCCAGCGCCTGCAGCTCCTCGGGAGCAGTTTTCTCCTTCACGACACTTGATAGGCGCTTGACGATATCGCTTAACGCCTTGGGGCTGGCCGACGTCTTGCGGTTGGATACTGCATCGCTCTCCTTTGCCTCCTCTCCGTCGTGGCCCCAGCGAGAGAGACGAGAGCGCTTGGCCCGCTCGTGGGCGTCCTCTGCTTCGTCGTGCGCGCGCTTGGTCGACGACATGGTCTCAATTTTCAATTGTGCTATGTAGTGTACCTCAAATAAGATTCGGTGACGATTACGACTAGCGAAAGCCAACGCATCTCGAAACGTACTTGTGCTACCATGTCGTATTTTGCCTTTAAGAACTGCAGACAGATTTTAGGCCTATTATTTCCTTCACTTGCTAGACTTGCCACGCACTACGGAGCCACCTTACTTTCTTGATTACCTCTTGACGAACCACACTGCTAAAAAATTTTCTATCACCGTTCCCCGCACACTTCTGCGCCACTTTGCTCTAGCCACGGATGTCCTCCCGAGGGTTTAACAAACTGCGACGCGATATGGATGAAGGGAATGGAGAAATCTCATCCTCGTCATCTGTGAACGAGGGGAGATTCTCGGCGCCGAGACTTCCTGGTTCGTTGATTTCGTCTGCGTGGAAGCCGCCACCGTTTTCGACGGCTGTGGGGGAATCAATCGAAGCCAATCGGTTCAAGCGGCGGTTCATCTGCATGAGGGTGCGAGGAGAAACCATGCCATGCGCCAGCTCATACAGCTCCGCGTTGGATAACGTGCCGTTTTGAACAGCAACTGTAGCGGCGGCATTGGCGCCAGCTCCGTTTGAGTTGCCGTTGCTCCTTGATGCAAGATGGAAGAGATTGAAAGGCTCGACTTCCGCGTGTGCACCGCCGTGGGCTTCAAAACACGCCCGGCAGTGGCGAACCGGATGTAACAGACCCACCTCCGGGATCGACATGCGCTGCGAGGTGCACTTTGCGCACATCCATTTCCCACAACGTTTGCACGAGTGCGGACGACGGAACAGCTTGAACGGGGTGTTGCAGTCTTGACAGTGCGTGACGGTCTTCTTGTCCGGTTTCTTGAGCTTCTGTGAAAGCACAGAGTACTCGCGGCACATTTTCTGAATCGTGTCGGCCGCGCTTGACAGCAGATCCTTCCACAAATCTCGATCTTCGAGCTTCGTGACGCTGAAGTGCATTTCCTTCGCGGAAACCTTGCTATCCTCGTCGTTTTGCTGGTGGTCGTATGCAGTGATGTACAGACCGTGGTGGCCCACGGATGTGTGAGTCTCATCCTGACCGTGCGTGTAGCGGCTGCGGACGGACAGCGGAACGATCCATTTCCACGTAATCGCGTGAGTCTCATCCACTTCGCTCGGATAAAAGTACCACAGCTTGTGCGAGTCATATTCGTACACAACGAGCGCTTTCTTCCACTCACGCCCACCGTACCGCTCTTTGAACAGGTATCCGAACGCACACCCGTCGCCCTCCAAGAACGACGACCCAAAACCGTGGGCGGTAGAATAGCTGGGTCGGCTAATCTGGTTGATGATATCTTCTTGGAACGTGGGAGGCGTGGGCCCATTCGTTCCGAATGGCGGGGTCATCGAGTTTGTAACATCTGCAGGAGATAATGATGGAGGTGTTCCAACAGTCAAGATGCAGCTAAGCGGGTCCTTCTTGGCCATTTCGTCTGATGCCTGCACCAATTTCCGCCATACTGGATCGACCTTCATATCGCACTGAATACGCTCTTGGCTCCTCGTTTTGGGGTCCTTGTAGCACATTTTCAGGGCCTCCATGATCAGCTTCAAGTTGGAAATCGCATCTGTCCCCGCCATGCTATCGTACTCCTGTTCCCCATTGGGATCAATCGTGTCACGGTTGAGGTACACCTTGCAGAGAAGAGGCGCCAATTTCGCGTCTGCACCCTCCGTCTGCAATATGCGTCCAACGATCGGGCACTTGCGCGAGCGTTTACTCTTAAAATCGCCGATACAAAACACTAGCATTTTAGTGATTTCACCCAGCAACAAATTCCACATTGGGTACTTCTCGTAGCACGTGATGAGTGTGGTCATCACGTGGGCACCAACATACATCCGATCGAGACGTTTCGACTCAATCGACAATACGGAGTTTAAACATTTAACAACGGACCACAAATGGAAGCCAGACGCTCTGCGGGTGTTGAAGGTGATCACCTGCTTCAGGAAAACCATGAGCTCGTGACCTTTGCGCTCCATACAAGTAATCAAATACTCGCGCAGACGTCGATATTCGCGCACGTTGCTGCGCCAGTCATCACTGCAAAAAATTTCCAGTTCATTCAGGTCTCCATCGATCACCGCCTGCAGTAGCGTAATCCATGCCTGTTTTTCTTCTTCAGAAGATGCTGCAAAATACTCGATAGATTTCACCTCCATTGTCGCGGATTCGTCTTCCTTTCTGGTACGGCGTTGATGGTGCACCATGGCGTTCGCAGGAGTCACAGCAGTGTGTTGTGAAGTTGCTGAGCTTTTGTTTCCGTCGGGCAATTTCTTCTTCACAGTCACGCTGAAGCCAAATTCGTGCCAGTCTGAGCTTTGCACATTCTCCATTTCGTCAAGCGTAATAACATTTTGGTTGCCTAGATTCGGTGTGAAACCCTGGTCGAGGCTAGACGGCTTCGGCTCATCTTCACGCACTGCTGTCACGCGCAGTCCCATCATGCAGTTCAAACTCACCTGGGACAGCTGCACCTCGTTTTTTAGCTTCTTCTTAACCAGTAGTTCGCCCTTGCGCATTAGGTGCGTAGAGCACAAAAAGTTGAGGCAGTCGATGCCCACGGACGCGGCTGAGTTGCCGCCGGTGTTTCGATTGTCAGTGAATTCCACCGTTTCCGTTAGCTCGAAGAGATGCATGAGCATCGTAATGCATGTTGGGCGCGGGTGGCCCTGTGACAGCAACATTAGAGAATCAAGCGAAGCCACACTGCCTCGTCGCTCACGAGTCAACGGCGTACTCCAGAACGTCAGTTCCTTGATCATCTGCACGAAGAGATGCTCTAGCGCTGCTTGGTGTTCCTGCATAAACAGGTGGATGAGACGTCGAACCTTACGCGACGTGTATTTGCGCAACGCCGAGTTGGCAGTCTCGCGCGAGGCACCACATATCGACACATACTCGTCCTGACCTGTGATTTTGTCCAGCGGGATGGTCTTAGCCGAGATGGCCACGCCGCGTCCTGTCAAATACGGCGCATGCACGATTTCACGCAGCAACAGGAAGGTGTTTTCAATGCAGTCTCGCTCGAAGGCGTTGCGTGGCGGGGAAAAGGTCACCTGTTTCTGAATCAACTTCTGCATCATGTGCGTTTCGAACAGCGACGTGATGGCCGCCTCCGAGTGCTCCGCGTATATGAGGTGCAGCAGCAGCGTGCGAATGTCGTCATGACCAATATTAGCCAGCAGCATGTCCACTGTAGCAGGGTGATCGGCCAAAAAGTGCAAGATGCACGCCCCCTTCTGCCCTCGGATGGCGAAATACCGCAAGATCTGCGACGCAAAGTTGGCCGAGTCGTGGCTGAAGATGCCGTACATGGCCGTCTCGTTCACCTCGGTCGTCAACGGGGCTGGGATTCCTGTGTCATCCGGCTCGTCCGAGTCCGAGTCGTCGTCTCTCTCCGTCACACCCGAAACTTCAGCGCTATCTCTGCTTACCGCCTGTTCTTCATTCTCCACAGCGTGCAGCAAGTTGCCATCTCCATTGGCCGGCGTCTTGGGCGATGGCAGTGGCGACACAAGAGCCCGCACTTTAGCAGCATCTGCATCTGCTCCTAGCGACGACCTTGCCGAAGACTTGCGTCGTCGGGCTTCCTCCTCCTTGCCCTCATTCTCCCCCTCGCTCTGCTGCAACGTCAACGTCTGCGCTCCGTCCTTCTCGAACACCTGCACCGCCACTTGGATGAGCTCCTCCAGCTCTGCCACCGACGCCAGACGCTCCTGTCGCCTCAATGGCGTGCCGCACTTGGACGAGACGCCATCCGCCTCCCGCTGCAACGTGTCGAAGATCGAGTCCCAGAACTCGGCGCATTGGTGTGGCTTCCCTGGCTCGCAGGCCGCGATGGCGTTCACGGCGCCGCCCACGACGATGAACTGCGCGGCCATGGCGCGCGTGTGCGACGGGTAGGACGCGTCCAGCGCCAGGCGGATGAACTCGAGCGTCTTCTCGCGACTGAACAGGATGCCGCGCAGGCGACTGGTCATGCGCTTGAAGAGCAGCTCCAGCATCTCGAGCGAGAAGCTCTCGTTCAGAAGCTGGGCGAGCGTGTACTGCTCGCTCATGAGCCCGTCCACGAACTTCTCGATGTTGGCGCGCGTCTGCTCCGCCGCCTTCTTGCGCTCCTGCTGGAACGACGCCTCGCTGCTGGTCGGGGACGGCGGGCCCGATCCCGGAGGCGTCGCGGCACCTTTCTCCAGCATCTCCTCGAGCCGATGCTTCTTGTTTCTGGCGCAATTCAACTGTGAGGAAAATGAGCACGTTTTTCAGCAGTACCACGAGCAGTGGGATGGGGTTTGGGACTTTTGGAACCCATTGCTGTAGGACTATGTTTCAAACGAAGGATTTGACCTATGTTTTGGGGCTCTTTTTGACGATTCGACACTTCAGAATGCGCAAAATGGTATCAATGCAGGCATCTCCAATGGGGATGGAGTCTCCATCCCCACATGGAAGGAACCGCAAATGCCAACGTGCGCCTCGATGCGTGTACGCGTTGCCGCCGTTCAAACAGCCTTCGTCGACAGCCAAGGCCCTCTGTCGATTTGATGCACTTCTTGAACATCGACCTTCGAGTCGGAGGTGATGCACTGCACCATGCAGGTGTTTTCAGTCTGTCACATGAAGCACGTTTGTCGTTAGCTCGCGAAAAGCATTGGCCACGATGCGCTCCACGTAGCAGACTTCCGTTCTTCTTCATTGTGCAGTAGTGAAGCAAGTCGCTCCAGCAAAAAAAAGATGAATGTCCCTTCAATGAAGTGCCTATTTCCGGCCGTTTTTGCACCTCATCATCACTTGAAACCCCTTCCGGAGGTCACGTTGAAGCAGTTGAAGTTGTCCTTCCTTCCTGCAGCACCGGACTTTCAGCATGGGCAATATCTGCCACGCCGGGCCAGTGCTGGGCGCTGATGCCAAGTCCAAAGCCAAATCCACAGACAGCAAACCGCCGCTCACGTTCGGCAAGGACCCGACGCTCAAGCGTGAGGACTTTATCTTCTCCAACATCCAGACGGCGTCATTCTTGGCCAAGCTCCCAGGCAGCATCAACGGCCAGCAGTTCCTCATCGAAGACTGCCACAACTGCGACATATTTTTGCTGGATCACTGCACGTCCGTGCAGATCGACGCCTGTGTCAACTGCCGCATCGTCGTGGGGCCCTGCGAGAGCAGCGTCTTCCTGCGCGACTGCAAGCGCTGCACCGTCGTCTGTGCCGTGCAGCAGTTCCGCACTCGTGACTGCGAAGATGTGGACGTGTATCTCTACAGCGCCACGGGTGGGTCGCAAATACCTGCTACTACTGTACAGCACTTTAGCAAACAAGAGCTTACCTATTTCGTGCTTTCGACGCTGTAGAGCCCATTACTGAGAGTTCCAGTCGCCTGCGCTTCGCGTGTTTCCCGTTGACCTACTTCTCATTGCATCAGCAGTTCCGACAAGCCAAGTTCTCGCCATGGAACAACAAGTGGAGCGAGGTGGGTGGACTTGTGTGAGTCGATGCTGTTGAACTTGATGGTCATTGCTCTGCGTGTATGATAGATATTCGACTTTACGCCAGACACACATGGTGGATGGAAACCATTGCCGATGCGCCCGCACAAATCCCCGCTGGCGGAGATGATGCCTGAGGAGGAGAACAATGGTGCGCGATCACTGTGGAAAATGCCATCATGGACAGCAGAGGAGTTAGGGCTTTCGGTGGATCTACCTCAGTTGGTGGTGCCGATCACCAACGGACTTTGTGCGAGGAAAGAGGATGCACCGACAGTATTCGTGTGCTTTGCAGTGGTAAGTGCAGATGCAACTGATGAACTAGTTTTTGTCTCTAACGCTACAGCACGACGTAGCCGAAAGAACCTCTTATGCTAGACTTCGTGACAGCGATGGCGATAGCGACGAAAAAGAGTGACGACATGGGCAACAGCAGTGATGAACCCACACTGCTTATCCGTACGAGGCAAATGCAGATGACTCCTGAACAGGCAGCAACACTTTTCCCCGATGACACTGTTCTAGCTGGGGTACGCGTGAAGCATCTTTACGGGATAATTCACATTCCCCAGTACTGATTCATATTCATATTCGTGTTGATTCTGCAGAAAGCGATCGAGGCAGCCAAAAGCACATCTGGCTCCGTGATGATGGAGTTCCAAGGCCCTTCATGTTACCAACACGCCAACGAAACGCTGCAAGATGCTCGGTTCGCGTCGGAGGCCTCAACAAGGGACATCATCTTTGTCTCCAAGGACACTGCAACTGCACTGTACGTTTCACTTGCTCCATTTGCAGTTTCTGCTTGAGAAATGATGAGGTGTGCTCGTTATTTACGCTGTCACTAGGCGATCGAGCGATCTCGTCTTTAAGCAATGGAAACCTGTCATTTAGTTCAGGAATTTCTGATCTTGCAGCACACAAGTACCATAGGACAGTATCCTTGTATTCCTATCTACTTCGATAAATACCGTTCGTCACATGAGAACACAACAACCACCGTTCAGTGGCTGCAATGTCTGAGTCGTACTCTCGTTCTGCTTTTCATTTCCACTTCGTCCTAGACTTTTCAGTAACATGACGTTACCTTGCCGTGCAAGCTCTACACGGACCTTGCCATTGCTCCTGGCGAGCTTCTCAATAATACTCGCAGCGTATTCTTTTTGCCGTTTGCTTCCATTCCTAAGAAGTGCAGCAAGCGTTGCAATGCCTCCTTCTCGT
Organism: Phytophthora agathidicida; assembly: GCA_025722995.1. Taxonomy (NCBI): domain Eukaryota; phylum Oomycota; class Peronosporomycetes; order Peronosporales; family Peronosporaceae; genus Phytophthora; species Phytophthora agathidicida. The sequence continues at coordinate 2,087,217 of CP106979.1, forward strand.
GCGATCGCTGATCGACCTTCTTCGCTGTCGGCAAGGTTCTTCAGAATATCCGCAGCTCTCTCCGTCTGCTGATCTGTTCCACTTCGCAGAAGCTCTAGGAAAACCGACACGCCACGCTCGCGTACAATCGTGGCCCGAATTGCACCGTTAAGGAAAAGATTGAGGATGGTTCCCCCTGTGCTTCCCTTTTGCTGATCGGTGCCGGTTCGAAACAGCTCGACCAGGGGCTTGACACCTCCTTCACGAGCGATCTCCGTTCGGAATTCGTCGTGAGCAGTAAGGTTCAACAGTGCTCGAACTGTGTAGTCCTTTTGCTGCTCCGTCCCGCTTCGCACCAGCTCAATAAGCGGAGCGACACCTCCATTGTGCACAATTTCAGCAGCGATGGCGTCATTGAAGGAGAGATTTACCAGTGCACACGCAACATAGGCCTTATGCGTGTCGTCGCCGCTCCGCAGTAGCTCGACTAGTGGCGCGATTCCACCTTCACGAGAAATCTTGACACTGACTGTGTCGTTGGAGGCAAGGTTGACGAGTACACTGACTGCATAACCTTTTAGTGAATTTGTTCCATTTTCCAGAAGCGTTATGAGTGGTGCGATACCTCCTTTGCTGGCAATCTCGGTTCGGATTTCATCGTCCTTAGCGAGAATCGCCAACTCCGCGACTGCCGTCTCCTTTTGCTCATCCGTTCCAACCAGCACAAGACCAATCAGCGGGGTCACAGCTCTTTCACGCTCAACATCGTCAACATTAGCGTAGCTGGGTAGAAGCAAGTTCTCCAAAAGAGCAGTAGTGGTCTGTTTTTGTTGAGCAGTTCCAAGTTGTGATAACACAACCAAAGGCTCGATAGCCCCCTGTTTCACAATCAACTGGCTAACCTCTTTTCGTTGGAGATCGAGGTTCTTCAGGGCATACGCAGTTTTATGCTTTTGTTCGATGGTTCCCGCCCATAGTAGTGCCACGAGTGGTGTTATTGCATCAATTCTCATAATTTCTGCCAAAATCTCTTCATTCTCCATGACGAGGCTTCCCATCGCTTCGGCAGCCCACAATTTGTCTGTGCCGTTATCGCTTTGAAGCAATGAGGCAATAAGCTGTACCATTCCAACCCATAACTTGGGGGCTTCATCTTCAGGCTTCCGTCGAGCAAGTGGTTGCGGTATTTTAGCATCGCGCTGGATGGATCCGATTCCTCTTGTAGCAATGCATGCACAGCAGATGACTGCTTCCTCTCTTTCTTGATCGGTAGCACCTTTCACAGCATGCATAACTGCTGTAAGCTCGTTCACGGAGGCGGCTGGAAAAGAATCCCGAAGTGTATCGAAGTCGGATTTAGGCAGTTTGGAGTCTAATAGTGCAGACCACTTCAGACATTGCAAAGCGTACAGCTTCGTGTAGAATGTGCGGCCACTTTTCACCAAATTGGTTAGAGTTCGGAGCCCGTTCGCTTTATACATCACTAAGCGGTCTTCATCCTTCACAGCGGTTTGGACGAGTAGCTGTAGAGCCTGTTCCTTCTCGCTATCATTTAGCACAGGCAAAATGTCGAGAAGTTCCGCAATAATATCGGCGCCACACGTCTCAGCAGAAGTGTTTGCAGTGCCCGACTGCTTTGTAGATTGCTGTTGAGACTTTTTCGCTTCGCAGCCGGCAAGAGCTTTCAACGATGTGAGAACATGTGCCAGTCCAACCCGTTTTTCAGGATCAGCATTCGTCATGGCCATCACCAAGTCCCACGCCTCGATTGGCATTTCCTCTGGTTTCTCGGGAATTTGGCCGTTCCGAAGTTTTTCGTGAACGCTGCCATCGTCCAAAAAGGCAAAAGGGGGATCGCCGTCCACGGCCTCAATCATACACATGGCGAATGAATACACGTCTGACGCAAATGTCGGTGCCTTCTTCAGACACTCCGGAGCTCTCCAGCGTAAAGCACCGGCGGTGAAAATTGCTTCCCCTGGTGTCTCGTAAATGGTCGCTGGAGTCTGCACAATACTCAAACCAAAGTCCGAAACTTTGGCTTTCCCATCGGCTCCCACGAGAATATTGTTGAGCTTAAGGTCGCCATGCACTACGCTCTTCTTGTGGATGTAGTGTAACCCAAGAGCTGCTTCGTATAATAGCCTCCACATTTGCCGCTTGCTGGTGTCCGAACGAGCAAGAAACGAGTGGAGGTCGCCGTTGGTTGCGTCTTCACAGACAATAAACGGAGGTGTGCTGATATGAGAGGCGCCTAGCAGTTTGACGACATTCGGGTGGTCAAATTGGTGCCACAGATTCATCTCGGCCTCGATATTCTGTCTAGTTTTGCTATCACCACCATCGCCATCAACGTGAAAACACTTTACCACCACATTAGTACCAGCCCCCCACACACCACGATGCGCGGTGGCAAACGAGCCACGGGCAAATGGTTCTGGATCGAAGTGAATTTCACATGGTGGTAGAAACCACGGGGGTAGTGCTGGAACGGTAGCCGTAGACGCTCGAATTACAGTTCCCATCATGGCTTTCATGAGTTTTCTCATCTCGGGATTCTTCTGTTCCGGTTGACGTTCAACTTCATACTTGAGAGTCAACAGAGTTTCTTGTTGTGATCGTGCGTCGTAAAGGTCAGCAAGAACAGACTGGGCATTTGTGACCGACGACGCCAAGAGCTCATTCTGAGTACGCAGATCGTCTTCCCACCGTTGTTTCCAATCCATCACAGTAGATAAATTGAGTTGACAAACGAGTACGTCGATATCCTCGTTCACCACGCGTAGTTCCTCCACCATCGCCTCGTGTGCCATCAAGCGGAAAACCAACTTCTTGCCTCGGTAGCGCTCCAGGAACCGCAAAGTCTTGGCCACAACAGCCACGAACATATCGAGCGCATCCGAAGCAGGAAGTCGCTTTTTCTTCTCCATCTTCGTCAGGTCGTCATAGACGACGTTGAGTCGCTGGCGAGTGCGCTTGCAAATATCTTGGGCCTCCTTCATTTCGCCACATAGCTGCAGAATCGTAGCTAGAGTCTGTACCACCGTGCCTGATCCAGGAACGACTAGGTCAAGCAGGACGCCCATGGTTGGAAAAGTAAAAGTGTATCGCCTCGATACTAAAGCAGCCGAGGAGCGTTTTGATGGCCTCACTATTTTTGCCTGATCAAGCCAACGGGATTGCGCACGAAGCACTCACACAATGCACCAAAGTGCTGCTGCATCGTAGCTGCGTTAAAATCACTACAGCCTCGTAGAGCGCAGCACTACGCGCAAGATGCTTGTCAAGTTGGTCTCGTTGAAGTGGGTCTGACCACTTCACGCTTACTTCACTCCCGTAGCCATCTGTCTGTTCTTGCTTTTCGTAGGTGCAAGGTTTCAAAATTCAAACACAGTGAAGTACCTCCAAAGTAGCGCCACCCCTATCCTTCCGCGCGCAAAAAGCCGCTGTTTTTGTATCGGGCCTCCGCTGTTAGAGCCATTAGCCACATCCGCCAGCACTAGCCTCATGGAGCGCACTCGGAGCAGCGGAGCAGGCGACGCCACGCGCAAGCGCAAGCGCGGGGCGCTGCAGGACATCAGCAACAACAACAAGAAGCTGTCGCAGTCGCGGGCCTCGACTCGACGCGGCTCTGGCGTCGTGAAGAAGGAGGCGGACGATACAGCCAAGAAGAGCAGCCAAGCTAAGGCCCCCAGATCCTCCGCACGTCGCAAGACGACGGCCACGACCGTCAACTCGGCGCTCAAGAGCTCCATGGCCTCTACGGCCGCCAGCAAAGCCAAGAAGCGCTCGGCCGTGAGCAAGAAGAGCGAGGCGATACGCACCAAGAAGCGGAAGCTCGAGGGCGCGGAGAACCAGCCGCCGCATCAGAAGATCCAGACGAGCATGTTGTCGTTCCAGGCGGCGGCGGCTAAGCCCAAGGAGAAGAAGGAGGAGGACAAGGAGAACGTCGATGTGAAGTTGGAGGTAGGTTATTATTTTTATTATTTATTAGAAGTGGGGGAGGGGGGGCTATGCAGGATCTGATAGATGGAGTGTTGGTTGATAGGTGAACAATCAGGTGGAAGCTGAAGTTGAGGCTGACGCTGTGGCGAAGGAGGAAGCAGTGGAGGAGAATCAGACAGAGAATGAGGCCACAGTTGGTGCTCATGTGAAGAAGGAGACGGAGAGGAAAGAGGAGACGCCGGAAAATCAGACGCAGGAACAAATTATTGTGGAGCCGATTGCTGTCGCTGCGCCGAGAGACGAGTATGTCCCTCGTCCGTATATTTCTACATTCGACCACAGGAACTCCTGCTTTGACGAAGAGACGTACGCGGCCTTGGTGCGCGATGTTGACGCACCATCAGCTACCATCAGCTCGCATCATGCGAAGCTTGTGCGTGAGATGGACTCGTATTTCAGGAAACATGAATCCAAGTATCTGCCGGAAGCGGATTACATTGGCACCGTGCAGCTGGACATTAACGAGAAGATGCGGACGATTCTGGTCGACTGGCTTGTAGAGGTCGGAGAGGAGTACGAGCTCGACTCACAGACGTTCCACAAAGCTGTAAGTTGTCAGTCTCCGTCTTTTTCTGTCGCCGTTGGGTATGTATTCTAATGTCTTTGTGATTGTGCCTGCTTTCTTTTACTAGGTTAACTTGGTGGACCGCTGTCTCAAGAAGATCAAGATCAACCGCAAGCAGTTCCAGCTACTTGGCTGCGCCTGTATGATGATTGCAGCGAAGTTTGAGGAAGTCTACGGCCCGAATGTGGAGGAATTTGTGTACATCTCTGACCAGACATACACTTCTGACGAGGTACGTGGTTTAGTATACTGCGTTAGTAGCATTATGCGCTAATTGCTGTGGCTGAATTGTGCAGATGCTTGACATGGAAGCACAAGTGCTTAAAGCGCTAGAGTACCGCGTTGCATCGACCACCTGCTATGGATTTATGCATCGTTATATGGAAGCAGGATGCACAACGGACAAGCAGCGATCACTGGTGTCGGTGCGTATGAAACTCCTTTGTGTTGTGGGATTTTGGTCAGCGATTCCTCACCAACTTCTATGCTTGCATTATATTTTGCAGTACCTTTGTGATTTTGCATTACTCTTTTACCACATGGTGCGGTTCAAGCCGTCGATACTGGTGGCTTCTGCTGTATATCTTGCACGCTTGACGACTGGGGAGGCGGAGCCTTGGACTCCAACATTGCACCACGTCACCAAGTACAACCCATTTCAATTTCAGGACTGCGTCGAAGAGCTTCACCGCTTACACACGATCGAGTCCCAGGTGGTCAACACCCAGCGCGACAAAGCGAAGGCTGTGAGCGAGAAATACTTGGCGGACAAGTTTCACAGTGCGAGCACTATTGCCGCGTGCAACAAGAACCAGATGACGGACTCCTTCGCCCAGTACAAGCCTTCCTAGAGAGGCATGGAGGGGAATGGCTAACCAGTTGTCAAGTGTCGCGAGTTTACTAGGTGTTGGTGCTCGTTCTTCAGCAGAGCGCTGTTTTGGGGGCGTCAGCGCGTGCTACGCAGACCCAAACATCAACGGATTAGCGCAAACACGTACAGGAAGCAGGCTCCCTCGTATTATTTTCCATCATTATAGGTCAGGTTTTATCCGTCGTGTCGACCTTGATACCAATCTTTGGTGACCAAAGCCAGCAATTGACGAAAGGCGGCACGTCCATGGTCATAAGATCTGCATGTTAAGCCCGCAAACGATACTCGATGAGTATTACTCGTTAATTTCGTTTGAGCTCGGTTTTTGGATAGCCTCCAAGCTCCATCTCCATTCCCCACCGAGACCGACTTGCAGCAAATTCATTCACATTTCTTCCCTCGGTTTCAGCAACACCTTCGCCTCCGTCATCTTTGCTCACTTGAGAAGAATCGATGTTGCTGTTTAACAACCCAGCCACCACTTGTTCAGCGACACGTTTTCGTTACTGTGTGAATTCCAGCATGCCAGCCTGCCCACTTTGGCTGCGAAGACGAACCATTTCGCGAAGGCAATTGCTGCTTCGTCGGAGTGGCAATGCCAACTCAACTATCATGTTCATATGAGTGTCTGAATCAGACTCTGATCACCTGGCGGCTTCCGTTCCCATCTCGTTCACCTGCTCCTCTTTGTCACAGGCAGAACGCTGCAAAACACGTGAGTCCAAGCTGCATGGACTCATATTGCCAGCTACGAGGAGAGATGTCCAGCTTTTCGAATGTAGAATCGCTTCTCTGCGTGCCCTCGCCACCTGTACGTCGCTTCTCGGATTGCGTCAAACGCTGGACACCGCTTCCCGGTCGACAGAACCTTCCAGAACAGTTTCACTTGCTTTTAGTATGCTGCCGCGTTCCACGATCTTGCTGAGACTCCAGCGCCTTGTTGAGTGCTCCACACAACTCCCTTTTTCCTCCCCCCTCCCTCAGCCAGCCAGTCTCGAACCCGCGCAGTCCACACAGAGAGACTCGACTCAACCGGCAAAGCAGGAGGAAGAGAAGAACACCCCCGCCCCCAGTCAGCCTGATACATTACATTCCCTTCCCCATAGAATAACAAAGACAACACAATGTTCGGCGGCGGCTTCGAGAGTTTCTTCGGCGGCGGCTTCGAGGGCGGCCCGGGCGGCCCGTCCAAGCCCGTGGACAACAACAAGTTCTACGAGGCGCTGGGCGTGGCCAAGACGGCCACGGCCGCCGAGATCAAGAAGGCCTACCGCAAGCTGGCGCTCAAGAACCACCCGGACAAGGGCGGCGACCCGGAGCTCTTCAAGACAATCACGGTGGCCTACGAGGTGCTGTCGGACCCGGAGAAGCGCGAGCTGTACGACCAGTACGGCGAGGAAGGCCTGCAGAACGGCGGCGGCGGCGCAGATGCCAGCGACTTGTTCAGCCAGTTCTTCCGCGGCCAGGGCGGACGTCGGCCGCGCGGCCCGCAGAAGGGCGAGGACCTGACACACCCGCTCAAGGTGTCGCTCGAGGACCTGTACAACGGCAAGACGGTTAAGCTGGCCGTGAATCGCGACGTGCTGTGCGGCCGTTGCGAGGGACGCGGAGGTGCCGAGGGAGCCGAGAAGACGTGCGACACGTGCCAGGGCCGCGGAATGCGCGTGCAGCTCCGTCACATCGCCCCCGGTATGGTGCAGCAGATGCAGAGCGTGTGCCCCGACTGCCGCGGCCAGGGAAAGAGCATCCGCGAGAGCGACCGCTGCAAGGGCTGCAAGGGCAAGAAGGTGACGAAGGAGCGCAAGGTGCTGGAGGTGCACATCGAGAAGGGCATGCGCAACGGCCAGCGCATCACGTTCTCGGGCGAGGCCGATCAGGCGCCCGGCACTGTGCCTGGTGACATTATCTTTGTGGTGCAGGAGAAGGAGCATGCCACGTTCCAGCGAAAGGGCGGCAATCTCATCATGGAGAAGAAGATTAGTCTGGTCGAGGCGCTCTGCGGCTTCGAGATGATCGTGGAGCACCTGGACGGCCGCCACCTACACATTAAGACGCGTCCTGGCGAGATTATCAAGCCCAACCAGTTCAAGGCGGTGCACGGCGAGGGCATGCCCACCCACGGCAACCCGTTCGTCAAGGGCCAGCTCGTGATCTTGTTCAAGGTGCAGTTCCCCGAGAGCGGCAGTCTGTCGGAGAAGCAGCTCAGCATGCTCAAGAGCACGCTGCCGGCCCCGACGCCCCTGGTGCCTGCGACCGAATCGGAGGAGTGCTTCCTGTCGGAGTTCGACGCCGAGGCCGCCAAGGCGGAGCAGCAGCAGCGTGAGGCCTATGACTCGGACGAGGAACGTGGTGGCCAGCGTGTGCAGTGCCAGCAGCAGTAGGAAGCTGCGAGCAGAGCAGGGAGAAGGTTAGACTCGGCAGTGTGGGCGGTGATGTGGTGAACGCGAAGGTGATCAGCTGGGAGTTGTTAGGCCGGATGAATCTCTTCGCGCAATCGCTGCGTCAGTGCTTTCCAGTAGCGAACCATACGTTAAAAAGAAAAGAGAGAAAAATGCAAAACATTTTTAGGTCTGCTTGTGTTGGCCTGCTTTGGCCATGGTCATTGACACTGGACGAGAAGATAAGAACTGCAGACATCGAGACGACGAACTCGACTCCAATGCAAGAATTCTCAGCTTACTGCAAAAGTCGTAGTGATACACGCTGGCGGTAAGTAGGGACTGAATTTGCCACAGTGATGGACTGATAGACTATTACTCAAAGCATAACGACTTGGATGCGAACTTGAATCAACGTTTGCTGCGCTTCCGTTCACGTGTCAATTGACGGCATGATGCTGCAGGGTTTGCGGATCCATTCGGCAGACTTCATACCTAGGGTCAAATCGACACAACAAACACTGCCACAGGCGAACTGGGAAACCGCAAATGGGAACGTCTTGCATTGATTCTTATCGAAAAGAGCTCAACACAAGTCGTTTCCACTCCCCGGCAAGGAAGGAAGTTTACGCTCGACTTTCCCCACTTTCCGCCGCTTCGTGGCTCCTTAAGACACCAACTCAGCCGACACAGAAGAGAGAGGAGAGCCTGGGAAACGCGTTAAATGGCTTCGCAATCCAGTAGCTGCTTACTCGTCGACGGTGTCGTTCTGGAGGCCCTTGAAGGTGGCCACCTGCACGTGCTGCACGAGCGTGTAGAGCTTCTCCTTGGCATCCTCGTCGTCGTTGCGCTTGCGCGACAGACGCACACGCACGCGGTAGGGCACGTTGCGCACACCCTTGGACCAGATGAACTTGTTGAGCTTCGAGTCGATGCGCACGTCCTGGGTCTTCATGGTCACCTGAGCGAACTTCTTGATAGCGCGCACGGCACGGGCCGCTTTCTTCTTAAACACACTGAAGAGTCACCAATAGGAACCGCAGCCAATAGCAGAGCAGAGCAGAGAGAAAGTCAAGGAAGTCTCCAAGGTGGGAGCTACGGCGAACCGAGTGGGGAATGTGTATATGCAAAATATGTATGGGGTTGAAAAAGGATACCATCCGTGAAGACGCTTGTGCAGGTTGATGGTGTAGTCGCGGGCGACCACGTCCGGCGAGCGCTTGGTGTTGCGAGTCTTGGTTTCCTTGACCATGGTGAGTGTTCCTGGTGAGCTAGCTTTTCCCGAATGTATTGACCTGACCGAGTGGCGGCGGATGCAATGCGAGGGGAGCTGCCCAGCCAATCGATTCAAGGGTACCAATAAAAAGGTACGACAAGAAGTTAATGTGCAAGCGATGTAAAGATGATTTTTTGGTAAGTACGAAAAAGAATGCAGCCATCTGCTCTTGAAGCTGACTAACCGTGCGGTTGAACGACCCGCACGCTGCTGCAATATCAAGTAAAACCACCCGAGGTCATCGAAGGGAAACTAAGGCGGACAGCCCTCTCTAGCCCGGTACAACATGCGATGCAAGCATGCAATGCCTAGTGCACAACTAATAGTGCTTGCTCTGAAGCGATAGCTCACTGCGAAAAGCAAGTTGTAAAGCAGAGGCTGTAACGAACTCAGATGAGCTCCCGCCATGTAGCCATCTCAGGTCTTGAAGCGGAGACTGTCGTCGCGCTTGTCGTCGCCTTTCACTGTTAGTTGGTGCCTGCTACGCGCATGGGGGGCAAGGAGTCTGGGCTGAAAGACTAGAAACGGCGGCGTTGCTGTAGAAAACCGCTGAGAAGAGAGAATCTTAGAGCGACGAACTTCTCGCAGCCTCAACGTTTGAGCCAAGCGACTTGTTCGCAGCGCTTTCCTCGTGAGGGGCCCCTCCTCCATGGCAGCGTGCCTTTTCACCGTCGAGAGGACGTCTTCGTCACGATCGAACTTGTAAGGCTCGCCCGAGGCACCGCCAACCACCTCCATCATGACAGCCATCGCAAGAATCTGGTACCCGTTACCACCGCAAGTGGTGCTGAGCTGTGAACAGCCTTCGCCTTTCATTAACGGTGCCCATCGGTTCCTCGTGTCGCAGTGAAAAAAGTTTTGCGCCCTTCCTTCACGCTCTTTCACGCTATGTGAAGGAAGAGCGCCGCTTAAGGGTCCAATGGTGGCGCTCGCCCTGGAAACGGCTAAGAAGCGATTCTTCAGCCGTTTTATGAGCGATCGCCGCGATCCACCCCCATAATGATGATCTAGCCAACTGCTGGCTGCAGCCTGCTTGGATACGAAGTCATTCCGGAATTTCCACGGTCTACCCGAAGTCGCCTTCAACCTACCAACAACAACTCTATCAAACGCCATGGGCTGCAGTCAATCCAAGGCCAACGACGTCGTCGTCGAGCCGATCACGGCGCCCCCGTCCGAGTGCGGCAAGGCCTCGATGGATCTCGCCTTCACGGAGATCATCGTGGACGAACACGACGAGAAGAGCTCGAGTGTCCCACCGCCGCCCGTCGAGGAGGATCCCGAAGAGGAAGATGAGGAGCTCATCGTTGCAGCTCCACCAGCAGCTGAAGTCAAATCAATCTCAGCGCCGGAGCAGCCGGTTGAAGTGGTCGTCGCTCAAGAGCCCGTCATCGAAGTTGAAGAGCCCGTCGCCCAAGCAGCAGCAGCAGCAGAAGAGCAAGAACAAGTTGTGGAGGAGCCAATTGTCGAGGAGGAGTCTCCGGTCGAGCCCGAGATGGAGGCCGAGGATGAGACCGAAGTGCAGACAACAAGGTCCGCAGTGGTGGAGAAGTCCACTGCGACGAGTGTGCACGCTCCCGTGTGGGCGTTCGCCGCCGACAAGGTCTCGTTCACGGTGGGCGTCGCCTTCTTCAACATCGCGGGCATCGACAGCGAGGGCGAGGAGGCGTATCTGACCAAACGGTACTCGGACTTCAAGGTGTTGCACGCCGAGATGGCCAAGCTCATGACCAAAGAGGAGCTCCCAGGCATGCCCGGCACGTCGTTCCTGCAGGGCCGCAACGATAAGGCCCTGCTGGAGGAGCGCGAGACGGCCTTCGTCAACATGCTCAACGCCATCGCGCAGCACCCGGAGGCATCGCAGAGCGCCGCCTTCACGGTGTTTCTAGCGTAGACCCGTTGGTCGAAGATTGAACATACCTGCCCATTGGTAGTCTAGGTAGAACGACACAGCACTGGCGTCTATAGATATGAACCTGTACAAACATGTAGCCATGAACATCATCGATTGCCGAGTATTGTGCGCGACGACCAAGGTCGTTTTGCTAGGCAGTCCAAGGGCAGATGCTCTTGCCTCGCTGTGTCTCCAGCGGTGTGTAACGCACGCAATGCGATGGAGCTGCAGATGCCTTCGAGATACGCTGCAGATGGCTTCGAGTGCTGCACCCCCTCTGCCAACCGCTGCCGACTTGTTGCCGGGAGAGGTTGTCTGGCCCTTGGAGCTCATTCCCGAATTCTCTCGGTCCTACTCAGTCCTTTCGAGTCCTCCTTCCAAACCCAGTAAGCAATGGGCTGCAGTCAATCCAAGGCGACGACCGATCAAGTCGTCGAGCGCGTGTCGATCGACACCCCCGCCGTCGAAGCCCCTTCCCCAATCGAGGCCCCGCCTGCATCGGCGGAGGAGCTGCCTCCTGCCCCTGCTTCTGTCCCAGTTGAAGCTGCTGAAGACGCCCCCAAGTCGGAGGAACCAGCGCCAGTTGAAGAGGAAGCTCCAGTCGAGCAAGTGACGGAAGAAGAAGAAACACCTGCTGCAGTCGAGGAGGCCCCAAAGACAGAAGAAGCTGCGGCTCCAGTTGAAGACGAAGCTCCCGTTGAAGAGGCTGCAGCACCAGCTGAAGAGGTTGCTGATGAGCCTGCACCGGTCGAAGAAGAAGAAGCTCCAAAGACGGAGGAAGCCGAGCCGGAGCAAGTTGAAGTGGAAGCTCCCAAGTCGGAACAACCGGCTGCTGAAGAGGAGGCCCCCAAGTCGGAGCCTGCTGCTGAAGCTCTAGTCGAGGAGGCCCCAGTCGAGGAACCGAAGTCGGAGCCTTCAGCTCCCGTGGAGGAGGAGGAGGAGACTCCAGTTGAAGCGCCACCGTCTGAAGTGGTGGCTGCCCCTGTGAGTGAGGTCAAGGCCGTTGTTGCTACAGAAGGAACTCTAGTCTTTAAGGCCGAAGAAGTGACGTTCAACGACAAGGGCGTCGCGTTCTTCAACTTCGACGGCGTCGACGCCAGCAACCCGGCCAACGACGTGCACGTGTCCAAGCGGTACTCGGAGTTCAAGACCCTGCACGCGCAGCTCACGCAGCTGTTGGCGGACAAGGCGTCCGACCTGCCAGCCCTGCCCAAGACCTCACTGTTGCAGGGTCGCAAGAACAAGAAGATGCTGGAGGACCGCAAGGCGCAGTTCACCATTCTACTCAACGCCGTTGCAACGCACCCAGTGGCATCGCAAAGCGACGTAGTCAAGGCCTTCTTGGTGTAGACGTAGAGCTTCAACGGCTTAGGGAGAGCTCAAAGAACCACTTAATTCTGCACTATGTAAATGTACATTTTACATATTCCGATTTCGACACGCAGGTACTTTCAAGCAAGCTACTGTGGCAGACACAGGATAGTGCAAGTACAGTCTTATCCAACAAGGAACTTCCTGGACGATGTTGCTACGCGTAGTGACGTCGAGCTCGTGTACATTGAGTTCGTGAATTTCGCCTGGTGTGTTCAATCGCGATGAGATTCAGTTCCTAACGCGATGAAATTCAGCTGCAACTGCGGTAACCGTGTTCGTAATAGCGTTTCATGAGAAATATAGATCAACTGGTGGCAGCGCCCTCGCAGACGGACAGCCGGCGTACCCTACGTGCGGATCGCAGCCATGTGTAGACGATAAGCGCTGTGACCCAACGACATACGACGCACAAGGAGAAGCAATGACGCCACCAACTACAAACTCACCTCGTTTCATTCACCATTCTCCACGGCCTCCACCACCTTCCAGCCAACAAACAATAAGCCATGGGCTGCACTCAATCCAAGACGAACGAGCAGGATGTGGTCGACCCTAACATCGGTCCGGTTGAGATCAAGGTCATGGAGGATGTTATCGAACAGCACGTTGAGGAGAACGTGACGGCGGAGAAGATAGAGGCTGCAGTTCGTGCAACCGACGAAGCTGAAGAGGTGCCAGCCCCGGTCATGGAACCAACGTCTGTGGTGGTGAAGACGCACGACTTCGCTCTCCAGTTCGTCCCGGGCGAGGTGAGCATCAACGAGTATGGTGTCGCCTTCTACAACTTCGACGGCGCGAACCCGGCAGACCCCAGTCAAGAGGTGCACGTGTGCAAACGCTACTCAGAGTTCAAGGACATGCACGCGGAGGTGTCCAAACTCATGGCCAGCGAGAAGAATGTCAAACGCGGCGATGAGGACAAGTTCCAGACGTACCCGGCGCTTCCGTCCCTGCCCCGAGCGAACGCGGTCACGTACGTGCTCGGACGCGGCAACCAGTTGGTGGTCAAGGAACGCGAGGCACAGTTCGTCAAGATCCTGAATGCCATCGCGAAACATCCTATCGCGCTCCACAGCAAGGCCTTCACGGACTTTATCGCGTAGAATTCTGCCCTCGAAGAGGCCGATCGAAGGCGCTTTCCAGTTAATAGATATGTCTACAGATTGCACTAGAACATGTGTCTTGACCAGTGTTGTCTGGTGCTTTGTGGATTGACAGCTTCTAGCCGCAGGACAGGGAGAGAGGTTCAGATGGAGACCGAATTTAACCGTAGCAGAGGGGCCTAATGGCAGAGTACTAAATGGAAGCCAATGCGCTAGAAATTGTCGCCTTGGTGGCCCTCATTTCCAAACATGCGCCAAGTCTGACACGAAGCTGCTCCGGTATTGACCTGTTGCAACCATGGGCTGCACGCAATCCACGAGTGATCACGAGCTGACGTTAGACGGTCTCGAGCGCTCCTTTATGGAACTATCGATCGCCAAACGCCCAGGAGGACCTGACGTTGGTCCTAACCGTACGACCCCGAGTAAGAGCAAGCGCCTCAGCGATGGATCGACTCTCGAAGAAACTGCAGCCGAAGAGGAACCAGCCCCAGAACCATCAGCGAAGAACCTCCCTACTGGAGTGATCGAGTTTTCGGTCGTCAAGGTCGTCGCCGATGAAGACGGCGTTATGTTCTATCATTTCAATGGCATGAGCCTAGAGGACCCGAAGAACGAGATTCAGATCGCAAAGCGATACTTAGATTTCAAGGCGCTACACGCTGAAATTTCGGAGCTCATGGCGAGTGAAAGACATGTCTCCGCGGCTCAGCAGCACTTGTTCGAGACGCACCCGGCACTACCAGAGATGCCCAAGGCGAATGTGTGGACGTACTTGCGTGGACGCTACAACGAAAAGGTGCTGGAGGAGCGAGAGCAGCAGTTCACGAGGATCCTGAACGCCATTTCGAGGCACCCGGTAGAGTCCCAGAGTAGAGTCTTCACGAACTTCCTGCTGTAATGAGTCAGTCGGTCATCGCGTCTGCATTGAATAAATACGGTATAAAGCATTGCTCGATGCCAAGGTGAAAGACCACAAAAGTGTAGCCATGCTCGATTAGATGCGAAGCTGAAAACTGGTGTCGAAACGTAGCGCGTATATAGGACTTTGTATGGGATCGTAGGAAAATGAGCGGCCCATTCACCAACATTGTCAGTGGCGTTCAACTATTGACTTGCATACTGCATAGCTCAGCAGGAAGTCGTAGCAAAGGAGGAGTAAGCAGGAGTAGCAAGTGTCGAGTGGCTTCCTGGTGCTGTGTCATCTACCTGGCTACGTAGCAGAAGATGTCCAGCTTCTAGTACTTCATCCCGAAAGCATACCGTTTACAGGATTAGCATCGAGTCGGTGGCCAGGCTTCGCCTCGCAAGGGGCGGCGCAAGGCGGCTGGAAAGGCAAAACCAGCGTCCAAGAAGAAGCGCGCGAGGACGTCTGGAGGCAAGAAACGCAAGGGCATTGGCGGAGGAAGCAAGAAGAACAAGAAGCAGCGAGTCGCGCAAGACGGACGCGTCCTCGAAGGTCCTGACGTGTGGTTCCACCAGGAGGTGGCCGACGGCCTCTGGGCTCCTGACGACGTTCGGGACAGCGCAGCGGTGCCTGCGATCTACAAGCCTCTCCAGGACTCGTGGTTCCGAGTGACGCACTGCGTGGATACCGACCCACCAGACTGGGACCCCAAGATCTGTGACTTCGTGGTTGAGCCGCCCAAGCCACGCAAGAAGAAAGCGCAGAAGCTTAAAGAAGTGAAGGCCCCTGTGATGCTGCCGCCCGTCACGAGCTGTACGAAGGTGGCGATGAAGCCGTCAACGGAGCAAAAGACAAAGCTGAACCAAATGTTCGCGACTCGTCGTGCTGTGTACAACAAGCTTGTCACCGTCTCCAAGGAAGAATGTGCTACACATCTGGCTCAAGGATGCATCAAGCCCAAGGCGCTGGCGCAGCAGTACCGTCCGATGTCGACGAAGGAAGGCGTCCGCCACCACTTCCGAAACTAAAAGAAGCTTGCAAAGCATCTTCAGTGCAATTGCGAGGTTTTCGTCGGAGCCTTTGACGACTTCCAGGATGCTGTCGTCTCGTCCGCCGCGCTGTTCGACGCTCTGAAGGAGAAGGGCAAGAAGACAACGTTCCCGGTCATCGGGTTTAAGAGTGTATTTGCGCGGTCCGACTCAATGGCGCTGTGGACAGACCGCTACTTCTTCGTGTCCAAGGATCGCAAATCAGTTCGCTTCCACGAGAAGTTCATGGGCAAGAAATGGATCGAGCTGTCCGAGCCTCTGCCTGAGGTCACCACAATGCTGCGGCTAGTGCGCACCCGTGAGGGGGGCTTCTATCTCTGCGTGCCTACCTGCAAGAACTTTGCGCCTACGCTGAGCACTCGCACGGGTGCTATTGACCCAGGTGTCCGATGCTTCATCACATTCTACGATCCCAGCGGCCGAGTATTCAGCATCGCGGACCCCGACGAGAAGATACTCACGCGACTCAAGATTGCGGACGCACTGCGACGCGAGCTGGCGCTGCTCGAGCGGAAGATCGTAGAGCCGCCGTGTCGGGGGAAGGACTGTGCGTGCAAACGGACGAGTGAGGGGGGTGAGGCGGCGAAGAACAAGGACAACAAGTGTCGACATCCGTGCCACACAAAGACCAAGGTGGCAAAGAAAATGGCGGCGGCAGAATGCGTCGCTACCACTGAACTGCTGCGGAACAAGCGTCGGCGTCAGCGCCTGCGTCTGCAGATCCGTCAGGTTCTAGGCAAGGTGACGCGCATGGTGCACGATATGCACCAGAAGGTCTCAAAGTGGCTGTCGCTGAACTACCACGAGGTGCTGCTGCCAACGTTCGAGACCCAGCAGATGGCCGCTCGATATGTCCGAGAAGAGCGTCTGGAAATCACGCCTAAGAGCCTTCTTGCTCCAGTCGAGGAACTTGTGCTTCGAGGACGGAAGCGGAAGCTGCGTCGCCCGACTGTCCGCGCCATGATGACGCTGTCGCACTTCAAGTTCAAGAAGATGCTGGAGTACAAGATGCAGCGAACGAGTGGTCGAACGGTGGAAGTGCACAAGGAGTACACGTCCAAGACGTGCTCGGGGTGTGGCCGCATCGACGAGAAGCTCGGCAGCAAGAAGGTGTACAGGTGCAAGCACTGCCACCTGGTCCAAGATCGAGATGCTAACGCAGCACGAAACATCTTCCACAAGAACGTGGGTGTGTCCGTACTGCGCGACCATTTCACCGGTGTTCCTACATCGAGGAGTCCTGCTAGCTCTGCGCTAGCATTAGAAGCCCAACAACATGTAGAACAGCTTAGGACGGAGGCCATGATGCTATTCGGATAGCCACGGACATCTAGAGGCAACTACGTTAGGAGAAAAATGGCAAACATCTGATACAGCACCATCTACAGGAGCTAACGACAACGGGGCTGCAGTGCCGGAGCGAAGAAGCATGCTCTCAGCAGTGTACATGTATCGCCAACCTTGTGCGAGAAGACTCCGCCGGTACGACGCCTAGAACAGGTCGATTGCCATGCTGGTGCTGGTCCATCGGACTTGCTCTTGAACTCTCCGGCAGAGAAGATGGCTACATGTCCAGCCCGGCTTCATTGACGGTATGGGGAACACCTCGTTGTTGCTTCTCGTTTGTCGCTCGCCTGCTGTCGAGAAAGAAACATATTCTCTTTCGCTGCCTCTGTGTCTCACCAAAAACCCTCGCTCTCGGTGCTCTGCTCTACGTAATAATCTGCAACCAGCCCACCGCCTGTCCTGGTCATCACCATTTTCCACAGTCTCCAGTATTCGGCACCACGAACTTCTCTCTGCTGTCTCGTGCCGCCTGTCCACTTCGATCCTATTAACCGTTCCGCCTGCGTAGTAGTCCTTGCAAGTCCTGCATTGCAGCAGCTCACCTCGGTCATGGGCTGCAGACACTCCAAGGACGCGACGTCCGTGCATCGCGCCAGTAGCGTCGCAGTGCCTCTTCGCCCCACGACGCCATCCTTCCACGTACAAGATTCGAAGCGCTGGGCGTCCACCAGCGACTCGCAAGCCAACGAGTTCCGCGAGGAACTGCCGTCCTTTGTGGTCTCGGACAGCGCCGACTTGGTCGGCAGCTCCGATGGCGAGCCGGTGCACGGCATGGTCAGCGCCTTCACCTTCTCGTTCATCCAGGCGTCCGAGACCAGCAGCACCAACTCCAGTCTCGGCCTCGACAGCTCATTGATATCCGAAGACCAGACGTCGCCCGGTCCCCCCGAGTCGCTCACATTCGCAATGACAAGCGACCCGGTCGAGCTCACACCCATTCCAGAGGAGCGTTCAGGGCCGAGAGATGCCGCAGCAGCGGAGCCCAATGTGGCGCCGAGCGAGAGCGGCGTGACGGAGCCGGACGGGGAGTCGTCGCCTCCGGCTGAAGTGATGCACGTCGGCGAAAACAGCGCGGTGAGCGAATCGGCGGTGACGGAGACGAGCGAAATGCTGGTGAACGACTTGGACGCGTCGGGATTTAGCCACCGCAGTGGAGACAGCAGCAACAATACCAGCGACACAAGACGATCAGTGACGGTGTCCGAGTTAAGTGAAGGCGGAGAGTACATGGTCACGGAGACGGGGGCCATTGTTCGTCACGAGTCGCAGGTCGAACCCGTTCCGGAAACTTCGTCGGATGAATCTGACAGCGACTCCGTTAAGTATGAATCGATCGAGGAAGTCGCTGCGGCAGTTGTGCAAGATATTGTCGACGGCGCCGTGAGTGCAGCAGCAGGTGATGGCGAGCACCAGCCGCGCGACCGCGCAGAACTCGTCGCCCAGAGCAGTTTGCGGGTGGAGCCGTCAAGTACCGGCGTTTTCTACCTGAGCATGAAGACACAGCCGTCCGAGAATGTGCCGTTGCCGATTTCTAGAGCCCCGATCTACGCCATCGTGGGGACGTCCACGGACAAGGGCGTGGTGCTGTACCATATCCAGCGACTGGACGAGGTCACGGACAGTGCCAAGTGGACTGCGCCCCTGTGTCGTCGCTATTCGGAATTCAGCGAGATGTACACGAAGCTGCAAGAGACCAAATTGCCTTCTGCCGATAAACTCCCCAAACTGCCACGGGCTGGCGTCGTGCACTTTGTACGCGGTCGTCAGAGCAAGAAAACCATCGAGGAACGCCAGCAGCAGTTCTCCAACGTGCTGCGATATATCGCTGAGCACCGAGAGCTGCACAACAGCGCTGTATTCCAGAGCTTCCTCGCCCATTGAGTGAGTCATCAATGGCGATCACACCAATTCAACGCCAAGCCACAGCGCGATTTGCTGTACAGTACTAGTCTACGCTTCCAGGAAGTTAGTAGCTTTTGTCTTAGCGATGCCATCTTGCAGTCAAACTGCAGCGCGATGCAATGTATGAACGCGAACACGATAAATAGTTCGTTAATTTGAAGGGAGGGTGCCTTTCGTTGTTGAACCAGTCGCCTGCTGATATCCTTCACCTTGCCATCGTATCTCGACGTGGAGACCAGTCTCTGGCTGCTTGGTGCTACATGTGCAGCGCTTGGATTGCTGTTGTAGCCCTAACGAGTTCCATCTGGAGCCCCGTACACGTAGCACGGCAGAGATCCCTTCGGCCGACGGCTGTAGGAGGTTTGAGAGCGAGTACACCAGCGTAATTGAGTCTCAATTTGACCAAGGTGAAGTGGAGCTCGAAGCTCGTCGACCGTAACGTCATCGAGAGCCTTTGTCCCCGTCACGACAAGCAAGCAAAGCTCAACGACGCCACACCCTGTTCAATCTTCAATTCGAGTCTCGGCGATGAGCACCGAGGAAGTTCATGCGACGCCGTTGAGTGGCAAGAACGAAATGACTGGACGACCCGACGTGGATGACGATGCACGCACGGAATCGTCGGAGGGCAGCAACTCGCAGCAGCAATGGGCGCCAGAAGCTGCGGAGTCCGAGGAAGAATTCGTCGATGCGATGGAACCTCCGTCGTCGACGTCTGGGGTGTTGTTGGCGTTTGAGGGTGCTGTGCCACCACTATCGGGGGTGTACGAGGATGCACTGGAGGCTACCGAGGAACAGGTCATGGCAGCTCTGGAGTCGACAGGGTCGGAGTGTTCGGGAGGAGGGAGGCAGTCGACCATTCAAGAAGAAGAAAACGAAGTATCTGAGTTCGACAACGAGAAGGAGAATGCGGTTGACGACGAAGTTGTGGCGGTCGTCGAGGGTATCATGGAGAGAGCAGCAGCAAGTGCTGGAGAGTTGGCTGAGTTTGATGGAATTGGTTCAGTCGATCCTGTCGAGGAAGATAGCGATGCTAATGTTGACGAGATGCCAACAGAGCAGGAGACAGTGGATGAAGCTGTCAATGCTGCTGTTGTGCCCAAACCCAGCGACCCAAAGGTTGCTGCTGAGGACGAAATTGCAGCTACTGAGGAAGCCCTCGAGGAAGATACTACAACCAATAAACCTACTGAGGTGGAAGCTGTCGATGGTGGCGCTGCTGTGCTGGAAGTGGACACCCGTGCAGAAGTCACAGCAAAAGGGAACGCTGACAAAAATGAAATCGAGCAAGTTGCGAGCAACGCTGACGTAGAAGTCGCAGCAGAAGGAGATATTGAGAGCAACGTGGTCGATGAGACTATCAGAGACGATGAAGCTGAAGATGTTGCGATTGAAGTGCAGGAAATTGACAAGGCCGACAAAGCTGATGAACTTGTGGAACAGTCGACTATAGCAAATGATATTGACACAGAGGATGAACCTTGCCTTGAAGAGGTTGTTGACTCGGGGAAGGTATCCGACGATATTGCCGATACGTCAGCTGACCCAGCACTAGAGGGTACTGCAATTGAGACGTCTGGGGCTGACGAAATCGAACCCACACATGAATCCACGTACAATAAACCCGCCGTCGACGGTACTGTCGGTGGCGAGCAAGCGGATGCAGCTGAAGGTCTCAAAGATGACAACGTCATTGACAGTCCTGACGAGGATATGACGGCTGGTGAAGAGGTAAGCGAAGCTACTCCGGGAGAAGACGAAGTTGCCGTTGCTGGACAAGTTGTCATTGACGCTCTAGACCCGGGAGCTTCACGTGACGCGGCTCAAGCTGAGGAAACCGCTGTAGAGAGTATCCGTGAAGCTGAAGCTGTAAATGTTGAAATCCAACTAGTGGACAGCGAGGCGTTGGGCCTGGGAGTGGCTGAGGCGGACGAAGCTGCTGTGGTGGGCGTTGGTGAAGACGCCACAGCGGAATGCATCACGGAAGAGGTTGCCGAAGAAGAAGAAGAGCCTACCGAGGATGCTGATAGCGAACAGGCTGAAGAGCCGATCTCCGACGAAAGCATAGTAGCAGAGGTATCGGACGATGCACCAGTGGAGCCTCCACTGGAGGAGGAAGCAACAACGCAATCTTTGATTGAATCTTCCGTCGATGAAGGAGCTATCGGGTCGGAGGTGAAGGAGACAATCGCCCAGATTACGGACGTGCTGGTTGAAGCAGTTCAATTGGAACAGGGCCAGGAAAACAGCTCGCCTGCAGAAGCCAAAGATGCTGCGGAGACAGAATCCTGTGTGGAGGTTGAGGAGTCTGCCGCCGGTGCCATGGACGAAACAGAGGAAGCAGTTGAGGAGAAACGTGCAGCAGATTCTGTGACCGCAGAGCCCGCTACAAAAGAAGCAATACCGCAATCAGATAACTCAGACCTCCTCGAGGTCGTTCCTGCCGATGCACAAGCCAACTCAGTTGCGAAGCAGCACAATCGAGTAGAAGAGGACACTGCTGCTTCGGTGGTCAAAGAAACCATTCGCACTTCAAGTAAAAGCAGCAGCCATGGCAGCCATCAGAGCCATCCTGCTATGGTGGTGGACCTACTGCCACGACTGATGCCAATGTCCGGGACGACGACAACGACAACGATCGAACCGTTCGTCCTGAGCTCGGAAAGCAACGAGATGACGGAGATCCATCTACCCCCGCAGCGATGGACGTACGAGGTCTACGGCTTCTCGATCGAGAACCGCGTGGTCTTCTATCACATCCACAAAAGCGACCGGCGTACCGGAATCCGTGAGCTGCCGATTCTCAAGCGGTACACGGACTTCCGCGAGCTGCAGGATCAGCTGTGGGATACTTGTAGCCGAGCTGCCGCCGATATGCCTCGTATCCCGAGACCTCACCTCGGCACCATATTCCGCGGCTACAAGAGCAAAAAGACGATCGAGCTCCGTGAAAACGCATTCCGGGCAGTGCTCCGGTACATTGCACAGTACCCGGAACTCCACGGCAGCTCGATTTTCGAGCGGTTCATCACTACGAGTCGAGCCACGACAGGAGCAGGTTGGATGTGACGTTGGCAGTGTTGAAGTTGTTAGTGTTCCGCCTGGGCACGAAAGTTGGCGCGAATTTTCTGGTCGTCAGCAAATTGCTTGGCTTTATCCGCCCATGTGCAGGTGAATTCGGTTGTCTCATGCACGCCAAGCCATAGCTCGGCCATGGTGCGTAAGAGGCCATCTGCAGCGGCATCTGACACCACAAACGAACTCGAGCTCTCCCGCCCGCAAATCGAGAGCAGTCCGACATTCCCCAACCTGCCACTGCGAGCGAACATGTCCTGGTACTATTGCAACCTCATCGACGACCAACTCTCGGCCTTTGTACCTGCTGTCCAAGCCCCGCAAAATGCTAGCGAAGTCACCACCAAAGCCCAAGCGGTGAGATCCGCGACGTCGTTGGCGTTGATTGAGATTGAAGATGAATACCGTCGCTACGTTTGGCTGCTTGGCTGCAGCGCCCATGGCCGGCCGAGAAACTCCGAGAAGACGGAGCGGTGTCGGTCGACCGCCCGGCGCAGATCTAAACCGGTGCAGCTCCCTAGCACGACGAGCCTGTGAGCACGACGCCTGTTTCTGTTTCTGTTGCGTCGAAGTTCGATCCTGTTTCGTCCGAAGATATTACGCAGGAAGACATCGCCGATGCTGTTGTGGAGGAAGAGACTGTTGTTGAGGCTGTAGCAGTTGAAGAAGAGACCGCAGTGGGAGCCGCACTTGAGGAGGCCGTGGCTGTGGTGGAGACTGTGGTGGAGACTGTTGCCGTCGTCGAGGAAGAAGCAATCGAGCCTGTTGTAGCCCAGGCTGCAGCAGAAGAGGAGTCGGTTGTGGAGGAGACGGAACCCGTCGCAGAGCCTGTTGCCGAGACTCCAGCTTCGCCAACGCTGACGAGCGACGCTGTCTCTGACGAAAAGCTTGTTGACAAGGCTGAGGACGTGATGCTCGACATGATCGCAGAGCCGAGGAAGCTCGTCACGCGAATGCCTTCAATCCCGGAGGATGACCAGAGCGTTGATGGCGTTGAAGATGAACTGCCTGTCGAGGAGAGCGATAACGTTGAAGAAATCGCGGGCGTTGATGAGAAGGAGTCCGAAGAATCTGTTGAGTCGACTTCTGCAGCAGCAAAGCCCGTCGCGGATGACGCGTCCGACACCCAGTCGGAGATTTCGGAGGCGCCTGCAATTGAAGCCGTAGAGCCGAAGATCGTCGAGGAGCCTGAATCCGAGATCGACGAGACGATGGTCATCGACCCTGACGTCGCAGCGAAGGAAGCTGCTGTGGCCGAGGCGCAAGCCTCATCCTTTAGTTTCATCCCTGAATCACTGCGCCAAAACAGCTACGCAGTGTCTTCGGTGGCGGTAGCTGTCGCCACTGCAATTGCAGCGACTCTGGTCGCTCGTAGGTAGAGAAGAAGAGGAAGTGTGTGTGTGTGTGTGCATGCTCCTCTTTCGTAGAATCCGTCAAGGGACCATCGTCCCCATGTAAGCTTCACAAAAAACATCGCTTCAACAGCAGATGTAGTGCTTCTAGCCTACATTACAAAAGCTCCCTTTGATGGAGTAGGACGGCATGCTGTCAAGTTTTGTGGTGATTTCTCCAAACCATCGGTAAGAGATCGATTGGCAACTATCTCGTCCAAGTTGGCGAAAGTAGGAGACGGTTTTTCACACCGCGAAAGATCCACACCACAGCTTGGTGGATGGACAACACCCAGCCTGTTGAGCTGGTTCGTACAGCATTCTCATCGTAGTTATTTCGTGGCACGACACTTTCGCTGTCTCAAAGGCGGCGCCAAAGATCGATTTGCTTCAAAAGCTTTGCTAGCTCAGTTGGCAGAGAACTCTGCCTGCTCCATGCTCCATAAAGCACAGCGCGTGTTTCTTGTACTGTAGAGCAGAGTACAAGCTGCGGCTTCCTGCTCGCACGCATCTGTTGTCTCAATAGTCAACACTCGAGTAGGCCATGAGAGCAGACCACCTGCTCTCAAATTGGCTGAACCAGGTGGCGAGAGCGGCTTGGGTGCCCACAACTCGGACTAGAACGGATGTCGGCAAATGACCGCCCATGCCGAGGTGTAGACTCGATGGCGAGCTCAACTACCGAGACTCAGCTCATTATCGAATTCGAGCACCAAGCAACAGATCAAACCGACTTATTTGACAACACCAACAAGAACCAACAAGAGACCAACACGATGGCGTCTACCAACCTGAAGACCCACATCACCAACATTAAGACGACCGAACCTCGTCTTCAGTTCACCACTAGCATCGACAACGTAGCAGAGGCCAAGATCAGCAGCCACAGCAGCAACTCCACAGTAGACACAGACGATGTTGAGTCGATCGATAGCACAGTTGACACAACCATGGACAGGTGCGAGTTCTTCTTGTACCGCCCCAGCTTCAGCGACGAGGTGGCAGGAATGACAGCACTTGGCTGCGGAGCACAAAGCGGCATGAATACACAGTCAGCACAGATCCAGCAGACACACGGCAGAGTAGCAGATACCCTTCTCGTTAGTGAGGCGATCACACCGATCACATCGGACGAGTTGGAGGTGGCGAAAACGCTGTACGAACTGCTGAGCCAGGTCGAAGAGGAGGAGATTGAAGAGGTAACCGAGGAGATCAGCAACGAGTCTTTACTTGGACCGGCAGCGGATGTAGTCGACGAGGTTGAAGTGACAGCGATCGCAGAGGATGCAGTGGAGACTACTGAGACCGTCGACGAATTTCTACCCAAGCCAGCAGTGGAAGCAAACGAATTCGCGACAGCCTCCGTCGACGATGCCGATGCAGATGTTGCTACCGAGACGAAGGAGCTGGAGGTCCCAGTTGCAGCCCTCGCGGTCGGTGGTGTGGTGGCCTTGGGTGTAGGAGCCACAGCGCTTGTATTCACCGACACTACTGAAGGCGTAGCGGAGGTGGAGGAGGAAAAAGCGACCGAGTCTGTAAATGATAGCGCAGCAATCGCGGTGATCGGCGAAGCTCTTATTGGAGAAGAATCTGCAGCTGGCGAAGAAGATGAGGAGATGACGGAGACTGACCAAAATGTAGCTGCTATGAAGGAGATTGTTGACGAGCTGGTTGATTCGGTGGGCAATGACATCGAGATCGTGGAAGTCTCCATTGATACCGAAATTGAGTCTGCTGCAGTTGAGGAGGGAGCAGGGGAAGACCGTAAGCGTTTGTGCGACGTTGCTGATTGTGCTGTGGTTGAGTTAGATTGCGCCGCTGCTGCGAAGGGTCCGGACGAGTCGGAGAGTGAGTTCGTTGAAGTTATCGTTACCAGCAACTTCGACGATGACCTTGCTGAGCCAGAGTCGGTCTCGGACGAAAACGTTGCTGAAGACGCCATCGCTATGGATAAAACCCCGGTAGTTGAGTCCGATCCGGCTGCCGTCGAAGTGGCCGCCGAAGCGATTGAACTGAAGTTGGCGGACGAATCTATCAACGAGATCGAGCCTGACACGGAAGATATCGAGACCGGGGACGCTACAGCAGGCGATGCCGTCGACCCTGTCGCTGAAGCGATTGCAAGTGAGGCTGTGACGGAGCAGCAGTCACTCGAGACTGTGGTCGAAAAGGTCAACGTCGCGGATGTGACGGAAGAAGCTGTAGAAGTGGACGATGTCGTGGAACCATCCATTGTAGGAGCCCCCACCCAGGCTGTTTCGGAGCAGGAATTGGCTGAAGAGGTCGATGCTGCTGTCGAAGAGGTTGCAGCCGTGCTGAATGAGGACGCTGCGGAGGAAGATACCGTTCAACTGGACATTGATGAATCCGTCTCGGGGTCGGAAAAATTCGACGAGCCCGTTGTCAACGAGGTTGGCACTGTGGTTGAGAACATTATGGCGGACGATGCCACTACTGTTGAAGAGGACGGTGCTTCTGCCGAAGCTGCAATCCCTGTAGAAGATGATGAGGATGCAGTTGCTGAGACTGATACTCTAACTGCCAACGCTACCCAGGAACCTGCAGCGGTCGACACGGTCAATGCAGTGAAAGTTCAGGAGATCACGGTTGAAGAGCAAGTTGAGTCGATCGTTGTACAGGAAGAAACAACCACTGCAGCAATTGCCACGGAGATCATTGATGGAATCCCAGGGCCCGAGGCCGAGGTTGTCCAGGAGGTTTCTGATGCGGTGACCACCCCGGTGGTGACGACTGAGGCCGAGCCCGAGACTGAGGAAGTTAACACTGTGGTCAATGTCGACGTCCAAGGAGAGCCTGCAACGGTATCGGAACCGAGCAGTGATGTCTCTTCCGATATGCCTGCAATTGTGGCATCGCTTGCTGCCGGCGCATGCGTGGCCGCTGGAGCAGTTGTTGTCGCTCAACTGAGCTCTTCAACTGATAAGGTTGAGAAAGACGACGCGGTTGCATCATTGCAGGAAGAGACCGTTGTCTCTGCTGACGAAGTTGTCGAAGAAGCCCATGTGGAATCATCTCCTGTCTCTGAGCCGACAGTTGACGAAGTCGAGCCCCCTGTTGCAGTGGAAGCGGCTATTGTCGCCGAGGTGGTCTGCACGGACGCAATCGTCGGGGCGCTTCCCGTCGCTGAGGTCATCCCCATCTCCGAAGTTAACTGTGATGATACCGTCAACGCTACCGAACCTCACGAAGCTGAGATTTCGCTGAAGGAAGAAGAAGTCGTGGTTGAAAGCACCAGCAACGTTGTGGAAGACAAAGTGACTCAGGAAGAGACTGTCGCTAAGACGGTGGACGTTGGTGCAGCCTCGGACGCTCTTGTCGAAGAGGAAGTCTCGACTCTGGCCAACGAAGAGACCACTGCGCAAGAGGAGCAAGCGAGTCGCTTGCTTGAAGCGACTCTGGACAACGCCGAGGTTGAGCCTGTTGTCAGCCATGTCTCCGCCGATATGCCACACATCGTCTCGTCGCTGGCACTCGGTGTGTGCGCAGCCACGGCAGTCGCCAACGAGGCTACGAGCGAGGCCAAGAAAGCCGACAACAATGAGAACGAAGCCACATTAGCTGAAGGAGAAGCTGCTGCCATTGAAGAAGTTGTTCTCACCGACACCGAAGAAAAAGTGATCGACGACATGATCGCCGCTACAGTCGAAGAAGTCTTGAGCGTTGCGTCCGATGAGCAGCGTGATTCCTTGACCCTCGACGTTGACGAAGCTATTGAGACCGTGGAGCCTCCTGCCATGGACGACTCAGACGTGAAAGCGCATGAGGAAGCGACACTGTCTACACCGGAAGCGATTCCAACCACAGACGATATCGTCGCCGCAGAGTCTTTGGTCAATGCTGCTGAACTCGTAGCTGATGAGCCCAATGAGGAACCTGCTGTGGATGACGCTACAGTTGAAGAGTCTACTTTAGCCGACGAGCTTACTGTTGATCAGACAGAAGACTTCGCCATCGCTATGGGCCCAGCAAGTGAAGACACCGTGAGTGCGGATACTGGCGCGGTCGATGACTCTGCTAGCGAGCAGCCAACAAATGAAACGTTAGACGAGAAGCCCGTAGCGGACGAGGTGGAGGAGGTTGTCCCAGAAGACAGCGTTGTCAGCGATCTCGTTGATGAAGAGGTTGAAGCACTCACTGCCGAAGCTGTCGTCGATGAGTCGGCCTTGGGCGGGGTTGGCGTCGACGAATCAACTGTTACGGAGCCAGTCGAAGAGACCGATGTCAGCGAGAACACATCTGTGGTCGAGGCTAGCACTGAAGAGCTTGCGTCTACCGTGGAGAAGATTGTGGTTGACAAAATCGTTGTTGGTCAGACAGAAGACGCCGCCGCCACCACTACGGATGCCGAGACTGACAAGCCTGTCGAAGAAACTGTGGACGAGGAATTGGTCGCTGGCGAGTCCACTGAAGTGGAGGAAGATGCTGTTAACGCCGAGGTTGTCACTGAAGCCATCGTTGTTGAAGAGCCTGGAGGCGCCACCGCTGAGACTGTCGAGCAGGAGGTAGAAGTCGACGAGGCGTCCGCTGCAGTGGAGGTTGTCTCCGAAGAGCATGAGGCCGATGAATCTGTCGTCGTGGACGATGGCGTTTCTGTTGCAGTGGAGAAAACTGTCGCCAAGGAGGTCTCTATTGAGCAGATCGATGAAGAACCCATTGCTCAAGAGGATGAACTGGAGACGGAAGCTACAGCGGCGTCAGCCGAGGAAGCGGTTGCCGCCGGCGATGTTGAGGTGGAAGCTATCGCCGGAGACCTGACCAAGCCGGACGCGGCTGCGCTCGAAGAGGTCGAATCGGAGGATCAACTGCCCGCAGCGGAGATGGCAATCGACGAGGAATCTGCCATTGCTAAGCCTGCCATCGAGAATGTCGCCGAGGATTGTGACGATGCCACTGTGAGTGATGAGACCGCCGTCCAGGAAACTGCGGGTGATCAAGATGCTGCGGCTGATGTCGTGGATTCTTCGTCCGTGGAGGCCGAGTCAGTGGACGTCGCTGTCGAAGAAGAAGAGGAGGAGGGGGAGGAGGCTCCCAAGGCCCCGAGCTCCGGCGGCTGGTTCAAGAACCTGCTGTTCCGCAAGAAGCCGACGGCCAAGACTGCGGCGCCAGCACCGAAGCCAGCCGTAGTGGAGCCCGTGGTGGAGACTAAGGAGGACAAGGCCGAGACCGCTGCTGCGGATGACGCCGCTGAGACGGATGCGTGTATCCATGTCGAGGTTGAAGCGGCTGAATCGCCTGTCCTCGAGATCGGCCAGGAAGTTTCTGCTGCTATTCCCCAAGATCCGCAAGAAGAAGAACAAACCGAGGCGGCGGAGACCGTTGCAACGAAGTCTGCGATGGAGGACCAAACGGATGCCTGTCAAACAGCGAGCAACAGCGTGGAAGTGACCACAGAGCAGGTGACGGCGGTAAAAGCCGAGGAGATGGAAGCCTCGTCGGACACTAACAACTCGGTGGAGAACAAGCCCGAGGGTGTGAGTGTAGAGCAGTCGGCGGAAGAGGAGGCGGTGCCGACAGGAGAGAGCGGCAAGGAGACGGCTGACGTTGTCCAGTCTGTTGAGATTGCTGCTACTGCTGCTGACGCAGAGGCAACTGAAGTTGGCGATGGTATTGAAGATGACGCCGCTGTTGAAATCATCGCTGAGGAGCCAGCTACAGCGGAGCCTATTGTTGAGGAAGTTGCTGAGTCCGAACCCGTTCCCGATGAACCGGTCAAGGAAGAGATGGCTGAGCCAGAGCCTGTTGCTGATGAAAGTGCTGAGCTTAAGCCTGTTGAAGTGGCTTCCGTTGTAGAGTCTGCAATTGTGGAGGAAGCTGAAGAAACAGCAGCAACTGAGGTTGAGCTCGTGGAAGCTGCTAAGGCCGATGGTGACGAGGAGGAAGAAAGTGCTGCAGAGTCCGCGCTGGAGGCGTTTGAGCCTGAACCTGTCGCTGAAGAACCTACCAACAAGGAAGTGACTGAGACTTCTGAGGTGGCACCCGTTGTTGTGAAGCCTATTGAGGTAGATGAAGCTGCGTCATCGGCTGCTATTACTGATGGAGACGCTGCGGACGAGGGCTCTGTCGAAAAGCTAACTACTGAGCCTGCTTCAGATGAACTTGATTTCTCCGTGGAGGTGACCACCGATGAACCTGCTGAAGCAGCGTACGTCTCGGAGGAAGAAACGATTGATCTTAAATCCGTGGAGGAGGAAGAGGGTAGCGCCCAGACTGTTGTCGGGGAAGCTGCTAATATGGAGACAGTGGAGCCTGAGTCTATCGGACAGGAAGCTGCTGTTGAGACGGAAGCTCCAATCGAGGAGGTGGATGGGGAGCAATCACACGATTTCGCTATTAAGGAGGTGGTTGCCGACGATGTTGTTGTGAACGAACCTTCAGAGGTGGAGCCAACCGTTGCGGTGGAGACTGCCGAGATTGACGCTACCGTTGACGTCACTAACGAGGATGCTACTGTCGAGGAGGAAAACACCTCCGAGGGCCAAGCTGGTGTTGCTGTGGCAGACGAGGATCCCACTGTCGAAATCAACGCCGACGAGTGTGAGAGTACTGATGAAGTCGCTGTCAATATCGCTCCTGACGCAGATGAAGAAATTTCCGTGACAACGGTTTCCGAAGATACTGTTGCCAAGGACGAGACTGCGACGGATGTCGTCCAGGCGAATACCGCGGCTGTTGAAGAAGCTACAGTCGACGATGCCCTACCCAAGGAGTCCATCTCAGTCGAAGCTATTGCTGAAGAGACCGTCGATGACGTTGCAGTTGAGACCACTGCAGAGGCCGTCAACGAAAGCACTGTGGCCGTTGAAGAAGTTGAGACCACTGCTGCTGAATCTGACGTACAGGAAGAAGCTGCGACGATTAATCCGGTTGGTGAAGAGGTCGTCCAAGAGACTGAACCTGATACCGACTACAATATTGAGGAGACCGATGAGGCTACCGAGAGCGAGTCTGCTAAGGTAACAGCAGAGAGCGCTGAAGTTGCTGAGACTTCCGCTGTTGAGGACCCTCCTGCTGTGGAGAATGTCGATTCTGCTGAATCAAAGGCCGAACCCGCTGCCAAGGATGCTGTAGAGGAAATTGCCGAGACTGAGATTGCGCCGGTCATTGAGAAGACCGAAGATGAGCCGAAGCAGGAGGAAATCGTCGAGGTCGATCCAGTCGCTGATACCCTCAGTGTAGATGAAAAGACCGAGGAGACAGAACAGGTCGTTGAGGATGTTAAATCAGGCCCCATTGCTGGTGAGTCCGCCCCCGCTACTATTGAGACAGCTTCCGCTACTGCTGAGGTTACGGAAGTAGCCCCAAAGTCTGTTGAGCCGACAGTTCAAGCCGACAAGAAACCCGCTGTGGCTATCGAAGACGTGTCGAAGGATGAACCAACTCCTGCTCCTCAGGTCGCCCCAGATGAGGAAAAGACCATCGCGGTTGGTGCAGCGTCTACAATGGAGACGGAAGTGGAGGAAAATCCGAAACCTGAGCAGGAGTTCGAGGTCGACACGAAACCAATTAGTGCCGTGGCGATGCTGATCGGCCGCTACGAGCAGATAGCTAAGCGCAATGCTGCGGAAGCCGCGAGCTCGTGCGCTTCTTCCCGCGTTTCTTCTCCGCTCCCGTCACCATCGTCGACTTTGCCCCGTAGTGGGAACGTTTTCGAGACTGCGGCGAAGAATATCGAGGCGATCGAAAGTGTGGCTAAGTCAGCCGAAGAACCCGTTCATGTGGAGCCGATTCGGGAGGATGCAGAAGAAGAAGTCAAGGTTGAGGAGGTAGTCGGCGACCGTCCTGCATCTGTGGAAGCCTCTGATGAAGCTGAGGTTGTTGAGGCTCCTGCTGCAGTGGAGGAGGCCGAGGAGGATGCTCAGGAAGTTGTAGCCGCCGGTGAGGCTGTCGTGGTTGGCACTGACGAGACAGCCGAAGAAATTGCGCAACCTGTTGCCGATGTCGACGGTGGAGCGGCTGCTCCAGATGCCGAAGCTGAAGGTGCTATTGAAGAGACTGTCGCGCTTGACGAACCAGCTGTGGCAGAAGACAAGGTGGTGGAAGACGAACAGGAATCGGCCGAGGATGGTGTTGCTGAAGAAGAGGTGGCTGTCGACGATGTTCCTGCCGCGGAAGTTGATTCGGTGGAGACCGCCGCCGAGTCAAAGACTGAAGTTGTCGAGACCGATGCCGTGACCACAACGCCCACCGAAACCGTTGACACCGTGGTCAGTGTCGACGAAGCCCCCGCTTCAATCGCGAACGCTGTGGAGGATGCAGTAGAGGCTGCTGTTGAGACGACCCGAGAGACGCAGACGGTCACTTACGAAGCTGCCGGGGCGTCAATTTTGTCGGTGGATACCTCTGAAGACGACACGTTCCAGGATAAGGCTGGCACTGCTCCTGAAGTGGTTGACGATGCTGACTCAGCAGTGGTGGTGTCAGTTGAGACCGATGAGTCTACACCTGCTGTGGCCACCGCAGACTTCACCACCATCGAGGCCGTCGAGGCCTACGTACCAGTGCAGGAGAACCCTGTTCCAGCCGAAGAACCTGAGCCGGCCAGCCAAATCGAAGAGGATTCGAACGACTTGGCGTCTGCGATGAAAGAGACGCCTGCCGCTCATGAAGAGTCCAAGGAACTGCGCGCTGCGGGTGACAACCAGGAAGAGGAGCCCGAATCGACGGCGAGGAGGATGTCTTCAATCGCCCCCGAAGCACCCACCGTGCAGACCGATAATACCGCGGTGACGAACGAAGCCACCGCGAAGGCTACCGTGGAGATGGCACCCACGAGTCAGACGACGAAAGCAGTCGCCGATGACGCCACAGTAGCGGAGAGCACCCCCGAGCGCGATTCCACCCAGCTCCTTCCCCGCGAGCACCTGACGTACGAAATTTTGGGTGTGACGCGTGCCAACAATGTGATCATGTATCACATCTACACTGTCACCAGCGCGACTGGCGAACGATCCATGTCGATCCCCAAGCGCTACTCAGAGTTCAAGTTGCTGGAAGAGCAGCTCCGAGCTATGAATCTGCAGTCTGCGTGCGACCTACCAGTGGTGCCTAAGCCCACTGTGGGCAGCTTCCTGCGTGGCCGTCGCAGCAAGAAGACCATCGAGATGCGTGAGAAGGCGTTCGGTGACTTCCTGCACTACATCACGCAGCACGAGGAGCTGCACGAGTGTGCCGTTTTCCAGCAGTTCATCGCCAACTAAAAGCACGGTGATGAAGGGGCGAACAGCATGGGAGCACGGAGAAGAGGGAGTATGCGTGTGTTGTATGAATGCATGAACTCGAGCCGATTCAATGTACATTTTTCTTGTCCAGGATGATGGGACCGCCGTGTCCGTTGTAGGAGTGTAAATACTGTGCATGCATCTTGACGTAGTCAGCAATTCTGAATATAGATTACCAAGCGTGTGTCCAGGAGCAACCGCCGCTGGACACGAGCTTCTAACACCTACAATACGGGCTTCACCGTGTGAGCAGGTTCGAGCCATTAAGGTCCCCGGACTCACGCTTTTACTTCTGTTGACTATTGCCGCGGACGCTGCAGATACTCTGGCCGTGGACGATCGTTGACGAGCGCCTCCGCGACGAGCATGATGTTCAGCGCCGCACACACGTCGCGATCCCAGAACGTCCTGCAATCGCTGTTGGTACAGTGCAAGACATTGCGAGAAGTGCGCGCCTGATGGCGTGTTTGTGTTGGTTGAGCTGGCTGCACTACGGCAGCAGGTGGAGTTTCTTGGGCGGTGCGTGTCCTCCGATCGAAAGCTGTCTGGGTCAGGCTGTCGCGGCAGGAAAAACATTTCTTGCTGGTGTTGTATTCGTCGATCGTCCGCACAGTAGCCCGCCTTGCCATCTCTTTTGCAAACCCTTTTAGCGGCGGATGTGACCGCCCACGCAGCCCACGTGGATTGTCAAATGCCCCCACACCGGCAAATGTGCCGTCGTTGGCGACCGGAACCACTTGCTCACACATATGGTTCAGCGCCTTGCACTTATATACGTAGTTGTGGAAGCGCCATCTTCGGAAAGCATTCGAGGCGGAGAACGTCACCAGGAAGTTCACATTTCCCCACAGGAACCTGAGCCCGGTCCAGCACGTGTCGGTCGCTGCATACCTGAAGGATGGCATCTGGTCTAGTACAGCGGCGTAGTGCTCTTCTCGACGTTTCAACGCTTCGAACCAGTATGTGCGCTTATTGAAGCCTGCAAGGTGGCGGTATTCCGCCGTGCTACATCGCACAATGGTAAACTCGTCCCCAATTGCGGGAGGATGTTCACCCCGCGGCCGCTGCGCTCTTCTTTCTTCTCTCCACGTCCGTGGCCCATGCATGCACCTCCGCTTGCAGCGTAGTCGTCGACGTCGCTTACGACGACGTGCTTACTTGCGACGCCATTTGGTTGTCGCTGTGTTCTTCGTGCGCTTGATCTTCTTGAGCCTGTAGAACCGGCGCGCGTGGAAAACGTCATCAACAGGGGTGTGTCGCCATGCGGCGGTGCACATTGCGCGTACTCCTGGATCGTCGCCGATGACATGCGACGGCATATAATCCAGCGGCAATTGCGGCGTGAACGCTCGCGAGGACAGGAACGGGTTCTCTCTACCAAGGCACTCCCTCGTGCGCAACACGCCCACCTCGTAGCCGTTAGTCGTGATGAAGTTTGCAAATCGCCAGCAACCGGTCTCAAACTTGGCTACATTGAAGAGTTTCCTCCAGGCAGCGTCCTTCACCGCTTGAAACCCTGGGCTGGTCGGGAATCGGAGACGGCCTCTGCTGCCCGTCACCATAAACTCTTGCAAGAGGTCCAGATCCAGTCTCCGCCGACTGCCTAATTCTCGACGTACGCGACGCCACATCTCCCACAGCACAGAAGTGTTGATGGCAATGTGGCCTGGGACGAACGATGTCGTCAACGGTAGTAAAGAGAAAGCACGGATTCCACGGCGACGCTCGTCTTCTTCGTTCATGTGGGCATTGATATACCGTAGCATTTGATACTGGCGCTCGAGGAAGTAGCTAGTGGCGTTATTGATGTTGGCCGCCGTCGGCTTCACAGGAAAGAACTCACGGAGGTGAGTTGCGCCTTCTCTAATTGGACCCTCCACATCTACAAACTCGTACGCCTCGACGTACTGCGCGTAGAATTCCCCATTAGTGGGGATATCGAAGCGTAGTTTGATGTAGTTTTGGGTCCGCCTATAGTACTCGCCCTTGATCATGCGCAGCGCATCCGTCAACATGGCCTTCGTGATACAATCCTTAGCCGATGGCCAATTAACGATGCTCGGACGTTCGTATCCTTCGACGGCTGTTCGCTCCCGGCGATATTGCATAATAGTCCGATAGAGGTGTGGGTCTCTCCTTTCGTTCGATGCAACGAAGTTCTCGACACCGACACCAGCCACACATCGCGCGAAAAAGTCGCGGTTGATGGTCGGCATCGGTATTATGCCTCTGCCCTCGATGCACTTGAGCAGATGTATGTTGGCCAGACGAGAGCTCTCAATGCGGATCTGGTGCAGCGTCCGAACACTGCGCTCCACTTCGGACACGAACACTGACAGCCTCTCCTTTTCTGCATCGTCGGTAGCCTCCACGAGCAAGCTGGACAACTTGCACTTGACCGTAGATGCTTCAGGTTCTACGTGGATATCAATCGCGCGAAAGAGCTCACAGAGATTGTCGTAGTCACTCGAGTTCTCGTGTCGGTGGTGCTTGGAAGGTCTGCGCTCCGACGCTGTCTCGCCCAAGGCGAAGCGATGGTGCGTGCGGCGCTTCCCGAGTGCTGCTGCCATGACTGGACTTGAGAGGTGAACGGCAAATACCTGAATGACTGAGTTTGGCAATGTTGCGTAGTACTTGATAGTTGGGTTGTCTTCCGCCGCAGCGGGATCTTTGGCGTTGGCGCTATTGTGGTTGATTATGTCGGTATTGATGAACGCTAGTGCGGTTGCCTCTGGAAACGTCGAAGGTTTTGGCTCCCGAAGGTTTTGGCTCCCGAAGGTTTGGTAGACGCAGTCGTGGTATCTTATCTCGCGCGACAAAACAGTTGAAGTGCGTCTGGATCACGAAGCAGTGACGCTGGTGGTGCATTGCTCGCTGGTGGTGCATTGCTCGTTTGTTTGACTTGCCTTGATGAGATTTGTGCTCTGTATCGTGGCTCTTCGCAGTAGCGAGCCACTAGTAACAGCCACGTTTTAGCTCTGGCGGTCGTGCAGCCAGTGAAGGGATTCGTTAGAGCCATGGAACCAATTTGATAAATTGGTGTCTGGACTCGCGTGCTTGCTTCTGCGAGATGAATGGCGCTCCTATCCCGAAGGAGCACGGATTTCCACTGCGGGCAGGGATTGGAAAAAAAGAATTGTAATTGTACAAGTGCAGCAATTGTACTCGAACAACATTGATTATTGAGCCGCTGCCAATCTCCACTGCATATTGTTTGCTGTCACCAACCAGTCAGAAGTAGGGGGTGAAACACACTTTAGTTATAATACTACGGCGACTGTTTAACTGATCGTCCAATTTCCCTTTCACGCCTGTGTGATCACCCGGGAATCTCGGTAATTTCACAATCACACTGTGGCAAACAATTCTTAATTGTTTGAGAATAAACCGTTTTTGATTACTGCAAACAAGATACCGAACGTCAGTTCCCGGCTGCAAACGGCGGCAACAAACCACGCAGCAAATTTGTAGTCTAGGTACAATGCTAGCTCGAGCTTCCTCCACTTGTGCATGTATATTATTATGGTAGACTAGTTGATCATCTTTACAAACCTTAATCAGCCGAAATGCTTTCTCGGCTACATCTATAGTATGCAGCCGCGCATCGGACTTTGATTCAAGAAAGCTAATCGGATAGGTGATCCGGCTTTCTTCAACTCCTCGACGCTCGAAACCAACCAACCAAGTTTGCGGTTCAAGCGAGTTTTAAAGCTCAACTAGCCGTTGGTTCATTTAAGAATCTGCTTCTTAGCCTCAAGTTCTGTCGCGACAATCCAACAATGCGTTTTGCCGTCTTTATTGCCGTGGTCGTGGCCGCTTTCGTAGCGACCTACTCTAGCTTTGCCAACGGTGAGAATATTGCTCTGGTGAAGAATGTCGCCCGCCGTCTCTAGATTGCGGACGCGGTCGAGGAAGAGAGAAATGGAGTTGGGACCGCATCCGCGTGGATCACGAAGTTGAGGGAACAGACGGCTATCACCAAGGCCAGCAAGGCGGTAGCCGCCGCCAAGGATGCTGCGAAACTCAGCGACGATCAGATGATGAAACTGTCCAAGATGTTTGATGACCTGAAAATGAAGGACGTCAAGTTGGCCGACATTACCAAGGAGGCTGCGAAACTCAGCGATGACCAGATAGCCAAACTGGCCAAGACGGTTGAGAAGATGAGTAAGCAGGGTGTCGAGTCGCCGTCTCGCTTTAAGAAGGCTCTCAAGATTACGGCTGCTGTTGGCGGTTCCGCTGCCGCTTTGTACCTTGCTTACAAGTTGCTGGGAGGAAAGGCGACTACGCAGGCACCGACTACCACGACGACGGACGGCACGGCCTAGGTGTATTCCATTTGCACTCAACCTAATGGCCTAGAAGGTGATGTTGAAACCCAATATTCGGTGTCAGATGCTCGATGTGGCTTGATAAAAGAAATTCCGATCCTGCTGACCCGAGTTTTGGTATCTATCTTTCCATAATGAGTCAATGTCGATGTCAATACTCTGATTGAAGCGCAGAGTGCAAGATTCCTACCATATTGAATGTGGTTGTTGCCGCCGCTGATGTCCTCCACGGCGTACTGCATCACAAGCTGGCCATTCACTGCATCGGTTGCGACCCCAGACATTAACGGATATGCATGATAGGCGTTAAACACACACTACTCTAGTTAGCTTGTACTTCAAATAGCTTAACAGTTTATCAAACATGAATAGAGGACTTCAAAACTAACAAGTAGCTTAGCTACAAGCACCCTTCAGAACTATCGAGCAGGGTAGTCTTGCCCGAGGGATTCTGGACCCGTTAATGGCTGTGCTTAGACTGGCAAGTGCCTTGGTGAGGGCCTTATACGAGTTAACGTCGCTGTGTGCTTGATTTGAATTGACCCAAACACACGAGGCAACACCCAAAGCAATGATTTCCTCAAATTTGCACTCGAGCTCGTTCCTCACCGGATCAAGCTAAGTTTTTGACTTATCCAGAGTATTATTATAATACAAGTGGGGAAAAGGTAGCACCCACGCATTGGAGAAATAGATCTGCACCACGTTCATGCCAGCAGTCCTCTCCACCGCTTCTTCGCCCGTTGCCCTTGTTCGAAAGTGCTCTGCCGGTGTACCGGTATGCACATTGTTTTAGTTTACGGGTGACATTTACGCACGATGTGGTCTCCTAACGTAGTTGCCTCTAGATGTCCGTGGCTACCCGGATAGCATCACGGCCTCTGTCCTAAGCTGAACCTACGGTTGTTGGGCCTATTACGCCAGCGCAGAGCTAGCAGGACTCCTCGATGCAGGAACACCGGTGAAATGGTCGCGCAGTACGGACACACCCACGTTCTTGTGGAAGATGTTTCGTGCTGCGTTAGCATCTCGATCTTGGACCAGGTGGCAGTGCTTGCACCTGTAGACAGCCATCGTCGTGCCATCCACCGTCTGAGACGGTGTTCACGACGTTTAGATGTCCAGTGGGTGCAGCTTGTAGTGAAGTGTGTCCTCGATGTTGTGCCACGGGAGCTCTTCCCACGGCGCAAGCTGAAAGGACTTCACGAAGCGATCTCCACGGCAACTGCGCTATTCCTCTCTCGAAGATTGTAATAAAGCGTAGACAGGATAAACAAATGTCGAGAGTGCGTGCCAGCGGCGAGCATCAATTGCTCCACGAGGCTGGTGGGTGCAGTTTCAAGTGATCTTCTTCGCCGAGCTCGAGCAGCACGCTCTAGTTCGCTCTCATTCCACAACTCGCCGTCTTCTACTCAAGCGACTTGGACCAAGCTGCCGGCACCGAGGGCAATACGCCCCTCGCTAAGGCTCAACAACCGCTCCCAAAGTCTGCGGCCAAGAATCCTGCACCCGGAGTGATCACCGTCCGCGGGCAGGAGGCTGCGTTGCTCTTCGAGTCGTGCTGACGCCGTCGCAAGTTCAAGATGCTCCTGCGAATGGAGCGAGCCCGCGGCCGAATGGTGGAAGTACACGAAGGGTTTGCACGTCTGGTACGTGCTCGGGATGCGGATGCCTCGACGAGAAGCTCGGCGTCAAGGAGGTGTGCACTCTGCCACCTCATCCAAGACCGAGACGCCAGCTCGGCGTGCCGTGCCGGCGTTTCAACCGGTGTTCCTACATCGGGGAGTCCTGCTAGCTCTGCGCTGGCGTAATAGGCCCAACAACCGTAGGTTCAGCTTAGGACAGAGGCCGTGATGCTATCCGGGTAGCCACGGACATCTAGAGGCAACTACGTTAGGAGGGGGGAGGAAAACGCCGGCGGCAACACAGAGCATGGCATCATAGGCACCGAAGGCGCCCAGGTGAGCACCGTTGCAGCGGGCATTGAATTTTTGGTGCCGGCCGCGCGAGGGTATCAGCGAAGCCATGCGAAATGCGGGTTCCGCGACGCGTGCAAGGCAGGACGCGGTCCGTTTCCCGCTGGGATAACCAATATGGGTCCATCTGATATCAGAGGGATGTCTGTCCAAGTCGATGTACTGCAGGGTCTTACCCTTTTCTATCCAGATGATAAGATCCCTATATCCCCTTTCCATCTGTCATTACCTTTGCTTATCCATGCCATCCGGTCTCGGAGGTGGCGTCAAACGAGCCGCAAACATGCACTTTCCTTATATAAATCGTCGTCACGCCGTTTCGTTGCGTCAAGCCAGCGCGAAGCGGCCTGGTCACAACGAGAATCGCCGCACAACGAGCAAGTGATCAAGTGACCGATTGACCGATCGATAGTCCGCCATGGGGTGCAGCCAGTCCAAGCCCGCCGACGTAGCCAACCCCGTCAACGCCAACGCCAACGCAGCAGCTCCAGCCCCCAAGAAGGAGGAGTCTGTGGCCGCTGTAGAGCCCGAAGCGCCCAAGGCCAATGCAGATGAAGAGCCCAAGGAGACTGAGAAGGAGACCAAGACGACCGAGCACGAGGAAGATCATGTGGATGAGGCCCCCAAGGAGCTGGATCCCGTTGACCCGGTGGTCGCCACGCCCGCACCTCCTGCCACCGAACAGGCGCCCACTTCCGCGGCTGTGGATGTTCCTGACAGCGTCCGTGCCAACTTCTCGTCCTTCAACATTTCGTTCATCGACCCGACGGTGAGCGCGCCCACGAGCACCACGACGGAACCCAATATGGCGTCCACCAGAGTGGCGTCGATCACCGAGGAGGCTCCCAAGAAGGAGGAGACCGCAGATGAACCTGCAGTTGTGGAGCAGGACAAGGTTGAAGAGCCTGCTACTGCTGTAGAGGAGGTTGCTGCTGAGCCAATTGCAGAGAAGGTCGAGGATACGGTTGTGCCGACCAAGGTCGAGGAACCGGTTGAGGAGGCCAAGGTCGAGGAGATTGCCGCCGAGCCCGTTGTGGAGCAAGCCAAGGAAGTTGTCGCCGAGCCTGTTGTGGGGAAGGTTGAGGTCGAGTCCGCTGTGGAGACGGTCGCAGAACCTGCTGTTGAAAAGACTGCCGAGCCTATTGTAGAGGAGCAGCAAACTGCTGAACCGGTTGTTGAGAGAGTGGAAGAACCAGCTGCGACTACCGAGGCTCCTGTTGCGACCACCGAAGAGTCGACTGTCGAGAAGGTCGACGAGGTTGAGGAGCCTGTTGTTGCCGTCTCTCACGCCGAGGAGAAACCAGCGGGAGTCGAGAAGACTGAAGAGCCCGTTGTTGTTGTCCCTGAAGAGAAGAAGCCGGCCGAAGTTGTCGAGGAGCAGGCCACCGCCAAGGTTGAAGTGGTGAAAGAACCCACTGTTGCTGCTGTGGTCGATGAAGAGCCGGCCAAGGTTGAGGAACCGATTGTTACCGTGGAGACTGTTGACGAGAAGGTAGTTGAAGAGCCGATTGTCGCTGACAAGTCAGTTGCTGTGAACGAGCCTACTGCTGAGCAGCCTGCTCCAGTTGAAGAACCTGCTGTCGAGGAATCCGAGGCTGCCGTGGAGGAGCCTGCAGCTGCTCCTGCTGCTGAGACGATCGTTGAGGAGACGAAGATTGCCGAACCGATTGTCGAGAAGGATCCCGAGCCGGTCGTGGAAGAGAAGATTACCGAGCCGATCGTGGAGCCTGTTGTGGAGAAGGCTGTCGAACCGATCTTGGAAGAGATGATTGCCGAGCCCATCGTTGAGGAGCACGTTGCTGAGCCAATCGTCCAAGAACAGGCTGTCGAGCCGATCGTTGAAGAAAAGGTGATTGAGCCGGTGGTGGAGAAGATCGTCGAGCCGGCCGTTGAAGAGAAAGAAGCCGAGCCGGTCGTTGAAAAGAAAGAGGCCGAACCGGTCGTTGAAGAGAAAGAACCCGAGCCGGTCGTTGAAAAGAAAGAGGCCGAACCGGTCGTTGAAAAGAAAGAGGCCGAGCCGGTCGTGGAGAAGGTTACCGAGGTGGTCGTGGAGAACGTTACCGAATCTGTCGTAGAGAAGGTTGCCGAGTCGGCGCAGCCAGTCGTTGAAGAGAAAGAGGCTGAGCCGGTTGTGGAGAAGAATACCGAGCCGGTCGTGGAGACTGTTGTGGAGAAAGCTGTCGAACCTGTTGCAGAGAAGGCTGCCGAGCCGGTTGTGGAGAAGAAGACTTCTGAGGCGGTTGTGGAGGACAAGGTTGAGGAAACCACTGTTCAGAAGGCTGAGGAACCCGCTGCAGAGGTTGCCCCGGTTGACGAGCATGCTGCTCCTGCTGACGATGCTGCCGTTGTTGAAAAGGCCGATGTTGCCGAGGAGAAGACGCCCATTGAAACCAAAGAGTCTGCTGTTCCCGCCGCGGTGTCTTCCGACAACCAGACCGAAGCGGTTGCTGACACGACAACTGCTGTGGAGAACGAGTCTGACGGCAGCACGACGTCCGAAGACGGCGCTGAGGCGGAGGACGCGAGCTTCGAGCAGCCTAACACTGCCGAAGAGCCCGTCCGTGCTCCCGTCTTGGAGAAGAAGGACGCTGCCGAACCCCAGACGGAGGCGGCAACGCCTGCCAAGGAGCCTGTGGCCTCCAACTAAGTATGAAACCTGCCGAGCAAAGCGACCACGTGTAAGGTCCAGCTTTTCTTTTTGATAATGTGGAGCGGACTCACCGCGACCACACGTAGATACCAATGTAGGGACTGCATAGATAAACAACAAGAATTCTTTTGTCCATACGTACGCGTTTGTTAAAGACACTGGGGAACTTCTCGGGACCACGTCTGCCCACTCGGACTAGCTTGCCCAACTTGACCAACTTGCCCACTTCCTGACGCTGTCCCCGGAATTATTTTGACCGTGACATACCCACTGAGGCACATTTGTCCGAATCCTGACATCCGGGACGCGCTCGAACAACGTGCTGTGGCTCTGCAGCAGATCCGAGTGGAGGCAATGTTCGTCATGAACTTCCACTGCTGCCGCCTGTTCGAGCACCATCGGCGCAGCTACCCGAACTACCCTGTAGTACCGGCAAGATCTCGCACGATGGAGACAGCCCTACAGCTAGACCAAGCTACGTTCTACCGGTGCTGCACTGCTGTCTTTGGTGACGAACAGAGGCCCGTGCCAAAACCCTCGGCTAACGCTGCACTAGAGGAGTCCATCAACGTCTACAAAACTACGCGATCGAGGGTCATGTCGTACATACCACCCACGCTATTCAATTCAAACTCCGCTATCCAAGAACTGGCGAATGACATGCTCGTTGCGGCGAAGCAACACGTTCGAACGAACTTCGAGGCACGACTCATCAAATTCATTAGCCTGCAGCTTGCGTATCCGCGGGGAGCCGCTGAGGCCATGGTCGCTCGACTAAAGGCAAGTCCTGAAGACCTCACGGACGTCGAGAAGCAATGGCTTGCGTGGCTAGAACTGCCTCCTACAGATGCGAACATCGCTAGCCACGAGGTGCTATTTCTCGGCAAGCTGTACGACATGCTGAAGGAGATGGAGCCAATGCACGACCAAGATGAGATCCCGAAAGGGTGCCGATTGTTTACGTTTCTGCCGCAGCCCACCTCTTGTGTGCCATCGTTCTTCCCAGTCACGACAGAGGTGCTCTACCAAGTCGCAAAACAAGTTTTGGCAACTACGGGTAAGGATGTCTTTGGTCTCTACAAGTCCACGAACTCTCGTGGCCAGCGGACGTATGCCACGTCTACGGAGTTCCAAGAAGTGCGCGAGTGAATGTGGACCACGGTGTTCAACCTCGGAGACTGCGTCAGCCATACTGCGGATCCCCGAATTGGCGTTCCAAGGCGCAACTTCGAGTATCAGATCTCCACGAATGGATACAGTGCTGCTGTGCTGACGTCAATTCCTGCTCCTCTTGAACGACCTGCTCTTTCTCCGAAGTATATACCAAATACGTTGATCGGGATTGACCCAGGTCTACGGATGATGCTGACGGCATACAGCCGTCCTATGCTGGGCTTTGTCTGCAACCCACCGGAAGAGCCATGCTCCATGCCCGGTTGGTGCAGTACCTGTCCAGGCCACGTTGGCGGCAGACGCCATGGCAAGAAGCGCAGCAGGAACCGCCGCCGTCGCCACCGACGCAAGAGACGCAGCAGAGCACAGTGCGATGTGGAGGGGTGGTGCGAGATCTGTCACAGGCACCACCCAAAGCACCGTCCGCGGAAACACGGCGTCAGGCGCCGGACTCACTTTTTGCACGACAATGCTCATGTCCTACAAGTCACGTCCCGAGAGTACCGACACATGAGTCGTGTCGAGCACCATGCATTTTGGCATGAAAATCTGAAGAAGAGGTATCCGCTCTACGGTGCGTTTGTGAAGGACATGCCATCGTTCAAGACTTCGTCGTCGGCGTCCCTGCTCTCTCGTTACGAGCACATGTGGAAGAATATCAACGCCATGTTGGAGTTCTGCGCTCTCAAAGGGTTTCGCAAGTGGAGATTCACGGTGTCGAGATTCAAACGCAAGGCCGTGGCGAAACACGCCAAGCGTGTCGTCCCGACCGTGGACCGTGACGTGTGTGTGGCTCTCGGAAAATGGAGCAGCCAGACTCACCTCGCGGGCCACATGCACGTCCCGCTCAAGCGGTTCGCACTTGAACTCTCTCGCCGCGCAACCCTCGTCAT
Source organism: Phytophthora agathidicida (assembly GCA_025722995.1). Taxonomy (NCBI): domain Eukaryota; phylum Oomycota; class Peronosporomycetes; order Peronosporales; family Peronosporaceae; genus Phytophthora; species Phytophthora agathidicida. The sequence goes on from CP106979.1 coordinate 2,130,595, forward strand.
GGTCGACGAGTTTCGTACCAGTTATCTTTGCTCTGAGTGCTCACGTCCGATGGAGGACACGCCGTTCAAGATCTACGGTACGACGAAAACCAAAAGGTCGAGGAATGTGCGTGTCTGCGGAGACGTAGTTTGCAGAGCGAACTACTGGGAGCGCGATATCAATGCGGCGAAAAACACGTGGCAGCTAGGACTCCTCCAAGTCACCCACCGGCCTCGAACTCCGCAGTTTTGCAGAGGATACTGAATCGGCTAAGGCGACTAATTCAACCAACGTGGGAACGGGACCCTGAGAAGGACCTCAAACGAAAGCCCACTCGGTAAACGGGCTGCTGGGGAGTGAAAGGTGTAGTGCCATCATTCATAGGTAGCCCAGTCCGAACGTAAAGATCTCTCGAGATCATTCTTAGTGAATCTACCATACGTACGCGTAGCCACTTCAATTGGTCGAATAAGATTTTTGGTAACGGAAATGTGACGAGGCACAAGATACTTTTTGGTTCACTACGCTGCAGCCAAGCGAGGGGATCGAAGGAGGCGGTCGTTCTGGCGGTGTAGTGATAGTTCATCCGAGTTCGATTCATCGGTGCTACCGGTGATCTCTTCACCTTGGCAATCGGGAGGCATGGTGGTGGCTTGGCGGCGTAGCAGGCTACTGTAACTTGAAGAGAGTGTGTGCGAGAAATCTCGCTGCTTGATGGACTGCCACAGCTTTGCCGACAGGTTTGTAGCAGCAATACTGACGCAAGAACGCTGTGGTCCTTCGGAGCGCGCGTTAAGAACTATTGCGGCCCGCAGCAGTTTGACGAACTCCTTCTTGTGTTGCTCAGTTTCGCAGTGCACAATGTATTGGCGAGCGGTACGGGGCGGTATTGCAGATGATGCCTCAACTGTGGAGCTGCCGTCCTGTGCATCTACCGAAACTTGCGAAGTGCTCCTCGAGAGAGAGTAGCGCCTTTTAACCGGCCTCTTGAGTGTGCACGGACTAAGGTTGTGACAATTGCAGCGCCCAGCCTTCGATGCAAGGAGCGCAAATGACTTGGCGCTCGCGCCTGGGGGAGAGATATCGTCGTCAGTCTCAGTAGCTTCAACCACCATCGCGCAAGAAAGACAAATGTGCCGGCGAACACGTAGACGAAAGTTACTTCTTCTGGCGATCAGCAGCGCATCAGATAGCAGGATAACACGCTGCCGGTCTTTGTTGCGTTCCTGGCCATTCGAGTTGAGACTATCGCGCAAAGCAGATGCCTCCTTTTCGTTCTCGCTGACGAGCAGTTCCATTTCGCTGTTTACGCTCGGCCTAGCATACGTTTGCAGGCATTCACGCTTCGGTGAGTTTGTTGAGGCACGTAATTGAAGAACTCGCGCTAAGCGTGATCGCTTATCCATCACCTGCACTGCGGCGGGCATCTCATAAAGCAGTGTACGTCCTGGACGGAGCAACTGTAGCTTAGCAGCAAGTTTGGAGTTGTCGATGCTGTCGTTCAAAGATACAAGACGGGTGTTGTTCTCTGCGTCACGAACGCGAGCGTTCACAAGGTCGGATACTCGTTGTACGCCCTCCAATGCCTTTTGTGAGAGAAGTTCTTCCTCCGGACTGGTGGCATTCTGCACGAGCGAGCGGAACAACAGTGAGTATCGGCAGATGCGTTGCACGGGTTTAATGAGATCGGACACGGCGTCGAATTCAGTTTGGTCGTTATTGACAACGTGAGACAACGTGAAGGCATCGAACAACTTCGTATTGGCCTTGAGCTCCTCTTTCGCTGGCGAAAAGTTGGCGCAGTATACCGCGTATATCTTCATGTAGTCGACGGTGGAGTCAAACGCGCTAGTGACACGGGTCACAGCTTCCATTGGCCCCGCTTGGGGGCTGCTGCTCGGGTTCGAAAAGTTGAAAAAGCGGCGCTGTTGAGGCGGTTCCATGAGCTTGGACAGCTCCTTGTGGATGCCAAGAATGAAGTGCGCGGCACAGCGAAGCTCCATGAGCGCCGGAAACACCTCCTTTGTGCTGCAGACCTCGTCCGCGAAAGCAATGAAAGGGTCTAGAAAATGGTCCACAAGCGCGTTGATGTCAGACACGTAATCTTTTTCAGTGGCTGTCATCTCGGAGCAAATGCGCTCGACAGTCGTCCAGTTGCGCTTGCTCGGGTGGTCGAGCGCCTGGAGATGACGCAGGAAGCGTGGAGAGCGCTCATCGTACGTCATCTTGGCTAGTCGCATCGCCTGCGGTGTGCGAGCGATCAAGATCTCGCACATAGGCAACTTCGGCGGCACCTTCGACTCCTGCATCGTCATGTCAAACCCGCAAAACGACTCAGCTCCACGGTCGGGCTTCACGTAGGCGGGTGGGTTGCAATCTGTTAGCTAAAGCACCAGCGTACGGGTTGAAGCCCATGATCTTTGTGCCCGACGACTACATATTTTTAGTCGCAGCGGCCAACAGGCGCCTTCACCGTCTTATAAAGGGCGGGTACCATGTTGCTCGGCGATTCTAAATACGGGCCATATCCAGCACCTAGTATAATACTCACACGACCACCGCCACAGGTAACGTCATTCCCGTGCGAACGCGGCTGTGCCGTTCCTTCCCTGCATCCATAACGCAACGCCGAGCAAGTGTGGTCGTGTTGACATACAACAACCGCAGTGACGAGATCGAGTGCACTTCACATGGCTACCTCTTTAGCCACACTACTTCTACACAATTTGGCCTCGCTTTTCATTGGCCAATACTGCGTCAAGCCTGTCCTCCAGCCATCACTTCACACATTAGTGCAAGCATGGGGCGGAAGCAGGCTCCTCCGAGACGCGGTGCCAAGCGCCAGGGCATCGCGACGCAAGCTCTCCGCGGCAACAAGAGTCAACTAGGACAGCAGAATCGCACGGCACCCAAGAAGCTCGTGGGCAAGCAGCAGAACGCGCAGAAGCTGCAGCAGAAGCGAGAGCAGCTCCGCAGTCAACAGGTCGGCAGGAATCGCGGCGTGGTGTCAGGTCTGAGTCTGGCGGAGCTGGCTGGACGCGCTGCTCAAAGTTCACAGCAGTTCGAGCAGAATCAGAATCAGCAGCAGCAGGAGAATCAGACAGGGGACGAGCTCGTCATCAATGACGCGTCCCGTCGGGCCTACATGAAGGAGCTGCGCAAGGTCGTGGACAAGGCCGACGTGGTGCTGGAGGTGCTGGACGCCCGCGACCCCATGGGATGCCGCACGCTGGACATGGAGGACGCGATCGGCAATAGACACGGCAAGAAGCTGGTGCTGGTGCTCAATAAAGTGGATTTAGTGCCGCCACACGTGCTGCAGCCGTGGCTCAAGTATCTGCGGGGCTTCTACCCGACGGTGGCTTTTAAGGCGTCCACGCAGAATCAATCCAAGCATCTGAGCGCCAACTTTGGCCGAGCAGATAAAGCGGCGGGTGAAGCTGTGAGTGGAAGTAAAGCGGTGGGAACAGACGCACTGATGCAATTACTGAAGAATTATTGCCGTAGTCACGGCGTCAAGACGGCAATTACGGTTGGAGTTATTGGATACCCGAATGTAGGCAAGAGCTCGGTGATTAACTCGCTGAAGCGCAGTAAGGCTGCAAGTGTGTCGAGCACGGCGGGTCACACGAAGGTCATGCAGGAGGTGCACATTGACAGCAAGATCAAGCTGCTGGACTGCCCTGGTATCGTGTTCGACCACTCAGACTCGAGTGCGTTGCTGCTGCGTAATTGCATTAACACAGAATCGATGGCGGACCCAGTAGGCGCAGTTCAAGTGCTGCTGACGCGGTGCCAACCGGCGCAACTCGCTGAGCTCTACCAACTGCCGGTGGAGACAGTGGCGAAATGCTTTCAGGATGCTGTGCAGTTTTTGGTGCTTGTGGCGCAGGCCAAGGGAAAACTGGGTAAGGGGGGCATCCCCGACCGCCAGGCTGCTGCTCGTATCGTGCTGCAAGACTGGAACCGAGGCAAGCTGCCGTACTTCACGCCGCCTCCGGACCAGAGCGTTCAGGTGCTGGACACGCAGTTGGTGACGTCGTTCGGACAGGAATTCAATGTTGCTGACGAGGACCTGAACCCGACGAGCATCTTCCTGGCAGATTCGGACGCCTCCAAGGAGACTATCAGCGGTCCGCAGTGCTCGATTTCAGTGGCAGCTAGCGGTAGTGGCGATGTGGCTATGGCGTCTGAGACTACCACAGAGCCCACGCCCGCCTCCGCTCGCATCAGCCAGATGCTGGGCAATAGCGACTCGGACTCGGATTCCGACATGGACTCGGACTCGGAGATGGCTGACGACGATGCCGACGCAGGAGGATTCACGTTGCCGCACTCCGCGTTATCGACCCAGGAACTGGCTGCCAAGTTGGCGCAGGATGCTCTGAATCCGCAGACGGCTATGGCTGCTCGACGGAAAGCCAAGCAGTGGCGCAAACTCAAACGCCGTGCTGCCCGTCAGCAGCTGGGCACGGAGGCCGAGAACTCATTCAGTGAGCACTTCGGCAGTATCGTGGGCATTGCGGCTCCTACTTTCACAAACCCCTTCACGACGCAGTAGAAGAACACTGTTGTTTATACAAGGTGCTAGACCCATAATGGTATTTGATTGTTCTCTCTCTCTTCGGCTTCCATTGGTCTGCTGCGCTCTCACGCAGCTAGAGAAAATTGCATTACTGAAGTGTTGTGTCCATGGACACGTGGTCGTAGCTCAGTTCGATGGCTTCGCTAAACTCTCTCTGTCCTTACACTCTGGGAGACGTGATCATGTTTCTCGGAGATGTGATCATGTTTGGAGGCGTCAGCGCCATCTCGTACTCGATGCTCTCCCTGCGCTCACGAGTGGTGGCGGGGGAGCCTGCATCCTGTTGGTTGGCCAGACGTCTCTTCCTGTAGATAACGGCAGCGGCCACAACCGCCACAAGGGCCACCGCAGCAGCGATCCCTGCGACGGCACCACCACCGATACCCGTAGAGTTGGCAAGGTCGCCCGAAGAAAGCGACACCGTCGACGAAGCAGCTGAAGAGGCTGTCGACGTCGCCGAAGCTGGGCTGTTCTCGTCTCCCACCTCCGCCTCGCTGGCTCCAACATCCTCCGAGCCACTACTCGACCAACTGCCGTACGTCTTCGTGGCCGCAGGGGTCGAACTGGGCGTCGTCGTCTTGGTAGCTGCTGGTGTAGCAGATGGCGTCGACGTCGTGGCTGCCGGAGTAGCCGAGGGCTTCGTCGTGGTAGCTGCAGGAGTAGGCGACGGAGTCGTAGCTGCCGGAGTCGCGGATGGCGTCGTAGCAGCCGGCGTCGCTGCCGGTGTGGTAGCAGCGGGCGTCACCTGTGGCGTCGTGGGCGCGGGCGTGGGCTTCTCTCCGCAATTGTAGAGGTCCCGCAGCTCCGTGGTCTGCACGAACCAGCTTTCGTCGTAGTCCTCGTTGCCGTCGAAGGAGCCCGAGCCGTCCAGGTCCACTGTGTCTTCTCCGCTGAAGTCCCACGTCTCGCACTTGCTCTCCACGACGGTGCCGTCGCAGCCCACAGTGGGCAGCACGCAGCCCCAAGTGTCTCCGTTCACCAATTGGCACACGGCGTCTTCGGGGGCTACACAGCTCCCGCCCTCGTACGACGGCAGGTACGAGTGGCAGTCGGCCACAGCCACGTCGCCCGCCTTCGGGCAGCTGAAGCCTGCAGGCACGGAGCCAGAGCCCGCGCACAGAGTGGAGGCGTCAATAGACAGGTCGTATGTGGCGTCGCGGCAGACGCTCACCTCCACGGCGGCGGCGGTTGACGCGCCTAACGCCACGAGCAGCAGCGGCAGCGTGCGCAGCATTTTCCTGTTGTTGATTGTGGTTGGTGATGTACCGCTCGATAATTGGCCGCTTTCAGTACTCAGCCAGCGGTGCGATGTTCGGGTATCAGGCCAAAATCGAGAATGGGGAGCCGTCGCACGGCTGGCTTTTGAATTGGGATAGACGGACCACTCCTTGCGACCGATGGTACACTGTACCATTGCAGTTCTGCCAAATTTTGGGCGCAGGTGGTCGATTCGCCAGCTGGGTACACAGCGCGCAGCACTGGGAAAGCAGTGCTGGGGAGCGATCAAGGTGGTGCGGTGAAAGTCGCCAAGCGCAGCGCCTTGGTGGTGCCTTTGACGTCGTCCGGCACTGCAGCGGATGAACGCCGGACACGAGCGATGTTGCGATCGTCTACCAAAATGTCGGTTTCAAACCCTAATCGTGACTGGATTTCTTTGGAGCTGCCAGAAACCAGGCAGAAATAATACTCAGATGCGTCTGATATAGCCCAATTTGATCAGAATGGGTAATTTGTTTTTCAATGGGCAACTTAGGCCGAGGTTCAACAGTGGGCTGCTGCTTCCCATCGAGCTGGCGCCGATAGTAGGCGTGGCTTGGAAACGCTGGATATGGTCGTCGCCGACTTTGGATCCGGCTCGACAAATACATAGCGTGAGCTTTTTGCTAGTTCGAGTTTGTTTGTGGCTTGCGATGATGGCAGCGTCAACGACGACGACAGCTTCTCTCGATCAAATGTTTTCCGGTCCGACCAAAAGAGTTCCGACCTGCAAGACTGGGCTCGAATTGCTTGGCGAATGCAGTTCCAACTCGAACTGCTCTTCGAATTGGATCTGAGCTGACTTCCAGCCCCAAAAAATTGAATTTGGGTACCGTGTGACAGGATCTCAAAAGTACAGTGCCTGTAGTCAGCGTAGCATTTCAGCTTGTGTCATTGACGGACCGATATCCGGGCAATTATTGCTTGCCTTCTTCTTGCTGAGCCCTTTCGATGGAGCTATTCGCTCGGTGGATCTCTTCATGAGCTCTCGTTGCGCTTCCCAGCTGCCCATCGCGTCTTATCCCAAAGCCTGCCGCAGCTAGCAGCCTGCTGCAATCGTGGTTTCCACGTGACACGTTCTGTTCCGATGCTCATATGGGGGCGACTGGCTTCCGCGTTGTGTGGCTGCGTAGTTCAATCGATGGAAGTCCACGAGAGGCTGGCGAAGCAGCGAGGAAGGTCGAAACAATTGACGTCAATTGAGCTTCATCGCATCAACACGAGCAGTGAAATGAAGATGCTTTAGTCGACCGAACGGAACTCATAGTTTGGTTTTACCTCCGACACTTGTGGTGTTCAATTGTTGGCTGTGCCCTCCGGGTGATAGCGAACGAAAGTGCAAAGTTTAACAGCATTTATACAGTCTAGCGTTTAGACATTACCTGGTCGTCGCTAGAATATGCGTACACAGTTATCAATCGTCCTCGGCAGCCACCGCCTCCGTGGGCGGATCTGCGTCAGCGTTCTCAACCTCTCGGCCCTCGGACACATTGTCGGACGATGCCGACTCAGCTGCAATATCTGTTGTCCCCGAAGCCGCCGGAGTCATTGCAGGCAACTTCACCTTCGGTTTCGTGCTTGCAGCTGCGGGCGTCGTCGCCATTTCCCCCGTCACCACCGCAGGAGTCGGAGGGGCAACCGGTGACGGTTCTTCCGAGTCACTCTCGACGTCTTCATCCTCATCCTTCTCATCACGATCGTCCGCAGAATCATCTTCCTCCAATGCCTCCTTCACGTGTCTCTTCCTGGCGTAAACAATCGCGACCGCAGCCACAACTACAGCAGCAAAGGCTACCGCTGCTGCGATCACCGCCAGTACCTCGGCACTAACTCCTCCAAAAGTCGCAGCATCCGTAGCGGCAAATCCCACCGCCGCCGAGTGTCCCGCCGCGCTCTCCTCGTCCCCAACCTCCGTCTCTCCATATCCTGTCTGTCCAGCGCCAGCTTCTGCACTTGATGATCCGCTGCACTCCGTAGGCGCCGGAGTCGGCGTCGCCGTTGGCATCCCCGCAGGGGTCTCTGTCTCTGTATACGTATCGTTGCTCTCCGTAGCTCCTGGTGTCGGAGCTGGAGTAGGCGCTTCCGTCACATTGGTCTCCGTCGCCGAAGGAGTCGGCTCTGGTGCAGCAGTCGTCGGCGCGGGCGTGGGCTTGTCCCCACAGTCGTAGATCTCCCGTAGTTCAGTTGTCTTCGTGAACCAACTCTCATCATAGTCCTCATTGCCGTCAAATGACCCGGAGCTGCTCAGATCCACCGTGTCGTCTCCGCTGTAGTCCCACGTCTCACACTTCTTCTCCTCCACCACAGGCGCGCCATTGCAGCCTACAGAAGGTAGCACACAGCCCCACGTATCGCCATTCACCACCTGACACACGGCGTCTTCGGGCGCCACACAGCCTCCGCTGCCGTACGATGGGAGAGTCGAGAGGCAGTCAGCCACAGCCACGTCACCCGCTTTCGGGCAGCTCCAGCCTGCTGGTGCAGATCCCGCACCGGCGCAGAGCGACGCAGCGTCTACCGAAATGTCGTACGTGGCGTCGCGGCACACGCTCACCTCCACTGCGACGCTGGAGGACGCGCCCAGAGCCACGAACAGCAAAAAGCGAAGCGACGTCATGCTCTTCCCAGGGCCTAATGGAGAATGGCAATCTTTTGTAGCTGATATCTACGTGTTTGTATAGGTTCGTAGGAAAATTTGGTTATGTTTTTGCAATCATTCGAAATGATCGCGAGCTAAACTACTTGGGTTTTGTATGCCCCGCGGACAGTTGGGTATGCTGTTGATTTCGTTGGATGCATTTCCTACCATAGCAGACGCACGCCATTCGCAGAAATCAAGATACAGTCAAGATGCCCAGAAGCGCGAAGTCCAGCTCGCGCTTGAAGCGCACCTGCGTTCGACCAGCTTTGCAGGCGAAGCCACCCCCAAGTAAGCGCAGAAAAATACCTAAGACAGTCGCCCCCATCGACGCCGCTGCCAAGGTCCCTGCTGCTGGGGCTGTTCTAGATGATGAATCTGTGACTATAGTGGAGGGTCCGACCATGACTACGACGGCTACTGCTACTGCTGCTGCTCCTACAGCCAGGTGTGCCAACCCAGCGTTGACTCCCGTTCAAGACGAGGTTCAAGAGGTGACAGCTCAAGAGGTTCGGGAAGCATGCATAGCCAAACGCACGCAAGTAGCGTACGCAGGAAGCCTCCGCGCCATCTCGCGCTGGATTGTGGACACGAAGAAGCTGGCGTCACCGAAGTATTTCGATGGAGATGGACAAATTGACCTTGAGCGCTTTACTGCTGCAGATCTCGAAGCATTTCTTCTTGAAAAGCGGAAAACAGTCGGAGGGAGTTCGCTTAATGGCTTTCGTAGCACAATCAAAGATTCGTATCGACGAAAAGAAGTCGCTCTCCCTGTTGTTTACGGAAAAAAAAAACGTGTCAACGTTTTTTTCGGGGTTAAAGAGAATGCGGGCTACGAAAAATCAATCCGGCGCTCCACGAGAATCTGGAAAAGACCTGCTGCCGTATTCACTCTATCAAAAGCTTTGTTGTGATTCTTTAAGTCGTCAAGACGGTGGATTTGTACACTTATTTCTGACTACCCAATGGAATCTCATGTATCGGTCGGAGTCAGTTCAAACGCTTTGTTCGGAGCATTTGAGTGCTCATGATGACAGTGTTTGGTGCATCATGCACAAGTCAAAGACGAACCAGGAAGGGAGTGGGCCAAAGGATCCCCGGCATATGTACGCAAACCCACTAAGCCCCGCTACGTGTTGGTTACTGCTCTCGCGATTTATCTAGCCTGTCGACCAACACAGGAATCGGGCCCACTTTTTCCTGGGTCTCAGCAGAAGTCGCGTTTTGGCACTGCGTTAAGACAGCAAGTTGGGGGACAATCAGGACTCAATCACTATGGTACTCATTCAATTCGCAAGGGTGTCGCTACGTTTGCGTGCAGTGGGACAACCGGTGGACCCTCTATCGCAAGCGTGCGCTTACGAGTAGGCTGGTCATTAGGAGGAGTTCAAGATCGCTATATACGTTGTGAGTCAGCTGGGGATCAATACCTTGGTCGCGTCATTGCGGGTCTTCCTCTAAATCGCGCGGAGTTTTCGATCCTACCACCACATTTTTCGGACAACAACGACAAAGATGTACGCAATTGCATCGAAGCGATGTTCCCTGCTCTAAAAGATACGAGTTCGATGCAGGATATCCTGAAGTTGTGCATTCCTTCGCTTGTTTGCCACGAGGAATATCTTAGAGAAAAGCTTCCTGCATCACATCCACTTCTTTCGACGTTCCTGTTCAGACAAAATGAAGCGATGAATAAGATGAATTCGGCTTTGGCTTCCTATCCGTCCCCTTGGATGAAACCAACAGGAATTCCCCCTCGTGTCGAACTGTACAAGCAATTACAGACAATGCAAAACTCCATCGACAACCTTCCGCCAGTTCTTATGCAAGGAATCAGCTCGTTAATTGAGCAAAAAGGAGTCGCTGCAGGAAACATAGCAAAAGAGGTTCTGGAGACAACTATTCAAAGACTTCTTGAGCGGACTGGAATGGCAGCTCAGCGAATATCGGCACCTCAGCATAACAACCAGCCAAGTGATGCGAATCATCTTGATTTCAATGACGGCAAATTTCGCCTGCCGCCGAAGTCTTTTGCTTTCCCACGAATGACACCATTTGGAGCGTGGATATTATGGTGGTTTGGAGATAAACACCAAGGGTTCCCACCGCTAAAAAGGATTCACACACATGATCTTCCGAGTCAAGCTTTGCACAAATCGTTTTCGGATATGAGCGTGTTTGTTCGACACATCGCTAAAGGTGCTGCGTCTGTTGGTTCACCAATTCCGAAGGACATGTCTGAGAAGCGGACAGCTGAAGTCTTCCGTACCGGGATGGACAATTTGCAATTGGCACCTTCGACCCGTAAGCACCGTCTTGCAGAGCTTTCTGTTGCTACGATAGTACGTTTTGTCCGAGAAGCGCAGGCTACGGCGAAATCGCAAACAACACAACAGCAAACGGCAAGCTAGACCACCGTCAACTTCAACTAATCAATTTTAACCAATCGGATTGTATAACCTGGCCGTAGCAGATCCATCCTACGTTTTTGCCAGATAAGTGAATATTTGCGCGGTTAACTTGGTCAGGCAGCTTCTAAAATCGCTCTATTTTGATGAAATAGCAAAAGAGCATGACGGTTAAGGGCATTTAGAATCACCAGATCGCTTTAACCGGTGTACGATCCCATGTGGCGAATACAATACAGTCAAATCTGTTTATATGATCCTCTCTATTTGAGCCCTTCGTTTTATTTGATGCAGATGGTGTTGGAACCAAACGTTTAACTAACTTTTTGAATGACCTCTACTTATATGCGTAAAAGGTATATGCGTCACATTTTTGGGAACCATAAATTGGTCTAACCTATTTATATGATACACAATGCTTAGGACCACACACTCTCCAAAGAACAGCTCGCCCGCAAACCCTCTGCGCCTCCCCCCCCCCCCCCCGTTGCCCATGTCTTCGCGCACCTGCTTGACGCTCGAGCAAAAGCTCCAAGCTCACCTGAAGCTTAAGCAAAGTCCTGGCGTTAGCAACCCCATGCTCAACGAGTGGATCTACTCGACGTTCAAGGCCCGCCTCAGCCGTGCTACGCTTGGCCGATTGCGCGCCCTGCCCTCCGCCTACTTCAGCCATGTCGACCTGGGCGCAACCAAGCGGCGTTGTGTAAAATTTCCTCAATTCGAGCGCGAACTGAGGGGATTTTTTTTTCAAAAACGAAGCCAAAACAACTATGGCGGACGACATTCTTCCGCTGAAGGCGCGTAAACTGGCGGAGAGCTTCAACATCGATGACAAACAGCTCCGGCTCAGCAACGGCTGGCTTCAAAGCTTCAAGAAACGCAACGGGATTCGCTCGCACACGCTTAGTGGGGAAAGAGGTTCGATGGAAGATGATGCTGTGCGTGATGCCAGGCTCCAGTTGCAGGAGGAGGTGGCAGGTTTTTGTAACAGGGCGAGACGCGCTCTGTTTCTTTAGCATACACTAGTATGCGCTTTTGAGGAAGCGTAAGTTACTTAGACTTTGTATGCAAGCAGAAATACACGTCCCCGTGTATTTCTAAGCAAAAGACCGAAACTTTAACTTGAAAATAGAAAACTGAATTGAATGGAAGCCCGCCGCGTGGCGGGCCCTTAGCAAACCTATCTAAATGACTTATGTATCTACGGAGGTGAAGCCATGGTTGGCTCTCACGCTCCGGCCCTTATGTATGCGTTTGATTGGTGGAAATGTGCCCCTTTCCATCAATAGCAGTGCGCTTAGCGCCCGCCAATGTTTGTGCCATTGGCGGCTCGAAATGATTGTTGACTGTGTATGTGACGCGCACACAGAAGACTTACCGTATACTTGTCCGTGTATAGTCCGGCTATACACGTATATCTGGTGTACCCAGTTACACCAGCCTGTGTAACCTTGTTACAGTTTTGCTCCTCAAAATGTATTCAACTTTGATGAAACAGCGCTTTTCTATCGTCTCGCGCCTAACCGAACGCTAGCAACAACGCAACGCAAGGGCAAGAAAATAGACAAGCGACGTTTGACTTTGGCCTTCTGCTGCAATGCAACTGGTTTGGAGAATCTCGACCCAATTGTCATTGGTACGGCAGAAAATCCACGGTGCTTTAAAAAGGGAGCGGCTATTAAAGGTAAACCCATTGTGTACAAGTCAAGCAAAAACGCTTGGGTGACATCCGTCATTTTTGACGAATGGCTACATCAGTTCAACCTGAAAACGGCGGCTGCCAATCGCAAGGTCCTCCTACTAATCGACAACGCATCGAGCCGCAAAATTCTCCGAGACCTGTCCAACGTGACGGTCCACTCCCCCTCCCTCCCCCCCAAACATGACTTCTGCTGTTCAACCACTCGATGCAGGTAGAGCTTGTTCTATATTGCGGTAACTGAAAAAATTGACCAACCGTTTTTGTGCTTATTTTAGGTATCATTCGGTCATTCAAGGCTCAGTACAGAAAATATTCTGTGAGGTGGTGTTTGGATACTGTTGAGGCTAACATTACACGCAAGCTCAATGTACTCGAAGCTGTACAATTTTCCATCGATGCCTGGGCTGGCGTGGCACCTACAGCTATTGCAAACTGCTGGATCAAAACCCGAATTTTGAGTGCAACAATGCTGGGAAGAGCCCGAGCAAGCGGTGATTTTGTCGAACCGGTTTCCTGCGATGAAATGAAGGAGTTGTCGGCCATGATGACGAATTGGGAGGGTGCTGTTAGCGCTAGCGATTACGTCGCGGTAGATGTAGAGGTGGATGTGCACGAACCTGATGCGATTGTCGACGAAGCAGCAGTAAGTGATGACGTTGTGCAAGATGAGGAGGAGAAGGACCAAGAAACCGTCATTCAACCCGCTGTTGCATTGAGAAATTGCATGGAGCTGTCTGCGTTTCTTCTGCAATGTGGAGCGCAGACCGATAGTGAACGAAGAGCTCTGTCGACAGTCACCGCTTTGGTTCGGGAGACTACGTTGAAGGCAAAACAGCAGCGAACTATGCGTGATTTTGTTACGTACACCACATAATAAACTGAAATGAGTCCATTTTATATGAGTCACCGCTGAAATTGGCCACCACATGGCCTCATATGAACAGGTTTGACTGTAATCCCATTTTTCCCGCCTTTCTAAATCCACTGCAACATTTTCTGACAAGCCCTAGCCAGGATGGCGCCGAGCTGCTTCCGGCTGGAGGCTACACGGGGCCCCCACACAGGCTCCATCCATCACTACTGCTCTCTAGACCAATACTCCTTCGTGTCACCATCTACTGGAGTTCATGATCTCTCAATCGGCCGCAAGAAACGCTGTTGGCTGCGACTGCCCCAGGACTTGGAAGTGTCGAGCGTCCACGCCGAGTTTCGCTTCATAGAGGACGGAAATAACGGCGCAAAGGTTGCTATTCGCGACGTCAAGAGTACAAACGGCACGAAGCTCAATGGGAAACCACTGAAACCCCGGCAGGACTATCCCTTGAGTGACAAAGACCTCGTGGCAGTGGGGAGGACCAGTCTGCGCTTTGTGCAGGTTGTGCATGGGCAACCGTGTGGCGACGAGGGAGATGATGATACTGCTCCATCTAGTGCTAATGCTAACGCTATACTAACAACAAATACTTTGTCGTCAGGGGTTCGACCTGCACCAGCCCCGGTGGTGATTGTGCTGGATGAAGATTCAGCCGAGTCGGCGGAGGAGAAAGAGCTGCATTCTTCAGCAGCAGTAGCCCCAGTCTCAGCGCCGGCTTCTGCAAGGGTGTCGGAAGTTAGTTTTAGTGCTGAAAAAGCGGGTGATACACCTGCAGATCAGCCGGACATCGAGCCAGCCCTTGACGAGGAGGTGGTCAGGGCAGTGAAGAACGTTGTGGTGGTTAGTGCTGACAAAGAGAACGGAAATGATGTCGATTTGATGCAAAAGCCGGAGAAGGCTAAGGTTGCTAAAAGAAACACCGGGTGTGTAAACGAATACACTCCTGAGGATTCTACCAGTGCGGTGTGCAGCGCGGTGATCGGACAATTGGATCTGCTGGAGCAGCAGGCCCACTTGAATGAATGTCTCGGTGGTCGAGTTGCGGCCAATACGGCAGAGGTTGCCGCCCTCGCCATACCACTGGCGCAAATCGCTGCAAAGGCTAATAAACCGAAGGTTCGAAAACGAGGAAATACTGAAGGAGGGACCACTCGAGCTAAAAAGCCGAGGAAGCCGAAGGCAGGTGCGGATAATGACGGCTCTGCTGTCGCTGCCTCTAAAGCAAAAAAGCCGCGGAAACAGAAGCGGGCTGGTGGTGCAGAGAATATCGAGCTAGCGATGGCGCTGGCAGGCGGTTCAAAGATGAACAAAGAGCAGCAGACAGACATACAGCTTGCAACGACGAAGAAAAAACTGGAGCAGCTTGATGAGCAAATTGCAAAACTGGCTAAGAGGCGCACAAATCTCGTGAAGAAGTTGGACAGATTAGAGAGGACGAAACAGAAGCTGCGCAAGTCACAAGTTCTACCGCCGGCGAAGGTGCTTCAGTTCCTTGATCTGAAAGCTGCGTTGGATATCATATTTCCAAGCAGCCGGCTGGCACAGCCAACAGATCGGCATGCAGACAAGGAGCTATCAGTGAATGGTTCTGTTGTGGCAAAGCGGTATGCCCCGTCAAGGTGGAGCGAAAGCGAAATTGCTCTACATTGTGATGAAGAGAAGCCAGCTGAATTAGTTGCGGTGGCTGCCATTTCCATGTGGGCATGTGCCTCGCAGCAGCTTTCTGGGCTCGCTCGCGACACTCTACTGTACCGCAATAGCATACTGCGGGCATTTCTTGGTGATGATGAGGTTGCTGATAGCAGTATGGATCTGGACGACCTTGGTGGTTTTGATAACGAAGACGGAGATGCAGATTTTGAACGAGGAGATGCAGATTTTGAACGAGGAGATGATTCTGAAAAGAGCGCCGAATTAAAGCCCTTGCCCACAGATCAAACAGCAGAGGTTCCGGATGTTGTGAAGCGCGTATTCCCAAACTGGCAGCGTGATATTGCATTTATCCATGATCAGACGGCGGAGGAGCTTGAGATGGCCCTTGAGGCAATGAACGCAGCGCAAGCTCAAGCTAGCGGTGCAGTGGAAGAAGCGAGCGAACCGAACCAAAAGGAAGTCTGTCGTACAGAGGTGAGCGAGGAACAGAGTGCTGAGGGATCCGAAAGTGAAGCCTCGATGAATTTGCCCACACCTCTAGCAGAGCAGCGACTTGCCTGCGAATACATGGCGCAGGTGATGAGGCGACTCATTGCCGAGAAGAGGCAGCAGCGCGGCAGTATTGCAGAGTCCGATGGAGGATGCCAACAACAGCGCGTAATAGACCTGGCCAGTTCCAATGGCGAAGAGATCGAGCAGCGGGCGCAACATTCTGGTTTTGGGACTGCCCGCACGAATGGGGCGGAAGAGGAGCCGTACTCCTAACGTAGTTGCCTCTAGATGTCCGTGGCTACCCGAATAGCATCACGGCCTCCGTCCTAAGCTGTTCTACACTTGTTGGGCCTATTACGCCAGCGCAGAGCTAGCAGGACTCCCCGATGCAGGAACACCGGTGAAATGGTCGCGCAGTACGGACACACCCACGTTCTTGTGGAAGATGTTCCGTGCTGCGTTAGCATCTCGATCTTGGACCAGGTGGCAGTGCTTGCACCTGTAGACCTTCTTGCTGCCGAGCTTCTCGTCGATGCGGCCACACCCCGAGCACGTCTTGGACGCGTACTCCTCGTGCACTTCCACCATTCGGCCGCTCGTTCGCTGCATCTTGTACTCCAGCATCTTCTTGAACTTGAAGTGCGACAGCGTCATCATGGCGCGGACAGTCGGGCGACGCAGCTTCCGCTTCCGTCCTCGAAGCACAAGTTCCTCGACTGGAGCAAGAAGGCTCTTAGGCGTGATTTCCAGACGCTCTTCTCGGACATATCGAGCGGCCATCTGCTGGGTCTCGAACGTTGGCAGCAGCACCTCGTGGTAGTTCAGCGACAGCCACTTTGAGACCTTCTGGTGCATATCGTGCACCATGCGCGTCACCTTGCCTAGAACCTGACGGATCTGCAGACGCAGGCGCTGACGCCGCCGCTTGTTCCGCAGCAGTTCAGTGGTAGCGACGCATTCTGCCGCCGTCTTCTTCTTTGCCACCTTGGTCTTTGTGTGGCACGGATGTCGACACTTGCTGTCCTTGTTCTTCGCCGCCTCACCCCCCTCACTCGTCCGTTTGCACGCACAGTCCTTCCCCCGACACGGCGGCTCTACGATCTTCCGCTCGAGCAGCGCCAGCTCGCGTCGCAGTGCGTCCGCAATCTTGAGTCGCGTGAGTATCTTCTCGTCGGGGTCCGCGATGCTGAATACTCGGCCGCTGGGATCGTAGAATGTGATGAAGCATCGGACACCTGGGTCAATAGCACCCGTGCGAGTGCTCAGCGTAGGCGCAAAGTTCTTGCAGGTAGGCACGCAGAGATAGAAGCCCCCCTCACGGGTGCGCACTAGCCGCAGCATTGTGGTGACCTCAGGCAGAGGCTCGGACAGCTCGATCCATTGCTTGTCCATGAACGACTTGTGGAGCGCCACTGATATGCGATCCTTGGACGCGAAGAACCCGCGGTTTGTCCGCAGATCCATTGAGTCGGACCTCGCAAATACACTCTTAAAGCCAATATCTGGGAATGTTGTCTTCTTGCCCTCCTCCTTCAGAGCGTCGAACAGCGCGGCGGACGAGACGACAGCATCCTGGAAGTCGTCAAAGGCTCCGACGAAAACCTCGCAATTGCACTGAAGATGCTTTGCAAGCTTCTTTTAGTTTCGGAAGTGGTGGCGGACGCCTTCCTTCGTCGACATCGGACGGTACTGCTGCGCCAGCGCCTTGGGCTTGATGCATCCTTGAGCCAGATGTGTAGCACATTCTTCCTTGGAGACGGTGACAAGCTTGTTGTACACAGCACGACGAGTCGCGAACATTTGGTTCAGCTTTGTCTTTTGCTCCGTTGACGGCTTCATCGCCACCTTCGTACAGCTCGTGACGGGCGGCAGCATCACAGGGGCCTTCACTTCTTTAAGCTTCTGCGCTTTCTTCTTGCGTGGCTTGGGCGGCTCAACCACGAAGTCACAGATCTTGGGGTCCCAGTCTGGTGGGTCGGTATCCACGCAGTGCGTCACTCGGAACCACGAGTCCTGGAGAGGCTTGTAGATCGCAGGCACCGCTGCGCTGTCCCGAACGTCGTCAGGAGCCCAGAGGCCGTCGGCCACCTCCTGGTGGAACCACACATCCGGACCTTCGAGGACGCGTCCGTCTTGCGTGACTCGCTGCTTCTTATTCTTCTTGCTTTCTCCGCCGATGCCCTTGCGTTTCTTGCCTCCAGACGTCCTCGCGCGCTTCTTCTTGGACGCTGGCTTTGCCTTTCCGGCCGCCTTGCCCCGCCACTTGCGAGGCGAAGCCTGCGTCATGACCGCTGACAGTCGCCTGAGTAGGAGACTGCAACTTGTGGAATGAGAGCAATGCATGAGCAGCTCCCACGAGCCTCGTAGAGCAACTGATGCTCACCGTTGGCCACCGACTCGATGCCAATCCTGTAATGCGGTACGCTTTCGTGAGGAAGTACTATAAGCTGGACATCTTCTGCTACGTAGCCAGGTAGATGACACAGCACCAGGAAGCCACTCGACACTTGCTACTCCTGCTTACACCTCCTTTGCTACGACTTCCTGCCGAGTCTGCTCCGCTTCACAACCACCTAAAGACAAAAACCCCTGTGGCCGAGCTGGCCCTCCTCGATTCCTAATGTTGACTTCACGATGCCTCGCAGCTTGACCACCATTTTCACCATGTGCGACTGGGACTTTGGCCGCACTACTTTGTGCGCGTATGCCTTCCATCACAACATTGATGCCTCCTGCTTCTATTATATGAGCTGCACGGCAGCAACGGCTTCCGAAGTACGAGGTCGAGCTGGGTATATACCCATTTAACTGCCGAGATGGCGAGGTTGTAGAGACTATCTTCAAATTTGGTGACGCCTTCGGTCGAGAAGAAGATGAAGACATTCCGAAGTGACTCGGCTCTTCGTTGTTTGTGCTGCTTTCGTGCAGCAGGAAGTCGTAGCAAAGGAGGAAGGAAGGAACTCGATTTGATTAACCAGCTAGCGAATTTCTCGTCTGGGTAGGTCTAGTTTGATGCGGATTTATCTACTCGACACTGCACTTGCGGAAATCAACTACGCTGGTAGGACCCAATTGCACTCACGCTATTCAACTACACTCGCGGAATCCCAATGTTGTGCCCCCGTTCCGGGAGAACGTCTCGCGTTCTCACCGCACTGGGGGAAGTGCGTTCCCTCATTTTCATTGTGCTCGAAGATGGTCGTGCCTGTCTGCGAGTCCGAGGGTGGCTGGGTCGTGTCCGTGAGCGAGTCGTCGTCCGTGTGCTCCGTTGCCTCAGTGTGCCCGACGCCATAACTACCATTCCAACTCTACAAGACTGCATTGAATCACTCCGCGCTTTCGTCAACGACGAAGAAGAGCAGTTCCTCGCCGTTCGAGCTCTGCGACTTCAGGAGAGACAAGACAGGGGGCAGCTCGTACAGGAAGAGTCAACTCGACAGCAAGTGCGAGGGCTGATGGGGGCACACGAGCCGACTTTCGATTGGGTTGAGTTCACCGACATCATGTCGAACTTACTGCTGCATGCGATACTGCACTCTTTCGATGCGATGCAGCCGCTAGTACAACGACTACCACGCCAGCAGCAGACGCTCGGCATGGCTTTCGACAACAGATACCTAGACGTTCTACGGCGGATGCAGCAGAGGTCCATTGACGAGGCGGTGCTTCAGTGTGCGCAGCCGAATCAAACGTGGTTCTCAATCGCAGAGTGGACAAACTCGCTACCGATCGACAATGACTTGGGCGACGTCCGCCAGCGTTTTGGGGGTGATAACTGGGGAATCGACCAACAAGCCCAACAGGCTAAGATCGATGCTTTCCGCTCACGCCATCAACGTGCAGCACGAGAACACGAGCTCAGACTCGAGATCAAACGTGTGACAACGGAACTGAAGCAGCAGAGGCTGACGCGCACCCGAAAGAGCTCACTCCAACGAGAGCTGACCAGACTCTCAAACGAAAAGAGAATGCTGGAGTCCGAGGACGCCCTTTTGATGCGCCGTACCCGACGCTACCGGCTGAAGCCATCCGTGGATCAAGCTGCCAAGCTTAAAAAGATCATGCACGCGTGCCGGTACACGTACAACAAGTGCGTCGAGTATCGCCGCAAAGAGGGCACGGCAAACAGGAACGTCCTGGAGAAAGTGTTCGTCAAACGGCAAGATGAGGGCAATAATCTGGCGTATCCTGATGGCATGGGGCCGTCACCGGAGTGGGTAGTCAGCACACCTGCCAGTATGCGGCAGAACGTGGTTCATAGGTTCGTGTCGGCAGTGTCGGCGGCCCACACGAATCTCTCACGCGGCAACATCACCCACTTCAACATGCAGTTCAAAGGGCGCAAACAGCGCAACTACTTCACAATCGGCTCGAAAGCCCAGACTACCTATCTGAATGCACAAATTCACCGAGCCAATACGCACCACCTTGGTCCGGCGCCGTACCCGGATGACGGCAGGAAACCGAGGAAGCTGACGCAGTTCCTAACTATCACGTCCGTGCCCAACATCCCTATCATTGCGGAGGAAGGCACGACGGTCGAGGGCGAAGTTGTGATTCTGTACAAGCACGGCTATTGGTACGCAGAGATCCCATACATAGCAGAGCCCAAGCTGGAGAAGGACAAGGGCCGCTGCACGGCGTGTGATCCGGGCCTCAAGGCGTTCCTCACATGCATGGACCTACACGGTGACATTTCACACATCGGGCAGGCCAACTGGACCAAACTGGACCGACTGAGGAAGCGTCTGAGTGCTATGTAACGCGGTATGAGCGCGTTTGCCAACGTGAAGAAGGTGCGGAGGCACGCTGGTGAGGACTGGAAACGCTACGTAGCAGCACGTCGAGAGTTTTTCTGTGCGTCCGCCAAGCTTGACAACAATATCAAGGACCTACACTTCCAAGCTGCGGCATACCTGTGCAAGAACTCGGACGTGATCCTGCTGCCGAAGTTCGCCTCCAAGTCAATGATGCGACGTTGCACTGCTTTGGTTGTGAACTTCGCTATTACGCCCTCCGCGTGGTTCTTCATCACACACAGGTCGAGAATAAAGTAAGTTTGCTGGCACTCTTGTGAAAGACAGAGAAGGAATGGTGCTGGCGGAACGAAACTGGAAGGAGCTGCCAACTCAACTAGTACGTGTAGTATCTATCCGATGGACAGAATGTGTGTGCAAAGGACCCCTTTCCGCAGGTGTCGTGGGTATATTGCAGGCATGGTCCGTAAGCGAGCCCGATCCGAGCCCAGGCCGCCATCTCGGAGGCAAGTTGAAGTTGACAATCACTCCGATGGAGAGTGCCCACATCACTATTCCCTGGTGTAGTTTCGTCTCCGACAAATTCAACGGGACGACAAGGCCGGAATTAGGGTCAGAGCGAGGACCTTGAGGACGTATAAAATAGCTCGGCTTATCCTCATTGTGCCATTGCGCCAACGACACCCCAAGCAGCAGCAACTACAGCACCAACAATGTCAGCGGAAGCGGAGGCAGCGCTCAACGCGCTTAAGAAGCTGGAGGCCAACAAGACGTGCGTCAACTGCGGCAACTACAACCGCTTCGGCCACCAGAACATCTGCGAGAAGGTGCGCACCTTCGTGTGCTCCAACTGCAAGAGCGCGCACCAGAGCTACAGCATGCGCGTCAAGAGCGTGAGCATGAGCAACTGGACCATGGACGAGGTGGACGCACTACGCGAGCAGAACGGCGGCGGCAACGCTGTGGCGGCCCGCGTCTGGCTCGGCCGCTGGGACGAAGGTCAGATGCGCAAACCCACTAAGGACGACCCGCTCGACTACTACAAGCAGTTCATCAACCGGGTGTACAACGACAAGGCCTTTTACGACGACGACGGCTTCAGCGCCTCGGCTGCATCGAGCAGTCCAGTGGCCAAGAGTAGCAGCGGGAGGTCCGCTCCTGCGTCGTCTCCGTCTAAAGCGGCAGCAACTCCAGTCACCAACTTGCTGGACTTTGACACTCCAGCACAGAAGAAGGCGACGAGCGGCAGCTTTGATGCCTTTTCCGGCTCTGGAAACGATGGCTGGGGTAACTTTGCAGCTGCTCCTGCCCCGGTGAGCTCGAACGATGGATTTGGAGCTTTTGCATCCGCTCCGGCGCCGTCGAACGATGGCTTTGCGGACTTTAGCGCTGCTCCTGCTTCTGCTCCTGCACCAGCAAGCCCCGAAATGTTTGGTGCGTTCGCTTCAGCCCCTCCTGCACCAACGTCGAACTCGAGCTCGAACTCCTTTGATCCGTTTGCCGTGTCGGGAGGAAACACGAACGCGCCGTCGTCGAATGGCTCAGTTCCGTTTGACTCGTTCGCGCCTGCACCTACGAACCAGAGCCAGAACCCATCGGCAAATATCATGAACCAGTTCAATGCGGCGCCGGCGCCCAAGGACTTCAGTGTATTCGACGGACTGTCGGCACCATCGCTAGCGTACGGCAATCCTCAGCGCAATAACACCAACGGCTACGGCCAGGCTCGCGGTTCTGCTGGAATGGGGATGCAAGGTCACAACCAGCAGCAGCAGATGCACATGGGGATGGGAATGGGAATGCACCACGGAATGGGCATGCAGCAGCACCATGCTGGAGGCTTCCAGCAACAACAACACTATCAGCAGCAGCAGCCGATGATGGGCGGAGGCAATGCCAGCATGAACATTAGCACGTACTTCTCACCAAATGGAGTCGCAGCCGGTGGCAATCCAGGTGCACGCTCCAATGGTAGGGACCCGTTCGCCGGTCTAGGACTGCCGCAGTGAAGTTGGCAGGGTAAACGAAGTAGAAAGCGTAATGCAAATAACTAAACTGCGTCACACGCACGATTGAAGTACGTGTAGTTGCACCGCACCATTCACAAAGAGGCGATCCACAGGTTCAGTCAAATGCCACATTCTTCTCAAGCAACCAGGAGAACTGCAACCACTTCAAAATGGAAATCACTTGAGATTATAGCGCAGCTCAGTCTGCTTCACTCTTCTTTATCATCTCCTGCCGCGCCATTAAACATGTACACCTGACGACCATCGTAGTCCACTGCTCTTGCTCCAGAGTGGCAGATAGAAGCAGCTACGACCCGAGTCAAAAAGGGACCAGACAAATATCAAGAGAGGCGTATGCCTATCGTCCGACTGTCCTCTCGTCCATCGTCTTTCTTTCATTACGTGGCCACCGCCGTGGCTGTTCCGTTTCCGTTGGCCGCAACCGTCGTCGTCTTGCTGGCCGAGATGGCCGGCGTGGCCTGCACCGGCACGAGTCGCTTGATCACCGCAGAGCTGGCGGCGCCGAACATGGGGCGGAACTGCGCGTAGAAGAAGGCGACGAACGGGACGTTGGCCAACACCGAGTAGAAGTCGAAGTGGTCTGTGTGCGACGCGATGCGGCCGTTCTTGAGCTCGAGCACTGAGAAGACGCGCAGCACGATCTTCATGAAGCTGGGGAAGGGCTTGAGGCGGTAGACCATGGAGCTGTCGATGGTGAGCACCGCAGCGCCCGCCATGGAGCCGCGCACGAGCGTCGCCTTGCTCGACTTGACGAACTTGGACAGCACGCGGAACTGCGCCTGGATGTTGTCTACACCGCGCACCGACACGAGCGGGTCCGTGAACACGGCGTCGGGCAGGTAGTACTTGGCGATAGTGGCGTCTCGGTCCGAGCTCACGTCGTAGAGGGAAAGGACGTTCTCCGCCAGTTCCTGCGCGTTGCGGTTGGCCATCGTTGCTCTTGTGTGGTTGGGAAGTGCGAGCGAGTGGGGGAGAAGAATGGACCTGATTCCTGTTCCGACCCTGCCTGCGTCTGCTCCAATTCGACTGTGAAGGATGAGCGTCAGCAAAGAGGTTCACATGTTCTCCGGATGTGGTGTGATCCACGCAAATGTAGCCATGTGTCAGCGAGTTGAAGGCACCATGACGTCACGAGCGACTGTAGACGAACGAGACGGCTGCAACGAGGACGTTCTTCAACAGAAGAGAGCCACGGCAATTTTTTTCCGTCGAACTTCTCAGTGAGAAGCGAGTCGTGCGGGAGCGAGTTGGCGGGAGTTTGCTGGGTTTTACAAGTTGTAATTGCGCCTTCTCTTCAATTTACTGTTGGCGATGCTGGTATTTTTGCCGAGTGGCCAGCATGGCAATTTAGTTGCTGCTCGCCTCTCATGACTCCTATTCTCCTAACGTAGTTGCCTCTAGATGTCCGTGGCTACCCGAATAGCATCACGGCCTCCGTCCTAAGCTGTTCTACACTTGTTGGGCCTATTACGCCAGCGCAGAGCTAGCAGGACTCCCCGATGCAGGAACACCGGTGAAATGGTCGCGCAGTACGGACACACCCACGTTCTTGTGGAAGATGTTCCGTGCTGCGTTAGCATCTCGATCTTGGACCAGGTGGCAGTGCTTGCACCTGTAGACCTTCTTGCTGCCGAGCTTCTCGTCGATGCGGCCACACCCCGAGCACGTCTTGGACGCGTACTCCTCGTGCACTTCCACCATTCGGCCGCTCGTTCGCTGCATCTTGTACTCCAGCATCTTCTTGAACTTGAAGTGCGACAGCGTCATCATGGCGCGGACAGTCGGGCGACGCAGCTTCCGCTTCCGTCCTCGAAGCACAAGTTCCTCGACTGGAGCAAGAAGGCTCTTAGGCGTGATTTCCAGACGCTCTTCTCGGACATATCGAGCGGCCATCTGCTGGGTCTCGAACGTTGGCAGCAGCACCTCGTGGTAGTTCAGCGACAGCCACTTTGAGACCTTCTGGTGCATATCGTGCACCATGCGCGTCACCTTGCCTAGAACCTGACGGATCTGCAGACGCAGGCGCTGACGCCGCCGCTTGTTCCGCAGCAGTTCAGTGGTAGCGACGCATTCTGCCGCCGTCTTCTTCTTTGCCACCTTGGTCTTTGTGTGGCACGGATGTCGACACTTGCTGTCCTTGTTCTTCGCCGCCTCACCCCCCTCACTCGTCCGTTTGCACGCACAGTCCTTCCCCCGACACGGCGGCTCTACGATCTTCCGCTCGAGCAGCGCCAGCTCGCGTCGCAGTGCGTCCGCAATCTTGAGTCGCGTGAGTATCTTCTCGTCGGGGTCCGCGATGCTGAATACTCGGCCGCTGGGATCGTAGAATGTGATGAAGCATCGGACACCTGGGTCAATAGCACCCGTGCGAGTGCTCAGCGTAGGCGCAAAGTTCTTGCAGGTAGGCACGCAGAGATAGAAGCCCCCCTCACGGGTGCGCACTAGCCGCAGCATTGTGGTGACCTCAGGCAGAGGCTCGGACAGCTCGATCCATTGCTTGTCCATGAACGACTTGTGGAGCGCCACTGATATGCGATCCTTGGACGCGAAGAACCCGCGGTTTGTCCGCAGATCCATTGAGTCGGACCTCGCAAATACACTCTTAAAGCCAATATCTGGGAATGTTGTCTTCTTGCCCTCCTCCTTCAGAGCGTCGAACAGCGCGGCGGACGAGACGACAGCATCCTGGAAGTCGTCAAAGGCTCCGACGAAAACCTCGCAATTGCACTGAAGATGCTTTGCAAGCTTCTTTTAGTTTCGGAAGTGGTGGCGGACGCCTTCCTTCGTCGACATCGGACGGTACTGCTGCGCCAGCGCCTTGGGCTTGATGCATCCTTGAGCCAGATGTGTAGCACATTCTTCCTTGGAGACGGTGACAAGCTTGTTGTACACAGCACGACGAGTCGCGAACATTTGGTTCAGCTTTGTCTTTTGCTCCGTTGACGGCTTCATCGCCACCTTCGTACAGCTCGTGACGGGCGGCAGCATCACAGGGGCCTTCACTTCTTTAAGCTTCTGCGCTTTCTTCTTGCGTGGCTTGGGCGGCTCAACCACGAAGTCACAGATCTTGGGGTCCCAGTCTGGTGGGTCGGTATCCACGCAGTGCGTCACTCGGAACCACGAGTCCTGGAGAGGCTTGTAGATCGCAGGCACCGCTGCGCTGTCCCGAACGTCGTCAGGAGCCCAGAGGCCGTCGGCCACCTCCTGGTGGAACCACACATCCGGACCTTCGAGGACGCGTCCGTCTTGCGTGACTCGCTGCTTCTTATTCTTCTTGCTTTCTCCGCCGATGCCCTTGCGTTTCTTGCCTCCAGACGTCCTCGCGCGCTTCTTCTTGGACGCTGGCTTTGCCTTTCCGGCCGCCTTGCCCCGCCACTTGCGAGGCGAAGCCTGCGTCATGACCGCTGACAGTCGCCTGAGTAGGAGACTGCAACTTGTGGAATGAGAGCAATGCATGAGCAGCTCCCACGAGCCTCGTAGAGCAACTGATGCTCACCGTTGGCCACCGACTCGATGCCAATCCTGTAATGCGGTACGCTTTCGTGAGGAAGTACTATAAGCTGGACATCTTCTGCTACGTAGCCAGGTAGATGACACAGCACCAGGAAGCCACTCGACACTTGCTACTCCTGCTTACACCTCCTTTGCTACGACTTCCTGCCGAGTCTGCTCCGCTTCACAACCACCTAAAGACAAAAACCCCTGTGGCCGAGCTGGCCCTCCTCGATTCCTAATGTTGACTTCACGATGCCTCGCAGCTTGACCACCATTTTCACCATGTGCGACTGGGACTTTGGCCGCACTACTTTGTGCGCGTATGCCTTCCATCACAACATTGATGCCTCCTGCTTCTATTATATGAGCTGCACGGCAGCAACGGCTTCCGAAGTACGAGGTCGAGCTGGGTATATACCCATTTAACTGCCGAGATGGCGAGGTTGTAGAGACTATCTTCAAATTTGGTGACGCCTTCGGTCGAGAAGAAGATGAAGACATTCCGAAGTGACTCGGCTCTTCGTTGTTTGTGCTGCTTTCGTGCAGCAGGAAGTCGTAGCAAAGGAGGAAGGAAGGAACTCGATTTGATTAACCAGCTAGCGAATTTCTCGTCTGGGTAGGTCTAGTTTGATGCGGATTTATCTACTCGACACTGCACTTGCGGAAATCAACTACGCTGGTAGGACCCAATTGCACTCACGCTATTCTGCAGGCACCACGTAAGATTAACGTAGGTGCTGCGCCGTTGCTTGTCTTGTTTCCAAATAACAAGGTGCAGCCAACCACGAATGTCCAAGATCAACAGTGCACAAACAACTCAACCTCCAACTCTCATGGCAGCGCATATCGAGCTGCCCGAACGCTGGTAAAAATGCTGACCAATTCGCTGTCGTGCACGGGTGTGGCCTGGTTATTGGTATTTTGCGTCGCTCAGGGAAATGTGCTGTCGGGAGAGCCACCTGGAGAGCAGTCGTACATTGAGTTCCTTGCCGTAAAAATTGTGTGGTTTGACGCATTTTACTGGGGTCTGGTGATAGCCACCTCCGTTCACAAACTCATGCCGGGGAGGTTTGCAACTCACCATGGATACCATACGCTCTCGTTCGCAAAAATTGCAGCGAAGTTGGTGCCACCGGTTCTACCATATATCGTGGGAGTGACGATGATGAGTCTGGGAGGTGGAGCTGGTTGTGCTTGGCTTCCATCATCGATGCGTAAATACAAACTCGATCTGTACTGGACGCTGATATGCTGTGCGTTCTTCGTGACTGCGGCAGACATGTACACTCGACATATCTTCAAGACAGAAACCTTCGTGGGCCAAGAGCGAGAACGAAAGCGGCTTGAGAAACGACAACCCAGAAAAGTACTACAAGTACCTCGTCGCCAATCTCCAACGATGGCTCAGTTTCTCTACGTGTATTGTCAAGGTCTCCCGTTTTGTGTGTTTTCGCTGCTTGCAGCAGCTTATGCCCACATACTAAGCTCCGTTTCGATGAAAACGCAATGGAATCTGACAGCGTTTGCCGTAGCGAGCATCGCTCTGAAAATCCTGTTCTAAGAAGCTGTCAAGATATACCTGAGCAAGCAAAGACAAACTCCTTCTAACCGAAGTATTGCCATCCTCGTCGCAGTGCCAACGATTCTAGTCGATACACAGCTGCGTACGGTTTTACTATGTCAAGACAGTGTTTCATCGACGGTGGTAAGCTCTTTACTGCTAGCTGTGGTCGAAATCTTGATACGCATGGGGAAAACTCTGGAAGTGACACACAAAGCTCGCCGTATCGAGACTCACGATGTATTACCTGCCTCACACCTGCGAGTGCAAACAGAGACGCCGTCAAGATTTGTGCCCGACAAGATTTCTGTGGTTTCTTCTGTATCAAGATCGCGATCCTCAGGAATGGATCCCGCGGCCCGTGCTCGAAAAATCTTAGCTTTACACGCTGCAGAGGTTTATTCCGATATGAATGCCGAGTATATCGCAATGGGCTGCTCGTATGGCATTCTCTTCTTCTTCGGCTCTCACCCGCGGTTTAAACTCGGAGGTGCTGGTTATAGAAGCCATGCTATATATCCTATCACAATAGTGGCCCAAGTTGGCATCGAACTGCTTGTCGATTTCGCGGCGAGTGCACTAGAAATCCGCCTTGGTGTCGACTTTGAATGTTTCAACGAGGACGGAACGTATCCCGCATTCTTCATGATGGTGATCTCCGTCACGAATATTCACATTTCGTCGGGTATTTACCTGCGAACTCAGTAGGTAGTAAGTTGGCCAACAAGAGCTTCTGAAGTACAAGATGATGAAGTAGATGATAAGCAATATGAGGATTCAAGTTGATCCAATCTGCGAAGCCCAAAGATTTTTCAGTTTATATACCTTCAAAATGAAAGTTCCAACAGGTAGAGATCTATTTGTCAATCATGTAGACACCGGATGCTATGTGGATATTGACAACAGCAACAAGGACCATGAAGATAGCGAGGAAGGCATCATCCTTGTGAAATCTCGCAAAATTTACGCCAAATCGGATCTCGAGCGGGACTGCAACGATATCCACCACCACTTCGATCCCCATTTGTACCAACACGGTGGAGAATTCAAAACTGTGGAAGGACTTGTTCGAAGCGTTCCCGCCGAGCAAAAATCTCGGGTTCGACCCGAAGCAAATGATAATGACGTACGCGCATAACATGGCGATGTATTCGCCGTGCATGTCGGCATAGACTTCCGCAGCGTGAAGTGCTGTCAGTTTTTGGACACGAGCGATCCCCTCCAGTTCAGGAGATGACAAAGACGCAGTAGTCATCAGCAGAGACTGCACTCGAAGCCGCTTAACCACACCATCTTGAGGATGCATACCAATTTGGGGAAGTGGGAACTTGTCTAACGTTTGATGCGTTTGGTGTCGCATGTATAACGCCGTTATGAGTCGCAGCCCCGTCTTGGCAATTGCAAGCAGAACGGAACCCGCCAAAGTTACTGACTTGCTGTCCAAACAGAGCAACACTGTGCGTAGCTGCGTGTCGACTAAAATCGTGGGAGCAGCTACAATAATCGCCATCGTGCGGAGTGAAGGGGTTCGTTTTCGCCTTCCAAGATACAACTTCGCAGCGGCTTGGATCAATAATTTGATCGTTTGACTGCACATAGCGAATACAACAAGTTCCCATTTCTTTTTCATCTGGATAGAGCTAGCCACATGCACGAAGGCCCCAGCGGATAACCCCGAAATGACCAAGGCCAGATTTTGAATGAACACTTTACGGAACTGACCCAAAGATGGAGAGTGTCCATGACAACGTGCCGGTGTATCGATGTGTTTTGCTCGTAGACTTTGGCGAATCGATCTTGTCTGGCCGTTAATTGTCTCGCCTCGGAAGATGTGTCGAGTGTGTGCGTCTGTGACGGTCAGAATGAAGTTGTAGCACATCATGGGCCAATACACATCCGCTTTGAGTTTATCGTGCACGACTTGATGAGACGCGATAACGATGCCAACGCCAACGCTCATGGTGGTGACCATAACGATATGTACAAACATGACCCGAACCAATTTTATGGAAAGCTGCATGACTGAGAGTTTAGACGGTGAAGCCGTAGTCGTAAAGGTTTCGGGAAGCAGCTTTGCCACACATTCGGCAATCGTGAAAACCCAACAGAAGACCCAGAACCAAATCATTTTAGCTGTGAGGAAGACCGTGTACGACTGGTTATTTGGCTCCACCGACGTGAACACGTTGCCCTGGTCGATGCAAAATGCCAGGAGCCACGAAATTGATGCACTCAACAACGAATTACTCAATACTGTCCCCAATGTTCGTACAGTTCTCCATGCGATAGTGATCGGGTGTGTTTTGGTGCCAGAGCTTGTTATACGTGGACGTGCGAGTACGACGGATGCGGGATCGAGAGGTTGTACGCGGTCTCGCCGAGCCTTTACCATCAAGTGGGCCCATGTCGTGGTGGGATCAATGGACATCTCACCCTGCCGATGAGGACCGCAGACTGATCACAACGCGCTCAGTTGATAAGTTTCCAGGACTCTCTAAAATAGCGACGGTCCCTACTTTGACTTTGAATAGCATCGATATTTCATCAAGATGCTCACGCGCAAGGAAAACCTCAACGAACGAATCCATTGCGTGTTGGGGATTAGTGGTGACTTTCTAGATTGGACAACGTACAAGTGCGTGTGGACTTTTCACCATCCTCGATATTATCGTAACCTCGCCACCTCCCTATCGTAGTACATGTACGTGCAGCGTTGTGGATAAAAAATTGCACCTTTAGCAGCTTCGTGCTAGCGGCGTCTGCGTCTCGAAATTATCGTCGCGATCGCGACGCTTCGGGTCGGCGAATGACACCGAGGACTTGGTGACGAGACCAGCGAAGAGATCTTCGGTCGGTTCGGACGCTGCTTGGTCCGGCTCGTCCTCTTCTTCGTCGACTGCATCCTCAACGTCTGGAGCTTGAAGGCGTTTGGGTGACTGTGCCTCAGCATCGCTACTTACTCCGCTCGATTGCGAACTGTCGCTGCTGGGGCGCGCGATCTCGGGCATCCGCGGCTTCAGACGGTATACATTGCTTTGCGGGGTCTTCTCTTCCTTCTCCTTTTCTTTCTCTTTGCCCCAATTCTTGCCGACCTGCCGCATACTCTTCCTACCGGTCGTGTGGTGCCGAGTCCAACGTGAGACAGAGCCCAACTCACTGGCAGTAGACAACCAACGAGCCCCAGGATCATCAGAGCCTCTCTCCTCTGACTTGTCAACAATGAATCGGCCATTGCTGCAGAGATCTTGCAGATCGGCGAGCTTCAGCGGGGCCTTCTTGAGCTCTCCAGTCAGCTTGAGCTCGACTGCGGCCACCAGTTTCTCCACCACGGCCATCGAGCACGCGTCGACGTCTCGCATCCACAAGTTGGCCGCTACTTCCTCGCAGAAGAGCTCTTCAAACGTCAGGAACGCAAGTGAGAAGAGCTGGAAGAAGCCGTCGTCTCGCTCAAAGAGCTGCCAGAAGAGCGCCTCAGTCACGGGGAACGGGCCTGGATTGCCAGTCTCATCCATCAGATACATCGTCAAGCTCAAGGAACGCACGATAGCGACCGCCACTTTGGCGAACGGATAACCTCCGCGCCCACGCCGCATCATGGCCGTCTCGGCTGGGTACGCCTCGACAAAGAACACGAGGCACTGCAGCCCGAGTTCCCCCATTGGATTCAGGTCGGCGGCCGGATTGGGGTCTGAGAAGCCTGCCAGCGTCCATAAGTCGCTGACCAGCACGAACGCTGGCATCTGATGCTGGCGACGGAAGCTCGCGGTCCAATATCGCTGTAGCAATTGCAAATGCTGGCCAAGACAAGCAAATGCATCAGTGGTTAGCCATGAGACGCGCGTACAAACCACGCTAAGCGATGCACCTCTGGAGACGCCACGAGTCGGTGGAACAGCGCACGCTGCATCTTGAACAGCACGAGCATTTCCTTGTCGCTGGGGCGACGGCCTCGCTCCGCCTGGCTTAGTTCGCGTCCGCTAGAGTTCCCCATTATAGCGTTGACACACGATGCAGTTAACTCGAACTCCAGTCTGAATGAAAGATCTGCTGTTTGATTTGCACGACGCTTCAACGTGGATACGTCCTTCCAAAGATCTTGACTTGGCTAATGCTACTACGAAACCTTCTGCTGTTGGCCTGCCCTTAGGCCATGTCCTTGAGGTCGAACGTGATGAATTTCTTCGTCTGCAAACGGTCCGCCAACTTGTGGCCAAATGCACTGGCCGGCGTGTAGAAGCCGCCCTTGAGACGCGTTGCCTCGCCGAACTCGCCCTTAGCCAGACAGAATGCACATTCCGAGATGATGCGCGACGTAAAACGGTAGCCCGGATCGCCCGAGCCAACAACCTTGGCCTTAACTGCCAACTTACCGTCTTCCGAGTAACCCGCGGCGTCAGCGACGAAATAACCCTGCATCATACTCTCCTCCGACGGTCCTTGGCCGGGAGCACGAGCCAGTCGATTAAGCAGCGCACGCGTCCAGCCAAAGTACAGCATGGTACTCACTACGACAGTCCCGAAGGTAGCGGCCAGCTGCATGAAGAGGCCGCCGATGGCCATGCGCTCGTGGTAGACAAGCTCGTTGCCGTACTTGTTCTGTAGACGAAAGTTGCTTCGGTGCACGATGGCCTGATTCACCGAGCCGCCAATGAACAACGAGTGCCAGAAACCCATGACCTTGTCGTATCTCACGAGGATACCGGTTGTGTTGGGCCACACCAACGCAGCCTTCTGTTTCTCCTCGATCGTCTTCTCATCCGTGAGGAAGAACGGGTTGAATGAGGCCAATAGCTCCTTGCTCGTGCACGTCTCCATGATCGTAAACACCGACGCCAGGGTGCCGCCACTCGGCTCACCCTTCAAGTCCGTGAAGTAAAAGTCAACAGTGCTCGTGTTCGAGTTGAACTTCTTCTGAATACGGTCGGCCAGCAGAAACGTCGTGAGGTCCGACGGAATGCTCTCAAATCCGCAGCAGTTCACCAACACAGCCCCCGACTTGGCCGCTGTGGCCGCATATTTGGCCGTCATTTTGTGGATCCAGATTATCTCGCCCGTTAGGTCGCAGTAGTGCACGCCGTTCTCGGCGCATGCCTTAACCAGAAGCTCGCCGTAGAGCGTGTAGGGTCCAACAAGGGACACCACCACCTTCGCCTGCTGCACCATCTTCACCAGAGATTCTTCGTTGCTGCTGTCGGCCATAACTACAGGGATGGCGTCGATCAGCTCGGGTGCGATTTCGGGCAGCTTGGTCTTGAGCTGACCCTTCATCTGCGCTAGTTTGGCCTCGCTTCGGGCGGCCACGGCCCATCTCAAGGCCGACGGGTTACCGAGAGCTGACTCCGGTTCAGCAGCCATGTAGCGGGCCACTAATGCGCCCGTGAAGCCTGTGGCGCCGTACACGATCACGTCGAAAGGTTTGCTCATTGCGGAGATGGACGATTGGTGAATGCACACGAATGCGTGCCAATGTGGAAACTGTAAACTGTTGACTCGACATTTGTATTGACACGGATGAATGACGTAGGCGACGTCATCGGTATCCGACCGGTACTCCAGTCGGTTTTCTGCAGTTGAAAAAACTCCTCGTCTCGTGTTTTCTGCTTCAGAAACACAACTTGTGGAAAAGGGAGCGCAGGTGTGGCGGTGGGCCAGGAGACGTTAGCATTGCAAGTGCAGCCTGCTCAGCGTTTTGCTCGAGAAGACACTGGAAGCTTTGAATTCGTATATGGAGCTGACTGCCAAGATGAACGCCGTGTCCAGTGCTGACCGACTTAGCCAATTTGCGAACTGCTGCTAGTAGACAAACAATTCCTGTGCCGCATCAGAAGCAAGATCACAGCACCGTCAAGAATACTATCAATGTGCGAGACCAGAAGAAGAGTTTTCACCCTGGCATATCCTGCAAACCACTGAGCTCAACGCTGACAGAAATTTGTCCTTTGATACAATATATGCGAGAACCAGACAACATTGACTTGCGAAGGATTCAGCAAAGGTTTCGCAAATGCGCTCATTCCGACGTGCGTGGTGATGTTGCTTGAAAGAACTCCAAACACAGAATTCAAATTCTGACGAACACCAAGCCACCACGTTATTTCCTGACCAATTTGCTCTCAAATGAAGCTGCACGCGAGGTTCTGGGTCACGCGCGAGGAAACCCATCAACCGATACGTTTCAATGTTCAGCAGGTGAAATGCGGGCACGCCGCTCATGTCCTTCGCCTTTTCAAAGTTGTTGCGAATGAATCTCCGCAAGGCGGACGGGGGCGAAAACTGTCAAACCAACACTCCATTGTGGCGCACCTCCCGACCACGGCAAGTGCCAGGTTTCAATGCGTACCCGACTGATATGCCTGGAAGGTTTAGATTGCCTGCGGCACCTAGAAGGCTTAGATTGCCTGCGGCACCTAGAAGGCTAGAGTTGTTCCAAAGCGGGGGGCAAAGACTAGCAGAAGCTTCCCTTCCGAGCACTTGAACCCACTGCGCTCGAGCGCGATGAGCGAATTGCCGACGCCACTTGCAACGAGACTAAAGCAGAGGTACGTTGGTATCGTCTCGGCAGTTCTGTCGATGTGGTGAGCTTTTGCCGCTCTTATGGCCCCGCCGGATCTAGGCCTCACAGTCCAATGGTACCTGCGAGATACAGACGGATCTTACTGTCTACCTGCACAGTAACCGAATGTCAATTCCACTGGTGTCGAAATCACTTGGTAAAGGCCACGACACTGTCATTTTTACCATAAAAGCAATACAAGACTTAATAGTCTTGCTTTACCTTCACATTGCAACCTCGTCCAATATCAACTGCAGACAGTAGTCGATTCAATCGACCGAAATCACGCGAGGACTCCCGCGGTGCGCAGCATCTGCGTCAACTTGCCCGACTCGAACAGAGCCTGCACGTCAGTACCGCCACCAATAGATTCCTTCTTGATGAAGACATTGGGCACCGTGCGGCGTCCTACCAACAATAGCAACAGTTGATGAGCACGTCACGGACACGTTGAAGTTGCCCTTATCAGCCACGTACCAGTTGCAGCAGCCAGCGCGCTCTGAATGTCTGCCCCAGTAGGAACGTCGCTCTTCTGGTCGAGCTCCACGACGTGGTACTCGACGCCAGCCTCGTCCAGCACGCCCTTGGCCTGCAGAATTGATTTACCAGCTTAGCTTAGTCTCTCACTTTTAGGCCCATTTTAAGCTCATTTTTGGCCGCACCAGGTTGCAGTAGGGGCAGTAGCTCTTGCTAAAGACCGTGACGCCGTTCTCCGTCGTGACGCGGTCCACGAACTCCTGCGCCGCCGCCTCGTTCTCGCGCGAAGAAGCCGCTCCCATGGGCAGCTAATTATGTACCGAATTGATCAAGACATTTTTAGGTGGCAGACCCGGGTTTACGGGTCCAATACAAATCGCAAGTGAAGGGCAGACCCTCTTTTTATTGGTTGGCCGGACTTCTCTTGGCCAAAGCGAAGCTGGCAGTTATTCCCCACCAGCAGCACCTCTCTCCCTTCAGCCAGTCAACGCAGCAGCAATGGACGGCGACGACAAGGAATTCCTGCGCGAGTGGCTCATCCGCAACCTCGAACCAGTGTGCGTCCCCTGGTACACTTTATTATGGATCGTTATATGCGGTGTCTGATTTTTTGTGTTTGGTTTTGCTATATTGGCTGTGGCTATAGATGTGACGCCGACCCGGAGGTGCTGAGCAAGTACGTGCTGGCGCTGGTGCAGAACGACCCGCAGAAAGTCGGACTGCAGGACACGTGTGTCTCCAAGCTCGACGAGTTCCTCGGCGATGGTGCGTCCAGATTCTTGAGAAGAGATGCGAAAGCTGGAGCTAATAGTTTACGTATTTTGTTATATTCTGCAGAGACGACGGGTTTCGTGGCCAAGTTATTCAAGGCGCTGGCCGATGGGTCCTACAAGGCCAACAACTCAAGCCGAGCCAATAACGACCAGCAGGCCAATGGCTACGATGACGACTACAGTCGGCGGCGTGAACGCACCCCTTCGGACGACGAAGAGGAGCAGCGACGGTTTAACAAACGACGTCGTGATGACGACCGGCCGAGAGACGGCGACTACAAGCGGCATCAGGGCAGTCCCAGGAGAGACTCGGGCAGCCGGCGACAGCCGTACCCGTCACGAGACGGAGGTATGCGAGGAGCACCCATGGGCGGACGCGGACCAGCGCCGTACGGTATGGGCGGCGACCGTCGTCGGAATTTCCCTCCGGAGTGGGGGATGCCACCGCAAGGCATGTGGCCGCCGCACTTCCCGCCCCATCGAGGCCCGGGCTACCCGCCAGACTTTGACCCCAACATGTACATGGCGGAGAACGGTGGAATGATGCCTCCACCGCACATGATGATGCCCCATCCGATGGGCGGACGTGGCCAATTCTACTCTCCTGGAGGCCGCGGAGGCCGAGGAGGACGCGGTAATTTCTATGCAGGACGAGGCGGCAAGGACGGAGAGAATGGCGAGGCGCAGACGGCCAAGACCACGCTTCACGTTAGACATGTCGACCCCAAGTATGTCAACATGACCAGTCTGAGCCTGCACTTCTCCAAGTTTGGCAACGTGGTCAATGTGCAGATGCGACCAAGCGCGAAATGCGCTTTTGTTCAGTATGCGACCGAAGAGGAGGCAAAGAAGGCCTTCCACTCACCACTCCCTGTATGCAACAACCGGTTTATTTCAGTAAAATGGGCTAAGCACGATGCCCAGAGCCCGGAGGAAGCCGCCGCAGATCAGTCCGAGGGTGCATCGAACGAAGCGGGTGGAGAGGATGGAACTCCTACCAGCGGTGAAGCTGCTAACAACAACGCGGATGCGGCCAGTGGTGAAGGAGAATCTGCCGATGCGATGCCTGAGAACAACATGACGGCCGAGGAGCTGCGTGCAGCAGCATTAGAAAAAGGCCGTAAGGTATTGGAGCAGAAGCGTGAACTGTTGGAGAAGCAGCGTGCGCTGAAGAAGCAGAAAGAAGAGCTGATCAAACGACAACTAGCACAGCAGAAGGAGCTGCTAGAGCGAATGAGCGCGAATAGCTCGCAGTTCTCCATAGCGGAGAAACGCGACCTCCTTAACAAGATCACAGCGCTGTCGGCAGAGCTGAGGGCTTTAACTCCGCGTAATTCGGCCGTCTCACCGAGCGCTGCAACCAGGCCAGCAGAAACAGGCGAAGATGGCGAAAACCTGAACGGTCTCAAGGCAGAACTCAGCGCTTTGGAGGCCGAGGCTTCCGGTGGTCGGGGAGGTCGCGGAGGTCGGTGGGCTTCTGGCCGAGGCTATAGAGGAGGTCGCGGCGGCCGAGGTCGTGGAGGCTACGGCCGTAGCTCGCACACGCTAGACAACCGCACAACGATCGTAAAGGTGGCGAACCTGCCGGAGGAGGCCCGCGACCCGATCGTGCTGACACAGCACTTTGGCAACTTTGGTGCTGTTGAGCGCGTCGTAATGGACGAAGGGGCACCAGGTCAGGGCTTCATCAAATTTCAGGACAGGTACGCTGGCCAGGCCGCGCTGACTCACGGCAACATATACGGAGACAAGCAGCTGGAGATGGAGTGGGTCGAGTCCCAAGCAGCGCCCGCCGAGTTGAACTCGCCCACAGCAGCAGCGTCTGCTGGCGCGGAAGCGGGCGGCGGCGGCGCAGTGGCGACCGCTTCAAGCGACGAGGTACGATTTGCATCTTGGCGTGATCAGGAGAGCCCTACGCATTGATGCGATTGATTAACCGACTGACTTTTGCTCCTGGATACTTGGTGTCATCAGGTCTCCGCTAGTGCGTAGACGCCGGCCAGCCTTGCGATTTAATGCCTTCGTCACGAGAGGTGCTAAACGGCAGCAACAAAGCTATAAAAGCGATGATGATAATAGGGCCAACAAGTGGCTAAACTACTGCAATCCAAGTCAATCATGTTATGTCTTTCCATGAGACTTTGCCACTTCCAGTGCTGCTGCTGTTGTTGTAGGCCACTACCCTGACCAGGTGTATTGCAGTCTGGCGGGGCGTCCCAGAGTCTGTCAGCATCGAGACGCAGCAACCCTTGGCAAGTGGTTGGGGACTCTTGGGACACACATGCGGCCCAGTCTTCAAGGCAAAAGCGCATCAGTCAGGTCGTCCATTCGCAGCAGAGCAATTCAGGAGCTGCCGTAGCGAAGGCGGTCGGCACTTTGCAGCTCGAAGATGCACACTCACAGCGGTGGCTCAAGTGATTACGGCTCGCGCCAAGTCAAGGAGCCAGCTTGGGCGATTACGCGGATCTAAAATCCCTTCTATTTTGATAATCGTGTAACCTGATGGATACTATCATAAGTATAATTTGTATTGTTAGAACGTCTATAATCAATATCGCTCTGTATAGCGATTCCCTGCGCTTATAAGACGATGTGGTACAGCTAATCTTATCAATATTGTCTGTTTCAATATTGGGACAAAACCGTCGCCCCGTCTCTGCGCCTTGGTTGCCCCAACCTATAACCGATCTACAATCAGCGTCTCGAAAACACTGCCTCTGTCCACCATTCCTATAACTGCGCGCCGCCTACAAACCGTGACGCCACTGTTGCAATCTTTCGAGCACACGTCGTCGATTACTACCTCCTATAAATATCAAGGCCTGGCATTTCACAGTCACGGTCAGTCGCTATTATCCCGAGCAAGCGCAACTTCGTCGGCCATGGACCGCCGAGCCAGTGACGCCGGCGCCGATCCGCCGGCCACGCAGGCGCAGTATCACCGCATACAACCGTCGCCCGCGGCCCGCGACGCGGCCAACGCGCGGTACAGCGAGCCGTCGGCCGCCTTCAATGCGAACGTGACCACGTCCGCGTCACCACTCCGAGCCACCGTGGCCGACGCCTCGAACGTGGACGCGGCCCAGCGCGCGGCCTTCAACCCTTCCAGATACTTCCACCGCAACCAAACCGTGGAGGTCTTGGCCCGCCACCCGCCGAGCGCCACCGACCTGCCGAAGGAGCGGCCCAACTCGGAGCTCTTCCGCACGTTGACGTCATCGCAACTGCTCAACTTCCGGCAGCGGCTGCTGGACGACGACGTGAGTGACGCGCCGACGCGCGCCGAGCTGCTGTCACGACAAGGAACAGTGGCTAACACGGCCACGCGCGCCGCCGCGCAGGGCTACTTCCGTAGTGAGAGCTGGCGCATGTTTTATCGTAATCTACCGCGGACACTGCGGTTCCGACAGAACACGCGCTCTACTACAAGGTATATTGACCCGGCCAATGCGGCCTCGTTACGCTCGAGAGTGCGCGCGAGAAAGCAGGAGGAGCTGGCCAGAAATGAGGGCTTTGCGGACCAGGGATCTCCCGTGCCCGACTCGAGACAGATGACCGACTTTGAACGGGAGATGGCCAATATTCAGGGAACCTCCCCACAGGCAGGAACGGATGCGGCCAGTGCCAAGACCGGGTCGGCCGGCGGTCAGACGATGACGCCCAAGGGAAGCCACAAACTGCTCGGCAGAATGAGCAGCATAATGTCCACGGATTCGCAGGGAGCGCCGGGGGCCCAGAGGAAACAGTACAAGATCGTCAAGATTAATGACGGTAACAATGCACCCAAGCGGGAGCCGGTTGCGCCACCGACTGGAGATGAAACAGATGAAGGAGTAGAAGAAGGCGAGGAGTTCTTCGTCTCTAACGAGGTCAAGACGTCGCAGTACACGTGGTGGAGTTTCGTGCCTGTGTTCCTATATCTGACGTTCCAGAAGACGGCCAACTTGTATTTCCTGCTCATTGGCATTTTTCAAGTCATCCCGTCGGTGTCGCCGACAGATGGAGTTCCGCTACAATTTATTCCTCTCGCTATCGTGATCATCATCGACGCCATCTTCGCCGGGTACGAAGACTACAAGCGACACATGGCCGACGACCTCGCTAACTCGGCCAAAACAAGGGTGTATAACCGCCAACTGCGGGAATTCGAGGAAGTGGAATGGCGTGAGTTGAAAGTGGGTGACTTCGTCAAGGTCGCTAACCACGAAATTCTACCTGCCGATATTATGATTATGGCAGTGATTCCTGCTGAAGGAGCACGATCCGGTGGAAATATGGGACTCTGCTACGTCGAAACGAAGAACCTTGATGGTGAAACAAATCTTAAACTGCGAGAAGCGCCCCAGCCGACCCGGAATATGTTCATGAACGAGGAAGATGCCGGGTACATCATTCAAGGATACGTCGAGAGCGAGCTGCCGAACGGTGATATCAACACGTACTCTGGAACGCTATACCTGGAGGAAAACCCGAACGGAGCCAATGAGGAAGGACTTCCTCTCTCGTTAAAGAACATGCTGCTTCGCGGTAGCAAGCTACGCAACACCAGTTATGTGTACGGCTTGGTTGTGAACACTGGTGTTGACAGCAAGATTATGATGAGCTCTGGTGATGAATTCCCTGTCAAAGTTTCATCTATAGACGAGATGACCAACAGGCAAGTGATCGTTGTAGTCATCATCCTGGTGCTTATGTCGCTTATCGGTGCCATTGGAGATCGAATTCGGATGAACGAATTTGTCGTGCCGACGTATTTGCACCTGGATGGCTGGGATGACACCTTTATTGAGATGTTTGTGTACTTCTTCACGACGCTCGCCTCAATGGTGCCTATCACGCTGTACGTGTCGATCACCCTTGTGAAGGCCTTGCAAGGCTATTTTATGGAGCGAGATCTTGATATGTACGATGAAGAGAGCGGCAATCCGGTGAAGGTGCGCAACATGCAACTGAACGAGCAGTTGGGACAGATCTCGCACATTTTCTCGGACAAGACGGGCACCCTTACGTGTAACAAGATGGAGTTCCGTAAATGTAGCATCGGTGGACGGAGCTACGGCAAGGGTACGACAGCTATTGGCCTTGCAGCCCGCATGCGTCACGATTTTAAGGGCGACCGAACTGTGGACGAAGAATCCGCAGACGAGAACGATATCCCGGTTCTGGATGCACGCATGGAAGCCCCAGCTCCCAATGTGAACTTTAAGGACAAGGCCATGTGGTGGGACATGCAGAACAAAAATGACCCGCAAAGCGAAAAAATCGAAGAATTCATGACGCTGCTAGCGTTGTGCCATGGTGTCCTGATCGAACGCCTTGACCCGTCAGAAAATGATGCCAGTCCTCCCATTCACTACTCAGCTTCCTCGCCGGACGAGCTCGCCCTCGTTTGTGGTGCCAAGTTCTTTGGCTACGAATTTATCGATCGTGAACCTGGCAGTGTCTCAATCAAAAAACCGGATGGTGTTGTGGACCAGTATGATATCTTGGAAGTTTTTGAATTCGACTCCAACCGAAAGCGTATGTCGGTTATTGTGCAACGCCGGAAACGTGACGATGAGCTCCGCCTAATGTCGGAAAGCGAAGAGGATGATGTCCTGCTTCTTACTAAGGGAGCAGATAGCATGTTGTTCCCTCGTCTGGCTCCGATGTCCGAGAACAACGATCGTATTCGTGAATCGACCGAAAAGCATTTGGAATCTTTCGCCCAGGATGGACTCCGAACGCTTGTTGTCTGTGCGAGGAAGATCAAGCCTCAAGTTTGGGAGCAGTTCAACGCCCAGTATCGTCATGCGTCTGCTGATCTGAGCGAAGTTGAGGCGAAATCGAAGGGTGAGCCCAACGCTATCGACAATCTTCAGGACCAGCTGGAGTCGAACCTGGAGCTTCTCGGTGCCACAGCTATTGAAGATCGTCTGCAGGATGGTGTACCTGAAACAATGGAGGCTCTTGCCAAGGCCGGAATTTGCATTTGGGTGCTGACGGGAGACATGGAGGAGACGGCCATCAACATTGGTTACGCTTGTCGCTTGCTCAACAATGACATGGAGCGACACGTGATTAATGCGGCCAAATACCGAACGAAGGGGTCGATCCTACGCAAACTTGACAAGATTTTCCACTCCATCCACGACGCTGCCGATGATGGTTCACCCACTTCAACAGTTGCAGCTCACTCAGTGTTATCGCCACCATCGGGCCAAGTAGAGCACGCGCTTGTTATCGACGGCGCGTCGCTGAGCAAGATACTGGAAGACCCACTGCACAATTTGCATCTTCTGCGTGTGTCCCTGCTGTGCAAGGTTGTGGTCGCTTGTCGTGTGTCGCCGCAACAGAAGGCGCAGCTGGTCGAGCTAGTGAAGTTGAATGTCCCCGAGTCGCACACGCTCTCAATTGGTGATGGCGCTAACGATGTCCCCATGATTCAAAGTGCTCACATTGGTGTGGGTATCAGTGGACAAGAAGGCTTGCAAGCTGTGAACAGTTCGGACTACGCCCTGGGTCAATTCCGATTCTTGAGCAACTTGATTTTGGTTCATGGCCGCTGGAACTACAATCGCGTTGCGGCGCTCGTCGTCTACACATTCTACAAGAATATCGCGTACAACGTGTCCATGTTTTGGTACACGCTGTGGCCAACTGCATTCTCGGGCACGATGATATACTCGGCGCTGATCCAACAGGGCTACAACCTGTTCTTCACGGCGCTCCCGATTGTCGTGTTCTCTGCGTACGACAAAGATCTTCCGAAGAAGACTGTCCTGGAGTTCCCGACGTTATACCATGCGGAGGTGCGCAAAACCAGCTTCTTCTCGCACAAGATGTTCTGGAAGTGGATCTTTTTGGGGATTATCGACTCGGTCGGCATTTATTTCGCAATTTTGGCGATCGGATGGAACATTGAGCGTGGAGGCAACTCCATCGAGTTCTTGTCCATGCAAACACTGGGCTGGACCATTCTGTGTATCGTTGTGAACGCGCGCTTCTGCTTGATGGTGAACTCGTGGGATATTCTTGAATTCGGGAGCATGGCGATCACGATTATTGCGCTATACTTCTTCCAATACGTCATCGACCAAATCGACTGGTCGTACGATACGGATTCGTTGCCGTGGCAATTCGGCCGTTCCCAATTTTGGCTTGGACAGGTTTTTGCAGTGGTGGCAATTCTTATGAAGGACTTTTTGTACGAGGGATGTCGTCGTCGCTTTATC
This sequence comes from Phytophthora agathidicida, assembly GCA_025722995.1. NCBI lineage: Eukaryota > Oomycota > Peronosporomycetes > Peronosporales > Peronosporaceae > Phytophthora > Phytophthora agathidicida. Next base: position 2,173,044 of record CP106979.1, read on the forward strand.
CCGGAGTATTTGGATCTGGTGAAGGAGTCGCAGGAACACAAGTCGTCCATTTCGCGTGAAGAGCTGGCGGAGTTCAAGCCTCCCCAGGTCAACTACCTCAACCCAGAGTTGGCTGGTATGATCGACTACCAGGACCGTCGTGTACATGAAAGTGTTCCTGTTAGATTCACGGCACCCGGCCGGTCGAAGCTATACACGGGTTTCGCGTTCGACCAGCCTGCCAACATCGTCAACTGGATCCTGACTGGAACAAACAACAACGGTGGCCAAAACAGTCGCAAGAGTATCAATGCCGACGTACGTCACATGATCCTGAGCTCGGACGATCCGGTCTTCTTCGAGAACCAGCGCTACCAGCCGTTCTGCGGGTACGGCAGCTCGTTCCCTGGCTACCTCTTGCCGACAGACCGCAAGCGTTGGAGTGATCGTTCGGGCAAGACCAGCGCCCAGGCCATCCCTCTGGCCGGTCTGGAGCTCAATCTGGACGCACCTGGTTGCGACGCCGAAGGTTGGGTGTACGAGAACGATTTTGCCTTCTTCCCTTCGACGCCTCCGAACGACGATGACGACGCCAAAGACGATCTGGAGTTAGCTGTGCATTCCAATGACATCCGGGGCAGTACCACCAGTACCGGTACGTTCCTATCGTCTCGAAGGAAGAACAAGAAGAAAAAAGCCAAGAAGCCGCGACCGCACCACGGCTTCGTCCGTCGCCGCGAGTGGAAACTGTCCGAAGAGTACAAGGCGCAGGAAGAAGCGCGACGAGCCTCCAACCTCAGCAATGTTTCGGCGGTGCAGATTGACGACAGAGAGTCCACACAGTCGACACAATCGGCAGCATGAGGTGGCCATGCTCCTCGAATCGTACCTGTACTACAGAGAGTACCACCGAAGTCCTTCCAACACAATAATAATAAAGCGCCGATTTTGACATGTACTTGTCGTACACATGGCTACATGATGTCACGTTGGGCAAGCAAGGCTGAACTTCAACGTATCGACGAGGTAGAGGAACGATCTCAATCTGAATAAAGATGTGCATTTGCATTGGTACAGCTTTTGCTTTGGGGTAATATGCGGTAATGACAGCTTGCAAGTTACTGGAGGAACTGCTTGAAGGCGTCCTTGTCGGCCAGCTCGGCGTCGTTGGCGATGGCGTTGAGCACGACAGCCAGCTGCGTCTCGCGTTCCTGGATCAGTGCCGGGTTGTGCTTGCCGCGCAGCTTGGCGCCCAGGCCGGAACCAGGCAGGGTCGGCAGGCTCTTGGGGCTGCCGAGGGCCACCACCAGCGCCTTGAACCCGCTGAAGCGCTTCTTGAAGCTAGCCTCGTCCTCGACGGCCTCGACCGTGTAGAAGACCACGCCGGCCTCGTCAATCTCGTGACCCGTGACCTTGTACAGCTCCTTGGCGGGCTCCTCGGGCGTGGCCTCCTCAGCCTCGGGCTCGGCCTCGGCCTCAACAGCAGCAGTCGTCTCCTCAGCAGCAGGTGCGGGATCCGACTCGGCTTCAACCTTGGGCTCCTCGGCAGCAACGGTCTCAGTCTCGACCGGCGCAGCAGCAGCAGCCTCAGCCTCGACCGGCGGGTTCGTGGCAGCCACGTCTTCAGTCTTGGATTGCACGCAGCCCATGGTTACTGGCGGTCGATAGATAGGTAGTCGGAGTGGGGGCTTGAGCAGATCGAAGCGAATTCGATAGTGAGTGAGAGAAGTGAGGGCCACCCGCCGGCGGAGAAGGCGCCGGGAGAGAAACCTAGCAGATGGAGTGGCCTATACTGATCAAGAACGCTTGCTGGGCAGATCGGGCATTACTGTGGGGTGCGGCTGGCAAGCGCGTGTGCCAAAGATACGACGCGGTAAGTCGCTTTCGCCCCAGCGTTCGTGGGTGGGAGCGCGATCGCCAACACGTTTCGGGCAGGCAACACGGCGACAACCAACAACAAGCCCTCGCGGCATGGCGAGCAATGTGTCGAAGCCAGACAAGATATCGCCAGTCTCCGCAAAAAGCGACTTATGACGATGCGGCGATCTGCGACATGGATACAGATGGCTTAAAAATAGAACGTCCCTACCTGCACCTGGGTTTAGTGACCACTGTTGATGGTGACCTTTGCTATATGTTATTACATATTCTTGGCTGTCCTCTCTGCTATTAGTGACCTGGTCACAATGCCTTCACCAACAAACAACAAATCGATCATGTTCTCGTGTCAAGCACGAAGGCGGCACAGAGAAGAAGGGCGAAAACACAACGTCAACGTTTCCATCGCGGTCTCAACCTTCCTGGGCCAGCAACTCCCGACGGCGCTTGATATAATATGGCGCTGTGAATTGAGAATGGAGAACGTGAAAGCGCATCTGGTATATTGTAATAATACTGCAGGCTCTAAGAACTTCCACGGGCCCAAATGGTGATGCAGCACGCTGTCTCCTTTCTAACAAGCGTGTACATGTAGCACGAGTTCTTCAAAGCAAAAAGATCAAACGCTCTTTTAGACAAATTTACTTATGACACTACCCATGACTGTGGGTCCGGCGGCTTCTGCCACCGCCGCTTGCTCACACTCTGCTCGCTCGCTCCTCACGCCAAGTCTTCGCCTCTCGCGTCTTGAAGCTTACTATTCATATAGGATACCGGGGTGGGGACAACTACTCCTAGAGCTCGAACGCTGAATGCAGCTTGAGCAGCGTCCGCAGTTCGTAGTGAGCCACGCTGGCGCTCGGACGGTCATTGGCGTTGAAGCTCAAGCAACGGTCCGCCAGCTCGCGGATGTCCTCGGGGCAGTTGTCGCCCAGATCCGGCTTCTCCTCGCTCGTGACCTTGAGCACGATGAGAGCGTTTGTTACGCCGTCGAACGGCTTGATGCACGTGGCCAGCTCCGACAGAATCACACCGAACGAATACATATCCGCCATCTCCGTGTATCGTTCGCCCCGCAGCACCTCAGGTGCGATCCAAGCCATCGTGCCGATACCTGCCGTCATTGTAGTATCCACTTGCCACTCGCGACTTACACCAAAGTCGCTCAGCTTCGCCTCGTACGACGCGCTCAGCAGCACGTTCTTGGACTTAAGGTCGCGGTGGATAATTGGCGATGGGAATGAGTGGAGATACACAATGGCCTCCAGCACGTCCAGAGCGATCGAAGCCTTGGCCGGTAGCACCGACGAGTTCTGGTACCAGTCGAACTCCTTCGGGTACTGCTCCTGCCGCTCGTGTTGCTGCTTCAGCAGCATGTCAAGGTCGCCGTTGGGCATGTATTCCATGAGAACCGCCATGTCAGACAGCATACTCCAACTCACACCGATAAAGCGCACTATCTTCGCATGTGACAACGACGAGATGAGCTTAATCTCGTCGATGAATGCACTCAGGCAGCGGTCATCCGCAGCCTTCTCCGGCAGAATCTTCTTGACCACCACCGGGCGGCTCTGGTAGGTCGCAAGGTATACGATGCCGAAGCCACCCTTCGCGATTGATCGATCGATCTGCACTTCGTTTGCGGGCACGCGGTACTTCACAAGTGCCGACTCGATCGCCGTGCCGCCCATCATGGTCACCTTGCCTCCGCTGAAGATCGTGTTGAATGAGTTCGAGCTCGAGTTTTGTTGCTGGTTGCTGGGGTGGTTTCCTCCCGAGTGCGACGCCGTTTCCAGCAGCGTGTTGTTAGCGAAAAAGTTGTTCTCGTCCCTGCCTCCTTGAGAGAGGTCCTTCTGTGTGGTCTGGCGAACCCGGTAAGTTCGGAACGCGAACGCCGCAAGCGCCACGGCCAGTACAGCAGCCAAACAGATCACCACAATAAGGATAGTGGAGTTGTTGTTGCTGCTGCCTACTGTCGTTGTTACACTCTCCGCGCTGGAGGACGACGCGCTAGACGAGTTGCCGTAAGTGCTAGCAAACAGTTCGTCTGAAATGACACAAATGCTGTAACCTGAAACTGCAACCAACTCTGCGCCGGACGTGGCGCAGCTAGTCTGTGCAACCACTGCGTTGAAAACGTCCAGGTCCTTGAACGTGGAGTAGTCCGAGCGCGAGATTTCGAAGTTTGTGATCTCGTTCGTGCCTAAGTCCAGTTTCGTCAGCGCTAGTGGGAACGAAACACCTCGGATCGACTCGATGGGGTTGCCTGAGAAGTTCAGTGACGAAATGCTGGACGAGAACGAATACTTGTACAGCTGCGAGATCTCGTTGTTTGTAGCCGTGATCTGCACCACGGTAGAAGGGAATCCATCGGGCAACGACGAGATGGTGTTGAACGAGAAGTCACTGTAAGGCAGCAAAGAGAGAGAATAAAGAGAGAGGTCAGCACACCTACTGGTTCACAACATTCACACCAACGAAGCTGACGGACGTACATGTACTGCAAGCTGTCCGGGAAGGTGACACCGTCCAAGCTCGAAAGTCCCGACTGCACGAGTGATAAATACTGGATGCTATCTGGGAAGGTCGCACCGCTCAAGGTCGTCAGCTCCAAGTTGTGGATGTAGAGCAGCGTCAGTGACGACGGGAAAGCGACACCGGACACCGACTTGATGGGGTTGCCGCCCAGGAACAGCTGCGTCATGGTGTCCGGCAGACTCATGCCGTCGAACGACGTGATGTCGTTCCAGCTCAGATCCAGATTCGTGACCGAGGTGGGAATCGCCAGCTTGCTGAACGTCGTGAACTTGTTCGACGTCAGCGTCCTAACAAACCAACATCATATCAGTTAGCCCTCAGTCGCTATTTGTCTGCCTCGATAAGAGTTGTCGTACAGTTTATCGAGCTTGGTGAGACTGGAGAGCGCTACGGACGTGATGTTGTTGAGCGACAAGTCACTAGATTAAAATTCAGAAACCAGATACATGAGTCAGTCCCTGTGCATACGCCTTCTTCATTTGTCGGGACGTACATTGTCTTGACGTCGGGCGCGCTGAGCACCTTCTCGATGCCCATGCTGCTGGCCGTGAGCGTGTTTTTGCTCACGTCCACTTCCGTCTCCTCGCAGCTGGCGTCCACCACGACGCCCTGGGTGTCGTCGCTGCCGGCGATGAGAACAACGGTGCCCTTGGTGTCGCACGTTGCAGCGTCGGTTGTTGTCGCTGCCAGTAGCAGAAGCGCGGCGGCCGATGCTCGGAATATGGAACGTATCATGTTCAAACGACTAGAAGATTGGAAGCAGACTTCCGATTGACACGAGACGAACACGGTTCGACGCGCGGAGACCTCGGCTATCCGGAGAGACGCTCGCGAACTTCAAAGGCGCCGTGGAAGCGGAGAACGCGCGGCGCGAGCGAAGGCGGCGACTGTGATGCTCGGACCCGCGGCGGGTGAATGGTACTTGGAGATATGGCGGAATGTGGGGAAGGGGAAGTCAGACGGACGTGGACTGGCTCGTGACAAGGGACCTCTACGTGCGTCACGGCTATGCGCGGCTATAAGGACGCAGAGGATTGGTCAAAAATGATCGAAAACGAGTTTTGCAATGTGTGATTGGACGAAATATCGTGGGACAACTGGACGACTGCCGTACACCTCTGTAATATCATTTTACGCTTTTAGCTACAACAGTACTAAACGAAGGAAATCGCTGTACAGAGAGTTTTGAGGAGCTACGCTCGTTGTTGATTCGTTAAGAGCCAGATATGACTCTACAAAATCGATGTTGCAAGGTTTACCTAAAGTCGGTTATTGAAGTAGAGAGATGCCGTAGTGGCTAGCCGCAAGACTTGTCCGTCCACTGCCGCCAGGTAAGAGACTGTCGGCCAAGAGCTCCTGCTCCGGCCATCGCCATCTGCGACCGCGGAAGCACAGGTGGCCTGTGTGCAATCTGCACACTGCAAAGTGTTGTCTTCAACAGTCCACGTTGCGGACTCAACGAAAGCTCGGCGTGACGGCCGCCATCGCTTCAAGGAGGATGGCGCACCGCACGCGTTCGTGCCTGCTCCTCTGCAGCAACCCGCCGAGAGCTGCAGCGCGAGAGAGACAACGGCGCCGGAAAGGCTCCAGTCGGGCGGCCGGCAGTAATGGCGAGATGGCTCGGCTTTCGGCACCGCGTGATGGATCGGCTCGAACAGAGACCGTCGCGTTTGGCCGGCTGGTGCGCACCTCACAGCACACTGCAACCTGGTCAACCGGCCTTGCCAGGTAGAAGGCGGTCGCCCATTTGCGATCCTTATTGCCGACAACCGAGTACCATGGTACATGTACATTCAGATGACAATGCTACTGCAGCCAAACGCAGCCGCCGTCCTCGGCTCGCAGTAGAAGCCGTGCTCTCTCTCTCTCTCTCTCCCCGTAGCGGCCAAGACTGCAAATCTCGTGCTCGCTGAGCTCTGAAGACGGCGAAGACGCCCCTGTTTCTGCCTCCCATCGTAAACACAAGCCGCGCGAAGTCCAAGCGGATTGGACTCTGCAGCCGAGGCCCACGAACGCCGCAGATCAAGATGGACTTGGGTCCAGTGACGACGTCACGAAACTGAAGGCGATTAAAAGCCGCCCCGTCTACCGTGTGACGTCGAGGGTCAGCATTGTCCTCCAAGCGTCTCCTTGGACTCTTCGTCGCCAAGCCGACTCCGTCTACTTTGGCACCCAAGCCGCTCTACGCTTCATCTGCTCTACTTGTTCGTCCGGTTCAGCAGCAGCCTCACTGTCTATCACCGCTGGCAATGTGACCTTCTCCTTCCTCTGTGTCCCTGTCACAGCGATGCCAGATCATTTCAATTGTTATCGTCTGCAATCGCTCTTCCATCGGGTGGACGCCACATTGCACCTTCCTTTGGTGTGTCGCACCGACTGCACTGCGTTTAGGATATGATCACTCACTTGAATTGCCACGGCGTTACTCAACCATTGCCACCACTCCTCCTCCTGTTCGTATCCACCACCACCCAAGGTGGTGCCGGCCAACCCAGACTCGGGCGTGCTGTAGTCATAGGCATGGGAACGATTGACATCGACCAGCACGGCATCACGTCCAGTGAATTTGTAGCCGCTCAGCGGTCTTAGACGTTTGCAGCCAGGAACGTGGTCAAACACTTCCACAGAACATGTCGCCGCACCATGCCAACCGTTAAAATGCCAGCTCAAGCGTAAATCTATCCTCGAACAACTTTGACCAGATTACAGATTGCAATGAATAATGATTCTCGTTTGTTGCGATCTCCTCGAGGAAGATGATCCATCCCCTCACGAACTGCTAGTTTGCTGCCGCTTTTTCACACGTTCCAAAAGCGACCCCAATCTCGACTGCAACTGCGCCTCATTATCTTCGTCGTTGTCGTCGAGAACAGCAGCCCCAGTACTTGATGGCGTATCCGGAGGATCATAATGCGTTGACGGTGTCGGTCCTGATAGCGCGGTTGGCCTAGACGTTGATTTTGGGGTCTTATCATATTCCTGGGGCATAACCCTCATATTCTTTGGGCTTGCACTGCTGGGCAATGGACTAGTGGACTTGTGATACGTCTCCGTGGCTATGAACAGAAACTCGTTGGCATCCAGTAGTCGACCTGGTGTTCGTGCTTTCACGATACTCGAATCACAACTTAGGAACGCCTTCATCGCATGCATGAACTGGGAATAACATGGCGTTAGCTCTGTGTTCACAAGACTAATAACTTCGAGCAAGGGCAAACTTACGTACCTCGATGTAAGAATCCTCGATTTTGGATCCGAACACAGTTTCAGCCAGGGTCTCAGCGTGTGCCTTTGAGAGCCACTCAAGAAGATTGGCGGTCGAAGGTGCAGACCTGCGCTTCCTCTCGGTCGACGACGATGTTTTGACAGACATGGGCCGATACGCTGGCGCACAGACCAATCGCTGCAAGCAAATAGCGTTAGGTCTTGATATTACAAGATAATAGCGAGCTCGCCTCGTACCTGTAGACTTGAGCGTGCGAACAGGAAGAAGGCTAGCGTCCGCTCGGGGTATTTACCCTGCAAAAAACAAGAAAAGAGCTCTACATCGACTCGCTACAGGGCAGTTTTTGTTTTTGCCATGTTAGCACTGAACAAGTAGCCACGATTTATCGGTCGTACATGTTGAAGCGCATTGAGTCCTTCAATGAGATCCCAGGCCTGCTGGTCGACTAGACGCTTAAGTCCAAAGCGATTCGTGAGGTAGTGGCGGATGAACTTGGCGAACTACAATTCAAGAGGCAGCGACAATGCCTTCAGTGAAAACTCGGATGCAATTATCTCCATTACACACGTACACTTTCGCAGCTGTTCATGCACGAGGCCGACAGGTCTTCGTAGCGAGCGTCATAGATCTCATTGATAAGGCGCACCAGCCTTGTCTCCTTCACGTACGTGCCTGGCTCAGCGCTGGATCTCGTCGGTCGCTCTCCGATCTACAGCGATGGCACTATTAACACCTGATTCTGCTAAATACATGGACTCTGGGTAACCCACCAGATAGATAAGATTCGCGTAAGCGCGCAGAGCTTCTGGGGCTGCTGCCAGCCTTTTGTCAATGGGGTCTGCATCCAGGCTACCATCTTCTTCGTCCAGGTCGTCAGCGTCCTGGTTACCATTACTATCTGCGCTTGGTGGCTTGACGAGGCGAATGTTCGCTACGAATCGTTTGTCTGAAGGGCGCTGGTGGAACTGCAGACAGCGGACAGCAGTGAGTATGTTGAGGCGCTGTTGAAAGTACAACAAACGATCCCCACCTTCACGTCGTTCTCGAGCAGGAACCGCGTGTATTGAACCTTTGCCCGTGGGCTCAAGTCAGCGAGCACGACCACGTGCGGCGTCACGGCGGCCATCTCTCCTTGGAGATGTCCTTATCTCTTGTTTACACGGACGCGTCCTTTCAGGACCCAAACTGCAGATGGCTAAACTCTAATGCAGCAAACCGGTACGATTTTCGGATTTACAAAAATGAAGTGATGGAAAAGTATACTTCAAACCAAGTTTGAGTAACCAGGCTTCGGTTCACAGACACTGTTCTTCCTGCACTTGGCACACGCTCCCCGGCTCGCGGGCCTTGCATGCTGCTCGAGACTGCGCCCGCGACTTGGCCAGACAGGCGTTGCAGCAGGTAAGGTCGCTGCGCTCCCTGGTTTTGCCGCATTGGTAGCACTTGTGTTCTTGTACCTTCATCAACCTCTTCACGCTTCTTTTCCTCCTGCACGACTTGCAGCAAACCATTGTCTCCGATGGGTCCAACGCCTTCCAGCACTTGACGCAGACGTGCTCACTCTTGTGCTTAATGTATGCCTTTGCGGACTTCTTGACTTCTCTGGCCCTCTTCTTTTCGGCGCGACCGGTATCGTAGAATTCAGTGCCTTCCTCACTCATTAAACGAATTGAGAGCAGCATGCTCCACTTCAGTAATGCCCTCGCTTGCACGCGCGCGCTACCTTTTTTTAGGCTGTCAGTTTGCGCTGTTGCTCATTCAGCCACACGAGCGTGACCCGTTCACAGTCGTTCTTCATTTGCTTGTCAAAGTTTGCCGTAGCGTTATCAACTGCACCAAAAGATGTGTTAGAACGAAGTGGCTAACCGTATTCACATTGGTTTACTGACTTTCACTCGCCATGAAATGGTACGTGAGGTTCTCAAACGAATCATGTAAGCCCTTCATCGACGGGTTGGCCGACCCCGTCGAGCACCACATTTTTTGTTAGCGTTGCATACATGAACTTCAATGGTGCATAGTACCTTTTGATGCTGCGTCTTCGTGGACTTTTGAATGAAGACATCGATATCCGCCTCTAACAGCTCGCGAACTCGAGGTAGCTCAAATGATGAAAGCACTTGCTGTCGATCCAACAGTACGTAGACTTTCACGTTCGCCTTAGCAAGCTCCGCCAGCGATCCCGTCACCCCCATGTGCGTGAGGGAGAAGAAAGTTGCTCGGAGCGTATCTGTAGGAAGCTTCAACTGCATCAGAAACATCGGAGCGAAGTTGGGGTTCCCCGAAGAGAACACAAGCTGGGAAGCAGGAATGTCCTGGATCTTCTTTACAATGTCGGCAAATGTGCTCTCAGCAATGTTGAGCGCGCGCGCGCATCTGCGGTCGCTGATCTTTGGATCCGCTGCACGCAGGTCTTGGACTCGGCGGTGTACGCGAATGGGTTCATGGGCAGGATTGCGTGCCTTTCCCCATTGCAAGGCCTCATCGGCCCAGGCCTCGCCGCGCTTATATCTCTCAACGATCTTCTTGACGGTCTTGCCGTCACGCGGAGGCTTGCAGTGTCGCCCGACGTCGGCGTAGTCGATGGCGGCCTGCTTCCGCAGCAAAGGAAGCACCTTTCGAATGATCTTCAAGCGCTCGGCTTCAGTCGTTGGCGCAATGGTGGGCTGCCGTTGCTTCTTGCGGGGAGGCGACTTTTTGCTCGTCACCAGCAGAGGAAATCAATCACACGATTCGCAGGCGCGTGGGTCTGCTCCACAACAGCGTATCTTATACATGTAGATGCACGCTGCAAAGCAGAACGGATATTCATTCGCGAAAAATCTTCTTTGGAGAGAACTCACGCAAGACGATCATGGTGACGCCGTTCGAGAATCCCAGCAAGATTGCCTACAACGTCAAGAGTGGCAAGTGGACATAAGTGATAATGAAAAACAAAAGGATTTTGCGGCTGTGGGGTAATGTGGTCTGTATTGACTAGGACCCCTTTGCTCGTTGCTGCTGGAGTGGGAGCTCGCCGTCAACACCTAGTTCCATCGCGTGGCGATATAAAAACTGGCAATGTCGGGTGAAGGAGTTGACGATGCTTGGAGATCTTGGTGACTCCGCTTGGGTTTCGTGGAAGTAGATACCATTGCGCTCCGATCGACGGATTCGTTCACCACTCTGCAATTTGCCTCGCCTCGAACGGAACCAAGGTCGTGGTGATGGTTTCCAATCGCCGTAGTAGTCCTACTAGAGCCCCTCGAGTCTTCACAAACGCACAATGACCGCCAACGACTTCTACATTCATTCAACTCAACACAACGTCATTCAACAATGAGCCAGATTACAACTGCTGCCCTAGTATATAACGAAGTTCCATACCTTGACGGGGGCATTTTGTTTTCGTAGTGATCGATGCTCGAGTTCGTTGGTCATCACCACAGCTCATTTGGGTCCTTGATGTTGCAAGCTCATTTCACTTTCTTCACTTTCGAGTCTGCTGGTTGTTTCATCGCCTGGTATTCGCCTGCCGCCGGTGCTGGTCCAGCGTGCAGTTTTCGTGGACGATCGTCACGGGAAACTCCAGGCGGATGTTGGAGCTCAGCAAGAACTTGCAGCACAGTTCTAGGCGGTAGCTCCAGCTGACGAGCTGGGAGTCCGTCGGTGGTTGTACGGCATATCCCGCCTTCTTTTCCTCCAAGTCGAGGGACAACATCCTTTCCGCGGTCTCGCCCGCCACGATACCGGGGACGAACGCGTCCCGGTCCACGTAGCTGGCAAGTTCGCATGTCCCCTTTCGAAACAGCGCCAGATTGTTGACTTGACTGGTTTTCGAGAAGGCAAGAGGGCGAAGAATGCGCTTAGTTGGAACTGGAAGCACCTCAAGTGCGCGCTTGACTTCCAAGCCCGTTCGGAAAGCTCCTTGCACCGGTTGCCGAGCGACCAGTTCGTACGAGATTTGGGGCACAAATGTCATGATACATGGCACTATCACGGTCCCGGAGCTGAAACGTGCCTGGCAAAGTTGGGGTAACAGGAAGAGAAGAGAAGACGTACTCACCAGGAGAAAAGCTCACTCGGAGGCGGCCAGAGCTCTGTCTTCGTTTGGAGTCCAAGAAGCGAGGCGCGAACAACCCGTCCACTGAGGAGGTGCTCGCCTGCCTCCAGGAAATCGGGAGCGCGGCGCTGCACACTGGCGAGCTCACGGCGGAAGACAGGCACCAAGTGAGGCGACGCTACGGCTGCTCCGTGGTCGTGGTCAAGAGGCGCTTCGACGCGAGGGGAACGCCCAAGCCAAGGTGCGGCCCGAAGGCGGCGTCTATCCTAGAGCTGGCGGGTCGCTTTGAGCTGTCCGCTCTCCAGAAGCTGGGGAAGGAGGCGGACGTTTGCGACGCCGCCGACATCGCCGACATCGCCGCGCTGTGCAAGGAGGCGCGGATCTTTGCTGTGCATCGTCGACAGATCCTGGCAGAGATCCATCTCCGCCACCATGATAAGCACAAGTGGTATTTCGGCCGGACACCTGAATTGAAACGAATGCTGTTCAAGTATGTCGGTGGTGCTCAGCATAGTATCTTCATATCGGCGTTCTACTTTACGCTACTGGAGATTACCATTCAGCTGGCGCTGGCCAGGGCAAAAGGAGTCCGGGTGGTGATCTTGGTGGACAAAAAGACGATGGGGAATAGGTACTGCCACGATGTCTACGAGTTCTTGCTGTGGATGAATTTCGAGGTGTATGTCCCGAACGACACCGCGAAGGAGCACTCAAAGGTGTGGATCATTGATGGCCGCATCATCATCGAGGGATCCTTCAACCTCTCTGCTGCAGCGCTGGGCGATGAGGGAAATCACAAGCCGAGAAACACGGAGAGCTGCATGCCAACGACCAACCGAGAACGAGCCAAGAAACTCGAGGCAGCCATTTGGGCAGCTTGCCAAGCTGGCGAGCTTGTTAAAACAGTGGCGCCTGTCTCTCATTCGGTCGTGACCAGCACTTAGTCTCGAGCAAGAGAACACTTTCTGCATCTCAAGAGGATCTGTTTGTTTGTTTGCCAATCTTTGGGTTTGTACCATTACACTTGCTTGCTTTCAATTTGCATTGTTTTGACCATTTGGACCATGCATGCATCCAGCATGGATCAGCGCGGAATCGAGTTGCTCGCTCGCGTTTTCAATTTGCACCGCCTTTGCTTGGAGACAAGGACGGACACGGAGCTTCCCTAGACGCAGAGCTCACGGACGCGGTACTTGTCCGCCCCACCCTCTCTTCCTCGACCCTGCTCGACAGAGGGCAGGCCTCCTCCGTGAAGCAGAAGATCGAGGAGCTCCAGACGTTCCCCCGTGGCTCAGCAGAAGCTCATCCACGCAGGAAAAGTGCTCCAAGACGACAGCACACTGGCCGAGTACAATGTGAAGGAGAATGACTTCCTGGTCGTCATGGTCACCAAGCCCAAGGCGGCTAAGCCTGCTGCTCCCCTGAGGACCTGGTGCGCACGGCCGAGCGGTTCCTGATTCAACTCCTAATCAACTATCAACTACGCATGACAGACGCGCTATTCCACAAGCGCTTAGAGCCCTGGATGCGGAATATCCTGCACGACCGGAGGAACGACAACTGCGTGATCTTCGCCAACGCTACTTGATAGCTCACCTTCAGCAAGAAAACCAGGACCTGCGAAAGCGACTAGCAAAACAAGCGAGAACGATTCGGCGGCTGGACTGGATTGTGAAAGGTGGTCAAGGGTACCCACCCCAGTCAAGCGTGGACGCGATCATTGCGGAATCCGACAGCGACTCGGAGCAGGAGGACATGAACTCCCACGACGCACTCGACTCACTTATCGATCATGTTGCCGCTTGCAGCCGTACCGATTCCGATGTCACTCGAATGGACTCTACGCGCCCAGGTGCGACAGCGTCAGGTGGCTCCCAGACGGCGATGGAGGTCGACAACGAGGACGCCGAGTCGGAGTTGATTCTCGACAGCAACCAGTTCCGCCGTGAGTGGGAGAAGTGCAGACAGGAAGCCACTACTACGAGGAAGCGCAGTCTCGAGAGTCAAGAAGAACCAGCGCTCGCAGCATTTGAAGAGATCAACTTCGTCGATAGCAGCTACAGCGCAAGTCAAGAGTTTGTAGAGTAGCGCCATGGGACAGTAATATGATTCGGTTATCCCAGCAGCAAAAGAGAAACCTTCTTCTGCTTCAATCATCATGTAGGCTTCGCGCCGCTCGTCGCCACGCGCCTCGTCCAGCAGCGACAGCATCAGTCCGCGGCTGCTGTGGGGCTCTCCACAGCAGCAGGCGGCCACGTCACCATCGCAGGCGCCGGAGCGGATCTTGAGCGCGGACGTGGGCCAGTCGTCCGCCCACTTTGTAGCCAACGCCTCCAAACTCTCCGATTATGTATGCGGAATTAGCAATCGAAGTCGTCGGCGACCATGGAGTCCACTCGAAACGTAAGGGGGTGAAGGCCTCACAAATAGAGGTAAGGACTCGATAGTGAATACATACTGCAGACAATTCGTGGCATTCCAAGTCTTACCACAAGCAACACGGGTGCCATGACTAAAATCTTCATGGCCAATGATCGTGCTCTATTGCGCAATGACGCGTGTTACGTCAGCAGTATTTCGCCGGTTTTTGGCGATCCACAAGATATTCCGGTGCGATAAAGCCACCCGTGTATGCAACCTGAGTATAGCGACTCAACTGAATAACGCTTGCAAATCTTTCCAATAGTAAACCTGCTGTTTGGGGTTACAGTCGCTAACTTTCATGTCCGTAAACCCAGGTCTTTCTCCGCAGTTAGAGGAAAGTTCTTGTGCTCAAGAACTGCGGCGGCGGCGGCTTTTTTCTGACCATACACCTTTTATCAGACAAATTGTCAAAACTTCAGCTCAACGACTGGTCTCCAGTTCCACATCGTCAGTCTCCTGACCACCGGACCCCCCCCTCTTGACTACACTTCACACAGACCGACATGTGCGGAATCGTCGCCATCCTGCGCTCGCTGATGCCCGAGGCGGAGCTGCGCCAGGCCGCGCTCTCGGCCGGCAAGAAGATCCAGCACCGCGGCCCCGACTGGAACGGCGTGCGCGTGTTCGCCGACCGCGGCATCGCCATCGAGCACGAGCGCTTGGCCATCATCGACCCGGAGTCGGGCGCGCAGCCGCTGGTGAGCAACGACCCACAGCGCCGCATCACGTGCAGCGTGAACGGCGAGATCTACAACTACAAGGCGCTGGCCCAAGGCCTCAAGACGCCCTACCAGTTCCTCACCAAGTCGGACTGCGAGATCATCATCCCGCTCTACCTCGAGCACGGACCCAACTTCGTGCACCTGCTGCGCGGCATGTTCAGCTTCGTGCTGTACGACCACCAGACGGACTTTTTCCTGGCGGCCAGGGACCACATGGGTATCACCCCCATGTACTACGGCTACGGCGCGGACGGCAGCGTCTGGTTCGCGTCCGAGATGAAGGCGCTCGAAGATGGTTGCGTCCGCTTCGAGGTCTTCCCGCCGGGCCACGTGTTCACGAGCGACACGGAGACGTGCAAACCTTGGTACGAGCCGGACTGGTACGCGCCAGGCCACTTGGGCCAGACGCCGCTGGACCTCATGGCACTACGCGAAGCTTTCGAGTCGTCGGTCAAGCGCCGCATGATGTCCGACGTGCCGTGGGGCGTGCTGCTGTC
This sequence comes from Phytophthora agathidicida, assembly GCA_025722995.1. Taxonomy (NCBI): domain Eukaryota; phylum Oomycota; class Peronosporomycetes; order Peronosporales; family Peronosporaceae; genus Phytophthora; species Phytophthora agathidicida. Next base: position 2,188,350 of record CP106979.1, read on the forward strand.
GGGCGGCTTGGACTCATCCCTTGTGGCCTCCATCGCGGTGCGCGAGAAGCAGAAGCTCGTGGCGCAGGGCGGCGAGTGGATTAACAAGATCCACTCGTTCACTATTGGTCTCGAGAACTCGCCCGATCTCAAGGCCGCTCAGGAAGTGGCCGACTTCCTTGGAACGATCCACCACTCGTACACGTACACGATCCAAGAAGGTCTGGATGCCGTGTCCGAAGTCATTAAGCATCTCGAAACGTACGACGTGACCACGATCCGCGCCTCGACGCCCATGTTCCTCATGTCCCGCAAGATCAAGGCCATGGGCATCAAGATGGTGCTCTCAGGCGAAGGTGCCGACGAGGTTTTTGGTGGATACTTGTACTTCCACAAGGCCCCCAGTGCCGAGGCCTTCCACAAGGAGACGGTGGCCAAGTTGCAGGCGCTGCACCAGTACGACTGCTTGCGTGCTAACAAGGCCACCAGCGCCTGGGGGCTTGAGGCCCGCGTGCCGTTCCTGGACGCCGACTTTTTGGACGTGGCCATGAACATCGACACCCGTGAGAAGATGATCGACGCCAAGGCCGGCAAGTTTGAGAAGTACATCATCCGCAAGGCCTTTGACGACAAGGAGAACCCGTACCTGCCCGAGAAGATCCTGTGGCGCCAGAAGGAGCAGTTCTCGGACGGCGTCGGCTACGGATGGATCGACTCGCTCAAGGATTTGGCCGAGCAAAAGGTCACTGAGCGCCAGATGAAGCACGCCGAGCGGCTATTCCCCTACAACACGCCGCAGTCCAAGGAGGCCTACTTGTACCGCAGTATCTTCCAGCACCACTTCCACCGCGAGGTGGCGGCCCAGACTGTGCCCGGTGGCCCCAGCATCGCCTGCAGCACTCCAGCCGCCATTGAGTGGGACGCTGCGTTCAAGAACGCTGCCGATCCGTCCGGCCGCGCCATCGCCGGCGTCCATGTGGACGCCTACTCCGAGTAAGTCCAGCCAACCAACCAACCTGTGTAGATAGTCTCGTTGCTGCTAACCGCATCAATCATACACTACAAGGCTTTGACCAGACGAGGACAGGTGCAAGTTGGTTGACTGCTGCAGCAGGTAAAGGTTCTTGATCTCACGCGAACCATGAATAGCATCAGGCGCGCGTGCGCTTGCTCTCATGTAACGACGTTCGGTTGGCTCTTGCGTGTCTTCACAACTAGTTGCAGGATATCACCATCAATGAGCAGCTCCATTCTACCACGACTGCAAGACTGTCGGCCGAAAAGCCCAGCGCTCGGATTGTTGCCACCGTTGGTGAACGAAGCTTCCAACAACAACAGCAACAGCAACAATCAACGAAGTCGTCTCAAGCAGCCACACCAGCGAACTCTACCACCAAAGACGACTTCATCATCTGCAGTGAAGTTCCCAGCGTTGGGGAAGCCTAAGCAGCTCGGTTCTCTTCCAAAATGCAACCAGGAAGAACACACGGAGCGCGACTACAATCATAAAGACGATGAAGACGACGAGAAACATAATGGATTGTCGAGCAGCAGGACAGCGGCGTCTTCTCGTTCCTCTTTGGCGCAAACGCAGGACGTCGTGAAGGACAAAAACCGCGACTTCATCAAGGGGCTGGAAGAGAAAAAGCGCAAGGAGAAGGAAGACCGAGCGCAGGAAGACCGGCGCAAGAAGAAGCTTCACGAGAAGATGACACGTAGAATCTTGGAGAAAGCTGAAGCGCGACAGAAGCAAACGACATCATCTCCGGAGGTGGACGACCTCGTTAGCGAGATTTCGCGGCAGGACGAGCCGCAGGAAGATGACGAAGTTGATGCTGAAGCTATTGAAAAGCGGAAAGAGAAAGCGAAGCGACAAAAGAGGTTGCTCAAGAAGCAGCAGGCCAATTTAGCAAGGATCCAAGCAAAACAGCGAGAAGAACAAGAACAACAAGAGCTGGAAAAGGAACGAGAGCAGCGCAAACGGGAGAAAGTTACGCAAACGGTTCTACACAAGATCCACGACTCTATCAACCGCTCAGTAGAGGAGCAGAAAGCTGAAGAAACGAAAGATGATGAGGATGACGCTATTTCAACCAAACACCAGGATCCAGCAACGCCAGACAACCAATCTCTTGCAGACGAACAAACAGAGGAGCAGAAGCAGCGAGCTAAAGAACAGCGAGATGCTATCCACCGCAAGCAGCAGAAGTATCTCCAAAAGTTGTCTGACCAACGCAAGCAAAAGCAAAAGGAAGACGAAGATGCTCGCATCCTGCAAGAGAAGCGTAAACGGAGAATTCAGAAGGAGGCTCAGCAGCGACTGCAAGAAGCTGCTGCCAGGCAACAAGAACTGGCCGAAGCAAGGGAAAAGGAGGAAGCAGCAGCAGCAGCAGCTGAGATAGTAGCAAATTCGGGTCCGCCCGTCGATGTGGGGGCGATGGTCGCTCGACTCAGCAAATTGAAGGAACGCGACGCACAAATTATCCCAGAAGCTCGGGATTTTGCCGCGTGGAAGAAGCGACACGGAGTTGCTCAGGATCAAAAGGTGTTTTGCATGACTGGATGGTATCCGGTGATCCGAGAAGAACTGGAGAAACGCGGGTGGTTTTTCAACGAGGATAGGGCCTCTCCATACTTTGACTTCAAGTGGACTCTGAAGAGCGATGAGTTAAGGGCGTTCAAGCTCGAGAAGCACCAATTCGTGAACCATTTCACGCAAAACGCGGCAATCACGACCAAAGTGGGGCTCATTCAAAACCTGCGCAGTGCTGTGTGGCATCATAGTGTGGATATCGAGACTATCTTCCCTCGAGCATACGACCTCAATGGCCCGATGGACATGGACAACTTCATCCAGGACTTTCGCTATGGTGTGGCGGAAGGACTTCTCAAACAGTTGGCGAGGCGAGGCTTGCAGCTCAAGGACAAACTGCCTGGAGTGGCTCCAATGGGTGCTAATGAGGCTTTGGTTGACGTGGTGCTAGACATTGCTAGGAAGAAAGTCAAGAGCAAGCGACCGGAGAACAACCAAGAAGCATCACGTGTATTCGATCCACTAGAAGAAAGTGTGGACAATCCACTGACAACCGGAGTGGACGAGTTGGTGACGGATCTTCAATGGGAAGTGCTGACGAATTGCTCCCTAGACCAACCAGGACAGCTCCGTGCTTCATTAGTGTACAAAAAGAAAGTGTATGCAGAAGACAAGGACGCAGCGATCGGTGTCGACAACAAAGGAGCTTCCGGCTCAAACACAGTTCTATCAGCTCGTGAAAGGAGATTGCAAAGGCATGCCAACAAGAAGCAGACGGATGCATTCAACCGAGAAAAAGCTCGACTCAGCGATCTTATGGCTCATGTTTCACTAGTACGTGATGGAGCGTTCGATGAGGCGATTCGACTGGCACAAGAGCTCGAGAAGTTGTGCCCTCAGTTCCACATCAACGGCGGTGCCGAATTCATGCTGCCGGAATCACACCCTGCTGCCGAGACAACCACAAGTCAGAATGTTTGGATCGTCAAACCTGCAGGAATGTCACGAGGGCGAGGCATCCGCGTATTCAACGACCTGGACCAATTGCTCGAGTACGTCGATGTGGAGAACCACAAAGAGTGCCAATGGGTTGCGCAGAAGTACATCGAGAACCCGTTGCTGCTCTGTAAACGCAAATTCGACATCCGCCAATGGGTCTTAGTGACTGGATGGGATCCGCTCACGATCTGGTTCAACGAGGACTGCTATCTACGCTTCTCGTCCGAGGAGTACTCCATGGACGACCTGAGCGACCAATACGTGCACTTGACCAACAATTCAATCCAGAAGTACAGCGACAAATTCAACAACGTGTACGCCACGGACGATGGCGAAATGCAGGTGGAGGGCAATATGTGGCACTCGGACGACTTCAAGAAGTTCCTGTCGACGAAATTGATGAAGCCCGAGGTCTGGGAGGAAAAGATGCATCCGCGCATGAAGGAGATTGTGGTGCAGTCGCTACAGTGCGTACAGGACATGGTGCAGCACCGCAACAACAGTTGCGAGCTGTACGGCTACGACTTCATGGTGGACGAAGACTTGATCCCGTGGCTGATCGAGGTTAACAGTTCGCCAGCCTGCGACTACAGCACGCCCATCGCTAAGCGGTATGTGGAATCTGGCTTGGCTGGTATCATCAAGGTGGTGGTCGATCACCGTGAGTACGAGCAGAATAAGAGGAGTGGTGGTGGTTCTGGGTTGGAGGAACCCGACACGGGCTGTTGGACTCGTATTCACAAGGCGGAATACATTGGAAAACCCATGGCGTCGTTCGCCGTGGACTTTCAAGTGAAGGGCTCGAAGATGCAACGTAGTCGACGAAGCGCGAAGGCTGGCAAAACTAGTAGTGACAAAATGGCTACAAGTAACAGCACTAGCAGCGTGCTGACGTCCGAGGTGGATGGAGGAGGAAGTCCACGTACAGACGAAGACAATGATGACAGCGATGGGATACCAGAGTCAACGCAGGAAGAAGATACTGGGATGGTGAATGAAGAAGATGTGGCCGATGAAGAAGGAAAAAACGACGAAGATGAAGCCGACGAAAACAACAATGAGGAGCAATTCAGCGATGACGATGCAAAAGGAGACTCACCTGCAGAGCGCACCGATGAGGACGATGACACTGGCTCACAGGAATCGAACGAGATTGATCCCTTATTGTAAGCAGCAGTTGACCAGCTTTAACTTGTTGTCTGTGTACCATAGCACGAGAACAAAGGTCGAGAATGATGACGACGATATTTCATTCATGAACAATACCATCTCTATAGCAACTCGCAACTGCACAGCAGCGAGCTACCACCGACATTAACATGGATACTAACTTGTCGGAAGTAGCCGATACTCGCACATCACAAGTCGATACTCGACAATTTACGCGTGGATTCAAATTGCGCAGCACACCGTCGTGTGCTACGGATACATGATCCTACGCACCACAAGAGACTCCCGACCAACGAAGAACTGCCTTCTATGACAGCACTTGGTATATCAGGGGACATCTCCGTGAGTGCGCTGACCCCATGAAGGGTGGCTAGGCTTCTTACCATCCCCCACCCGAATTCAGAGGGTCCCGCGGAACTGTCGACTGCAGCATTTGCTGCTTACTGCGTCTCCTGAGGAGGAACGTACGACTGCAGCGCCTGCGAGAGATCCTTGATGAGATCCTTCGCGTCCTCGACACCGATGGACAGACGCACCAGGTCCTCCGGGAACGAGCGCGCCTTGCGCACCTCCTCCGGAATACTGGCGTGTGACATCGCACCAGGCAGCGAGATAAGCGAGTTGACGCTGCCGAAGCTCACCGTGATCTTGAACAGCTTGGTCACCGTCAGCAGGTGCTGCGAGAACGCGAGCGAGCCCGTGCGGAAACACACGACGGAGCCGCAGCCGCGCGCCTGCGAGTCGTGGATCTGGCGGTCGACGGAGCTCTCGGGCAGCAGACTGGTGTAGTGCACCTTCTGGATGAGCGGGTGGTCGTTCAGGAAGTTGGCCACCTTAGCGGCGTTCTTCTGGGCCGCCAGCACGCGCAGACTCATGGTCTTGACGCCGCGCAGCAACAGCCAGCAGTCGAACGGCGCAAGGCCCGTTCCCTCAGCGTTCTGGTAGAAGTACACGTCGCGGCAGAGCTCCGGGTCCTTGGCGATGACGATGCCCGACATGGTGTCGCTGTGGCCGCAGATGAACTTGGTGGCCGAGTGCACCACGATGTCGGCGCCGAGCTTGAGCGGGTTCTGCAGGATGGGGCTCATCATCGTGTTGTCCACGGACAGCAGCGCGCCCACCGTGTGCGCGGCCTCGGCGAGACGCTTGATGTCGCAGATGCGTTGCATGGGGTTGGTGGGGGACTCCATCATGACCAGCTTGGTCTTGTTCGAGAGCGCCGCCAGCAAATTCTTGGGGCCGTCCGTGCCCGACAGGTCCACGTACTTGACGCTGACTCCGTTCTTGGACGCCACTTTGCTCAGCAGACGGTAGGTGCCGCCGTACGAGTCGTCCGAGAGCACGATCTCGTCGCCGGCGTGCGCCAGACGAGAGACGGCGGACAGCGCAGCCATGCCGCTCGTGAAGGCGAAGGCGCGGTGGCCGCCCTCGAGTTCTGCCATCTGCCGCTCCAGGGCCGCGCGCGTGGGGTTGCCCGAGCGCGTGTAGTCATAGGCGCCGAACGTGGTGCCCGACGGCTGCGCGAACGTGGACGTCTGGTAGATGGGCATGGTGGCCGAGCCGTGCGGGTCGTCCTTGCACGCCTCGAAGCTCACGAGGCGCGTGCTCATGTTGAACTCGTCGTCGTTTCCCTCCTCCAGAGTGTTGCGGTTGACGTCATCAATCTCCAGCGCCTCGTTGCCGTCCAAGTTGGCACGCGCGCGCTTGGGCGTCGCCTCGATCTCGTGACGCGGCACGAAGATCTTCTCGGGTTCCGTTTGGCCCGAGCCCGACACCAGCTGCGTCACGTAGCTGCGCTCCAGCATGAACTCGAGGCGCGAGGCCAGAGAGGGCTCGGATGACGGCGTCGCGTCCTGCTGCTGGTTGGCGGCGGCGACGGGCGACGCGGCCTTGGGGGAGCCCGTGGCCTCGGCATTCTCGCGTTCGGAGCGCAGCGTGCGCTCGGCCTCGAAGAACTGGCGCGTGCGCAGGTAGTCGCACACGAGGTCGAACACTTCGGACTCGCCTAAGCTCTGCTGCAGCGCTGCGGAGGAGGACGCCATGGCGACGAAATGTGTAGAAGGAGGAAGGGAAGAGGGGACGCGTGGGCTCCTGGATGAGCTCCTGGTTGCCAATTCCGGAATGAAAGACGGTTCTGAAGGAGCGGGTGGACGGGGACTGGAATCAAATATTACAGGTGCACAAAATAGCCTTTTGGCATGTGATGTACATTACACCAATATAAAGAATGGAGGTTCTCTGTCAGCACATCACAATTGAAGGCGCAAACACTGGCCGAATTGCAAGGCAAGGGCGGACTTGGCGTCCAATCCTGCATGCGTTTTGTTTCGCAAGCACCAGCAGAGGTCTGCAGCAGAATGCACCGTCGCCTTCGACTTTGGCATTTTGCACTGCAATACTTGCATGTACAAGTCAAACGTGGTGTCCGTTGCGAGTAGAGCTCTCGACGTTATGCGACTTTTCGTGAAATAAATGAGCGAGGCGAAGCGAGCCACGCGAAATCTTACGCGATCTTAACGAAATCCATGACGAAAGGGCGTGAGTTGTCGTCGGCCTCCGTCAGTGACTTTGCTCTCCAAAAGATTTTTTGCCTTAATGGGATCCGATGGATCCAGCAACAGAGCTACCAATAATAACTTCGGCCAGGAACTCATGGTCTCACGTGAGCCTGGGTCTCCATACACTCAGCGATACCGCCATGTCGGAGTCCATGCCGCAAGACAATGACCAAGCGGAACCTCATTTGCGGTCATCTGGTCGATCGCGAAGGCTGAATATTGAGAAGCGTACGGTGAATGATTAGCTTTCGCTGTCCTCGCCGAGGATCAGAACAAGGCTTCAGTTTGATGATAAAGAGACCGTAGCTATCGACAATTGTTTGGACTTGGCGCGCCATAGCTCCAAACGCCATCAGGTTACGCGGAATACCTCGCGTGAAACCATATTGGAATCAGTCTTCGGAGAAAGCCAACACACCAATGCATCGGTATCAACTGACCTGGATATGGGTCCAAGCCACACAAGAGATTCTAATAGTTTTGGGGAATGTCATTCCTTCTCACCCGGTGTTGTCCAACGTGACCAGGACAACGGACAAAGCCCAGACCAGCACGTTTCCCATTCTGGATTACGCAGCGCGAGAAGTGGACGTGATATAACACCAACCCGCGCAGCATTTGGCCGGAACTCTACGTCGAGTAGTTCAAGTCGTGCGCACAAGGCGACACCAAGCCATTCAAAGGGGTGTGATACCACTCCAGGTAGTGCAAGGCGTTCGAGCAAGACTACGCCAAGACGCCTTGCACAGGACGGGTTTAGCCTAACTGGTAGTGTAACACGTGGTTGGGACATCACACCCCAGCATTCAAGAGGAAGGCGTGGTCGCAGTTATACACCAAGCAGCATCCAGCGCAACCGGTCGTCCAGTACGCCTAACCGAGAGCTACAGTGTAGTGCTAGAGGCCATCGTTCCCGTAAATCTCCCCCAAAACCACTACACTTTGAGATGCCCAAGCAGCGAAAAAAAGCACATTGGATGTTCATCAACTTCATTTGTGATGAGCAATACCGAGCTAAACAGCCCCTTTTGTCTTTGTATATGAGATGTGTCTGGTGCAAGAAGTGCAAGTGTAAAATACAGTATGAACGGAGCAACACATATCATGTAACAAGACACATGGAAAAATTTCACTCGGCCGAACTACGAAATGAAACGAATGAAGAACGGCTGCGCAAGTAAAGAAAGATGCAGACACTTGTTCACCGATAAGTCACTAATAACACAACGATTTTGTTGGCTGACGAAGCTTGCTCGCCGGAGGATCAAGAGCGAGCTGATGACTTAGTTGCAATCTGGGTCGCGAAGTCAATGCGACCATTTTCCATGATGAAGGATAAATATTTTCGGAAGTATGTCACGCATTTGAACCGGGTCCAAGGGATTGTTACCGTGTCAAAACCATGGAAACTACGTGAACGAGTTGAAGATATTGCTGTCGATCTTCGTGGGACACTGAAACAAACAATTTCAGATGAGTGTGATTTTTATTCAGAATCGTCGGATATTTGGATTTCCAGAAGTAAAATGGGTTTCATCAGCTTCACGATTCATTATCTGACTCGGGAGTTCAAAATGCGCAGTCGGGTATTGGAGGTGAAGCGTATCAAAGGCAAACGCGACGGCGATGTAATTGCTGGATCATTGAGGAGTACAATGATTGAGTGGGGTCTCCGGTTGGAGAAATGTACAAAATTCCTCCGGGATGGTGCTTCAAATGGTGTGAACGCTTGCCAAAAACTTGGCCTCGATGATATGTCGTGTTTGGCCCACAGTATTCATCTGGTAGTTGGAGCTGGGATAGTGAAGAAGAAACGCACTAAAAATAATTCGAAGGACTTGCTTGCTTCGGCCAAAACCGAATTGGAGATCGAAAAAGCAGTGAGCCACCAAGAAAGAGAAGAAATTGATGAGTTTGTAGAAGATGTTGGTGAAGCAGAGCGACAAACCCTCAACAACCTGCGCAAGGTAGTTGCAGTGTTTTGCAAAGTGGCTTCGTACATCAGCAGATCCTCGAAAGGAAACGATCTATCGAAGGACTTGCAGACCGATAAGCTGCTGCCACTACTACCACAATTGGATAGCCCGACACGTTGGAATAGTACTCATTTCATGCTGCAACACATGATAGTGATGCGCGATTTACTAGGCCAACTTTTTGAGCATATGGCAAGCTCGGATGATTATTCAGACGTGAAGCTCACGCAGCCGACTGCCGAACAGTGGACAACAATTCGATGCTTGAATGTTTTGCTGGAGCCCATTGCTGAAGCTTCAACTTGTCTTAGAGGTCAAGAATATCCTACTTTAGTCGTTTGCGTTCCTGTGCTGCGGATGGTCCAGAGAAAATTCGCCAATGCCGAGATGTTTAAAGGAATTCTTGGTTCAGTGAAAAACGAAGCGTACACCCCCCAAATTTTGATGACGATGCAAAACGTTCGCTACCTGTACCTTAAATTGGTGTTGGAGAGATTGACCAACAGACTTCCTGCTGAAACCTTTTGGATTTCACAATTGGATCCTCGTGCGGCACCCATGAAGCATTTAGGCGCTGTTGAGCGTGAATATGCGAGCGATTGTTTTCTTTCGGCTGCTTTTGAAATGGCAAAATACCTGGGTTTGAGCGACACAAATGCCGATGATCAAGTAGCAGCCGAAGACACCTCTTCAAATCGTAAGAAACAGCAAGCGACATGGGCTGACGTATTTCGCTGCAAACCAGATGAAGTCGTATCTTCGGGGACAGATTCCAGCCTACAAGAGAGGTGTGAGTCCGAACGACAGCTTTACTTTGCTGATGCATGTTAAACATCTTTTAGTACGGACCCATTGGAGTGGTGGGAAGAAAAAGAGGCGAAATACCCCATTCTAGCATCATTGGTGAGAAAGTGGCTCGGTTGTATCGCAACTTCAGTGCCCTCTGAACGAGCTTATTCAACTAGTGGGAATTTGGTGACCAACAAGCGGTGTTCGTTAAAACCAGCCATTATCCGCGATACTTTGTTTGTTGGCCAAAGTTACGAGGAAAGTGACAGCAGTGATGACACTGGAAGTGATGGTTGTGCTACCGATGAAGACGATTCAAATGACCTCACTGCTTGAATGGATATGATACATTAGATTGATGCATCATGGGCTGCGAGCACTGGTTGTCCGGAGAATTTGACATTCTAAATGGTAGTGTACACTTCGTATGAAGACTACATACATATTATTTTCTTGTATCTACTTGCCATTCCTGTTATTCCCCTCCACACAACTCCACATATCAACTTGTGCTTGAGGGTGTCCATCTGCGCTAGTCATCTTGAAGTCATCAATGCTATCTTCAATCTGCAGTGCTGCAAATGAGGTTTCTTTTGTTCTTCTTCCACACCGCAGCCAACCCTTTGTCTTAGTTACGCTCCTCGTGAGTAGTGAAATGCAAGCTTGTATGTGGTCACACGTACCCGAGATTGTGCGCTTGTTCATGTCCATGATGGATTCAAGCAGGAGATACGTCCTAGCAAACTTGTCGTACACAGTATTGACCTGGAACGAATGCTGCAACGGGATGTGACGGCTGATTGTGTGCATCTCGATTTTAAGCCAATCGAATCGTTTCTTCGCTATCCTCCGTTGAGAAGGCTAAAAAAGGGTTGATAACGGAGTCCCTTCGTTGTCTCAGATAGCGGTAACGTCGAAAGCTGTAGTTGCGAGCTCCATGGCCAAGAGATTTTTCAAGCACCGAAACGGACCGTATCTCGCGTCGGCCGTTCTCATTGGCTGATAGCGCTGTGTGACCCTCGCTATTATGTGGTGAACATAACACATGTGTAGTACATACATGTATGTTGTGTACATCAAAATGGCTACGTCATTAACCAACATGATGATGCAGAATGTCGTCGCTACCACTGAACTGCTGCGGAACAAGCGGCGGCGTCAGCGCCTGCGTCAGCAGATCCGACCAATTCTAGGCAAGGTGACGCGCATGGTGCACGATATGCACCAGAAGGTCTCAAAGTGGCTGTCGCTGAACTACCACGAGATGCTGCTGCCAACGTTCGAGACCCAGCAGATGGCCGCTCGATATGTCCGAGAAGAGCGTCTGGAACTCACGCCTGAAAGCTTTCTCGCTCCAGCTGAGGAACTCGTGCTTCGGGGACGGAAGCGGAAGCTGCGTCGTCCGACTGTCCACGCCATGATGACGCTGTCGCACTTCAAGTTCAAAAAGATGCTGGAGTACAAGATGCAGCGAACGAGCGGCCGAATGGTGGAAGTGCACGAGGAGTACACGTCCAAGACGTGCTCGGGGTGTGGCCGCATCGACAAGAAGCTCGGCGCCAACAAGGTGTACAGGTGCAAGCACTGCCACCTGGTACAAGATCGAGATGCTAACGCAGCACGAAACATCTTCCACAAGAACGTGGGTGTGTCCGTACTGCGCGACCATTTCACCGGTGTTCCTGCATCGGGGAGTCCTGCTAGCTCTGCGCTGGCGTAATAGGCCCAACAAGTGTAGAACAGCTTAGGACGGAGGCCGTGATGCGATTCGGGTAGCCACGGACATCTAGAGGCATCTACGTTAGGAGTATCATTTTGACGGCCATCGGCCATCGCTTTGCAGTAGCAAAGCGCTACTTGAATTAATTCCAGCAATCTCCGCATCGTGTACGACTCGAGCGACCAAACCGGTGACGTGTCACGAGCCAAGAGGTCAAGTACGTGTCGTCAATTTGCACCGAGACCTTCAACTTGACGAGCCAACGAAATCCCTGCTCCGCGCGCGAGCGCAGCCATTTCTGAGGTGCCAAGACAGGCATTCTGAGACACCGGCAAGCTCCATGCTGGAGTCCAGCAGCGGTGCTTCATTGAGCCAGGATGCGCCCTCACCATCATGTAACACTTCGCTCGACTAAAAGCTGAGCCGTTCTTGCTTCACCAAATTCGCTCACTGCTAAAGAATAAGGCTTGCCACCCCGTGAACGACAATGCCAAGCTTCGAATCAGAGCTGATGTTCACGGGGTACATGCAGCAGGATTCATGAGTTTCATGCACGATACAGGTGGTCAGAAAGTTGACTCGCAGGATAGGACATGGCTTTGAGCGATGAGTTGCCGCTTTATCATTCACTGCGACCTGGCGGATACAAGTGAAGCCGAGGAGCGCAGTGCAAGCAGTACACTCTCGGAGAGGATCTTCCTCATCGAAGAAGACTTCTTCCCAAAGTTTGTGGAATGCGCTCCGCAAACATTGGTACGAAGTGCAATCGCCTTGATTGCTTCCAAGCGCGCCAAAAATTGTTGCAAATCTGCTCGATCGTCTCAGTGCGCTCATCTGGCCCAGACAAGTAAGCAGCGCCAATGCAGCCAGCGCTGGAGCTTGGCGAGTCGCCATTGCATGTTGAAGTGCCTTCCATTTCGTCATCGTATTACATTCGACATCGGAGACCTCGATTACCACTGCTGGCACGCGCAGCAGCCGAAGATGCGTCTCGGCGAAAGCAATGGAACGACTGGCCACGCGCCGCCCGGCCGGCGTCTTTGAGGAGTTCCGGCGTGATTCCCTTGCAGGAATTCCTGCCCCACGTTCTGGACTCGCAGCAGCTTGTCTTTGGCTCTCGTGCTGGTCCCGTAGTCTGCGTTAGAGGATCCAAACTATCTGCTGACTACGGGACCAGCATGCGTGACTTGGAGTAGGCGTGGGACACGAGCAGCTGAGGGCGGTCCTGGTGGTAAGCGCGCGCAGAAGGGAGTGTACATGGGGCTTTGCCGCCGTGGTCGCTCGCGTTCCGCTGGTCTCCGCTGCCCCGCACCAACGGAATAAGAACGGCTTCATTGGCCGCTCTACCAGCAGCACAGCACTATTCGCTCCCAGCGCTGGGGACGTGCACGAAGATCAAAATGTGCCCATATCCAAATGCGGCACCAGTTTGTACGAGCCGTTTCGCCCACCCATCCTGTCGTGTCGTCGTGATTTTCTCACTCGCGCCCAGTATGGCATAGTGAAAGATCGTTGGAGACCGCCCGTTTCTGCACGTCGGCTACGTACGCCACGCCCTTGTTTGCTCCCCCTTTGCTATGAGCCACTTCCGATTTTGCAGGGCGCGGGCGTCGAGAGCAGCAGTAGCAGTAGCCGCCACCACCAAAGGGATCCTCCACACAGACATGTGCAAGGTGGAGTTGAAGAGCAACCTGCCGCCCATGGCCCCCGTGGAGCCGCAGGCCACCAAGCCCAAGTTCGTCATGGCGCACGAGCCGCAGAGCGACTTCCACTGGACGCCCACGGACGAGCCGCACGCAACGCGCCGCAAGCTCATCATGGCCAAGTACCCGGAGGTCAAGAAGCTCTTCGGCCACTGCTGGAAGACCAAGTACGTCATCACGGCCACGGTGGCGCTGCAGACGTACTTGGCGCTCACGGCGCAGCACATGTCGTGGCCCGTGTACCTGGCCGTCATGTACTGCATCGGCGGCACGGCCAACCACGGCATGATGATGGGCATGCACGAGATCTCGCACAACTTGGGCTTCAAGAAGCCCTTCCACAACAAACTGCTGGGCATCTTCGCCAACCTGCCCATCGGCGTGCCGTCGTCCATCTCCTTCAAGAGATACCACCTCGAGCACCACCGCTACCAGGGCGAGGATGGCGTCGACGTGGACCTCCCCACGGAGCTCGAGGGAAAAATCTTCACCAACAAGTTCACCAAGCTCCTCTTCATCGTCTTCCAGCTCTTCTTCTACGGCGGCCGTCCGTTGCTTGTGAACCCCAAGGTGCCCGGCGTCTGGGAGTTCTTTAATGCTGTCGTCTGCCTCAGCTACAACTACGCCATCTACGTCTACGGCGGTCTCTCGGGTCTGCTCTACTTGCTCATCGGCACGCTGCTGGGCTGCGGAATTCACCCCGTCGCTGGCCACTTCATCGCCGAGCACTACGAGTTCGTCCTGGGCTACGAGACGTACTCGTACTACGGCATCCTCAACCGCGTCACGTTCAATGTGGGTCTGCACAACGAGCACCACGACTTCCCGTTCGTCGCCGGCTCGCGACTGCACGAGGTGCGCGCGCTCGCCCCCGAGTTCTACGAGAACCTGCCGAGCCACAAGTCGTGGGTCAAGGTGCTGATCGACTACGTCATGGACGACAACATCAACGCCTACTCGCGCGTCAAGCGCGCGAACCTCTCGGAAGATGTCAAGGAGAAGATGAAGAGCGACTAAGTTGGTCTCCGCGTCCGCGCTGCAGAATCGACTCGCGTTTTGTATCAATCTATGTCGCTAGGATTTTGTGCTAACAAACATGAATAACAACGGCAATTGTATGAAGAGGAAGACCACCAGGAAGCAGCAACTCAGCAATATTGGCGTGGCTTTGAAGCGAAGCCATCTGAGGCGGTGCCTGCACCGCTAACCAACAGATGCTGTTCTTGTCCTGCATAGACGAGTGCGAAGGGTGCGTGGGTCTTTGCGGCAATCGCTTGCAGCTGTCGACCTGAGGTTTGCATTGTTGTGCCGTCTTACTCTTTCTGCTGTTGCTACAACCTCCGAAATGCAACATGCATCGGGCCTTCAGTACACTTGATCACCCTTGACGCGGCTTCGGACCGTTCGGGTTGCCTAGCGTAAACAAGCGCGGCGCGATCGACATGGCCATGAGCTCCTGGAAGAGCAGCTTGCACGAGTACGGGATATGGACCTGGGAGATCTGGGTCTTGTTGCGGCATGTGCGGCACTCGAACGTCATCTTGCGCAGGTTGGCAATAGCAATGATGCCGCAGATATCGCACACGTGCACGCGGTAGGCGTCCGAGTTGGCGAACAGGCGGTCCATGAGGAAGTTGGCCGAGCCGTGAGAGATCAGACAATCGCGCTCCATCTCTCCCATACGCAAACCACCCTCGCGAGCACGACCCTCCATGGGCTGGCGCGTCAGCATGGTCACGGGACCACGCGAACGCGAGTGGATCTTGTCGTCGACCATATGCTTCAGACGCTGGTAGAACGTGGGTCCGATGAAGATCTGCGCTGTCAGGCGACGGCCCGTGTGGCCGCTGTACATGACCTCGTTGCCGTGCTTCTGGTAGCCTAGGTTGTGCAGTGTGTCGGCAATAGCTTGGACAGTCACATCCGTGAACGGAGTAGCGTCACCTTCATCACCCGTCTGCGACGACACTTTGCCCAGCAGACACTCGACAAGATGCCCCACCGTCATACGTGACGGAATAGCGTGAGGGTTCACAACGATATCCGGCGTGATACCTTCCACCGTGAACGGCATGTCCTCTTGGCGGTATGTCATACCAATCGTACCCTTCTGTCCGTGACGCGATGCAAACTTGTCACCAATCTGAGGAATACGAATATTACGGAAGCGCACCTTCGTGAACTTGAAGCCGTCAGCGTTCGTCGTCAGCATCACACTATCGATAATACCATTTTCGTGTGAACGCAGAGCCGTACTCGCGTCACGCTTCTGGTGGCGTTGCTCCAAGGATGAGTCTTCGGACTGCGGGAGGGGTGATGTCTTACCGATGATAATATCGTTACCACTGACGCGTGTGCCAGGAGCCACAAGTCCATCGTTATCCAGCTTGTGGTAGCTGCCGTGACGCAATCCCAGGCAGTTGTCGCGAGAGGGCTTCTCGAACTCCTCGCAGTTGGCGCCACCAGCACCACCACCAGGACCACCGTGCGGGCTCTTGTTGCGTTCTTGGTCAATGTAACAGCGATAGAATGTAGAGCGGAAGAAACCGCGGTCGATCGCACTTTGGTTCATAATCAACGAATCTTCCTGGTTGTAGCCCGTGTACGATGCAATACCCACGATAGCGTTGATACCTGACGGCAGTTCACGGAAGTGCAAGTACTCCATGGCACGCGTGGTAACCAGGGGCTTCTGTGGGTAGTTAAGAACGTTGGCCATGGTGTCCATTCTTGCACGGAAGTTGGAGCAGTAAATACCCATGGCCTGCTTACCCATAGCGGACTGGTACGTGTTACGCGGCGACTGGTTGTGATCGGGGAATGGAATAATACTTGCACAAATACCGAGAATCATGGACGGGTGGATCTCGCAATGCGTATGGATCTGCGAACCTGTGCCAACATCCTTCGGCTCCATGGCAATCATACACACCTCCTCTTCCTCTGTATCGATAAGCTCCACGACACCATCCGTGAGTAGGTTATGCCAGCGGTAGTTTGTGATCTTGTGGTTCTGCAGCTTCACCACCTGCTCCTTCTGCAGCAGCAGTTGATTGTCCTCCACAATGAACAGTGGGCGACACACACGACCAGCGTCTGTGTAAATACGAAGCTCCTTGTTCATCAGATCACGAATGACCGACACTTCAGCGTCGATATCCACGCAACGACGAAGTGATCGCAACGTTCGGATCAGCTCGTTCGGTTCACGATGCACACCCACCCAGTTACCATTCACGAAGATCTTTGTGGAATGCGGGATAATCTGCGGCTTAATTTCCTCCAAGTTTTCTGTTGCCCATTCCTCCAGGAATTCCAGAATGGGAGCCTGCGGCGAACCCACAGAAATGTAGGCCATCAAGGCCAGGTTTTTCACGAGACCGACAGCCTGTCCCTCAGGCGTTTCGGCTGGGCAGATCATACCCCAATGCGTGTTGTGCAGCTGACGAGGCTGAGCCTGCTTGCCTTCACGGCCTAGCGGTGTGTTCAAACGACGAAGGTGAGACAGCGACGACGCATACGTCAGTCGGTTCAACACCTGCGATACACCAGCCTTTGATGCACTCTTCTGCATGCCCCAGTTGCCCGTAGCCAGCGAGTAGCGCAGGCCATTCGTGATCGTGCGCGAGCGGATAGCCAGTGTCAAGTTGAAGTCCTTGCCATTGTCCACACACTTCTGCAGGAACGTTTTGACGTCCTTCGTAAGCTTCTTGAACAGAATACGGAACAGACCGCCAAGCAGCGGTCCAGCCAGATCCAGACGCTTGTTACCATAGTGATCACGGTCGTCCTCGCCGATACGACCAAGCGAGCACATGAGCAGCTTGTGCACAACGTAGCCCAGGAAGTAGGCTTTCTTGGTTTCGTTGTGGTCCTCCACACCGACGTGCGGCAGCATCTCCTTTTGCAGAATATCCTGCGCGTAGCGGATACGGTCGGCCTTGCTCACATTAATTGCACTACCACGACGGCCAATGAAATCCAGCGCCACCTCCTGCTCCTGAATGACAAAAGCTTCTTCCAACGACGACTTAAACCGTTCCATAAGCTCTGCATCGGAGAAGTCATAACAAATGTGTTCAAGAATTTCACGATCAGCCACGAAGCCCAGTGCGCGGAAGATGATGACAACAGGGATATCCTGACGGATGTACGGAATCACTGCCCGGATTTGGTTGCCCGTGATGGCGCTCTTGCCTCCGCTCTTCTGGTACATCTGCACGTACATTGTACTGGTGGGACGCACACCATGTTCGACGTGGGAGCGGGTCTCGCACACCCAGCTGTACTTGGACGCAGCGTTCTTGCGGAAGCAGTAGACGTGGTTGTTGCTCATGCGTTCCTGGGCAATAAGCACCTTCTCACTGCCGTTGATGATGAAATAGCCTCCCTGATCGTACACACACTCGTTGAGCTCCGTCAGTTCCTTGTCCGTCTTGTGGGTCAGCACGCAGTACTGCGAGCGAAGCATGATGGGCACCATGCCGATGAACTCCTTGGGTGTCTCCACCTGCTCGTATGGGTCCATGTCCTCGAGGTTGGCCGGGCCCGAGGCCGGCGCCTGGTACTTCTGACACACCACATCCACATAAAGAGGCGCCGAGTACGTGAGATTCCGCAGTCGCGCCTCGTGCGGGAACATGACGCTCGTGGAGCCGTCGGCCTCCGTCATCGTGGGCTTGGACAGGTAGATCTGGCCGAACGAGATGTTGTAGATGGTGTCCGTGTTGGTCTTGGCCTGGCCAGGCGCGTACTGCGCCTCCGGGTTGATGCGGATCGAGCGCGAGTCGTCCACGAGCTCCTGCATCGTGTTCTGGATGAACTCGTCGAACGAATCCAGCTGCTGGCGCACGAGCCCCTTCTCCTCGAAGTAGCTGGAGATCACGGCCCACGCGTCCTCCTGAGACACGGCCGCGCCCGCCGCTAGACCCATGTCGCCCCCGGCGTCCTCGCGCTCAGTGTCGCTGTCGATTGGGTTCTCCCAGCTCATTGTCCCTGGTGTTGGGCGCCCAGACAATCACCAAATGGCTCGAAGCGAGGGGGGCGCGGCCGTTGGGCGGAAATAAGCGATTAAGAACGGTATGCTTTTGCCTTAAGTCGCTCATTGGCCAGAATACCAACAAATCATCACCATTATGTTTGATCGATCGAACAGGCGTCGCCTCCATCAAGGTGTCGTGATGTGGCCTGCCACTTGGCCAAGGAACACGAACAGGAGCAGCGGAAGGTGGCCGTTGAGGTCATTGATCTGACGGCGGAGTGAGGTGGCAGACACGAACGAATTCGGTCGCGAGGAGAGTGGCGTGGATGAGATCTACGGTGGCGCGAGGCAGTCAGGAGGCTGGAGGCACCAGCAGCGAGAGGTATGTCGAGTCGACATTGAAGATCTAGAATGCAGGACGATCGCCAGGCTGGCGACGGGAGCGCGAATCACTGGTAGTAAGTATGAAGACGCGAAACCAGCGGCCAGGAGGCCACGAAGGGCAGCGAAGACAAGGACGAAGGTGGGAGCTGGTAGGGTAGGAATGGGTCCTCTCAGTAGGTAGGTAGGCGACGGTGGTGGGCTTCGTAGGAGGGCAACAGGCGTGCGGCTGGCCGTCTGACCCTCAGTTCAAGATTGTCATCGGCGGAGGAAGACAATAAGAGCTAAATAAAGGAGAGTGGCGCCGACACACGGGTTACAGTAAAGCGAAGGTGAGGCTAGGAAAAAGTGAGTGAGCTAAACGTGTACTGCGAGGGCGGATTAAAGCTAAGTAGGGTAAAGCGGGGACCATGGCTTACGACCATGGGGGCTATGGCTCGCCTACTGATGGTGACTTGGCCGTGAAGGACAACGGAGGACCCAAGCGCTGGAGTGCTAGCGTAATGGGCTTCCTGCATCTACCATCTGCATGTAAATACGGGTTACGTTGCGAGACACAGTCCACAGGCCCTTCCCGGGGGTGCCGGTCGCCGATAATCGTGTCTACCCCGCTATCCCTATCCGTAGAACGTCAGGTTCCGCGGCTAATAGCTGTCTGGTGATGCTTATTCGTACTGCCTCGGCGCGGGGCTCCCCGCTATGCCTACCCACTACCTAGGTGTGGAAGCGAAACGATTCGATGGTGTGGCGGCTTCGTGAGACGAGGCCAGCCATAACTACATGGTGGTCATGACAGGCGCCTTCCGGGCACGACTCAAACGGAGGAGTTGTGCGGGCTAGGCGTTTGTGGGCAAACCCCGCGGCAAAAAGAGAAGATCAGAAAAGACGAGAGAGAGAAAGAGAAACGGACGGAACGGAGTGAGAACTGACGAAGATTGCTGTATTAATGAAACAGAACAGCACGACGGAGATGACTATGGGTACGAATCGGGATGAACGTGCAGAGCGTCGTGCAGCATCGCAGATGGCAGCAGCGCGACTTTCGGTGGATACCGAAGACGGCGGTGGCACGGCAACGCTGGAAACGGAGGAGATCCGGCAAAGAACTGGGAACACGCTGACGAACGTGGGTATGGGAGGTGCAGGAGCAGTGATTGTGGTCAGCGGACTTGGTGCTGGTGGTGGTCACGGACCTGGCGACGGCAATCGCGGAATCGGCACCGACGACAGCACCACCCGGGTGAGTCCGAACACGAGCGCCGCAACGAACGTGAGAACGGCGAACTTGACTGGTGATGGCGGCAGTGGGGATCATGGTGGAGACGGCCCTGAGCACGCGCCGCCAACACCGGCGGCAACACCGATGTCAAGAACGCGTGAGGCGATGGAACAGACGGCATCGCGACAGGTGATCGTCCGGGAGAAGGCGAAGGCGCTGAAGCTGGCGAAGTCCCGCGGCTTGGACGACGCGATGCCAGTCACGATGAAGCTCAAAACCGTTAGGGCAGAGGTTCGTAGTCAGACAGTGACGATGGGTGTGCAGTGGAGCAAAGCACAGCTGTACCACGAGGTTGCATCCCACTTGGACGGGGAAGCCAAACGATGGTTCGCGACGGTGATGGAGTCTGTCCAGCCAGAAGACGAGAACATCGGCACCTTGGCTACCATGTTGCGCACGAAATACATGGGACAGCGTACTGGTCCGGAAGTGGTCGACCTGCTAAACAGCAGACGACAAATGCGAGGAGAGCGGTTGGTGGAGTACGCGCAAGCGTTGCGCGAGATTGCGGAGCGAGGTGACGTCGGAGAGGACTGGCTTGTCAATGCCTTCCTCAAGGGCATGAGCAGCACGGAAGGTGCCACGCATGTTCGCGGGCACAAGTCCATGACACTAGACGAAGCGGTGAACTTGGCGGTGCCACACATCGGTAACTACGGCGAGGGGTATGCCACGAGGCAGTTTCCCACATTTTGGGACAGCCGATTTTCAGTTGCGACAGTGGAGATTCGGAGTTTTGATTGGTGGATGTGGAGTGGATCTATTGCGACAGTTTGTGGAAAGTGTGTGTGGTTTGAATGGTGAGTGTGTGGAGAGCCAAGGATGGGCCCTTAGGTTCCGGAAGCGCGCGTTCTAGAGATGCACACTCTGAAACGCACATGCGCTCAGTCCGGAACCGCCCCCGTCCTGAACACGGGTCGCCAGGAAGAAGCATAAATTGTCTGCACGAACGTATCGTGTCAGACAACCCGTATTGCCTTGGCTCAAGGCACTGAATACCATCGTTCCAGGCCCAAGAACCACTCGAGTACAGCCACAAGCAAGAAAAACATGTAGAACAAGACCCACGAGACCCACTAAGACACAAGACATGAACGTGTATGGACTCTCAGGTGTTCAAGAACACCCAGCAACGTGTCGTGATGATGTTGAAGACGAATGAAGCCTGAAGCCGACGACCCAGACTCCTAGAAGTCTGAAACTGACCCCCAAAAGTCTGAAACTGGCCCCGTTCCAGAGATATATGGTCTCGCTTCAGAGATTCCAAGCCTCGGTTCAGAGATTAGCAACTGCTGTGGACATTACCAAACTACCGAGACTCAAGAGCAGCAAGCCAAGACAAGCTACGACTGTGTGCAGCGTGTACGACCAAGAACTGTGCGAGCAAGGGTCCAGTTTCAGAGCAGAAGAGACGGACCAAGCACGTGGAGGTCCTGTCGAAGACAAGTGAAGCGTGTGCACCCTATACAAAGACCAAGTGAGCTCCCCCAAAGGTATACAGAACACAAGATAATACCCAGAAGATATTGAGAGATTCAGAAAGAAGATAGTCGAAGTAAAGAGTAACAAACAGCGTGAGTTTTACCAAGTTGAGCACAGGTCGAATTCGTTCGGTGACCTGCTAGGACAAGGGCGCGGATATAAGGACGCCGTATACTTCCTCTCAAGCTTCAAGTCCGAGTTGCCTGTGGGGATCGTACGCGACGGCGTTTCAGAGTTGATCCACGGCATTCCATATCCTAGTTGGGCCCACTGCGTGAAGGTAAGAGTGGGGTTCCCATTTCATGTTAATAACTCTACTTGGAGGGTTTAGTAGTCCCCTTTAAGTGTATTAGTAGACTGCGTTTCAGAGATTCGAGAGTATTGTATCCCTCTTAGAGGGTGGTGCGCGTGAGAAGAAGAGTGCGTTTCAGCCTGACCAGTGTCTGAAGCGTATACTCAGTGAACTGGTGATAGACCCACCGCTCAAGGGTCTTAAAGAATAAGTAGCGGCTGTATATTTGCATATATCACTCTGTATTTTGGCTATCTTACAAGGGAGTGTGTTCTGGGGCTTTGTTCCTGGTCCAAAAGGGTGCGTTTCAGACAGTAAACGACACGCCCGACACGCTCAATGTAATGGGGCGCTGTTTACAACAGTCCCCAAAACACGGCACGCACGCTTGTGCGGTTGAGGAAGCGTTCCCGACTTGGAGGGAAGTCCCGACTTGGAAGGAGGAGACGACTCCCGACTTGGAGGGAGGAAGGCGACTTGAGCACTTGAGGGAAAGTTTGCAACTGAATTGAAATGAGCTTGTGGTTCCTGAATCCTATGAATAAACCCACTAGGGGCCCTTGAGGTTAAATGTAATTTAACCTACACATGTAGTGTAAAACCTTGGGTTGAATCAGGTTGAGCTTGAAGATTCTCCTTCGAAGAATCTTCCTGCCGCGTGGCGTCTTGTGATTGGCCACAAGAACTCAGGTGACACGCCGGCCTTGTTACCAAATAATGTCCCAGGTGAGGAACCATCATCATGCACAAAGAAGTGCAGAGAACACTTGGCGTAATCACTGATTGTGCCATGGGTGGATGTGAGCAAACATTTGACCATGTTTACGCCACCTTTACCTCCATGACAGCAGTGTGTGAACCACACCAATCTGTGATCGCATAACCAATGTAATAGGCCAGAGGGGCCCATTACACGACGACAGTAGCCATTTTGTTTTCATATGCCGCTTTACTTCGCAGTAGTTGGCGAGGAAGGTACCCGACGTGGCACGCCTGCGCCCCCGATCGATTCACGTAGGCCTTCACCACCCACTCTAAAGCTCCATCGTCTGCTATCGTGGCCTCCCCTCGGAACACGACTACATCATCAACTTTGAGATCCTTGCCGCAGATTTCATGAGCCGTACAGCTTCTACCGGCTCCTCCCTCGTCACAGCCGACGAAATCAACACCAGGGATCGGCGGCACACACTCTTGTTCCTGCGCAGCATGCACGAATACTGTTAGCACGACACAAATACGTTAGCATTACATGTAGCTTGGCAGCAGCAGTCTTATCATGACTTGAGCCTCGAAGTTCGGATTGAACATGCTCCCTCTCGAAAGCAACATGATTGGACAAAATTGAATGGGGGGTCCAGCTTATCGACGAATTCGGTAGTTTATCAGGCCTAGATTTTACGAACTGCGATCCCCCTCGCGGGGGTAAGCTATATTACCTCTTAACAACTGTTACTGATATTACAAAGGTAATACCGGTAATTGGTCATATATATATTGTAAACACTACTAATTTGGAGAGGGTTTCTCCAAAAGTGTACTTAATTAGCACTGAAAAAGGTAAACTGCATCAACACGCTTTAGGACAAGTGGCACACTAACGGGACTTCGCGTTCTGTCGATGTCGGACAGCGCCGTTAGCAGCGGAATAAGCTGACCGCCTGTAGTCGTGCACACATGTCTTGGCGCGCTGAAAAAATGGTGTGTCGTATGGTCGAACAGCTTCGCTCGGCATAGAGCGAGCACGTGGCGTCAACTTATACGATCCATGGTCGCCGACCTCAAATCGGCTGAGCGCGGAGGGGTCCGTCTACTTACGCGATACTCCCTCCCGTTTAAGTATGCTGCGGCCTGTGGTGTCCGCCAAAAATCCGATTCTGTCGGCGCGTTCTTTCCAAAGGCACAAACGCACACTAAAGCAGACTCGAGTCGAACGCGCCCCGCTCTGAAGCACAGTGCGGAACGCGCCATCCCGAGTGCGCACCCGCAAACTTCTACCCGTTAGGCGTATCCCCCCCCCCTCCCTACCCCCCTCTGCAATGGCGTCGTTGGCGTGCATCCAGTGGATCCGCGACGAGCTGGAGACACACGGAGACCTCGAGACGCTCTCCCCCCCGCTGCCGGAAACCAAGTCGCTATGCGAATTCGTTACGGACGGCCGCGCGCTGTGTCTCCTGACCAACGCCGTGCTCGAGGGCGAGGCGGACGAACTGCCCAAGAAGCTGCAGCGCTCGCTCAAGCAGCTGAGCAAATTCCACGCCCTTGAGCGCGTGCAATTCTTCATCAAGTGGTGTCGCACTCGCGCCATGCTGGAGGAGCACCAGGTCTTCACGACGGTGCAGCTGCTGGACGAGGTGAACGAGACGGCGGTCTCAGAGACCATCGTGGCGCTGCGCAACAAGACGCGGCCCGGACTCAAGGCCGCCAATGCGCTGTCCCAGTACTACTTCGATGGGGACAGCAACAACGCACGAGCATCTACGAGCAGCACGACCAGCACGGGGAGCACCGGCGCCAATAACGCTAATCGACTCAGCTCCTTCCTCAACAAGTTCCCGTCGGCGCCGGTGGTGGCTACGAAGGCCTCCTCGCAGCAGAAGCCGCCTATCAGTAACCGCGTGTCACTTACGTCCAGTATTGCCAGCAGCAATCCGTCCCCACGGGAGCTTCCGGAGGAGCCGGTGCCTGCGGACGAGGACAACAACAGCAGCAAGTCGCGTCTGCGTATCCCGTCCATCTTCAAGAGCGCTGGCAGCAGCAACAACAACAATGCGACGCCGAGGAGCAGCGTCATTAGCAACGCGTCGTCCACGGCGTCCACCAGCAAAGAGGAAGGCAACGCGCGCTCGTGGTCCAGCAAGCTCTCGGCCTTCTCGCGCAGCCACTCGTCGTCGTCCAATGCTTCGGCGCCGCAGTCGACGCCCAAGACACCGTCTGCAGCAGAGCTGGACAGCAACAACACGCCGCCGTCGTCACCGCCAGCTTCTCCGCACAACCGAGTGAGCATCCCCTCTGCGTTCTCTGCGCCGGCACCGGCTGCCCCCAAGCCGTTGTCGAAGCTGTCGGCGTTCCTGAGTAGTGTGGAGACGACACCAGTAGCTCCTGCTTCGAGTGCACCGTCTCAGGATAAGGAGCCTGCTGTGGAGGCGACACCGGAAGAGGAGCCCCCTGTTGAAGACAACCAGGCGGAGGAAGAGAACCAGACTCCGATCGAGCAAGAGATTCCAGCTGAAGAGGAGAGCGCCAAGCCGGAGGTGGAGGCCGAGCACGAACCTCTGAAGAAACCGCCTTCGAGCGCGAAGTTGTTTGCCTTTTTGCAAGCTGTAGAGCCTGGTAGTGTGGCTCCCCCGAAGGCGGAAGTGTCGGTGGCGTCTGAGGAGGATGAAGACGACTTTGTTTCGGTAGATGCCGACGAGATTATTTCTACGGAAGAGGAGGATGCTGCTGTTGAGGAGGAGGTTGCCCCTGCAGAGGAGGAGGCTTTCAAGGACGTTCAGGAGAAGGAGGAAGATCCTGTTGAGGAAGTCGCAGAAGCCGAGGTGGCCCCTGAAGTGCATGAAGAAGTGGTAGAGGAGGCACAGGTGGAAGCTACCAAGGAACAAGCATCGAAAGAGGAGGTGGAGGAGGCCCCTGAAGAAGAAACGCCGGCGGAGCAGGAAATTGAGGCTGCGGCGCCCGTTGCGGAAACAGCTCATGCATCCCCGGAGCTTCTGCAGGAGAACGAGCGACTTGCAGCTGAAAACGATGCATTGACAGAGAAACTGGCGACAGCTGAAAATGCCATCTCAACAAAAGACACAGAGCTGGAGTCACTTGCACAGGAGATTGAACTGCTGAAGGCACGTCTCGTGGAGGAACAGGCCAGTGCACAGGAGAAGATTGTGGACGCTGAGAAGAAACAGGAAGCGCTTGCTGCCGAAGCCGCAGAGGCTCGTGCTGAGCTGGCTAAGTCACAGCAAGCGGCTAAAGGGACCGAGTCAGTGGTGAAGGAGGTTAAGGAGGCGAAGGTCCAGGTGGAGGAATTGACTGCACAGAACAAGAGTTTGACGGCCGATGTGACGAGCCTCCGCGAAGAGGTGCAGACGCTAGAGCAGTCCGTCCAGCTAGCCCGTGACAGCGAGGAGGCAGCAAGGTACGCTGCTCAGGTCGCGTTCGCTGCTCGTGACTCTGCGGACGAGGTGAACCAGGAATTGAAGGACCAGCTCGCACAGCTCGAAAAGTAGACCCCATACGATGTAGGCCAAACCGTGTATGTACGCATGGATCTAAGGCCAAAGCGTGAGGTAACGCGTTGATTAATTTTGAATTGTGTTCGTACTGATTGTTGCTTTCTCTCTCTAAGTCATTGTGCCCATCTAACAAAGTTTAGATGGAATCCGTCTGGTATCCTGCGAGGCTACGTCGCAGCACCACCGCGCCACCAAATCCTACGATCATGAAGAGACATACTACTACAGCGAAGAGCCCGAGGAGGTGAAGGGTACTTCGGAGATACGCCTGTACGTCTGAGGCTGACCACTCTGGACACTTGCCGCATGTAGCAATCTGAGAACAGCACCGACAAGGTTAGTTCTTTGGGTCAAGCTGCGCATGGCACTTCTGATGATACGTACGTCGTTCTGTTTGTAGCCCTGGTCAGCTTCGGAGTTAAGTACCGTCATGCCTTCGATGCAGTCACTATCTGAGCTGATACTCCCGCCGCTGGACGAGGTCGCATTGCACGAGACCCAGTAACCATCATTGTTTTGCATGACCCCTTCGCACGGGGTCATCTCCGACACCACGTCGGTGCAGTTGGTACAACCCGGTAAATCAATATCACACGCCAGTGTCGAGCTCGTGTGCGCATTGTACGTCGAAGCTAGATGATCCGAAAACGAGAAAGCGCTCACTGAGCAGACCAGGAGCGCAATAAGGCAGGTACCGAGTCCGATAATGTACTGACCACCCAAGTAAAACAATAAGAACATACTTCTCTACTAATCAACCGACAAGAACGTACAATTAGCAGCATCGATCGGCTCTTGGCTCTAGATCCAATAATGCCCAGCACGGACAACGCGACCATGAGCGTGCCGACCACAATAAAGATAATAGCTGCGTGCAACACACCACAAGTTAGGCACTACGAACACCCAGCAGACACTGCAGCCCATACCTATCCACCTCTGCCCCGACGTCATCTCGTCATGCACTTTGACCGACAGCCCAAAGATGAACAGCCCCGTGCCGAGCAGCGTGAAGGCTGCGTTCGTGACTGACAGCATACTACGCATGACAATCGGCACCGTGACGATGCGTACGACGCAGTACATGGATGCAATCACTAGCAGCATGCAGGCGATGCCCACAGCTCCGATGATCTCGATGCGATGCTCCAGATACTGCACCGTGTCCGTGTATGTGGCGCAGCAGGTCGTGTGTCGTAACGCCGCCAACACATGCGCCGTCCAATGGTGTTTGACCCAGGACTCGAGTGCGTCCTGGAAGAAGAAGGCCGTGTAGCAGGCCACGAAAAGGCCCGTGACCAGCAGGAAGTTGGCGAAGAAGAAGACGAGCAGCAGACGACTCTTGTCCCGCCCGGCGCCTAGGAAGCCCAAGGCGGAGAGGAGAACGACGCCCCCGCCCAGACCTGCGAGAGCTGCAGCGCTGGCATGGAAGTTGGTGGCGATTACGAGGTGCACAGCGAGCCCCAGTAGCGAGACGCCCAAGCAGAAGCTCAGCAGCGTCAGCACGCGCAGCACCTTGCGCGACGGCCGCATGGCGGTTGAGTCCGTTGAGACGGCTGCCTTTTCAAGTTGGCTATTTTTAGGATCGTGTTTTGGCCAATGGGTTGACTCAGAGTTCTGATATACGAAATTAGGAAGGTCTGGGACTACATATAACATTGCAGAGGTAGAGGTGTTCATTTTTTTTTTGCGAGTTATCAGCTCACTTACAAGGCAACCGCCCGAACTCGACCCAGAAAAGCATTCGTGGAGATATTTTGCTGGACGCAAGAAGCTCCACGTTGTCGTCTCGCTGGCGACGATGATCGCTCAGGCTTGGGCTGCATCAAGTTCGTCCTCAACCAGTCAACTCAATGGCTGGTACCCCTGCTCCGATACTACTTTCTCGGATGAGGGAAGCTCCGACAACCAAGGTGCGGAGTGCGCTGTTTACAGTGCGCCGCTGTGCTACCCTAGAATTTGCAAGACTCCAAAGTCGGTCGATTCTACAGTCGATATTTTCGTCAAACGGATAATTGCTGCGAGCGATGCCGACACTGCGCATAACGTGTGGCTGCTGCAAGGCGGCCCAGGTGCTTCATCTACTGCAAGTAAGTATCACTTGTTTGTTAGTACTCGAGAAACCATCCGCTTATGAAACTTCTTTGTATATTTGCAGTGGAATCGGCTATGATAGAACTGCACTCCCGACTGGATGGAGCGGTAAACGTGTACACCATGGATCACCGCGGTACCGGGCGCAGCACGCTGCTGGATTGTGTTGCAGCGCAGGTTACCACCACTGGTTCGCCTTGGGGCAGTGCGATCGAGCCATCGGAAGTTCCAGCGTGTGCTCAAGCATTGGAGTTGAAATACGGGAACCTTTCGTCGTTCTCGATCACCAGTGCTGCGACGGATATTGCGACTTTCATATCCGACTACTCGAACGGCGCCAACACCATTGTCTACGGTGTGAGTTATGGTACGGCGTTGGTGGAACGACTTATCCATTTAGACCCCCCTGAGGTGACCGGGTACGTTCTGGATGGCGTGGCTACGACCTCCGGAGCATCCGCAGACAAATTCGAGTATTTTTCAACATGGGATGCGGATTTTGGAGACGTGGGAGATGCCTTCATGGCTCTGTGTGTGACGAAAAAGGAGTGCAATGAGCGGTTTGCGTCGAAAATTTTGCCTGACACACTTCAAAATGTGATCACGCAGTTTGACAACAACCAAAACTCGACATGTGCTGCTCTGGTAAGCAAAGTAAATAGTGACCAGAGTAGCGATCCGCCGTCGTATATTTTACGGCGGGCGCTGGGATCACTACTTCAAAGCGCAAGTACGCGAACGCTGATTCCGCCGGTTGTGTACAGGCTAAATCGCTGTGCGCCTAGAGATATCGACATTTTAACGCACTTCTTCACGGCTTTGAACACATATAACTCTGCGCCGAACGAAGAAGACGCATACGAGTCGAATCTACTCTACTACCTCATCGTCTTCTCCGAAATGTGGGAGACACCCGAGCCTTCTATTTCGGAAATGATAGCGCGGTTTACGAAAACACGCATCTCGAATGGAGGAACGTACTCAGATATCCCGAATTATTGTGCCTTCTCGAAAGAAGTCTCGACAGTGTGCAATGAACTCGACGTCGGCACCTATGACGCTAACGGAATTATTTACGAACGCGATGAATACT
Source organism: Phytophthora agathidicida (assembly GCA_025722995.1). Classification (NCBI taxonomy): domain Eukaryota; phylum Oomycota; class Peronosporomycetes; order Peronosporales; family Peronosporaceae; genus Phytophthora; species Phytophthora agathidicida. The sequence goes on from CP106979.1 coordinate 2,217,608, forward strand.
GGAATAAAAGCGCTACCATTCCGAGTCAAGCTAGCGTCTTGCTGCTAAATGGCAAATTGGACCCGCAGACGCCCTACAAATATGCCGAATACTTGCTGGATGCACTTGACGGTAGCAAGAAAGAACTTATCTTGTTCAATTACGCGACTCATGGGACACTGTGGACAACTCCGTTGGTCGAAGGCGATGACAGTAGTGCAACGTGCAGCATGGAACTGCTGATGTCGTATGTGAGCACCGATGGCGATTTGGATACACTAGATAAGACCTGCGTCGACGAAATGCCAGCGCTCAATTTGACCCCGCCACTCGCCTATCAATATTACTTGTTGAGCACGGAAGATGCCTATGACGGCGTCTACGATGCAAATTTGGCTGCACAGGTTGCAGGGTCGAGCTCCAGCTTTACTGGGTTCGGCACAAACTCTGTGACCGCTGTAACCAAGACAGACTCGACTTACAAAATCGTATTCATCGTGTTCCTCGTACTTTTTGTGGTGGCGTCGATTTTTGCTGGTTATTTCGCGTTTCAATGGCACAGACTGAAGCGCCAGAATTCCGGGAGTAGAGTGACTGACGATCTATCTGAGAACGTTCAAATCTCGACTCCAGCTGAAGTAGTGGCATCCTCTCCAGAGATAACAACCATTTTCTCAACAGAGAGAGCAAAGTAGACGTACACGATAGAGATCAACACGAGAAACATTACCAGTTGATTGCGTGCGTATATTTTCGAGAACGGATGGAACGATAGCATCCAAAATCGTCAGGGTCTGCGCTGATAAACCACGCATAGTTTCGGTCTGGAAAATATGCCGCACAAATACCCCCCCCCCCCCCCCCCCCCCCCACACACACACAAAGCTGAGATGTAGACACACAGCTTGAACCGATGCCACAGGGAGCTCACGATAGTCGACGGGTCCGGGACCACATTCTCTACCCTCACGCTCCAACAGCACGAAGAAGTATGACAGCAAGGGGCGAATCGCAACTCGCCCCGTTGAGAATTCGCAATATATTACTATATAGATGTACGAGCAAGTTAGTCGCAGCTTCGCGGTACCAAAAGTGTTTGCACTTTCAATCTGCGCTATTCTCGAGCATCGTCGACAAACATTATGGACTGCGTCGTGTCCTTGTATTTTGCCTTGGCACCGCCATTCACGACACGATGATAGCCACCGGAACCCCGGCCAGCTCGTTTGATGTCAGCACGACCGGTCGTAAAGTATAAGTAAACGCATGCTGCTACGAACAGCACCAAACTCATGTTCCATCCCAGAGGTAGTCCTGCACTGAGCTGCTCAGCCAACAACTCAGACTCTATCGAGAATGTCACCTTGCGCTGGAGTGCCTCCAGGTATAAGAAGGCGCCCGTGAGCCATGCCACCAATTCTGACGCGTTACCCAGTTCTCCATTATCCAAAGATCCGTGCCCCGACAAAACTGGCTGCTTCTCAAACCGGTCCACGAAATGAATCCGCTCATCAACATCTTGGACACCAAGCTGATCGAGCAGCACCACAGTGTAGCACAGGTCGAAACATAGAGCACTGTGCGGCTCGATATCTTTTTCCACAGCAGAAGCTAGAGACGCCGCCTTCGTTGCAGCCACTAACAAAGGTGCTGCAGCAGCGACTACATCCTTGTACGTCAGCGCACAAACACTCTTGGCAGCATTGCGCAGTGCAGGAAGCGCTGGGGCAGGAAGTTGCAGCTGCTCCACAGCATATCCCTCCTTCGTATTACTCACGTGCTCCAAGACGCGACTTGCGCTCAGCACTGCTTCTCTCAGTACTCCAGAGGCGTAGAACGATCCAAATCCTTGCGGCTGCGGTGCACTTCCCAACAAGCAGTAATTTTCCGGTGGGCAGTTTGCATTACTCGAGGTCACATGCGACCGAATCAGCGTCATACACTTGTCAGCATCCCCTGTTCCCTCCAGCGTCACATTAACACCCTCCACCATCGATGAGTGGCCTCTCAGAAAGCAAGGATGTTGCAGAGTCTCTGAATCAGCATTCTTGTTCTTCTGCTGCTTCAACTTGACCACCGCCTGCTGCACCTGATTCCGTCCAAATCCTGAATACTCCCGTCCGTAAAAATCACTCGTATTGAGCGCCACATTCACTTGTCGCTGTCGTTTGCTACGCCTCCATCGTTCCCTAACGTCGAACACCATAGCAACAGAATCAGAATCTGATTCCGATCGCGATCGGCCTGCTTGTCCTCCTGCGTCCACATGTAACAGGCCGAAAACTTCAACTTGTCCTGGACTGAGAGACGGCGCCACTCGTCCTGAGAAATAATTGGTTCCTATGATGTGGAAATAGCGCCGCCAATTGGCCGGCACGACACGTAAGTCGCCACTTGAAGCGACGCTGTCTGCGTCACCATGACGAGCACTTGTCGGCGCATTGAGCGCGAAGGGGAAGTGTCCGTCGCTCCTGGCTCGGTCCTTCAATTGCTCCAGTCGCCTCGTGACACGAGACGCAGTGGTCTTGGCTTCGTCCTGCGTCTGGGAACCTGATACCATTTCTGATTCTGCCACGACAAAGTGCGCGAAGCATAATGCCGGATCTACGCGGTCTTGTAGCCACTCAGCGGCCTGTTCGAACGCCGGACGCAGGGTCGTGTACGCGTCGCTCGCCTGTTTCTTCTCCTCTTGCGCGTCCGGCGGGAGGTCGCCAGCTGTACCGTGTAGAACGGAAGTTACTGCTGGAAACTGGTCGTATACGTTGATCCCGTCCTGCTCGTACGCGTTCTGCAGGACGAGAACGCGCGTGTGGCTCCTAGCGGCCACCACGAACACGCGACAGTGCGCGCGCGCCGGCAGAGGCATCGGTCCGTCCTGTGTCCTGAGCGCAGCGCTCACACACACCAACAGCAGCGTCACGAGCAGCAGCGGGCGTCGCCCCATATCCCCGTCCTGTCCTGCGTTATATGTGTCCTAAATAAAGTGAATCAGAAATCTGCAGTAAAACCTCCGAATTAAAATCCGTTCCTAAAACCAGGGCTAATTTTCCGTTCCTAAAAGCAGGCGTAATTCAATCCTAGTGTACGCGCTAATCGCCCCTAACGGCTCCTCTCACCGTAATTGCCAAGCATCTCTTAAGAGATGGCCGAGTCGTCGGGGCCGCGCTTCCTGCTGCGCGCCTGCGTGTTCCTGCTGGTGCTGATCGGCAGTCTGCTGCAGCTCGCGTTCTTCGCGCTGCTGCCACAGATCCAGCTGCACACGGAGTTCTGCAACGCGACGTTAGCGTCCCGCTCGCTCTTAGCGCCCACGCCCACGAGCGCCGAGCTGGCGCCGCCCATGAAGCTGCTGTTCCAGTCGCTGTACGTGTCGCCCAGGGAGCTGGCGCTGCAGCAGAAGGAGGAGGAGAAGCGGCGCAACGAGGCCAAAGCAGCAGCAGCAGAGCCGAAACAGACCATTAGAGGGAAAACCACCAAGATAAAGCAAGAGATAGAGGGCTTCCGTAACCCGTTAAGGGGACAGGGAGAGACTTTCCAGGCCGAGACGCTGGCGGAGAATCAGGCGCTGGAGCTGCAGCTATTGGCCGAACAGGAGGAGGAGAGGGAGAGGGAGCGGCAGATGAATCTGCCTCCAGGATTCTTTCTGCAGACGCGCGGCCAAGGGCACGAAGCTATTAGCTCTAAATCCGCGTACTGCATCAATGTGGTGACGCCCAGTGATTCGCCTGGTGTGCTGCTGGACTTTGAGCTGTATCTCAACGCATTACCGTCGGCAAGGCCAGTGTACGCGTACAAAGGCAATGGAGAACAGGAGGGTGAGAGTGATACGATCGACGGGAAGATCAAGCGCCTGGACATGCCGCCGTCCGTGATTGATATTTACTTGGAGCGACATCCAGTGGACAGGAAATACTACCCGGATTTTCACGCGCCCAAGGAGAAGACCATCTGGATGATGCAGAACGTCGAGTTCTTCGATCGACACGAGCTGGCCAACCCCACGGTAGGCGTCATGATGGTGAAGAACAGGATCGGACTAAAAAAAGTGCTCGAGTACAGGCATCGACACCAACTATCGTACTCGGTATTTTATACCAAACACACGAGTCGCGACTTGTATCAGCCAGCAGTACAGCGTGACTGGACATCGTTCTTACATCTGGCAGGATGGAGTCCGTTCAAGAACACGCGCGTGATTTTACAGGCCTGGGCGCTGCATCCAGAGTGGCCGCAACTAATAATTCGTGTCATTAAAGCAGATTTGTGTGCGTGGATTGAAGACCAATTCGGCACGAAAGACACTTGGAAACTGCAGAACGTCGACTACGCGTGTGGATCGGTACCGGCTGAAGAGAAGGATCAATTGCAGAATCAAATCGGGCTCCATTTGTGTCCGAGCGAGACGGAAGGGTTTGGCCACTACATCAATGAGGCGCGCAGTGTGGGCGCCCTGATCCTGACGACGAATGTTCCCCCAATGAACGAACTCGTGGACGAAAAGAGCGGCGTGCTGGTAGGAGAGCCGCATCCGTGGTGGTGGCAGACCAAGGGAGACTTATTTATGCCGCTCGCACAAGTGGACGTCGTCGATATGGAGCGGGGAATCGAGCAAATTCTGCTGCTCTCCATAGAGGAGCGCCAGCGAATGGGTCGACGAGCACGTGCCAAGTTCCTCGAGGACCGTGCATACTTCCTCAACGCTATGACTGCACTGGAGGAGAGCCTGTGCCAGGACGAGATCCGGATCGAGAAATTACAGCCTTATCTGTACTAGCGACAGACCGGGAGTGCTCGATGGCCGAGCTCAGATAGATAGAGATATAGCATGGCAGCCTAGCTTGTGTAGTAGCATAGTTGTCCCCCCCAGGCACGCACGTAGTTGACCTTATTGCGCCTTGCGTTTTAGCAGAGTCTAACAAACGCGATAGATCCCACCAACTCCACTATGGTAAATTGGCAAACTCGAAACAAATTCACACTATTATGATCATCATCGTCACATGCAGTCGCTACCTGCTCGTTCGTCTGAAGACCCTCGAGCTTATACACCTATGAAAGCTATCAGAACACGCTTGAGGATCAATCATACAACAGGAAGTCGACTACGCTTCCATGGGCGCAATTTGGTTGTCTTCCTTGATGGCTCCAGCGGCCTTCAACTCCTGACGACGCTGGTACCGTGCTCGCAATACGCCTCGGAAGAGATCAACGACGGCTTTCGAGAGAGCGACTGCGACCATGGGGTTCTCGGTCTCGAGACGCACGAGGTTCGGAGCGATGACAATGGCGAGTTGGTCCACGCCCATGTGGTTGTGCGGTTGGAATTCGGCCACATAGGCCAGCAGATCCGCTAACCAGAGGACGATACAGCGTTCCAGATCTCCCAACAGACTCAACACCTCGACCTCGACGGTCTCAGCCGTGGCGAGGCGTTCCATCTCTCCTGCAGGGATCTCGTGCAGAATGGGCACTGGCAGGTCTCGGAACCAGACTTTGATGAGGTCAGCCAGCACGCGGACGTCGTGCTTGGCTCCACGGAAGGCCCCGCAGTTGATATCTTTCATAGCTTGATCGCGTTCGGCCTTACTGGGCGATTCACGGAAAATGTGCGGGGTGAGGAATCCCTTCTTGGCCACGAAGTGTTGCTGCAGCATGACCAGCACAGCTGGCACCCTCTCCTCGAAGCCTGACACGGCAACGCGCGGGACCTGTCGGAAGGACAACTTGAAGTGCTGGTTGAGTATCCGCACGGGGTCGTCGCAGTTGACTGGATCCATGCTCCCGATCATGCTGGACAAGCTCAAGCTGCCCGGAGGAGCTGAGCTGGTGCGTGTCCGCTTGGTGCGGCGTGCTCCCCTCAGCACTGGAGACGACGCGTCCAAGACGCACTCGGTATCGGCGCGGCCTCGCTCCGACGCGCTGGAGACCAAATAGTCTGCGAAGTTGTCCGGGATGCCCTCGAATCTGGCCTCCTGGAAGTTGTAGTGGATGTGCACGTCGTGCTTGAAGCCGTAGGGCGACCCGATCTCCAGGAACGCCGCGAAGTCGTGCTCCCCGTCCGCTTGGGGCGCGTGCGACGGCGACGACGGGGACCCGCTGTCGCTCTTGACCGTCGGGTGCTCCGGCAGCTGGATGTTGAGCATTTTCCACTGGAGGGAACTCGGATTGTGAGCTGCGCTGCAACCTGAGGCAAGCGACTGAGATCTTGTTGCTGTCACCTGCACATACACGACGAAAATCTGAATAAGATTTCTGGAAGGGGGCAAGCACGCTGGTGAAAGGGCGCGGTACCTTCAGCGCTGGCCGGTGGCGCGGGTCAAAGTGTGTTGTGCTCTGTTGTGCTCGGTTTCCTGGTGCTTCGCTCTTGATTTGACGGCGCGAAAGTCTCACTCTCGCTGGGGGCGGCTTCTCAGGCGTCTTCTGATGGATTCGGAAGACGCTGCGGCGGGCCGTTTCGAAACCTTTTGCGCGGCATTTTTCACGCAATTATTTATAGTGAACAGCGCCTTATTCACGCGCCTCTTCTTTCCACGGGGCGGCACTGGCGACCGCGGTGAAATGCTTGACCTGCTGTGGCACGCACAGGAGGCAGCCGCGCCCTCGCTGCGCTCAGCGCCGCGTTGGCCAATGCGCAGGGAGCCGATGGCCCCCAAGACTGGAGACCGCGAGCGCTATCCTTCTGGGTGTAGCTTTTGGCCGTTACGCGCAGGTTGAAGCTGTCACGACCTGTGATTGGTCAGAACCACTTCAACGTCGCCAAGGCCAGTTACAGGCGTGCGCGAAACAAGGTGGTGGCCAGCAGCGGAGATGGCCAACGGAGCTGGACGCCTATAAGCCCGCGTGCTGGGCACCTAGAAGCACTCGATTAACGTCGCGAAGCAGCAGGGGGGGGATGCAGCCCCGGCTCAATCTCCGGCGCATCGCCCCTACCTGCCTTGCCTGCCGCCGCCGCAACCACCGCGAACTCTTAGCGAGGGTCGCTGCGTCCGGCCATCGCCCTCGACAGGCACAACTAAGACTTTCTGGTTCACTGCACGCACGCACACATATATCTGCTCATTTTCTTGCAAGTTTTAGACTGCGCGGCATTCGAGCGGGTGGAACTCGCCCCAGCCGTAATTCTAAGCTTTCATCGCTTGCGCATGGAGTCCGAGATGCTCGGGTTGAACGTAAAGTCGGCGAACGTGGAGCTGAGCACCATGGACTGGTGCGTGCACACGCTGTCCACGACGGGCTCGGACGTAAACTCGGCGTCGAAGTTGCCCACGTCCAGCTCGTCCTGCACCACCGGATGCCAAGGCGGCGACACCTCGCGCCGCATCAACGCGTCCCAGGACACACCGGCGAAAAATGGGTGGTCGCGCAGCTCTTTTGCGCCACTCGACCCCAGCCGCTCGGTCGGGTTAAATGTGAGCAGCCCGCAAATCAACGATGCAGCGTCGGGAGGCATCTCGGGAGGCATCATCGTGCTAACGGAGCCAGGCGTCATGATCTTCTTCACCATGATCTCGCGATTGTCGTCGAAAAACGGATGCACACCCGTAAGCATTTCGTACAGGAACACGCCGAGGGACCACCAGTCCACAGCGTATCCATATTTCTGCATATTGTACACCTCTGGCGCTAGATACTCGGGACTGCCCACAAGCGTCTGTGCACCCTTGTCCGAAACCACGTTCAACTTGGACAGACCAAAATCTGTAATGCGAAGGTGCCCGGAGGCTTCAACGAGAATGTTCTCCGGTTTCAGATCGCGGTAAGCTACCTTCAAGCGGTGGAGATGCTCGAGCCCCAGCACCAGCTCCGCCGCGTAGAATCGCGACAGCTCGTACGAGAAGCCATCGTCGGACATATGATGGAAAAGTTCTCCGCCAGAGCAGTAGTCGGTCACAAGATACAGCTTGTCCTTGGTCTGGAACGAAAAGCGCAATCGCGCAATGAATGGATGGTCGATCTCTTCCAGGATGAGGCGCTCCGTCTTGATGTGTTCTTCCAAGCCGTGGCGAACCACGTTCTTCTTGCGCAACACCTTCATGGCATACACGACGTGTGTGTCTTTCTTGCGCACCAGGAAAACCTTACCAATCGATCCCTTTCCGATCACCTTGATCAAATCAAAATCGCTGACAGACACTCCATGAGAGTGATGGCTGGAGGAGTTGCTGCCACGGCTGCTAGCAATCGATGCGCGCATTGCCGACGATGAACTTGCGTCGGTGTCCAAAGACGATCGACGTGCCGTTTTCCGATGATGCGGGGACTCGCTTGCGTTGGCGCCCATTGCTGTGCTGAGGCGTCGAGTTTGTTTTCGAGGCTTTAGCGACTCCAATCGATGACGAATCACATTCCCAAGCCACGTCCGTGTCTTGGCTTCCGACTCCGAGATAAATTGCGCCGCTCCACATCCGCGATCACGCGCAGACACAAAATAGGTGAACGTCGTTTCTAGCGAAAGACTGATAGTACGCGCCTTGTTGCTACTACTACGTTTGGAAAGCGCAGAAGTAGGAGGCGCCTTGCCTTCAGCTGCTTGCGCTGACGCCGTAAGGTCCCCAACGGACAAGCAACTGCACGAAAGCTTCTCCTCTTCTGCCGGGATATGACCACCCACAGGAATTTGGGCGTCACCCTTAAAGTTGATAGCACGTTGCTTCAAAAATTGGGCCACCGCTGGAGACGTAGTCGACGGGTCCATGCGGTACGCGCCCTCTGCAAACACCAGCGCATTTACGCGCTTGACGACCTGCTCCTCGCGTTTCTGGATTAGCGTAACCACAGACTTGGCTCCGAAAGAGTACGCCAAAAAGTAAATATTGCGCGCCTGTGCACGGGAGATAATGTTATCCCACACGTAGAGCATGTGCTCATCCGGCGATGAGTTGCCACGGATCGGGAAAGTATCGTTCCCGATGGTCACATTGTTTGTCGACGGATTCAGCACAGCCACACCGAAATTGCAGGCAGTCGCACGACGCATCACTGGCAACATCGATCCGAGCTCCAATCCCTCCTGAATTAGCAAGTCTCGACTCCAAATACCAGGCTGCGCACCACGTCCTCCATTAACCACCACGAGCAAGTTGCCATTTGTGCGCCAGTCCGATGTCAAAAAGATACTGGAACGAGCTTCCTTCGGTTCGTCCGGTTGTGGGTCGAGCGGGACGCGCGCCTGCTTAAAGGCGAGCTCAGCCAGCATCTCCATCTGAATGTGGAAAATTGCAGCTTTCACGATATCGTCTAGTTCGCCTGCACGTCGTTCGTCGCTCATGAGCTCGTACACGGCCTGGTTTGTGCGGCAGTGGCGCAATGTACCAGCATCGTCGAAATAGTAGTCCAACTCCTCCAGCGACTCCAATTGGTCTGTGAGTGCGATGCTTCCGCGTGTCAGTGCGTCGCCGTCGTTTCCTCCAGTGACGCTGCTGGCACTACTGTCCCCGAACTTTTGCTTCTGCAGACGTACAGCGTCGTCCCCACTCATACACAAAATGTACTGCTTGCCGTCCTCACAGCCTGCCGGATCCGAAATCTGTTGTAATGAAGCCGCATGTACCACGACGCAGCCTTCCAGCAGTCCTGCAGGTCGCTGCTCCACCTCCATGTCGTCGTCATTGCAGCTCTGTTTGTTATAAAGGAACAACAACATAGGGTTAGTTTATATAATTAGAAACGGAGCTCGCCATTGGCTCAGTTTGCCATATAAAGCACACGCCAATTAGCAAGATCATTATAAGCGACAGCACCGACCATGAGGAACTCGTTGACGACAGCGAGCCACGAGTCTGTGGGCATGACGAACGCCATCACTGGGGCGCCCACCTCCACCTGCGATCCCTGCGCAGTCGCCAGCTGCACGAACACGCGTCTGCTGTCCGCCATCGTCCTGCCGCCCCCTGTGCTGTCTTGCCCCGAGCAGGAATTCCTTTTTGCAGCGGCGGACGACCAAAATCGCACCTAACCGAGTGCGTACCCATCTCCGCTCCACATTTACATCCAATAAGTGATCGATGTGTGATTCTCAACATTCAATTGGTAGAAAAGCGTCGCCACGTGCCCCTCACCCTAATAGAACCTGGGTCATTCGTTGATAATAATGCTCGTCCAGCGCTCTTGCTTGGCGTCCATGGCGGCCTCCCGCGTCTTCACGCGCAGAGTTCCGAGGGCTACGGCCGCTCTATCTGCAACCTTTGCATCGCAAACACTAGGTCATGTGGCCGGTGAGCCGCAGCGCCGCGTCCAATACGACTCGCACATGCCCACGACTCCGCTGCAGAAGATCGTGCTGTCCGTCACATCCGCACTAACCGTATTCACGAACCCGGAGCGCGGCGACATGTTGGCTGCACTGGGAGAAGTCACGGGGCGCGATGCATTGCGCCGCATCCATGCTCGCATGCGCGCGGACCCTGTGGGCGCGCGGATCTTGGCCGAGAAGCCCGTGATCCGCAACGACCAGATCGACATGGAGTACTTGCGCGCGTTGCCCACCGACTCGTTCGGTCGCCACTACGCCATGTTCATGGACTCGCACGGCTTCGACGCGGACGGCCGCTCGCTCGTGCGCTTCGTGGACGACCCGGAGCTGGCCTACGTCATGCAGCGCCATCGCGAGTTGCACGACTTCTGGCACACGCTGTTCGACGTGCCTCCGACGGTGCTGGGCGAGATCGCGCTCAAGTACGTCGAAATGGCACATTCGTACTTGCCTGTGAGTGCATTGAGCGCCTTTGTGGGCCCGCTGCGTCTCACGAGGGAGGAGCGCTGTCTGTTGATGAAGGTGTATGTGCCTTGGGCTACCCGCGCGTCCAAGAAGGCACACTCACTGCACTGCGTCATGTACGAGGAGGAGTTCGAGACGCCAGTTGAAGAGCTGCGTCAGCGTCTGAATATTGAGGTCGCCCCGCCACTTCCGGACTCGTCGGAGCACTACAAACGCCACAAGGACGACAGCTATTGATGCAATGAAGAAAATCGTGATAAGGAGGAGACACACCACACAATATGTTACTGAACGTCCTCTTTGGCAGTTTACGGCTTGCCAACCCCAAACAGATCGTACTCGTGATCACTGTCATGGTTTGCAGCAGGTGCCGCGGCAGTCTCGTTTTGACTGGGGTCACGATGTGCAGACACACCATTTGCACTCCACGACTGCGTGCCACCGAGTTGCCCACTAATCGGTGCTTCGTGAACTTGCACCTGTGTGTAATCGATAGCAGCATGTAGCGTTGGAGTTGGGGCCACCGCCCCAAGCACAGGCTCACTGACTGGTGTACTTACAGCAGCAGCAGGAGTTGAATCAGGAGTGTGAGTCTGGTCTATCCCGGTGCTTGCTGCTGTCACCGTCACGGTCAATGTCGAAGATGTGAGCGTAGATTGTTGAGGATGGTCGTTGAGCGAAGATGCTGAAGGCAATTCCAATGGTGGTGGTAATTGCTGTCCCGCTCCGGCGGATCCTTCACCTTGATATGGTGGAGTCGGTCCTGTTGCGTTTGGAGAGAGAAATGGGTTGTGCGCCACCTCACACTGGAAGTCGTACGAGTAGTTCATGTCCATGATCGGCTGCATTGGGGGTTTCTTCTTCAAAGAGGTGGTCGTGTCCAGAGAGCTTAAACTTCGGGAGACAGCCTTCGGTGGCAACGGGAACAATTCGTTATACTCGGCGCTGGACTCGCTGTACGCACTTCGACCTCCATCACTCGTCATGCTGCCTGCAAGGCTGCCGTTCGTGTTACCAGGCGCATATTGGCGCCGTGCAACGAGTTTAGCGGACGATTTGAAGGCGGCATACTTCGGGATCGAGTCCATCTCCAAGCACTCATACTCCCCCATACTCACAGGGCTCAACGGACCTTCAGGGGTATCTCCGTCGGAGAGTGGGTATTCTGGTACTGCAGCTGCACCCCCTGACGAACCGTCCGGTAGGCTTTGCACACTACTGCTGACTGAAGCTCCAGCGCTGCTCACCCGCGTGGCGTATGGGTCGACAGGACGCCGATAAGAGTCCGCGAATGGATTCATAGCGTCATTGTCGGGTTCTGGCCTTTGCGTCTGTCCAATGGTTCCTGATGACGCCGACCTGCCGAAGTCCTTGCTGCCAAACATCTCCGAAAACGCTCCCGTAATCTCCGTTCCCAGAGCCGACATCTCCGAGCTAAATTCCGCAGCAGTTGTCGACTGCGCCCTTGCCACTGGAGGTCGACCATCAGGGGCTGTAGCTGTACCAGTCTTACCATTCACCACAGGTCCATTCTTGAGCGTCACAGTGGCCGACAATATCTCCAGATATGCATGCAGTTCATCGCGACAGCCCTCAGCGCCCAATTCTCCCGTCACGGCGTACTCGGTCAGCAACGTATTGGCTAGCATCACCAGCTCGTTGATCTGGACCAGCCGCTTCTCCATCTTGCTGTTCCAGTCTCCCATTCCCACAACCCACCGACCTGCATCCGCCACATACGCGACGCTAGACCTGCAGCCAGCAACCAGTATAAAAAATGATTAGCAAAAAGCGATTATGGCAGCAGGAGCGGCCAACTCACTCTAACTCGTCGCGGATCTCGTCACGATACTCGTAGCAGCGTTGAAACAGTAACTTTGCCGTATCCATGACGCCTACCGGATAGTAACAAAGGGCAAATTGTTAATAAACGCACAGGGGATAAGCTGGAGTTGTAGACATACACGACGGTAGGTTCGGTCCCATGCGCTGGAAGAACTTTTCAAAGTAAATCACCTGCCCACAGGCACAGACAGCAACAACTCTCAGTCATTTAGCGTATGGTGTCCCTGCTTCACTTGACAGTGGAGACTTTTTTTTAGTCCTCACCTTCTTCATGAATGTAGCGAGGTGTTCTTCCACCCGGGCGATGGCCGTCATGGACTTGCCGATGCTCGAGATGGACTGGCCCGCACTGAAGATCGACGTCATTGTAGCTCGGTGGGGATCGCTAGAGAGAGGAGGCGGAGACGATGAGGACGCACAGCGACTTGAGCGTCACCAGCTTCTGGGTGTGTTCTTCGTCGGGAAAATAAATCCCACATTATAGGTTTTGATATGCCATATAATGGTGCAAGTTGAAGTTGAAGTGGGTATCTACAGTGCTCGATCAAAGCAAGCGACTTGCGCTCTTGGTTGTGTGGTGGAGGGGTTATTTGCACTGCGCGTACGTGGATCTCGCTGCCATTCTGCTGAGGTACCATCCCCCAGGCTAAAATCACGAAATCAAGGTGCAGATGAGCTTTTGGCAAATTCTACACTTGTAGAGTGCTCGCACAAGACGCAAGTGATGGTTGTGTGGTGATGTACTGCGCGCGCGTAAAGCTTCCTGCCGTTTCGTTGAGCTTCACAGTCGTTCACTCCGCGCCATCCATCCGCCAGGCTACATGAACCATCCTGGTAGAATTCCTAGATGCCTTTGCATCACCCTCAAATGCCTGCGGTAAGATTGTCGACGCGCGATGAAGACTGCCTGATCGATAGCTGAGGGTCCCGACGTCCAACAGCCGACAGCAAGATACGATGCTTTCTTCACCCAGCCCGAGTTGCATCGGCGACCATCGCAGTGTGCTGTCCGTATCCTTGGACAGGCAGGTGGTAACTGCTACATACGGCTCCGCTGCACATCGAAACGAGTAAGCGCCAGCTTGCAGCGATTGCTTCAGAGCAACACGCGTGTTGGGGGCGGATCACGCGCCGCTATCACTTTGTCTCGTAGTCGCCGGCTGCTGGGTGGTAGGTGTTTCGCGTGGTGTTGAAAAGTTGCAAGTTTGTACGAGTACATCCTGGTACAGTACTGTATCGTATAGAGTGTTTGGTCGCCAAGATAGGGAGCTTCGTCCGCTCCAGCCGACAAAAACTTCCTACTGTCAGTAGCGCGACTCACCTGGCCTCAAGCCTTCGTCAGCATCAGCAAACGACATGATGGAGGCGGCGTTGGAATAGAGCGAAGTGTCACCTTGACTTGACTGTCGAAGGCGCTGTTGCTCAACATGTGTGGTCCCCTCGTCAACGCCTGCTCGCAATTGCGTCGCGCCTGTCACCAGTGCTGAGCACCGCGAATGCGCTTCCTTTCATATTGTGGCGTCGTTTGCAATGCAAGTTGCACGCGCTGCAGCTCTTGGAAGGGAACCGAACGATAGTACTACGGGTACAAGCAAAAGTAATGTACTTACCGGAATTCGTTGAAAATGCTCTCAATAATGTTTGGTTCATAAAGATGCTCTGCTCTTCGTGATCTCATCGTATCTTGAGTTTCCCTTCTGGTAGGTGGCAGCACCGGCATTGCAGTGCTGGCCCAAACCCGCTGAGCATGTCGGTCATCTGGAGCATTGGAAACAAACTGGTAATGTTGAAAGCGAGGCAAAAATCAGCGATTCCGGCCATTTGGTCAGTGCAAATAATTCGGGTACAGTAATCTCTTTTCGACTGCAACGGTAGGAACTCTTACAGGTTCCCTTCGTTGTTATCCACCACTGCCAAGCACGCACGAATGCGGTAAAGGTGGCTTCGGTAAGCATAACAGCCATACGAACGCCACGCTACAGCGGGGCCCAGCGGCTGGCAGGACCTGGTCGACGGTCTTCACGCCAAGATATGAGTTACCGCTTGCAGGAAACTTGAGCAAGGCCATGCGTTTCACTTGGATCGCATTGGAGCCAGCACTCGATCGACTACAATAATGGTATGTTCTGGGTTTCCTAGTTCTCCGGACATGTTATGCGTCGGTGGCCAGCACTACGAGGCGACAGCTCCACAGCTTTGTCGGATCAAAGCGAAAATGGCTCTGGACGGAGATCGACCAAACGAATGGCACGGCCAGCAGCTTTGACCACAAAAATGTTCACAAATTTACTTCAACAGCGCTATTGTCCTGAATCGCCTCTTCGAAGGGGCAACACGGACCTTCAAAACCGGCTGCGTTCCTGGAGACCCGCGTGCGTTGCAAGTGGGAGCCGTGAATGCTTTGCCCCGGATTCCTCGCCGTGTTGGCGCCAAGCTGCGATAAAACTCGCTGCCATTGGCAAATCACCTTGGCGAGTGGCCGGGCCTTGTTGTTCATTTTGAACATGTTTCGGTCACAAACGGGTCGCGTTCGTGAAACGCTTGGGTCCGGATGACAGCAGCAGCGCATAGCATCAACATCGCTCAACTCTCAGGTCCCACTCTAGGCACAAAAGAGTCGGAAGTCTCAGCAGTTTCGGATCGCCATCATGCTCTTTACACCGTTGCCACCGCCACCGCGCGTCGTTCGGTTCGGTCTCACTCTGGAATTCACCGGGCAAACGACAGGTTTCGCGTGCTGATCCGCGGGCCATGGGCGTGCCGTCCAACCACGTGAAGGAGGCCAGCGGCTTTCGCAGCGCCAATTCCGCTTACACCAGCTCGGTACAGGAGTCCAACTGCGGCGGCTTGGAGCACGGCCACTCGACCATGACCATGACGTACGGCCCCGACGGCCGCAGCAGTTTCGACAGCTTCGAGCCCTCGGCCATGCTGGGCAACAACCGCTTCGTGGCAGGCAACAAGTTCTTCAACTACCAGCAGTTCGGGGCTCTGCGTGAAGGTGGCGGCGTCAACCTCTTCTCCTCTTCGTACTATGGTTTGCTCTTCGCTACGGCGCAGAGCAGTCTGATCTACGCCGTTCTCAGATACTGTATGCGACCGACACTTATGCACTCGCTGATGCTGCAGCGATCCGAGAGCTCCGTTGTGATCGAGTGTCTGTTGAGTATCCCGACGACACTCAGTTTCTTTTTGGGACTGTTGTCCGACGTGCTGCCGATCGGCGGGTACCGTCGCAAGTCGTACATGATCACGGGCACTTTGATGAGCTTCCTCATGTGCATGGGTCTGATGATCCTCTCCGCTACTGTGGACGTCGACGACTCCACCGAGGACGAGCTCAGCAACTACATCGTCTACTACATGATTCTCATCATGGGCGCGACCTTCGGCACAATGCTCAGCAAGATCGCTACGGACTCCCGCATCATCGAGCTGTCCCAGCGCGAGCCTCTTACCACGCGTGGCAAGCTTCAAATCAACTACCTGCTCTTCCGCACAGGCATCGAGTGGATTGGTCTCTGGCTGACTGCAATCCTCACTCGCTTCGACGACGAAAAACACAACTACGCCTTGACCATCGACCCGTTCTGGGCCTACGCTATGCTGGCGCTGCTGAGTCTGGTTCCTGTGCCGTTCGTACTACGCAACTGCACCGAGCGCACGGTGCAGGCAGAGGCTGGTATGGTGAACGAGATCGTTGCGGACGAAGGCAGCGTCGCCATGATCACCACGGCTCCTTCCACGGCTAGTGCGCGGATTGGCGCCTTCTTCCGGATGTGCCAGCAACGCGCCGTGTGGCAGCTCGTGCTCTTCCTGTGCATCATGTTGGCAACGACGCGCTTCTACTTCGGCTCGGCCAACGCTGTCTTCACTAGCATGGCAAGGCTGGACCCGAACACGACGCTCGTGACTAACGCGCTCAAGTACGTGACCACCATGGCGTCCATGATCATGTGGAAGGCTTTCTGGTCCAACTCGTCCTGGCGTCGATGTGTGTGTCTTGGTGTTGCCGTCACGGTCATTCCAGAGACCTTTCGGGCGTTCATGATTATCTACGTGCCGTCGGTGCGCGACCAGGCATTCTACGACACTATTGGCTGCATCACGGGCTTCACGGACGGGATTATCACCATTTTCTCGCTGATCCCGGCTACCGAGATCGCCGAGAACGGATCGGAGGGAGCTACCCAGGGTATGCTGCTGTCGTTCCGCAGTACGATCGCCATTGCCATGCGCACGCTCAGCAGTGACTGGATGAAAGACGTTGCCCCTGTGAGCGTGAACGACGGCACGGGCCGACTTCTGGTGTTGCTGCTCATTTCGTACGGTGTGCACGCCATGTCTCTCGTGTCGGTGTTTCTGCTGCCACGGCAAAAGCTGGATGCACAGCAGATGCGTGTTTATGGTGGCTACAGTAAGTTTGCGTGCATCGCGATCTGGGTCATCTTCATTGTCTTCTTCGTGTACGCTATGGTCGTGAACCTCAAGGCCATGGCTGACATGGCAAGCGAGTAAAAGACCTCTAGGGAGTGCAGTTGTAAGTTATATTGCCTACCGGCCTGGCGGGCCGGAGGATCGAAGTTTGAAATTTGAAACTTGTGAACGATTTATCTTATTTTTCACTCGAAGAAGCGAGCTGAAGGCAGGAAAGGAGCGTGGATTCTTTTGGGAAACGCTCCTCAAAAGGTATCATTAGTTGGAGTAATCCAAAAGGAGCAAATGACGGAGATCCGAATGGCACAGGAATTGATAGCAGGGGCGATAGCTAAACTGAAGGCCACTACGCTTCTCTCAACGGTGAAGCTCAACCTGTTTGGAACGCAAAAGAATATCCAAGCCAGCCAGGTAAATCCCAAAACTCGACAGGGGTTCAAGGAAATTGCGTTAACAACATGGACACCAATAGCGAAAGAGTTGAAAAAAGCAGTCGAAGGTATGATCAAGTCACAGCCACATGTAAACGACGGTCTTGACCAAGGTCGAGTCACGATCTTAAGCAACGTTCAAACCCAAATTTCACAGAACAGAAGCCAAAGTTCAGCAACACAGGATCGATTTTCGATAAGGTGAAGCCTCCAGCGATACCAGGACTCTATAGTTTAACAAACATGAATAGTAGTTATTGTAAGCCAAGTTGAGAAGCCTATAAAGCGGTAATCGACTACTTCTTCTTCTTCGAATGGATATTGGGTTTTGGAATGCATCGAACACATGCCAAGTGCGTAGCTTTGTGGTCCGTAGACCACTGGACCACCAGGGGGCCCCTAGGGCAACAAACACAGTTTTCATTCCATTCAAACTTCGAATATTGGAACCAGGGTATGAACACTAGAAGTTGCCAGTCTTACTGCTTGATGGTCACCGCCAGTTATAGCAAGAAATAACGTCAAAGTATTTCGTTACCTGTTACTGATAGTCAGTACGTCATGAGATGTCCTGCACCGCCAACATTGCCAAACGCATTTCAAACAAAACGCCTTCAATGCAATGATCCTCGATAATAACGACACGAGTGTTGCCCACAGACGAGAAAATGATCCATTACGGCGGTACTGTTGTTCCGTTCGAGTTGATTTCCAGCGCAACAGCAGCAACACCTCCGAGCATCTTCTCAAACGTGTACGCCTCGAAGTACGGGTCCTCGCTGACCACAGTGACACCAGTCTGCTCGTACCCGACCGAGATGTGGAACTCCCGCGCCTTCGCCATCACACTACCCGTTGTGAGCCAGATTTTGAGGAACTGGTGCTCCGCCGCCCACTGCTCAAGAGTTGGCAGCAGCAATCGTCCAGCTCCATACCGCCGGTGGGTACCCTTGACCGACATGCGACGCAGTTCGCCTTCGTTGTTTGGCTTGGCTTCGAGACCTACCATGCCCACTACCAGCGTTGATTCGTCACGAGGCGTAGCGATCCAGTAGTTACCGTCAGGCGCAACGTACGTTCCTTCGATGCCCTTCAAGTCCGTCTTGAGGCTGTCGTCGATGAACTGAAGTAGACGCGGGTCTTGCTCGTTCTTGGGGTAGTTGAGCATGCCCTGTTTGAACAGCTGCGTCACTTGCGGCAGATCTTCGGGACGGAACTCACGCACGACGATTTTGGTCGAGTCTTGCGGCGCAGGTGCAGGTGGCATCGCTACAGTGGAGGAGACCGTGGGGGCCATGGCGTTCTGGTGTTGCGACTGCCAGTCGGGGTCTGTAGAAGAAGGTCAAATGGGAAATGACTGAGCATGCGACCATGCCGGTGTTGCAAGCAAAGGGCCAAGGCGATTCGTGGTTTACGACTACAGTAGTAATCTGTACGACAGGTAGTACACGTGTCTTTTGCAGCACTGGAATGGACCACGAAGCAGCTAGCGCATCGCAGAGGCTCTTCATCGCGTCGATCATAGCTGTTTGGCGAGCTCGAAGACTTCGACGTGCGGCTCGACGGAGACCACCTTCGTGCCGACGTCCTGGTAGCCGACAGCGCGGTAGAAAACACGCGCGTCGTCCTTGGGGCCGCCGTTCATCAGCATGACAGTGGTGAAGCCATTCGCCTTGGCCCACGTCTCCAGCTCCGCTACCAGACGCCGACCGAGGCCGTGGCGACGGAAGGCGCTGGAGACAGCCATGCGCCGCAACTCTCCCACACCATCTCCCTTGTTCTCTAATCCAACCATCGCCACGATTTTCTCTCCGCTGCAGCTATCGGGCGTCGTTACGACCCAGAAGTTGCCTCCAGGCGCAATGTAGACGCTGGGAATCCGGAACAAGTCCCCATTGAGACTCTCCTGAATGAATTCCGACCAATGGTCCTGCACATGGGCCGGCATGTTGTCGCGGTAGAACTCGATACCGTCGATGAAGACTGCATTCACGCCCTCCTGGTCTTGCGCCACATACTGGCGGATGCTGAGCTCGGGCTTGGCAGCCATGGTCGAAGTGTTTAGAAATGCTTTACTTTGACGTAGAGCATTTCTAAATGTAACGGATTGCTTACGCAATTCATACCCCAACCCCTGTATTATCAGCCAATGAAAACGCATTGCAAGATCTACACCCTAGAAATACACAGTATTTCTATTGATGCGTTGAAGCATACTGTAGCCATCTTTCAGCCTACGCTTCTGCTGGCTGTGGAGCGCTCAACCCCGCGTCGAAAGCACCGTCATACACGTCGTCGGTGCTCAGGTAGCTGTTCCGATAATCAACCGGCACTGTCCAATTGAACGCAGGCATGTCGTCAACACAAGACGTATCCAAGCCCTTCAAGACTCCCTTGTTGCTGACGTACGATGCGAGAATCTTTACCCCACAAGTTGGAGACCACGGATCACCTGCATCGAGTTGGGTCCACATCATAGTACCGTGAACGGAGTACTCAAATGTCACCAGCTCTTTCTTGTCCCCGTCGAGTGCGTCCAACAAATATTCAGCGTACTTGTGCGGTGTCTGAACGTCCCACTTGCTGCTCATTAGAAGGACACTGGCCTGACTGGGGATTTTGGCACTCTTGTTCCAATATTCATCGCGTTCGTAGACGATCCCATTCGCAGCATAGTCACCATGTTTTAATTCATCACACACTGGGGATTTTTCTTTGGAAAAGGCACAATACAGCGGGGCCATCGTATATGTGCGGGGAGAGACGCTTGCCTTTGTAAAGCGCGCTTTCATCACGTTCATTGAAGGTTGCGGAGTCTCCCACAACTCCGAGAAAACGATGAGAGAATAAAGCAGCGGCGAGAAGAACGCGTCTTCCTGGCTTTTGGCATTGCTGTTAGCATTAAACGTGTTGGTAAACTGGGTCAGGGCGTCGACATCATTCTTGTTACATCGTTTGAGGCGGTAGACGACCGGGGGATAAGTTTCCGAAGCTCTGGGTCCATCAGCATTGAAGCTAGCGTCATTCGTAGTGCATATGAAGGCTGGACGTCATTGCCACTAAAAAGAGTAGCACATGTCGAGTTGGGGTCTTTGTCGAAATTTGCGCGTACATCTTGAAGTGTGTTAGCCAGAGTGTTTGGTTTCGTGAAATGACTGCTACAACTTTTGTGTTGCGTGCAGAGAGCCATGAAGTGGTCGGCCACTTCGCCAACGTCGCCATCCACTTTTGACATGTACCAATGCTTGTCGGCAGGTGATCCTGAGGTCGTGGTGATGCCATCCAAAACGTATCCGGTCACTTTCGGAGGAGCCAAGTGCATGACCCGTTCCACCAGCATCGTTCCATAGCTGGTGCCGTACACAATCGTACTCGCCCCGTTCGTGTACTTCGCGATAAAGGTCACCACGTCGTTGGCAGCACTTGTCGTCGAGAATGACGCCAGATTGCCATACTCGTTCTCCAATGACTGAGCGCACGCTCCAACTTCCGACGGATCTATCTCTTCGCCGTTCGGTGAGCCGGTGGTGGTAGCCTGCGCGGCCACACAATCCAAAAACGTACTGCGACCAGTGCCACGTTGATCCATTGTGTACACGTTGGCCGTCCCATCCAATTGGGTGAACAGGCCCAGCATCGAAGATTCCACTATAAACGGCCAAAACCAAGCACAACGTAGGTGTATTAGCAAATTGTAGGTTGGGGGAAGAAGAAACGAGAAATACTCACAGCCAGTGGAAGAAAATCCCGGGCCTCCCTGCAGCAGCCACACATTCGACGCAGTTTCTGGGTCGCCCTTGACAGCCAACATGCGCTTCACGAAGATGTCGACGGTCGGGTCTGCGAACTGAGGAACTTTACAGACGCTAGGGTAACACAGCGGCGCACTGTAGGTAGCGCACTCGGATTGACCATATGAACCTCCGTCTTCCGAAAACGTGTAGCCACGACACGGGAACCAGCCGTTCAACCTGGTTGGAAGCGTCGAGTTGGTCGCCGCCACAGCTTGGAAGAACATCGTCGCTAAACCGAAGAATGGGTAGAGTTGCATTGTTCTCGAGTTGGGAGATTCGGAAATGAGCCATTCTGAGGACTGTTGAGTTGTGTTTCACCGCGTCTCGTAATACATGTACAAGCATTGTACAGACGGCCCTTTCGTTTTACCGCAATCGCGTGGAATGTCGGCATTTTTACCCCCACGCGTCACCAAAGCAGGCTGTCGGTATGGTTCGAGCACACACAATGGTTAACCGTCCACTGTAGCTCAAGAATATCAAACCCTACTATGACAAAAACATCGTAGGTGATCCAGATGAAGCAGATAATGGTTCCTTATGTAAGCAGCAGGCAGAGGGTCTGGCAGTTCTGAAGCTCAGGAATGCCTTTAGTGGATACGAAATTGTTCATCAATGTGGACGCAATGGGCGTGCCACCAAGAACGCTGGTTTAACTTTGCACAATCCATATTAGTACTTTCAGAGAAGAGCTATCAGCAAATGTCAATGCTGGCATTCCTCAAAAGTTATATCACAAAAGGTAATATAATATAACACCTAGCGATAATTGTCGTTTTGGTAGCACTATTCGTTACGTGGAGGATAGAGCTTGCTCTTTTGCTGTTGTATGCGGAAGGGATTTCGGGTGGCCACTTGAACCAAACTAATAAGAGGTTATCGCAAATGAGGATAGACAAAGGATCGTCTGTATTGATTGTTGTGTGGGTCGATTGCAGGTTACCCATACATGAAGTAAACAACAAGTGCTTTCATGGAAAAATTTTGGAGACAACAACGAACAGTATTTTTTTTTACCTGGATGTGTACGAAACAGGTTGCGAAAAGAAGTGTTATAGAGCCATAATGTTCATGTTTATCTAGCAACCCGTTGCCTCGTAATCCGGGATGTTAATCTAGTTGTTTGCTGACTCATAATCCATCCCATAAACTATCGACGACGAACAGAAAATTCACTTTCGCTCCGCTTTTTGTCTAGCCGCAAGATCCTTGGCAAAGTGTGCCTCCTTATGTTGCATTCCAGGCGTGAAGATGGTCGTGTGTGTGAGCGTGTACCCCTCGGCGATGTAGAACTCCACCGCCCTTGTCATAGCCAACCCCGTCGACAGCTCCACACGCTTTAATCCATGGGTTCTGGCCCAATTTTCCAAGTGTAGCAGCAACTTCCGCCCCAGTCCCAGTCGTCGAAAGCCTTCTTTGACAGACATGCGACGGAGCTCGCCCACATCGTCGCTATGACGCTGTAGTCCAACCATCCCAATCATTTCTTCGTCTGTACTGTCGGAGATGACGACAGTCACCCAAAAGTGTCCCCCCTTGTTCATGTAGACACCATCGACATCAGCGAGGTCGCTCTCCACCGAAGCCTTGCGGACTTGCTCCCACAACGTCTTACTGGCCTCGTCCTCGCCTTCATATGAGTAAGAAACCATTCCGTCAAGGTATAATTGCACCACCGCGGCGTGGTCATTGGAGCAGTATGGTCGGATTTTCACGTTTATCAGAGACTGCGCGACGGTCGCCATATTTCTTTTGAAGATCTTCCCCGAATTGAAGATCTTCCAAGGGATTAAAAGCTTTGTGGTGAGGATCATGGAGATCTTATTACCCTAGTACGATGAGGTCTGGCCTAAATATCCTCAACGTCTTCAACTCAGCGCTGCATTTTTAGCATGGTTCTCTCGAGGAGAAGACTCATAAGACATCGAGGCAGATGGTTGCAGTCCGCACAACAAGACACGGCTCGCGGGGTCATTTTAAGATCTGAAAAGTAGAGAGCAAGTATGGCAACGAGCACCGCGAGCTCGGCTTCCTCGCTGGTATCGGAGCTAAGGATGTTGCAAGCGAGTAACGTCAACACTGCCATGCCCATTACCAGGACGAACGCTAGGATGATCCAGTCAGCCAAACCGCGACGTGCCCACTCACAATCCGTACACCACGTACGGCAAATGGCGAAAATTGCGACTGCAGGCAAGGCCGGCGAGCTTTCACCATCGAACAGCCAAATCACACTAGCGATCAACATTCGACCAGGTTCATTAGCGACTGCCAAGTTGTCGCCGATCGCACGACCTCACACGGCTGGCGCTTTCAAGGCACGAAAGGTGGAGCCTACGCGCTTCCGCTACTTCTGTAAGTGACGTCGCCCCCATTGTTTGATTCAGAGACCACGACTAACGTTGTTGCGCGTATCGTTACAGATGATCGAGGTGATCTTCCGGTACGCGTGAACTTCGCCGGTGCCGTGCGAAAGCTTCAGTGGCAAGTGGATCTGTCGCTGTTAGACTTTTCGCACTACCTGCCCGTGTTCATGGAGGGGCTGCGCGAGTTGGAAGAGCCCTATCACTTCTTGGCGCTTAACGGTACGCTGGACATGCTGGAGAAAGGAGGCAGTCGAGTGCTGCCGTGCCTGCCACAGCTGATCCCGCCCATGAAGGCGAATCTCATGACGCGCAACCAGACCGTGCTGTGTCTGCAGATGAAGGTGCTCCAACGCCTCGTGCTCTGCTGTCCGTACACCGGTGAAGCGCTCGTCCCGTTCTACCGACAGCTTTTGTCGATCTTCAACCTCTTCATCGCCAAGCGCGTGAACTGCGGCGACGCGATCGACTACGCCCAGCGACGACAGGAGAATGTGGGCGACCTCATCCTCGAGACGCTCAACATCCTCGAGAAACACGGCGGCCCGGACGCATTTGTCAACATCAAGTACATGATTCCAACTTACGAGAGCTGCATGTCAAGGCGATAAGACCGACAGCACCTCAGCACAGTAGAGATCCGTAAGGCAAGCGTGCTTGCCTGTACTTTATTTTTGAAGACCAGAACGAAACTTACTTAGCCGTTCACCCATTTGACTTACGTTTCTGAAGCAGGACCAGTCGAGTCAAACATTGCACAAAAGCTACCCTCTGACTAAAAAGCCAGCGTTGCTATGAGATCAAGGCCAGCACTGACCTTAGTGGCCTCCGATGACTTCAAGCATGGAGATGACGACGACAAGTTTGAAGCCTCGTGCGACATCGGGGAGACGACTTTGCAGAAAGCTGGACTTCGGATCAACAGCTCTGGCGTTACTTTCGCGGATGACAAGCCCAGCTGTAAAGAGGAGGAAGACGAGGTTGGCGAGTGCGTTTTGGGGTCACAGACACCACGGAAGCTCGTTCCACTAGACAAACTAGAGATGTGCAGCATGATCGGTAGGGGCAGCTCTGGACAAGTGTTCAAGGCCCGACACTGCGATACCAACACTTTGTACGCAGTCAAAGTGGTGACCAACGTATTCGACAAGTCAAGACGTGATCCACTTTTGACCGAGATCCGCACGTTATACGGCATCGAAAGCGAACATCTTGTGGGGTTCTACGGCGCATATTTCCAGGATCACGCGCTAAGTATCGTGCTCGAGTTTTGTGCGTTGGGATCGCTGGACCAACTGCTCGCGAAGTTACCTAAAGGAAACGAAGTCGTGCCAGAGCGAGTGGTTGCTGCCATCGCAATGCAGGTGCTGACTGGACTCGCACACCTGAAGCGGGTTCGTCACGTTCATCGCGACATCAAGCCTCAGAACATTCTTGTTCAGCGAGATGGGTCTGTAAAGCTCACAGATTTCGGATTGGCACGTGAGCTATGCTCTTCCACCGCTATGGCGCAGACTTTCGTCGGTACTTTCAAGTACATGGCACCGGAGCGTGTGCAAAATGAGCCCTACGAGTAAGTTGTCAAACAATCTTTTGATCACTGATGCAGACGTACTAAAAGTAAATGTTGTTGTTCTTCCGCAGCTACAAGTCAGATATCTGGAGTCTCGGCCTCGTACTCATCGAATGTGCGACACAAACGTTCCCATACGCGAATGCACGGAGCTACATCGACGTATGATAAGGTTAACTATTTTGCATCCCAACACTTCGTGAGACTCACTGTTTGTATTACTTCCCATTTGCAGGTGGTCCAGAGTATTGTTGAAAGCCCGGAACCTCGTTTGCCGGCGATTGGCGCTAGTGGTGAGCCATTTACACAGGAATTCCACGATTTCATCGGCCGATGTTTGAAGAAAGAGGTGCGAGCGATGTTGGCTTGATACTTCTACTATACCAACATTAGCCACTGATTGGAAATTGTTCTTTCAGCCTTCAGAGCGTGCATCAGTCGAAGAACTTCTCGATTCGCCATGGCTGCAACTACATAGTGCCACGAGCACAGAACGTTGTTTGCGAAGGTGTGTTACATGGCTTCAGCAGCTCCATCTTGTAGACGAAGATGCTTCTGAAGAAAAAGAATTTCATCATAAAGCAAAAGAACTGAAAGCCAAGCAGCACGACGAGGAAGACGAAATCGAAGAAGATATCGAGGTGGGCGAGGAGAGCGATTAAGATCGAATCACCTCTCCAGCAAGATTGTTTATTCTGAATCGTAGCACACTCTAGTTGAACATTTGATGCTTCGTACTTGGCTCGGCAGGTCCGGTTCATTTCCTTGCAAACTATTGTGACAGCAGGTATTCCCGTGCCGAGTCATGCGCACGGCAAGAACCGTATCGCCTCGAGCCTGCTCTGCGAGGATCGTTTGAATCCAAGAAGAGTCGTCCACGCAGCGCCACCAACACACCAACCAGGCTGACGGCACCGATCAGACTGAAAATACCCAAGAATTTTGTGGCGCGCTGCTCACCGGGTGTCCAGCTCTTCATGTGAATCACTTCGGGTTCCTCCTTGTCCAACAGTACGGTAGAAAGTTGTTCCGCTGCCGCAAACTCATTTGAAGCTTTCATACGTGCTAGGCATTCCGGAAGATCTTTTAACAACGTCGAGAAACGGAGCGTCCCGAGACCTGAAGCCGCATCCCATCCCGGTATGGCTGTATGGCCTTGCCTGCAGCATTGCATTTCCTTGGAGCCACACGAGATGTCACCTTGCGTGATGTCGGCAAACACTTGCGGGCACACATCATGCAACCGATAGAGTAGAGGATTCAGGAAACCGAGCGGTGGTAAGTCAGGTAGTGCACGATTCAGCAGCATTACCATGGAGGCTACCACAGGAGCAGATACCGATGTACCATCCGTCGCGCCTACCTCTCCGTTGACAACCACAGGGAAAGCATGACCCACAGCTGCCACGTCTGGTAACGCTCTTCCAGTCGATCGGAAATATTGCAAGAGCCCAGAACTGCTGGAAAAGTTCAAGTATGGGGCCACAGCTTTGCGCTGATACTCAGGCATATCGTAAAGATCACTGAAACCGCCGCCAGACGTAATGAGCGCACGAGATTGAGAAGTGGACGTCACTGTCTCCTTCCACTTCCCATTAGCGTCTCGACCGGAGCCCATACCAATGGTGGTAGCTCCAACTGCTGTAACGTACGGGGACGAGGCCGGAAACATTGCCATGAACTTGGAGCAAGTCGGAACGCGGCAGAACCCTTCAGCCAGGTGGCTTCCTCTAACACCGGCATCTCCAGCGGAGACCAGGATGGAAATACCTCGAAGTGCTGCTTTCATGAGCTCACGATTCACAGCTGCTGCGTACGACACCGGCACACTGCACTCATCGTCTGTGTAGCTGATGGACACAACGGCGGGTGGAGGCTGCATAGCGTTCACATCCTGCAAAAATGTGAGGAACGGTTCCTGGTTGTCAGCAGCATATTCACGTGTCGGGTCTCGTAGCTGCGCGTAACACAGCATCTCGATACTCGAGGCATCGCCAGTTTCATGACTCGTCAGAGCTGCCGTCACTTGGACATCCAAAGACGCTTCACCAGTAGGACTGTACGCCGAGAGGCAAGGTCCAGTAGTCTTAGGCAGTCTGTGAACTTGCTTTTGACCGTCGATCGTGTGTAGGAATTGGTACAGATCCTGTTCATTGTACGCCTCACGTAAGAACGTGCCCACCACAAGCTTATTACGGTCCACTTGGTCACTCTCTGCTGTCCCACTCGAATTCACGGGAAGCTTCTCCGGAATATCGTATTGCTCTCGAATGACTGCCGGCGTCGCTCCCCTCGAATAGACTTGGAAGTCATCACTAAACGGCAGCTGGTTGACAGCTAAAGGGTCCTTGTCGTCCGTGACGCCTCCCTGCATGAATTTGGCCTGCATCTCTGTGGGGAAACTCTCCAGTCCGTCCACATAGGCCACAACCCCTTGAAGTCCCTGTGGGATGCTGTAACTCTTTTCAGGACGCACCACCGACAGCCCGGATCGATGTCTGTGGCTGTAGTGGAACATTTTGGTGTTAAAAAGTCGTTCCGCTGAGGCTGCAGCGAGTTTCAAGTGCCAGAAATCCTGCACCGCATCCATGGGCTCTGCGTGAGCCGTTTCAGTGTCTTGAACCACCTGGTGGAAGCTCTGGAGACTGGATTCCGACGGTGAAAAGTGCTTTTGGAGCTGCTTGGAGCTGGTCAAGCGTTGTCCGTAGAGAGGCGACGCAGGGTCCGTCACCGCTGCAACCAGCTCCCCCAATTGATTGTCACTCTTGTGGGGGAATAGAGCAACGCGTAGCGTCAGCAGCACCTCGGGGGCTGCGCGGGGGCCTCGTTCCCAAAGCGTCGGATGCGCATTTTCCACTGTTCGAACGGATTCGACGTCGGCTCCAGAGACGACGACGGAGAGTTGGGAGGTGGCAAATAGCAGCAGTAGCAAAGTGGACAAGAGCAACAAGATGCGGGGCTCCATGGCGGCTGGAGACGTCTGGGAGCTGCAGGAGGTGCACCCGAAGAAGACGTCTTCTCGTAGGGAGCTCTCGACCCTAGAGCTCTTCTTGAAGATTGGATCCACGATTAGGGTACAATTTTTAATCTTTTTGGACACGGGTCAGCTCTAATAGAGCACCCTAACTGTGCAAAAGGTTGGTTGATTCACAATGTTCAATTGTTTATACGTGCTGCCTAGCTTCGGCGCTGCTACGTCTTCATAAAAACAATGGTTGGCCCTCGCAACTACAAGTGGTGACAGTCTAATCCGTTTCTGGTCGTGACAGGAGGCGTCTCAATCGCGTGCAGGCTGTACTCGTTGGTGGGGCTGAGGTCTCCGTCTTCGAGTTTGCGATGTCTCTTCCACGCGTACAACGCCACTCCAGCGATCGCTGCGACTGCACCAATAGAGGCGACAACTGCGATCCACGCTCCTCCTGCCGCTGAATCACTGGCGCTATCCTGAGTACTCGCAAGGGATACCGACTCAACACCCGTTCCGCTCGTATCACCAGTGTTGGCCGCAGTCTGCTGGGCTTGTTGAGTCAGCCCCTGGTTGCCTTGGTTGCCTTGGTCACCCTGGTAGTACGGAGGCCTCGTCGTGGTAGGCTTGGGGGTGGAGGGCTTGTGGGTAGTGGGCTTGGGAGTAGTAGGCCTTGGCGTCCAAGTCGGAGTTGGTGAGGGCCACTTCGTTGTCGGCTTAGGCGTCGGCCATCTCGTCGTCGGTGCCGGAGTCACAGGTACCTCGGTCGTAGGAGCCAGAGTCACAGGTTCCTCAGTAGTTGGAGCTGGCGTAACAGGCTCCTCCGTCGTCGGTGCCGGAGTCACAGGTTCTTCGGTCGTAGGAGCCAGAGTCACAGGTTCCTCAGTAGTTGGAGCTGGCGTAACAGGCTCCTCCGTCGTAGGAGCAGGCGTAACTGGTTCTTCGGTCGTAGGAGCCAGAGTCACAGGTTCCTCAGTCGTTGGAGCAGGCGTAACTGGTTCTTCGGTCGTCGGTGCCGGAGTCACAGGTTCCTCAGTAGTTGGAGCTGGCGTAACAGGCTCCTCCGTCGTCGGTGCCGGAGTCACAGGTTCTTCGGTCGTAGGAGCCAGAGTCACAGGTTCCTCAGTAGTTGGAGCTGGCGTAACAGGCTCCTCCGTCGTAGGAGCAGGCGTAACTGGTTCTTCGGTCGTAGGAGCCAGAGTCACAGGTTCCTCAGTCGTTGGAGCAGGCGTAACTGGTTCTTCGGTCGTCGGTGCCGGAGTCACAGGTTCCTCAGTCGTTGGAGCTGGCGTAACAGGCTCCTCCGTCGTCGGTGCCGGAGTCACAGGTTCTTCGGTCGTAGGAGCCAGAGTCACAGGTTCCTCAGTAGTTGGAGCAGGCGTAACTGGTTCTTCGGTCGTAGGAGCCAGAGTCACAGGTTCCTCAGTAGTTGGAGCTGGCGTAACTGGTTCTTCGGTCGTCGGTGCCGGAGTCACAGGTTCCTCAGTAGTTGGAGCTGGCGTAACAGGCTCCTCCGTCGTAGGAGCAGGCGTAACTGGTTCTTCGGTCGTAGGAGCCAGAGTCACAGGTTCCTCAGTCGTTGGAGCAGGCGTAACTGGTTCTTCGGTCGTAGGAGCCAGAGTCACAGGTTCCTCAGTAGTTGGAGCTGGCGTAACAGGCTCCTCCGTCGTAGGAGCAGGCGTAACTGGTTCTTCGGTCGTAGGAGCCAGAGTCACAGGTTCCTCAGTCGTTGGAGCAGGCGTAACTGGTTCTTCGGTCGTAGGAGCCAGAGTCACAGGTTCCTCAGTCGTTGGAGCTGGCGTAACAGGCTCCTCCGTCGTCGGTGCCGGAGTCACAGGTTCTTCGGTCGTAGGAGCCAGAGTCACAGGTTCCTCAGTCGTTGGAGCAGGCGTAACTGGTTCTTCGGTCGTAGGAGCCAGAGTCACAGGTTCCTCAGTAGTTGGAGCTGGCGTAACAGGCTCCTCCGTCGTCGGTGCCGGAGTCACAGGTTCTTCGGTCGTAGGAGCCAGAGTCACAGGTTCCTCAGTAGTTGGAGCTGGCGTAACAGGCTCCTCCGTCGTCGGTGCCGGAGTCACAGGTTCTTCGGTCGTAGGAGCCAGAGTCACAGGTTCCTCAGTAGTTGGAGCTGGCGTAACAGGCTCCTCCGTCGTCGGTGCCGGAGTCACAGGTTCTTCGGTCGTAGGAGCCAGAGTCACAGGTTCCTCAGTAGTTGGAGCTGGCGTAACTGGTTCTTCGGTCGTCGGTGCCGGAGTCACAGGTTCCTCAGTAGTTGGAGCTGGCGTAACAGGCTCCTCCGTCGTAGGAGCAGGCGTAACTGGTTCTTCGGTCGTAGGAGCCAGAGTCACAGGTTCCTCAGTAGTTGGAGCTGGCGTAACAGGCTCCTCCGTCGTCGGTGCCGGAGTCACAGGTTCTTCGGTCGTAGGAGCCAGAGTCACAGGTTCCTCAGTAGTTGGAGCTGGCGTAACAGGCTCCTCCGTCGTAGGAGCAGGCGTAACTGGTTCTTCGGTCGTAGGAGCCAGAGTCACAGGTTCCTCAGTCGTTGGAGCAGGCGTAACTGGTTCTTCGGTCGTCGGTGCCGGAGTCACAGGTTCCTCAGTCGTTGGAGCTGGCGTAACAGGCTCCTCCGTCGTCGGTGCCGGAGTCACAGGTTCTTCGGTCGTAGGAGCCAGAGTCACAGGTTCCTCAGTAGTTGGAGCAGGCGTAACTGGTTCTTCGGTCGTAGGAGCCAGAGTCACAGGTTCCTCAGTAGTTGGAGCTGGCGTAACTGGTTCTTCGGTCGTCGGTGCCGGAGTCACAGGTTCCTCAGTAGTTGGAGCTGGCGTAACAGGCTCCTCCGTCGTAGGAGCAGGCGTAACTGGTTCTTCGGTCGTAGGAGCCAGAGTCACAGGTTCCTCAGTCGTTGGAGCAGGCGTAACTGGTTCTTCGGTCGTAGGAGCCAGAGTCACAGGTTCCTCAGTAGTTGGAGCTGGCGTAACAGGCTCCTCCGTCGTAGGAGCAGGCGTAACTGGTTCTTCGGTCGTAGGAGCCAGAGTCACAGGTTCCTCAGTCGTTGGAGCAGGCGTAACTGGTTCTTCGGTCGTAGGAGCCAGAGTCACAGGTTCCTCAGTCGTTGGAGCTGGCGTAACAGGCTCCTCCGTCGTCGGTGCCGGAGTCACAGGTTCTTCGGTCGTAGGAGCCAGAGTCACAGGTTCCTCAGTCGTTGGAGCAGGCGTAACTGGTTCTTCGGTCGTAGGAGCCAGAGTCACAGGTTCCTCAGTAGTTGGAGCTGGCGTAACAGGCTCCTCCGTCGTCGGTGCCGGAGTCACAGGTTCTTCGGTCGTAGGAGCCAGAGTCACAGGTTCCTCAGTAGTTGGAGCTGGCGTAACAGGCTCCTCCGTCGTCGGTGCCGGAGTCACAGGTTCTTCGGTCGTAGGAGCCAGAGTCACAGGTTCCTCAGTAGTTGGAGCTGGCGTAACAGGCTCCTCCGTCGTCGGTGCCGGAGTCACAGGTTCTTCGGTCGTAGGAGCCAGAGTCACAGGTTCCTCAGTAGTTGGAGCTGGCGTAACTGGTTCTTCGGTCGTCGGTGCCGGAGTCACAGGTTCCTCAGTAGTTGGAGCTGGCGTAACAGGCTCCTCCGTCGTAGGAGCAGGCGTAACTGGTTCTTCGGTCGTAGGAGCCAGAGTCACAGGTTCCTCAGTCGTTGGAGCAGGCGTAACTGGTTCTTCGGTCGTAGGAGCCAGAGTCACAGGTTCCTCAGTCGTTGGAGCTGGCGTAACAGGCTCCTCCGTCGTCGGTGCCGGAGTCACAGGTTCTTCGGTCGTAGGAGCCAGAGTCACAGGTTCCTCAGTCGTTGGAGCAGGCGTAACTGGTTCTTCGGTCGTAGGAGCCAGAGTCACAGGTTCCTCAGTAGTTGGAGCTGGCGTAACAGGCTCCTCCGTCGTCGGTGCCGGAGTCACAGGTTCTTCGGTCGTAGGAGCCAGAGTCACAGGTTCCTCAGTAGTTGGAGCTGGCGTAACAGGCTCCTCCGTCGTCGGTGCCGGAGTCACAGGTTCTTCGGTCGTAGGAGCCAGAGTCACAGGTTCCTCAGTAGTTGGAGCTGGCGTAACAGGCTCCTCCGTCGTAGGAGCAGGCGTAACTGGTTCTTCGGTCGTAGGAGCCAGAGTCACAGGTTCCTCAGTCGTTGGAGCAGGCGTAACTGGTTCTTCGGTCGTCGGTGCCGGAGTCACAGGTTCCTCAGTCGTTGGAGCTGGCGTAACAGGCTCATCCGTCGTCGGTGCCGGAGTCACAGGTTCTTCGGTCGTAGGAGCCAGAGTCACAGGTTCCTCAGTAGTTGGAGCTGGCGTAACAGGCTCCTCCGTCGTCGGTGCCGGAGTCACAGGTTCTTCGGTCGTAGGAGCCAGAGTCACAGGTTCCTCAGTAGTTGGAGCAGGCGTAACAGGCTCCTCCGTCGTCGGTGCCGGAGTCACAGGTTCTTCGGTCGTAGGAGCCAGAGTCACAGGTTCCTCAGTAGTTGGAGCTGGCGTAACTGGTTCTTCGGTCGTCGGTGCCGGAGTCACAGGTTCCTCAGTAGTTGGAGCTGGCGTAACAGGCTCCTCCGTCGTAGGAGCAGGCGTAACTGGTTCTTCGGTCGTAGGAGCCAGAGTCACAGGTTCCTCAGTCGTTGGAGCAGGCGTAACTGGTTCTTCGGTCGTAGGAGCCAGAGTCACAGGTTCCTCAGTCGTTGGAGCTGGCGTAACAGGCTCCTCCGTCGTCGGTGCCGGAGTCACAGGTTCTTCGGTCGTAGGAGCCAGAGTCACAGGTTCCTCAGTCGTTGGAGCAGGCGTAACTGGTTCTTCGGTCGTAGGAGCCAGAGTCACAGGTTCCTCAGTAGTTGGAGCTGGCGTAACAGGCTCCTCCGTCGTCGGTGCCGGAGTCACAGGTTCTTCGGTCGTAGGAGCCAGAGTCACAGGTTCCTCAGTAGTTGGAGCTGGCGTAACAGGCTCCTCCGTCGTAGGAGCAGGCGTAACTGGTTCTTCGGTCGTAGGAGCCAGAGTCACAGGTTCCTCAGTCGTTGGAGCAGGCGTAACTGGTTCTTCGGTCGTCGGTGCCGGAGTCACAGGTTCCTCAGTCGTTGGAGCTGGCGTAACAGGCTCATCCGTCGTCGGTGCCGGAGTCACAGGTTCTTCGGTCGTAGGAGCCAGAGTCACAGGTTCCTCAGTAGTTGGAGCTGGCGTAACAGGCTCCTCCGTCGTCGGTGCCGGAGTCACAGGTTCTTCGGTCGTAGGAGCCAGAGTCACAGGTTCCTCAGTAGTTGGAGCAGGCGTAACAGGCTCCTCCGTCGTCGGTGCCGGAGTCACAGGTTCTTCGGTCGTAGGAGCCAGAGTCACAGGTTCCTCAGTCGTTGGAGCAGGCGTAACTGGTTCTTCGGTCGTAGGAGCCAGAGTCACAGGTTCCTCAGTAGTTGGAGCTGGCGTAACAGGCTCCTCCGTCGTCGGTGCCGGAGTCACAGGTTCTTCGGTCGTCGGTGCCGGAGTCACAGGTTCCTCAGTAGTTGGAGCTGGCGTAACAGGCTCCTCCGTCGTAGGAGCAGGCGTAACTGGTTCTTCGGTCGTAGGAGCCAGAGTCACAGGTTCCTCAGTCGTTGGAGCTGGCGTAACAGGCTCCTCCGTCGTAGGAGCAGGCGTAACTGGTTCTTCGGTCGTAGGAGCCAGAGTCACAGGTTCCTCAGTCGTTGGAGCAGGCGTAACTGGTTCTTCGGTCGTCGGTGCCGGAGTCACAGGTTCCTCAGTCGTTGGAGCTGGCGTAACAGGCTCATCCGTCGTCGGTGCCGGAGTCACAGGTTCTTCGGTCGTAGGAGCCAGAGTCACAGGTTCCTCAGTAGTTGGAGCTGGCGTAACAGGCTCCTCCGTCGTCGGTGCCGGAGTCACAGGTTCTTCGGTCGTAGGAGCCAGAGTCACAGGTTCCTCAGTAGTTGGAGCAGGCGTAACAGGCTCCTCCGTCGTCGGTGCCGGAGTCACAGGTTCTTCGGTCGTAGGAGCCAGAGTCACAGGTTCCTCAGTAGTTGGAGCTGGCGTAACAGGCTCCTCCGTCGTCGGTGCCGGAGTCACAGGTTCTTCGGTCGTAGGAGCCAGAGTCACAGGTTCCTCAGTAGTTGGAGCTGGCGTAACAGGCTCCTCCGTCGTAGGAGCAGGCGTAACTGGTTCTTCGGTCGTAGGAGCCAGAGTCACAGGTTCCTCAGTCGTTGGAGCAGGCGTAACTGGTTCTTCGGTCGTCGGTGCCGGAGTCACAGGTTCCTCAGTCGTTGGAGCTGGCGTAACAGGCTCATCCGTCGTCGGTGCCGGAGTCACAGGTTCTTCGGTCGTAGGAGCCAGAGTCACAGGTTCCTCAGTAGTTGGAGCTGGCGTAACAGGCTCCTCCGTCGTCGGTGCCGGAGTCACAGGTTCTTCGGTCGTAGGAGCCAGAGTCACAGGTTCCTCAGTAGTTGGAGCAGGCGTAACAGGCTCCTCCGTCGTCGGTGCCGGAGTCACAGGTTCTTCGGTCGTAGGAGCCAGAGTCACAGGTTCCTCAGTCGTTGGAGCAGGCGTAACTGGTTCTTCGGTCGTAGGAGCCAGAGTCACAGGTTCCTCAGTAGTTGGAGCTGGCGTAACAGGCTCCTCCGTCGTCGGTGCCGGAGTCACAGGTTCTTCGGTCGTAGGAGCCAGAGTCACAGGTTCCTCAGTAGTTGGAGCTGGCGTAACAGGCTCCTCCGTCGTCGGTGCCGGAGTCACAGGTTCTTCGGTCGTAGGAGCCAGAGTCACAGGTTCCTCAGTAGTTGGAGCTGGCGTAACAGGTTCCTCAGTCGTTGGAGCAGGCGTAACTGGTTCTTCGGTCGTAGGAGCCAGAGTCACAGGTTCCTCAGTAGTTGGAGCTGGCGTAACAGGCTCCTCCGTCGTCGGTGCCGGAGTCACAGGTTCTTCGGTCGTAGGAGCCAGAGTCACAGGTTCCTCAGTAGTTGGAGCTGGCGTAACAGGCTCCTCCGTCGTCGGTGCCGGAGTCACAGGTTCTTCGGTCGTAGGAGCCAGAGTCACAGGTTCCTCAGTAGTTGGAGCTGGCGTAACAGGCTCCTCCGTCGTAGGAGCAGGCGTAACTGGTTCTTCGGTCGTAGGAGCCAGAGTCACAGGTTCCTCAGTCGTTGGAGCAGGCGTAACTGGTTCTTCGGTCGTCGGTGCCGGAGTCACAGGTTCCTCAGTCGTTGGAGCTGGCGTAACAGGCTCATCCGTCGTCGGTGCCGGAGTCACAGGTTCTTCGGTCGTAGGAGCCAGAGTCACAGGTTCCTCAGTAGTTGGAGCTGGCGTAACAGGCTCCTCCGTCGTCGGTGCCGGAGTCACAGGTTCTTCGGTCGTAGGAGCCAGAGTCACAGGTTCCTCAGTAGTTGGAGCAGGCGTAACAGGCTCCTCCGTCGTCGGTGCCGGAGTCACAGGTTCTTCGGTCGTAGGAGCCAGAGTCACAGGTTCCTCAGTCGTTGGAGCAGGCGTAACTGGTTCTTCGGTCGTAGGAGCCAGAGTCACAGGTTCCTCAGTAGTTGGAGCTGGCGTAACAGGCTCCTCCGTCGTCGGTGCCGGAGTCACAGGTTCTTCGGTCGTAGGAGCCAGAGTCACAGGTTCCTCAGTAGTTGGAGCTGGCGTAACAGGCTCCTCCGTCGTCGGTGCCGGAGTCACAGGTTCTTCGGTCGTAGGAGCCAGAGTCACAGGTTCCTCAGTCGTTGGAGCTGGCGTAACAGGCTCCTCCGTCGTCGGTGCCGGAGTCACAGGTTCTTCGGTCGTAGGAGCCAGAGTCACAGGTTCCTCAGTAGTTGGAGCAGGCGTAACTGGTTCTTCGGTCGTAGGAGCCAGAGTCACAGGTTCCTCAGTAGTTGGAGCTGGCGTAACTGGTTCTTCGGTCGTCGGTGCCGGAGTCACAGGTTCCTCAGTAGTTGGAGCTGGCGTAACAGGCTCCTCCGTCGTAGGAGCAGGCGTAACTGGTTCTTCGGTCGTAGGAGCCAGAGTCACAGGTTCCTCAGTCGTTGGAGCAGGCGTAACTGGTTCTTCGGTCGTAGGAGCCAGAGTCACAGGTTCCTCAGTAGTTGGAGCTGGCGTAACAGGCTCCTCCGTCGTAGGAGCAGGCGTAACTGGTTCTTCGGTCGTAGGAGCCAGAGTCACAGGTTCCTCAGTCGTTGGAGCAGGCGTAACTGGTTCTTCGGTCGTAGGAGCCAGAGTCACAGGTTCCTCAGTCGTTGGAGCTGGCGTAACAGGCTCCTCCGTCGTCGGTGCCGGAGTCACAGGTTCTTCGGTCGTAGGAGCCAGAGTCACAGGTTCCTCAGTCGTTGGAGCAGGCGTAACTGGTTCTTCGGTCGTAGGAGCCAGAGTCACAGGTTCCTCAGTAGTTGGAGCTGGCGTAACTGGTTCTTCGGTCGTCGGTGCCGGAGTCACAGGTTCCTCAGTAGTTGGAGCTGGCGTAACAGGCTCCTCCGTCGTAGGAGCAGGCGTAACTGGTTCTTCGGTCGTAGGAGCCAGAGTCACAGGTTCCTCAGTAGTTGGAGCAGGCGTAACTGGTTCTTCGGTCGTAGGAGCCAGAGTCACAGGTTCCTCAGTAGTTGGAGCTGGCGTAACAGGCTCCTCCGTCGTAGGAGCAGGCGTAACTGGTTCTTCGGTCGTCGGTGCCGGAGTCACAGGTTCCTCAGTCGTTGGAGCTGGCGTAACAGGTTCTTCGGTCGTCGGTACCGGAGTCACAGGTTCTTCGGTCGTAGGAGCTGGCGTAACAGGCTCCTCCGTCGTCGGTGCCGGAGTCACAGGTTCTTCGGTCGTAGGAGCTGGCGTAACAGGCTCCTCCGTCGTCGGTGTCGGGGTCACAGGTACCTCGGTGGTCGGTGCTGGAGTGAATGGGGCCTCTGTTGTCGGTACAGGCGTTGTAGGAATCTCTGTTGTGGGCTCCGGTGTCGTTGGCGTCTCCGTAGTCGGTTCCGGAGTTGAAGGGGTCTCCGTTGTAGGCTCTGGAGTGGACGGAGTCTCCGTCGACGGCTGCGGTGTTGACGGAGTCTCTGTTGTCGGCTCTGGGGTAGTCGGAGCTTCCGTTGATGGCACTGGTGTTGTCGGTGCTTCTGTCGAGGGCTGCGGAGTTGACGGGGCCTCAGTCGAAGGCTCCGGGGTCGTCGGTGCTTCTGTAGCCGGCCCGGTTGTTGCCGGAGTCTCAGTTGACGGGATTGGTGTGGTCGGTGCATTTGTTGCCGGCGCCTCTGTCGCCGGAGCCTCGGTCACTGGTGCCTCTGTCGCCGGAGCCTCGGTCACCGGCGCCTCTGTCGGGGCGTTTGTCGTCGGAGCGTCGGTAATCGGAGCCTCTGTTGTTGGCGCTTGCGTCACCGGGGCCTCTGTTGAAGGAGACTGTGTGACCGGAGCATTTGTCGCTGGTGCCTCTGTCGAAGGAGACTGCGTCACTGGAGCATTTGTCGCTGGGGACTCTGTTGATGGAGACTGCGTCAGTGGAGCATTTGTCGCTGGGGACTCTGTCGTCGGGGTCTGAGTCGACGGCGCTTGCGTCGCTGGAGCATTAGTCGACGGGGTTGCTGTCGCTGGAGTTTGTGTTGCAGGCGCTTCCGTAGCTGGCGGCACTACTCCGCAGTCGTAGAGCACCGTCACCTGCGACGTCTGCGTGAACCAGCTCTCGTCGTAATCCTCGTTGGCGTCGAACGCGGCGCTCGTGTCGATGCTGTCCACCACGTCGCTCGCTGCGTCGTACGCCCACGTCGGACAGCTCGTGACCTCCTCCGGTGTCGTAGCTGCTGGTGTGGACACTGGGACGTCTCCACAACCCACGGAGGGCAGGACGCAGCCCCAAGTGGACCCTGTGACGATGCGACACTCGGCGTCCTCCGGCGCCACGCAGGACCCGTCCACGTAGGACGGGAGGTAGTTATGACAGTCGGCCACTGCTACATCGCCTCGCAATGGGCAGGTGGTGCCAGCAGGTGCTGATCCCGCTCCGGAGCACAAGGCGCCTCTAGACTCGGACAGCGCGTAGGTGGCGTCGCCGCACACGCTCACGTCCAGCGCAGAGGCGCCTTGGGCGCCCAGCAGCGCTGCGAGGCTCAGCACGCGCATATCCATTGGCTGCATCCGTTAAAGGCGCGTCTGAACGGGAAGTGAGGACTTCCAGCAGCTCGATGGCATCGTCGGAGGGCGCGCGACTGCCCTAACCGCAGAAGGCAGTATAGTGAGGCTAAGTCAAGTCGGTTGTCTTGGCCCGGCTAATGGCGTGGTTGGTGCGGGAACTTCTAGTCCCGCGTTGCACGGGCATTGTGTCCGCGCTGGATGTGAGATATGAGTTTCTATTGACGCCTGATGGCCAGGATGCTCGGCTTGATAGCGTTGGCGGTGGGTACAGCGCGATGGCGAGCTGGGCTCCGCAAAGCAAGCGTTTGAGCCGGACTCCGTCAAGTCACGGGGGCCGGCTGGCGACACAATGGAAGCTGGTGCTTGTCGTTGCCCAGCGGCCACAATATCCAGTCACACGGGATGGACCATCACTGATGCTGCCCCCTCGAGAGTACAGGTACGTGTGCCGGACGCTCTCGTGAATTTCAACTTTGTCGGTGGCTGCGTCACCGTTCTTGTGCATGTACGACTTATGGTGCCGAGCGCGGGTTTGCTGATCGTCGCCACGGCGTTCGTCGAGAGCAGCATTTCAGAGACTGCTGCCTTGCCACGCCCTTGGCGACGTTCATGCTGTTCGAAACGGCCTTATTCGGTGGGGTCCTCATGTGCAAATCTTGAGCGTTATTTCATCACGTGGATATGAGGTGAGATGACCCGTGCGGTCAAGGCAACAAATTACCGATCAGCCCACATTACAACAGAAGGAGGCTGCCTCCATTCGCTCAGGTAGGTTGCCCTGGAGCTTCCCGATCACTGGTAATAGTTGTATGCGATTCGCTATCGACGGTTTGCGTCGACCCAAAGCATGGGTTGAGTTTGACGCGCTCTTGGTGAGGTAATGCAGTGGTCATTCGCCTTGACACCAACCCGAACGACATGAAGTCACAGCGCTAACCGCACAAAATGCGCTTCTTACTTTCTTGCTGCACAACGAAGGCCACCACTCTCCGCAGTACGTCAAGTGATCGCGGGTTGCCATGCATGAATCGTGTGTATTTCTTACTGAACGAGGTCTGGTATGTGTATGGTATTTTTCTTCCGTCACTTACAGGAACTAGCCTCAGTAACCCTAGATGACAAGTGTCTGGTGCGGAGAGAAGCAGAAATTGGTTGGTAGGCACCTCTGACTTGAGCTCACTCAGGAATGTCGTTCAAGATGGACGAGATGGAGCCACGCCTACCATTGCGATGGGTCGTAGTGGATGGCCTCGCACACGCGGAGCTCGTGCCACCGCCAGTGTCTCGCCCCCTCCCGGATCGTCGATCTCCGCGCAATCGCCTCTCCGGCACGCTTTGGCTGCGCAAACGGGTCATGGAAGGTGCCTCGTCATGTCGGGGGATCTTGATAGGCGGCGGCTGGTGTGCGTGAAGTCCGACAGGCGGCTTGCGCTTCTTCGTTCGGGATCCCTCGCTCGACTTCTCCTTTTCCCCAGCCACCCCGCCTACGCTGACGTGTTTCGCAGTTTCTGCCTTGATCGTGGCTGTCGACTTCTTTTTCTTCTTTCCCTTTTTGGCACTGCGAGTTTCAATTTCGTTATTGTTGTTGTTGTTGTCATTGGCCTCGTTGGGTATCTCTGCTGGGCCCACCATCTCATCCGTAATCT
The DNA here is from genome assembly GCA_025722995.1 of Phytophthora agathidicida. NCBI lineage: Eukaryota > Oomycota > Peronosporomycetes > Peronosporales > Peronosporaceae > Phytophthora > Phytophthora agathidicida. Next base: position 2,257,437 of record CP106979.1, read on the forward strand.
GAGCAATAGGAAACTCGTCCTTGATTTCGCTTGCAATCATCTGCTCTGCCTTGATGGGGATTTTGATATCGGGCGTGGCCTTGCGACTCTTCTCGTTCGGGTTCTGGATCACTGTTGACAACTCCTCCCGAAGACTGGCAATCTGTATTTGAAAGCGCTTCCGCTCAGCACCTGCTGCATTGCCCGCTAGCACTTGCAGCGACGTGATGCGATTTACAAGGCTGCGAATCCGTCGGTGCGGCCAACGCACGAGTCCGTTGCGACGGCAGATCTTCTTCATCAGCGTGATACACACGCCCAATTCCTTGGCCACCACCGCCATCGGCTTGTTAAAGTGCGGGCGTAACTCGTTGAGTGTCAGATCCTTGACATTGATGACGCCCCCTGTGTGTGGCATCGGTGGCATCATGTGCTGCTTCACCAAGTTCGTTGGACTGCCACTCGGCGCCAGGAACAAACTTGGCTCGCCCGAAATCATAATGTCGCTGAGACTTACTGGTGTGGGGGTCGTAGGGAAGTTCCCGGAGCCATTTGGAGTGTGCTGCATCACCATTTGATGCGGTGGACTCATCGCCATCGGAGCTCCCGACACGTACAGCGACGACAACCCCGAGCCGTGGATGGGTGACATCTGCAGCGGCAGTCCGGTCTCCAATTGTTGCTCTAGCTGTTGCTGCTGCAGCTGAAGATGTTGCTGTTGGGCCTGCAGCTGCATGTAGGGCGTCACGAGGCCCGTAGCTCCACCCAGCGAGTCCATTTGGCTTGTCGGCTGCGTCAACAGCGCGTACATGTTCTGCGGGGCTTCGTAGGACCAGGCGTCGGCTATAAACCTCGAGTCGAACTGCAGGTCTTTCATGACGGAGGGTGACACGGGCGACACGGTGTCGCAGCTCAAATTGGGCACTGGGAGGCCGTCACTTGGTTTGGGTAGTACTGCGTCTTCGAGGGAGTCGGCCAATCCACTGGGGGGCTGGCCAACGGAGGGCGACGTCTCCACCTTGAGACTGGAGCCTCCGGGGGTTGTGGGCTTGGTCCTGAGCGGCTGGAGGCCTGGATCTGGCCACGTCAAGCCTGATTTGAAGCTTTCCATGGACATGGCGACGGGTTTGCTCTCCTCTGCGCGTGGGCTGCTCTCGGGTTCGGGCATGGCCAGCTCCGGCGCGCGGTGCTGCTCCATCTCGGCCGCCATGAGCTGCGGTTGCGTGACTGTGCGTTCGATCCTTACCTTACACGTAGCAGTGGACGTGAGGAATGGCACACGTCCATCGGGCTACTACCAGAGCGAGAGAGGAGAAAAGCAGCAAAAAAATCGAAGAAATCTTTCTTGCCGGTTTTCCAAATTTAGGACCGCGACCCTTCAGATTGGGCGCGCTGATTGGCCCGCGACTGTCCAGAGATCTTTTCGCCCGCGCTATGCGCATATTTTTGAAAATGACCTTCGGATTTCGGGATTTCGCGATTGGATGAGGAACGAGGTGCTGGACGAGCACCATGACCGTTTGCTACGACACATGCAGGAAGCCATCGAACCCGGCTTCCGTACGAGCGATTCGTGCATTGACGCTCGGTGAACCGCTTTGTCGTTCGTCTGCAGCCTCGAGGCGTGTTCATAGATCGTGCGCGAGGCTTTCCTCACCTTCAAGCCGACGATACAGTACGACTGGCAAATTGCAGCGATATACGACACCCCCTGCTTGAAACGCTCAGCAGTGGAATCCGTGATTAACATGACGCGCAGACCCACCACGGGGCATTGCATTCTTGCTGCGAGTTTTCCCACGTGCTTGAGGTCGAGATCGTGCTTGGAATGGGGTTGACCAAACGTGTTCGTGAGTCACGAATCGTGACAGCAACTACCACTGGGCTCCAATCCAGCTACATCCATTGACATCGACTCCACGAGGCGTTCACCGCCTTGGTTGCATGAATGGATCGGCGTGGCCTTTCGATGGCTAGACTAGTTGTCTTGACGCCATCTAAACTTTTATTTGTTAAACCCTACCATGCAACGCATTGTCAATGTGTAGAGATGCACCCCGATGGTCTCTAGGAAACACCTGCAGCCGAGTGTCTCTGTTCAGCATGGTGTCATGTTCGCCATCATTACGCAGCCGTTTGGTCCGACCCTTTCATGAAGACACGAGAGATCTTTTGGCGGCGAACCAAGGTGCTGGCAACTCGCTTGTGGATTTTTTTCCCTTAGGTTCAGCGGTGCAGGTGGTCAAGCTTGGTTTTGTGCTGCGCTTGTGGCCATGGGATCCTTTGCCAAAGTTTCAATTCAGCTGAGGGCGGACCGAGCACTTGACCTGCAACTTGCACTCTGCTCTCTGCTCTCTGCTTCCGCCGATCGCTAACAGCGGCGCGGGCTAGAATTGTCTTTAGTGTGTGAACCCTAACAGCCATTGCCCTCGATTCGCCATGGACACTGTGAGAAACTTGGCCATACGATGGCTACGAGGGCGCCATCCGGTGGCTTGAAAACGAATCGATGTTCACAGTGGAACGGTAGTTCAGTGAAGCTATCCGTGCCATTGTGGCCTCGAATCCAGTCCAATCTAGCGATGTATGGCATCGAGCCGCACTAATACGGAGAGCACGAAGCCATAGTTTGCCATCCAATCCATGGGAATGTTCACCTCAACACTTGTGGGGAATTATACACTGCGACACATGCAAGCAGGGAATCGGTGCGAGACACACACAAATCACCGCTGGCGACAGTTCAGCAGCAATGGTTTGCATGGCCAAACACCTGCTGGCCTTCACCTGCCATCATGTAGGTGTATGTTCACGCTCAGGCCGCGCGTGGCGAGGCTCGAAGCTCGCAGAGCACCGACGGAGCTTCTTTCCAAATAAGTTTGATGTCGTTTGCTGGACTCCGATGCATTTTCTTGCCGACGAAGTCGAGCAGCTCTCCAAGAAACAAACCTCCATTGCCACCATTTGTAGCAGAAACGAGTCCCCACTTGCTCTTCACCCCTATGCCGATACGGCACATCTGGTTGACCCCGTCCCCCGCCGTGGCGGCAGTTGGAGAGCTGCTGGCCCTCAATTCAATTGCCAACCTGCTCCGTGGGTCATAATCCCTGAGGCCCATGCCATGCCCAGAGGCTCGAGTGCAGGTCCCTCCTCCTCCTCCTCCTCCTTGCCGTCCTCCTTCTCGTCCAGCGAGCACAAGAGCAACTCGAGTTCCACCAACAGCAGCACGCTACTGCCCCAACCAACCAGCGCTGAACCGCCGGTGACAATCGACCAGGTGATCGAGCTCTCCGTTTCGTCCGAGGAGCTCGCGAATTGGAGACGACGACATCAACACGTTCAGACTGGGCCGATGCCATGGCCCGGTCGCACCCGCAGCGTCTTGCGTCGGTACTCACCGTTGGTCCCACCTGCGGCGTTGCTCATCGCGTTGGTGGTGTTGCTCATACAAGACCTTGCGCATGCACAAAGCGATGCTGGCTCATCGGATTTGCCCAATAGGCCGGTGTTGCAATGGAGCACCTGCACTTTGGACAACGCTGTCGCCAATGCCTACAACCTCTCGGCGCAGTGCACAACAGTGACGCTTCCGCTGTGCTACGAAGAAGTCTGCGAAGACAGCGATAACGCCACCATTGCAGTGTCGTTCAAACGGATTCCAGCTATTGGAGCGAGCGATACCAGTGTCAGCGCGCAAACCGTGTGGTACCTCCCCGATCGACCTGATTTACAGACTCGCGAAGAAAGAGACTTGCAGATGGCATTGCTGTACGAGGAGTTGCGCGGTGACATGGACATCTACACGCTCGACTTGCGCGGCAGCGGGAACAGCACAGCTTTCACATGCAATGCATCCGATGGGTCTCCATTGCAGAAAGCCATTTTTGCGCGAAATAATGGCGTTCTTGGTTCCAATGATGTCCGTGCCTGTACTGCTCGGATCCAGGAATTGGGATACACCGACCTTAGAGCATTTTCGCTGGGCAGTGCGTCTCGGGACGTCGAAGAGGTGATCACGCAGTTTCAATCAGACTCACAAGCTGTCGTCTACGCTCTTGGCTACGGCTCACTGATTGCCCAGGAGCTGATGCAGCGAAACATTTCGCAGGTTGTCGGCTACGTACTCGACGGAGCGCTGGGAGACTCATTGTCGTCGGGAACTGAGGCGATCACATACCAGGTTTCCAAAAGCGATGAAGATTTTGGTGAGGTCGCCGCAGAGTTCCTTTCATGGTGCCAAAGTGACCCGGACTGCTCCAAAATGTTCCCCAACGAAAGTTCCATCACAACTCTCAACGCCACACTTGTAGAAGTGTATACTCGACTCGACGCGGACACCACCTCCAACTGTGTTACGATCCTCTTAGACGTCGATACAGCCGGAAACAAGAATTCCGCAACAAATGCTACGACGCCACCGTCGTATGTGCTGCGCCAATTGCTTGGACTGATGATGAAGGACGCGGCGCTGTGGCCGTTCATCCCTGTTGTGGCGTATCGTTTCCACCGCTGCGGCTCCGAGGACCTTGCACTTCTCACGCAGTTTGTCAACGCCACTTTCGAGGTTGACGACGACATCAACACACCGGACCTGGTTTTCGCTATCCAGGCCTTCAGCGAGCTGTGGGAGGAGCCATCACCAGACCAAACGAAACTCACAGAGCGGTTCACTGACGCAACCATCAGTTCAGGTCTGGTATATACTCAGTTGCAGGCATACTGCTTGTTCAGGGGCGACACCTCCAACGCGTGTTCAAACACCTCAGCATCAGTGTCGAACTCTTCTTCGACTGGAACCCCACTTTCGTATGCAAGCACGTCAACGAATACCACTGTGACCGCAATTCTGTCTGGAGCGAGCGTCCTAGTGTTGAGCGGAGGACTTGATATGCTCTCGCCTCCGAAATACGCTGCAGCTCTGTTCAACGAATTCCAAACGGAGAACAAGGCGCTGCTCGTGGCTCCCAATGGAACACACAATGTCGTTCAGACAGCCTTGTTGTCTAACGGTACCTCGTGCGCTCGCAGAGTATTGGCGTCCTACGCGCGTAGCAATGGAAATCTGACCATGTACGACGCTTCTTGTATGGCGTCGCTGCCAACACCGAGTCTGGCCATCACCAATTCTTTAAGTGTGTTGGTGTTGGGCGTGGAAGACGCGTACGATGGCGTCCTTGTGGTCGCCAGCAACAGCAGCAGAAGCAACGGTAGCAGTGGCGATACTGTTGATGTGCCCAACAGCGACAGTTCCAATAACTCGGCGTCGTCTGGCTCAGCTCTCAACGAACTAAGGCGTCGCATCTCGGGGTTGGAAAGCTCCCGGCAGCGCTACAAAGTCGCTTTCATCGTCGTGACGAGCGTGTTCGGAACGATTGTAATCGCAGGTGCGGTGATAGTGATCTACCGTCGTCGTCGAAAGCAGCAACTCGCAGGCGAAGAGGCCATGTTGCGTCGGATGCGCGGCGACGTAGACGACGAACTCGAGCTCGCGCACAGCATCTATCTGCTTTCCTCCTCCCCCAGCAGCGGTACGCGGACGGAGGCCGCAGCTCTCGGTTAGATGGCGTGACGGTGCCCACATATTTAACACATAGAGATAGGATCAGTGTACCATATACTACTCAATGATGAATGACCAGCAGCAAGGGAACTCAGTTGTCTTGACAAAGGTCATGTACTTCAGAAATGAAGTTCAGGGGTACCCATCTGAAGGCAGCACTGATCGATCAGCTCGCGCTTGGCGTGCTTGGCGGTCCGATGCGAACGCGAGCGTACACAAGGCTCCGGTTAACCGACCCACCCTGGGCGGGGCTCAGGTGCTGAGGAAGATTGCTTCGCGCATCGTGCTTGATCGGTTTGGCAAAACACTTTGATGCGATCTGAGAGAAGTTCCAGTTGTCAGCTCGAGGATGGAACTGCATCACGAGAAACGCACAGATCATAATACCGAGAAAATGGGACTGCGATGGAGATTGGCAGCTCGAATGAACGCGATGCATGTAGTCGCGCCGACTCGTTGGCGACGTCGCTCGAGTTGCAGCCTGCAGCGTGGAAACGCCTCGTCCTGACGAGGATGGTCTCCGAGAACGGTCTGGCTGTTTTGCAGGTCATAGACTGGCAGTCTCGCCCTCCCCATCACCTTGGTGGCACTCTCGAGAAAGATCCGCTCGCGTCGGCAGGGTGAATTTGGTCCTGCGACCTCTTTTTCCTGCCCTGCGTATCGACGAGGCCAAGGCACTAGACTAAGACGGGTCGGATCGGGCTATGCGAGTCACGGCGACGTGCGTTACTGGAGCTGGTCTTGGAACTGGAGCGCTTGGCCCAGTTGCAGGTTTGGTCCAAATTTGTGTCGTTCTAGATTGAATTGTGGTCTATTCGCTCATCAGCACTTTCTTCCACTCTCCTAAAACTTGCTCTCCCTTGCTCGCCTTCACTTCAGAAACTCGTTGCCAAGCAGCAAGCGTCGGCCGCTCTGTCCCCCTACTTCCTCCGCCCACCATGATGGCCTGGCCGGAAGAACCTCAGCCCCGCAGCGGCGATTGGCCCGACGCAGAGCTGCTCGAGTCCGCCAGCTTCTACCCGTCGGACGGCGGCGACGAGCGCGCGCAACACGGCGCCAACAACTTCCTGAGCGCCACCAGTCAGGCCCCAGGGCCCGCGGGCCTCACGTACTCTGCGTCCTGCCCGTCGTTCTCGGGACTGGACGACGCCGACGACCTCATGGGAGCGACGAATGGCGGCAACGGCCTCATGTCCTTCCCCTCGTTCGAGCCGCAGGAGCCGCTCTTAAACGCCATGGGGCACGCAATGGACTCCCCGTTCCCTGGGGACAAGAGCTTCGACATGCTGCTGCAGTTCCAACAGGACTACCAGAACTCCTCCCAGAGGCAGTTCCCGCACCAGCAAGTGATGGGGCAGCCAATGGACCTGACGCAGCAGCAGATGGCAGGAAACAGACGCGGCTTCCACGGCTCGCAGTCGTTCACGAGCTTGTCCAGCATGGAGGCCGACTACAACCGCATGCAAGCAGCTAACAGCAAGAGGAAGAAAGGCACCGAGCGCTGGATGAAGCTGCAGAGACACAAATCCTTTGACTCGACGACGCCCATATCGGAGCCCTTCGGCTTGGACCCAAATGCGACTTTTGGTAATTCGGTGAGCTCATCGAACCCCACGCCGGACCAGCTTCTGCAAGAGTGAGTTTTGTGTGGTTTGATATCGGTAAGATGCGATATTTTACTGATGTTGTGGATGATTGTTGGATGACAGACCGCCGGACAGTGATATGTTTGAATTCGGAATTGACGATTTCTCGTCCATGCAGTCGAGTGACCCGAACTGGCCCCCAGTCGCCTACGGATCCGCCCCGGGCGCTATTGGCGGCAATTACATGCAACAAGCACTCCAGAAGCGTCAAGAGCAGCAACGACAATCCTCGTTCCAAGCATTTACCGACGCTGGCGGTGATAATTCGCTTTCTTCTTCTGCAGAAGCAGAGCCTGTATCGGAACTGGATATGCTGCTTTCGGAGAACGAGCGTGCGAACCTTTTTGACGCAATCCGTGACTTTGAGTCGCCTGGAGAACTAGAATCTCTCGATGCCCAACCCTCGCCAGAGCGACCACCTCAACAGCTTACACATATACCCCCGTCGATTGAGACCAAGGCGCAGAGCACTCCACCAAAGCAAACGTCGACGACCAGTTCTCCACTGCGCCATGGAAGTAACAGGGACAGTCCGCATTATGCCCCAAGATCGCTTTCCCTCGATTCATCAACTTCAGCCCCCCCAGCAGGTATTCCTCCTTCAGGTTGTGTGCCGATGCGAACGCGACTCCACCAGATTCTGGTACATTCTGTGCAGAACTCGGACGCTGGGTCTTCGTTGTCGTCTTACGAACGGAACTACTTAATGCAGTCGCCGTTGTTTTTCCCGGCAAAGGCACCCGAGACTGCAGGGTCTCTGTGGTTGTTGCTCCACGCCGCTCAGTGTGATAGTGGGTGCGAGATTGCAGGATGCAGTGTCATGCGTCGCGTGCTGAATCATTGTCTCGGATGTGAGCTCGTGGTGGGCAAGTGCAAGCAGCCCTGTAACGACGCCAAGGCCATGCTGTTGCATTACGGATCGTGTAACAGCAAGGGTAGCATGCACGGACGTTCATGTTCCGTGTGTTGGAACCTCCTGGAAATCGACTATTCTCATCAAGCGCTGAGTACTGGTAACGGCGGTGGACGTCCCAGTGGTCATGCTCCGAGTAACACACCGTCATCATTCGTATCCACATCATCATCCCCACACATGAGAACCCCACCGCTTATGCCGACGTCCAAGAGTCCTGGTTTAGGTGGCTCACCAGCCTATCGTTCGCCGTCGAGACGTGCACCAAGCAGTTCTGGAGCGTCGAAGCATGTGCCGATCCAGCCGAACCCGCTGCCAACAGCGTCGAACCCGATGGGACTTATGGGTACGTTGCCTCCACACTTCGGGTACTCTCTTTCATTGTATTTGGAGCAGACGTCTGCTCCGTTCCGCGCCGAGGTCAAGTCTCGTGTTGAGAAGCGCGTGACGGCAGCTGCGGGTCAAGATTTACTGCAGCATATGCAGAAGAAGACGCGATTGCGGAGTCTGGACGATCTCCGCTCGGAAGCCCGGACAATTGTGTTGGGCGAGATGGAGCGGGAACTTCACCTCCACATGCAGGCGTACAACTGGGCCAACTCGACTTCCAGCGGCAGCTTATCTGAGGGTGCCTCGCAACTCCCTCCGTACTTGCTCAACTTCTCGGTGGCTGGATTCGGTGCCTTCCAAGCGCAGCAGGCTGCGTTCCAGGCGGCCATGGCCACGGGGTCCTCGTTACCACCTGCAGCACCGTCAACTTCGCCGCCGGTGGGTGCTAAACAACCAGGGTCCGCCAAACTTGCACCAAGTGGAAGTCCACCAAAGGTTCCTGCGCGTGAATCGTAAGTGACCGAAGACGTTTTGAAGTGTCATGTAGCCATGTGGGAGTTGAAGTGGAGGGCTGGTCCTAATTTATTTTGTCAAAATTAATTGTATAAAAGAACGCTCACTCATTGGCTCAAAAATTTACTATACTGACTTTTCATTGGTTGAAAATAGCTAGTCAAACCTCAGTGCAGTGTGCTAGTTCACGATGCTGCGGACGAAGGTGACGACGCATGTGCCTCGCCTGGGGAGAGCCCTGAGCGCTCTACGGACGGAGTACGACTACCTTGTAATCGGCGCCGGTAGTGGGGGTATGGCCAGTGCGCGGCGTGCTGCCAGCTACCCAGGAACGCGCGTGGCGGTAGTGGAACAGGCTCGACTGGGCGGCACTTGTGTCAATGTTGGTTGCGTGCCCAAGAAGCTCATGTTCATTGCCGCCGACATGAGTCACATGCTGCACCACGATTTCCTGCACTACGGCTTCGAAGATGAGGAGACGGGGGCCCATTTAGGCCAACGAACGCACTTCGATTGGCCGAAGCTCAAGGCGCGTCGAGATGCCTACGTTTTGCGCCTCAATGGAATTTACGAGAGGTGGGGAGCAGGATGAGACGATGGCTATGATTTATCGGAGGGTGTAGGATGCATGGAATTGCAGTGGGAATTAATGGTGCTGATGTTTTTTCATGTAGGAATTTGGCAAGTTCCAAGGTGGACTTGATTCGAGGAACGGCGAAGTTCAATGAAAAGGGAAACGTGGAGGTTGACGGCAAGGAGGTGCTGGCCAAGAATGTGATGATTGCAGTCGGAGGCAAACCGTTGATCCCCGATATCCCCGGTGGGTATTTATTTGTTGAGAGATTGTTGCGTGGAAGGTTGATGTGGTTTGGTTGACGTTGAGATGGTGCTCACACAGGCAAAGAGCTGTGCATCGACTCGGACGGCTTCTTTGAGCTTGAGACGCTTCCGAAGAAAGTAGCGGTCGTGGGCGCTGGTTACATTGCAGTGGAGCTAGCTGGCGTGTTGAATGCGTTGGGCTCGGACACATCCATTTTCTGCCGCAAGGAGGGGTTGCTTCGCACATTCGATGTACGTTTGGTTTGGATGAATGTCTGCCTGATGAAATAATGTATTTACTTTGTCGTTTGGCAGGATATTGTGCGTTCAACTTTGGAAAATGCTATTGCGAAGGACGGTGTTCACTTGCGACCGCACAGTAACGTCGCTCGTGTGGAGCAAGCAACAGACGGCACCAAGACCTTGGTGCTCGCCGACGGTTCCGAGTACAGCGGTTACGATGTTGTGATGTACGCTGCTGGACGTGTTCCCTTGACATCCAACCTCGAGCTCGACAACGCGGGCGTCACCACGGACGACCACGGCTTCATCCAAGTGAATGAGTTCCAGGAAACGTCTAACAGCAAGGTCCTCGCAGTGGGTGATGCGTGTGGTACCCCGGCGCTGACACCCGTCGCCATTGCCGCTGGAAGGAGGCTGTCCGACCGCCTGTTTGGTGGTATGAAAGACGCCAAGGTTTCGTACGAGAACATTCCGACTGTCGTGTTCAGCCACCCACCCATCGGCACGATCGGTTTGACCGAAGAGCAAGCTCGACGCAAGTACGGCGACGATGACATCAAGGTGTACACAAGTCGCTTTGTCAACATGTACTACGGTCTGATCAACGAGGCGGACGAGGTGACTGGCGAGCCGAAGGACAAACCGAAGACGGCTATGAAGCTCGTGTGCGCCGGCAAAGAGGAGAAGGTCGTAGGGCTGCACATGATCGGCATGGCTGCTGACGAAATCTTGCAGGGTTTTGGCGTGGCGGTCAAGATGGGCGCTACCAAGGCTGATTTTGACAATTGTATCGCCATCCACCCCACAGCTGGCGAGGAGCTCGTGACGCTTGCACCGTGGGGGCTCAGCGGGCGTGAATAAAGGCACTTGACGCTCTATCCGTGCAGATAAACGCGACGTGCTAGAGAACCTAAAGGCGAATCTAAATTCCGTTATGGATTCCCGAGAAGCTTGAGACGTCGTACGAAAACTATCAATTTCTTTTTATGGCAGTGAAACATGCCATCGGAAGCCTGGCAGGACGTCTTCAATGGCGACGCAGGACTCCTGCGTCGTCGGCAGCGCTTCTCGGTTATTGCCGCGTTCTCTCTGTTCGATCGTAGTGCGCTACGATTCACAACCGCGCCCCTATCCCCCGCCCTGAGAAGGCTTATCAGATACTTTTTTGCATTCACCGACACGTCAGCGTCGTGGAGTCGGTCATTCTTCTTCTCCCCCAGTTCCCCATGGCCAGCGACAAGCGACCGATTCTCTCCGGCAAGCGCGCCCGAAGCCGCAGGAAACGCGCAGCTCTGCGCGCTGCCAACCGCACCGATGCGTCGCCCACGCCCGAGTGCGACAGCGACGAAGACGCCAAGCGCAAGAAGCACCAGCAGCTCTCCAGCAGCAGTGACAAGGCCGCAACGCAGAGCGAGAACGAGGACGCACTGCTCATTGAGGACGGCCTCGTGTTCGTGTGCCGCCCCACGATGCCCGACTTCTGCTCCGCCTTCCGTCCTCGAGACGAGGAGCAGCTGCAGCCAAGAGCGGCAGACTGCAAGACGTTCTCAATGCACATCCCGACCTTCCAACAGACGCCCGAGGGCTTCGTCACCTACACGCTGGAGCTGACGACGTGCAACGAGGCGCGTCACAAATTCCAGCTCGAACGCCGCTTCTCCGAGTTTGTGGCGTGTGCCGCGGAGCTCAACAAACAGCTGACAGAGGATGCAGAAGACTTCCACTGGGAGCTGCCGGCCAAGACCTGGTTCCGTGTCACTCAGACGAGTGCGCTGGAAGAACGACGTGCTCAGTTGGAGCAGGCGCTGGAGACGCTGCTTCTGCAACAAGATCGCGGCATCTGTAACCTGCCCGTGCTGCGTGACTTCCTCATGCTCGACATTTTTGGCGTCCAAGTGGCGGAACAAAAGAACCTCGACGCTGCTGCGCATTACGAGTAATGAGCTACTACTTCGCTGCAAAAAGCTCTCACGAAACCAGAAACACATACGCGCGCACAACAAAAAGAAGCGAACCAGCGAGCACTACGAGTCAGGTACGGGCAACACAACCCATTTCCTTGGTCTCTTCATTTTTTTATTCCTACCGCTCTAGGCCGCGGTGACCGTACCAAATTTCCCACTCCTAGACGAGAAAAATAGCATACAAGTAGAATCCATTCGAAAGTGCTCCAGTGGCACGCGGCGGTTGCCTGAGGGGTGTCCACGCACAAACAATCATAACCAAATACTACATGTAGTACGGCAGGTTGACAGATTACACAATCCGAAAAGCGAGTTGAAGCGCAAGGCCGGGTAGATTCGTCTTCACAGCACCTTGTGTATATGTATCGATCCTGACCCGGGATTCGGAGGCTGCTCCTTGGAGATATATTCCCTATGCGCGCCCAGCATGCTCCATCAAAGCAGCAAATGCCCACAACAATCCATTACGCGTCTAGTAGTAGCAGGATAGTCTTGTACGCAGTCCGTAGGCCCAGCAACTGCATCTTGAAGTGCTCGATCGGGATTGCCGTAACGAGCAGCAGCATCAACCAATTCCGGCTCCTATCCTCCGATCCAGATCCAGATATTCGCCCCCGTTCGTGCGGATTCTCCCCTTGCGTTAAGCCTTGACGCGTGACTGCTGCTCTGTGAGGTAATCTGATCATGGGAGAAGTTCGGGCTTGTCGGTGGTGACCATAAGCAGGAGCTGTAAACTATTGTTTAGATGCTCTTCAACGTCCATGAGAAAATTCTGTCATTAAAGCCCCTGTCCGGCGGAAAGTGTCTCGCGTCCATATATTTAGTATCGGCAGACGCTACTGTCCAGAGCAAACCGTCCCATTATAGAACACGCGATTTGATTCCCGCTCGTTTTTTGACTGGAGTACAGCCGTACGTCATTCCCCAATTCCTCGTCTTGTGTCACAATGGCGTCGTCGTCCCCGTGGGTGGTGCTCAAGTTCGGCGGCACGAGCGTGTCGACCGCCGCGCGCTGGCGTTGCATCTGCGACCAAATTCGCGCTCACCTCGAGTCGCCGTCGTCCCCGCGCGTGTGGGTCACCATCTCGGCGCTGTCCCAAATCACCAACAAGCTCACGAAGGCGCTGGAGTTGGCCAGTGAACGCGACAGCAGCCACACCGAGTTGGCCACTAACATTGCACTGCAGCACTTCTCTTTGGCCTATGAGGTGGGTCTTCTACCGGCGCTGGACGGCGTCGAGGGCAGCGTGGAACTGCACGATCGGTGGCAGCAGATCTGGATGGACAGCGTTTTGAGTCACGGTGAAGACGGTTCGTCGTTCTCCAAGTCGCCCATTGACCCACTGATCCCCAAGTCTCTGCACCCGCTGCTGGAGGAGCTCAAGAACCTCGTTCGGGTGCTGGAGGGCATTAAACTCACGGAGGAGGCGTCGCCACGCATTCAGGCGCGCGTCTTTGCCTTCGGAGAACTGCTGTCGACGCACTTGGGACGGTGTATTATGGTGCACAATGGACTGGAGGATGTGCAACGAGTGGATGCTAGAGATTTGCTGGTGAGCGACCCCACCAGTGCTAAATCCGAGGAGGACAGGTACCTGCAGGCAGATGTGAACCCCCGACATGACCCTGAACAGGCGGAGAACGCAGCCAACGGTAAGCGTGTGGTGCTTACGCAGGGATTTATTGCCAGTACTAGCACGGGCGCGACGTGTGTGCTTGGACGTGGAGGGAGCGACACCTCGGGGTCGTTGTTTGCAGCTTTGTTGGGAGCTCAGAAATACGAGATCTGGACCGACGTGCACGGCATGTTCACGACAGACCCGCGTTACGTGAAGAACGCACGTCTTATCAAGAGTCTGGACTACCGTGAGGCACAGGAACTGGCTGCTATGGGAGCTAAGGTGCTGCACCCGCGTTGCATCATTCCGGCGCAGTGGGGCAAGGTGCCGCTCGAAATTCGCAACACCAACGACCCGACTGGTGCGAAGACCATTATTCACCCCGCCACCGAGGCGGACAAGGCTCAACACGGCAGCCCGAAGATCCTGGCTGTGGTGAAGCGTCAGAACATGACGACGCTCAGCATCACAGCCTTCAACATGTACAGTACGTCGGGTTTCTTGGCCAAGGTGTTTGCTCCGTTCGAGGCTTGCGGCATTTCGGTGGATCTTATCGCGACGTCGCAGTTTTCCGTGACGGTGACGCTGGACCACATCCCTGGTGGTGTCGAGGGTGCACCGTTCCAGCAACTGCTTGAGGCACTTAACGAGCACTCAAAGGTGCAAGTGTTCGAAGACTGCTCCGTGGTTTCAATTGTGGGTCGCGGACTGCGTAAAGCTTTGGCGGAGCTTGGCTGCGTTTTCAACGTACTAGAGAACTACGACGTGCTGCTGCTGAGCGAATCTGCTGAAGACCTGAACCTGTCGTTCGTGCTTCAACAGAAGGAGGCTGATGAAGTTGTTGCTCGCATGCACGGCTTCTTCTTCCCTGGTGCTGGGCAGCTGTCCCCGACTGCCAAGGCTGACTCTAAGCCACCACTTCCTCTTCACCCGACGACACCTACTGCCACTAACGGTGACACGAATGGAGTTGTGCCTGCGCCGGTCAACACAGTGTTGCCGCAGACGACGATCCGTCGGTCGCCTTCGCGCGACTCACTCTTTGGCCCCACATGGCAGTCTTTACTCGATGCTACGCAGCCCAACAAATCGGCTTAAGCCGCCAAACTCGCAGGTTGACGCCACGAACAACGTGGCACAAAATACCTGGATGGTTGTATTTCATGTAGATAGAGGCACTCGACATTGTTGTTCTTGAGAGCACTGATCATGTGGCAATAGAAGACAAAACACGAGAGCATTTTGTTTCCTTGCGTGAGTCACATTGGATACTCCTTCACGCGTCGCTGTCACTCTCGTCGTAGTCATCGTCTTCTTCGACGTTTAATGCTTGGACTTTGGGTTTCGATGTTGCTGGAGCAACGCTGCCCTTGTCTGCAGAAGGCTCTTCGTTCTGTATCCGTGGGCCGCCAGCAAGTCCTGCCTTCTTCCCCGTTGCCTTTGCTTTGGTCTTTTCTGCTGCCGTGGACTTGACCGCCTTTGCTGTCCGAGCTTTCTTGGCCGTTGCTCTACGATAAGCATTGCACGCATTAGTTGGCCCACCCGGTTTATCCCCAGATAACACTCACTTGTTAGCAGCATTCTTCAATGTCCGCTTCTTGCCTCCTCCGCGTGCAGGTTTGTGGTATTTCGCGTCGCTCTCATCAATGGCATTCACCTTCTCATGCAAGAAATTGAGTTCTCCACTGGCCAGCACGCTTTTCTTCCTGTACCATACAAAGTCATGTTAACGTCCTGTATCATCCCCAATTCAACCTCCCCACGTACAGCTCAATTGGCGTGAGTCCAACTCCTTCCACCGCCTGCTGCTGCATCTTGTTCGCCAGGTCCCTCACGAAAACCTGCACGGCCGAAGCTGCACCTTCATGTCAATGGTGTTATACCCCCAAAATGGCTACATTCTGTCAACTTACAGCAGCATAGCGCAGCACCCTCCGCCACTTGGCCCATGTCCTTCTGCTCCTTCAGCAGCCGCTTCACGCGGCCCTACCACACACATACGCAACGTAGGCAACCTGTTTAATGCATTGCATCGCCCAAACCTGCAGCCTCAATTGCCTTGTCACCTTTAGCAGGTCGCGCTGCTTCATCCTCCTTCACAACAGTCCGTAACCCCTTCGTGTACCCCCGTTACGCCACTTTCACAACCGCAGGTTCCAACCAAGTCAAGTCCAGAAAATGCCTCCAAGTGCATTCCGACAGCAGCTCCGTGCGCTGCAGCGTCACGCCCAGCGCCACCACTCGCGCGTGCCTTTGACACCATATCGTCGGTGCTATTCCGCTTCTTCGGGTGCCAACGGTGACGCGGAATTCGCTCTGGGGGTCAAGTACCTACTAGGCAAAGCGGAAGGCTCAGGTGACGTGGGAAGCGCCACGTCCGTGCATGGCGCGGTGCTGCACTGGACGAACGCAGCGGAGTTGGGTCACGTTCGAGCGCAAGGAGCGCTTGGGAGTCTGTACCTAAAGGGCCACGCTGGAATTCCACGCAATGTGACGCTGGGCTTCCAGTTCCTGCAACAAGCAGCCGATTCCGGCCACGACGGCAGTTGTCACGAGATCGGCAAGCTCTTTTTCCAGGGCACGGATGAGGTGCCGCAAGACTTGGAGCGAGCGCTGCAGTACTGGACGAAGGCGGCGGACAGCGGCCACATGGCGGCCTGCTACGACCTGGGGTACATGTACTCGCAGGGGTTACAGGTGCCTCAAGATGATGATAAAGCTGTGAAGCTGTATCGTCAGGCAGCTAAGAAGGACATGCCAGAGGCGCATCGTGCATTGGGCAACGCTTGTCTGCATGGTCGAGGGGTGGAGCAAAGTGCTGAGCATGCGGTGACGCACTTCCGTCGTGCTGCAGAAGCTGGCAATGCATTGGCGCAGTTCGACCTCGGAGCGTGCTACATGCTTGGACGCGGCATCGACCAGGACCACGAGAAGGCCGCGCAGTTCTTCTTCTTGGCGGCGGAGGGTGGCATCCCGATGGCGCAATTGTGTCTGGCGCAGTTGTTTGAGAATGGACAAGGGATCCCAGTCGACCGGGAGAAGGCGGTGCAGTATTACCAGTTGGCGACGAAGGGAGGACTGCAGGAGGCGACGAAAGCATTGGATCGACTTGGAGCACCTCATGAGCCGTCAACTTAGACACAACAAGGGCAAACATGCTACAAACACCACACGTTGCTGTTGATATGCTTGGCAATAATACGAAGACACCGATTTGTAGCTGTTGAATTCTCTTGGTTTTGGACCATATCGTGACCTGAGCGACGCACCCCTTGGTAGGTTGTCTCGAATCAACTTGAGCGACGAAAAACGGCACGAGCTGCGGGCTTCGACTGCAGGTGCTGAATAGAGATCCGAGTTGGGGCGGTTGACGGACGGTGTGGTGGGTCAATACTTTATCTAGAGGCTAGTGAGCGCAAACACGAAAGACGAGAACAAATATTAAGTCGAGGAATTTGGCAACAGTAGCAGCATGAGCAGCCGCGAGACACACGCACACAGATGCAGCCACGCCCCAACGGATACAGCTAGGCGCCCGCGGCTTGTGGCTTACGCGTCTAGAACGAGTTTCGCGACCCAGTACCTGGCTTTTTCTTCTGCTTGATTTCCGCCTCCTGCACGCTGTGCAGCCGGATGACGCTCGGTTGGCTCTGGTTGTATTTCTCCGCGCCCATAGCCCAGTCGTACGACAACGTGTACGCGAAGATGTCTCCGCGCGCATTGAATTTGCCGGTCGTAATCGACTGGTTGCTGAAGTCAGACAACGAAAATATTGGTTAGCAATTCTGCACACTACAACACGTCCACCGATAATAAGCCCGCATTCGAACCATTTGTTGAAAGTTTTGAGCTTCTGTCGGGCATCCTTGTCCCAGAAGCAGAACGTGCCGTCGCCGCCCGTGGTGGCAAACGTACCGAACGGATGGAACGCAATGTTGCTCACGGGATAAATATCCGATCCGTCACGGTGGCACTTGAACGCGAAGTCGTTCCTGTTGTCACCAAACCAATTTGCACACAACAACGTTAACACTTTTCCCTCCTGCCAACTAAAAGCCATTTCACCACGCACCTCTTGTCCTTGTCCTCGACGTGCTGGATAGCGCAGCGTCCCTCAATCGAACCAATAGCGAAACCCGAAGCATCTGGGAAGCAGGCGATCGTCCGCGTCTGGAACTTGAGGTTCGACTGAATCGACTTGTAGATCTGCGAAGGTTTACGGATGTCAAAGATGTGCACCTGACGGTCGGCCGTGGCCACCACAAGCAGCGGGTGCTTGACGTCCATAGCGTAACAGCGTTCCGAGAGCTGCACAGAGGCCATCGGCGTCGGCGACCTCGTGTCCCAATACTTGAGCGTCTTATCCCAACTGCCGGTAGCCACACAATTGGCCTCCTGAATAGCAGCAATGCTACGAATCGGCGCGTCATGCTGCAGCAAAGTAGAAATAAAAAAATTAAGCATTTCTACAAAAAAAATAAATAAGTAATAACTACTCACCGCAGCAATTTGCTGGCCCTGGGAAGGTCCATTTAGAACCCACATCTTGGCCGTCTTATCACACGAACCAGAGAACACCGTGCTGCCATCCTAATACATTTAAAATAAAAACATCGTAAAACATTAGTAAAACCCCACAAAAATCTACAGAATAGCTGCAGTTTACCCCGCTAAAAGCTGTGCAGAGCACCGGCCCTTCGTGTGCGATCTGCGCCTTGGCGACGGCGTTGAACTGCGTGCCTTGCTGCTGCACCTCCCAGCATCGCACGTAGTTGTCCCAGCTGCCGGACACCAGCACGTTGTTCGTGGGGCTCCAGGCCAGGTCCTGGATGCCGTCGTTGATGGTCTCTCCGATGGTGTAATCGTTGTTGGGGTTGATGTAGCCGCCGGCCTGCGCGGGCTGGCCAAACGACATGGCTACGTGCTGCTTGGCGCTCTCCCTGATGGAATAAATGCGTGGGTGGAAGCCCACCTTTGTGGCTATTGGTGCATATTTGTAATTATTATCTCAGCCAATCAAATCGAGTGAAATATGTAACCACGGTATTCAACAATAATGGAGCACGGAGGAGATGGCGCCAAGAAGCGGACGCACTTGACGCTGCAGCAGAAGGCTCAATTGCGCGCGTTCCTGGCCGCCAACCCCAACCTGCCTCAGTTCGCAGTGGCCGACTGGGTGCGCGAGCAGTTCCACGTGCGTTTGGGGCGTACGACGCTCTACCGCATCCAGAACGCGCCTGAAGGCTCGTTCACGACTGGAAATCTCAGTCGCAAGAAGCTGCGGCGCGTGAAATTCCCAGAATTTGAGCGGCAACTGCTGGACTTCTACCAAGAGAAGCGCTCTCGAAGGGAGGACGTGCCGGACGACGCGTTGCTACTTAAAGCAGCAGAATGTCGCGCTGCCTGTGGAATTGCTGACACTGAGCTGAAGCTCTCGAACGGTTGGCTCTACCGCTTTAAGACTAGACACCAGTTGACGAACGTCCTTACGCAGAGCGTAAAGTGTCCAGAGCCAAACAATACAGCTGAAGAAAGTGACAGGGACATTGTTGCAATTACGATGCAGGAGCCCAGTGCACTAGGAATTGAGAGTGGAGGTCAAGAATCGGAGAATGGAGCGCCAGCGATGTCGGATATTGTGTGTGAAGCTGGTGTTCTGTCGGCTCGAGCGCTTACGACAGTGCAAGGGCCTAGAGCCTTTAATTGGGAGCCTGTTGGTGATATTCAACTGGACGAGTTTGCTGTCATTGCGGATGGCGTGTTGGTGCAACAGCCTGGGGTGTACGAGCTCAGTGTCCAGGTGCATCACAGCGCTCCGTTGGCAGATACGCCGTGTGAGTGCATTTTCAAAGTTTATTGCGACGATCGAGTTGTGGGGCAGTGTTACGCTCCTGCGCATGTGCAGAATGATGTGGGTTGCAGCGTGTGGGTGGACTCGGATTTGATGCTTGACGCTCAGACTTTGCTGAAGATCGAGTTTCTCGCGCCGGGCTACGCGTTTACCGACAGCACTCTTGTGCTACGGCAGAAGATTCAATAGCGGTTGACAAAATGGAAGTAACATTTACTATGGAAACTCACTCAACATCCTCAGCACCAGCCGACTGCCGCTGTAGACTACACCTGGCGCATGATATTCAACTCGAATCGGTGTTTGTGCGTACAGTGTGCACTCCAGCTCCAACACGCTTAATGTTCGGTCGCCATCGCTCCGGACAGAACCTTCGCACCGGCCCAGCAGCTCCACCCCCGCCCACACTTTAAAAATGACCGACGAAGGCGGAACAACCGACGCCGTGTGCTGCAGCTCAACATTAATCCGGTACTTCGCGTAGCGCAAGATGGAGACACCGTCGTTATCCACGGAAAAGAATTCGTCGTGCGCCATTCCGCTATTCAACTTCCACCTCACGAACGCCACTGCAGCTACCGTGTCGACTGCAACTGCAGAGATGTATGTAAGTGGCTGTATTGCCCCTGGACCGCTGGGCGTTGCGAATTCTATCATACCCGTGTCGGCCTCCAGGGTCTCCGGAATGCTGCATGAAGCTTCAGAAATGTCCATAGCCGCCACCTCGTCCAGCTCCGCGGCATGACCATCGTCCCCGACAGCATTGTCGTCTTCTACTACAGCGTTTACAACTGGGTTGGCGGCTTCTTTTCTCCGTGGTGGAGCTCTCGGCTTCCTCGTTGGTTTTCCGCTGCTGATTTGCGTTGGCTCCACCCCGTCCAGCGCCATCTGTGCAACCGTCACCTCGTCTCCTGTAGTGCGTGGAATCCCCCTCAATGCGTGTCTCTCCTTGAAGCGATGCAGCCATCCGTTGCTGAGCTTGAGCTCCGTCTCCGAGATGCCGTGACGCGCGCGAAGCTCCGTTGCTGCTCGCAGCAGCGCGTCATCCGACAGCGCCGCCCCACCGTTGATTCCGGAACTTCGGTTCTCCTCGTAGAAGGCGAGAATGTCCTTCTCCAGCGCTGGGAACTTGACGCGCCTCCCTTTCTTCTGCTGCGCATTGCCCGCGAACGTCTCGACCGGCGCGTGGTAGATGCGGTAGAGCGTGGCGCGGCCCACGGAGACGCCGAATTGTTCCCGAACCCAGTCCACGACCGTCAGCAGCTGCAGATCCGGGTGCTCGCTCCAAAACTGCTTGAGCTGCAGCTTCTGCGCGTTGGTCAGGAACGTCCGCTTGGGCTTGGGCGGCATTATTGCTTAGGCGATATAATGGGATCAGAAATGGGATCAGATTCTTATTACTACGTTACGCTTGGTCAACTATAACCACGACTAAATGCCACACCAAGACAGCGCCTTGAGCTATTGCTGGCCGAGTGGACATGCGCATGCTGTAGCGGAGAGGCCATCCGCTGCAGGTTATGAAGCTGTGCACGTCTAGAACAGTGTGACGTGGCCACTTTTACACCGGTTCTTGCAATGACCCATAACCCGGTCATAATCGCTTGATCGAGTTTGCCATAGCATACATTCAGCTATACTTATCCATCATGAAACTGTATCCCCGTTCTTCCCGTTGTGATTACGTAGCTCTATTTGCTCTTTTTCCTGCTCAGAAACCAACTCTCACCGTGGACGAGCTACGCAGGTCTTCTTCCTCCATGCGCTGCTCCTTCCGCCGCGCGCTGGCGGCCGTCGCGTTGGCCATCACCTTCTCCAGCGCCCCCTCTTCCTGCTCCGATGTCTCCGAGACTCGCGCGTCCGGTATTAAGCTCCCTAGCTTACCTCTACGCACGTCACTATTCTGACTCTTACTTGACTGCTGCTCTTGATGCAGACGCCATCGCGCCGCCTTCTCCGCTGGCCGAAGCTCTGCGACGTGTGCAGACGGACAACGCAGCAGTGCGCGACCTGAGTGACGCCGCGTTGTCGCCGCTCGTCCCCCGCGCCGAGCGGCGTGACGCGCTGGTGCAGCTTGGCGACATGTATTTCTACAGCAACAGCTCTCTGTCGACCAGCGTGAACGGCACACTGGCCATGAGTCTGTACGCGGAGGCGGCAGCTCTAGGCGCGCCTCGAGCGCAGTTCCACGTGGGCGTCGCCTTAAGCTACGGACTGTGGGGCTTCCCGCAGGACGAGGCGGCCGCCATGTCGCACTACTACTTTGCAGCGCTGGGCGGAGACATCGGCGCCGCTATGGCGCTGGGCCACAAACATCTGCTGGGTCTTGGCGCCCCCAAGAAGTGCGAGCCGGCCGTGCGCTACTACGAAGTGGCGGCCAATGAGGCGGTTGCGCGCCGAGAAAAGAACGTGAGCCATCCGGCCATTTACGACCTGCCCCATCGGCGACTCAAGACGCTGGCGGAGACACAGCACAAGAAGAATTTGCCTGGAGACAGTGCAATTGTGGACTATTACCAGTTCTCGGCGGATAAGGGAGACCCGGACGCTACGCTGAACCTGGCCACGTTGTACTATTACGGCGCGCGAGGACTGGCGCAAGATGTGGAGCGTGCAGCGGCTTTATTTCGGAAGGCTTACGATCTGGGCGCAAGTGGAGGCGCGTACCACTTAGGGCACGTGTACAACCTTGGCATCGGCGTGCCGCAAAATAATGCCACGGCCTTCAAGTACTTGCAAGAGGCGGTGAACGAAGGAAATACAGCCGCGCAGAACGAGCTGGCGCACATGTATTTGCAGGGAAAAGGCACCGAACCGGACGAGGAGCAGGCCGTGGCGCTCTTCAAGGCCGCAGCGAAGCAGGGCAGCATGGAGGCGTTCTACAATTTGGGTGTGCTACACATGCAAGGCAAGGGTGTTGTGCTTGCCACGGAGCACCCCGAGTACGAGGTCGCACATGGATACTTCCAGGTCGCTGCTCATCAGGGCCACACGACTTCGAGCCACAAACTTGGCCACATGAGCCTGCACGGTATCGGCACTACGCGATCGTGCAAAAACGCAGTCGAATCGTTCAAAATGGTGGCCGAGCGTGGCGAGTGGGATCGTGTGCTGACTCAGGCGTACAAGGACTTCAAGCGTCAGGACTACGAGGCAGCGTTCATGAAGTACGCTGTGATGGCGCAGCAGGGTTACGAGGTCGCCCAGCATAACGCGGCGTACCTCTTGGACTACGACTTCTTGACGCCGTCGGTATTCTCGCCTATGCTGTCGTTGACACCTTCGGATGTGGAGTTCGAGGAGGATGTTGTGGCCGCGACTGCTGTGATGCTGTACAGGATGGCAGCACAGCAGGGGAACGTCGATGCCAACTTGAAGATTGGCGACTATTACTACTACGGAAAAGGTGGTCACCCCGTCGACTTTGTCAAGGCAAGCGCGCATTACTCCCTTGCCAGCAAGCGCTCCAACGCCCAGGCCATGTTCAATCTTGCACTCATGTACGAGCACGGAATTGGCGTGGATCAGGACTTTTATCTCGCCAAGCGCTTCTTTGACAAAGCGCGTGTTTCGCACAGTGACGCCAGCGTGCCAGTAACACTGGCACTGTGGAAATTGCGCGCTCACAAGTCGCTCCGTGCCTGGAAACGGTGGTGGGACGAGCTTGTCGGAAATGTGCCTCCATCGAAGAAGATCGTGTCCCCCAGGTCGGCGCAATCGAGTGCTGCACCGCCCAACCATGAGAACCCGGCAGGCACAGAGTTAGAAGCGGGATCCTCTCTACTTGCTATGTTGGAGAAGTGGTGGCCAGGTGACGCAAACTTGAGCACGGACGCTGTGTTGCAAGACATCATCAGGAACTTGCGAGAGGTGTTACAGACCGACAACTTCCTCATCGTTGTATTGACGATCGCCCTTGGGGTCGTTATGTACATCCGCTCCGAGCGGCAATATTTACAAGCGCCCCCACCTCCGCAGCAGCAGCCGCAGTAAGTCTAGTCAGTAGAGAGAAACACAAGCAAGACGGAAATGACCAGGGTGGCAACACGTATGATTATTGCATTTGCTGCTGGTTTGATAGATCTATATTGCTGGCCGCCGCGATGGGATGTCTTTCGTAAAGCTGCTGCTGGAGCCTCTGGAGCATTTCTTGTTGGTTCTGCAATGTGCGTTTGAGGTCGTTCACTTCGGTCTCGAGTTGGTGGAGTCGTTCCTCGCTATCAGCTGCACGTTGTTGCTCTCGTTTGAGGGCCTCGACAACTACGGGCACCAATCGTGCATAGGCCACATACTTGAACCCGTCCGCATCGGTGAGCACAACTTGGGGAGCTACACGCTCCACTTCTTGTGCGATGAATCCCAACTCGCGACGACCGTCGTCTGGAAATTTGTTTGGGAATTCTTCCGAGTTGTACGCATACTCAACACCTCGGAGTTGAGCTACGACTTCGGAAGCGTTGGTGATTTGGTGGACTTCGCGCTTAAATCGCTCGTCCGATGCATCAACGTAGGCCCCTGAGCCCATGACTTGGCCATCCACAGTCACACTTGCCCCGAAAAATGCCTCGTCCTCGACGAAGAGCTCACCCTGCACCTCAACCATCTCGATGGCAGTCATGTTGACGTTGCTGATGTGGCCACCAATTATGTCTACGCTGCGCAGTTCGCTCTCACTCATATCAATGGAGCCACGCATTCGCTGCGCCTCGATCTTATCAGCGGTGAATGTGCCGGAAGCGGCCTCAAAGCGAAGACTGTCATGCTGCTCGAGAACGCCACCTTTGCCGTATACAGCCACGAATCCAGCACGTTGGCCAGCCACTTGAACAGATTGCACAGACAGCGTGACCTCACCCAAGTTGAGATCGTTTGCGGCCTCGAAAATTTTCACACCTGTGAGCGACGAGGTGTCGAAAGCTGCTGCGGTCAGAGGACGCCATACTCCGCCATCAAACACGAAAATGGCTGCAGCACCAGCCGCGACGTTGAGGTCACCACCAAGTGGTTGCTCGTCATCGTTCTGAATTACAAGCAATTGACCAGCGTAAGCATGCTCACGGTCGATCTTTGCGGTGTTGGGCGATGCTACTCCGTCACTGGTGATCTGAACGTAGCTGTTGGTGCTTGGGATCACTAGATCATCAGAAGCGCGAAGCTGTACACTCGAAAAAACTGCCTGCGCCTGCGAGACAAGTGCCCCGTTAGCAATTACCCGTCCACCATGCGTTGTTGCGATGTCTCCACGCGTCTCCAAGTTGCCTAATGAGTCGACCGAAAACACGCTCTCTGTTTCAGTCGCGTGGCTGCCTGATTCGGTGGGTTTCAAGACCTCAAGAATACGAAATGGTGGTGTTTCTCGATGCTGGTGCGAGAGATCAAAGCTCAACAATGCTCCAGCAAAGTTGGTGTTGGTCGACGATACCCGAAGCGCCTTCCCGTTCACTTCTTCGGTTTGAACTGTTAGCCCACCGTCTTCGATAGCGAAGCCATCTCGCGTTGTGAGACTCCCAGACTCAATATGGACACCACCACCCTCGACACGCAAACCACCGGACGTGATGGTCTGGCCTCCAGACGCGATAGTTACTCCACCTGCAAGGACGTGTACCCCGCCACCGTGCACCACAGTCGAGCCCGAATCAAGCACTTCAAATACTTTGCTGTCACTGTTTCTGCTGCCTCTCGCTTCTATTAGCGGGCTAGAAGGTGATGCACCTTCGCTGTTGTCTCGCTGCAGTAACAATACAGGACCAGCAGGGGCAGCAAGAGTTGTCCGGCCATTCTTCAGACTCAGCGCGCCTGAACGCACAGCTAAATTACCGCTTTGGACTTCAAGTCCTCCGCTCATGACCTTGATCCCGTCTGAAAGCACCTGGATGCCACCCCGCTCAAGTCTCAGACCACCCTTCAAAATCTCCAGGCCACCACCGTGAATGACAGTCTGACCAGCACCACTTACACGCAAGATGGGGCCTTTGGGCTGCGAGATGCAAATATAATCTGGTAGTGCAGACAACTCGGAGGTCGAAGCTGCTGTAAGTCGTTCTACACTGAGCAGAGCGGCACCCTTCATGGAGGATTCAGTGGCCGATTGTAGCTGTAAATGCAGCGGCGAGTCCTGCAGCCGTGCACGTCCATTCTTCATCTCGAATGTGTTGTCTTTTTGCAGTTGTAGGGCACCACCACCGCTCAAGTAGAGACCGCCATCTCGTAGTTGTAGTGAGCCGCGATGCCACACTGTGTCCCCACGGCCGTTCACAGTAAATAGCGCTTGCCCACCTACATCGGCGCGCACGAGGTTGAAATCAGAGGATAAGCCTCGTGTCGCCGATAAATGAAGTACGTTTCCTTTGAAAAATGGCCCCAGAGCTGGAGCAACCAATATATCTTCATCGTCCTTGTCATTGCCGCAGTGATCCCCGTAATACCCCTCGTGGCACGCACAGATCCCCGTTTCAATGTTACAGTTGCCGTGCCCACTGCATTCCTCGTAAGACTTCACATTGGTATCTGTTATGCTTTCAAACACGCAGTGCACCGATCCCGACGGGGATGAGAGTTTAACATTGGCCGTATCGCACCAGAACTCGGATACGGGCGGATTGCCGTCGTGATAATACAGGTTGTTCATGATGGGGAACATGGGGAACGTGCGCAATGTGATCTCGAACGTGGCCGACGAAGGCCTGTCAAAAGACACTTGTTCACACCACTGGAGAAGGCAGGTGGTAACACAATGTCAATGAACGTCCACGTAGTTATCAATGTGCTGCTACTTACCAGGTCTCCAAGGTTTTGAAACCGACGGAAAATGGCCGTGCAGACATCACTCGACACCTTGTCGAGCGGCATTTCAAACTCAACCGTGTGCGCCTGGAACGTTATCGTCATTGATCCACCAGTGATGGAAGCACCTCCGGCAGTAGTAATCTGCAGACGAATTTTCTTGTCTTCCCGCTGAGTCGAGGTCGGGTTGGTCCCATACGGACACATCTCTGCAGGGAAGCAAAGGAACATCGTTTGTTAGTCTATGATACAGCCAAGATCAGGATACGGAAGACGGCCGCGTACTTGTGGAACAGTCTGGTGACGTGTAGCCCCATTGGCAATTGCAAACGTGATCCCCCTGTCGATTGATCGCACACACTCCATGCTGCGAGCACTGACTGCCTTGGCCTGGACAATATGTCGCCTTCAACTCCACTGCGCGAGCCAATCCACCTCCAGTCTGCAACTCAGTACTGAGGAGGACACAGAAGGAGAACAATACAACACGTAGAAATGGCAGCATGCTTTGCTCGTAGCTCGCTTTGGGGTTAACTACTAATGCGCCAATGCTTGACACGCATGCGACGTTTCGTCCGCAAAGATACACTTGTGGTCCACGTATTCACAAAGATGGTGACGGTAGATACCGCGAAAAGACGTTCGGTGTCAAAGAGTGTGATGCCTAGAATGGCTACATGTATCAACGTTGAATCAGAACCTGAATACGAGCACTGCGTGTCTGCGTAACACTGTTTTGAGGCCTCATCTCATCCAGGCACTTAGCACTTTGCCTAGCGAAGGACAAGTCCCGATCAAAATGCGTCTTTTACAGATGACTGCGCTGGGTATGTTGGCAACTCTCTCAAGGCTCATCGTTGCATCCAACTTCGACTGCAACATCATGTTCTGTACTCAAGAGTATGCCCCCGTGTGTGGAACGGATCACCACACGTACCCCAACTTCTGCGAGCTCATGGTCAAGGCGTGCAGTGGTGCATACCATCTCGACATTGAACATGAAGGTCCTTGCCAATATGTGGCAATCGCGTGAAGGAAGGAAGGAAGGAAGGAGAGGACGCTGAGAAGACCGCTTAATATTTATATGAATTCAATTTCTTGATTTCTACGCTTTCGCTTGCGGTTCTTGCTGTCTGTTCAAGTCTCGACGGTCTCTATAGCTGCGATGGTTCATCATCGGGAGGGCTTGTCGTACGGATTGGGGGTATCAGGGATGTTTGCCGGCTTCAGCGTTGCTATGAAATTTGCTGGCTCCGATAACAACAAGACGTCTGTGAACCCCGTCGACTTCTTAGTCGCCGTGCTTCCGTCTGTGGCGGCTTCGTTTTCTGTCAGCTCACCTGTTTTGGATGCCGAGGCGTCTGTCTCCTCCGACGCTGACGCTGCTGCTGCAGCACCACTGGAAGTAGACGATTCAGCGTCTTCTGTTTGTTGTTCTTGTTGCTCTTGAGACTGCGTTGCTGCTGGAGTAACTTCTGGCGTTGAGGCATCAGTATTGCCTGGCTTTGACGCCGTCGTCGTATCTGACGTTGGCGCTGGAGTTGGCTCTGACGTTGACCCATCCGTCCCCGAACTTCCTGTGGTGTCCGACTGTGCCGGCGTAGGCTCTGTGCTATCTATTGGTACTGGTGCTGATGCTGATCCTGCGTCTGACGATGAAGAGTCTGTCATGCCTGTCGGTGCTGGTGTCGCATCAGACTTTGATGCATCCCCAGAGTCTGGCTTTGCTGAATCTGTACTTGTCGATGGCGACTCCGCAGTGTCCGACGTCGGGGCTGGTGTTGGCTCCGACTCTGAAGTCGCTGCGGGTGTGGGCTCCGACGTTGACTCGGCAGTAGGCATCGCAGTTGGGGCAGCGGTGGGCTTGTCAGCACATGCGAATAATACCGTCACTTTGGTCGTCTCCACGAACCAACTCTCGTCGTAGTCCTCGTTTCCATCGAAGAGCGAGTCCGCACCAATGCTCGACGCCGAGTCATCTTCGTCGTAGTCCCAAGTCTCGCACTCCTTCGCCTTCGGGGCGGCCGTCGTAAGTGTTTTATCGCCGCATCCTACCGACGGCAGCACGCAACCCCACGTCGTGTCTGTCACCAATGCACACACGGCATCTTCAGGCGCCACACAAGCGCCATCGGCGTACGACGGCAGGTTCTCGAAGCAGTCGGCGTTCGCCTTATCTCCTTTCAGCGGGCAGGCCGTTCCAGGAGGAATCGGGTCCGCCGACGCACAGAGCACCCCTCGGTCTTCAGGCAGCTCGTACGTGGCGTCCCCACATACACTAACTTCTAGGGCGTACGAAGCCGTCGCAAGCGTGGCAATCGCTATGAGCGCGGCCGAAAGTCTCCACATGCTTCGCTATCCTGAGACTATATTTCGATGTGGAAAGGCTCGCATTGCCTCGCAGTCGGACTCGGGACCCCAGTCACTGCGGTCCCATCCAGGAGAGAATTTTTTACGAGAGTCGCCCTTGTCATGGCATCGAGATGAACAAAATTCACCAGGTGGAGACGCGATACTGTGTACACATCCCGAGGATGCAGACATGCGCGTGGTGCGCCGGGGCGCGACGAACTCTATGCAGGATGCAATTAACCAGCAGCCACCGGTACGAATTAGCGGACACCAGCTGACGAAGTTACTTGACAAGCAACATGCACGACCAGCGCCATTTGGCCCCAAAGAACGCCCTTGGCGTCGGTGGGATGAGCTGAGCTGGAAACTCGAGCGGAGACCAAGGGCTGGTCCTGGGTTCACGAAAAAATGGCCGACAACTCTACCGGTGTAAAGGTAAGAAAACGCGCGGCGAAAGACTGAGCTTCTACGACCGCCAAAGCAACTCACATGAGATGGATGTCTGCCAGGTGGGTCTCATTCTCAGTGGATATTAAGTAGGATGTAAAGACTTTCGAGAAGTGTGCATTCGAGCATGGTTTTGTGGTCAAACGCCTGGAAGCTTGCCATTCGACGTGACCCGATTCGTCAGCGCGCAGCACCCGCAGGCCCGCTGGGTCACCTGGGGTGACTCACCTCTGCAGGCAGCGTTCATGCCGCCGCCCACTTCAACTTGGACGTGGTCCACATCCAATTTCTTTTTGACGAATCATTTGCGCGCGTCAGTTCGTCAATCACCCGACGACACTGTAGCTGTTCCAGCCCCTCATGCTGCGTCACGTGCTCGCGGCGCCGGCGTCAACGCGGCTGCCAGTCCATCGTCTCCATCGCAGCAGTCACAGCCTCTCCACCGTCCCAGTTCTGCAACGCGGCGATGGCTGCAAGTCTCTTCAAGTGGGCGAGACGTACCACAACTTCACATTGGAACGAGTGGCTACCGTACCCGAGTACGGCGTCGACGCGTTGGAGCTGTGTCACGAGCCCACACAGGCCAAATACCTGCATCTAGACGCCCAGGACCCCAACAACGTCTTCGCCGTCATGTTCCGCACCCCACCGAGCAATTCCACAGGTGTGGCACACATATTGGAGCATACAGCCCTCTGCGGCTCCAAGCGCTTCCCCGTGCGCGACCCGTTCTTCAACATGATCAAACGCAGCCTCAACACGTACATGAACGCGCTCACAGGCGCAGATCATACGATGTACCCATTCTCTACGACCAACGCCAAGGATTGGCGCAACCTCATGAGTGTCTATCTGGACGCAGCCTTCTTCCCCAACTTGAGCAAACTTGACTTTTTACAGGAGGGACATCGACTGGAAATTAGTGAAGAAAAAGATGGAGAGGGCGAGCTGGTCTACAAAGGAGTGGTGCTGAACGAGATGAAGGGAGTGCTCTCGGACAGTAACAATCTATTTGGGACGAAACTGCAGCAGGAGCTTATGCGCGGCACGATTTACGAACATGTGAGTGGCGGGGATCCGAAACATATCCCCTCGCTTACGTATGAGGAGCTCCGTGCTTTCCATGCCAAGAACTACCACCCGTCCAACTGCTGCTTCTACTCCTATGGAGACTTGCCGCTTACGGACCACTTGGCGTATCTG
This sequence comes from Phytophthora agathidicida, assembly GCA_025722995.1. Taxonomy (NCBI): domain Eukaryota; phylum Oomycota; class Peronosporomycetes; order Peronosporales; family Peronosporaceae; genus Phytophthora; species Phytophthora agathidicida. Next base: position 2,287,662 of record CP106979.1, read on the forward strand.
GACCAAGAGATTCTCAACAAGTTCGACTACCGAGATGATTCGGCTGCCACGCAGGTGAACACGGACGGGTTTAGTGTGCGCAAGGTAGATTCGGAGGACCCCGAGTTGATTGTTATCCGAGGACCTAGCAGCAACATGAGCGGCGATGCTGCTGACCCCAACACCAAGTTTTGCATGAGCAAATTCGTGGACGTCAAGTCCACCGACCCTTTCCCGACCTTTGTGCTGCGAATTGTGGGGTATCTGCTCACGAATGGACCGGCGTCGCCGTTGTTCAAGGCGCTGATTGACTCGAACCTCGCACAGGACTTTTCGGTAGGGACCGGATTTGACACGTCCACGTATTACCCTACGTTCGGCGTTGGTGTGGAGGGAATTGAAGGCGGAGAGGTGGCCGTGCCTGCTATTCGCAAAGCAGTGCACGACGCGTTGGAAAAGGTGGTTGCTGAAGGCTTTGATAAGGAACGCGTTGCCGGTCTGCTGCACCAGTTGGAGCTGAGTCTCAAGCATGTGACGGGCAATTTTGGTTTGCAGATGATGCACGGTATCAGCTCTGTCTGGGCCCATAATGGCGATCTCATCCAGAACCTGCAGCTGAATCCGCTGTTGGAACGCCTGAACGACGAAATGGCACGCGATCCGAAGTTCCTCGAGGGATATGTTCGCGACTACCTCATGCGCGATGGCCTACGCGAGGTGCAAATGCTTATGCTGCCTTCCGAAGACTTTGTTCGCGATCAGGAACGCTCGGAGCGAGAAACACTCGCTGCTAAGCTCATTGATCAGTCCAATGCCGACCTGGACCGCATTGCTCGGACATCGCAGCAGCTCGAACATCACCAGCAGAAGGAACAGCCTGTGGAATGTCTGCCCACTCTGACGCTGGACGATATTCCACGTGTGGAGGAAGGCAATTTCGATCACATTGACAAGACGCAGCTCAACGGGACATCCGCTGAGTTCGTGCGCGTCCCATCCACGAACGAGATTTCGTATTTGCGCCTCCTTTTCGACATGGGAGCGCTGCCTCAGGCTTACCACCGGTACATGAACGTGTTTACGACGGTGTTTGGGTCCCTGGGCACTTCGCGGTACGCCTACGATGAGCTTCCCACAGTAATTGCAAACTGCAGTGGCGGTGTGTCCTGCTCGTCCATGTCAGCACCATCGCTCACAAATGTGCACGGTGAGCCTAGCAAGCAGTCGCTCTTGCTGGGTACGATGTGCCTGCCCCACAAGATTGACGAAACGCTGAGCTTGCTGCATGAGTTGCTGACTGACACGCAGTTCCTGAGCGAAGAGAATTTGCGTCAGCTGCGTCTTATTTTGCAAAGTAGCGCTTCTACCGCTAGCAGTAGCATTTCCTCATCGGGTGCTGCTCTCGCTGGAACACGATCGCGTGTGGATATCATCCCTGGTGGTGTGTACGACGAGTTATACAGCGGTCTTACACAGATTGAGCAGCTTCAGAAGTGGGCACAGTGTTCCGACGAAGAGCTGCGTCAGATTGCCAGAGTACTACAGGATATCGCGCGTGTGGTGTTTTCGCCCGAGAATTTGCGTCTCTCTGTTGTAACGGAGGACAAGCTCCGCTCTCAAGTGGAACAGTCCCTAGAGTCGAAGTTGCTTCAACCGCTGGCTGGTTCCTTGTCGCAGTCCGACATTGCATCGCGTGTGCTAGCGAACGAAGAGCTGAAGCTGCCGGCCGTCTCGCCCAAGAACTACTTCGCCTTCCCTGTGTCAGTGAACTTCGTGGTGGAGACGGAGCCATCCGTGTCGTTTGCTCACGAGGATCATGTGCCACTCACTGTTCTGGCGCAAATTATGTCGTCGTGCTATCTGCACCAACAAGTTCGCGAGCAAGGTGGAGCCTATGGATCTGGCGTCTCCATGAACGAGGGCTCGTTTTCGATGAGCTCTCACTACGACCCGAACACGTTCAAGACGCTCGATGCTTATGCAGGCGCTCGTCGATGGGCCGTCGGTGGCGAGTTCTCTGACCGCGACGTGCAGGAAGCACTGCTGTCAGTGTTTGGCAGCGTTGACGCGCCCAAGACTCCGTCTATGAAGGGCCGTATGAGCTTCCTGCGTGGCATCACGAACGACATGCGCCAGCGTCGCCGCGAGCAGTACCTCTCGTTGAAGCGCCAGGATCTCGTGGACGTCGCGCGCAAGTACTTCACCGAGGATGCGCCAGGCAAGCGAACCGTCATCATCGGCAAGGACGGAGACGATCTCCACGAGTTCTCGGATAAGGGCTTCGACGTGCAGCGATTTGCTTCAACGGCCTCGTCCGAGCAGTAAGTAGATAGACAACCAAACAGCAGGCACCCACGGTTAGAGCACTAGAGCATGTGATTCACAACACGATGTCAAAAAGCATAACCATAGATTTCGTCGCCGTCGCGCCTTCAATGGGGCGGTATGGCTCGACACTAGTAATTCACGTTGTTGTCCTCGTCTTCCCCGGAGATCGTCCGGCAAATGGGGCAGTCGAAGCGAGTGCGATACCACTCGTTGATGCAGTGCTCATGGAAGAAGTGTCCACACGGGGAGAGGACGAGCTGGTTGCCGTCCAGCTCAGCCCACTCACAGAGGCAAATGGGGCACGAGTCCGAGTCCACATGAACATCCCGCGGGTCGACGTACTTGAGCTGGCGAATCGAGCGCACGTGCTGGTTCTCGTGCTCCAGTGGGAACTGCAGGAACTCCTTGACGAGAAACCGCGTGGACGCGATCTCACTGCACACTTCCACCTCCTGCTCGGCTGCGAGATACTCGCACAGCGCGACGATGAACTCTTCAAGGCCAGCCGTCCGCCGTCCCACGAGCATGGAGGGGTCTTTGAACATGACGATGCGGCGCGGGAAGCCCACGTCTTTGAGTTGGTCGCGCACGGCGCCGCACACGGAGCAGCCGCGCTGTTTCTTGTGTGTGGCGAGTCGCGCGAGCAGGCGCTTGCGCAGGCGGTAGAACTCGGAGTAGCGCTTGCACACGACCCACTTCTGCTTGTAGTAGTCGCTCGTGATCTCCAGGTGGTACACGTAGTAGTTGCCCGAGGCGCCGCGCACCAGCACGGCCTGGCAGCGCATGGAGAGCTGCGTCATGGACTCCTGGTGGATGCGGCGGATGAGCACGCGCTTGGAGGCGACGCCGTGATCCGCCACGAGGCCGATGGGCATGTCCTGGAAGCGCTGCTGGCCCACGGACTTGGCAGGGAGGCGGTAGTTGGCGGCCTCGGGCTGCGGCGCGAACTGCGTGCCGTAGAAGGACCGCATGTCGCCCTCCACGTCCTCGACGTCCTCGGACCCGGCGTACGACACGGCGGGCGGCCGCTGCATGTGCTGCTGGTCCCATCGGCCGGCGCCTTTGGCGTTGGGGCTGGTGCTGAACATGCTGCTGATGTCGTCGTTGGAGCGCGGGCTGTCCACGAGCTCGCTGTCCAGCCACTCGACGTCCGCGTCCTCGTGCGCGTGCGCCATCTCGGGCGTTGCTGCTGAAGTGAAGTCAAGTAGCTTTGTGTGCCGGTCGGGCCTCGGCGGAACGTTTTGCGATTTTCAAGCGGCATACAAACACCAAGTCAACGTGACTGCCTCTTACCGTCGCGTCGCGGAAAAAAGTCCCGAAGGCGCGGATTGGATGAAAACGAACCGCAATCAGATCGCGCGATTGGATGAAAAAATTGGGAGACGTCGAAATCTCAGCCGCACAGCGTATTAGAACACTGTACACCATGCCCAATAACAACGAGTGCTTGACGTGCAAGCCTGGCGACGACACGCACCACCAGAGCGCCGTGGAGAACACGGGCTGCGAGGAGAGCTATCTGCGCGTGGACGGTGGGTGGAGCTGCGATTGGCTCGACGGCGCCGTTTTCTCGCTGTATTTTTTGGCTGACGTGTAGTTACTCTCTGCTGACGCCTGTTGCCAATGATTGCCAGCCTGCATGAAGCTCAACAACGGCCGCGTCTCGGCCTGCACGGAGGTACGGTAGATGCGTCGGGAGCAGTCGAGGAGGAGATGGCTAACGCGCTGACTGTGTGGGAGGAATAGGAGTGGGAGAAGTTCCGCAAGTGCCACGAGCAGGGCAAAGCAGCAGCAGTGTCCAAGAGCGGCGACAAAAAGTAGAGAGGGAGGAGGGTGCGCGATAGCTGCGGTGGTAGACTACCGCAAAATTTAAGCAATAGATGCCCTGGTTGGTTCACACGTGCGTCACGGTGGACTGTAACGGCGTCAAGAGGCCAGGAGCAAGTGGAGCTGGCGGCACCACCGTTAACTAGGCTCTGTTTGAGAGCAGGTATCATGCAGCAACTTGTCCGAATCAGGGTCAACTCAGTGAGGTCGCCACGGATGGATAGGCAGCATCGGTGGCTGGGACACTGCTGCAGCGCTGTCATGTAATCTGCCGGCGTCGTTCCGGCCACGAGCATTGCTCACTCCAGCAGACAGCGTCTTTTTCTCCTTGCATGCGCATTCCGAGCTGCTACTATTCGGTGCGAGTTGAAGCGGTCGCAGGGCAAGCCCAGCTGAGCGGAGCCCCTGCTTGACCGTATTACAGATTTCACTGGTTGCCGCCACCGGTGGATGCAGGCGTAATCTCGATGCAGACGAACAGCGGCGGCCGAGCTCTGCACCGCTTCCGCCTTGATACTGCAAGGCGCGACACGGGGCGGACTGGGACACCAACGGCGAGGTGACAGCCTTCGGTCAAGCAGAGGGGGCCAGGTGGTGGGAGTAGGGGGAGCCACGGTGAACTCGCGCTGCCTTGCAGTCTGCTTGACAGCTTGATTTCTTGCTGCCAAGGCGAAGCGACGGCTCCAACCTCGACAGGCGTCAAATCCGGCGCCGCGTGCGCGTATATCGCTCGCTTTGCCGCCAATATTGTCGACTGGATCTGCAGTCGGCGTCTGGCGACGGGCCCAGCCTCCTCTACGGAGAAGACCAGCGATGGAAGGAGTTGCCACTGCAGCTGGTCGGCCAAGTGGGCGTGTGCTTGGGTTCGGCCCACGCTCTGGAAGCTGCGACTGCTAGCTGCGACTGCTTGGAGCGGCGGCTTCGACAGTGGAAGGTTTCCTCCGTCCCATGAGCAGCATCAGCATGAAATGAATGGAAAGCCACAGCAAGCAAGCAAGCAAGCACTAGGACCAACGACGGCAATGGAGCACACGCGATAAGCCGATGCGATGCAAGTTGCAGTTTGCGTCTCGTTTCTGGCGCTCGCGTCTGTTCGGGATTACGCAAAGACGCCCTAACCGCCGCGGGGGGTTTGCGGCTGAACAGACTTGGCCCCAGTATAGCTTGACCTGCCGCGCGCTGATTGGTTGAAAGAACTTCCTTGGATTCCAGTTGCTCGAATTTTGAGACAACCCCGTTCACTATTGAATTGGAGCTCTAAGGACGAACAGCGCAGACCCAGTTCCGGTGCCCGAAAGCGCACCTCCATCCAATACACAGGAAACGTCGCCTCCTCCCCGCCCCGCGACGACGGAGACAGCAAAAGCAGCAGCGCAGAATGATTGTCGTGTTTGGCAGCTCGAACGCCTTCGGACGAGACGTGAGCGAGATGGAGATGATGGTGCTGGCCGGAACCGTCTTCGTGGTGTCCGTGCTGCTCGTGCTCGTGTACAAACTGGCGCGCGGCTGGGACGACATGGACAAGGACGAATTCGGCGCCAGCGTGCTGCCGCTGCACGCGCCACGCGCCACGAACCGCTGGGTCAGCAGCCGCAAGACGCACTTTGGGCGCCTCGGCACGATCCAGGAGAACGAGGTCTTCTTCTTCAGCTCCAAGATGCGGTGAACGCAGATGCACAGATAGAGATACACACAAGACAGACAGCAGGCAGGCGACGAGGGGAGGACAGCGCGTCCGCGCTCTCGAGGCTGCTGCTGACGACGACGGCTGGCGCGCGCGGTCGAAGGGCGCGCTGGCTCAGCCATTGTAGATTTAGATGACAGCCAATATTTAAGCCTCGCAACCGGACACGTCTGGACAGCGGAGGCTGGCGCGCCCGGCGATGGCGGCCATAGATGTCATATTTATCAAGACGTTCGTTTCACAGTGTTTTAATCCAGTTCAACTGCTGATTGGTGTCTTCTGTGGATCCAAGCGAGGGCTCCGGACGTGGTGTCGCCATGGCAGATACCAGGCTTGCTTCGGTGTCGCCATTTCAGGGCGCGTTCGTACGCACGACGCCTAGGAGTATCCAGCCGCCGTCTCCGCTTTCGTGCCATCCACATCTGGCGTGGCATCTGGAGCGCCGCATCAGCGTCAGAATCAGCACCATCCTCTGCAGCTCTCAAGTTGACTTGTCGTGGCACTGCCATCTCGTTATGTCGTCAGAGAAAGGGGCCAAGTGATCAAGCGCGTGCTTGGGAGCGATGACTTCGCCGCGTTGAAGCTAGCGGTCAGCGGACAGGAACAGGGAGGAGACCGACGCACTCTTAACCTATTTAGCATTATAAGACAAAACTCGCTATGGCACACTGCCCCGGGCCGGCAGTTTGAGTAGTGCGCGAAGATTCTCCTTCGGATGTGCCACGTTACCATAGCCCTTGAACGCGCTGTCGTGGTAAGCGCCAAAAAGCTGCGCCTTCTTCATCTCGGCCTCGACGATCAATCGATTTACCGTCAACATCGACGCGTCCAGGAGCGTCAGCTGCAACAATACGACCACCACACGAGCGTCAGTTGAATGTTCATGCAGCTACAAGAAGACACCATGAATTACCTGCTCGGTTGTTGATCCAAGTTGTTGCAATGCCGACCGCTGGAGAGCTTCGACTCCCTGTGTGACCTTCAGCTCGCACGGCAGCTTCTCTTGCTGATCTTCTTCATCTGCTGTCCTGATTTCTCCTTCAGTAGTAGCACTCGTCTCCGCGGCTACACTGATATCATCGCTCGCTGCCTCACCCATCGCGGAGGATCTGTCAGCTTCAAGCGTCGCCCTCATCTCTATCCACTGCTTTTCCTCCTCTTCCAAGCTGCAACGCAGAGAAGACCATGTCAGGTACTGCCCTCATAACCCAAAAGCCTATGCAAAACCCCACCAATAACACGTACCATTTGATCTGCTGCTCGTACGTCTCAATCGTAGCCCGCATGCGGGCGTTTTCAGGATTGGGGATCTTAATCTGTAGACAGCGAAACAAAAACGAGTTAGCAACAGCTTCACACCACCACCATAAGGTCCAAGAGGCCACGAGAATCGTACCGCGACATTCCCAGGAGGGTGCTCCGCCATGAAGGAGATCAGTTCTTGCTTCATGGCTTGCAGACTGGTCTCGCTCAGTTGCATAATGTCCCGCCTTGCAGCGGAGGTCATAAACTCCTTCCTCACTTTACGCAGCTCGCGCTTGACCTGCCGCTGCACCATGTGATAGAGCGAGACCTGGTCCGTCGACAGCTTCTTGTGCTTCATCTCCTCCTCGTTCAGCGCCTCGCGCGTCGCCTCTTCTCGCTTCTTCTGGCGCACCAGTCGTCGCATCTCGGCTCTTGCCGCTTTCTCCTGCTTGGCTCGTAGCGCTGCTGAGACCGCCGCCGCGTCCACTGCGTGCTGCTTTTTGGCCACATCCTTGTCGTCTTCTTTCCGTACACGAAACACGAACGTGTTGTCCTTGGCGGGGGTGCCTGGCTTCCTCTTTCCAACGGGCGTGGCCTCTGCAGGCGCCTCGTTCGCGCCCTCGTCCTTCTTGTCGCCGAATTTGAAGCCCCGTCGAGGTCTCCGCTCTGCGTCTCTGCAATGAGGCGTTAAAGATTACCAGTGAGGGATCTGCGAGAAAGGAGAGAGAGGGAAATGTACCTGGATCCGGGGGCTTTCCTCCGCCTCCGCTTGTCGCGCCGGACAACGAACGAGGCGGAGGGGACGGAGCTCAACGGCGTCGCCATCATAATGCGATGTGGAGAACTTTTCGCGCCTTCGAGCTCTTTTTTGAATGTTCAAACCACCCCATTGGTCGAGGAGCGAGAAAAATTCATGCAGCGCTGTGATTGGATGGGAAATCGCGGAATTTTATCCAATTAGCAGGATGGTCAAGTTGAAGTGGGAAATCAGGTGTTTATACTACGACGTAGTATCAATAAATACATGGGGAAGGAGTCTGCGGTGGGGCGTGCACTCGTCACAGCAATGGGGGTCTGCACACTACGTCACCGCAGCCGCTCGCAACGACACTCGAACATCCAAACACTCACTTGTCAACGCTTCATGCAGCTTCCGCATGTGTTTGTGTTGCTGCCTGTGGTGGAGTGAAGTGCAGCACGTCGATCGTAATGTCGTCGTGGTAGTCTCTCCGGTTGCCTGGTAGAACGTTCTCCAGATCTGCGGCAGTTGTGCCGTAGATGTCTGCGATGCGTTCCAGCACAGTCTCACGAAGTGCTTGGCTCACATTCTGCACGCCTTGGTCGCGGAACTGCCCCACGAGCTGCACGATCTCTTCATTCTTCAGTTCACCAAACAGTCCATCGGACCCCAGTACAACAAATTCGGGCTTGCGGTCCTTCAGGTCAACTTGGAAAATGTCAGGAACGGCTGCACATACCAAAAGTACCAGCATGTCAGTGAGCATAATTCATTCGTTTTTCGTGCAGAAGGCAATGCACTCACCAGAAATGTATGGTCGACGGAAACTGCCGCGGATGCGCAGCCCACGCGGCATGGGCGCGCGGTTCACATCCTTCACTTTCATGTAGGTGTCTCCGATGGAGCGAGTGGGCTGAAGTCGACCCTTGACGTAGAAGTTCTGCTGCCCGATCTCGCACACAATGTCGTAGTCGTCCGGGTAAAGCACGCGTAGACGTCGCTGCTCACGCTCCTCGTTCGCTGAGTGATCGAAAGTAATCTGCTCGACACTGAGTGATCCGTCAGGCTCACGATACGCCATGATGGCGCGGCAGTCGCCGCAGCTTGCGACGTACAGCGTCTTCTCGATGACTAGAGCCATGACTGCACATGCACCTACTGAGCAGGACGACCACGACCCCCGCTCAAACTTGATCTGGCTGCGGCGCTTGAACTCCTCCTCCGTGTCTTTAAATCCTGTAATGATTGAGTTGGCCACGGGCTCGTCGTTTCCAGTCAGGTGGGCGCGGATGTTAGCATATAGTTTCTTGTGTACAAAGTCCACCGCCTCTTCGCCTCCATGGCCGTCGTAGCATCCGCAAAAGAACACTGGGCTCTCAGCGCTGTGTCCAGGGCGCAGAATCGAGTCCACCACGTACTGCGACCTGTCTTCGTTCTTGCGATTCGCCGCGTAGCTGTCCATATCATAGCGCCAGAAGAGATTGGCGTCTCTGCTGGGCAGAACTTCCGAGACCTGCGGCGGGACGGACGAGATCGAGATGTCCTCCAATGGGATCTCGTCCAGATCCAGTTTGTCCTTAGTCCATTCCGGTTGGATCATGGCGAACAGGGCGATGAGCATCGCGCTCCACGACGATCCCTGCGGCTGCTGGTCATTCGACGGCATTGGAGCCTGTTCCAGAGTCGTAACCGCCTCGGTCGTGCTGGCCAAGGGCTTTAAGGACGTGTCTGAAGGCTGCTGAGCTAGCTGAGGCGGGACTAGAGTCGCCGTGGCGTTTGTGCTGTCCTCATTGGTCGAGGCAGCTGCTGCCGCCGCCGCGGCGGCCATCGCGCCAATAGACGGCGGCGCGTCGGGCGCGTTGGTGGCCGAGCGGATGGCCGCCGTGTTGGCGAGCGCTTGCGTCTGCTTGGCCAGCGCCACGACGGCGCTGGAAGTGGTGGGCGTGACGAGCATTCTGTTGCTGCTGCTGTGGGGAACGGGCGCGCGCTTGAGTTGCTGCTGTTGCTGGAGATGACGGCGCTGTCGCTGCTGGTGGCGACGGGTCACGGCTCGTTGGGCGCTGCGATACCAAAGCAGAGAGCGGTGGCGACGCGAGCAGCTGAGCAGAGACATCTCCCACTGCCACGGGTTCACGTCTTCAAAGTCCACAGTGACCTCAATGGTGTAGTACTAAGAGTGCCTGAGTGCCAGGACTCGAAAGCGCTTGTGGGCCCGACCCAAAGACAAGCTAGCGTGTCGAGAGAAATGCACACAGTGGGACCGCCATTACGTTTGGCAGGGGGAAAGACAAAGAAGAATGGATGAAAGATCAACGCCGAAAAATATCAAGACACAGAGGGTTTCGCTGCCGACGACCCCCGGCCTGCAACGAACGCGGTCTTCACGCATTCGCATGGCCTTCGCATGAGATCTCGCCCACACACAGCCTTGGCCTATGCTTTGGCAGCTACGTGCCGGAAAAGCTGTTGCATGCAGACTACACGATGTACTGGCAGGCAGAGATCACTGGCCAAATGCTTCCCGCGATCTCGATGTTGAAGTTGGACGACACATGGAAAGTGCACTCATACATATTCAGCCAATCACGTATCGCCTACCAGTGTTGAGCGATGGATCTTCGATGCTGGTCAAGCAGCGGCTACGTGAACCTGGCCTTCCGCGCTCTTGTTCTTCCGCCGAGGCCACGGCTGCGCAGGGTTCGCTCCGCCCTTGGCTTCACTGGCCTGCACTGCAGATTTCTGTTGCTTGCTGCTTTTCTTTCGTTGCGTTGGGCGAGCGGACGAAGCGCCATTGTCCGCGAACGTCTCGCCTGCCGCCTTCCTGGCAGCTTTGCGCTCCTTGACCTTCTTCTGCTTCTGCTGCTTGCTCTGGCTGTCACCAGCGCCATCGGTTCCACTCGCAGCAGCAGCAGCAGTATGATTGCCCTTGCGTCCTCGTCTGTTCGTCCCTGATGACCCCGGTCCCTTTTTCCGGTCGCCACCGGCTCGGGCCTTCGCCGCTTGCTCTCGCTCGATCTCCGCCAGAATATGGCGCTGCTGCTCCAGGAATTCTTGCTCCTCCTGCAGCTTCTGGACGTCAGCCAGCGAGACATGGTCAGGAGTGCGAAACAGCCCCCAGCTATTCACCGTTGAGTGCTGTGCAGGAGCGATGCCCCCACCAAGACGCGCCTTCGCCTCGCGGTCACGCTGTGCAGCAGCCTCTTCCTCTTCCTGAATCTCCTTCAGCGTCTTCGGCGGAGGCTTCTGATCGGTGGCGACCTCTGATCCTGTCGATGGGCTGTTCCACGTTGGGGCAGCAGGTGTCGCGTTGCATTTGCCACGAGTCCCGCGACGCGCGGGTTTCTTCAGGAACGCATCGAGGGAAAATGCCGCTACCTGTTCATGTTCGACACCGTCGTAACCCAGCATGTGCTTGCCTGATACCGGAAGTGGTGAGAAGGAGAGTCGTGGGCTTGCCGACGGGTGGCTTCCGATGCTCGATTTGCGTTGTCTTGAAGCAGGACCATCAAAGCTGCCCTTACGAAGGGAAGACCCAGGCAGCGGAAACGCCTCCGGGAAGGCGTTGGGGTTGAATGCTGGTGATGCAGGGGACACCGACTTGGTCGTGGCCACTGCAGGCTTCTTTTCTTCCGCGTGGAGACTCCACGGGCTACTGGTACTGGCAACAGGAGTGGTCGTTGTTGTCGACTTGGTTGATAAAAACGACGTTAGGGGCACGAACTTGTTGTTCTTGCTCTTGCGGCGCCCGGCTTGCTTCACAGGTGTCACGGGTGCATTGGCGATGGTCTTATCCAAACCAACCACCATTGGTATGTTCATGTCCACAGGTAGTTCATCTTTTCGAGCTGCGACTGACGAAGCGGGTTCGTTTGCACTCGCTCTCTTGGCGACAGCTGCATGTTTAGCAGCTTTCTTTTCCTTCACAGGAGTTACCTCGTCGACACTGGCTGCGTGTGCCTTCACGTTTGGATACGGTTCCTTCATTGGCGGCAGCATGATTTCAAAGAGCGTCTCCATGCGATCTCGTCCTACAGCATCCAATACTGCGTCCCAGTTGTTTCGCATGTACCTGAGGCAGTAGTCTTCCAGTCGGAGTGCAGCATAGCGCTCAGCATACTGCCAGACTTGCGCACAGTTAGTCATGTCGACATTTTCAGCGATCTTGCGCTCCACTAGCTCCACCAAAGAGGGAACCACACCTTGGCCAGCAATATCTGCCACAGAATTGAAGTCTGGGTGCACGGGTGCTACCAGCACCGCCGTGTGTTGGTGACCTGCTGCCACCGCAATAGCCTTCTTCACTCCAGCGACGCGCTTTGGGCTCGGTTGCCACGTGTTACCACGCCCGTGGCCCAGCACACCCTGCTGGCCGCAGCCCCACGTTACAAGATCGCCCTGCTCCGTGACGACAGCACAATGGTCCTGCGAAGCACAGACGCTGGTAGCAGGTCCGTAATTGGTTAAGAACACCTTCTGCGGTGCACTCGGTGATGGCGATGCAGTATGCCGATCGTGCAAGCTGCCGCTCGATTGGTGGGACAGCGCTGGAACATTGTGTCCCCAGGTGAACACGGAACCGCTAGCGCTCAATGCGATGGAGTGGTTCTGGGCGCACGAAACTTGCACGATGTCCATGCCACGCTGCTTGCACGTGGGCACCCAAGTGTCACACATCACAGCACCAGCCCCACTCGTAGCGTCCAGAAAATTCACGCGACTGGGACGGTAGGAACCGTAGCCGAATTGCCAAACCTGACCGAGGCTGCGACCGTTGTGAGAGCAGCGCAGCACTACGCATGTGTGCCAATCCGAAAGCGCAATATTTTCTGCTCGCACAGAATCGTAGTCGCCGTACACGACGCACATGGGGTGTCGCGGGCGCAGTGCGTCAACACTACGTGGAGTAGGATCGGCCTGATCTGTGCCACAACCTTCTTTGCGCCCCAGTTGACCCCGACGGTTGCTACCCCACGTGTATACAGCTCCGTCGTCTGTATCAATAGCCGCAGAATGGCACCCAGATGCTGCAATATCCGCCACAACCCGAAAACGGAAGGCGTCCACACGCTTGGGAGTAAGACGACTCTGCGAAGAACTCGATTTCCCTGGATGCCCAAGTTGACCAAAACTGTTCGATCCCCAAGAGAAGACTTGGCCAGTGCGCGAAAGTGCCATGGTATGATTCTCACCCGCAGCCACTTTTTTCATAGGCGTCGTCTCCAGCGACGCTAGTCGAGTCGGTTCAACTCGGCTGTTAGGCACGCACAAGACAAGCATAAAAATCGTCAGTAACATGCTGGGCAGATGGTTCTTGTAGCACACTTACTCGAACTCATTTCCAGTGCCTAGACGACCGCCTTTGCCAAAGCCCCACACAAAGCACTCGCCTGCTGCATTGAGAGCAATTGTGTGATACTTGCTGGCGCTAAGCTGAATAATAGGCGAACTCGCATGGAGTTCCACAAGTCGTGGAGAGATCTGCATATCTGCATTTGGCAAGTGATACCCCAACTGAGGGTATCGCACAGCAACGGTCAGTATCTTGCAGCATCTTGGATGAGACTGTAGGACGTACCTGGTAGTCTCGCTTTCCGAAGGTGTAGACAAGGCCGCCTGCAGTATCTTCACGTTCTCCCACAGGATTGCGATACTTCTGAAGTCTCGTAGACAGCAATTGCATAGGACTCTGCTGAGCATGGTCCCGTGTTTCGTGCAGATATTTGCGCACAAAACTTTTGCCGAAACGCGTCTGGGTGTGGCGGAGCAACAGGAGCGACGCTGCAAATACACAAAACGCATTGCATCAATGCACTTAGCACAATACAAGACCGGCCACCACCAACTCCCCACTCACTGGTCAAATGTTGGTGATACAAACTGCGGTGCAACGGCGTCCAGCCAGACTCCCAGTCCGCAGCCAGCAGGTCCGCCCCGTAGCCAAGTAGCAGCTGCACCGCTGCGTCATTGCCTCGCGCTGCTGCAATATGCAGCGCCGTCTCCCCAAAGTCGTTGCGGTCGTCGGGAGGCGCTGCGTCTTGTAAGAGCTGCGTTAGAGCAGGTATCGTCTCGGGCGTCCGTGCGCAGACCCACAGGTCCGGCGTATCGTTGCGCGTCGAAGGTTGCATGGCTGGGTCGTAGTGTGGTTTGATACTGTACGTTTGTTGGGCTGGTAGTCTTCTCTCTCCTCTCTCCTCTCTCTCTCGTTCTCCCCGCTTAGGCCGTCATTATCGCTTTTGAGGATTTTCGCCACTAGTCGAGAGCGCGCAGTTGATATGGTAGAATATCGCGTCCGTTCGGACATGAGATAAATTTCGCGGACGATTATTGATCAATCACAAAAGAATATAACATTAGATCAGCCAATGAATGACGATGAAATATGTTTCGGACAATTCGGACATATTTTGTCCGAACAAATAAAAAATATTTGATATGGGCTCATCGAAAATAGCACTTCACCATGCAGGTTGCTGCTGTGCTGTGCTGCTCGCATAAATGACCGACGGCAACGCAATACAGATCGGAGAAGAAGACGAGAGCTCGGCCTTCTCCCTGTCTCCAGCCTCACAGCCACACCCACACCCACCGCGGCAATTCCGGCCTCGAGAGCCGCCGCAACTGGAGCGCGCTGTCATCTCGCGCACACGATTCCACATCTCGCTGCCGACTGCCCCACCACGCTCTGGAGCTAGCAAAACCACACCCGTAAGCGAAGTGGAGCAGCGAGGATGGAGCAGTCCGCATGGTGAACCTTACCGCCCGCTCGGTCGTCCCGAACTCAACCTCAAGTTCTCTCCACAACTTGCCTTCGGAGTCAGCCCCATGATGCACAACACACATCGCACACAAGGCTCCAGTAGTGGTGCTGGGGGGGCAACAGGGACAGGAAGCAGCTCCAATTCGGAAAAGGCCGTTGAACTGCGTGGACCTTCGACCAGCTCCTCCACTAGTAACACGGGCGTATCGATGACGACTCTCGTGGACCAGTTCGTCACCTCGATCACGAAGAGCGAGCGGGTTCCGGATGAACGACAAGTCAAACTTGCACAGCGTCTTCAAGCCAATGTGAACGGGTTTTCGCCCGAAAGAGTCAAAAGGCTTGGACGACGAAAACCGTTGACGCAGGAACAAGAGCAGCAACAGCCGTACCAGACTTCGCACAGTGACACATCGCTTCGACTCCTGCGCAAAGCTATCAATGAGGGTGTGAGTCGGCTGCGCTTAACTCGCAACGGCACGAATTTCTTGCAAACGTTACCTCCGTCGAGTTGTCACGGGCTCCACGAGCTGCATGAACAGTATCTTCGAGCAAGAACACAGTTACCACAACCAGGAATGAATGGTGGAGCTAGAACTTCATGTAGTCCTCGTATGATGCTCGGGCTGAAGACCACATATGGCGAGATCGGTACGAGGTCCCCAGCGACTTTCAACCGAGATGAAGATGTCTCGCTGTTAGCCAGTAGTGAGAATGAAGATGGCCAAGGCACTTGGTACCTGCCGTACACGACCAGACAGCTTCAGCGTTCTCCACACCGCCAACTGTCGTCTCTGAGGAGCTTGACACGCGATGAGAAGCAATCTTCGAGAGCCGTGCGAGCATCCAGGATTATCAAGACAAACCCACCTCCGCATAAAACGAGAAGAAGCACAGCGCCATCCAACCATGCATCCATGGCATCAGTTCGGGCTTCATTGGCACCTGCGCTTCATTCAGTGATGGTGAATGGCAACGATAACACAGTGCTGCCACCATTTGTCATGGCCACTGCGTCTTCAACACCGACATCGTCAGTTCCACCCTTACACAGCGTCGAAAAACTACAAGCAGCAGTGGACGCACTGGAGGCTACCAAATGCCAGCAATCCGCACGATTGGCCACTACGCTAGAAATTCTTGATCAGGATAGACGCGAGTGTCTCGCCGGCAAGTTCCGTAGTCTGCATGTACACAGTGATGTTGTCGAGGACCTACG
Organism: Phytophthora agathidicida; assembly: GCA_025722995.1. Taxonomy (NCBI): domain Eukaryota; phylum Oomycota; class Peronosporomycetes; order Peronosporales; family Peronosporaceae; genus Phytophthora; species Phytophthora agathidicida. Next base: position 2,303,440 of record CP106979.1, read on the forward strand.
ACGCATGCGTGAACGCTCTGAACGTCGCCGTGGACTTGCAGCAGTATCTAGCACTGCAGATTGGTATTCAGATTTACTCCGTCGCATCCTTGCTCGAGATAGTATCGATGCTGGGTCCGCAAATTCCAATACGGGAGGCCTGTTGCCTCTACATGCAGCAGAATATTTTATCGTTCAAGCAGTGCGGCGACTCACCAGTGATGGATATGAATTTCAATCGACTCAACTTTTCCAGGTCATCTTGCACTTACATCGCGATGATCTGCAATTGCTGCAAGTACAGCAGCTTCTCGTGTTTCTTCGCAACGCAATGGGCATCAACCATGAAGAATGGACACGATTCTTTGCAGCACATGGCATGCCCGAACCTGTTGACAATTCCGCAGACTCACAAGGGGTTCCTGACGGGAAGTCAGGCTTTTTGCGTCAACCACGACACGAGTAGCTGGGTCCTCTTTTGCTGCATCACTCGAAACCAAGTGCAGATAGAGACTCAAGCAACGACGTAGAAGCTCGAAAATAGCTGTAGGTGTCTTGTGTTTGTTACTCCCGTACCCGGATCTCATTGCTGTCCGTAGCTCTGCTGCGGTTGTTGCATTCTGCATGCTGCTTTCGATTCTGTTCGTCTAATTGCCGTCTTTTGGCTGCCTCGATTTTGTCGTCAAGTAATCGGCCCAAGATGCTAAGGAAGAGATTTTCATCTTGCACATCATCATCCAGAGCATCATTCAAGATCTCAAACTCATCCTTGTCATCTTCGGCGCCGATGAATGAAGATGTAGGAGATCGAGCATCATTATGCTCCATTGAGACCTTGCGGTCATTAGATGGGGCGCTTGCGGGAGTAGCGATTGATCCGGTGTAGCCGTTCTCCACGTGGTGGACAGCGTCCGAGAGAGCATGAGTTGCTATCTCGTCCCAATTGAGCGACAGCCGCGGTGTCTGCTTTCCATTGACTTCAGAATGTCTTTCTACTCCGTTGGATGAAGAAGATTTCGGACAGGCTTGAGTGTCGTCGTCTTCCTCTTCATCTGAACTAAATGGAGCATAGCTTGCCCAGAAGCCGGGTGGGGAATGCGCACCACTTGCAACAGGTGAGCGACCAAATGATTGCGATTCTCGCAGTGATAGCGGTTCAATTGACACTCGCAAATTCCGGAATGCTGCTCGGGGGGAAGTCGGTATGGATATCGGTGCAGTTCCTTGCTGCTTTTCTTCTCCAGCGAACGGCTCATTTACCTTGATAATCGGTGTGATCGTCGGTTGCAAGTGGGCGTGGTGGAATAGCGCGTCGTTTTGTTTGCGCTGCTTGACAACCTGCAGCTGGTGGAACGCTTCAATACACAGCTGCTCTAACGTGGAAGGCGCGTCCAAATCTTCACGGCACATGATCCGAGCAATCTCGAACAATACCAAGTCTGCGCGCACACCCTTCTGCACCACCATACTCGCGATAATCATGTTGCGCCGACACGCGCGTCGCAACGGGATCCTCTTTGCTAATCGATCTGCTTCTTCCTGAGCTGACAACGATAACACATACGCTCGGTCCTCTGCGCTCAGCGGCTTCTGAAGTTGAGGCCAGTTGTACCAGCACCAATCGCACCATCCAATCTCCAGAAACTGCGGTAAGCAGTATCCGTGGTCAATCGGTATCAATTCGTACTCTGCGAGTCCTGTAGTTGGCGACCGTCGTTTGCGCACGAGAATATTCGCGTCGTTGCGATCCGTATTCAACAGCCTCATGTCCAAAAGCACGATCTTGTGGACTTGGTGGGTCGAAAATTGATTTGGTGCCAGGTCGCTCACCACATCATCGTGTCGAACGAATTCCTGCAGCGACCCCACCTTGAAATGCAAGGCTCCAGAACTACCCGTGTAGTTGAATACAGGATGCCGCGACTCCACAAGAGAAGTAGCAGGAACCCCAGCGAAATGGTCCTAAAAAAACCGACGATGAAGAAACAAAAGTTAACATTTTACACTGCAGACAGAACAAAAACACCTCATGAGTATTTCGCACCTTGTCTAGTACGTACGCAGCAAGCTCCCGTTCACATGCCTCCCCCGACAATATTCCCCTCCGAAGTCCGCTCTGTAAAATAAAACCAAAAACGTAGCATCATTAGCAAAATCACTTTTTTTCTCATTCATCTCGAATCCAACCGTTGTACGCACCTGCCCCAATTGCCCCACCAACCCTCGTGGATTATTAGGCCCGAACGGTTCTTCATCTTGGGGTTTAAAACACCCCACATTATGATGCGACGGGTCTTTAAAGAAATAAGTGCCCCCCGTTCCGTCCATCGCCAATACGGGCGCCAACCCCATTGCGAGACCTTGCAACGCCTGGTGCGTGATCTTCATGAGCGCCACAGGCAGCAGATGGGCCCCGTAGGGATGAATATTGACCACTGGCATCTGCTCGGGGCGTAAATTCTGCGTCCTGGTGCCATTTTTCACTACACTTTTGTCGTCTCCACTGTCGTCGCACTCTTTCGCGTCTAAATTCTGGGGTCTCCTGGCCACGAAGTCCACCACCGCGTTGTCCTGGTAGATTCCCGACTGCTGCAGATTGTGGGCGTTTTTCAGCTCCCGTCCCTGGTAGAAGAGCTTCTGCGCGTTGGACGGCACGTTGAAAACCACCTGCAGCTGGTCCTTGATGTCCTTGACGCTGGCCCACGGCCGCAGCATGAGCTTCTTGCGCCGCTCCAGAGGGTCGCGGAAGTCCTTCACGAACACCACCACAGCGCCGTGGCCGCTCTCCAGCCAACCGCCCGGCAGCGACCGCGACATCTTGGCCTCGTCCTTCTGCATCGACGGTGATGGGGGGCACCGTAAGTAGGAATAGAGCGGTGGCTTATATTGGCTAGGACGATGCCGCTATTTCGTCAAAAATGCCGCTGTGCTGCTAAACACGTCAAGGGTTGTTTTAGCACTTAGCGCCATTTTATTTCGATCGCGTTCAATAATGGCGTCGAATGGCGACGGGTCTCCTCCGGCTTCGCCCCACGACAACTCGGCTTCCAGAGGGCCCCCGACTGCCGTGCCAGCCGCATCTGCTGCGCCATTGTCTGGCACATCCGCCGATACCTCCATGCTCGGCAACGGCCTCGAGGACAGCGAGAACGACAGCGAGAACGATGATGACAGTCGCACCCGCAAGCGTCGACGTCTGCGTCGTGGTGACGCGCCCGCATCACCGACATTAAGCCAAATAGCGAACGGAGGTGACGTCGACGACGTGGACGACTTCGTGGTGGGCGACATGGAGCGAGAGGAGGCGCAGGGGGACGACGACTACGGAGAACAGGCGGAGGAACTGGACGAGGAGATCGTGGACGAGCTGGACATCCAGGAGAGGGAGAGACAGTACTTCTCAGAGGACGAACTGGACGACGATGTGGATGGAGAGGACCTGGGCGAGAATGCAGAGATGTAGGGCTGTCGAATGCTGCCTTTTAGAGCTTTTAATGGGTTCTACAAGCAGAGATTTTGACGTTTTTTGTGGGTGGTGTGTCTTTTTAGGGACTACCGCCGCATGGACACGTTGGATCGATACGATACGGCCATGTTGGACACGAGGCAGTACGAGGATATGGATCTGGACACCAGGAGAGCTGTGGAGGACGAACTGAATCGACGAGATGCGCGTGAAGGACGCATTGCCCAAGTGTTCCAGGAGGATCAGGAGATGGAGCATGATGACGCTCATAGAAGAAGATTCAGACGACAACATGAGGGAGAGGAGGGATATGATGAAATGGCAGGAGGAGTGAGAGACGACGAAGAGCTTGTGAACTTGGAACAGTTCGATGTGCCGTTGAGAGAGTGGATCGCTACGGAGCGACCTCGAGAAGAGATTAAAAGAAGATTCCGCAACTTCCTCAATACGTTCGCGGATGGAAAAGGGAGGTTGGTGTATCACGAGAAGATTGTGCAGCTTGCACAGCGCAACGAGCAGTCGTTGGAAATCGAGATTGGCGATGTGATTCACAGCATGTCCATGGTGGCGGCTTGGCTCGTGGAAGCACCGAAGGATATGCTAGCGATTTTGGATGAAGTTGCAAAGGAGGTTGTGTTGGCATTGTTCCCGTACTACTCCACAATCCACCAGCAGATTTACGTGCGCATTCTGGATCTCCCTGGTACCGAGCGACTGCGCGATTTGCGCACGGCACACTTGAATTTTCTCATCAAAGTTTCAGGAGTGGTGACGAGACGTACGTCGGTCTTCCCGCAACTTCAGCTTGTCAAAGTCAACTGCCCTGGATGTGGCGCCGTGCTGGGGCCGTTCACGCAACAGAGTCAGCAAGAGGTCAAGCTTAATGCTTGTCCAGAGTGCCAGTTCCGCGGCCACTTTCCTGTGAACAGCGAGCAGACAGTGTACCGCAACTTTCAGAAGATCACACTGCAGGAATCACCAGGCAGCGTGCCGCCAGGTCGCGTGCCTCGCTCCAAGGACGTCGTGCTCGTAGGCGACCTGATTGACAAGGCTCGACCTGGTGATGAAATCGCTGTTACAGGTATCTACACTAACACCCCCGACCCAACGCTGAACGTGCGTGATGGATTTCCCGTGTTCCGTACCGTGATCGAGGCCAACCACGTTGAGCGTCGTGCAGATGTGCTCGGTAGGCAACTTCTCACTGCGGAAGATAAGAAACAGATCCTGCGGCTAGCGAAGCAGCCGGATATTGCCCAGCGAATTATCAACAGTATTGCACCGTCGATCTACGGTCATCAGCAGGTCAAGACGTCATTGGCACTGGCGTTGTTTGGCGGTAAACCCAAGTTCATCAAGAATTCGCGTGTACGCGGCGATTTGAATGTCCTGATGGTGGGAGACCCTGGTACAGCAAAGTCTCAATTCCTCAAGTTTGCAAAGCAGACAGCACCTCGTGCTGTGTATTCCACGGGTAAGGGTGCCTCCGCAGTAGGTCTTACTGCTGGTGTATCGCGTGACCCCTTCACGAAAGAATGGGTGCTGCAAGGTGGAGCTTTGGTACTGGCAGACAAGGGAGTGTGTCTGATAGACGAGTTCGATAAGATGAACGAGCAGGACCGTACGAGCATTCACGAGGCCATGGAACAGCAGAGTATTTCAGTGTCAAAGGCTGGTATCGTGACGTCGTTGCAAGCACGGTGTTCTGTTATCGCCGCGGCAAACCCTATCGGTGGGCGGTACAACGCCGCTCGAACGTTCGCTGAGAATGTGGAGCTCACAGACCCAATTTTGCAGCGTTTTGACCTGCTGTGTGTTCTGCAGGACAAGGTTGACCCTGTTGATGATGAGCGACTTGCGGACTTTGTCGTTTCTAGCCACATGCGCAGCAACTCGAAGAAGAAAACTGGAGAGGAGGAAGAGGACACAGCTGACGAGGAAGATGAACTGAGTGCAATGACACAGTCCATGCAGGTTGGTGATGGCGATGCGAGCATGACTCTAGACCAGGAACTCCTGCGGAAGTACATTCTGTACGCACGGACGTTCGTAAATCCCGTGCTCGCTAGCGGACTGGACACGGGAAAAGTGGAGGCATTCTATGCGCAGCTTCGGAGAGCGTCGCAGCACACGGGCGCCGTTCCTGTGGCTGTTCGGCATTTGGAGTCACTGTTCCGTATGGCTGAGGCACATGCGCGAATGCATTTGCGTGATACCGTAGGCGACGAAGACCTCGCGCTCGCGATTCGTGTACTCACTGAAAGCTTGTGCGATGCCCAGAAGTTCACCTTCAAGCGCCAATGGCGGCGTCTATTCCGGCCCTACCTAACGTATCGCCAGGATAACAACGTCCTGCTGCTCCACGTGCTGCACGAGTTGTTCAAGTCCGCACACGCGTACCAGCAACTACGCATGCAAACTAATGCTCAGGCAGGCCATCGCAGTAACAAGGAAACCACACTCACCGTTCTTCGAGATGACCTGCTGTCCAAGGCCAAGTCTGTTGGTATCTATGACCTCAGTGAGTTCTACGAATCTGCAGCGTTCACCAAGGCAGGATTCCGCATCGACGAGGCTACCAATTCCATCATCAAGGACATATAAACAGCAGTTAGAAAGCAGGTAACAAGCGTGTCAATACGAGTGCAACTTGATCGACACTTGATGAATTTTTACACACCGCCTTGTCGTATCCATGCTCTCAGAACTGAGACGACATGACACAACGTTTTGCATCCAGCGGTGCCGGCTTGAGCGAGTGGAAGCGGTCGAAGTCGATGCAAAGTCCTCTAGAAGACTTGACTACACATCGCTCAAACGTTGCATCCCACACAATGTCTTCGTCGGTGTAGGAGCAACGAGCCTGCATGGTGTTCGACGTCGAACTGTCGATGCCCTCCAGTATTACGACGACCTCCAGTCCACTCTTGCGAAGGTGGTCCATGATCTGCATGTTCGTAGGCTCCTTGAATAGCTTCGGATCGCCCGGAAGACCACCGTCGCGGTTCCCGTTGTCAATGTCCACCTGACGCTGGGTTGGATCTGGATAGCTCGCATACGTCCTCGGGTCTCCACCATCACGTGGCAAACACTCGGGTGGGAAGAGAGGACTCCACTGGTCGATACGATGCACAACTACCTGCGGCAACACCATGAGCAGCATCGCGCCGCAATCGTCATCAGGTTGCTGCACGCGCATTTGGTGGCACTGGAAAAGAAAGTCATTGGGTTCTTCAGCGTCGTCCTCCGCCTCGTGCCGAACAGCATACAGACGCACGTGTGCCTCCACAAGTTGGTGTTTTCTACGCTCACACGTCTGGAACATGAAGTAATAGTGGCCACGGATCTTGCGAATCACTGCTGAGTTCGAAAACATGATCGTATTCGCCCGTTGCTACGAACAAACAACATGCTTCGTCAGTTTACACGAACTACAGACGCCAGGCCATAAGCTACGTACATTGGCACGAGAGAAGCGCGCGTAGAAGATGCCAATGCAGACGGAATCCAGAATGATGCCAGCAAATGACTACAATACCCAGCACAAAAGTCAAGTCAAAATTCCCTTGTACCCCCTACTCGCAACAACTTACCTCCAACGTCAACAGTGTAGCAATGGACGCGCATCCACCGTAGAAAATATCATCCGTAGGTGCACCGTAGCCAATTGTCATCTACCAAACAGCACACGAAAAAGGTAACATTAGCGCATCCAAAACATCATGAAAAACAAAACCAAATCTCACAATGGTCTCGAGCGAGAAGATGTAGGCATCTATAATGCTGGAAAGCCCCAAATGACACGTCGGATGCCGCACCGACACGTCCAGGTACGCCAGTGCGAAGAAGAAAATGATGAAAAAATACTGCACCACCAATGTATGTATCAGCTTCGTAACAAATAATAAAAAAGAAAGCACCAAATTAATCACTTACGGCAGTGAAGACGCCCCACATGATCCTCGACGTGCGAGTGTTGATGACCGTGTGGAACGGATCATCCCAGTAAATTTTACGCCAATCGCCACCTTTGCGGTAGATGCTGGGAAATATCAACTTTTGTCACAATCTCCGCCACGTAAGTAAATAATAAGAAATAAATAGTTGCACGCACTTGAAGCGACCCAGAGACTGTTTGAAGCGTCCACGGCGGTCCAAGAATCTCGTGCGTTGCGTCTCACACGCCCCAGAGCCGCCATTTGCGGCCACAGAGAGCAGCGGTTGTTCTACGCCTGACATGATGGAATTTCCGAGCTCGTAGTGGGAGTTTTGGAGCGATTTAACCACGTATGGAGAGCTGAGATGACGGGAAAGTTGGTGGACGAAGTGGCAAGTGCTGGCGATGCGTAGTTATCTGGGTGCGGAGCTTCAGCGACTGTCCGTTCGGACACCCGCCAGTTTGGGCTTGAGGGGGTTTCAATCTGCGTTTTGATTGGTGGAACAGTTTGAGCCTATCAGAAGGTGCGGGAGAGGATGGCTACACTGGTGGACAGGGCAATTATCCAGCCTGGGTAGGTGCTTCTCGGGGATCGTAACCAAAGACGGATACGCGCATGCAAAGTTTCAAGGCGTCAAACTGACATAGTGGTGGGAAGAGAATCTCTATTTATGTTATTGGTTAACCATAGAGTCCTGAAGTTTTTGTAGGCTTTGCCTGATGGAGCTTACATCTGGGGGGGGGGGGGGGGGGGGGGGGGGGGGGGCAAGAAGGACTGGCGTCTCGAACTTTTTGTCTGCTCAGCAGCTCCTGGAGTCTTGGGGGAAGTCTAGTAAATTTGCAATTGCATCTTGACGGATAACGAAAACTTTATCAGTTTTGCTGCAGCTGACGCTTGTTTCAGTGTTGTGGTTTCCCATATGTACGAGTTGAAACCATTATACAGATCATTCCGTGTTGGACGGTGAGCTGGAGGGGTGGTCCCCTGGATAATGATCTTGTTGATAGTGAGGGTCAGGTGTAGCAAGGAAGCTGCACCTCGCTGTGTGCACGGGCACGCGTAGCATGCGAGTCGGCGTGCACTGAACAACGGCAGTATCCAAGATGGCGTGGATGCAGGCAGCATGGAGCTGCTGCAGTGAGCAAGGAGTTGTGGTTGCTGCTGTACTGCAACGGCAGTGACACACAGTGCGGAGCCACGCGCGGACGTCCAGGAGGGCAGAAGAGAGGTATGCATGTGGACAAGCTAGATGTAGGCTTTGTCGAACTAGGATTTGTCGATCGATTCAATCTCTCACTTTCCAATACGCATTCTTCCACCAAAGTGGTCTTCCTTCCAAGTCAAGCCCTGGAGCAGCAAGTGCTAAGAGTTAATCAACTCAATTTCCTTCCTATAGTCATATCGTGATTCAACCTTTGATATCCTAAGATCTTAGCTAGCAAACGAGAAGTCCACTAGCTGTCAATCAACTCAATTTGCTTCCTTCCAGGAACGTTCTTCACGTTTGTAACTATTTATATTACATTGGTCATGGTCACACCATATGACCCGTTTCAAGCTAATGTCATTGCCTCGTCTCAGACGCATTAGATCGCATTAAACTTCAATACAAAACAGCTGTTGGACGTAGCCATTTGGCTCGAGTACATACGACTAGAGCTTTCAACGTTTGGCGTTATCTGGACAACTCTAGGATAACGTTATTGCGAGTTTTACCGCAAGTTACCGTTAGATAACGACTGATCGCATTTCATTGGTTCAAAATATGACGAACAATTTCTATTGGCAAAAATCATTCTTGGTTGAGTGCAGACTCGGCAGTGCAGAGCTCCGGACGTCAGGAACGACGAAGCTGCTTGCGTCCGTGGCAACGACGTGTATGTCCGCGTCGACTACCTCAGCAGGTACACCACCATAAACCTCTTTTTCTCGTTCTTCGAGCGCACAACTTTTCACCTCCAAATCCCCTCTCTAACCACATGTAAAACTCGTTTGAAATGTTTTTCTCCAGTGGCTCTCCAGTGGCTCTGCAGTCGTGTTGCGCAACGCTTCCTGCGGTTCCAAGAGCTCTTCGCTCGCTATCGTCACGTGTCAACACGTGGTATGCCCCTGGCTGTCCCCCAAGTACTTTCCAGCCACGTGGGACTGGCTGTAGTTCGTGAGCGAAGACTACGTGCACCATTCTCTGCAGTTTCTGGCTGTAGATGAGCAACTCGCCTAATTCCAAGCCGGAAGTGCTGTTGGAGCTGCTTCTAGCTCCTCCCCAAGTGCAGACACACGAGAGTCGCGACTTGGCGCTGCTGAGTCGGACAGATTCCGCCGCTGTGAGCTGGAAAGGAGCACCAGAAGAGTTCTAAGTGCAGGCACGGGCGCTACAGCAGACTCCGTGTGAACAGGGCGACGTTGTCATCTTCCCAGGCCACAGACAGCAGGACGATGTACAAGTCGTTGATTGTGAAGGGCAAGGACTTTTTGGAGGGGAATTCTCACTACCCGATAAACTGGTGGATCCGATTCAACGCAGAGATGTTGTGCATTTGGAACAGAAGAAACCGTCGGGTGCTGGCGGATTTGCTGGATCAACGACAAGGAGCAGGATGTGAAGACGGGAGTGCGCTGGATCATGCTACAGTGCTTCTTCAATCTGAGAGATGACAGGAGAGAACCTGTTCTTGGAGAACATCGTGTATGTTTTGAAGTGACTCCCAACTACCCCGTGACAGTGTGTGAGAAGCTGAAAGGGACTGAGTTGCTGCTGGTACTTCGGTTTTCTTGATGCAAGTAGAGTAACCTTACAGCGGTAATGCGCTTCACTATGCTGCTTGTGATGCCATGATCACGTCCAACGACAGTAGAAATATTTGCAACGTCGTGAACATTTGCAATAAGTATATTGGTTCGATTAGGTGGCGTACAAAGCCACATGATGTTAATGCCTGTAACTTAAATCACAGCAACAAGGTTTCGTTTCCACTGCTTTCGTCACCGCCATCGCTTGGGGCGTTGTCATCTTCCTCCGCATAGTTTTCACTAACGAACACACATCGCGAATGGTGTCAGAAGCCAAACAACAGCGTTTTGCTGTTACTACGTTTCCGCTCTTGGAGAATGCACGTTCCGGTGGGACTGAAGTCGCAATACACTCTAACCATTTTCGTGCAAGAGCAGCTAGAATAGAGCGACCCTTTTGGTTGTCTCTCCACCACTCCAATGCGTTGGTGGCCACTGGTGTTTTGTGTGCATTGCTCATATAGAGCAACAATTCAGCTTTACAACGATCCTTTAGCTCCTCGTTATAGTATGGAATCGGTTCATCAACACAATCTTCAGCACCGCCAGAGAAAACATCGGTCAACCAAGCAAGTTTTCCTCTGTAGGGAGTAGTCAAAGAGGCAGAATTGCTTGATAATCCAACGTTTTCATTGTTGCACGCACTGTTGGCATTCAGTACTCTCATCATTGTGACCGCCGCATCAAGGAGGTTTTCCTTTGCACGCTCAGCATCACATAAAGGCAAATGCTTTAACGAAGATGACCGCGGATCCAACACAGAAATCCACTTGAGTTCATCTGATATTTTGTCCTCGTTCACGATCCGCTTTGCAGACTTATTGGCCGATTGCTTCGCCAATCTGTTGGTGACCTTGATCGGATTAATAAAACGATCAGAAAACAGCTTTACATAGGTCTTCCTTACAGATTGCATCAGCACTTCAACTCGAGGAACGAAGTGCTCCTTACCACCAGATCGTATAATTGGATCGAAGATGTGCTCATTTCCAATCTTTCTTTTCACTTGTCAAAGCACAGGTACTGCCGTTACAAGTGTGGGATATTTCTCACCACCCAAGCCTGTGGTAGCTGTAGCAAATGACTCGAGCAATGCTACTAAACACCGGATTGTGAACCACTGTTCTGCCGTTGGTTGGGATGGTGTGGATTCAGCGAACTCTCCGCTTGTAGCAACAAATTCAAAGAAAGCGTCTAATGATGAACGATTTTTTAACATGCGCACAAGCATTGCGTGGGTACTGTTCCAGCGAGGCACACAGTCTGTAATCGGGGTAAGAGGACTTTTTTGAAGCAAAATCAATTGGTTTGTCGCCTTGGGTGAACGACTAAAACAAACCGCAAGTTTGCGGAACTGCTCAACTACTGCACGTAAAGCACCCAGATCAGCACGGGAATTTTCGCATTCTCTTTCAACAAAAGCACCCAATTCTTCACATGCCTGCTCTTCTATTGCATTATCGAAGTCCGCGTCAGTTTTAGCAGCTTTCATCAGGTCAGCAGCAGATACGTCCGATCTCCTCTTTTTGACAATGCCGGACCCAACAATCAGGTGAATACAATGCACCAGGCATGACATCGAGTCGAGACCAAGCATATCGCACGCTTTGCTGCCATTCGCGGCGCCATCGCGAAGAAATTTCACACACTTTTCTTTCTTGAGCCCCCAAGCCGTCATAACCTCCTGTAACGCGTTTGCAATCACGTCAGAATCCTGCTTACCAGGTAGTAGTTTCACTTCCAATACCCAGCTGTGCATTTTGAATTGCTGGTCCACGTAATGGATTGTAAAAGAGATAAATGCGAGTTTGTTTCGTGCTGACCATATATCTGAAGAAGCCGAGTAAAAGTCGCATTCGCGTTCAATCTCGTCCTTTAGCACAACTCGGAGACCATCAGCAATGGCTCCCACACGATCACGAACCTTCCAGCTCTTCGGAATTTTTACCCGACCTCGTACAGAGTTCAAGTGTCTGGAATACTTGCGAAAGTATTTGTCCTCCACTGCAGTAAAAGGTCGAGCACACTTGCATACCCATATCGCTGCCAAATCATCGGCTCGCTTCTGTTCGTCTTCTGTGCAAACTTCAGCTACTTCTGAAGACGCTGGCTCAACTTCCCGATGAATCAGCGGCTGAACTAGGGTCTTGCTGCGAAGTTCGTGCTCCGCCTGCTTAAGTTCCTTGGAATGAAATCGTTGCATGTGCTTCGTAACGTGCGCTGTGACAGCGTGCTTAAATGTGATCTCAGTATCACACTTCGCGCAATATGCGCAGCGTGCATGTTTAGACCGGCGATCACGCTTATCTATATGCAGGTACTTCTGTTTGCAGACGAGATAAATAAACATCCTGTAATAGGTCGGTAGTCACGGTGGGTGGCGGCACTTCAACGACGGACGGCACGACCAACTCGGATCGCGAGTCAGACGTGGGCGTTGCAGTAGATGGCAAGGTGGTACGTGAATCCGGCGGACTTCGCGTGCGACAGGATCGGGTGCGCGACGTGCGCGATACCGCAGGATTCCACAGAATGGCGAGCTCGGGAAGTGAGCTCACTCTTAGATCTACCGAGCCGAACGCCAGTCGACTCGGTAGACTTCTACAGACGGACGGCGTGGACACGACGGTGGACAAGTGGTGGACGCTTGCGGAGCGAGAGGCGAGAGCGAAGGACAGGAGACACTCGGTTTCCGAGTCCACTGACGGCTGCGAAGTGAGGGCGGGCGCCTGAGGCGTAGAGGCTCAAGTGGCTAGGTGTGGCGACGCTGGAGCTCTCGGCGAACGCAAAGGAGGCGTTTATTACGTCGTTAGTGCCTGCTAGCTAGTCTAGTTGGACGCATACGTATTGGACGGTAAATAAAATAGGTGTTTCTGTCAGCTGGGCAGACACCGGCGCGGTACCAACGGATTGTGGTGCTGTCGGCCAGACGGACTTTGGATCGGATCGGTGCTGTTGCGACCAAAACCCAAGCGTGTGGGTCTAAACACGCTACAATATCTTCGACTGCTTTTTTCAACTCTTTCGTTATTGGTGTCCATGTTGTTAACGCAATTTCCTTGACCCCCTGTCGAGTTTTGGGATTTACCCGGCTGGCTGAATTCGGCATTGGACCAGCACATGGACGATGAACAAGGACCGCCGTAGCGACTGCGACACAGCGAACTGGCCGATCACTTATTGTGCGGCACGTATTTCTTGGCGCGTGCACTCTTGACACTCCAGATGCAGTCCGTGGCATTCAACAGAGTTCTTGTGACCACGCATTCGGCGATGGACGAACTTGCGGAGCTAAAGCCGACAAGGCCGATACGGTGCGGCCTACGACTTCAGACACTACAAGGACATGATATCCCCGTCTCTCAGAAGACTTCTTGGCACTCTCCGCTGCTGGTTACAGCGCCAAGCAGTTGGTCAGTCCTTCGACGGTACGGAAGCTCTTCGGCGTGTGTGTTCCTCACTGTCCATTGCTCAACGACTCCACCAGCGGCAATGATGTCTCTACGTCCACGCGTATTTGAACTACACGGTGCACGAACAGCCCGTGAACGAAGAAGGCACCAGCGCCGGTACCAGTATGGAGTACGAGAAGGCTGGTTCAACCTGGAGACTCATCACAGACTCAAGAAATGTGCTGTACCGCTGCGTGGAGCTCACCAAGATCGAAGCCACTGAGAGTGTCGGTGCATCGGTGATTGTACGGACGAAGTAGAATCGAGCTACTAGCTCGACGAGCTACAAGGCCGGCACCACCAGAACGCTGAACTGTGCGGAAACCCCGAGGATCCGCGAAGTAGTACAAGCTATATATTGGACACAGGTGACTTGCATGCGAGGTACAGCTAGCTGTTGGACATGGCCAATAACGCTTTCGCTGATATGGTCGAAATTGGGTGGGTGAAAGACACTGTCATGCATGGTACTACAGAGCAGTGAGACAGTGGAGTCTGGGTGGTCAATTGTAAAGTAAAGACGATAGCGTGTAGTCGCGCATGTACTTCGCGCCGTCATGGAAGCCATCGACATTACGAACACGCCATCCGGTAAAGACGAAGAGTTCGTTGGTTACGGGCAAGCGATCATCTCATGGACAAAACGCAAGCCGACCAGATCACGTTTGCAAGCCGTGATCGGCCTGCAAATCTGTACGCTGGTTTCTACACCCCGTCAAATCCAACGGAGGATCATTTGGAGTCCAAGTAAGGAAATGAGTTGATTAACTGGTTCTTCCTGGTTGCTACTCACTTGGCTTGGCTATTGAATTCGGAAGGTTTGTTGGTTTGATTCTGAATTTGTTTGAATGGGATGTTGGGTTTTGGAATGCATCGAACGCATGCCAAGTGCGTAGCTTTGTGGTTTGTAGTCCACTGGAAACACCAGGGGGGCCTTTCATGGGAATTCGGTATATCCGGTGGCTCATCTTCAGTGCCTATCCAAAAGTCTATCATTCTATAATCCCAGTTGTTTATCTACCAACTATCCCAAGTGAAAAATCAAGACTAAACATTGAACTTCTATTACGTCCCGTCATCATGTAGTTTGCATATGAAACATGTCGGTGGCACGCAACTGTGCTTGCTTCAAGGGCAAGTATGCCACAGAAAGTTGCAAAGTGATATCCGACGAGCTGACGAACAACGAGGAGTGGTCGCACGATTTGAACCAACGCCTGGGCTCCGCATGATAAATTACGATTTAAAAAAAAGTGCATAATTTAACGATTGACCTTCCTTTAGTAAACTCAACACAAACAGGGAAACTCTGATTGTTTCAGTATTCCAGACCGGTTCCTGCGAGTGATGCGCCACGAGAAACGCTTTCCAGAAAATAATACAACACAACGGTGTTAGCCTTAAGCTTCGCGCTGCTACGGGGGCGGGGTAGCTTCTGTGCTGTGCTTATCTTGCCTGGGCCATGAGTAAGAAGAGCAAACAGAAGGGGGACAAACGCGCAAGACAGCCAATCCGACCGCGAACCCACCGTTCACACAATTCATCGCAGCGCACAGACGTATGAATGCAGTGTAAGGATCAACATGTATTATATAATAGGATGCTGTCCTAGCACAGAGGTCTAGAATTATGCATGCAATCCATGCATTTAGAGATGTATGGCAAAGCTTGTGGTGCGAAGGAAACGATAAATCCTTACGCGGTCGACTGTCTTCATATGCATCGCTCCTTCTGTGGGAGGGCTGGCTACTACATTAACGTAGACGATATCAATTAATTTCAGATTTCTCAGTCTCTCATTCAAGGGGGTATCCTAGGCGACGCAGTTTAAGCATGTTCTGTGTATTCACGCCCGATAAGGCAGCTAGGACTCTAAATAAAGAAGGTCATAGTTTAAACAAACTAAAGATGAGAATGCCCACAACTTAGCATTTTATTTAAATTCGTAATTTGCCTCATTTTAGGAGGCCTGTGATACACGCCACTCAATTTCAATCTTGAAGTCTTCCCCCAGCGCAGCACAGTGTTGGGATGCGTGCAGTAGTCTCCTGCAGGGAGGCTGACAATATCATTTTTTGCATCAATTCCTAAAAACGACAGCAATACATAGCGCATTGCGGCACCTCTGCAAGAGAAATGAATAATTGAAACGGGACATTTCACACTCGCAAAATCGTAAGCAAAAACTGCTACGTACTGATCACTCTTGCTATCCCATCTGTATCGACCGCTGACTGCACATGTATTTGCTGTCCGTGTAAATTCTCACGAAGACCACCAACACGCCCTCGCTCTCATTCCCCAATTTGCCGAGAACCTAGCAGTCTTCGCTTCGAACCAAGAGCAACAACCGTTTGCCATGCGTCTGTCTTGTGCCCTCCTAATTGCTGCTGCTACAGCCACTCTACTCACAAGCGGCAAGGCTGCAGCCGCAGACTCCGTCCGCAAGTCCGATATCTCGACGATGGCATCGCCAGATGCGGTTGTTACGATTGGTACGGCCCAGGACATTGGTGGCGAAAAGAGATTCTTGCGCTATCACAACAACGAGCTTCGCGGTGACGAGATAGAAGACGAAGACAGGGGCCTCTTCGATGTCTCGAAGCTGAATGCTCTTGCGCGGGAAGCAGACGGTTTGAGTCATACAGACCTGAACGGAACCGGCGTGAAGAGGTTTTTCAACACATTGGTTTCGAAAAAGTACAACCCGCTCAACGTCCCGATCCCGGATGAGTACCCGAAACTCCGATCGCTTTACCGTACCTGGTATTACCATCATTACACGATGTAACGAGTTTAATCTCACTGCTCGCTTCAGTGGGTGCGTATGCTCCAAGTGCTGTTGCTGCTTACGACTCTCGAGACTTCGTAATCAAGATAATAAAGACAATACTGGCTCGGACTTCACTTGAAGTCGCGCCGGATCGTTCACCGTCGCGTCGATCCTATTTATTCGTCGTGTTTACCGTCCGAGTCTGCTTTTCGTCTACTTCGTCGTCGTGTTCGTCTGTGTCCAACCTGCTGTCGACCGTCCTCAGAGCACTTTGTCACTGCCCTCGAATCCCGCCCGAGTGTAGACACCAGTGCCGCAAACCACCACGTTCACGTCACCACCGTCAACTCGTGCCGCTCGAAGCCCAGTCACTCGTACCCCAAGTTGTTCGTCAGCCGTCTGTCTTGCAACGCGTCCGTCACCTTCGTAGTCTTCGTATCCGTCGTCTGTGTCGCCGCTGTTCGGGTACTGCGTCTGCTGCGTTCTGTAGTCGTCTGTGCTTCAGCTCGCAAGCCGAGAAGTGAACTCAAGTGTGCTTCAGTACGCAAATCCAGAAGTGAGCTCGAACTCACCCCAACTCCTCGCTCGCCGTCGTCGCATGACGTTTCCCCAACGCCCAATTCTCCGATCGCTCCTTCATCGTCTCCTTCGTTGCTGCGCCCATGCAAATCTCCGCCGCAGCTGCAAAACTCCGTAGTTCGTCATGCTCACCGCCACGCGTATCCCACACGCTACAATCCCAAAGCTGCAAGCTAGGGGATTGGCTTAATTAAGCAACCCCGACTACGCGCCTTCTGTGGGCAACCTTTTCCGTAGGACGATCCAATTCGTTGTCTAAAGCGTAGTTCTTGAATACAACCAAAATGCGAGCCTCGCATGGATTAAATGCCACTGTAGTGCGTTGTGGTATTCTCGTGTATTCCAGTGTTGTGCTGCCTTCCACGAAAATAGACTTCACTTTGTTTCGATCCAGTCTACAGCTTTCGACGACTGTTAATAATGTGTGATACTGGGAATACCCGTATAATTAAGGACAACTCTCAACGGTTTGATGCTGCTGCTAGAGCTGCGTTCGTTCCGTTAACTGCTCTGGATCAGCAAATGAAGAAAACCCCGTTAAAACATCGCAGAGTATTACACATGTGAGGAGTTGGTGTCGTTTTGAGCCTTCCTAATTATCCTAGCTATGTTCAGCGTCAAGCAGCCGCTGGAAGTCAAGCGACGAGGTAATAAGTGCGCATCATTGTGGTACACGTGAGAATTCAGGCGGTACTGTAAATCGCATTGCTTGATTGTGTTGTGCTTACGAACAGTTCTTTTCGATTCGGGATGTGCATTGCACTGTCTAACAGTCGATCATTATGTGAGGTTCATCTCGAGGGTATCACAGTCGAATGCTATGAGGCGCACAGCAGTGTACAAAGGGTTGGAACTCCACCTAGCATCATTCATAAAACAAGTCAAATCAGGTGGGAGCGGAGTGTTGCTCGCCGATTCCAAGCAGGTAAATAGACGTTCTTTACAGTATGCTAGCTTCATGATGAAGTTCATCGGTGTTCCTCTTTCTTACTTGTCGAATATTCGCGTTCCCTACTACGTACAGTAGCACGCGTTCTGAGCTAAACTAGGGTTAGGTTTTGACTTTGAGTCTCTGGTGTGCTGTCGTGCCCAGAACACTGTGCTACAGCTTGTCCAAACACACCCAGCGAGTCGCTGGGTGAGCGACCCTGGAGCACAGCTGGACTCTTATTTTTCACTCGAAGAAGCGAGCTGAAGGCAGGAAAGGAGCGTGGATTCTTTTGGGAAACGCTCCTCAAAAGGTATCATTAGTTGGAGTAATCCAACTGGAGCAAATGACGGAGATCCGAACGGTATAGGAATTGATAGCAGGGGCGATAGCTAAACTGAAGGCCACTACGCTTCTCTCAACGGTGAAGCTCAACCTGTTTGGAACGCAAAAGAATATCCAAGCCAGCCGGGTACATCCCAAAACTCGACAGGGGGTCAAGGAAATTGCGTTAACAACATGGACACCAATAACGAAAGAGTTGAAAAAGCAGTCGAAGATATGATCAAATCACAACCGCATGTAAACGACGGTCTTGACCGAGGTCGAGTCACGATCGTAAACAACGTTCAAACCCAAATTTCCCATAACAGAAGCCAAAGTTCAGCAACACAGGATCGATTTTCGATAAGGTAAAGCCTCCAGTGATACCAGGACTCTATAGTTTAACAAACATGAATAGAGGACCTCTTCGAAATGAATGATCTTCATGCACTTCGACTTTCATCATTTCCTAGGCGAATGGAGCCGCACTTACGCACCCCACCACCCGGATGGAGAGGTAATTCATCCGTGGTGGACAACTACTCTACACGATACGAAGGTCGCATTCGTGCTTACTATGGACGACGTGATCTACACACGGCGCTGCCTCATTTTTTTGAGTAACACTGAACCACCGATCCGCCCAAGGCAGATTTCGCAGGCTGGCCACGTGCAGCAGTTAGAGACAGTCAGTCCTCTCATGCGAACCCGACTAACATTTGAAGCCGTGGAGCCACGGCTTGATGCGGCACCGCATCACTATCAAGCTGGACAACCCACTAGACCACCAATTATGGGAGCCACATATAGCGGCGTGTAGTGTATCCCGGGTAGTTGAAGCTGGAAAACTTGAACTTGAACACTCAGCGATGCGGGGGCCAACCCGCACAGAAGTAGTGGCCGAATGTATTGATGTATCTGCTTCTCAGCAAAATGTAAAGTGAGCGATACCATGAGTCTGGTGCTAACCAGCTCGTTCTCGCTCAGTGCCTGCTCGCCACTCATCCTGAGCGACTAGGCAGCACGGTAAGTGGACATGCACAACATTCACTCTAGGGAAATATGCAGTTGGCTATACTAACTCCTTGTGTAGTTTTCTAGGACATTCAGTCCAAGTGACCGCGAAGTCATCAGCTGTCCAGCGTCGGACACAGTCTGTGATCTCACTCATTGCCTCAGTCTGGGGACTGCGGACACATCTGGGTGAAACTTGCACCAACCTGGAACTGCGGTGGAGCCAAGCTGGAAACCCGGCATCCACTACACAAGCATTCAAACGGTGGTAAGCTCATTTCGTAGACACTGCCAATTCATCTTCCGACATGCAACTGAACTTGGTACCGATGACGTTGTGGAAATTCTTCATCGTCTGGATTTTGATGTACCCACAGCTCTGACATTGCCTCCTCCCGAACGAAGAATTTGGATTCCTCGCCTATAGTCATATCGTGATCTCAACCTTTGATATCCTAAGATCTTAGCTAGCAAACGAGAAGTCCACTAACTGTTAATCAATTAATTTCTTCTTCTAGGGGATTTTTTGGGTCGGTGCATCTTGGAAAGTCGGAGTCTGGCGATAATGTGGTGGTAAAATTACTTTTTGTCGATATGAGGAGAGTTGATGAGCGTGCACAGACGAAGGATGCAAAGGAACTGGACAAAATACATTATAATACCTGAACCATCCTAATGTGGCAAAAGTGATTGGTGCTTTGCACGTTACCACCATTCATCCGTTTATGAAGACACGGTGAACGGAAACCTTGGATCCTTTCTATTATCAGAGGAGAACAAATAGAAACTGCGGGAATACCTTAGTGCATGGTCATCTTCAGCTGAGCAACATTCTAGTGGGACCTGACGGCGCGAAGATATCCAACTTCAAAGAACATGTTGCTTGGACGGTAGACTGGATTACTTGTTGCGAACTTGGGTGTACAATGGTTGGTGGTGATGGTACAATTCATGATCTGGTTTCGCTACTGCGTATTGGTACCGGTACTCAAAAGCTCGATGCTGGGCCAAACCTACCGCGATAAGTAAGACAGTCGGAGTGAAGTTATGAATGAAGAAGGTATTTTTCCTTTTGTGGAGCTTTACAGAACCGGATGTAAAGACCAGGAGAACGTTACATGCCAATGTTTCGCTAACCATGCTGTAGACAAGGCTAATCGTCCTACAAATGTGCTAGAGCGGGTTATTCCGCTGTTGTAGACCATATGGACTCTCATATTGTCTGCCAGGAGGAGGGCGCTGCAAAAGTCTTGGCTTATATAGCGCTTGACTTTGACCAAAACGCATCGATTCCCTGTGAAGAACGGGCACCGAGAAGAATTACCTAGCACAAATTTTGGCTATGTCGACTATCAAGAAGACCTATCGTGAAGAACCAATTTATATCAACGGGACATTAAGTAGGACCTTATCGTTCACGCTGTCAAGACATGGTTCAAACTCGTGTCATCCTCGGACCGGAGTTACCTAGTCGGAATCATAAGCGCTACATCTTTACTGTCGGCATCGTTCGAATGAAAATAACATAGCGTACTGAGCATCGGTCTCGTCATCGTGGAAAATGTCATCGAAAACTGCGCCACCTCAAAAACGGCCAAGCGTTTCTGACCTTTGCGTGTCTTGATCATACAAGTGCAATCGCATCAACTCACCAAAGTTAGACTCTTGCTCTTGTGTGCTTCTCACTTTCATTTGTGAAGACTTTGTTTCACTTGGGCGTGTGTCATGGTCGGTGCGAGGGAGCTGAAGAAAAATGCTAAGAAGAAAGGAGTTTGGGCCACCCAATACTGCGCGGAGAAAGAACGTCAAGGTAGTAATCGCAACTGGAGATCGATGCTTCACCCTTCCGTGATACAAGCAGCGCTAGCAGTAAGTGGGCGATGTTTGTTCGCTCCACTGTTGCTGTTGATTCTGTGCGCCGCCACGGGCTATATCTCCTCCGCCGCTTTCTTCATCGAAGCGAAGGATAGCTACTTCGCCTATAGTCAACTGGATCCGGTGATGCATGGTGGTTGCTCTGGATGTGTCTGCTCGTGTCGAAAAGTGCTGATCCAGTTCAGTGCCTTCGGATCAGATGCGATTCTCAGCAAACCGGCCTACGAGGATATGCAAGCGATAGCGACCGAAGCAATGGCGAACAAGGATTATAGTCGGCTGACTCCGGCAGCGCTTGCTCTTGCAGACAAACTCGATTCCGACGGAGCGATTTGTTCTACAGGGACGAATGACTGGGGTACACCTAATGTCGTCCTCTCTAGCACACCGGACGGGGTGTTGAGTGTCACCAATACGCTCGGGCTGTCGCTGCCTCCACAAATGAGACGCGAGCTTGAAGTGGCTGTGGAGAGGAAGAATGAGTGCGTGTCAAGATGGAATATGAGCGTCTTGCTTCGGCTTCACAAATTCCAGACCGTGAAGGGAAGTTCTGACTATGCGTCCGTTCCAGTGGCAGACGTCAACACGTTCCCCCACTACACAGACTGCCGCCCCGATATCCGAAACGAAGGAATTATTGGCAAAAAGCTCGCGCATGCTGCGAATGGAGAAGATTTGCTGACGGTGGTTCTCGATATTTTGAAGCTCTTCCCGTACGAGATCGAGAATAGCAGTCTCCCCGCCATCTCGCGCTATATCAAAACCAAGGCTACCATCTACGGTCATACGACTGTCACTCAGCCACTTTTCCGATCCTACTACGCCGGATGTCGCGTCCGAACTGTGAATACTACCGGGGTTTACGTCGAAGATACGTGCACGTTGTTGGAACACTGGAAGACGTATGGACTGACATTACAAGCCCCCGACGATCTACCAGTTTGCTCGACTGGCGACGTGTGCGTACGAAACCAATACAATTCCGAGTGGGGGTACGCGAACGATTTGAGCACAACGGACCCGACTCGACTGGAACAAATCATCAGCGTCTTCCGCAGTCGATACGCCGACACCGTGGAACTTAGCGTTCTACCTTGTGTTATCGTCGCTCAAATTCTGCTCATGGGATCATCAGTTTGTATCAAGTGATGTCACACAAGCGATCGGTGGTCCTCGCGCAGATTTGGGCATACCGGTGCCAAAACGGTCGCATGCAGCCGTTCTACCTCGCTCAAGTCACGTATCACCTCGCGTTCAACTCGAACATGTACTACCTGGGACTGTCGACTGGAACTTTGTCTTCCGCTTCGGTGCTTAACCTCTCGCTGTGCTTGTTTGGGTTTGCGTACTCGACCATAAACCTGATCAAAGCTCGCAGCGGTGAACAAGTCCTTGATCGAGATTTCCGGCTTCCGTGGGAAATTACCTTCTTAACAGCAACAATTTGCGTTGGTGCGATTATTTCTTCCTACCGCCTCACGTCTCTAGCATTCATCGGTGACAAGAACGGTCAATTGCTACGTCGAACATCAACACTTGGTGCCAAGTATTGTGGTCTTCAAGACTCGTGCTACGTGTTCACGTACAATTTGATCTTCGTGATAGCTGCCGCTTCGCTCGCGCTTGGATTGGTAGCAGCCATCATTACATTTTTGCTCAAACTATACAAGAAACGCAATCCTGGCACCAAGATGTATCACTACCGCGTGAGCAACGCTGGATTGGCTGGACAACCTACGAAACAGAGGCTCACGTCGTTTGAGGAAAACTGTTTGGGGGTCCCTTTCACTAGACTTTTCAAGGACTGTGACGACTTCGCGTACACCATGTTCATGGATAAACGTTGCACGACGGTGGAAGCTTTGTTGCTGACAAGTTACCTATTCTACGGTGAGCACGTATATCAAGCGAGTTCGGTGGTTTTGCTTCTCATCGCTCGACTCCTGCCACGCAAGGTGATCCGCACTTTCAATCAACTGTTCATGCGTTGGCGAGTTGACCCCGATCTAGGGACTTTATCGTACCCAATGTCGTGCACTTGGTACAGAGCTAGCGCTGAAAATTATAAGCTCTCGGAAGCAACACCTTTAGCATAGTGGCTTTAACCCCTCTACACCGAGCCTAAATGCTGCAGAATCAGCCAGCTATCGTCTAGTAACTCGAGGGCACTAAACGACACTAAATACCACCCTACCTTCCTTGTCTACAAAATGCTGGATATCGATTTTGGCCCAGAAAATGAGATAGAGTCAGGAGCAGGATGTTCTTGGACGCGTTCACATCGCGACTCATAGTCAAACGAAAACAGCCACTGTGTTGAGAATGGAGTACACTGTAAACCTTAGTGGCTATTAAGTAGTTGCCTGTCGATGGTCGTGAACCGAAGTCGCGAAATTGAGAAGGTAACGTGTTCAAATATTTGATCGTTGATCGGTGTGCTCACCCTCAAAAGCGCGTCAACAACAGGCGCATCATTTCGGTGTTCTCCGCTCTAGCACCAGTCATCAGTGGTGTGATATCTAGTGTATCACCCATGGCGTTAGCCCCATGCTCCAACAGTGGTTTTGCGACATCGAGCGCACCGTACAGAACGCGACTGTCGTCCCTACGGTACATCAGAGTTACGTCAGCAAAATTCACCAAGTACCATTTACAACCAATTGATCGCGCTTAACGTCTAAACGGAGACGAAGGCGGTGTTCTTGAGCGTAGTACAAGAGCGCAGGGCTCCGAAACTGATCAAGGAAAAGATTGGCGATGCTCCGTCGTCAAATTCCGCGATAAGCAAGCTGTATCGACTGGCTTTGTCTACCATATATTCGCTCGCCGTGCCGCCAGTTCTCAGACAAACTTTCTGTTGCTCGATATCTTGTGGTCAACGTTGGATACGTCTTAGACATGGATGAAGAAAGCGGCGAAGGAATCGGATGTTTGTTTTAACAGTTTTGGTGCTGGTGATTGAATACATCGAAATGATAGAGCTGCCCAACAAGTTTGAAGTTTGCACTTGAAAGTGATGCTTACACAGATGCCAAACGGACAGTTCATTCTGTGGCCGTATCCAATGGTGCTGCGAATGCTGTAAGTTGTAGCGTAGTTGATTGTGGTATCATCACCCCCATTGTCACCAGGATCATAGCCACCTTGCGCGTAGAACTGATCCCGTTGCTGAGTATCTATTTACTCGTAATCCACACACCCACGCAGGTGCGAGTACCGTAGCGCGCTACATCTCGCAATGATGGGGTGTTTGAAAACGTGTAAATCTCCGGGGTCGCTTATGATTGCGATTGCTAATGCACGGACATTCCCGATCTTCTCCTCCCATGGAATTTGGATGAAGAACGAGTCGCGAATGAGACTCGACGACTCGAACATCGATCCGCTGGAAGACCATTGAATGCAACGCAAACTGCAGCTGAGAGATCAAGGAAAAGGAGATCTCGTTGGTTATCACAACAAAAGAGCTTCAACGGTGCAACATGCAGCTTCTGCTTCTCCAATCTTTTCTGCAGTGGACATGTGCGAGTTTGAATCGTGCTACATGGTGCAGAGCGATGGTCAGTTGCCACTCGTGACGAGGGCCTTTTCCGAGCGATTCAAGCCCAAAAGCAACGCCCAAGTGCACTGCGGCTACTTGTTCCAGCGCAACGACAACTGCAAGTATATGGGTAATGAAGCAAGGATCGATCCGTCAAGGAAACATCCATCGGCGCATAGTTTACATGTGGCGAGAACAATAACACTGGTCGCGTACTGTCATTTTCGTATAAGTACTGGCAGGAAATTCCCTCCCTTTCGCTTTCATTCCAGAACCTGCGGCCTTGACGATAGATAGATGGTGAAGCTCTTCTGTGCGATCGTTGGCGTGGCCGGGAGCGTGTTCTCTGTGCAAGTGGACGAGCGCGACTCCGTGGGGGACTTGAAGGACGCGATCAAGGGGAAGAACCCAGCAACGATCAAGTGTGACGCCAAGGACGTGCAGCTCTATGTGGCGAGGACGGCGAACGGCGCATGGCTGAGAGATGACGACCCTAGTGTGCTCGAGTTGGAGGAAGGGAGGATTAATGACAGCATCCAGACGATGATTGATGCTGGACAGTTGAGGCCGACGTGGGCAATTAAAAAAGTGTTGTCAGACAACAAGATGACCGGGTGGTTTTGGCGCGGCCCAAAGTCGAAACAAATCCACGTTCTAGTGACGGTCCCATGGCCTACGGCCAGATTACCGGGGGGGGGGGGTGATGCGAAGGACTTGTCCACTATTGATACTGATGTACAATTGAAGGTGTGGCAGTCAGTTGTCAAAATTTCCTCGGAATATGTGTGCTCAGGAACGGGGCTGATTCTGGATCGAACGGCGACACATGTATTTGCTGACCAACTTGCATACGTGGCTCGATAAAGATGGCACATTTTTTGAACACATGAGCGCAGACTTCAAGAAAGAGATCAACTACTTTTTGAGACTTAACCCCAACATGAAACTAAGCGGGGGGAAGAGGAAGAGTGACGATGCTGCAGTGGAAACGCGTAAATCTCCGCGTGTGTCAAAGGAAACAGCATTTCCATCAGACATCCCCCAAATAGTGGTGGAACACCTCCTTCCTGATACATCGGTGCTGGCCAAAGTCCACGTGTTCAGCCTCCACAGTGGAGTTTGCTGGCGTAGCTCTGCTGAGTTCGACTTTGCAATTTTCGAAGCTGCTGTGCCACCAGATGTCCAGCTCGCTCCATGTGAAACGTCCCGTGTAGTATTTCCCTCGATGAGTGTTCACATCTTTGGTTTTCCTGGTATTCTCGACGAGGGCAAGTTTGATCACTCCTACGCCATTATCCCGGCCGAAATAACTGGGTGGAGCGGAAACAAAATGACGCTATCATCGTTATCAACTCCTGGTCTCTCTGGAAGTGCTATTGTGTGTACCAAAACAGGAATTCCGGTTGGATATCTTGGTGGTGGATTTGATGGACTGGGAAACGCGCAGTATCAATCGTACGGCTACACCTTCCATGTAATGCCCAGATTACCTTCTTCGTTACCGCCCGATGCTGAAGTAAAGGAGGAGTTTTGACGCCTAGGGAGCTTTTAAAGACCCATGACGCGCAAGATCGTCGAGTGCTGTTACAGCTTGTTTTGATTGATTACGAAAATGAACACACTTCCTGTTTTCTATGTGATGAGACGAAAGGGTGTTGTGTGAGTTGGACAGCCATTCCTGCAAGATATTGCTAGTAGCAGCATTCTTACCCAGAGTGTCAATAACGGTACCGAAACCCCGAAGAGCAGCGAATGATAGTGCATTTCGTTTGCCTTGGTATTTGCTGTGTTCTCTTTCTTCTGCAGCAGGATCGATGCGCCCAACATCACTGTCTACAATGCTGTCCATCCAGACTTTCCTTCTCAATATTTTTGAGCGAACCCTGGCAACTGTTTACCTTCCTCCGACCACTGCTTTGGAATCTCCAAGCAACAAGGTGGCATACGCGGTGTGGCCCCCTCGCGATCAACAGCGTTATTTTGTGCTCCACGTGCTGCCAGGGGTTTTACACGATACACTTCACTATTATGTGACGTCGAATCACTTCAACATGGTCTGCGACATGTGTCTTTGGCGTCACCTTATTCGTCAAAACTATGTTCTCACATGGTTCTCTCCAAAAGTTGTAACCTCCCAGCCCCAGTTCTTCTTTTGTACCCCATAAGGGAGAAAACGACGAAGAATCTCGAGAATCGACCAGAACGTTTGCAGCTCTCTACGTCGCTGCTCAGAGCCCCTTACGCGCCCCCAGCAGCTCTGCCATCTCCTCTCACGTCCCGTTGGCCTATTGGCCGCGTCCACCGCGTCGTTCGCGCTTTATTAGCGGCTGCAGGAGCTCCAGAAGCCAATCTGTAAACGTTGAAGGTGGTAAAACCTAGGTTTTAGTCTATAACCCCTCCGATTTAGCTATGGAAGCCGTGCGCAAGCGTCCGCAGCGCTCTAGAGCCGCTAAAAATCCGTTTAAACAGCAGGAGAAGGACGCGACAAGTGACGACGAAATCCACGCAGCAATTGCGGAGCTGGACGCGATTCAGGAGCCTCTGACGACGGACACAGAGATAAAACGCAACGAAGAAGACCTTTTGGCTTTATTACAGGACGGAGGGAGCAGCAGGGAACAGGACACCCTTCTCGTCGCTGAAGGAGCAGGTTCTCAACCTCCTAATAATCATAAGAATGATACGGGGGGGAATAATACTACTCGGGAGAAGAAGGACCACGTTACAGGTACACAACAGGAGCAAGGAGAAGTTCCTTTGTTTCCAGTGGTGACTGGGGCTGTTTCGGCTCCTTCAGCTCCTGTTTTTGACGAAGAGGAACATGAGAATTTGGTTATTCCTTCTGAGGAATTGCCGTTGCAGCCGAAACCTCCATCATCTCCGTCTCCACCTCCGCTACTTCCAATGCGGACGTCGATGCCTCGAGCTTTTCATGAAATTTCATTCGCAGCAGGGATGGATTCTGCTGCTCCGTCGGCTCCGCCCGAATTTGAAGATATTGACGTGGAAGTTGCGGATCATTCGAGTACAACGCCGTCGGCGCCGTCGTTGTCGCCTACGACGTCGAAGAAACTACATCGATTTGTTGCAGCACCGCGGAATCCGGAGAAATTGAGTCCTGTTGTGAGGATGCCCGTGAAAGACGCCACTACTGCAGCGTCAGTAGAAAGGGCTAGCGGTGCGGTACGAAACTCGTTTGCCAAGTCTCGTCAGGCCGAAAAAAAAGCCGGGAAGCATAATATTTACCCGTCGATGCCGCGTGAAACCGAAACGTCGACTAAACAGACTATGGGAGGGGTAGTGGATGGAGTGCCAGCAAGTTACGAGGAGCTGCTTAAGAAAAAGCATATTCGAGTGAAACTAGAGCCATTCATCAACTACGAAATGAACTTGATGCGAGCCGAGGCGTCTCAGAAGCGACAGGAGATGAAGATGCGTCACATCGAGACCAATAAAGGCGAGTTGTACGCACGCGTGGAGCGATACTTGTTTTCAGAGTACATTTTGCACAATGCGGCTTCGACGATGGACGAGTACAAGCAAAAAATTGACGTGCTCGTCAAGAAAGGTAAGTGTGAAAGATTTTTTTTACCTTGTTTGGTTTTGACGGCGAGATTGACACTAATACGTATTCGTGTAACCGGGGTCAGTTTGGACTTTGGAAAAGAAGCGAGTGTCGTCGGCGAAACGCTGTGGAGATAATGTGGAAATTGAGCAACAAATGGAGTTTCAAACTGCAAAGTTGGAATCGGTACAGCTTGAAAAATTGAAGACTCATCTCGATAAGTTGCGGCAGCTTCGAACGGTGGAGGCATCGATGCATACTTTCGACCGCGCAATCTCTTACTTTCACGTGGAACAGTACTTAAACAGTGTGCTACAAGAACCAAACCTTGTCGCGTTCGTGAACAAAATGAGCTCTTCTTGTGGCGGCACCAGTGGCATTGAAGGCTTGGATCTCGTCCCGGAGGGTACTAATTTTTACGAAGCTCTCCCGCAGGGCTCATCTCTTGCTTCGGCTGTCGATCATTTGAAATACTGCGTTGATGTTTTGATTTTCTTTGAGAAGAAGGTGACTTTGGGGGAGGAAGGAGTGTTTGGACGCGTGCCCCAGTCATTTTACCGCGGTGAACTTATCTGGCACAGCACACATGCAAAGATGCATTACAGCACCGCTGGAGGTGCAGGTATGCAGCGCAAGGTCAAGTGTTATGCCTGTGGCAGCTTGAATTCACCTCTTAAATCGAACCAGTGGTGTAAATTGTGCGAAAGTTGCGAGGTGGTATTATACATCCCGCCATCATCTGTATCAACGAAGACAAACGAGTGGTTTACGAGCGTTCTGAGGTTTCGCAAGTCGTTGCAGAGGTGGATTTCTGCATGTATGCAAACTCTTATGCGCACCATATCACTTCAAAATATGCCATATCTACTGATGCACGTGATGTACTTGCCTCGGATATCAACAGACGAGCGGTCGTGGTTTTTACGCTTCCTGCAATTTCCGCGTGCGATGGTTCGGACAGATGGTTCCCTAAGGAACGAGTGGAGTGAAGATCTTGTGGATCATTACATTGCGATGTTGCATTTGGTGTTCCATCCTGAAAAGTTGCGGCGTATGTCGATTATTGTATCCAGTGGACCGCCCAATGGGAAAAAAAATGTAAAGAGTGCAGAAGTTGGCGTGGCTGAGAACAAAGGACTCGTATCGCCGGAGTGGGTGTTGTTGGAGAATCCAGAGATGCTTGATCGTTATTTTCTCTCCGATGAAGATTTCGTTGCCGTGTTAAACCAATTTCCGAACACGTTTGCTTTTGGTCAGCTATTCAACTGCACTTTGGACGTGAAAAAGTGTTTTAGCCGAGCGCTGACGCTGGTGTTGGAGCTAACACAGAGTCTGCGATCCTTTCAAGAGTTTGAAAAGCTGCCGACGCGAATTGCACAACTTCTTGGACAATTGCTTGCTGATGCGGCTGAGCTTCCTGGGTCAGGCTGGTCTAATGATTCTGGACTGAAGGACGCGGTGTTTTATCCAACACTGTTTGACCAGTTGTTTCTGACAAGTTTACACGGTCTCATGGCGAGTGATTGCAACCGTGTAGCGTGGAAGAGTTTAAGCTTGTTCCCTTTTGATTCGTTGTCTGAACTGGCGAAGTGGGACGTATTGGCTCTACTGTTATTCAACCTTCACAGCCTTCCGTTGGAAGCGAAAACGGCGTCTGGATGGATGCAGTTTATTGGGAAACCTACTTCACAGGGCGTAGATACTGGGGCATTAGCACGTCAGCACCTGTACGACCTGATTGAATCCGATACAGAGAGCGCGATGTGTTTGCTGAACGCAGTGGCTAGCCTTGCTGCATCGTGCCAGTCGGAAACATCGAGTGAGCGGTATGACCTGGTATCTGTGGCTGTGCACGAGCTCTTTATGGCGGGATATACCGTGGAACCATGCCAACAGGCTCTAGGCCAGAATGGAGAGCGGGCAGCAAGACCTCTTAGCACAATTTGCCTGGCTCACCCCTGGGTTCTGTCGCTTCTCATCACGCTGCTGTTCAAGTATCACGAGTGTGCCTCAACCTGGATTCACGTGTTCGAGACGTTCCCGATTAATCGTTGGATGCCTACACCTCAGGATTTGCTAAATCTTCAAGAATGGTTATTGCTTGAGGATACTACTGCTCCACGCAGCGCTCTGGCCCGTTTTCTTTTGGATCACATCAATTGGGAGTACGACGTCAAGCTACAGCGATTGTTTACAGACGCAATGCTTCATCGTCAGGTAGCGCTCATGGTTGCCGAAGCGCTGGTTTTGTACAAAACGCGAAAAGAGAGAGCAAGCGATCCCGAGGTGGCTAATCTACTTGCCGGAGGAGGGTCCCCACAGAAACTTGAGGTCACTTCGATTGCCAAATCAATTCGTCGCGCGTTATGGCTAGGAGAAACGGTGGATTTTGAGAAGTGGTGCTGGAAACTCATGCTCAAGCTAAGGTTTTACTCGCCTAAGACGCACGATCCTCTTCTCCCGCTCATCGATCTCCGCCATGACCGTTCACGAGAAGCATTGACTTTACGCCGGTGGTTTGCTGGTGCTTCTGTATTGCGGGTGTTCCCTACTCGCAAAGTTTTCCCGTTCTATACTTCGCTTGAGGACCAAGTCTCTCACTATGGTCAGAGTGACAACAAAATAGGTAACTCACTGGATCCAGGGGTCGGCGGAAGCACGGGGGCTCCTATTCAACAAGAGGCTCGAATGCTTTTAACCCCCCAAAATCCAAATGCAGTAGGTGGAGTAGATATTGAGTCGACTGTTTCAGCTACCGCGGCCCCACGGACAGAGCCTATTGTGGCCTATGTAATCTGCCAGATGACGACCTTTGTTTTCAGTGACCGCCTCGATCGCTGGGAACCGTTGCTAGTATTGCTCAAGAGTGAGCTTTTTCCGGCTGCCATCAAGGTACTCGAGAATTTGTTCCCGGTGTTATCACGACTGGACAAGACGAAAAATTTCCCGGGAAAATCATCAACATCCGCACCCCAAACAGAGAGCGAAAATGAGTCCAAGACTACAACGTCGAACAGCGAAGACGATGGGGAAGGAGCATTATCGTCTGACGAGGTCGATGGTGAGACCGA
Organism: Phytophthora agathidicida; assembly: GCA_025722995.1. Taxonomy (NCBI): domain Eukaryota; phylum Oomycota; class Peronosporomycetes; order Peronosporales; family Peronosporaceae; genus Phytophthora; species Phytophthora agathidicida. The sequence goes on from CP106979.1 coordinate 2,334,735, forward strand.
GACACCTTTAGGAAATGGCGGTGTGATTTTGGAGCTTGACAATGAGCTGGAGGTTTGTATGGCAGCGATGCAGGCTCTATCTACTGACGAATTGATAAGCCTGCTGAAAGCGTTGCACGACTTCTCGTACATCAACACGGACGAACTCCATCGCATGCAAGAAGTTCTCAACAAGGGCTATATCGGTGGCTGGGAGAGCACAGCAAAAGATCGAATCTTGGCGAAACTTCGCTTTGTGCGCGAATGCAGTCGTTATTTACACCCTGTTGTGCTACCTGCACTCATTAATGAGTGCTTTCCCCAATCGAGTCCAGTGTCTGTGACGACTTCAGCTTTGTTCCATGGAGCAATGTCGTGGATATCTTCCGCGCTGGGTGGTGAAAACAGTACCGGGGCACTGTCACCGTCGGCTGCATCATCAACTAGTGCTGCTCTTTCAATCCGGAACTCTTCTCTGACAGCCACGACCGCTTCGCTTGCGATGATAGGTGGAGGTGATTACGCTGTGTCGGCAAAAGCCTTGACCGCTTTGATCCGGCGTTCATTTGAATATTCCGTTGACGATTCGTCTCTTGCAGAATCAATGCGGTTTTGGATGAGGGCACTATTACAAGTACCGTTTTGGTACGAAAACGCAGCTTTCCGGTATGTGCTGGACGTTATGTTTCATTGCAGTATGGAGAGTTCCTATGAGTCGTCATTGGCGAAGAATGCAGCGAGGGGACATGCGCTTGATATATTATACGAGTTGGTAGGACTCATTGACGCCGCTTTCGACTCTTTTTGCCAACGCGTTGCTCGGCGCAGCGAAGATGCAGGACAGCCAGAACAACAGTTTATCGAGAACGAGCCCGTCATTGTTATGAGTTTCTTGCCTGCGGTGGCCGCCTCAGCGACTTTTGCCTCTTTCTTTGGTGGTTCGTTTGATGTGGCACAATACGTCAGCGGTTGCCCCCATCTGGCCTTATGGAGTTTGCTTGTTGAAACGCGGAAGGAAGTCGAACTGTTTCTTACAATGGGGCAACTCATGATCAAATATGAGCCCAAAACGATGAAGAAACTGGAGAAAATGAAGAAGACCGAAGGAAGACTCGCTGCAGCTCTCAGTGCAGTTCGGGATGGGAAAAGCCTCGACGATCACGCGGAAGAAATGATCTATGATTCTCCGAGTTCTACATCCCGTATTACCAATCCTCTCTCTTTTGGCCACACTAGCTTCGACTCACTGTCCCAGTACAAGATCTACCGCTGGTGCAACTACTGCCAGGATCTACCCGAGTCGGAGCCGACACAAATTATCTACTGGCAGGTGTTTTTTGCCTTGTATTTTGCAACTACTGGCGGGTCTCATGTCTTCGGTCACCATTTCCTTGACCATACCGGCAGTCGCAGCAAGCGTGTACACTTACGAAAAAATCTCCAGACCAAATTGCGGAAGCTAGTGAACTACTGCTCCAACCAAGCGCAAGTCGTGTTAACTGCCACCGGTGCTTCAGGTACCACTGGGAGTTCGGTTGCAGAGTTGAAGGAGCGGAGATATGCCCATTTTGTGGCTCTCTCGCAACTTTACTCAGCTATGGACGCGTGGATGGAAGAAAAAGACCCGAATCATTGGCTGAAAGAAGAGGAACTATCGGGCTTACCGCGCCACTACGAGGTAGAACGCCTCAAAGATGTATTACGTCTGAGTGATGCGTTGCTAAACTCGCATTCTGATCAGATCAATTGGTCGGACATGCCTCTGTGGACGAGTTTGTGCGGCTTTGAATTTACGGTTAGGCGAACTACACCCAAAGTGGAGCTTAGCGACGATGTTGACGATGAAGCTAGTTCTGTAGTGCCCTCTTTGTCGACACCTCTTGGTGCAGTCGGTGAGGAGGAGGATTTCGCATTCGTGGAAGAAGCAGCCGAGCTAGCAAGACGGCATAGCAGCTTTGGGGGTCTTGCCGGACTGCACAGTCTCACCATTCGGCCACTGCCATTAGTACCGGATTTGTGCGGACCATCAAGTCTAACTGAATTGCCTATGGTGTCAGTTGTCATTTCGACGGATCGATGTGTTATTACACCCACTATTCCGCTAAACAAGGCTGGCCTGAAAGCAGTGGCTATGAAATTCTCGGAGAATTTGTCCGTTCTTGTGTCACTCGACTCCGAAATGGTGGATAGTGTGTCGAAACTTTATATTAGCAAGGCAAGGACTGTAACACAGAGTCTACCGTGTGCAGAAGGAACAAATTGCAGAAGTCCTGCGGCGTTTCGATTTGAGTTTTTGGAATGGATGATGGATTCGCGAATGGATGATGGTATTCAATCAATCCGCGCTCAGGGTGAGCGTTGTGATATGCGCTCCATGGTGGTAAACAATGTGATATCATCGTTAAGTGAGCCCGACCGCCAAACGGATACGTCTGGCTCCTCAGCTACAGTATTCGCTGCCGAGCAGTTCCTCCAGCTCGATGGGGATGGGTTCATGTTGTCATTGCAGATTTTGCTAATTGACCAAGTTGTGCGAACGCTAGGCTTGGAACACGAGAAACTTAAGCGTTCGAAACAATCACTGGAGAGCGAAATGCTGGTGGATGTGACAGCAAGCGATGACAAAGTGGACGCTAATGAGACGAGCAACGCAGTTGAGACTGATAATGAGGTGAAGCGTGTGGAGCTTACACCTATTGAAAAGATCGAACAGGAGGTTGAACGGTTGCACAACAAAGGCCTTGAATGGTTCCGTCTTCTGACAGAACTGGACACGAAGCTGTCACGTATGGTACCGCCGCTACGCGAGGCTCTATGGCGTTCCATCAAGCAACTGGGATTAAGCTTTGTTTGTGTCGACGAGAGAGAGACATGTACTCTGCTTCAGCTCATGCTAGAAGACCCATCCCGCATCAACCTACTCAGTGAGTGTTTCTTCCCAGCAGCCGCGCCGTCCCGTTTTGTGGAGATGTTTGCGAAACTTATGACTGCAAGCAGTTCATCCAAGCTCTCGAGTGAAGAAAAGCTCATCCTCCTGCACCGATTTGATTTTCGTGCGTGGCTGCAGACCAAGAGTCCGCAAACGCCCACCAAGTTTGATCGTGACACTGTTTTGTGCATGATTTTGGGTGACATTAGCCACCAGTTTCCTGCAGATCACACTTTGATGGACGCTGTTCGGAAAGCTGAGGACAGCATTGCATCGCAGCATTTGAACGAAGTGCTCCGCGTGTATGCAAAGGTACTTCAACTAATATGCTCCGCTCATTTAGAAGACCATGTTGAAAAGATGGTTCACGCACTGGTTGGCATCCATGATGATTACCGGTTCCAAACGGCAAGTGTGGGTAATGGTGATTCGGCTTCATCTGCTGGTGGTGACGAGAACTCCAACTCCTCGGGGTTGGCGGCATTACCGCGCCCAGTAGATGCTGTGATTTGGGAGGCTCTCGTTGGAATCCCGTCGACTTCTTGGAAAGAGCTACCTCTTATGCAGATCGAGGCTTGTGTTACGTTCCTCAGTCAGCACATGACATCGTTGAGGTGGCAAGGTGGAATGGCTGCTGGCAGTAGCTCAAACACCACGAATACCAGTGAACAACTGCGAGGACGAGAAACACCCAATTCATCTTCAGCTTCGTTGGCAAAATACGCCATCGTGTATTGGCAGCGGCTTGGAGTTCTGAAGAGTTTCCTGGACTTGCTTACGCTTTGCTGTCGTGTGACTCCAGAGGAACGACAGTGGGATCTAATCACTGCCTTTTTTGAACCATTGCTATCAACGATGTATCAGCCAGCTACTAACACAGAAGGCTCGGCTATCAGTGCCCCATGGTCTGAGCAAGACACTCTTTCAACGGGGACTACAATTTGTTCGTGCTTTGTCGCCACATGCTCCGAATATCTGAAGAATCAGCCGCCGGCACCACAGGCCCGAGAAGATGCCGCGATTAACAGCAATGATGTGCCGCTGACACAAACAGCAAAGCTCTCGCAAATTTGGTCGTTCTACTTGACGGTGCTTGTTCCGCATGCGCCTACCCATATTTGCAAGCACTTCCATCAATTCGTGACCCGGCTAGCATGGGAGCACTGGTGTCTGACTTTGGAGATCGTACAGCAAATGCGTGAACTTGTTCAGACGGAAAAACAGCAACTTGCGGGAGTGTCTACTGGGGCTAGCGACCAAATGGTTCCTCCGCTGCATTCTACATTATCGCCGTATCCGTTTGTATCGTGGTTAGTGCGTGACGTGTTGTGTCGTACTACGTGGAAATCAACAGACGCGTGGCTGGAAGCACAGAGTGAAGCTGTTTGCTCGTCATTTCTGCTGGAATTTGCTAAGTTGTGCTTGGAATTGGTGCTGGATTTGCCCCACTTTCAGGTTAAGTCTGGTCACACAGCGTCAACGAATGTACTTCCGCCCTATTTTGTCAACTTCATCAAGCAACAATCTACATTTTGGGCGAAGTGGAAGATGACGATGGGAAATCTCGAAACACTACAACAGTTCACGCTTGATGCCCTAAAAGAGCCACTCGGAAATCGAGCGAACTCAAGAAGTGGGGCAAGTCTGCCTTTATCGGGGCCATTCCCAGCATCGCCAAGTGCAGCGATGATGCAAGATGCATTCACGAGACTTCAATTAGTTCTTCGGTTATTTGGCCAGATCACTACCCTTCACCACTGCAAACTCCCCAAGCGGGATAGTTTGCAGCGAGTGAGCCTCTTCCTCAAGCTGCTTTTTGGTGTTTTTGAAGTGAACGATCGTGGCTGCGTTGATGGAAACCGTTACAACTCGGAGCATGCAGCGTGGCTCATGGTACTTTACGGGTCGAGCTGCACGGCATTGTACGAGAAACTAGACGAGATCGTACAGTTCTACAAACTGAATGCTGGCAAAGAAAATGATGACTGTATTACGATTGCAGAAGAGTCAAAGGAGGGCGTCTCAGAAGACGACTTAACGGCCACGATAGAAGGAGTATTGCGATTCTGCAATTTGTCGCTGGTGGAGGTTTTCTTCAAGCAGATGCAGAATAGTCCGAAGGGAGGCAGTGGGGGAGGAAGCGAAAGTTCTTCGTCGTCGTTGGCGGGGAATGGTGCGCTGAACTGGAACAAGTGTGGCAATGTAGTGTTTGTGGAGATCGACGCTTTTGTGCGTGATTTTGCTTCCAGTCAAAAAGCTTTGCAACTGAAAAATTCCAGGGGGGACCGTGGTTCGAATAAGGAAGATACATCCAGCGATACAACGATTTCAGCGGTCCGGTCTCCAGCGGAAGCAATTGGGATCCCGCTAGGAAAGGTGTTGTGGAGTTTTCTAGCCTTCCGAGGTGGCGAGTTAGCTTGCTTGGCTGCGTGTGGGCGTGCTTTGGCCTCGGTGCACGTGATGAGTCAGGTAGCTGAGAAGTGTATTGAGAAATGGATCATTGAGGAGCGACGGGGCATGTGGGATGCGTTGGCGCTGCGGCTACAGGTGCCTGAGTTGAGCGGAGCCGAGTTTGAGGCAGCATGTTTGGAACAAGGCAAGCTGCTCACGTTACAGGTTCTCTTCCTGCAACAATTACGTCGTGCGCCTGTGCTGACAGAATCGTTAAGTCTTGCGCTGCTGACGAAGCTGATAGGCTGGATGGAACGTGCTCGTGTGGGCAGCAGCGTATTGGCACAAACAAAGTTGTTGTTCCTGGCTGCCGAGGTCACCAACTTTGTGTGCAAGCCGCTCGCCGAAGTGTTGCCTTCGACGCTAAAGAAGCAGATGCTGCGTCAACTATGCGACCTACTGTTGGAACTGGGCCACGCTCGTCGCAACAATGGTATCATGAAAGCTATCGGACTCGGCGGCTCCTTGCAATACGGTGTCGAGTTCCATGTCTCGTGTTTGGCTGCTGGCATATTCCTACGACTGCAAACACGCAATGGTGCGCCGCTGCGAATGGATGATCGCATTCCATTCAAAATGACCCGTACTACAGAGAAGCACCTTCGTTCCCTCGAGACGATGCTGCAAAGTAAAGAAGCTTTCCAACTTGGACGACGGGCTGATTCGTTAGTGGATTTTGCTCGAGACCCCCGTCGAAGTCTGGCAGACCAAGACGAGTTTTTTGTGACGCTCTTTTCAAGCATGTATCCAGCTCAAGGATGGCTGCTGGCCAAGTGCCTGCCTTAAAGATAATAGAAAAAAGTAGCGTAGTAATTATAAATGGAAAAGCTTCGAGAAGCAAACGATTTTTATCACAAGAAGATGGCCTAACCACCCTAAGTGATCATATTGACTTGGATTGCAAGGTAAAACAAGTGGAGACCCACTATGAAAAAAAAACGAGATGAGTTAGTCGCTAGTGGTTGTTTACGAAGTATTCACGTCGGGACACTTCTTGTCTCGACGCGAGTCGTACTCTGCTAGGATTTCTTCTGCTGACTTTCCCGATGTTTCTGGAACAAGTTTCAACGCCAGTAGGTAGAAACCCACAAGAAGCACCACGAATGGAACGTACACATAGTCATCCAGAGCATCCGAGATATAGGGATACGACACGCCTACGATCAAATTGCACAACCAATTGATGCCGATACACAGTGACGACGCGCTGGCACGAATCGAGTCAGGGAAGATATCGGCCGTCATGGTCCACACCAACGGGCCCATGGTCACGCCGAACGCTATCACATATAGCGCCGTGAATACAATCGACAAGGCCGGAAGGTCGACAACGAACGCCACGGTCATGCCGATGGCCATGACAGCCATCCCAGCCAACCCCCACAGCATCATGTTTCGGGCTCCAAAGCGGTTGGCCATCACCCCCGTAAAGAATGCCGGCCAAATATTGATGAAGTTGATGATGAGCGTACCGATACGCGAGTCCGAGATGCCAGCATCTGAGAAAATGCTACCAGAGTAGTAAAACACAGCGTTGATACCCGACAATTGCTGTGAACAGGCCATCAAAATGCCACCGAGGAGCTGCAACCGGTAGCGTGGATGGAACATTGACTCTTTCTTCGCAGTGGAGTTGGTCAAACCCTCCTCAGTTGAGTCAGATTTGCCACTTACCTCAAGCCACGACAGAGCCGTCCGAACATGCTCCTCGCCGTACAGTTGAGCCATCACTTCTTTTGCCTCCTTCGTACGGCCTTTTGTCAGCAGCCACGCAGGACTTTCAATGGACATTGACGGAGCCAAAACCAGGTAAATGACTGCCAATACACACGGGAACGCAGCTAAATAACGCCATCCACTGCTCGTATTGGTGAAGAAGAAGCAGATCGCAGGAAGCAAAATCCCCAATGTCGTGAAAATCTGGAGACCAAGACCCAATGTGTTCCGCATGTGAGGGGGAGACAGTTCATTCACGTAAGCGCCGATAGTCCCTGTGGCAGTACCCGATGCCAGTCCTGAGATCATCCGACCAACAGCAAAAGCCCAAATGTTCGAGACTGAGGCCTGCACGACTCCACCTAGGATCATGACGGCGCAGTTGCCCATCAGAGTTTTCTTGCGGCCGTACTTGTCACTGAAGTAGCCACAACAAAGAGAGCCGATCATGGCACCGAAGATCCACGCATCGACTGCGAACGTCCACTGCAGTTTCGAGTGACCTGGGAACATGAGGCAGGTGTCTTCAGCCACGGGACGAGCATTGCACTCGTCCGTGTCGTTATACTGCGACAAATTCATTTGCGCCGTCGACCACCCGCTTTGGAAAGGCTGCAACCACGATAACACCATACTCGTGTACAGAATCGGTTTGGGTTTGATGAGACGGGCAGCGATCTTATTAGCATCGTCGAAAGCAGTGACTGGTTTGGGCGACTCGAGTTCAGCGTAAGTGTCGGTCATGATGGACTCGGATGGGCTTGGGTGGCAGTAGAATGAAAAATGAACGAAGTTTGAAGTGGCGTAAGTAGCTCGACGCCCGGAAGAAGTTATTCCTACGACGTGGAGCAGTTGGATAAACAGCGTCGTGGGATGAGTTCTGCATAATCGGTCAGCGGACAGTTGCCATACCTCTTCGAGTTGACTTGTGCGTAGCACGAATGCGAAGAATAGGGGGAGTGCGCCAACAGAACGTTATACGATCTGGAGGTGTATTGGCGACTGTGTGAATTCACGTGGGGGTAAGCCCATGAAGTAACTCGTTAGTCGTATCGTCATTGAGCAACACCATCCCATAATCATCAACACCTTCACCTTCAACGTCGTGGTAAGCCCTAGTCAATTCTTGATGTTTGTTGAGTTAGATTGCGGGCTGATTTTCGGTTGAGCTTTCCTTCCTTTATCAACATCTTGGTAGATGACTGTCGCTAGCGAAATGTGCAGACAGTTGAGAGCAAAGCTCAGTCTGGTTTCGGTCATATGCTGGTTGGGAAGTAAGTTCTTTGCTCTCGAGCTCTCTGGTGTGCGCCCCTGCGGTTGTTAGCGTTTCGGTGCCATGTAGAGTGAGCAGCAAGTGACCCATCTTACAAATTACTCTTCGCCCCTGCTGCTGTTCATGCCCACCTGGGTGCGCCCTGCAGGAAGTCAAATTTGCGGTAGAGCTGCTTCCAGCTGGGCTATTACATCTACCAAGGGACGAGGCTCTCGCTCTGCATGCAGCTGAACTATCGAAACCACGTGCTTTTCAACATGTGAGCCCGTCAACAAGCAAAGCCCATGTGGTCCGTTCGCCAGATTTTCGGGCACTACCACAGGCAAGAACAAATCGCCACTAGTCAATTTTGCAGCGGAAGGAGACTACTCCTTCCAACGGTGGACACCCTGGAAGAAGAAGTTCTAATTCTCGACTTGTCGGGACGTTTGGGCCGCGCAACTATGAAGTTGACGTCATCGATGGAGCTCAAGGTGGACTTCAAGAACTGCCAGTCGCCCGAATTCAACGACGCGGACATTCGCCCGCACCACATTTCGTCCGGGACTCGGGACATCGAGAGTTCCATGGTGGAGAACGGTGCCGGCCAACCACTTTACAATGCTGAAATCTATGGAAGCCTACGCAAAGGGGGCGCCGTCGGCTTCTTCTCCATGGACACAATCGGTCTCGTGGCTGCCACGTTCGCGTCGACGTTTTCGATCGAGTGTCTGCACAGTATTATCACGCCCATGTTGGAGGAACATTTCGGACTCAAGTCAGCAGAACTAGGGGCTTCAAACCGCTTGACAGCGATCCCTTTAGTCTTCTCCTTCTTCATCGGTTTGCTGTCGGATTGCTACCCCATCCTGGGCTTTCGCCGCAAAGGGTACTTGATCATCGGATTGGCGACGACGGTGGTGAGTCTGTTGGTGCTCTCCGGTTTGGACGGGTACATTGAGACGTTAGAGAATGGAACTGCAGGGACTGGCTTGGTTGCTGCGATTATCGCGTTTGCGACGTTGGCGAGCGTTGGGAACATCACAACGTACGTGTGCGTACACACTCGAGTGCTTGAGTTATCTCAACGAGAACCATTAGGCATGCGTGGAGCTATCCAGGCGACGTACATGATTTTCCGATGCGTCGTGTTCATCCTCACCGACGCTATCGCGTACCTTATCAGGACCACTTCGACGCATCATTGCCGAGCTCTTTTGGGCTTTGGTATCGTCATTGCACTTTCGATCCCACTAGTCTGGAAGTCATGGCAGGAGAAATACTACTCGTTGTCAACACCAATGAAGACTCGTGGCCAGATTTTGTGGAGGATCATGCAGCAGAAAGCCGTGTGGAGCATTCTGGCCTTCATGTGCTTCTTCACGTTGTTCAGCGGCATCGCCTTCAGCGGTCCTACCGTGATTCTTAGCGTGTGGGCAGGTGCCAGCGGCGATAACTCGTTCCTACAGCAAGTCATGTACTATGGGGCGACGCTCTTGACAATCGTGGTGTGGCGATACTACTTCATGAATCGGCCGTGGCGAACGTTCTACGCTATGTCTACAGTTCTGCTCATCGTACCGCACTTGATCGTAGCGATCCTAGTTACGCAAGACATTTACCGTGACCGATACTTTTACCGCGTCATGACTCTATTTGCCAGCATCGCAGACGGCATCGGTTGGCTAGCTAGCATGGCTCCACTGACGGAAATTATCCAAGAAGGCTCGGAGGGGGCAATGGTTGGACTCATGCTGTCACTGTACTATCTCGTCAATATCTTCGTGGAGACCAATTCGACTGGACTGTTTGATGGCACCAATTTCTACAACATCGCGGAAGTCGCGTTGGACACCCCCCGAGCCCGATCAGATGTACTCAAGGCGTTGATTCTCAACTATGGCATCAACGCATTGGCGTTCATTGGCCTCTACTTCTTGCCACGACAAAAGCTCGACACTCAGCAGCTACGAAGTTATGGTGGATATACCAAATGTGCGAGCGGTGCCATCGTCGTCTTCGCGGTATTGCTGTTCGTGTACTCATTGACGATTACCGCGCTTACGTTGAACCCATCAACTTCGTGCCTTCGTATCACCGGAGGCGACGGTTGTTGAGATGTACTTCGATGTAGTTAACTTTCCTGTAATTCAGATATTGGTTTGATGTTGTTGATACCAGTCTTGAACTTCGAAAATGTAACGCTAGTCTCAAAAGTATTCGACCGTGAAAGCGGCTGAGATTCGTTGCTTACAAGCACTGTTATCGAGTAGAACCTAGCACTTTGAAAAGAATATTTTCTCACAACAAACTCACCAAATAAATTACAGATAATCAGAGACAACCATTAATGATTGCAGGCCTCAGCACCCAGTACCACCAACGATACGAATGCAAGCTGTGGTAGGGATGAATGTCATGATCGTGACCGCGAAGCTGTAGAGGAACAAAACCCCAGAAAAAGTCACGATGGCAGCGCTGGCACACTTGGTGTATCCACCGTAGCTTCGCAACTGCTGCGTATCCAGCTTTTGTCGTGGGAGGAAGTAGAGTCCGAAGATCGACAATGCGTTAATGCCGTAGTTGAGCACTAATGCCTTCAAAACATCACCACGAGCACCTGGTGTATCAGCCGCCACTGCAGCGACATCGTAGAAGTTGCTACCTTCGAACAGTCCAACCGAGTTCGTCTGAACGAAGATTCCCACCAGAAAGTAGAGGGACAGCGTGAGTCCAACCATTGCCCCCTCAGATCCTTCCTGGATGATTTCAGTCAGCGGGATGACGCTACCGAGCCAGCCGACAGCAAAAGACACGCTGCTGAACAGGGTCATGATGCGGTAGAACAACCGGTCCCGAACAATGTCTTGACTTACAAGAATGGCCACGATCAACTGCGGGACGATGAGAAGAATTGGGCAGGCAGCATAGAATGAGCGCCATGGACGATTCATGAAATAGTGGCGCCAAACTATCATCGTCGCGATCATTGCGCCATAGTACATGAGTTGCTGCACAAACTGGTTGTCGCTACTCGCTCCTGCCCAAACGGTGATGATGACTGCTGGCCCGCTGAACGAAATCTGGTTAAACAACGTGAAGAAACATTGAAACACCAACACACTCCACACCGCCTTCTGCTGCATGATCTTCCACAAGATTTGACCGCGTGTCTTCACCGTTGTTGACAGCGAGTAGCATTTTTCGTCCCAAAACTTGCAGATGAGAGGAACTGGTAGCGCGATGATAACTCCAAACACAACAAGCGCAGCCGTTTGGTGAGAAGACGTAGCAGTAGCCGAGTTTTGCACAGCGTATACACATGCATCGGTAATAATGTACACAACGCAGCGGAAGATCAGATACGTCGCCAGAATTGAGCCTCGAAGCCCCAAAGGTTCTCGTTGAGAGAGCTCGATCACTCGTGTGTGGATACCGACGTACATGGTGATATTCCCCAAACTAGCTAACGCCGCGCACGCGATGAGAAGACCAATTAACCACGTGCCATCAGTTCCAACCGTGAACGACTGAGCATACGCGTTCAATCCAGCAAGACACCAGATACTCGTGACTGAAGTGGCCAAACCGAGAAGGGTGTATGCCTTTCGACGAAGCCCCATGATCGGATAGCAGTCCGACAGTAATCCAAACAGGAAACTCAGCACCAGCGGCATCGACGTCAAGCGTTGAGAGGCAGCAAGTTGAGCAGGAGTGAGGCCGAAGTGCTGCTTCAACATGGGCTGAACCGCACTATTGAGGCACTCCACAGCGAACGTCGACGAAAAGGTAGCAGCTACCAGACCGAGGCAATATCTCGACATGAACTTGATAGCCCCACCTTTGCGTAGACTGCCGTAGATTTCTGCATTGTAAAGAGGTTGACCAGGTCCGTTCTCCATGACTGAAGTCTCGACATCGCGCGTCTGCGAATAACCATGCAGCGGCGCAGCGTCCGCTTCACTGAGGTCGAACGATGGAGAGAGGAAATTCTTGAAATCCATCTTGAGCTCCGACGAGGACGTCAACTTCATCGTCGTGCGACGAAGATGACCGGTCAAGTCGACAACTAGTACTTCCTCCAGTGTAAACGAGGAAGTGGAGGAACTTTTCGCTCCGCTGCAAACTCACAAGTGAGCTAAGCTTCTTTGGGGATTTAACAGCGATCCTCCCTGACCACGTGAAGTGCTGTGTCGAATCTGCTCAGCTGCACAAGACCATATCGATGTCTTATCGGGCCGATATCTGTGGGGTTATCTGGCTCACTCTGCCACATTTTGACAGGCAACGTCCAGCTGGGTGAGAGCATCAGGAATGACAACCAAGAAATCATGCCAAAGTAAGCCGCAACCTGGCACCAACTGCACAAGAATACACTATCCAGCAGTCATGAGCAACGAAGACTAATTGGTCGCGCAATGTCCATTTGTCTCCCATCCAAGCAAACGCAGTAGAAGAGCTTGTCGTAACGGTGACCAGGGATCAGATCGTGTCGACCAGCAGATGACCATTTCAACGACGTAGGAACAACTTTTCACTCTTGAATTCCCTCAATAACATAGACTAGTTCATCGCACTATGTTTTTTTTTTCATAAATACCTTACCTGGAGGTTAGCAGCCGAAGCCACCGACGAGGGTGAGGCACGAGGTGGACGGGATGAACGACATGAGCGTCACCACGAGCGAGTAGATGAACAGGACGAGGCAAAAAGCGAGGATACAGCCGCTTGCACCCTTGGTAAAGCCTCCATACATCCGAAGCTGCTGCGCATCGAGTTTTTGCGACGGGAGGAAGAACAATCCGACCCAAGCCAAAGCGTTGAGAGCGAAATTGAGAAATAGCGATAGGAGCACATCCCAGCGAGCGTTGGACGTGTCAGCCGCCACCTCAGCCGTGCTGTAGTAGTTAGTGCCTTGGAAAACACCGTAGGCGTTCGTGTCGACGAAAATGTTCACACAGCGCTGCAGGGTCAAAGTAAGACCGACCAATGCGCCTTCTGACCCCTCTTGGACAATTTCCGTGACAGGGACGATGGTATTCAGGAGACCAATGCCATCGGAGACGTAGGTCATCGAGTAAAATACACGGTAGAAGTAGCGGTTGCGCGCCACGTCGAGAGCCACCATGAGCGACACGAAAAGGTTGGGCAGGATCTGGAACGCCGGCGCCAGCGCGAAGAAGATCGGCCACAGACGGTTGATGAACAGGTAGCGCCACACCAGCATAATACCGATCATTACGAAATCCTGGATAGTCTTCACCAGCAGCGAGTTATCTCCATTGGCACCAGCCCACTTGCTCACAACTCCAGTTGAATCACTAAACTTGATGCCCAAGAAGAGCGTGAAGAACCAAATGAAGACCAGAACACGCCACACCGCCTTCTGCTGCATGATTTTCCACAGGATCTGGCTGCGGATCTTCATGGACGTGTTGAGCGAGTAAGTCTCTTCGTTCCAGTACCGGAACACCAGTGGCAGGGGTAAAATCGAGATCACCCCGAGAATGATCATGGCCGCTGACACCGAGATATTGGGCTCCGAACCCGTACCGAGTGCCAGGAACGACAACACCGACGTGAAGATGGACACAAATCGACGGAAGATCAAGTACGAAACCTGAATAGCACCTCGGTCACGTAGAGACTCGCGCTGCGAGTACTCGATCACTCGCGTGTGCACGCAGACGTACGTGATGATGCATCCGATACTGGCCAAGGCGACGAGGATCAACGCCAACACCACCATCCCGTTACTGGCCGTGTCATCATTGCCTAGAGACGCACTTACACCAGCGATCGCGAACACTGCAACAGCGTTGATGATACAGCCCAAGATCATGTAGCCTTTACGACGCAACCCCATGATCGGGTAGCAGTCGGACAGCAGACCAACCAGGAAACTCAGCGCCATGGGCATCTGGATGAGTCGCTGCACTGCGACGATCTCCGTCGACTTGAGCCCCAACTGCGTGTTGTACATGGGCTGCACCAGCGTGATCAGCGCCTGGTACGACAGCATGGACGTGAAGGTGGCGGCCGCGAGACCGAGACATTCCATGGATAGGAAGTCCACGGCGCCGCCTTTACGCAGACTGCCGTACATCTCGTGGTTGTAGAACTGTTCCCCCGCCACGAAGCGGCCGCCCTGGTCGTCGAAGGACATGCCGCTCGCATTGAAGTCCAGCGGCGAGTCGAACGTGTTGAAGTCCATCTTGCTCGGAGGCGGCTGCGGCACCATGCCGTTCACTTCTTTGGCGTCGTAGCTGGAGTCGAACATCGTTACCACCACGCGCGACTACCGACAAATTCCGAAATGGTCTCAGCACCAGCGTGTGGCCACCCGACGAGCGCAATGAAGTGGAGCAGGCCTCTTGTCTGTGTGCTGCACTGTGACCGTGGAACTGGCGCTGGCGGAGCGACGACTTCGGTGACTGACAACCAGGAGAGGCGTGGCCATTGTCGGGGCTCTGCGCTGCGGTTCCACTCGCGGCCGGGCTATGGAGATCGGATCCCTAGCGTACGTAACGTGTAGAGTACAGACGTCTTTGGGGCGGCGATCGCTTCGTTCATGGACAGCAAGGGTTCTCGTGCTGCTCACGTTTGAGCCTTCCACGACCAAAGCGGGCAACGTGAATCGATGGCAACGTTGCCGACGGCGGTCGATGACGGTGATGCGTTCGCGTTGGGTCGTTGTTCTTGGGGCTATTTAGCGGAGACCGTCGAGCATTTCGGGGTGGACGAACATGCTCAGGCGCAAGGGACAGGTGGCAATCACCTGCATCCGTTCCTTCGCGACGTGACTGGAGCTGCAGCGACATGGTGCGCTTGGTGAAGCTTGCACATGTTACATGTGTAGCATTATGGTGCGGTGGATGACATGAATCTAGTGGCGACTGCAACGGAGTCGAGGGATAAAGTCCGAGCTGGCTGGCATTGTTGAAGCGTCAAGCGTAGCGCGATTGACGACACATTTCGATGGGACTTTCTAAGTTGTATCAGTGGTTCCATCGTTGCATTGTAATGCTAGCCCTGTCATGATAATGGAGACAAGATTTTTGCGAGCGGCAGATCCTGTTGTACTGATGTAGTCTGCTTGGTGCTTGGCGCAAGAAGAGCGCAAAACTGCAACGGACTTTCGAGCTCTGTCTGGGCTTGCCAAAACGTTTTGGTCACTGCAACACAAGAGAGTTGGGGTGTCCGTATGCCTAGGCAGTGCAAAACGGAAGTGTCTGTAGGATACAGCGTGGTGACTAGCACCACACACACATCTTCGTTAGACCAGGCCCTTCAAGCAGAAGTTGCCCAAGGCAGCAGCTTCGAATGCAACGCTGCCAGAAACAGTCGTGTGTTTGAAGGTGATCTATCCTTACATCGATACACTGAGTCAATGTACAATTCGCACTACTGCGTGCGTCGTCCTTGCTGAGGAAGCAGTGCCCACTGACTCCGTCGTCTTCTCATGCGCACCACAACGAACGCCAGCAGACTGGAAACGATCACCGCCGAGAGCAAACTCGACGAAACAAGTGCCGATACTACCGCATTCTCAGCAGCAGCTTGGTCCTCCTCCACGGTCTCATTCGCACCTTCTGTCTTCTGGCTTGACACCATGATCGGTTCCTCTGTTTCCTCCGTCACCGTTTCTGCCTTCACCGCTGTATCAACAACAGGCTCCGTCGTCGTCTCCTCCGTCTTCACCGTTGCTGCTTCTGTCGCCGTCTCCTTTGTTGTCGTCGATACATTACCACCTTCTGTCGCAGTCTCCTCGCACACAATTCCCTCCCAAAGCTTGGGGTCCGACAGCAGCGTAGCGTCTCCGGGATGCGAGACCCCTTCCGTCCAACGCACCTTGGGTTTTTTCCTGTACACAAACTCGCAGCACGGGTCACCCAGCTCCTGCCCATTCGTCTGGCCATCCCCATCCGAGTCTTTCATGCAAAACTCCCTGGTCCAGTGGAAATCGGCGTCAATCATGTCCATGCCGAACTCGTTCATCGGCCCTGCCAGCACCGGATCTAAATGCCCCAACGCCGTCACACCAGGCACCTTGTCGCCGTTCGGGACGCGCATTGCGTACATGGAGTAACCTGACGCCGGGGGCGCTGCAATCGCCGCGACAGCAGCCATCGTACAGATGAACGCATGCATATCTCCTTCCTGTGCCTGGTGCTTCCCCTTCTTGACGATTAGTAAATGCTCCTTGCGTGGTCGGATACGTGCCACCCCGCGTAAAGACACGCTTTGCAGCAGTAAAACGTATCAATGACGATTCCAGTTCTCTGCCTCTGCAGTCTGGAGGCTAGATTTCGTTCTCCAAGCCGCCAATTACGCTAATGAGAGAGTTATATTGCTGTGCGTGGAGTTCATGTGCAAGCCAAGTCTATCTACAGTACCACTCGCTTGCTGCTCTACATGGGTCCTCTCCGCTGCTGTCGGAAGATCGGTAAGTTGCGCGAGGACCTCCGCCCCATTCGCATCACCACCACATAGATGACCATCACCGTCAACGCAGCAGCTGACAACATCACCGACGCATGCAGTGCTGGTGCCCCTGCATTCAACTCCGCTCTTGCTTCACCTTGCACTGCCGCCTCCATCACCGTCTCCCCCTTCACGTCCTTGTTAGTCTCCTCCTTCGGCTCCTCACCCTCCGGTCGCGTAGTCTTGGCCTCTGGCTCCACAGCCTCAGCCTCAGCTTCACCTTCAGCCTCTGCAGCTTTGGGCTCTACAGTCTCCGCGTCTTCCGCCCCACAGACAATTCCTTCCCACAATGCTGGGTCGGACTTGAGTGCGGGGTCTCCAGGATGCGACACCCCCTCCGTCCATTGCACCTTCTCGTTCTTCCGGTGCACGAACTCGCAGCAGGGGTCTCCCAACTCCTGGCCGTTCGTCTGGCCGTCCCCGTCCGAGTCCTTCTCGCAGAAAGTCTTGGTCCACTTGAACATGGCCTCGATGAAGTCCAGTCCGAAGTCGTTGTTGGGGCCGCCGCCCACGTTCTCGTGGCCGATGGCCTCGACCCCCGGAACGTTGCCTCCGTTCGGCAGCTTGAGCTGGAACAACTTGTACGCCGCAGCATCAGGGACGCACAGCAGCGACACAACAGCACATATAGCGGCCACGAAGCTCACACGCGACGGCGCAGCACCCATGGCGCTGCGTATTTCGAGGCTAGCGATGCGAATAGGCCCGAGCCGAACGTGCAGGAGAGCAACCTCTGACTCTCCCATCCCGCTGGAAACCCCTGTCAAATTCGGTCTATCGAGTTCAACAGGAAGTATCTTGAAGGACCAAGGCTAGAAGACAACAACTAAGCTACACGCACTTCTACAAGCCTATTTACTACTCGCTTGCTGCCCTCTCCTCTGTCTGCAGATCGGCAACAGAGACCTTCGCCCCATTCGCATCACCGCCACGTACAACACCAGCACCAGCAATGCTGCAGCCGACAGCATCACCGACGCTTGCAGAGACGGCGCCCCCACATTGAACCGCTTGACCTCCACAACTCCATCTTCGCCACAGACGAAGCCTTCCCACAGCGCCGGATCAGACTTGCTCTTGGCGCTTCCTGGGTGTGACACCCCCTCCGTCCAGCGAACCTTCTCCTTCTTGCCGCTCACAAACTCGCAGCAGGGGTCTCCCAACTCCTGGCCGTTCGTCTGACCGTCGCCATCCGAGTCCTTCATGCACAACTTCTTGGTCCAGGCGTATCTGGCTTTCTTGAAGTCCTGTCCGAAGGCGTTAACGGGCCCCCCGCCTACAATCCGGTGGCCAATAGCCTCCTCCCCCGGGACGTTGCCCCCATTCGGCACTCGCTGCGTGTAGTGCTCGTACGCTGCCGCCTCAGGGACGCACACCAGCAGCACAACAGCACATACAACAGCCACAAAGCTCACGCGCGACTTCAGCATGCTCGCTAGCGCTATTATACGAATAAGACTTATGTGACGGGGTCTGACTCCCATCCTATCTGAAACCTGTTATTTTCGTTCGTAACATCTCCGAGAGGTAAAAAGGTGAAGAACCATCACTCCGTTGGAGTGGAGTGATGGTCCTTCAACTTCCTGACGCCAAGCGACGCCTCAAAGTCCCTTTAGCGTCATGGGAATCCGCAGCACGCGTCCGCTGCCGCTGGCGCACGCAGAATTGGCGCTCGCTCCGTTCTTCAAGCGGCGCTTCCGTTCCTGGCACTTGGAGCACGTGCGACTGGCTCTGCAGCGCTACCGACTGCTCACGACGCGCTTCTGCGTGGACGCACTGCAGCTGAGTGCGATCCTGAGCATTAAGGAGAAGAAACTAGTGGACGACGTCATGCGGCTCTTCCTGCCCCGAACACCCACGAGAGTGCAGTGCATGGTGGATGCTATGGAGGTTCTCATTGCGCTCGTGCTCGTGTGTCAGGCACCCAGCATGCTGCAACGCTTTGAGTGTAAGCTTAAGGGTACTTTTTTAAACTTATTTTACTGAAGTATTTACTAACATTTATTTATTTATCGTGTACCGGTAGTAATCTTTGACATTGTGGACTTGGAGGCGAAAGGAGCGATCTCGACGATGGACTTGATCATGTGTAAGGGAAAGTGATAATGGTTGTGAAAAAGATGAAGCTGGCATTTTAGTTTATTGGTGCTGGTGTTGTTGTGGCAGTGTGTGGGGCGGTGGGACGAGCTATTATGAAACTGTTCGAGTATAAGGTGGAGCCTGCGCAGGATGCAGCGATGGCGTATGTGACGGACATTCTGGACTCGCTTGGTGTAAGCAGGAACAGTCCTATTGCCAAGGAAGCACTTTGCAAGTTTATGGTGACTGATCGTTACGCAGTTCACTACGTCAAGCAATGTACAGGCAATGGTGCGAGTAACAGTGTTCTGTTAATGGGGGTGTTGATGTGCTAATGTTACTTTGTCTCAGACAAACCCAAACTCTACATCATGATGGAGAAGGACGCGGAATTTCTCGGAGCTATTGAGTTCAGCAATGAGCAGCACATGCGGACTACATCGTTGAGGGCTGTGCGTGATATGATTAACGCACAGGTTCATCGTGTCCCAGAAGATTTTTTGTTTTTGTGTCAAGGACGAGAAGTGGAAAAATTGTGGGAAGTGGATCGTCGAGCCTGGTCCATCGTACCTTTTGCTCTGCGGGGCTCCCCAGGCCTACGAACCGACATTTTAGCTACGAATCGTAGACTTGAGCGACCAGCTATCTCCAATCCGTTCGAGTTTCGATACATGGGAAATCTTATCACACGATACAAGAAATTTGTTCACGAGATAAAGCCCGTTTACAGACATCGCGCTTTCCGTCTGAGGAAAAAAGCACCGAGGAAGCGTCTCGATCCAGTTGTACAGTGGCGTGTGGCTACTACCTGGAGTGGGGAGTGGATGTACGAGCAGCAATTAATCGAGGCAAAATCTAAACCAGAAATACTGAAATTGCTGCGAACAGCAATTCGGCCCCAGCAAGGAGTTCTCATGGTTAAATCCCATTTCGGAGAGATACTCTCTCCGTCGTCCGTGATTAATTTTGGAGGCGACGATGCCTCAGATGACCGTCCCTCATTAGCAGCAGTGGAGGATGCGCCGTCGACGCCTTCAAAACCTGAGCAGCGAATGCAACGAATTATTGCACTGAATTTAAACGAGCGCAAACGCGAAGATAAATTACGTAAGGAAAGAATGCAGCGGAAAGCGAGAGTCATTGCAATGGAAGCGCAGCATCACATGGATGAAAGGTTAAATACTAGGTCTACACTCAAGGATACGGCAGACGACGCCAGCTCCCCCAACATTAAAACGGTATTGGTTCATGTTGAAGAAGATAATGTCCTTCCGTCGCGTCTTGTTCCTTGTGAACCTAAGAAGCGGCCAAGACCGGAAAAACTGGGGTGGGCAGACTACACGTGGGATGTCCATGGGAGGCTGATATCGGCTTTGCCTCCAAAAAGCAAAAAGCTTAAGCTGACGAAGATCAGCGATGATATTACGTTGGCCACATCTGGAGGAACGTCGACGAACCGACAGCTTGGATTGGGGCGATTTCTCAGCTCGACTCGCATTTTCTTGGAAGATAACAAAGTAGAAGTTTTTCCCGTGTTGATTCTTCGCCCTGTCGAGGAGAAAATTTGCGTAAATAATCGTGCAGATGACGATAAGGATGACGTTGCAGTAACTTCTGTCACGTTGGACGATGAGTTTAGTCCGGTGGAGATTGAGAAGGTTTTGAAGAAGCCGCTTTTGGCGAGCAAGACATACCTGACAGAATTTGAGTACGCTATTAGCGCTTCTGAAAGTAACTACGAAGTGCTTTACCAGCATGTTGCTAGTGGTATGCTCCAGGATGCAATTTGGTTGAACCGGCACGACGTTTTGGGTCGTACAATGCTGCACGATGCTGCTGAGTTTGGGCACGCGAATGTAATGGAACTCCTGCTGAAAACTGGGGTTATTGTGGATACCAAGGATAGTAGAGGAGATACACCGCTCCATCATGCCGCCCGCCACGGGCGGTTAAAGGAAGTGAGCATGCTTTTGCGAGAGCATGCTACTCCGTGGATACTGAATACGGAGGAGAAATCCCCATTATATTGTGTGTTGGAAACCGCTGGGAGGGGGTTAGTACGATCCGCTTCTCAGCCTTCTGGAAAGAGTACGGAGTCTGTCTTGAATGATGATGACAGCAAAAATTTCTTTCTAGCTCATAGGACATATCCTCAACTTCGCCAAGTGATCGATTTACTTTGGGACAGCTATAAACTGGAACATCTCACACGTCCCGACCGTTATGGTCGTGCGAACTGCTTACAATTGGAGAAGCAAGTTTTCGGGGATATGCTCCAAGCATGCCACGATGGCAATTTGTTGCGAGTTCAGCGGTTGGTGGACCTGGAAAAACGGCCAGTACTTCGGTATATTAACGATCAGATGGAAATCTTGCAGCGCACCGCGCTCCATGAAGCATGTGAGCAAGGTCACACGGCAACAGTAGATTTGTTGTTGAAGCTCGGGGCCGACGGGTATTTGCGGGATCAACGTTTACAAACACCGCTCCATTTGGCTGCATGCAAAGGTTACGATAAAATCGTGAAATGTCTGATCTCGAAGTTTTCTCAAGCGGTGGCATACCAAGATGTCACTGGTTGCACGCCGCTTCATCTAGCGATTCAGCAAAAACACTGGAGTATTGCAGCCGAGCTCATATCTCTGATAACAAGTGGTGGCAATACCGCTGATGATGATTCCAATGGTGGATTGAGCTCTGAAAATCGAAGTACAAATTACGCGAACATCCAAGATATTCATGGATACACTGCGCTACACTATGCTTGCATTCAGGGAAATCTAGTGGTCGCCACCTCATTAGTAAAGGCAGGTGCTGCTGTATCCGTCTCGCGATATGAATATCGTATTGCAAAAGGAACAACTAACCTTCTTGGTGTGTGGTGGAAAGGAGATTTAAAACATGTCGGGAATCGAAAGAGCTTGATGGAGTCGCCCGATCAGTTCAAACCCGTCGAAATTGAGGCACCGAGTGAATTGTTGTTAAAGGGATGCCGGCAGAACCCCTCCAGCTTTCAAGAACGAATAGCCGTGCTGGATCTTCTTCTTCAACATGAATCTAAAATCTCTGACCCAGGGTTAATGAAAGTGACTCCATCCCCACTTTATCACATCACTGCCGATCTAGCAGACATCAACACCAGCATTTCAGTGGAAATATGTCGACAGCTTCACAAATTACATGTTGAGATCAACATGGCACACCCTCAGACAGGCGAAACGGTACTGCTGCAAGAGTGCAAACGAGTGTGTATTATGGCGAGTAGTTGCTCGGCAACACATGATGAAATGTTGAACCAGTTGGCGCTTGTTCGGTGTTTGTTGGGGCTAGGAGCCAATGTTGACCTGGCAAATGAGGTCAACGGTGAATCACCACTTGGGTGTGCAGCTTGGTATGGCCACTTAGCACTCTTGGACCTGCTTTTGGAAGCTGGAGCAGATAAAAATTATTTTCTTCGACGGAGCTCCTTTTCACCGCTGCATTTTGCTGCACTGGGAAATAATATGGCGTGCGCGAAGATGCTCATCGGGCGATCTGCAACAATTAATGTTGAAATGCCCCCAACGAATGCTGAAGCCCCACTGTATTTCGCTATCCGTTCGAAAAGTGCAGAGATGGTTGATCTTCTCCTTCGCAGCAACGCTGATCCCTGTTCACTCTGCACCGTAGAACAATATCGAATAACCTCTTTTGGTGTCGTTCTTTCATGCTCTGCCGCGACGAAAGGGGGTCACAATCACGAGCCTAATGAAGGTACTAGCGGGAGAAGTACTGGTGCTGTGGTTGCTTCGCCATTGACTTTTGGACTACTATTTGCGCAGTCCTTAAAAGCATTTTGTGTATCCAAAGGTGCTGTAGAGATCACTAATAAGCAGGGAGAGTGGATAGAAATGGAGAACATTTGCTCAATGCTAGCGAAAAGCTTGCTAGAAGGCAATGGTGGAAGTAAGGGTGTTGTGACTCGTGAGGATGTGCATTTGGCATGTGTACTTGGATTCTGGAATGTCGCTCAGATTCTTTTATCTCAGCAAATCGGGCTCTCCAACGCACCTAGCGCTTATGGTATGAATGCCTTGCACTTGGCTGCTGCGGCGGGTCAAACAAAGTTAGTAACTGCGTTGGTCGCTGGGGGCATGAATGTAAACTGCATCACAAGAGGTGACTCGACAAAGCCGAAGAGACAAACAGGACGCAGGACATGGTACGAGTGGATTGGATGTGGCCACAGAGGAGCATTATTTTACGCCTTGATTAATGGCCACACAGAAACTGCAGCGAAACTTTTGGTTCTAGGGGCAAACGTTGAGCAGACAATTCCTCACACAAGAAAGAAAGTTCGATGGAGAATTGGTAAGGTACACAATGAAGGCCACGCAATTATACTGTCCTACAGTGAGTATATTGTGGTGCGTTTTGCAGTCAGTGAGGCAATGGTGAAAGCGGCTAGAATCGAGCAGCTTGACGCGAATGCATTTTCTATACGACAGTGCAGGAGTGATCACGACAATATGCTACACGTGGATGAAGCCTCAGTGAATTTGATCCACTTGATCGAGTGTAGTTTCAATCAGAAGGTGCCTCTCCTCCATTTGGTCGTTGCGCTGGGGCACTTTACGTTGGTGAAAGTTCTTGTTGAAGCTGGAATGAGCATTTTCACTGGGTTTGGGTCCCTTGCAACAGGACAGACGGGCATGACCGGTTTGAAGATGCCTCCTGAAACTCCTATCCATCTTGCTATTGCTTGCGGGCACTTGGAAATTCTAAAGTACTTTGGATCTATAGTTCAGAATCACTTTCCCGGGTGCTTCATCCGCGAAGGCAAAGTTTTCAAAAGCCTCCTGGTTACTGCTTGTGAAGCACATCAGGCTGGAATTTTACGTTTTCTTGTGAGCCATGACGGTGTTGATCGTGGTGGTGGTTTTGCGTACGGGGCTTGCAAGGACGAATTTCAGAGCGCACTATCTGTTTGCTCGTCTGTGCAGTTTGTCAAAGGCTTTGAGGTGCTTATTCAATATGGAGCCAAGCCTGATGTCCATACCCTGGTGAATATACTCAAAGGAATTACACTCGCGTCGAAATATTCTATGGCTAGCCCTAGGGTAAATGAAATCGAGCTACTGGAAAGAGACGAGATCAATTGTCGTGCAGCATTTCCGGGCGAAAGATATCAACATGACTTCAGCATGAATTCCGTTGAAGTTGCCACGACGTTGCTGGAACGGACTCTCTCTCGAGAATACATCGGCAACATTAGTGAATTTATCGGATCAAGTCCTGTATATGAGTTAATGCTGAAGATTCTAGTTATTTGTTCACGATACCAACTATGGTTCGTATTGGAAACGATGCTTGTTCATCAACAAGAATACTTCGTGGATGCGACGAGTATCTGGAAGCCGGTGCTTGTGCGAGCAGCGAATAATTCGTTGGTGTTACACAGGGCTGCTATGAACAATCAAGTCAATGTTATTGCATTCTTTCTACGACTGGGTGTTACTGCTAATTTGCGGCTCGCCCAAGCACCATCAATAAGCTGTCCGATATATTACGCTGCAACAAGAGGCGCTCTGGAAGCATTCCTTTGCTTGGCGTTGCATTCGACGTCGGTTGTCGAGGATTTGGAGTTCTGTCGAGTGTTAAACGATTTGCCACTTACATTTAGATCCTTCAAGGAATCACAAAGTACTCTGTCGACCAGCGATACGACATGCAGGTGGCAAAACCTCGGGGTGTTTGGCTGCATTGATGTATCAAAAAAACAAACGAGTGGATATTTGATCCAGAAATTTGTTAACTACGGACTGATGATTTCTCGCGGTCACATTGATAGCACACTACTTCATCAAGCATGCCGAAGAGGAGAATTGATAGCTGTTCAGGCTCTTGTGGATGCAGGCGCAAATCTTTCTGCCATCAACCGAAAGGGAGAAACACCACTTGAAGTTGCAAGTGGTAGACAGGATCCATGTGGTATCGTGGTCGTGCGTTATCTGCTATCGGTTCTTAAGCATCAGCAGATCCCTGCATCAGCAAATATCGTCGATCGCGCGTTAGTGTACTGCTTTGCTCAAAACGCTCCATGCAACTTAAGGGTTGCGAAGGCATTATTGGATGCTGGAGCAAATGCTCGCTTCTTCTACGATGGGACTGAAGACCAAACTAAAGCAAATGGCGTTGGTCAAATCTCGGCAATATTTTACGCCATGAAAACCGCTCAGTCGGCAGGAGTGAACCTGCTTTTGGATCATGGAGCAACTATTACAGTTGGGCTCTCAGAAATCTTTTTAGCGCAGTTCTTAATGGATGAGGAGAATATTGCACAGCATCACTGGCGACGGTTTTGCAAGTATATGAAACCCAAAAGTGGAAAGGAGCTACTGCTCAATGTGGAAGGTATCATGACGACTCTCTTGAAAAACGAGGTGTTTAAGGCAGCGATGAATCTGGATCTTGTCTATCAGATGCTTACTTCAGCCTCTGCAATTGCAGCTACTATCGCACAGGAATTAGGTGAGAGCAAACGATTTTGGAGTATAGTCGACTCGATTCTAGACAAATACCCAAAGGAGGCTAGCAGTCGGAAGGGCGAGTGGAACCAGAAAGTCGCTCTTCACTACGCTGTCGCAAGTCTAGAATTACCAACTGTGACTAAACTGCTTGAGCTGCGAGATTTTGATTTGATGGCAGAGGATGAAACCAAACAGACTCCGCTCCATGTAGCTGCTGTGGGTGGTGACGAGGTGATTTGTCGTCTTATGCTAACAAAGCTGCAGACGCATTCTGTGAAATCCACAACCATCGACATAGCTGATACCAGGGGTCGAACCGCCCTGCATCTCGCGGTTATTCGTGGCCACGAGGCAGCAGCAAGTATGTTCTTAGCTGCTGGAGCTTCTCTCGATATTCGCTGTCGAGATGGCTTGACGGCTTTACTGCATGCAGCTAAGTGCAATCGACTGGCCATCCTGATTTCATTGTTTTCACGAGCCCAGTCGAAATCACACGATGCATTGATCGCAGCAAACGGGGACGCTGGAATCTTTGTAGCTGCCAGTCATGGCGCTTTCCCTGTTGTTCGGTGGTTCATGAGCTTATACGAAGAGGAGAGTAACACCGATGTCATAGCGGTGTTCGAAATGCAGTGTGCCTTCGGGCGGACGATCGTGCACTACTCGGCAATCTACGGTGACGTAGAAACTCTAGAATTACTACTGAAGGCTGAATCGCTCAAGAAGCGTGAATCGTCTGAAGCAGAATCGGCGACGACGAACTTACAAGCAATTATAAACTCGCGAGATAAAGCAGGATACACGCCGTTGATGTATGCTTTTGCATTCGGCAGGTTGCGGGTGGTTCGCATGCTTTGTGAGCTTGGTGCAGATCCTTATGCCAGTGTCGACCACTCTGGTGATCCTGGTGCCCACCCATACACGGTTGGATTTGATATTGCTGGTCTCCTTCAATGGTTTGCGCTACCTGGATGGTACTCATTTGCTTGTAAGCTACTCCCTGAAGAAAAGCGTAGATTGGTAAAGGCCACTTCAATCGATGGAGATTGTCTGTGGCACTCAAGTTACAACTACAGAAAGAAGCGAGGCAGATCCCCAGTCGAATGGCGTTGCAAGTGGAATCGGATTCCTGCCGCAAGGCTATTGAAATCGGAGCCACGACGGCGGGGAAAGGAGTTGGTACGGACATCGATTCGCTCTTGGCGGTTCCCTCATAAGTCCATCTTCGACTATGCGTGCGAAATCGGCAACGCTCTTATGACAGATTTCTTAGTGAAGTTGCAACTTCCTCAGCTTTTCCGGAATTTAACATATCAAGCACAGCGACGCAACTTCATGCAGGCAGTACGGTGGAATCGACTTGGCATTGTGGAAAATCTTGTCACGTCGGCAACACCAGGGAAAATAGCTATCGAGTCAACGACGGGGAACCATTTTTTGGATTTCTTGGAGGCGGGAATTGAGTGTGCAGTCTCGCGTGGCCTGGAAGATATGGCGATCTACTTGGTGAATCACTGGCAAGGGATCAAAGGAAATGACCAGAGTAGTGCTACGCCCAGTGCTTTTGCGTTCCAATTCGCATCTGCTTTCCAGGTCGCGTGTATTCGAGGATTGCCGAGACTTATGGAGCTAATGATTGAACGTGGAGGCGAGGAGATTGCTGAATTTCAGGTGAACGAAGGTCCAGCCCTTACGTATGCTTTTGCGTTTGGTAACGTGAAAATCGCGGCTTTACTACTGCGTAGTGGAGCAGATCCAAGCATACCAACAGCCACATATGCAGTAGCGTCAATCCGCAAGTTGATGGAATTTGGGTCTCCAAAGAACGTTCGTGTGTCCTGGCAACCACGGATAACTGAAGGTGCGACTTGCGGCAAACGCCCTGCGTTTGTAGGGCCTCTTGATACTTATGACATGTCGATGCCACGGCTTCCTATTGACGATCTCTGCCGAACCTTTGCGGATATTAGCTTTAGTAGCGATTCTGTCTCTGATCAACGAGAGACAAATGCTTTGACTGAACCAACGGAGTTTGCCAGCAACGTCGACGAGGTCACGCCGATTGAAATTTTAGAGAGGTTGGTGACCTCGTTCAGTGAAAAACTCGAAATTGGCGGTGATACCTGTGGCCAAACCATGGCCCAAGGTGAAGACGACGGCGAGTCTACTGAAGTGCGCCCAACTGAGATCAGCAATGATATTCAACAGATTAGCATCATAGAGTGATGAGTGGGGATTTAAAAAGGTATACCGATCTCCAAATGAACCGTGCCAGCTAATAGAAATGGAATAAGTAGACGGCACTCCTCAAATTCTTCGGGTTGATCAAGTAAACTTGTGGGTAGGAGCTGCACACGAAATGGAGCCATCACTGATTGAATGTTGCAGTATGTCTTCAATTGTTGCCGGAGTTGGGATTGAGGGACTTTGAAGTATACAGGAAACACAATCACTCCAAACCTCCAGGTACAATACTTTCATGTTGCGAGGACGATGTCCCTGTCTTTCTATGATATGCACAAGTTAGCGAGTGATGCTTACTGTGTCGAGGTTGTTTTAAAAGAAGTCTGCAGCCGTCTTCCGTCCCTTGCCCGACTTAGTCTTCTTCACCTTCTTGGACGCAACCGGGGACGATGTCGCCACCTTCAGCACACCCTTAATGTCCTCCGAATCCTTCGACACGGCATCGCGCTTGGCGGACGCTTTCAGTCGCTTGACGGACACCTCGTGCCGCAGCGCCTTGCTCTTGCCGAACGTCACCTTCTTGCTCGACTCGGCCTTCTCCTGCTCCTCCCGTGCAGCCTGAGCTTGAGACTCCGTTTTCCGCTTCTTCGAAGCGGACGCTGCCTTCTTCTTCTGTGTCTTCTGCGTGCGCTCGCAGTGGCCACACAGGCTCTTATCCTTCGATACCAGGCCCTTGCCAAACCCTCCGCACGACCCGCAGCGCTTGAACTTCTTGCCGCTCTTCGTCACCGTTACGTAGCCCTCCTTCTTCTTTTCGACCTTCTCCTGCTTCGGTTTAGGCTGCTCCTTGGCAGGGGATTTTTCCTTGGCAGCTGCGGCAGACTTCTTCTCTGCAACCTTGTCTTCCTGCTTCTTTTGCACCTGCTTTTTCTCCTCCTGCTTTTGCTTCTTGTTGCTCTTCTCGGTCTCAACAGGCATCATCTTGACATCCTCCTTCTTGTCCTCGGCGGCGACTTTCTGCTTCTTAGCTTTTTTCGTGGAAGCCGTGGTTTCGGTCTTCTCCTCCTTCGCTACCTCAGTCTTCTTCACTTCAGTTTCAGCCTCCACATCAGCCTCCTTCTTCGCCTTACGCTTCTTGGACTTCTTGGACTTCTTCTGTTCGCCAGAACCCTCCACCTCATTCGTCACAGATTCCGTCTTATCCGTCTTCTTCTGCACCTCCTTTTGCTTCTTGTCTTTCTTCACAGCCTTTTTCGGCTTAGCGGCCTCCTCCTGCGCAGCCTGGAACGAGTCGACGTGCGTGATCGTAAAGAACTTCTTGTACAGCGTGTAGAGCGCCGATCGGTTGCGTTCCGCCGTGCCGTCCGCCGACGCAATGGCAAAGATGCGGTGCTGCACCCGCGCCAGCTCCACCTGTTCAAACACCTTGTCCTCCTCTTCTCCCTCCTCCGCATCCGTCTCTTCCTCCTCGTCGTTGTCCTTCTTCTCCGGCTGCGGTCCGAACTTGAACTTGGTCAGCATATCCTCGAACACCAACTCCCGCACACGCTTGAACACCGTCTTGTCATATTCTCCACTCAGCAGCGTAAAGAACGGCTCCATCAACGTCATGAAGGCCTCGGTGGTCACATCTTTTCCCGCTGCATTGTAGATCTCCACCAAATACAGATCCGCCAAGTGCATCCGCAGCCCATTGGGCAGTTGGCTCACAACTTCTTCCGAAAGAATCGTCACAAACGTCTGCACAAGGTCCTCATCCCAGTCCTGCACCCTCAGCAGCGCCACCGACTCACGCACAAACTTGCGTACTAAAGAGTAAAATTTGTCCAACCGAAGGCCGTCCAGTCCGTGCCACTCCCGATGCATTGTACGGAAAAAAGAGTGCACGAATTCTAGCGCAGACTCGGCACTCGGGATCTTGTGCACTAAACCGGCCAGGTTGGAGGATAATTCCTCCTGGACAGGACGCTTGTCGCTCATCCACATGCAGTAGAACAGCGCCTTCCAGAGCTTGTCCCATTCCAGATCCGTCCACTCTATCTTCTTTGTTAAGTATACCGTCAACTTCTTCAAAGCACGGTCGCGATACTTTTTCTCTGTTCAGTAAGTAACCACAAAAATATAATCCTATAAGTACTGGAGACCAATGGGTATCTGCCTTACTGCAGTGAATAAGAACTCAATTCCGACCAATCGAAAGCGTATGTACCTGTATGCGCGAGGTGCTGGCCGAAGCGAGAGGCGGCGTTCTCCATCGTAGCGACGTGTGTAAGTCCAAGATAAAGTGGCGGCGTTGACGCCAACCGAGTCCAATTGCGCGAATGTCCGTCCCGCGAACGAGTGGTTGGCAATAAATTATCAGAGCGTTTTCATTGGCTATAATGGCTTTTCCCTCTCCACCAATCACACCATCCAGCTCTTATCAGCTCGTCGATTGGC
This sequence comes from Phytophthora agathidicida, assembly GCA_025722995.1. NCBI lineage: Eukaryota > Oomycota > Peronosporomycetes > Peronosporales > Peronosporaceae > Phytophthora > Phytophthora agathidicida. Next base: position 2,364,757 of record CP106979.1, read on the forward strand.
TAAAATCCCGCAACACGACTTCCCGACACAATTACTCTTCCGGACGTCTGCACGCGATCTCTTCGCCATGGAGGGCGTTCTCTGGACGCGCGAGGGCCGCAGCAAGCTGCTCAGGGCCTGGCACAAGCGCTACTTCGTGCTGTCGGACGCTGGAACGTTGCGCGAATACGCGTCTGACGTGAGCAAGAAAGAGTTACTGTCTCGAGCGCGGCGAGCGTCCTCCGGGGCGTCCACCACGTCGTCACCCGACCCTAACAGCGCCGGCAACAGCAGCAGTGGGATGACGCTGAGACGGGAGCTGGACGTGCGTGGCGCAGCTGTCAAGACGTTGCCGTTTCCTTTGGTGGGGAGACACAACGCGTTCCAAGTGACGCTCTCGCAGATTCCGATTACGTCAACGGCAACTTCTTCGTCTGCAACGAAATTGGTGCTGAGTGCGCGTCAGGTGGACGATATGCGACAATGGCTGACTGCGTTGCGCGCGGCTGCGTTGAAGTTGACGATCCCTAGCCACGTCAGCCCCATGGGCTGGAGTGACTCGAGAGCGTCATTAACCTCTGAACCAGCTCTGGAAAGTGATTTTATAGAGGTCAATATGCCGCAGCGAGCCGATATGGCGCTGCTGAGCTCGGTCTACGAGTGGATCCACGAATGTTGCGTCAAGACGGCACAGAATTTGACAGTAGCGGGGGTCCATGTCCCCAGAGGGTCCTTGTTGGTCAGTGCCAATGGAGTTTCACTGCAAACGTTGACTTCTGTGGAAGTGAGAAAATTGTTACTGGAATCTACCGGTCCATTACCGGTATCTTTGAGGTTTCTACGAAGTCCGGCCAAGTGTGGAATTTTACGCGCCAAGTTGTACACTAGTCCGTTGACGCAGTTGAAGTCGTTGGCGAGGTATCGGAAATCGTCTCGGGACTGGAAGGAGCAGGTGGTGGATTTATCAGGAGATCTGTTAACCTGTCAATTGAAGGTTAAAACTCCCATGGCTATTGGCAAAAGTAGCAGCAATAGTAACAACAGCAAGACGAAAAAAGTATTGGTGCTGACTAGTGGAAGTACCGTGAAACCTGTTCATGAAATGGTTTCAGATCGAAAATTCTGCTTTATGGTCACGGTACAAGCGCATTCGATGTTGTTTCAAGCTCGATCTGAGGCCGATCGAAGATTGTGGACAGATGCAGTACAGCGAGCAATTACAATAGCGGAAGGGTTAGTACCTGGAGGTGCTTTAGCACGTGGATCCTTTGATTTAGACGCATTGCAGTTGCAGAGTTCGATGAATATGCGTCATCTGGAACAAGCTTTCGAAGGAATGGAGGAAGGTGGAGACGAATTCGGTTTTGACGATGAAAATGACGCGAGTGATGAAGATTTAGAACATGAATTTAGTCCGGGAGATGGTTCGCCATCGCTACCATCGGCAGAGGATTGGATAAGTGCTACCCAGTCCGCTGCCTATTTACCAGACGGAGAACTCACGGAAATGCTGCGAATTTTGCAATCGAGTGGGCGCTTTATTGAAGCGCTGCAGTTGATGCAGAAAAACACAACTCTGCGCAGGGTATATTGGCAACAGATTTTCCGTTGGGCCTTGACTCCTGCACGCAGCGACGGAGAAAACAAAGAACTGTTTCAGGAATTAAGGATCGCACCTCTGTCTGACGAGTACGTACAATCTTTGCATAGCTTTCTGAGAAGCTGCTGACAACTGAATTGTTTTGTTAGTGATGATTCACAAGTTCAAAAAGATATTCCCCGAACTGCAAAGTGGTTAGCCGGATCAGCAGGTGCTCCAAAGCTTGATGATACTGAACGTGCTATTCGACTAGAACGGTTGGAGCACGTGCTGCATGCTTTTCTATCAAGCTGCTCTCTCGACGTACGAACCGATGAAGATCCGGTATCGCCATCGCCTGCCGGATCGTCCCCATCGTCCCCCAGTTTTTATATGCAGGGAATGAACGGGCTCGCCTTCATCCTGCTGGAAGTGCTCGAAAACGATGAATTTGAAGCTTTTAGATTTCTACGTGGCATTGTAGCCCGTATCTTGCCACACGTGTTCGGCATTTGCTGTGATGGCACTGGACGCGACCACTTCGACCTATTCCGGTCGCTTGTCGAGGTCGGTGACGTTTTGCAGGAGGTGGCTCGACTCCATCTGCCAAACTTTCACGCAGTATTAGAGCGGGCTGGATTACCTGTATGCTTGCTAGCGTACAAGTGGTTTCCAACTCTCTTTTCGGATGTGACCTTAACGGCATCGCACTCTCAGCTACGTTTTGATACACTGCTGTGCTGTTGGGATGTGTGTCTGCTACTGGGTCTGGAAGGAATGTTCTGTGTAGCTCTTGCACTGTGTAGCGCTGCCGAAGACGACGTTCTCGCATTGGCTGCATGTGGAGATGCTGTTAGTAACAGCGCCGAGCAAGTAAGCGCTACGGTGGGAAGGGCACTCGCACTTCTCTCACCGGAGGACCTGATCACGAGCGTTTGCGAAGTCCTGGAGCTGTGCAGTCACCCGGTATTACTCAAGCTCCGAAATGCGCATCGTCGACGGTTAAAGCTTGGGTATTCGAAAGTGGGCAACGGCTTTGCCGCAAGACCTTCACCCGATCGCACTGTGGCAAAGAAACCTGATGTCATACCTCCACCACCTATGACAGTGACCGATCTGGACTCTGGCAAGGTATTTAGAATCTCCGATGCTGGAAATATGTTACTACCGACAGCGGCCCCGCAGTAGAAATGACTGCTAGCTTCCTGCAAGGAGAATGGCGACACCGGGGTGCTTGCTTTATGACTACTTAGATGTTTACGAATACCTATTTATTGTATCATTTGTCGAGATCCTGGATTGCAGTTCGTTGCTGGATTAGTGCAGCAAATGCACGATTGATTCACTAAGACAATCTCTCAAATACAAGTACTGGATACCACATCCCCGCCTGGCGGTCATAGCACGCTGCAAGAGTTTTCATGTTGGGTCCACAGCAGCAACATTTTTTTCTGGCGGATTGGATTAGGTTGGTGAGCGGAGAAGAGCTAGTTAAGTTGAGCGCGTCGCCGCGGACAATGAAGGGTATCCGAACAAGGGCTCGTTAAAGCATGTCCAGCGCTCTTACCGGGAGAGGTAGTTGGCACAGTTGAAGTGCAAGTGGAGCATACTAAGTAATATGTTCTGCGAGATATTATCTCACATAATCCGTTGGTGCGGACTGCTTGGAAAAATCACGACCCCTTCCATCTATGCATTGGTCAGGTCCAACTGCTGAAGTGAATTTGCCCTACCGCGCAGTTTGAAAACGTACAAAGTATGTTGAGCCAGTTGAAAAAAAACGCACGGCAGCAGTTCCGAGTCGGAATCTTTCACCTCGCTGTTGCGATGATCTCTCATTTTCGAAAATGATGACGAATGTTGCTAGCAATGCGGCGCTGCGTGAAGCAGTGAAACCGGGGCAAGTTCGCGACGTGAAACGCGCTTTGACGAATCGGGCGGAAGGTCATTGTCGAGATGCAGAAGGATGGACGCCTATTATGCGTGCAGCCCAGCGTGGGGATGTGGAGGTTGTCGATGCCCTTGTACGCCAAAACCGTCTAGGGGGTTTGGATAAATACTTGGGCGAGGCTCTTCATATTGCGGCTGCGTGTGGTCAATTGGAAGTAAGTCGAGTGTTGCTGGAATACGGAGTAGACCCAAACACTAGAACTAAAGACGGCAAGACGTCTCTGATGCATGCAGCGACACGTGGCCACGCTGACATCGTCCGACTTCTGGTAGATTGGGGTGCTAATATCGAAGCCCGAACGATGGACCGAACTACTGCTCTTCATTTGGCTGCTCGAAATGGGAGATTTGAGGCAGTCAAGTTGTTGCTAGATGATGGGGCTGATGTCAAATGCGGTGAACGACCCGTTGATCACCCCGTTAATGGAAGCTGTTCGAGAAGAGCGCACAAAGATCGTTGATATACTGATATTGAATGGAGCCTGTATCGATGCAACTGAGAGGAATGGGAAAACGGCGCTCCATTTTGCCGCTGAAGGAGAAGAATTGGCAATGGTAAAATTGCTGTTGGAAAGCAATAATAATGCTTGTGTTTACATGAGTGACACACGTGGTTTCACCCCTTTCATGGTCGCTGCTGAAAGGGGGAACGATAGCATTATGAGGTTGCTTTTCAAGAGAGGAGCTCGTGTTGATGCGGCGGCAATGGGTGGGAGCACTGCACTGCACTTGGCAGCTCAAAATGGTCATATTGGTGCTTGTCGGGTTTTAATTGGAGGTGGAGCAGACGTGAATGCGGTAGATGAAGCTGAGTTCAGCTCTCTGATGAGAGCAGTGCAAATGGAGCACGTGGATATTGCCAAATTACTCTTGCAGAATGGAGTCAACATTCAAGCTAAAACGGCAGACTCGAGGACATTGATGCACCTCGCTGCGGAGAAAGGAGCGGTGGATATGCTTGAGCTGCTGGTCCATCTAGTGGATTGTGATTCAGCCGATGACGAAGGGTTTACTCCACTCATGATAGCTACTAAAGGTGGACACGATCTATTCATCGAGCAACTTATTGCTCAGAACGCAAACATCAACGCTCGTGCGGGTGACAGCACCAGTGTACTACATCTCGCAGTGAGAGGAGGACATTTGAGGACGTGTCAGCTTTTGCTATCACTTGGAGCACAAATTAATGTTGCGGATCACGAGGGCGTGACACCACTGATGGACGCGATTAGTAACCAAATGACGAACATTTTTGATCTGTTAATTGCTCAAAATGCAGATACTTCAGCTTTGAAAATGGGTGGCAAGGCGGCACTCCATGTCGCTGCAGCATCAGGAATTGTTCGATTCACAGATCAGCTCTCGGATAGTCCAGAAAATGTTAATGTGGCCGATGAGCGTGGTTGGACACCGTTGATGGTTGCTGCAGATGCTGGGCATTACGATATTGTTTTGATCCTGCTGCAGAAGAAAGCAAAAGCGAATACCAAGACGACAAATGGGAGCACTGCACTACACTATGCCGCGGGCCGTGGATGCGTTTGGACATGTCGATTTCTTTTGAAATATGGCGCCATTATCGATCCAAAAAATAATTATGGGGCGACTCCACTGTTGATCGCAGCTACGCGGGGGAATACAGACGTGCTCGAGTTTCTTGCTGACAAAGGGGCTTTCATTAATGCGAGTGACCATGGCAAAAGGACATCTCTGCACCTGGCTGTGAAGAATGGCGCCAATGATATCGTGGAGATGCTGATCAACCGTGGTGCCAACATGAACGTGAAGGATAAGCGAGGGTTTACGCCTCTGATGGTTGCTGCTCAGATTGAGAATGTGACTGCCATTCGGTTGCTGCTTTCGAGAATTGAGATGCTCTGCATCGGCATACCTTTCTGAGCTATATAGCTCCATTTTGTTGAATCCAATTGTTGCAATAAGGCATCTTGGTTGGTTTAAAGCCCGAGAATGGAGATGGAAAATATTTCTCCTGCGATAAATATTTTCCATTCCCAGTCTCGTCTTACTCAGTTTAGCAAATGAAAAAAATCGATTACTCCAGCTAATGTGGCGCTGCTAGATGCTGTGGACTACGAGACGTGAAGAAAACCATAAGAATCGAACTGATGGCGATTGCACAGAGGCAACGGGATGGACACCAATACACTTGGCAGCGAAAGGTGGCTCATTGTCGACATTCTCATGGATTACATTGTTGCTGGAAACGACCAAATAAGTGATGAAGATGAACTTACACTGGTGGAGAAATACACACTCAAACCGATAACGTAGCAACAGCTATACAATTGGTAGTTCGAGGTAGTCGACTAGGTGTTGCGCAAATTTACCCGAAGCCGAAGCATCCATCCTGGCATCGATCACATTGCCAAAGTGGAATGGAGTTATCTTGCTGATGGGAGCCGTGAAGAATGAGCACACAAGTCTTACCAAACTGCTAATTGAAAAGCTGACACCGCTCATGGACGACCACCAACATATCAATGAATATACTCTGGATATGGCGGCGGTGGCAAATTCTGCTCGTCCAACCATTCCTGCACAGTTGAAGTCTCATTCATCGGCCCCCCTTTGCGTAAGTCCTGGATAAGTGACGCACCACAACTTCACCGTATTTTTCATCAGTCAGATTGTAATATTGTGCAACTAGGTCGTCTGCGACTTACGCTGGGAATACCTGTTTTAATACCGGATAGCGTTCGAAATGGCACATTGCTGTTGACCCGTGATGCCAGGATAAGTTAGATAGTACAAACATCCAAGCATACCGGTGCCATATTGTACATGTCGATGGCGTATTGTGCAACCATGCAGACCTCGATTTACGATCACCGAAAAGAAACTTTCTGATAGTATCCTTCAACCAATTACAGAATTTCTTGGATTTTCGACCAATGTAAATCAGTCAGAATTATCGGTCGAGTATGCTCTATGGCGCTCCGCGTGTGCACGCCCCGTTGGCCATGGCAGATGACAACGACGTCTTCAGGTAGCGCTTAACTTCCTAGCACCAACCGTAATCAGTGTCTAATTCATTTCACTCTCAGTGACGACGGCACGGAATTCCAGAGTCTGCAGACCCCTCGAAGTGTCCAGTTCAATAATGCAAATCTTGACACCGGGGGAAATCTACGGGGCGGTGACGACCTCCGATGGGCATCCGAAGACGGGAATTCTATGCTGAGGAGGATCCAGCAACAGGTCACTCGCTCCAGCGATTTTCAACCTCCGACAGGTCGGATTTTGTCCACAGTCACGTTGTTGGTGTTGAGTTTATTCGCGGTTAGCAGCGGCCCGGAAGGGGGCGAGACGGTGATTGTAGCTGCCGGACCATTGCCAGGTCTTATAGCACTTGTTACTTTTTCTATTGTGTATTTCTTCCCCATGGCTTTCATGGTCACGGAATTGGTGAGTGCTATTCCGGAAGTGGGAGGGCACGCGTACTGGGTCGCACTGGCGTTTGGACCTGCGTGGGGGCTTCAAGCGGGATATTGGGCGTGGGTGGGGAACTGTATGCACTGTGCGGCGTACGCTTCGATCGGAGTTAGAGCGATCTATCGCGTGGCTGGGTGGGAGAAAATGCCGGTGCTGGAATACACGATGCGAGCGGCTGTAAGTATGGTGCTGGCGATGCCGAGCTTTCTTCAGTTACGAGTGGTGAGCTATGTAGCAGGGCCATTTATCGCATTTATCCTGGTCCCATTTGTGGTAAGCTGTCAAGTTATTTGGATTTGTATTGCTAAAAAATGCTAACCGGTGTGAGTGAGTAGTTGATTGCAGTCTGGAGTGCTGTGAGAGCAGAAAGTTGGGAGAGGCTAACCGTGATCCCTGACACGGAGATGAAGTCTGAGAGTTCGCATCTGGGGTACGGGAATTTGATAACTGCGTTGGCCTGGAACTTCAACGGCTTCCATAATCTCTCGGTCTTCGCGAAATGCGTACAAAACCCTCCTCGCACATTTCGACGCGTCATGCTTATTTCGCTGGGTTTGATTCCATTATCGTATCTCGTCCCCATTGTTCCTGCTATCGCGTTGTGCGAACCGGACTGGACGACGTGGACTGGATCGGGGTCAGCTGTCTACAGCGCTGCCAAATATTTAGGCGGCTTCATTATCACGATCTGGGTTTCTGTGGTGTCACTATTATGCTACGCTGGGCTCTATGTCGGTGGCCTGCTCTGCAGCGTCTTTCTGGCGTGCGGCATGGCCGAAAAGAACTTCGCACCTTTCTCCCTCCGGTTCTCTGGAATGGCACAACCCAACGTCCACGGGATTGACCACAGCGTAATTTTCTGCAGCCTCGCCATTATCCTCATCGTGGCGACTCTTACCATCAAGGACATGGTGATAATTTCCAACGCGTTATCTGGATTGGAGACCATGGTGCTCATCGCGGCGGCGGTGCGATTGCGCGTGACAATGAAGGATCTTCCCCGTTCGACATATTTATGCGGGAGATCGCACCCGCTGGTCATGGCAACAGTTTTGGTCGTGCCATTCGTCGTATCGGGTTTTGTGGTGGTTTGGGCTTTCACAGAGCTCATTCCAGCCGCGTTAACCGGAGTTTTTCTCTTTAGTGGTGTCATCTACGGCCTCAATTCCGACCTCAAGGACTTCCGCCACACGTACGAACCTGTACGTACAAATGAAACTACTTAGCAGCTAAGTATGCGACAAGCTAAGCATCTCAACTTTCAACCGCAACAAAACTTGCATGTTTATCAACTGCACTCAGTTTACCTTGCGCTTCTTCCGGGTAGAGCGACGCAGCTGCAGGTTCTCATCGCCCTCATCTTCCTCAATTCCCTTCACAACCTTCGGCTCTTTTTTCTCCACTTTCTCAGCTTCACGTTTCGTTTTCGGACTGGTCTTCATCTTGCTCTTCGTAGCTGCTTTTGCCCTCGTCTGCTGCAGTGCCGCCTTCTGTTCCGCAGCCGTGCGCGTGAACACGAACGTATTGTTACTGGAAGTCGAACTCGAGTACTTGTACCCTTCCAGATCAAACCCCGTAATACCCTCCAACGAGTCCACCCGTTCCTGGATCAAGTATCTGCACATGAGTCCTCGAGCGCGTTTGGCGTACACCGACTTGATCTTGCCGTCGTCCTTGAACACACAGTCGACCACTGAAATCCCCGCAGCTTCCAGTGCCGAACGCGGCAAACTCTTGAAATATTCTTGGGACGCCACATTAACCAGCACCCTTTTTTGCTGCTTCTTGTCCTCTTTGGCTTCTTGTTCACTAAACAGAGCGTCCAACTCGGACACGATCGAGTCTCCCCAGAACTCATACAGGTCTTTTCCCCTATTGTTGACGAATTTTTGGCCCATTTCCAGCCGATACGGCTGGACCAGGTCCAGCGGTCGCAAGACCCCGTACAGACCACACAGAATACGGAGGTGGAACTGGGCGAATTCGAGGTCCAACTCTGACAGGTTATGAGCCTCTAACCCCTGATATGCAGGACCATTGAAGGCCAAAGCTGCCTGTTTTAGAGTCTCGCTGGGGCCAGTAGCTTCGGTAGCGGTTTTTGACGCGTCAAAGGCTTGGAACCTGTCAAAATTGAGCTTGGCCAACGCGTCGCTCACCCCGAGCAAAGACTTGACTTTGGCCTGCGAAAGCGTGCGAAGCTGCTCGACCAACTCGTGAGCGTCCGACAGAAGACGTGGCTGCGAACATTGTGCGATGCGAGAGGCCGACAGGTCCAACGTCTTGGCTGGGGACAGCACATACACCAGTCGAGCGGAGCCCATCGTAATAATATTTTCAAAAACCACATTGGTTTTTGACAATAAAAGTAGTTCAGAGGAAAAAAAATCCCCCCCCCCAAAAAAAAGAGGGTGACTTTAATTTTTTATATTTTCCTTGTGTTTTTAGGAAACGAAAAAATAGCAGTGTATTTGGCCACTGCCATCTTGTTCTTAGAGTTGTTGACAAGAGCGTCTAGCATCTCACCATCCAGCGATCATGCGAAGGTACGGCGGTGCAAGCAAGGAAGGAAATTGAGTTGATTAACTGGTTATTCCTGGTTGCTGTTTTTGCTATTGAATTCTGAAGGTTTTGATTTTATTTTTGAATTTGTTTGAATAGGATTCGAATATTGCATATTTCGTTATGTTTCCAGTATGTTTTGGTCTAATAGACACACATCGACGCATTTTGGTAAGTAAATGCAACATGTCTTAGTCCAAGTTTTCGAACTCAGTAAAGAACTGAACGATGTTAGATCAAGCCTAATCCGCTACATTCAGACAAATCAGTCACCGTCTCGCTTTCCTTCAGACTTATGCAATTTGTTCGTTGTAACACATATTTGTTCTAAACGAATAGAACACCGAAAAGTGTTGTGCTACTATTCATTTAAAGCACCTACGCGGGTAAGGCGGCAATATATACCACGAATCTTGCGAAGCCTTAGTTGCTACTAGAGGAGAGTTGTAGGTATACTAAACGCACACGCTACGCAGGTTCTTTAATCTACGTTAGTCTGTCTTGAAACGACTTACTACTTGCTGTGCGGCGACGACGCCACCCGCCGATACAAGCGCCACCAAGAGCAAACAAAGCAACATCATTTCTGGTCTCCTCAGTCTTTCGACATGGTGTTTCTTTGCAAGCGCATTGACACCTTTGGCTTCGCGCTCAGTGAGCTTAATTGAACTCAGTGATTTGCGTAGTTCGGGATTCTTCTTCAGCGCAGTCTTCACTCTGTTGAGGTCGGGTTTCGTTCCCGCAGCAACCTTCAAACGCAGAGCCTTCTGGAAGAAAGTCTTTAGCTTAGACCATCCTGGGAAGCTTCTCTCTTCATTTGCTGGCGCGTTGGGATTGGTGCGGGTTTGAGTTGATGCCATGTCGTCTTTTCCATTCTTAGTGCCGGAGCCCTAGAGATAGCGGTGCATACCCCCATCGTTTGCAACAATACGGTTGGAGGCGATCCCGCTGAACTGCAACGAGTTATCAGTGGTCGCACTGCCGTAGCAAACAGAAGCTAGGGCGGCTGCCATCATCAGCAGGATGCATCTCTGACGGAGAATGGGCATCTGAATTCCCCAAAGATGAGCGCTTGTGTAAGTTACCGAACGTAAAATGTGAAGTGATTTCAGAGCAAACCCTGCGAATTAGCAATGTGCCGATTCTAACTATCCGTAATGCTTGAATACCCGTCACATCATATGCCCAGGGCTGATAGTTATCCACGTTAGGTAATAATTTTGTATTCGTATTTTAATTACCGGTATTATAACCCGTGTTTCACGCTACCATGGAGACTACGCAACGACATACTTTTCAAGCAAGCGACAGCCGAGGAGCCATGCGTTGAAAACATGACGGCTACATTTCGTCGGCACTGTCAATTTATCTTTCATCACTCAAGGGAGCTACATATTGATGACGGGGCAATTGCCTCTGTTCTGGAACGACTCCTAGCGTAGTTGCCTCTAGATGTCCGTGGCTATCCGAATAGCATCACGGACTCTGTCCTAAGCTGTTCTACACGAACCTACGGTTGTTGGGCCTATTACGCCAGCGCAGAGCTAGCAGGACTCCCCGATGTAGGAACACCGGTGAAATGGTCGCGCAGTACGGACGCACCCACATTCTTGTGGAAGATGTTCCGTGCTGCGTTAGTATCTCGATCTTGAACCAGGTGGCAGTGCTTGCACCTGTAGACCTTGTTGGCGCCAAGCTTCTTGTCGATGCAGCCACACCCCGAGCAGGTCTTGGACGTGTACTCCTCGTGCACCTCGACCATTCGACCACTCGTTCGCTGCATCTTGTACTCCAGCATCTTCTTGAACTTATAGTGCGACAGTGTCATCATGGCGCGGACAGTCGGGCGGCGCAGCTTTCGCTTCCGTCCCCGAAGCACGAGTTCTTCAGCTGGAGCGAGAAAGCTTTCAGGCGTGATGTCAAGCTTCTCTTCTCGGACATATCGAGCGGCCATTTGCTGGGTCTCGAACGTTGACAGCAGTACCTCGTGGTAGTTCAGAGACAGCCACTTTGAGACCTTCTGGTGCATATCATGTACCATGCGTGTCACCTTGCCTAGAATTTGTCGGATCTGCTGACGCAGGCGCTGACGCCGCCGCTTGTTCCGCAGCAGTTCAGTGGTAGCGACGCATTCTGCCGCCGTCTTCTTCTTTGCCATCTTGGTCTTTGTATGGCACGGATGTCGACACTTGCTCTCCTCGTTCTTCGCCGCCTCACGCCCCTCACTCATCCGTTTGCACGCACAGTCCTTCCCCCGACACGGCGGCTCTACGATCTTCTGTTCTAGCAGCGCCAGCTTGCGTCGCAGTGCGTCCGCAATCTTGAGTCGCGTGAGTATCTTCTCGTCGGGGTCCGCGATGCTGAATACTCGGCCGCTGGAATCGTATAAAGTGATGAAGCAGCGCACACCGGGATCAATAGCTCCCGTGCGAGTGCTCAGCGTAGGCGCAAAGTCCTTGCAGGTAGGCACGCAGAGATAGAAACCCTTGTCACGGGTGCGCTCTAGACGCACCATTGTGGTGACCTCAGGCAGAGGCTCGGACAGCTCGATCCATTTCTTGCCCATGAACTTCTTGTGAAACGCCACTGATGTGCGATCCTTGGACACGAAGAACCCGTGGTCTGTCCGCAGCGCCATTGAGTCGGAGCGCGCAAATACACTCTTGAACCCGATGACCGGGAACGTCGTCTTCTTGCCCTTCTCCTTCAGTGTTGAACAGCGTGGCGGACGAGACGACAGCATCCTGGAAGTCGTCAAAGGCTCCAACGAAAACCTCCGAATAGCACTGAAGATGCTTCGCAAGCTTCTTCTTGTTTCGGAAGTAATGATGGAGACCTTTCTTGGTGGCAACTTCGCGATACAGCTGCGCCAGCGCCTTAGGCTTGATGCATCCTTGAGCCAGACGTGTAGCACATTCTTCCTTGGAGGCGGCGACAAGCTTGTTGAAGGCACCGCTGCGCTGTCCCGAACGTCGTCAGGAGCCTAGAGGCCGTCGGCGACTTCCTGATGGAACCACACATCCGGACCTTCGAGAACGCGTCCGTCTTGCGTGACTCGCTGCTTCTTGTTCTTCTTGCTTTCTCCACCGATGCCCTTGCGTTTCTTGCCTCCAGACGTCCTCGCGCGCTTCTTCTTGGACGCTGCCTTTGCCTTTCCAGTCGCCTTGCCCCGCCCCTTGCGAGGCGAAGCCGGCGCCATGGCTGGTGGAAGTCGGATGAGTTGGTTCGGTCGAGGTCGCTTGAGTAGGAGACTGCAACTTGTGGAATGAGAGCAATCCATGAGCAGCTCCCACGAGCCTTGGCCAACGACTCGATGCCAATCCTGTAATGCGGTACGCTTTCGTGATGAAGTACTATAAGATGGACATCTTCTGTTACGTAGCCAGGTAGATGACACAGCACCAGGAAGCAACTCAACACTTGTTACTCCTGCTTACACCTCCTTTGCTACGACTTCCTGCTGAGTTTGCTCCACTTCACAAAACAAACCAAGACTAAGACAAAACCCCTGTGGCCGAGCTGGCCCTCCTCGATTCCTAATGTTGACGTCACTATGCCTCACAGCTTGACCACCATTTTCACCATGATCGACTTGGTTTTGCCCCGCTAGTTCCAAGGAACACGCCACCAGAAAGCCACATTTGGAGACCACTCCCGTAAGTCTTTTAAAGGTATGTAACTAGCAAAACGATTCATCCTATAATTGGTTAATCAATTTGCTTCTTCTTGCAGGAATGGCTGTCCAACTCACACAACACCCTTTCGTCTCATCACATAGAAAACAGGAAGTGTGTTCATTTTCGTAATCAAGCAAAAAAAGCTGTAACAGCACTCGACGATCTTGCGCGTCATGGGTCTTTAAAAGCTCCCTAGGCGTCAAAACTCCTCCTTTACTTCAGCATCGGGCGGTAACGAAGAAGGTAATCTGGGCATTACATGGAAGGTGTAGCCGTACGATTGATACTGCGCGTTTCCCAGTCCATCAAATCCACCACCAAGATATCCAACCGGAATTCCTGTTTTGGTACACACAATAGCACTTCCAGAGAGACCAGGAGTTGATAACGATGATAGCGTCATTTTGTTTCCGCTCCACCCAGTTATTTCGGCCGGGATAATGGCGTAGGAGTGATCAAACTTGCCCTCGTCGAGAATACCAGGAAAACCAAAGATGTGAACACTCATCGAGGGAAATACTACACGGGACGTTTCACATGGAGCGAGCTGGACATCTGGTGGCACAGCAGCTTCGAAAATTGCAAAGTCGAACTCAGCAGAGCTACGCCAGCAAACTCCACTGTGGAGGCTGAACACGTGGACTTTGGCCAGCACCGATGTATCAGGAAGGAGGTGTTCCACCACTATTTGGGGGATGTCTGATGGAAATGCTGTTTCCTTTGACACACGCGGAGATTTACGCGTTTCCACTGCAGCATCGTCACTCTTCCTCTTCCCCCCGCTTAGTTTCATGTTGGGGTTAAGTCTCAAAAAGTAGTTGATCTCTTTCTTGAAGTCTGCGCTCATGTGTTCAAAAAATGTGCCATCTTTATCGAGCCACGTATGCAAGTTGGTCAGCAAATACATGTGTCGCCGTTCGATCCAGAATCAGCCCCGTTCCTGAGCACACATATTCCGAGGAAATTTTGACAACTGACTGCCACACCTTCAATTGTACATCAGTATCAATAGTGGACAAGTCCTTCGCATCACCCCCCCCCCCCGGTAATCTGGCCGTAGGCCATGGGACCGTCACTAGAACGTGGATTTGTTTCGACTTTGGGCCGCGCCAAAACCACCCGGTCATCTTGTTGTCTGACAACACTTTTTTAATTGCCCACGTCGGCCTCAACTGTCCAGCATCAATCATCGTCTGGATGCTGTCATTAATCCTCCCTTCCTCCAACTCGAGCACACTAGGGTCGTCATCTCTCAGCCATGCGCCGTTCGCCGTCCTCGCCACATAGAGCTGCACGTCCTTGGCGTCACACTTGATCGTTGCTGGGTTCTTCCCCTTGATCGCGTCCTTCAAGTCCCCCACGGAGTCGCGCTCGTCCACTTGCACAGAGAACACGCTCCCGGCCACGCCAACGATCGCACAGAAGAGCTTCACCATCTATCTATCGTCAAGGCCGCAGGTTCTGGAATGAAAGCGAAAGGGAGGGAATTTCCTGCCAGTACTTATACGAAAATGACAGTACGCGACCAGTGTTATTGTTCTCGCCACATGTAAACTATGCGCCGATGGATGTTTCCTTGACGGATCGATCCTTGCTTCATTACCCATATACTTGCAGTTGTCGTTGCGCTGGAACAAGTAGCCGCAGTGCACTTGGGCGTTGCTTTTGGGCTTGAATCGCTCGGAAAAGGCCCTCGTCACGAGTGGCAACTGACCATCGCTCTGCACCATGTAGCACGATTCAAACTCGCACATGTCCACTGCAGAAAAGATTGGAGAAGCAGAAGCTGCATGTTGCACCGTTGAAGCTCTTTTGTTGTGATAACCAACGAGATCTCCTTTTCCTTGATCTCTCAGCTGCAGTTTGCGTTGCATTCAATGGTCTTCCAGCGGATCGATGTTCGAGTCGTCGAGTCTCATTCGCGACTCGTTCTTCATCCAAATTCCATGGGAGGAGAAGATCGGGAATGTCCGTGCATTAGCAATCGCAATCATAAGCGACCCCGGAGATTTACACGTTTTCAAACACCCCATCATTGCGAGATGTAGCGCGCTACGGTACTCGCACCTGCGTGGGTGTGTGGATTACGAGTAAATAGATACTCAGCAACGGGATCAGTTCTACGCGCAAGGTGGCTATGATCCTGGTGACAATGGGGGTGATGATACCACAATCAACTACGCTACAACTTACAGCATTCGCAGCACCATTGGATACGGCCACAGAATGAACTGTCCGTTTGGCATCTGTGTAAGCATCACTTTCAAGTGCAAACTTCAAACTTGTTGGGCAGCTCTATCATTTCGATGTATTCAATCACCAGCACCAAAACTGTTAAAACAAACATCCGATTCCTTCGCCGCTTTCTTCATCCATGTCTAAGACGTATCCAACGTTGACCACAAGATATCGAGCAACAGAAAGTTTGTCTGAGAACTGGCGGCACGGCGAGCGAATATATGGTAGACAAAGCCAGTCGATACAGCTTGCTTATCGCGGAATTTGACGACGGAGCATCGCCAATCTTTTCCTTGATCAGTTTCGGAGCCCTGCGCTCTTGTACTACGCTCAAGAACACCGCCTTCGTCTCCGTTTAGACGTTAAGCGCGATCAATTGGTTGTAAATGGTACTTGGTGAATTTTGCTGACGTAACTCTGATGTACCGTAGGGACGACAGTCGCGTTCTGTACGGTGCGCTCGATGTCGCAAAACCACTGTTGGAGCATGGGGCTAACGCCATGGGTGATACACTAGATATCACACCACTGATGACTGGTGCTAGAGCGGAGAACACCGAAATGATGCGCCTGTTGTTGACGCGCTTTTGAGGGTGAGCACACCGATCAACGATCAAATATTTGAACACGTTACCTTCTCAATTTCGCGACTTCGGTTCACGACCATCGACAGGCAACTACTTAATAGCCACTAAGGTTTACAGTGTACTCCATTCTCAACACAGTGGCTGTTTTCGTTTGACTATGAGTCGCGATGTGAACGCGTCCAAGAACATCCTGCTCCTGACTCTATCTCATTTTCTGGGCCAAAATCGATATCCAGCATTTTGTAGACAAGGAAGGTAGGGTGGTATTTAGTGTCGTTTAGTGCCCTCGAGTTACTAGACGATAGCTGGCTGATTCTGCAGCATTTAGGCTCGGTGTAGAGGGGTTAAAGCCACTATGCTAAAGGTGTTGCTTCCGAGAGCTTATAATTTTCAGCGCTAGCTCTGTACCAAGTGCACGACATTGGGTACGATAAAGTCCCTAGATCGGGGTCAACTCGCCAACGCATGAACAGTTGATTGAAAGTGCGGATCACCTTGCGTGGCAGGAGTCGAGCGATGAGAAGCAAAACCACCGAACTCGCTTGATATACGTGCTCACCGTAGAATAGGTAACTTGTCAGCAACAAAGCTTCCACCGTCGTGCAACGTTTATCCATGAACATGGTGTACGCGAAGTCGTCACAGTCCTTGAAAAGTCTAGTGAAAGGGACCCCCAAACAGTTTTCCTCAAACGACGTGAGCCTCTGTTTCGTAGGTTGTCCAGCCAATCCAGCGTTGCTCACGCGGTAGTGATACATCTTGGTGCCAGGATTGCGTTTCTTGTATAGTTTGAGCAAAAATGTAATGATGGCTGCTACCAATCCAAGCGCGAGCGAAGCGGCAGCTATCACGAAGATCAAATTGTACGTGAACACGTAGCACGAGTCTTGAAGACCGCAATACTTGGCACCAAGTGTTGATGTTCGACGTAGCAATTGACCGTTCTTGTCACCGATGAATGCTAGAGACGTGAGGCGGTAGGAAGAAATAATCGCACCAACGCAAATTGTTGCTGTTAAGAAGGTAATTTCCCACGGAAGCCGGAAATCTCGATCAAGGACTTGTTCACCGCTGCGAGCTTTGATCAGGTTTATGGTCGAGTACGCAAACCCAAACAAGCACAGCGAGAGGTTAAGCACCGAAGCGGAAGACAAAGTTCCAGTCGACAGTCCCAGGTAGTACATGTTCGAGTTGAACGCGAGGTGATACGTGACTTGAGCGAGGTAGAACGGCTGCATGCGACCGTTTTGGCACCGGTATGCCCAAATCTGCGCGAGGACCACCGATCGCTTGTGTGACATCACTTGATACAAACTGATGATCCCATGAGCAGAATTTGAGCGACGATAACACAAGGTAGAACGCTAAGTTCCACGGTGTCGGCGTATCGACTGCGGAAGACGCTGATGATTTGTTCCAGTCGAGTCGGGTCCGTTGTGCTCAAATCGTTCGCGTACCCCCACTCGGAATTGTATTGGTTTCGTACGCACACGTCGCCAGTCGAGCAAACTGGTAGATCGTCGGGGGCTTGTAATGTCAGTCCATACGTCTTCCAGTGTTCCAACAACGTGCACGTATCTTCGACGTAAACCCCGGTAGTATTCACAGTTCGGACGCGACATCCGGCGTAGTAGGATCGGAAAAGTGGCTGAGTGACAGTCGTATGACCGTAGATGGTAGCCTTGGTTTTGATATAGCGCGAGATGGCGGGGAGACTGCTATTCTCGATCTCGTACGGGAAGAGCTTCAAAATATCGAGAACCACCGTCAGCAAATCTTCTCCATTCGCAGCATGCGCGAGCTTTTTGCCAATAATTCCTTCGTTTCGGATATCGGGGCGGCAGTCTGTGTAGTGGGGGAACGTGTTGACGTCTGCCACTGGAACGGACGCATAGTCAGAACTTCCCTTCACGGTCTGGAATTTGTGAAGCCGAAGCAAGACGCTCATATTCCATCTTGACACGCACTCATTCTTCCTCTCCACAGCCACTTCAAGCTCGCGTCTCATTTGTGGAGGCAGCGACAGCCCGAGCGTATTGGTGACACTCAACACCCCGTCCGGTGTGCTAGAGAGGACGACATTAGGTGTACCCCAGTCATTCGTCCCTGTAGAACAAATCGCTCCGTCGGAATCGAGTTTGTCTGCAAGAGCAAGCGCTGCCGGAGTCAGCCGACTATAATCCTTGTTCGCCATTGCTTCGGTCGCTATCGCTTGCATATCCTCGTAGGCCGGTTTGCTGAGAATCGCATCTGATCCGAAGGCACTGAACTGGATCAGCACTTTTCGACACGAGCAGACACATCCAGAGCAACCACCATGCATCACCGGATCCAGTTGACTATAGGCGAAGTAGCTATCCTTCGCTTCGATGAAGAAAGCGGCGGAGGAGATATAGCCCGTGGCGGCGCACAGAATCAACAGCAACAGTGGAGCGAACAAACATCGCCCACTTACTGCTAGCGCTGCTTGTATCACGGAAGGGTGAAGCATCGATCTCCAGTTGCGATTACTACCTTGACGTTCTTTCTCCGCGCAGTATTGGGTGGCCCAAACTCCTTTCTTCTTAGCATTTTTCTTCAGCTCCCTCGCACCGACCATGACACACGCCCAAGTGAAACAAAGTCTTCACAAATGAAAGTGAGAAGCACACAAGAGCAAGAGTCTAACTTTGGTGAGTTGATGCGATTGCACTTGTATGATCAAGACACGCAAAGGTCAGAAACGCTTGGCCGTTTTTGAGGTGGCGCAGTTTTCGATGACATTTTCCACGATGACGAGACCGATGCTCAGTACGCTATGTTATTTTCATTCGAACGATGCCGACAGTAAAGATGTAGCGCTTATGATTCCGACTAGGTAACTCCGGTCCGAGGATGACACGAGTTTGAACCATGTCTTGACAGCGTGAACGATAAGGTCCTACTTAATGTCCCGTTGATATAAATTGGTTCTTCACGATAGGTCTTCTTGATAGTCGACATAGCCAAAATTTGTGCTAGGTAATTCTTCTCGGTGCCCGTTCTTCACAGGGAATCGATGCGTTTTGGTCAAAGTCAAGCGCTATATAAGCCAAGACTTTTGCAGCGCCCTCCTCCTGGCAGACAATATGAGAGTCCATATGGTCTACAACAGCGGAATAACCCGCTCTAGCACATTTGTAGGACGATTAGCCTTGTCTACAGCATGGTTAGCGAAACATTGGCATGTAACGTTCTCCTGGTCTTTACATCCGGTTCTGTAAAGCTCCACAAAAGGAAAAATACCTTCTTCATTCATAACTTCACTCCGACTGTCTTACTTATCGCGGTAGGTTTGGCCCAGCATCGAGCTTTTGAGTACCGGTACCAATACGCAGTAGCGAAACCAGATCATGAATTGTACCATCACCACCAACCATTGTACACCCAAGTTCGCAACAAGTAATCCAGTCTACCGTCCAAGCAACATGTTCTTTGAAGTTGGATATCTTCGCGCCGTCAGGTCCCACTAGAATGTTGCTCAGCTGAAGATGACCATGCACTAAGGTATTCCCGCAGTTTCTATTTGTTCTCCTCTGATAATAGAAAGGATCCAAGGTTTCCGTTCACCGTGTCTTCATAAACGGATGAATGGTGGTAACGTGCAAAGCACCAATCACTTTTGCCACATTAGGATGGTTCAGGTATTATAATGTATTTTGTCCAGTTCCTTTGCATCCTTCGTCTGTGCACGCTCATCAACTCTCCTCATATCGACAAAAAGTAATTTTACCACCACATTATCGCCAGACTCCGACTTTCCAAGATGCACCGACCCAAAAAATCCCCTAGAAGAAGAAATTAATTGATTAACAGTTAGTGGACTTCTCGTTTGCTAGCTAAGATCTTAGGATATCAAAGGTTGAGATCACGATATGACTATAGGCGAGGAATCCAAATTCTTCGTTCGGGAGGAGGCAATGTCAGAGCTGTGGGTACATCAAAATCCAGACGATGAAGAATTTCCACAACGTCATCGGTACCAAGTTCAGTTGCATGTCGGAAGATGAATTGGCAGTGTCTACGAAATGAGCTTACCACCGTTTGAATGCTTGTGTAGTGGATGCCGGGTTTCCAGCTTGGCTCCACCGCAGTTCCAGGTTGGTGCAAGTTTCACCCAGATGTGTCCGCAGTCCCCAGACTGGGGCAATGAGTGAGATCACAGACTGTGTCCGACGCTGGACAGCTGATGACTTCGCGGTCACTTGGACTGAATGTCCTAGAAAACTACACAAGGAGTTAGTATAGCCAACTGCATATTTCCCTAGAGTGAATGTTGTGCATGTCCACTTACCGTGCTGCCTAGTCGCTCAGGATGAGTGGCGAGCAGGCACTGAGCGAGAACGAGCTGGTTAGCACCAGACTCATGGTATCGCTCACTTTACATTTTGCTGAGAAGCAGATACATCAATACATTCGGCCACTACTTCTGTGCGGGTTGGCCCCCGCATCGCTGAGTGTTCAAGTTCAAGTTTTCCAGCTTCAACTACCCGGGATACACTACACGCCGCTATATGTGGCTCCCATAATTGGTGGTCTAGTGGGTTGTCCAGCTTGATAGTGATGCGGTGCCGCATCAAGCCGTGGCTCCACGGCTTCAAATGTTAGTCGGGTTCGCATGAGAGGACTGACTGTCTCTAACTGCTGCACGTGGCCAGCCTGCGAAATCTGCCTTGGGCGGATCGGTGGTTCAGTGTTACTCAAAAAAATGAGGCAGCGCCGTGTGTAGATCACGTCGTCCATAGTAAGCACGAATGCGACCTTCGTATCGTGTAGAGTAGTTGTCCACCACGGATGAATTACCTCTCCATCCGGGTGGTGGGGTGCGTAAGTGCGGCTCCATTCGCCTAGGAAATGATGAAAGTCGAAGTGCATGAAGATCATTCATTTCGAAGAGGTCCTCTATTCATGTTTGTTAAACTATAGAGTCCTGGTATCACTGGAGGCTTTACCTTATCGAAAATCGATCCTGTGTTGCTGAACTTTGGCTTCTGTTATGGGAAATTTGGGTTTGAACGTTGTTTACGATCGTGACTCGACCTCGGTCAAGACCGTCGTTTACATGCGGTTGTGATTTGATCATATCTTCGACTGCTTTTTCAACTCTTTCGTTATTGGTGTCCATGTTGTTAACGCAATTTCCTTGACCCCCTGTCGAGTTTTGGGATGTACCCGGCTGGCTTGGATATTCTTTTGCGTTCCAAACAGGTTGAGCTTCACCGTTGAGAGAAGCGTAGTGGCCTTCAGTTTAGCTATCGCCCCTGCTATCAATTCCTATACCGTTCGGATCTCCGTCATTTGCTCCAGTTGGATTACTCCAACTAATGATACCTTTTGAGGAGCGTTTCCCAAAAGAATCCACGCTCCTTTCCTGCCTTCAGCTCGCTTCTTCGAGTGAAAAATAAGAGTCCAGCTGTGCTCCAGGGTCGCTCACCCAGCGACTCGCTGGGTGTGTTTGGACAAGCTGTAGCACAGTGTTCTGGGCACGACAGCACACCAGAGACTCAAAGTCAAAACCTAACCCTAGTTTAGCTCAGAACGCGTGCTACTGTACGTAGTAGGGAACGCGAATATTCGACAAGTAAGAAAGAGGAACACCGATGAACTTCATCATGAAGCTAGCATACTGTAAAGAACGTCTATTTACCTGCTTGGAATCGGCGAGCAACACTCCGCTCCCACCTGATTTGACTTGTTTTATGAATGATGCTAGGTGGAGTTCCAACCCTTTGTACACTGCTGTGCGCCTCATAGCATTCGACTGTGATACCCTCGAGATGAACCTCACATAATGATCGACTGTTAGACAGTGCAATGCACATCCCGAATCGAAAAGAACTGTTCGTAAGCACAACACAATCAAGCAATGCGATTTACAGTACCGCCTGAATTCTCACGTGTACCACAATGATGCGCACTTATTACCTCGTCGCTTGACTTCCAGCGGCTGCTTGACGCTGAACATAGCTAGGATAATTAGGAAGGCTCAAAACGACACCAACTCCTCACATGTGTAATACTCTGCGATGTTTTAACGGGGTTTTCTTCATTTGCTGATCCAGAGCAGTTAACGGAACGAACGCAGCTCTAGCAGCAGCATCAAACCGTTGAGAGTTGTCCTTAATTATACGGGTATTCCCAGTATCACACATTATTAACAGTCGTCGAAAGCTGTAGACTGGATCGAAACAAAGTGAAGTCTATTTTCGTGGAAGGCAGCACAACACTGGAATACACGAGAATACCACAACGCACTACAGTGGCATTTAATCCATGCGAGGCTCGCATTTTGGTTGTATTCAAGAACTACGCTTTAGACAACGAATTGGATCGTCCTACGGAAAAGGTTGCCCACAGAAGGCGCGTAGTCGGGGTTGCTTAATTAAGCCAATCCCCTAGCTTGCAGCTTTGGGATTGTAGCGTGTGGGATACGCGTGGCGGTGAGCATGACGAACTACGGAGTTTTGCAGCTGCGGCGGAGATTTGCATGGGCGCAGCAACGAAGGAGACGATGAAGGAGCGATCGGAGAATTGGGCGTTGGGGAAACGTCATGCGACGACGGCGAGCGAGGAGTTGGGGTGAGTTCGAGCTCACTTCTGGATTTGCGTACTGAAGCACACTTGAGTTCACTTCTCGGCTTGCGAGCTGAAGCACAGACGACTACAGAACGCAGCAGACGCAGTACCCGAACAGCGGCGACACAGACGACGGATACGAAGACTACGAAGGTGACGGACGCGTTGCAAGACAGACGGCTGACGAACAACTTGGGGTACGAGTGACTGGGCTTCGAGCGGCACGAGTTGACGGTGGTGACGTGAACGTGGTGGTTTGCGGCACTGGTGTCTACACTCGGGCGGGATTCGAGGGCAGTGACAAAGTGCTCTGAGGACGGTCGACAGCAGGTTGGACACAGACGAACACGACGACGAAGTAGACGAAAAGCAGACTCGGACGGTAAACACGACGAATAAATAGGATCGACGCGACGGTGAACGATCCGGCGCGACTTCAAGTGAAGTCCGAGCCAGTATTGTCTTTATTATCTTGATTACGAAGTCTCGAGAGTCGTAAGCAGCAACAGCACTTGGAGCATACGCACCCACTGAAGCGAGCAGTGAGATTAAACTCGTTACATCGTGTAATGATGGTAATACCAGGTACGGTAAAGCGATCGGAGTTTCGGGTACTCATCCGGGATCGGGACGTTGAGCGGGTTGTACTTTTTCGAAACCAATGTGTTGAAAAACCTCTTCACGCCGGTTCCGTTCAGGTCTGTATGACTCAAACCGTCTGCTTCCCGCGCAAGAGCATTCAGCTTCGAGACATCGAAGAGGCCCCTGTCTTCGTCTTCTATCTCGTCACCGCGAAGCTCGTTGTTGTGATAGCGCAAGAATCTCTTTTCGCCACCAATGTCCTGGGCCGTACCAATCGTAACAACCGCATCTGGCGATGCCATCGTCGAGATATCGGACTTGCGGACGGAGTCTGCGGCTGCAGCCTTGCCGCTTGTGAGTAGAGTGGCTGTAGCAGCAGCAATTAGGAGGGCACAAGACAGACGCATGGCAAACGGTTGTTGCTCTTGGTTCGAAGCGAAGACTGCTAGGTTCTCGGCAAATTGGGGAATGAGAGCGAGGGCGTGTTGGTGGTCTTCGTGCGAATTTACACGGACAGCAAATACATGTGCGGTCAGCGGTCGATACAGATGGGATAGCAAGAGTGATCAGTACGTAGCAGTTTTTGCTTACGATTTTGCGAGTGTGAAATGTCCCGTTTCAATTATTCATTTCTCTTGCAGAGGTGCCGCAATGCGCTATGTATTGCTGTCGTTTTTAGGAATTGATGCAAAAAATGATATTGTCAGCCTCCCTGCAGGAGACTACTGCACGCATCCCAACACTGTGCTGCGCTGGGGGAAGACTTCAAGATTGAAATTGAGTGGCGTGTATCACAGGCCTCCTAAAATGGGGCAAATTACGAATTTAAATAAAATGCTAAGTTGTGGGCATTCTCATCTTTAGTTTGTTTAAACTATGACCTTCTTTATTTAGAGTCCTAGCTGCCTTATCGGGCGTGAATACACAGAACATGCTTAAACTGCGTCGCCTAGGATACCCCCTTGAATGAGAGACTGAGAAATCTGAAATTAATTGATATCGTCTACGTTAATGTAGTAGCCAGCCCTCCCACAGAAGGAGCGATGCATATGAAGACAGTCGACCGCGTAAGGATTTATCGTTTCCTTCGCACCACAAGCTTTGCCATACATCTCTAAATGCATGGATTGCATGCATAATTCTAGACCTCTGTGCTAGGACAGCATCCTATTATATAATACATGTTGATCCTTACACTGCATTCATACGTCTGTGCGCTGCGATGAATTGTGTGAACGGTGGGTTCGCGGTCGGATTGGCTGTCTTGCGCGTTTGTCCCCCTTCTGTTTGCTCTTCTTACTCATGGCCCAGGCAAGATAAGCACAGCACAGAAGCTACCCCGCCCCCGTAGCAGCGCGAAGCTTAAGGCTAACACCGTTGTGTTGTATTATTTTCTGGAAAGCGTTTCTCGTGGCGCATCACTCGCAGGAACCGGTCTGGAATACTGAAACAATCAGAGCTTCCCTGTTTGTGTTGAGTTTACTAAAGGAAGGTCAATCGTTAAATTATTATTATTTTTTAAATCGTAATTTATCTTATGCGGAGCCCAGGCGTTGGTTCAAATCGTGCGACCACTCCTCGTTGTTCGTCAGCTCGTCGGATATCACTTCTCAACTTTCTGTGACATACCTGCCCTTGAAGCAAGCACAGTTGCGTGCCACCGACATGTTTCATAGACAAACTACACGATGACTAACACAATAGAAATTCAATGTTTACTCATGATTTTTTATTTGGGATAGTTGGTAGATAAAGAAACAACTGGGATTAGAGAACGATAGACTTTTGGATAGGCACTGAAGATGAGCCACCGGATATACCAAATTCTCATGTCAAGCCTTACATCTCATTCTCAACCAATCGGAAGCTCATATTAGCAAAGCGTGCGAAAGTCGTGTGCATACTATGCCATTGCATACAGCAGTGATGCACGGCCAGTTACAGATTAAGGCGTGTGATATTATAGACAGAAAGATGCTACCAGTGAGGTTTTAAAAAAATACGTTTTTTATTCAATACAATATCTTTAGCCAATTGCTAGCCAGCCGCCGCCAACCAGCCACCAACGACCGACAACCTCAAGTTCGAAATGGACGATGCACTGCGCATGCGTCTGTGGGGCCTTTTAGATGACAGCACTGGCCTCGATGCATCTGCGGGGGATCAAAGAGACACTGGAACCACTTGTGAGCTGGATTCCGTGCCTGAACCCAATGCCAAAGCTCCCCACCCATTACACCACCAAGATGCTCGAGCCGGATGGATCAAAACTACAACTGTAATAACTTTTTGTCGTTTAAGGTTTTTACCGTGTCCACACTCAAGAAAAATACCCTATCTGTAATATCACACGCCTTAATCTGTAACTGGCCGTGCATCACTGCTGTATGCAATGGCATAGAATGCACACGACTTTCGCACGCTTTGCTAATATGAGCTTCTGATTAGTTGAGAATGAGATGTATGGGCTTGACATGGGAATAGGGAATATCCGGTGGCTCATCTTCAGTGCCTATCCAAAAGTCTATCATTCTATAATCCCAGTTGTTTATCTACCAACTATCCCAAGTGAAAAATCAAGACTAAACATTGAACTTCTATTACGTCCCGTCATCATGTAGTTTGCATATGAAACATGTCGGTGGCACGCAACTGTGCTTGCTTCAAGGGCAAGTATGTCACAGAAAGTTGCAAAGTGATATCCGACGAGCTGACGAACAACGAGGAGTGGTCGCACGATTTGAACCAACGCCTGGGCTCCGCATAAGATAAATTACGATTTAAAAAATAATAATAATTTAACGATTGACCTTCCTTTAGTAAACTCAACACAAACAGGGAAGCTCTGATTGTTTCAGTATTCCAGACCGGTTCCTGCGAGTGATGCGCCACGAGAAACGCTTTCCAGAAAATAATACAACACAACGGTGTTAGCCTTAAGCTTCGCGCTGCTACGGGGGCGGGGTAGCTTCTGTGCTGTGCTTATCTTGCCTGGGCCATGAGTAAGAAGAGCAAACAGAAGGGGGACAAACGCGCAAGACAGCCAATCCGACCGCGAACCCACCGTTCACACAATTCATCGCAGCGCACAGACGTATGAATGCAGTGTAAGGATCAACATGTATTATATAATAGGATGCTGTCCTAGCACAGAGGTCTAGAATTATGCATGCAATCCATGCATTTAGAGATGTATGGCAAAGCTTGTGGTGCGAAGGAAACGATAAATCCTTACGCGGTCGACTGTCTTCATATGCATCGCTCCTTCTGTGGGAGGGCTGGCTACTACATTAACGTAGACGATATCAATTAATTTCAGATTTCTCAGTCTCTCATTCAAGGGGGTATCCTAGGCGACGCAGTTTAAGCATGTTCTGTGTATTCACGCCCGATAAGGCAGCTAGGACTCTAAATAAAGAAGGTCATAGTTTAAACAAACTAAAGATGAGAATGCCCACAACTTAGCATTTTATTTAAATTCGTAATTTGCCCCATTTTAGGAGGCCTGTGATACACGCCACTCAATTTCAATCTTGAAGTCTTCCCCCAGCGCAGCACAGTGTTGGGATGCGTGCAGTAGTCTCCTGCAGGGAGGCTGACAATATCATTTTTTGCATCAATTCCTAAAAACGACAGCAATACATAGCGCATTGCGGCACCTCTGCAAGAGAAATGAATAATTGAAACGGGACATTTCACACTCGCAAAATCGTAAGCAAAAACTGCTACGTACTGATCACTCTTGCTATCCCATCTGTATCGACCGCTGACCGCACATGTATTTGCTGTCCGTGTAAATTCGCACGAAGACCACCAACACGCCCTCGCTCTCATTCCCCAATTTGCCGAGAACCTAGCAGTCTTCGCTTCGAACCAAGAGCAACAACCGTTTGCCATGCGTCTGTCTTGTGCCCTCCTAATTGCTGCTGCTACAGCCACTCTACTCACAAGCGGCAGTGCGGCCGCAGCCTCCGGTCATTCTACGGAGGTCTTGGCAGTGGCATCGCCAGAGTTGACTGGTGTGGGTCAAGCCGTCGGCGGTGCAAAGAGGTCGTTGCGCTACCATGACAACGACGATCGAGCTGACGAGGAAGAAGACGAAGAAAATGACGATGAAGAAGAAAGAGCAGGAGGTGCTAACATCTATGCGACGAAGAAGCTCGATCAAATGTTGGCATCGGTAAAGAGGGCGCAGAATGGAGATGATGGAGGTATGAAAAAGGTCTACCAGAGATTCGAGAGATGGAAGAGATATGGCTACAACGCTTACCACCCCCCTGCCGCTCTGGATAACGATAAGTACCTCAAGCTTCGTCAGGCATACAGGAGCTGGGCGTATTAATACAGCAGGCCCATCCGAACATCTTAGTTCATGATGTTGTAGGTCGTTCTGGAATGCATAACTTTGAATACACCTGTTTGCCACCGAACTGATATATCTGTACGTTGTACAATTAGAGTGCGCATGTCACCTTGCACCACGTAATTCCTGCACAATCTCACTTACGCGGATAACTAACCAGCTAGTACTGGAATGTTGGTAGTGCACGCTATATGCTAGGAAGCGCAATGAGGAATGTTTCACGTCAACTGGAGAACAGTTGCGAATTAAATACTTAAAGTAGTCAAAATAGTAGCTCTTTCGTACGTACAAAGCCAATTGTATGTATACAAGAAACCTGAAAGATGAATGGTAGCGACAAAGTAAACACATTTTACATCAAAGTTTCCACTAACATCCTTACATTTATATTTTTTACTTTTGTAGTTGAACTTAGGAGTCTTATTCGAGAGACACTGGTGATCAAGGCGATGGAGGTGTCGGAGGTCGAGGGTACGTTCTGCGACTCCAAAATGACGAGAAGTATGTGACGGTGGGGGGGTAAGTCTACTGTTACAGACATCGTCACTCTTGCTGCACCATTGTCGATCGACGATGACAGTGATCCTATTATGTGTCGCAATGAAGAATCATTTAAACCTAGCGCCAGTACTTCGGCCAGAGACACAAAGGAGTCGATGTTTCCATTCTGGGTCTTGCTTTTCGACAGTCCCGTTGTGATGGACGTCGAGAGCTTTGCAGATGCGGCCGTTCCATTTTCTCTTACCGTGTCGATGGGAGACAAGCTAACCACAGCATAATTTTGGTAGTCTCTCCACTTGGAACCAAAGTGCAATACACCAGTCTCGTTGCAGAACTACCACGTGGAGTGTTGTCGATGGGTGAAACACGACGGGGGGGGGGGGGGCTGCTGAGCGACGACATGCACCACAAGATTCGCAAGCGCAACGTCATGGACTGGGATATGACGCTTGTGGACGAGATCGCGGATGCATACCTAGAAAAAGTCGGCTCACATTGGCAAACACTTCTCGCATCGCATGTGTCGCCTTGTTTTTGAGTCGATGTCGCTCCATCCGAGTTTCTTAAGCTCTGCAATATGGGGGACATTCCAGAAAACGCTCGGAAACCACAACTGTGATGGATACTAGCACTCCATAATGGAAAACTGAAGGGTGAATTCATAACTTAACTTGCTACAGGCTAGACTAAACTGGACAACCTATTGTCTCCACTCATTTTGTCCGTAAACACCGGCATCATCCGATCCGCCATGATGCCCGGCACAGATAGCATGATGTCCAACACGTATCGTGCAAGGGCAACCATTAAGTGAAATCTCGTGGAGGATCCACGAACAGCGCGTGCTGGATAACCGTGGACTTGAACGCATGGGGTTTTGAAGACAGCTTCTCGCAGCTGTCGCGATCTCCTAACAAGTATTTTTTGATCACCCTTTTGTCATTTAAGTCCAGTGATCAGGCTAAAGAGCTCGACTAAAATTTTCGCGTGCTACAAAATAGGACTTGACTGCTTCCCCACTTGCTATACCCACTCACTTTTTTGACATGGATAGATGAATTGTGTGTATTATTGATATGTTCGCTTTTGTCTATCTCTTCTGGTGGTTGAATAGCTACCAGACCGAGGTTGCGGAAAACCACGATGCAGCCGATGCCGGTTTCCGTCTTGCGTTTTGCGCTGTGTCTTAGCTCGAAAGCTCGAAGAGGAACTACGACATTTTTTGGCTGCTGGTCGTGTGCTTCTTCGCGCTGTCGCTTCAAAGAGGAACTATTACGTTCTTCTGTAACTGGGAACCAGCTACTAACACGATTTACACTGATGCGCTTTTTAAGAAGTTTGTGCTCTTCAATTTCAAGATCGAGAACAGTATTTTTTTGTTCTACGCGCATTATAGCAGACCGATAATACCAAAGTTCTGCATTTAACATATCATAAAGGCTTCGCGGATCCCCAAGTTTTGCCTTGGCAAGTAGTTCTAGA
This sequence comes from Phytophthora agathidicida, assembly GCA_025722995.1. NCBI lineage: Eukaryota > Oomycota > Peronosporomycetes > Peronosporales > Peronosporaceae > Phytophthora > Phytophthora agathidicida. The sequence goes on from CP106979.1 coordinate 2,394,301, forward strand.
AGTTCAGGATCATTACCCGCAATAGTCTCAATTGGGCATTTTTTCCTCGGGTTTATCAATCCGTTCTTCATGGCAAGTTCCATTACACGTTTTGATGCGTCGGAGGAGGACATGCTCGTATTTTTTTCAAAACGCGAACCAATTTTACGCAGTCTTCAACCAAAAAAATGTAAGAAAATGTAACAACTTCACACACTTGGCTGGGTCACTGCAGCATCGCAACATTGCGATAGATACGAGTGGTCCCAGCAAAGAACTGGCTGTAATGAACTCCCGCTCTTCCTTTCTCCACAGCTTTTGCCCAATTCTCGATTTGTGGGATCATCTCCTGAACATATTCAGACAATTGTCCTCTCATGTTCCGAAGATCGCTCACCGGAATGCTTTTAATTGCACAAAGTTCGGTGAATTTCCAATCTCCACAATGTTGACGCTGTTGCATCATAGCGTTCCACTTTGTGCTGGATATACCAGTGATATGAGCACCTACGAGAACTGATCCACGACGACGAGCAACACTAATGGTGCACTGATCGATGGAGATAGGATTGAGTGGCAAACCCAATTCCTCTTCTGATTCTCTCGCAAGCGTGTTCCATGCGCTGTTGCCGTGTTGCTTAGCGCTTCCTCCAATAAAGTTCCACTTACCCGCATTTGAACCAGCTTCTTCCAACCCCAAGACTACACAGACATGACCATGCAGAGACGATCGTGGCCCATAGTATTGGTGGACAGGAACCAGTGATGCACCACCTACGTTCTTCGAGTTAATGCGAGACATGGCATTCATTTTTGTGCGTGTTATATAATTATAGACGACGGCATTGCTATTTTATGCTCAATACTTTCCTGAAACGTTTTAGTTAGTGTTTGCAAAAGCAATCTTGTCCATAGCATCATCATCACCCTCGCCTTCGCCTTCATCCCAGTCTCCTTCCGTGAGATATTTAACACCATCGTGTGCCTCACCGTTGTCGACCAGGCGTCGAATTCCAAACGTTCCACCTCGCGGCAGCACTGAATGCGCATGGCTTTCAAACAGGTGTCCACGGAGCACTGCAAGAGTGCCAATTCCATGAGGCGCAGAAATGAAATCCACAAGTTTCTGTTTATCCTTCACGTACAGGCGCTTATAGACCTCTTGCTGCACATATTGCGATGCGAAGACGAAGTACTCGTCGGCAAAACGGTTGCTGACACGATGATGAAGCAACAATTGAGCGTAGTCCGAATCAAATTTTCCACAGGCATCCGTCAACCACTTGGGGTCAACCATGGCAATCGCGTTTTCAAGCCATGCCTGTTGGTTAGCCACTTGTGCGTACCGCAAGACGTAGCGTGCGTTACCACCCCATCGACGAAAACAATCCTGCACGACGGCCACTGGTATATCCGAATACATCAGCTCACGGCACTTAAAAATCTCTTGCTGTGACCAAACTGGCATGTAGCAGGTTTGGCAATTTGTCTTGTTAAACTCGTACCAAACGGAGCTGTGAGGTGACGTCAAAAGAATCGTCTTTGCTGGATAATATCTTGGCTTGACGGCATCCACAATGTAAAATGTTGTAGTCTGACGGAGAATACCAACAAAGTCTTGCGGGGATCCTTGAACCACCCTATCGCGAGAAAACAAGAAGCGCTTGCTGGATATTCCGCTCTCATAAACAACCGTCGCCCCAATACGAGCAAGAAGCAGCAAGATTGCATAGCCAAAAAACGTTTTGCCGTTTCCTGGGTTGCCGAGGACCACGAAATGCGGTGTGTTCGTCGTTTTATCGTGGATCATCGTCCAACAAACTTCCCATAGCTGCGGGTAGCAATGACGAATGTAGATACGAGCGCCTAGTGTTGGATCACCAAGAAGAAATGTTCCTTCTGGTAATGCGATCACAGCATCAGCTTTGACCTCGGTAGGAACCGTCAGAAATGCTTTCCAAAATGCGACCAATGCTGGCGGATTCCCAACAAGTTGACTGCCTCGAGGCTCGTCTGGCTTCGGAAGTTCCACCAGCACGTGCACAGGGCCCTTTCCAACTGCAATATCTTCCTCCGTGACTTGGCACAGCACGTTTTCCTCCGATAATCCAACCAATTTGAGTAGTGCTCCTACAGCTTTCAACGGCGTTAACCCAGTGGTGTGAGCACTCACACCGTTCGCCACGTCTGCCTCCGTCAGCCACGCGCCACAGCCCTCGTCTTTCTTCGCCAGGAAGAGCTGCAGCTTGTCCGCGTCGATATCCTTCACGTCCTCATTCTTCGCCTTGATCGCCTTCTTCAAGTCACCCACTGTTTTGCCTTCGTCTACTTCCACAGAGAAAACGCTTCCCGCCACGCCTACGATCGCACAGAAGAGCTGCACCATTTTTCTTCGAGCCGGAAGGTTCTGGAATGAGAACAGAGAGAATTTGCCCGTAAGTAAACGAAAAATGAAGATGTTTTGAGGATTTCCTGTGGAATGCTGGGAACTCAAGTACTGTCAGAGCGACAGACCCAGATCGATGTAGTCATGGGGTCAAGGGACTGAACACCGAAGACTGAGGGATGGACAGCGTGGTAGTTGTGGCCGCACGGCAGACGCAGCGTTTGGTCGTCGGCCAAATCGCCACAGCAGATCGGACACTCGGAGCTGTCGTCGTCACTCGTGCCACCACTGGAGTCGCCACCGGCGATGCTGCTGGATTTTCATGGTAGAGCACTCGGTCGATAGAGTTTGCTCGGTGCTGTGCGATGTCGAGGAACTCCTCGAGAATCTGTCGTGTCCTCTGCATGGTCTCGCACTGAGTGTCACGACCGAGGACGGCCAGCGCCAAGTCGTTCACGTACGTCTGAAACGTGTTGCAGTGGTCATATTGTGTGCGGTCGGAGGTGATAGAGCCCCACATTCGTGTGCTGGCGCTCGGAGACGTCTTGATCATCCTCTGTAATTGGCCACAGCACCCGTGGTCCTTGCATCCGCTGCCAACTCGACGAATGCTCTTGCGTAGTTGCGCGTGGTCGTTCGAAGTCTTGCTGAGCACCCACTTCTGGCGCATGACGCTGTCCTAGACGTACAAGACGAAGTACACCACCGACGTCTGGGTCGAGGACAGGTGGAAAAGTCCTGTGCGTGCAAGCGGAGTGTTCTGCTGCTTGGCTGACGACCCCGGAGTCACCACCACTTGTGTAGTCGACTTGGGCAGCTCGGACTGGATGAGCTGCTTCGTGCTGCAGTTGGAGCTGTTCGCACCCACGACGTCTTCCAGCGAGATGAACACCATGACAGTTGGCAAAATGGCAAAGTGAGGGTGGACCCAGCAACGCCGCGATCCTCATCCAAACGCAAGTGCGCAAATGGGATTTTCGTGCCCGAGTAGACCAACAGATCGGCAGTAGACGGTGGCTCGGTGGCTGCGGCCCTGTCAGCCGGAGTCATTGCAGAATCTGCAATTCAACGACAGCTTCGAGTTGCACGGTGAGATAAAAGCGAGTTACAAACAAGTCTCCTGTTGCGGGTTTTAGTGTGTTGTTCCAGCAGAGCGTCTGGATGATCCTCGGACTTGCTGTGCAGTGCCGACGGTCTTGGACCAAGAGTCTTGGCGCCGCTGTGGACAACTCAAGACCTGCGACGTTAAACGTGCGTGCCTTCCACGCCACCTCTACGAACTCCAACTTAACAGCCAGTGCCACCAGCGATCATCAAACACGACGTGCTGTCGAACATGGCCATGATGTTGGTCATGATGGACCAGAGGATGGCGAATACCAGGTAGAACACGGTCAGGCCACCGATGAGTTTGCTGTGCCCGCCCTTGCGCACGAGTTCCTGGGTCTCGGCCTTCTGCGGGGGCAGCCAGACCCGGAAGACCCACGAGAAGATAGTCATAGCGTACATGATAATGATAGTGTACGTGTACGGTCGGATTCACTGCCTCAACCAAGGAGTTGACCTTAGCTCTCAAATTGTCCTACGGGTAGGATTCCTGTCCCACAGCGACGGACTTTGTCGTGGTGTAATTGTTAGTGGGTCTTTCTTTTGAGCGCTGCGATTGGTTCACTTGTGAAAATAGTGAGAGAGCTGACTTCCGCATTTTGAACCGAGGAAAAGGGAGGAGCGATGGAGAAGCCGCCGATTCCTGGAGATCGCGTTGAGGGGGTGTTGGAACTCGCCTGGGATCCAGTGACTAGGAGATCATGAGAGGCCACAGAGATGAGGATGAGATCGTGGACGACTTTGTGGTGTAGCAGGATTTCCCAAAATCTGATTAAGGTTAATCCGACTTCCCAACTATCGCCCAGACACCGACTAGAGGAGGGGTTACTCCTATGATCCGTGATCAAGCTGAACTGTTCACCTTGTGTACCCGTCGGTGAGCGGGATCTGCTCTTCTGGTGACTCGAAGTAGTTCGGTGGTGTGAAGCTCTTGAACATCTTGGCGAGACGCGGGAGTAGGGTGAAACAGCGTGGAAATCTTCACTCTGCGTCCAAGTAGTAGATCCAGATCCAGAGGAAGTATTCGACCTCGGATCTGGGGGGTAAGTTGCCTTACTGGGTGTTGTAGCCTTTGTGGGGGTTCCTTTACAATGCTTGCCGTCTCCTATGGCGGGATCTTGGATTGTTGAGAAGCCGAGATATCGTCGGGTCAAACAATAAACTCCGTCGGATTCAGGGTCTGCGCTCGAGGGTACTTCACTAAGAGGTAGGATCTGGCCAATATATTATCCAGTTACCCAAACCAACACTAGATCTATTACTCCTGTCTTGTTACACGTTGTAGGGCCAATGTAGTTCCCGTTTCCTCGCGTTTCCTGAAGACACTTGTGACGTACAAGGCAAATTCGGTTCTGATTTACTGTTAAGCCTATCCCATACTGCATCCTTGTGACGGGGGTCACACAGCACCTTGCACAGAGGAAGTGTGCAGGAGTATACAAACTCCTAGTGAACGGCAGTTCACTGGTCCCTGGCCTAAGGGGACGAGTCACCAAGACTAAGGTAGAATTAAGACTGGATATATTTATAGGATGATCATAATTTGGCCTGCAATACAAACTACAAATATCCTATAGTGAAACCTATATGAAACCTGAGCAGCCCCACTGGTTGGCTCTCAGAGCAAGTGGTACTGTGTACCCACTTGTGTCCGTGATGTGTCAGTAGTGTTTGACACACCACCCAGAATAGTTGAGCCCATGTCACTATTCGATGTAGCCCCGCTACACCTGCTGCGACCTTTCGTGTTCGTCAGAAAACAATATGGCCGGCAGCCAAAAGAGACGCGCAGAAGACTCGGTTGAGGACTCCGCTGTAGTGGCGCAATCGCTCCAGGCTAAGAGGACAAAAACAAGCACGAAGCGCACATATTTGTCGAAGGTGAACACGATGACAGCTTGGCTGTCATTGCACCACCCGGACACTATCGACAGCGACACCAACCAGATCCACATTCCGCTCCCAAAAGATGCAGTTCTCGTTTTTTGGCCACATCTGTGGCCCTGCTCACGCGCGTGACCGTAATAACGTTGATGAGAAGAATGCATCAAGTGTTCCGCTTTCTGCGTCGTGCATTTGGGATTATCGAAGCGCTCTAGTTGATGTCTACCGCGCCAAGCTCCTTGAACTAGATCCTCAGCTTGACACGGAGCTACGACGCATTCTAGGAGGTTATGAAAAAGTCATCAACAATTCGAAGAAGCGGGGTTTGATGAAGATCAACGAAGGTAAACGTCAACTCAAAGTATCTGGCTTTGAACTTCTAGCATTGAAACTCATGACACTAGAACCCGTGAAGAAAGGTCAGGCCTGGTCGACAGTGCTATTCGGGTGGAGTTTTTTCGTAATCATGTGGAATTTGATGAGCAGAGCAGACTCAGTCGATACAATTATGTTGCAGCATATTGGATGGTCTGAAGATTGTCTTGCTGTGGAAGATCAAGGACATAAAGGGAATCAAACCGGGGCTGACAAGTTCGGCAAGCACATATACGCCAACCCATACCAGCCGTCACAAAGTCCTGTGCTCGCTCTCGGTGCGCATTTCTTTTCCTGCCCTGAGCGTGATATTGGTGGCAAGCAACAGTTATTTCTCGGAAGTGATAGCAAAGATCGATTTGGTCGCATCCTACGTCGTGTTATTAAGGCTCTGAGCGAAGAAGAACTATGCATACTAAGCTGTATCCCGGGAGACATTGACACACACAGCTTACGCGAGGGTAGCAGCTCGTATGCGCTCGGACAAGTAAATGGGCCAACCCCTGTGGCAGTCTACCTACGGATTGGGTCAGAGTCTTGGAAAGCTCAAAGACAGATACATTCATTTTGGAGAGGGCGCTGATCAACTTTGTGGACGCATGATAGCGGGGTTGCCGTTTGATTCGGAGCGCTTTGGGGTATTGCCTCCACATTTCCCACCTGAAGTGTTATCAAAAATGACGATGAGCTACTGGAGTGAAATTGTGAGCGGCTACGGTAACTATCCACGCGGTGTTCAATCAGCTTTTCCTTTCCTAATGGCGTTTATCATCCACCACGGGGACTATCTTCGCAGAATACTCAGCTCATCACATCCAATTTTTAAAGCACGCGTGTTTACAGCAAATTCGCTTCTTGACATCCAACGTGGGGCGACAATCCTTGCAATCGGAACGTCACCTGTTTGTGGCTTGAAGGCGACCGGAATTCCTGCGCATCTCCCCATTGCAAAACAGGTAAATGGGCTACAAGACGAAGTCGCCAACCTCCATAAAGAAATCGCCAACCTCAAGGCAGAGATGGCAGAAACCCTGCCTAACACAGTTACAGTGACGGTTGTTTCCGAACTACGACAGCATTTTGTGGTTAACGGTATTGCGCCAATCTCGCTACGCGACCTCGACACGAGAATCAGCGATCTTCGGTCTAGTATAGCTACAGAGTTTCAAAGTGTTTTGAACGGTATGCAACTGGCAAAAAGCACCCCCATCACTAGCTCCTCACATGGTCAGCAACCAGAGTGGCAGACATGGGTTTGGAATGACGGTCAACTCTGCCATGCTGTCCCGAAAGACCGGGAATTCCCTGCCCAAGTGAATGTGAAAGCTATTTGGAACCTCTGGTACTTTGGCGACCGAGACAGCAAGATACGTTCGTATAGACTCCTGAGTAAGAAGCGCGACATTAGTCCATCGCATCGGATGAGACACTCGCGTGTTAGCGTTGTGATGAAGTATCTGGAGCGATTAGCCGAAGAGAATAACGTGTTCCCAAACGGAGTAACCAGAATCGCAGCGCTTCCGATCTCCGAAGCCGATAAAGTTTTCGATGACGTTTTCACGACGATGCTATCGGAGCTATACACGACGAAACCAAACACAGCTGAAGAGCTGTCGTGTGGAACGCTTTACAGTCGCATTTGCCGGAATCGTAGAGAGTAGTTGAAGTCGATAGCTACTGGTACTTGTCACTGGGTGAAATGTATCCATGTTTGACTGACCAATCACATCGCCCAATCACATTATGATCAGATTCCTATCACAAACGCCAGTGAAACACACGTGGAATCTGAGTTCAGCAGAGTTTCACTTTGCATCATCGCTGCCGAATGGCCCCATGGCGTCTTCCTCCTCGTCGTCCTCTTCTTCATTAGATGAAGAGATCTCCCTCCCAACACCTGCACCCACCGCCCCCGCCATCTACACGACAGCGAGTGAGAATGTTTGCATGTGGAAGCAGCAGAGTTCGGACGCGTGCGACTCACCGCGCTCCTGCTACGACTGTCTGAATTCCTCTCCAGGAAACGGCGTCGAGTGCGTCATCACAAGTGCAGGACTGTGCACTACCATGTCCGAGTACGTGTGGCAAGAAGACTACCGTCTCAACTCCAGCGACGGTGCGTCGCACTACTTCCCGTCCGTCAACACAACCTACTGCGAGAGCAGCGACCCCGTGTGCGTCGCGTGCGAGGCGAGCCAGTTCATCCAGTCGGCGTCGGGCACATTTGAGCCGTCGCAATTCTGCGTGGGCTCCAATGGCTGCGTCTGCGTGGGCTTCTGCGAGTCGCCCATATACTCGAGCAAAGTCTCGAGTCAGTACTGTTCAACGCTAAACTCCTCGTCTTCCGTGACCGTCATGGGTGTCTCCATCGGAGACATCGTCACCATCGTCATCCTGTGCTTCGCCATTCCCGTGATCGCGTACTTGTGGTGGGTGCGGCGTCTGCAGAAGCGTCGTGAAGCACGTGAAGAAGCCTATCGCAACCGACCGCCGGTGAACGGACCGTTGTTGCCGCTTGTGGGCTGGAAAAAGTATCGCGCAGACCTCATGGCTAACCAGAGTGCGATTGTGGGCGTGGCAGAGAATGAAGGTGACGTGGCGACGCCGAACGCTGTTGCGGTGCTGGAAGCTGAGGGGAATACGAGCAATGACGTTGTGGCTCCGTCGGCGCCGCTGACGAATCTGCAGGTCGCGACGCTTTCGATTGAGTTTGAGGACCCGCAGCATCCATTGACTGCGGTGACGAGTACTGGCCGACGTCGGTCGAGTATTGACAATACCAACGTGGTAAGACCGCGGCCAAGTCAACCAATAAGCAGCAACGAAGAGGAAGAAGTGGAAGAAGAAGAAGACGACGCCGACGACGAGATTGACGCGCGCGCGACGCCGTATGCCCAGTTGGATGATCGCACAGCCTAGTGGAGTAAGTGAGTTAATATGAGTGCTTGACTGTGAAGAGATCGAATGCCGTGGTCGTGGTCTGGTGTTGAGTTGCATCCTGGGTAAATCAAGGCCGTGTTTGTGACCTTGAAGACCGCTTCAACGTGGTCCCACGATTGTGCTCCCAACGTTTCCCGACGCAGGACCCCAACGTCTTTGTGATCCCGGCTTGGATGCTCGATCCGCGACTCGCGGGCTGCAAACACCAAGTTCATCCGCTGGAACTGCTCGGTTGCTGACACTACATGTGCATGTAGTCTAAAGTCCTGGGCAATAGCCGCTTTAGTAGCAGTGTTGTCGATCTCTGCCGACTCATTGCGTTTGAGACGAGAAGTGAAGTGTCGTCACGAGAGTGTCATCACTGCGTCGACGAGAAAGTCAGCCGCTGCCCTCCTCCAGTGCAACAATGAGGAATTCTGCATCTCCTTGTCGAAGCTGTGTGGTTGTGCGCTGCTGATTGAAGCAGTGCTTTCCGAGATGGATTTGCGTTTATGGCAATGGCGCCGGCCGTCATCCGCCATGTTCGTATCTTCCCGGTGTACGGTTCAACACTTGCAGCTGATCCTCCGATCGATTCGTCCGAGTTCATTTTCCATAATCCGTAGGTGAGACCGTGCCTTACAGTGGGCATGGGCGACGAGTGGCTTGTTGGCTACCACTTCATTGCTAGAAAGTCTCCGTAGATGGCAGATCGGACCTCAAGTCGGTCGTCGGCTTCTGGGTCTTCCGACACGATCAGTGCTTCAAGCTGCAGCTGGAAGACGACGACATCAGAAGATGGCGAGTGCGTATTGGAGCCTCGGACATGCAGCGAATGCTTAGCACAGACCCCCACCACCGGACAGGTAAGCCCGGCTTACTAAGCCGTCAATCAACTCTTGTGATTCGATGGTACTAAACGCTGTCTGCAGACGTGTGTGCTCACTGAAGCTGGCATTTGTATGAGCGCGAAGGCGTACGAAGAACTTCTACCAAGCGATGGCAGCACGTACTATTTAGCAGGGAATACGACGTACTGCATGAACGCATCATCAGTATCGAGTGACGAAACCTGCGTGCAAATGGAGAGCTGCGAGGCCTCCACTTGGTTGAGTTACGCACGACAACGTCTACCTCTCGTCGTCCTCGCTGTCAACGAAAGCACTCCGGAAGGTTGCAGTTTCGCTGCTACGGAGGAAAAGGACTCGACTTCCGATGATAAAACTTCATCTCCATCATCTACTGCTTCTTCGAGCAGCAAGGATACTTTGTCGAGCGAAGACAAGTGCACATGGTACCAAAACACGACGCTCTGCAGCACGCCACGGACGTGCTACGATTGTCTGAACACCGTAGCTGACAGTGGAGCGGCCTGTACAATCACACCCGACGGATACTGCGCCACATTGGAGACCACTTACAACTACAAGCTGGACTTCCGCAGCCCGAGTAGTAGTGGTGTTGCCAATGGATATTACTACCCATCGACAAACACAACTTACTGTGAACCCACTGATGCCGCTTGCTCCAACTGCGGTATTGCTGGCTCGGCTACTAACTCGGCGTCGAATTGTGTCGGTAGCAAAGGCTGCATATGTGTGGCGTTCTGTCAGTCCGCGCTGTGGGAAGGAACTGTCGTGTCGAAGAAATGCGAGGCCTCGACATCGTTTACCACGAAGTTGTACGGCACGGAGTTCCCGTGGAAAACGTTCATTGTTTTCCTCTGCTTGGCTGTTGTGGTGGTATTGGCGGTGATACTGGGCGTTTGGCGAGTGCGGCAGATAGTTCGAGCAAGGAGACGAGAATCGCTGCGATCTCTGAGGTCCGAAACGCGAAGATCGACGCTGTCGCTGGAGCTTCCAGCCTGGAAAGCGATGCGGGAGGAACTGATAGACAAAAACGTAGACCCAGTAGGTGAGGGACGTGGTCGACTGAGACCGATGTAGCCACGAGTGCCATACATGTTGAAGTGGACTTGCTGTGGTTGCAATGTTAACTCCGTCCGTTTCCATTCGAAGGAAATTTGCCGCGTCGGTCACGATATTACCAGGTTAAGCTGATGGCCGCGAATATATTGTTACTGGTGGTTGCCGCGGGGGTGACGGCGGTGGAGCAGGGAGCACCGGAACACTTGGAGACATGGGGCGGTAGCCATCACCCTCCTCAACCGTAACCATAGGAGCATCATCAGGCGCATCGGCAAAACGGTGCCCAATAAAGTCTTCGGTTCCGACATTGCTCTCGTCGGCGATAAATCCGTTGCGCATCTCTTTCCACGCAGACAATTCGAGATTGAGCCCAGTTGTAGGCCGCCGACGCACCGAAATGCTTTGCGCCAGCATATTGTGCCATCGAACTTCTCTTCCTACACACACGAACAAGCGAACAGTTAGCACAGTTAGCACAGTTTACAAACTGTCCAGTATGAACAATTAGACTTACGACGCGCGCGGAACATGTTGAAGAGCTGCAAAACCGCTGTCAACGCAAGCAGAACGCCGACCACAATAATCGATGCAATTCCAATCGGTGGGATGATAGAACTGTTGCTGTCGCCGCTTGTAGGCGTAGCTTCACATGCTTCCTTCACCACAGTTGATTTCCAGATCGGAGACTCGCAAAATGCCACACAGACGCAACTGTTCTCTCCAACACAGTACTCCGACAAGTTTGCTTTCCCCGAGTAAGCACCAACAAACTTATCGGCTCGGCATTTCGTGCACGCAGTGTCGTCATACTCACAGTACGTCGTATTCGTCGACGGAAAATAATGCGCCGCGCTGTCCGAATACACCCGTCGGTAATCAAGTGTATAGTCATATTGATCTATCGTCGTACAGTATCCTCCGGGCGTGATAATACATTTCCGCCCGCTGTAAAGTGCCGTATTCAGACAATCGTAACATGTCCGCGGGGTCTCACACAACGTCGAATTCTGGTACCACATACATTCATCATCAGCTGCGTACGCGTCTTTAATAGTTGGTTTCGTCAAATTACGGGAAGCCGAAGCTTCAGCCGACGCCGAAGTGGACGACGAATTGGCCGCCAATGGACACGTCGTCGTCTCGTTAGTTTCCTCCAAATAAGCAGCAAGTCTCGCCAGCGTATCGTTCCACCAGGACTCAGCCTCACAAATGGCTACACACACACAGTCGTTCGTCCCTGTGCAATAGACCGACGGGTTTGTATTCCCCACTGTGAAGGTGGTTTCTTGACAAGAATTGCACACCGAGTCGTTGGCTTCGCAGTAGGTTGTGTTGACCTCTGGAAAGTAATTGTAGTGGATCGGATACGTGAATGCAGATTGAGGGCGACGATAGTCCTCTGAAGAATTATAAGCTGAAATGTCTTCACACAGTCCGGCAGGTGTCAGAACGCATTCCTAACAAAGTTTTTTTACGTTAAGACAGAGAAAGAGAAAGAATAATAAAAATAAAAGACGTACTTGCCCATTACTGAGTGGTGTATTGAGACAGTCGTAGCAGGAGCGAGGTTGGACGTAACACGAGTCGCTGGTAGTCACTTGCTCCCACGCGCAATCGGTGGCCGTCACGACGCTCACGTTGGCGAAAAGGGAGTCAGAAGAGGAGGAAGAGCGCGACATCCCCGCTAGCAATACAGCGAATGCCAGCGAGCAGCGAGAGAGCGCGCACACCCCGTGTACGTCCACAACTGCAGGCCGCGCTCCAAGACTGGGAGAATGCGGTAGAGGACGGGATAACTAAAACATTTTTTTCGATCAACTTTTGCGGTCTATTTATTTTATTATATTTATATATAGGTTTAGGTTTTATGTACTAGAACATGGACTTCACACAAAAGTCACGGAAATGTCTTGCTGTTTGCGCAACGTCTTATTGTGAACCGCCGCTATAAGCACCTTCACCTGCTCCATCTCTACCTAATTACGCAGTTGGGTGAGATCAGAGCGCCCTTCATCACCTCCGACACACCGTCCATGTTGGAATGCGCATTCAAGTTGAAGACCTGGCCCAACAGAGATTGGACGAGAGCTGAGAAGTAAGTGAAGTCAGGTCGCTGCATGAGAACGGGATTGAACCCGGTAGTGTTGGTAGTAGCTCAAGTGTAGGACAACCAACATCAAACGCTAATTCAGTCTTCCTTTTTCCATGTCAGGGGCGAGTGGTCTGGATCGGATCCACATCCCAACAGTCCAAACTTCGCAGAACTCGGAAAATCGCTGGAATGAGTCCGATATTCGCTTCCAGTCGCACGACTTGTCCAGTGTCCTCGTCAAAGAGGAAGTCTAGCGAACAACTGCAGTCGAGACGCTGGCCCAGGAGCCGTTGACCCCAGTCGATATCGTATTTGCTTCGAGGTGCTTTCGCCATACCCGGGAAAACGTGTCGAAGCGTGAGCTCCGTGATAGTCAAGCTGAGGCTCGCGCGGGCCATCACAACTCCAGGAACTTTCATATCCATGCTCTTGAGTCGGATCTGCGGCGCCATAAAGTACTGCGAGTAGCGTCGAAGCTGTTGCAATAATGCGTTTACTCCAGAGGTATCTCCCATGGCCACGTCATAAGCGAACGACTTTTCCAGGACAGCCAACTTCCGTCGTACGTCGATATTTCTCGTCTCGTTTTCGATCTGTTTGAAGTCCCACGGAAATCGAAGACAACTTTCAAGGAGATCGAATACCCTGGCCACAACTAACCATGGGCTCCCGTTGCTCTTTTCACGAGCTGTGAGCTTCTGACGGCGGCGCTTTAAAATATCCACTTCTTGCCGTAGGCTCCCAATACTCACCTCAAGCTGCAGTTGGAAATCTTGTTGTTTATTGCGGTAGCGGGCTTGGTTTGCCTTGCACTGTTGGCGGGTTGCTGGGGTGTCGTAATATTTGGAGTACGTGCGCTGGCTTGTCACCTTGACGTGGCTTTTAGAAGTGGTGGATAGCATGGTACGCTTTGGGGGAATACCTTTATTGTGCATGGTACCATTCGGCGTTGTACCACGAGCGAAAATCTGCCCGGCGAGGTTGCTGTTTAAATGTCCGGGTGGGTATTTAGAGATTCTGGTAGCAGTAGTAGGTATGCTTGTCACCGAGCACGACAATTTTGTTTTAACGCTCAGCAGCGGCAGACTCCGTGCGAGGAATTTGAGTGGGAGTCTTCGCGGTGACCTCGTAATCTCCCCAAATCATAATCAAGTTGTTACTAAGCACCGCGCCACTTGCATTTTGTATGGTTTATCCGATAACGCCGCTGATTGCATCGCCACGATTTACTCATGACAGCGTATGCAATCAATTGTCTGGATACTCAGATATCAACTGAGGACGATAACCAGAACTAACACCCAATTACAGCGTACATTACATGTGCAGCGAAGCAGTGCCTGGCAATGGGAAAAAAAGAGATAAGATTTCACAAAAAAGAAATCTCGCTGTAGTGTCATTGCGAGTTAGTTGTCAGAGAGTACTCCAAAAGGTCAACCCCCCCCCCGGCAACGTGTACGGTACTAGAGCGAGCATTGTAAAGCGTCGATTGTAACATCTATTGAGACCCGAATTTTGAACCAAACAACATTTGCGTGTTTGTAAAGTGCATTATTCAGTAGTAAATTGATCAAAAAATTGCCAAGACAGAAATGCTCTAAAAGAAGTGATACCGTTCGAAAAGCGTGGTCTAACCGTAATGACAATCGGGTCGGGTCGGGCATCCAAGCCGAGGGGATTGCTTATACCACGAAAACAACGCTATACAGTGTAAACTTACATGAGCTATTTGTCGTCGGCATGTGCATTCGGTGGGTCTTCAACTCGAAGCAACGACGACGGCGCGAAAGTCTGTCCACCAGCGCTTTCGTTGAAGTTACCTGCACGTGTATCACTGTGGCCTCGACGTCGTTGCATCGATTGAGCGCTCGTCCACAAAATCATCGTGAGTGTCGCGTTGCGGCTTCCCGAAAGAGATTTTATGTGAGCAGCAGGAACAAACCAGCACACCGATAACTACGTTCACGCGCGCGTGAATTATTTCCCATTCGAAAATGGTGCTTCATGTAGATAAAGGGCAAGGTTGTGCTTTGGCTCTAACTTTCGATGTTTAGCAGAGTTTGTTGAGTCGTAAGGTTGGATGTCTCCTATGAACCGATGAAACGACCACACGGGCATAAGACACAGACTTGTCATTCGTCAGTGGATAGCCGTAAATCGTTCATCAAGCAACTAGAATGGCATGCACTGCGATTGCCCGCGAAGGGCCCGGCTCGTTTGGTTATAACGCGAGGATCACAAAGCACTGGCGGATAATGTGTCTGCTTGTGGCTGCTTGGGGGTGAAGCGGTGAGGGGACGAGCTAAGTGCTCGCTCGTGCCTTGTTCATTTCCAGTTTCGACTGCAACTACTCTAGCCACCATGAAGCTACCATCGACTATCGCCTTGCTCGCCGCAGCAATCACGCTTGCATTCGCCACTGCCGACGAGTACTTTACCGGTGATGGCACCGCGTACACGCTCGGCGGTATCAGTTCCGGAAACTGCAACATGATGTCGGCTCTCAACTTCGCCACCACCGACTACGCCGCCCTGAACAATGACCAGTGGAACGGACTTCAGAATTGTGGTCGATGCGCCGAGGTGTCATGCGCCGACTCCCGTTGTGCTGACCAGACCAAGTCTGTCGTGGTCCAGATCCTCGACCGTTGCCCCGAGTGCAAGCACGGCGACCTCGACTTGTCAACGTCGGTCTTCAAGACCCTCACGGGGTCCGATCCGTCACGGTACACGATCAAGTGGAAGTTCGTGGACTGCCCTGTGGCTGGCAACGTCAACTACTGCCTGAAGGGTGGCAGCAACCAATACTGGACGGCCATTCAACCGACTAACTGTGCTACCGGTGTTAAGAGTCTCCAAATCAACGGCAAGACCACCAAAATGCTGGACGGAGCCTACTACTACCTGCTCGACGGGTCGGGCTCGGCCATAGTGGACCTTTCAAGCGTCACCGTGTCTCTCACAGACCTGAACGGCGTCTCCATGAAAGACACGGTATCTTTGAACGCCGGATCCTGCATGAAGGGCGCCAGCCAGTTCCCGCCACCTTCGGGTGGATCTCCGTTGACGCCGACAACGTCGGCACCTGCGACCAACACGCCCGTTCCGACAAAGGCTCCGACTCAAAGCCCGACGCCGGTGTTCCCTACCATCGCACCAACTCAAGCCCCGACGGTGCAGGCACAGACTCCTAGTGTGACTGCGTCTAATCCTGCAACTACGCCTCCTCAGCAACAGCCTCCTCAGCAGCAATGGGGTGGCCAATATCTTCGCAGCAGCAGCCGCCCCAACAGTGGGGAGGATATGGTTACTATTGACCTTACGGCCAATAGACTGCTGCAACCTGCAATGGAACTGTCAACTGGAATCGCGAATGAACAAGCTCGTTCAACCGTCCCAGCCTCGCGCAACACCCCTCATCTGTCTGTCGTAGTTTTCAGTCTACTTACCTACCGCCGTTCGAAAGATAGATATGTCGGTATCAACACGATGTAATGCCTCTACCTAATGGGGTTCGTTCTTCTTGTGTTGGACTTGCTTGTGTTTGTGTCTGTGTCTCCTACTACTAGTAAGTTGAGCTCGGCCCGAGTTGAAGACATTCTACAGGAAATACTGGAGGTCTTCAAACCGACCGGACTCGACGCCACGTCCACGAGGACAGTGCAAGTTGCACTGGGCTGAGTGCATGAACCCAACTTCGGGTATGTTGAACGCCGCACCGGTGTTGCGCTTAGCGGACGCACGAACGCAGCAAAGCTTGTAGCTTTAAGCTACACTGGCGTCGTCGCATCGAACGACCACAACACTTGGGGCTGCGGGAACGAGAACCCACCCCGAAAGAGGACAATACAATGTACAGTTCCTTACCGTGGCTACATGTATGAATGGAGAATGGGCACATGTCGGCGTGGTAAGATGTGAGGGATTCCTGCTCCGCTGCAATGCGGCCAAGTCGCTTCAAGGAGCGTTACTCGCCACGGATTAATGCGGACAGTGCGAGCCATCGCGTCCACGTGACGTAAAGGTACACCAGCCTGCGGAGCAAAGCGGGTGCATTGTGACCGTCAAATATATGGCACTCAGCACCTGATCCCCTCGCCCGCTCACGTACGATAAGACTTCATTCTGGAATTTCGACTGGACGAGCGTAGCGCGGAAGTCGTTGAATCCCAACATGAAGTCGTACGCGACATTCGTGCTCCTCGGCACCGCGGCGACGCTGGCGGTGGCCAATGCCGGCGATGCCTACCAAGGCGAAAGCTCAGGAAGCTACAGCTCTGCAAACTCGAGCGTCAGTGGAAGTGGATCAGGTAAGACCCAGACACCAACTGTGCTGCCAACGGAGACACCTGCTCCGTTTACATCTGCCCCCGAGACGACAGCACCGGCGACGCCAACTCCAGTGACGGATGCGCCGCCCTCGCAAAACTCTCCAACAGGCATCAACGCTGCTCAACAGGACCCGAGTGCTTCACATGAAAACGGTGATACCCATCAAGCCTCGCAGACTGGAAGTCAGGGCGGGTTACAGACGCCTTCGCCGACGGAACCACCCACGTTTACCCCTGAGACGACCGTGCCATCGACTACGGCTCCTCCGATCGAGTCGCTGCCAGGTTCATCAAGTGGCCACGAAGGTTCTGGAAGCATGCAGTCTTCGAACCCTGGAAGTGGTGAGGGTGGACAGACCCAGGCGCCAAGGATTCCTCCTACCGATATCCCTGCAACAACTCCGCCCACCGAGCAGCAACAGGGATCATTCAGTGGAGGCAATGGGTCTAAGCCCACGCAACAGCACTCAGCCTCTGCGAGTGGCAACGAGGAGACCCAAGCTCCTTCAACGACGGCTCCACCGACTGAGCTGCCCTTGAACTCGTCCAGAGGCAGTAATGAAGCGCAGACACCTCACCAGGTCTCAACGTCGGGAAGCGATGAGGACAAGACGAACATGCCAACGATTCCTTCTGCGACGACACCTCCCAACACTGACACGCCTTCGACCGGGCACAAGCCAAGCTCATCAAGCAGCACCGACTTCTCTCAGCACGATTCAGGCTCCGGCAGCATTGCTGACATTAAAACGCAGTCGCCGACGATGCCGCCCACCGCGACAAAGTCTCCCGCGAAGACAACACCTCCGATCAAACAGCACTCAGGCTCAACCAGCGATAGCGACGCTCATACCTCGAGTAAGGAGTCCGATAACTCGAGCAACGGCAGTTCTGCTGATAACAAAACGCAGTCGCCGACGATGCCGCCCACCGTGACAAAGGCACCCACAAAGACGGAGTCTCCGATCAAACAGCAGTCAGGCTCGACCAGCGGTAGTAGCGCCACGCAAAAGTCTCGCCACAGCTCGGACTCTGCGAGTCGAAGCGGCGAGACTGAGAACCCGAGCAACGGCAGTAGTGCTGGAAAGAAGACGAAGTCGTTAACAATGCCTCCTACCGTTACAAAGGCGCCTCCGACCACGCAGCACCCGGGCTCGTCGAGTGATAACGATACTTCATCGAGTGGAAATGACGAGGACCAGTCTTCACAGCCCGGAAACGTTAACGGGAAGAAGACTCCGTCGCCAACGATGCCTCCTATCGTTCAACGCGCAACAAGTGCCCCCGCGACAACGGCACCTCCGTCCAAACAATTAGATTCGTCAGTCAGTGGTAAGGCTACTCAAACACCCCAACAGAACTCGGATTCAGGCAGTGGAAATGTCGAAGTCCAAACCATGAGTTCGAAGAACGGAGGCAAAAACACCCCATCGCCGACGATGCCTTCTATTGTTCACCCTGCCACGAAGGCTCCCGTGACACCTACTCCGGTATCTCACCCATCGAGTGGTGGCAACTCTGACCAATCGACCCAACATGGTTCGGACTCAACGAAGGGAGACGGTGACACCCGACAGAATGGCAAGTCGGACACTAAGGACGGTCAGCCGCCGACGAACCCTTCTACCGTTGATGCCAGGACGAAACCTCCTGCGACCGAGGAGCGCTCAAGTGTTGATGAGCCTTCCCAGAAGACCCAGCAAGTCACGAGTCTATCGGTTCCGAGTTCGGATACTGTGGCGGCTGAGCAGGACTCGTTGGATCTCAAGTCTACGAACAAGCCTAGCACGGACACGAGAATTCGTGACAACAATGGCACCGCGAACTGCGCGATGTGAACACCCAAGAGCAAAACACGTTTAGAACTCCACAAGATCCGGCTTTACATGTTAGCTTCCCTGACTAAATCAACTACGCAAAGTTGAGCAACTACGTTCGCTATTTCTAATGTTTCTGCTATTATGGAGACCTTCTCCGATAGCGTTATGTTCTCTGTCGCTATCCTCCGTATGCAGAACCAAAGTCATTGGAATGGTGATACTGCTTCATTGCTCTCAGGCCAAGGGCCTTGGCATGCCAATGGCATGGGGTGCGTGGGTGACTGTGTCCAGGATACAACTGGGAACGACTATGGGCTGGGGCGGCGGCGTGTGCGCGACGAATTTGTCGCCCAAATCCCAGACGTTGAATAGCACGACGGATAAGCGCACGATGGACGAGTCACCCCCGACGAAAAGCACCGGGCTGAAACGTTTCCGAGGTGCTGCTCGATGCCACGATCTCCAAGCACAAACCTGACGGCCGACGCAACAGTGTTTGAGTTGCGCTACTGCTGCGCGGCTGCTGTTCGAACGGCGCGAAGGAAACATGGAGGTCGTCGCGTTGGATAGTAAATACAAGCAATCGCCACAAGCAGCAGGCATTGTGACCTCTCAACGCGAAAGAAATTCAGGATCAACCAGCATTTAGCCGTTTGGCGGTACATGTAATGCGTGCGAGTCTTCGAAACAAATGCCCCTGTGAGGACTGCACGTACGCCGCATGATTGAGCACTATGGCACCCAAGCTACATGTATTGACCGCAACGCTTGCGCCATTTGCTTGTTGGAAGTTATCACGCTCGCCATGGCACCACAAAGTTACCTTCCCGTCATTCGCAGAGAACAGCCTACCCAACATGCCGACGCCGACTCTGTTCGCCGTGATGACAAGCATGTCAACCGACTTGTGGACTGCAGCAGAGACTCGGCGAAAGGCAACATCGACGATCGCAACGCGACGCTACACCATTCTCGGTCCCCAGCGGGTTCTAGGGCACTGTGCTCGACGAGCACTTGGCGCAGAGGAAGGCAAGTTCACACCAACTCGAGTACATCGGCCAAGTTCATTCGAGGTTTTGCCTTCCACCAGCCACATCGAAGAAAACCTGGTGCTGCTGGCAATTTCAAGATGAAAACTTCGTTCGCTCTCCTCGCCACGGCAGCCGCGTTTGCGTTGACCGAAGCTACCGAGTTCTTCACCGGTGATGGCACCGCGTACACGCTCGGCGGTATCAGTTCCGGAAACTGCAACATGATGTCGGCTCTCAACTTCGCCACCACCGACTACGCCGCCCTGAACAATGACCAGTGGAACGGACTTCAGAATTGTGGTCGATGCGCCGAGGTGTCATGCGCCGACTCCCGTTGTGCTGACCAGACCAAGTCTGTCGTGGTCCAGATCCTCGACCGTTGCCCCGAGTGCAAGCACGGCGACCTCGACTTGTCACCGTCGGTCTTCAAGACCCTCACGGGGTCCGATCCGTCACGGTACACGATCAAGTGGAAGTTCGTGGACTGCCCTGTGGCTGGCAACGTCAACTACTGCCTGAAGGGTGGCAGCAACCAATACTGGACGGCCATTCAACCGACTAACTGTGCTACCGGTGTTAAGAGTCTCCAAATCAACGGCAAGACCACCAAAATGCTGGACGGAGCCTACTACTACCTGCTCGACGGGTCCGGAACGACCGCTGCGGATCTTTCGAGCGTCTCGGTCTCACTGACAGACCTGAACGGTGTGTCGATCAAGGACACAGTGTCCTTGACCGCAGGGTCGTGCACGAAGGGTTCCAGCCAATTCCCGGTGTCGGGCAAATCGCCGTCCAAACCTGCAACCAACACGTCTTTGCCTACGCCTGCCCCAACCAAGGCCCCAAAGGCTACCGTTGCAACCCCTACGATGGCACCGACAAAGGTGCCGACGGTAATCACGCAGACCCCAACCGTCACTACTCCTTCGCCCAAACAGGGACTGCAGACTCCTGCCCCCGCCTCGACCAACTCGACACCTAAGACAGCCACAAAGGTGCCGACGGTGACGAATGCACCTCCCACCACTGCCCCTAATATGCCGTCTGGTTCATCAGGTGAGGTCGATCCCTCGCAGACTGCTCAGCAGGGTTCTGCTGGCGTCGACGATGCGTCCCAGACTTCAACCTCTGGAAATGGAGACAACCCGGACCAGAGCATCGAGCAAGGACCAAAACCGGTGAGCAATTATGCCGATACTCAGCTGCCCACGACGGCTCCGACCACTCCCAGCGCCGAGCAATCGAGCTCTTCGAACTATGTTGAAGTGATCGATTGCGGTCCGTCTCAGACTGCCGAGCAACCAGCGTCGAGTGTGGACGGCGAGACTTCGACCGAGTCACCGGATGCCCCCGCCACGGTCTCGCCTTCCACGCCTTCCTCATCGGGCTCGCAGCAGTTGGGTGAAGGTGACGAGTCTCAGCCCGTCCAGCAGGAATCGAGCGTGGGTGGCGAGAGCGAGACCCCTTCGCAGGACGACAGCTCTAATGTTGACGATAACTCAAACCAGTGTTGTCAAGAAGGCGCCTCGACCAGCTGCGGTGTACCAGTAAGGTACCAGTGCGACCTTCACTCAGTGGTGCCGCCATCATTCGTGTGATGATGGGACGAGGATTACGGGACGCTGATGATGGGACGCTGATGATGGGACGCTGATGATGGGACGCGTGGGTACAAGATTGTGGGTACAGGATGGGCATCGACGTGGCACTCGCTGATTGGCTGAAGGACCTTCTATCCAGTTAGGAATCCAGTGGAGTGTATCCAGCAGGGATATCCAGTAGGCTTCGAGGCAGCAAGTAGCTTGCGAACTAAGGCCCTAAATCAATCACTTTGCATTCTGACATCTAGTGCTCAAACGACCTTCCTTTTGGTTATGAGCCCAAGCCCCGCATTCTCTGCCCAAGACTCCGACTACGCCTTCGCCATGGACGCCACGCCGACCGCCACCGCCCGCATCAACAAGTTCGACGGAACCAACTTCCACACGTGGAAGTTCAAGATGCAGATGGTGCTCGAGGAGCGCGATCTGTGGGAAGTGACAAGTGGAGAGATCAAGCTGGAGCACCGCGCGACCACGTTGGACCAGACGGCCTTCAAGAGGAAGTCTCGCAAGGCGCTGGCGATCATCTGTCTCGCGATGGAGGATTCGCAGTTGCCGCTGGTCCGGTCGGCCAAGGATGCCCACGATGCATGGTCAAGGCTGGAAGGACACTTCGAGAAGAAGAGCTTGGCCAACAAGCTCTTCCTTCGTCGACGTTTCTTCACGACCATGATGGACGAAGGTGATGATGTGCTGGAGCACATCAACAAGCTCAAGACGCTGGCGGAGCAGCTCGACGCGGTGGGCGCTCCGGTCAGCGAGGACGACTTGGTGATCACGCTTCTGGGCAGTCTCAGCGAGTCGTACCAGTTCCTCATCACGGCGTTGGAGTCGAGGGTCGACTCGCTGTCGTGGGAACTCGTGACGTCTCGGCTGCTGCACGAGGACATGAAGCGCAAGGAGCAAGGTGGCGGTGCGGACGGCACCGCGCACGGTCAAGCGTTCATGACGAGAGACAATAAGCGCAAGGGACGACCGGTGAAGAAGGCCGGTGCGTGCCACAACTGCGGCAAACAAGGACATTGGATTGCCGAGTGTCCCTCGCGAGTCCAAGACAACTACGACCGGCAGCGGTCGCAGCGTGCGAACGTCGCGCAGGACGAAGAAGATTCTGGCGACTACCTCTTCTCGGTTGGTGACGGGGTCGCCAAGTCGAGTGAAGTGTGGTTGGTCGACTCGGGTGCGACGCAGCACATGACGTACTCGAAAGAGTACATGAAGAACTACAAGAAGATGGCTCCGGTGGACGTGCACCTCGCGGACGACGGTGTGGTTCAAGCGGTGGGGACGGGCGACATTGTCATGTCCATGAAGACCCCACGCGGAATGAAGAAGGGTGTGCTCACCGGTGTGTGGCACATTCCCAACTTGTCGCGCAACCTATTCTCGGTCGGGCGCTTCACCAAGGACGTTGGTCCCGTGACGTTCGAGAGCAACGGGTGCTTCGCGGAGACGAAGAGCATCAAGTGGCAGCTCGGTGCGCGTATGGGCAAGGGTCTGTTCAAGCTCTGCATGGCTCCGATCATGCCTGACGAGGCCAATGTGTCGAGTCCGAAGGATCGCAAAGGGGACACCACGTCGTACCTCTGGCACCTTCGACTCGGTCACATCGGCCATGGCGGTCTAGACGCCATCGTCAAGAAGGGCTACGGCACCGGCATCGACATGACGTCGGTGAAGCAGTGGGAGTTGTGTGATGGGTGTGCACTCGGCAAACAAACGCGAGTGAGCTACATGGCCAAGTCACCAAACCGTGCCAAGAAGCTGTTGGAAGTCATCCACAGTGATGTCTGTGGACCCATGCAGACACCCACATTCAGTGGCAAGAAGTACTTCGTCACGTTCATCGACGAGTACTCGCACTTTTGTGTGGTGTACTTGCTGCGGAACAAGTCGGAGGTGGCTGCCAAGTTCGCGGAGTTCGTCGCGTTCGCCGAGACTCAGACCGGCAAGCGCGTGAAGACGCTCCGCAGCGACAACGGCGGAGAGTACACTTCGCGCGAAATGGCCAAGTTCTGCAGCGAGCGTGGTATCGTGCAGAAGTTCACGCCGCCGTACACGCCTCAGCTGAATGGAGTGGCGGAACGGATGAACCGGACGTTGGTGGAGTGTGCGCGCTGCATGTTGGAACATGCCGGACTGTCGAAGGGTTACTGGGGAGAAGCGGTGGTGACGGCGACGTTCCTCCGGAATCGCTGTCCGACGCGCGCCATCAGCCACGACAAGTCGCCGTACCAAGTCTGGACCGGCAAGAAACCGCTCTTGGCGAACCTCAAGGTGTTCGGTTGCCACGCGTTCGTGCATGTGCCGAAGGAGAAGCGGTCGAAGTTCGACGCTCGGTCGGTGCGTTGCAGGTTTCTGGGCTACTCGGAGCATGAGAAAGCATATCGGTTCGAAGAGATCAAGAGTGGTCGCGTGCTGGTGAGCCGCGACGCACAGTTCATGGAAGACGTCTTCGACGGTGGGAGACGCGAGTGCGGTCAAGAAGACATGGTCGTGGAACTTCGGGATGAAGATGCCACGGACCAAGAAGCATCGTCCGGTCCGGACGAAGACGAAGACGAAAATGAAGAAGAGGCTGCGCGGGATGAAGACTTTGAGCCTGGCAGCAAGCGACACCCGCGGACGCAGTCGTTGGAGGAAGCGGTGGAGATCCCAAGACCCAAGCGGTTCGCGACGCACCAGACTCTCGAGGAGATGTCGGCGGTCGCAAGAGAAGAAGAAGGCTTCGAGGCGGCCTACGTCGTGGATTCAGTGGGAGAAATGCCGACCACGTTCAAGTCGGCGATGGAATCCAGCAACGCAGCCAAGTGGAAGGAAGCGTGCGACTCGGAGCATGAGTCGCTGCGCAAGAACGACACGTGGGACGTGGTGCCACTGCCGAAGGGACGCAAGGCGATCGGCTGCAGATGGGTGTTTCGCGTGAAGGAAAACCAAGCCGGAGAGGTCGAGCGGTTCAAGGCGCGACTGGTGGCAAAGGGTTTTTCGCAGAAGTACGGCGTCGACTACGACGAGACGTTCGCGCCAGTGGCCAAGTTCACGTCGATCCGGGCCGTGCTGAGTTTGGCTGCCAAGTACGATCTCAAGCTGCACCAGATGGACGTGAAGACCGCATTCCTGAACGGCGTCCTGGATGAAGATATCTACATGGCGCAGCCAGACGGATACGTTGACGAAGGCCACCCCGACTACGTGTGCAAGCTCAAGCGGTCACTCTACGGACTCAAGCAGTCGCCGCGCATGTGGAACCAAACCATCGACGAGTTCATGCTGAAGATGGGGTTCAAGAAGTGCGAGTCGGATCACTGCGTCTACATCAAGAGGAACGACCAAGACATGATCTTCGTGGTGCTGTACGTCGATGATCTCATCCTCGCAAGCAGCAACGACAAGCTGCTGGAATCGACCAAGAAGGCACTCAGCAAGCGGTTCGAGATGACAGACCTCGGCGAGCTCGAGTACTTCCTCGGCATGGAGATCAAGAGCGACGTGGACTCCGGCAAGGTGACGGTGCGGCAGACCAAGTTCCTCAAGAGTATCCTGAGCAAGTTCGGCATGCAGGACAGCAAGCCTGTGAAGACACCTCAAGACCCGGGACTCAAGTTGACCAAGAGCATGTGCGAAGGTGGCTGCAAGCATGAAGACACGATGAAGAACGTGCCGTATCGGAGTGCCGTCGGCGGACTGATGTACCTGATGGTGGCGACGCGTCCGGACCTCGCAGCTGCAGTGGGCTCCCTCAGTCAGTTCTGTGCTGACCCGTGTCCGACGCATTGGCAAGCTCTCAAGCGTGTGTTTCGGTACCTCCAAGCGACGCCTACGCACGGACTCGAGTTCTCAAGAGACGGTGGTGACGGCGCGTTATGCGGGTATTCGGATGCGGACTGGGCCGGCGACATCGAGTCGAGAAGGAGTACAAGCGGCTACGCGTTCATGATGAACGGCGGGTGCATCAGCTGGAGGAGCAAGAAACAGCGGACGGTGGCGCTGTCATCGACGGAGGCAGAGTACATGGCTCTATCGGAAGCGACGCAGGAGGCAGTGTGGCTCAAGGTGTTCATGTGCGAGCTCGGCGAGATGGCAAGCGATGAAGCGATCAAGATCTACGAAGACAACCAAGGCTCCATCGCGTTGGCCAAGAACCCCGAGTTCCACAAGCGCACCAAGCACATCGACATTCGCTACCACTTCGTGCGCGAGAAGGTGGAAGACGGTCAAGTGGTGTTGGAGTACTGCTCGACGAAGGACATGCTGGCGGACTTGATGACCAAGCCCATCACTGCTGTGCAGTTTGAAGTTCTTCGGAGCAAGCTCGGAGTCCAAGGCCCCGGCGTCGAGTCGAGTGGGGGTGTTGTCAAGAAGGCGCCTCGACCAGCTGCGGTGTACCAGTAAGGTACCAGTGCGACCTTCACTCAGTGGTGCCGCCATCATTCGTGTGATGATGGGACGAGGATTACGGGACGCTGATGATGGGACGCTGATGATGGGACGCTGATGATGGGACGCGTGGGTACAAGATTGTGGGTACAGGATGGGCATCGACGTGGCACTCGCTGATTGGCTGAAGGACCTTCTATCCAGTTAGGAATCCAGTGGAGTGTATCCAGCAGGGATATCCAGTAGGCTTCGAGGCAGCAAGTAGCTTGCGAACTAAGGCCCTAAATCAATCACTTTGCATTCTGACATCTAGTGCTCAAACGACCTTCCTTTTACCAGGACTACGAGCAGAACACCAACGTGCCGAGCGAGGATGTCAACGTCGATAGCTCGACGTCGACGATGGCCCCTACCACCGAGCAGCAATCGTCGGAGAATGGCGAATCTCAGACTTCCGAGCAGGGGTCATCAACGACGGAGGCCCCCAGCAGCACTGGAACTGCCAACTGCCCTATGTAAGCAAAGCAGGTTACAATGTGCAGGTACCGTACAGAAGCAACTAGATATTATCGCAATTTCGGATAAATGTCATCAGTACATGTGTGTGAAGCGTTCACAACGAACTCCGAGGGGAATAAACGCCTGCAACATTGCACGATGGACAACAGTACGATCTTTCTTGCCCCCATTGGCACGCCAGCTGATGGACTCCATCGTGGAGGACACCATGCCGGCTCCGATGGGGTGACCTTGTGGCTGTCTGCGCCTTATCCATCTGTCCGACCGAGGGCGAGCAAGCTGAAGAAAGCGGCTGGGGGCGGACTTGATCACGTGCCCCTTCCTTACATCTTCGCACTGCATTCAGCAATTCAGATCGCGAAGAGGAGCTCCTCGCCTGAAGTGCCATCAACGAATGCCCCTGCGCCCGGCGGCTTTGTTCTCGACGTCCCGAGAAGTGAGCCACCACATGGACAGTCGTGACTGCGCATGGACTCGGCCCGAAGTGTGGGTTAAATTGGAGGGGCCATGAAAGCCGTCGCCTCACCGACAATCCTGTTCGTGTATGCAGCGTTTTCTAGGGATCGTTCTCTAGATTTCAGTTCCGACAAACGTGTGTCATGCAGAAAAGTCTTCCACCGATATTTATTAGCTGATCAACGGCTGCGCAACTTGTCCTCGATCGATTTTTCGGTACGGAGCAACAATCGACAGGCACTGTCAGGTACATATGGGTCCGCCCCACCAGCTGGCTCAGGCTGTCCAGCCGACGATCAAGCGGCCTTATGACCTCCTCCTCATCACTTGCACCCTCTGCCTGCTCTCTGTCGGAGCGGTACGAAGCAGGCTTTCGTGTCGTCCCCCCCCACTCATTTCCGCTTTTGCCGTCCGTCGAGCAATTGAAAACCTCGCGGTCGGTGAAACGGATTCATTCAAGTCACCGTCGTCGGACCTTTGTTCAGCAATTTATTTTGCTAGGATGAAGGTGCTTTCTCTACTCGCCACAGCGGCGACTCTCGCACTGACCAATGCCGACGAGTACTTCACGGGAGACGGCACGGCCTACACGTTGGGTCAAACCAGCTCGGGCAATTGCAACATGATGTCGGCACTCGACTTCGCCACGACGGACTATGCCGCGTTGAACGACAAGCAGTGGGATGGACTTCAGAACTGCGGACGATGTGCCGAGGTGTCGTGCGCCGACGACAGGTGCGCCGACCAAACCAAGTCCATCGTCGTGCAGATCCTCGATCGTTGTCCGGAGTGCAAATACGGCGACTTGGACCTGTCCCCGACCGTGTTCACGTCGCTGACGGGTTCGACGCCGTCACGGTACACCATCAAGTGGAAGTTCGTGGACTGCCCCGTTCAGGGCAACGTCAATTACTGCCTCAAGGGCGGCAGCAACAACTACTGGACGGCTGTGCAGCCGACTAACTGTGCGACCGGCGTGAAGAGTCTGCAGATCAATGGCCAAGACACGACCATGCTCGGCTCGGCATACTACTACTTGCTGGACGGAGCAAGTCAGACGCAAACGGACCTGACCAGTGTCAAGATTTCGATGACGGACGTGAACGGCAATTCGATCGAAGACACGGTGTCGCTCGCCGCAGACTCGTGCACGGAGGGAGCCAACCAGTTCCCGTCCGACGGATCGTCGCAGACTCAGCAGCAGAGTACGCCGACAACCAGCAGCCCCAAGCAGACGACATCGGCTCCGACGACTGCGCCGACGACCCAAGCGCCAACTCCTACGCCGACACCGACTCCGACCCCGACGCCTACGACGCAGACGCCTACTCCAACCACGGTGCGTCCTACTACTACTGCTCCTCCTGTCACTGCTACCCCGTCACCGGAACAGCAAGAGATCTTACCTACTTCTGTTCCTGTGTCTGCCACTACGCTTCCTTCGACCGCTGCGCCTATTGCCACATTTGCGCCTTCAACTACGGCTCCGTCAACTCTTGCTCCTGTCACGACTGCTCCTGAATCGCCAATCAAACAGGAGTCGGCATCCGCGAGCGGAGACGACGCTAGCCAGAAGATCACTCAGCAGCTTTTCAACGTGACCGGTACGGTGGAGCCTAACAGCACTCCGTCTCCGAAGAAGACCAGCAGCAGTACCACCGAAGACTGCACTACAACGGATGAGGAAGACCCGACGCAGCAGACCCAGCAACAAACTCAGCAAAAGGCCGGTTTGCCTTCGGCCACCACAGCCGCTCCGTCGACCAACACGGAGCATAATGCTGATAGCCAAGATGCCGATGATGGTGCACAGAAGGTCTCTACCAAGTCTAGTGAGTCTTCGGGTGACACCGACCCGCTAATCATCGTCCTTTCGTCGCTGGGTGCTGTGGGTATGGTAGCCCTCATTGTCGTGGTGGTGGTCGCCAAGAGGAAGAACATCCAGGAGCAGAAGGCGCGCGATGAAGAGGCTCCGTCCATGATTAGCGTGCAGTCTTTCAACGTGCAGAACACCCCGTCCGACAGGAGGCAAGCATTTGGCATCCTCTAGATCAGTCGATCCCTACTAGTGTTGTTAGTGTGAAGAGCTATCCTATTACCGATAGTTCCATTGAGCTTTTTATTCGTGAGTAAAGCATTAACCTTGTTGCAAGCTCCATTAGGGGGAGTCAGAAGTAGTTTTTTGCGGACATTTTCCTGCCGAAAAGGTGACCATATTTTTTATCGTCAGTGGACATTTCCTTCACGCAAACAGAGCTGGGGGCAAGTCATGATACATTGTTGCGGTCGAGTTGAAGGGCGTGGTGAGGCGGGCTCGCTTCTTGCGAACTGAGTAAAAACGAAAGTGAGCCCTATCGATTCTAGCTATCTTAAGTAAGCTGGCTTCGTTGACGTCTCAGCCTGCGACGCAGCACGTTCTTCTTGCTCTCGGAAATAGGAGTATCCGTTCATCAGGATACTTCTGCTTTCCATTTCGGAAATGGTTAGACATTTTTCGAAATTTCCAACCAAAACAGGCTTCACTCTTGCTTTCGTGCACGATGGAGCTCACATGCACTTTTACCTCCACTCTGTTGCACTTGAAATTAGTTTACTTGTTCACTCCCTTTTCAAACAACTTCGAGGTGCTCTCCTTACTTCGCCGCCTTCCGCCAATTTTGCAGCTCATCAGGCAATCCGACAGCATACAGGAAACCGCCCAGTATGTGCTTTGGCTAGTGCCCTGCTGTCAGTATCTCAAAAGCTATAGACAGCGGTTCAACATGCCTGAATATATGACTTCAACGTTCCGCCGCGCTACTCCAGTCCTGCCCTTCGTTCGAGCTGTTGGAAGATTCAGCTCGGTCATCCTGAACCGTTCATAGTCTTCTAGATTTCGATCACTAAGTTGCTATCAAAATAAATCACTTCCGTTTTCACCAACACGAGCGTCTCGCCGCCACACTTTAGCCTGTGGGTGGGTTTGCTGTGTATTAACCAGATCTCTGCCTGTTAGTTCGCTACTTGATACCTCGAGAGAAGCGCTGTCACTTGTTCCTTACAGAGGAAGAAGTGGCAGTGCTTTCTAACAGCTATCATGCATTTGTACCCACTTGGCTATGATTTCATGAAAAGTAACTTGGATTCATGCTGACCGGGACATATTTCGAAAATGTTTTTACTATTATCTTGACCAAAACTCTACCATAATCTTCGTACCATTTCGCAATTCTGACGCCCCCTGTTGTCTTCAACCAAAAAAATGTTGTCTTGACGCTTCTGTGCCAAGTGTCCATGTTATACCTTGCACCAGGGGATAGCAAATGGGCGTTGTGATGTCTGCCAGTGCACACACTGCCACTCCTGCCGCCGGTCGACGTGGACGACGGCGTCGTAATCAATTCGCTGCACGCGAGCACAGCCCAAGTTGGAGCTTCCGTTCGGTCCACCCCCACTTGGCCCTTAGCTAGCGCCCTTGCAACAATACGTTCTTCGAGCGCGAGATTTGCACCACGAGTTGGTCGATCCCAAGCAACGCCGAGAGCCGCACATGTAATGTGTAACCTGCAATGAGTGCTACGTAGGAAGGGGCAAATGACAAAACCTGCAGACTTTTCGAAATCCTTGACAAGACCTGCATATTCCATGACAGAACCTGCAGTTCCCTGCAGTCGATAATTTTTGTGCCAGAACCTCCATTATACTTGCCAAGGCCTGCAGTCGTATGCCTCGGCGTTCTGGGAGCAATGCATACCGAGACGCTGATCCTGCATCCTCTAGACCGCGCCGGGATAAATTGTTCGTTTACTGTGGGTTCTAGTTGATCAAAAGCTTATACTACCGAATAGATGTGACTTCGAACCACTACTGTAATTGACAACTGGACAGGCACCGTGACAGCCGAGACGAATTCGCCGTTCTGCAGTCAGTCCTCATGGACAGATACTTGAGCAAAAAGAAATATCAAGTATTAGCGATTACGTGCTGTGTACCTGAATATATGCTACTGCGCCACTTGCTCAGGATCGCGAGTAGGCCGCCCAGCACGTATTGTGCGTTCTTCACACAGATCGCCTTGCCGTTTAAAATTTATGCCAAAACCAGCAGCCGCATTCGCTAAGTTTGACAAGCATTTAGCTAGAGGTGAGAGTGAGGTTAGCAGATAAGCGGCTGCAGGTCTTGCCAAGTCAAGGATTTCGAAAAGTTTGCAGGTTTAGTCATTTGCCTACGAAGGAAATCGCGCGTTGACTCACCATCTAGGAAAATGGTTGCACGAAAGCAAACTCCTTTCGTGGTCGCATCCGCTCGGTCTGTGCTCAGGCAGCGTAACATCGCGGAGGCACATCCCTGGTCGTTCCTTGAGCTGGTCTGTTGCCGCCACCTCGGCAGCGCCACGGGAGGCACTCCTTTCCACTGTCATCGGTGGCCTCGACGGTCGAGAATCTCGCCTCTCACTTCTCAACTCGCCTTCGAAACGACAATATGGTGGGTGTCCTGCAGTACTCCGCGCTTCTGGCTCTGGGCGTCTCCGCCGCCGCCGCAGGCGAAACCTATTTCCAAGGCGACGGCACGCCGTACGACCTCAGCTCCGTCGGAAATGGCAACTGCGCCTTCATGTCGTCCTGGAGCCAGGCGTCGACCAACTACGTGGCTGTGAACCAAGCGCAATGGGATGGGTTGACGCACTGCGGCCAGTGCATCGAGGCCACGTGCATCGACCCAAAGTGCAAGAACAAGGAGACGTCCGTCACGCTGCAAGTTGTGGACCGCTGTCCTAGGTGCAAGTACGGCGACCTGGATATGTCTCCGAGTGCGCTCACCAAGATCGTCGGCTACAACCCAGGCCGCATTAAAATCGGCTGGAAGTACGTCGACTGCCCGAATCCGGGCACCATCAAGGTGTGCCTCAAGCAGGGCACCAACCCGTGGTGGATCGCCATCCAGCCCGCGAACACGCGCACGGCCGTCAAGGGTCTGTCCATCAACGGTAAACAAGGCAAGCTGCTGGACGGCGCGTTCTACTACTACATCGAGAGCGCGGACAAGGTGTCGTACAACAACATCAAGGTGGACGTCACCTCCGTTGGCGGCAAAACGGTGTCGGGCACGTACTCAATGGAGATTGGCGAGTGTGTCGACACCAAGCAACAGTTTTAAGGCAAAGAGACTGAAGTGCAGTGAACTGTGGATACAAAGCTACAGCTATGACGTGAAAAAAATATCAACTGTTCCGTTTTACTGTTCGATGACCATGATGACCAAAGCTGAAGTTGAAGCGGTACATTCATTTACAGGAGGAACCGCCTTCTTGGGGACCATGCAGCACCAGCACCCACCATCTGCAGCGTGCATGCGACTTTAGCGCTGCCAGGATGACATTGGCTTGCGCTTACCGCTCGTTTCCTGGCGCCTTGATGCGCACGACGACAACGAGGATCGAGTCGAGCGGACGCGTGAACTGTGCTCCAGCCTGTCGTCCCACACGTGTCCACAACTTGCGTGTTCCTCAAAACCATCTGCACAATCGCCGTCTTGCACCGAGCTCGACCTTCGCAGCTTGGTCCGCCCATTTGGTCAAGCTTAAACTGATGCTACATGGAATACATGTAACTTTGATTCATGCAGCGTGTGTTAGTCCACATGTTGTTTGCCTCTTCCCAACGTGCTGATCGCCTTGAGCAGGCGCCGAAGTATCAACTGCCCGTGTGAATTCGACGAAGCTGGCGCGCGTTAAACGCGCAGGGAGCTTCGCGTCCGCTTGCCACTGCAAAGGCGTCACGCGATGCGACTCAACGCTGGTCTCCGCACACACTGCAGGATACCTTTGACAAGGGCGTTTCGGTATGCTGTCAAGGCCAACAACGTTGAAGGGCGGATGTAAATCCATAGAAACGATGACGCGCCGGTGGATTGTGCTGCCGTGAACCAGGTGCTCGCTGTCCGTGCGCGGCATCTGGTGCACATCGCTCAAGTCTTGCCGGGCAGGCGCCACCAACGCCTTCTGGCCGCTGTCACGCGTTTGCTGTCGCCTCTGCTCCGCTGTCTTGCCCGCACACCGAGCAGCTCACTTTTCATTTCGCCGTGCAAGTCCGCCATCCACCCCAAAAACCAAGGAAAATGGTCGCGGCGGTCCGGTTTGCATCAGCTCTGCTCGTTGTCACGACTACCTTCGCCGCAGCAGCGGACGAGTACTTTGAAGGCGATGGTACCAGCTACACGCTCAGCCAAGTCAGCAGCGGCAACTGTAACTTCATGTCGGCCATCCGAGCGCGTCCACCAACTACGTGGCGCTGAACCAGGCGCAATGGAACAAGCTCGGCAACTGCGGCCGTTGCATTGAAGTGTCCTGCATCGACGAGCAGTGCATGAAGCAGAACAAGACGGCAGTCGTGTAGGTGCTCGACCGTTGTCCCGAGTGCGCACACGGTGCTTTGGATCTGTCGCTGACCGTGTACACGGAGATCACCGGTTTGGATCCAAACCGCCTCACGGTGCGATGGCGGTTCGTGGGCTGCCCCGACCCGGGCACCGTGCAAGTGTGTCTGAAGGAAGGCAGCAACGCCAACTGGATCGCCATCCAGCCCACGAACGGCGTTGTCGGTGTGGAGAGCGTCACGGTTAACGGGGCAACTACGACGATGCTGGGCGGCGCCTACTACTACGTCGCGACCACGTCGAACTCTGATCTCTCAGCGGTAAAGGTGGCGATCACGTCGGTCAACGGTGACGTGATCTCGGGGTCATATGCACTCACGGCAGGCAAGTGCACCGACACCAACAAGCAGTTCGGCAGTGGGTCTTCTTCGCAGTCTCAGTCGCAGACGTCGCCGGGGACATGCAGATATTCAAGAAAACTTATATTGATCCAGATCATTTTTTCGTCTGACGAAGCGAAGGGCCCCATCGCCCTCTACTTGTGCAACTTCGTACCATTATACTTGGTGTTTGTATGGTCCGACTCTTTTCTAGCAACTAAGGCAGACCTTTGACATAAAGCGACCTCTCAAATCGCCTTCTGCGGTCAACATCTGTGGCGATGATGCGTCGCCAACTCAATTCAACCTCAAGAGAAGCAGCGTTCGTTGTGCAACGGACGCAACCCATAGCAAAAGATTTCGTGCCGTCTAGGTAACAGCCGAAGCTCTCGTGCTGTTCGCTCTCCTGCTCCCTAGGTAAGCGGACGTCGATCGGAGCAATTCATTCCATTCATCAGTCTTCAATTTCCTCTTTCAACAAGTCCTCTCTTCTCTCTCCAAGACTCCGTTCGTCTGCAGATCACGTGACAACATCCCTCCTTCCTCCATGGATTCGGTCGCTATCGACCCCAGCATCGTCGAGCCCCTGCCAGAACTCGCGGTCGCGTGGAGACCGCCTGATGAAGTCGACATCGAGCAACGCGCCGCCGCGAACCATCGTCGCACCCTTCTTCGAGGAGCCAACAGCGCCCTAGTGTTATCAACCGTGACGTACCCACTGAGGCACATTTGTCCGAATCATGACATCCGGGACGCGCTCGAACAACGTGCTGTGGCTCTGCAGCAGATTCGAGTGGAGGCAATGATGGCCATGAACTTCCACTGCTGCCGGCTGTTCGAGCACCATCGGCGTAGTCACCCGAATTACCCAGTAGTACCGGCAAGATCTCGCACGATGGAGAGAGCCCTACAGCTGGACCAAGCTACGTTCTACCGGTGCTGCACTGCTGTCTTTGGTGACGAACAGATGCCAGCTCCAAGGGTTTCGACTAACGCTGCACTAGAGGAGTCCATCAACGTCTACAAGGCTTCGCGATCGAGGGTCATGTCGTATACACCACCTACGCTCTTCGATTCAAGCTCCGCTATCAAAGAACTGGCGAATGACATGTTCGTTGCGGCGCAGCAACACGTTCGAACGAACTTCGAGGCGCGGCTTGTCAAATTCATTAACCTGCAGCTTGCGTATCCGCGGGGAGCAGCTGAGGCCATGGTCGCTCGACTAAAGTCAAGTCCTGAAGACCTCACGGACGTCGAGAAGCAATGGCTTGAGTGGCTAGAACTGCCTCCTACAGCTGCGAACATCGCTAGCCACGAAGTGCTATTTCTCGGCAAGCTGTACGACATGCTGAAGGTAATGGAGCAAGTGCACGACCAAGACGAGATCCCGAAAGGGTGCCGATTGTTTACGTTGCTGCCGCAGCCCACCTCCTGTGTGCCGGCGTTCTTCCCGGTCACGACAGAGGTGCTCTACCAAGTCGCAAAACAAGTTTTGGCAACTACGGGCAAGGATGCCTTCGGACTCTACTACAAGTCCACGAACTATCGTGGACAACGGACGTATGCTACGCGTGAGGAGTTCCAAGAAGTACGCGAGCGAATGTGGACCTCTGCTTTTAACATCGGAGACTGCGTCAGCCATACTGCGGATCAACGGATTGGCGTTCCAAGGCGCAACTTCGAGTATCAGATCTCCACGAATGGCTACAGTGCTGCTGTGCTGACGTCAATTCCTGCTCCTCTTGAACGACCTGCTCTTTCTCCGAAGTATATACCACATACATTGATCGGGATTGACCCAGGTCTACGGATGATGCTGACGGCATACAGCCGTCCTATGCTGGAGTTTGTCTGCAACGCACCGGAAGAGCCATGCTCCATGCCCGGTTGGTGCAGTACCTGTCCAGGCCACGTTGGCGGTAAACGCCATGGCAAGAAGCGCAGCAGGAACCGCAGTCGCCGCCACCGACGCAAGAGACGCAGCAGAGCACAGTGCGATGTGGAGAGGTGGTGCGAGATCTGCCAACGACACCACCCAAAGCACCGTCCGCGGAAACACGGTGTCAGGCGCCGGACTCACTTTTTTCTCGACAATGCTCACGTCCAACAAGTCACGTCCCGAGAGTACCGACACATGAGTCGTGTCGAGCACCATGCATTCTGGTTCGAAAACCTGAAGAAGAGGTATCCGCGCTATGGTGCGTTTTTGAAGGACATGCCATCGTTCAAGGCTTCGTCGTCGGCGTCTCTGCTCTCTCGTTACGAGCACTTCTGGAAGAACGTCAACGCCATGCTGGAATTCTGCGCTCTCAAAGGGTTTCGAAAGTGGAGATTTACACTGTCGCGATTCAAACGCAAGGCCGTGGCGAAACTCGCCAAGCGTGTCGTCCCGACCGTGGACCGTGACGTGTGTGTGGCTCTCGGAAAATGGAGCAGCCAGACTCATCTCGCGGGCCACATGCACGTTCCGCTCAAGCGGTTCGCACGTGAACTCTCTCGCCGCGCAACCCTCGTCATGGTCGACGAATTCCGTACCATTTATCTTTGCTCCGAGTGCTCGGGACCGATGGTGGACGTGCCATTCAAGATCTACGGTACGACGAAAACCAAAAGGTCGAGGAATGTGCGTGTCTGCGGAAACGTAGCATGCAGAGCGAACTACTGGGAGCGTGATATCAATGCGGCGAAGAACTTGTGGCAGCTAGGACTCCTCCAAGTCACCCACCGGCCTCGAACTCCGCAGTTCTGCAGAGGACACCGAATCGACTAAGGCGGCTGAATTCAAACCAACGTGGGAACGGGACCCTGAGAAGGACCTCAAACGAAAGCCCACTCGGTAAACGGGCTGCTGGGGAGTGAAAGGCTTAGTGCCTTCATTCATAGGTAGCCCAGTCCGAACGTAAAGACCTCTCAAGGTCATTCTTAGTGAATATACCACCGCAACTAGCGTCTACAAAGTATCCGTCTGTCTGTTTGAAGTATCCAATCTTGTCCAGCTTCGTGGCTTCGCTGGAGAAGTAGCGTCGTGCGTTTGAAATATCTATCTACATAGACGTCTTGTTCACGTTACCTTGCTCTAACGTTCAGCCCACGCCGACCTCTGCCGATGGGGCAACGGTCCGGGGGTTGGCTTTATCTCTTCGCCACATGCTCGAGCTGATCCACCGCACCCGTCGCTGGCCAGACGCCAACTGAGCCTGACGACGGTCACAGCTGTCGAGGTAAATGCTTCATCTAGAAAATCCCTTTCGTCTCTATCAAGAACCAGAGAGACTAGCGACGGGTTCTCGGTGCGGACAGCATCGCCATCTGCGGCGTGTGTCTTTTGTATCTGATACAGACAGCACCTGGCCAATGCAAAACAAAGCATCAATGCACCGAGACTCGGATCGCTGGATGATCATCACTCGACACTCGAGGTGATCCATCAAGTCGACGCCGTTTTGCCTGCAGCGGTCAAGTAAGAAACCTTCGGCCAAGAGGCTCCAGCTGGCATTCCAGAAGTGGGCTCGCGAGTTGCTTGGCACTTCGGTCTGGGATAGATGAAGATCAAGCGTGCCCGAATGCGTGGTGCAAGCTGCTAGAGCCGACACCTGGCCAGACGCTGGTCTCACTCTTCGGTGATTTCCTGTCCTGGGGACGGTCGCCGGACGAAATCACTTTTCAATTGGCGAGCAACCAGACAGCGCTCCACGATGGTCTTCCGCGCTCTAGCAGCAGCTCTGAGCTTTACCGCCGCTGTAGTTTCAGCCGAATACTACGAAGGTGACGGAACGAGCTACACACTCGGCGATGTGAGCAGCGGCAACTGCAACTTCATGTCAGCCATCCCGACAGCTTCGACCAACTACGCCGCACTCAACAACGACCAATGGGACAACCTGGCCAACTGCGGCCGCTGCGCTGAGGTGTCGTGCATCGACGACCAATGTACGGACCAGAGCACCACCGCGATCGTGCAGATTCTAGACCGTTGTCCCGAATGCAGCTCAGGTGACTTGGACTTGTCCCCAACCGTGTTCAAGAACATCACGGGCTCGGATCCCAGTCGCCTGACGATCCGTTGGCGGTTCGTGGATTGCCCCAATCCGGGCAACATCGAGGTCTGCCTCAAGTCCGGCAGCAACGGATACTACGTGGCTGTGCAGCCTACTAACACGTTGGTTGGAGTGGAGAGTGTGACGATCAACGATGAGTCGACCACGATGGTGGACAGCGCCTACTACTATCTCATCACAAGCACCAGCGCCGTCGACCTCACCTCGGTGAAAGTATCGATCACGTCCATTGAAGGTGAAACTTTGGACGGAACGTACTCACTGACGGCTGGAGAGTGCACAGACACCAACCAACAGTTCTCCACTAGCAGCAGCAGTCAAACGAGCCAAACCAGCCAGACCTCAACGACAACGTCCACCACGGCACCAACGTCCACCACGGCACCAACGTCCACCACGACACCAACGTCCACCACGGCAACACCAACGTCCACCACGGCAACGCCAACGTCCGCCACTGCAACACCAACGTCTACTACGGCAACCTCTGAGATTACCACCTCCACGCCTTCGACTACGGCCCAGACTCAGACAAGCAGCAACAGCGTGTCCGAAGAGAGTTCGCACGAGCAGGAGTCGCAGACCACCCAAAGCTCGCAAGTCGACCATGGCTCTGGGGTTGATGACACAACGCCGAATGAGGCTTCGTTGGGCGCTACGACGACGCCTACTGTCGAAACTTCAGCCCCCGAAGCTGCGACGCTTACCCCGGAGGCAACGGCGGCCTCAGCAGCTACGCCCGAAGGCACTCCAGCTACTGCAGATGATACGACAGCCCCAGTATCTACGCCCGAAGGCACTCCAGCTACTGCAGATGATACGACAGCCCCAGTATCTACGCCTGAACCCACGTCTACGGACGCGCCAACGCAATCCAGCGGGACGTCGAAGTGCCGTGTGAGAAGTCGTCGTGGCTAATCGCATGGTCGTGTGAGGTCGATCGCGACAAGATGGACGGAGCTCGTAGTTTTTAGTTTTGTCCACGTAGAAGTAAACCGTTCTATGAGTTAATAAGCAAGGCTTTGATTGTGTCAAACCCGTTCGCTCCCAAATACATTCGCTATGTGTTTATTAAATACATGCAGCAATTTTTCTTCACTGCAAACGACCTCGACCTTCGTTGCGGATTGTTTGAGGATCTTCGTTGTAAATGGGATGCCGGCTATGATTCATATAATCCATACTCGACATCCCACGAAGATCCTCAATCTGTGAAGGTTCTGTACTGAAATCAGTACAGGATCCCATGAAACTTGTCAATATATGATTGTCCCCGAACCGATTTCTTGGAATGGGTATTGCTCGTTAGTTCACTTTGGTAAAGTGCGATGTGTGAAAGCGCTGGAAAGACAGTCATGAGAGAACGCACAGAGACGAAAAGTTTTTCGAAAACCAATGCTCTCGGTGGACTTCCGGCAGCGTCCCAAACTTGAAACTTAATATCTTGTCGCGCCCGCGCCGAAATGGCCAAGGATTTGAGCGCACGACCACTTCGTCGAAAGCTACCAGATGACTGCTGTCATTCCTCAACTCGCCGTCAACGTCCAAGCGCCATTGTTTAACCACCATGTTCAACACGCGAGATTTCGGAACTCTGCTATCACTGTACGTAACTACCATCGCCATTGTATCGGCGTACTTCGAGGGGGACGGCACCACGTACACACTGGGCGGAGTCAGTAGCGGCAACTGCAACTTGATGTCATGGAACAGCATCGCACCCACGAATTATGCTGCCCTGAACAATGACCAGTGGGACAACATGGGTAACTGCGGTCGTTGTGCTCAAGTATCATGCATCGATTCACGCTGCGCGGATCCAACGGCGACAGCCATCGTCCAAATTGTCGACCGATGTCCTGAGTGCACGTACGGAGGCTTGGACCTGTCGCCGACCGTCTTCAGCACCATCACGGGCTCTGATCCAAGTCGGCTGGCGATCCAGTGGCAGTTTGTGGACTGCCCCAACCCAGGTACCATCAAAATCTGCCTTAAGAGCGGCAGCAATGGACTTTGGATTGCTGTGCAGCCGACGAATTCCATCGTGGGTGTGCAGAGCGTCAAGGTCGATGGTCAAACCGCAACCATGCTAAACGACGCATACTACTATCTCGTGACCAGCTCCACACAGTTGGATCTCACAGCCGTGAATGTGGTTATCACCTCCGTTAACTCCGACGTCATCGATGGAACGTACCCCCTCACACCCGGCCAATGTACAGATACTCATCTTCAATTTAGCAGCACCAGCGTTACTGTCGCACCGACAACCGTGCCACCATCGACGACGATTCCTCCAACAACTCAGCCACCAGCGACCACGGCTCCCCCAGATAAATGTTACGTTCGACGCAACCGCAATTAGAGACCATCCAACGTGCCCTGTTGCAATTCAATGAGTCTGTAATGTGAAGTCAACAACACATTGATGAACGAGAAAAGTTAGTATTACTACGCAAAAGATATACCAACTACCATTTTGTGGTAAAAGTGAAGAGGATGTTCCACAACAGCGTTTGCAAAAACTTCGATGTTGGTCATTGGTAAAAACTACCACCACCATAATAAAAAGTCAAAAGTCAAACCGTCAGTATAGCAACTCGCAAAATCCTGTTAAACAACCACACTACAAGAATATACAACACAAAATTGGCGTTAGATGCAACCAAAGTCCAAAATGAAAAACGCATCCAATCGTGAACGTACTTGTTTCCTGTTCCAGGAACTGTTGCCGCCATCGTGGTTGGTGCAATTGCACCACCTGCCGAAGTCTGGTGTTGTCGTTGCGCTAAATTGACTTGGTGAGGTTCGTACGAGACATAGCTGCGTTTCAGCGTGAGTCCATTTCGTTGAATGAACTTGGTGACCCAGTTCTCGGAGGCCTTGAACGTCGAGTCCGAGCGCTGGAACATGTGCTGCGCCGTCTTGGCGATCCACTTCCTCGTCACTCGGTCTTTCTTCGCTCGTTCTTGAATCACGACCACCAGAAGTTTCTCCTCCGAGTCTTCCAAGAACGGTTTGCGTCCTCCTCCACTGACTCGTTTTTTGTTTCCGCAGTCACCCAAAATCTTGTCTCGATTCTTCCACCACTTGCGGAACGAAGACGCACTGACGTCCCAGCCTCCAAAATGTTTCTCGGCACGAGACGGAATTCCTTTTCCAGGACCCATTATCCACTGAATTGCCTCTTTTTTCATGCTCAACGGGATACTTTTCCGTTTTTTGGGGGTCGACGTTATACTAGTAGTTTCCGATGGGGGTGATGCTCCAGAAGATACCGGAGTGGCAACCCCAGGAGTGGAAGTTGCACTTGTGGAATTAGGTCCAATAGCTGTCGATAACGGCATTAAGTCGATGACGTTCGTGGTGGTAGGACCAGTCTTGCCCGACTTCACTACATGTACATTGTTGGTCTCTGGTAGAATTGGGCTAGTATTAGGGTGTGACGACCCATTTTGGACTTGGGCGTGAACTTGAGCTTGACTGAGCGCGTGTTGTTCCTGGAGCTGCATCAACATTTGCTGTACGGCCGGATCCAAGGTCCCATCGGGCCCCGTGGACGCACTCACCAGAGCCAACACCTCCTCTGCTGACGGTGCCTTCATCATACTGTAGTTAGCGTCGAGAACCAATTAGTAGCCCCCTTCCCTCAAATGCGCGCGATAAAATCACTTGACATTTGTATTGACTACAGTGACAGCTCTACTAAGTACTTCATGATGTGGTGCGCGCTACATTTTTTTATTTATTATTTGAAAAGACGCAGCCAGCAAGAAGTATCTTTACCGGGGTAAGAAAAAGATGGCGATGAAGCGCGTGCACACGGCGTTGTTGGCGTTGTTCCTTGCTATTGCCGTGATCACTGTGCTGGATTTCGGTGCAAAATCTGTTATGGCAGCCGAACCGTCGGCTCGCGCGAGTCACATTTTGGTGCCTACGGAAGAAGAATGTGATGAGATTTCCGAGGAACTCGAAGCGGCGGACGACCTCGAAGCCACGTTCGCTAAGCTCGCTAAAGAACGCAGCAAGTGTCCGTCCAGTCGCAAAAACGGAGATCTGGGGTCGTTCGGTCGCGGCCAGATGGTGCCCGAGTTCGACAAGGTTGCCTTCGAAAAACCGGTTGGGGTCGTCCACAAAGTCAAGACGCAGGTGCGTAAAGGAAATCACAGATCTGTCGACCTTCATGTTGCCGATGACTGAGTGTGACTAACTTTTGGAGGTGATAACTGTTGCAGTTTGGATGGCACTTAGTGCTGGTTACAGATCGTGCGGGGATGGACGAGGACGCACTCAACCACTTGGATGATGAAGTGGACGATCGCGATCTATAAGGACAAGAGTTGAGCGATGGTAGTGCAGGGGTCTGCAAAACGCATTGTGTTGCTTGCAGCAGCACCAACAGCATAAGAACAAAATGAAAGTAAGGGCCGAAAGCGGAAAGGAAAATGAAGACATTTTGTCGAAGCTGAACAATCTGCGATTATTTTTCCGCTACAATTATACCCCAGAGCCCACATTATGCTTAAAGCTTGGCTGGTGATCGCGAAAGTCCCTCGCTAGAGTAGCCCGACTTCCAACCGATGGAAATGAAGCAAAAGAGCGTGTTATTTGACTAGTGCTGGAAAGAGTCATCGGTCCTGTTGAAACCCTGTTGAGGATGATAGACGATCGTTTGGACTCTGGTTGGGCAACTTCACCACCCCCAAGATTTCGATCAAATAGGGTGACTGGGCCACTGCACCGCCTCTCCTTGCAAGGTTCCACACGTTCTCCTGATACGGTTCCGATCACAAATAAATCGTCTTTAGGAGCGTGGATCGAGTGCATTCTGCGTAGGATGAAGTATTCCGCCCCATCTTCTTCAACCATTTTCAGGATACCGAACGACTTTAGCGCCTCCACTTTATAGTAGAGACTGCCATTTTCCCAAGCGTAACCTCCGAGCATGATTAATTTGCTGCGCACTCCAAGGGTAGTATCAACACAACAAGGTGCTGTCAGCATCGCCCAACCTCCATGGCGCCATCGCACATACACGAATGCCCATAAAATTCGGATCGAAATGATAAAAGTTGCGATGCCTAGAACAAGTATACCATGCCCCACCAAGCTCCAGAAATAATACGATACAGCGAGGGCTACTGGTCTCGACTCTTTCAGGCTAGATTGGTTTATCCACGTAAGATAATAATCCATCACGGTCGCGCTAAGAAGTTCACCCAGTAGCGCAGTTTCACAACTAAAGATTAGTCTTTTCAATAAAAGCCTTACGCTTTCGCGCAGCCAATGCGTGGCCTCTAATATCTCGAAAAACATCGATAGAACTCCAGCCAAGTTGTACCCTAAAGATATGTACTGGATCTTGGCAAAAATTCCGTCTTGGGCGATCAAGAGAAAGAGGTCGCCCATGATTCCTTCGACCAACATGTACATGATCACAAGGCGAAAATAATTGGTTTTGCTGTACGCT
Organism: Phytophthora agathidicida; assembly: GCA_025722995.1. Taxonomy (NCBI): domain Eukaryota; phylum Oomycota; class Peronosporomycetes; order Peronosporales; family Peronosporaceae; genus Phytophthora; species Phytophthora agathidicida. The sequence goes on from CP106979.1 coordinate 2,437,368, forward strand.
GTCAGTCGCAGAGTTTCCAGGATATACACAGCCGCAGATTTTCGGCTAAGACGTTCGCGCATACGGTCGCATCGTTTACCGTAGCGATTGCATAAAACGAAACTTTTTCGGAGCAACATGCCGCGATACACAATCCAAACCGAGCCAAAAATTGCATACCAGTACGACTGTCTATAGTAATAGTCACCTCTATCTTTTGCCAGGGCGATACCATTGATGTCAATTGTCCCAAGACCTCGAACACGAGTATAAGCGGTCTTGTCGTTAGCACAATACGTTCCCCAAGCCTCTTCATAAAATGCGTAGTAGCCGATACTTCCGTGATAAAAGTAATGCTCGAACGTGTAGGCTTGTCCTGTACAGCTTGGAGGTGCAGTCGATAAAGGCTCTACTATCTGGCGCCCCATCAAGTACGAACCATGAACGTTGTACTGAGGTATGACAAAGTGGCAAATATGGTTATTACCAACTTGGAAATAATGTGTGATCGCAATGTTCCACCATGCGTTTGCGATGAAGAGCCCTTCCACTGGACAGAAATCTACTATATCCACCGTTTCCTTCGCTGCATCGACTGGTACAACGAGATATTCCGTCAATTTATGAGGTGTCACGAACTTCAGATAGCTTCGTGCTTGTAAGAGCAGTGGGACAACTCCAATACCCAACCACGCCAACAGTAGCATCCGTTGAGCTGCAATGCCCTTCATTCTGTTAATTGAAGGACCAATAGCATCTTGCACCTTTGGGGACAAGGCTTGAACTCCTTTTCTGAGGTGGTTTTCCTCCTTGGACATCACGTTCTGTGTACGAGGCGTAGTAAATAAAACAGTGTGGAGATATACGCGTTGTCGTTTGCTCTGCCAATATATTTTTTGTTGCCGGATTTATCTGGCTCAATGTAACCCCCACCCAATTTACCATATTATTTGGACAAGGGCCTATCGATTGCTGAAACCTGGCATGGTTATACTCTCTTCGTTCTTCGCATCTGCAACCTCGATGGCATCAGATCAGATTTGACGTTTCTGTGGAACGCATTGGCTAGAATCGTTTCATCGTTTCCATCACCTGGTGGTGTCTGTCTTCACAACGTGTTGAGCGGTAACGATATTACCAAGGGAGATATGTTTTTGCATCTTTAGCATGCCTTCAAGAAAAGATACTTCGAAGTAACTAACATGTATTTAGTAAGTCATTGCATATTATCAGAGAAAGCAAAACGACAACAATTCTGGTTCGGGCTATCAGTATCCAGTACGCAAGGTGTCAGTTTTGTATGCATTGTTAATATGCGAGTTGTTTTTTGCTTACTGCCTTGGGGATCCCTGCTAATGCAAATCCGTTCACCAGGTTCCAAAACAAGGGGAATGGTATGTCTTGATAGCGAAAATAATACGGAAAAAAATACTGTCTCGTAGAGCAACTAGGTTTGCCAGTAGCGTACCTGCAACATGCCAACACAAACGCACCAACTGAAATGAAAGCTAATTCCATTTATCAGCTCTTTGTCTTCTCACATGTCTTCTTCTTTTCTTTTTTTTTTTTGCCTCCTTCACAGTCAGTTACTTGGATTTTTTCTTATCTCCAAGACGCTCAGTGCACAGTAGCACATGCCACCCAAACTGGGTCTGCACCTTGGCCAGCTCGCCCACTTCTCCCTCGAACACCACCTTGTCAAACTGCGGCACCATCTCCCCACGTCCAAACATGCCCAGATCTCCTCCCTTCTTGCCCGACGGACAAGTGCTATGCTTGGCCGCTAATTCTGACAATTTTGCCTTCTTATCCTCCGCCTCGTCAATTTCCTTGAACAATTTGTCAGCCTGTTCCTCCGACTTGACCAGAATATGGTACGCACGAGCACGAGGTCCGCCCTTGGCTCCCCTCGCCCCCAGAGCCATAATTCCAATGAGGATAATAGGCCCCAAAAAGGGCATGACCTTCATTAAGACATCTTTGAGGCCACGGAACTTATCCGGCTCTTCGGTTCCGTCCAGTCGACGGGAGATGAGCACGAGGTGCCACCCAAACTGGGTCTTAACCTTGTGCACGACGCCGATTTCCCCCTCAAAGGCCACCTTGTCGAACTCGGGCACCATCTGGCCGCGACCGAATGTACCCAAGTCTCCGCCCTTGCGACTGGACGGACACTTGCTGTGCTCTTTAGCAAGCTGCGCGAACTTGAGGAAGAGGTTGGAGGCCTCGCTCAGTTGCGCGTTCAAATCGTCGACTTCGGCCTCCGAGTCCACAAGGATGTGGCTCGCGTGCGCGCTGATGGCGGCGGGGGCGGCGGGAGCGTCTTGCGCGGCGGTAGAAGCGACGCAGCACAACAGCAGCGTCGCCAGAAACGCCAGAATCTTGGGCGCCATGGCGTCGAGTTAGTCTTGGCTTGGCTTGCACGCGGTCGATTCGATAGTGACGTCGGCTTGAACTTTGGTATCCGCATTTGATTGAGGGTCCGATTGCGGATTGGTTGATATTGCCGATTTAGGGATTGGTGGAAAATGGGCGCACCATTTTTTGATAATGTTTTTTTGCATACGGTATTTGACTTCGATATGGGCCCCTGGTGGTCCAGTGGTCTACGGACCACAAAGCTACACACTTGGCATGCGTTCGAGGAAGGAACTTGATTTGATTAACTGGTTAGCGAATTTCTCGTCTGGGTAGGTCTAGTTTGATGCGGATTTATCTACTCGACACTGCACTTGCGGAAATCAACTACACTGGTAGGATCCAATTGCACTCACGCTATTCAACTACACTCGCGGAATCCAAATGTTATGGTCCCGTTCTGGGAGAACGTCTCTCGGAGGATCAAAACCAATTGCTGGGTCAGCATCTCAATCGTTGACCGATCACAGTGGAGGTCCGTTGCATGTTGGTAAATGAATTGGTAGTGCATCTTGAAGAACATTTGGTATTTGCGTCTCTGTCTGCCGAAAGTGAATGTCGTTTCGCAGTCTCCATGTGGCGTGAAAAACAATTGCTGTTTGCACTTTCCAAAGGAGCAACAGTCCTTTTTGGTTTCTCTTCCAGCTCGAGTGAATATCTTGGGGGTTTGGAAAAAGTGATGGTATCTGATAAGACAACTAACAGGTTTAAAAGCAGTATATCTGTAGTGGATCAGTACCCAGCCAGCCCCAGCTTGCTGCAGCAGTTTGAGCATGTTGCAGTACAGCTGCATGGCTACAGCCGCGTATCGACAATGCTGTCTACGAAAGCTACGTGTATCGACACAACTGATGACACAGTAAGATCATAACGACAATGATGTCGACGCTCACGGCGTCCAACCAAAAGGACTGAACGCACCCGTGAACCTTCGGTGCCACCTAGCCTAGCAGTAGCAGAGACTTACTTTTGCTTTTACCAAGTAATACACTTCGGCCAATACTTCAAGGGAGCTCCGCCGACTCCCTCAGCCGTGTCTTCTTTTGCAGACACTATAATATCCTCTACAAAGTGCCTTTTTCTTCAGCACGGAGGTAGCAAGTTATCGAACTGCGATCCAACATCCAATCAGCTCGCAAAGCAACATATTTTACCGTGAAGAACGAGCTGTGACTTTGATAATATATTTGGACTATGGCGTCGCAAAGGTGCTCGAACAAAATCAGTGTTACTCGTTATGAGCACGGGATAAGTCTTTGCGTTTTGCTCTACGAGCAAAACAATGCTCACATCTTAGAAACTGTTCGCAATCGCTTCTCTTAAGGCTTGCCCACTTTGCCAGATTTCAAGTAGCTGGTGTACATTTGAACCGCCTTTTCTATAATGGCATCGTCCGCACCTGGGATACTTTTCAGTTCGATGGCCAGATCACTAGGACGCATTTTCGCGTTGTCTGCAAACTTGAACACCGATGCCACGTGGTCGTCTATTGCAGCCCCAATTCTTTTGAGCGTCGGCACATCATCCACTTTGTCGAGAGCCGAATCCGAGTTGCTCCTTATCATCTTGTTGACAAAGTTTTTAGCCATAAATTGCTGAACAACTTCATAAAACCCTCTTTCTTCCTCGTCACCTTCGGCGATGTTGTTGTCTTTCAGAAATCGAGACTGGTCGCTAACACTTTGGTCGGCGCCGACAAGGTGCAAAAATCCCAGCGACATTACACCAGTTAGCGCAACGTCACTACCAACAGACGCAGTGACAGGAACTTGGTGAACGGAGAGAGTCGAAACAGCGGCCATTAGGATGTAGGGCAGACGCATGATTGGTTCTGGACGTTCTTCGTGCTTCTTGGTGCAGATGGTGTGCCTTGGAAAGCAAATTGCGAAGTGAGGACTAAAGGTCTGCGGAAAGCAAACCACACCACAAACGCGTGTCCAACAATTCCTAGTGTTACAGTCTGTTCTGGATACAGTCGTTCCGGAACCATGTACCTTGCAGAAATAGCTGAAGAGTGCAGTCAAGATTTGCTTCCCAACGATGAATTTACGGACTTAAAGTAGAAGTGGCGGATAGTGTCGTCCTGCGGAAACCGTACATACATGCATCAGTTGCTAGTTTATCAGCAACTTGTGTCTATGATATACCCCGTAACGGAAAAAGATACCGAGCCTTACTGAAGGATGTCTACGCATGCAAGAAATGTATCGACCCTGTTGTCGAAGAGCAGGACCACTCACTACTCGCGTCCGGTATCACGACGTCAATAACAATGTGCCGTATGCTCAAATAGCGATTTCTTTATATTAACTCAGCATATTTGCATCTGAACTGTGCGAGTCTTGCAACCTCGCAGTCTTTATTGGTTCAACGCTTCCGGATTAGGCGGGGACGACTGTACCAAAATCAATAGTAACTTGTGCACATGGGGAGATATGGTGCCGAATTCCCTGTGTCAAGCCATACAGTCAAGCCAAGTGAGTAGCAACCAGGAATAACCAGTTAATCAACTCAATTTCCTTCCTTATTCACTTTGAATAATGGGAAGATAAAGAAACAACTGGGATTAGAGAATGGTAGACTTTTGGATAGGCACTGAAGATGAGCCACCGGATATACCAAATTCTCATGTCAAGCCTTACATCTCATTCTCAACCAATCGGAAGCTCATATTAGCAAAGCGTGCGAAAGTCGTGTGCATACTATGCCATTGCATACAGCAGTGATGCACGGCCAGTTACAGATTAAGGCGTGTGATATTATAGACAGAAAGATGCTACCAGTGAGGTTTTAAAAAAATACGTTTTTTATTCAATACAATATCTTTAGCCAATTGCTAGCCAGCCGCCGCCAACCAGCCACCAACGACCGACAACCTCAAGTTCGAAATGGACGATGCACTGCGCATGCGTCTGTGGGGCCTTTTAGATGACAGCACTGGCCTCGATGCATCTGCGGGGGATCAAAGAGACACTGGAACCACTTGTGAGCTGGATTCCGTGCCTGAACCCAATGCCAAAGCTCCCCACCCATTACACCACCAAGATGCTCGAGCCGGATGGATCAAAACTACAACTGTAATAACTTTTTGTCGTTTAAGGTTTTTACCGTGTCCACACTCAAGAAAAATACCCTATCTGTAATATCACACGCCTTAATCTGTAACTGGCCGTGCATCACTGCTGTATGCAATGGCATAGAATGCACACGACTTTCGCACGCTTTGCTAATATGAGCTTCTGATTAGTTGAGAATGAGATGTATGGGCTTGACATGGGAATAGGGAATATCCGGTGGCTCATCTTCAGTGCCTATCCAAAAGTCTATCATTCTATAATCCCAGTTGTTTATCTACCAACTATCCCAAGTGAAAAATCAAGACTAAACATTGAACTTCTATTACGTCCCGTCATCATGTAGTTTGCATATGAAACATGTCGGTGGCACGCAACTGTGCTTGCTTCAAGGGCAAGTATGTCACAGAAAGTTGCAAAGTGATATCCGACGAGCTGACGAACAACGAGGAGTGGTCGCACGATTTGAACCAACGCCTGGGCTCCGCATAAGATAAATTACGATTTAAAAAATAATAATAATTTAACGATTGACCTTCCTTTAGTAAACTCAACACAAACAGGGAAGCTCTGATTGTTTCAGTATTCCAGACCGGTTCCTGCGAGTGATGCGCCACGAGAAACGCTTTCCAGAAAATAATACAACACAACGGTGTTAGCCTTAAGCTTCGCGCTGCTACGGGGGCGGGGTAGCTTCTGTGCTGTGCTTATCTTGCCTGGGCCATGAGTAAGAAGAGCAAACAGAAGGGGGACAAACGCGCAAGACAGCCAATCCGACCGCGAACCCACCGTTCACACAATTCATCGCAGCGCACAGACGTATGAATGCAGTGTAAGGATCAACATGTATTATATAATAGGATGCTGTCCTAGCACAGAGGTCTAGAATTATGCATGCAATCCATGCATTTAGAGATGTATGGCAAAGCTTGTGGTGCGAAGGAAACGATAAATCCTTACGCAGTCGACTGTCTTCATATGCATCGCTCCTTCTGTGGGAGGGCTGGCTACTACATTAACGTAGACGATATCAATTAATTTCAGATTTCTCAGTCTCTCATTCAAGGGGGTATCCTAGGCGACGCAGTTTAAGCATTGTAACGTGTTTCGACCCACACGCTTGGGTTTTGGTCGCAACAGCACCGATCCGATCCAAAGTCCGTCTGGCCGACAGCACCACAATCCGTTGGTACCGCGCCGGTGTCTGCCCAGCTGACAGAAACACCTATTTTATTTACCGTCCAATACGTACGCGTCCAACTAGACTAGCTAGCAGGCACTAACGACGTAATAAACGCCTCCTTTGCGTTCGCCGAGAGCTCCAGCGTCGCCACACTTAGCCACTTGAGCCTCTACGCCTCAGGCGCCCGCCCTCACTTCGCAGCCGTCAGTGGACTCGGAAACCGAGTGTCTCCTGTCCTTCGCTCTCGCCGCTCGCTCCGCAAGCGTCCACCACTTGTCCACCGTCGTGTCCACGCCGTCCGTCTGTAGAAGTCTGCCGAGTCGACTGGCGTTCGGCTCGGTAGATCTAAGAGTGAGCTCACGTCCCGAGCTCGCCATTCTGTGGAATCCTGCGGTATCGCGCACGTCGCGCACCCGATCCTGTCGCACGCGAAGTCCGCCGGATTCACGTACCACCTTGCCATCTACTGCAACGCCCACGTCTGACTCGCGATCCGAGTTGGTCGTGCCGTCCGTCGTTGAAGTGCCGCCACCCACCGTGACTACGGACCTATTACACGACTTCCTCTCTCTGAGGGTATTCCACGACCCTCCCAGCGTTGAAAAGGCGTTCATATTCACCAACCGACACCCAACGAGCAGTTGGTAGTCCGCCCTTCGTCTTCCACAGCCGTGCGTCTCCTGTCTTCCACCGGTTAATGTCGCCCATGGGGTGGAGTTCGTATTCGAGCGTGTACTGACCGACTCGGTTTCGCCTTCGTCGACGTCGCCGCTCCACCACCCAGCCACGTTCGTCATCCGCGTAGTTCGTGCTTGCCATTGTCGTGCTACTTCGTTTCGCGCTACCGGCAGTCGGTGTTCGTTCGAGTGTCGGCGTCGCTGTTCTAACAGGCGCCGTTGTCGACGTGCCAGTCCGTGGTCGTTCGCGTTGATCTTCATAGGCCAACTGCTCGTCCAAGTCTTCCGCAACTCGCTCCAGTAGGGATGTAGGATAATGATAGCTCACAAGAAATGACTCGTGCGCGATAATGGTCTCCACACTCCCCGTCTTGTCTTCTCTCGTCAGGACATGATTCTCATAGCCTGCAGGTTCCACCACTCGCATCGGTCCCATCCATTGGTGGACAAACTTAGTTGCTGTTCGCCCACGTGGTGGGTTATGCACCCAGACAAGATCGCCAGGCCGAAACTCCCGTCGTCGTCTAACTCTCCGATTGTGGTAGCGAGCTTGCCTCTCTTGCTCCCGTCGTCGAGCATTTTCGGCGCACTCATAGCTCCGTTTCAGTGCAACCATCAGTCGTTCGTGATACGAAGGAAGATCACCCGCCTCCGTGCGTTCTGATCATCGTAGTAACTCGTTCGGGTGGCGCAACCTCCTACCCATCATTAGTTCATTCGGCGAAAGTGCCACGGTCGAGTGCCTTGCGCTGTTGTACGCGTACACTGCAAACTTCACGTACAGGTTCCAGTCATTCTGCTTCTCTTCGGCCATGAACGTAGCCACACAGTCCTTCCAGGATCTGTGGAATCGCTCCACAAGTCCGATGAGTTGTGGACGGTAAGGGACTGGATTAACTTGACGCGCTTGTAGCATTTCTACTAACTTGTCAATTACCTCGCCGGCCATCTCTGGTGCTCCGTCCGTCATCAGCTCCCGGAACACTCCAAACTTCAAGACGATCTCCTCCATGAGAAACGTCGCGACGTTCTCAGCAGTGTGCCGCTCGACGCAGCACGCAACGGCATACCGCGTAACATACTCTACTGCTGCGATGACATAGCGATCACTACCCTCTGCAATTGGGAACGGACCAGCGACGTCCAGGGCCCATCTATCGCCCACGTCACCACCGCGTATACTTCTTAAGGGAGGAATAACCTCTCTTGGCCGTGATTTCCTGCTACCGCATTCTTGGCATCCGCGGACCCATCGGTTGACCTCGCGCTGCAACCTTGGCCACCAGTATATCTGCGCAACACGCCCGTAAGTGTGAAGACCTCGCAGATGACCACTCCACACTGATCCATGCAGTTCTTTAAACACCGTTGCCCAGAGTGCAGGTGGAAGAACCACTCTCCAGCCATTCTCCGTCGCCACCGTAATGAGTCCATATCTGGTCTCAATTTTCAAGCCACGGTACGAACCTGCGTCCACCAATGTCTGCACAAACTTACTCTTCTTCTGAGCAGCCATGATCTCATCGTCCGTCAATTGCAATGTGTAAGCCGTCGCCTCGATTTCCCCACCACCGTCGTCCAGTTCATCGTCTGCAGCGTTATCCGCCTGCTCCGTCCGGTTTCCACGTTCGTCACTAGCAGTTGCTGGCTGCTTCTCCCTCGTAGTCGCCGCGTTTCGTGCTTTCCGTGACGCTTTCGTCGGTTGTGCCGAGCGCACCGCCGTACCAGTGGCCGTCGATGTCGCCGTGCTCGGCACCGTCGTTGCGTTGGACGCCACCAACTGTGCTCCAGCCTCGCTGTTGTCGTCTGTGTGGTCAACGACGCCGTCACCGTCGCCCAGTGACGTCTCCGTCATTACCAACGTGGCACCTTCCTCCGCCGTCGGTGTCATCGTCGTGGTGTCACCGTCCACCGTCGGCGCCCAATGTACACGCTGCTCCTCACGTTCACGGAGCCGTGCACTCCGCCGTACCGTCGGTGCAGGTGTCGTCGTTGCGCGCCTCCTTCGCCGAAGCGTCTTTGTCGCCTTCTCACCAGCGTGGACTGCGTGCGTCGTCGAGTCACCATTCGCGTTGCCAGTGTCGTCGTTCATCAAGTCGCCGCCGTTCGGTGTGCTGCCGTTGTTCGCCCCGTTGTCATTGCTCACCATGTCGCTGCTGGCCTCCTCAGTACTCGCCGCATTGCCAGTCACCACGCCCAGCGCCGTGCCATTGTCCAGCACGTCGTCAGCCACATTGTCGCTTGGAGGGTGTTCGCCTTGTCCGTTTGCCACTCCCATCGTAGCCTCCGTAGTGTCCGGTCCACGGCGTCTCATACTCGTCGTTTCTGCCACCGTGCCATGCGTCCGCGCACCGGCCGCAATCGTCTCGCCCGTATCCAGTGTTGGTTGCTGCCGTCGGTGATGACCCACCGCTGCCATGACCTTTGTAGGCGCTCTCGATAGAGCGTCCGCTACGACGTTCGTCGCACCAGGTCGATAAACGACCTCAAACTCATACTCCTGCAATACCAGCGACCAGCGATGCAGTCGCCCGGCCAAGTTCGGTCGAGTCATAAGCCATTTGAGAGCAGAGTGGTCTGTGATGATTGTGAACGTTCTGCCGTACAGGTAGGGGCGGAACAACTTCACGGACCACACCACCGCAAGACACTCCAGCTCCGTAATTGAGTAGTTCGACTCCGCATGGTTGTTGACCTTGCTACCGTACGCGATCGGTTGCCAACCATGTCCATGATCCTGCATAAGGCACGCGCCCAGACCAACTTTGCTGGCATCCGTAACCAGACGAAATGGCAACTCGAAATCTGGATACAACAAAAGAGGCCGCGTAGTCAAAAGCATCTTCACCCTCGCAAACGCAAACTCCTGTTGTTCGCTCCACAGCCACTTGTACAGGTTGCACTGCCCGTCGGTGCAAATTCGTTGCGTGTACCAGCCGTACACTAGCCCTGTGCTCGTCATCATCAGCATGACGCGTTCGAAACGGAATCACCACCACACGCCCACGTTCCTGGTACCGAACTTCACTGCTTTCAAAATCGACGCTGGCTTTGTGCTGCTCCAGAAAATCCACACCGATCAGGAACTCGCTAGTACACCCGTCGATGATGCACGCCTCCACCGTCACTGACTGGCCAAACACGTTCTCCATCTCGAATGTCCAGACGCCCACGACGTCAAGCAGAAATCCACCAATTCCTTCAACGTAGTCCACCGGGGCTTTCCGGCTCGACCGCTCGCCTCGCATCATCCAGTCGGTGCCAGCTACCGAGAATCGTGCACCACTGTCGATCTTGACACCTCGTTGCTCGCCACCAATCATCATTGCCGCCGTCGGGAGCCCGTCACTCGCTTCGACAACTCCATCGCCACGTGCACTCGTCTCCGTAGGTGCCACGATGTCTTGCCGTTGCACCAGGTTGACTCTTGCACCACCCTTCGCACACCGTTCGTCAGATGCACGCCACTGCCGACGCCGTACCTCCAGTTCACGCCGCGCACCATCAATCTGCTGCTGTCGACGCCCGACCAGTTCTGCATCGAGTTTTGCCACCGCGCGCTCGACTTCGTCGCCACGAGACGTCTTCGCTGCTCGACGTGCCGCTCGCCATTTCTTACCATCTCGTCGGGACTGCTTCACAGCCGTCCTGACCTTCGCCACGTCGCCGAACTCGGCGATCACTTCGTCTGTAAGCTCCGAGCCGAGCCCCATTCTCGTAGAGTCATCCGACTCCATCGTAGTTGCCGTCGTCGAGTCAGCTGCCGCAGCGTCGCCTTCCTCAGACGCTCGTACACCCACCGTTGGTCGCCTGCCTTCCCCAGGAGATGCTACCTTCTCTGCCGTTGCTGACTTAGCCTCAGCAGAGCTCGTCGCTGCCGATACACATCCGCTTCGTCCGCCACCGTCCATTTTGCCGTCTCTCACGTAACGCAGTGCCGCCATCGCTGGTCGCACTGTGGTTACGTATCTCCTGGCTCGTTCATCGTCTCGAGCCATGAGTTCCACACTCAATTGAGATCTGACAGTGCGTTGCACCACCATGTCACTCCCGTCGCATGACAACACGTCCGTGCTCTTCCCCGTCGTCACCAACGAAGAAGGAGCCTGTACATCGTGCTCCGCTACCTTCTCGTCGCGTGTCGCCACTGCATTCACCCGCTGGGGAACCTGCATCACCGAACACCGTAATCCCCCTACGATGTTCGCTCCTCGTTTCCCGGTTTCTTCATCGACTGGCTACGCGACGCTAGGTAGGCGTCGTTGCGTGCCTTCGCTTCAACGTCCGGACATTCTCGTGCGAAGTGTCCGCTTTGACCACACGCGAAACACTTCCGCTCGCCCATAGGCTGGTACAACGCCTGCTGCTTCGTCACCGAGTTCGGAGAGTCCGCCGGCTTGTCCTGCTGTGTCACCGCCTTGGTCTTTCGCACCGCTGCTTTGCGTTTCTTCGTCGGAGGGGGAGATGGCAGTGCCTCCTCTTCGACGTCGTCTTCATTGTCCAAGTCATCTTCGTTTTTGCGGGCGATGCTGCCGGTACCAACTTCGTTCGCGCCATTTCCGTGTTCGTACTGTCCGTAATCGTTGTGTTACTCGTCAAATCTTCGTTGTCAAGTAGTCGCCCCTGTATGACCACCATGTAACGTGTTTCGACCCACACGCTTGGGTTTTGGTCGCAACAGCACCGATCCGATCCAAAGTCCGTCTGACCGACAGCACCACAATCCGTTGGTACCGCGCCGGTGTCTGCCCAGCTGACAGAAACACCTATTTTATTTACCGTCCAATACGTACGCGTCCAACTAGACTAGCTAGCAGGCACTAACGACGTAATAAACGCCTCCTTTGCGTTCGCCGAGAGCTCCAGCGTCGCCACACTTAGCCACTTGAGCCTCTACGCCTCAGGCGCCCGCCCTCACTTCGCAGCCGTCAGTGGACTCGGAAACCGAGTGTCTCCTGTCCTTCGCTCTCGCCGCTCGCTCCGCAAGCGTCCACCACTTGTCCACCGTCGTGTCCACGCCGTCCGTCTGTAGAAGTCTGCCGAGTCGACTGGCGTTCGGCTCGGTAGATCTAAGAGTGAGCTCACGTCCCGAGCTCGCCATTCTGTGGAATCCTGCGGTATCGCGCACGTCGCGCACCCGATCCTGTCGCACGCGAAGTCCGCCGGATTCACGTACCACCTTGCCATCTACTGCAACGCCCACGTCTGACTCGCGATCCGAGTTGGTCGTGCCGTCCGTCGTTGAAGTGCCGCCACCCACCGTGACTACGGACCTATTACAAGCCTTCTTGCTCCAGTCGAGGAACTCGTGCTTCGGGGACGGAAGCGAAAGCTGCGTCGCCCGACTGTCCGCGCCATGATGACGCTGTCTCACTACAAGTTCAAAAAGATGCTGGAGTACAAGATGCAGCGAACGAGCGGTCGAATGGTGGAAGTGCACGAGGAGTACACGTCCAAGACCTGCTCGGGCTGTGGCCGCATCGACAAGAAGCTCGGCAGCAAGAAGGTCTACAGGTGCAAGCACTACCACCTGATCCAAGATCGAGATGTCAACGCAGTACGGAACATCTTCCACAAGAATGTGGGTGCGTCCGTACTGCGCGACCATTTCACCGGTGTTCCTGCATCGGGGAGTCCTGCTAGCTCTGCGCTAGCGTAATAGGCCCAACGAACAGCTTAGGACGGAGGCCGTGATCCTATTCGGATAGCCACGGACTTCTAGAGGCAACTACGTTAGAGAATGAGAGGAACTGATACACGAAAGACAGTGAAGGACGTTGTCGACTGTCAGCCACAGCAACGAAAGTGAAGATTCAAGGCCATGTTGAAGTACAGGTTGTACGATAGGTATGCTGTTTGTAAGGTTCAAGGTGCAGCTATATTTTGACTTGATCGGAGTATGCTAAACGAACGCAAACCAAGTGTAACCGGTTACGAGACAGGTGATCCATGGCCAAGCGCAGCGCACTACATGTAGTCCGCGAGAGAAGGTATAGTCCTGACTATGTTGCTTTGACTGGAACGTAATCGCCCGGGATTTACAGAGATCAAAATTCTTTCGACTCATTTCACCATGAGCATTTGGACAAGTTGGATGAGGCGGGGACTACACGCGGTAGCTAGAGAAGGAAGCAATCCCCATTTGAGAGAGCGGCCTTAGAATCACGTTAGTTTAGAGCCTTGTTTCAGGGTAATATGAAACAGGAGTTGTTGTAAGATCTCTAAAATGTTCTTTGTAAAAAAGTACTACCGGAAACCAATGTACGAATTCAAAAGAAAAATGAACGATCGCCTGGATGCGCATTCGTTTTGTAGAATTATTATATTATCTACCGTCTACACTATGTGAAAAAATGTAAACGAACCAGAGAGAAATGCGAAGTATGCAGTAAGAAACTGAGTTTTAGCATCCAAGTTGCTTACCTGAATTTATTGCAGAGAACGTTCGGTAAGGAAAAAACGTCGCTGGCCTAGTAATGCAAAAGGAGCAACTGAGGCATAGATGTTGCTGAAAATTACGCACTTCCAACCGCCAGCTAGGTAGATTTCAATGACGCTACATGTAGCCCTGACGCTGGGGTTACCTGAAATAGTCCGCGAGGATAAATTGCCCCGTCGCTGGACAAATGCATCAAAGTTGCCTGTGTTCTAGACCGCCGACTTCCACTAGGAATTTGTATGGTCGGTGCACCCATAACCACCCGCTGATGTCGAGATCAAGTGACACATCAAGTGCTACCGGAGCGGTTCGGGGCTCAACCAGGCCGGACCTCGACCAAGGGTTAGACACACACACACACGTCGCCAGCAGCAGCAACGTGCCAGTCGTGCGTATCGGTCCAGTCTTCAATCCGCTCTGTCCTCCATCAGACCGTTACGCGGAGCTCTTCCCTTTCTTATTCGCGCGGCGACTAGCTCTAATGAACGACACGGTCTCCTCCTCTGCTAGCGGCGACACCAACGTCAACGAGACCTCGACCATCTCCAGCAGCAGCAGCAGCTCCAGCAACGTCGACGCCACCATTTCCGCCGGCAGCAGCAGCAGCTCCAGCAACGTCGACGCCACCATTTCCGCCGGCAGCAGCAGTTTTGACTCAACCACCACCTCCCCCGCCACTGGCGTCAATGCTGGGGACTCGAACAAGACCACCAGCTCCAACACGCGCGACTCGTGCACGTGGTACGACGACCGCAAATGCTCTCGACCTCGTACATGCTACGACTGCTTGAATGTGTTGCTGGAGAACGACGAATGCGCCGTAGACCCGCACGGCGGTTGTGTGAGCATGAGCGACTACGAGAGCTACTTGGCCAACCGTTACTACTACACTCCTCTGCAACGCTACTTCCCTTCGAGTGAGTACACATACTGCAGCGCCAATGACTCGATCTGCGCCACGTGCAGCGAACAATGGAACGCCAATTTTGCCAGTACAGGGAGCGCCGGCATGTCGTCATACTGCACAGGAGAGGATGGCTGCGTCTGCATTGCAGACTGCGAGATCCCGGATTGGCAAGACTCGGTTATCAATGATCAGTGCTATTCGAGCAGTGGGTCAACGGACTCGGGAACGTCCATGGCTACACGTATTACGGTGTCGATCTTTGTCGGAGTGGCGGTGGCGGTGCTGCTCGCTTTTGCGACGTGGGGAGTGCGTCGTTTTGTAAACCGCCGACACAATGGTTCTGATATTATCCGCCGTGAAACCCGTACGAGGCCACGGCCACCGCCGACGGGGCCGCAGCTTTCGTTGACAGGATGGAAATCGCTGCGGCAGAATCTCATTGAGTCGGAGCACGGGTTTGTGAATGGCAGCGAGAGTGTGACGTTGCAGCACGATGTTGGCAGCTCCTCTGCGCTAGCTACAGCTGACAATGTGCCGGAGATCCGAGTGGAACAAGGCGAGGGATTCCGTCCAGCGTCGTCAGGCGAACTTGAACAACACACGCAGGAAGCAGGGCAACGAGAGAGACCCACCACCAATCTCTAACGCTGAAGACGCAGCAAAATTATTAACAACTGAACACCCAAGGAAGGCGGCTCGTTCTCGGCCAGTGACATCGATGACGACCTGCTAGGAAAACTATCAGCGGTGAGGACTTGGCACTCTCCGCACCAACGGTAATGTAATTATGATCACTTGTACATATGCGCTCGCGTTGTTCAATGGTCAATTTGCTGGAAGCAGGACCATTACGTTAAAAGCCGCAGACACTGACTGCATCAAGGCAGCCAGAGGATTAGAAGCCCAGTCGGTCACAGAACCCTACAGATGCTGGCTAATTTTGCGCAAAGTCGGATGGATTCTTGCTTTTGAGTCAAAAGTTTTGATGACACTTCCCCAGCATCTGATGCTTGGCTGCTGTTCATCTGAGGTATGAGCGGATAGGCACGACTCGGTCGTTGTGTACACTGGCCGAATCTACCCGTCAGACTCAAGACATTCGCCATGAACGCTTCTTCGCAGTCTTCTTCAGGTTCGACTGCTTCGGTGGGCAGCGACGTTGGGGATGAAGTTGCGCCTGTGACCAAGACTACGAGTTTGAACACTGCCGACTCGTGCACTTGGTACGCGAATTCGGGCTGCAGGCGACCGCGCACTTGCTATGATTGTCTTAACGTCCAAATCTCGAGTGGGGAGTGCGCCATTATGCCCAATGGCATGTGCGTGAATCTCGCAGACTACTCGAATTTTCTGAACAAGCAGGAGCAATTTGGTATCTACTACAAATACTACCCATCCACCAAGTACACGTACTGCAGTGCAGACGACGCCGCGTGTTCATCATGCACCTCTAATTGGGTCTCTGACTACAACAGCGTAGGCGCCATCGAGACGCCAGCATCCTGCACAGGAGTCGATGGCTGCATATGTGTAGCTCGTTGCGAACTACCAGACTGGTCTTCTTCGATCTTGACAGACCAATGCAGTTCAAGTGGCAGTTTCGAGACACATCAGCAGACTTCGACAGCGTCACGGATCGGCTTCGCGCTTGCTGTAGGAATTGCATTCGGTGCTTTACTTGGCCTTTGGGGTATCAAGGTACTGTTTCGAGGTCGTGGAAATGGCCGTGGTCGAGGATCCTCCGTTCCTGGTAAGTTGCGTTGAGTGTCTTGTTACAACGGCTTGTAGTACCTAGCTAATTGTGTTTGTAGCTGTTCGAGAGACTTGGGCTGTACCGCGGCGATCTCCGACAGGACCGCAACTTGCCTTGACCGGTTGGAAAGATATGCGAGAAAAGTTGATTGCAATCGAGCAGGAAGCGTATGGAGAGATCGAAGAGGCCGGATCTGCAGCTGCAGACGCGTCGGATCTTGCGATGGAGGAAGGAAACGTATACCATCAAGTTTCACCTCGACAATCTGGACGAAGGTCTCGCAATGCAGATCGGGTGATCTAACAGCAGCAACGCGATAGGCCCATAACCTGGGAAGCACAAGAGGTTGCAAGCTTCAGAAATGCTAGAGGTATCCTGTGCGCTTCAACTAGCGCATGCAAGATGCACATGTATTCAGTCGTCGATAAATTGAGTATAACCGTTTTAACGCGTACACAATCCATTATCTGTTCTGTTGGCAGCACGTGCTTGTCGATCTCGCCTCAAACAGTGTTCTTAATTATGCATAGCCTTCACCTGTAATTCCTCGATTCCAGTCAGGTAAGGCATGAACACGACTACGCAGCTACAAGAGCTTCCGAACATGGATTTCACCGTTTTAACTGCTCGATTAATTTGTTTAAACTCATGCTGCGTATTTTTGCAAACTGAGGATGCGCAAAAAGAGACAAACCCCAAAGACTTGATCTTTGTATGCTTCCCGCTCCCCAGTCAACAAGACAAGGCGCTGCACCAAGCACTGCAGCAAGACCTCGGGCGCAATGGCCACGCATCGAGTGTCCTCCTCTAGGAATGTTGTGGTCAAAGTAGAACTTGCAACTCAAGACGCAGATGGCCTCACAATTCGCTAGTAGCAACGGTTCCGTCGCATTGGATGATGCAAATTCCTCGAGTTCGAACAAGACGATCAGCTCCAATGTCGGTGATTCGTGCACGTGGTACGCCGGTGAGAACTGCACACAGCCTCGAACAGGTTACGACTGCCTCAATGTGCTGCTGGAGACCGACACGTGCGCCCTCGACCCCAATGGCGCCTGTGTCAGCATGGCTGTTTACGAACAGTACCTGTCCGACCGACAATACTACGAGCCTCTAACTCGGTACTTCCCAGCGTCCAACTACACGTACTGCAGTGCCAATGACTCAGTATGCTCGACTTGCATTGACGAATGGAGAAATAACTATAAGATGATTGGGAGCGCAGGGAGCAAGACGTATTGCACCGGCTCGGACGGGTGCGTGTGTGTTGCAGCTGTCGAAGTGCCGGACTGGCAGCAGGCAGTCATTGCGAACCAATGTGGAAGTTCAAGTGAGGGAGATGCCGCGAGCAGTTCTCAAGAGTTTTCATCCGGCACGCGGGTATGCGTCGTCTTGGCCATGATTGTCGGTGCCATTATGGTGTTCGCTGTCGTTGCGGTACGGAGGTGCATCCGGTTAGCTGCCCCAAGGAATCACGGTGAGTTTTGAAGCTGAATTGTTGCTGGTTGGGAACCGGAAACTCATTGATTTGATCGTGTCCTCTGCTTTTCAGGTCCAGCCCATCGACCACCTCCTTCAGGACCTCAACTGAGCTTAACAGGGTGGAAGTCACTGCGTGAAAAGCTTATCGAAATAGAACACGATTTCGTCCAGGGTGACGCGCCAAGACTAGACGCGACATCTTGCAGCACTGAAGCGTCAGAAGCACCTTCAGTCACTGTTGAGGTGTGCCCACCAACTGCTCCTAGGTCACTGGCGCGTCCCCAGTCCGACGCTCAGTACATGATGGCCCCCATGTAGATTCAGCACCAATGATTCTGCCCACAAACGCTCAGCAGCAGGTCAGCTATCAACGAAGGACGGCGTTTATATTGTTGCTAAGTTGCAGCCTTTTTCACACGTCACAGATTGTTACCGTACTCCATCCCACAAAGTGCGATCGGTGTTGAAGCTTGGCACCGCACGACCACTGTGTGGTGCCAGTCGCGATGCGCATCGAAGAACAAGTCTTCGCCAACGTAACCCATCCATGGATTCCTCGAGCTCTAACGACAGCTCCAGCCGTGCAGCGGAGGTGACGACTCCCTCCAATATCTCGACCAAAGGAGACTCGTGCACTTGGTATGCGGGCGAGAGCTGCGAGAAGCCCCGCACCTGCTACGACTGTCTCAACGTCGGCATTGTAGGAGATACTGTGCGAATTTAGAACCGACGTGTGCATCTAAAAGGCTCTTTTACGACTAAAAATTGCCATGTTTTCTTGTATGTTGCAGTGTGCAGTTGGAGATATTGGTCAATGTTTAAGCATTTCGAAGCAAGTGAAAGGAGGGGCGTACTATTTAGCGTCCAGCATGACGTACTGCGAGTCGACGGACACAATTTGCACCACTTGTCGCGCTCGGTGGTTAGAGGAATATACTGCAAGTGGAGAGGTTAAATCTTCCGGATTATGTTCTGGGGAGGACGGGTGCATCTGCTTGGCAGTGTGTGAACGACTGTCGAGGGATGTTTTGGTGATCCAGGACGAGTGTCCGGTGTACGAGAAGGCGAAAGTCGGGAGTATCATGTTGGTGATTGCCATGGGGGTGGCAGCGTTTATCGTGTTTTCGATGATCACTTTTTGCCTCAAGAAGCTGCTTAAATGCACCACGCCGTGTGCGTTCTCGGTGAATGGCTTTTGTAGGTTGTCTAGTGGTGCTAACGTTAATACTTTTTTGTTTTGTGTAGCATTTTTCGATCGGAATCCGGCAGATCCGTCGATGATGGGGAGAAGTCGTCCACTGAGGCCACCTCGAGGCCCGCAGTTGAATTTGTCAGGGTGGAAGTCGATGCGAGAGAAGTTGATTGAGACGGAGCATGGGAATGGGATACCGAGTGCGGGGCCTGCAGGGGTCATGCGGGTTCAATTGTCAGCAACGGAGGGGGCGTCGGCGACTATTGAAGAAGGTGAAGGTTTTCGACCTGGGTCACCGAGCGACCACTATTATGCTCACCCTCCGGAAGACATTGCACCAGCGGTGGCCATGTTGCGCTAGCTGTACCGTTGCAAGATCTTATCTATTCATGCAAATGCTGTGGTACTTTGGTCGTTTTATATGTAAGGTTGGCACATCCTTGTGAATGAAGTCCGTGAGCACTTCGAAGATTTTTCTGTTCGTATCAAAAGCACTCTTGACTGCTTTGACTTGTTCTCTGGTAGTTTGATCTAGCCAACACACTCAATTTTCTTCCATACGCGTAGATACCCAATGTGGACACAAGTATTGTCCATTTCGGCTCGGTGCAGGTGTGCGCTAAGAACAAGGAAGGAAAGACTGCTGTCCGACTTGCTGCGGATCAAGAGTTAAGAGATCCATTCCAGATGCATCCCACTCATCGTTCAGGGACGAAGTCCGTCTGCGGCAGCAAGTGCGGCATCTAAGCGTTGCCAAGATGCTATCTTGACAAGATGTATGGTGCGTGCGAACCTACTTCCCGATCTACAGTTTTTTTAATGTGAATCTGATCTTGCAATTGGTGAAGAACGGGTTACTCCGAGTGCGAATGCCCGAATTCAATCAAATTCTCTCGAAAGGAGCTCAAGGTCTTGCAAGCAGGTTCACCTTTGTGTTCGACTTGAAGATAGCAAAAAGTGGATCCCGTTTGCGGGTACCAATCCGACTTTGCGCAACGCATCTACGCCTCTATTTTGTTATATTAATCTCTTTGATAATCAACATATTACAATAGATACACTGGTTGATAATGCTTTCTATAACGATATAACTGTATTAGTATCTGTACTATTTGTCACAGGTCGTTTCAAAATCCATATTTTCCTCTAAAAATGGTCATTTTACGACAAATGTCGCGCTCAGGTGAGTCCACGATGTGCTTCTCGTTCATCAACCTACTGCCATAATCTCACTCTCCATTATTTCGCCCACTAACCATGAGCAGTGCGAGTGCCAGCAGCAGCAGCAGCAGCAGCAATGAGAGCGACGTCGTCGGCAGTGTCAACTCGACGTCGTCCGCCAGTGACGCCAGCTCCATCGTTTTCACAAGCGCCCCGAAGACCGAGTCCACCGACAGCGGAGACTCGTGCACCTGGTATGCGGGCGGCATCTGCTCGCGCCCTCGCTCCTGCTACGACTGCCTCAATGTCGTCATCCCGGGCCAAGACGTGAGTGTGTTAAGACAAGTTATCATCACTTTGCTTTACAGTTCTAGACTACAATCTACTGTACTCATCGTGCTGACATGACCTCGGGTCATCATTTCTTATTTTTTTTTATGTGCAGTGCGCCATCAGTCCCTATGGCGAATGCATGAACTCGTACCTGTCATCAAGTGTGGGAGGATACCCCATGGCCAACTTCACCTATTGTTCCTCGGACGACTCGGTGTGTTCGGCCTGTCGCGCCAATTGGACCAGCGACTATAATGCTGGGGTGTATGTGGGCTCGACCGCCATGTGTGTGGGCGAAAGCGGTTGCATCTGTCTGGCCTCGTGCGCGTTGCCCAGTCGAGACGACAACATCATTGACAACTGGTGTGTCCCGGCACTCAATGGCTCCCAGTTCCGGTTGGTGGCGGGGCTAATTGCTGGAACCATCGCGCTGTTCGTGGTTGCTACGGTGATCACCAAGCGACAGCTCGCACGTCGCCAGAGACAAGATGCAGAAGACCGCGCGGCACGGAATGCTGCGCGTGCAGCCCTGCGTGAGGGACGTCGACCTGCGGCATCAGCTCATTTGCCACAGTTGAGTTTGTCCGGATGGGCTGACATGCGTGAAAAACTCGTCTCCAACGAGCAGAGTCAATTGGCAGGTGATGGCAGTGCGACAAGGCCGTCATTGGCAAGATCGAGCACGACGCCATCTGTTGCTATTGTTGAAGAAGGAGACGGATACCGTCCGATGTCGCCGAGCGAACACCCTCCACGCCGTGAATTGTAAGATATTGTATCGGCTGGCGTGAGATCATGTATAAGCACGTTGGAAATCGGCCTGCTGGCGGAAGTCGTAGATTTAATTTGCTGGCGACGCACTGGAGACTGTCACGCAAAACTATAGTGTTAGATTTCTAATGGGCAAATGCTGTGTGTTGAACAGGAAAACGTTGTTGCATGTTTTCGGGCGTATGGTTCTTTGTCTAAACTATTTTGTTGGGTTAGCAATCCGTAAGACGTGGAGCGGAAGGAACTGTGGGCGACATCAGGGGAGCGGAAGGTTGGGTGCCTACAAGCTGGAGATAATTCGTTGACAGAGACTCGCCCGGCAGACTACTCTCGCTGACCGGGATTACATTTACACACAGTCGCTCCTGCATTTCTTGGCGTTCCTTCTCGATGAGATCAGCGCGCATCGCCTCCCAGCCAAACAAGTCCAGGAGCCGCACACCTTTTTTGCTGGACTTCGGGGCCATACTTTGTGCTGTACTCGCAATCGGCTCGCCAACAACAATGGTTCGTCTTCGCAACGATTCTTCAAGCCTCCTTTTGGCGTGATGGTGGCGAATAGTGATCACCATACCCAGAGTGGCCACTAGAGTGAGGATAATTGCCACCGCCACGCACCAAAACACTAAGTGACCCTGTGAACTGTCACCGCTAATGTTCCTATCCATCGGGTTGTTGTCACCAATGGAGCCGCTCGAATCCGTCGCAGCTAACCTGGAGCAATCGCTGCCACCAACAATGTACGCCCAGTCTGGAACTTCGCACACCTCGACAAACACACAACCCCCAGTCCCGAAGATGAACCCAGCATCAGCAAGTTCGTCCTCGTTGAAAAGCGAATCGCCAGCATCGCAATATGTCGTATTCACCGCTGGAAATTCCAGCTCAGAAATCTTCTGAGTTGACAAACTTCGAGGTGGAGGTGGTTCCTTCTTCACCTCATTGGTGCTGGAGGTGGGGCTTTCGCTGCGCTGAGCTGCAGACACAACTCGGAAGTCGAATGCGACGTCGTAGTTGCCTGCGATGGAGACGCATCGTCCGACTTCGTTGATCATGCAGCCTTCGGGCTCCTTCTCGAGCTCTACATTGAGGCAGTCGTAGCAACTGCGAGGTGCTCGACAGCCTCCTGCATCAGGCGGGTAGTACGAGCAGGTTCCCTGAGTTCTGTCGTTGTTTACCGGCAATTGTCCTGGATACGGCGAGACCTCCACTCGGCGTCGGAGCCCCGAACGCATTAACCGAGTGGTTGCAGTCGTCTCCGGCATGCTTGGCTGCTCCTTGAGTGCCGTGTCCTACGCCGAGGCAGCAGCAATGAGCAGTTAGGTCTCAAAGGACACACCGACGGTGGTTGCGCGCCCCAAATTGGGCTGCTACGTTTCAAGATCGCAGCACTTCAACGTCATGTTGCACACGACGACTAGTCCGATACGCAAACTGGTACTTTTTGGATCGCCAGAGTTCAGACTTCAACATGCTTACTGCTTTTCTCCTGGCAAGGTTAGAGAAGACTGGCGCGGCGTTGTTGCCGCTGCACCACTGTCGCAGGCAGCCAGCCGGACAGCAAAAGCGGTCGGGCGGGCGAGTTGCACTGCGGGGTCTTTTCCCGTGCGCGCATTTTCGAACAGCAGATCGCACGCCGCTTTCCACCACACGCTTCTACGCGCCTAGGCTTTTGGCCACGTCGGATCAAAAACTTCACTCGCCGCTGGTAATCGCAGCTGTCCTCGATGGCAAGCACTGCCACAACAGCAGCCTTCTGCTTCGAAGGAGATCGGGTACATGTATTCATGCATGTGCATGGCGACCTTCCCTTGACCCATTGCACTGAAAAATAGCGAACGAAAAAAATGGATCCCGTCTCAAGATTGGCCAAAATGATCTCGGGGTAGGGTAATTTACGAGCCAGATAAAAAACGAGTCAGGGCAGTCAAACCGTCCTCCACTCTACCTTTTGCCAGACAGCAGCTACCAGAGTGGAAGGCTACGAGCGGCTGCGAGGCTGAACGGCTGCCGAGAACAAGGGGAGCAGTGAGCGCCACGTTCTCACTCCGGAACAGACCGAGCGCAGGGACTTGAACGACAAGAGAGCAACACGAAAAGCCATGTCGTCTACGGACGACCAGAGCGACAGCGTGGAGGACATCACGTTCCCTCCCAGCCAAACTACCGCCCCATCAGTTAATCTAGCATCGGCATCGGCAGCTCAGACCAGTGGCAATTCGGACAACAACAGCGGTGGCCCCCCTCCCCCCAATGGGGACGACGACGCCCGACGTCAGGAAGACATGAACTACCGTCGCACCCACGGCACGTGCATGTACTACCCTACGGACGAGCGCCACCCGTGTCAGATCCAGCGGTCGTGCTACGACTGCCTCAACTTTAACATCACGACGGAGCCCGACGGCTGCTTCGTGAACCCGATGGGCCAGTGCGTCTCGAATGCATTCTACAACCCCAACATGGATTTCAGAACGGGGGAGCCGTCGAACGAACTCGCTGCTGAGTTTGTAACTGCCGGGTACAATGGAACTATCGGAAACAGTTCCGAACCGGATACCGGAAGTGCGCAGGACGAGGACCAGCAATTCAATTTCAGGGCCGGAAACGCAACCTACTGCGAGAACGACGACGCCCAGTGTTTGCTTTGTCGAGCTACAGCTTTTGCCGAGATTATCTACCACCATTCGGATAATTCACGGTCGAGATACTGCTATGGACAGAACGGATGTGTTTGTGTAGCTATCTGTGAGGCGCTCAAGATGAACGATCATCGACCGGACAAGAGCTGCATGATCAACGCCATGAGCACCAACAATCAGGAGAAGTCAGTGAGTCAAGTTGGCTCGATTGCGGCCATTTTGGGTGCTATGTGTTTCATCGTTGCTTCGGTTTTTGTGATCTACCGGATTCGGAAACGGGGTGAGAGTTCGGTCTCGTATGGGGGCAGTGAGCAAGATGCAAGGCATCACAACCGACGGGGTAGCGATGACGACGACCCGGTGGTCACTCCAGCTGATGGAGCGTCGCCGATTGCTACTGCGACGCCAGTGATGAGAGCAGGATCAGGGTCGGGGCTATTGCTGAACTTGTTCGGATGGACGGCGATGAGAGAAGTGTTAATCCACAAGGAGCAGATGCAGGCGGAGGGGATTGAGGATGCTGCCTTGGAGCCTGTGAAAAACAACGATGTCCATATGATCGGAGCGGAACCTTCGGCTCCAGAGGCAGAGGCAGCCATGCCAACAGCTCCACCTGTGATGATCCCGTACGCCACGTTGGCAGTGGCATCAGTACCAGTAGCTGTCACTGTTCGAGCGATGGCGGCACCGTCGGCGCCCGACTTTGAGGATATGGACTCAATCGACGGCGATGACTTCGACATGGCCGAACTTTGAGAAACAAGACATAGCACCAATGTTAGTATTTAATGCGGACGCAGACGAGAATGTGAATCGATGTGATAGAAGTGGTATTGTCCAAAGGAATGTGTAGCGTCATGAAAACTCGGGCAATAAAGAAACTATCGGCAGGTGTATCCTATCGATACGACTATAACCATCTCTTGTACTTGAAAAAGAGCACGATGAACCCCGCGACCACGATCATCACTGCCCACCAAATGAAGTAGGCATAGTGATACGTCGTCTCCGGAATATACGGGAAGTTCATGCCGTACACACCTGTGAGGAATTGAGCAGGCAGGAAAATCGCTGCAATGAGCGCCAAAATGTAGCTCACATCGTTCTGCTGCGACGAACGCGCATTGTTGAAGTCATCCACCAGGCTGCGGCATTGGTCGAGATTGTGTTCGCACTCTGCTTCAATGGATGCTAGGTCTTCTTGCACGTCGGTAAAGTATTGCAGCGTCTCGCCCTGATAATCGTTTGACGCAATCACCTTTGCAATGACTTCTCGCAGCGGCTTGCAGTGCGCCTGAAGCCCCTTGATCTGCTTCGAACAGGTTGCAATACGAGCCATATCAAAGTATCGTGGCTCCAGCCCCATCAGACGCTCAAGCATGATCAACTTTGCACCAAGAGTCTGCGAGATTGGCGAGAGCTCTTTCACGCATGCATCCATGATCGTGTACACGAGGAACGCTGTGCTGTGTTGGCGAACTTTTGAATAGGAAACGTGAAGGCGTTGCTTCAATGCGGGCCATAGAGTGTCCCCAGACGCCTGGACACTAATGAGTACCCCTTCCTTCACGTATAGACTGAGTTGTTCGGGTGGGGTCATCACGTGGCCGACGTCAAGATCATGAAGCCGTTGTTCAAGCTCGGGCTGATTCATGTTGTCGAAAGGCGAGTCATCTTCGGGCAAAATGTATTGCGAGGCGCGGTACATATTCTGATAGGTCTTCACTTGCGACTTGTGGCACGGATGAACGATCTGGAGAATGAGGAATGAGTGTTCGTCGTATTTCACGTACTTCGGGCGCTTGAAATCTGGACTGAGCGTGTCTTCAATCGCCAAGGGATGCAGGCGATAGCGAACCGATAGACGGCGCATGAGGAGTGTGTTGATACCTTCGACGTTGATCCAGCGGACCATAGCCCAGTTCGGCTTGGTCGAGTAGATAAAACTCTTGACCTGATCTATCGGGTATACGCTGCGAATTCGATCTGGAGAGTATTCAATCGACCCCAGTTTCACGGATGCTTTCGCACTCTCGGCCAGAGCTGGCATCGTGCGGATGAACGGCTCATTGAAGAGCTGGGCTAACTTGATTTCCTGGATGGCACACAGGAACTCGTCGTACGAAATGTCACCACTTTTATCTTCGTCCACCACATCCACAAAAGCCTGGAACTGTCTGTCGCTATCGCAAGCGATACCCATAGCTTCCAGTCCGCATCGAAAACCTTCATAGGACAACATCCCCTTCTCTAATTTTGTGCAAGAGCACAATGTCAGTTGATGTTTTATGTTTTGAGAGTGAAAAAATCTGCAACTTACCATTTGGATTGGAGAGCGAGAAGAGTTTGGTGATTTTGGAATTGGTGAGGTCAAAATGAGGGTCCCGGATAGAGAAATCGTCTTCGGTGTCGACAGCTCCAAGGGTATCGGACCATTGCACGGGGTTCGTTTCTTGAGCCACGGAGCCGAATGGGAAAACACGGAGGATGTCCTTGCCATACAATGTTAGTGGGCGTACCGTCGTGTTCGCCGGCGGCGTCGAAGGTGCTTCGGTTGATTTACCAGGTGAATTCGTGTCCTGTTTCGCTCCGGGAGTACTCCGAAAACTGTTGCCGCCTCCAGTGCTTCCAAGCAAAGATGGAGTCGATCCAGTATCTCGGGTGCTGCTAGAGTCAGTACCGCTGTCTGGTGGCAGATTGAGAGCGATGCGTCTCGTACTGCCGTCCACACGAGCTCCATCATCTGAGCTCCAGTCAGTCGGTTGGTAATTTGTGGGAATCTCGCTCGTTGATCCTCTCAGCGTGCTGTGGGTGTCGTTAACCCGGCGAGTGTCCGATGTGTTAGATGACGAGCCAGAGCCGTCTTCGTGTGTTACGATAGCGATCGTGTCCGAGGTGCTGCGTGGTAGCAACGCTTTCTCCATCTTGAGCTTGAGCTGGTACTTTCACGAATGAGCGCCAGAAGCACAGCCATTCACTGGATACCGTCCGATTCTTGGTGATTTACACCGATATTTTCATTTTGCTCTTTCGTTGTTCGTGAGCGCGGGGCATACTTACTGCAGGGACGTCGGTGGCTACGTGTACATGCTCAGCGATGCGTGGAAGGACCGTGGAGTTAGCAGGGATGGAAATGAGATGCAGTCAGTTCCACATGGCTTCATATCCGATACAACTAACCAGCGACGATGAAAGTGGAATCGATCTCGCCCTTACGATAGCGATGTTTGCAGCAGCTATCTGATACAATTAGCGCCGTCGAAGTCGAACGGAGGCTCGGTGACTAAATACGGCGCCAGTCTGCGCGATTTTCAAGTTGCTCCAGGTGGAAGCGGAGCCGTTGGTGGAGCGCTGAAAGATTCACACTTAATGCTGGAACCTGCATTCCCTCGGGCGAGGTCCTTGCAGTGCAACGCGCCATCGCTGCCGGCCAAGCGACGCCTGTGTCATCACTTGGCGAGTCCTTGCTGCTCGGTGGCACTCTGGACAAGTGCACTTGATACAATTGCCCAAGATCGCGTTTTGCACCAAAACTTTGCTAGATGATCGCTGCTGGACGTTTGTTTGCCCAAGTCTACTTTGCTTCTTACTTCCAGGAAATGCAGCCCCAATCTTATCGTGCTCGATTGCGCTTGTTGTAGACAGCTACCGGCTCACGTGCATACTGCAGGCAGGTCGAGCGTTGCTCAGACGCGGTATTTGTACCTTTGGGACATGATTCACGTGACCTTGTCAAGCACGACTGCTGAATGACTTGGCCACTTCAAGCTGCGCCAGCGCGATGGCCAACAGTTCAAACAGCTCAAGCCCTACAGCGAAAAGCGAAGCTTGTACCAAGCTAAGGCAAGCGTGCTCGTGGATACTACACTGGAAAACGTGTGCGATTGCGAACAGAAATAACGCTCAACGCGAAGCCCAGCGATAAGCTCGACTCAACTTTTGCAGGAGCAACACGATGATGAAGAAGTGCAGCCTTCGCCTGCACACCACTTCTAGTGGGGAAAGTGGTGGAGAAGCAAACCTGCATCGATTCAGCATTCGGGTTGTGTAAGCCATTGCACGTCGTTGGTGTCAGCAGGCTGACGACCCCACCAATTTCAATCGCCCTTCTCTATCACATTTATTTATTACAGCAGTCCCTTTCAATACAAACACCTAGACACGTACGATTATGTGCACCATCTTCCGCAAGGTATCGCTTGTGGAAGCATATGGAAACTTCGGAAAACTCGCCGTTTTTCATGTCACTCGACGATTCACCTCCCAGACCGCACAGCTTCGTCATGGGCGCTCCGGCGTCGTGTTCGTCAGGAGATAGCGACGCCTCCAGACCTCCCACGCCGCCACCGACACCACCACCGTGTTCCTCACGTTCATCTGCGTCGTCCGGTACCATCGGTTCCTCCTCAGCGTCCTCCGTAGACGGCGCCGTGGGGGTCGAACATAACTCAACATTTAAGCACATACCTGTCACGTCCAGCGCCTCCTCCAGCTCCAGCTCGGGCTTCCTACAGCTCCATGACGTAGGAGACTCCAGTGAATCTGATTCCAGCGATGACCAAGTGGAGATTGAGCCTGTGACCCCCGCGCCCACGGACTGGACGTCGGCCGACCGCTGTCTCTATAACCCCATGCGCAGTGACGGCTGCACAGAGCCGAGATCCTGCCGTGACTGCCTCAATATCGATGTGGGGGACGACTACAGCTGCATGGTGAACCAGTACGGCCGCTGTGTGCAGAAGAACCTCAAGACGTACGTGAAGGCGCTGGATTTCACCAACCAGCAGCCATCTAACGATGGCGAAGTGTGCGAGGACCAGAAAGTTCAGTTCCCTGCAGATGCGGTGGACTATTGTCCCTACGGAGACAATAAGTGTAAAAAGTGTCGAGATACGGTCTTCGCTGATGTGATGCAGGGACGGATTAACGGCTCGTTGACCAAGTTCTGCTACGGGAAGAACGGTTGCGTGTGTATTGCAGTGTGTGAAGCACCGATCTGGAAGGAAACTGTTGGACAGACAGTGTGCAATGGCACTGTAGTGAACAGGGACTATAACAGTGAGCACGCCAATACGATGGAGAACGGAGACGATCATGACGGGCCGAGACTGGGGAACCTCATGATGGGGGTTGTAGGTGGCCTTGCGGCGGTTGTGGTGCTCGTGGCTGCCGTCTTGTACGTTCGCAAACGTAGCAGGACGAACGATGGTGGCAGTTCCAACGGATCGAGCAGTAATTCCAACAATGCACGGACTGGGAGCACGCAGGAAGGAGGGGAAGATTCCGCTGCTGGATCGGTTCCGATGGCAGTTCCGGTGGCGCCTACGTTGAGTCTCTTTGGATGGCAAGCGATGAGATCCGAACTTATTGAACGGGAACAGTTGCTGCTCGCAGGAGTTGAGGACTTTTCCAATGTGAGAACGGGATACTTGCAGCTTCTAGATGTAGATGCCTCTGCGCCGCCACCGGAGGAGGATGAGAGCTCGGCACCTGTGTTGCTGGTCCCATTAGCTGGCGCATCGGCACCCACTTTCTCGCCGAGAGGTCTTCCGGAGTTCCCGTCCGCGCCATCAGCCCCACCGGCTTCGCCTACGGCGCCTCCGGCGTCACCGACTCTCCTCGAGGAGGAGCTATTGTAAAGAGTAAGTGCTGTGGATAGTATTTATTATAACACCACAATTACTTGTAAGCGTTCGGTAGCTGATGGTGCTGACGCCTGGTTGTTTGGTTTGCTGTTTTGCATGTTGGTGTGGATCGTGTTGAACATGTCAACATGAGCTCTTCTCTTCATTACTTTGCTTTTGATCCGATCGCGATTACGACGCCGTAAGATCACTGTTGGAATCGTGTGGGAAGACTAACATACGGATGGCTCCACTTGCTCTTCAGATGTGCACTAGACCGGAGATTAGGCAGAAATGGGCCACGAACAGATCACTGAGGGTTTCCTGCTTCCAGCTGTAATGTCCGCTCTTCCAAAGACCATGAGAACTGCGAGAACTGCGTGATGCTCCGAGCATTGCTCAGACAAGTGCTCACAGTCAAATCATCGCATGTGCCACGCGCGCTGCCTTGACAAGTGAACAGAACCGAAAACAACGGCCACCAGACGCCCTAACGCGCTCTCTTCACCGTAGAGGTGAAAATTTGTGAAGCTCTGCGTGGCTGTGATGACTCGGCTCCACTTCTCGAGGTACCATGAAGACACAGAGAGTGTTCAAAGCGGCGACAATGACAACGCGAGCAGTACAGGTTTCAATCAGAGTCAAGGGCTGCCGAATTTAAACCGGAGTGCGTTCGAGCACGGTCTCAACCGGAGTGGATTTGAGCGCAGTCTAAACAGGAGTGGTCTAAACCGGAGTGGGTTCGAGCGAAGTCTGCGGATTGACAATGTTCAGGTCTCGGCGATTCCGATCCTCGGTAGGGTGGACAACCCGCTCATGAGCTCCGTTGTGATCATGAACCGAGCTGATTCAGCCGTCGATAGTCCACGGTGGAGGAAGGCCGAAGCGGAGCATGATGCAGAAGAAGCACTGCCATTTCCCGCGTTATCAAGGAAGTTCGAAGTCAATTTGCTGTCTCGATGGCACGTGGGCCTGTTGGTGTCTACCGGGTTTGCTGGTATTTTGATGAAGTGTTTGAAACGCGGAGTTTTACCACTACTCGAGTCGGAACTGAAGATGAAGTCGTACCAAGTGGATGCGGCTTCCGTATTGATTTTGTTGCCCTGGTCTTACTGCTTCATTTGGGGCTTCATCTCGGATGCAGTGCCCATTCTGGGGTCCAGGCGCAAGGCGTACATTATTATCGCGTGGATGCTGACGATGTTATCCTGTTTCTCCATAGCCCTACTGGATCAGTTTATCTCGTATCGTGCTGAGGAAAACGATGTGACCACCGCGGATATTTTGAAGCACTCCGAAACACTCATGGACATTTACATTCTGTTGCTCATGCTGGCCAACTTCGGTTGCATTGTGGCGCTAGTTATTGGAGAGACGTACGTGATCGCACAGACTCGACGCGAACGAATGACAGTCCGAGGAACAGCTCTCGGAACGCTATTAATCACCCAATTCATAGGCGAGTTTATGGGCCAAGTCATAGTAGACTACGCCATCTTTACCGTCACCGAACTCGAGACCACGCCGAAGGTAACCGTTCGACAAACCATGCTGTTTTTCGTGTTCTACACGATCGTGCCGCTGATAGCGCTCTGCACCTGCTTCTTCGAGAAGTCCGACCCACCACCGATCAACGCCGCTCGCGATCGCTACAATCGTGCTACGATTGAGAATCTGGAGACATCAGCATCAGAGCTGCAGCGAGCCTACATGACGGCGGCGAACTTCTACCAACGTTTGAAGCTCGCTTTGCGTGGTCATTGGATTCGTCTTCGCAACGCACTGGGCAAGGAGTCGACGTCGCGGGTCACGCGGTTCTTGATCGGCTTTATCTTCATTTCGGAGTTTTCATTGACGTACCCGACGGCGAGAATCGAGGAATGGTGCGGGATGAATCCCAAGGCTGCTTCAACGAACCACATTACCATGGAAGTGTTCTCTACGCTGTCCGCAATCCTTTGGAAGTATTTTTTCTTAAACCACGACTGGCGCTGGAGTATGTTCTCGAGTTTCATCATTGTTACAATGACACCCCAGTTAGTCTACTATATGATGGCCACACTCAACCCCGCAGCGCGGAATATCGACATCTACGCAGTCGTGTCGGCCCTCACTGGGTTTCTCCGCAGCGCGATCGTGATTTTGGAACTCGCAATCACTGCAGAAATCGCTCCTGTCGGCGGTGAAGGTGCATTCGTCGGTATCGTCGTCTCGATGGCGTCCAGCATGCGTCTGATGGCAAATACCGTCTCCAATGCGATCGGGTTCATGTTCAACGACGTCGAGGACTCTGTCAGCAGCACGGCAGACCCGGATAGGATGCAGGTGGCCTTTGCCTTGGTCTTATCGCACATCATTCAGGTCCTCGGGCTCGTGGCGCTGGTTTTCCTGCCCAAGCAAAAGAGGCAGTTGCAGCGACTGCATCGGTACGGCAACAAGAACGACCGCTGGACTGCGTGGTGGATCCTCGGATGTCTCGCTGTTTCCTTTGTCGTCAGCACAGTTTTCAACGCGTTGGCCATTGCACCCGCAACGTCGTGCATGAGCATCGTCGGTGGCAGTGGCTGCTAGAATATATATCAATGAACGCATATTTCAAGGCAAGCTTAATGGTACTTGTGTTTTGTTATTGGAGTGTTTTACTTGTAGTAGTTCGTCTGGTTAATGCTTCTATGCTACCTAGCTGCAGCCTGCGCCGCCGACAATTCGCAGGCACGACGTGCTCGGCATAATGGCTAACAAGTTGAATATGGCGCTAATGAAGAATGCGCATCCAAGCGAGCCCAAGACCCACCACGTTGTGCTTTTATCACCTTGAGCGCCGCAGCGGTGAAGTCTCTGGAGCTCCTGCTTCTGTCTGGGTAGGAAGATCAGCGCCACAACGCTGATCAACTTGATCGAGTAGCAGATGCCAAGCCCGAAAGCTACTTGGTCACCTTGCTGATCCGAGCCGTACATGCTCGGGTCTTCAAACGCGAAGCCGAGAAAGTTGGAGAACGTCGTAGATAGCAGTCTCATGATGCTGCTCATGGACACAATAATACCCACGAAAGCTCCTTCACCGCCAACAGGAGCGATTTCAGCAGATAAAGCAGCCTCCAAGATCACCAACCCTCCTCGCATGAAACCTCGCAATGCTGTGATGAAGGTGAACGCTTCTTGACTCCGCATACTGGCCGACAATGTTGCCAAGTAGAAGAAGGTGACTTGAGGGAGAATCATAATGAGCAACAAGCTGACCGAGATGCCATACCGCCAGTTGGTGTTGAGCGCACAATATTTCCACGCCGCTGCGGCTAACACGTAGAATGCCTCTGTGGTGATGCTACTCGAGGACTGTGCCTTATCTGTGAAGTTACACCAGATCTCGAGTTGGGCGTGCGGATACATGAGCGTGAACTCGGACAGGAACACGAAGATCATGAAGAATCGGATGACGCGAATCGTCGACTCCTTTGCTAATGCCCGTCGTAAGCGAAGCCAGTTGAGACGCAGTGTCTGGAAACAATTTGCAGTAGCAATTTCCTCTTGAATGAAAGCGTTCGAATCATCCGTTCCGTAGTTGGGTTCTCCATCGTCAATTTCTGGCGGATCCGGGTCTTCGTGGAAGAAGAAAACCAACGAGAACAAGGGCACGAGAGAGTAGAACATGAAAAACATCGATGTTTCTCGGAAGGAGACGATCGGCGTGAGCCCAAACTCTGTAATGTTGAAGATGGCTTTGTCGGAGACGATTTGACCCAAAAATTCGCCCACGAACTGCGCCAGCAGCAGCGTTCCGATAGCCATTCCTCGCACTTCCAGCGGTTCACGACGCGTTTGAGCGACAACATACGTCTCTGAAATAATTAGAGTAAGAACGCCTCCAAAGCTGGCCAACACGAGCAGTCCAATGTATCCGTCAATCAATGCCACACGGTTCTGTAAAGCTTCTTCCGTCGCTGCTCGACTCGACAGCGCGTTGTACTCTAGCGTATAGTTGAGAATCGCCATCGCGAAGCAAGTCAGCAATGTCACCACCCATCCAACTAAAATATACGCCTTCCGCCGAGACCCCAACAAAGGAATCGCGTCCGAAATGAAACCCCAAATGAAAGTGTACGACCACGGTAGCAACATGAGTGCGTTCGCTGCATCCACCTGGTACGTCTCCAACTCCAATTCTGCTTGAAGAAGCGGCAATAGTCCACGCTTCAGACAAGTGTTGAGCACTCCAGCGAACAGTGTTGACACTAACAGTCCAATGTGTCGACAGCACACAAACTCCACCGAGCCTTTCGTGATAGCTCCGTCATCTGACGGCATCGAGCTGTTTGCGTTGATCGAGACGCCTCCGTCTCCATTCCGCCCCACCTTAGCGCTGACCAATCCTCCGTCATAGTCCACCACTGCACAGGTGCTATCGAGTGCATCTTTCTGTCTTGTGCTGATAATGGGAATGTCGAATATGTTCTCTCTCCTGGTACTGACCGCTGGCGCTGTCGTCGCGTACGAGTCGTCCATGTTCCGGATGTTGTAGTCAAATCGACTGCGCTGGGGACGACTCCGTTGTCGCTTCCTGCGAGGTGTCGGAGCTTCTAACGGCCTTGTGCTGTGGGGAGCCCTTCGGTTGTCGCCCATTCTACCTCGAACAGGTTGGGCGTAGGAATCCTGGCTACGGTCACATTCATTGTTGCCGCCGCTGAACAAATTCCGACGGACCATTTTCGAGGACCCTGCCACGGATTCGCCTCGGAAGCCCGGATGACTGCAGCGACCGCAACGATTGCAGACTGCGGCAAGTCGGAATGTGAAACAAGACTCGCCAGATGAGACCAAGGAGTGTTTATACAAGAGTTCGGACCAAGTGTTCGTGGACTCATTGTTTCTACGTTGTGGGCAACCGAAATGGGATTTGAGGCCCGCTTCGACCAATGTGGAGACTGCATGGCTGCATCTGCTGGGTTATGACGATTACACCAATCGAGACTGGAACCTGCTGCGAAACCAGTTGCTGGTGCAACTCGACCGCAGCAACTTGATCGACTGCAACTTGGAGCTGTAGAGATTTACAGTTAATACCGAAGTTACCACGCTTCCTGCGGTACCCGCTGAAATCTAACAGATAGGTGTCCAAGCGAACGAAGACAAACCACGTCAACGTCTTTCCAACGCTTTGTAGGGCACTGTAGACGCCGATGAAGCTAGACTACAACAATGTCGAGGTCTTATTGAACAAGTTGTGTCCGCAGTGCGTCAGGGCATCGGATACCCCCAAAGGTTCACCACACCGCCCACTCCATGGCCAAGAACGACAGGGGGCTGTCCTCTTTCCGGCTCGAGTTTTTCGTCTTTCGTCGTTCCGGACCTTCATCAGCAAGATTCGGTTGAGTGCGTTGATCGTCATTTACATCTTGATCAAGTAAGTTTCCCGTTCAGCTCTGCAACACCAAGGCCGTCGCGTCGCCGATTGTTCTTCTTGAATGACGATGTTGAAAGGGACGAACTGGTTTGGTAATAATGTTATTACACGAAAAGCGTAGCTCTGGAGCTCACTCCTAAGCGAGTGCGAGTTCATCTAAGTGTATTTCTTCCATACTCTCATAGTTAAACGCTCCTTTATCCTCTAAAATGACTGACTCTTTGGTCAGTAGATACGCTGACATCGAGCTCGATGCCAACGCTTATAAATTAAGTTCTTGGTACAGCTACTGTTCTTCGAGCACCGCGTAGTTGAAGCCGCGCTCGATCGACAAGCTGGAGCTGGCGATGCTGCTGCTGTACATGCTGCCGAGATCTTCTCGTGTGCCTAGGAACGAATTCTGGTCGCTTGAACTCACGTCGTCACCAATGTCACTGATCCGACGCTCGCGCTCCAGCAAAGTTCGCAACCTACTCGCTGCTTGTGCTGCCGTCGGACGCAGTGTCGGCTCCAACGTCAAACATTCCATCATGAGCATCGCTACTCCACGCGGACATCGATCTGACAGCGACGGGTGAATCGCTCCAGTCCGCAACAACTCGAGCACAGCGCTTTCTGGCAGCGGCTGACCATTCGACAGCGTAATGTCGGAGAACGGTAGCTCGTGGCTGTCAAGCTCCGATAGGATAACTCCGAAAGAGTAGATATCCACCGCAGTGGAATAACGTGCGTCTCCCGACAGAACTTCCGGTGCAATCCAGCGGTTGGTGCCAATAGAGCGCGTCATGGCAAATTGGTCGATCGGATCGTCGTCGTCATCCTCGCCTTCCATTGAGTGAGGGATGCCGTACCGACTAACCCCAAAGTCTGCCACTTTGGCTGTGAATGTCGAGTCCAGTAAAATGTTCCTAGATTTCAAGTCGCGATGAAGAATTGGCTTGGGGTGCCTCGAGTGCAAATAGGCCAAAGCCTCCGCGACATCCAATGCCATCGCCAATTTCCTTGCGCCCCACGCACGCGCTCGAATATCGCTCCGAGTTCGTGCCAAATACTGACGCAGGTCTCCCCCGCTCATGAACTCTAGCACCATCTGCAGATCCGACGCGTTACTTGACGGCCCCCCACTCGCGTCCAATTTCGAAGGCGACGACCACGCCACGCCGTAAAACGCCACAATCTTCGGGTGACTCAAGGTCGCGAGAAAGCGGATCTCTGCTACAAACCTGCGCAATGGATTTTGTCCTGGAGATCCACGAGACTTGGTCCTCGTCCTCGAAGATCCGGCCGTCGCTCCTGTTCCACCGACACTTTGTCGACTATGGCGACTATTTTTCCTCCACGATGTCGTGCGTGGCAGTGACGTCGGCATTGGTGGTGATAGTTTCTTCACCACCACCGTCTCGCCCAAATACGTCGCAAGCCACACCGTACCGTAAGCCCCAGCTCCTAACGGCCGAATAGGGGCGATACTCTCTGCGTCGATCCTCCAAGACGCCAACGCTTCTTCGTCTTCCTCGGTCAATTTGGTGTTGGGGTTCCCTCTCCTTCTCCCCATGTGGTGCATGGGCATCGATGGAGAACCCGCCTCGAGGTCCGTCTCCGCCTGTTTGTTCTTCTGTCGCTTGCAGCAGAAGAACATGACGACGATAAACGCCAAAAGCAGCACTAACGGGATACTGATGCTCAGCCACAGTCCCAGCGTCTTGTCGTCGGTAGAGTCACCAGTTCCATCGACGTTGCCGCTGCCAGTCGAGATCGCCATCTTGAGCACTTCCGTCGGTGCTTCTTCTTCACCTCTCAGCCATCTGCGCATTGGTGGGAGGTGCTGGGTGTGTAACCTGTTGTCGTTGTAGTGAAGTTTCCAGTTCTTATTCGAGTCCTGTCCTGTTACTGTTGCTAGTGATCGACTGTGTGTTCGGTTCGGCCCGCGGCTTCCGTCGGCCAGCAGCCCAAAGCCCAAGTGCCTTCTTTGGTCACTTGCCTTATTGACCGCAGCCTTGAGCAGAGACCGACTTGACGATTGGCCTCTCGGAGACTTGACCGAGCGACATGTAGGAAGCTTCGAGCATGAGATTTGGCCCGCATTACATACGGACTCAAGGTCGTCGCCGAATTGCAGAGCTGTGCATTCCGTGGATGGCAAAATTATGGAACTTATGTGCACACTAAGCTCGCCATATAGACTGAGACGCATAGGCAGTCCCATACAAACACACCGATAAAGCGCGTCGAGGCGGCATATAGCCTATGATCTGGAATATTTGAGGTCCAGTCGAAACAGATTTTTCCGGTCGATTTTTCGAGCTGACAACAACTTCGGCTAGGTCGAATTTTGGGCTGGACGCGTGCTGCCTTTCTGCCCTGCTTTGATGGATCTCGGCCACAAAGGAGCACGTTGTCACAGGCTGCAGCCCGGGTTGCTTCGGGCTTCACTGCTTGGCTTCGACATGAAGGCGATCCTATCGTCGTCTCAGTCAAGGAAAACAGTGGCCACATTCTGGTTTCGCGGCTGTGCAACTTGGCTCCGAGATATTGCGGCCATGGCTTGGCTGGATTTCGCGTGGCTCTCAAGATTGACAATAGTGGGCTTTCTTCACGAGTGCCACTTTCCCGGAAGACGGCCCCACACGAAATGGCCGCATCCAAGATGATTGATTCTGGTCATTACTTGTATTACTCTCGTGGATGGATCGCAGTTGGCGGAGACTGCAAGTTGCTACCTGTACACCCCGGTTGGTTGCTCCGCTGGAGAACTGGAAGGACGAGCAAGCCTCACACAACCCGCTGGAAGATCCCACGGATCTCGTGGCTAATATCTTTACGCAGTACAGGTACCTCTACCCTTGCTCGAATAAATGCAATGTTGTTACGTAGATCGCACACTCACATCGTGCCGATCGACGCATGCATCGTGATAGTCGTGCTTCAAGGCGTGGAGACGTGAGCGGGAAAGACGGAAGGAGGGATCTATCCTCGCCGCTTGCACCGAGCAGAGAGATCTCCGAAAACCGTGTTGCCTTGAGAAGACCTCGCGACTATCGGGTCACTTCGTGTTGTCCGGTCCGGACTTCGGAGCGGGAGCGGCAAACCCGCCACGCTACAGTATAGAGTTTCGGCGGGTTCTCGACGTTCATGAAGATGACGGATAATCTGCTCGCTTGTCCTGAGACTCAACTTCCGCAGGCGATTTTGCCTGGTTTTTGCAGAGCTTGGCCACCGAGTTGGTGTGGGAAAAACGGAGCACACTTGGGCTCAAGCTCTCTCGGTGGGGAACCTCAACACGAGGTCGGCTTATGCTGCCACCGGCCACTATGCCACCTATACGACGCTCTCGCTGTCAACGAGTTGTTGAAGGAGGCGCTCCCTCTCAGCGAAACGCTTTGTCGTGTAGCACTATCCAAGCTGCGAGGATCGTGTTCGTCGTGCTCGCGTATCAACGCCGACAACGTGAGCCCAAGGAACGACGCCACAAGAATCGGCTCATCGCTCTGCCTCCTTTTCAGCGAAGTGTTTCCGTTCTGCGACGGCCTCTTCCTTCATCAGGAGACTGTTGCTTCAGCTACGCTGAACGATGAATGATGCGGTGCTGGACGTGGTCTTGCTGATCATTTCGCTGGTGGTCAAAAGTTAACCTACGTCCTGCGATACGCCGTCACGTCAAAAGTGCCTGCATCGTTCCTGTCCTGATATCTCACTCTAAGCAGCTTAGTGTCGACGAGTGAATGGCGCTGACTCAAAGTATCTGCAACGCGGGACTTGTGACAAGAAGCAACGTGCACACGAAGGACCAGATTCCAGCGCCTGCTGCAACCGGAGCTTAGCACACCCAGTACAGGGCTTTCGAGCTTTCGTCAGCTCATTCACCAATTTGCACCACAAGATCAAGTAAGACCAAGGCACACCAGACCTGTTCCGTGCAGCTTGACTGAATAATGGATAGTGCGTTGTTACCCCACCACAGCGATTCGGGCGATGAAGAGACCATCTCGATTGTGGCGTATGGGTCAACTACGCCTCCGTCATCGGAACGCTCTCGACCGACAACCGACACTCGCAATTCGTGGAGAGGTCCTTCTTCCGACGTTCAAGCCAGCTACCAATCTCCTGACTGGGCCTCGGACGACGGAATTGTCGATGGCAGTGCGAGACGTGTTGCGCTCAATGAACGGACCAACAGCAGTCGAAGCAGCAGCAGCAGTGAGGGGTCCTCAGCGCATGTGACGCCACCTTTGCCTGGTGGCAACAGCTTTCGGAGTACTGCCGAGGTCAAGTCGGATGCGACGGTGACTGTAAAGTCGAATGATCTACCGACGACACCTCCCGCGAACACGACGATGCGCCCACTCACGTTGTATGGCAAGGATATCCTCCGTATTTTTCCATTCGGCTCCGTGGCACAAGAGATGAACCCCGTGAAATGGTCTGATACCCTTGGTGCCACCGACACTGAAGATGACTACTCAATTCGTGACCCCCACTTCGACCTCACCAATGGCAAAATCTCCAAACTCTTTTCGCTCTCTAATCCTGACGGTACGTGGCAAGTTTCGGTTCTCAAAACGTTTAGCGTTGTCGGACTGACATTGTGCTATTTCGTGAAATTTAGAGAAAGGGATGCTGTCTTATGATGGTTTTCGATGTGGACTGGAAGCTATGGGTATCGCTTGTGACAGTGATCGACAGTTCCAAGCTTTCGTAGATGTGGTGGATGGAGACAAAAACGGAGTCATCTCGTACGAGGAGTTCCTGACTGCCATCCAGGAAATTAAATTGGCGCAGCTCTTCAATGAGCCGTTCATTCGTACGATGCCAGCTTTGAGTGCTAGTGTGAAGTTACCCGTGACGTTGGGGTCAGTTGAGTATTCACCAGACCGAATTCGCAGCGTGTATCCGATCAGTCAGGTCAAGAGCTTCATCTACTCGACCACACCGAGCTGGGCCAGTGTTCGTTGGATCAACGTCGAAGGCATCAACACGCTGCTAATGAGGTGCCTATCCGTTCGGTATCGACTGCACCCGCTTGCAATCGAAGACACTCTCGGACCAGACGTCAAACGGCCGAAATACGTGAAATTTGACGAACACTCGTTCCTCATTCTGCAGACTCTGCACCCACGCAACAAGTCGCAAGTGAAGACCTACCAGAACATGTACCGTGCAACGCAATTCGTGCTTCCTGAGGATGACTCGCCTTTCGAAGTAATGAGCAAGACAGAACTGGAGTCACGGCTGAAAGAGCTTGATATTGGCCGTGTGATGTCGCCACCCCAGCAGCTCAGTTTGTACGTCATGGAGGGTGTTCTCATCAGCGTTCAAGGGCAGAATTCGCTCTGGTCGGCTTTAAAGAAACGATTGAATGTGTCATATTCCAAGGTCCGACAACACAGTACGGCGTTCCTCATGTACACGATTATGGACGTATGTGTGGACGAACTGTCGCCAATCTCGCAGACTTTCGGCGCCAAGTTGCTCATGCTCGAGCGTTTGATGGAGCTAGAGCCACGATACTTTGACTTGCGCCGAATTGTGGCCTGCTCCAAGCAGATCAAGAGTTTGCAAATGCATTGTAAGCCGATGCGCGAAGTCATTTCGAAGCTGATTACGTCTCACGATTACCAAGGCGAGACACTGCAGTATTTCGCTGATGTTCGGGAGCATCTCACAACGATTGAGGAAGAATGCGAACGCAATTTGAGTCGCTGCAACAGCCTTGTGGATGACTTCAACAACGCCCGTGCCTCGATGCAGAATGATGTGAGCTACATTTTGGCTCTCATTGCAGCAATTTTCCTGCCTGCTCAATTCCTGACGGGAGTGTATGGCATGAACTTCCCGTACATCCCTGAGCAGACATACCACTATGGCTACTACATTTGGTGGGTGGTGATGATCGTGGTTGCGGCGCTTATCGTGCTCTTTTTCAAGTATAAGAAATGGCTGTAAGGCCTTGTGTGGCATCTGTGCAGTAAAGCCTGATCAATGCTCCACATAAGTTCTACTTTAGAACTTATATAGACTCTACGCGCCCAGGTGCGACAGAGTCAGGTGGCTCCCAGACGGCGATGGAGGTCGACAACGAGGACGCCGAGTCGGAGTTGATTCTCGACAGCAACCAGTTCCGCCGTGAGTGGGAGAAGTGCAGACAGGAAGCCACTACTACGAGGAAGCGCAGTCTCGAGAGTCAAGAACCAGCGCTCACAGCATTCGAAGAGATCAACTTCATCGATAGCAGCTACAACGACAGGAGTTTGTAGAGTAGCGCCATGGGACAGTAATATGCTTCGGTTATTCCAGCAGCAATAGAGAAACCTTCTTCTGCTTCAATCATCATGTAGGCTTCGCGCCGCTCGTCGCCACGCGCCTCGTCCAGCAGCAGGCGGCCTCGTCAACATCGCAGGCGCCGGAGCGGATCTTGAGCCCGGACTTGGGCCAGTCGTCCGCCCACTTTGTAGTCAACGCCTCACCGGCTTTGCGTGTGTCCATGAGCGACTCGGAGGCGGCCAGAACTCCGTCTTCGTTTGTAGGCGGCTTCCATTCCGCCTTTTGCCGAGATGGAGTCGTCGCTTCAGCCGCCCTCCTCCACGCGTGCATCGATCGGTGCGGTGGGTCGTAACCTGCTGCAACAAGCTGTACGCTCGCCAGCTCCAGCAACCACCGCTGCGCCGCGCCTCCAACCTTCAGCCCCCCGCAGACGTCGGCCGTATGGCCTTCTCAACCGACGGCGCCGTCAAACCTGAAGCAAACATTGCTCGATTCCTCGACGCGGCGTTCGAGTTCCTTACTTGCGTCCGAGTAATGTCTTGATTACTTCCACCTCCCGCGCGTTGACCTGAATTCGATGTTGTAAAAATGATGATTTGTTTGGCTCGTCGATGAGGGTAAGATGCAAGACCTGTTGGCGCACAGTGAGCGCTGTGAGATGGTTTCTTCCCCTGTCTGAGTCCTCTGGCAAGACACGATCGCTCCCATCCTTTGGACGCCGAAGGTGGCCTGTGACCGGTTGTCCTGTGACTGGCAAGGAATTGAGTCGCTGAGTTCTGGTCTCAGGCTGGGGTCGAGCTGCCGGTTGGCGTGTGAGTGTCAATGCGCTGTAGTTGTGTAACTCGTGCTTGCTCTTGAAAAACATTGACTCGAGTCTAGTGCCGCCAACTCGGCACTAGACTCGAGTCCTCTGGCAAAACTCGCTCGCTTCCGTACTCCTCCGGGCCCTCCTCCTTTGGAGGATTCGCATCGAGCCAGTCAGGTGGCAGCAAAGCGCAACCGCCCTCCAGTTCCAGGTCAAACTCTTGCTTGGAGACGCCAACTGCAAAAGAAGCAAAAGAAAACCAAAAGTTAGCGCATAGAATCATGCTCAAGTATCGACACGCACCATCGTCTTCGCTGTAGAGATATACAATATTTTCGAAATCGAAGTCGGTTGCTTTCAAGCTTGCATTTGCAGCCCCCACGCTCACAGCAACGTCATCGACGATTATCACGTTCTGGTGCTGATCACGACTGGCTTGCTTCTGGTAGTAAACCGGGATGCCTGCTTTCATCAGCTCTTCGATGCGTGGCCGAGAGTACTTGGAGAGAAGCATCTTCTGGTCCGCTAGTACACGATCACCTTTCTGCCCTTCCTAAACATCTCCATTAGAGCACCTGTAACACTAGGATGTGTAAGACGTCTCGAAATGCGTCAATTCGAAGCACGCTTTTTACGAGATTATTCCTATCGCGCGCGAAACACTTTAAAAACACAACTCTCGGCCATCTCAGAGCAAGTATTCGACGAGCACGCCCACATTGACCGGCATCGTCCGTAACAACACCAACGATATTCCACCCTTGTTCTTGAGCATCCAGCAACATTTTCTCCATCTGCGACGCCAGTTCGAGCCCATCGTGACGCGAACCAGTAGCAGGTAGTAGAAGGCTTGTCTTGCCCGGCAATGCAGGAGCGTGACGAGGACCCACGTAGCAGAGCAGCAGCTTCTCGGGTTGTACTGGCCTCTGGTGTATGAGGGCAAACCTCAAGATGCCGACGCAAAGCAGCCACACTGCCATGAAGTCTTGTGATAGAGATAGCTGCTGCTGCGCTTTTATCCGTCTCTGCCAGCTTGTCCTTTGCCGCCACACAATGAAGACAGATATGGTAGACCTCTCCGAACTTGTTAGCTGGTTCATTCACAAGTGCTTGGAATTGCGAGCGCACTTTGTCTGGTTTCCTCCTCGTTCCAGCAGCAACGTCAGCCAACGACACATGGCGGAGGGGAGCATAAATGTGCTCCTAGTCTTCCGAGTGAAGCTGAAGTGATTCGTTGCCGTGCTGCTCGATCCATCGAGTCAGTGTTGGCGTTGACAAGAGCCTGTATTCCGGAATTTTCCGAAATCGTCGTAAGGTGTCCGCCTTGTTGGATCCGGTCGATCGATACCAGCTAACAACTCGTTTTTTCTGTGTTGCAGTATAGCTGTGGGGATTTGGAACGCCTGCAGTGTCGGATGAACGAGTGTCTAATCGTTCATCTACCCAGCGAAGCAGTGATTGTGAGATTAAACGAGCAAACTCTGGTTGACGTCGGAAATGGGTTAATGTCCTAGTTCGCGATCTACCGTTCGCAAAATCCCAAGTAACAACCTGAACTCTTTGGACTTTGCTGTTCTCTCTGCGTTTTGCTGGCTGCTAGAGCTTTCGAATGTCGAAGCATCATTTACGTCGGTTCCGGCA
Source organism: Phytophthora agathidicida (assembly GCA_025722995.1). Classification (NCBI taxonomy): domain Eukaryota; phylum Oomycota; class Peronosporomycetes; order Peronosporales; family Peronosporaceae; genus Phytophthora; species Phytophthora agathidicida. The sequence continues at coordinate 2,481,111 of CP106979.1, forward strand.
TCGGCAGTGACCGGGTTTTCTTGGGAGAACGACAATAACAGGTCTTGGAGCGAAATGTCTGCACTTTCATCTGAAAAAATGCATCCAGTGAAACTTCGTCGCCTACATGGTCTTACGTGTCGAAACTGGTAACGACGGCGTTCTCAATTGGCCTCTCGTCTTGAACGAGATTGCCTGATACAATACCTGCATGAAACAAGTCGTACTCTCTTGTCCAGTCAAGATAGTTATTAGACGAGCTAGAGTGCTCTCTGTTTCGAGCCCGAATGCCCGTATCCGGGTTGCCATAGGCCGCCATAGTCAGATTGTGGCTTCCTGAAATGACGGTTGTATCTGCTAAGACTTGCTTGGTATGCACCATCACAGTATCTCTAGGCTCATAGGTACTAAGACCAGCCCGAATCAGCATGCTGAAAACGGGAGCTGCAACTCGAGTCCAGGCCGCCTTTTTGTCGGCAAACACTATCGTCAGAACACCTTGTAAGAACGCACAAATTAGTGCGCGAGCAACTATCTCCAGAGTTAGATAAAAAATCGACACAAAACAAACTCGCTCCGTTCTATCGATGTAGCGCAGTACTTTCGACAGAGCAGCAGGATCATTTGTTGTGATGGAAGTGTAACGTGTTCTGATCACCTACACGTTTAGGTGTTGGTCGAATAGTGCCGATCACGGCCAAGACCCGTCAGGCCGACAGCAGTAGAACTGCTACTGCTGCGCCGGTGCGTTGCCTATTAGACCCCGCAACCTATTTTATTATCGTCCAAAGTAGACTTCACGTACAGCCGTCACGTAGCGTAGATATCTAAGTCAATACACGTGCGCTGTCCTTACACACTTCTTCGAGTGTCCTCCTTGTTCGCCTAGTCACTCGGGTCAATACGCCTCGGGCGCCTACCCCGCGTGCAACCGTCCAGCCAACTCGAGAGCTCGAATCTCTCGAGGCGTCCACCCTCCACACGTGCACTCGTCCAGCCCCGCTACAATATCAACGTCGAAACCTGCCGCCGTCTATTGAGGGTAACCGGTTATGCCTGTACCAGGTTACGGTGAACCTGTCCAATCCGATCACACGATGTTTACGGTACGTTGATTACGCTACCGATGATTAGACGAGTAGGATGATTGGACGAGTGCAGAGTGATGGTGATTGGATGCACCAAATGATTGGATGCAGTGCTGCGTGTCTATGAGGATAGCTAGGTAGTGCAGACAAAGTAAGCTCCGATAAATCAATCACTTTCGAATCTCCCTTCTTCCCCTCAAGTGGTCAAGTGTCCTCGCTCCGGTCAAGCTCCGAGTGGTGACTCTTCCCCTCCCTTCTCTTCGTCCAAGATCCGTAACCCTTATCACCGTCCAAAGTGCTCTAGACGCAGTCGCCGTCGCTCCCACGCCCCAAGCCGTTCGTCCGTCCGTTCGTCCAAAGTGCCCGGGTCGTCGCACGTTCACGTCCAGTCGTCCAAGTCGTCCAAGTCGTCCAAAGTCGCCCAAGTCGTCCAAAGTCATTCTAGCCGTCGGCGGATCCGAGTCGCTTGCGCTCGAGTCTGCAAGTTGAGAAGTCCGCTCGATCACCGACCACGCAGCGCCACCTTCAACGAGGTCCATCATCTAAATCCTGGTGATCGAAGATCGCGCTGGCTTCGGATCCAACTCTTCGTCACCTGCCTGATAAAGGTCACGGATCTTGGACGAAGAGAAGGGAGGGGGAGAGTCACCACTCGGAGCTTGACCGGAGCGAGGACACTTGACCACTTGAGGGGAAGAAGGGAGATTCGAAAGTGATTGATTTATCGGAGCTTACTTTGTCTGCATTGCCTAGCTATCCTCATAGACACGCAGCACTGCATCCAATCATTTGGTGCATCCAATCACCATCACTCTGCACTCGTCCAATCATCCTACTCGTCTAATCATCGGTAGCGTAATCAACGTACCGTAAACATCGTGTGATCGGATTGGACAGGTTCACCGTAACCTGGTACAGGCATAACCGGTTACCCTCAATACGCCCCCTCAATGCGAACACGCGTGGATTCCGAGAGCCGCCGTGAGGTCCTTGTGACGTGGTCCCAGGAGCGTCTTGGTCATGATGTCCGCCAGCATTGTCGCAGTCTCGCAGTACTCGAGCTTCACTTCACCACGCTTGACCTCATCTCGGATGTGATGGTACTTGATGTCGATGTGCTTGGCGCGGCCATGGTTCACAGGGTTCTTGGTCATCTTGATGCACGACTGGTTGTCCTCGAGAATCTTGAGCTCGGGTCCCGCCTCGCTTGCCGCCTCCATGATCTCGCACAACAGGCGGTGCACCCACTTGCCTTCTTGAATGGCCAGGCTGAGTGCAATGTACTCCGCCTCGCTCGTAGACAGCGACACACTTGACTGCTTCTTGCTTCCCCAGCTCACCGGCGCGCCCATCAGCATGAACGCGTATCCCGAAGTCGACTTGCGATCGGAGTGGTCACCAGCCCAGTCTGCGTCGGAGTACCCGCGGAAGTCGATCTTGTCACCCGGCTGGAAGCAGATCCCATGTGACTTGGTTCCCTGCAGATAGCGCAGGATGCGCTTCACCGCAGTCCAGTGCTCGACTTGGGGGTTCTCCATGAAGCGCGACACATAGCCCACGGCGAAAGCAATGTCCGGTCGGGTCGCGGTCATCAAGTGCATGAGCGCACCCACAGCTTCGCGGAACGGGGCGTTCACCTTGGTCGGCGCGTCGCTTGGAACCAGTCGAGAGCTCAAATCCGCCGGACTCACCACAGCCTTGCACTCCTCCATGCCGAAACGCTTGAGAATGTCGTCCACGTAGCGTCGCTGGCACATCGTCACGCTGCCGTCAGCGTTGTCCACCAACTCGATGCCCAGCACAAACGCGCACTTGCCGCTGTCAGTCATCTCGAACCGCGTCTTGAGGTCGCTCTTGGTGCGCGCGATCAGATCGGCCGAACTCCCGGTCACCAACACATCGTCCACGTACACCAGCAACAGCACGCAGTGACCGTCCACAATCTTCATGTAGAGACACGGGTCGTAGGCCGAGACTTGGAAGCCGATGGAGCACACGTACTCGTCGAAGGTCTCGTTCCACACGCGCGAAGCTTGCTTGAGACCGTAGATCGCCTTCACCAGCTCCAGGCAGTCGAAGTCACCGTCCAGCTCGACCCCTTCTGGCACTGCGCAGTACACCACTTCTTTCATCACGCCGTACAGGAATGCCGTCACCACGTCCAGTTGGTCCAGCGGCCAGTCGAAGTACTTGGCCAACGCGATCACCATGCGCAACGTCACGTACTTGACCACGGGCGAGAACGTCTCGGTGTAGTCGATGCCGTACTTCTGTTTGAACCCCTTGGCCACGAGACGCGCCTTGTACTTCTCGATGGATCCGTCCGCTTTGCGCTTGATCTTGAACACCCACTTGGTCCCGATGGCGCGTTGTCCGTTCGGCAACTTGGCAGCTCGAAACACCCCACGAAGTCGCATCGACTTGAGCTCTGCGCGGACGGCCTTGCGCCAATGCACTTGGTCGGGTCCGTTCACCGCATCTTGGAATGTCGTCGGCTCAGACAAATCGCCGGCTTCCACTGCGTTGGCGCTTGCTCGCCAAAATGCGGGAGGAGTCGAGTCGTCATCTTCGTCGTCATGAGCATCCTTCTCCTCTTCTTCAGCCAGATCAGGCTCCATTCGCACACTTGATCGTCGTTTCGCCCGACGCCCAAACGAGTTGTCAGGAGCACTTGCTTCTTCCAAGCCAGCTCCATGGCGAACAGAACGTGAGCTCGCTGACATATCACCGGCATCACTTGAGCGGGCCTTGCGTTTCCCCGCCTGCTTGAACTCCATCGGGCCCGCACTGTCGGCATCGTTGATCTCGAGGGAGTCGAAGTCCAGGCTAGCATCTTCGTCGTCATCGCTTGAACTTCCCGCCGAGACACCACCAAAACTCGATTCGTCGAAGGTGACATCGCGAGAAATCACCACCTTCCCCGCCTCGATGTCATAAACTCGATACGCCTTCGACACTTCCTCGTAGCCCATGAACAGACCAGCGCGAGCCTTGGGATCCCACTTGAGTCGTTTCTCCCTTGGGGTCAGGACGTACGCCCGACACCCAAACACACGCATGTGCTTCACGCTTGGCTTGGACTTGTACACGATCTCGAACGGAGTCTTGTTTTCGATCTTGGGCGACGGCAGCCGGTTCTTGACGTAGATGGCAGTCATCGCCGCTTCGCCCCAGAAACACTTGTCCAACTTGGCATGGTGCAGCATGCTGCGACCAATCGTGACGATGGTTCGGTTGGCGCGTTCTGCCGTGGCGTTGGTCTGGTGCGCGTACCGAACCGTGGGCTGCTGCTCGATGCCTTGGTCCTCGTAAAAGGCCTTGAGCGAATTGGTCGCAAACTCGCGGGCTCCGTCGTGACGCACGAACTTGACCTGCTTGCCGAACTGCGTCTGCACCTTGGCGATGTAGCTCTTGAGGCACTCTTCGCTCTCCGACTTGGCGCGTAGACAGAAACCCTTCATGCATCCGCTGGCTTCGTCCGTGATGAGTAGCAGATACTTGCTGCCACCCAACGATTCTTCCTCCATGGGGCCGCAGATGTCGAAGTGGAGAAGCTCGAACGTGTCGTAACGGCGCTTGTCGCGGTTAGTCGGGAACGGCTTTTGGACCATTTTCCCTTGCTGGCACCCGCGACACACACTTGGCCCACTCGACTTCAAGGGTACCTTGGCGTCCTTGATCATGCCGTTGTTGACCATCTTGCGCAGCACGTCGATCGGAGCATGACCCATCCGCGCATGAAGATCCACGTTACGCGCCGACGTCGTCGCATTCGCAGAACGCAGTGGAGTGCGCAGCCAGTAGAGTCCGTCCACGAGGTCAGCCGTCGCCACCACTTGCTTCGAGCTCTTGCGCGCAACATGCATGCTCGCACCGTCGAACACCACTTGAAACTTGCCACTCTTGTTGATCTGCGGCACCGACAGCAGATTCTTGTTCATGTTCGGCACGTACAGCGCGTCCTTGATCTCGATGTCGCGCTCGTCGCCGTTGGGCAGAACCACTCGTTCGATGATGGTCCCCACACCCTTGATGGCAGCTTTGTTGCCGTCAGCCACCGACAGTTCGCCCTCGTCTTGCTCATTCAGCGTGGCGAACTTGGCCTTGTTGTTGCAGATGTGGTGCGTTGCGCCGCTGTCGACCGCCCACATCCCGGACATACCCTTGCCCGTCGAAAGTCCGCACTCCAGGGATACCGCAAACGCGACCCGGTCGTAGTCGTATTCGTAGTCGTCGTTCCGCCACTGGACATTGTTGGCCCCGCGTCCACGGCCATTGCCGCCGCGTCGACCACCTCGGTTCTCGTCCTTCTGCTTGGTCCAGCACTTGTCGATGACGTGCCCCAATTTTCCGCAGTAACTGCACTGGCGAGACTCTCTCTCGGCACTGAACGCCTTCGCCGCGTCTTCAGTCTTCACCGAGTCGGTCTTCTTCTCGCCTTGCCGCTTGATATGCTCGTTCGTGAGCACCTTCACGACGTCTTGCGTCTTCAGCTCCGCAGTGCTCATCTCCAAGTTCAGCACGACGTTCTCGTAGCTCTTGGGGAGACTGCGCAACAAGCAGATCGCCACGTCCTCGTCCTCCATCTTGGCGCCGATGCTGCTGAGCTTGGCGCTGATGTTGAGGACCTCGTTGCAATGATGCAACACGTTGCCGCCTTCCGTCATCTCCATGCTGAAGAGCTGTCGCTTCAGGTAGATGCGACCAGCCTTCTGCGATCCTCCGTACAGCGTCTTCAGGCGCGACCACGCCACCCACGCTTCCTCGCAGTTGTCAACCACGTGATGGTAGTCCGCGTCCATGTGGAGCAGCATCAGGCCGAACGCGATGTTGCTCGCCTTGACGTATTCGTCCTTGGCCCTTGGGTCCGCGAAGGTCGGAGTCGTTTCACGGTTCACGACATGCCACACCGACTTGGTCAGGAACACGCCACGCATGTAGCGGTTCCACGTCGCGTAGTTGTCGCCGTTGAACTTGTCGATGGAGACCTTGGTGGAGACGTCTTGGGCAGAGGACATGGTGCTTGGGCTCATAACCTGATAAAGGTCACGGATCTTGGACGAAGAGAAGGGAGGGGGAGAGTCACCACTCGGAGCTTGACCGGAGCGAGGACACTTGACCACTTGAGGGGAAGAAGGGAGATTCGAAAGTGATTGATTTATCGGAGCTTACTTTGTCTGCATTGCCTAGCTATCCTCATAGACACGCAGCACTGCATCCAATCATTTGGTGCATCCAATCACCATCACTCTGCACTCGTCCAATCATCCTACTCGTCTAATCATCGGTAGCGTAATCAACGTACCGTAAACATCGTGTGATCGGATTGGACAGGTTCACCGTAACCTGGTACAGGCATAACCGGTTACCCTCAATACTGCCTTGTCGTCGATCTTCGCGTACTTCAAAGTGCCGTCGGGTGCCTCGGGTGTCGTGTCTGGCACAGACCTGCTACAGAAGCCATACGCGCACAAAGTAGCGCAGCCAAAGTCCCAGTCGCACATGGTGAAAATGGTGGTCAAGCTGTGAGGCATCGTGAAGTCAGCATTAGGAATCGAGGAGGAACAGCTCGGCCGCAGGGGTTTTGTCTTTAGTTGATTGTGAAGTGGAGCAGACTCAGCAGGAAACCGCAGCAAAGGAGGTGTAAGCAGGAGTAACAAGTGTTGAATTGCTTCCTGGTGCTGTGTCATCTACCTGGCCACGTAACAGAAGATGCCCAGCTTGTAGTACTTCATCACGAAAGCGTACTGCATTACAGGATTGGCATCGAGTCGTTGGCCAAGGCTCGTGGGAGCTGCTCATGGATTGCTCTCATTCCTCAACATACCGTCTTCTACTCAAGCGACCTCGACCTAGCCTACTCATTAGACTTCCGGCGGCCATGGCGCAGGCTTCGCCTCGCAAGGGGCGGGGCAAGGCGGCTGGAAAGGCAAAGCCAGCGTCCAAGAAGAAGCGCGCGAGGACGCCTGGAGGCAAGAAACGCAAGGGCATCGGCGGAGAAAACAAGAAGAATAAGAGGCAGCGACTCGCACAAGACGGACGCGTCCTCGAAGGTCCGGATGTGTGGCTCCATCAGGAGGTGGCCGACGGCCTCTGGGCTCCTGACGACGTTCGGGACAGCGCAGCGGTGCCTGCGATCTACAAGCCTCTCCAGGACTCGCGGTTCCGAGTGACGCACTGCGTGGACACCGACCCACCAGACTGGGACCCAAAGATCACAGACTTCGTGGTTGAACCGCCCAAGCCACGCAAGAAGAAAGCGCGCACCCTTAAAGAAGTGAAGGCCCCTGTGATGCTGCCGCCCGTCACGAGCTGTACGAAGGTGGCGATGAAGCCGTCAACGGAGCAAAAGACAAAGCTGAACCAAATGTTTGCAACTCGTCGTGCTGTGTACAACAAGCTTGTCGCCGCCTCCAAGGAAGAATGTGCTACACATCTGGCTCAAGGATGCATCAAGCCCAAGGCGCTGGCGCAGCTGTACCGTCCGATGTCGACGAAGAAAAGCGTTCGACAACACTTCCGAAACAAGAAGAAGCGTGCAAAGCATATTCAGTGCAATTCCGAGGTATACGTGGAAGCTTTCGACGACTTCCAGGATGCTGTCGTTTCGAGCAGCGCGCTGTTCGACGCTCTGAAGGAGAAGAGCAAGAAGACAACATTCCCTGAAATGGGCTTCAAGAGTGTATTTGCGCGGTCCGATTCGATGGCGCTGCGGATAGACCGCTACTTCTTCGTGTCCAAGGATCGCACATCAGTGGCGTTTCACAAGTCGTTCCTGGGCAAGAAATGGATCAAGCTGTCCGAGCCTCTGCCTGAGATTACCACAATGGTGCATCTAGTGCGCACCCGTGAGGGGGGCTTCTACTTGTGCGTGCCCACCTGCAAGAACTTTGCGCCTACGCTGAGCACTCGCACGGGAGCTATTGACCCAGGTGTGCGCTGCTTCATCACATTCTACGATCCCAGCGGCCGAGTATTCAGCATCGCAGACCCCGACGAGAAGATACTCTAGCGACTCAAGATAGATTGCAGATGCACTGCGGCATGAGGTGGCTCAGCTAGAACAGAAGATCGTAGAGCCGCCGTGTCGGGGGAAGGACTGTGCGTGCAAACGGACGAGTGAGGGGTGTGAGGCGGTGAAGAACGAGGACAGCAAGTGTCGACATCCGTGCCACACAAAGACCAAGGTGGCAAAGAAGAAGACGGCTGCAGAATGCGTCGCTACCACTGAACTGCTGCGGAACAAGCGGCGGCGTCAGCGCCTGCGTCTGCAGATCCGTCGAATTCTCGCCAAGGTGACACGCATGGTGCACGACATGCACCAGAAGGTCTCAAAGTGGCTGTCGCTGAACTACCACGAGGTGCTGCTGCCAACGTTCGAGACCCAGCAGATGGCTGCACGTTACATTCGCGAAGAGAAGCTTGACATCACGCCTGAGAGCCTTCTTGCTCCAGCTGAAGAACTCGTGCTTCGGGGACGGAAGCGAAAGCTGCGTCGCCCGACTGTCCGCGCCATGATGACGTTGTCACACTTCAAGTTCAAAAGATGCTGGAGTATAAGATGCAGCGAACGAGTGGTCGAATGGTGGAAGTGCACGAGGAGTACACGTCCAAGACCTGCTCGGGCTGTGGCCGCATCGACGAGAAGCTCGGCAGCAAGAAGGTCTACAGGTGCAAGCACTGCCACCTGGTCCAAGATCGAGATTCTAACGCAGCACGAAACATCTTCCACAAGAACGTGGGTGCGTCCGTACTGCGCGACCATTTCACCGGTGTTCCTACATCGGGGAGTCCTGCTAGCTCTGCGCTAGCGTAATAGGCCCAACGAACAGCTTAGGACGGAGGCCGTGATGCTATTCGGATAGCCACGGACTTCTAGAGGCAACTACGTTAGGAGTGTACCGAGCAGTATGAATTAGCCCAATGGGCTACACAATACTCGTAGGCAGATGATGCGAAGCTAATGTTTGAGATTTGACCTCTTCGGATGCACGCACACTAGCCAGCGCTTGCACAATCGACATGAGTGAGGTCGTTGCTTACGCTGTTCACGATTCCTCCAATATTTTCCAGCTATGGCAACTACGTTAGGAGTACCGCAAAAGCCAATGCTTGTCCAACGATTCCAAGAAAGCGAAATTAGCTCCCAAGTATATGATTCCGATACGTCAGCATGAGAATTGGCCACTATGCGCTGTAATACTGTATGTGGGCGTCTCCGCATGGTTTGTGGGGCACCGTGGCAAAGCTGCATGATGCAATTGTATGGTTGTGCTGTGACGCATTGACAACTTTCATCAAGGAAAGTGCAACGATGATCCCTCGTTGGGCTTTGCACCATCTGAAACTTTGCCCTGGGACTCCCAGGCTGGAGAGCTCGTTGAATTGGTTGGCAGCACCGAATCGACGGCGCTTTCGTTGCTCAGTTCCCAAAAGTATGCAGTGGTACCGCGTCCTGCTTTTTGCGGCGGTCTTCATTCTCGCCACCACCGATGCTTACTCGGCCACCATCGATCAAGTTACGTCTTCGACTGTGATTTCGACTATTGGCAATGCCATCGTATCAGATGCCAATAAGAGGTTTTTGAGAGGGGGTAAATCCGCTAACGTAAAGGATAGCTACTCCGTCAAGGACATCGACAACGACGAAGACGATGCTGCCGAGAACTCGAAAGAGAGAGGAAGGGAGAATGGAGTTATCGAGAAACTCAAGACAATGAAAACATTCAAAGACCTCAAGCGGACCATGTCAAAAGCCTCCCTGTCGTTTAAGGGCAAGATATCGCCAGCCTTGCCGATAAAAACAAAGTTGGACCACTGGGCAAAGAGCGAGATATCGCTTGAATTCGTCAAGAAGGAATTGGGAATGGACAAATTGGCTTCGGAGGCGTTCACTGCGTCTTCGAAATTCAAGTACTATGACGACTACGTGATGGCCCAACTGCCTGTTTGGACGAAGAAGGAACTCACTCCTAATGAAGTCATGGTATACTTGGGTATCGAAAACCTCTCCGGGACTGCTCTGACGTCCAACCCGAATTTCAAATATTACAACGAGTTTTTGAATTCTCAAGCTCTGATATGGGGGAAGAAGGATGTCGCCGTGGACGACGTTTTGCTGTGACTTGGACTCAACATGCTGACAGGAGCTGCGCGTACAGAAGCTGTGAACTACCAGTACTTTGACGAGTTTTTGGTGAACCAGATGAGGTTGTGGCTTCAGCAAGACGTGGATCCGATTGACGTCATGACCAAGTTGCATCTAGATAAGCTGTCCGGAGAGGCTCTCCTGACTCACCCGAATTACGGGTACTACAAAAGTTACGTGAAAAACCAATTGACATCCTATGCAATGGATTTGCTCTCCCCGGAGGAGGTAGTGGCGAGGTTGGGTATGGCGAATCTGCTCGGGAAAACGTTCGATGATCACCCGAATTTCAAGTTTTTCGTTAAATACATGGAAAAAATGCCCAAATACCGAGAGGAAGGATGGCTGAAGCATGGCCTCACCACATTCGATGTTTGGCAGATGATGGAAGTGTCCCGGGTGCATCCGACACTGCTAAGAAGTTCTGGCGCATTCAAGGCCTACAAGAGTTATGTTAACCTGGTGGATAAGCACATCCTCAAGCTCATGGACGCTGGGTTCCCCGTACCGAAAAAACTGATCAGCAATACTGCCTCTGTTGCCAATGAGAGAGAGCTAGGGATTAAGACGATTATTTGGAGCAGCGCGAAACGACCGGAGGAGTTTGTCAAGTTTTGCTTGGGCTTGGATAAGTTGGACGAAGCTGCACTGAAAGAAGCCCCAAACTATAAGTTCCTTGAGAAATAGCTAGATGCAGTTAAACATATCACGTGAAGAGCAAGAACTCCTAACTGAATTGAGATCCTTGACGACCGTGTTTATTAAAGTTGATTTTTGCCTGGATCACCTCAATCCAGTCGCTTCTTAGCCCCTCTTTTATCGGGACTCTCTTCCTAAGTATGTGACAGTGCAGCCCACGCTTTCTGCTGTTGTTGGAATGACCCGGAACGTTGAAGATTTTTTTTTGCTTTAAAGCAGCGACTCGTTCCTTCTCCTCACTCGATCTCTTGTTCACTTCATTATTGTTGGTCGCTTCTCCACTGTGTTTAGAGCTTTCAACGTTTGGCGTTATCTGGACAACTCTAGGATAACGTTATTGCGAGTTTTACCGCAAGTTACCGTTAGATAACGACTGATCGCATTTCATTGGTTCAAAATATGACGATCAATTTCTATTGGTAGAAATCATTCTTGGTTGAGTGCAGACTCGGCAGTGCAGAGCTCCGGACGTCAGGAACGACGAAGCTGCTTGCGTCCGTGGCAACGACGTGTATGTCCGCGTCGACTACCTCAGCAGGTACACCACCATAAACCTCTTTTTCTCGTTCTTCGAGCGCACAACTTTTCACCTCCAAATCCCCTCTCTAACCACATGTAAAACTCGTTTGAAATTTTTTTCTCCAGTGGCTCTCCAGTGGCTCTGCAGTCGTGTTGCGCAACGCTTCCTGCGGTTCCAAGAGATCTTCGCTCGCTATCGTCACGTGTCAACACGTGGTATGTCCCTGGCTGTTCCCCAAGTACTTTCCAGCCACGTGAGACTGTCTGTAGTTCGTGAGCGAAGACTACGTGCGCCATTCTCTGCAGTTTCTGGCTGTAGATGAGTAACTCGCCTAATTCCAAGCCGGAAGTGCTGTTGGAGCTGCTTCTAGCTCCTCCCCAAGTGCAGACACACGAGAGTCGCGACTTGGCGCTGCTGAGTCGGACAGATTCTGCCGCTGTGAGCTGGAAAGGAGCACCAGAAGAGTTCTAAGTGCAGGCACGGGCGCTACAGCAGACTCCGTGTGAACAGGGCGACGTTGTCATCTTCCCAGGCCACAGACAGCAGGACGATGTACAAGTCGTTGATTGTTAAGGGCAAGGACCTTTTGGAGGGGAATTCTCACTACCCGATAAACTGGTGGATCCGATTCAACGCAGAGATGTTGTGCATTTGGAACAGAAGCAACCGTCGGGTGCTGGCGGATTTGCTGGATCAACGACAAGGAGCAGGATGTGAAGACGGGAGTGCGCTGGCTCATGCTACAGTGCTTCTTCAATCTGAGAGATGACAGGAGAGAACCTGTTCTTGGAGAGCATCGTGTATGTTTTGAAGTGACTCCCAACTACCCCGTGACAGTGTGTGAGAAGCTGAAAGGGACTGAGTTGCTGCTGGTACTTCGGTTTTCTTGATGCAAGTAGAGTAACCTTACAGCGGTAATGCGCTTCACTATGCTGCTTGTGATGCCATGATCACGTCCAACGACAGTAGAAATATTTGCAACGTCGTGAACATTTGCAATAAGTATATTGGTTCGATTAGGTGGCGTACAAAGCCACATGATGTTAATGCCTGTAACTTAAATCACAGGAACAAGGATTCGTTTCCACTGCTTTCGTCACCGCCATCGCTTGGGGCGTTGTCATCTTCCTCCGCATAGTTTTCACTAACGAACACACATCGCGAATGGTGTCAGAAGCCAAACAACAGCGTTTTGCTGTTACTACGTTTCCGCTCTTGGAGAATGCACGTTCCGGTGGGACTGAAGTCGCAATACACTCTAACCATTTTCGTGCAAGAGCAGCTAGAATAGAGCGACCCTTTTGGTTGTCTCTCCACCACTCCAATGCGTTGGTGGCCACTGGTGTTTTGTGTGCATTGCTCATATAGAGCAACAATTCAGCTTTACAACGATCCCTTAGCTCCTCGTTATAGTATGGAATCGGTTCATCAACACAATCTTCAGCACCGCCAGAGAAAACATCGGACAACCAAGCAAGTTTTCCTCTGTAGGGAGTAGTCAAAGAGGCAAAATTGCTTGATAATCCAACGTTTTCATTGTTGCACGCACTGTTGGCATTCAGTACTCTCATCATTGTGACCGCCGCATCAAGGAGGTTTTCCTTTGCACGCTCAGCATCACATAAAGGCAAATGCTTTAACGAAGATGACCGCGGATCCAACACAGAAATCCACTTGAGTTCATCTGATATTTTGTCCTCGTTCACGATCCGCTTTGCAGACTTATTGGCCGATTGCTTCGCCAATCTGTTGGTGACCTTGATCGGATTAATAAAACGATCAGAAAACAGCTTTACATAGGTCTTCCTTACAGATTGCATCAGCACTTCAACTCGAGGAACGAAATGCTCCTTACCACCAGATCGTATAATTGGATCGAAGATGTGCTCATTTCCAATCTTTCTTTTCACTTGTCAAAGCACAGGTACTGCCGTTACAAGTGTGGGATATTTCTCACCACCCAAGCCTGTGGTAGCTGTAGCAAATGACTCGAGCAATGCTACTAAACACCGGATTGTGAACCACTGTTCTGCCGTTGGTTGGGATGGTGTGGATTCAGCGAACTCTCCGCTTGTAGCAACAAATTCAAAGAAAGCGTCTAATGATGAACGAATTTTTAACATGCGCATAAGCATTGCGTGGGTACTGTTCCAGCGAGGCACACAGTCTGTAATCGGGGTAAGAGGACTTTTTTTAAGCAAAATCAATTGGTTTGTCGCCTTGGGTGAACGACTAAAACAAACCGCAAGTTTGCGGAACTGCTCAACTACTGCACGTAAAGCATCCAGATCAGCACGGGAATTTTCGCATTCTCTTTCAACAAAAGCACCCAATTCTTCACATGCCTGCTCTTCTATTGCATTATCGAAGTCCGCGTCAGTTTTAGCAGCTTTCATCAGGTCAGCAGCAGATACGTCCGATCTCCTCTTTTTGACAATGCCGGACCCAACAATCAGGTGAATACAATGCGCCAGGCATGACATCGAGTTGAGACCAAGCATATCACACGCTTTGCTGCCATTCGCAGCGCCATCGCGAAGAAATTTCACACACTTTTCTTTCTTGAGCCCCCAAGCCGTCATAACCTCCTGTAACGCGTTTGCAATCACGTCAGAATCCTGCTTACCAGGTAGTAGTTTCACTTCCAATACCCAGCTGTGCATTTTGAATTGCTGGTCCACGTAATGGATTGTAAAAGTGATAAATGCGAGTTTGTTTCGTGCTGACCATATATCTGAAGAAGCCGAGTAAAAGTCGCATTCGCGTTCAATCTCGTCCTTTAGCACAACTCGGAGGTCATCAGCAATGGCTCCCACACGGTCACGAACCTTCCAGCTCTTCGGAATTTTTACCCGACCTCGTACAGAGTTCAAGTGTCTGGAATACTTGCGAAAGTATTTGTCCTCCACTGCAGTAAAAGGTCGAGCAGACTTGCATACCCATATCGCTGCTAAATCATCGGCTCGCTTCTGTTCGTCTTCTGTGCAAACTTCAGCTACTTCTGAAGACGCTGGCTCAACTTCCCGATGAATCAGCGGCTGAACTAGGGTCTTGCTGCGAAGTTCGTGCTCCGCCTGCTTAAGTTCCTTGGAATGAAATCGTTGCATGTGCTTCGTAACGTGCGCTGTGACGGCGTGCTTAAATGTGATCTCAGTATCACACTTCGCGCAATATGTGCAGCGTGCATGTTTAGACCGGCGATCACGCTTATCTATATGCAGGTACTTCTGTTTGCAGACGAGATAAATAAACATCCAATGGGCTGGTTTACGCTGCTTGAACATGGGAAACAAAATCTTCTGTAGGTTGGCAGTCTTGGCGGGTGATAGTGTGTCAAGTAGCGATATCGGGTTCCCTTTATCTTCGCAACTGCCACGTCTCCGCGGCTTGTCTGGTGTCTTGCGGGCACTTCGACATTGTGTACTGCGAGATGATTGAGGTGTACGTTTGCTTCGCTCACTTCCAGGGGTTGCAATGTCGCGCCCACCGCTTACAGAGCATTGACGCTCCCGTTCCAACTCTGCTCCAAACGATCCAACCCGTTTCCGATGAGAAGTAGGAGGCGGGGGCGCACTCCGATGAGCTTGTATGCTCGAGTCTTCGTAGACACCGCTATATGCGGTTCCCATAATTGGTGGTCTAGTGGGTTGTCCAGCTTGATAGTGATGCGGTGCCGCATCAAGCCGTGGCTCCACGGCTTCAAATGTTAGTCGGGTTGGTATGAGAGGACTGACTGTCTCTAACTGCTGCACGTGGCCAGCCTGCGAAATCTGCCTTGGGCGGATCGGCGGTTCAGTGTTACTCAAAAAATGAGGCAGCGCCGTGTGTAGATCACGTCGTCCATAGTAAGCACGAATGCGACCTTCGCATCGTGTAGAGTAGTTGTCCACCACGGATGAATTACCTCTCCATCCGGGTGGTGGGGTGCGTAAATGCGACTCCATTCGCCTAGGAAATGGTGAAAGTCGAAGTGCATGAAGATCATTCATTTTGAAGAGGTCCTCTATTCATGTTTGTTAAACTATAGAGTCCTGGTATCGCTGGAGGCTTTGCCTTATCGAAAATTGATTCTGTGTTGCTGGACTTTGGCTTCTGTTCTGGGAAATTTGGGTTTGAACGTTGTTTACGATCGTGACTCGACCTCGGTCAAGACCGTCGTTTACATGTGGCTGTGACTTGATCATATCTTCGACTGCTTTTTTTCAACTCTTTCGCTATTGGTGTCCATGTTGTTAACGCAATTTCCTTGACCCCCTGTCGAGTTTTGGGATGTACCCGGCTGGCTTGGATATTCTTTTGAGTTCCAAACAGGTCGAGCTTCACCGTTGAGAGAAGCGTAGTGGTCTTAAGTTTAGCTATCGCCCCTGCTATCAATTCCTATGCCATTCGGATCTCCGTCATTTGCTCCTTTTGGATTACTCCAACTACTGATACCTTTTGAGGAGCGTTTTCCAAAAGAATTCACGCTCCTTTCCTGCCTTCAGCTCGCTTCTTCGAGCGAAAAATAAGAGTCCAGCTGTGCTCCAGGGTCGCTCACCCAGCGACTCGCTGGGTGTGTTTGGACAAGCTGTAGCACAGTGTTCTGGGCGCGACAGCACACCAGAGACTCAAAGTCAAAACCTAACCCTAGTTTAGCTCAGAACGCGTGCTACTGTACGTAGTAGGGAACACGAATATTCGACAAGTAAGAAAGAGGAACACCGATGAACTTCATCATGAAGCTAGCATACTGTAAAGAACGTCTATTTACCTGCTTGGAATCGGCGAGCAACACTCCGCTCCCACCTGATTTGACTTGTTTTATGAATGATGCTAGGTGGAGTTCCAACCCTTTGTACACTGCTGTGCGCTTCATAGCATTCGACTGTGAACCCTCGAGATGAACCTCACATAATGATCGACTGTTAGACAGTGCAATGCACATTCCGTATCGAAAAGAACTGTTCGTAAGCACAACACAATCAAGCAATGCGATTTACAGTACCGCCTGAATTCTCACGTGTACCACAATGATGCGCACTTATTACCTCGTCGCTTGACTTCCAGCGGCTGCTTGACGCTGAACATAGCTAGGATCGTTAGGAAGGCTCAAAACGACACCAACTCCTCACATGTGTAATACTCTGCGATGTTTTAACGGGGTTTTCTTCATTTGCTGATCCAGAGCAGTTAACGGAACGAACGCAGCTCTAGCAGCAGCATCAAACCGTTGAGAGTTGTCCTTAATTATACGGGTATTCCCAGTATCACACATTATTAACAGTCGTCGAAAGCTGTAGACTGGATCGAAACAAAGTGAAGTCTATTTTCGTGGAAGGCAGCACAACACTGGAATACACGAGAATACCACAACGCACTACAGTGGCATTTAATCCATGCGAGGCTCGCATTTTGGTTGTATTCAAGAACTACGCTTTAGACAACGAATTGGATCGTCCTACGGAAAAGGTTGCCCACAGAAGGCGCGTAGTCGGGGTTGCTTAATTAAGCCAATCCCCTAGCTTGCAGCTTTGGGATTGTAGCGTGTGGGATACGCGTGGCGGTGAGCATGACGAACTACGGAGTTTTGCAGCTGCGGCGGAGATTTGCATGGGCGCAGCAACGAAGGAGACGATGAAGGAGCGATCGGAGAATTGGGCGTTGGGGAAACGTCATGCGACGACGGCGAGCGAGGAGTTGGGGTGAGTTCGAGCTCACTTCTGGATTTGCGTACTGAAGCACACTTGAGTTCACTTCTCGGCTTGCGAGCTGAAGCACAGACGACTACAGAACGCAGCAGACGCAGTACCCGAACAGCGGCGACACAGACGACGGATACGAAGACTACGAAGGTGACGGACGCGTTGCAAGACAGACGGCTGACGAACAACTTGGGGTACGAGTGACTGGGCTTCGAGCGTCACGAGTTGACGGTGGTGACGTGAACGTGGTGGTTTGCGGCACTGGTGTCTACACTCGGGCGGGATTCGAGGGCAGTGACAAAGTACTCTGAGGACGGTCGACAGCAGGTTGGGCACAGACGAACACGACGACGAAGTAGACGAAAAGCAGACTCAGACGGTAAACACGACGAATAAATAGGATCGACGCGACGGTGAACGATCCGGCGCGACTTCAAGTGAAGTCCGAGCCAGTATTGTCTTTATTATCTTGATTACGAAGTCTCGAGAGTCGTAAGCAGCAACAGCACTTGGAGCATACGCACCCACTGAAGCGAGCAGTGAGATTAAACTCGTTACATGGTGGTCATACAGGGGCTTACTGCTGATAATACGCACGAACTCATGGCAATGACGACGAGAACACGAGCTTCGAAGCCTAGTACGCGAATGCTGGCGAAGACGCCAACACGAGGACGAGGTAATCCGGGAAAGGGGAAGCTTATCCGGACGAAACCCTCCGACGATTCGGAAACGCCAAATGACGATGATGACAGCGAGCAGGAACCGACAGTGACCAAGGTGGTTGTCCAGAAACAGAAGACGGAAGGCGCTTCCCCGACGGCGGCATCCTCAGGACGAACCTCGCCCGGAATGCAGCAACAGTCATCTGAAAACACGACACGACGGGCGTCCTCGAACACGCAACAGCAGTCGTCCCCGATGTTTGAGGAGCTAGCTACAGGTGACAGCAACATCACGCAAGCAACGACGGTCGCGACGACAGAGAGCAACCCAAATTTGACGATGATGGCGGCGGCCATTCAAAAGTTGACAACGGTGGTGGCGGGGCTTCAAGCCAATGCCATGACAAGCGATTCTGGCGGACAGCATGACGGACACGGCGTGACCTCGACACGCAGACGTGGTAATGGCGGACATTTCAGACAACACGGTGGGCCGTCACGAGATAACGGACGGCACGATGACAGCGCACAGCAACCGGCGACGATCCCTCAGCGGGATACGACGACGACACCGGCAGTGATGGGATCAGCAACGAGAACTCGAGCCGCATCCACACGTAGGTCGCGTGGAAGGCACGCATCACGACGTTCGAGGAGTACGGTGACAATGGCAACCCCGGTAGCAACTTCGCCCGACTTGACGGCAATGACGACGGCGATACAGCAACTTACGGCGGTGGTGGCCACTATGCAACAACCAGGTGTGACTTCAGGAAGCCAACACCAGCGATCAAGTGAGTCGAGACGAGCGGTGAGGGCGCAACCTCCACCGGAACCGTCAGACGAGAGTTCGAGCGGCAGTTCGAGCAGCAATAGTGACGACGATGGTTCAGGAAACGATGGTGGGTCAGGTGACAATGACGGCAGTCTTGACGAAAGTTCCAGCAGCAGTGCCAGTGATGATCGCCCGAGACGACGTAGACGACATGAACGACGACCCAGGAGACGGAGCCTGAAAGACTTGGAAATTCTTACTTTTACCCCTTCGCCGCAGGAGTCAGTGTCCACTTGGATAGATCGAGTCGAGCTAATTTTCAAGGGTGCAGCTGAATCGGGACGTGGTCGATGGACCGACAGAGAATTATACTTCACTCTTGGGAATAAGTTGCGTGACACAGCAGCGCAGTGGTGGGTCGACATGAATCGCAGGCAACGAGATAGTCAAAGAACGTGGACGGAGTTGAAAACAGCTTTATTGAGTCGTTATGGTGAGAAGCTAGATAAATCGGCGGCCGAATGGCGAGTAGGTCGGCGAATGATGATGCCTGGTGAAACACCTGCCGATTTTGCAGCTGGGTTGAGATCGGTTGTTGGTAGGAATAAAGTAAGCGAGCGCGTTTTGCTTGCCCAGTTTTATCGATGCTTGGACAAGACGACGAAGAAACTTGTGCAGCAATCGCCGACGCCGAAGACGTTGGAGGACGCAGTGAAAAAAGCTACAGAAATTGACGATCCAATGGATAACGTAGCTCAGGGCATGATGAATATAGGACAAGCGTGGGCAACGGCACCGAGTCGATACATTATACCGATGGATGGGACTACAGGACAAACGAACGTGATACCTGGTATTAGTGGTACGGGGTTAGCAAATGCGTTTGTTGGTGGTATGGAAAGCAATTTGGAGCACGACGGAGGAAGTCAAGCAGTGGCTTTATTTACGAATCCACAGGGTGTCTACAATACCTACTCAGGCACTTGGGATCCACCTCCTGGTAGAGTTTGGAATGGCAAGTATTGGTCGGAACCGAGAAAACCCCAGCGAAAGCGTTCTCAGTCAGTCACGGACTCAAACACTCGCAAAGAATCGAAGAAACCATCTGCGAAAGCGAAAGTACGACCTGATCGAGATTCGTCGAGTGACGATGAAGCGTATGGTTCACCAAAGAGGAAGAAGGTTAAGGCAGCTGTCAAGAAGGCTACGACGCCCGATAAAACGAGTATCCGTCGGCAGGCGACTGAAACAGAGCATAAGAACGGAACTGGACGAGGTCTGGCTAGCGAAACCAAGTGTTATCAATGCGGGCAGATTGGCCATTTGGCGGCGGCGTGCCCTAATGGTGTGAAGTGCTACGCGTGTAAACAAAACGGTCATTTGGCACGGGACTGTCCCAACGAAGAAGCGAAAGCTCAAAATGATGAGTACCTCCGGAACCGCGAGCAGCAGTCCAAGAGGTCGGCGGAAAACTAATGACGGGCGGAGTAATGGGGTTACGACGTCCGGTCATGAGTGATGATCCCCGGTCGACGACGAATGGAGCTGTAGAGGGGTCGACGAACGATGGTCGAGATGAGGAAACGAAAAACGATGATGCTGAAGAAAAGAAAAACGATGACGATGAGTTGATGAACGCTGATGGGTGTCAGACGACGGTGATGGTACCATCTTTGGTGAGCAGGGTGACTGTGGCTACCGAAGTCGACGACCAATTGAGCGAGTTGATGAGGCATGTAGCGCACGACGTCGCAGGGCGAGACGAAGACAGAGCAATGCGATACGTGGCGACCGTGAGGCCTGCCATGGCTGCTGTGAAGTACGTTCATGCCGTACACGATGAAGTCCGACGTGGAGACCATGGTATTGACTATGGAGACGGTCACTTTGACGATGACCATGGATCCGGTTGGCAAAACGATGGAAAACCCCGAGCTGAAGAAGGCGCGTCGCCTGAAGGTACAACGTTGATGGAGTCCGAGTTAGCGGAATCGAACGAGAACGTATCGGACGCGCTGGATGGACATAGTTTGGGTGCACTGATGATGACGAAGGCGACGGCCAGTGCGGACGATATGGTGATCGATGCATGTACGGCTGAAGCAATATTGATGATGACGACGACGGCGACGACCACTACGAACGACGTGGTGGACGACGCAAACTCTGATGAAGTGACACTGACGGACGCCGCAGGGAATACGACGATGGTACTGAGCAACGAGGGGACCTTGAGCAACGTTTCAGCATCCGTGGACACGACTACGAGTACGGGCGTTGAGCATGATGACATTGGAGTTGTGCGGTTGGCGAGACGACGAGCACGAAAGGCTCGGAAGCGAACCAAAGCGACGCAGAATGCAGCAAAGAGACGTGATGCAAAACTCGAAAAAAAAAGCTGAACTTCAACGAGAAGCCGAAGCACGACGAGAACTTCGACGACAGTGCGGAATGACAGCTCTGCGAGAGTTGACGGAACGACAACAGCAACAAAACGAAGACGATGTTGAACGGGTAAATCATGTTACTGCTCGCGTGAGCTTAGGACGACAGCGATCTACGACTGTACGACGGTCGACAGGAGCTCAGGACGTCGAGTATGTGGATGCAGAAGATGGTCTGCCGACAGCAATGGTGGAGGTGACCGGTGTACGACGGCAAGTGAAGCTTGATAGTTGCGCAAGGTATTCGGTGGCTGGTACGAACTGGATGGAGTTGGGAGATCGTGTGGATATGGGGTCTCCTATCGACTACGTTGAGGGCATTGGCGGTATTTTGTTAGCGGTGGTCGGTGTGTGGGAGTTCGAGTTGACAACTGTTTTCGACGAGATCATCAAGACGCGAGCGTGCATTGTGAAGGGGTGTACAGATGAGTTTCTGCTTGGTGTTGATTTCATGAAGAGTCATGGAGCTACGGTAGACTTTGACAGAAATGAAGTCCGTTATGTCGATGATGGTCGCGTTGTTATTATACCCTTCCGAACGAGTAGCGAGTCGACTGATACCAGAGTAGCGCCAGTACGAATTGCGAGTAGAGCACGCATTGATGGTAGAACAGTGACGCCGGTGCAAGTGGCGGTAACTGCTGATGATGGTGAACAAGGTATTTTCCTACCAACGAGCTACACTGGAGCGGTGATGATGGCAGCTACAGTGACAACCGTGACGAATGGGCGAGCTTGGGTTCCCGCAATCAACGCAGGTATGGAGTCATCGAAGTTGCCCTCGAAGAAGCAACTAGGTATCTGGGTTCCTGTGCATAAAGATACGTTGTTGTTAACGATGAATGGTCAGTTACGGCGCGACACACTACGAGAATGGCTGGACAGTATGGGTGACACTGCTACCCCTCTGGACAATGAAGAAGAAGTCAAAATAGGTGTCGAAGAAAAGAACGCCCGTGAGTTGGTATTGAAACTGTTGAGGATTTACCGAGATCTAGCCAGAAATTGTGGAGATTGTCCGCCGGCGACGGCGCTCGACGTTCGACATCATATCGACACTGGGAACGCGGCACCAATCCTCCTGAAGAGAAGACGACAAGCTCAGACTGAGGACGCGATCGTAGGCGAGAATGTGACGAAAATGCTTCAAGCTGGTGTAATTGAAGAAAGCGCTGGTTCTTGGGGTTTTCCTGTGGTCCTTGTTCGAAAGAAAGATGGTGAAGTGCGGTTTTGTGTAGACTACCGAGCGCTGAATAAGGTGACGAAGCGCGACGTATACCCATTGCCACGAATCGATGAAACTCTAGAGACATTAGGTGGAGCTCTCTTATTCACGACGCTCGATCTCAGAGCAGGCTACTGGCAGATTCTCGTTGCTGAAGAAGATCGAGATAAGACAGCATTCACGACGAAGCAAGGGTTATTTCGATTTATTCGAATGCCTTTTGGCCTTACGAACGCTCCTGCTACTTTTCAACGACTTATGAACCACGTACTACGAGGGCTCACGTGGACTACGTATTTGGTATATCTGGATGACATCGTAATTTTTACGAAGGGCGGAATGGAACAGCACATTGTTGAGTTAGCATGCGTGTTGGAACGACTAGCAAATGCTGGGCTGACCTTGAAGTTGAAGAAATGTGCGTTTGCGGTTCGATCAATGGAGTATCTGGGTCACCATCTGAGCAGCGAGGGCGTGAGACCGGTAGATCGACTAGTTAGTGCGGTTTGGAACTTCCCAAGACCCAAAGACGCAAACGAAGTCAAGCGATTTGTTCATCTGGCGGGCTATTATCGTAGATTCGTGGAGAGCTTCGGGTCCATGATGGCCCCGCTTACCAAACTACTACGGAAACGTGTGGATTGGGAATGGACAGAAGCGCAAGAGACAGCATTTGAACAGGTAAAACAAGTATTGACAACGAAACCTCTGCTGGTTTACCCGGATTTTCGATTACCATTTCGACTAGTGACTGACGCGAGCAAAGTAGGGCTTGGCGCATGTCTAATGCAAGAACACGACGGAGGATGGAAACCGGTGGCCTACGCCAGTAAGGTCAATAGTCCAACTGAGGCAGAGTACGGAATTACGGAGTTGGAATGTCTTGCCGTAGTTTGGTCGATTAAATTGTTTAGGCCTTACCTCTATGGACGACGATTTACGATCATCACTGATCACGCGGCGCTCAAGTGGTTGATGAGTAGCCCCAATCTTACTGGAAAATTGCACCGCTGGGCCTTGACACTACAAGAATTTGACTTTGACGTCGAATACCGGCCTGGTAGTACAAATGTTGTAGCTGACGCTTTGTCACGAGCCCCAGCACGGGTAATGGCAGCGGTAGGTCGACGAAAGAGAGCACGACAGCGACGACTGACGGTGAATCCGACAAGTTCTCTACCTAACGAAGCAGCAAGTGGAATTGGTACGCCCCTGACGAACATGACCAACGATCCGAGGGTAGTGATGACGATGGACCCAGATGACGAGCAGCCCGCGATGCTGACGGCGAACACGGGTGACGTACAGCCGACGAAGGTGATGAACCCTGAGTCTACAATTGGAGTAGATGCTGAGAACGCTATGGGGCCAACCAAGATGAACGGTGCATCGACAAGAATACCCAAGCTAACCACGAGTAACGACGACACGACAAGTGAAATGAGACGTTTGGCGAGAAAAACGAGCCGAGAATCACTCTATGATGACCAACTTACCGCGCTTGACGCAGCCGGTGCCGTAACAAGTGATGCTGCCGATGTTACAGTCCCCGACGAAACCTTAACAGCAACGACGGACGCAGTTACGACGACGGAATCTATGAGCACG
Source organism: Phytophthora agathidicida (assembly GCA_025722995.1). Lineage (NCBI taxonomy): Eukaryota > Oomycota > Peronosporomycetes > Peronosporales > Peronosporaceae > Phytophthora > Phytophthora agathidicida. The sequence continues at coordinate 2,504,943 of CP106979.1, forward strand.
ACGGAAGAACCCGACAACCCGACGGATCAAACAGGCGCTACGACTACTACGACGAAGAGGACAACGACATCTTCAAGACCACTGACGCGGGCAGCGGAGAGGCGTGCCGATGATGAAGCGCGGCGACTAGCTGAAGTTCCTCAGAAGATGAAGACGTCAAGGCCATTGACAAGGGCAGCGAAACGACGTGCTGATGAAGCACGACGGCTTGCTGAAGCAGCCATTGAAGTGACAAGCAGCGAGGTGACGGCGGACGCCATTGCGACCGTGAAGAATACGAGCAATGAGGTGGTGGCGGACGAAATTGGCGTGACAACGACGACTGCGACGACGCACCAGCCGGTGGTAGATGCGGTATCAACCGTGACGAACGCTGGTCTTCAGCAACAAACTACGGGCGGAGGAGCAAGGAGTGATAGGCAACTGGGGAAGGCGGCGACGTCAAAAACTAGCAGCACGACCAAGAACGCAGTAGTGACGCGAAAGAGAGGTGAATTGGGGCGGAGAAAGGGGACTCCTGCACCACCAGTAGGGGGTGAGCGACTAGATATGGCGGTGACGACATCACAAGATGAAGTTGGGCCCATACGAGGACCCGATGACGTTGGTGTGAGGTGGCGAGAACCATTGTGTGATGAACAGCAGTTGAGAAGTGATAGAACGAGTCACGATCGCGATCGCGAAGCAGGACGGCGCGGACGTCAACGACAAGAAGCGGCAGCACATACCTTGCAGCTAGATGACCGTACGATCATTGCAGCACAGCGACGAAGTAAGTTGGTGCAACGTCTACTGAAGAATGCAAGCTACAACAACATGAAGGTGGAGTTGAGACACAGTTTGGCTGTCATTGAGACGCCACATGGACGCCGCGTTATTCTGCCTCCTGAACTGTGGGCTATCGTCTTTAAGGAGTGCCATGACTCTGTGTGGGCTGGGCATTTGCGAGCCCCTCATACACAAGCGAGGATTGCGAAGGTGTTTTGGTGGCCAGGCCTACAGTATGAAGTGCGACGGTGGGTCGCAAGTTGCCAGGAGTGTGGCAGTAGAAAAGCTCGTCCGAGAGAGGTCATTCCTCCTCTGAGAAGTTTGCGGGGTGGCGATGTGGGCGACAGATGGGCCCTTGATGTTGCAGGTCCTCTGCCGATGACGAACGGAGGGCAGAGGTATGTAATCGCGGCAGTGGAATACATTACGAGATACGCTGTTGCGGTGTGTGTGAAGGAGCATACTGCTGAAAGCGTGGCAGCTTTCTTGATGAAGTTCGTAGTGCTGAGATTCGGGCCTTTTCGCGAGTTATTGACGGATGGGGCACCCGAGTTAACAGGTAAAGCCATCGAGAAGTTGGTGGAGCTTTTACAGGCACATCAAACCAACCCAGTACCTTACAGGCCCCAAATGATTGGATTAGTGGAACGCTTTCATCGGACATGGAAGGATTGCGTCGCAACGTACCTACAGACAGAAGATCAAAATGACTGGGTAGATTTCGCAGTATATGCATACAATTCTGGGCGGCACACTACAGTAGCTCTATCGTCTAATGAGTTGATGTGTGGACGGAAGTTGCGGACACCGAACGAGTTATTGCGGAGTACGAACATCGCAGAAGCTGGTGATCTGGCAAAATATCATCGGAAGTTATTGGCTATGATGAAGATTAGCCACCAGTGCGCAGAACAAGCTCGTGAGCGTGAGCAACGCAGACAGCGGCGTTATTACGACCGCAAAGTACGCAATAAGCGGGAGTTTCGAATTGGTGATCGAGTGTGGATGTTTAGACCGCCCAGGGGCGCAAAGGCGTCTAAATTCGTGCACTCTTGGATTGGGCCACTGAAGATCGTCGACGTTGCGGGATACGAGAATTACCTACTAGAGCGAGAGGACGTCAACGAGGAGAGTGGTGAAAACGAGCATTTTATTGCGCACGTGTCTTTCCTGGTGCACTACAACTATCCGAAGAGTTTGCTTAAACGAGTAGCTGACGACATCACGCAGCAGCTGGAGCATGAAGATTCGAGAGAAGCGCAGGAGCATGTCGAGACGACAAAAACGGCTCTGGGACCAACGACGACACCCGTATATGCAGCAATTGCAGCAGGTAGAACGAAACGAAGTCGAGCAACAACTACAAGCACGGACGCAGGTTGGCAGCAGGGTGAACAGTTGGTGGAACTACGAAGGAGAAAGCGACGCAACCGAGCAGGGCAATACGTCCTTGAATACGAGCTTCGCCCCATTCGACGCGACGGACGAGACGACGTCAACGACAGGCGCAGATGGGTCTCGATTGACGAATACGATGCCCTCTTCGAATCCGACAGAGTCGTGGAAGACTCTGTCTGTGAAGAAGGCGTGTAGCGTGTGGGATACGCGTGGCGGTGAGCATGACGAACTACGGAGTTTTGCAGCTGCGGCGGAGATTTGCATGGGCGCAGCAACGAAGGAGACGATGAAGGAGCGGTCGGAGAATTGGACGTTGGGGAAATGTCATGCGACGACGGCGAGCGAGGAGTTGGGGTGAGTTCGAGCTCACTTCTGGATTTGCGTACTGAAGCACACTTGAGTTCACTTCTCGGCTTGCGAGCTGAAGCACAGACGACTACAGAACGCAGCAGACGCAGTACCCGAACAGCGGCGACACAGACGACGGATACGAAGACTACGAAGGTGACGGACGCGTTGCAAGACAGACGGCTGACGAACAACTTGGGGTACGAGTGACTGGGCTTCGAGCGTCACGAGTTGACGGTGGTGACGTGAACGTGGTGGTTTGCGGCACTGGTGTCTACACTCGGGCGGGATTCGAGGGCAGTGACAAAGTACTCTGAGGACGGTCGACAGCAGGTTGGGCACAGACGAACACGACGACGAAGTAGACGAAAAGCAGACTCAGACGGTAAACACGACGAATAAATAGGATCGACGCGACGGTGAACGATCCGGCGCGACTTCAAGTGAAGTCCGAGCCAGTATTGTCTTTATTATCTTGATTACGAAGTCTCGAGAGTCGTAAGCAGCAACAGCACTTGGAGCATACGCACCCACTGAAGCGAGCAGTGAGGTTAAACTCGTTACAGTACAATACAAAAACTGCTCTGCACCAACAGCATTGTGAATTCAACGATTCTGTTTTGCATACCATCGAGGGCCCTAATATTTGCGTGAGGAGAAGGAATAAATGCATGGACTCTTCCAGAATTATTTCCAGCCATACAAGGCGCTACCGATTATTAATATAGTAATCAGCGATTATACGTGACTCAACGTTGTTCAAGACATCCCATCACCATTTCTCCGCCCTCAAAAAGAGAGTGTTTACTCTTCGTGGTACAGTAAAATAAGGCGATGAAAGTCCCGCGGAGTGGACTTTAAATTAAGTAGATGAACACGTTCATCTGCTTCAGTACTGGAGCTCATTCTTCTCTCCAATACAGTGACATTATGGTATCACGTCTAGGATACACGGGGGGGGGAGAACGGACCTGGGCAAATAGGTACATGTTGCGAAGTCGAGACGAGTTATCACGTACCTATAACGAAAATCGAGGCGATTAGTCACGTATGGCGGCTATCCATCCCCACTGTTGGGAGCGGTTGCATGTACAGCGTCTACCGTCGCTTACTTTCTTGGAGCACCGACTTTGTCACAAAAGAGCGGTAATTCCTGCTGCCTGTCAGGGGAACGTTTACGGGACGGTGATGACCGACCCTGGGAACTGTTGTCCGCTGTCCACTTTGCTCGCTGCGGACGATGAAAAGGAAATGTTTACTGGAGTATGAAGAAATAGCCACTGGGGGTGAATTTTCTGTAAAAACATGCACATTAAAATAAGTACATGGTTGAGGTGTCACTTCTGTCTGGCATCTGGAGCCTCGAGGACTTTGGGTGTCGAGTCAAGACTCGAGCATTCGTCGGTGTATTCAACTCCATCACGTAGCGTTGAAATGCCGTCTTTGCCAAAATTGTTGATGTTGTTCTACTCCAACTTACTCGTTTTTTGGATCGACGTACATGCTTCACAAAAATCCTAGCATCGCTCGGAGGAAACGGATGAACGAGCAGAATTGCTCTGCGCACGAGCTCAAACTAGTTGATGTCTCGTTGAAGTACGATATAATGAATTGTTGTAGCCACAGTGGCTAAGGAGCGGCAAAGTTCATGAGCGGGGGGAGGGGGGGGGGCACCAAATACCGCTCATGAGCTTTTAGCTGCTCGCGCAGCCTTCCCAGACGAGAAATTCGCTAACTAGTTAATCAAGTCGAGTTCCTTCCTTTTGCTTCTTCTTCTTGCTGCACGAAAGCAGCACAAACAACGAAGGGCCGAGTCACTTCGGAATGTATTCATATTCTTCTCACTGAAGGCGTCACCAAATTTGAAGATAGTCTCTATAACCTCGCCATCTCGGCAGTTAAATGGGTATACACCCAGCTCGACCTCGTACTTCGGAAGCCGTTGCTGCCGTGCAGCTCATATAATAGAAGCAGGAGGCATCAATGTTGTGATGGAAGGCATACGCGCACAAAGTAGTGCGGCCAAAGTCCCAGTCGCACATGGTGAAAATGGTGGTCAAGCTGTGAGGCATCGTGAAGTCAGCATTAGGAATCGAGGAGGAACAGCTCGGCCGCAGGGGTTTTGTCTTTAGTTGATTGTGAAGTGGAGCAGACTCAGCAGGAAACCGCAGCAAAGGAGGTGTAAGCAGGAGTAACAAGTGTTGAATTGCTTCCTGGTGCTGTGTCATCTACCTGGCCACGTAACAGAAGATGCCCAGCTTGTAGTACTTCATCACGAAAGCGTACTGCATTACAGGATTGGCATCGAGTCGTTGGCCAAGGCTCGTGGGAGCTGCTCATGGATTGCTCTCATTCCTCAACATACCGTCTTCTACTCAAGCGACCTCGACCTAGCCTACTCATTAGACTTCCGGCGGCCATGGCGCAGGCTTCGCCTCGCAAGGGGCGGGGCAAGGCGGCTGGAAAGGCAAAGCCAGCGTCCAAGAAGAAGCGCGCGAGGACGCCTGGAGGCAAGAAACGCAAGGGCATCGGCGGAGAAAACAAGAAGAATAAGAGGCAGCGACTCGCACAAGACGGACGCGTCCTCGAAGGTCCGGATGTGTGGCTCCATCAGGAGGTGGCCGACGGCCTCTGGGCTCCTGACGACGTTCGGGACAGCGCAGCGGTGCCTGCGATCTACAAGCCTCTCCAGGACTCGCGGTTCCGAGTGACGCACTGCGTGGACACCGACCCACCAGACTGGGACCCAAAGATCACAGACTTCGTGGTTGAACCGCCCAAGCCACGCAAGAAGAAAGCGCGCACCCTTAAAGAAGTGAAGGCCCCTGTGATGCTGCCGCCCGTCACGAGCTGTACGAAGGTGGCGATGAAGCCGTCAACGGAGCAAAAGACAAAGCTGAACCAAATGTTTGCAACTCGTCGTGCTGTGTACAACAAGCTTGTCGCCGCCTCCAAGGAAGAATGTGCTACACATCTGGCTCAAGGATGCATCAAGCCCAAGGCGCTGGCGCAGCTGTACCGTCCGATGTCGACGAAGAAAAGCGTTCGACAACACTTCCGAAACAAGAAGAAGCGTGCAAAGCATATTCAGTGCAATTCCGAGGTATACGTGGAAGCTTTCGACGACTTCCAGGATGCTGTCGTTTCGAGCAGCGCGCTGTTCGACGCTCTGAAGGAGAAGAGCAAGAAGACAACATTCCCTGAAATGGGCTTCAAGAGTGTATTTGCGCGGTCCGATTCGATGGCGCTGCGGATAGACCGCTACTTCTTCGTGTCCAAGGATCGCACATCAGTGGCGTTTCACAAGTCGTTCCTGGGCAAGAAATGGATCAAGCTGTCCGAGCCTCTGCCTGAGATTACCACAATGGTGCATCTAGTGCGCACCCGTGAGGGGGGCTTCTACTTGTGCGTGCCCACCTGCAAGAACTTTGCGCCTACGCTGAGCACTCGCACGGGAGCTATTGACCCAGGTGTGCGCTGCTTCATCACATTCTACGATCCCAGCGGCCGAGTATTCAGCATCGCAGACCCCGACGAGAAGATACTCTAGCGACTCAAGATAGATTGCAGATGCACTGCGGCATGAGGTGGCTCAGCTAGAACAGAAGATCGTAGAGCCGCCGTGTCGGGGGAAGGACTGTGCGTGCAAACGGACGAGTGAGGGGTGTGAGGCGGTGAAGAACGAGGACAGCAAGTGTCGACATCCGTGCCACACAAAGACCAAGGTGGCAAAGAAGAAGACGGCTGCAGAATGCGTCGCTACCACTGAACTGCTGCGGAACAAGCGGCGGCGTCAGCGCCTGCGTCTGCAGATCCGTCGAATTCTCGCCAAGGTGACACGCATGGTGCACGACATGCACCAGAAGGTCTCAAAGTGGCTGTCGCTGAACTACCACGAGGTGCTGCTGCCAACGTTCGAGACCCAGCAGATGGCTGCACGTTACATTCGCGAAGAGAAGCTTGACATCACGCCTGAGAGCCTTCTTGCTCCAGCTGAAGAACTCGTGCTTCGGGGACGGAAGCGAAAGCTGCGTCGCCCGACTGTCCGCGCCATGATGACGTTGTCACACTTCAAGTTCAAAAGATGCTGGAGTATAAGATGCAGCGAACGAGTGGTCGAATGGTGGAAGTGCACGAGGAGTACACGTCCAAGACCTGCTCGGGCTGTGGCCGCATCGACGAGAAGCTCGGCAGCAAGAAGGTCTACAGGTGCAAGCACTGCCACCTGGTCCAAGATCGAGATTCTAACGCAGCACGAAACATCTTCCACAAGAACGTGGGTGCGTCCGTACTGCGCGACCATTTCACCGGTGTTCCTACATCGGGGAGTCCTGCTAGCTCTGCGCTGGCGTAATAGGCCCAACAACCGTAGGTTCGTGTAGAACAGCTTAGGACGGAGGCCGTGATGCTATTCGGAGAGCCACGGACATCTAGAGGCAACTACGTTAGGAGTCCAGTGCTCACCACTCTAGGGAGTGATTATGGGATGAATTTCCCGTCTGTACGTTTGTAAGGGATTACGGAACGTATTTCCTACCGATCAATGGCTCATATATTGACTAAGTATTATCACCTGCGGTGAGGCGACTCTGCCTGTACTCCTGTCGACAGACAACCAAATTCACTTCAGAATTTGTGCCGGCCAACTCAAGTTCATTCCTCACACAATGCAAGACAATCTGTTGATCCCGCCTAACAGTGGACTGCTGAGTGACAACGTCATTGGTACAGTGCTGGTAAAACGCACGAAGTTACAACCACAAGGCATCCAAACCCCAATGATCTACCGTCCTCAACGGTCTCAAGATATTCAAGCTCCAAGCACCGACCACTCTCGCGGGATAAAGCAAATACCACGGACCACCAGCTTAAAGCTAACGCCAACCAACTCCACCAGCGTTCTCTTCCAGCAAGCTTTATGGCTTTGCGGCCAGCAAAAGTCATCCGATTCACGCTCCACAGTAAACAACCAGAATTGCAGCAAGAAATACACTCCAGAGGAAATAGCCCAGATGCTGTTGCTGGATAAAAAGCACTACCGCCAGCGTAGCCGAGAAGGCCAACAGAAATACCGGAAGAAGCTGCAGAATAGCGCTGTTTCACTCGAAGACAATGTCGAGCAGCTTCGGGATGAAATCCGTCGACTCGAGCAGAAGCGAAACCACACTGCCAGCCCAAATCAATTGAGCAAGACAACTCCGTTGACCATCGTCGCTCGGTATTTCCACCATTTCCGACACGGCTTCAGACCGACAACGTCAGTATCGGAACTTTGCAGTTCCAGCGCTAATTTGTCTCCGGACAAAGCTTACATGCAGGCAAAATTTGTTCAAGCTGTTATGTCGCAAGACGTGACGTTCAACAGAGGATTCGGAGTCGAGGCGTTACTGGAAGATTGGAGCTTGATTTCGCGCCATCACGAAGATTTCGAGCTGCAAGTTGTGCGCTTGGAATCTAGCGAGCACGGCGCGGCGGTCGCCTATCTCAACGGAGTTGCGAGTATTACGGCGAATATGTTGCGTAGAGCGCTTTTTGACACCGTCGGCGACAGTGATGAAGAGAAGCTGATGTGTCTTGCGGAAAAGCTCCTCCACCAGCAACTGGTGATCCCCACCATTGTTCGATTTGAGTGGGATAACGCAAGTGAGCGAATTGTCCGTGTGCACTACGAGGCAGACATGCTGACGCCGTTGCTGAAGCTGCTAGGCAATTTGGAGGAAACTTCTAGTGTGCTCAGCAGCAGATTGAATATTCACCATTGGAGTTAGAGCAAATAAGGCAGGGAAACGAACTCACTTTAAACCATCGATCTTTGAGTGTTCGTCCACTTCAGCCATCCAACGAAACAATGAAGTTGCAAGTCAAATATGGTATATTCACTAAGAATGATCTCGAGAGATCTTTACGTTCGGACTGGGCTACCGACGAATGAAGGCACTACATCTTTCACTCCCCAGCAGCCCGTTTACCGAGTGGGCTTTCGTTTGAGGTCCTTCTCAGGGTCCCGTTCCCACGTTGGTTTGAATTCAGTCGCCTTAGTTGATTCGGTACCCTCTGCAAAACTGCGGAGTTCGAGGCTGGCTGGTGACTTGGAGGAGCCCTAGCTGCCACATGTTTTTTGCCGCATTGATATCGCGCTCCCAGTAGTTTGCTCTGCATGCTACGTTTTTGCAGACACGCACATTCCTCGATCTCTTGGTTTTCGTCGTCCTGTAGATCTTGAATGGCATGTCCACCATCGGACGTGAGCACTCGGAGCAAAGATAGCTGGTACGAAACTCGTCGACCATGATGAGGGTTGCACGGCGAGAGAGTTCACGTGCGAACCGCTTGAGCGGGACGTGCATATGGCCCGCGAGGTGAGTCTGGCTGCTCCATTTTCCGAGAGCCACACACACGTCACGGTCCACGGTCGGGACGACACGCTTGGCGAGTTTCGCGACGGCCTTGCGTTTGAATCGCGACAGTGTAAATCTCCACTTTCGAAACCCTTTCAGTGCGCAGAACTCCAGCATGGCGTTGACGTTCTTCCACATGTGCTCGTAACGAGAGAGCAGATACACCGACGACGAAGCCTTGAATGAAGGCATGTCCTTCAAAAACGCACCATAGCGCGGATACCTCTTCTTCAGGTTTTCGAACCAGAATGCATGGTGCTCGACACGACTCATGTGTCGGTACTCTCGGGACGTGACTTGTTGGACATGAGCATTGTCGTGCAGGAAATGAGTCCGGCGCCTGACACCGTGTTTCCGCGGACGGTGCTTTGGGTGGTGTCGTTGGCAGATCTCGCACCACCTCTCCACATCGCACTGCGCTCTGCTGCGTCTCTTGCGTCGGTGGCGGCGACTGCGGTTCCTGCTGCGCTTCTTGCCATGGCGTCTGCCGCCAACGTGGCCTGGACAGGTACTGCACCAACCGGGCATGGAGCATGGCTCTTCCGGTGCGTTGCAGACAAACTCCAGCATAGGACGGCTGTATGCCGTCAGCATCATCCGTAGACCTGGGTCAATCCCGATCAATGTATTTGGTATATACTTCGGAGAAAGAGCAGGTCGTTCAAGAGGAGCAGGAATTGACGTCAGCACAGCAGCACTGTACCCATTCGTGGAGATCTGATGCTCGAAGTTGCGCCTTGGAACGCCAATTCGGGGATCCGCAGTACGGCTGACGCAGTCTCCGAGGTTGAACACCGTGGTCCACATCCTCTCGCGCACTTCTTGGAACTCCGTAGACGTAGCATACGTCCGATGGCCACGAGAGTTTGTGGACTTGTAAAGCCCAAAGACATCCTTGCCCGTAGTTGCCAAAACTTGTTTTGCGACTTGGTAGAGCACCTGTAGTGACTGGGAAGAACGCCGGCACACAGGAGGTGGGCTGCGGCAGCAACGTAAACAATCGGCACCATTTCGGGATCTCGTCTTGGTCGTGCTTTTCTTCCATTACCTTCAGCATGTCGTACAGCTTGCCGAGAAGTAGCACTTCGTGGCTAACGATGTTCGCAGCTGTAGGAGGCAGTTCTAGCCACTCAAGCCACTGCTTCTCGACGTCCGTGAGGTCTTCAGGACTGGACTTTAGTCGAGCGACCATGGCCTCAGCTGCTCCCCGCGGATACGCAAGCTGCAGGCCAATGAATTTGACAAGCCGTGCCTCGAAGTTCGTTCGAATGTGTTGCTGCGCCGCAACGAGCATGTCATTCGCCAGTTCTTTGATAGCGGAGCCGAAACAGGAAAGCGTAGGTGGTATATACGACATGACCCTCGATCGTGAAGCCTTGTCGACGTTGATGGACTCCTCTAGTGCAGCGTTAGTCGAAACCCTTGGCGCGCGCATCTGTTCGTCACCAAAGACAGCAGTGCAGCACCGGTAGAACGTAGCTTGGTCCAGCTGCAGGGCTGTCTCCATCGTGCGAGATCTTGCCGGTACTACAGGGTAGTTCGGGTGGCTACGCCGATGGTGCTCGAACAGGCGGCAGCAGTGGAAGTTCATGACGAACATTGCCTCTATGTGGATCTGCTGCAGAGCCACAGCACGTTGTTCGAGCGCGTCCCGGATGTCATGATTCGGACAAATGTGCCTCAGTGGGTACGTCACGGTTGAGAACACTAGGGCGCTGTTGGCTCCTCGAAGAAGGGTGCGGCGATGGTTCGCGGCGGCGCGTTGCTCGATGTCGACTTGATCAGGCGGTCTCCACGCGGTCGCGAGTTCTGGCAGGGGCTCGACGACACCGGGGTCGGTAGCGAACGAATCCATGAAGACAGGAGGCTTGACTGTTCTGATAGTGAGGCTGCTGGCCACCACAGCCAAGTACACTTTCGTCACACCTGACAACATCGCACACGCCGTCTCCCGTAACTCCACTGCTGGTGCTGACGCTGCCGCCTCAGCGGCTTCAGCTGCGACTCTAAACTTTAACAATGTTGACCGCAGAAGGCGAATTGACCTAGTGGACGCCTTCTGTCGGGGTGGTATGTCATTCTTTGGAAGGCGTCCATTAGTCAAAATGATTCCAAAGGCAGCGTCAGGAAGTGGTCAAGCTGGGCGAGCTGGTTAGACGTGGTCCCGGGAAGTTCCCCAGCATCTTTAACAAACAAGAGTAATATGGATGAATATCATTAAGTCTCCGACTACACTAGAACTCACTATACACCTTTTCGACCAATAGAATGCGTCCTACATCAAAATTGGTTTTATTAGCGAATGAACGATCGACGTACACTATATTTCAACCAATCAGAGACGTATTGAGATTGTGAAGGACGCGTATCCACACCTCCGACGTATCGCGTCGGAGGCTTTCTCCAAGATATTGATATCCTCTTACAGTTCCTCTGTCATTCGCATATTTTACGAGTAACTATCAATATCCAACTCCTCCGACTAACTATGAGTCTTATCGACCTTGCACCTTCCAACACGAAGCGAGCCCGCGAAGGCGCGGCGAAAGCGTTCCTAAAATTCCTGAAAGCCGAAGGCGTCAGCTGGGACTACCTGGAGGTATGCATGCAGCGAGAAAGCGCTCCTCTCATTCTCGCAGTCGTGGTGGACAAGTTTGGCATGCACCTAGCCTTCAAGGAAGTGTAACGTGTTTAGACCCACACGCTTGGGTTTTGGTCGCAACAGCACCGATCCGATCCAAAGTCCGTCTGGCCGACAGCACCACAATCCGTTGGTACTGCGCCGGTGTCTGCCCAGCTGACAGAAACACCTATTTTATTTACCGTCCAATACGTACGCGTCCAACTAGACTAGCTAGCAGGCACTAACGACGTAATAAACGCCTCCTTTGCGTTCGCCGAGAGTTCCGGCGTCGCCACACCTAGCCACTTGAGCCTCTACGCCTCAGGCGCCCGCCCTCACTTCGCAGCCGTCAGCGGACTCGGAAACCGAGTGTCTCCTGTGCGGTGTTGGGTTTTTGACCCGGATCACGGCCTCCGTTGCAAGGGCAACCTTCGTGGACGCTTTCAGTGAAAGGCGCGGCTGTGATTGGCGGAACACATTTACCGCAGTGGAGTGACAGAGAGGAATGAGTGACACCCTCGGTCGTACTAATATAACCCGACCGAGGTATTGAATTAGGTTAGGATAGGGTTATGTGCCACACATCACCGTGTTGTCGTGGTCTCGGTCGTACCTATGTGGGATTCTAGAGTCTCCCACCGAGATCTGTTCACACTTGATATTTGTATAGGAATAGGTATAGGGAGACCTACAGAGGCTCTCTGAGCCACAAATAAGCAGAAATAAATAAGCAGTCTTCCCCCCAAGCCAACAAGGGTCAAGTCCGTCTCCGGTAAGTGTAGTTAGCTTATTGTAGTGCAGGACACGCTCAGGTAGGGTGGATGCCTGTAGATTGAGCTAAGGTGCATCACCGAGAGTTCGTCTATAATTAGGCCAAGAGTGAAGCGTGGCCAAGCGTGTGTGGGAGCGACTTTAGAGTGTCGCTCTGTGTGTATCCGTGAGGACCGAGGGTTCTTGCGTGTTCTAGACTTCCTGCCGAGGTTATACCTCGGCGCCCCTGTACAAGGCCTAACACGCCGGTACCCTTCCTTCTGAGGGACTGCAGGGTTTTACTGCTTCCTAGCCTTAGCTCGTGGCTAGAGGAGTTAAATAAAGGGTTAACCTATACGATCGCAGTGCACAGAAGCGCTTGCAACCGACCCGGTGTAAGGGATCGTTCCTGGTCTTCAGGTTTGGCCCAACAGTCGCTAACCTTTGCGGGTTAGCGTGTGTTGTTGGTGGGAACTCACCCGACACGTGAGAATTTTATCGTGAATCCTACACGACAGCTGGTGCCGCGACCCGGGATTGGTGTGACCTTTTGTTGTGTTGTGGTTGTATAGGTTCTTACCCCAACGAGCATTCGAGAGAGAGAAGAAGAGAGAAAGAGGAAGAAGATGGCGAAAGGAGGCAAGTCAGCGGTACCAGCAACACCGATGAAGTCAGGGGGAACGCGTACCGAGGTTCCAGTACGCTCCGAGGCTTCGTTTCCGACTCCAGCGACGACTCGCATGGTGACGATCAACGAACGTCCGGTCAGCCCGGGCGGCTCGGTGGACTACTCAGACGCCAAGGAAGAAGATGAAGATGACTACCTGGAAGGGAAGGCGGCAATGCCCGAGCTTTCGGAAGACGCTGTGGTCTCGGTAGGACGCAGCGGAGGGGTGAGGCCGCTAGCGCGGAACCTCATCGATGCGTTCGACGAAGATGAGGGCCCAGAGCCAGCTACTGAGGAGGACTATGGTGGGACCGATGGTTCAAAACTATCGGAGATGACCGGGAAGGCAACTTCTCGGTCGACAGGCAGCCGACCTCCAGTCAATGGAGATACCCCAGCTGCCAACAAGGTTCTAGGCAGATGCCTGGAACTGATGAAGACGAAGAGCAATTGGATGCAGCAATTCGGGCCGAAGGTGGTTCGCCAGGCAATCTGGATGGATCTCGGAGGCGAGCTGGCTGTACCCATCGACTCAACGAGCACTCGGCAGGTGGCGCAGGACACTGTGCTGCTCTTATGTGCTATGGGATGCGAGCCTCAGATGTACCCATCTGATGCTGCGCTACGAGACTGGACACCGTCCGATGCCGGGACGGCGTTGAGGAAGTGGAAGAAGAAGCTGCGTACTGCTTTCGGTGTGTCCGAGGCCGTCGCTGGTCGCCAACCGGTGGCCCGTCAAGCGGCGGAAGCGGTTGACCCATCCAGGGTCCCGCTGCCACTGACGCCCAACAAGCTGGGCACGGAGGTGTCGAGGGCTGGAGTGTTTTCAACCAAAGGTGAGGCTTCACCGTACATGCAAGACTCGCACATGGTGACACCGAGGTCTGCAAGTCGCACCGGGCGACTGGCGAGGGAGACCGGTCAGCGCTCTCACGGACGGGCCGATCACTATGAGGACTCGTCTGACAGTGTTGATGATTTATTCGACTACGACTACCAAGAAGGTGACCTGACCGAGGAGTGGGCACGCTCTATCCGCGAGTTAAGTGAAATGGAGAGCAAGAGCTCGACACCGAGGTTGGAGGTTGCGACGCACCTTCCACTCGGTAACATCAAGGCATACCATGGGTTCAGGAACAAAAGCGAGAAGTCGATGCAGTGGCTCCGAACCTTTGTCTATGAGATGAAGGGAACGCACACGCCACCGAACGAGTGGTGTATGGCGTTCGAGCTCAGTCTCCGAGAAGGAGCATTGCATTGGTACCGACAGCTTCCGCGCAAGACTCGTCGCACGTGGAAGTTGTTGATGGATGCGTTCATCAATACTACTGTTCAAGATTCGACCAGTCTGCGAAGGCTTGGTACTACTCTGCAAGGCGAGAGGACAAAGAGCATGTGTGTGACTATCTCAACCGGCTCAATGGCTATGCCCGCAACGCCGGCGTGCAGTTCGAGAGCGGTGGGCGCGAAGCAAAGGACCACGTGGAGCACTTCTTGGATACGTGTGACGACCGAGGCTTGGAAGAGCGTCTGTGCCATGTCCGAGTCAAGAATATCCATGACCTTGAAGATATGGTCAATGACATCCTCCGTCGCCGGGAGCGAAAGTCTGTAAAAGAGGCCTCGGTACGCCGCTCCAGGGGTCAAGACGAGGGTCGTCGACGTGAGGGTAGGCGCACCGAGGATTCCAGGGACGGCTATCGCCAGGACCGACGTGACCGGGACCGACGCCGCGACGAGTCGCAGTACCGGCCGAGGATCACTTTGGTCGATGCTCTGGCAGATGTTGTCGCAGCTCTGAATGTGAACGACTCGGTCAGGACACAGACAGGCTACGGCTCGGATGGCTACAGCGGCGATGATCGCGATCACGAAGATGACCGACGCTCTGACGACGGCTCCGACGACGCTTATGGGTCCGACGAAGATCACGGACACGTCGCCGCAGCCAACGACAATGAGCGTCGCGCCGCTGCCGAAGGGACGTTCGCTCGGTCTGACAACCGACGCCAAGGGGGTGACGGAAGTCGATTCAACCGTGACCGAGGCGACCGACGTTACGGTCGAGATGGGCGAGACGGCCGAGATGGCAGACCGCGCCAGTACGGTCCATGTGCCGCTTGTGGTAGTATGTCCCACTCCGTGCACTACTGTCACAGACGGTGCAAGATGTGCAAGCAAGTGCACGATGCTGGCAAGTGTGAGGCGTTCAATGAGCTCACTAAACTCCTACGGTCGAAGGTCGACAAGAAGGACCTCGCACCAGAGTTGCAAAGCCTGGTATACGGAAGTCATTTAAACTAGGCAGCCCGCCAACTGAAACTGGGTTGGTTCCAATCGGGCTGCCACAGTTGACTGAGCCTGCGGTCGATGCGGACTACATGTTCGCATTCGCAGGCACAGTTGAATGGCCCGATGACCGAGAAGATGAATATGAGAAACCGACGGAAAGTGAAAAGAAGAGAGGCGCGAGCCTCGGTGGGAATGGAGTGAGTGAAGTGGATGCAGGCGAAAGCGACGAGCACAAGACCAAGGCGTCAATTGCTAGTTTGGGGCGAGTCGAGAGACCTCACCGAGACCTTGGTCGGGCGGTGAGATTGCTACCTGGCGAGAGAATGGGGTGGTGGTCGTCCCAACGATACGACAAACGGAAGCGGATGAGAGCATTGGTCAAAGGTGCAGTGAATGACGTGCGGACGAGGATTCTGTTGGATACTGGAGCGAATGTCAGCGTGATCTCGGCGGGTTACGCCAAGAAGTTACGCTTTCGTGAAATTCCGGGGCACGGCCGAAGCTTGGAAGTACAGGGCATCAACCCTGGAGTGTTGGAGACTCTCAGGCGAGCACTCGTTAAGATCACCTTGGGGTGGGAGCGAGTGTACGAGTTTGAGATGTGGATCATGAACCACAGCGCGGGAGTGGACGTGGTGCTTGGGACAGACTTCAAGATACCAGCCGGGATCCGGCTGGACCTGTTTCATGGTGCAGCAAGGCTCCCCGATGAGGTCATGGTGCCGCTAATCAAGTCACAAAATGCTTCGGACGAGGAGCCTTACGGTACTCAGGTGTCTGGAGGGCCGACCGAGGATTTGCATGTCCCAGGTCGAGAGTGGCGTGAATTCCGGTTGCCTCGGATGCAACCGCCCCGGTCGACTCATGAAGTGTGGATCAAGAGGACGGAGAGGCTAGTTCCGACTGTAACGAGGTTTCGGCGGGGCCGACCATTGTGGGTCCGACTCACAAATGTGACAGAAGCAGGTACTCAGTGCTCTAAGCATGAGTCTTTTGTGCTATGGGTACCGATAGGCGAGCTTCCGAGGGCGCCCGGATATGTGCGCTTAGAGTCGGCGAAATACAAGGAGTGGCAGGTTATCGCCTACGCCGAGAGCCGAGACGAAACCTTGTACAAGCGCGAACGAGAGCTCTATGAAAGTTGGCTAGCAGACCAGCCACCGGCTGTCGAGCGCCGGCACTACCCGACACCTCGGAAGATTATCACAAGGGGCACCGAGGCCTCGGATGCAACAGAAGACCATCGGCTGGACTGCACCGAAGGCTCGGGGCGACGCTCGACTGATCCTAGGTCAGACAGGATCGATGCTGAAGTATCAGTCGAGGTCACGTGTGACACCTGGGGTGACGAGGAGGTGGTATCCGAGGCGACCGAGGACCCAGATGATGTGCGAGAGCGTGAAGTTGTTCCGGACAAGACCGGCGCGGACGAACCTGTAATGACCAAGGGCTCTATGGTGAAATTGGATGCCGCATACGTGTCGGCAATGCACGAGATTGCGGCCGGTGTCGTTGCTGGAGGAGACGATGGGAACGACAGTGCAGCCGAGCATTTGCCGAATGAGATAGAGCTCACCGACTTTGCGCATGAGTTGGCGGTGTTGCCTGAGGTCACCGAAGAAATCGAGACTACTTTGGATTACACCGCGCCGAACGTTCAGAATCCTGAGTTGGATAGCGGTCAGCCACGAGACCTCGTTGCCGTGCTGAAGAGCCATGAGAAGATCATGATCTCCAGTAGGAATGCCCTACCACCACCGGCATACGGTGTAGTGTGCGATATCGACGTGCAGGGGCATGCACCGATCAAGCAGAAGGCTCGGAGGACACCGTTACGTTTCCTCAGCAAGCTGTACGAGCTTCTGAAGGGTTTACTCCGAGCCGGGCTGATCGCCTTCTCAGACAGCCCGTGGTCGTCACCGATTGTGATTGTATATAAAAAGAACGGCGTGGATATCCGCCTATGTATTGATTACAAGAGGGTGAATGCGGTCACCGCAATCATGGCGTATGCCATGCCGCTGGTGGACGATCTTCTGACTGACATGGAGGCTTACCTCTGGTTTTGCTCCCTGGACGCTGCAAGCGGATTCTGGGCCATCATGATGACCCACCGAGCTCGCAAGATCTCGGCGTTTGTGTGTGCACTGGGGCACTTCGAATGGCTGCGTATGCCGTTCGGCCTCAAGAACGCGCCGATGATTTATCAGCGAATGATCGACAATGCACTTTGGGGCTTCGTTCAACCGAAGGGCGGATGAAAGCACTACTCGGAGCTCATGCAGGCAGCTGAAGAAGATGCTAAGCCCGCCAGACCTGGAGTGACCGAGGTTTCGGAGCGACTCTCGGGGGCACCACGGACTAAGTTCGATGCCGACCCAGAGTCTGCATCCACTATGGACGCCGTTTCGCAGCTGGTGAACAGCCCTGTTGCAGACATGTTTGCCAATGGCGAGCCGGACGAGTCCTCACTCGTACCGGTTTTCGGTAGGCGGTCATTCGTGGATGACATCTGCTTCGGCGCCGAGATTTTCAATGATTGTTTGGCGACGCTGGATAGACTGTTGCAGCGGTTCACCGAGTGCAGGATTAGCGTGAGCTTCCCTAAAAGCAGCTTTGTGCAGTCACGAGTGGAGTTTCTGTCACATGTGGTATCGGCCGAGGGTATCCGGGCCGACCCTAAGAAGATGAAGGCTGCGACCGAGCTGCCGTTCCCGACGACAAAAAAGGGAATGCAGGCTTTCCTTAGTGCGCTCAACTACTACAGTCGGTTCATCCAGGACTTTGCGGTATACGGTGCTGTGCTATACCAGCTGAAGGACGATGACTTTGCACCTGGGGGTGACCTCTCGGCGGCCAAACGAAGTTTCGTTACGCTGCAAGCGAAGGTTGCAGACGCACCAATACTTCGGCATTTCGACCGAGCCAAAAATGTACACGTGATGCTGTTTGCGAATGAGTGGGCACTTAGCTCGACGCTTATGCAAGAGCATGACGGCAAGATGCACCCTGTCCGGTTCTGTGGGCGAGTTCTCAAGGACGCCGAGATGAATTATCATCCAGCCGAGAAGGAGGTATTAGCCCTTCTATTGCTGCTGAAGACGTGCTACACTACCTTAGCAGGTCGGACCATCCACGTCTATACGCGGTTTTCGACGCTCGACTGGGTGCACAAGTCGAAGTCCCTATTCGGTCGTGCAGTACAGTTCGCGGTCATGCTGTCCCCGTGGCACCCGGTAGTGCAACGAATCAAGGAAAAGGATTGCGTCTTTGCCCAGCTGCTCCAAGCGGGCCTAACGAGCTTTGTGGACCTGGAAGATTCGCTGGCCTCGGTAGCACCACCATCGAAGGGGTCACCGGGTATCCGGATGGACCCGCACTTGTTGTACGCACGGCTACCGAAGTCTTACAATGGGTTGGTGATGTCGTTCGATGGCTCGGCGAAGACCGAGAAGCACGGCGGGTATGGCAGCTGCTCGTGGATTTTGTGGAAATTACCAGAATGGACTATAGTGACTGCCGCGAGTGCTTATCTCGAGACGACCACAGTGAACCTCGCTGAGTATGCGGGAATGAACAATGGGGTCTTGGCTGCGCTGGAACACGGGGCCGAGGATTTAGTCATCGTGGGAGACTCGAGACTCGCAATCCAGCAGTCCCTAGGGGTGATAGCATGTCGGAAGGAATCGCTCATGACGCAGCTGAACCGCCACCGAGAACTCACGGCGAAGCTTCGGACGGTGAAGTACCTACACGTCGTTCGAGAGTTCAACGCAGCTGCAGATTCTTTAGCGAGCGAGACACTGGAGTCCAAGGTATCCAACGAGGAGTTGGCCGAGGCCAGGAAGTCCGAACTGTCCGAGTTGAACCGCATCCAAGACGTCATCTACGAGTCGCCTACTGAGGACACAGTTGAGGACAAACCCTCCGTCAGTGTGGGCCTAGCCTACGACATCCGGGGCGTACCCACTCGCAAGAATTTTTTCGACTTCGTAAGTGGTGAAGAATGCGAGCCGAGATGCCTAACGGTCATGACAAGAGGACAAGCGAAGGCGAAGGAGAAACATGTCAGAATTGCAGACGAAGTGTCGGCCGCTGGTCCAGAAGGTGCAGAATGTCGAGACGAAGCGAACAGCGTGCCCACCGAGGTCCAGAATGATATGGGAGCCGAGTAATCGAGTGCGCAAGAGCACCCTCCCGCAATGCCTGACGCCGAGGATATAGACCCTCTCGTTATCCAACGAGAGCGGAGGCGGCGGATCGCCACTGCTCAAGACGAAGAACTACGGTGGTCAAACCTCAAGACGGTGCTGCGCGGAGAAGAGTCTACGATCGGCTATAGAGCAGCAAGAGATGCGTGGAAAATGTCCGACAGGTTTGTACTTAGCCAGGACAATGTGCTCTACTATCTCGGTGGGAACCCTCGGAGGGGTGATGAACAACAAGAGGAGATGAAGCTGCGGCTGGTGGTACCCTCAACGATGGTTCAAGAAGTGTTACAGAGCTGCCACGACTCTTTGGAAGGTGGCCACCAAGGTATTGTCCGGACCTATCACAGGGTCAAGTTGGACTACTATTGGATCGGCCTATATGCAGATGTCGAACAGCACGTAAGGTCATGCCCCGACTGTAGCTCGAGCAAGAGTCGACCGCAGTTCCGCGGCTACTCGCCTGGAAACATTCTCGCCGAGCGGCCGTTCCAAATCGTCTCGATGGACTTTGTTATACCTCTACCGAAGTCTCGTCAAGGGAACACAGCTCTTCTACTCTTTCAGTGCGCGTTCACGGGATATGTGATGGGCAAAGCTATGGCGGACACCACTGCTCTGAGCGTGGCAAAAGCGTTCCAAGAGTGTGTGCACGCAAGGTTCGGTGCCCCTACACTGATTCGCCATGACCGAGACCCTCGGTTCATGAGCGAGGTCTTCCAAGCCTTCACCGAGATGATGCAGTCAAAGTCGAGAGCGACTTTGAGCTATAGGCCGCAGGCTAATGGCCAACGGGAGCGATCGGTGAAAACCGTGATGCAATCAGTGCGGGTATATGCCGAGGACCTGCTACAGCAAGATTGGGATGAAATCGCTGAGAAGTTGATCTCCGCTATCAACAACTCGATGGATACCACGCGAAGGGAGACGCCGCATTACCTCATACATGGATGGGACGCACGGTCCACCCTTCGAGCCATGGCTTCATCGCTCAAACGAGGTTCTGGAGGACAGACCGATGCTCTGGCATGGCGCCGAGAAGTCAACCGGCAACAAGAGATAGCGTGGGAAATGGCAAAAGAATACCAGTCGGTTGAGAAGGCTCGGCGGGCAAAAGAGCACAACGAGCGACTAAGTGGACGCGAACAAGCTGCTAAACCGACTTCGAGTAAGATAGAGGCCTCGGTCGAAATGTCTCCGAGATCAGGGGCAGCTAACCAAGCTTCAGACGTAACAAAGAGGCCCCTCTTCCAGCCTGGGAACAGAGTCTGGTTGTATATGGAAAGGGTTCAGCCTGGATTGACCCAGAAATTGGCCCACCGATGGCACGGACCGTTCCGAGTGAAGAGGAAAGTCGAGGAATTTGTGTACGAGTTGGAGCTGCCTGACCGCAGCGGGTACAAGTTTTACCCTGTCGTGCATGTATCCCGCCTCAAATCAGTCGATGAATTTGAGAGCCGACCGAGTGTCCGGTTAGCCTGTGAAGTAACCGAAGACACAAGGTTGGATTTCGACGAGGAGTTGCTCCCCGAGGACAGTTGGGAACCAGACCAGCTCACTGGAGAATTTGAGGTCGAGGCTATCCTCGGTGACCGTATGCCGTTGTCTACGAGCACTGAGAGAGCCGTCCGAGAGTTCCAGGTGAAGTGGGTTAACTACGACGAACCCACTTGGGAGCCAGCATCGAATTTGTCATGCGGAGGCTTGCTCTACGACTATTTGCGCGAGCGGCGCAGCGACCGACGTTTGCAGATGGTTCAAGTCGCTGACGAGAACTAGTTGCAGTGTCGACCGAAGTTTGAACTGCCTGTGGGGCCGGTACAGCCCACAGTGTCAGACGAAAGTTGCTACTGTACCGAACTTTGCATGTTTGTATATGATGTGAACGATGTCGGAACGAGATTTGGAATTTGACGAATTAAGGAAGCTCAAGAGCTACGACTACTACGCTACGAACTTCTGACGATACTTGAGTAGCTTGAGCGAAGACCGGAAAACATGGAAGAAACTTGGACGAGGTTTAGACTTGGTCGACTTGACCAGCGGAGGCCGCACGTGCTAGGCGCCACCCTTGGACTCTTCGTCACTACCAGCCGAGGCGTCGGCCACAGTGTCCGAGAATTCGGCGACCCAGGGCGCTGAGATTTCGCTTGGCTTCAGAGACGGATCCACCATGATCATACGGCCGACTTCAGCGCGAGTCATGCTCCGAGGAACGAACAGGGGAGCTTGGGGATTGCATGGCGCGTACGTGGTGTTGTACGGGTGCGCCGAGGGCACGTCAATCCAACAGTTCCTCCACGGCTGCTGGCCATCAAGCGTCCGAAGCTCGGCTAACCAATCCTCGGTCTGTGGAGCCCACTCCATAACCTCGAAAGGGTATTGGAGATTCGTCGGCTCGAGCAGGCTCTCGGCGGGGTAGCGCCGAGGCTCTCCATCGCGCTCAACACACATCTCCCAGTACCGA
Organism: Phytophthora agathidicida; assembly: GCA_025722995.1. Lineage (NCBI taxonomy): Eukaryota > Oomycota > Peronosporomycetes > Peronosporales > Peronosporaceae > Phytophthora > Phytophthora agathidicida. The sequence goes on from CP106979.1 coordinate 2,526,862, forward strand.
TACACCATCTGCTGGCGGAGGCGATCGGCCCGAAGATTGCGCTCTTTGTTGAGCCGCACCCAGAGCTCTCGAATTTCCAGTAGGACTGGGTCGCCTGGCCGCTTCGCGTCCTCCTCTTTGAGCCAACGTTCCACCGCCGAGGCTTGGATCCAATGACGGCGCTCCCAGGTAGCTAGACCGAGGTCTGCTTTCTCAGTCTTATCGGTAGAAATGCCCTTGAACTGGCGCCAAAACTTGACTTGGAGAGCAGGGTCGGTAGCACGGATAGAGATCTTGGTGCCTGGCGTAGACTGCCCGAGTTCAAACGTGCACGGAAGTTCCGGCAAGTCCACGCGCACCGCGTGCCACGGGTGCTCCGGCGCCGCCCAAGCCAAGAAGACCTTCAGAACCTCGACCGAGCACGGAGTTTTCAGCTCCTTGGCCAAAGAGTCAGGGACGCTCTGGTTCTGAATCTGACACCAAGCCTTTTGTGCTCCAGGCTTCGTAAACCCAGGCTCCAAGTACTCATTGGCGAGGTCGGGAAGTTTCTTTGATCCACGCGCCGCCGAGGCATCGGTCACCTGAGGGGTAAAAGATGCCGAATCCGTGCCTGGAGTCTTGGATACGGTCGCCGTGACCTCGGTACGGGGCTGACGAGCCCTCGAAGAGCGCCGAGAGGTCGGAGCAGGGGTGACCAAGCTCACAGAAGCAGAACTGACGGCAGCCGTGACGACCGAGCTCACAGAGACAGGGGCAGCTGAAGTCGAAACGACCGGGACTTGGGGTCGATTTCCAACGACTGCAGAATCCCTAGAGCTGTCGGTCGTGGCAGTAGCTACTTGAGCACCCCCAGCAGCAGAAACGGCTACCACCGATGCTTGGGGTGCCGTGCTGACGGCCACCGAACCCTGCAAAACCCCAGCAGCCGCCGAGCCGAGTGGGACAGACCCGGAGGGGGCGGGGACCCTGGCCGAGGTGTCGGAGAGACCGAGAATGAAGTCGTCGTCCGCGGCTTCCCTCTCTGCAGCCTCCATCGACAACAGTTTGCCAGTGATCGAGACTTTGCGGGTCGGGCGACCATCACGACGAGGAGCCCGGACGTACGTGGACGAGAAGGGCCCAGTTGACGGGAACACCACGACCACATTGACATCCTCAGCTTCGTCCGACGTCAAGTCCATCACCTCGGCCGACCCCGTCGAAGGAGAATCTGGCGCTGGGGAGACAGGAGCCGAGCCGGGCAGAGATGCGGTCGCCACCGAACTTGAGCTTGGAGATGCGGGAGTTGTCGGTGGAGGCGTAACGGGAGGCGTCGGTGCCGATTGCCGCTGCTGGGGCCCCGAACGAGGAGTCCTGGCCACGGTCAGGGTCGGCAGCGAACGCCCAGGCAGTGACCGTAGCCTCCCTGGAACTGCAGGAGGCACAGACGACGGGACAGAAGTCGGCCGAGGTCCTGGTGGAGCTGCCAGTGAGGACGCCGGAGGCCGGGTCACTTTGAACGAGGGGACCGTCTTGTTCTTGGGGGCAACCGACGGTCGACCGAGCCTTTTGCCGGCCGGGAGCTTGGACCTGGGAGCCGTGCCAGGCGTCAGCCGAGGGCCCACGGAAGCCTTGCCGGTGCGACCAAGCCGCCGACGCTTGGCTGACGGTATCAAAGGGGCGTCATCACTGTCGTCTCCATCGTCAGGGTCGACACATGCATCCGCCGAGTTTTCCTCATCCGCCGAGTCACCATCATCCGCCGAGTCTCTAGAGCTTGAACTTCGGAGGGGCGTGAGCAGAGGCCTCGGTGGGGCCAACCCCAATAACTCCCAGTCAATGTCTTGGGAAGTGATACCTGACCGAAGGTTGAGAGCATGTTAGCACCGGATAAGTGGATGAACAAGGTGGAAAGAGAAGCAGGAGAACGTACCAGCAGCCGAGATGATCAACGTGTCGACGTCAAATCCATGGTCGACCGAGTTTTGCTGGAGGACAGCATTCGCGCGCTGCAAACTCGCATTCTCGGCCAGCAGCGCCTTCACTTGCGGCGAAGGGTCTTGGTTGGCCGCATAGCCCCGGTCGGACTGGATCAGGTAGTTCCGAAGCTTGACGGTTTGTGCGTTGTACGCAACGAGGCCTGCCTTGAACCTCTCGCGCTCCTTCTGGATGAACCGAATGGAGGAGGCAGACGACTGCTCGGCGGCTTGGAGGCGGCGGGACAGAGACTCCACAATCTCGGCGTGGGTCGAGATCTCGGCATTGGCAGCTACAAGGTGCCGGCGGAGGTCCGTGTTCTCGCGCCGGAAGAGCTGCAGGGCGTCCAGAGCCGAGTTGCATTCCCCCGAAGCTTGAGTGCAGAAGAACTCAGCCTGTATGCGGAGCCGGACCTCCTCGTCAAGCTTGCCCTCGGTGTCCTTGAGCTCGTCCCGGAGACGATCAATCTCCTGCCTCAGAGAGACCATCTCCTCGGACTCGGAGAGAGGAAGACGAGGAGGCGCAACGGCAGCAGACAAGACGTCACCGAGGCTTGTAGCGCGCTCTAGGCGCCGGTCCAGCACAGCGTCGACGCGCAACGGCGGTTGACGAGCGACACCAACGACAAGCCGACCCAACTGCAGGAGTTGCTGCTCCGAGAGTGCAGGAGCCGAAGGCTCTGTGGGTAGTGCAGCAACAGCGGCTGACTCCGAGGGGACACTCGAGTCGCCGGCCGATGCTTCGCCGAGCGAAGAATCACCGGACCGAGCCAGATCCAGGAGCGGACGAACTTCAGCGTCATCAGGGGGCGTCAGCGGCGAACTCGGGGCCGAAGAGAGGCCGAACACCGACCGATACCCAACCGAGGCGTCGGTAGTGGACGAGCCGTGCGAGTTGCCGGGATGAGTCGACGGCGGAGCTTCGGCCGACGACTCAGAGGGATCTGGATCCTTGCTTGGTGGATCAGTAGGAGCCTACACGAGCGCAGAAGCGGTGACAACGAGCACAGAGATGTCAGAACGGCTGAGGGCAGCGACACTGCGGCAGATGATCAAGATTCATACCTGACGGAAACCGCTGAGAGCACGGACGGCGGTGCCCGTTGCTTCAGCCAGCGCACGCGAGCGGCGAGACATGGTGGCGGGGTCACCGGGCACGACGGCGGTCACCAGTTGTGCGGGCTCCCGTCGTCGCGGGGGCAGTTGTGGTGTTGGGTTTTTGACCCGGATCACGGCCTCCGTTGCAAGGGCAACCTTCGTGGACGCTTTCAGTGAAAGGCGCGGCTGTGATTGGCGGAACACATTTACCGCAGTGGAGTGACAGAGAGGAATGAGTGACACCCTCGGTCGTACTAATATAACCCGACCGAGGTATTGAATTAGGTTAGGATAGGGTTATGTGCCACACATCACCGTGTTGTCGTGGTCTCGGTCGTACCTATGTGGGATTCTAGAGTCTCCCACCGAGATCTGTTCACACTTGATATTTGTATAGGAATAGGTATAGGGAGACCTACAGAGGCTCTCTGAGCCACAAATAAGCAGAAATAAATAAGCAGTCTTCCCCCCAAGCCAACAAGGGTCAAGTCCGTCTCCGGTAAGTGTAGTTAGCTTATTGTAGTGCAGGACACGCTCAGGTAGGGTGGATGCCTGTAGATTGAGCTAAGGTGCATCACCGAGAGTTCGTCTATAATTAGGCCAAGAGTGAAGCGTGGCCAAGCGTGTGTGGGAGCGACTTTAGAGTGTCGCTCTGTGTGTATCCGTGAGGACCGAGGGTTCTTGCGTGTTCTAGACTTCCTGCCGAGGTTATACCTCGGCGCCCCTGTACAAGGCCTAACACGCCGGTACCCTTCCTTCTGAGGGACTGCAGGGTTTTACTGCTTCCTAGCCTTAGCTCGTGGCTAGAGGAGTTAAATAAAGGGTTAACCTATACGATCGCAGTGCACAGAAGCGCTTGCAACCGACCCGGTGTAAGGGATCGTTCCTGGTCTTCAGGTTTGGCCCAACAGTCGCTAACCTTTGCGGGTTAGCGTGTGTTGTTGGTGGGAACTCACCCGACACGTGAGAATTTTATCGTGAATCCTACACGACACCTGTCCTTCGCCCTCGCCGCTCGCTCCGCAAGCGTCCACCACTTGCCCACCGTCGTGTCCAAGCCGTCCGTCCGTAGAAGTCTGCCGAGTCGACTGGCGTTCGGCTCGGTAGATCTAAGAGTGAGCTCACGTCCCGAGCTCGCCATTCTGTGGAATCCTGCGGTATCGCGCACGTCGCGCACCCGATCCTGTCGCACGCGAAGTCCGCCGGATTCACGTACCACCTTGCCATCTACTGCAACGCCCACGTCTGACTCGCGAACCGAGTTGGTCGTGCCGTCCGTCGTTGAAGTGCCGCCACCCACCGTGACTACGGACCTATTACAAAAGTACCCCAAAACCATTTTGGACCAATCATGACGCTTACGGTAAACCCTGTAATATGCTTGGTTTAACTACAATAATTACAATAATTATTGTAAACCCATGCAACTTGATATATTATGCAGAGTAAAATCAAGCATATATGCATGTTTTACATTTTACTATGGGGGTATCAAGTATACAAATTCCAAGTATAATTTTGGCAGAAATCGGGTTAAAGTGGCGGTGGGGGAGGGGGTCAGTGAAAATACACGCTGTTTTTAAACGCCCACGAAACGCTGGTTATGGGGATAGGGGTCGCGCCGCCAGCCTTTTGACGCGCCGCATTCCTGCACCCTGACGTGCGGACAAACGCTAATGATTGACTCCGCAAGGGCCAACCCATTCGACCACCCCGAGCATGCCCGCATGATGCGATGAATGGCAGTACAATCCAGTAGAGGCGGTAGAGGCTGGGCTACAGTAAAAGGGGAGATCAATACGAAATACAGTAGAGCCCTCCAGTAGAGGTAGTTGTATTGATTGGTAAATAAAAAGGTGAATGCCGATTTTCTATTGAATAAAATATCTATGACAACATAAGAGCACATTCCAAAACGAAAATCGTCGTATCGACAGCTTATTAGGTTAAACTTCAGGGACTCTAAAAATAACGTTGGCGTATATCACAATACTATATGCTGTATAAAAACAGGTGCATCGTTGAATCAGCGAGCATCAGTCTCACCACGGTCAATATCACCCCGGAGGGGCTGAAAACTTAGCCAGGTACGTTTTAGACCATGGTGAAGGAATTGGTGACATTGTCAACTACAGATGTTCATAGGGTTCTGTATCTTAGCGAATAATACGTATATAATAGGGGTTTCAAAGTTGAAATGAACCTGAAGCCAATTTGTCATAAAAAGCTAATCAACCAATCAGATTGATTCGATGGTATGATCTTTAGTTTGAATTTCATGCCACCCAAATCGAGTCAAAACGACCTAACAACTAAGTCTGTGGTAAATAATTCCAAAAGTTTCCTTTTGGTTTCCTCTGCTTGAAGCGCGTACGGAGACGCACATCGTCACCACCTCGAGAACTAGTTGGTAGCAGTGCTACGTTCATGGCTCCTAACACTTCAGAACGAAGGCGTCCAGTGATCTGGGAAAAAGACGACGGTAATGGAGGTCCATCTACCGTCGATATAATCTTGAAATGGATCACGGCGGAAGGAAATCTTCAAAGGTGACGCGGCAACACAGTGGGCGGCCAGAAAAAGAAGGCATGGCTCGGAGATTGCTGACCGGACGAGGCGACTGGTATCAAGGGACGAACCAGTAACGATAGATGCGATTTCGAGCTAATTAATCTGTTGTGTTATTTATCCCATCTTCGTGCTACTCCATTTGTTTGCAACCATCTTACAGAAGACCAATGATATCCAAGAATCATAATAGAAGTAGCGGATGCACAGCGTCAGTCTGGAGAAGGTCTCTTGGACAAAGACGAAGAGACAAGTTTTCACGGTATGATTCTGTTCTATGCTCCGTGTTTGGCCAAAACACTAATTGTAGTTCGCTGGTTGTAGACAAGCTCGTTCGTATTTGCAAGCATTGGGAGGTACTTGAACCTGTGTTTCATGGCCATGCGGCTGCCAAACCATTTGCTGTTACGGGAACATTCAAGCGAGCAAAGCCTTTAATTGCAACTCTTGATCACAAGAACACTCAAGAAGACGATGTTGATGATGGAAAAGAAGATGACTTCGACTTCCTGTTGGCGCCGACTATCCGAAGAGCGACGAAGACGACAACGGAAGGCGACGAGGACAGATCCACCAACGCTAACGAGGCCGATGCCCATCGCCTGCTGATCGCTGACCCAGAGACAAATACAGCGATTAAATCTGGAAGGGGGGTCGTTTGCGTCAACACCGACACAAGTTCCGAGGAGACTGATGTTGCTGCTACAAAGCCCCCAAAACCGCAACCGATCAAGGCCGCTAAAGATGGATCTGGTGCTACAGGTAGTACGAAACGCAGCGGCAAGCAACCCGATAAAGGAAATCGTGGTAAGCCACTTACAGTCAAGTCCAATCCGCCAAAAAAGCGAAAAGGTCTGGACGACGTGATGTACGACTGAATTTGCAATCGCACTGTCGTAGCACAGCAGCGCTCGTGCATCGAGATTGCCCAGTGAAGGTCAAGTACGCAAAGGGCCTGTTGGTGTTAGGGATCTACATAGCGGAAGATGTGAAGTCTATGATATCAGCACAATTCAAAGCCTAGTGAGGCTGATTCAGTTTTAATTTAGTTGTTAGCCAAGTGATCGAGTAGGCTCTGCATTACGCGTAGGGGTTTGAGTTTTCCGTATGAGTCAGCCTCTCTAAGCAATGCGTTATCAACATTATCGTCGTCGATTAGATCAGGCAATTCTTTTGGCACATAGATCCACGCGTTGGGGGTATCATCTTCTGTATCGCCAACTCTTGGCGCGTAAAAAAGAAGGTTGTGCAGTGCAAAGCACGCACGAATCCAAGCCACTATGCGTTCTCCGTCGCGCTTGTTTCGAAGACAAAGACGCTGTTCTTTTAAACTATAGCATCTCCCCTTCAAAATACCAATGCAGTGCTCATTCCACGCGCGAATCTTACTGAACGCCATGTTGAACACTCGCTGAACTTCAATTAGGTATGAGTTGCGAGGCTGCTTAAACACAGGTACGACGGCCCTATCGGGTGGAGATCCGGAGCCCGCTAAGGGATACTGGTCGCCGTGAAACATTTTATTCTTGTATAACGTCAGCTCACAGTTTGCCATCAATCGTGCGCCGTGGGCGCAACCTGCCCATCCTGAGTAAAGATATCTCATTCGCTTGTGGTCGTCACAAGCGACTAGCCTCGCCATTCCATAGCACCCTTTTACGACTGTAGTAATCCGCACCATCAAATTCTGTTTTTTCAGCAAACGAAAACAAAGTTCCGCCGACGAAGCTGATGCACTGTCGAAATTCCGACACTTCTTCGATCCGAGCACTAATTTCCTACCTCCCATTCATGACCACCTGGTAATATAACAACTCTGTCTTCAAGCGCCACCAGTGCAGTTATGCAACGGTCAATGAAGAGCTCGACTGTGCCGTGCTAACTTTCCAATCGATGCACCATTGCCATCACAACCAAATCGGTAAAGTGCGACCATCAGCTGACATCGCTCCGGCGTCTGATAATGTTAGAGTTGTTGTAGAAAATCGGGTGATTCTGAATCAAATCTACGATCTGCGTAAACAGGATTCTAGTGACACGGAAATCTTGAGTGAATCGCGCCTCATCGAGCTGGGTAAGCCAAAAGCCCATTAAATCTGGGGCACGAGGCACTGGAGTCCGCGTGGTCAGACATCGGGATCTGCGGATCGTCCAGTACGCTTGTATGAAGTCCATCAGAACGTCATTATTGGTATCGGGTACTTGCAGTGACAGCTCGTTTTTGTAATGGGCCCCTCTGGCCTATTCCATTGGTTATGCGATCACAGATTGGTGTGGTTCACACACTGCTGTCATGGAGGTAAAGGTGGCGTAAACATGGTCAAATGTTTGCTCACATCCACCCATGGCACAATCAGTGATTAAGCCAAGTGTTCTCTGCACTTTTTTGTGCATGATGATGGTTCCTCACCTGGGACATTATTTGGTAACAAGGCCGGCGTGTCACCTGAGTTCTTGTGGCCAACCACAAGACGCCACGCGACAGGAAAATTCTTCGAAGGAGAATCTTCAAGTTCAACCTGATTCAACCCAAGGTTTTATACTATATGTGTAGGATAAATTACATTTAACGTCAAGGGCCCCTAGTGGTTTTATTCATAGGATTCAGGAACCATAAGCTCATTTCAATTCCGTTGCAAACTTTCCCTCAAGTACTCAAGTCGCCTTCCTCCCTCCAAGTTGGGAACGCTTCCTCAACCGCACAAGCGTGCGTGCCGTGTTTTGGGGACTGTTGTAAACAGCACCCCATTACAGTTTTCGTCATAAAATAAATCCATGGAAAACACCATGTTTTCACTAATCACTGCAACTCGGACACCCCGTCTGAGGCAGAGCGCGCTGCTGTCGTGATACCTGGCATCTTTGATATTTTTTTGTTGAATACAATATCGTACTGATACTTCTACGTAGCTCGGCGTTCTTGCTGCAGTTGAACGTGACATACTTCTGGAGCAACTGTCAGAGACGGTCTTGATCATGGCCGCGCAACACCCAACAGCGAGAGTCTTATTGCTACTGGGGCGGTCCTGGTCTCCTACACCACGCGAGCTTATTCTTTGTCTTGCTGATACCATAGGTGATCTCCACAAACACAGCCGTGTGTTGTAGATGCTGCTCGATTCTCCTGCCTCTGGCAATTTGCTTCTTTGCGTGCTTGTTAGTGGCGTTTACCCTGGTCCTGGACGCCAACACAGGTTTTTGCCCCTGGTATAGCGGCCTTTGGGGGTAGAATTAGTTCTGCTGCCGAACGTGGAGTTGTCCTTGGTTATCTGCTACTTAACGTTGTCGTGAACCTGGCCCTTCTCATTCCGCACGTGATTACTGGCTTGTTCGTGCTGGTGTTGGTGGACAAGGTCGAGATCTTGGTGACGCTTGTCTCGAACTTGGTTTTGACGGGCTGTCGTTGAGTCGGACTGGAAGAAAAAGGAGTTCAAAGTAGATTGAAAATGAGCCAATCAGAGGTGGACAATTTTCTCCGGTTGTTCGATCAAATTTCGTTACAACTTTTTTTACCTCGAAACCCACTAATGCCGAAAACACGCAGGCATGTACTCTCTAGACCAGAGCCTATATGGCATTCTTACACCCGACTACTAATGTAACAGGGTTACACAGGCTGGTGTAACTGGGTACACCAGATATACGTGTATAGCCGGACTATACACGGACAAGTATACGGTAAGCCTTCTGTGTGTGCGTCACATACACAGTCAACAATCATTTCGAACCGCCAATTGCACAAACATTGGCGGGCGCTAAGCGCACTGCTATTGGTGGAAAGGGGCACATTTCCACCAATCAAACGCATACATAAGGGCCGGAGCGTGAGAGCCAACCATGGCTTCACCTCCGTAGATACATAAGTCATTTAGATAGGTTTGCTAAGGGCCCGCCACGCGGCGGGCTTCCATTCAATTCAGTTTTCTATTTTCAAGTTAAAGTTTCGGTCTTTTGCTTAGAAATACACGGGGACGTGTATTTCTACTTGCATACAAAGTCTAAGTAACTTACACTTCCTCAAAAGCGCATACTAGTGTATGCTAAAGAAACAGAGCGCGTCTCGCCCTGTTTCAGCTTCGGTCAGACTCTGTTCGTGTGTGAACTTGAGTCTTGACAGACGTGTGAACTTGGCGAAGAACCTTTTGAGTGCAAAAGGATCTTCCGTTCTTGGGCGCCAGATAATCAATCCATCATCGATGTATCGACGGAAGTACACGAGGGATTCTTGGAACTCTGGTGTGAGCTGGCTCTCAAAGTACGCAAGGTACAGTGAGGCAATCGCTGGTGCAACCGGAGTACCCATTGCGGTCCCTGTGACTTGGTGCCACATCGTGTCGCCAAACTGGAAGTAGTTGAACCTCAATATGAGGTGTAGTCCTTCCAGGATGGCAGTCTTCCATCGATGGTCGTTGAGGATCCTTGCAAACGTTTCGAGTGCGTAGTCGATCGGTATACTGGTGTATAGCGAAACGACATCGAACATGAGGATCTGATCTTGCGGCGTGACTTGGAGGGTGGCGAGATCGGTCAAGAGCTGATCCGAGTTCTTGAGATATGACGCAGAGGCCTTTAACAGTGGCTGGAGTTGGTAGTCGAGCCACTTGGAGACTCCAAGGAGCACTCCATTAGCGGTTGAGACGATTGGTCTCGGTGCTAGCTGAGGCTTGTGTATCTTCGCTAGTGTGTAGAACACATTGAGCGATCTTGCGTCAATCTTGTGGGTGATGATCGCCGTATCCTTCCAGTTCACGTCGTAGCCGTATCGCCGAAACATGCGTTCGTAGTACTTCCTGACGGTACTCTTCAGCAGTCTCAGGATGGCTTCTGGAGGCGCTTGGATGTTCTGGTACGTCGTAGTGTCTTGGAGACGATCAAGGCAGAAGTCGACGTATTGGGTTGATGTCATGACTGCTGGGCCGAGGTTTTTGTCGGTTAGCAGAACCTTGAGATCGTGCCGGAACATCAGGGTCTTGAGCAAGTCCCGTTGGGTCTTGGTCATGTTGAAGTGTCGCTTCGAGACCAACGTTGTCACTTGGAGACGTTTCTCGATGGTCTGAAGTGTTGCTTCAATCGCAGGGAGGCATGGTGGTGGCTGAAAGTCTTCATTCTTCACGTAGATTGAGCTCTTCGTGAAGGCTTTGTTGTCGTTCTTCCGGAAGAGGTACCGGAGTCGGAGCGATCGGAAAAAGTCTGGCAGTCGTTCGAGAAGATCGGTAGTCGAGAGTCGGTGCGGTGTGGGGCAGAAGTTGAGGTTCAGTCCCAGCAGTCGCTTGAGCGTGGCAGGTAAATCAGCAGGTGGAGACGTCAGGTCGTGGAAGGCGAGATTCGAGACTTCGTTATCCACGTCTTGGACGTTCCGGAGCGCGAAGATAGCAAGAGCGTTCTTGAATGTCGGGCGGTCGGGATGGAATCGGAATTCCTTCCTTAATTGCCGGACTTCCGCTGGGATCTTGGCTTCGCGTTTGGCTTGCCTTGCTGCTTTCCGCTGTTGTTTTTGGTGGAGTTGTTGGCGCTTCTTCCGGGTCGTTGTCCTCGGGATCTTTCTCCACCGCCTCGACTTGGTTGTTGCGACGAATGTTTGGTCGCTTGGAGCGTTTTCTTCGGCTTCGCGCCATCCCGCGCTCCAGGCCGGTTGGCGCTGGCGTTTAACGCCGCACGAAGTTGGTTGATCTCCTTGTTGAGCGAGCTTGTCTTCTTTGCAACCTCTTGTTTCACAAGAGCAGCTACGAGAACTTCATTTGAAGTCTCGAGTTCCATAACATCTGCCGAAGCCCGTTGGGCTTGGCGTTCAGCTTGGCGCTGCTCTCGAAGAGTAGTTGCCAACAAGTCGTCATAGTCGATCCTGTCAAGAGTATTGTTCAGGAATCCAACTGAAAGGTTCAAGTCGCCGATTGTTGCATGCAACAATGCCGGGGATTCGTCCGGTAGCACCGGCGCGAATTCGAAAGAGGCATGTGCACCAACTAATTGGCGCGCTTGCACGAAAACTTTCTTAAAGTAATCGTGGATCTTGCTCCCATATGTGATTTTGAAGCTGCTACGAGTCTCGAGCAGCAGGTCGAGCTCGGTCTTGGCAGTTTCAATGATGACTTGGCGCATTGAGGCTTGCGAGGCCTCAATAGCGGCGTTGAAGCGGCGCTGTAGCTCCGTTGCCTCCGTCGGACGAGAGTGTTGAACGATCGGAGGGATGTTGACGTGGATCTTGTGTTGAATGGACTTGGGCGTGGCGCGCTGTAGCTTGTCGATGGCACGATTCTTGGCAGCGATTCGCTTCAAGAGTGTGTTGTAGTCGACGACGGCGGTCGATAGGAGGTCCTTGGTAAATTGCGGCGGGCTTCTGGCGAGCGATGCTGGCGAGTCCATCCTTGATTGTCTTCGTATTGGTTGGTTTAGGGTTTAGGGTTTAGGGTTTAGGGTTTAGGGTTTAGGGTTTAGGGTTTAGGGTTTAGGGTTTAGGGTTTAGGGTTTAGGGTTTAGGGTTTAGGGTTTAGGGTTTAGGGTTTAGGGTTTAGGGTTTAGGGTTTAGGGTTTAGGGTTTAGGGTTTAGGGTTTAGGGTTTAGGGTTTAGGGTTTAGGGTTTAGGGTTTAGGGTTTAGGGTTTAGGGTTTAGGGTTTAGGGTTTAGGGTTTAGGGTTTAGGGTTTAGGGTTTAGGGTTTAGGGTTTAGGGTTTAGGGTTTAGGGTTTAGGGTTTAGGGTTTAGGGTTTAGGGTTTAGGGTTTAGGGTTTAGGGTTTAGGGTTTAGGGTTTAGGGTTTAGGGTTTAGGGTTTAGGGTTTAGGGTTTAGGGTTTAGGGTTTAGGGTTTAGGGTTTAGGGTTTAGGGTTTAGGGTTTAGGGTTTAGGGTTTAGGGTTTAGGGTTTAGGGTTTAGGGTTTAGGGTTTAGGGTTTAGGGTTTAGGGTTTAGGGTTTAGGGTTTAGGGTTTAGGGTTTAGGGTTTAGGGTTTAGGGTTTAGGGTTTAGGGTTTAGGGTTTAGGGTTTAGGGTTTAGGGTTTA